>CM051826.1:66475031-68931672 GCA_028451465.1 Erethizon dorsatum
TTCCAGGTGACCTAGAGTAAACTCTGCTTGTTAAAATCTCATCAGAATGCTAAGTGCTCCAGCCCACTTGCCTCTTCTTCCACCGTCTCTGAACCTGTGATATATAAAGAAGCACGGTCTCCAACTGAACGTGCTCAGGAACGTGCAGCGTCTCTCAAACACGAATAGGCATCAGTTTCCCCGGGAAAAGCCCATGCCTGCTTGGTCTGGGGAGGTGCTGCTTTAGAATTATCCGCAGAGCTCCTCTTCCTTGCTGTCCTCACCCTTACCTCCTCGTCGTGCGTATTGGCTCTGCACTCACCAAGGAGGAAACCCGCTGTTTCGGGCCACATATCCTCTGACAGCCAGGTCTGCCTCGGGTCACTTTGGAGGTAACTGGTGTCCCACATGGCCACCGTGCGGAGCAGTCTCCCCGCAGCTCCTCTCGGGAGAAATGCTCAGCTGCTCAGCAGTCAACAGAGACCGATGGTGCTGTGGCTGACCACTGCTGTGCAGAAAATGCCGGGCACGCCTTCACTAGGAATAGCGGCAGAGTGTGCGGGGTGAGTGAGGGGTTAGATTGGACTTTTGCCCTGCATATTTGCAGATAATAAAACTATATTTTGAGAATTAGCCAACTCCCCATGGCTAATTCCCCTTTTGTTCCTCTATTTTCTGCTAAACTAAATTGTGCAGTCGTTGGTTAATTTGAACTTTTAAATTTTTATCAAGGATAATTATCAAGCGTTTGCTGTTGGAATTAGTAAAAACCTTTTTTTTTTTTCTTACCAAAACAAATGGCAGCATTTTGAGATCAGGCCGTTCTGAACAGAGAGGGACGCTCTCCCAGCAGTGCTGTGCTGAGGTGGGGAAGAGCTCGGACTCCCCTTGCTCTCCAGAGACTTCTCGCTGTGGAAGTTCTGGGGACTCTGGGTGCCCAGGCTGCCAGGGTGAGGGTGCAGCAGGCCGTGTGGGGAGATGGCAGCCTGGGGCTCACACCCTGCGGGGGTTCGGAGGCCACTCCATCCAGCCCCCACCCCGCTTCTCTGCCAGATGGGTTGGGACATCCCCCTGGATGGGTTAGGAGGACTCCCAGTCACATTGTAAAGCTCAGAGGTCAGTGTCTGACACAGGGTGGACATGCGACACTCATTAGCCCTTCCTCTACTTTTCAAACCACACATTCTTCCTTGGGCACCTGCTCTGTGCACATTCTCCTGCATGCTGGTCCCCGCCTTGCAGGGACTCTGCCTTCTCCTCCCCACAAGAAAAAGAGAGAAGTATGCTGATGATAGCTCATCTGTAGGAGGGATTTGTATCTGCCAGTCATCATCCCAAATGTCTACCTATGACTTCATTTAACCTTCCCAATAGTCTTCATCTCATTTCACAGGTGGAGAAATTGAGGCAAGGGTAGATTAAGTGAATCACCCCAGGCCCAAGGCCAAAGCAGCACAGTTAAAATCCAGGCCCGCTCTCTTAGCTCCCTTGCTCTGCCTCTCCTGGCATGGTAGTGATTACTCCACACGTGTGTGCTGCTCACACTCGGTGAAGGAAGGTGGTGGAGCTGAAGCTGCCTGGGAAGCTGTCCTGTCCATGGTGGACGTGGTGCGTGCAGGCTGTGGGGAGTGGCTTCAGAGGGAGCTGAGGCAGGGCTTAGGCAACAAAGCTGTTAGGCAAAGCACATGTGGTGAGATTGGAGGAGAGAGCCACAGCTTGCCAAAACCATTTGCAGCCAGAAGCTTTCCTCCAACTCGGACACTCTTCTGAATTCAGTCATATTTTTCTGCATCATTCATTTGCTCAGTAAGCATTTCTGAGCCCCATTCTGACACAGAGATGGGCAGAGTTAGGTTCCAGCTAAAGACCCTTGCTTAGGAGCCAGACCTAAGCAGGTGGATGTAGTAAGACGTGTCAGGAGCTCTGTCACCGGGAATGAGCCATTGCAGGGGAAGAGTCCAACAAGGGGGCCAGCCTCCAGGCATGGAGAGAGGCAGGGAAGCTTCCCACAGGAGGTGTGACCTCCTTGGTGCAGTGGCAACACTAGTATCAGTCAAAGGAGGTCTTGAAGCCATATATATATATAGTAGTGACAAAGAAGATCGCTTTACAGTGATAAAGGGGTCAATTCTTTGAGAGGATTTAGTAGTCCTAAACATTTGTGCATCTAGTAATAAAATTTCAAAATATATGGTGAAAAGCCTGATAAGACCGAAGAGAGGAAGAGGCAGGTCCACAGCCAGAGCCAGAGATCTCAATACCCTTCTCTCAATAATTGATAAAACACCACATGTGCCTTTGGCGGGTGGACTGACCAGAACCCTGACACCCAGGACACGCAGGGCCCGGGGTGCGTGGAGTAATCAGCGAGACCAGCAACGTGGAAGAATCCAGAACAGCAGTGAGGAGCCAACAGCAGGGCTCTGGAGAACTGAACCAACAGAAGACCAGTCCCAGCCCCCACATCCAGAGGCCAAGATCAGCTCCATACCCAGCACAATTCCCATGGCAAATGTGGCTGGAGTACACAGCACATTTCTGGAATCTGACTTGAACACTATCACAGAATGGTAAACACCAAAGGTATTTTACTACTTTTGTTCTCCCTTCTTTGTCTGATTGGCTATCCCTATTCTGTCTGGTTGGAATTCCTCTTGTTTTGTCTTGTATTTTGTGGTTATTTTTGTTTTGGGGTTTTTTTTTTTGTTTTGGGGGCTTTTTTTTCTTTTTCCTCTCCTCTCTCAAGTCTACTTTTTTTCTTTCTTTTCATTTTTTCTTCTTTTCTTTTCCATTCTCCTTCTCTTTCTTCCTTCCTTTGTTCACTGTTTAGGTTTCTTACCTTTCTCTTTCATTTTCTTCTATTGATCCTCTTTTTCTCCTTCCTCAACTACTTTTTGAATTTAAACTTTCAAGTGAGTAAACACTGTCTCGTCCCTTTCTGATTACTCCTTCTCATTCTATTTCATTCTTTCCCTCCTCCAGTTTCCCAAAACTCGGGTGATCATCCTTTGACCTCCAGTCTTAACTCTACTATATTTGACCTCATTCATCACTTTATCCTATCCCCTACTCATCTTAACCCTTACACACCCCGCAAAAAGGTAAAACCACTCCACTAAGGTGAAAATAAGTGCATGGTATATATTTGCTTTTGTTATATAACTTTAGAGTTTGCTACTGTGGTTGGAGGTAGCAGTTAATGGTTACCATAGTTTGTCAGTAGTTAAGCTGTACTTGAAACTATTGTTATTACTAGTTGTACTATTTTAGCCAGGATGTCATACATGTTATAATTGGTTTTTCTCCCCTGTATGATAACACTGTGATAGTATGGGGTAATAATCACCACCACAACCCAGTACCAAAGGATTGGGAGCTGAACCAAATAGTAACTTTGCATCCTTTACAAATTGGGAAGGTAGGTTCTTGGGATAGCTGTAAAGAACCTGAGGACATCCCTGAAGAACAGACATCTCCTAGGGAAGCCTCAATACTAGTGATAAAGCTATCATAAGAAATTGGCAAGCATCAACATAGAAAACAAAATAAAATAAGAAAGAGAAAATAGAAAATGACAAGATGCAGAGGCAAAATGAAACCCCAGACCCCCAGCCCACCCAGGACAAGCCCAGAACACAACGTGGTAGACAAAATTGGAGGTCAAACACTGGAAATTTCTGAAATAATAGCAACAGAAGTGAAAAAAAAAAGTGGAAAGGCTATAGAGAAAATAATCTCTCAGGTACAAAAAGAAATGATGCTTAAAATCAAAGATATTAGAGAAGACACAGATAAAAGAATAGATAAGTTTAGAAAAATTATGGAAACAAAAAATGTCCAACATAGGAAAGAAATAGAATCCATGAAACAGATCCAAACAGAAATCCAAGAGATTAAACCTTCCATTGAAAGTATATGCAACAGATTGAATGAAGGAGAGGATAGAATATCAGATCTTGAAGGCAGAATTGTAGCAAGTGATCATGAAAAGAAAGAAATCTTTAAAATAGCAAGAGACCATGAAAAATCAATCCAACAGCTACAAGATGATGCAAACAAGAATAACATAAGATTGATTGGGGTCAATAAGAAGGCTGGAGACAGCACAAATGCCATTAAAAAAAATTTTTTTTCACAGAAATAATGGCGGAAAACTTCCCAAGCATGGGTAAAGAATTTGACATACAAATAAATGAAGCATATAGAACTCCAAACTGCCATGACCAAAATAAAACTATACTAAGATATATAATAATCGAGATTCCAGAAATTCAGCACGAGAACAGAATAGTAAAAGCTGTTAGAGAAAAGAAACAAATCACCTATAAAGAAAAGCCCACCAGAATCATGGCAGACTTCTCGACACAAACCCTCAAGTCAAGAAGAGCTTGCAGTGAAGTATTTCAAGTCCTGAAAGAAAACAACTTCCAACCCAGATTGATGTACCCTGCAAAACTACCTTTCAAAATTAATGGAGAAATAAGATACTTCCATGACAAAGAACAACTGAAGAAATTCATGACCACCAAACCAACCCTACAAAGAATACTGGAAGATATTCTAGACAGAGGTAAAAATGATCACAATTCCAAGAACAACATCAGAAAGAAACCACAAAGCAGGGCAAGCAATTAAACAGAAGGGAAGAGCAGGGACCCAACAGCAGGAAAATATCACGACAAAGTTAAGCCAATATATATCAGTTATAACCACCAATGTAAATAGCCTTAATCCACCAATCAAAAGAAACAGACTGGCAGAATGGATCAAGAAACAAGATCCTGGGCCGGTGAGATGGCTCAGCGGCTTAAGCGCCTGCCCGGTAAGCGCAAGGGCCCGAGTTTGACTCCCGGAACCCATATACGAAAAAGGGACCGGTGATATCGCTCAGCGGCACAGGCGCCTGCTGGCGCGCGAGGTCCTGAGGTCGACCCCCCGGTACCCACAAAAAAAAAAAAAAAAAGATCCTACACATATCAAGATCAAGAAACACATTTAACTCAAAAAGAAATTTATAGAATGAAAGTCAAAGGATGGAAAACAATCTCCCATGCCACAGAGCCCAGAAAAAAGCAGTGGTAACTATCCTATTTGCAGATAATGTGAACTTCAAACCAAGAATGATCAAAAGAGATAAAGGAGGTCACTACATACTTGTTAGGGGAAAACTTCAAGAGAAAGAGATGACAATCATAAATATGTATGCACTGAATATGGGAGCACCCAACTATACAAGACAAACATTAGTAGATATGAAAAACCAAATAAGCAATAACACAATTATAACAGAAGACCTTAATACCCCATTGTCACAAACAGATAGATCAACTAGGCAAAAAATCAGCAAAGAAATATCAGAACTGAACCAACCCTGTGAAAAAATGGACTTAGTAGATGTTTTCAAGTGTTCCACCAATATCATCAGAATACACATTCTTCTCAGTTGCACACGGGACATTCTCTAAAATAGACCATATACTAGCCCACAGAATGTGCTTAAGTAAATGCAAAGGTTTGAAATTATTCCATGCATATTATCTGCCCATAGTGCAATGAAATTGGAAACAAATGGCAAAAGACACTGCAAAAACTCCATAAACACATGGAAATTAAATAACACCCTCTTAAACAACCAATGGGTCACAGATGAAATTAAAAAAGAAAGTAAACAATATCTACCACTAAACAAGAAAGCAGATACAACATACCAGAACTGATGGGATGTAATGAAAGCAATCCTCAGAGGGAAATTTATAGTGGTGAATTCTCACATCAAGGAAACAGAATGAACACAATAAACAACGTAATGTTGCACCTCAAGCTTCTAGAAAAAGAAGAGCAAGACAAGCCCAAAGCCCATACAAGGGATGCAATTATAAAGATCAGAGCAGAAATTAAAGTGATGGAGACTAAGAAAACAATACAAAGAATTAATGAATTGAAGAGTTGGTTCTTTGAAAGAATAAATAAAACTGATAAACCCTTAGCCAACCTTATCAAAAGAAGGAAAGAAAAGACTCAGATTCATGCATTGAGGAATGAAAAGGGTGAAATCATTACAGATCCTGTGGAAATTCAGAAGATCATCAATACCTACTTCAGAAATCTTTATTCTCAAAGGATGGAAAACACAGAAGATATGGACAGATTCCTAGATATGTATGAATTACCAAAGCTGAATCAAGAAGATATAAAAATTCTGAATAATGCAGTATGAGTTAATGAAATAAAAATATAATTAAAAACTTACCAACAAAGAAAAGCCCAGGTCCTGATGGATTCATGGCTGAATTCTACAAGAAATTTACAAAAGATTTAATGCTAATACTCCTCTAACTCTTTAATGAAATTGAAAGGGGAGCAATAATCCCTAACTCATTCCTGGAGGCAAGTATTACCCTGATACCAAAACCAGAGAAAGACCCAACCAAAAAAAGAGAACTACAGGCCAATCTCCTGAATGAACATGGATGCAAAAATACTCAAAAAAATACTAGCAAAGAGAATGCAGCAAATCATCAAAAAAATTATACACTATGACCAAGTGGGATTCATCCCAGGAATGCAGGAATGGTTCAACATGTGCAAATCAATACATGTAATACACCATACCAACAGAACCAAAGACAAAAATCACATGATCATCTTAATAGATGCAGAAAAAGCTGTTGACAAAGTCCAACACTCATTCATTTAAAAAAAAAAAAAACTACAGAAAATTGAAATAGATGGTCTTTACCTCAATCTGATAAAAGCCATCTATGACAAACCAACAGCCACCCTCATACTAAATGGACAAAAACTGAAAGCTTTCACTCTAAAATCAGGAACAAGACAACGATGTCCACTATCACCACTCCTATTCAACAGAGTTCTGGAAACATTAACCAGACCAATTAGACAAGAGAGAGAGATAAAAGGAATAAGGATAGGAAATGAAGAAGTTAAACTATCATTATTTGCAGATGACATGATACTCTACATAGAAGACCCCCAAAAACTCCACCAAAAGACTTCTAGACTTAATAACCAAATTCAGTAGCATAGCTGGATACAAAGTCAACACTCAAAAATCAATAGCATTCCTGTACACAAACAACAAAGTTACTGAGAGAGAAATTAGGGAAATCACACCCTTCACAATAGCATCCCCAAAAATTAAATACTTAGGAATCATTCTAACAAAGGAAGTAAAAGATCTATACATTGAAAATTACAGTACTCTGAAAAAGGAGACTGAAAAGGATATCAGAAAATGGAAAGATACCCCTTGCTCATGGATAGGAAGAACAAACATAGTGAAATGGCCATACTCCCAAAATTGTTGTACAGATTTAATGCAATCCCAATCAAAATACCATTCGCATACCTCACAGAACTAGAGAAAACATTCCTAAAATTCATTTGGAACCAGAAGAGACTTATAATAGCAAAAGCAATTCTGGACAACAAAGGCAAGGCAGGAAGCATCACAATCCCTGACTTGAAATTATACTACAAAGCTACTGTGATTAAATCAGCATGGTACTGGCAGAAAAACAGACCTGAGGATCATTGGAACATATTAGAAGATGCAGACACAACTACAAACACACTCAGGCACCTTATCTTTGAAAAAGGGGCCAAACATGTTCACTGGACCAAAGATAGCCTCTTTAATAAATGGTGCTGGGAAAACTGGCAGTCTAAATGCTGAAAACTAAAATTAAACCCATGTCTATCACCATGCACTAAACTAAAGTCAAAATGGATCAAACATCTAAATATTAAAACAGAAACACTGAATCTAATGGAAGAGAAAGTAGGTAGAAATCTTGAAGACATAGGCAGAGGTGTAGGCAGAGACTTCATAAACAAAACAAAGACTGCATGGGAAATACTCCAAAAAAATCAACAACTGGGATCTCATCTTATTAAGAAGCTTTTGCACATCAAAAGAAATCACCAACAGAGTGAAAAGACAACCCACAGAGTGGGAAAAATTTTTAACTAACAGTCCCTCAGACAAAGGACTTATATCTAGAACATATAAAGAACTGAAAAAGAATCAGACCCCCCCAAATTCAAAGACCCAATCCAAAAATGGTCATCTGAATATGCACTTTTCAGATGAAGAAATACAGATAGCAAATAAATACATGAAAAAATGTTCAACATCACTGGTCATTCAAGAGATGCAAATTAAAACAACACTGAGATTCCATCTCACTCCAGAAAGAATGGCTATTGTCAAGAAATCAACCAATAACAAATGCTAGAGAGGCTGTGAGGAAAAAGGAACCCTTCTCCACTGTTGGTGAGAGTGTAGACTGGTGCAACCACTGTGGAAATCAGTGTAGAGATTCCTCAAAAAACTAGGATTGGAGGTCCCATTTGACCCAGCTATTCCCCTTCTGGGTGTTTTCCCAGAAGAATTAAAAACATCATACCACAGCAATATATGTGCACCCATGTTTATAGTAGCACAATTTGTGATAGATAAATCTTGGAAACAACTCAAATGCTCATCAACCGAGGAATGAATGAAAAAGACATGGTATTTTTATACAATGGAATACTACCCAGCTATAAAGAAGGATAAACTGGAGACTTTTATAGGTAAATGGATGCAATTTGTGACCATACTCATAAGTAAAATAAACCAGATGCACATGTGTAAACATCATATTGTCTCCCTAGTGTAAGAAGATGAAAGAGTAAATAAGATCCAAAATGTACAATATATATTGGGAAATGGGAATAAAATGTGCAAAAGGAAAGAGAAACTTGGATGGGGGAAAGGAGAAAAGAAGGAAGGGAAAAGGAGAAGTAAATATATATATAGATATATATAGATATGCAAGATAGTTAAGATAGCTATGCTACTAATTTCTATAAGTCCATTGAAAAGAAAGGTTTGTGCTTATATTGTTTGATCAATTTTTCATGCCTATATCTTGGAATCTGAGCAACTGCTTTGAAGATAACAATAAGCAATGTACTAACCATTGTTAATTTCCTATTGTTTTGAAATTTTGTATCATTGTTTTTATTGTTTTTTCTCTTTAAAATAAAAAAATTGATATAACAAGTAGACAGGAAATTAGTAAGGTTAAGGAAAATTTGAAAAATGCTATAACAACTTGTCTTAGTTACTTTTCTCATTGCTGAGACAAAATACCCAATATCCAAAGTTAAAGGAGGAAAGGTTTACTTAGCTCACAGTTTGTAAAGGTTTCAGTCCATAATCAGCTGGCTCCAAGGCAGGGTGGTATGGCAGAGGGGCATCATAGAGGAGAACAGTTAATGGCAAAGCAGGCAAAAGGCAGCAAGCAACAAGCAACCAGTAACACACCAACAGCCTTTCCATGCCTTATATTCTTATCCAGGCTACCGGCCCTTAGGGTGGGTAGCACTCACACCCTTAATCCTAGCATCGCACCATGAATCAATCCCCAAACCACATCCTTAATCCCAGCATCACACACTCTAGATCCAACTGCCTCTGAAAAGCCCCACCTATGACCACATGAGGCTTTGAGGGGACATCTAGATATAAGGCATAACACAACTTGTCATAATTGACATTTATAGAACATTCCATCCAACAATAGCAGAAGATTCATCTACCATGTTGTAGCATAAAATGCACCCCCCAGCCAATATACTTCAATTTCTGTTAGTTGCCCAGGTAACCTCCAATTTACTTCAGTTCCTGTTAGTTCTGTTTCCCAGAAACGGCTGGTCACTGTGATGCATAGCTTGTCACTATGCACATTGTAAGAACCAATAAATAACTGCCAAATATTCGGCTTCTGTACTTCCTGCTTACAAACTGCATATAAGCCCTAAACTACCAGAGATCAGGGCCTGATATTTTGGGGATGAATCCCTATCAGAGCCTGTTGATGCAAATAAATATGCCTCCAAATCCTGGGTGATGTTTTGGTGTTTCTGTTTGCTGCCACAATATGACTCCTATCAGCCTACTTCACACTTGCTCAGCTTTACACGTGCTTTGTCCCCCAGACATGGGTGTACTGGGTTGCTCAGCCCTGATTTAATGGCATTGAGAAGGTGGAAACGTTCAGTGGTGGAATCTACTGGGAGATAGTTAGATCTCGGGGCTACCACCCTTGGAAAGGCTCCAAGGTGTGGAAATCCCTACACATCTCATTAGAGTGGGTTAGGCCTCGTGTGATGGAATCATTCTCTCGAGAGTGGCTTGTTGTAAAGTGAGGCCACCCCATGTGTTTGGTTCCTTCTGTGCATGACCAGTTCCTTTTCTGCTTCTCCACCATGTTGTGGTACAGCCAGGGGCCCTTACCAGAGACCAATAATATGCTGTTTGGACTTTCCAGCTACTTATTGTAAGCTGGTTTTTGCACATTACTCAGTCTCAGGTACTGTACTATAACAACACAAAATGGACTAAGATATAGGTTTTGTCTGAGAAAATAGAAAGCATATGTCCACAAAAATTTATCCATGGATGCTCATGACACCTTGTATGTAACAGCAAAAATCTGAAAACATTCAAATGTCCATCATTGGGTAAACTGATAAACAAACTGGTGTATTTGTACAAGGAAATACTACATAAAATATAAATGAATAAACTACTGAGGCACATAGCAACATGGATGAATCTCAAAATAATAGTTATGTTGAAAACTATACAATATTGATAAAAGAAGTTGAAGAAGACACGAGAAAATGAAAAGATAGCCTATGTTCGTGGATTAGAAGAATTAGTATTGTTGAAACTAGCCCAAATGATACTATTGCCCAAAATTATCTACTTTCCAAAATAGTGTACAGATTCAGTGCAACCCTTTTAAAATTTCCAATGTCATTTTTAACAGAGCTAGAAAAATTAATCCTAAATTTATGAAACCACCAGCTACTTCTTCAGAGTAGCTAAAGAAATCTTTAGCCAGAAGAACAAAACTAGAGGCATCACACTTCCTAATTTTAAAATATAATACGACAGTGCTATGGTGATCAAAACAGTGTGGTGCTGGCTCCAGAACAGATACATAGACCAGTGGAAAAGAATGGAAAGTCCAGAAATAAATCCTCACATTTACCATAAACTGACCTTCAACTGGGTTCCAAGAACAAACAAAAGAGAAAGAACAGTCTGTCCAATAAATGGTTGTGGGAAACTAGACATCCATATACAGAAGGATGAAATTGAAATTTGCCTCAGCCATATACAAAAATCTCCTTAAAATGGATTAAATATTCAAATGTAAGATCTGAATCTGTAAAACTACCAGAAGAAAAGATACAGGAAAAGCCTCCTGACGTTGGTCTTCACAATAGCTGTTTAGATAGGACACCAAAAGCACAGATAAAAAGGCAAAAATAAACAAAATGGGTTGAATTAAACTAAAAATTTTCTGCAAAGCAAAGGAAATAATCAACAGAGTAAAGAGATAAACTAAGCATGAGAGACAATATTTTATAAACCATATATCTGACAAAGGTTAACATTCAAAATATATAATGAACTCAATAACACAAAATAATTAGCCAGATCAAAAAATGGGCAAAGGACTTGAATAGACATTTTTCCAAATAAGACATACAACTAGCCAACAAGCATTTGCAAAGGTGTTCAACATCACAAATCATTAGGGAAATGCAAATCAAACCACAGTGAGCTATCACCTCGCTCCATTAGAAAGGCTATTACCAAAAGAACAAAAGAAAACAAAAATTGGCAAGAATGCTCATGAAAAAAGAACCTTTTCGCACTGTTGGTGGGAATGTAAGTTAGTAGAGCCATCATTTTGGGAAGTGCGCAATCGGGGTTCTCCTTACCACACTTCTTGCCAGCTCAGCTCACCTACCGCACAGCACAGCCCTGGGGCTCCCAAGGGCCCTGAAGCCTCAGGTGCACATGGGCATTGCCAGCTCCCCTGAGAGGCTCTCCCAGGCCTTGACCCAGAGGCTGCACCCTGGGCACAAGCTCCTTCCTCAGTCAAGGCACCGTCAGCTCCAGGTCAGGAACGCCCACACAGAAGGACGGCCACCACAGTTGTCCATCTTCTGTTGCTATAACAAAATGCTTGAGGCTGGGCGATTTGTAAAGAAAGGAGGTTTATTTAGCTGATGGTTTTGGAGGTCCAAGAACATGGTGCTGGCTTCTGCTCGGCTCTGGTGAGGGCCACGTGCAGATGGCACCAGGAAGGAGTATCCGAGAGCGATCACCAGCAGGACAAAGCCAGCGAGGTGCCAGGGTCAGGCTTGCCCTTTTATGACAACCTGCTCTTCCAAGGACTAACTCACTGTTGGGCCAGTAATAAGCCTTCTAAGTGCACACCTCCCTAACCTACTTACCTCCCATGTCTTACCGGCCCCACCACCTCTCACACTGCCGCTGGGGACCAAGCTTCCAGCACATGAGCCCATGGAGGACCAAACAGGCAGAAGCCGCAGCAGCCTCTTCAGTAATAGCTACTAGACGGTGGATGGAGAACGGGTCACCAAGCTCTCATGGAGAGCCTCAGAAGGGCCCATGCTGCAGGAGGTGAAGACGGCTCTGGGGCCCTCATGTGCCTACACACCCTCGCTGGTCCCCTACCCCTGCCCCTGGGGCCCCAGCTGGCAGCAACAGTGTCACCTTTCCTCTGCCCTCCCCTTTCCCCTTTGGATCTGCCAGCTGTCACCAAGACTCCCACAGCACTTTGCAGAGATCATGCAAATGGACAGCGCATCCTGACAGCGGCTTCCACTTTCTACCCATTTACCGTGGAGCAGGACATGCCTGGCCTCGAATGGAACACACTAGACCCATTTCACAAGTGAGGAGCCTGAGTTCTAGCAACCTCTCCAGGGCACCAAGGTGCTTTGGAGCCAGCCGCTAACTGCAGGCGAACAACAAGCTTCACCAGCTCCCTGGCTTGGCTGATAGGAGTTTAGCAATTTCTGCCCAGGTGAAAGATCATTCACCAAAAAAAAAAAAAAAAAAAACTATGATAAGAGCTGGCAAAATGAATTTCAACAAAATGTCAACTGCTTTTGACCAAAGCTCAACTGCTAAACATGAGAGAAGACTCATGTAGCCCAAGAAGCTGCAGTCTGCCATCTTCGGGATTAACAAGGAACAAATTTAGGATAAAAGTGACACTGTAGAAAGCAGCGTGGAACACGCCCATGGTAACACAGGCTGCCAGAGCAAGCCTCATCTGAAGCCCACAGGCCTGGGCCGATCATTTGAGTTAGCCTAAGAAATCTCTTGTTTCAATTAGTTGAGCTGCTTTCCCATTGCTTGTGGTCAAAGACACTCTGAGAGATAAATCACTATCTGTATATTTTTAAAGGTAGCAAGCCCTAGTGCGGTATGGCCCTTGTGACATAATTCAAGGTGGAGGAGGGGGGCCTAGGGAGCAACTGAGCAAAATTTTACAAACTTGTTGATTTTTATTTAATAACTGAAAAATCAGCATTCCAGGGACAACTCTCTTGACCCTGGGGGAAAAACTGGAATGTGCAAGTTTGATTTGAATAATTGGGTAAATATTCAATTCAAGATTCTTCCCACCTTCTCCTCAGGAAGGGTCAAGCGCATGTTTGCCTGCCTCTTGATCCTCCGCAGCTCAATGGAGGGGCACAGTGCCCCCCTCCTCACGCCCTGCCCTGTAGGCTCTGTCCACAGCCCCCTGGTCACCTTCCTCGGGTGAAGCATGATCCCCTCAGCATGGGCAAACACAAGCTTCTTTACGCCCCCAACCTCATGTGCTGAGTCCTCATCCCAAAAGTCTGGCTGTCACCATTAAGAAGGTAGGTTTTCAAGACTCTGCTATGTGTTTCGGGGCAGATTTTGGAATTAAAGGCAAAATGGTGTGTGATGCACTACAGAGAATTCTCCAGAGAAAAGCAAGCAATGGGATATGTGCATATATGTCTCCGTGTGTAACCATATATATATATAGAGAGAGAGAGAGAGGGAGAGAGAGAGCTAACAAACTGGAGACCCGGGAGCACCGTTGGTGTCACCCCAGTTCAGGTCCAAAGGCATAAGAAGCAGGATGGACAATGGTGTCACTTCGGTCCAAATGCCAGCAGGTTCAAGGCCCAGAAAGACCAGGTCCAAATGCAGGACAGCCAGTATCCAGCTGCAGGCAGTCAGACTGGGATCCCCCTTGCCAAGCCTCTTCGATCTACTCAGGCCTCACAGGAGAGGATGAGGCCCACTCACTCTGAGGAAGGCCATCCGCTCCACTCTGCCTGCAGATTCAAATGCTAATCACAGCCAGGATCGCCCTCGCAGGCACCCCCAGAATAACATTCGATCAGATGTCCAGGAACCCCATGGCCAGTCAAACTGACACCAAAACAAACCTCCACACTTGTCCCCACCACACCCATCTCTGTGTCCTGCAGACTGGGCACCTAAAAAGCAGCCCCCACCAGGGGAGGCCGGAAAAGCTGCACAGTGCTGCGGGTATACCCTGCTGCGCTGGTTTCCACCTCCAGGTGTTCGTGAGAAGGCGCCCCAGCCCTCCATCCCTTCCTTCCTCATCCTCATCCCCAAGGCCCAGCACATGGACACCCTTCGGTCTGAATCCTCCTCTCCAGAAAAGTCAGCAGGCAGAGCCTCTGTGGGTGGCCTCTGCCCAAAGCTCTGGGGAATGAGCAGAGGCCCAGGAGGACACGTCCAGACAGTCCTGAGGTGTGCGACACCCAGATGGAAGCTAGGTGCCGAGCCAGAGACCGGAGGGCAGAGGGGAGAACCCGGGGAGCACCACGGCTACCGCTCCCATCACCCCTCCTGCCCACAGCATAGGCTCCCAGGACCTTTCCCTCCTTTGCCATCTGAACAGCACCAATGGGGCTGGGGACGTATTTCTCAACTGCCATCAGCAAGTGACCCAAACCCAGCCTCTCCAGCACGGTCAGAGAAGATAAAGGACGCCCATTATAGGGCTGGGCCAAGGCTAATCATTATCTCAGCCTGCTGATAGCCCCTCTCCCCATGAAACACTTAATGCACCCTAAGCACTGCTCAGAGGCAGATAAAAATAGCTTCAGATCACAGAAGCAGTTTCCTTATTCTGTCTCCAAGGGCAGATCAGAGGGCTGGGCTGCATGTGGGCAAATCAGTTTTTGCTCTTGGCAGGAGTTCCAGTGCATTCGCTCCACAAGCACAGAGGAGCTGCCAATGTCGATATCTCGAGCTGAGATAATAGGCTGTGGGCAGCACTTTATCTTTTGTTGATCCACTCCCAGGCTTCAAGGTCTGTACTAGCATTCTGCAGATATCCTGAGCCCAGACACCAACATCAGTAGCAGACACATCCACTCGTGACTTCTGGATGTGTAGTGTGGAATGACACCAACCTCCACAACAGGGATCTGCCGCCTGCAGTTCTGCACACCTGTGCAGAACATCCCCATTTTATAGATAGTGAAACTGAGGCTCGGAAAAGTTCATCATTTCATTGAGAACCGCTACTCAATCCTAAAGTCTAGCTACTCGGAAGCTGAGGTCTTTCCTCTAAGCCTGAGGTCTCTCAGGACTCTGCAAAATTGGCATCAAGTTGCCTGAATTTGACTCTTGTCTTCATAATTTATGAGCCCAAGCTCTTAATTTCTCTGAGCCTCATTTCTTCCCCTGTAAAATGGAAGACAAAACAACTGTTATAGAGCTGTTTGTGAGTCAAAGGAGATCATATAATGAAATAGGTACAACTCTTGAAGACATCGGCATAGGCAAAGACCTTCTGAACAGAACCCCAATTGCATAAGAAATAATACTGAGAATCAACAAATGGTATCATATCAAATTAAAAAGCTTCTGCACAGCACAGGAAGCAATCAACAGAGTGAAGAGACAACCTACAGAATGGGAAAAAATTTTTTCCTGCTTTTCCACAGAGGACTAATGTCAAGAATATATAAAGAACTCAGAAAGACTATATCCCCAAAATAGAAGGCCCAATCAAAAAAACGGACAACTGAAACAAAGATACTTCTCAGAAGAAGAAGTATAAATGCCAATAAATATGTGAAAAAAAAATGCTCATCATTGCTGGCCTTCAGAGAAATGCAAATTAAAACTATACTGAAACGACATCTTACCCCAGAAAGAATGGCTATCATCTAAAAATCTAACAACAAATGCAGCAAGGATGTAGAGAAAAAGGAACTCTATTACACTGTTGGTGGGAATGTGTACGAGTACAGCCACTATGGAAGTCAGCATGGAGATTCCTCAAAAAACTAAAAGAAATTCCTTTTGACCCAGCTATCCCCCTGCTAGATGGCTTCCCAAAAGATTTAAAATCATCCTATTACAGGGATACATACCCATGTTTAATAGCAGCACAATTTATAACAGCGAGGTCTTGGAAACGGCAGTGTATGTCCACCAACAGATGAATGGATAAGGAAAATGTGGCATTTACACACACTGGATACTACTCTGCCATCAAGAAAGATAAAACTTGAGGTAAATGGATGCAACCTGAGAAAATAATGTTAAGTGAAATAAATCAGACACACAAGTTCAAATATCACAAAGTTTCCTTATATGACAAATATATATATACACAAATGAAGTTCAAATACTTCCCCAAATAATATATTCATAGTTTTAAAAATATTTCAATATATATGCTAATTTGTTTCATTTATACTACTAGCTTATCTTAGTTCATTGAAAAGAAAGTTTCTGTTATTACCTGTTTCTTTTTTGTAAGAATCTTTTTGGTTTATGTCTTGTACTGCATAACTACTTTGAAGATAACAATACCAACGTAAGAACTATTGTTATTCTCTTACTATTTGATTATGAAAATTTGTTTTATTTTTTTCATAAAATAAAAAGTCAAAAAAAAAAAAAGGAGATCACATAAAAGAGCTGTATAATATGCAAACTGACCTATAGAGTCCAGTTGTTATGCTGTTGCTCTTACAACTGAGCACTTAGTGCTTGCAAGGTGCTGCCTGTCCCTGACCTCCGGCCTCCCCTTTCCCTCCGAGGAGCAGGGGTGCAGCACGCCCCCCCAGGAAGAGGCGCAGCTGTTGCTTAATAATGGCTCAGCCCGCAGCCTGGAGGGGCCATGTTTCTTTCAAAGAGCTTAATCCAGGCCCCAGGAGCAGAGGATCGGTGCTGGTCCAGCAGCACCGGAGGCTCCTCTCCCAAGGTGGGGCAGGCCAGAAGGTGCAGCCCCATCTCCAGGGCTGCCGGTCCAGGAGCTGCGGGATTGGTATCGCTCGCCTGGGGGTGCACAGGCAGCGCACGCAGAGACAGAGAAAGAACACGGACCTCCACGCAAGCGGCACCTTCTAGCTTCCCCCGCTAGACTGCAAATTCACCTGTTCTTCCACAGCTCTTTTTTGCCCCACGGTTACTTTTTTATTTTATTTTAATAACATATAATAATTGTACAAATTTATGGAATACAGTGTGACATTTCAATACATATATGTATCATGTAAGGATCAAATCAAGCTAGCTAGCATATCCATCAGCTCAAATATTTATTGCTCCTTGGTAGAATTCAAAATAGCAGCAGTCAAACTCGAGAGAGAGTCTATCTCTGTCAGCTTAGTTATGTTATGAAGTGGGATAAGGAAATAAGCCCGCAAAAAAGTGTTGGGAAACACTAAACAGACAGGAGAGGCCAGGCAGTGCTGCCCACTCCAGGGACTCTGTTTGCACGCACCCCCTGGACAGGACAATGCACAGAGCAGCCCTATGGGGACTTCCAACCACAGGCTGCAGAGGACGACTGACAGGTGGGGCAGGGACCATGTCCTCGCCCAGACAAAAGTAGCACATGGAGGGAAAACAGAGTCCTCAAGCTGGATGTCCAGTTCGCCTTGATACTGATGCTCTGCTCAGGTGGCCTCATCAACAAGAACAACCATGAAGACACATTCACCCCTGCCTCTGCAGACCCCGGAGGAAGGGCTTCATGGGCTGAATCCCTACAGCCATCTCTGGAAGCCAGGCAGCATTGCACCCATTCTTCTCCCAGGAACCCGGTGGTCAGCTGGGTATGGTGATGCAGCTGTCTGGGAGGCTGACACAGGAGGATTGCAAGTTTGGGGCCAGCCTGGACAACTTAACGATTTAGTGAGACCCTGACTCCAAATTTAAAAAATTAAAAAGAGCAGGAGGTGTAGCTCAGTGTGAAGGGTCTCGCATCTATCCCCACTATGAAAGAGATGAGGAGTGGGGTGAGGAGGAAGAAGGAAGAGTCCCCTTGGACCACTTCCCTACTGTAAGAGAGCCATCCCCTTGCCCCCTTCTATCCATCCTTTATTATTCTCTTTGTTTGTACTTTGCCTCACTCAACTGAGAGATACGGTACAGTATTAAACTTGTGTGTCTGGTTCATTTCACTCAACATTATATTTTCCAGGTACATCCACTTTCCTACAAATGTCTCTAATGTGTTCGTCTTTACAGCTGAGTAGTATTCCATTACATACAGCTACCACATTTTCTTTATCCAATCGTCTGTTGGTGGGTATACAATCTACTTCCAGGATTTAGGCATTATGAATTGTGCTGCTATAAACATTGATGTGCATGTATTGCTGTAGTATGTCTTAACCTTTTGGGGGAAAATACCTACAAGCTGGGCTACATGGAATTTCTAATTCTTTGAGAAATCTCCATACTGCTTTTCACAATGTTTGTACTAGTTTCCATTCCCACCAAAAATGGAGTGTTCCCTTTTCAACCATGCCAGCATTTGTTATTGATTAATTTCCTAATGATTGCCATTCTTTCTGGGGTAAGATGGAATCTTAGCATTGAGTTTTTTTGTTTGTTTGGTTTGGTTTTTGGGGTTTTCAGGGGGGGTGGTACTGGGATTCAAACTCAGGACCTCTGTGCTGAGCTATATCCCCAGCCCAGCATTGTTTTAATTTGCATTTTTCTAATGGCCAGGAGTGTTGAAAATTTTTTTATATATTTGTTGACCATTTTATTTCTTCCTCTGTGAAGTAAGTGTCAGTTCATTTTTCTAGCCCATTTCTTGACTGGGTCTTTAATTTTAGGTAGTTTAACTTTTTTGAGTTCTTTATGTATTCTAGATATTAGTCCTCTATCTGAGGGGTAGCTAGCAAAAATGTTTTCGCATTCTGTAGGTTATGTCTTCACCCTACTGATTTATTCTTTTGCTGTACAGAAGCTTTCTAGCCTGCTATAATCCTGTTTGTTGATTCTTACTGTTATTTCTTGTGCAATTGAGGTTTTTTCTAGAAAATCCTTTCCTGCACTTAGTCTTCAAGTGTTTTACCTATTTTATCTTCCAGTAGGTTTAATGTTTCTGTTTTAATGTTTAGATCTTTGATTCATTTTGATTTTAATTTAGTATATGGTGAGAGATAAGAGTCCAGTTTCGATCTTTTGCAAACACATAACCCGTTTTCCAGCACCACTTGTTGAATAGGCTGTCTTTCCTCCAACGTATGCCTTTGGCCTCTTTGGCAAAGTTCAAATAGCTGAATGTGTCGGGAGATTCTGTATCCTCCGTTCTGTTCCATTGGCCCACATATCTGTTTTTGTTCCAGTACCATGGTGTTTTATCACTATTGCTTTGTAGTATAGCTTGAAGTCAGGTATTGTAAGGCCTCCTGCTTTGCTCTTGTTGCCCAAGATTGCTTTTGTTACTCTGTGTCTCATCTGGTTCCATAAGAATTTTAGGATTGTTTTCTCTAGATTGGTAAAGTATGCTATTGGTATTTTGATTGAATCTGTATAACACTTTTGGGAGTAAGGCCATTTTGACAATATTGGTTCTTTCTATCCAGGAGCAGGAGACATCTTTCCATTTACTGATGTCCACTTGAATCTCCTTTTTCAGAGTGCTGTAGTTTCTTTGTAGAGATCTTTCACTTCCTTGGTTAGGTTAACTCCTAGGTATTTCATTTTTCTTGAAGCTACTATGAATGGTATTGTTTTCATCATTTCATTCTTATGGAGTTCACTATTTGTATATACAAATGCTAATGATTTTTGTGTGCTGATTTTGTATCCTGATACATTACTAAGTTGATTATTAATTCTAAGAGGTTTTATGGTGGAGCTCTTTGGGTGTTCTATGTAGAGTATCACGTCATCCGCAAATAATTTGAGTTCTTCCTTCCCTATACGTATCCCTTTTATTTCTTTCTCTTGCCTGATTTCTCTGGCTAATGTATCAAGTACTATGTTGAATAGAAGTGGTGATAGTGGACATCCTTATCTTGTTCTTGATTTGGGGGAGGAATACTCTTAGTTTTTCCTCATTTAGTATGATACTGGCTGTTGGTTTGTAATAAATAGCTTTTATCATACTCCAGTATGGTCCTTCTATACCTGTTTTTTTTTTCAGGGTTTTTATTATGAAGAGCTGTAGGATTTTGTCAAAAGCCTTTTCTGCATCTATTGATATGATTATATGGTTTTTTACCTTGCTTTTGTTTATGTGATGTATTGTAATTATTGATTTATGCATGTTGAACCATTCTTGCATCTCTGGGATGAAACCTAATTGATCACGATGTATGATCTTTTTAACAATTTTTGCATCTATGTTCATTAAAGAGATTAGCCTATAGTTTTCTTTTTTAGTTGGATCTTTGCCCAGTTTGGGGATCAGGGTGATACTGGCTCCCATAAATGAATTTGGGAGCACTTCATCTCTTTCAATTTAACTGAAGAGCTTGAGGAGTATTGGTGATATGAGATCCTTAAACGTTTTGTAGAATTCAGCGGTGAATCCATCAGATCCCAGATTTTTTTAATTGATAGAGTCTTCATTACTGTGTCAATTTTATTGCTTGTCGTTGGGTTGTGGAGCATATTATGTCCTCTTGGGTTAGTTTTGGTCATCTGTACGTGTCTAGGGATCTGTCCATTTCTTCAAAATTTGCTAATTTGTTGGAATATAACTTTTCATAGTAGTTACTATTTTCTGAATTTTAACAGTGTTTGTTGTGATTTCACCTTTTTCATATCCGATTCCATTGATGTGAGTCTTTTCTCTCTTTCTCTTGGTAAGTCTGGTTAAGGGCTTATCTATTTTATTTATTCTTTCAAAGAACCAGCTCTTTGATTCACTGATTTTTTTTTACTGGTTTTTTTGTTTTTTTGTTTGTTTGTTTGATTTTTGTTTTTTGTTTTTTTGTCTCAATTTCATTGTTTTCCACTCTCATTTTTATAATTCCCTCCTTAATTTTGGTTCTGGTTGCTGTTGTTACTCAAGTATCTTAAGATTTCTCAAAAGGTTATTTATTTGGGGTTGCTCTGTTTTCCTAATGTGAGCATTGATTGTGATGAATTTTCCTCTTAGAACTGCTTTCATGGTGTCCCATAGGTTTTGGTGAGTTGTACAGTCATTATCATTAACCTCCAGAAATTTTTAAATTTCTTTGATTTATTCTGTGACTGGTTAGTTTATTCTATGTCTGGTTGTTTAGGAGTATGTTGTTAATTTTTCAGGAGCTTTTGCCTTTTCTGAAATTTCTCTTGTTGTTGATTTATATTTTCACTGCACAGTGGTCCAATAGATGCATGGGGTGATTTCAATTATTTTATACTTACCTAAGCAGGCCTTGTGGACTGGGCTGTGACCTATCTTGGGAGAAGGATCATATGCTGCTGAAAAGAATATATGTTCCTTTTAGAGGAGTGGGATACTCTGTAAATATCTATTATGTCTATACATTCAAGGATGTAGTTCAGATCTGATTTTTTTATTGATTTTTTTTTTGCTTGTCTAGTTGATGTCTCCTTGTGAAAGTGTGTTAAAATCCCCTACTATGATTGTGTTAGTGTTTATATGATCTTTTAAGTGCAATAGTTTTTGTTTTATGAAGGTACATGCTCCAGTATTTGGTGCATATATGTTTATCAATGTTATCTCTTCTTATTGGATTGCTCCCTTAACTAGCATGCAGTGACTTTCTTTGTCTCTTCCAATCAGTTTTAAATTGAAGTTTACCATGTCTAACATTAGAATTGCTTGTTTTTAGGGTCCTGATGCATGAAATATTATTTTCCATCCTTTAATTTTTAGTCTAAGAATATCTTTTTTGATTAGATGAGTTTCTTGAATGCAACAAATTGTTGGATTCTGTTTTCTGATCCAGCCTGCCAGCCTGTGTCTTTTAATTGTCTTTTAATTGGAGAGTTAAGCCCATTAACGTTGAGAGATATTACTGAGATGTGTTAATTATTTACTATCATTGCCATCTTTATCTGTTGGTGTATCCTTTTCCTGACATTTTTGTTGCTGTTTGTCCACTGACCTTTCTTGGAGTTATCATTTCCTCTGCATTTTTAGCTGTGTCAATTTCATTATTTCTGTCAAGAATATCCTTAAGTAATTTCTTGAGTGCTGGTTTAGCACTCATATTTGGTCTTTTTCATGGAAATACCTTATTTCTCCATCTACTTTGAAGGATAGCTTTGCTGGATAAATTAATCTGGATTGGAAGTTATCTGCTCTTAGGGCTTAAAATACTTCACTCCAAGCTCTCCTGGCCTTTAAGGTTTGTTTTGAGAAGTCTACTGTGATTCTAATTGGCTTACCCTTATATGCAATTTTTGTTTTATTCTAGCTTTTAAAATTCTGGGATTTTGCTGGATATCTGGTAATTTAATAAAGATATGCCTTGGTGAGCTTCTTTTTTCATCATATTTGTTTAGGGAAACTGCTGTAAACTTTTGGTTCATTTCCTCTGCAAATTTATCTAGTTTCTTCCTCCCTTCTATAAACTCTTCATAGTGTTCCACTACCTGGTATTTACTTGGCTCTCCCTCTGTGACCCCTTGCTCCACCTTGGGAGAATTAGGAAAACTCGGGGGTCTTCCGTTGCCTGGCTTCCCCAGGCTCCTCTGTGTATCTCTGTGTGTATCTTTTTTATATATACTCCCCTCTTTTTTTCCTTTTTTGGGAGGTGTACTGCAAGTTGAGGATTAGAGTAGTGAGACAATTCTGTGGCTTATATGGAGGGTTTTAGTAAGATGTTTCCTCCCCGTGAATAACTTTCAGTTTTGTATGTCCAGTATGTATGTAGTTTTGTATGGCTAGTATTTACTCCTCCTGTTATTTACTTTAAGTCTTTGGACTCTGTCCCTATGTTTTGCTGAAAGATTTACTCCTGGTTATAGCAGCATCAACAGATTTAATCATACAACATTTCTATATGATAGTCCCCGTCGTTTATCCTTTATGCACACAATGACTGTTCATTATTTGTGATTGTTCTGCGGGGAGGTATGTGAAATGGAGGGAGGAGAATGGAAGGTTATGGGATGAAAAGTGTAAGGGGGAGGTCTGTGGGAGGATAGTGACAGACAGGAAAAGTTTAAGTGGGGCCTGATTTTACTGGAGTTTTAGTTGAGTTGGAGGGTTAGTGTTGAGAGTTTTCAGAGGATATGTGTGGGGGCAAGTGTGAGATATGGGAGGAAGGAGGTTTACTTTGAAATTGATGGGAGCTATGTGGTTGTCAGAACCTGCTGACAGAGAGGACAGCAGGCTGGGGAAGATAGGGGCAGCCAAAGGCTTAGGACGGGGGGATTGAGGGTCAACACTAGAGAAGAACAGAGCGACTGTGGGGGAGCTAAGTACAGGAAATTTAAAACTTGGAAGGAGGAGTTTATGTACTGGGAAAAAGAATAAAGAAATATGTTAGTATTTATATGGGGGTTTGAGGTACAGAAACTAGATAGGGAGGGGAAGATGACAGAGTGGTAAGTAGCAGAGAAAGAGCCTCTCTGAGAGTTGCTATCCAGAGGCTGGAATATAGCAACTTGAGGAAGAGAAGAAGGAGGGAAGTGGGTGCCCTGACCCAGGAAGCATCTGAAGTGTGAATGGAAGCCCACGGAGAGAGTGAAGAGAGAAACTTCAGTGAAGAAGGAGGAGCGCTACCTTCTCCCTGAGTCGGGACTCACTGTATGGGAGGAGAGGTTCAAACCTGCAGACACACGGTGACTGCTGGTGACCCCAGAGGCCTCCATGGAGAGATGCAGCAGTGGAGGGGAGCAGTGGACGTGAAGGACTGCACTAGCTGTGGGTGAGTGCTCTGGGATGGGACATCCCGTGGGAGAGGGCGAGTGGCCAGGAGCCATCTTGGAGAGGGGACAACTGAGCTCAGAACTCAGAACAACTGCTGGGTGCATCTAGCAGCTCCCAGCTGAGTTGAGGCCCGCAGAAGGTGCACTGATAGCTGCAGGCTGAATGAGTCTGGTCCCAGCCTGATGGCCAAAAATCAGCCTGAACTTCAGATGAAATAAAGGTGCAGGCTCACTGAGATTATCCACTACCCCACCATAAAGTTACTGCAGGCTTGCTGGGATAAATCAACACAGATCTGGACTCTGCCTCCACACAGTGTCTACCGGTGAGAGCAGAGACAAACCTGGAAGTGGACATTTTTTTCTCTCTCTCTCTCTTTTCTTGTTTTTTTGGTTTTGTTTTTGTTGTTATTGTTTTTTCTCCTTCATTGTTTGATCTTATTTTTATATGAACATGAACGTGGTTTCTAGTTTCTTTGTGATTGTCGTTCTGTGCTGTTCTTCCTTTTATCTCTTCCTTCTCTCTTTCCCTCCTGTCTTCTGCACCAGTTTCCCAAAGAAACTAGATAGGGAGCTGAGACAAGGGAGAGAAGCTAGACAACTATTAAATCAGAGCCAATGGGAGAAAAAAATACACAAAATTAAAAACCTAATAAACACACAAAAAACATAAAAGAACATAACATAGCCCCACACTACTAAATAAATCAAGAAATAAAAACTCGAACCCGTAAGATATCCAACGGGAACACAAATTAAATATTCCGGTGAGACAGTGTACGTGTGACTCACATGCAGCTTCTCTGCAGAGTCTGCGTGCTCGCACCCCAGTAACCCCTCTTGCACCTTCCACCGCAGCGCTGAGGCCAGCTCACACCCAGGGCCTCTTCCCACCGGGCTGCAGGGATACTTGCAGAGTCTGCTGCAGTCTGAGTTCTTGGGTTAGGAACTCTTGCTGTCCCTCTCCTTGGCTGTGATGGTGGAATCAGCAGATAGAGTCACTGGCGCAGAGTTGTCCACTGAGTCGGGAGAATTCCTACATAATCAAATCAGCTACAGTAGCAACAGTGTGGCTCACTGCAGTGGTGTCTATCAGGACAAGTTGAGAACATACCACGAGACACAATTTTGGATCTCCCTTTAGCCAGCTGTTGACTGTGGAGGGCCTCTCTGGAAGCAGTATCCTGTGTTTTCCTTGCAGGCTCCAACCACCACTGATTCTCTCAGTCCCAGTGTGGTTCTCCTTTGTCCCGCTCCGAAGGGTGCACTTGCCACCACGGAGACACTGTTACCACACATCCATGCTCTTCCTGCCGGCCATCACCACACCACCAAGCAACTGACACCAATGTAGCTCGTCAATCTCAACAAATAAAATAGCTGGTATCCTAACGGGAATTTTATTAAATCTGTAAATGAACTGGAGGAATACTGTCATCTAAATACTCAGTCTCATGATTCACGAACACGGGGTATTTTCTACTTATTCAGATCTTTAATTTCTTTCTTTTTTTTTTTTTTGTGGGTACCGGGGGGTCGACCTCAGGACCTCGCGCGCCAGCAGGTGCCCGTGCCTCTGAGCGATATCACCGGTCCCTTTTTCGTATGTGGGATCCGGGAGTCGAACTCGGGCCCTCGCGCTTGCCGGGCAAGCGCTTAAGCCGCTGAGCCATCTCACCAGCCCAGATCTTTAATTTCTTTCAACAACATTGTATGGTTTTCAGAATATACATTTTGCACTAATGAATATGGATTTATTCACAAGTATTTTATTCATTTTGATGCTATTTAAATATGAATACTATTTAAACATAATATTGTTATGCAATATTTAATTTACCCATTCACTAGTTGAAGTTTTGTGCTGTTTCCACTTTATACTTACTACAAATATTGCTTCTATAAACATTTGTATTTTGTGCTAACACATGTTTACATTTTTTCTAGGAATATGCCTAGGAGTAGAATTATTGAGTCATTGGATAATTTTATGATTAACTCTTTGAGGAACAGCCAGACTACCTTCCATTAAATTCCATTTACATGGAATTGATTTCCCAACTTCACTTTTGGATTGTTTATTGCAAGTGGATAGAAATACAATTGATTTTTATATATCGATCTTACAGCTGGAACCTCGCTAAAATTGCTCCTTAGTTATTATAGTTTTTACCGAGTATCCTAAATTCCTAATGATTTTTCCACACACAAGCTCACGTAATCTCTGAAGAGAGAGAATTTTAATTATTTCTTCCTTTCCAACCTGGATGCCTTTTTTTCCTTGTCTAATTGCCCTGGATAGAATCTCTAGTACAATGTTAAGTAGAAGCAACGAGAGCATAAATCTTGTTTTATTCTTGATCTTGGGAGGAAAATATGCAGTCTTCCACCATAAGTATGATACAAGCTGTGAGTTTTTCACAGGTGTCCTTGTCAGGCTGAAGAAGTTCCTATCTATTCTAGTTTGTTCTGTGTTTTTATAATGAAAGTTCTTGGATATTTGTCCAATGATTTCTCTGTATCTATTGAGATAATCATGTGGTTTTTATTTTTTATTCTATCAATATGATATATTATAATAATTGACTTTCATATGTTGAACTAACTTTGCATTACTGGAATAAATATCACTTGGTTATAGTCTATAATTATTTTGTATATTGCTAATTTCAGTTTGTTAGCATTTCACTGGAGACTACATTCATATTTATAAGTAATATTGATCTGTATTTTCCTTGTGTTGTCCTTGTCTCAGTTTTAGTATCAGGATAACAGCCTTCAAAATGAGTTTGTATTTCCTCTTCTTCTGTTTCATAGAAGAATTTATGAATGGTTGGTATTAATTCTTATTTCAGCATTTGATAGAATTCAGTGGTAAGTTATCTGGATCTTGGCTTTTCTTTGTGGATACTTTAATTATCACTAATTCAATTTCTTTATTTGTTGTAGATCTACTCAGTTTATCTATTTATTCTTTGTGTGTGTGTGTGTGTGTGTGTACCGGGGGTCGAACTCAGGACCTCATGCACCAGCAGGCACCCGTGCCGCTGAGCGATACCACCAGCCCTTTCTTCGTATGTGGGTTCCAGGAGTAGAACTCAGGACCTCGTGCTTGCCAAGCAGGCACTTATGCCACTGAGCTATCTCACCAGCTGATCTATTTATTCTTCAGTCAGTAGATTGTCTCTCTAATAATTTGTACATTTCATCTTAATTATCTAATTTTTTGGCATACAGTGATCCATAGATTCATTTATAATCCATGCTTTTTATTCTTATAATGCTAATACTAGTGTCCATGCTTCCATTTCTGATTCTAGTAACTGTCCTCTCTTTTATTTCTTTGGTGAATATAGTTAAAACTTTGTCAATTTTGTTGATCTTTTCAAAGAACCAGATTTTGGTTTCACTAAATTTCTGATACTTTTCTATTCTCTGGTTTACTAATTAAGCTTTGTTATTTCCTTCCTCTGCCTGCTTTAGATTTAGATGGTTTGTTTTAGATTTAAATGCTTCTTTTTCAATGTCTTAAGGTGAAAGGTTATTGATTTAAGATAATTCTTTTTTCTTAAAATTGGCACTTACAGCTATAAATTTCCCTCTAAACACTGTTATTGATGCATCCCATACATTTTGCTATGTTGTGCCTTCATTTGCATCCATCTCAAAGTATAGTCTGATTTCATTTTTAGTTTTTGATTGGTTGTTTAGGAGTGTGTTGTTTAATTGCCACATATTTGTAAATTTCACAAAATTTTGCTGATATTGATTTCTAATTTCATCCCTTTATAATAGGAGAACATATTTTATACTATTTATACTCTTTAAATTCATTGAGGTTCATGTTACAGCACACGTTCTATCCTGGGGAATGTTCCACGTGCCCTTGAGAAGAATGTATATACCGTGATTTTTGGATAAGGTGCCCTACTGATGTTAAAACAGTTCAGTGGACATCTGACATTTAACCTCTTCTCTTCTATATGTTCTATATGTCCTTCTAGTCATCCCCTACTGCTTTCTTTCTATAAGAGAAATTTTCTAATGTAGTATTTTAACTTCTTCAATGATTTTTTTCACTACATTTTTAGTTATTTTTTAGTGATTGTTCTAAGGCTCACTAGCTGTGTCTTAGCACAGTTAGTTTCAGATTACACTTGCCTAGTTCCAGTGATATGTGGAAATATGTTATTTTTATACAGCTCTATTCTCTATGCTGACTTTCTGTGGTATTAGTGAGATGTATGTCACATCCACTAATGTTATTGCATCAGTCAGTGCTTACTAGAGAAAGATTTAATGTATGATATACAAATATATAAGAATTTACAAAATTGGCTTACAGTGGCCGCCCACAGAGTCAGATGTGGAAGAGGCTAAAGGTCTGTCTGCTCACTAGGGATCCGAAGGATCCAGTCAAAGGCCCAGAGCTCAGTGTAGTGTTCTGTGCGAGTTCATATTAGGGGACCAAAGGGTCTGTGATGGAGGCTGAAGGGTTTGTGCTATAGGCTGAAGGGTCTGCACTGGAAGCCAGGAGATGTCGTCCAAAGAGAAAGTGAAGACTGGAGCTCCTCCAAAGAATCAGAATCAGTCCTTCCTTCTTACTTTCCCTTTTATACCATTCTGGCAGTAATCCTCCCTAGGGTGGGTCTTCAACACCCAGGACAATGCTGAGCCAATTTAGTTGGGCGTTTCTTACTCATATCGACACGATCAGTTAACTATCACAGTTATGCACCCCACAGTGCAAGCTGATCATCATTACTTTACTATATGTAGTCATTTCCTTAACCCAATGCAACTTCCTCCTAACCACCACGTCTTCTGCACTATTATTAGCAAGTACACTACATTTCAATGTGTTATGTGCCCTACAATATGTTATAAACATATTGTTTTATATAATTGCTTTGCAAATCAGTTAAGAGAGGAAAAAATACACATTTATACTGTCTTCCATAATTACACAATTGCCATTTTCTCTGCTTCATGCCCATCTGTCTCTTCTCTCCCCTTTCCTTTCTCTTGCTCTGCTTCCCTCCCTCAGCCCTTCTCAGGCATCTGCAGACCTTGTGACTTCAATATAAGGAGAATCCGGGTGCATCCAGCACCAGCTGGGGAGCTGCCCTGCAAGAAGTGGCAGAAACCAGGGAGGCCACCGCGGGCCTCTGTGTTTGGACCCTGCTCACCTGGAGGAGCTCACAGAGGATGTACATCGTGCCTGCAGCCCGACTGCCCACCCACCAGGTACCAGCTGAGCATACTACTGATGTGATCATTATCCTCACAGTGGCCTGGCCACAAAAGTGCCATCATTCCAATTGAGCAGATGAGAGAGAGTAAACAACTTGCTTAGGTCAAGCATGGAGACAACATTTTTAAAATCAGTCTGTCTTATTCTGGGCCAGAATTGGATAAGCTCCCCATGGTGTTGGAGGGGTGTATGTTTTACCTGCCACATTCGGGCACATCCCTGGATGAAACCACTGATAGCTACCATTCCTTCTCCAGGGTGTGCTGACAAATCCACCTGACTTTATGCTGCTCCCCAACACAATCCAAAGACCAGAAGGGGAAATGTGCTTGCTTGCTTGCTTTTTGCTTGTTTGTTTTGGTTTGTGTGTTTGTCGTAATAACGACTCCCATTACCTTCCCACAAAATAATGAAGCGACTGGCCACAAGCAAAACCCATGATCAAGTCCCTGCTCCATCAGGCTGGCAGCATCACCTCAAAATGCAGGTGGTCCTATTACTTTCCAATTATGTCTAAGGACGTTTGTCTCATAGTAAAAATAATACAAGCATTAAAATGGAAGTAATATATAATCTGTGGGAGACATTTGAAAATGTGGAAGAGTCTAAAGAAGAAAATATAAATCACATAAAATTCTTCTACCCAGAAACAATCTCTTTTAACATTTGGTGCGCTTTCTTGTGTGTTGTGCTGTGTTGTGTTGTTTAATTTCTTCCGTATGTTCATATTCTGTGTAGGATTCTACTTTTTCCACTTAACATTACCTGTGCATGGAGGCATGTCACCAGGGTTTCTGCACAAACGTGGTCTGAGAGGCTGCCTGACTTGTCACATGATTACACAGCCCTACTCTTGGGGTCCCTGTTGCAGCCACCTCACTGCACAGATGTCCTTTTGAGCGTGATGATGAGAATGCCTGTGCACACTGGCAGAGCGAGAGGCTGTGACAGGAGGAAAGGGAGAGAGACAGAAGCAGGGGAGGACGTGTCTCTGCCCTGGAGGAACCAGATGGCCTCAAAGGAATGGGCTACAAATTTGAGAAAAGATGGAGCTAGCAAAGTTATAATTTAGAACCCAAGAGAGATAGCAAACAGTCCATTGTCAGCTCCAAGGCAGGGGTCTCAGAGAAGTTCTAGCCAGGGTAAAATCCCAGGGACCCAAAGCAAAATCTGCTGTGAGCCAGGCCTTGGTGGAAGAGAGGGGAGGCAGCAGTCACCAGCAGAGCTGAGCAGGTGAAAGGCCGAGCTGGGGAAGGAACAGGGCAGGAACGGAGCTGTGCAACAGCAGAGGAGAGCAGTGGGCAGAGCTCAAGCCCTCACCACTCAGCCCCGCAGAGGCATTTCGTAGAAGAATAACACAATGTAAGGGCAGGTAAAGAAGACTAATGAACCAGCTGCCTGCAACAGGAACACGAAGAGAGAGACAACACAAGCAGAGATCACCTAAGAGGGCGCAGTGGTCTTGGCCTGCCTGTCCACCCCCTCCTTCAGAGAGTAGGATCCTAGTTTTCCCTGATGAGCCCCCTCCTTCAGTCTGGAAAGCAATCTCGAATGCTCTCCTTTCTGGGTCCGATTCTTAATCTAAATTCACAGAGCCCAGCTCATCTTGGCAGGTCCACAAGAGGACACTGTCCCGGAAAACCAAGCTCCCGCTCTGGTCCGGGCTCAATTCAGTCACCCTCAGCTCTGGTGGCTGCCCCAGAGTTTTCCCAGCATTTCCCTTTCCTTGAGTTGTCAGCCACCTCTGCTACTTTTCCTGAAGAATCCTCCCCAAGGCTACAGACTGCAAAAGGAACAAAAGCCACAGTGTCTCCAGCCCCTCTGTGCTCCAGGCCCTGAAGATATCTGACTTCTAATCCTTGCACCACCAGAGGAGGACGTCAAGTAGCTGTAACTTGCCCCAGGTCACATTGCCTCTTGCCAGTCTGAGCCCAGAGCTCAGTGGCCTCCTGACCAGGGCTCAGTCCCTCTGCATGCCAGCAGCCAAGTGACCAACAGGCTGAAACCTCCGAGGCACGGAGGCCTGGGACTTCTAATCAGCAGCACCCAGACCGTGTCAGGAGAGGAAAGAGTCCAGACCTAGGAGATGTCAGGATCCCTGTACCACCATGTTCAGAGTCACACCAGGAGAGCTGATGGTCTCCCATAGCAGGAGTGGATACAGCACTCAAAACCGTGTCTCGCTGTCCCTGCCTGATGATCTCCCCCACTACAGCAGATAGCAGAATAAATTGGATGAGGCTGAGCCCCTATGGGCTTGGATGAACACAGATAGGAGTGGGAGCAACTTTTATGAGAACTTGCCAATTATTCTCTTTCATGGCAGAGACCATAAATTTATACCTCTTTATAACCCCAGAATTTAAGAGACTGTAAGGCCTGATGCCTTCATTTTTTAAATGATGATGACTATCTCATTTAATATAGCAAATGTCCAAACTTTTTAAAAAACAAATTATGGAGATTTTCATGTTTGAATTTTTCTAATAGTGTGTCACAGATGTTAAAGAAATCTAAGGTAAAACTCAGTATCTGAGTTTGCAGAGGCTAAGTAGCCCTTGTTAGAGGAGGAGAGGGAGTTGGAGCTCACCCACTATCTTCCATCTTGCCCCTTGTGTTGTCAGCTTTCTGTCACTGACAAAATACCCAAGAAAAACAACTTAAAGGAGGAAGGGTTTATTTTGGCTCATGGTTTCAGAGGTTTCAGTCCATGGTCAGCTGGCTCCATCACTTTTAGGTCTGTGGCAAAGCAGAATGTCATGGTGGAAGGTACAGGAGCCAGGAAGTAGAAAGGATGACAGAGATCAGAGCAGGAGTCTGGAGACAAGGCCGCCCCCATGACTCACTCCCTTCAACACGGCCCCACCTCCTGATAGCCCAGTCAGTTACGAACTCATCAGTGGCTCACTCCTTTGATAGGTCAGCACCCTCAGATCCCACCACTTCCCAAAGCCCCGCCTCTGATTGTTGCTTCATGGCGGAACCAAATATTCAGCATAACGAGCCTCTTGGGGGACATTCTGAGCCCAAACCATAACACCCCAAGGGTGTTCCCACAGCACCTCTGGGGAAGTTTAGGACATGATTTGAAAAATAGTCTTAGAAGCAGTTTGCAAACCACTCTCTGACTCAGAATATGTTATCTTAGTGGTCGAATCGGGACTGCGGGAGACAGCACCGTGCCGGTAGTTTCAGCTTCTCCCAGCTCCCCAGTGAACGCCATTCCAGTCTCCCCTGGCAGGGGCAGCTCTGGTGACAGTGGCTGACACTCAGGGCTGTGCTGTGTCCCCATCTCACTCAGCACTCAGACAACCCTGCAGGTCATGTGCCATGAGGATCCCCATCGCACAGATCGAAAAAGAAAACAAGCTTAGGAGGTTAAGTCACTTTCATATAAGAAGAGGCGGCAGAACAGAATCAGGACCAGACTCCAAAGTCCACACTTGTGGTCACTGCTGTCCTGGACACTGGGGACCTTCAGAAAGAGCCACAGCAGAGACTCCAGGACAGGAGGAAGGGACAGGTGCGCCGAAGGTGCTCTGCTCCCTCCTCCAGCCATGACGAGATCTTTGGAGGATGGAGGAAGCTGATTAACACCCCTAACCTAGACGGGAACCGGGGGAGCTGAGGGGCCTCTGCTGTGTGGTTGAGAGGCAGGCAGCACGGGGAGGTGGATGCAGATGATGACCTGGGCGTCCGGGGGCAGAAGTGGGGACAGTTTGAGGTCCAGTCTGCAGCCCACTCTAGTTTACCAGGCCAGAGCACAAAGCGGATGTCATGAGAGGAGCCCGGGCCACATCCCTGGGTGGGGATTTTGCTTCTCTGTGACAGCAGGAAAGTCTCTAGTTACAAGGAGGGAGACCGCAGTGGGGCGGTGTGCAGGCTCCCCAGAGGCCTTGGAAGACTTCCTAGACTCGGCAACACACCCTCAGCCCCTCCCACTGCCCACCCAGGCAGCCCGTCTGTCTGCCCAAGTCACTGCCTATCTCACACCCTCACGCAGCTGAAAAGAGCAGTTGGCACTTACCACGTGCCAGGGCCCTGCATGTGCCAGCAGATGCCCGTGCCAGGTGGAAGGACAGGGCTTGTGGCCTTTCTCCGGAGCACTCCAGAAGGGTATCCTCTGCAGCCACTAGGCCTCGGTTCTGCCACACATAGCGGAAGACCCTCTGCGTACCCAAGGGGCAGCAGGACCCCAAAGGGCTGAGTCCAGGAGCAGGGTTGGACAGGACTCCTCAGCTTCCCAGGCCATCACAGACCTGGGGGGAAGAGAGTCAGAAAAGGTCAACAAGTCAGAGCCCTTATGGAGAACCCGGGGTGCGAACACCAGGAGCATTCTCAGTCCAGGGTGAAATTTCCCAAGGGATGTGGTCGTCCTTCAGAATCACCCACTGAGCTCGGAATAAAGCCGGACCATGCAGCAAGGCCACTGAGCCTGGTAATCCAGCCCTGCCTTGCTTCTAACATACCGATCCCTCACACCGTGCCTGTGAACCTGCCCTTGTCTCCCCCTCCACCTAATGGGGGCATTGCTGGCCCAATGCTGCCCATCCAGGCCCTGGCAGAGCCCACTGCCCTCTCCTCCCCAGCAGAGGGGACCCTCAGGGACACGAGTGTACAAGTGTGGACATGCGAGTTCCAGGAGCCAACATCATTTGGAGCCCCGTTGAGCTCAGCCCTCAGCAGAGCAGGCTGACTGGTAGGGCCTGAGCTGAAGAAAGGGTTGGGCCAGGGGCCAAGGAGCAAGACTTCTAGGTCACCCTTTCCAATGGTGCCCCTTCCAGCTGGTGTGGCCTGGACAGCTATGTGCGATGGGGCATGGCAGTGCCTCCCAGAGCGCACCAGGGGGAGGACCCCTCCAAAAGTCTCTTGCACCCAGACCAGCCCCAGACAGCTGTAAGTGTCCTTGTCCAGCCTTTGTGCACACCAACTCGCATCCTCCTCCAGCTGCATCCCAGCTGTGCAGACACAGAGGCGAGACTCTGGTTGGACCAGCTCCTTCTGCCCTGCGGACCAGCACACAAGGACCTGTGTGCCCTGGACTGGGGGTGGCCAGTACAGTGGTAGGGGCCACTCCTGCACCTCTTTGGCCCTCTCTTGCATGACAGGGACTGGAAAAGGTTAGCCCTGTCCAATCAGCCATGAAGCTGAGCACTCCACAGAGACAAATACAAGACGATCTACAAAGTCTGATTTGGGCTTCCTCTAACACAAATGTCAGTGGAAACCCCCAGCTCTGTTCTCAGGAAACCCAGTCATCCGTCAAACCACGGATGCGTGATTAAGAAAGACTTCTCCTTCTGCCCTGCAGCACCACATCATTAATCTCCTGCAACGGCCGGCAGGCTCAAGAGCACCATCTGCGGAAAATCGGATCATGTGACGGGGTGTCCACTGGGCTTCTCAGCCGCATCCCACCACAGATCGACATCAGCCTCCCTCAGCAGAGGAACCAGAGGCCCAGAGGTCCCCGCAGGACAGGACCTGGCCTGCAAGCACAAGGTCAGGTGCTCAGAGGTGAACGGATCCAGCCGGGAGCCTGGGTGTCTTCAGCAGAGGAAGATCAAGAAGAGCCCTGGGTCCTGCAAGGCTGCGAGGAAGGAAGCGGAAGGAAAGAACAGAGAACAAAGGAGGGCACAGCCCCGCCAAGACCCGGAGGCCCCGGGGACTCTTGAAAACGTCGCTCTGCTCTGACGCAAATTCGGAAAGAATTTCCTGCAATACTTTGTTCTGTATCTGAGAGAAAAGTAAAAGCAGAAAACTAAGAATGACCTCGCCGCTCGCTAGGAATGATAGTGACAAGACTGCGGTGGCTGTCAGGACCCCTGCCTGCACCCAGAGCCCGCTCATGTAGCAGAGCCAGACGCCGGCTCTCCACCCCGGGCCCGGGGCAAATGTTCACTGGGCATCGCTTCTGTGTGTGCAACTCTGCACGAAGTGCGCATGCGTGACAGATGGCACGTGAACCATCACACAGGACGTAGTTAATGCAAATTGTGGTTAAAAAAAAAAAAGCACGTGGTGCTAAAAGACCACGTAATCAGGGCGCCTAGCTTAGACTGGGGCTGGGAAGCAGGGAGAACGTTCCTCGAGGTGACACTGGAACCAAGAATTCGAGGGTTCACCAGATAAAAAGCAGACGAGAGAATTCCAGGGAGGAAGGCCCCACCTCCCGTCCCTTCCCCTTCTCCCAGCAAAGCGTTTGCTCCGTACAAGCTGACCGCGCTTCCGGCCTTCATGAGCAATACGGTCATTACTTCCCCAAGCCTCTGTTCGTGCTTGAGAGTTCCTCTCACCCAGGATTTCAGGATCCCAACCTCCTCCAAACCCAGCCCCATGAGTGGAGCCCCAGAATTCCAGACTCAGCCCACATCAGCAGCCACAGAAGTGGACACACGATAGACTTCCAGCAAAGAATGAACGAACAAATTAACAAATGAAGACACCTATAAGCCCGGGCAAAATACAGCACAAGGGAAACCTGGAGTTCCTGTCCTCCTCTGGCCAGCAGTGCATACCAGCCAGCCGCAGGGAGCATCCTCCAGAATCCTGAACAAGAACCCAGATCCTTCTCACAGGTGAGAACAAAGCCATTTTACAGCGCATCCCCTCTAGGTGCTCCCCTGTTCAGGAATCAAAAACCTGCCTTATTGAAAGCCCCTCTTCCTGTTTGTTCTCTTAAAGCTCAGCAAAATCCTCAGCTCCCATTGTTTCCTTTTGTCAGAGCTTCATACGAAAGGAACAGGCTCACGGTCCTTGGTTTCCGCCTTGGGGCAGTGGGGGGTGTCCAGCAGTGAAAGGGTCTAACCAGGTTGATCTCTAAGACCCCCACTCTAACAGGCTAGGATTCTTCTATAATGGCTTTAGAAACTCAGCCCTGAGCAAGGTCCGTGACTTGCCAAGACCCCATGGCTGACCCCCATGGCTGGGATCCTGGCCCTGGCTCTGCTCTGGACTGCTGTCCCACCTTCACAGTCTCTGTCCAGGAGGGACACTGGGGCTCTGCCCCCGCCAACCTGAGTGTCTCCAGCCCAGGCCTTGCCATCTCAGCTCCATGAGCAAGCTCCACGCAGGAGCAGCCCACATATCTATCACACGCACACATGGCTTCTACTCTGTCTGCCTACCTGTCTGCTACCCCACTGGGCTCCAGGACTAACTGCAGCAGGTAACCAATAGGTAAGTATCTTAGACACCAAGTCACCCTGCCAGGGTATCTGATAACACTTGTGACACACTGCCTAACCCCAGTGCAAAGAAAGAAAAGACTGAGCCCAAATCAGCCAACCAAGCACCAATCATATGACTTCAGTGATTTATATCTGAGGAGATGTTGATGAACTGAAATTTCTACACCAAGACAGCTTCCAGTACCTAGGAGTAGAGGCAAGTCACCACACTGTGCTTTCTGGGTAAATCACAGAATTGGTCCCCAGAGAAGGCTATCAAAGAACCTTCCACTATCTGCGCTAGACAGAGATCTCAGAGTCTTCTTCAAGGGAAAGGATAACATCACAATACTGCAGCCCAGGAGTAGGGCGCAGTGCAGCCTAGATGAGGACAGGAAACAAGGCCCCACCAGAGCAGTGGACCAACATCCACCATGCTGTGCAGGGCTTTGTTCAACAGCGACACCTTGTGGCATCAGCAGAAACAACGATGCCCCAGCTTGGGCTTTTCTGGCTCTCTTCCCTGGTTTTCTGGAACCAGGACCAGCTCCAGGTCTTTGGGTAGTTCCAGAGTTCTGCCCCACCTGCAGTGGAGTTGGTGAAGACTGTAGTAGCTCACTGCCATGTAACTATATCTTCCTACCTCTCCTAACTTGTGTGGGTCGAGGGAGAGGTCCCAGTTCTGTGTGTACTGTCTTGTTCAAGGCTCACATTCCACCCCAAGGCCACATGCCCTGTCTGCATTTTGCAGATGAGGGTATTCAGAGGTTAACAACCTGCCCCCGAACCACACACCACAAGTAAGCGGTAACCCTGGGGTTTACATCAGGATGGTTTGACTCTGAGGCCTCTACATTTGACAAGGCCTCTGCTCCCAGCTGAAGCCAGAAAGCCATGTTGCCCTCAGATGTGGCCTCCCTTTGGTTCTGGGCCATTAATGCTTCCCTGGAAACCAATCCTGTCCACACTTTCTCCATCAGCTAAGACCTTTCATGTTTGGGTCACGTGGCCCAAGACCCAGATTGGTGACCATATGTGCCACATGTCATGGGTTTAGGGGTTTTATCTGTTTTGTCTTCCATTTTTGCTTAGCTAGTGCAAGCAACCTGCCTCAGCAATCAGCATAACTTTTGAGAATCAATTTGTATTCTGTCAGCCTGAGTGTCATTAACAACCTCTGCTAATACAGCAGTACTGAACATCTGGAAACACCACAGCTGTAGGGGGAATGGGGTAAAATAACGCTAAGATGACAGCTTGTTTTTCATAAGTTAGATTGGCTCTGTGCAAACAGGAGAGGCAAACAGACAAAATAGAAACCAGAAAGGGGGGGAGCGAGAGGGGAGCACTCACTCCCATGCTCCCTCCTGGAGCTCGACCGCCCCCCTGGGGAGGCTGTACTGCGCTATCAGGGTCCTCCAGCCAAGGGAACCAGCACCCCAGCCCAGAGCATCTCCATGAAGAGTAAGCCTGTAGTAGGGCTCTCTGGCAGGCATGCTGTGAGGTAGCCCAGGGAAGGAGACATTTTGGCCTGGCCTCAGACTGTGCAAGAGTTTGTCGGGTGAGCTTTGGGTAAAGGACACTGGAGACAAGCAGGACGCCTGCTCCCGTGAGGGTGAGGAGCAGGCCAGGAATGCTGGGTGGTCAGATGTGGCAGAGGCCAGCCACAGAGTCTGGGAGGCTGGCTAGGGTGTGTGCTCAGCCCCTACAGATGGAGGGCAACCTGCATCCTAGTACAGCTGCGTACCAGATGTAACAATGTGGCCATCCCCACAACAGTGCCCACTCTTCATCACGCCTCCTCCAGGGCAGCTGAGCTCCTCCTGGCTGCCAGCACTGCCCACACCCCAGAGCTTTAGCAGGCAGCTGGACAGTGCAACACCCACCCTCTCAGGACCCACACACAGGGAGCAGATGCAGCAGACTGGTGTGAGAGGTGCCCCAGAAAGGGCATGGTGACTGCAGACTGAGTGGCTGCCATGGCTGCTCCAAGACTGGACCGAGCAGAGGAGCAGGATGTGAAAGCAGGGGCCAACCAGCTCTGTGTGACAGCTGCTTGGAGGAAAGAGCATTCCAGGGAGAGGAAGTCACAGAGGCTTGGCATGCTGAGGCCCAGCCATGCGGCCAGGGCAGGTGACAGGACAGCCAAGGTGAGGGAGCCACCCCAACCCCACCCGCCTGCTGCAGCTGGGACTCTGCGGATGGCCTGGCTTGGCCAGGACTGCGAGCTGCTCCGGCTTCCATGTGACTTGCACTCGCTCCCCAGACACTTTCCTCCCTGTGAGCAAAGAAGGGGTAGCAGAGAAAGCTGTCTACCCCTCTCCATGAATGCACAGGGGAGAGGCCCCAGGAAGACCAAGAAGGCGGTCCTCCTCAGCAAAGCAGGGAGACACCACCCCAGGACCGAGTCCCGCTGGCGCCTGGATTTTACTTCCAGCTTCAGAGCCACGAAAGAAATAAATGTCTGTCGTTAGCCTATTCAGTGCACAATGTCTTGTAGCAGCCAAGCTGACTCCTACAGAAGTGTTCTGCCCTCCTCCGCTTTTTGGAAGAGCTTCAGTAGGATCAGTGTTCATTTTGCTTTGAATGTTTGGTAGAAACTACCAGTAAAAGCAGTTCAGTCCCAGACTTTGCTTTCTTGGGAAGGTTTTGATTACTAATTCAGTCTCTTTAGTCATTATAGGTCTGTTGAGATTTTTTTATTTTTTCAGTATTGGGGATTGAACTTAAGGCTTTTACACTGAACTATTCCCCAGCACTTTTTTATTTTTTATTCTGAGACATGTTCTCACTAAATCGCTAAGTTGCCCAGGTTGGGCTCAAACTTGCAATCCTCCTGCCTCAGCCTCCCAGAGTGCTGGGATTACAGGTCTGTGCCACCACACCCAGCTATCTCTATTTTGTCTTGAGTCAATTTTGGCAAGTTGTGTGTTTCAGGGAATATGCCCATTTCACATAGATTATCAACTTTGTTGATATACAATGTTCATGGTATTCTCTTCTTTTAATTTCTGTAAGGTTGGTAATAATATCTCCACTTTGATTTCTGATTTTAGTCGTTTATATTTTCTCTGTTTTTTCTTAGTCTAGCTAAAGGTTTGTCATTTTTGTTGATCTTTTCAAACACCAACTTCCAGTCTGTTGATTTTCCCTATTGTTTTTCTATTCTCTATTTTTTAAATTCTGCTCTAATTTTTATTATTTCCTCTCTCCCTTCTGCTTGCTTTGGATTTAATCACTTTTATCTTTGTAGTTCCTTACGATACAAAATTAGGTTGAGATCTTTCTTTTTAAATATATACACCTAAAGCTATAAATTTCCTTCTGAGAGCTGCTTTTACTATACCCTATAAGTTCAAGTATTTTTTTTCATTCATCTCAAAGTATTTTATAATTCTCCTAGTGATTTCTCCTTCAACACACTTTTTAAAAGTGTAGTTTAATTTCCCTGTGTTTCCTTACTTTTGTGTTCTTTCCATTATTAATTTCTACCCCCATTCTATTGTGGCTAGAGAATAAATATTGTATTATTTCAATCTCCTTTAATTTGTAGGAAATTGTTTATGTCCTAAATATTGTCTATCCTACAGAAAGCTTTAAGTACACCTGGAAAACGTGTGTATCGTGTTATTGTCCAGTAGTGTTCTCTATGTATCTGGTGTTCTAGGCAGTTTATAGTGTAGTTCAAGTCCTCTACGTCCTTACTGATCTTCTGTCTCAATGTTCTACCTAATATTGAATGTAGAATACTGAAATTTCCTATTATTACTGTAGAACTATTTCCCCCTTCAAGGCTGTCATTGTTTGCCTCATGCATTCTGGGGCTCTGTTCTTTGGCATGTGTGTGTCTCTAATTCTTCTGTCTTCAGGATGAATGGGCACTTTTATAAACATATATTTTTATCTCTATAACAGCTTTTCACTTAAAATCTGTTTTTTCCTGATGTTAAGATAGCCACCCCACCTATTTTTCTTTATTGTGTCTTCAACTTATTTGTTCCTTTGGGTCTAAAGCAAGTCTATTTTAAGCAACATAAGTTAGATCATTTTTTCATTTTTAATTCTATTTTGCAAATCTCTGTCTTTCAGTTCATGAATTTAATCCACTTACATTTAAAGTGATTACTAATGAAGGACTTACCTCTGCCACTGCTATTTCTTAAATGTTTTCTACAATTGTTTTTTAATTTATACAATACAGGGCCGGTGAGATGGCTCAGCAGCATAAGCGCCTGCCTTGCAAGCGCGAGGGCCCGAGTTCGACTCCCGGATCCCACATACGAAAAAGGGGCCGGTGATATCGCTCAGAGGCACAGGCGCCTGCTGGTGCGCGAGGTCCTGAGGTCGACCCCCCGGTACCCACAAAAAAAAAAAAAATTTATACAATACAACCTTCCTTTGTGTTTGACTGATTTTTTTTTCTAGCATGCCACCTTGATTTTCTCTTCATTTCCTTTTCTTCATAATTTTTATTTATTATGTCAGTGGTCATCTTGGGGATTGCAGTTACAAACATTAACAGTGTATGTTGAATTGATACAAATTTCATTTCAATGGTGTTCCTTAATTCTATTTCTACCCCTCTTCATCTCCCCTTTGTGTTTGTTATTGTCATAAGTTACATCTTTATACATTGTGCACTCATTAACATAGATTCATAATTATTGTTTTATACATTTGTCTATCAACTCATACAGGAAACAAAAAAGGATTTTAAAAAACCAAAAATACAATAATGCTAGTTTCTGTATTTCCCCATGTAGTTACTCTTACTAAAGATCCTTATTTCCTCATACAGCTCTCAATCTGAAGTATTCCATTAAGCATTTCTCATAGGGCAGGATTACTACTGACAAATCTGCTTACATTTTCTTTATCTAGAAATGTTTTAATCTAGCCTCCATTTTTGAAGAATAGTTTTGCCTGATGTAGAATTCTTGATGACAGGTTTTTGTTTGTGTTTTTGCTTTTAGTTTTTATTTTTTTTTTTTTTTTTTTTCCCCAGCACTGTAAATATATCACCCCACTACCTCCTGGCTACCATCATTTCTGATGAAAAGTTGGCTGTTAATCTTACTGAATATTATTTTGTTTATGACAGGTTGTTTCTCCTTTGCTGATTTCAGTGTTTTCTCTTTGGCTCTTCACAGTTTAGCTATAATGCCTCAGCACGTTTTCTCTGAGTTTCTCTTGCTTGTATTTATTTAATAGTCTTTCATGCCTTTCATCACATTTCAGGGATTTTTTTTTAAAGCCATTATTTCCTTGAGTATTTTTTCTTCACCTTTTTCTAAATCTACTCCTTCTAGGACTTCCATAATATGTACATTAGTCCACGTATAGTGTCCCATAGATTCCTTTGCTGTGTTCATTTTTCTTCATTCTTTTTTTTTCTTTTGGGTCTTCAAACTGGATAATATCAGTTGCTCTATTATCAAGTTCCCTGCTTCCTTCAAATCTGCTCAAATTTCCTTGGAAAGAGTCTAGTGAGTTTTTCACTTTAGTTATTGTACTTTTTTATTGCCAGAATTTCTGTTTGATTACACGATTTCTCTCCTCGCTGATATTCCATATATATTCATATATCTTTTTTCTAATATCTTTTAAGTTTTTCCCCATAATTTCCTTCAACTAGCTGAGCATATAAAGGAGTTAATTTAAAGGTTTTTGTCTTGTAAATTCAATGTCTGGACTTTCTTAAGGATGGCTTCTGTCTATTTTTTCCCATTGAGAACTGGATATTTTGAATATTGCAATAAAATAACTCTGGAAATCAGACTCTTCATTCTCTTCAGAGATTACTGTTTTTGTTTGTTTAGGGCTTAAATTGCCCATTTATTTTTTTATTTTCAAGTTATTTTTGTAAAATCTTTATGCTGAATTATATTTGGTCAATGAAGTCTCTGTTCTATTATCTCTGTGGCAGTGACCTGACAAAGAATTTCTTGGATGCCCAAATCAGGGAAAGGAAGGGACAGGAAGGGAAGGGAAGGGAAATGGAAAGGGAGGGAAGGGAAAGGGAGGGTATGGGAGGGGAAGGGAAGGGAGGGGAAGGGAAGGGAAGGAAAGGGAGGGGAAGGGAAATGGAAAGGGAGGGAAGGGAAAGGGAGGGTATGGGAGGGGAAGGGAAGGGAGGGGAAGGGAAGGGAGGGGAAGGGAAGGGAGGGGAAGAGCGGGAAGGGAAGGGAAGGGAAGGGAAAGGCAGGAAGGGAAGGGAAGGGAAGGGAAGGGAGGGAAGGGAAAGAGAGGTAAGGGAAGGGATGGGAAGGGAAGGGACGGGAAGGGAAGGGAAGGGAAAGGGAGGGAAGGGAAAGGGACGGTATGGGGGGGGAAGGGAAGGGAAGGGAAGGGCAGGGAAGGGAAGGGAAGGGAAGGGAAAGGGAGGGAAGGGAAGGGCAGGGAAGGGAAGGGACAGGAAGGGAAGGGAAGGGAAAGGGAGGGAAGGGAAAGGGAGGGTATGGGAGGGGAAGGGAAGGGAAGGGAAAGACAGGGAAGGGAAGGGAAGGGAAAGGGAGGGGAGGGAAGGGCAGGGAAGGGAAGGGACGGGAAGGGAAGGGAAGGGAAAGGGAGGGAAGGGAAAGGGAGGGTATGGGAGGGGAAGGGAAGGGAGGGGAAGGGAAAGGGAGGGTATGGGAAGGGAAGGGAAAGGAAGGGAAAGGGAGGGTATGGGAAGGGAAGAGAGTCTTCTGTCTATTTAAATTCTTTCAACAGGTGCTGCTTCAGCCAGATTGAACCATCGGAGAGAACAAAATACCAATTCCCATTTTGGAAGGTAAGATTTATCATTCACTTTGGCACTGGGTCATCTTCCCTATAGCTGCCTGCCTCAAGGCTGGGGATAGAGGATAGTAGCTACTACACAAAACACCAAATGTATCATCTATTTTCTTAATTAAACACTCCCATGGGTCCTTTAAGGATGTGGCTACATTCCAGCCTTCCAAAATAGTTGATTCTGCCTGTTTGCCAGCTCCACAGTTGTTTGTTGGAGGGACCAATTCCTGGAGCTTCCTACTCTGCCATCGAACATGACATGTAACTGGTTGTTAATCTGCCACTTTGTGGACCCCTCTTAATTTTCCCATAGATATGTCTGTATTCAGGTCTTGTGTCTGTTTGGGAAAAATTCTGTGCATTTGTATTTACCTGAAAAATAACCTATTGAGTTTACTTAACAAAATCTTTAACCTCTTAATATAGCCAAAAGTTTTGCATATTCTTTTTTATTAGCTAGAATGAGTCCAAGTTTACCCCTGAATCCCTTGCTCTCCACTTTCCTGCAGTCCAGGAGAGGTTTTTGAGTGTTTGAGGAACAGAGTTCCCACAAGGAAATGTGGACTTGCACATTAACCCTGGGTCTTTCCATAGGGAGCCATCCTGCCCGCGGAGCCATCCTGCCCGCAGTGCCATCCATCATGTGTATCCTGGTGAGACGCTCGAGGCCAGCAAGGGCAGCCAGTGATTTATCTCTTTTGTGGGAAGTTTCCAAAGAACTGATTCTAGTATTTATTTATGGTTTGAGGTTTTTTAATTCATTAATTTCAATTCCTGTCTATTAATTTCTTTGTCCTACTTTCCTGAAGTTTACATTATCTTTCTCTTTTGAACCTGAATTTAAAGGCTACTTTATTTCCTTTCTTTTCTGCCTAATATTAAAGACTATTTAGGACCATGAATTTGCTTCATTATAACCTTGACAGATTTTGTGGGATTTGATATATAGGGTTTTCACATTGCTGTTTCCTTAGTTATTCAGCAATTGCTATTTCAATTTTCTCTTTGATTCAAAAGTTATTTAGGAAATGTTTGCAGTGTTTTTATGTTTACATTTAATCTTCACATGCATGGAGGTTTTTGGTGTTTTTTTTTTTTCCTTTGGTTCTTAATCTCCATTTTTGCTGCAGTAGGTCAGAGCAATGACCTATACAGTCTCTATTACAGGAACTTACTGGAATTTTTTTCTTGCCTTGTTGCCTAATAAATGAAATACTTTTGTAAGTGTCCCATTGGCACTGGAAGACATGGTCTCTCAATGTGAAGGGCACGGAATTTGTCATATAAACTATTAAGTAACACTACTAATTACAGCACCCCAAGTACCCACATCCTTATAGCCATGGAAGCCCTTAAATAGCTACATTATAACCTCCCACTCTCAACTTCCCCTCATGTCCATGGGTGCAGCAGAAGGGGCTGATGTTAGTCTGGTGCCTAATGTTACTCTGGAATGCTGTTATTTAGGGCAAAGAAATATAACTGGCAAAGGGCACTGATCGAGGGACAGGTGGTACATCAAGGAGTGGTGGCAAGATCCCCTGTGTGCCTGTGGAGCCAGGCTTCCCACCCAAAGGACAGTGACACCCTCACCTGGGACCCACTGGTCACATCCTTATGCCGTTCGATGCTGCCACTCTGGGGCATCGCCTGGATGTTAGCTGACTTTCCAGATTCCGTTGCTTTGGACAGCCAGCCTACACAAGCTACTTGGGAACTTGCACAGAAATATGACACCAAGTTAAGGGAACTGAAACTACAGTGCCAGCCCCTGCTTGACACCATTCCCAACTACCCCTTCCTGGCTTTGGCCCCTGTGTTCCCTTGGAAGCAAAACTAAGGAGCCAAAGAAGAAGTTCTACATGTGACTGTCAAAGACTTCCTGATTTGTCCTACATTTATGTGATTTGAGATCCAATAATTATTCAGGCTCCTGGCAACATCACAGACTCTTCCAAAGTAAGAAGAAAAAGGAGCTCACTTTACTTCCTCCCTCACCTCCTTCCTCCTTTCTTCCAGTTATTATTGATCTTTGAAATCTTAGAAATGGCTTCCTATTGTTATTATTGCTAGTATTGTTTAATGATTTCTGTTGAAAAAGTAAGATATGCATCATTAACAAAACAGGAAAACAAATTTAAAATAGAATGAAATTCCTCTTCACACTCAGAAGATTACCCAGGACCAAAAGTCTGACAACGCCAAGTGTCTGCAAGTTCCCTGTGAAGCCAGGGACTCCCAGACCCAAAGTAGCACAATGACTTTGGAAAAGTCTGGCCTCATCTAGTAAATTTAACATGTGCTTTCTTGTGACCTGGAAATTCCACCTCTGTGTATCTACCCAAGGGAAATGTGGGTGCCTGATACTAAGAATACATATTCAAGAATGACTACAATGGATATGCCCACGTTAGCCTAACATTGAGTGAAATGTACATGATCATTGCTATGGTTCGGATCTGAAATGTCTCCCAAAGACCCATGTGCTACAAGGTTGGACCCCATCCCATGTCACTATTGAGAGGTAGTGGAATGTTTAAGAGGTAAAGCACACCAGGAGTTCTTAGGTCATTGAGGGTGCTCCCTTGAAGGGGATTGTGGGACCCTGGTCTCTTCCTCTCTCTCATTCACTTTCTGGCCACGAGATAAACAGGCCTCCTTGGCCAGGATGTACTGTGCTGCCATGTGCTCAAAGCACCAGGGCCAATCAGCCATGGACTGGAACCTCTGAAAGCCAAGATAAGCTTTCCAAGTACAGGGCATGTGGAACGCGAGAGGACCAGGTCACCACAGAGGAACCTTCCGGTCCTGCTGGGCACAGACACAGGTGCAGGACACAGACCGGCGGGGGAGGCAGCAGGGCCAGGCCAGGCCAACAAGGGCAGGTGGGAGCAGGGCCAGGCTGGTCCGCAGCCCAGGGCCCCCCGGAGCCCTGCTGGCAGAAACATGGCCACGAGGTCAGCGCATCTGCCCAAGGCAGGGTCTGCAGTGAGGAAGCTGGGCTAGAAGCCAAGCCCGCAGAGCTGAGCTCCGGCTGCAGGAGTCCCAGGAAAAGGTAGGGTGGTGGCAGGGAGAGACAGCAGGGTCATGTACATGCCCCCAGCCCAGGGATTCTGTCTCCACTTTGTAATTACTGTGTTCTGTGAGCTCTTCTTGTAAGCTCCCAGCAGCCTGTCAGGGAAGAGGATCAAAGGGAGCAGCCCTGCGGAGGGAGACTTGGAATGAAGTGGGGGCCTTGCTAGACGGGGTTTGGGGAGCATCCGCAGCTGAACTTCAGACCTGAGTGTCGCACACCCTTTCCTAAAAGGCAGTTTGACTTTTGCTGCCCCTCACAAGTCCTGACACCAGAGAAGTAATTGCTGTGGACACAGCCACCATTCTGTAAACCTGGGACACCCACTCAAGGCGGCTTGGATTTGGTCTCCATGACTGTAATTCTAATAAGCTCTCGACAAATGCAATTTTCTCTGTTCTCAACCAGGTTGATTTCTGTGTCCACAGACAAATCCTCTGTGGAGAGAGGAAGGGCATTGGTTAATTATATTCATTAACCTGCCCTTGTCCACGTTCCTCACGCCTGGCTTGAGCCCTCGCCTTCCAGTGCCCCCCACAGCAGGTACAGTGGGGGGGTACAGCAGGCTGCTGACCCCCCTCAGAGACCCTGCACCCCGCTGCCCCCACAGCCCCGAGCTCTGGACCTGTACACCACCTGCACACCAGCCCAACCACCCAAACCCCTCCCTTGACCCCTCACCCTCCACCAGCAGAACACAGCCTTTCCCCGAGGTCGCCCAGGCCTGAGCCTCGTGCTGCCCTGGCTCCACCCCGGCCTCAGGGCTGTCCATGAGCCCACGGCAGCTGCGACCAGGCGAAAGCAGGATCCTGGGCACCGTGAGCCTCAGCCTCCATCAGGCTCCATGGGCAGCTTCGACAACTGATGCCTCATTCTCGCGGTGCTGGGAACTGAAGTCGGGTTCTGGTCAGGGCTCCCTCGCTGGCTCGTAGATGGGCAGCATCCTCACGTGACACAAAGAACAAGCAGACACGCGCTCTCTGGTGTCTCTTTCTATATGGGGCCGACCCGCGTGACCTTGTCTCTAGCTGATTACCTCCCTAAGGCCCCACCTGCCAGTACTGTCACTCTGGGGGTTTGTCTTAGTCACTTTTCTGTCTGAATCACTGGGACACAATACCTCAGGCCTGCTGGGTTAACCCCCTCCTGCCCAGCTGTGAAGCAAACTGCATGATAAGAATAAGGCTTCCCAGCTCGGATACCACTGATAGCCGAGCCTCCAGGGAAGCAGAGTAGTGCAGGGAAGCTGTCTGTATTGATCAGTTTTCCATTACTGTGCCAAGTACCTGAGATAAAGCAGCTTACAGGCAGGAAGGAGGCTTCGGCTCAGACTCCAGAGGCTTCAGTCCATGGCTGTGCGGCCCTGGTGCTTCCAGCCTGTGGCGATGTAGCTCTCACAGTGGAAGCGCTGGCAGAGGAGGCCGGCTCCCTGTATGGTGGCTGGGAAGAAGGACCAGGACCCCTACTTCCCCTTCAAGGTGCACCCTGGTAACCTAACTTCTTCCTCTAGGCCTCACAGTTGTCTGAAGCTAAAAGAAAAACAAACTGGTTTTCCCCATGCACAACTCTAACACCAAATTTGTAGCACTTTTTCCCACACCAGCCAATTCTTCAATTTTTACTGGATGCTGGGTGTCTTGCGATTTAACTCACTAACTGCCCAGAGTTCATGCAGACCCCATGGCTGGCTCACGAGACTGCTCCCAGACATCAGAGGCCAACCAGTTCCATGGCTGCCACCTGTAACCTCTAACCAAACACATAAACCCCCACCTCGTGTTCAATAATCCACTAGAATGGCTCAGCAGAACTCAGAAAAAGTTACTCCTGACAGTTAGTCAAGAGGATTCAACCCAGAAACAGCCCAGTGGAAACGATGCATAGGGCAAGTTTGGGGTGGGGATTAAAGCCTTCCCTGTCCTCTCCAGGGCCCACCCTCCCATCACCTCCATGTGGCACCAGCCATGGAGCTCTCCAAGCCCGCTTGAAGGAGGTTCTTGGGCTCTCCGTTACACAGGGATGATTGCTTAGCCTGCCGGCCCTTGGTGATTACTCAGTCTCCAGCCCCTCTGCCCATCCCAGGGATGGGTGAGGCCTGAAGTTCTGACCCTCATCATATGGTTGCTTCCTCCAGCAGCCAGCCCCACTCTCCAAAAGTGACCTCCTTAATATAAACTCAGGTGTTGATGAAAAGGGCTTATGAGCCAGGTGTTGTGGCACACATTTATAATTCCTGGAATTGGGAGTTTGAGGCAGGAGGATCACAAGTTCAGGCAACATGGCAAGATCTTGTCTCCAAGAAAAGAAAAAGGAAAACAAAAGGTTTATGAATAACAAAAAGGGCTTTTCTCACCCCTACCGCTCCATAGACAAAGACCAAGTATATGTTCTTATTATTTCACCAAATCACAGAGACCCAATTACAAAAGGGCAGGAGAGAGAACCTAAGTAGATTACTGTGTTAGTCCACTTTCCATTGCTGTGACTAAGTACCTGAGAAAGTAAACTGACAGGAAGAAGGAGGTATTTTGGTTCATAGTTTCAGAGGTCTTGGTCTGTATTTGGCCAGCCCCATTGATTCCGGGCCCATGGTAAGACAAAACATGATGGCGGGAGCATGTGGCAGAACAGAGCAGCTCACCTCATGGCAGACAGGAAGCAGAGGCAGAGCGCAAGGATGGGGGCAAGGTCCCACCATACCCTCCAGGAGCACACCCCAGTGACCCACTTCCTCCAACTGGGCCCCCACTCCTACAGTTTCCACCTCCTCCCAATAGCACCACTATCTGGGGACCAAGCCTTGAACACATGAGTCTCCGGGGGACAATCCAGACCCCAACAACTGGCTGAGTCAGGCACTCACACCTGGTCCAACCAGCCACAGTCAGAGAGGTGGGACAAGGTTCGTGAGGCTGGGGACACTCCCTGAATGTGAGGGGGCCATCAGCACAGCATCCCAAGCTCTCTGCTTTTCCAGAAAGACCTGAAGAAGTCTGAGATTATCTCAAGCCTGCATGATTCGGCTTTATCACCTCGAAGACTATATTTTTTTTTTTTTTTTTTGTGGGTACCGGGGGGTCGACCTCAGGACCTCGCGCACCAGCAGGCGCCCGTGCCTCTGAGCGATATCACCGGCCCCTTTTTCGTATGTGGGATCCGGGAGTCGAACTCGGGCCCTCGCGCTTGCAAGGCAGGCGCTTATGCCGCTGAGCCATCTCACCGGCCCCATCGAAGACTATATTGTCCTTATACTGCCGCAAAGCCCCTGAGGCAGACATAACTGGGCCCAGAGAAAGATGTGTTAGTCAGTTTTCTGTTACTATGACAAATGGCTGAAGAAATCGACTTGCAAAGTGAAAAAGTCTATTTCAGCTTGCTGTTTTGGAAGTTTCAGTCCCAGACCAATTGGCCCTGTTGCTTTTGGCCTGTGGCAGCACAGTACATCACAGCACAGACACAGGGGCATCTGGTGGAGGAGGCCTGTTCACCTCATGGCCAGGGAAGAGAGAGAGAGAGGAGCAGAGTCCCACAGTCTGCTCCAAGGACTCACCCCCAGCGACCTAAGACTTCTCCTCAGGCCCTACATCTCAGAGTTTCCATCACCTTTCAGCAGCAACAGCTGAACAGCAAGCTGTGCCCCATGGGCTTTTGGGGGACATACAAGATCCAAACTCTAGCAAAAGGGACTCAAGGGTGACCAGTAGTAAAGGAAGGACTGATGGACTGAGGTCCATGGAAGAAAAGAAAAGACCAAGGGCTCCCCAAGGGGCTCTCCCCATGAAGGAAAGGGGAGTCTGGGGATGCCCTGGGCCTAGGACCTGTAAGAGGGTTGGCGAGCCCAGTAGGGAGAGGCCCCTTAGAGCCAGTGCTGGTGGAAGGGGGAGCTGTTCTCTGGGAGACGGGGTGGAAGTGCAGAGCAGCTATTCTGGTACCTGCCATTCAGCAGGTGTGAGAGGGACACACACTGGCAGGAACACCAGGCTGGAGGTGGAGCCACCAGGCTGCACAGGACCCCTGCTCAGCAGTGTCACCATGTGGCGGGACCAGGCAGCACGCGGTGCCCTTGGAAATGGGACCAGTTCCTGCAGTTGACTAAGACCCAAGACAGCCAAAGGCGTGGGAGGCCTCACCCAGGGAAAGCAGAGCTGGAAATCCTCCTGACGACGTGGCAGCGGTTGGAAAACTCAAATGGTAACATTTGCACCTCTCCGAGAAGCAGACACCGTGCTCGCCTTCCAAGCACCTGTCACAAAAGTCACCTCCTTCCTTGCTATCTCCTGCCCTCCATTCACAGAACCGAGTCTCAGCACTCACCCTGTACAGAGGTGTCAAGAGGGGGTTGGATTAAAGGTTATTTCTCCCTAGGGAAGGATTGTTGGACATGTGGAAACCAAAGAGTGCACTCTCAGGGTTAGAAAGCAAGGAAGCCGGAGCAATGTCACCCACGGGAAGTACAGCAGCTCTAGTCACAGAGTCACATGCATCAGGGTGCTTTCTAATGTCACCAATCCACCAGCTCCCAGAGGACTTCCCTGGCACCTGTCCCAGCCCCTCCGGCAGAGAGGCGGGGTCTCCCAGGCCAGCACCCAGGTGCACATTGTCATCTTTCTGACCCTTCCCCCAGGCTGGGCCCTCCTGAGTTGCTGTTTATCTATCAGCAAAATGGATAGAATAATATCAGTCTCACCAGGCTGTTATTTAGATTTATTTATTAATGCTGGCAATATACTCAGAGCCCTCAAGATTACATCAATAGATCACTAGGAAATATTATAGCATCCTGTTGCCATGGAGATGGTTCCATTCTCTCGACTCCTCCCCAGAGCCCCACTGAAACATCAGGCTCTGAGAGTTGGGGGAGCTGCACCGCACCAGTCTGGGCATTAACACTAACAATGGTGATAATTAAATTACACAGAGAGGAAGCCATGAAATATGTATGGGAGAGAAATGAAGTTGATTCATTGAGGCAAATGGACATGTTTTCCCATTAGAAATAGCTCCGCAGAGCCTGTGGCTGACTCTCTGTGGCACTAATTTCTTTAGACAAGGCAGAGAATGTCGGGGTTCTGATAGGTTCTGATGCTGGGGACAGGAGGAGGCGGAGAGCCAAGCACAATCTTCCTGACAGCATGTCCACTGCCCCAGGGAGCTCCCCGCAGAAGCACCCCACCTCTGACCCCGCCCGCTCTGCCCAGTGGCTACCTAGCTTTCTGGTTGTCTCTTCTGTAACACAAAGTGACACTGGGGATAACCAGGATGACCCAGGAGGCAGAAGTAAGACCCAGAGGGAAGGGATTGTCCACTCCTGTGCACGGAGGGGACTAAGCAGGACAATTCTCTGCGTGTCACCAGCCCTCCGACCCATGATTCCAGGGAGCGAGCTGCAGCCACACGAACATCCCCAGTGCAGAAGCATCACAGCCAGTTTCACCTCCCAACTCTGCCTCCCCCATCCATCACCCTCACCCTTCCCACCCAGCCAGGCCACACTTCCAGGCCACCACCTCTGTCCTGAGTGGCTCTGCCTCCCCACATGCCCCGAGGACAGGGACTCGGCTCCCCTGCTACTCCGTATGCCACAACCTTCGGATCCCAGAAACAGCACCCCCGTTTGGAGCTGCCAGCTCCCTCGGCCAGGAGCCCAGAAGGAGTCTGCCAGAGGCCAGGGTCCACAAGGGAGGGGCTAGAGCCAGACACACAGGGGGTCCGGAGGTGCCGAATTGGCCCCAGAGCTGCGCTTCGGAGAGCGCCCTCCCCAGGACTGCCCAGGCAGGATCACAGCGCCAGGCCGACGTCTGCAGCAGCGGCCACACTGGACACGGGCACCTGCTGCTGCTCGGCCAGCTCTCGCCTCAGCCCCGTTTTGTGGCTGCGGTCTCGGTCTCCAGCACCCGAAGCGGTATCAGGAAAGGCTCCTCCAGGACCAGCCACATTGCAGAGTATGAACGTAAACCCCAGGATGAGCACAAGAACGAGCGGATGTAATGAGACTCGGAGCGTTTCATGAGTGCTGAGCACCCTCCCAGCTACCCTGCAGGAGCCCCTCAAGGTGGGGCTGCCTCTCTGCCCACCTTACAGAAGAAGAAAATGAGGCTTAGCCCTGAGACCCTCACCACAGCATGGGGTGTCAACAGGGCGAGATTCACGGCCAGCTCAGTCCCCTCTTCCAGCAAGCGCGGTGTCCTCAGCCGTGTCGCTCATCGAGGGATGGACTCTGTCTGCCACAGTTTGGATCTTGAATATCCCCGAAGGCCTACGTGCGAAGGTTTGGTCCGAAGGCCGTGGTCCTATGGAGCGGAAGTAGGATCTGTAGGAGGGGGTGGGTCCTGGTGGGGAGAAGTTAGATCACTGGGGGTGTGCCCTTGGAGGGGATTTGGGGACCCCAGCCCCTTCCTGCTTCTCTCCTTCTTTGCTTCCCAACCAGCACTCACTTCACCACTTTGTGCTGCACCGCACAAGCCCAAGGCAACAGGCCATGAACTAGGACTATGTGCAAAAATAAACTTTTCCTCGCTCGCCTTAATTATCTCAGGTGTTTTGTTACAGTAATGAGAAGCTGACTAACACCGGGTCCTTGGGTCAGTTCCAGCCATGTGCCTGTCTGTGTGTGCTGGGGTGAGGCACAGGGTGAGGCCCTGGATGTTTTCGCCACCCCCTCAGCTCCTCCGCCCAGATAACACCCGCCCCGCCTCCCTCTCCTGATCAAAGTGACCTGTCCTCTTTCTACGTCAGGTCAGTCACGGTCTACCTGGGAGGCAGGGGCAACGTCAATCAAAACAGCCCTCAGGGCCATGAGGCCCAATCACCACAGCGGAGTTCGCTTAGGCCATGTTAGGTCTTTCTGGAAAAGACAGGCAGAGCTGTTCTCCATCTGGGTGTGCCTGCAGTGACCAGGACAAACGGCTCCTGGGGTCCTAGGGACAGTGTGCCCAAATCACAGAGCAGGGAAGGAGCCCAGTTCTTGCTGACACACACAGCGTTGGGCCTGTGAATGTTGGCTCATGAGGCCAGAGGAGGCTGAGGGTGGGGAGCCCTGCCACAGAGCCCCTGGGCTGCTACCAAGCACCCCTCTGAGGTCCCAAGTGGTGTCCTTTGCCTGGGGGGGTGGCAGCCTGGGCCTGGGCCTGGCCCTGACATCAATCTGTAAACTCACAGTGCGGCCTGTCCACCTCCAGGCTGGAGCTCCTAGAAGGCAAGGACAGAGCCTCCCACCTCAGCCCTAAAAAGAGCCATAGATGCTCTGTCTGATTCCAGAACCCAGCCTCTCCCTTCCCAGCCCCAAGGGCTAGAAGAGCCCCAGACCCGCCACAGAGCCGCTCAGCCCTCCTTTCCAGGGCTTTGGGTTAACAAGCGGGAAGGCCGCAAAGCTCACCCAGTAATCTGGCCGCTCAGCACCATGCCTCCACCCCTGCCCTGTGCCAGGCACTATTCTAGGCCTGGAGGAGACTCAGACTCAAAACAAATCAAAACCCCAGCCCTCACGAAGCTGCTCGTGTTCTAGTGAGGGATGGGAAATGAAGACATCTCCATGGGATGGAGGTGTGTTTTGTGACAGGCACTTGGAAAGATGAAGTGGGGCTGGGGGCAGTACCACGTGGGCAACCAAGGTGGCTGTGCCAAGGAAACGACAGTGTGTGCCAACCCCTGAGCCACAGCCTGCCCCATGTGTCTAGATAGGTGGGTGTCTTAGTTACTTTCTCATCGCTGAGACACAATACCTGACACACAAATTAAAGAAGGAAAGGTATATTTCAGCTCACAGTTTGTGGAGGTTTCAGTCCATAGTTGGCTGGCGAGTACCGGCCCTCATCTGGGTTGAGTGGCAGCTCAGCTGAGGTGTCACCCACTGTCAGGGTTTCTATCCAGATAGAACTCTGGGAGCTGACTAGAACGTGGGGGTGTGATACCAGTGGATTCGCTCACTGGTGGGTTTATAGCTGGTATGAGGCTGGGAGGTGCAGCCTGGCTGGAGGAGGTGGTCGCTGGGGGCGTGGCCTGGCATGGTCTGTCTCCCTCCTTCTCCCTTGATCTCTCTCTGATTACCACCTCCATGCATGAAGTGTTTCCCCTCTGCCATGCCGCCCTGCCTTGGAGCCAGCCAACTCTGGACTGAAACCTCTACAAACTGTGAGCCGAAATAAACCTTTCCTCCTTTAATTGCGTGTCACCTGCTAGCATGTGTGACTTGATCTGGCCCTAGAGCCCTTGCCTGCATGCCCCTGCCCGCTACAGTTCAGATCAGGAATGCCTCCAAAAGCCAGTGTGCTAAAGGCTTCCTCCCCAGCCCACGGTGCTGCTGGGAGGTAAACCTTCAGGAGGCAGGGCCTAGTGTGAGGAAGTTAGGTCACTGGGGGCGTGGCCTTGGAGCAGATACAAGACCCCAGCCCTTCCCCTCCCTTGTGACTGCCTGGCTGCCATGCGGCGAGCCACTTTCCTCCCCCACATGCTCTTGCCATGACTACTGTGCTACCATGGCCCAAAGCGGCAGGGCCAAGTGACAACAGACTGACACCTGACACTGAGCCTCCTTTCAAGCTGTCAGTCTCAGGTGTTCGTCTCATCAACAGAAAGCCAGCTACCATGTCACCTCACTGTGGACTCATCCAGCAGGGCTTGTGTTGCTACCCACCAAAAACACCGAGATGCACACTTGGCATGGCCTCTCGCTGTGGCCTCTGGGTATGACAGCCTCCTGACTCCTGCTGGCAGGAGAACCAGTCTGCCTGGGCAGAGAACTGGCCTCGGGGCTCCCTTCAGAGTAGGCTGAACCACGGGAGCCTCAGGTGAAGCCACAGGCAAGCAGAACAGTGGCCCCAGTCAGTGTCCATTTGCCCAGCTCCAGGCCCAGCACAGGCCCCTGTCCTGTCTCCAAAGGTGCTTTCATCCACACCTGGACTTCCCCACCCCCACGGGGTGTCACCAGGGAAGACATCGGACCCACCAGGCCTGCCTCTACGCATCTCTCCAGCCTCCTCACCCCTGCCTTCACCTTGTGGGTCCAGATCAAGTGCTGGGTGTGGTGTCCCTGTCCCTAGAAGGCTCTGTATGGCCACTCCTACTCCTGAGACAGCTCCAATGCTGCCTCCCCGGGGCCCCCTCTGGGTCCCCCTGGGCCTACCCCATCAGTGCCCTGCGCAGTCTAGCATGGCTGTGTGATGCCCCACACAGACCTTGTCCAGAACCGCTCCCAGCTGGTGTATCCTGCCACTCTCTGTCTCCAGAAAGCCACCAGCAGGCCCTCAAGAAAATGTCTGGGGACGGAGCCAAGCCCCCTTTACACATCTCCAGCAAAGTGTTTGCTTTTTCTGAGAGCGCTGCAAATCCATTTCCCTGACAGTGATGGGAATGGTTATTGTCAGTGGTGAGAGAGCACATTATGAATGATTCTACTTGAGTCCATTTTTAAAAGGAGGAAATCAATATGCTCTTCCCGGCATTGGCTGCTCCCCTCACCTGACCTCTCTGCTCAGGCTAAGCTGCTCCCGCCGCCCTCTCTCCTCCTCCTTCCTTCCCAGAAGAGGCTGGCCCTTTCTCGGACACACAGCCCACGCCTCAGGGAAACAAGGCCTCTCTTCCGGGGAGAGCACTGGGTGCAGCTCGAGATGCCCGCACCATGCCCACGCCAGTCCTGTGGGTAGAGGAACCACCCCCTGGGGAGGGCCTGTGCTGGAGGGGCCTTCCAGGACTCTAGAAGTGGACCCGGTCACGTCTGCTGTACAAGTGGTTCGTGAAACTCACAGGGACACCAGGACATCACTGCCGGGATCTGGGCTACGATCCCCACCAGCCTCAGAAGCGCAGGGACCCCCAGGGACACACGGCTTACACAGGGTAAAGTTGGAATGCAATGCTCAACAGGGCTGCTGCTGCCGCTGCCTGGACCGGCATGGGCCCCAGAGCCACAACACCAGAGGTTAACATCCTCTCACCCACCAGCTATGTGACCCTGGACAAGTGGCTCAAACCTCCTCGCCTTCACCTTCAAAACAGCTCTAGTCCAGCCTCCTGGATGCAGCAACGTGGGGCTGTCCAGAAAGGTCCTAGCTGACACCATGCATGAAGGAGGCAGTGCACCACAGCTCCTGCCCCTCCATCTGGTCTGTCTGTGTTCTCAGAGATGGTGACACTCTTTGTCCAAGGTGTCCCGGGCCTTGCTGACCCTGCAAGGACACCTGCACCCTTGATGATAGCAGTAGGATTCATCGGGTTGCCCTCAGGTTCGTGTTAAAAATAAGTGCTCCGTGAGAATTCTCTTTACTTTATTCACTCTCTCTCATCCCAAAGTCAGGCCATTTGGTTTCTTCTTCTGCTTTGGATACATCTCCACCAATGTGATTTTGCCAAAAAGAGGCCACTGCCTCTTGGGACCTGGGTCTCAACTAGTCCCCCCTCGCCGCCTATGTGACGTGAGATGCCATCCTCCCTCTGAGCTTCATTTCGCCTTCAGGTAAAACTATAGGACTGAGACTCCACGAGTCTCCAGGGCCCCTTCAGCGTGGGGAGCACTTCCTTCTGGCCAGTTTCTGCAGCACCCGTGCCCATCCGGGTCCACACATCTGCCCTGTGCCAGCTGACAACCCTCGTCCCAGTGACTTACAAACCAGAGAGAGACTCGGCTCACGCTGTGGTCGCAGAGTCCACACCCCAGGCTGGAGTTTGGGGACAATCCCCTGGGATTGCACCGCTTGCCAAGAGAGGGAGAAAGAATTCTGAAGGGTCTCATGTTCCAAATTAACATCCCACCTGGAGGTCCCAATCAAGTCCTCACTTCCGCTAAGAAGCCAGAGCCAGGTACTGGCCCCTGACTAACCTCGAAGAAACCAGGAAGTGTCCCCTTCCGCCTGCCCAGAAAGGGAAAAGCGGGGATCATCAGCCAAGAGCCCACTGGCTGCCACCCACCTCCACCCAGACCAGTCACCCACAAACTTCCCACAGAAGGGCCACCTAGTGGCAAGGCGACGGGAGCAGACAGGTGCTGAGGGCCCTCGTCCCAGCTCTGAGCCCTGGCCAAGAGCAGGTGGAAACCTAGGATTCAGCTTTCTTTGGGCGATCTGAGGACCCAGAGGACCCAGGGGAGTGGACCGCCATGGACTCACCACCCCCCTCTGAGGAGTGGCTGCCCAGGCACTGTACAATGGGCAGCTTTATGGGGAAACCATGCTGGGCAGCCCCAGGGAGCCAGAAATGCAGCAGTGTGGTGGGGGGGGCAAGGGTCAGAGGGAGGGGACTGGGAGAGAGGAGGCAAGAATTAAAACTTAGGAGCCCTAAGGCTTCATTCGCACCTGCAGGGCCCTGCCAGGCCGCGGACACCCATCATCACAAAGGCAGCCCGGGGAGGCCCTTCCTGGGGAGGCCCACCCTGGGGAGCCTCAGGGATGCACGGGTGCAGTTTGGAGCACCCCTCTGCATCATTCAGCAATGCATCTCCTCGGAAACCAAGCTCCACCCAAGGCTCTCAGGCACCATCAGTCAGTCCCTCCTCAACCAGGGATGAACTAGAGGCAGCCACAGCTGCGGCCCTCAGCCCCCGAACAAGGGGTGGGACTCAGCCCTGCAGCCCCAGCCCTCCCTGTCCTGTGTTCCTGTGAACTCTGCAGCACCAGGCCCCTCTGTGGCAGCCAGGTTGGCAGGACACAGCGTCACCCGCTATGTCCACAGGAAGGCATCAAGTTGTGGCCTTTGGCAGCTGCGGCAGCTACTCCAGCTGTGCGTGTGAGACCACAAAGCCCCACAGAAGTCTCGACTTGCTTCTCACTAGCAAATAGTCCACAAGGAAAGACACAGCCGGTTGCCTCAGAAGGGGTGTGGAGGTCCGGTGACCAGCAGCTCCCTAAACACCCTGCCCTCAGAGCCAGAGCAGGGCGTGTGAGGGCCAGGCCTGCACTTCAGGAAGTTGGACCAAACGCTCCCCCACACGCACAGGCCTTGGTTTTGCTTCCAGGTCCAAGTCTTTCTGGCCTCCACCACTGCATCCCAGGCCCCACTTTGCCCACCGCCCCCTCAGGCACAACTCCTGCTCCCCACAAAGCAAAACTGCAAGGTTGAGGTAGGCTTTTGTAGTCTGCTTGTTTGTGGGACTCCATAGATACCAAACTCCAGAGATGCCCAAGTCCCTCAAATAGTATTTGTACATAACAAATACACATCCTGTATGCTTTTTATCTCCTCCAGACTACTTGTAATACCTGGCATGATGTAAATGCTATGTAGACAGTTGTTACACTGAATCATTTAGGGATAACAATAAGGGGCAAAAGTCTGTACGTGTTCAGTACAGATGTAATTTTCTTTTCCAAATATTTTCCATCTGAGGTTGGTTGAATCCACAGATGTGGAAACAATAGATACGGAGCTGTGTTGTGTTGCAGGCATTTTATCATGTTAATTCAGGCGCTTGGGACCTGTTTAAGGGCTGCAGAGCTTCTCCAGGGTGAGGACTGACATTTTCCTTCTTGACCTGGGAGGCCAGCGCAGGCTGAGCCCGGGCACATTCCAGAAGGGTTGTGGAACGGGATGAAAGACTTCATTGGCGCCCACCTCATACCACTGCATTTTCTCTTTATTTTTAAAGAAACTTGTGTCTAATAGGAAATATATAAAAATGCAAAAAACTTTTAAGAAAGGGTGAAAAATAAATAACTCGTAAACCCACTGTTCCCATCTTGGTTTATTTCTTTCCTTTTTTTTCCTAAGCATAACTTCTGTGTGTTCACAAAGCAAAACTGCAAGGATAGGGTGTGATTTTGTAGCCTGCTTTTTGTATTTGGGTTTCCATAGCAAGCATTTTCTCATGTTAATTTATAAGTTTAGCCAAGCTCTTAATGGCTGCCATAATTTAGATAAGCATTGCCCTAGTGCGTAAGCTAATTCGTTGCCAATTGGGAGACCACATAAAGCCTCAGGCCCTCTCTGGGCAGGAATCCTGGTCTTCACATCCAGCATGCCCCAGGGCACATCCCCACAGCTGGCCTCCTCAGGCATGGTCCTGTCCATCTTGGCCTCTAGAGGAGAATCAGGAACTGGCCCCCTCAGGTTCCTGGCCCCTCAGGTCCTGGCCCTGCTGTGTGAGGCCTGAGCACTGACCGTCCCACCCTGGCAGTTCTCAAACACCCCCCGAAGGGCCCGCAGCTGTGGCTGGTTACTGGGAGGCACCCTCCAGACTGACACCCAACACACCAGAGCAACGAGAGGGGCAGGAAAAGTCCGAGAGAGAGAGACAGACAGACAGAGAGAGACAGACAGACAGAGAGAGGAAAGAGGAGAGAGAGGAGAGAGAACCCGGCCAGTGGACCTGGCCTTGACCATGGTGATGACCAACCCAATGCCCTCAAGGAGTGGGGAGCACTGTCACAGGTGGCAGAGATGTCCGGCAGGTCCTCTGGCTGGGAGGGGGCCCCACTGCCTGGGACCTGTGAGCCCTGTCTGAATGCAGCAGCAGCTGCTTCAGGTGCGTCAGCTTGTGGCTCAGGACGAGGCCCCTCCCAGGGTACGAGGACATGCGCCTGTCCTCATCACTGCCCCCTGTTCACTCCTCCCCACCCCATGCAGCTGCCCCTGAACCCCTCCTCACAGCAGCTTTTCTGTCAGCCTCCCCAGCTCCCCAACTCCACTTACTGGAACCCGCCTTACCCAGCTCTCTCTATAGCAACCTGGGGCACAAGTGAGCACCGCAGTCATGGGAGCTGCACCCCACAGCAGCGTGGCACTCAAGGGCCAGCACCGGAGCTGGGTGTACACATAACTGCCCACCATGATGGTGCTTAGCCTAAGAGCAGGGCTGGAGAGGACACAGCCCAGCAGGCCCCACAGTTGTGTGACAGCGAGCCTGGGCCACAGAAAACTTGGCCACTCATGCTATCTCCAAGAGGGCCTGAGCCCAAGGGTAAGGAAAAAGGCAAAGGGAGCAAATGCCAGAGAGGAACTGGTGCAGCCCAGGTGCCAGCATCTAAGGGATGTCCCCTGCAGTCCCTGAGTACTCGGGAAGGCTGGGGTCACAGAGGGACAGGGAAGTGAAACAGCAAAGTCCTAGAGGTCTCCAGGCTGTGGGAGGGCTGGCTGTGGGAGGACCAAGGCCACCTCCCATGCAGCTTGAGGAGAAAACACGAAGGCCAGGCCATCTCAGCCCAGCCAGGGACGCCCCTGGCCTCCACTCCAGCCCAGTGCTCCCTGGAGATCAGCTGAGGCTGTCATCAGCCCTGGTGCCATCCTGACTGCTCCCTTCCTATTCCTGCCTGATGCCAAGCCATCACCTAGAAATCATCCTGCTGCCCAGGAAACTCAGACCCTGCTTCCTGGAAGCCTGTGGCTGACGGTAATGGATGAATCCAGGGACAACACAGACCTGCAGTCTGAGGCAGCCTGGCCACTGCCTCCTCTGTCCTCAGCTGCCCTCTCCCCCTGCTGCCCCCGGCTCATCCTCACTGGGGGCTGGCTTCCTCCGCACACACACTGTTGCCTCCCTAAAGCTTCTGTCCTCTGCCAGCCCCTCAAGAATGCTGTGATCTCTGGAGGCCTTTTGGGAGCCCTGCATGAGCTGCTCCCCTGAGCCCCAGCCCTGCCTCCACCCTGGCTCTGGCTCCCCAGGGTCCACATACAGGTGATCAGATGAGGCACCGCCAGTTGCCAGAAGGACTTCTGACCTGAGGTACATGGGCCTGTCCGACCTTGGGGATTCCCCACTCTGAGACAGACAGGGGTGCATGGAACCCTGTGCTCCCATTAATGAGGCCACAAAGAGCAGAAGCACCAGCAAAGGGTCTTTGCATGGCATGGAGAGAGGCCCTGGGGCAGCCACTGCAAGGAAGGGATCCAGAGTGGCAGTGGTGTGAGTATCCTACCCTGCGAGACCGGGGCAAATGGACAGGGATCTAAGGAGCAGCACAGCCATGTGTGGAGTAGCAAAATCCCGTGGCCACCCCACACATATGGCTATGACCAGTGTGAGTACAACAACTGTGCGAGTCAGCTTGGGCTGCCATAACCAGTGCCAGCTGGCACCATCTGCCAGAAGTGAGGAAGGGTCCCGCCATCTTCTCCCTGTGTCTTCATGCCATCCTCCCTCTTACTCTCCTCTTACAGACCCCTCGCATTGGATGAACCACCGGCTGCCCCACCCTCACCCCACCCCCATCTTGGGGTTAGGGCTTCCACATCCCAGTAGGATGCCGGGCACAATTCAGTCCACAGGAGCGCGTGTTGGTGGACTGTGCTGCCTCACTATGTCCAGGGGCTCAGCATGAGAGGGCATCTGTGGTCCACAGTAGCTGCTGGCCATCAGGGCAGGCACCAGCTGGCCCTGCAGCCACCCTGGGGGAGACAGGGAAGAGAGGAGGCTCCCAGCTGAGCCAGAGCCCCACCACGCTGTCGTCCATCATCTGACAGCTCGCTCACTGCCTGCGTCGGGCTCTAAAATAACACATTGATTTTGGAGCCAAGTCTAACTTTAGTTACCAGTGATGCTGCTAACAGGGGATAAATAAGTCATCATCATTAGAATTGGATCCAAATGAATGAGCTGGCCTGCGTCTCGCTGGGATTCAGGCTGCCTCTAGTTTTTTTTGGTCACAGTTTGCTGACATAGTTCTTTCTAATTTGAAGCAGCCTGAGAGAAACCTTTTACCAAACATGACACATTACCATTTGGGAAGTATTAAAGGAATTGATTATTCTGCTTATCTACTGCTGTTTTACAAACCACCCCAAGATCCTGTGGCTTCGAACATCAGCATCCGACTGCGCCTCTGTCTGGGGTCAGAACCGGGGCAGACTCGGCCGGCAGCTCTTCTTCCGCTTCCTGCAGTGGGGCACCGCGTGTGCTCAGCTGGAGGAGCAGCCGGCCTGGGGAGACCCTGGGGCCCCTGCCCCCTCATCGTGACTTTGGGGCCTCTGCAGAGGGCTGCTCCCAGCAGGGCAGCCGACTGGGCACTAACGCGGCAGCCTAGGACCTCAGGAACAAGTATGCCAGACAGGAATGCTGAGACCCCGCCCGTGCCAGATGCCAGAGATGGGGAGGGGCTCAGTCCCCTCCAGTGTCAGGAAACTTCCGGAGAAGAGCCAAGGAACCGCCAGTCTGGAGTCACGTATTCCCTCAGCAGACAGCTGCTCTGCCCTGAGGGCTGCCAGCAGAGGCGCTCGGCTCACAAGCCCACCCCAGGCTTTCGTGTGGCACTCACACTCACCCACACGGGTGCACACTCACACACATACATGCTCACACGTCCTCAAGGGCACACATTCTCTCATACGTTCACACCCACTCACAGACACCGTCGTGACACACACTTCCGCCCTCGCATGCACACAAACACACAGTCACAGCTCACATCACGCTCACATTCATAATCACACTCACACCTATGCACACAATGTGCTCTCTCATACCCACTCATGCCCACACAATCCCTTGCACAACCATAGTCATACCAACCATGCACCCACACGCACACACACACACAATATGATGGTGCTGTGCAAAGCAGTGACCTGCAGGACAGCCATGGAGGATGGATGAGCAGGAATCACCCTCAAGAGCTAAATGACCACCTACTGAGGGCCAGGCCTGCACCAGGCACTGGGAGCCACGGAGAAGGAAGGAGACAGAGCCTGAGGAAGGGAGGGAGGGAGGAGGCCGCACTGACCCAGCGATCCTCTCTGCCTAAGGGTTTGATAACCCATGGCCCGGGGACCACCAGCCTCACAGCCACAAACTGAGCCTTGGGACAGCAGTTAGCAATGAGGGCTTGTTCAGCCCAAGTTGGCTTTTGTTTGCTTGTTAGTCATCAATATTTAAAATTCAGAGAAGACCCTGTAAGATCATATAAGACCATATAAAACTTGGGCTCCTGACTCCTCTTGACAAATTGGGAGACCCAGGAATTCACAGGAATTCCTAAGTGCTGGGCCTGCCCTGCCACCCTCTCAGCCCAAGCACCTGGAGCCCCAAGGGCCTGGTGCTGGCGAGCTCCGCATCCTAAAATGTGGGCTCTTGGGAACCTTCCACCAATGCACTCATCCCGCAGGGAGAAGGGCCTATTCCAGGTCACACACTGGGCAGCTCAGACCTCCTCGGCCAGGGACAAGGAAGCACCCATCCAGCACGAGGCGCCATTCTCGACCTCCCATCTTCCAGGCCTCCTGCAGATGCTCCACAGAGTCCCAGGGACTTGGCCACGGGGACCTGAAACCCAGGTTCTGCACATTCCAAGAAATAGCCTGAGCAGATGTTCTGTCTTCAGAAAAGTGATTGCCCCGGAATTAAGTCTGCCTGGGAGCCAAGCAAGGGACCTCCTATGTGTCCAAGACCCCATCCTGCCCCTCCTGCCAGGGTCTCAACCCTTAAGGCCTCCCATGACAGCCTCTCTGTGGCCAGAACTCAGCCCAGCCCAGCCAGGAAGACCCGGGCCCTTTCTCCTACTCAAATGAAGACATTTCCAAATCTCCACCAAGAACCAGTGGCATCCAGTGATGACCCCTACCCTTGATGTCATTGTGAGGATAGAATGAGACAACACAGGCCATGCGTGATCTGACACCTAGTAGGAGCTTAGGAGATAACAGCTGCCGGTATCATTATCATCAAGGAGAATTTCACATCCGCTGCATACTAAACTTGGCCGACAATATACAGTGAAAGAGATTCGTTAGTTCCACCATATGTCCTAATTGGAACCATAGCCTGAATCACTGCCACTTGCAGGAAGAAAAAAGAGAGAAAGCCAGGTGGGGGCAGGATGGTGGAGGTCTTACTTGCTATAGATGGGAACTGTTACCAGGCAAATGTCTCCCCTCTGACTCCAGGATTGCTCTCCAACTACTCCGGTCAGTCTTCATCTCTGCAGTTATCCCACAGTGGAGGATTCACAGGGACCGTGATGCACTCACGGTGATGTTTCAGATGCTGCACCACAATACAAAGGTCTGCCAAGTATTTGCAGCAGATGAGAGCTGAAGCAGACAAGGGCCTGCCCTGGGCAGCTCGGGGCAGAGGGGAGAGGGCAGTGGACATCAGTTCCACCTGGTAGCTGCCAGTAAGGTCCAGAAAGTCTTCATCCAGCCATGCACAGGGATGCTGGCTTGGGGCTGTGCGGCAGAAGACAGGATGTTCTGCCTCCAGCTTTCAGAGTTGGCGGCTAGTTGCTCCATGGGTCACATTCAGAAACAAAAAGGCCATGTATGCCTGCATGTTGAAGAAGAGGACCAATACTATGGAGTTACTGATACATGGCCTGATAGTTTTGCATGTGGTCAGTTGAACTGGACAAGTGCTGCTGGCAGAGGAAAGAGATGACTAAAGGCACCTTCTGATCTTCTCAGCCTGGTCCTCCCACCTTTGTTCTGCCCCACGTGTGTGACCTCTGATCAGCTTCACCCAGATGGAAATGAAGCACCCACCCCCCCCCTTGCCCCTACCTCCCACACCTCCAGAGCGTCCCTGAGGAGCCCCACCGCATCTAAGCTCACAGGTGCAGTAGGGGTCAGGGTACAAACCTTTACCTAGTGGCCCACATGAACCAGTGGGCAAGTGCCTCCCCCTTCTCCACCTGCTGGGCAGGACAAGCTAGCAAGCGGCTGTATCTAGGACCATGGTTCAGTGGTCCTCCTGCCCTCCCAGTCCTGGGCTGCACATCTCCGGACAGCATCTTCAGCACAGCCCCAACCCAGAACCACCCATGCAGGAAGTAGAGAGGAGGCCTGGGTCTCCTCCTTGTGCTGATTTTAAGTTTGTTTTTCTCTCACGTTTCTAGTTTCTTGAAGGAAGAACTTAGGTTATTAATTTGAGTTTGGTGACTAGGTTCTTAATTTCTAATATTTATAAATAATAAATAAAAATATAAATTGTGCTATAATTCTCCTGCTTACACTGCTTTAGATGCATCATATAAATGTATTTTCAACTTCATTACATTTTTGTATTTTTTTTTTCCTTTTTTTTTGTATATAGTACCGGGAGTTGCCTCAGGGCCTTGTGCTTGCCAGCAAGCACTTGTACTGCTGAGCCATATCACCAGCCCTTTTTTTCCTTTATGTGGGTTCCGGGAGTCAAACTCAGGACCTCACGCTTGCCAGGCAGGTGCTTATGCTGCTGAGCTATCTCACCGGCCCCATGCTTTTGTATTTTTAAAATTGCTTCTAAGACTTCCTATGTGACTCATGTATTATTCAGAAGGAAATAAAGGCAAGAACTGAAGTCAATGAAACTGAAAATTAGAAAACCTTATACAATATAAAGACAATGAAACAAAAGATTTTTGATTCTTAAAAAAAAATGAAATTAATAGACTTCCACCAAGACCAACAAAAATAAAAATAGAACAGACACAAGTCACCAATATCACTACAGCTCCCATGGCCATGGAAAATAGAAAGAGGGATACAATGAGAAACTTTACACTCATAAATTGACAATTTAGAAGGAATGAGCCAAGTTGTTGAAATCTATGAAGTACTAAATTTCACCAGGATTAAATAGACAATCTGAATATCTCTAAACTGCTTAGAAAATTAAGAATAGAGGGAAATTACCTCAAATTACTAAAGAATATTTGCCAAAAACCAATAGCTGACATTGTGCTTAATTATTAAAAAAAAAAGAAAGTTTTCTCCCTAAGATCAGAAATAAAGCAAGAATGTTCACTCTCATATATTCTCATTCATTGTAGTACCACAAGTTTCAGCCATTATAACAAGCTAGTGAATGAAAAGAAATAAGAAGGATAGAGATCAGAAAAAAAGAAACAAAACTATCTATTATGACATGATTATCTACATAGAAAATCTCAAAGAAATCTACACATGCATACTCCTAAAATTAACAAATGAGTTCAGTGAGGTCATGGGATATAACATCAATACAAAAAAATTAATTACCTTTCTGTATATGACAAGGAAGTAATATTTAAAATATAATACATTACAACTCCAAAGAAAACAAAACACTTAGCCACATGCTTAACAAATCATTTACAGAATTTATATGCTGAAAATTACAAATTTTTGATGAAAGAAATCAAGACAAATATAGTAAATGGAAAGACATTCCATGTTCATGGATTGGAACAGTTAAAATAATAAATATATCAATTCTCCTTCAAATTGATTGGATAGACTAAGGCAATTTCTACTATAATCTCAATAGAGTAAAGAATAGTACACAATGCTGAAACAAGCAAAAATAAACTAAGGGTAACCAAATACTAAGGCACTGTAATCAAACACTGTGGTGTGGTGGGAGGGGCAAACCTGTGGATCAATGGAACAGTCTAGAGTGCCCACAAAGAGGCCCACACAAATATGCCCAAATGCTTTTCAACAAAGGTGAAAAACCAGTTCAATGGAAGGATAGTCTTTCATTAAAAAAAAAACTCAAAAAAAAAAAAAAATAGCTGTACACATAAATGAAAACATAGACTTGAGTTCTAGGAAGATGGAGTGGTGAGCAGCAGAGAAACAGCCTCTCCAAGATTTGGAGTCCAGACACTGTAATAGAGCAAAGTGATGAAGAGAGGAAGGAGGGAACTGGGTCCCCCAGGACCCAGCAAGGATCTAAAACAAGAATTGGGGCATGCAGGGAGAGTGGAGATAAGGACCTCAACACAGAAGAGGGAGGTAGCAAGTGGCACTTTCTCCCTGAGCCCCCACTCGCAGTGTGGAAGGGGCAGCTTGAACCTGCAGATGCATGGTGGCTACTGGCAACCCCAGAGGCCTCCACTGAGAAATGCACCAGTGGAACACAGCAGTGGACCTTGAAGACCGCAGCAGTGGCTGAGTTTTTCCAGTTCAGATGCTCCCAGGAGAGGGTGATTGGTCAGTTGCCATTTTGGAAAGGGGCCAACTGAACACAGAACTCAGAGCAGCTGTGGATTAGCTCCATCTAGTGACTCCCATTGTCAGGGTGAGGTGCAGCCAAGTTCAAGCCAGCTAGGAATGGTATTAAAATCGACAGGAGGCACCCTGAGTGTGGTGGGCTGAACAATTGGATCCACCCTCACAGCAAGAAACCAGAAGCAGCCTGAACTTCAGTGGAACTAAAGGCATGGGCTTGCTGGGATTATTAATCATCCCACCATAGTTCAACTGCTGGCTTGCTGAGATCAGTCAACAAGGATCAGGCCTCTGTTTATCAGTGACAGCAGAGAAACACCCTGAAGTACAATTTTTCTTCTTCTTTTCTTCCTTCCTTAGTTTTTCTTTCTCTTTTTCTTGATTGTTTGTTCTTGTTTTCATATGAGTGTGAACATTCTTTCCAGTCTGTTGTTGTTATTGTTCTGTTCTTGTTTCTGTTTCTACCTTCTTTCTTTCCCTCCTGTCTTTTTAACCAGTTTACTTGCTTGTGTAATCTTCCTTTCTCCTTCCTTTGCTTCTAATCTCTTTTTCTTCTATTTCTCTATTTTTTCCCCTAATCCCTTTTAAATTTTCTCCCCTGAGGGTAAAATCTCCATATTGAGAGGATATTGACTATATACAATTTTTTGGTTTGTATTAGATTTTGTAACAGAACTACAGATTTTGTTCATATATTTAAAGATGGCAAATTAATAGTTACTACAGTGTGTCATTTTCTAGGCTGTGTTTGACGGTATTGTTATTACTGATTGTATTACTTTAACCAAGGTGACATAATTGTTCTAATCAATTTTTCTTCTTTGTATGCCAAGACTAAGATTGCCTGAGGGTCATAAACAATACTGTAGGCCAGTGCCAAAGAACCAGGCCCTAGGCCATATAGGCAGAAACTTCTCATCCCTAATAAATTAAAGAGGTAGAATCTTGCACAGCCTTAAAACCCAAAAGCCAGCTACACATGGAATACATCTCTGAGAAGTAGCCATTTCCTAAGGGTTCTTGATAATAGCAATAAAGTTACCTACCATAAGCAATTTACAAGCATCAATGTAGAAATTAAACTTAAAAAAAAACATAGAAAATAAAAAGACACAGAAGCAAGACACAATCCTAGACTTCCAGCTCACCCAAGGAAAACCCAGAAGGCAATGAGATGGAAAAATCTGAAAGCCACCCAACTGGGACTATCTGAAGTGGTAACAGTGGAAGTAACAAAGCAGATGAATGAGGCTCTAGAAAAAATCAAATCAGAAATAATTTCTCAGATAACTACAGATATGATAATTATAAGGAGGGACACAGTTAGTGAATCTAGAATAGATACAGATAAAAAAGTAGAGGGGCTTAGAAAAATGATAGAAACCATGAATGCCAAGCATAGGAAAGAAATGGAATCCATGAAACAGATTCAAACAGATATCCAGAGATTAAAAATTCTAGTGAAAGTATACTCAGCAAAATTAACAAACATGAGGACAGAATATCCGATCTAGAAGAGAGGATTGTGGTTAGTGATCATGAAAAAAAAGATTTCTTAAAAATAGCAAAGAACCATGAAAAATCAATCCAACAGCTACTAGATGATACAAAGAAGAATAATATAAGGTTGATCGGAATCAGTGAAAAAGCAGGCGATAGTGCAAACAACATAAAAAACCTGTTTACAGAAGTAATGGCAGAAAACTTCCCTGGCAGGGAAAGAGAATTTGACATACAGATAAGTGAAGCATATAGAACTCCAATTAGCCATGATCAGAAAAAAATCTACACCAAGTCATATAATAGTCAAGATTCAAGAAATTCAACATAAGAACAGAATATTGAAAGCTGTTAGAAAACAAAAACAGATCACCTATAAAGGAAAGCCCATCAGAATCACAGCAGACTTCTTAACACAAACCCTTAAGTCAAGGAAAGCTTGCAGTGAAGTATTTCAAGTCCTGAAAGAAAACAAACTCCAACCCAGATTGATGTACCCCACAAAACTATCTTTCAAAATTGATGGAGAAATAAGATACTTCCATGACAAAGAATACCTGAAGAAATTTATGACCACCAAACCAGATCTTCAAAATGTTCTGAAGGACATTCTAGAAGAGACAACAAGGACTACAAACCCATGAACCACAACGGAGTGAATCCACCTGGCAAGGCAAATAACTAAACAGAGGGGAAAGAAAAGGAACCAACAACAAGAAAGTAACATGACAAGGATAAATCAATACATATCCATTATAGCCGTCTATGTAAATGATCTCAATTCATCAATCAAAAGCAATAGACTGGCAGAATAGATCAAGAAACAAGATCCAACAATGTGCTGCATACAACAAATACATTTAACTCAAAAAGAAATCCATAGACTGAAAGTCAAACAATGGAAAACAATACTCCATGCAACAGGAACATGGAAAAAAGCAGGGGTAGCTATTCTATTTGCAGACTAAGGGGATTTAAAGCCAAGATTGATCAAAAGAGACAAAGAAGGTCACTACATCCTTGTTAAGGGAACAATCCAAGAGGAAGAGATAACAATCATAAACATATATGCACCCAATACTGGTGCACCCAACTATATAAAACAAATATTAATAGACATGAAAACTCCAATAAGTACTAATACAAATTACAATGGGAGACCTCAAAATCCCACTGTCACAAATAGACAGATCAACTAAATAAAAACTCAACAAAGCAAAATCAGAACTAAACCAAACTTTTTAAACAAATGGACTTAGTAGATGTCTACAGAGTATTCTACCACACATCATTGGAATACACATTCTTCTCAGGTGCACATGAAATAGACCACATACTAGTTCACAGAACATGCTTAAGTAAATTCAAAGGAACTGAAATTATCCCATGCATATTATCAGACCATAGTACAATGAAATTGGAAATCAGTGGCAAAAGAAACCATGAGAACTTCATAAACACATGGAAATTAAATAACACCCTCCTGAACAACCAATGGGTCGCAGATGAAATTAAAGAAGAAATTAGACAGTTTATACAATTAAACTAGCTAGGAAGAACCAATATAGTGAAAATGGCCATACTCTTACAATTGTTATACAGATTTAATGCAATCCTACCAGTAGCATACCTCACAGAACTAGAGAAAATATTCCTAAAACTTATTTGGAACCAGAAGAGACCTAGAATAGCAAAAGCACATCTGGGCAACAAAGGCAAGGCAGGGGACATCACAATCCCTGACTTGAAATTATACTACAAAGCTATTGTGATAAAAGCAGCATAGTACTGTCAAAAAATAAAACAGACCCCTGGATCAATGGAACAGATTATAAGATGCAGAAACAACTACAAACACACTCAGTGACCTTATCTTTGACAAAGGGGCCAAACATGTTCACTGAAAGAAAGATAGTCTCCTTAATAAATGGTGCTGGAAAAACTGGCTTTCCACAAGCAAAAGACTAAAGCTAGACCCATGTCTCTCACCATACACTAAACTAAAATTGAAATGGATTGAAGAATTAAATATTAAGGCACAAACAGTAAATCTGCTGGAAGACAGAATAGGAGAACTCTTGAAGACATGGGTGTAGGCAAAGACTTTGTGAACAAAACACCGATTATACCAAAAATATCACAAAGAACCAACAACTGGGATTTTATCTTATTAAAAAAGGTTTTGCACAACAAAAGAAACCACCAACAGTGTGAAGAGACAATCCACAGAGTGGGAAAAAATTTTGCCAGTTGTCTCTCAGGCAAAGGATTGATATCTAGGATATATAAAGAACTCAAAAATATCAGACCTCCCAAATTTAAAGACCCAGTCAGAAAAATAGGCATTTGAAATAAATAGATACTTCTCAAATGAAGAAGGAGAAACAGCAAATAAATATATGAAAAAATGTTCAACATCACTGGTCCTTTGAGAGAAGCAAATTAAAACAATGTTGAGATTCCATCTCACTTCAGAAAGAATGGCTATTATCAAGACATCAACCAATCACAAGTGCTGGAGGGGCTGTGGGGAAAAAGGAACACTTCTCCACTGTTGGTGGGAGTGTAGACTGGTGCAACCACTGTGGAAATCAGTGTGGAGATTCCTCAAAAAAACTAAAACTAGAGGTTCCATGTGACCCAACTATTCCTCTTCTTGGTATCTTCCCAAAAGAATTAAAAGACCACAGCACTATATGCACACCCATGTTTACAGTGGCACAGTTTGTAATAGCAAAAACTTGGAAACAGCCCAAATGCCCATCCACTGATGAATGGATGAAGAACATGTGGTTTTTTATACAATAAAATTGTTCTCTGCCATAAAGAAGGATAAACTTGAGACATTTCTAGGTAAATGGATACACCTTGAGAACACACTCTTAAGTGAAACAAACCAGACACACACGTTTAAATATCACACAGTTTCTCTGGTGCGAGAATCTGAAAGGGGATGGGCCGGTGAGATGGCTCAGCGGCGTAAGCGCCTGCCTTGCAAGCGCGAGGGCCCGAGTTCGACTCCCGGATCCCACATACGAAAAAGGGGCCGGTGATATCGCTCAGTGGCACGGGTGCCTGTTGGCGCGCGAGGTCCTGAGGTCGACCCCCTGGTACCCACAAAAAAAAAAAAAAAAAAGAGAATCTGAAAGGGGAAATAAGGCCAAAATGTGTAATAGATATTGCAAAATAGGAAGAAAATGTTCAAATGGAAAGGGGAACTAGGGAGGGAGGAGGGGGGAAGAAGGAAGGGAAAAGAAAAAAAGATGAAAAAGACAAAAATGGAAACCAAGCTTTTGTAAATAAGGAAGGGAAGAGGGGTTGAAGGGAGGGTAGGGGAATGGGAAAAAAGGGAGAATCAAGATATATCATGTACTGGTACAAATTCCCTATGATGAATGTGATCATTTTGTATATCTAAAACATACCAATAAAATCAATTTTAAAAAAAACACTTGAAATATATAAAAGCAATCAGAGCTCAACATTAAAAAAAAAAAAATCCAGTGAGAAAATGTGCAAAAACCATAGGACAATTCACTGAACAGAATATATAGGTATCAAATAAATACCTGAAGAGACATTCAACAGCATTACTCACAACAGAAAATGTGAGTTATAACCACAAGACTGTCATCATGTGCCTATCAAAATAAAGAAGTGACAAGACCTAAAGCTGGGGAGTTGCAGAACCACATCACTCATGCTCCTGGGAACAGAAAACCAGCTTGGTGGTTTCTTTTAAAAAATTAGGGCTGGGGTATAGCTCAGTGGCACAGTGCCTGCCTGGCAAGTGTGAAGTCCTGAGTTCGATTCCCAGTACCAAAAAAAATTAAATTAAATTAAAAAATAACTACCGTATGACCCTGGACACTAACCTAGAGAAATTAAAACTGAGGTACACACACACACACACACACACACACACACACACACACACTGCTCACAGCAACTCTACTTGTTATAGACAAAAACTAGAATCAGCCCAGATGTCCTCCAACAGGTGCATACCTGTGCGTGCTAGGAACCCCACTCAGCGACAGAAAGGAGCAAGCCCCAACACACCCCTGGACAACTCCCCAGGGACCGTGTTGAGTGACAGGCCAATCCCAAGCGGTCACCTACTGTGTGATTCCTCTTCCGCAACTCTGTGACAAGGTAACATGGTCAGTCCTCTGTGTCCTCAAGTTCAACTATCCTTAGGTGGAAAATATTTTTAAGGTGCATCTGGATGGAACACATCTGCCCCAAACAACACAGCATAACAACCATTTACATCGTATCTGATATCGCAAGTATGATTTAAAAGTACTTGGAAGGGTGTGTATAGATTATGTATAAATACGATGTCACTTACATAAGAGATTTAAGTGTCCTAGGATTTTGGTGCATGCAGGGCTTTTGGACCCAGTCCTTTTGGCTATCAAGGGACAACTGTAGAAATGGAGAACAGATGGTAGTTGGCAGAGGTTAGGGATGGGGCAGGGCTTGAGGGGTTGGTACCTCATGGCCGGTTCCAAAATACCAGCAGGCTGGGACTTGATGGTGCTAGAACGGTTCAGCATCTTGACTGTGATGGGGGATGCATGACACTACACAGGTGTAAAAGTACACAGACACGCAGGCACACACGCTCACACACGTGCACACACAGAGTTCCATTAAGGAGCCAAAGATGGCCAAAGACTATCAGACTTGTTTATCTTCACTGCAGACTAAGAACCATTAGCTCCAAAGCCCACTGTTGCCAAACGCAGATTTCACACATAATATTCTTTTAAAACTAGACCGCGCAAATGGCACATCTCTAGCCATTTAGAGACTGAGCTCCTTGCAGACCCCACCAACCCTCACCCAACTGTCACCTCCAGATGAGACGAGGCTCCAGGCTGCTGCTGCCCTTCCAAGCTCTCCAGCCACACTCCTCCCCAGCCAATGGACATCGCCTAGACACATCAGCCCTCCAGGCTGCCCTCTCCCCTGAGGCTGGGCAGCGACCTTGTCCAGGAAGGACCCCCCATGCAGCCCCTCACAGCCCCCAGCAAAGCTTGGCCTGCCCAAAGGCCCTTGCACCCCACAGGCACACACAGCCATGCACCCAGAAGAATCGAGGAGCAGGGGGGACATCAGAGCAAGATCAGTGGGGTGTGTCAATGTCAAGATGCAGTTTGTGGTCTTGAGGCTGGAGCTTTGCAGAATGTCACCCTGGCAGGGGTTGGGAGGGACCAGGAAAAGGCCATCTACAGGGAATCGTTACTATTCCTGACCCTCACACGGACACAGCCATCTCAAGAGAAAATTTCCACTGAGGAACGTCTGCTACTTGTAACCTCCGCCTGCCCCTTCCACCCCGCCGGTGGTGGACACATGGCCTTTCCTCAGCCCTAAGAGCGGCTCCCATTCTCCGCAGAGCAGCCCTACGCGACTGCGGGTGACGGAACACCACATACACACACACGCATGTTCGTAAGCACACGTTGCAGGAGCACGAGTGCACACACACACACAAGCACACACAGCACATGTACGCACACCCTAGCGGGCCCCCTACCTTCCCCCCCGCTAGAACCAGGACCTCAGAGCCCTGGAGATCTGTGTTTCAGTCCTGCTCTGTGTCCAGCTGTGGCGTCTCAGGCCAGCAGTGGCCACCAAGACCCAACGCCCCGTCTGTAAAATGCTGAGATGGTCGCACCCTGTGGATTTCTTCTCACAAGGACCAGAGACGGCATGTACAAAGTAGGCATCATCGTCCATACTTCAGGGACGAGCAACTTGGCACCAACAGGTGTCAATGTTGTCACTAATGGAACATCACGCCACACTCGTGCACGACATGGGGCCAGGGCGGGAGGTGGTCCGCACCCCAGGCCCGGCACTTCTGTCTTTGGGAGTGCTCCTCCCCTTCCCATGTGTCAGAGAGAAACCACGCAGGGGCTGAGCTGGTCACCAGTGACCTCCTTGGGACCCTTGTGTGTATTAGGGCACACTCACACACTCACGTGCACGCACTAAAGCCATTCTGAGTTCAAGCCTGGAACCCGTTCATCTACACTGCTTTTGTTTGTCAAAGCCCCTGTCCTCCCTTCTACAGGGGTGGAATTCCCAGCACTGTCGGGGAGGCAAGAAGAGCCAGAGCTGAAAGTGGGGCGGGATGGGGCTCCCCAGATGGTCCCCCCTGCCCTGTCTAAGGCTCCACCCATGGCCCTCAGCGCACTGTGCCATGATGAGCACCCTGCTGGGCCATGGGGACTCCCGCAAACACAAGCAGGTGGGAATGAGACCAGGAGACTCCACGACAGGGCTCCAGGAGGGAGGAGGGAGGCATCCAGGATTCCCCGGCCTTGAGAACAGCACTTGGAGGAGGGCCGTCTCCAGAAAAGCTCAGCAGAGAAAGTCATCTTCGAGCAGCCGAGCCCGCTAACATCCACGAATCCTCCCCAGCACTCAGAGGCTCTGTGCCCACCACGGGGAAGCCAGCAGGTAGTCTTCCCAGGGTGAAGGAGCCCATGGTGTGAGGCCCAGGGCACAGCACTGGGGAGCCCACAACCCCGGGCGATGTCCAGAGCTGGTGCCAAAAAGCAGTGCACCCCTTTCCTGGGCCACCACTGTGCCAGCATTACACCCTCCTTCAGGGCAAATTTTGTAAGAACTGGCAAAGGGTAGAGTGAGGCTCAGAAAAATAAATCTTGCGTGATCCCACCTGAATGAAGTTTGTGAGCCTATAAAATCAAATGCGTACACTGCAAGAGTGGGTGTTGTACAGATTGGGTCAAATGTATAGAATCCAAGAAGGGTGGCAGCCGGGGTCAGAGAGAGGGAGGGATGCGGAGTCAGTGAACGTGGTTTTAGTCAAGCAAGTTGAGTAAATTCAGATCTGCTAGACAGCATTGCACCTAAAAGCAATAAGCTGGGTATGGTGGCCCATTCCTGTAAATTCAGAATGCTGGGAGGCTGAGGCAGGAGAATCACACATTCCAACCCAGCCTGGGCAACTTATCGACTTAGTGTGGCCCTGTCTCAAAAATTAAAAAATGACTAGGGCTATAGCTCAATGCCAAGGCCCTGGATTCATCCCCAGTACCGCTAAATAAATAAATAACCTCAACATAATGTATCACACACTTTAAAGTTTATTAAGTATGCTTACCATAATAAAATTCGGAAATAAATAAATAAAAGAGAAGGGCTGGCGTGCAGCTCAGGGACAGAGAGCAAGGCTAGCATGCATGCGTGACACCTTGGACTCAATCCCTAGTATCACAAAAATGAATGAATGAATAAATAAAAGTAAAAAAGAGAATGGGAGCCGTGCAGCTGGCTGGGCCGGGGCTGCCACCCCTGGAGCGCCCCACACTCCTTACAAAGACAGAAGCAGGGCCAGAGCTGAGCTGGAGAGCCACCCTCATCTATATGCTAATTAGCCCATGCAAGAATTACAGGGTTAATTAAGCATCTCCGCCCTTCCTGCATTTTATCTGCCCTGAACACAGAGGCAAAAGGCAGAAATCACCACCTCCGATCAAATTAGCTGTCCGCAGGCCTCCTCTCCACAAGGCTCCATAAACCAGCTCCCAGAGTTAATCACGTTTATTTCACAAGGCCCCAGGAATTTAGAAATGACTAGGAATCAAACCCGGGAGCAACCAGCCCCTGACCCTTCTTCTATCAACTTCCTCCGTGCAGAGGGTCTGTTTTGTCGCTGATACGCAGCAAATACACACAAAGCCTCCCTGCCTGAAGGGGGCTGATCAGTTAGCGGATAAACTGCAGTCAAGATGGAAGGTTGTGGAGGTGCGGGGGGCTCACCCTCCACCCACACCCTAGTGCTCAGTACTCCTCAACGGGCAACGGCTTCTACGTTTCTGCCCTGCTATGTGGCCCCAGCCAAGGGATCACATTCTCTGGGCCTCCTGGTTTGTATTTACTAAACGGGGATATGGCATCCACCCTGTGGTACACAACTGAGACCTACCATGCATGGCATGGGTGGCCCCTGGCAGCAGACAGCAGGAATGTCCAGGTTCCGCCTTCCCTTCTTCTCATCCCCTTGCACGCTACCCGTCATAGTTCTGTTTCCCCCCGAAAGCCTCCCGATAGCTCGGCATGTGCACGGTGACCACCTGAAGCTTGAAGGAAAGCACAGCAGAGTGCTGGGTCACCGTGGGTCCTGCATTTCACCTGGCACTGAGGAGGCAGCCATAAATACATGCGAGACAAAAGAACTGACGGGGCTCATGGGTAGCAAGAAGATGGTGCAAGAGCTACCAGCCACCAGCCTGCCACCTGACACAGCTAACAGATCCCTGCAGGCCAGGCTACCTTCACAGGCCTCCACAGTGTACCCCAGGCAGCTGATCCACCCACTCCAGTTTAGCCACTTGCGAATTGAGCCCCGGAGTGAGACAGTGACTGCCTAAGCGCCCCTGCTACTGGCAGTTCAGAAGAGTGCTGATTGCAAAGCACAGTCTCTCTGTCCACTCACTGGACTGAGTCCAGCCATTTAGGCCTCGTGTCTGTGGACAGAGTGCACTGGCGATGAGCCCAGGCCCAGCCTTTCTCACGGGGAGCCAGCTCAGGGCATGGAATAGGCAGAATTCTCTCTGGCCCCTGAGATTTCCACTGTTCACGTCCTGCAACATCTAGGGACCAAGACTACAATGGATTTTTACTGCTGTGATTAAGTTATGTCACATGGCACAACTGGCTTGAAGAGCAGAGATTGTCCAGTTGGCCTGAACTAATCACATGGCGGTTACTTCTATCTCAGCAAAAGAGCAAGTCTGAACCTCAAAGCCTGCTCTTTGCTCACTGGAAGATGAAGGGGGCCACATGGTCAGGACTTCAGGCAATCTACAATGCTGAGAGCAGCTTGATAACAACAGCCAGGAAGTGATGCGTCAGTCCTACAACCCCTAGGAATGGAGTCCTAGGAAGAGGACTTTCCCCAGGTCTCCAGCAGACACCTCAGCCTCATCAAAGTCTCAGTTCCGCCCCAGTGATTCCCTGAGCAGAGAACCCAGCCATGCTGTGCGGGACGTCAGACTTGCAGAACCAAAGCTGATCCATAGGTGTTGTTTCAAGCTGTTGTGAGAATCTCTTATCAGAAATGTCTGGAACCAGGAGTATTTTGGACGTGGTATTTTTCCAGATTTGGGAACATTTGCATATACAAGGGAGATATCTTGGGGATAGGGCCCAAGTTTAAAAATCAAATTCACTTATGTTTCTAAAACACATAGCCTAAAGGTAATTTTTTACAATAGTTTTAATGCACCTGCATTTTTACTTCGACCCATCACTTGAGGTCAGACATGGAATTTTCCACTTGAGGGCATTATGTCAGCACTCAAAACATGTCGAATTTTGTAGCATTTCAGATTTTGGATATTCGTGTCAGGGATGTTCATTCTAGGCAGGGAAGATATGCAACAAATGCTCAAGGAGCTGATCTGAAGTGAATTCAGTTGGATTACATTTAGACTGATGGGGCCAGAGAACAATCTGTCTTCCACTGAATTCTTCATGAGATGCTGAGGAGAGGCGCCAGCAGATCCACCAACGTGTTCTTGTCATAACCTATGCAAGTCTGGCTCCATGAGAGATAATTCTCACTATGTTCTAAGAGCATGTGAGCTAGATTTGGCCCTAACCAGCTCATCAAATGCTGCCATAGATTTTCCCAAGAGGCAGGAGGGGCCACCATGTGCTCTGGCTGGGGGTGGCAGACAAGAGGAAGGGGCTCCGATGGACATCAATGCCCTCTCTCCTTTACAAACCTTCAGAAGTCCTGTTCTTGCTCCCCCTTAAGCCTCACACCTCTAATGATGTCTGGCACCTCCAGCCATGATGTTCTTGCAGGCTTCTCAAATATCAGCACAGAACCTGCCCTGGCAGCCACCACCAGAGACCCACTGCCTCCCATGGGCTAGAGCCCATCATCCTGCTCAGCCCTGTCACCTGTCACCTGCCCAACACAGGCAACTGCAGCATCCTATGACTCCTAGGGCACCAGCAAACCCCACACAGCATCGCACATGAAACAAGTAAACAGTGAACTGCACTGTCACAGCCAGGAGCATGGGGAACCCACTCAGGAAGTGGGGGCCACTGTTATCTTCCTGATAGCCATGCCTTTCCCTCTAGAATTGTGGATAAACAGGAAAGACTGATCAGACCTGCTATGGGCTTGCTCACAATGCACCACCAAAATGACATCAATTGACTTTTTAAAATGTACATAAGCCCATGAGGACCAAGAGACTGGAAGAGCAAACAGCAGTGCAGGCAGGACTGCAACCCATTTTGGAATCTACAAAGTGGATGGAGGAGAGGGACTGAGCCTGATGGCCCTGGCTGCTGCCTTTGGTGAGGTGCAGCTCCCATGCCAAGGGGAAGCGATTGCAGGCTCCAGAGCACACCTGAGGGTCAGGAGGAGGCATGGGAAGGGGCCACAGAATATGTTACCCCAGCTGGGACAATGCGGGGAGGGGTGCTATCAGTAACCATGCGGAACAACAGATGCAGCCCAAGCTGGCCTGAGAGCAGGGAATCCTGGGACTGCCAAAGGCAGTGATGATGGTGTGAAAAGCTCAGGGACCCTTCAGACTCGGGTCCCCGAGCGCAGTGAAGAGTGGATATGAGAAGCAGAAGGGACATGGGACATGAGATGCAAGTCTGCTCACGAAATGACAGAACCACAACCCTCCGCCCACTGGGAGCTCACACCCTGAAAGAGGCCGTACACGGATTGCTGGGTTGTTGTGCAGAAAAGAGAGCCAGAGGCCTGGTGTTTGGGGGCCCCAATAATAAGGTCCTGCCACCAATTCTTCATATAGAGCAAAGCCCAACCCACACTCAAGGGCCCCCGGTTCACATTTAGTGCTTTGTTCTTAACAGGGATTAGCAGCCAGCTGTCACCAAACATCTCAGGAAATCCTCCAATATAGAAAAATAAACCAAAGCAATCAAGGGAGGAAGAAAAAATAAAACCAGAAAGATAGTGCAGACACAGAACAAGAATAAGGTGCTGGTGAAAAGCAACAGGTGCAAAGAGCTCTTGGAAATTGAAGTTATAATGGCTGAAGTAAGTAAAATAAAAAGATAAAAAAAAAATAGAACAAGCTTCCCCAAAGCTTCTAGTGGTGGAAAAAAGAAGGTGTCCTTATAAAGGAGTTAGAGTGGTGTTAGACCTTTTAACCATGAAATAAGAAGCTAGAAGATCATAGAGCAACGCATCTAAAATTCTCAAGAAAAACAATTTTGTTGTTGAATCTAAATTTCTACCCAGCTGTAGGATAATTGTATTGTTCTCCTAACCTCCAATTTATCCTCCTTCTATTTAAAAGGTTGCACAGCCAATATTCTGTCTTGTAGACTCTGTCATAGCTAGGGCCCCAGATCCCCCTAAAGTTCTGCATTCTAGGGAAGCAAACTTCACAAAGTTTCTAGAAGTCACTCCTTATAAGAAGGGGTAACTTTCCTTTAACAGGTCCTAGTTTCATTCTGCTGCTTCCTTAGTGGGACACCAACCAGGGGAAGTTGTGCAGATGGTCACATCCCAGATGACTCTGAGACTGACAGAGTGGCCACTCAGTACACGGAGAAATGCTCAACATCGCTGGCCACTAGAGAAATGCAAGTTAAAACAGCACTGAGATTCCATCTCACCCCAGAAAGAATGGTTATCATCGAGAAATCAAATAATAACAAATGCTGGAGAGGATGGGGAGAGGGAAGAAGCCTTCTCCACTGTTGGTGAAAGTGTAAACCTACTGTGGAAATCAGTATGGAGATTTCACCAGAAAACTAAAACTAGGAGTTCCAATTGACCCAGCTATTTCCTTTCTATGTATCATCCCTAAGGAGTTAAAGATATCATATTATGTGATCCATGCATACCCATGTTTGTAGCAGCACAATTCATAATAGCTACATTTTGGAAGGAGCCTATATGTTCAACAGATGAATGGATAAAGGAAATATAACATTTATACACAGTGGAGTACTACTCTGGCATAAAGAAAGATAAATTTAGTAATCTGTAGGAAAAGGATGCACCTTGAGAAAATAATGTCAAGTGAAATAAATCAGATCCAGAAGCTTAAATATCGCATGGTCTCCTCTCCTGCAAACCAAAGTATAAATAATTTAAAGAGCAAAATAAAAGGCAGATAATAGGAAACAGGAAGATATTTTGCAAATAGTGAGGAGATTAAGAAAAGGAAGGAGGGGGAGAGAGGGAAAGGGAAGAGGACAATAGAAAGAAGTAAGATGTGTTGTGTACCTGTACCAGCTCCCCAGGATATAATCATTATGTACTATAAATGTGTACTAATAAAATTAAAATTAAAACAGATTATGTCCCAAATGACAAAACTACTTTTTTGAAAAATATTTTACATGTATCCATTTCAGGTGTACAGTACAACGATTTTTTTTCCCTCTGTCTTGGGAGGCACTAAGGACTGAACCCAAATCCCCAGGCATGCTACGCAAGTGTTCTACCATTGAGTTGCATCATCTCTGTCTCTCTCTTTCTCTCTTCCTCTCTTCCTCTCTTCCTCTCTTCCTCTCTTCCTCTCTTTCTCTCCCCCCCCCCTTTTTTCAGTGATTGTTTGTAATACAGAATGGTAAGATTCTTTTTGGGATATTGGTACATGCATTTAACATATTTTGATCACTACTGATCTTATTAACCCCCCTCTCTTTCCTCACCCTCATCCTGATCCCCTTCCTCATGTTCAAAAGTCTGTCTCTTATTTCCTGTCATGTCTCCTTTGTTTTCCTTTTTCTATTTACTTGATTATTTATTTATTTGGTTTCTCATATAAGAGAAACTTCCTGAGTTTGCTTAATTTAGTTTAATAAGATGGTCTTCAGTTTCCATCCATTTTCCTGCAAATGCCACGATTTCATCATTTATGGCTGAGAAATGTTCTACTGTGTAGTTATACCACATTTTCTTTATCCATTCATCTGTTATGGGCATCTAAGCTCTTTCTACAGGGTGGCTACTGTGAATTGTGCCACTATAAACCTGGGTATACATGTGTCACTATAGCATACTGTCTTTCATTCTTTCAGGAAAACACCCAGAAGTGGTATGGTTGAACCAAATGGTATCTATGCTTAGTTTCTGGAGGGATCTCCTGGAAGTATTTTCTCAGTGAATCACTTTCACAAAAACCCACACCTCAGAGTCTGTTTGGGAGGAACATTTATGAATGTGCAAAGACCCAAAAATTTTACCCCATGCACCAGTTCTTAGAAAGTTACTAGAGCATATGCTTCAGCAGAATGATGGTGCAAAGCAGGAAATTATGTCAGGAGGCCAGACTCCATTCCAGGCCTGCTGCAAAGGGAAACTCTGAGATCACAGGCCCAGGGAAGGGAGAGCAGAGAGCAGTCCTGAGCCAGAAGTCCATGTAGGAAGGTCCAGGAGAAAAGGAAATGACAGAATGCCAATCTGACTATTTGGAAAGTCATATTAATTCACATTTAACTGATCTAGTGAAGCATTTAGGGGAAAAAAGAGATGGGCACACAGGAATCCAAATAAAGGGAAATATGTACACACTGAGTGCAGGAAACTGTCCTCCACTTCACCGAACGATAAGCACAATTTACTGTCATAACAACACAAAACTGACCATAGATTTAACCAGAAGTTGTGATGAAAGCACACTGAGGTTGGGGAAAGGGACAGAGTGGGAAGGTGATAGAGGGCTAAGTCACCATCTCCCACTGCAGCCCATAGACAAAGTTTGAAATTGATTAATTGAGAAATAACAGCATTAGCATATTATTTAGAAATATGGAAGTATATACCAGTTGTGAGCATTGCCAATAGAAATCCATTTGACACAAATACATCCTTTGAAACCTCATTATATCCAAAGGGGTGAAACACAGCATCTAATAGAACACACACACACACACACACACACACACACACATACACCTGACACAACAAAATGAGAATGGAAGAATAAGAATGGATCCATGGAGGAAGGGGGAAGTGACCTAATGCACACAGAAGCCCTTTACCCCAGGAGTGACATGGGACCTGCCCCACAACCAAAGAGGACACAGTACACACACAAAATTGAGCACTTTTGATAGAAGGCACTTTGATATCTCTCTGTCCCCATACTCCCAATCCATCGGCCATTGATGCACCAAATCCCACATTCTGGATTCATCTGTTAAAGTTGAGCATCTCTCTCTCTCTCTCTCTCTCTCTCTCTCTCTCTCTCTCTCTCTCTCTCTCCTTTAAACATTCAGGCTCCCCTGCTGGGGTTGCACATCACACATAGTATTTGGGAACAATGGGCTGGTTTGCAATTCCCGTCTTGTGGCCTTGGGAGGAGATGAGTCTCAGAACCTCAGTTGTCTTGGGTAGTAGGTGACAAAAGTGGCCACTGTCCTTTACAGCAGTTGACAACATTCTGGGGTGCCCTGGACAACACTGTGATTGTCTGGGATCATAACCATCACCACAGTCCAGTAACAAAGGACTGGGTGCTGAACCAAAAAGATAGCCACCTCATCCTTAAGAAATTGGGAAGTAGGTTCTTGGGATAGACACAAAGACCAAGAACCACCTACACCTACAAGACATCTTCAAGAAATAGACATTTCCTAGGGGAGCCTCGATACTAGTGATAAAGCTATCTACCATAAAAATCTACAAGCACCAAAACAGAAAACAAAATAAAATAGAAAATAGAAAATGGCAAGACACAGAATCAAAATGCAATCCCAGACTTCCAGCCCATCCAGGACAATGCCAGAGCACAGTGAGATAGAGGAAATCAGAAGTCAGCCACCAGAAATTTCTGAAATGATAACAGCAGAAGTGAAAAAACAAATGCTTGAGGCCATAGATAAAATAATCTCTAGGTAATAAAACAAAATGATGATCAAAATGAAAGACATGACCAATGAATCTAAAGTAGATACAGATAGAAAAAATAGAGGAGCTTAGGAAAACAACAGAAACTATGAATACCCAACATAGGAAAAAAAAATGAAATCCATGAAACAGATCCAAACATACATTCAGGAGATTAAAAATTCCACTGAAAGTATACACAATAGATTGAATGAAGGAAAGGATGTAATATCAGACATAGAAAATAGGATTGCAGTTAGTGATAACAAAAAGAAAGATATCTTAAAAATAGCAAGGGTCCATGAAAAATCAATCCAACAGCTGCAAGATGAAGCAAAGAAGAACAACATAAGATTGATCAATGAGAAAGCCAGGGATAGCACAAATGCCATAAAAAAACCTCTTCACAGAAGTAATGGCAGAAAACTTCCCAAACATGGAGAAAGAATTTGACATTCAAATAACTGAGGCATGGAGAACTCCAAATAGCCATGACCAAAATAAATCTACAAGGCATGTAATAGTCATGATTCCAGAAATTCAACACAAGAACAGAATATTAAAAGCACTTAGAGAAAAGAAACAAATCACCTATAAAGGAAAGCCCATCAGAATCACAGCAGACTTCTCAACACAAACCCTCAAGTCAAAGAAAGCTTGTAGTGAAGTATTTCAAGTGCTAAAAAATCAACCTCTAATCCAGATTGATTTGCCACACAAAACTATCTTTCAAAAACACCTGAAGAAATTCATGACCACCAAATAAGTGCTTCAAAATGCTCAGAAGGATATTTTACAAAGATATAATGAAGATGACAATTCCAAGAACAGCAATTGAGAGAAGCCCCGAGGCTGGGCAAGCAATTAAGCAGAGGGAAAAGACAGGGTACCAACAACAGGAAAATAATATGACAAGGATGAGTCAATACATATCAGTTATAACCACCAATGTAAATGGTCTCAATGCACCAATCAAAAGAAACAGACTGGCAGAATGGATCGAGAAACAAGAACCAACAATATGATACATACAAGAAACCCATTTAACTCAAAAAGAAATCCTTGACTGAAAGTCAAAAGATGGAAAACAATACTCCATGTGACAGGAACCTGGAAAAAAGCAGGGGTAGCTATTCTATGTGCAGACAATATGAAATGTAAGCCAAGACTGATCAAAAGAGACAAAAAAGTTCACTACACACTTGTTAAGGGAAAACTCAAAGAAGAAGAGATAACAATCATAAACATATATGCACCAAATACCAGTGCACACAACTACATAAAACAAATATTAATGACATGAAAAATCAAATAAACACTAACACAACTGTAATGGGGAAACTTAATACCTCACTGTCACAAATACACAGATCAACTAGACAAAAATTCAAAAAAGAAATATCAGAACTAAACCAAACCTGTGAAGAAATGGACTTAGTAGATGTCTACAGAATGTTCCACCCCACAACATCAGAATACACATTCTTCTCAGCTCCACATGGGACGTTCTCCAAAATAGACCACATACTAGCTCACAGAACATGCTTAAGTAAATACAAAGGAATTGAAATTATCCCATGCATACTATCTGACCATAGTGTAATGAAAATGGAAATCAATGGCAAAAGAAGCCACAAAAACTACAGAAACACATGGAAGTTAAATAACACCCTCCTGAACAAACAATGGGTCACATATGAAATTAAAGAAGAAATTAAACAGCATCTACAATTAAATGGTAATGCAAATACAATGTACTGGAATTTATGGGACGAAATGACAGTAGTCCTAAGAGGGAAATTTATAGCAGTGAATTCTCACATCAGGAACACAGAATGAGCTCAAATAAACAACCTAATGTTGAACCTCAAACTTCTAAAAAAGAACAAATCAAACCCAAAGCCTTTACAAGGGAGGAAATTATAAAGGTCAGAGCAGAAATTAATGCAATTGAGACTAAGAAAACAACACAAAGAATCAATGAATCAAATAATTTTTCTTTGAAGGATTAAATAAAATTGAGAATCCCTTAGCCAACCTTCAAAAAGAGGAAAGAAAAAACTCAAATTCATGCAATTAGGAATGAAAAGGGTGAAATCACGACTGATCCTGTGGAAATCTAGATGATCATCAATACCTACTTTGAAAATCTATACTCTAATAAGATGGAAAACACAGAAGAAATGGACAGTTCCCTAGATACATATGAACTGCCAAAACTGAATCAAGAAATAAAAATTCTAAATAACCCAATATCAGTCAATAAAATTGAAAATGTAATTAAAAACTTACCAACAAAGAAAAGCCCAGGTCCTTATGGATTCACTGCTAAATTCTACAAGAAATTTAGAGAAGACCTAATGCCATGACTGCTGAAATTCTTTAATGAAATTGAAAGAGAAGCAATACTCCCAAAATCATTCCTGGAAGCAAGTATTACTCTGATACCAAAACCAGAGAAGGCCCCAACTAAAAAAGAAAACTACAGGCCAGTGTCCCTGATGAACACAGATGCAAAAATCCTCAGTAAGATAATGGAAAACAGAATGCAGCAAATCATCAAGAAGATTATACACCATGACCAAGTAGGAGTCATCCCAGGAATGCAGGGATGGTTCAACATATAATAAATGTAATACACCATATCAAGAGAGCCAAGACAAAAATCACAGGATTATCTCAATAGATGCAGAAAAAGCATTTTAAAAAGTCCAACACCCATTCATGATAAAAAAAAAAACCTACAGAAAATTTTAACAGATGTCTATCTCAATCTGATAAAAGCCACCTATGACAAACAAACAGCCAACATCACACTAAATAGACAAAGACTGAAAGCTTTCACTCTAAAATCAGGAACAAGACAAGGATGTCCACTATCACCACTCCTATTCAATATTGTTCTGGAAATATTAGGAAGAACAATTAGACAAGAAAAAGAAATAAAAGGAATAAGGATAGGAAAAGAAGAAGTTAAATTATCTTTATTTGCAAATGACATGATACTCTACGTAGAAGACCCCAAAAACTCCACCAAAAGACTTCTAGAATTAAAAACCAAATTTAGTAGCATAGCTGAATACAAAGTAAACACTCAAAAATCAATAACATTCCATATACAAACAACAAGCACACTGAGAGAGAAATTAGGGAAACAATAATTTCACAATAGCATCAAAATAATGAAATATTTAGGAATAAACCTAACAAAGGAAGTAAAAGATCTGTATGTTGAAAATTACAGTACTTTGAAAAAGGAGCTTAGAGGACATCAGAAATGGAAAGAGATCCCTTGCTAATGGCTAGGAAGAACAAATACAGTGAAAATGCCCATACTCCCAAAATTGTTATACAGATTTAATGCAATTCCAATGAAAATACTATTAGCATACCTCACAGAACTAGAGAAAACATTCCCAAAATTTGGAACCAGAAGAGACCTAGAATAGCAAAAACAATTCTAGGCAACAAAGGCAAGGCAGGGGGCATCACAATCCCTGACTTGAAATTATACTACAAAGCTATCACAATAAACACAGCATGCTACTAACAAAAAACAAAAACAAAAACAGACCTGAGGATCGATGGAACAGATTAGAAGATGCAGAAACAACTCTAAACATATTCATCCACCTTATCTTTGACTAAGGGGCCAAACACATTCACTGGAAGAAAGCCTCTTTAATAAATGATGCTGGAAAAACTGGCTTTCCACATGCAAAAGACTAAAACTAGACACATGACTCTCACCATGCACTATACTAAAATCAAAATGGATCAAAGATCTAAATGTTAAAAAAGAAATACTAAATTTACTGGAAGAGAGAATAGGTAGAACTCTTGAATACATATGTGTAGGCAAAGATTTTATTAATAAAACCTGATTGCACAGTAAATACTACAAAGAGTCAAGTGGGATCTCATCCTATTAAAAAGCTTTTGCACAACAAAAGAAATCATCAATAAAGTAAAAAGACAACACACAGAGTGGGAAAAATTTTAGCCAGTTGTCCCTCAAAGGACTAATATCTAGAACATATAAATAATTGAAAAAAATCAGACCCCCCAAATTTAAAGACCCAATCCATAAATGGGCATCTGAGATAAATACATGCTTCTCAAATGAAGAAATACAAACAGCAAATAATATATGAAAACGTGTTCAACATCACTGGTCATTTGAGAGATGCAAATTAAAACAACACTGAGATTCCATTCTCACCCCTGAAAGAATGGTTATTATTAAGAAATCAACCAATAACAAATGCTGGCTAACAAATGTGAGGAAAAAAGAACCCTTCTCCACTGTTGGTGGGAGTGTAGACTGGTGCAACCACTGTGGAAACCAGTGTGGAGATTCCTCAAAAAACTAGGATTAGAGGTCCAATTTGACCCAGGTATTCCCCTTCTTGTTATCTTCCCGGAAGAATTAAAAACATCATACCACAGCAACATATATGTACCCATGTGCAGCATAGTTTGTAATAGCTAAATCTTGGAAACACCCCAAATGCCCATCAACCAAGGAATGGATAAAAAAAGATGTGGCTTTTTATACAATGGAGTACTACTCAGCCATAAAAGAGGATAAACTTGAGACATTTCTAGGTAAATGGTTGCACCTTGATACCATTCTCTTAAGTGAAATAAATCAGATACACATGTGTAAATATCAGTTGTCTCCCTAGTGTGAGAAATGGAAAGAGTGAATAAGGAATAAAATATATGATAGATATTGCAGAATAGGAAGAAATTGTTCAAAAAGAAAGAGGACTAGAGGGGGGAGGAGGAAAGGAAGGAAGGGAAAAGAAGAAAATGATAGAAGAAGGATAAAATGGAAACAAACTTTGTAAATAAGGAGGGAAAGAGGGGTTGGTGAGAGAGGAAGATATTGGGAAAAAAAGAGGAATGAAGATATATCATGTTCAGGTACAAAGTCCCTATGATGAATATGATCATTATTTATATCTAAATTGTACCAATAAACTTAATAAAAAAAGAAGAGATTGATATTTCAAAAATATTTTTATGTAAAACATCTTAGATCATCCATTTTTTTTAAAAAATTGACGGGACTCATCCCTAGTCACCTGTAGAATGAGCCAATTTGCTGTAAACAAAGACCAAAGCAGAACTTCCTATAGATTCACAAATTCCACAGATTTCCATGGCCAAAACCACGTAAATATTCTCAGCTCCAAACTGTAGGGTGCCTCTCTCACTTGAGTGTGCACTTTTAAATTTCTTCCTAATAAATCCCTTTATACATCTAAAAAAGAAAAGAAAAGGACCTTCCCTGTAATCAGAAAATGCACTCACAGAGAAGTCCCTAATAAACTGTTCCAGACAGATGGGGCCACAGCTATGCTGACCTCGGCCCCTGCCCTCCACAAGCTAATGCCAGCACCAGCATCCACTCACTGACACAGGAGAACTACCCTGGCTGCGTAGTCCTCTGTCCACTTGCAGGGATGACACTGGAGATTAGGGTGTGGCAATGCTGCCTGGGGAAGTGGGCGTGACTTATTAATTACAAGATCTTGGAACACATGTGTGCACAGCATTTCCCAAAGTCCTGCACAAGGACTCTCTGGAGAACTCCAGCGGGTTTTCCATAGGACGGCCTAGACCTGACCTCAGCCTGAGGTGTGGGATCCCAGCCCCGCCTCTCAGGACCTGGATGTAGAAGTTCTCACGTGTTTCCTCTAGATTTGGACAGCATAAAGGAACACAGACATCAAGAAAAGCTTGCTGGGGCCGGTGAGATAGCTCAGCGGCATAAGTACCTGCCTGGCAAGCTCAAGATCCTGAGTTCGACCTCCAGTACCCACCAAAAAAAAAAAAAGCTTGCTGTCATGGCTTTCCTCACAAGCTCACCCTGCTTTCTCCAGGGTCTACTTTTATCTTGCTTTTTTCTCTTTTTCTCAGCCCAAGCTTGCTCTGCAGAGCCAGTTTCCTCCCTCACTCTACACTTTTACCTTTTCAAATAAGCTTTGCCACTACTTTTTGCTCACTCTGTTCAATTCTTTGTTCAAGACAAGAAGAACCTGGAATCCAACTGCAAAAGGAGAGGCGAGCAACCCAAAACCCAGCAATGTCTAATTGGTGAGCCACTTTTAGAAGGAGCTGGCCCACAGCAGGGATGCTCATGCCTCCCTCAACAGCTCTGCCAGCTTCAGCTTTGCCTCTCAGCCAGGAGCACATGTGCTGTTTAGGGCCCAAGCCGGAGTGGACACCTCTTTGCCCAGGACCACGCACTTCCTGAAAAATGCTGTCACCTTGGCCACCCCAGTAGTGGTTTAAGGAGCTGCTGTTTTAAAATATCATGTCCTGTGTTTCATAGACCACACTGATGCACAAAATCTGGAGGATAAGTACACTCCCTAAAATAAAGAAAACTGGCCTTCTGAAGGACCATAAGCTGGGTTTCTATAAACAAACTCTCTTCCCTGAACACAGCGGTAGTAGCTACAGAGCTGGGTGTCCACAAGATCAAACTGCCCAGGAGGCAGGATTCTAGATCTGGATAAGCAGGTGCTGAGGAGATGGGAAGCCCTCAAGGGTGGCAGGTCCCATGGGTGTCCCCTTTGTAAGGATTTGGGAAACACCCATGTGGGTACCTCAGACCACCCCAACCTTGCTAGCACCCTCGGACCCACCAGTTTGTGAGGGCTGACGCCTCCCAGCCCACCCTGCTGCCAAAATCTTTCTAAAACACAAGGTCGTACCCTACTTAAAGTCCTACAGAATTAATTTGGGCCTGGCATTCAAAGCCAATCTTTTTTGGCGAATACCCCAATTTCATTCCCACCCTCCTCTCACCTCAGGGGTCCTTCGCTCCAGATATGGCACTTCATCAGGCACACCACCGAAAAGGGCCCCCACATTAGCCCCTGGATAAAGCCCATCAGTCTTCGTAATGTCCCAGACAACCCTCCACACACAGCCCCCATGAGGGGCCCTTCAGCGCATCATCTGTTCACCCCAGAGGCTCGGCTAAAGGCTTGGTTGTCAGTGCTGGGAGGCGCTAGAACTTTAAGTGATGGGGCCCAGTGGGAGATCCAGGTCACCAAAGGTGTCCCCTTGAAGGGGGTTGGGAGACCCCAGCCAGCGCCCTCCTTTCTCTTTCACTTCCTGGCCACTCCAACGACGCCACAGGCTGCTCCGCTAGGCACTCTACACCATGACACACTGCCTCGCCAAGGCCTGAAGCAACCATGGACGAACACCTCAGAACTGTCAGGCAAAGTAAACCTTTCCTCCTTGCAGGCTGACTGTCTCGGGTATTTGTTACAGTGATGAAAGCTGGCTACCACAGTCCCTGCGCTCTTCAGGGTCCCTGCGCAGAGAAGGAGTCTTGTGGCGCCCATGTGCCCACACTGCACCTGGCTCGTGGAAACCCTCGATAACATCTGCTAAGTAGATGGCTGAATTAATGAACATGGAATTAAACCTGCCTGCACAACAAGTTGGCTGGGGGTAAACAAATCCCAATTAACATAGTAAGTGGTATTTTGTTGTCTCTACTTCAGGACATGTGAAATAATTAGTGCTTAGTACACAGAGAACTATGAGCGTGAAGCTGGATGTAATCAAATGTCAAAACACAGAAACCTAAGGAGAAAAAAAAAGAAAAGGTGTGCATGGTTAGGAAGGAGTGACTGTTCTGGATGGGTTTCTCCCGGAAGCGGGCTCCTTATTATGACATTCCAGGCAATGTTGAATGCTCAGAAGACCCGGTACAAGGCACACTAGAAAACACAAGGGATCTAGATTCAGAGGGGGCAGGCATGGCCAGTGCCCTGCTGCAGGACAGATTTCTGAGTGCTGATCTTGCACTGGGCACATTATAGCACAAAACTCTGAGGAGGCAAACATTTCTCACTATCTGTATTATGTCGATGTAGAAAGTGACCCTGAGAAGTCATTAACTTGCTCCAGGACTCATGCTCAGGTCTATCTGAACTAAGCTCTACACAGGCACGTACTCCAGCCAGGCACTGGCTCATGTCCCTTAGCACCCAATGCACCGTCCACAATGCAGGTTTCTGGGTCGTCTTCTTACCTCTCTTGGCCTTTGCCTGCTTGCTCCCTTGGCCACTAGAACACCCAGCCAATGTGTGTGGAGCTGCTGAAAAAGCCACTGGCCACACTCCAGTGACCCTGCCTCCTCCTGTCACATTCTAGACACACACCCAGGAAAGCCACTCTACAGGATGGAGCAGAGAGCCTGATCCTCCGCAGCTGCCCACCCAGGAAGGCTGGGCACCCTCTCAGGCCACCCCACTGCCGAGGAGGCTCAGGGGCTGCTGTGTGCCACGGGGCCCTGCATGCTCAACCCAAAGGCCTCCCCTTCCAGAATCCAGAGTCATCCTCTCCCCCTGCTCTTGCGACCATTGGACAGACAGGCTCCTCTATGCCCAAAGTGCACGGTCCTGTGATGTGACTCAGACACTGTGCACTGGCTGATGCAACACAGCTGCAGGCCACAGAGGGCCTGATTGAACGTGGTGGTGTCAAGAGCCCACGTCACCCAAGTGGGGGCTGTCATGGGCAGCCACAGAGCCATGTCCGTCCTGCACAGGTGTAGCCAAGCGCTCAGGCCACTCCTAGAATTCACTTCTGGTTGCTGCTGTAAACAACATGCTGTCGTTCGTTTTGTTTTTCTAGAAGCCCTATAATTTTACATTGCAATATCAAAATACAAGTGTGAGATACTAGTACTATTCACAGTCACACCAGGGAAGTTCACTTTATTCTTCCAAATTATGTAACCCCAACTGCCTTTTCCACACTAACACAAAATTCTGAAATAGAATCCTAAGGATGTCAGCACCCAGAAGAGTTTTTCTCTGCACACAGTCAGTGCACTAGAAAAGGCGAAGCGACACCGTCCCCGTTCTTCACAGGTCACACACACACACACACACACCAGGGCCCGACGCCAAGGATCCCAGCAGGGCAAACCTGTCCTCGGACACTTTCCCAGGGCCCTGAGTGCTGTCCCAAGTACACCAACCACCTGGTCTCACTCAGCAACTGACACACACACATACATACACACGTGCATGAGCACACGTGCACACACACACACACTCACTCTCTACACAGTAAATGATGAATACAGTGCCTAAGTTCCAGCCACAAAGGCTCGGGTCCTCTGGCCACCAAACCCTCTCAACCCAGCCCAGCTCAGGTGCTGCCTGAGCCCCCAGGACACATTGCTCTCCCATAGGTCCCTCTCTGGGGCACCTTCACGACTTCCATTGGGGTCCGCGTCAGTGCACACATGCTGCTCCAGAGTCGCCCACAGGAGGGATGGCGACAGGCTGGGGCTCCAGGGAGCCTTCTGCCCCCCAGCCACTCCCCCATCCCATGGAGTCACAGATCCCCCAGACCTGCCCACAGCCCCCTCCTCTGTGGAACATCTGCACAGCCCCAGGCTGTGGGCAACAAAACTTCCCCATGCATCTGCTTGGAGGCTGGGGGCACAGAGGTTCAGGGTCCAGCAGAGCCAGCCTCCCCTCCCGTCCTGTCTCCAGCACCGTCCACCCCGCCAAGCAGGGAGGCTGAAGCCAAGCTACTCATCACAGGAACAGGCACCTCCTGTACTCCGCGTGGGGAGGGAGCCCGGCCACTTCCTGGTGCATTATTTATAAGCAGCGCATTAACCACAGGTGACATCACAGGCATTTGAAAGTAATTTGTGGAAAGTATTGTTAAAGCAATTGATTTGCAAATTCCTTGACAGGGAAAACCAAGCACCAGAGCAGGCAGAGATGTGACATGAAGACTTTATGATGTATTTGGGAATAATTGATTGAAAGCTAAACTGCACAGCCAGTGGGAAAACGAGATTGCTCTGTCGGTTATGCAGAGCAATGGTGCACTGTGTAAAACCGCAGGAGGAGGGAAACAGCAGGGTGAGGTGCTGCAGCAATGGGGGGCGGGGGGGGGCTTGCTCCTTCTAGGGGTGGTGATGTCTCTTTCCAGATTCCAATCTCCCCGCATGGCTCTTCTCTCCCCAGGAACCACATGGCCTCTCTGCATCCCTGGTCCCCCTCCAGCTGCCTCCATGGGCCCCGAGCCTCAGCCAGATCCTCTCCCCTAACCCAGAGGGCAGCTGGAGCCCGAAGACCCCATCAGCAGGGACCCCAAGGCCCACACTGGCCCTCCCTGCAAACAGGGCCACAGAGGTGGATGAGAACACGCGGGTCCTTGCTACGCTAGCTCTCGGGGGCCACCGTCCCTCCCCTGGGTGCGTTTAGTCCCCTAGGCATCCCCACTGTACTTCCTTAGCCCCCTGCACCTCCTCCACTCCCTCCTTGACTCTCTGCCAGCTGCTCTTGGACTCCCAGAAAGCTTCAGCACCTTCTCAAGACCGCAGAGCCACTGTCCTGCCTCCTGCACACCCACACACATGCTTGGGCCTTGGTTCCTGTTAACCAGGACATTCAGCCTTTCCAGGTGTCATCCAAATGCCACCTCCTCCAGGAAGCCGTCTCTGACTGCCTCAGACAGACAGTCCTGTGAATACCACCAGCCAGGTGTGCTCACAGGTGAGGTGCTTCTTCCCCTAAATGATGAGCTCAGAGGTGGCAAAGGTGGCCACTCCATGACTGCTGTGAATTAATGCGTGCCAGGGTTAACGGATGAACTACTGCTCAGAACTCATTGCTGTGTGTCCCTAGATATCTCTCCAAAACTTGGTAAGACCTGGGCTGTGTGGCATGGACACAGCTCTTCCCATTTCCCAGAGGAGAAGAGGAGGAGGAGCAGCGAAGCCCGAGGAGCAGCGAAGCCCAAGTTCCCAACACAGTGGCCACACGGTCACGGAGAGATGACAAGAAAAAGGCAGAGCGAGCTGTCTGACCTCAGACCCCACAGAAGTGCACCTGGCAGGTGGCCACCACTCTGAGCCTACGGCCTTGCCCACGCAAAGCAGGCTGGCACCTGCGCATCTGTGCCAAAGCTGAGCCCTGCCCCCTTCACTCCGCAACCCTGGGCAGATTGCTGAGCCTCGGTCTTCCACGGTCAAATGGGAGTCACACTGGGCCCAACCCTAAGATGGTTGTGAAGGCTAAAGCCACAGTGCCTGGGCCATGCTGTGCCCTCCCCAGTGGACATCAGGTTAAAACCACAACCCATTCAGCTCTAAAGACCCCAGTGGTTTTATTTGTGATTCTGGAATTGAGCAACACTTCATTTCATAAAATTGAGTAAGTGTTCCAATGGTCTGAGCTTGGTTTGATTGATAAAAGAGACCAAAGAAAGCAGAGAGAGAGAGAGAGGAAGGAAGTGAGAAAGGGAAGAAGAAAGAAAGAAGAAAGAAAAAAGAAAGAAAGAAAGAAAGAAAGAAAGAAAGAAAGAAAGAAAAAAGAAAGAAAAGAGAGAAAGAAAAGAGAAAGAAAGAAAGAAAGAAAGAAAGAAAGAAAGAAAGAAAGAAAGAAAGAAAGAAAGAAAGAAAGGAAAGAAAGAAAGAAAGAAAGAAAGAAAGAAAGAAAGAAAGAAAGAAAGAAAGAAAAAGAAAAGGAAAGAAAAGAAAAGAAAGGAAAAGAAAAGGCAAAGAGCAGCCAGTCATCTCAAGGTCACCTACCTTCCTGGTAAGACAGGGACAGAGAGACCAACCAGTAGGAAAACAACCGCTTACCATCAGACTACTACTGTGTTCGGGGTAAAGTGGAGGGAACATCAGTGTCACGCTGACCGAATCTGGTCTGTTTGGGAAACTTGGCTATTATTTCTCCAACCCTGATTTTTCCTGAACATCAGATAATAATTTACTCTGGGTTTGGTCACATGGAACTTTAGCATGAATGACCCCATTTTGACTTTGAGCTTGGTCTGTTGGGACCTAGTATGGGAGTCTAATCCAACAGTGGCCTCCCGTGATGTTTATTTAACAGATAGAAACTCCTGCTATGACCGTCTCCACCAGCAGCCTCATTTACGTGATCACACTGAAAATTCCCATCCACCTGCCTTAGGATTGTTGTGCCCATCTGTACCTCAAGAAACTCATTCCTTGGTGAAAGTGGAAGGGGTCTGGCCAGACTTGGAAGGCACGGAGGCAGGTGACAAGTTTTGCTGGATCCCTTCCACAGCAGCTGCTGACCAGGTAGCGTTGAAGACATGACCTTCAAACACTTCTATTTTCAGCTTATCCTGTGGCTTCATCCAGCGAGCCTGGCTCTAGCAGGGGAGGAAAGAGGCCTCCCCGGGTGACTCACGCTGGGAGCCTCCAAAGTTGGAGTTTGCCTGGGACATGGACCATGAAGTGCCAAAACCAGAAAAGGCCCTGGCAAACCAGGACGTACTGGTCACCCTATTCCCAGCCACTTTTAAAGAACCAGAAAATGCGTAACGGTACATTCAAAATATTTTAGTAACAAAGAGACACAACACAAGGCCATTCACTTGAGAGAAGTCCACATTTCCTAAGACGACATCAGGGAAGCAGAACAAGACAATTTCTTCTTTTCTTTAACTGGCACATAGTAGTTTTATATATTTACAAGGTACAATGTGGTATTTGGTACATATGATTTTGGTACGTCAGGATAATTAATATTTCTATCACCTCTAACATTTATTATTTCTCTGTGTTGGGAACAATCAAAATCCTCTCTTCTAGATATTTTGAATTTGAGAGTAAATTACTTACAGAGTCACCCTACTGTGCTGTAGAACCCTAGAACTTGCTCCTCCAAACTGTGATGTCGTACCGTTAACCAACCTCTCCTTATCTCTGATCCCCTTCCGAGCTTCCCCAGCCTCTGGTCCCCACTGTTCTGCCCTCGACTTCTTAGGGAGCCTGGGGACTGTAGGACCCGGCGGGTGTCAGGGCGTCAGGGAGCACTGTCTGGAGGAGGAGCCCTCTCCTTCACAGGAGTCATAAGCGTAAGTGTCACAGTCACTTTCCTCATCGCTGGGTCACAATACCAGACACCCACAGCTTAAAGGAGGAGACGTTTATTTTGGTTCACACTTTCAGTCCATGGTCAGCTGGCTTCAAGGCAAAAACAGCATGGTAGAAGGGCCTGGCAGAGAATGCTGCTCACATCAGGGTGGCCTGGAAGCCAGGAGAAAAGGGAGGAGCTGGAGAGGGACATACACCCTCCAGGTCATGGCCCAAGTGCCCCACCTCCAACCAGGCCCCAGCTCCTAAAGGCAAGTCAGCTACAGCGCTCCCACAGTCCAGTCACCGTCCCAGCCCCAACTCTGAACACTTGCGGCCTCTGGGGACATTATAGATGTAAATGCTAAGAATGAGTGAGAAAGGGGACATGCTAGGGATGGCATCCTAGGCCTCAAACAGCATAGGCTGGGCCCAGAGCTTAGCCCACTGTAGAAGCCACAAGTGTGACTAAAGACCCTGGAAAAATGGAGAAAAGAGAAGAGATAAAGATAGGCAAAAACAGATAGGTAGATGAGGCACACACAGGAAGCCTTTTAGAGTTTGCATTGGACTCAAGTACCCACAGGAAGCCACTGAGGAATTTTAAGGAAGTCAGGTTTAAGCCTCCCAGAGCTTTAGGTTGGAGGACAACAAGTGCAAATGTCTTAGATGATCAGTGATGAGACCAAAGCCAAAGAGAGTGGGAATTCACCTACAATCACACAGTAAAGGACCCAGGAGGACAAAGACAAACCTCACACCCAGGACTCCTGCCCCAGCCCAGCACTGTGTGATGAAAGGAGCCTTCCCACCCTGCCCTCCCTCCCCACCGATGCCAGTTCCACCTGGCCCTATGAGCATAATCATTTAGCAACACTCATTTTAAGACCAACCACAAATTTGTTTCTTCTTCATTTCTTCTTTTTGACAGTCCTCTGACTCCTGCTGAGAAAGGCTCAATATGAAAATTGCAGGTAATTCAAACGGCAGATAATTATTTGTTTTAATCTCAAATTCTGTTCTTTGTCATTTAGAGTCTCTTGGAATTTGAGATTTGGTATAAGACAAGATAGAAGTTTTAACTGTCAAACCCCTGAGAAAAATCTCCCACAGATTTTTATCATTTGAGGGTATAAAAGGCTCCCACAGGTCACACTTAGGAAACCAGATGACTTCATAGACACTCTTCCCAACCCAAGCTTCCAAAGATTATTCCCAGAAACACAGCTCCCCCAGCACCCCACTGACCCTCACAGCTAGCAGAGATTCTGGGCTGAGCTTAGGGGAAGAAAAAGAAATAAAATGGCACTGGGACAAGGACCCCAGAGTGTCCCTCCATGTGAAGGCCACACAAATGGGTAAACAGCGATGTTATCATTTTTACCAAGATGTCCCCCCAGGCCTCATGCACTCATAGGTGGGGCTTTTGGGAGGTGACCGGATCATGGGTGTGTGCTGGGTGTGATGTTGAGAGGTGAAGCCTGGTGGGAGCAGGTGGGTCACTGTGGGTGTAGCCTTTATCTCCTTCCCTCCTCCCTTGATCCCTTTCTCTGCTTCATTGCCATGCAATAAGCAAGACTCATCTGCCATGCCTTTCTGCCACGCCGCCGTGCTTTGGAGCCAGCTGACCTGAAATTTCTTCAAAACACGAGCCAAAATAAACCTTTCCTCCTTTAGCTTGTGCATGTCAGGTATTGTGTCCCAGTGACGAGAAAGTAACTAAGACAGATTTTGGTACCAGACAAGAGGGGCCATTGCTCTGACACTACTTCATTATGTGGTTCAGAAGCCTTTGGATCTGCCTCACAAGAAGAGCTTGGAAAGGTTTGAAGAACTAGTCCTAGAATGCTGAAGAACTAGTCCTAGAATGCTATGAGCAGAGCTTGGTGGGAGATTCTAGTCAGAGCACAGAAGACCAGAATGCTGATAGAAATGCAGGTGGTAAAGACCAGGCTCAGGAGTTTCAGATGAGGAGAAGGACTCCACTGGCAGTTGGACTCCAGGCCATGTGTGTTATGCTTTGGCAGAAAATTTACCTGCATTTTGCTCTTGTCCTGAGACATTGCAGGAGACTGAGATTAAGCTTTACTAATCTGCCAGAAGAAATTTCAAGGCAGTCTAACATTGAGGCAGTGATGTGGCTACTACTGGGGGCCTTCAGCCAGCTCTGCCTTGAGAATTAAGAACAGAGAGCCCAGCAAAGTGATTTAAAAAGTTTTGAGTTTAGCCAGAAAGGAAGCTCTGCATAAAGTTACAGCCTACAAAGGTGGAAGAGAGGCAAACTTGGTTGCTGAAAAGATTAGCATTAAAAAACCAAGTACTTTAGAAAAGAACAATAGAAAAGATGCCCTGACAGCATCATAAGAACTGGCAGGACTTTGCAGGCCTCAAAACTGCAAAAGTGAAAAACTGCTTTGAGAAGAGAGCTCCTGCATACCATGCTCCAGAATAGAAGCAGCCAGGGAAATGGGAATTTATTCTCCAGAATTCAGTTCACCTCACTGAGCCATCCATCCACTCAGAGGCCTCTGCAGGCATCAGCAAGATGCAAAAGAGTGCAGGTACTCCTCCAGCTGGTGGCAGACCTTGGCATCATCCACATGGTGCTAGTGTTAGGTGCATGCAGAATACAAGAGTTGTGGGGTCAGGAAGGCTTCCACCAGATTTCAGAAGAAGGCCTGGGAGGCCAAGCAGTGTGCTTCAGACAGGGCAGTGTGTGAAGCTGTGAGTGTGAAGCCAAAGATGCAGTGGAGACCCCAGGACATTGGAAAAGCCAGGAATGTGGATCATCTGAGAAAAGCTGCAAGAAGTGAGTAAAACCAGCCCAGGAAAGAAGCTGTGAGGTTTACAGCCACCAGCAGCACTATAAGGACAAAGCCACTGAAGCCTTTTGGGGTTCACTTCTTGCCACAGATTGCCACAGATGCTGGACATGGAACTAAGGGACTTAATGTCTGACCTGCTGGATTTCAGTCTTGTTTTGGTGCCACTTCTTTCTATCCCTCTGTTTCTCCCTTTTGAAGTGGGAATGTTTGTCTTGTGCCTTTGTATGTTGGAAGTATTTAACTTTCTTTTCATTTTAACAGAGGCTCACAGCAAAGAGTTTGCCTTAAATCTCAGAGGAGAATTTGAACTTAGACTTGTGAGCAATGCTGAAACTGTGAGGACTTTGGCAACTCTTAGAGATGGACTAAATATACTTTGCATAAATGAACACACAAGAGTCTTTTGAGGGCCAGAGGAGGAATGTTATGGTTTATATCTAGATGTCCCCCCGAAGCCTCGTGAGCTCACAGACAGGGCTTTGAGAAGGTGACTGGATCATGGGTGTGCGACACCCATCAGTAGATTTGTCCACAGATGGGTTTATAGCTGGGTGTGATGTTGGGAGGTAAAGCCTGGTGGGAAGAGGCGGGCCACTGTGGGCATGGCCTGGAAGGGTATATAGCTCTCCTCCTCCCCTGATCTCCACTCTGCTTCCTGCCTACCTTGCCATGAGCTCTTTCTCCTCTGCCATGCTATCCTGCCTTAGAGCCAGCCGACTACAGACTAAAATCACTACAAACTATAAGCCAAAATAAGGATCTCCTTTAACTTGTTGGTGTTGGGTATTTTGTCCCAGCAACAAGAAAGTAACTAAGATAAGTGAGGTAGACAACAAGAACACAAGCACAGGACCCATGGCATAGGAGAAGCTGTGATCATCTCAGCCTTGAGCCATCAAAATACGGAGAGCTCTGTGGGCTATGAGAACAATGGACCAGGTATAAAAGAGACGTCCACACTCCTGCAGACAGAGAGAACCCTTCTCCTCCCAGCAGCTGGGGAGGTCTCCAGTGTTCTGAGGACACACATGAGCCATGCTTGCCTCCAGGATGCCCTGGACTTTCCGAAGAGAGGGACTGACATGTCCAGCTTGATTTGACAAGCAGAGTAGCCGCCTAGACAGAGAAGGAAAGTTCTCTCGTGCAGGAGTTTCAAACCCATCAGCAATCCAGTCTGGACACATGGAGCAGACACGCTTGTCCCTATTATACTTGCCCCTATTACAAAGCACATTACATGAAAACCAAACATAAGAAGATGCCAGAAGGTGAAGAGAAGAAGGATGACCAGCTAGGAACCTCAAGGAACAGCAGGCAGTGAGATCTGTTGGGGGGGGGGTTGATTGGTTGGTTTCTTTGCCATATATATCCCAATTTAGGTACAAGAGGCACTGCTTACTCGGAAGTATCAACAGGCACAGCAAATAAAACCCTGGGAAAGTTCAGCTCTCTTTTGCCAAAGGACCACGTAGGAGAAGCTTAACGAGCTTGGAGATTCTCAGACAGTAATTACTCTATTCCAACCATTGAGGAAAAACTATGACACCCACTCCTACCACCAAAGACTGAAGACTCATCCCCTCCGTAACAGAAATCCCCACTCCCATGCATGGTATCACTAAAGCCCATGAGGGGACCCTGGATTTCTACACCCATCTGGTGATAACAAGGCACCCCTCCCCCTCCCTACCGACATGGTATAAGAGGAGACCTTTAGAGGCTGGGGCCTCTGCCTCCACTCAACAGTGAGGCAGTCACCCCCATTCTGTAGCAACAAGGGAGACGAGTAGGAAGAAGTAAAGAGTGCCCAGGCCACTCCTGTTCTGCAATGTCAAGGCATCCATCCCTGACAAAGGTATCCATGGAGGCCACCAGGAAACCTGAAGCCCACCCCCACTCAGCAGCACAAGGCAGCATCATCCTTCCCCACAGGAGCAGAGTCAAAAGTAACCTTCTAACACAGAGATTTAAATAAGATCTACAGTTATAAAACCCAAAAGCCCAGGGTTCAGGTGAAAATTACACCAAGAACCAACAAAATCTCAACTTCAGTGAGAAAGACAACCAACAGGTGCCCATACTGAGGTGACACAGATGTGGGGTTACCCAACGAGGACCTGAAAGCAGCCATGATAAAATGTGACAATGGTGCTACAATAATGCAACTATGAACACATTTGAAGTGAGAAAATGGAAAATCTCAGCAAAGAAATAGCATACCTAAAAAAGAACCACAAGGAAATTTTAGACCTGAAAAACTACAACTGCAATAAAAACTCAATGGATAGGCAACAGTAGAATATAAAGGACAGAGGAAGACCTACTGAACTTCAAGATAGAATAGAAATTACCCAGTCTAAACGAGAGAAAATAGACTGAAGGAAATGAGCACTCAGGCACCTGCGGAACTATAATGAAACATCTACCATCATGTCATCTGAGTCCAGGAGAGAGAGGAGGAAGTGTGGGATTGGAAATGTAGTCAAAGAAATAATGATTGAAATGTCCACAGATTTGGCAAAAGACAGAAACTTACATTCAAGAAATTGAGCAAAATAAGACAAATATGTAAAGCAATTAAGCCATGTAGACCATAACCAAACTTTTGAAAACTAAAGACAAATTTTACACTCTTGAAAGCATCAAGAGAGAAAGGACACCCCACTTTAGAGAATAAATAACTTGAATAGCCGCCATTTCCCCTTAGAATCCACGGGAACCGCAAGTACCCCAACACCTTGGCAGAAAGAAAGGAACCATCCACCAGAATCCTACATCAAAGGTTTTTGGGGAATTAGAAGAATTTACGCCAGCAGATCTACCCTAAAAACAGATTAAATTTCTTGAACCAGAAAAAATATTAAGAAAACAGTCTTAGAAAAATCAGGAAGAAAGAACAGAAAATGTAAAAATACTGCACAGGTAGATACACAAATTCCCTCTTGAGTTTCCTAAATTATGCTTGATGGCTGAAGCGGAAAGTATATCATTTTCTGATGTGGTTCTCAATGTTTATAGAGAAAACTTTTAAGACAACTACATTCTAAATGAGGGAAAGGAAAGGAACAAGAAGGGAGGAAAATCTTCTACACTGTACTCATACTGGTAAAATATGGACACCCGAAGACTTCAAAATTCGTAGCACCAAAGTTTACATTAGAAAGAAGAAAAGATTGTGTTGGTCAAGTTTCCATTATGGTAATAAAATACCTGAGATAATCAACTTATAAGGAGAAAAGGTTTGTTTTGACTCCATTTTGGAGGTTGCAGTCCACAATTGATTGGTCATGCTGGGGAGGCAGCACATTAGGGCAGGTGCGCATAGCGGAGCAAAACCACCTACCTCATCATCAGGAAACATGAGAAAGGAAGAGGAAGGGCCAACATCCCACAATCCCTTTCTAGGCCACACCTCCAATGACCCAAAGACCTCACACCAGGCCCCGCCTCCCAAAGCTCACACCACCTCCCAACAGCACCACCCTGGGGACCAACACATGGGCCTTCAGGAGATGTTTACCCAAACCACAGCAGAGTTAAAACAATAATGAAGCTCCCACCTTAAGAAACTAGAAAAAATAAGAGCAGAATAAGCCTGAGGCAGGACGAAGGAAGGAAATATTAAGGGCGGAAGCAGAAATCAATGAAATTAAAAACAGAAAACAATAGAGAAAATAATGAAACCAAAAATGAGTTCCTTAAAAAAAAAAATCAGGGCCGGTGAGATGGCTCAGCGGCATAAGCGCCTGCCTTGCAAGCGCGAGGGCCCGAGTTCGACTCCCGGATCCCACATACGAAAAAGGGGCCGGTGATATCGCTCAGAGGCACGGGCGCCTGCTGGTGCGCGAGGTCCTGAGGTCGACCCCCCGCTACCCACAAAAAAAAAAAAAAAAAAAAAAAAATCAATAAAATTGACAAACCTCTGGGAAGACTGACAAAGAGAAAAGATAGAAATCACCAATCAGGGAGGTACCAGGCTACCACACAGGGGCTGGATCCTGCAGACTTTGAAGGGCAGTCAGGGAATAGTACCACCAGTTCCACACGCAGAAATGTGCCACTTAGACAAAACAAAGCACTTCCTCAAAAGGCACAAACTACCACTACTTCCACAAAAGGAAATCAGCAATTTAAGTATTCTCTAACTCTTAAAGAGATTGAATTTATAATTTAAACACTCTCAAAAAAGAAATCTCTAGGCCCAGATGGCTTCATTAGAGAATTCTACCAAATACTTAAAGAAGAATTAATGCCAATTCTACACAATCTTTTCCCGAAAACAGAAGAAGGAACATTTCTCAACTCTTTTTATAAAGTCAGTATTACTCCAATACCAAAATAAGACATGAAATAGTCAACCCTCCACACCCACAGTTCCACATCTGTGGGTTCAGCCAACCCCAGACTTAAAATATTTGAAAAAATTTCATCTGTGTTGAACATGTACATTTTTTCTCATCATCATTCCCTAAACAACACAGTTTAACAACTATTTGTGTAGCATTTACATTGTATTAACTATTATAAAGAATCTGGAGGTGATTCAAAGCACATGGGAAGATGTACATTGTTAAATTCAAATACTCCATTATCTTATATAAGGGACTTGAATATCTGAGGATTTCAGTATCTGCAAAGGGTTTTGGAACCAACCCACTATGGACATCAAGAAACAATTATATAAAGAAAAAAAACTATAAGCCAATATCCTTCATGTACAAAGATGCAAAAATCCTTAACATAGCATTAGCTGATGTGATTCAAGAATAAATTTTAAGAAAAAAATATATATAGTGATTAAGTGGAGTGTATTCCAGATATGCAAAACTGGTACAACATTTGAAAATTAATCAAAGTAATCAACCATGTTAACAGATTAAGAAGAAAAAACAACACATGATCATATATCAACTGACACAGAAAAAGCACCTGTCAAAATCCAGTAACTATTAATGATGAAAAAACTCTCAAAAAAACCTAAAAAAAGGACTAAGGGGTTTGGCAGTTATGGTGCAGTTTCGCACCCTAATTGGTTGATGTTGAGGTTTGCCCCGGAGGGTGGTGGAGACACTCCTGGGGGTGCCTGGTGGGTGCATGGCGGCGGGGCCTCGGGGTCCACGTCTGGCCCCTGGGCCTTCTCCTTGGGCACTGTTCCCTGCTCTGCTTCCCAGTGGCCTTGAACTAAGTGGCTTCATTCTGCCATGCCCTTTCACCATGGTGTCGTTCTCTATCTTGGAGCCAGTTGCTCATGAACAGAAGCAGTGAGCAAATTAAACCTCTCCTCCTTCAAGTTGTGGGTGTTGGGTATTGTGTTTCAGCAACTAGAAAGCTGGCTAATACAGAGGGTGACTTCCTCACCTTGATAAAGAACTACAAAAACAACCTGCAGCTCATACTAGACTTGGTAGTGAAAGACAATACTTTCCCCCCTAAGACAGCAATGAGGCAGGGATGATCAATCACCTCTGCTATTTAACATCATCCTGGAAGCTCTAGGTGGTGCTGGTAAGCAGAGGAGAGGGGAGGGGAGGCATGAAGATCAGAAAGAGAGATAAAACTTTTTGAAGACAATATAATTGTCCATGGAGAAAAGTGCATGAATCCGCAGAACAAATCCTGGAACTAAAAAGTGATTTCAGCAAGGATGCAGAGTACAAGATCAACATACAAAGACCAACTGTGTTTCCGTATACTAGCCATGAACCCATGGAAACTGAAATCAAAAATAGAATACTGCTTACACCTGTGCAAATAATAATAAAATACATATAATATGATAAGCCTTGTGCTTAACTGAAAGCTACAAAAACACTGATGAAAGAAACCAAAGTCTAAATAAATGGAAAGACATACAGGATTCATGAATTGAAAGATTTGGTTTAGTAAAAGTACCATTTCTCTCCCCAAATGATCTAGAGTTTTAATGCAACTCCTATCATAAGCCCAGCAAGAATTTTTGAAGAGACAGACATGCTTATTCTAAAAGTCACATGGAAAGACAAAGAAACTAGAATAATGAAAACAATTTGGAAAAGGATAAAGTGGGAAAAATCACTCTAGCCCATTTCAAGGCTTACATAGCTACAGGAATCAAGACTGTGTGGTGTGGGCAGAGGGACAGACACACAAATCAGTGGAAGAGAATAAAGAAACCACAAATAGATTTACACAAGTCCAGCCAACTGATTTTTGACAAAGGTGCAAATGCAACAGAGGAAAGATAGTCTTTTCAATGAATGGTGCAGGCACAACTGTACACCCAGAGGCAAAAACAAAACAAAACAAAAAATCAACCTAAGCTTCACACTGTACACAAAAATTAAATCAAAATGGATTTAAATGCAAAACATAAAGCTATAAAACTTTTAGAAGAAAACCTTCAGCTCTCAGAGTTGATGAACATATTTTACACATGAAATCAAAGGTCCATGAAAAAGAAATATAAATAAATTAGATGTGAGGATCTGGATGAGCGCTCCCACGCAGGCCCATGGGTCACAAGCTCGGTCCCCAACTAAGGGTGCTTTCAAGAGTTGGTGGAAATTTCAAGAGGCAAGGCCTGGCGGGAGGAAGTGCCCTGAAGGGAATGCTGAGGCCCGGCCTCTCCCTTCTCTCTCTGCTTCCCCCACACCTTCTCCCACCGCAGCGTCATAAGCCCCAGGCAATAGAACCAATCAGTGGTAGACTGAAACCTCCTAGAAAGTGAAACCAAATCGATCTTTCCTCCTTACAAGTTGATTTGTCGCAGGTATTTGTTATGGTAACAGAAAGCGAACACATTGGGCTTTATCGAAATTTAAAAACTTTTGCTCTGTGAGTCACTCTGCTGGGAGGAAGAAAAGACAAACAAAACTGGGAGGAACTATTTGCAAACCATATATCCGATAAACAACTTGTTTCTAGAATGTATAAAGAACATTCTTCATATAAAATGTATAAAATGTATGAAAGTTTATGAAATGTATGTATGTATAATTTATCAAACTTCATACATATAAAAATATATTCTAAAACTCAACAGTAAAAATAACAAATAATCCACTTAGAAAATGGCAAAAACACACACAGAAGAGGACAGCCAAGTGCCAAATACGCTCGTGAAAAGAGGTCTAGAATCGCTAAACACCAGGAGCAGCAGATGGAGACCACGGCGACACCTCATCACTGCCTCCTCGGGCTCCACACTTCCACAGAGGCCCATCTGAAGCTGCAGCTGCCTACCCTCTGAAAGTTAGAAATCACACTAAGCCTCCTGTCTCGGGGCAGGAACAGAATGTGACAGCGCAGGACAGCTGTTCAAAGTCCCCGTGCGGGTCCCTCAAAGCCTCTGAACTCTAGTTCTGGAGGGGGGGGGCGGTGTCCACCGTGCTCCAGGCCTGGCTGGCAGACAGATGCCAGGCCTCCCCAGCTCCTTCCTCTTTCTGCTGCTTCTTAAGCAAATGAATAACCCGGCCCCAGCAAAATGCCAGTGAGTACTGAATGTTTAACACGTGGTCCTAAGACTGCTTGGCAAGAGACGCTGTGCTTTCTACCCAAGAGAGAAATGGAGCAGAACTTAGCCAGATGTGAAGCCACTGCAAAGTAGCAGCCACCCCCGCAGGAAATGGGAGAGGGAGGACACTAGGGTGGACAGCACCAAGCACCTGCTCCCAGGGGCGATGCAAAGCCACCTGCTGCAGGGAGCAGGGACACTCACATGGGAGGTGCCTGAGCCCAGATCCTGGCAGACCCTTAGTTGCCCTGTGACCTAGTGATCCTTCCTCCCTGTACACCGGCTCATTGCTCACAGTGCTCAAATATCCCGCCACACCCGAAACGAGCTGGAGCCTGCTGTTTACAGGCAGTAATAACTTCCTGGAATTATAATGCCTCAGTCTTTCATTCAATCGCATTTGTCAGGCACCAAGGCATCCTCTCTGTCTGGCATTTTAATCCCATGGTTTTTGAGGTAAGAATAGAGAGGCCAGGGAGTTCAGGCCACTTGTCCAAGTCCCCGTGCTGGAGAGAGGGAGGGCTGGGAAATGGACCCTCAAGGAGACCCCAAAGGCTGTCCAGTGGGCTTGGCCCTGGGAGAACAAGTGGGGAAGTATGGGTGTGTCCAGAGCCACCTGCTCGAAGGTCCCCACAAATGCCCTGACTGTGCAGGCCTTCTTGACAACTCTAACATGCAAAAGTAGCCCAATTTTAGAATATTAAGGTGAAAGTACTTTCTAATCTTAACCTTAAGGAAGTAATCATTAGTAGTATAAAACAATTCTTCATTTTCAAAGTTCTTCGAAGGCAATGAAGCCAACAGCTGATGTCCTCCATTTTTATTTATGTGCCGAACTCTAGAAGCTGTGTGAACCAGGGATTTGACCCAGGGCGAGGGACCCCCAGATAATGCCCAGAGGTGGTCCTGGTGCTTGTTAACCCTCAAGCTGCTGGGTCACATGCAGTCAGACCCACAGCAGCTTCCTCAGGAGCCTGTGGCCATGTGGGGACCCCACCACCCATGCCTGACTCCCACAAAGGGAGGAAATAATTGTTTATTTGCTTGACTTAATTAAAGCATATCCAATACAAGTTAGGTCCATCTATGATCAAAATTAAGGAGCTGAAAATCCTGGCCTACCAGAAAGGGTGGAAACCCTCCTAGCTCTGCAGAAAGGCCAGCCACAGAGGGAAGGCCATTTGTCATCTCATTCTTTGTGGATGTGTTGTGATGCAGAAAAACATTTCAAACTCAACCAGGTTCCTTTCAATGTTTTACATTTTTTTACTACTCTAAACTGGTCCCCAAAAACCTGTGTCTTGTGCATGATCTTGTTTGACTCTTGCCACAGCCCTGCAGTCTGATGAAATATCTAACAGGCAAGCATCAAGGCTCAGAGCAGTTAAAGGAGGTCTGGGGGGCTAATCGTGACGGCAACTTGAGTGGGTTAGGAAAGCTCAGTCCTGGAGGCATCTGTGGATGATGAGGTATGGCCTGCAGACTGAGGAGGGAAGCCCCACCCAGATGTGGGTGACACCAACCACGCTTGTAGCCTGAATAGAATAAAAGGGAAAGAAGGAGGAAGCTTCCCTTCGGCTTCTTTGGAGGCTCGCTAGTCTGGCCACCGCCTTCCGACGGTCATCTCCAGTTCCTTCAGCTTCCAGTGAGGACTCTGCCTTCAGCCTTCCAACACAGACCTTCGGCTTCCTGACCCAGAAATGCACCAGCCTCCGCAGTGTGCGCCAGGCCTGTAACTCTCAACTGGGTCCTCTCACTCCCCATGTGTAGATGGCCTTTTCGCATTTTTCTACCTCTGATTCCACAGGTGGCCATCATGAGCCTATTTAGTAAATCCTTCATATATCATATATATTAAACCTGTTCCCCTAGCAACCCTACCTGATACTGTTAGGGTAGAGACGCCCGCCACATGAAGGAAGACTCCAAGAAGTGTTCTCTCATGCAAAAGGCAAGGGGTTTTATTGACCAAGCATGTGTGGGGCTCACTGAACACGCAGGATCAGAGAGCCACGAGGTTTGTCTGTGCAGGGCTTATATGTCTATAGAACAAAGGGAGGAGGGGTCTTTGCAAGCATGGTTACAGAAGCAGATGGCATTGGTTAGTTTAAACAGCTTTTTACATTCATTGGGAGAAGACAATCATACGGAAATTTAAGGCTGGGCGGCGGAGGATGTCTCCTATTTTGTAAATTCCTTAGTCATGGGGTTGTTCTTATCTCGTAAAGGCATGTTTTGTAAATTCCTTAGTCATGGGGTTGTTCTTATCTTGTAATCCAGATCCCTGGTCAGCCCTGTTCTCATTCTTATCTAACTTAGGCATCTTTAAACTGTAACAGCTTAATTCTCGGAACATTGGGAGGAGGAGGACAGCATGGATTGTATTTTACCAAAAGGGAAAATTCCTCTTACATTCCCCCCTTTTTGTTTTTGTGAATCTCTAGAGATCGGAGTGTCCGTTCTTAGGATCATCTGGAAATGCATATTGTTGTTTGATGAGCATTAGTTTTACATTGCCAATCTGATTTTGTACAGTAAGGCGGTGAGCCAGGGGGACTGGCTAAACCAAGACTCAAATAAGCCTTGTATTAACGTTGCTGTCCCTGTCCCCACTCCAGTGGCGATTCCTAATCCCGTAAGGATGGCCAAGGTTAGGGATATAGGTTCTCGCTGATCCTTGAATGATCTACTTTGATGGTATATTATCCGAGGAAATATTTTTACCATAACACAGTAATGGGCCGAATTGTTAAACACCTTAGTGGAGACACAAGGGGTGATTCCAGTGTTACATGCACAATGGGTCCCTTGAGGAGGAATTAAGTATGCCGTTGAGGTGGGGATATTATGGATCTGTAAACATAAAGCCCATCTGATGTCACTTGGGGGGCTTCCTATACAGACTCCTTTACCAGTAACGTCAGGAAGAGTAAGCGTATAGTTATTATTCCAGTCACAAGTGGCACTAGTAATGGTGTCATAGGTATTATTGAGTATAATTTAGGATAGAATAGGCCCCCAGAATTAAGTTGTATAGTCTGGTTATAATGGGTATGGGTGTTCTAGTGGTTTTGGAGAGTGAGGAAGGGGCTCTTGTCGATTGAGCCACAGTATTGGGTAGCTACAGCCTCTTTGGGGGTACACTGGCTTTGGGCGGTCTTAAGGCAGGATTTGGGCCTATGGCCATAGGTGGCTTTTCTGGAGGAGTCTTTCTTATGAAGAAAAGGCCTCCCCTGTCTGTACTTGGTTCATAGTATCTAAGTCCCCAGGTACGTCCTGTTAGCCAGCCAGTTTCGTCAGGGGTGGTAACAGTTATATTTAAGTACCAGTAATCGAATGGCTGGCAATTGTTTGGCCCCCATTGTACTCTAAGATGTCTATCAGGATGAGCGGGTGTCCCTGCAGTTGCTATTGTCTCACAACCCCAGTAGGCACAGTAGTAATGTCCTGGGGAGTTACAATATGTTTTACCTTCTATAGCAGCAGGACAAAGATAGATTGGTATTTTGTTGAGGCATGGTCAAATAGGCACAAGGTCACAAGAATAGACTTCAAATGTTGGATTTCCTGACCCTATCCAAGTCTTGATTTCCCTTTGATCACTCCAGCAAGTGATCGACCATTTCCAAGGTCGGTGTGGGTTATTTGCCCCTTGAGAGAGTGTGGTCCCCATTATCCCCACCCATAGCCATATGACGAACCCATAACTTGAGGGGATTATCAGTCTTTTCCAGTTTCCATTGAGACCCTGGCGGTGAAGGTGCCGGCTTGAGGTGAGATGCATGGATCCAGGACGTGATGCCATCAACCTTAACCACTGTGGGGGTAGTCAGGAGTACCTGGTAGGGTCCTTTCCAGAGAGGTTCTAGGGTCTGTAACTGGTGGCGACGGATGTAGACAAAGTCACCTATGTTGTATCGATGAGGAGTGGGTTCGTCACTTGGCTGGTAGGCTGAAGAGAGTTGACACCACAGGGTCCTCTGAATTTGGTCCAGAGCCTGGAGTTTGAGCCACGAACGCCGGTCCATTGTCAGACCCGATTACCTTTGGCAGGCCAAAACGAGGAAAGATCTCTTCCATTAATTTTTTTATTACCGTCTGTGCAGTTTCCCTTTTGGTAGGGAATGCCTCGGTCCATCCTGAGAAAGTGTCTATAAAGACTAACAAGTATGGGGCCGGTGAGATGGCTCAGCGGCTTAAGCGCCTGACCGGCAAGCACGAGGGCCCGAGTTCGACTCCCGGAACCCACATACGAAAAAGGGGCCGGTGATATTGCTCAGCGGCACAGGCGCCTGCTGGCACGCAAGGTCCTGAGGTCGACCCCCGGTACCCACAAAAAAAAAAAAAAAAAAAAGACTAACAAGTATTTAAGGTTATATCTGGCTGGTTTTATTTCGGTAAAATCCACCTCCCAGAACTGTCCTGGTCGAGTTCCTCATAATCTCTTTCCTTCCGAGGATTTGGAGGGGAAGGCGTTAACAATCTGGCAAGTCTGGCAGTTTTTGGTAACTTGTTCCGCTAGTTTCTTAATTTTGGCGGCTGACAACTGACTATCTGTTAATTGACTACTGGCCAATAAACACAGCTTTTTGTCCCCAGATGGGTTAACTTATGAGCTTGTTGGAAGTAGGCTAAAAGTTCTGATTCTCCCATCTTGGGAGCTCAGAGAGGCTCGTTTGGATATGTCTCAGGTGGAGCATCGACCTCTAGGAGCAGAGCAGTAGGGGCACCTAACGCCGCCTGTTTCGCAGTTTTATCTGCATGGTTGTTGCCCCATATTATAGGGCTTGTACCCTTCTGGTGGCTGTTGCAGTGTACTATGGCCAATTTTTGTGGTAACATAATAGCCGTTAAGAGCCTGAGAATTTCTTGTTTGTTTCTTGTTTGTTTGATTTTCTTGTCTTGTTTTTCCAGCTGAAGTTAAGAGTCCTCTCTGCTGGTAATAGCCCCATGAATGTGTGCTGTAGCAAAAGCATAGCGGCTGTCAGTATAGATGGTTGCCCTTTTTCCCTGTGCCAACTCTAAGGCCTTTGAAAGGGCGATTAGTTCCACCCTCTGTGCGGATGTGCCTTCTCTTAGTCCTGATGACCAGATAACTCGAGTCCCATCTGTAACCGCAGCCCCCGCGTGTCTCTTACCTTCTAGTAAGAAACTGCTACTGTCGGTGAACCAGGTTACCTCAGCATCTGGGAGTGGCTGGTCTGTCAGGTCTCGATGAATTCCAATTTCCTCTGCCAGGATTTCTTGACAGGTATGTAGGATTGGCTCTGATGTCTCTTCAGGCAGTAGAGTGGCCGGGTTGAGGGTAGTTGGAGGACCAAATGTTATTCGGTCCTTATTAAGCAGGAGGCTTTGGTAGTGAGTAATTCTGGCGTTAGAGAGCCATCTATCTGGAGGCTGACGAATAACATTTTCCAGTGTGTGTGGGGCTATTATAGTCAACTTTTGTCCCAGAGTCAATTTATCTGCATCTTTGGTTAGGATAGCTGCTGCTGTGATAGCCTTTAGACAATGGGGCCACCCATTGGCCACAGGATCTAATCTCTTTGATAAATAGGCCACAGGTCATCTCCATGGGCCGAAAGCCTGAGTTAGCACCCCTCGAGCTACCCCCCGTTTCTCTTCAATATAGAGAGTAAAGGGTTTTTCTATATTGGGGAGAGCCAAAGCAGGGGCAGATAACAGAGCCTTTTTGATATCATCAAAGGCCTGTTGCTGGTCAGCACCCCAGGTAAAGGTGGCATCTCCCTTTAGGAGGGGATAGAGGGGAGCAGCCAAGGAGGCGAAACCAGGGATCCACAGGCGGCAAAACCCCGCAGTTCCCAGAAATTCCCGCAATTGTCTCTTACTCGTAGATGGAGGAATTTGAGTAACAGTCTTTTTTCTAGCTTCTGTGAGCCATCGTTTTCCATTTTTGAGGGTGTATCCTAAGAAGATAACCTCTTTTTGGCAAATTTGAGCCTTCTTAGCAGAGGCTCGGTATCCCAATCTGGCTAATTCTTGTAATAGTTCCCGAGTCCCATACATACAGTCTGTTTCTGAATCTGCGGCCAGCAGAAGATCGTCCACATACTGGAGCAAGGTCACAGTGGGGTGTTGGACTCAAGAGGTAGCCAGGTCCTTATGGAGAGCTTCATCAAAGATGGTAGGGGAGTTCTTAAATCCCTGAGGGAGGTGGGTCCAAGTCAATTGTCCTGATATCCCTGTGTCAGGGTCTGTCCATTCAAAGGCAAACAGAGGCTGACTATCTTTATGTAGAGATAGACAAAAGAAAGCATCTTTTAAGTCTAGGACCGTATACCAAGTCTTTTTGGGACCCAAAGTACTAAGCAAATTATATGGATTAGGCACTGTGGGGTGTATATCTTCTAGTCTGTTGTTTACCTCTCTTAGGTCTTGTACTGGTCTGTAATCTCCTGTTCCCGGCTTTTTGACCGGTAACAAGGGTGTATTCCAAGCCGAATGACACGGTACCAACACCCCTAGTTTGAGAAACTTCTGTATGTGTCTCTTTATCCCTTGATGGGCCTCTTTGTTTATATAATATTGTTTGATACGGACCGGTGAGACAGAGGCCTTTAAGGAAATTACCACAGGGGGTTTTAATGTGGCCAGTCCCAATCCAGCTGTTTCAGCCAAGGAATCAGGGAATTCCGTTATCAAATTTTGGGGTATAGTTGAAACCGTAGGCTGGCTATAAAGTTGATATTCATCATCAGTTGCCAAAGTAAGCATAGTCACCATAGGTTGGCTCACCAGGGGGTTAAGAAAAGTCACTTGGGGTCCCTGGGGCTCAAAAGTTATTTTGGCTCTTAATTTGGTTAAGAGATCTCTTCCCATGAGGGGAGCTGGGCATTCCGGTATTACCAAGAAAAAATGTTGGACTTTTCCTTTACCTAAGTCCATAGTTCTTTTAGTAGTCCATGCTCTGAATTTGCTCCCATTAGCCCCTTGAACTAGGGACCTCTTTGAGGAAAGAGGTCCCAATGGGGCTTGGAGAGCAGAAAAGACAGCTCCTGTATCTACTTCAAAATCAATTGGGTTCCCCTCCACATTGAAAGTTACCCTGAGCTCGGGGAGGGGGTCCAAGCCCCGTCCCCTCTAGTCTTCTTCTTCTAAGGCCAGTATATTAGGCTGTTGGTGCTGTTGAGCTTCCAATGCCTGTTTTTGTTTCTTTTCTCTTTCCTTTTTCCTTTTAAGCTTGAGACACTCTCTCATGGGATGTCCTTGTTCCTTGCAATATGCACATTGGTTGGGGTCAAGAGGAGGGTGGCGTGGCTTACCTTCATCTATTTCTCCCTGAATGCCTTTTACAACTGTGGCCAAGATTTTTGTCAATTCCTTATTCCTCCTTCTATCTCTGATTAGTTCTTTTTCCTCTTTCTCTCTTTCCTTTCTCTGTTCTTTTTCCTCTTCTGTTTCTCTCTTATAATATACTCTGTCAGCCTCTTTCACTAAATCTCTTAAGGTTAAGTCCTGTAATCCGTCTAGTCATTGGAGCTTACACCTAATATCTGAAGCCGACTGTCCGATAAAGGCCATGGCAACAGATGCCCGTTGTCCCTCGTCTTGAGGGTCAAAAGGAGTGTACCTACGGTAAGCCTCCATTAGTCTCTCTAGGAATATCGAGGGTGACTCGGTAGGCCCTTGAAGGATCTCCCTTACCTTAGCCAAATTTGTAGGCCACCTAGCGGCTGCTCGGAGACCCACCACTAGAGTCTGGCGATAGATGGACAGATGCTCCCTACCTGTTGGAGTATTGGGGTCCCAATTAGGATGACGTAACGGGAAGAAGTCATCAATGATATTTGGGAGCTGGGTAGGTCTCCCATCCTGTCCTGGCACGAGCTTTCTGGCCTCTATGAGGACTCGATCCTTTTCTTCAGTGGTGAACAAGGTCCCCAACAACTGTTGACAATCGTCCCAGGTAGGCTGGTGAGTGAACATGAGAGATTCCATCAACCCTGTTAACCTAGAAGGGTCCTCAGAGAAAGGAGGGTTATTATTTTTCCAATTATATAAGTCAGAAGAAGAAAAGGGCCAATATTGGAGTGCTGGCATTTCCCCCCTGTGTCCATCTTCCAGCATGGGTCCATGCGGTCTGAGGGGGAGTGTAATTGCCACTCCATCTTGTGGGCCCAGGGCCCACCGACTTCGGGTTCCCTGAGCTGGCCCATGGTCTGTAGCATCAACCGGAAGGCCCTGCGGAGTCAACTCGGGGGAAGAGAGTGAAGAGGGTGGGGTAGGAGAACGGGGAGGAGGAGCAGCAGCAGTCGCCTCAGTTGGAGCAGAGGGTAGAGGGGGATAAGGAGGAGGCGGTGCCTCAGATTGTGATTTGGGTAGGACTGGAGAAGGGAGGGAAGGATAGAGGTTGGGAGTTGGGGATTGACTTTTCATGGGTAAGAGAGTGACGGGCTTGGGTAGAGCCGGAGGTAGAAAGGGCCTTACCCATTTTGGAGGATTTTCATATAGGTCCTGCCATACCACGATGTAAGGTTGGTGGTCAGGATGTCCTTGTCTCCCAGGGCGGAAGACTATAGCCTTAACCGCCTGGATGAGGGGGAGGTGGAAGGTTCCCTCTGGTGGCCATCCCACTTGAAAAGTAGGCCACTCTGTCGAGCATAAAGTCTGCCATTTACCTTTTTTGACAAGTAAAGAAAGATTATGAGCCCTCTCTCTCACTTCCGACCAATGGTCTAGGGTAAGAGAGAGAGGGGTGGATGTTGCTTGTCCCATGGTGGGTGCTGTGGAACAAAAGAGGTTAGTGGCGCCAAACAAACAAAGACAGACAAACACTACAACCAAGATAATAGACAAATGCCGGCACACAAAACTTCTCCAAAAGAGGAAGTGAAAGAGTTACAACCGGGAATCCCCCGCTGAACAGACCCTATGGACCTATAATCCCCGAGGCATCCCCTGGGGAAGTGACTTGTGACCCAGAAGCCCAGAGGCAAGTCACTGGGACCAAGAGCTCACGCGTCTTGGTGCCTGTCACAACAAAAACTAGGCGATCGCAAAGTGAAAGTAAGACAAAGAGAGGCAAAGAGAGAGAGAGAAACGGCCGTACTTACCCCGAGAGGTGGCTGTTGAAGCCCTCCGATGCAGGGGGCAATCTCCTATCCTGGACGAGCCCCCAATGTTAGGGTAGAGACGCCCGCTGCGTGAAGGAAGACTCTAAGAAGCGTTCTCTCATGCAAAAGGCAAGGGGTTTTATTGACCAAGCATGTGTGGGGCTCACTGAACACGCAGGATCAGAGAGCCATGAGGTTTGTCTGTGCAGGGCTTATATGTCTATAGAACAAAGGGAGGAGGGGTCTTTGCAAGCATGGTTACAGAAGCAGATGGCATTGGTTAGTTTAAACAGCTTTTTACATTCATTGGGAGAAGACAATCATACGGAAATTTAAGGCTGGGCGGCGGAGGATGTCTCCTATTTTGTAAATTCCTTAGTCATGGGGTTGTTCTTATCTCGTAAAGGCATGTTTTGTAAATTCCTTAGTCATGGGGTTGTTCTTATCTTGTAATCCAGATCCCTGGTCAGCCCTGTTCTCATTCTTATCTAACTTAGGCATCTTTAAACTGTAACAGCTTAATTCTCGGAACATTGGGAGGAGGAGGACAGCATGGATTGTATTTTACCAAAAGGGAAAATTCCTCTTACAATACAATGTCCAAGACCACACGGATGTAGAGCTGCCTTAGGGCGGGGTCTCCCGCCCTCTCACAGTGCTTTTTTTTTTTTTTTTTTTTTTTTTGTTGGTCTTTTTGTCTTTTTGAGATAGGGTTTTGCTATGCAGTTCAGGCTGGCCTTGAACTCACTTTGTAGCCCAGGCTGGCCTCGAACTCATGATCCTCCTGCCTCAGCCTCCCGAGTGCTGGAATTACAGGCATGCACCACCATGCCCAGGCTCCTCACAGTGCTTTAACAGCTCATCTTTAGCACCAGCTGATCCCTTTCTGCATTAGCAAATGGCTGGTCAATGTTCCAGGTCTGTCATTACCAGGAATGGAGCTCTGACTGCCACAGAGAGAAAGAATCAAAACTCAAGCTAGACACTATTTCCAGATTCTTCTGGATCGCCAAGGACAAAGGAAAGAGTCATTCTCTTGGTCCAACCCTCCCTTCCACACAAGCGCATTTCTTATTAATTAGCACATGGCTATGGCTCTGAGCTGTCCTTACACCAACATGGAATGGTGCCCCAAAGCATCTGGGGACTCGTGCCAGTGGCCCTGGAGAGAGGCTAAGCCAAACTTGTGAGTCCCTTTCAAATCTAAGAACAAAAACTATGGTAACCAGTGGAAGTCATACTGTTGAAATCTGAAGAGAGACACGGTCTCACCGAAATCTTTTCTCTCTTGCTGCTCCTGGTCAGGTGCTTCCATGTGAACTGAGAGATGAATGGAGAACTGAGACCCTGGTATTCCCTGAGCTGGGGCTCATTTACATGTTAGAAGGAGGCAGCAGGACAGGTCTGTAACTCCTGGGACACGGCAGCTGCTTATCACAAAATTATAGACAGGAAGTGGGTTATGTTAGAAATATGGAAACAAAGTTATGCCCTGGAGAAGCCTCAAAGAGGACAGCGAAAGGGAAGGTGCAGGTGGGAACAGGAAGCCCACATGGAGGGTTAGGGTTGATTTCTAAGTGTCCCCAAACCTCATGGGCACATGGGAGGGGCTTTGGGGAGACAACTGGACCATGGGGATGTGATGCTCGTCTCTGGATGAGTCCACTGAGGAGTCTACAGCTAAATGTGGTGTTGGGAGGTGAAGCCCAAGAGCACGGCCTGGAAGGGTTTATCTCCTGCCCTCCTCCCTTGGTCCCTCTCCCTGCTTCCCACCACATGGCCATGAGCACTTTCTCTTCTGCCATGACCCTCCCTTGCTGCCCTGCCGTGGAGCGAGCCAACTACACTGTAGACTGAAACCTCTGAGAACTGCACACCAAAAGACGCCTTTGCTGGAGGACCTAGTGGGAGGTGTCTAGACCTGGAGTAACACTGTAAATCCCTAAGCCAGTGCCCTCAGTGCTCCGCCCATTTGTCATTTGCTGACCAAGCCTGCTCACTCCGAGTGTCCTGTCACCTGCTTAAACTTTGCTGCTGTTGCCTTACCATCACAGGTCATATCCAATTCCTCATCCATCATGCACAAGAACCTAGGAAGCTGTTGGGGAGCCCATCACCCGTGGTAGCTCTGTGACTCATTTATTAGGGATTCAAAAGATCATTACCCTCCACAATCCACCAAGCTAAGAAATTAACATTAAAAAAATTAAGCAACCGGCCAGTGAAACCCTGGTCCTCCTGGCAAAGGCAAAAACTAAGTCTGGGGGCCGGTGAGATGGCTCAGCGGCATAAGCGCCTGCCTTGCAAGCGCGACGGCCCGAGTTCGACTCCCGGATCCCACATACGAAAAAGGGGCCGGTGATATCGCTCAGCGGCACGGGTGCCTGTTGGCGTGCGAGGTCCTGAGGTCGACCCCCCGGTACCCACAAAAAAAAAAAAAAAAAACTAAGTCTGGAAGGATGTGACTTCAGTTACAGCCAGAAGGGATTCTCAAAGCCACTGTGAAAGGAAGCTCACAGTGACAAATTACAAACCACACAATACAGACCATCTACTGTGACATGAGTGAGAGTCAGCTGATACCAGGAACGGAAGTACTAATTTAAGAGGCACAGACAATAGAATAATCCTACAGCAATTATAAAATATGCACACTCAAAATTAGTAAAGTCATAAAAGAATTCAAAACAAAAAATCCATTTTAAGTGAATGGATCAGTTCAAAAAATATACAGAATCTCACTAATTAAGAAGTAAAGGTGCTAAAATTGAAAACTCAATCAATGTGTGATTTAAATAATAGATTGACAACAGCTGAGGGAGAATTTATGACATTAGATTTGAAGAAATTAAGCCAGAAAAAGCAAAAAGAAATAAAGAGAAACTATGACAGCAAATATAGAGAGGCTAAGAGGCACATGAATTGAGTAAGAACATTCAACAAATCACAGGAACTTCAGAAAGAGAAAATAGAGAGAATGGAAAAAAACCAGTATTTGAAGAAATATTAGATGAGTATATTCCAACATGATATTAGTCTGCATGGTCATTAATCACAGGCTATCAGGCAGGAAAAATAAAAGTAAACCCACTGTACATACATCAAATGGTATTGTAGGAGCAAAATAAGAAGCTATAATCTTAAAAGCAACCAGGGAGAAAAGCAGATTACCTGCAAGTTCTACAAGAACTAGAGGAAGAGCAGTCTCCACAGTAGTAACAATAGAGAAAACCAGGTCAGAGTTTCAAAGTGCAGGAAAAAAAAAATTACTGTCCGTTTACAGGGGACTGAGGCATCTCCCCACTCAGCAACAGACACTAAAGAAACAGCGCTGAGAAGAAAACTGAAGCCAGAAGGAATTCACGGGCACAAAGAAATCATGGTAAAAAAGGAACTGGTGAAGTTCAAAAGCCTATTCAGACATCTTTTTGTATAAATAACCCTTAGGTTATGTCAGTCAGGATAACAGTGATGAAGGCATGAATATCCTGGTTGGTGGTAACGTGTAGGGGTTGGGAGTACGGCTCAGTGGTAGAGCACTTGCCTAGCACATGCGAGGCCCTGGGTTCTATCCCCAACACTGACAAAAGTACATGAGTAAATGAATGCCAATTGTAAAACCACATGTAAAGTGGGAGGGGTGATCGAGTCTCTGTTGCTCAGGAGGATTTTAAATATAAGCAGCTGGCTCCAGGCCTCTCCTCCTAAGCCACAGTTCCTCAAATCTGCCTGGGACATGCATTTGCCTCGTAAATACATTTCCCTGTTGTGAGTTCTCGCTAAGTCTGAAGTAAGATTGAATATCCCCTGTCCAAAATGCTTGGGACCAGAAGTGTTCCAGATTTTGTATTTTTTTCAGATTTTTAGAATATTTACTCATACATAGTGAGATAGCTGGGGATAGGACCCAAACCTAAACATAAAATTCATTTATATTTCATATAAACCTTATGTACTGTCACTATAACAAAACATCTGAGAGTAATTTATAAAGAACAAATGTTTGTTTGGGTTCACAGTTTTGGAGATTCCAGTCCATGCTAGATTGGTCCCATTGCTTTTGCTCCCGGGCTAGGCGGCTCCTCGTGGTAGGGGACACACAGCAGAGAAAACCACTCCCCCATCATCACGGGGAGCAGAGGGGAGGATAAAGAGCCCTATCTCCACAGTCCCTATCAGGGTCCTGTCTTCAGTGACTTCCCACACGAGCCCCACTTCCTAAAGCCTCCACTGCCTCCCACGAGGGCCACCTCAGGGACCAAGCCTTTCACATAAAGCCTTGGGGCTTATCCAAACCATAGAATGCACATAACCTGAAGATAATTTTATATAATATTTTTAGTAATTTTGTGCATGAAATAAAGTTTCATGGTGTGGAATTTTCCACTTGTCATGTCATGTTGGTGCTGAAAAAAAATTTCAGATTTTGGAGCATTTTGGATTTTGTATTTTTGGATAAAGAACGCTCAATCTGTACTAAAGGGTAATCTGTCTGCCTGGAAAAGGTTTCTGAACAGCTAGCTACTCCAGTCGAGAAGCCAACACCAATCTATTCTAACTACAAGGGTCATATCTTGAATAGTCATGGTATTAACACACAATGCAAGAGCCACCCGGTAGTGGGCCTGTTATGCAGTACCTCATTTGATTAGTCTTAAAGCTGCACAGCGGATTGTATGATGATTGAGAGAAACAGACCACCCACCCAGGACACCAGCTGTTTCTAGGAGGCCGTGCTGCCTCCGTCAGGGTGTCAGTTCTTCGGAGCCTGCAAACCTGGCCTCACAAACCTCCAACACCCCTTAGAAAGGACTCGAGTGGATCCCATTGCTAACTGCCAATGGTAAGCCTGGATGGAAGGCCTAAGAGGGCCTCCCTTCCAAAGTAAGCTGCATCCACCCGAATCAGCGACCTCAGGGGAGTCAGGTACAGAGAAGACCAGGTTAGATATAGAAGAGAACACTCAGGGCTAAGAGCCTGCAGGGAGGAGTTGAGGGTCTCAAAGGGAGGCAGCAGTCATGCTAAGCTCTCATCCTGAGGAAAGATGGGCGAACGTCAGACACCACCAGGCACAGAGGGAAAACATCGGGAAAATCTCCAGTTCACAACAGGGAGACCCTGCCTGCATGGGAGCCCCGCCACCACCGCTGCCACACCTGAAGTCCAGTTTCACAGCTCTGCCCTTTAAGGCAGTGCATCCCCTTGGAAAGGAGCTCCCTCAAGAGTCCCCAAGGACATCGATGTGCTTGACCCATCCCCGCGCCTACAGGACCAGGCCAAGCCCAGCCCGGCTGCAGGCACTCAGGAAAGGCTTGCTGATCACAGGCGTGGTTGGGAAAGAGCGAGCTCCATCCAGCAAGAACAGCTGGGCCTCTCACCACACGACCATCTGTGAGAGGCCACACAGCCTGGGTGACACACCCCACAGACTTCCAGGGAGGCTGAGCGGGACACTTTGGGGCTCCTCAGCCACACAGCCACTCAGGAGCCTGCACAGGGGACTTCCGCAGGGCCCTCCTTACTTTCTTATTTATTTTTTAATTGTCATGGTCTAGGGAAGAAAATACTATATACATTTGTTTCTCATTAATATATACTCAAATCATTAAAAACATATTTTCTAGGAATTTTTAACATCCACACAGCTCTTTTTTTTTAACCTTTTATAAGCCGTTTGAGTACTCTTTTTTTTTAAGGAAGAAGAAAGAGAATTTTTGCCAAGAATAAACCTTTACTGTAATTTCAGTTAAGTTTTTAGTCCCGGGCTCGTTAACTCTAGCAGGGCTTGGACCAATTGAGAAAGGAAATTCTTCTCCAGCCTCAAGTCTCCAAATAACAGCCCAAAATTGTAAGCAGCCTAATTTTCCCACACACAGAGCCAAACAAAACAGGGAAGCAAGCTTGGCCTCAGTCCACATCCGGGAGCCCCCAACAGAGACACCTGAGGGATCCCCAGGATCACTCTGGTCTGGGGGAGAGGTTTCCGGTGGGGTACCCCAGCACCCCTGGCCTCACCCAAACCGCAGAGAGCTGCGCCACCCCGAGGATACGTATAGGCAGGTAGTGCTGGTCTCGGGCATCTGGCGCAGGTGGAGCGGTGCCAACCAGCACTCAAGGGAGACCACGTGTCTAGAACGTGGGAGTTCCGCTCTGTGCGTATAGAAAGGAGCGTGGGCAGGGGAGGACACCACCACTCAAAAACTGCCAGCACCAAAGGGCAACCAGAAGGTGGACAGAAGAGTGCAGGCGATTTTGCAATTGGCCATTAGAACACTAATTGATGATGAACGGAAATTATCCCTGGTCTGTGCACACTTAGCATTGCGGACTGAAAGTTTGTGTCCCCGCCACCCAAATTCGTATGTTGAGGCTCTAATCTCTTCGGTGTGATGGTATGTGAAAATAGAGCCTTGGGGGTTGGCTAGCACCAGATGAGGCCAGCAGGATTGGCCCTCGTGGTGGGATTAGTGCCCTTATAAGGGACGCCAGGCGAGCACACAGTGCCGACACAGCTGTCTACAGGCCAGGAAGAGAAACCACACCAATTCCTGTCTCAGACTTCCCAGCTTCGAGACTCTGAGAAGACAAATGCCTGTGGTTTGAGCCCTCACTCTCTAGGATTTTATTAAGGCAACCCAAGTGGATGGTCTGAGAGTGTCAATTCCAACACATACCCGAAACTCCTGGAATTTGCAAATGTGCTGTCCACCCCTGAGAATGGGAATCACTGCTGGGCTGGGCAGAGCTCCACAGCGGGCATATCTCTGTCCTCGGCAAGTCCGCAGTCTGTTCCTCTTCCACCTCGCTCCTGATTCCTTCCACAGCACCCCGCAAGGGTGTCTTCATCTCTTCCCTGCCCCAGGGCTCCCTGTCTTTCTCAGAGCATTCCCTGGGCGCCCAAGTCATCGCGGCTCTTTCTAGGCGGGCTCAGAGCTTCCCCACCTACCCAGGGCAAGTTTCCTTAGACTCTTCTCTGGGGCCCTCTCAGTGCAGATGTCTGAACCAACACTGGAGGCTGGTTCTGTAGCCATAGCTCTGACTTTCTGTAGTTTGGGCAAGGGCCACAGAGCTTTTTGGTAAGGGAACTGCTTATGAGGTGGAGACTATAAAGACTTTTGAACCACACAGGCCACACTTCAATTTCCAGACCTGCCACTTAAGAGCTGTGTCACCTTAAGCAGTTTACTTAACCTTACTGAGCCTAGATTTCCTCATGACAACATTACATTGAAAAATAAAGAATACTGGATTCACTTTTTTTTCCCCCCTATGGTGCTGAGGATTGAACCCAGGACCCTCACACTGAGCTACATCCCCAGTCCTTTTCATTTTATTTCATGACAGACTCTTGCTAAGTTGATAAATTACCCAGCCCAGGCTGCACTCAAACTTGCTGTCCTGCTCAGCCTCCCAGAGGATGGGGACCACAGGTGTGCTCCACCACACCCAGCTTAGATTCACTATTCTTATTACTGTAATTAATACTCCATTTTTTTTTTTCAGAAAGCGTGATGAATAAGAGATTTCCTAGGCCCTCCCATGTCAAAAAGCGCCCTTATTGTACTATCACACAAAGCTGGTAGGTATTTTAGTTGGATATAAAATTCAAGATCCAGAGTTGTTATCGTAACCCTGTACTTTGAAGGCCTTGATCCATTTCTCCTTACACTGATTTTATTAATGAAAACAATGATGTCGTGTGAGTCTCATTTTCGTATAAAATATTTTCTTCTTCTTTTTTCTTTCTTATTTTAGTCTTTCTAGGAGCCCTTTATCAATGTCCTGAAATGTCAGTGTAGGTGACGAGGGATGAGGATTTTTTGGTTGTTCATTTGCTTCTGTCTTGCTTTTTGGCATTTGCTCCACTTCTTCAATCGTAGGACTCAAGTCCTGGTTTACCGTTCTGTAGTATCTCATCTATTTTAATTTAAGGATTGCCTTTCGTCCTTGTCCTCAGTCTTTCCCTCTGGAACGTCTGTGTAGAGGAATGCTTCCGTTTCACAGTGTATCTCCATGTCTTCACTTCTCTTTCATTTTCCATCGTGTGGTCACTTTGGGTTCTGGGCCACTGCTCCGAAACTGTCACATATGCATAGCATCTGGGATCCTGATTCTGAGGCGGCGTTTCCAATGCGCTGACAGGTGGTGCCCGTGCTGCCAGTCCGTGGCCCACGCTTCGAGCAGCAGGGCCCTGGCACATCTTCTCAGCTTAGTCTTCTAATCACAAAGCCTCTCCAGCTCTGCCTGCCCTGTTATCCTGCCATATCCTGAATTTCTTGTTTCAAGATCTCTTAATTCATTCTTTTCATAATCTTCTGTTCCTGTTTCTTGGATGTGATTCTTCCTTCTCTCTTGGGGAATGCAATCACTCTTACTTTAAAAGTTCTCATTTCTTTATTACCTCATTTCTCTGAGTGTGTTTTTTAATTCTTACATTCATTTCTGATGCTGGCATCTTACTTATATTTAGTGATTCTTAACTCTGTGCCCACCCAGCTTGGCAGCTGAGACACAGGTATGCTCTCTGCCTCAGTTTCTCAGGGAGTGGAAGTATCAGGAAGCACCAGCTCGTCCCAACAGCTCGTCTTCTAATTCGTTTTCTAATCCTTGTTTGTCATGGGTTGAATTCTGTCCTTTCAAAATTCATATATTGAGGGCCGGTGAGATGGCTCAGTGGCGTAAGCGCCTGCCTGGCAAGCGCAAGGGCCCGAGTTCGACTCCCGGATCCCACATACGAAAAAAGGGGCCGGTGTTATCGCTCAGCGGCACGGGCGCCTGCTGGCGCGCGAGGTCCTGAGGTCGACCCCCCGGTACCCACAAAAAAAAAATTCATATATTGAAATATTAATTCCTAGTACCGTAAAACACGACTTTATTCCAGAAATAGGTTTATCGCAGCTGCAATGGGCTCGGATGAGGTATATTGGAGTAGGTTGGGCCCCTAATCCAGTATGACTGGCACCCTCATAGAAAGGGGAAATTCGGACACAGATACGCACACAGGGAGAGTGTGATAGCGAAGGCAGAGATGAACCTGGTTAAAAAGTGTCTGCAAACCACCGGAAGTTAGGGGAGAAGCGTGGACCGTTTCCCTTGCAGCCTTCACGAAGATCAAGCCCGCCCACACCCTGGGCTGCCTTCCAGCCCCCAGCACAGTGAGACCGAGAGGTCAGGTATTCATCTCTGCTACTCATGGGGCCACCCACGAGCACGCTGTCCTGCCCGGGCATCTTCTCCGGGGGCCCTGCCTCGTCGCCGCCACAAGGTCCCCATGGCCTGTCCCCAGCTGGAGTCACACATCCCATCACTGTGGTTGCACCCGTGGGAGGCAAAACCCCCTTGGAGCACCTCGGGCTGCTCTGCGCACTGCCCCCTCCAGGTCTCCACACTCTTCCCAGCCCAGCGGCACCAGGGAACCGGAGCCCCGCCCCACGCGCCTTCTTCCAAACCCCGCGTGAGAACTGCAGCCCCACGCCCTGTCCTGCTTCAAACCACGTCAAACCCCTTGCTTTCCTCTTGGCCAGATTTCCCACTAGTTCTGGTCCCCAACAGTACTCATCTTTTTTTTCTTTTAATCACAGCGGGATATTTATTTCATTTCCTTTTAAAATACCTCTATTTATAATTTCTCAAGGGAGAAAACTTATGCTCAGTCCTCCATTTTGAAACAGAAGTTGGAAATTATTTCCACAGGGGAGACTTAGCGCAAGAACCAATCAAATGAGATAAGACATCAGGAAGTGTTTTGGAAAATGCAAAGGTGTCATCCTTAGCTGATCCAAATCCTCTGTTGTACCTTAGCTCATGAAATGCAAAACATAGTCATCCCTGAGTAACCACAGGCCATCGGCTCCGGGACCCCACTTGCTCCCCAAGGACACCTAAGTCTGCAGATGCTCAAATCCTTTACATAAAATAGCACAGTATTTGCATAGAGCGCACGCGCATCCTCCCATATGCTTTAAATCATCTCTAGATTACTTACAATTCCTACTACAGTGTAAATGCTATGTAAATTGTTAGTAGGTTGTATTGTTGAGGGAATAATGACAAAGGGAAACTCTGTACATGTTAAACACAGATGAAAATTTTTTCTGAATATTTTCTATTCACAGTTTCTTGAATGTAGGGATGCATAGCTTGTAGATAGGAAAGCCCACCTACGTTTTTCTTGTCTAGCAACATGCTTGCTGTGTTTTAGGCTTGGGCAGTAAGTTAGGACCAGCCAGCGATCTTCAGGCCCTGCTCCCAACGTGCCTGGGCAGGAGGCACCGTTGCTAACAACCTTGCCCCAGAAAGACGACCACTGCCTCGTGTCTGGGCTCCTGTGACCTAGATTCCTAGAAACTCAAATGAGCATCAGTAGAAACCACACTCGGTCCAAGTGCAGCTGAGAACAGAGCTTTGTGTTCTTGCCTTTTAACACCCAGGAGCACCCTGCCTAACACGTGTGTACACACACACACATGCATGCACACACGCATGCATGCACGCACAGAGGTGTTACCAACTCATTTCCCAATGAGAATATTAACTTCGGAAATGCAGGCATATTGTAGATCAGGAATGGATCCTGACATGAATTCACTGACATCAGATCAGATCAGGGAGACAGATTTTTTGCAAAAGGGAAGGGGACCTAGAGACAGAGAGCAGAGAAAGGAAGGAGATGAAAATAGCTGAGATTGTCACGTCCATGTAACCCCCACAATGAATGTAATCATGTTCTGCAAACACGCACTAATAAAAATTTTCTTAAAAACCAGGTCAGAGAAGCAGTGAGGGGTGGAACTGCATTGCCCATCTGCCCTCTGTCCAAGGCCACCTTGGGCTCCTGAGTTGACGATGGGCTTCTCAGGCCACAGGGAGCCCATGCACGTAGCTCTCAGCACCCTCTACTCCAAAAACAAGCAGGAGAGGGACCTCGGTGTGGTCGTCTTCCTGCGTGCAGGACCTCTGACAAGTAGTCTTGGGGCTGGGCTTTGGATGCCCCAGCCACCCCAGGGCCCCGGCAGAGGGTGCAGGTGTGCCAGCTCAGGCCGCTGTGGCTGGTTCTTGGTGCAGCCCCGGAGTGTCCGCACACAGCTGCCCCACACTTGCATGAAGTCGGGACACTTCCCCCTATCTCAGCAGCCTCAGACTTAGAACAGCAATGAGGGCAGCCTGTGGGAGGGCGGCCACTTGCAGAACCATTTGCTTTTCCTCTGGACCTCCAGCCGCTGGCCTCCCTAGTTCAGTGGGCCTGGAACCCTCCACACTGCCCACTCCTCAGTCCTCGCTGGCCATAGAGATGATGGCAGAGCCCCAGGTGGGAGGCCAGGAGCCTCTGCTGAGTCAGATGCCCCTGGCAAACAGTGTGGATGGGGTTGCCAGGGGCTGGGCATGGGGGACATGGGGAGATGCTGATTAGAGGGTACAGTCTTCAGTGATGAGTAGACTCCAGGCCTCATGCCTAGCTCTGTGACGATAGTGAAGTTCTGATCTTAACTCCTCACCACAAAGAAAACAGTGACTATGGGAGGAAACAGATGCTGATTATAGCAATGGCCTCACAATGTATATCAAATCTTCACATGCACGCTTTAAATGGATGCTACTTTGTCAATTACAGCTTAATGAAGCTGGGAAAACTGCCATTTGGGATCCTCTGTAACTGAGAAGACTCTGTCCATTTTGTTAGGCCACTTGATTTGGGATGCACCTTCACCACATCAAGTGTTATGGGGTCGGTGTTGGTGCCCCCGCTCCCAGTTAACATGTTGGGAGCTCAGTATTAAGAGGTGTGGCCCCAGGGAGCTGGCCAGGTCCCAGAAAGCGCAGAGCCTAATGGGCTAGTGCCCGGATAAAAGAGGCTTGAGTGGGCCTCTGTGCCCTTCCACCACGTGAGGACACTCAGTAGGTGCCATCGATGAGGAATGGGCCTGACTAGACATTGAACCTGCTGGCACCTTGACCTTGGCCTTCCTCACCTCCAGAATCATGAGCAATAAATTTCCATTGTTTGTGCATCACTCAGACTAAGGTATTTCATTACAGCAGCCCAGACAAACACAGCAAGTAATTTTGTAACTAGCCACCCTGAATGCCCAGCAGAAGGGGCACAAGCACAGAATTACATGGTGAATCCACACAGCAGGGTCCTGGCAATTACTGAAATGCAATTACTCTTGAGGTTCCGTCTGTACCAGGCCCCAAGGTACGCTGAGCAGTGAAGAAAGCAAGGTGGGGGTCACTGGAGTGTAGAGAGTGAGGCAAACCACACATCGGCTTGCGCAGCACAGGACACTCCCGGGAAACACACGAGAAACTGGCAACGGTGGTGCCAGGAAGGTGCAGCAGCTGCGGGGTGCAGTGGAGCCCTCTCAGAGTCTTCGCTTCCCTGAGGTTGGTGTTCCCATGTCCAGGTAGGTATTAGCTATCAAAATAGAATAAATAAAACTGTTAAACAATTAAATATAAACACATTAATATATAAAAATGCACCTTAAACAAAATATATGACTATAAATCTAATATCAGACTATATTTTATGATATAAATTAACATACCTATAATTTAAACAAAATCTACCAAAATAACAGTAATATCTCAGTTCATGAACGCTTCTCTTTGCAAACAGTTCAGCTCACAAACAAAAGTGTTCTGCAAAATTTTGCCTTGGTTCACAAACCCCTCATCAGGTGACAAACGCAACCACGGCCATCTTCCCCACACAAACACAAATGCGGCCATCTTCCCCAAAATTGTAAAACAAATTAAGTTCGTAAACCGAGCTACCACTGTATATTAAAACAAAGTTTTCAACAATTAGAAAAATTCCCATTTGAAGGGGCTGCATACTAAATCATTCAATCGAATAAGTAACAGATTTTTAAGATAAAATCAAGGGCATCTGACCCACACCTGGTAGCATCCCCCACCCCCACCCACACCCTGGGCCAGTGACCCTACACTGCCACCATGCAGCCGCGGCTCAGCTCTGTTCCCCGAGCCCTAAGCCTGGGCTCTGTACAGACGCCCCCAGCCCCCTCCCGCCTCTGCCAGCCCAGGTCCTCCGCAAGCCCACCGTGGGGACACAGCTTTTCTCAGCTGTTCACCCACTCAGACCACAGGTGGCTGAGCACATCCACCTGCCTGTTTTCTAGAGAAAAAACAAGAGATTCTGGACCCACAGCAGGACTAACAGAGCAGGACTAACGACGCTGCCTTAACAGTGGCTGACGGAGTTCAGCGCTGTCCACACTGGGTACTGTGTGAGCACTTTGCAGGTACTAATTAACCCGTGTAATCCCAGTAATCCTGTGTCCCTCTGAGGAAACTGAGGCACGGAAATGTTACGTGGTATGCCCAAGAGCACACGATCAGTGAGAGGCAGAGCCCAGTCTGCACACTGCCTGCCCCAGCTCAGCCCAGGGCCAACAATCTGCGAAGAGATGCCCAGTCGCTCACTGGTCAACACTGTAAGCCTCTTGGTCAGCACCAAGAAATTCTGTCTAACCCTCAACTCTACCGTTACGGGCTATGCAGCCTTGGGCAAGTTCCTCAACCTCTCTGGACTATGGTTCTCTTCTCCGTGAGGTGGAAAATACAGTATTTGGTGGATTGTTGTGGGAACTGCATTAAATAATGTCACATGTGAAAGGTGGTCGGCATGGTGCGGGCTGGCCCACAGCAGGAATTTAACCAATGCCGTAGTTATTTCATGCTAGTGCCCAGAGCCTTTGGGGGCCCTCAGGCCATTAGCCTGTGTAGCAGCAGAGAGGCCCTGAGATCTAAGCAGAGGGAAGAGAATGGGAGGGTGCTGCCGAGGACCCTGAGAAATGCCCATAAAGCACCTCCAGCTGTCAGGCAGCTTCCAGGCCTGCCCCGCATTAACCCGCCTAACACCCCTGCGTGCCTCCTCCTCATGTCATAGAGAAAGAACTGCACTGGCCGAGGTCCCACACCCAGAGTAGGAAGCCAAGCCCTGGCAGGGGCTCTCAAGGCCAGCGGGCCTGGGGTAGGGATCCACTCACCCCTACCTGGCCGTCTTCCCACCAGATACTGGCATGACACACCCCTCCTCAGGCCTGGTTCCTAGTCATGGGGGAAGACAAATAGGTCACCTGAGAGGGCAGTTGGGGGAACACCACATCTACCCCAAGCTCAGGAGTGGGTCTGGTGGCTGTCTGGATGCTGCCCAATGCTATGCTTATCCTAGCCAACCCTGCTTATGTCCTAGGAGTGCTCACCTACCAAGGTGAGCATGGACCCCATTGGCCCACCAAACTGGCTGAATGGGACACAGCCCTGGGGCATTGTGGGATAGCTCACATCAGAGGCCAGGGGTCTATCATCCTTTGGGGTCCAGGGCCCACCCGTGGGTGCTTAGACCCTCAGGAATATTTGAGACCCTTGTAGAATGAGGCATCCATTGTGTGAATAGGAGCAAAGAAAGGAGCAGGATTCACAGACTTCCTGGGCTTACTGCACTACGGCAGGGGCGGGAGGGTGTCACAGAGTGAGAAGCCAAACTAGACTCGGGGTGACCCACCCACCCCTGCTGTGGTTTGGATGTGGCTTTCCCCCGACACTTGTGCTGAGATGTGGTTGCCCATGTAATGGTACTAAGAGGTGGTGGGACCTCTGAGATGTGATTAGGTCGTGAGTTCCACACTCATGAGTGGATAAGTGTGGTTCCCTTCTGCTATGGTTTATATCTCCCTCCAAAAACTCATTTATTAAAGGCTCAGTCCTCAGCTGACGGTGCTATTGGGAGGTGGTCGGCCCTTTAGGTCGTGGGGACTGGGGGAGGAAATGAGGTTACAAGGGCTGTGCCCTGGTGGAAGATTTGGGACCCTGGCCCCTTCCTTCTTCTCTCTGCTTCTCAGCCACCATGAGGTGAAAAACTTCACTCCATCATGGCTCCCCTCCATGATATTTCTGCCCCACTACAATGGCACCAGGCAACCATGGACTAAAACCTTTGAAACCGTGAGCCAAAACAAACCTTTCCTGTTTTAAATTGTTTATCTCAAGTATTTTGTCACAGTGATGCAAAGCTGACTGACACACTATGAGAGTAGGTTCATCCTCACAAGAGTAGGTTGCTGTGAAGAGGATCGGCCTCTCCTCCGTGTGCCTCTGCCCTTCCGCTTTGCCTGCCCATGCTATGAGGTGGCATGAGGCTTTCACCCATTGTGATCACCCAGCCTTGAACTCCCCAGCCTCAAGAACTGTGAGTCAAAATAAACCTCTTTCCTTTACATACTACTGAGGATCTAGTATCCTACTGTAGCTTCGGAAAACAGACTACGGTGCACTTCAAAGGGGGGAGGATCACTTTGCACATCTGTCCTGATGTGTCAGTTTCCAGATGGGGTCCCTGACATCCTCCAGTCCCACTGCAGAACTCCGAGCCCTCTTAGATAGAAAGGGCCCCCAAATTGTTACAGAGATGAGCAGAAGCCCCAAGCCAGGCTCTAGAACCCATGGTGGCCAGAGAGTTCCTTTCCTACAGGTAGGCAGCGATCTACCAGTGTCCCCATTGCCACTGTCCCATGCATGATGTCACCATCCCCACTGATGGTTCTGAGAGGCACATGACCCACAGCACAGCCAGGGCCAGGAGCAAGAGCAACAGAGAGCGGACAGGAACTGCCTCTCCAAGGAGGTCAGAGGGCTCCCATCTTGCCGGAGGCCAAGGATATTCTGAGGCTCTCAACCTCCAACACAAAGCGCACAGAGCCCGGGAGCATAAGGTACATGGCAGACACCGCACGCCTGCCCGGCAGCCCCACGCTTGAAGAAAGGATGAGACTCTCACATACCAACAAAATGAGAGTGCCTAACACTGCAGGCTGGGGTGCAGGACAGCGCCTCACTAGGGTGGGATACAGGCCACCTTTAAAGCGTTGTTTGAATTCATTTCTAATAGCGCAGATGAACACTGTATACAGCGTGCCTCTTCTCTGTGCCTGTGTTGTTCCATCTTCGGTTGCTATTACAAAACCCCTGTGACTGGGTAATTTATAAAGAAGTTTATTTAGCTCACAGATCTGGAGGTCATGAAGTCCAAGGTCAAGGGGCTGCACCCGTGAGGGCTTCACACAGAGAGACAGAGCAAGCGGGTCTGTGCTAGCGTGTATCTCTCTCTTCTTACACAGCCACGGATGCCACCAAAGGGCCCACACTCGTGATATATCTAACCCTAATTACCCCCCAAAGACCCCACCTTCTAGTGCCATTAACCTGAATTCTGGGATTAAGTTTCCCACACGTGTGTGGGGACACATTCACACCTCAGCAATTCCACATGCCCTTCCTGCTACAATACATGGCTACCAGTGCTTTGAGGCAAAACCTGAGCAGGAAAGAAGGGACCACAGAGGCTGGGGTGACCCTCAGTGCCTCCCTCTTCCCAGCCTCCCACCTTCTCTTGTCTTTTCTGGGCCCCTCTCTGGTGACATCTGCCCACCCCAAGAATGAGACCCTCCAGTCCGCCATCCCGCGAGCTTCGGGAGGGCTTGCAAGCTGTGAGGAGGCTTCCCAGGGCTCTCTGCCCCTCAGCACAGCCGCTGAAGTCATTTACCCAAGATGTGCCATGTGGGCCCAGCCCTGCCAGCGTCATCCACGGCTGTGAAGATGGGGCTCTGAACCAAGCCAAGGCTGCAGCAGAGAGAGCAATGCTTCGTCAACCGGCAAACCCTTCAAAGGCTGCTGGAACGTGTTCTCTGTTAATTCCAACCTCACGGTGAATTAAGCTCTATTAGCCTCTTTCAAAAATATTACCCTCTCTTGGTTTAACTAAACTGGAGCTGTGCCATTGCTCCTAGACGGGCCAGTCAGTCCCCAGGCTCAGCAAAGGGGGAGTGAGACATCTCGCGCAGGCCAGGCTGCGGGAACTCAGCCTCTCCCCTCCAAGGCACAGGCCTGCGCTGGCAGCAGGGCATCTGAGTGGAGCAGGAGGGAACGGGTGCTCAGGCAGAGCAGGAGGTGTGGAGGACGGACAGGTACAAGGTGGACAGATGAGAGGCAGGTGCACATTTCAGTGAAGACCAAGATGACTTTGGCAGAGGTGAGTCTCATTCATCCTTTCTCCACCCCTGTCTTGGGGTGGGTATGGGGGAGTGAGAAGAGTACTAAAGGATGGACATGAAAGAGAGAGCTGCCCCGGCCTTGAGCTCAAAGAAAGTCCCCACTCTTGCAGAAAAGGACATCGCTGTGCAGAGGATGCCCTATGGTCAGTCTGGCTAGGCCACCTCCCCAGGGCAGGGTGACACCTCCAATCTCAGCACAAGGGGCTTCCACTTCCCTGCACCCAGGTGCCTGTTCCCACCCTCCCAGGAACAGGGACAGCTCCCTGTCCCCTCTCACTTGCCCCTCAGCAGTATCAACAAGGTGGCTTCTCCTCCCGGCAGCACAGGGGGCCCCGGACATCTGGAGAGCAGCTGTCCTCCTCCATGCCGACACACCCAGCAGCTGCTGCAAAGATGGCTCAGACCTGCGTCCTTTGCCAGCAGCCACCTCACCAAGCCCCCACCACCTTCCAGAGCTGCTCTGCAGCCCCATGACTGCCTGGCGTGGGGGTCCAGAGGCCTGGCCTGTCACTCCATCCAGGACACCTCTGAGGACCATGCCCACCCAGGACAGCCACACCTCAGCTCAGCACCTCCCTCCCCGGGAGGCACTTGCCACCTGCTTCCAAGATGGACTTCCTGGAATGACAACCCGAACACATCCTCTCCCAACACTCCAGCCCGGAATCCGCCTCCAGGGAACGCACTCCAAGGCGGCTGGCTCCAGGAACCGTCCTGGAAGGCAGACTCGGGTGTGGGGTTTGGGAGCAGGGTGTCTCACGAGCCCCAGGGAGGAGACCTCAGCCCACCCCACACTGGACAGAGCCCTGCATGCAGTGTTGGTGAAAGGGTGATCACATCCAGGAGTGAGCAGAGAACAGAGACCTGCAGGAGAGGGTGCACAGGAGGGGGCAGCATCCCAGCCCAAGAGCAGAGGTGACTGGGCTCGACACTCGATGATGCTCACTAAGGTCCCTGATTCACCGAGGAATGGGCCGGACAGAGTGGAGGCGAGGAACTGCCCCATCTAAGGCAAAATGTGAGCATCAAAGGGCCTGCGTGACAGCATGTAGGGAAGCCCTCTGCGGCCACATTGAGGTCAGGACTTGACCGTGACAGTGCCGAGCTTTGCAGGCCGTGGAACCACCAGCCGTGGTGGATGCCCTGCTCCAAGCTCAGGGCCCCAGTGTACAAAGAATGGGACAGGAGACCCGGGATGGGGGCAACTTCCAGATCCCTGAACCTGCAGAGAGGAGAGCTAGTGCCCCTCCCAAGTGGGGCAAGTGTCATAGGACAAAGCCACTCCCCTGAGGACATGTGTCATGCCCAGCACAGCCTGGTGGGGACAGTGCCAGGCCTGCAAGAGGAACAAAGAGATCACACCCCTGAACCTTCAAAGAGTGGCAGGGCCAGCACACCACACAGGAGCCGGGGATGCAGCACCAGGGGATGGAGAAGCTGGCTAAGGGAGGAAGTGCTGGTGAGGGAGGGCTTTAGCATCCTGTAAGGGCCCTCGGGACAGAGCTCACTCAGGGCACCAGGATGTCGGCAGGAAGTGGTGGTCCACACTCTGGAAGCAGAAATGCTTGCTATGGCACATGAGGGAGAGTAAAGACTCCAAGAAGAGGGCCTGTTCAAGCCAGCCGACTGCGCAGGCAGGAAGCCCACCAGCCACGTATATTCCCCAGAGCACTTGGGGACACGCGCTCATCCTCCGGTGAGAAGGACTGGACAGTGAGCAGCTGTAGGAGGCTGAGCAGCAGCAGGCTGGGCCGAGGACAGGAGATTTGTGAAGAACCAGGCTCCTGGACAGCAGGGAACAGGGCCACCGAGCAGGGGCAGGAGGCAGCGCCCACTGCAGAGGCAGGTGTGTGAGCACAATGAGCCACAGGAGCCGAGTGGCAGCACTGGGGAGCCAGACTGGCGGGGCGCTACGGAGATGGTTATAGGATGGAAAGTCCTCAGGGCAAGAGGCAGGCACAGAACCAGAGGACGGTTCGTTTCTGCGATCAGAATCAGTCAGGTTTGGAAAGTGCTACGGTTTGACTGCGTTCTCTCCAGGATTCAAGTCTTGCACTGCCCGTGTGATAGCATGAAGAAAGGGACTTTAAGAGGTGGTGAGGGTGTGAGGGCTCTCCCTTGTGACTGACATCAGATACTCATAAAGGGCTCAGATCGCTGGCCATGGCAGTGCACACCTGTAATCTCAGCACTCTGGGAAGCTGAGGCAGGAAGATCACAGGTTCAAGCTCAGCCTGGACAATTCAGCAACTGAGCGAGACACTGTCTCAAAAAGAAAAAGAATAAAGGGCTGAGGATGTAGCTCAGTATGAAGGTCCTGGGTTCAATCACCATTACCACCACACACACATGCAAACACACTTAGTAGGAGGCTGTTGTCCCTTGCTAGTCATCTACCTTCTGCCACATGAGGACACAGTGTCCCTCCCCTCAGCACTCAGGTCAAGGTGTCATCACGGAGGCAGACAGCGGGGCTCACCAGACACCGAACCTGCTGATGCCTTGGTCTTGGGCCTCCCAGCCTCCCAAGGGTGAGAAGTAAATTTCTGTGACATAAATTACCCAGTCACCAGCATGTGGTCAGAGCAGGACAGAGACGAAGACAGGCGGCCAGAAGACTGCAGTCACAGGCACAGCCCAAAGTCTCGACACCGCGATGAGGTCCCAGGAGGAGGCCCCACAAGGGTCACCTGGCAAGAAGCATCTCGAGCCGTTTGTATGAGGCTCAGCATGCCGGGAAGTGAGGCCATTAAGGCTGACTCTGGGAGCCTTGCACACCACTGTCCCCCAGCCCATGAGAGTGGACAGTTCAGGGACCAGGGGTCCTGGCCCAGGCTGGGCTCACAGTGGCCCCCTGAGTCCCTGTGCTGGCCGGTTGTTCTCCCCACCGCCAGGACCCGGGCTGTTCCTGAAGCCTGTCTCCTCCCCAGCGCCCCATGGCCCTCGCGTGAGCTAGCACCTGAATACATCGCCAGCCAGGACCGCTCAGGGACCCGGCTTGGCACCAAACCTGGCTTTTCCTCAGTGCTTCCTCCCCATCCCCACCTCCACAGATGTGCACAAGTAGTTGCACCCACTCGGGCCCCTGGTCAAGATCTGGGGTCATTCCTGAGTCCCCTTCCTCTCCCTCCCCCCCAGCCCCACTCCTACCCTCCTGATTCTACCCTCCCTACGCCGGACTCCTCCTGACCGACGACCAGGATCCTCACATTTTCTGATGGCCCAGGTCCACCACACCCCCGGCAGCATGCTCTCCCATGGGTCCCCATCTTGGCCCGTGTTCGTTGCTATGATGGACCATCTAAGGCTGTGTAACTGGCGAAGAAGGGAGGTTTAATCGGGCATGGTGGCTAGGAGGCTGGGCAAGTTTGAGCCCAGCCTGGGCAACTTAGCAACATAGCAAGACCCTGTCTCAAAATAAAAAAGAGCTAGGGATGTAGCACACTGTGAACACCCTGGCTTCAGTCCCCCATCCAAAAAAAGGCCCTTTCTCAAAATTTAAAAAAATTTGGGTTTTTTTGTTTGTTTCATTGGTTTTTCGGTTTTTTTGAGACAGGCTGTCACTATGTAGCCCAGGCTGGCCTCAAACTTGCAGCGCCTCCTGCCTCTGCCTCCCAAGAGATGGGATTACAGCCATGAACCACCGTGCCAGGTATAAAAAATTTTTAAAGGGCTGCAAATATGTCTCAGTGCAAAGGCTTTGGGCTCAATCCCCAGTTCTGGAAAGAAAAAATGAAGGTTTATTCAGTGCACAGTCTGGAGGTCTAGGGGCCTCATCTGGTCTGCCTTCCCACTGGAGGGGCTGTGTAGAGCTCTGAGGTGGCCGGAGGCATCGCGGCAACACAGCACAAGCCAGCAAGAGAGCAGGGCTTTTGTAGCAACAAGCCCGTCATCCTGAGTGCCCGGAGTCCTCAAGGCCCAGTGACCTCCCACAGATGCCACCTCTCTGATACCTCAACGCCTGCCACTGGGGGCTCGGTTATCAGTGCATGAGCCATGGGGGACGTATCCTAACCATAGCACTTCCCAACCGCACAGAAGGAGCGTGAGGCAGCGTGATTTACAAAGCCCTGCCTGGCCCAGGTCAGCATCCCACGCCCCGGCGGGACTGCATGACTGACGACCCCTGGACTGTCACTGATAAAGGCCAGCTCTTCACAACGTGGATCACTGCTTCTCCTGCTCCTTCTCCCTCTTCTCAAGAACCATAGCTTCAATTCTGAGGACCGCATTAGGGTGTGGGCATGGTACGTGGTGAAAGGCACCCAGAGAGGGCACCGCTCTAGTCTGAGGAAAGGCTTTCTAATGCTGGGCAGAAAGGCAGGCTATGGGGCGGTCAAGTGCTGTTGGGAAAAAAAAAAATCCTTCCATATTTCTCAAAGCATTAAAAGGAACACGAAATCAATATTTGTTTAAAAACAAAATGTGACTTTAGGGCCGGTGATATAGCTCAGCAGCATAAGCGCCTGCCTGGCAAGCGCGAGGTCCTGAGTTCGGTTCCCGGTACCCACATAAAGAAAAAAAAATGTGACTTTAATGCTACCGGAATACACCATGAGCATATCTCTACAACTACTTCATTTAAAGGCATCTCACTTCTCTGCTTCCCTCCCTAAACTGCGGCAGGTGTAGGACTGATTATTCCAGCCAGGCTCGGATTAGGTGATAGCGATAGTATAGCAACCTGGCCATGGCATCCAGCCCCTGCGGCCCTGCCCAGCCGCAGTATCTGCGTGTCACAGTTCCTGATGGGAAGGCTCCGCCCCCTGCCACGCTCACCTGACCAGCCCGGCTCTGCCTGCCGCCGCCTGCCCAGGCCTGGGCCTGGCGATGTCCGCCTGGCTGAGCTCCTACCCCGGAGGGGAAGGAACAACTTCCCGAGGGTTCCTACTGAAAATATATTTAGTAACTTCGAAACAAATCTCACCGACTCTCCCAGTTTTATTTGTTTAATCAAATTAATTCTATTTTAATATTTCCATTAGCTATTTAATTTATTCTAAAACCTGGCACTGCAAAGTAATAAAACCTCTCAAATATTGACAGACAGTAGAGCAAATGTCGTCCAGCTACAGCCGTCTGCTTTTCCTCCGAATTCCTCTGGATGCAGAGCCGCTGCCTTGGGTGATTCATGGCCTTCCTGGGTTTTCCTCCCACCCGAGCTGCCGCCCTGACCGGGGCTGCTGCGGGCGAGGCTGTGGACTCCACAAGGCCAGAGCCGAAGGAGGCCACAGCCTGGGTGCCGATGACAAAACCTACCCGGCAGACAGCAGTGAGCCCCAGGCTTTAAAAATGGGTAAGCGGGTTGGAGTGCAAAAGCTTGCCATTTCGCGGCCACCCACTCCAGCGCCAGCAGCCCCCAGCGTCCCCCAGCAGGTCCAGAAGCCACAGCCTCTCCCACAGCCCTCAGCTTCTCCACTTGCTCCCCTTTCAGGAAGGAGAGACAGGCACCCTGCTTCCTGCCAGAGGGGAGGGGACAGACAGGGACCCCACAGAGGCCGGGCTGCAGCTCACTCCTGAGGGTCTGCTTTATCATGGGGTGACAGAGAGCATGTGCCCCCCTGCACCCCCTGGCAGCTGTGCGAGCCAGGTGCAGTGTGGACCTCAGGCTGGACAGGGACAGAGCAAGTGCTAGCTGGGCACCTCCGTTCAAGAGAGCAGCAAGCCCCAGGTTCCCCCATGGGGTATGGGGTACGTCCACCCCGGCCCAGCTGGGCCTGGCCTGCTTCGGGTGCCCAGAAAGCTACAGTAAAGCCAAGGCCGTCACCAGACACCAGCATCTGTGGGACACAGGCTGTTGCCCAGACCTCTGTGTTCCGGTCAGACGCCCCCAGGCTGGGGCTGGGAGGGGCCGCTCGGCTCCACCCCGCATTCCCCAGCTGCAGTGCCCGCGAGTGTCGCTGCAGTGTACACAGCGCTCGTGCCTGCGATTCCTCTCCCACCGCTGCACACAGCCAGCAGCCAGAGATTCCACAGGCGTGTCGGGGCCAGGCCGCTCGGCCCTCGCCACCCTGGCGGCCTCTCATTACTCTCTGCTCACTTGCTCTGCCTGCGGTCCCGCAGCTGGGCCACCCTGCTGGAATGCAGGACACCCTGGGACCCTGCTGGAGTCCCGGAGGTGGACAGAGGCCAGGATGTGCTTTTGTCCAGCCAGTGTGCAAATCAGCCCACAAATTTCTCCAGGGACCCCGAGTTGCCCTGTCGGGCACAGTACAGCGTGGAAGGGCTGCGTGCCGTGTCCAGGGCACAAAAGGCAGGCAGCGGCCTGCTGGGGGCACCAGGACAGGGTTCCAGAAGAAAGGAGCAGCAGCCACGAGTCCTGCTGACTAGGAAGTGGCCCAGGAAGAGATGGCAGTGTGACTGTCGGGTCAGAAGATGGAGCAGGCCCTGCAGTTCAGAGAACTCCACAGAGCCTGCTTGGCTGTGAAGGGTGGAAAAGAAGGCCAAGACCTACCCCGGAGCAGACCTGAGCCTGAGAGCAATGGGGAGCCATGGCAAGTCTTAGCCTGGAGGGGCAACATGCTCCAACTTGAAGGATTAGAGGAACCCAGTCTAGGAGGAAATGCTGCTGAGGGGAAAGGGCCAATGCAGGAGGGCCTGGGAGACTCTCTCCAAACAAGGCCTGCGTCGTGCCTTTGGTCTGTGTGGCGCACAGGCAGGTCTCGAGGGGGAGAACTGAGCTGCCAGCATGGAGCAGGTTGCCAGGGGCCACATGTGTGTGACCTCTCTGACCCTGGAGCCCTCAGCAGGGACACTGGCATCCCACGCAATATACGTTTGTTGAGCAACTTCTGTGTGCAGGCCTGCGCAGAGCACCCGGGGACACAATCCTGAACAAAAAGGCTGCCATCCTGTCCCTGCTGCTCAGCATCCTTGAACTGGGAAACAAAACAGGTAGCCAGGACTCCTGCAGCCAAGGAGAATGTGCCCGTGCAAGCGCATCAGTGGCTTCGTTTCACTAGGACCCTGGGGTCTTCTTCGCGCCCAGTACAGCACCGTGACCAGCCCTACAGGGTGCAAGGGGCTCTTCCCTCTGGGGCTCTCTAACCCCACCACCCAGGGACCAGAAACTGTGTCAGAGACCAGTGTGGTGTGGTCCTACCAGTGCCCATGACAACCGCAGGTGTGAGCACCATGGAGCAAACCGCACCAGGAGGGAAGGAAGAGCAAGGGCTGCCCAGACAAGAGCACAGGGCCAGGAGTGGTGGTGGCCATCAGCAGCTGCGTCTGGCCCCTGCGGTGTGTGTCCCACAGATACTGTGTCTCTGAAAAGGGCCACAAGTCACCTTTGGGTCACCCCCATTCTTTGTCCCCACACTTTGGTCTTTGGTCATCACACATCTTCTGTTGACATCCTGGCATCAGTGAAGCCCAGTGCAGCCCGCAATCTCACTACCCCAAAGGAGAGGCAAGGAGCTATGTGTTCACAACAGAGTTCTCAAATTTTCATAAAATTACTAGATGGCTGTGACCCATGGCCAAGGCAAGACCCTTCATGGCCCTGGGGAGCACAGTGGCACCAAGGTGGCTAACAGGAGGACGCTGCTGGTGCCCTGATGGGACAGGAAAGCCACTCAGCTCCAAAGGACAGCAGGAGGCCTGGCTGGCCATGGGACTCGGCCCCGGAGACGCTGCTGAGAAAGACCAGGCAGACAGCGCTTCCCTCGCTTCTTGTGCCCCAGCAACGAACTGGCTGCAGAATGCCACGTGGGTGTGCACGGGGCAGCCCCCACGGATCGGCAGACTTGGTACAGCCATCCTTGCTGCCAGCAGAAACCTACGGGACCTGGAGACCAAGCTGGCTGCGGACCCTGCAGTGGAGCAGCCCCAGCGACTCAGGTGACAGCATCCCAGCACCCACATCCTGGCTGCCTCAGGTGCCCCGCCGTCTCCCAGACCACAGCCCGGGCCTTGCCTGTGGGAAAGTTCTGCAGGGTCTCAGGACACCTCAACCTTCTGGCACCCATTTTTCTTCAGCTGGATACATGGAAGTCTGGGCAACTGTGACCTTGTAAACTTCCCAAGGTGACAGGTGGCAGAGATGAGCTTCTGATTCAGATCGGAATCCCCGGCACTCTCCTCCTCCTCAGAGGCAGCCGTGCTCGGCTAGGCGGAGTCACATGTGCACAGTGGTGTCATTGGGAGACATAATCCCTTGCCAGACACATTTGTAAAGATAATAAAGAAATGTGTGAGCCCAATACACTTGAAAAAGTAAAGAGCTGGAGAAGAGTAGAGCCCTCCTCTCCTCCCGGGGACGCGCAGCCACATGAGTGGGTCATGAGTGGTCTCGTCCTGCCTCACCGGACTCCAGGGAGCATTCCAGGCCTGCGCTCCCAGCCCATGTGGGAAACAAGGCTGTCCTGGGAAGGGGATCAGGGTGCCACTGTGCTTGAGCCATGCCTACAAGCCTGGGACTTCTGGTGGGGCCCAAGGAGCTGCCACTGCTGTCATTTCCTGACAAACACACGTCCTGAGACCAGCTCATGGTTAGGATGAAAGCTGTCTGGGAGAGGGAAGGAAAGAACGCCACATAGACGGCTCCTGGCTTCCGTGGTGGCAGAGCGGAGCTGGCAGCCTGCCCACCTGTCCATCTTGGGAGCTGCTCTTGGCCACGCTGTCCCCAGAGCTCCCAGCCCACTGGAAGTCACAGTTTAGGAACAGAAGGAGCAAGGGGAAGGAGAGAGGCAGGTCAGGAGTGTGATCGAGGGCGGGGACTCAGCGATGTGACCATGAGGCCTGTTGAGACATGGGAAGGCAGGAGGTAGGCGGGCGTGTACAGCTGAGAAGGCGACAGAGCTCTGTGTCATCTGAGGGGTCGGCCTGCTCCTCCAGCCACAAGACCAGCCAGGCCTTGCTGCTGTCTGAATCACAGAGGCAGGGGTCTGTGGAGGCCACCTGCCCAGGGTAGCCAGCCACAGGCATCAGCACAGGCAGGAGCAGAGAAGCAAGACCCAGTCATGAGGAGGGCAAGCGAGAGAGCGTGGGGTCACCAGCTGTGGGTTCAGGCCTGATGGTAGAGCCTCGGACAGGCTGCTCCAGTGCCCTTAGGGTGGTCTGTTCTCATCCGCCTAACCCTGGACGGACTCCTGATGGCGGAACTTGTGCTGGGATGCAGTGAGATCCCGTGTTTGCAAATGAGACACAAGGATAACATTGAAGCTCCTGCCGGGAAGGCTGTGGGCGGGGTGCTCCTGCGTGAAGACAGCCCCTCAGCCAAGCCCACTTCACAGACAAGATGACTGAGGCTCAGAAAAACAGGACTAGAAAGCAAGTGACTGGCACTAAGATACCGCTCTCCCTCCCACACAGCTGTTTCTGGAAATATAAACCTGTCGAGTCCAATCTCCCTCGTGGAAGTAAGTGAACGCAGTTTCAAACTCCAGTTGTCATTCCCTGAAATGCTGGGAAATTCTTCCAGGGGGCCCAGTACGAGGTGTGGCTTGCTCAGACCAGGGCTCTCGTGCCCTGGGATAGGTATGGGTCATCCCTCTCTGCCCCCTGGCCTCCTCCGCGGGTCAAGCTGGAGGGCTGCGGGGAAGACAGATGTTTGATTCTCCAAAGATGCCTCCTACCAGGCAGGTCCATGGGGCCCCGGCCTCTGGCTGTCCCTGACCTTACACGTCACCTTGGAAGGTGACCCAAGCCTCCACATTCCTTCTTGTCAGGGTTCAGAATGATACTGTTTTAGCCGGGGACAGTCCCAGAGGTTCCCCTAGGCTATGGGGAGAACTCAAATCACAAGTACCCAGGGCAGGGAAAAAAAACCGAGAGCCCGGTGTCCACATCAATCTTCCCATGAGCATTTCAGGCTCAGGCGGAGAAGGATTTACAGGATGGGAGGGACGGGGACAATGGGCGCCCCTCCCGGCCCAAGCCAGCAGCCTTTTCCCACGGTCAGCTCCAGCAGGCCCTAATGGAGGGGTCAGGAAGGCTAGCTCAGGGGGGCTCGCTTCTGTGTGCCAGAGGTGGCTCCCCACGGTCACCTCAGGCTGGTGGGCTCACCAGCCGACTACTTGCCTTGTTAGTCTCTGCTGTATTTCTCCAAAGTCTCTGCAAAGAGTGTGTCTTATTTGTAAAATCAAAGGAAGAAGGAAAACAAAAAGGTTGGTTTAGTCTTGTTTGTTTATGAGAGAGTCGTTCCCAAGCACTATGGGTGGCACAGGCATCTCCCCTATTCTACAGGGTATGTGGGTACCCGTGGGGAGCTGATTTCCCGGGGATCCCCAGGAAAATCCCTCCCTCTTTCTGGGAACCATGTTCTGCTGAATACAGCCAAAAATCTCCCTTGCAGAATCCCCAGCTCTATCTCAGTTGTAGCCCTGGAAGATCCTCTCAGCCTGGCAGCCTAAATTAAGCGGCAGTCGTGTCCCCTACCCATCAGCACCCCAAGTCCAGGCCATCTGACCACTGTGTCAGATCCGTGCGCATGAGGAAGGCAAACTCTCCCCTCCCACCTTTCTGCCTGCCTCTGTCTCACCTGCATGACCTTGGAGAGAACTTCATCTCTCTGTGCCTCGGTTTCCCTGCCTCTCAGCGGGGAATTATCCCACTGAGGGAGGCAAAGAAGACAGCATAAGCAAGGACACAGGGAAAGCACTTAGGCACACTGTGTCCCATGGTGAGCATCCGGTGCGCCAGCAGTTGCCACTGGAAACCTCGCCAACAGGCCCCCAACCCTGTCTGTGTCACTATTGCTCCTTCACTGCCACTTTAGATTCTGCCCACGGTTTGGTCACAACACAAAAATTGTCCCCTCACTGTGTGAAACATGAGGAATCTGACCAGCCTTGCGCACAGCCACTCACAGCAACTCTGCAAGGCTGCCCTAAGCCAGACAGGGGCTAAGCCTGAAGGATACAGAGAGAGATGGCCCTGCTCAGGTAAAATGGATCCTTTAGCTTAGGCTTCAGGTTTCAGAGCCTGGAACAGTGTATTGAGGATTCTAAGGCTGCCTATCCATTGAGGTGAAAGTGCTCTGCAGTGGATTAGTGATGGCTGCCATGGGCACAGGAGGGTCTAGATGATATGAGTGCCATGTATCTGCCAACTCTGCCCTAGGGGGTCAAATACAAAGGGTGGGTTAGGGGCTGCAGTTGCCCAGGCTCCTGCCCTCTCCTTACCCCTCTTATAGCCCCAGATCTCCATCTTGCCAGCCCATGAGCCATTTTGAAAATAAAACACAGTGCCATCTATCATCTCTCTGAGTTTGAAACAGTCACTCCTGGGAGGATGGTAACCCATTTCAAAGTTTTTCCCATCCTTGCCTACCTTTTCCACAGCCCTGTGATGTAGTTTGGGGAACGTTTTAGTCTATCCATTTTGCAGGAGAGATAATTGAGTTTTCTTATTCATGACCTTATTCATGCAAAACCCAGTGCAGACGCTCTGGTTTGTGGTTTCCTGGGCTCAAGAATCCCAGCCCCAGCCACCATCTTCAAAGGTCTTTAGGGTCCTGCCCTGGAAGGTAAATGGGGTGAACATGGAACCTCAATAGGATGTGGTTGACAGCCTAAAAAGTTACCCCTCACCCCTACCCACATCCCAGTGACCACAGTCCAGGCACATGGCCTCAGTTTTACTGCAAGAGAGGCTGGGAAATGCAGTCCAGAAGTGCCCAGGAAGAGGAGCTGGGCTGGGGACTTCAGGTCAGTTCTTGCAGCCCCCACGGTGTCAATATCAGGACCCCAGCTCCCCTCTCCACTGGCGACCCCCCCATAGGTCCCCATGCACATCCTCAAGTCCACTTCTGCCCAAGTACTAAACTGAGAACGTTCAAACTGAAACCCTCACACAGGTATTTAGTTTTAGCTGCAGGATGTTTGATCAATTAAATGCCAGAGAAATGTAGAGACAGGAAGACGCTACCATTCACCTAAGAGGAAATTGCATAGAGGGAGTCGAAAACCACCTTCAATTTATAGAAAAAATAATTGGCAAAGTTCCTGGACCTCGAGTACGTTTGTGTAATGAGCTGCAACAGTGGAATTCTCTCCCTAACTGCAAAGCCGTGAGTCCCATTCCGGGAAGCCCAACTTAATTACAATGCATTTGAATGTTGGAGCTATAGCTTCTCAAGAGCCACCACGGTTGCTTAATTATGAGGCCTCAGGAGGGGGTCTGATCATTGGTTTCTAAAATAATGTCTCCTGCGCACAGCCTTTGCACAAGGAGGCCCTGGGCTCCTTCCAAACATTAATTAATGTCCTTCAGCAGGTCTCAGGTATGTAGTCCTTGGTGGCTGATGAAATTTGGAATCTCTGTCAGTAGAATAGGTGCGACCCAGGCACAGGACGGCGAGGACAGGGGCTCACAGAAGAGGAGTAAGGTCAAGGCACTGAGGCCAGAGGGCGCGTGCACTGCTGGAGGAGCGGCCCAGCTCTGGGCGGCCTCAGAGCCCAGCACAGCCCGTGCCTGCACTACGAAGTGTCACAGAAGAAATCAGCGGAAGGCACAGCTAGGACGTCAGGAGCAGCGGACACTGAACTATGTGGGAAGGGGGCTGTGGAGCCTGGCTCTGGAAAGACAGCCTAGCAGGGTGGGCGTAACGGGTTCCAAACCAAGGGCAGGAGGCAGGGACCATGGGAGCAGGAGCCCCCTCCCCTCCGAAAGGAGGCGGCACTGAACAGGTCTCTGTCACAAGTGGGCAAGAAGCACGCTAGAGAAGGCATCTGCAAAGGGCATTCCAAGCAGCCGGGCCACCCCAGGGAGTCTCAGGAAAACCTTCTCTCCCAAAAGACCGCTGGGGACCTCAGCGCGCAGATGTCCTCCCATGCGATTCCTGAGGCCCAGCATCTTTCACTGCACACCTCCTCAGCAAGTGGCACACTGAAATCTTACAAGAAGTATACAAGGGGAATCAGCAGAGTGGGGGTGGCCAGCTAAGGAGAGATCTGTGTCCATACAAAGAAGGTGGACACAGGCACAGGGGGCAGGGTGCGGATGGGGCCACCAAGCCGGCACTGAGGCTCATGAGGTGCTCCAGGAAAACTGATCAGCGAGCAGAATTTGCTTTTCCAAATGACCCTCTCGACTTGGTTGTGGCTCAGAGGCAGAGCCCTGAGCCAGCCTAGCGTGTGCGAGGCACTGAGTTCCTACCCAGCACTGCACAAATAAGTAAGTAAATACCCTCTTTAGTGTCCTCTCATGAAAGCCAGATGTCCAGTGAAATAGTCACACTTCACCACTTTGTCATTAACTTCACACACACTTCATCTTCGTTAGCACAATCGTAACCAAAGCTTAAGAATAATATAAAATAGAGGTTTTAAATTTTATTGTTTTTAACATGTCAATGCAATGTCCCAGATAAGCCTCTTTTTAAAAGAACATTTTATCACATGTGTGTGTGTGTGTGTGTGTGTGTGTGGTACTGGGGATTGAATCCAGGACCTTCAAACCGAGCTACATCGCAGCCCTTTTTGTGCTTTGCTTTGCTTTGCTTTCGACAGGTCTTGTGAAGTTGTCCAGGCTGCACTTGAACTTGGGAACCTCCTGTCTCAGCCTCCCAAGCCACCAGGATTACAGGTGTGCACCACTACACCTGGCTTCCTAGGACACTTTGGTCCCTAAATTAAGGAGGGCCATTTTTCCTAGTAAAGTGCTGGGACAGCCCCACCCTGTCTGCTGGGAGAGTGTGTCCCCCACCCAGGCAAGGGCTGGCTTGAGGAGCTGGGAAGGCCTAGCAGGGCGGGGCAGGTTTCATCCACAACAGTTTGGAAAGACCACCCCCTCCACTTAGGGGTGAGAACTAACAAAGGCTGGCGCTGCAGCTCTGCAGCTCCCCACATCCACCCAGAACTGGTCTGGAAAGCACGCAGACATACTTGGAATTCCAAAAATGCGCCCTGTCTGGGCCCTCGGCCCCTCACTCCAGACTCCCAGGGAGTCAGACGGGCTGGGCCCCAGAGCCATCTGAGGATGAAGCCAAACACTCCGCCCCAGAGTGAGCCAAGCCCCTGCCCTCAGCCAGGGACTCCCCCTGCACCCCCTGGAGCTGTGGCAAGGAAGCCAAGACCCTACACCCCGGCAATGCAGCCCCAGGGACACCACCTCGATCCTCAGGAGGACCCCAGCCCTGAGGGGCCTTGACAAAGCAGAGCAGACATGGTGGACTGAAGCCGGCAGACAGGACTCTGCAGACAGAAGACAACCGACGGAGAACCACCTGGGACAGAAAGCAGGGGACAGGCCCGTCTTTCCGCAGCTCCTCTTCACCAAGCTGCTCCCTCTCACCCTCCCTTTGAGCTGAAGGAGGTGGGGTGGAAACGCTTAGGAAACTGTTTACTGTGCCTGAACTCGGGGATTCCAATATAAAAGTTTTATTTCTCCTCCGACCGCTGCCTCCAACCACGTGGCCAATCTCTCCCTGGGCACAGCCGACAAGGAAACACCCGGGCTGTGGAGAAAGTTCCCACCCTGGAGCCCAGTTAAGCCTCGACTCCATCCAGGCTCCCTCGTGGGGGAAGGTGGAGGCCAGGGCCTGGGGAAGGGGCCCAGGGCCACAGCTCAGTGGCTACCTTCCTGTCCTCACTCACCGCAGCTCCCTGGGGTCTGGGTGCTCTTAGGGGTGGTCCTGGGGGACCCACGTTACAGCATTACGTTGCAGAATGCCTCTCCTTCAGTCCCCCAAGCCCAGCACGCCCAGGTGGACGCCCACAGCACAGCACACGCCCATCATGCTCTGAGGGCTGCGGTGGGCTCCCAGGAGCTCAGGCCCCCGGCCACACCACGTGGACAGCAGTGCCAGCCTCCCTGGCCCCTCCATGATCTTCTCCATGCTTGTGACAGAGCGTGCTGTGCCCGCGCCTCAGCCTGCACGGCCCTCCAGTCTCTGTTGAGGACCCCACGGAGGGGGCCCCATGGACAGGGCCCAGCAGTTCTCTACTCAGCTTGCTCTCAAGGGTCGAAGCCTCCACTGTTGCCCTCAGTGCCCTGGTGAGAGCGCCTCCGAAGCGTGTGTGCAGTTAGAGGGCCGTCTGTGCTGCTGTCAGAGTGTGACAGACTCGGCAGCCAAACAACTGACACGTGTCACAGCTCTGGGGGCTGGAAGTCAAGATCAAGATGCGGCAGACCCAGTGTCCGGCAAAAGCCCACTTCCTGATTTGCAGGTGGCCACCTTCTCGCTATATCCTTATGGGGACAGAGAGACGTCTCTCTCTTTCCTCTTCCTGGAAGGCATTAACCCCATCCTGAAGGCCCCGTGCTCATGGCCGCCTCTAAACCTCCTCACCCCCCAGAGCCTCCCCTGAATGCCATCACGTTGGGGGTGAGGATTGCAGCATATGAATTTGGGAGACAAGATGTCAATCTATAACGATAGTGCGGAAATTACGCCAGGGATGCTGTTAGTGACAATGCATCATGCTTGCACCCCCCTGCCAAGCCAGCCAGCCCTCCGGCCCTTGGGGTAGAGGCTGGGAGGAGCCAGAGCAGAGCCCTCAGTAGCCAAGGAGCTCCCACGGGGCTGAGCTCTGCTGGGTGCTCTCAGATCCCTTCTCCCCCGGTGTCAATAAACCTTTTGTCCCCATTGCACAAGTGAAGGGACTGACCCTCAGGGAAGCCGAGCGCCTCCCCAAGGTCGGTCCAGCAGTACAGGGTGAAGCGGAGTCTGACCCACATCCGACCCCACATGCGTGATGCTCAGATGTCTGGGGACCCCCGGCATCTAAGTTAGATAGAAATTAATACACAGTCAGAGGAACTGGGCTCTCAAGGAAGTCAGTGAAAAACAAAGACATCAGAATTGTGGCTGGAAGCGCATCTGAAGAAGGCCAGGCCTCAAGATAAAGGTGCAATGGCCAGGCCTGCATGCCTCCCTAAGGGATCAGCAGTAACTTGCAATTATACGGTAATTAGCACCACCTGGTCCAGGAAGTCCAGATAGGCATCAGTCGCCCAGGTGGGTGACCAAAGCATCTGGACCATCCCTTCCCTGAAATGCCTTTGTTCTTTCCATGCACCCTTGCTGCATGACCTGCTTCCCTATGGGATTAATATCAGCTAAGCAGCTATACTTATAATCCTATGGGTTGATTATAGTTTGACCTACATTGTACTCACATTGTGCCTTTGCTGTGTAAACTACCCTGACAAAGGGTGACCACCCACTTGTGGGACCCCCTCTGGTCTCTCAGGAACTCTCTCTCAATAAATCTTTCCTACTCTCAACCTCCTTTGTCCTTTGGAATTCCTTCTTCAATTTCAGGGGACACAAACGCAGCACACCTGGCATCTAGCAGGTTGGGAGTTGTATTTCTCCTGTATCAAGCTCAGCAATTCCCATGAGGTTAGAACAGTCAGAATTATATTTACAATAATAGTAAAGTATTATTTGCCTCGTTCACCCTCATTCTCTCACAAAACGTATCCAATCCTCACTCTGACAGCTAATGAAATGTGTGCAGGTCCTGGGAGTAGCAGTGTATGCCTGTGATTTCAGCTACTCTGGAGGCTGAGGCAGGAGGATCACAAGTTTGAGGCCAGCCTGGGCAATTCAGTAAGAACATCTCAAATTAAAATTTTCTTAAATGCCCCAGTATATAGCCCAATGAGAGAACACTTGTCTAGCATGTGTGAGCCCCTGGATTCAATGTCCTAACCCATAAAACAAAACAGAAAAAAAGAAATTGATGCTTGTATAATCCTGTGTTTTACAAATTTCTTAGTTTTAAATTTTGATATAGGTACAGATACAACCATGGTATGCAGGTAAACCTTAATAGATAGCTTCCTGAACAACTGAGCCCTAATATGTTGCATTTGCTACTTTCCAAATATTTTCAGCTACCAAATCATGTTGCTGAAGGCAGCAGATGGAAGGTGGCGAACAGTCAGCTCTTGCCAGCTAGGGAGAGACGGTCGCACCACACTGCTGCACAGGACACTTAGAAGAGGGAGCTCTTTGGCGTCCTCAATAACTTTAAGAGTATAAAAGGGTCCTGAGACCAAAAAATTTGAGAACATCAATTAAAAATAAAATAAAACCAGGAAACAAAGTTTGAGAACCGCTACATCAATCTCTACCAAATCATATGCAAGGATCCACACAGCGCACTGCCAGGACCTGGGAGACAGCGAGCCCAGTCCACCCCCAGGAGCTAGAGGAGAAGGAAGTAAGTGAGGAGCCAGCTCGGGGCGAGAGACCCTGAGCAGGAGGCAGAGGCGAGGAAAGGAGGTGGCAGCCCTGGGCTGGGAGCCCATGAGGCGTGGAGAACACAGCCTGTCATCAGGAGCCCCTGATTTCGGCAAACAGCAGTGAAAAGCCCACCACTGCCTCTGCCCGGAACGCTCAGGGCCCGTGGGCAGGCTGAGCGGGACACAAATGGAGGGGAAGGGGCCGGGTGGCTTGAAGACTGATTAATGGGGCACTTCCCCTGCAGAAGGGGCCAGACCGAGCCAAACTTGATGTGGTTCACTGACCCTGAAGCCAGAGAGGAGTTCTCGAGGCCAGCATCTCAGGGACCCTCTCGACCTTGCCGTTGCCCACAGGCTTCTTCTGAGCATCAGCATGGGCCAGCACTGGTCATGCAGCCAGGAGTTCCAAAAAGAACAGGACCCTGAGCCTGAGCCCTGTCCCTGAGCTGGTAAAAGACCAAGGGGGTCACCCAGCAAGCACAACCCGGCCACAGCAGGCGGAGGGCAGCAGGGCACAAGGCGGGCACCCGCGGGTCCCCTGGCCAGGGAGGATCTGATGCTCCTCCCTGGGAGAGGCTGAAAGAGGGCAGCAAGAACGCTCTCACGCCGGGATGAACAAAGAGTTCCCAGGCACGGGCCACAGCTGTGGCAAAGGTGCAGGAGACCTGGGGGCAGGAGACCTGGGGCAGCAGGAGGATGTAGCACTAGAAAGGCATGGAGGAGGAACACAGGCAAGGAGCACCCTGAGGCTGCCCCATTGACTGTAAATTCCTTGTCATCACTCAGCTGGCCTGGTGCTTCCTGTCCCTCAGGGCCCAGCGGACCTGATCCTCGGTGAGTCTATCTCAGAGCATTCTTTCCGGTCCAGAAAGCCCCTCAAGCCCTGCTTCTGCTGACCCTGGTGTGGAGGTGGCCCAGGCCTGCCCCACACACCCCACAGCGTGCCTTTCCCGGGACTTCCTTTAAGGCAGTGATGGCAAACCTTTTAGAGACCAGCACCCAAACTGCAACCCACTCATTTACTGAAAAGTGCCAACACTGCAATTAAACCTGAATACTGAGGTTTTAGCTTAGAAAAACAACTCATACATTAACATCTTTCACTTTAAAAGAAAAACACAGTAACACTCGTGCCATAAGTTCATTACCACTACTACAGGGCCTCTCCTCTCCTCTTGGAACGCCAAGGCCGGGACGAGGCAAGCTGGGAGCTGGGGTGCTGATGCCATCTGCCCCACCTCAGGGAGGAGGCCTTGGAAGGAAGACTTCAGATCACACAGGGAAGAAACATATTCGAGGGCAGGAATGAACCTGGGCACACCTTTGGGACCCACTCAATCTGCTGGATATCCCCAGTAAATGCCATTAAGTGGTCTTTTTGCCCTAGAGGGGTTTGGTTTTAGAGAGGAACAAATTGCTTCTACGAATTAGAAGTTGCATTCCACTTTGTAGAAGCATAGTCGGCAACGGGGAAATGAAGAGGGGATCACTGAACGGGGCGCTGGTGACCTCCAAGGCTAAGAGTGCACAGGCAGTCCGTGTTTGCCATCTCTGTCTCCGTCTCCTCTGTCACCGGAGACTTAACATCCAAGTCCCTCTTACACAAGTCGTTTCACTGGATTTGTTACCATGGGTGATGGGGATGCAGACAGGTTCCTAGGTTCTCATGCACGATGAACAAAGAGTTATACAGGGCACACAATTGTAAGGCAACAGCAGCAAAGTTTAAACAGGCGAAGTACACGCGGAGTGAGCAGGCTCACCCTGGCAGAGAGGAAAATGGCACAAGCACTGAAGGCGTTGAGTTGAAGAATTTAAAATGTTACGGGAGGTCTAGGAGGCCTCCCATGGGGTCTTCCAGACCACGATTAACAACACGACTGACAGGTGCTGAGTCACGTCAGCTGTGTTTACTGCACATGTCCTTTCCCATAATCGCTCTGTTGTAATTGGATATATGAGATGCGTATGTATGCATGACCATCAATGAGCTCCAGGTGAGGAAAGGTTATTGCAGGCCATGCAGGCAGGTCAGACCTGCATATGTCCTGCTTGGGGACTTCAGAATTTTCCAGGGCAGGCTGAGGGTCTTTGTTTTTCTTATCTCTGCCTCTGGGTAGTAGGTTTTAGGACAAAGAGGGGGTGGCCTGGGGCATTGCCCAGGTTCAGGTGAGTGGGACAGTGGCCCAGCAGCCCCAGCTGTACTATCTACATTAGATTCTCCCACTCTGCATGACAGAAGGATCCCCACACCAATACACAGTGTGATCGAAAACAACAGTGAATGTTTTTCTTTTATTACAATAAAAGACAATGTCATTAATCTCCTTCAAGTAGTCCCACACTTATCCCATCATTCTTGCCATTTTCTGAAGCAGTTCTGGAAGTCCTCTCTCGCGAGTGTCTTTAGTTGTGCTGTCATGGCTGCCTCAGTATCCTGAATCAATTCAAAATGTTTACCTTTCTTGGTCATTTTGCCTTTGGGGAGGAACTGGAAGTTGCATAGTGCACTTATCCAGTGAATAAGGTGGATGAGGACACACTGTGATGTTTTTACAAGCCCACCATTCTGTTGGATGACCCTGGGCAGCCGCATTCACAGTAATTTTGATCATACCTCGTAAACACACTTATGAAAGAGGCCTTCCAGAACTGCATAAGTGCCAAGAACAATGGGAAGGGTGTTGGTGCAAGGGGCAGTATTTTAAGGGGGATTAATATGTCCTTACTGTAATAAACTTTTTAAATTTAAACTTTCACTGTATGTTTTGATTACTACATATAGTTTAAGAAACAGGCTTAGAAAGGCTAAGTAATGTGCCAAAGGTCCCTGGCTGTTCACAGAGCAGCCAGGATTGGCCCTGGTTTGCCTGACTGTACAACTCTCAGCCCCTGAAACCAAGTCAAGTGTGAGGACCCAGGAGTCAAAGAAGGACAGGAATACGCCTCTGAAAAAGCACCCTCGACTGATATGTCTGCTGCAGTCATTAGACAAAGCAACACACTGCCACTGATGCTTGTCTCACTCAGATTGAGCTTTGGGGGCACTTCCCAGTTAGTGAAAAGATAAACGTGGGGTGCACTGAGCCGGTAGCCCTAAGTCCACTAGATTTGGAGGCCAGGAAAGAGAATGAAGCCCGTCTCCCCTTTTCACAGAAATGAACAAGCTGGTCTTAAAATTCAGACGGAAATGCAAGGGACTCAGAATAGTTTAAAAATCTCTTAAAAGAAGGACACTTGGAGGATTCACACTTCCCAATTTTAGAACTTACTACAAAGCTACAGTGATCAGGACTATGAAGCTGGCACAAAGATATATAAATAGATCAACGTAACAGAACTGAGAGTTCAGAAATAAATAAACTCACATCTACAGATTTGAGTTTCAGTAAGGACACAAGGACTATTTGACAAATGGTGCTAGGACAGACAATAAGATATCCACATACAAAAGAAAGAATTTAGACCCCTACCTCATAGCATGTACAAAACTTAACTCAAAATAGATCAAAGCTAACAACTACAAAGAGCTAAAACTATAAAATTCTTAGAAGAAAACATAGATATACAAATCTTCATGATGTTGGATTATAGTGTTTTCTCAGATGTGATATATAAGGTACAAGTAACCAAAGAAAACACTGAAATCATCAAAATTTAAAACTTTGTTAACCAAAGGACACTATCAAGAAAGTGAAAAGATAATCCATGGAATGGGGGAAAATGTTTGTAAACCATATAACTGATAAGGCTCTATATACAGAACATAAAGAGACAACCTAATTTTAAAATAGGCAAAGTCTTTGAATAAAAAATTTTTCTGAAGAAGAGGTACAAATGGTCAATAAATACATTGGAAGATGCCCAACACCACCCATCATTAAGGAAACTCAAACACCACAGTGAATTGAAACATTCTACTCACTAGGGCGGAGTAGAATTGTTGGTGACGGTGTGCAGGACCGGGAAACCTTGTGCACAGCTGGTAGGAATGGTAAATGATGCAGCCACTGTGGAAACCAGTGTGGAAGTTCCTCAAAAATTGAACATAAAGTTACCACTTGACCAAGTACTTCCACTCCTAAGTAAGAGGAATATGGATATATCCCTGTCTATACCCAAGAAAAGTGAAAATATGTCTACTCAAAATTTTTACACACCTGTCCATAGTAGCATTAGTCATAATAGCCAAGTATAAATGAACCAAATGTCCATTGACAGATGAATAAGTAAATGAAATGTGATATATCCATTGTTATGGCTCACATCTAGCTGTCCCCCCAAAGCCTCATGCACTCATAGGTGGGGCTTTTTGGAGGTGGTTGGATCTTGGGTGTGTGCTGCTGGGAACAAGGATGTGAAGCGGGGATTGATTCATGGTGACACTAGGATTAAGGCTGCCCCACCCTGCACGGGAGGGTGCCCCACCGTGCACCCTGAGGGTGGGTAGCCTGAAAGATGTAAGGGACGGAAAGAGGGTTCACTGCTTGTCTCTTGTAGCTTATTGCTTGCTGCCTTCTGCCTTCTGCCTGCCATGAACTGTTTCTCCTCTGAGATGCCCCTCTGCTATGCCACCCTGCCTTGGAGCCAGCAAACTATGCACTGAAACCTCTGCAAACTGTGAGCCAAAATAAACCTTTCTTCCTTTAACTTTGGGCATCAGGTATTTTGTCTCAGGAACAAGAAAAGTAACTGAGACATCCATGCAACATACTATTATTCAGCAGTAAAAAGGGATGAAGTGTTGATACATGCTGTAGCATATCAGTGTATTGTAATACGGATGAAACTTGAAATCCTGAAATACTGAGTGGGTGAAGGCAAACCCAGAAGGTTTCACATATACATAAAATGTGCTGAGTAGACAAAATAGGCAAATACAAAGAGACAAAGAGTCCATTGGTGGAGCGGGGGAGAGGAGTGACTGATAATGGGGACAGGTTTCTTCTTTGGGGATGAAATGTTCTGGAATTAATGGTGATAGCTTCACAACTCTGCGAATACTAAAAAAAACTGACTTGCATACTTTAAATGATGAATATTATCATATGTGAATATCTTAATTGTTTAAAAATCATCCTTATTATTAAAGCAATGTGGGATAAACCTTTGTTTCTACAAACAGAGCCTTCTGTCTGATACCTAGTGTGTTGCCCCCCGCCCTGTGGCAAATTTTTCCCTCCTTGGCACGCAGTCTGCTTTCTCTTGGAGGATGGATGAGGGTGAGACCTGGCGGTGATGGTCCCCAGGACCAGGGATCCCCTGGGAGAGCTGTGTGCAAAACCAGAGGAGTTCCTCTTGCCCAAACTTCCTGGGCACTTCTGGGAGTAGAAGATGCTCTTCTCAAGCCCTAATGCAGAAAGGATGACAGAAGGATTGCATCAGATTGCCTCAGGAGCCACCACCCTCCTTCCCTAGGTCACTGGGCAAACCATGGCCAGGCTACCTGGAACCAGGTGTCCATGTAGTACATGCCACGCCTCGCCTGGGCCAGATCATCTCAGGATGCTGCGCCAAGCAGAGGCACTGGGAATGAGGTAGAGCCATGCCTTCCACATCCCACACAGCAGCTTGCACCGGAGCATGCATGTCGAGATGTTTCTCTGGCCTTGAGGCAACTGCTAACTCTGTCTCTGGACATGTCCAGTTTAAGTCCCCAGCACCACAGCCTTTGTAGTCAGCTTTCGGGCTCTCCTCCACCGTGGGGAACACAGAGCCCTGGGAGCACTTGGCCCCTTCAGCAGACACATCCCGGCAGTGCCCACCCGGGGCAGGTGTGGTCACGTGCAGGTGAGAAGCAGGCTGAGACTGTCAGCCTTCCTAGGCAGTGTCACCTCCACCATCCCACCTTACCATTGCTCAAGTGGGCAGGCCAGCGTCAGACAGCCCAGCTGAGAGACAGCACCACAGCCTGTCAGTGGAGAACACAGCTCAGACTCTCTGTCCTCCGGCTTTAATCACGAGAGTGTTTTCCACGGAGGATCACCCAGAGGACACACGCTCCATGGAGTCCTGGAGGCCATGCTCCCTGACAACCGTGGGCTGGCTGTGTGCTTTGGCTCTGGTGAAGTGCACATTGGAGGCATTGCTGAGCCACACTGTTGCTGAGCCAGGGCTGTTATTATCCTCTTGGGGTGTGTTTTTTTATAAAGTATCCACATAGAAAAAAGCACAGAACAAAAATGTGCAAGTAGTGAAATGAGCACCCATGTAACTAGCAAACGAATAAAGAAATGTCACATTGCCAACTCCCCCAGAAGCCTCCAGGGACCCCTTTATCTCACCAAAGATGGCTTCACTTATGGTAAGGACTCTTTTATGTTAAGCTTTGTCTTAGTCTGTTTTCTGTTGCTATAACAAAATACCTGAGACTGGGTAATTTATTCTGAAAAATAAATGTTGGCTGTTACATGTACTGTAAGGATAGTTAGAGAGGGATGGCGGCATAGGGCATGAGCTGGGTGGAAAGCGTAAGAGAGATAACCACATGCTTACTCACGACGTGATGTCCCAGAGGAGGCTGCCCTTTGTGGGACTTTGCATACCTTCGCTACATGCCCGTAGCTCCTGTAAACCTTGGCTCACCCCAGAAACAAAGGCTAAGACCCTGACTGTACCAATCACAGAAATAGTTGCTGTTAGAAAGTCGGCTTACCCCTGTAAGTATAGACAAGACAAAGATGCCATACGGAGAACCGCACCTTGGGCTCTCCTTGCCATCCAGCTCACTTGCTGTGTGGCAGCCCACCCCCCACCCCCGTCTTTTGCAATATTATCAGTCAAACTTCTGCTTTACTTCACTTTTGTTATCTGAGTTTCTCATTCCACGCACAGAGACTTTCGGTTCTGAGTCAGCCTTGCTCCACCTCTTGCATTCCCGCCGGGGTGCAGAGACAAACCAGGGAGGCGGAGGTCTCTTCATGGAGAACCCCAGCCCCCTAGACCTCCCCCTGATGCAACATACCTTTTGGGTGTCCCCATAAACAGAATTGCCGGGTCATAGAGCATGAGTCAATGGGAATGAATACTTTAATTATTTAGAAAATAGTAGAAACAAAAATAATATCAAATTGTTTTCCCAAATGGTTGTACCAGTCGACACTTCCACCAGCAGTGTGTGGAGCTCAGCTGCTCCATATCCCATAATACCGTCAAGACTTAGTATTATCATTGTGTTTTACATGTTACCTATTCTGGCAAATAAAGGTATGGTATTATCTAGCACTGCATAACAAATTACTCTCACAATTTAGTGGCTAGAGACAACACACATCTGTTTCCTGAAGTTTCTGTAGGTCGCAAGTCAGGAGTGCCTGGTCTGGGTGGCTCTGGTTTCTCACAAGGCTCAGTCAAGACATCAGCCAGGGCCGGAGAATCCACCTCCAAGATGGCGCACCCACAGGGTGTTATGGCATGAGCCCCAGGGCCCCACCCTGTGAGCCTCTCCATAAGGCTTCTTCATGCTCCTCACATCCTGGCATTGGATGTCCACAGGCAAGTGATGAGAGAGAGAAAGAGAGAAGCCCACTGTCTTTTATGACCTAGTGTTGGAAGTGATATCCCATTATTTTTGCCATATCCTAGTCATTGAACCCTAGCCCATTCTCAAGGACAGGAATTCAAGTTTTACCTATTGAAGAGAAGAGAATGGAAGAATTCATGGACATATTCCAAGACCAGCACAGGCATCTCACTGTGTTCATAATTTACATTTTTCTGACTAAGTAAAGCTGAACACCTTTTCAAATGTTAGGAAAACTCTGTTAGGATTAACTCTGGCGAAGTCCCTGTCCAAGTCTCTTTCACAATTTTCTACTGTGCTATGTTTTTCTTGTTGACTTGGAAGAGTTCTTTATATATTCTGGAAGGAGCCTCCACTCGTTCATGCTGCAAACCTGTTCTCCCACTCTTAGCTTGCTTTTGTACTTTTAATGGTCCTCAGGTAAACTGATATTCTTAATTATACTGTCACCCAACTGATCAGTCTTCCTCTTCATGATTTCTGCTTTTATGTCCTATTTAAAAGTCCCTCCCTGCCCCAAAGTAGTAAAGTTATCCTCTCATTATGATGGCTTTTCAATGTGTCGCTTGGCGGAGCTGCACCACAGCCCCCAAGATGCCTTTCCTGGGCAGAGCAGGGAGGTGACAGAGCATGCTGACATCCTCTGGTTACCCTCAAAACCCAGCCTCCTGGTGCTGCAAGGGGACCTTGCAGCTGTGATTGTAGTCCCCAGTCAGTTGACTTTACTATAATCAAAAAAGAGATTATCCTGGACGGGTCAGACGCAATTAATTGAAAGGTCTTTCTACAGCCAGCCCCTGGCTCTGCCCTCCTGACAGCCTGCCCGATGGACGTCAGGCTTGCTGCCAGCCCTTAGTCCTCAGCTAGCTGTGTAAGCCAGCTCCGTGTGATAGATCCATCTGTGTGTACACACACACAAACACACACGGAGAAGCTGGCTGCTTCTCTGCGTGAACTCTGACTGAGCTCACCTATATTACCTCATAAAGCCCTTGTCCTAGTCCATTTCTTGTTGCTAGACACAATACCTGACATCAGCAACTTAAAGGAGATGAAGTTTATCTTGGCTCACCATTTCAGAAGTTTTAGTTCATGGTCACGAGGCTCTGAGGCAGAAACTGCATAGTGGAAGGGCCTGCCACAGAGGCCTGTGCAGAGGAAAGCTGCTTGCATCATGACAGGCAAACACCGGGAGAGGAGAGGGAGATACACCCTTCCAGGTCAGGCCCCCAATGGCCCTCCTCTTCCAATCAGGTGACATTTAGCCATGATGCCCCGTGATCCGGTCACCTTCCGAAAGCCCCGCCCCTGAAAGCGTGAGAGTTTGAGGTTCATTCTTGATCCAAACAAAACAGCCATACTGTTTTGCTCTCCCACTTAGGTCTACATCAGCTGGAGTTGGGTTTTTGGTGAATAGTGTGAAGTGGGGCCAAGGTTGTAAGTTTCTCCCCATTTAGCTGCTCAATGATCCCATTACCATTTGTTTAAAAACCTCTTCTTTTCCTACCTCAAGCTTTGTCATCAGTCAAGGATATATGTATATGCAGGTGTGGATGTTCTAAGTTAACCTGCTTTAACCACCAGAAATTCATTTTCAATTTTGCTTGCCATTGTGCAATAATTGTGTCAGACTTTATGATTTGAGTTATAAACACCAACTTCGCCTGGCTCGAACCTGTTACTAACTCAGCTTTTATTTTCCCTTGCTCTGGCACTCAGTAGATGTTCCCTAAACCTGGGTTTCCTTTCTTGCTTCTGCTTTGGGAAACAGAGGGGGTCCGGGAGCTGAGCTACAAGATGGCTGGTTTTCTCTGAGGGGCACAGGAGGTAGTGACGTTGTCCCCATGAGCCTGGTGGTTTTGTTGGAGAGATTTGGTGGCAGGATTAGAAATCTGTACACGGTCGAGGAGGGCCTCTCAGTGCTGACTGCAGGCGGCCACAGAGCTGACCTGAGCTCAGCACGCCACACAGGCCCCGGCATGGAGAGCAGGACAGGGCCAGGTCCGACCCCACGGGGCAGAGGGGCCAAGAGGCCTTACATTTAAACATGTAATTTGCTAAAATTATAAACATCAGATAAAAGCAAGCCTTTAGAATTCTTACAATAATTGCTCTTAAGTGAGTGGCAAGAAATCATCTCACCCGTAGCCACCAGGGCTCCATGTCTTCAGTAGCCAGACGGACCTCAGCCGCACAGACCTGAGCCCTCTCCATGGTGTCCCTGGAGCAGACCTACCATGCGGAGCCCCTTCCACGAACACCTCCTGCAGACCTGGGCATAGCACTGGGCACGCGGTGGGTGCCGCCCCAGGGGGCTTTAACAACTGGGTGCATTCTGCTTGAATAAACTGTCGTTCCTGCACACCACGAACCATGATGGAACTCCCCAGATTAATAAGAGCTCTCTAGAGTGGCCTCCACTAGGGCACTGTTAACGGAAATTACCCCATGAAGAAGAGCGTGTAATGTTGCAAAAAACAGACGGAAAGAGAAGTGTACCCGTGTCTGTTACTAAGTGTAGAAAATATCTCTGGATGCTCACACAAGCGGCAATGACACTGGCTGGTGAGGAGGAAGGCTGGGCATGTGGGGGCAGGAGGGACCCTTCCCCAGGAGACTTTTGCAGCTTTTGGCGTCCGAGCCATGTGAGTAGCCTGCCTGTTCACAAAATCATAACAGTCATTTTAAGAAGGGAAAAAAGGAGGAGTGAGGCACAGACAAGCCTGAAGGAGGACTTCTCCCCAGCTGGGCCAGGCTCCGGGCACAGGGACAGGAAGAGTGGGCTGTGCTCATCCTGCGCTGGAAGCCAGCCAGGACTTGGCCGCCAGCCGCACCAGCCCTGGAGGCCGGATCCGCCGGCCCCTGCCTTGGAAATGCCGTCCTGGCAGGAGCCCTCCTCAGAGGACTGCAGGGTCAGGCTTGCGCCCATGCAGCATCCGTGGAATGCCTCCTCCCCCTTGGCGGCTGGCAGAGGCAGCGTCATTTCTTGGCCAGGCACCAGCAGTGCGAAATGCGGTGCTTATGGGGCTGCATCTGCCGACAAGGGCCTGGAAGCAGCTCGAACGTGGAAAACCCCTCTTTATCTCTGCAATGCACATCCTCATGCCCTGCCTTAGCCAAGCGTGCACTGAGATGAGCAAGAGCACAGGGGTGGCCTGGTGTGAAGTGTGCACTCCAAAACCAGAGAGGGTGGGCGTGTGTGGGTGTGGGCACGTCAGAGGACAGGGGAGCGGGTGTGCACACAAACGTGCACGTCTATAGTTGGATACGTGTCCAAGCGTGGGCCAGGAGAAGCCCGGCCCTGCGGCAGCCGTGCATCTGGGGTCCAGGAAACACTGGGGGCAGGGACGTGATCCATCTAATAGATTCCCACCCCTGTGTCCCCACATGCAGGCTGGGTCTCCAGAATATTCTGTCAGCTGTTTCACTTCAGTGGCTTCACCTGTAACATGGGCTGATGAGGAGGAGTCAATTAAGACTCCAAGAAGAGGCAGCAACTTGGCAGCAGCAGCCATGTGGCACCTGGGGTGTGGGCCAGGGCACTCGAGTCTTTACCTGTTTTCTGGCTTTGACTCCAGACCCCACTGATGAGCCCTCCTGGTCCTAAAAGTACATGACTTGCCTCACAGGCCAGCCAAGGGCCAGGCTCGTGGCCCAGTGCCCAGCACAGGGCCGGGCTCGGATCAGGCTGAGAGGCCCTCGGTGAGGGCCTGACACCAGGCCCTGACCTGCCACCAGTGGCCGTCCATCTGTGCTGAGTCCACGGAAGCCCCACCCAGTCATGACAACCACAAGACACGCCCCGCACCCACCCAGGGCTCTCTTTCACCTGGAGGATGACCAAAAACAGCTCCACCCTCTTCACCATCTGCACGCCACTTCGCTTCTACAGCAGCCAGCAGAAAGGGAAGGGTAGGGTAGAGTGTGGGGGGGATGAGATGGGATGGGATGGGATGGGATAGGATAGGACAGGAAAAGAAGGGAGTCACTCCTCTGTTTAACCCTTCTCATGGCTTCCCCTCAGGTTCAGGACAAAACCACACAGCTCACATGCTCTGGAAAGTCCCAGAGGACCCACGTCCTGCTCGTCCATTGCCTCTCTCCCTTTCCCTCATATGCTCCACATTGACATGCCAAGTTTGTTTGTTTTGTTGTTTGAGCCTGAAGGAAAAGAAAAATTATCCCTGAGAATTCATAAATTCTGTACACGATGCCCACATTGTTCAAGATTGAGGGTTTAGGGGCCACATTTATTATATTTCATGGAGTAGGTACCACACAAACCAAGAAATTAGCATGAAAAGCATTTGGGGGCTGGTAACACTCCATAGACATCTGGCGGCAGAAGCGCGCATCAGTCCTTTCAGTCCAGGTCACATGAAACCCCACAGATAGACCCCCAGTGCACACGAGCTCACGCATCAAAACTACAAAACAATCAAGCAAGGCAGCCGTCAGGAGTGAGAGTCACAAGACACAACGAATTGAGAATTAGCCCCCAGATAGCTCATGTAATGAGATAGCTACGGAAGGTTTAAAGTTAGTAAGCACATGAAGATGAAATAGAAATGGTAAGAACAGAGCGTCATGTGAAAAGAGAGGGCAGATGCTCAAATCACTGATGCCTCTGTGTTACACCAGCCGGTGGTCCTCATTTCCCGTCAGTCTTTGTTTCTCCTAACAGTACTATGGCTAACTGCAAGTAATAGAAGACCCAACTGACCAACAGTGGCTAAAGCAAGAACGGATTATTTTTCTCAGAAAAAAAAAAAAAAAAAAAAAAAAACACGAATTGGAAGGCAAGCTTCTAGTGGCACTGGCTCAGCTGTTCACCTAGGGCATCTGAGTCCTGGGCTCTTGTCTTGTCTTTTCTCCTCTTGTCTGTCCCATAGTAGCTGGTATGGTAGCACATGCCTGTAATCCCAGCACTCAGGAGGCTGAGGCAGAAGGATCACCGTGAGTGTAAGGCCAGCCTGAACTACATAGCAAGACCCTGTCTCCAGAATAAAAAATAGACTCCCACAGTAAACCTTTATTCATTGTCATCTTTGCTGTCTCATCATTATAAAATAGCTGCTGCTACTCTAGATACCATGTGACAGTGGGATGGAAATGGAGGAAAGAAAGGTGAGTGGAGAAGAATGAGCTACTTCTGTCCCAGCTTTCTCTAAACAATCACTATTACCATCCCTACTACCCCATCACAACCTCCAGCACCACCTTCTCCAACACCACAATTACCACAAACAGCACCGCCATACTGTGATCATTGTCACCATCACCACCACCACCACCATCACATCTACAGTCATCACCACCCCACCATAATCCCCACATCCACAGTCATCACCACCCCACCATAGTCACCACCCCACCATAGTCACCACGTCCACAGTCGTCACCACCCCACCATGATCACCACGTCCACAGTCGTCACCACCCCATCATAGTCACCACCCCACCATAGTCACCACGTCCACAGTCGTCACCACCCCATCATAGTCACCACGTCCACAGTTGTCACCACCCCACCATGATCACCACGTCCACAGTCGTCACCACCCCACCATGATCACCACGTCTACAGTCATCACCACCCCACCATGATCACCACGTCTACAGTCATCACCACCCCACCATAGTCACCATGTCCACAGTCGTCACCACCCCACCATAGTCACCATGTCCACAGTCATCACCACCCCACCATGATTACCGCGTCCACAGTCGTCACCACCCCACCATGATCACCACGTCCACAGTCGTCACCACCCCATCATAGTCACCACGTCCACAGTCGTCACCACCCCACCATAGTCACCACGTCCACAGTCATCACCACCCCACCATAGTCACCGCGTCCACAGTCATCACCACCCCTACCAGCATTACCATTTTCTCCACCACCACCATCATCATCACCATTATCTTCACCATCATCACCAACACTGTCACTATCACCAATATCATCTCTTCAGGAGGCTTAGCTTCCATGGTGCCACCAGTGTGTGTCCTCTAAGGGTTTTATCCTGCATTTTGAATCAGTGGGAGAGGGCGTAAATGTGTGGTGCCTTTCAAATGTTCCCAGGCTGGCATGAACTTTAGAGCCACACATCCATGACAACTGATGCAGGAGGCTGAGCTCCGGGTGCCCCGCCTCCCACCCCACCCTCCGCAGTCTCCCCTACACGCCTCACCCCGCTCTGACCCTGACAGACGCATTCCTCTTTCCTGCAAGGACGCCAGCATGGCAACGGGGGTTTGGCTGGAGAGTTCTTGACGACAGGTGAGTTCAAGGGCTTGCTACCAGGTAAAATAAAAGGTGGTCTTGAGAGTAAAACAGAAGGTAATGTTTAACCGGTTCAAGAAAGCACCCTCTTCAGTCAAGCGCGTAGTCACCACTAGTGCACCAAGCACACTGATATGTATTCGATTACTACAGAATGTAGAACTTAAGATAAAGATCTCTGGCTAGAAGTCCACTGTCGACTATCAGCTTGCACAGTTTTCTTCACTCGAAAGTAGTAAGAGTCCACTTTTTTAACATAGTTAGGACTTCAGACTTGTCACCAGTTGCACTTGAGCAAGGTTAACATCCAGGGGTTTTGCACTCCGGAGAAGATGAGGCAGGTCCTGCAGCCGGCCCACAGCCTGCCTGGCAGTAGGAGCAGCTGCCACACACATCCGCATCCAGGCTGCGGTCCTCCTCAGCGGAAAATGATGATAAAACCCAGGGCTGTTCTGAGGTGTGTGGGAGCATGAGACCTGCTCGGAATTAAGGGGTGAGCCACTGGGTCATTAAACAGCAGTTTAATCTTTTACAGAGTGCAGAACAAACTCTATCAAAGGCAGGACAAGGCAAATGAAGTTGAAGGAGAAAAATTCACTTGCTGAAATGCTGAAAGGCTGCGTTAGGAAGGACATTACAGCTTCCATATTTCCATGCTTAAATCCACTGACATTCCAAATCCCACTTCTAACACAAAACTTTGTGATATTCTCATTGGTGATTAGTTGAATTTAACAACTGAGAGCGATGGTGTTAGGCAGGTTGCCGTCACTGTGACACAATCCCTGAAACAAATCCCCTCCTACGGCTTCCACCACCTCCCAGTGGCACCACAGCCTGGGACCAAGCCTCCCACACATGGGCCCTTGGGGAGCATTTAAGATCCAAACCACAGCAGCAACTAAAGTCACATTTACAGCCACAGCTCCCAGTCCGATGTCCAGGGAGTCCAGAAGCAGAGTTTTCTTCCCCGACAGTGGTGCCAGAGCTGGTGGCCACAGACGGACCCTGCCTGCCTGCGGGGAGGAGCCGGGGGTGCAGAGCAACACCAGGAGGACGCTAGGAGGAGGGTGAACCAGAGGGAGCCAGTCAGAGGGGCCCGTGGAGACGGGATACCAGCCGTCCCTAGGACTGGAGCAGGCCGTGGGTACTTTAGATGCCCAGGTGCCCGCCCAGCAACCTGTAGGGAAAGGCCTGGGAAGAGCAGCGTAGCACCACACCTGACTGAGGTGGACTGGGGACAGGTGGGCTGGGAACACCCTTCTCTCCCTAGGCAGCCAGTGTCCTCTCCACAAGAGGCTCCCTTGTCCCCCCTCCGTCCCACTCTGCAGGCAGGGATATCAGATGCCAACACAGGACACAGAGCACAGCTTGGTCAGGCAGCCTTGGCCAGGGCCCTGACTCCTCTGAGCCTCAGCTTCCTTATCTGGAAGGTAGAGCTCAGAAAGACCCTCAGCACATAGTGTGTTTGTGGGATACGCTTATGGCAGCACCTACAAAGCACCAGAAGTGCCAGTTTCTGCTGTTTCGTTATCCTCATGTGACGATGAAGAACTTGCCAAGAAGCTGATTTGTCTAAGGCCACAAAGCTGTGAGCCACCATGGAGCAGCAGCTGAGGTGGGAATGAAGCCAGACCTTTCATGGCCATGGAAGCTGTGTCACTCATCTTTCTGTTACTGCAACACATACCTGAGATTATCAGCTTACAAAGAGGAAATGTGTGTGTTGGCTCACAGTCTTGGAGGTTTCAGTCCCTGGTTGCTGAGTGGTCCTTGTTCCTCTAGGCCAGTGGCAACACATCATGGCGGGATTGGGTGGTAGAGCAGAGCTGCTCACCTCGTGGCTGGGAACAAAAAAAGAGAGGAAGGGGTAGGGCCCCCCAACCTCCTTTGAGAGCACACCCCCAATGCCCTAAGATCTCCCTCCAGGCCCCCCTTCTAAAAGCTCCACACCTCCCATAGCACCACCCTGGGGCATGGGCCTGTGCCACACAGGCCCCTGGGGGACACTGAAGATCCAGGTGATGCCAGAAGCTTGTGTCCCTGTAGCCTGTGGTTCCTTCCTAGCAGAGCTGCACAGCAGCGCACGAGTCCTGGGTGGGCGGTGGTTTCACCTGTCCTGACGCCTGTGTCCTGGCTTTCCTGCAGCCAGGCTCTGGGCTGAGCAGCAAAGCCCTGGGTCAGGCCAGCTGGCGGGCACCTGCTTCCCTGGGACTCCTGGGATCCCCAGAGCCAAGGTCTTCAGTCGGCCACAGCCTGCATCCTTGCACAAAGCCACACGAGCTAACACCTTCTGGCAACCTTTTAGCCACCAGCTGTGGTGGGACCATTACTCTGTGGGCCTCTGTTCTCCCCTAAATAACAGAAGGTGCACCTGACAGAGATGGCTGTGAGGACAGTGGAAGTGGATTTGCCTGAGACCGCCAGGCACAGTGTGGGCCCCAGGCAGGCTGGGTAATGCCACCCTCATCTGGCCTCAGTGCCTCAAACACTCAGAAGCTCCCCAGACCTCCTCCAGGCACGCTTTCCCCAGATTCCACTTGGGGATGGGCTGCCCCTAGAGCAATGGTTGTGACTGGCATGAGGACTACAACATGCCTCACCCTGCACACACTGCCCCTCCTCGTCCTCCCTCCTGCTGGCGGCCACTGCAGAGGTGACCAGAGCAGTGCCCACCTGCAGGTGGCCCTGTGGATCCCACGAGATGAGCCCTGCCAAACCCTGGCAGCCGTGCCTGCACCAAAGCAAGTCTTCAAACCTGGTTGGCTACTACTTAGGGAGTTTTTTCAAAGAAAGAAAGGAGGGAAGGTTGGCTTCATGGAGGAGCTCATGGGAGGACAGGCAGAGGGGTTCGTTCGCCTGTGCCCAGTGGGTAGTTGACTTCATTCCTCTGTCAGCACTTATTGAGCACCTACTACATACCAGGCACGGCAGACCCTGCTCAGTGAACAGAGAGGCGCTCCCCAGTGAGCGGACGTCCCTTAGTGTGGGGCAGTCAGTCCTCAGAATGTCAGCTGAGAGCTGGTGTGATGGCACACACCCGCAGCCCCAACCACCTGGAAGGCTGGGGCCGGAGGCTCACTTGTGCTCAGGAGATTTAGGCCAGCCAGGACAACGTAGATAGACCCTGTCTCAGAACAAAACAGGAAGAGTTAAGCATAGCCATTTCTTGTGTGTTTTAAGATAATTAAATGTGTTTCCTCCTCGTATTCCTGGAATAAATCTTATTTTGTCATGAGAGTGTTATTGAATTTAATTTTCTACTAGTGTTTTTTCAAATGAACTTGGCCTATAACTGTGTGTGTGTGTGTGTGTGTGTGTGTGTGTGTGCTGACAAGTTTTGACATAAAGGAAATTCAACGGGAAATTTTTTTTTAAAGCTTGGTAGATTGAAGACTATAAAATTGCTGAGATCAATGCAAAAATACAATGTTTAAGTATTATAAAAATGAAAATAAATACTGACATATGTTTCCCTCCACAGTACTATTTTAAAATATTAGGTATAATTTTGATACAACAAAATGCACAGGTCTTTCCTGTTCACTTCAAATCGAGACTGAGAATGTTCCCATCGCCCCAGAAAGTCTCCACACGCTCTCTTCCTGTGGTTACCCCGCCCAGCGCTCACACGGAACCAGTGCTAATCTCGTTTCTGTCACTCGGGATTAGTTTTGCATGTTGCGGAAATGCATATGAATGGAAATTCACAGCGTGAGCTCTTCTGTGTCTGGTTTCTTTTATGCAGCACAACATTTTTAAGATTCAGCCACACAACTTTATATCAGGATTATATTGGCCTTATCAAATAAGTTGAAAAGTATTCCCTCCTCCTCTTTTTACACCGCAATTTTGTAAAAAGAAAAAGTTGGTTGTTAGAGGTTACATCAAGAAACCCATATCCAAAAAAAACCTTTCAAAATGGAAAGCAAATAGAAATTTTCAGACAAAGAAAATTCATCTCAAGGAGATCTACGCTTCAGGAAATGTTAAAAGATCTTTTCCAATCTTCACATTGAAGAGAACTAATGTCAGATGCACTCTCAGGGAGGAACGAAGGACCCTGCACAGGACAGGATTCTATATCGGTAGCTACACCTATATCTGTTTATGCATATTGATTAAAGCAAAAATAATTACAAAACTCGTGGGGTTTGCAGCATGTGTACAAGTAAAACGTATGAACACAAGACCACAAAAGACAGGAGGGAATAAATGAAATTATAGGCGTCTTACACAAATGCACATTGTAATCTCTAGCAAAGAGTTACATTTAAAAATTCCATGGAAGACATAAAAGCACTAAAAATACTTGACTGGCTTCCCAAGAAGTCAGGAAAAGAAGGACAAAGGAAGATAGGAAAACAAAACATGGCAAGTAGAGCACATATGCCAGGAGGTAGATGCAAGCCAAACGGAAGAGTAACTACATTAAATACAAGAAGCTCTCCAGTTAAAAGGCAGAGATGTGAATGACAAGCAAGATCTAACTGTACTTTGTTTACAAGAAACACCTTTACATGGAAAGGCAGAGGCTGCGCTAAGAGTAGGGAAAGGTACCCCGTGCAAACAGTAAGCGCAGAAGGCGAGAGTGGCTGCGTGGAACCGGAAGGAGGCTGTTTTCACAGATAGTTCCTTCTGCTGTCTCCAGCCCGTTGATCAGCTCAGCAAATAAATTTCGCATTTTTATACGGAATGTTTTATTTCTACAATTTGCACTTGGCTCTTTGTTATAATTTCCATATCTCTGTTGAAATAGCTCCATAGAGCTATGCATGTTGTCTGCCTTTCTGGTCCCTTTTTTTTTTTTTTTTTTTTTTGAGACAGGGTCTCACTATGCAGTTCAGGCTGGTCTTGAACTCACTATGTAGCCCAGGCTGGGCTCCAACTCACAGCGATCCTCCTGCCTCAGGCTCCCAAGCACTGGGATCACAGGCATGTGCCACCATACCCAGCTCTGGTCCCTCTTTTTAACAGATGCATCTAACCGTAGTAACAGCTGTTTGCTAGCTCCAATATCTGGGCCTCTCTGGGTCCGCTTCTGTTGGTTACCTCCCCTCTTGACCATGGTCACATTTTACTATGGCTTTGGGTGCCTCCTCTTTTTTCTTTTCTTTTTTAAATATCAGACTTTGGGAAATAATAGCTGGAACTGAAGTTAATGACTACACCCTCAGTATAGGACGTTCCCCTCTTCCGTCTAGCCCCTCCTGTGCAGTGAGGTCAGCACATGACTACAGACTCCCCCATGACGGCTTCTCAGGACCCCAATCTGTGCTTCAGCCCACAGGTGGCCAGGAAGTGTGCATTCGAATGCTGGCTACTTCCTCCTTCCCTCTCTAATCTACCAAGGACAAAAGCAGTCCTGGACTTCTACTTTCTGAAATTGAGTGCATTGAAGGTTCTTTAGAACCTCAGATCCTTGATGGGTTTTTTAAACCTATGATATTTTGGGGGGAGTTTGGTGTTTCTGAGACAGGGTCTTGCTATGTAGTTCAGGGTGGCCTTGAACTCACTATGTAGCCCAGGCTGGACTCGAACTCACAATGATCCTCCTGTTTCAGCTCTAGTGCTTGGATAACAGGCATATGCCACCATGCCTGGCATAAACCCATGATTTTTGTATTTATCTACTGTATTTCCCTGAAAATAAGACCAGGTATCCTAAAAAATCATGCTAGGGCTTTTTTTCCAGTTAGTTCTTATATTTGGGGAAATATGGTATTACTTTCACTGTTAGGGGAAATAAATGAATGTTATTAAGAAAATTGACTTATAATTTATCTCTATCTCATATATTCTAGCAAAACAAACTCTAAATGAATTAAAATTTAAATATTAAAAAGGATATAGTAAAGGTAATAAAATAATATAAATATGACTTTCATATAGTCTTGTGGTATCGAGAGAGAGTCAAAAGATGACCAAGATAAGAAAACATAGGGAACATGAGTGGTTTGACTAAATAGAAAACTAGAACTTACATATGCACCCCCAAAAATGAAGCAAAAAGTAAATAAAAATGTGTGTGAAATAATTTCTAAAATATGTAAAAGAAAACATACCATTGATATTTAAAGAATTATTAAAAATAAAAAGGATTCATCCCTCAAAAGAAAGATGAACTATGGAAATGAAAAATATGCAAAAAAGCCGGGCATGGTGGTGCACTCCTGTAATCCCAGCCCTCAGAGAAGCCTGGGGCAGGAGGATCACTGCGAGTTCGAGGCCAACCTGCACTGCATAGCGAAACCCTGTCTCAAAAAGACAAAAAGAATTTTTTTTAATTTTAAAAAGAATAATAGGCAAAAAGAAGGCAATTCATTTAAGTCAGTAATTAATAAACATAAAACAACAGTGAGATGTCATTTTTCACCTATCGACCTAATAAAGTTTAACAATAATAATGTTAATAATCATCCTTTATTCAATAAATATTGTTGAGTGCCTTGCACATGAAAGATCTGTATGCATCCCTAGGAGCCAGAGTCCAGAAGCAATTGATAAGTTCTGCCCTTAGAATCTACACTCTCATGCAGGGAACGAGCAGGTGGGACCAGTCCGCAAACCAGGTAAGGAAGAGCATGGTGGGGGAGCTGATGGGGGAACAGATGCTGCCCTTTTACATGAAATGAATGGGAAAGACAATTCTAGTTTCTTAAAAAATGACGTCTCTGGGCCGGTGATGTAGCTCAGCGGCATAAGCGCCTGCCTGGCAAGTGTGAGGTCCTGGGTTCGACTCCCGGTACCCACATATAAAAAAAAAAAAAAAAAAAAAGATGTCTCAGCAGACACCTGAGGAAAGAGAGGCTGTGGCCATCTGAACATCTGAGAGGCTCAGGAAGTGCACCTCTCCCCAAGTGCAAACCAGCCAGACGCACTCAGGGACAGGAGGGAAGCTGCCCTGACAGGAAGTGAGTCAGGACGCACAGGGTGCAGCCAGAGACTGGCGCTGTCGCAGCCACTGGGAGGAGGATGCGTGGGCAATCTTCTCTGAGGGAAAACTTGATAATATTTGTCAACCTAAACTACCCATATCCTTTGACTCCAAACCTTCTGAATTTATTCTGAGGCAGTAATCAGATGAGAGCACCAGGATGATTATTACAGCAGTATTTACTGTTGAAAGCAACTTAAATGATCATTCGTGACTACCGGAATTGTGGTATATTCATAGTGGAATTCTATGTAGCCATTAAGAACAATGAACATATATACATAAATATATATTGTATATATACATCTATTTTTTTCTTAGTTACTTTCTTATTACTGAAACACAATACCAGACACCCACAACTTAAAGGAGGAGAAGTTTACTTAGCTCACAGCGTGTAGAGGTTTCAGTGCATAGTGGGCTGGCTCCAAGGCAGGGTGGCTCGGCAGAGGCATGTTGAGGAGGAGGGGCCCAGGGCGTGGCAGACAGGAAGCAGAGAGCCATCAAAGGAGGAGGAGGGAGCCAGACCCTCCCGGGCCACGCCCCCATGACCACCTCCTCCCACGGGCTTCACCTCCCAGCATCACACCCAGCTATAGACTCATGGTGGACAGATCTGGTGATGAGTGTCACATGATCCGGTCTCCTCCCCAGAGCCCCAGCTATGAGCATGTGAAGCTTTAGGGAGACATCTAGACAGAAACCATAACAATATGCTAAAATATTTATTCATATACATTTATATGCATAGAAAATCTAGAAATACCTCCAAATATCAAAATATTAATGTAATATCTGGTAGGTTGTGGGATTATACTTTTTATCTTTCTAATGAAGTATGTCGGTTTTTTTGTTTTTGTTTTTTACTGGGTCTTTACATTGAACTACATCCCCAACTTGTTATGGTTTCTATCTAGATGTCCCCCCAAAGCCTCATGTGCTCATAGGTGGCACTTTTGGGAGGTGACTGGATCATGGGAGTGGGATATTGGATTAGCCCCCTGATGGGTTTGGAGCTGGGTGTGATGCTGGGAGGTGAAGCCTGCTGGGAAGAGGTGGGTCCTTGTGGGACAGGCCTGGGGACTATGTACCCCTCCTCCTCCCTTCATTGCTCGCTGCTTCCTGCCTACCCTGCCATGGACTGTTTCTCCTCTGTGACACCCCTCTGCCATGACACCCTGCTGTGGAGCCAGCCAACTACAGAATGAAACCTCTACAAACTGTGAGCCAAAATAAACCTCTCTTCCTTTAACTTGTGGGTGCCATGTATTTTGTCCCAGCAATGAGAAAGTAACTAAGACACAGTCCTTTTAATTTTTTATTTTGAGACAGATTCTCCCTAAATCACTAAGGGAAAGCTCAAACTTTCTCCCTAAATCACTAAGGAAGGGCCGGTGAGATGGCTCAGCGGCATAAGTGCCTGCCTGGCAAGCGTGAGGTCCTGAGTTCGACTGCCGGTACCCACCTAAAAAAGGAAAAGAGGGCTGGTGATATCGTTCAGCAGCACAAGCACCTGCTGGCAAGTGTGAAGTCCTGAGTTCGACCCCCAGTACCCACATAAAAAAAAAAGAAATCACTAAGGAAAAGCTCAAACTTGTGATCCACCTGCTTCTGCCTCCCAGAATGCTAGGATTACAGGCATGTACCACCATACCTGGCCATACTTAGTTTTCTTGCAATCACCATATGCTATTTATGTAATATAGAAACACTGTTTTCAAAATCTAGTGATGTACTGCCAATAAGATACACACCTAAATGATATGGAGAAACTTTAAAAATGTAAGGAAAAGCCAGGTGTGGTGGCACACACCTGTAATCCCAGCACTCAGAAGGCTGAGGCAGAAGGATAGCCACAAGTTTGACGCCCGCCTAGGCTACATAGTGAGTTCCAGGCCAGCCTAAAACTACATAGTGAGGCCCTGTCTCAAAAATAATAATAATAATAATAATAATAATAATAGGAAAAAGAAAACAAAGTCAGCAGTATATAAGAAAGGTATGTGGTACGACACTTAACACCTAACAAAAATTCCTGGGTGCAACCAAAGTTGTACTCAAGGGTAAATTCATAACCTTTTGTGCTTCTAGCATTAAAAAAAGAAATACTGAGTGATGTAGACCTAATCTCCTAATCTCCTAGTCATTAGTGGTCACTAGCCAGTTGATAAATGTTTTGTAGTCATCAGAAAAGAGTTAGAATTCTAATCCATTACTTCTTGGTGATGCTCTTTTTGCAGGCCATGTGGAAGGATGAGGTAAATAAACAGTTTATTATAACCCTGACATTTTAGAAATCCTTTATTCTACTACAAACAGTGATTTTAAATGCCATGACTATGGTTCTGAAAAAACTAACTCTACAATGGAAAGTCTTAGAAATTTTGAGGTTTTCTAAATCCCTTACAAATTCAAAAGGATTTTAAAAATTGATAATATGCCACATTGAGAAGAGGGCAATGCTGCTTTTCACACCCTGCTTATGGAAGGCCAAAATTGTACAGCTGCTTTAGCAGATCCAAAGGGACTGGTATCACGTACATGAGCACATGTACTTTACACTCAGGTGGGGGATTTTTTAATTAAATTTTTTATTTTGAGAGACCTGTAGGCTTACATGTAGAAGTATCTTTGCAAGTTTTCCCCAGTGGCAACATGTAACATCCTGCAGAAATACAGTAATAATGTCACTCACAGAACAGTACCATTGAGATAATCAACAGTCTTATTTGGATTTACTGTGGTATTTGTACTCATTAGTGTGTGTGTGTTTAATTCTATATAATTTTTCCCTTTTTATTTTATTAGTACGTGTTTGCAGTATATAACGATTACATTCATCGTGAGGAGTTGATACCTGTACATAACACACTTTAATTCTTTTCACATCCCTTTCCCCTAGTTCTATACAATTTTATCACATGTAGGCTTGCATATCCACCACTGCAGTCAAGATACAGAACATTCTACCAGGACAGGAATCCCCCATGGCCCTCTTATAACCACAGATCTTAACCCTGGGCAACTATTAATCTGTTCTTCATTCTCATAACATTGTCTTTTGAAGAATGTCATATAAATGACATCACGCAGTGCTTAACCTTTGGGACAGCTTCTTCACTCAGTGTTCCCTTGAGAGTCTTCCAGGTTGTTGTATGTATCAGCAGTTTGATCCTTTTCTTTGCTGTATTGCATTTGTATTAGTCAGCTTTCTGTAGCCGTGATCAAATATGTGACAAAATCAACCTAAAGAGGAAAGATTTTCTTTGGCTCACAGTGTCCGAGGTCTCAGTCAATGAAATCTCCATTGTTTCTGGCCTGCTCCATTGTTCCTGGGCCTGAGGGGAGGAGCGCATCATGGCAGAAGGGCATGGAGGAGGAAGGCTGCTTGCCTCATGGTGGCCAGGAAGCAGAGGAAGGGAAGAGCCAGAGAGGAAAGGGCTGAGGACAGGATTTAGTCCCAGGGTCACACCATCATGACCCACTTCCCTCAATGAGACCCCACCTTTTAAACCCCATCACCTTCCAATAATCCCATCAAAAGATTAACCCACTGACGAGGTTATAGTTCTCATGATCCAGTCACCTTCCAAAAGCTCCACCTCTGAACATGTGAGCCTTTGGGGACAGCACAGGTCCAAGACACAGCAGTACGCCAGGATCTGGACACACCACATCTGTTTAACCACTTGCCCATTGAAGGTCATCTAGGCTATTTCCAGTTTGGGGCTATTCTGTGTAAGTTTATTGTTTTATTATTTGTTTTGGTTCCTCTGTTTCTTGTTTCCCCATTTCTCTTCCTTGCCTTCCTGTGGGTTAACTGAACCTTTTGAGTATCCTAATTTGACCTGTTGGCAGTGTGGTTTAGTATACGTCTAGGTAGTTTTTGTAGTAGATTCTCTGGGTACAATATACGGATGTGCCTTACAATCTGCTGATGTCCGCATTTTAGCAGTGAAGGGTGGAGATTTTACTTCCATTTCAATCTCTTTATCCTGCAAGTTTTTAAATATTGTGGAGTATCAGACAATGTTATAACTTTTGTTTCACTCATCCGACATGCTTTATAATATTTCTGCCCCTCAGTTTCAGATGAGATGTCTGTGATCATTTGCATTGCCATTCTACAGGGCACATATAGGTGTTCCTCCCCTGCAGTGGTTTCACCCCCATAAACCTCTAAGTTGGAAATGGAGGTAGAAAGTGCATGCAACACCCCAGCCTAGTGTGACAGCGGTGTTCTGACGCTACAGAACCAGATGTTTAAACCTGATGATCAAGCACCTGACTAGGACCACTGCTCACCACCGCTCAATGTCAAGAAAGCATCATGCGGTAGGTACACTGCGAGCCCAAGAAAAGATCCACATTTAAAATTTGAAGAACTGTTTCCGCCAAATGCGTATCACCATCACACCATCAAGTGGGGAATCCTAAGTCGGCCATCATTTTCCCAGGCGCTCTGCCTCGTTTCCTCTTCTTCCAGCTTCAGAAGGTATGTGGGAATCATATTTGGAGTTTCTTTGCCGAGAGCTTCTATTTTAAAAATTTGTTTCAAGAGAATTTGCAATTGCTTATTGAAGTATTTTTAGGATGGCTCCTTTAGAATCCTTGCCAGATAATTCCAACATTCGATTCCTCTTTGCATTGGCATCATTTGATTTTCTCATCATATTCAAGTTGAGATTTTCTCAGTTTGGGGTATGAACAGTGATTTTTTTATTGTACCCTTCATGTGTTTTCCATATGTTAAGAGATTGTGTGTACTATTAAATATTTTATTTTTGCAGCCCCCTATTTAGGTTGAGCGTGCGGGTCCTGGCCCACATTTGCAGTTTGTGGTTCCAGTAAGAATGTCACTTCAAAGGCTCCCAGCACTATTTTGATCCTTGTGGTTTAGTTGGTTCCAATGGGGCTGTGGATGGGGCAGAGGTCCCTAGGCTCAGCCAGCCGGTGCCTCCACAGAGGTGCAGGGATTCTCCAGCCCATGAGCAGGAGTGGCACCGGGCAAAGCCCCACAGCACAGCGGGATCCCCTTGCTGGTATCAACCAGCCACCCAGCAGGGTGCCAGAAGGGAAGGAGAGCCTGCCCCAGGCCACTTACCACAACTCCAGGGTGGTACCACCCGCTCACCTGGCATTTGCAGCAGCTCTGCGGCCTCCCTGGGAGACCTGGCTCATGTGACTACCATCCTCTGCTGGGTGGGGCTATAAAGTGTCCTGCCACTGTGCTAGCCCTCCAGACCGGGCCTCAGACCAGCCCACCTCACTCTCCCATCCCTCGAGATCTCTGTTGCCTCCTCTGGCCACCGCCAGGGTGATGCAGGACTCAGCAGGGAGGGACAGGGAGGAGCGAGTCTGTGCACCTTGACCAGCCACTGCTTGCTTTCTCCCTCTCTGTGTGCTCCCCAGGCCGTCCCCGAACAGACCTGATGCAGCCCCCGTCCCGCCCCCAGGTGATACCAGGCTGAGCCAGCAATTGCTAAGGATTTCTTTTATGTCTTAGCTTTTGTTTATGAACAGCTTAAATTCACACAGAAGTGGAGAGCAAGGCATCAGGCCCACACTTGTTCTTCCCCGGCACCCCAGCCAGCCGAAAGCCTGCAGCTGCAGGCAGACCCCTGCCGCACTGTGGCAACGTGCAGACCCCAGACCTCACACTCTTTTGGCCACAGTGCTATCTGAGAGTGCCCCACAACCCTCTCTCTGGACAGTCCGGTCTCTACTCACGTGGCTCGAGGACATTTGTGGTCCTTCAGAATTCTGAACTCTTCGGGAGTACCAGGGATCCCAAGCAAGAGAGAGGTGTGAATTATGGGAAGCGGCGGCCCTTGGTGTGAGCCTGGCTAGGCACCATAGGCGGTGGAGGGCGCGGCTCCAAAGCTGAGCCAGCAGGACTCTGGGCCTTGCTGCAGCTGCCAGACCCAGCTGTCACTCTGCAAGGCCGTTTGTGGCAGAGGAGGCCCTGGCTGGGACTTCAGGGAGACTTCATCCTGGCCCTCCTGACCCACACCCCTCTGTGGCCACCCTGCTGAGCCACCCCACCCTAGGGATGGAGGTTCCCTTCTGATCAGGGCTGGGACACCTCATGGATGCCTTCTTCAGGCTTGAATTGCTAAAGGAGAAAAGATCTGGAAAATATGGCATTCGTCTCTCCACAAAGTCTGCCTTCCGGGACTCTGGCCAGGTGCACACGGAGAGCACCTGGCTGTGGACCTGCTGCTGAATGCGTCCTCCTGTGAGCCCCGCTGCCCAAGGCAAACGACACCAATGCCTCTGCCGCTGGCAAGAGCAGGAAATGTCAGGGGAGGACACACGAATGAGAGCGGAGTATAACGTGTTTCAGAACCTGGCTCCCACACAGAGGGGCCAAGCCTGAAGGCTGCAGAGCACACAGGGGAGGCGGTGGGGTAAAGCACTGGGCCAGCACAGCACAGCCAGACACTGGGCTCTGCCTGGATCCCAGCTCTTGGGCTCCTGGAGGCTGGGTGCCAGGAAGTGGACCGTGGGCAGAACTCTGGCCAAGGCTCCCACCAGGCAGGGGCCAGTCCCCTGGGTCAAGTCACTGTCCCTTGCTCAGCCTCAGCTCTCCTGCCTGGGAAATGGGATCGCACAGCCAGTAAACAAAGCTACGCTAGGACCCCCAGCCCTTGCCCCTACAGCACCTCTGGGCTGTTTCACAAGTTCTCTGAAACCTTCCTCCTTGGGGCCTCCAGGAACCAGCCTCAGGGTGGAAGGAGCCCCAGTCACCCAAAGCCAAAGTCAGAGGCCAAACACCCACCAGGAGGCCCCTCAGCCCCAGGCTGGCCGAAGACACAGGAGGCAACATGGCCACACAGGCGTGGATGGATTCATGCTGAGCCCACACTGACTCCCTTCCTCGTCCTATCTCCTGAGCCTCAGCCCCTTCTCCTCACAGGCTGTGCCAGCCCTTGAGGCGGCAGGCTCCACCCCTGCCTGGACGGTGCCTGTGCCCCCATCTGTCGAGAGGGACTAACGGGGGACCTCCCCACGTCGCCGCCCGCCCATGCTAGAGCAGACACTGACCTCACCCACCCCGACGGCTACTGTCACTGGCACCAGGCCTCACATCCAAGCTGCCAGCTGTCCCTGCTGCTGCAGCTGAGCGAGCCTGCACCCTGCCCTCATCGGAAACAGCTTCCTCCCAGCAGCCCTGCCCCCACAGCCCTGTCACCCGCACAGGGCTCAGCCAGGTGGACAGCCCAGTACACCCCTCGGTGCTGCAGCTGCCCTGCATGTCTGTCATTCTCCACCGACACCAGCCCCCTCCTCCTGCTCGGAGCCACTGGGCCCGGGCCTGGCTTCCTCTGAATGTCTATGAAATCTCCTCCTTAACGGAGGGCAGTTAAAGAGCAGAGAGGGAGATGCAGCAGCAAGAACCTTGCCTTTTGGAGCAAAAAAGCAGGACGTGCCTGGCCCACCAAGTTCCCAGCAGCCAGCAGCAAGGCCAGGGTTTGGGACAGGTGACTCCCCCACATGCAGTGCTTCCAGGGGAAGCCAGAGCCCTGCTGGCACAAGCACCCTCTCTCCATAAAGCATCCCATTGTTACAACCTCTGTGCCCCCCCATGCCAAAGCCCAGAAAATGCATTTCCTATGGAAATTAGTAACTGACTTGTCCCGGCTGACATTAATCTATCAGGGGGTGACTCCTAAGTAGCAGCGGAGATGAACCGAGTTAAAAAGAGCAGGGTCAGATAACTGAGGAGGCAGGCTCTTATCTTCCAGGAAAGGGCCCCACTGGGTGTCACAAGCCCAGGAGGGGGACAACCGCCATGCAGGAAACAGGAGGTGAGCTGGTCACAAGCCCCACAGTGGGCTGAGGCTATCAGGCCCCAGGACGGAGGCTCCCACCCCCCACTCCCCCTGGCCCCAGGTGTCCAGGGAGCCAGGGTAGAGACAGACCAGCAGGTGTCCTGTGGCCCTATGGCTTGCCACCACTCAACCCCAACAGGGCTGCCACCCTCACCCTGCCCCAGGAATATGTTCCAGGCAGGTGTCCTCTCTAACTGCCATGCTCCCTCCCTGGTAGCCCCCATCCCAGCTGAGTCAGGGCCTCTCCGGGCAGAGAAAGCAATGGCATCAACCCGGGAGGAGGTTTGCTGTGTGCTGCACCCCCGCCTGCAGCATCCGGGTTGGGCTCTGGAATCCTCCAGCTGTGTCCCCCCACCCCCACCCCGCCAAGAAGTTCCATGCAAGAGCACCAGGGCTATGCCTGCGGGCTACGTTAGGCCAGGCCAGGCACCACCACCTGGCGGAATCTGCCCTGCCCAGCTCAGCGCAGCCCTGCCAACAACCCGGGAAGAGGGCAGTCCACGCGAGGAGCGGGCCAAGCCCATCCCCACCGCCCCGTTTCAGCCCACTGAACATGGGAGGCACGGAGACCTAGACAGGGCAGGGAGCGAGGGGCCAGCCAGGGTGAACAGCCGCCCAGGCCGCAGAGGGGGGCTGCGGAAGGCCACGGGGTCCCCCACAGCGCACAGCTGGTAACGGAGGACGCAGCCGAGGGCTCTCTCTGAATTGCTCAGCTTCTCATTAATCTGAGTATAGTCCCACCTTCTCCTATTTATCAACGTAAGGAGGCCTCCGAAGCCACAAAGGGAAGAAAGAGTGGGCTTGGGGACGAGGCCCCCGGCAAGGGCAGCTCCGGTGGTCCAGCAGCCCGCCCCGCGCAGCGTTAGGACCCAGCAGAGACAACTCAGGGCGGCTGGGGGGTCCTTCCGGGGAGGTGGGGACAGCAGGCGTCCCAGGGGCGCTGAGTGCTACGGTCCCGCAGGGGAGCAGCTGCAGCACATCCCTCGGGCGACCCGCGAGGACCCGGGCGGGCCGTGCGGGCTGGGGGGCGGAACCGGGTGCCGCGGGGTGCTGGGGGTACTGGGCGCGGAGAGCAGGGCGCAGGAGGGACGTCTGGAGGAGGAGGCCCGCCCCGGCCTCCCTGCACCGCGGCCGGCCCGAAGCCATCCCGAGTCCCCTTCAAAAGTTTGTCCCCAACCAAACCCCTGTCTGCGCGCGCCGAGAGACACAGCCGGGCGAGGCTCTGGGGGCAGACTTGGCGCCCTCCTCCACCCCTCCGGAGACAACAATGGGCAGCCGGCCGAGAGAGCCAGGGAGGCAAGTGTGGAAAATCCCCCAATTTTGCAATGTCAACTGCGGGGCGCTGGGCGGGCGGGCGGCCGAGGCGCTGCCCCCGCGCGCCCGCCCGCGGGACTGCAGCCGGGAGGAGGGCGCCGCCGTCGATCTGCTGGTTCTCGGACTCCGAGCCCGCGCGGCGGGGAGGGAATCTCACCGGGCTCCTGAAGCAGAACTGTAAGCGCGGCGTGCCCTTTCGGGAGCAGAAGTCCGTGGCTTGTTTTTTTACTGGATCATCACATTGTGCCACTAGCCGTGTTCTCTTCTTTTTCTTCGACTGAATTCAGAGGCCATACATGAGAAACTGAGGAAGCACAGGTTCAAGGGACAAAGGTAGCCACGGTGCAGAGCTGCAATTGCTCTTCTTGAAACGCTGAGAACCCTCGGGCTGCCTGCGGCAGACCTTCCGCCCTCCCCAAACCTTCCGCCCTCCCCACAGCCACGTCCAGCTTTAGGGCCACAGGGCGCCTCGGCTATGGGCCAATCAGGTAGGGAGAGACAGGAAACAGTAAGCGGAGCACCCACGGGGGCCAGGGGCCGAACCGTCTCCCTGACCCATCTGGAAATCCGCAGCAGCCCTTCCGTGGCCTGTCGATGCCCGAGACGCCTTCCTGGGTGAAAGCTGCCCCTCGACGCCTGCCTCCGCCAGGTGTCCACCGCCTCGCAGCAGCTCACAGCTGGTGGGCCGTCTGACCTCCGGAACCAGAAACACCTGCAGCCTAGGGGTCTCGAAGTGCGTGTGCTGGGCCTAAAGTGGAAAACTGGGCAAAACCCTGCAGCCCGCTAAGAAGATTCTTTTTCCTAAGAGAACTCTCATACTGGCAGGGTCATGTTAGATCAGATAGCTTCTCCAGGGGCAATGTTTCTGCAGGCCACTGCCACAGCCAATCACAGCAGCTGCTCCTGGGGACCCTTCATCAGGCCCTTCTTCCCTCTCTGGGCCTCAGTTTCCTCACTGAAATCACCACAGGGTGGGGCCACAGGCCAAGCCCAGAGGGGTATGTGGCCTTTCAACAATGCCCCAGCTTTACCACTCTGGGACCATGTTCCCTCCTGGCAGCAGTGCCCATCAACAGGAGCTGACCCTGCACTGCCTGGCCCCCACCCTGGCCTGGGGGAGCCGAGATACACACAGGGATGAGGCTTCCAGGGCTCTGGAGCCAGACAACTGCGACAGGATCCCAGCCCTGCTAACTCACAAGAATGAGAAGTGCCTGGCCGGCCCCAGAGCCAGGCCCTCGAGCCCTTTGAGCCTCAGTTTTCTCTTCTGTGAAATGGGTCTCACAGACTAGGCTGCAGGCCCGCGGGTGGGGTCAGAAATGACATAGCTATTGTCATTTGAGACTGGCACCCAAAGTTCTCAATATGCCCTGCCCCATGGGAGATCATGACCATCTGTTTAAGGACACCTGGTGGGTAACAGCGCATCTGTGCCCTCTTGTCTGGGCTGCTCCTCCAGCCCCACGCAGGACCACGCCTTCAGTTCAGGCACATATCGGGTCTAGAGACTTCAGGCAACAGCAAGCAGCTTCAGCACCCTGGGGTGTTCCTCCAGCACTCCACCCCATAGGGGCCATGCCCCCGTGCCTAGCAAGAAGGAGTCGATACTGGGGAAGCCTCTCCACACTGCCCCAGGCCTCCCTCGATTGGGGACGGTTTTAAAGCCATTTATAAGATGAGCAGGGGCTTTGGGGCCCTGGATGTCACGGAGGAACGCCCTCTTCCACGGCTCAAGCTCAGGGCTCTGCACCCATCTGACCAGAGCAGATGCTCTAGGTCCCTTTGGAAAACTGCACATCCGCTTTCTCGTTTTGGGGTGTGTTTATTCCTGTTCTCCGGGTTTGTTTCCAGGAGAGCTTTCTGGTGTGGTCTTACATATTTTAATAGCTTTTCTGAGACATAAATGACATGCAATAAACACGACCATCCTACCCCCCAGGCAGTGCACTCAGGCCTTAGCAGAACAGAGCACCCTCTGGAGGGGGCATCGGGACCTAGGCCTGGAAGCCCATTCCCTCCCGGAGGCCACACTGGAGCCCTCTGGAGCCCACCCCAGCTGGCCCTGCCACGGTGAGACTGGGGCACAGGTTACGCCTCACACACACATCCTAACTCTCTGGTACGGCCAGGGCCCAGGTGGGAGGGCACTGGGCATGGTCCCCCTCAATGCTGATGACCCCAGACTGAACAGGGAGACACACGCACTCAGACTCATGCACTCGCACGTGAGCGCCCCTAGCAAGCCAAAGACCCCACCCGCACCCCAGGCCAGTTGCAGTCAGGACCCAGGCTGCCACCACCGCAGGCGGGACAGGCCAGGTGACAGGCCCTCCGACCCACCCACAAAACCTAGAAATCAGGGTTTCCTGCTGACTCTCATAATTTTTGAATGTTGGCACGATTCTTTAGGTAATGTTTTCATTGGAGTACAAACCTAAGGGGAAACACCACACATTGGCTGAAATCCCTTCCAGACAAGAAGGGGCTGCACCGGCTGGTCCGCAGGCCTCTGTACACACACGGTTCAGCGCCTCTGCGCAGAGAGGCTCCGGGCAGCGTCCCGAAGTCACGGGAGCAGGAGGGGCCGGCCAGGCCCCGGGTCCCCACCCTCACCTCCCTTTCCCTGCTGACCTTCACCCCCTGCCCCACCCGGCTGGTGGTCCCACCCTTGGTTCCTCGAAGCGGAGTTCCGCCCTCTCGATTTGGCACTCCAGAGCGCCAGGTACAGGTCAAGGCCACTTCTCCCGTGGGGCGAGGGTGGAGACCGTCCGCGGCCGAGACCGGGGAAGAGAGAGACCCAGGCCCGGAGGCGCCAGCCGCCGCGCCCGGGGCCCAGGAGGGCCGCCCGCGCCTCGCTTCCACGCTCCCCATCGCTCCCGCGCTCCTGCCTGCTGGCATCAGGGCCAGGATCGCAGCCGAGCGCCTCGGAGCGGCGTGGCCCTGCCGGCCACAGACTCCCGACCGGCCGCCCAGTGCCCGGGAACGGGCCCGCGATCGGCACGGGCGGCGACAGCAAGAGACGCCGCGAGGGCGGGCCCGGGGCGGGCCGGGGCGGGGCGACGCGGACTGCGGAGACGCGGCGGCGCGCGGGGCGGTGCAGAGCGTTCGCGGCGCGGAGCGGGGCGGCGGGTGCGGGCAGGGGCCTGGGCCGGGGCCGGGTCGGGCCGGGCGGGAGCCTAGCCGGAGGTCGGACCGGGGAGCCGCGAGCCGGGCCGGGCGGGGAGCAGCCATGGCGCCGCGCAGGGCCGGAGCCCGCGCCACCGCGCGCAGCCTGGGCGCCGAGTAGCCGGGCCGGGCCGGAGCGGGCGGCGGCGGCGGCGGCGGCAGCCGAGGCTCTGCGCCCCCGCCCTCCGGGCCCCGCGCCCCGCGCCCGGGCGGCCGGCGATGGTGACACATGCGGCGGCGGCGCGCCGGCGGCAGGACCATGGTTGAGCGCGCCAGCAAGTTCCTGCTGGTGGTGGCGGGCTCGGCGTGCTTCATGCTCATCCTGTACCAGTACGCGGGCCCGGGGCTGAGTCTCGGCGCTCCCGGCGGCCGCGCGCCGCCCGACGACCTGGACCTGTTCCCCACGCCCGACCCGCACTACGAGAAGAAGTACTACTTCCCGGTGCGCGAGCTGGAGCGCTCGCTGCGCTTCGACATGAAGGGCGACGACGTGATCGTCTTCCTGCACATCCAGAAGACGGGCGGCACCACCTTCGGCCGCCACCTCGTGCAGAACGTGCGCCTGGAGGTGCCCTGCGACTGCCGGCCCGGCCAGAAGAAGTGCACCTGCTACCGGCCCAACCGCCGCGAGACCTGGCTCTTCTCCCGCTTCTCCACGGGCTGGAGCTGCGGGCTGCACGCCGACTGGACCGAGCTCACCAACTGCGTGCCCGGCGTGCTGGACCGCCGCGACCCCGCCGCGCTGCGCACGCCCAGGTGAGCGCGCGGGTCCCCGGCCCCCGCGGCCCCACTCGACCGCTCCCGCAGCTGCCACCGCTGCCCTCTGATCTCCCTCGGCCTCCTCTGTGTCTGTCCCCTGCCGGCCTGGCTGCACAGTGCCCGGGCTTCCTCCCGGGTCACCGCCCGCCGCCCCGCCGGGGCCATGGGTCTAGGCTGGCCTCACGGAGCCCCGTGGGTCTTTGGGCGGGGAGGCGGGTTCCAGAGGGGCGCACCTGGGGGGGTTGCCCTCCCCGCGCCCCTCTATACCATAGCGGAACGGGAGAAGTGAGGTGCCTCTCCCTGCACCCTGCACCCGGGGTACCCCCAGCCCTCGGGGGCCGCCTGCAGGCCGGTAGGGGGTGGGGCGGAGCTGCCAGGGAAGGGGTGGGCCCAGCCTGCCGGTGTGCGCAGGTAGAACAAAGGCCTGGTGTGACCCGGCTGGGGGCGGAGAGAAGGTAGTTTCACCTGTCCTCCCACCGGGAAAGAGGAACAAAGGTACCGGTGTGGGGGCCACCGTCCTTCGGACCCACCAGCCAGGGCGGGGGTACCTGGGTAGCCAGACACCTTTCTTCAGGTTGCGCTGGCTTCCCGGGCCGGTGGGGGTGGGGAGACGGGTCTGGCCTGTTGGGGGCAGAGTGCTGGGGCAGCCCTCCTGGGAAGCCCTGGACCCAGGGCAATGCTGGGCGTCACATTTCAAGTTGGAATTGTTTTCCTCCGGTTCCTGCTGGTCCTGTTGTGCCCACGTGTCCTGCAGGGTCACCCCCTTGGGCGCCTTCTTCCCGGGATGTCCAGGCTAGGAAGGACCAGGAACGAGATCTTCTACCCTGGCTTTGTTGCTCTCCCACCTTTCCCCAGGACTGAGTTTGTAGAGGCAGGTGTGCCACCCACTGACCTAGAGCAGTCTCTTGAGGCAGGAGGGTGTGGGCTCTTAGGTGGAGGTGCGGTCCCCTAGAGTTGGCTGGTTTGGGGCTAAGTGTGGTCCAGCTACCGCACCCCCGAACAGCCCCTGTCCTTCTGGTCTTTCTCAGACTCAGAAAATTGAGATCTTTCCAGGCACGGTGCACACACCTGTAATCTTGGCTGCTCCGGGGCTGAGCAGAAGGCTGGCAAGTTGAAGGGCAACATAGTGAGGCCTTGTATCAAAATAAAGAGAAGTCAAAAGGGCTGGGGCTATCATTCAGCACCCCTTGGCTTCAGACCCCAGTACGGTTCACAATGAAAAGGAAAGAGACAGGTCCTGGAGCTGGGGACATATTCCAAGTCTCCTCCAGCTGTGTCTTATCTCCCAGTAGTTGCAGCCTAAGAGGTGGCGGTCTGGGGCCCTCACAGACCCCCCACACCAGTACTGGTTCTGCTGAGCAGGGAGGCTGGACATGGAGCTGGGCCTGCCCGGCCAGGAGGGCACCTCCCTGCCTGCTGGAGGTGGGAGTGGGAAGGGAGTGGAGGGCTGCCCGGAGGCTGGGCCTCTGAAGTGAGCTTACCTGGCGGGGGTACCTGCGCCAGGGTGCCCTCCCACATCCTGTGGTCTCCAGAGGAGAGGGGCTCCACTCCCGTCTCCAGAGGTTGTCCCCAGAGCAGGAGGTGCAGTGATGGCAGTACTGCTCTGCTCCAGGGAGGCCCCAGCACGCCTTTCCCAGATAGGGGTCAAGGGAGGCAAGAATGGAAACGCCATGGGTGCGTCATGGCCTCCCGCGTTCTCTCACTTCACTGACCACCAGCCTTTTGGCCTGGAAGGCGCTGGCTCAGCAGCAGGTGGGCCAGGTGGGGGAGGGTTCCAGGAGGCCCCCTTAGTATTGTCACCAAGCACGTGTCCCTCTTGTCCCTCAGTGTCCCTCTTCTCCCCTTCCTCTCCCTTTGGTTCTGTAGGTGGCTTTTGTGGTGAGCCAGCCCAGAAGAGGCTGAGGGTGTGTTGGGTTTGTGCATTTTCATGTGAGCTGTACCCAGGCCCCTCGGCTGCCTCTGTGCTGCAGAGGTCAGGCTGCGCTTCACCCATCCACCCAGGGACCCTCAGGACCTACTTTCCAGGCAGGAGGTCATGCCCACATGGGCAGGATGGCCGGTGTTGAGTGCCACCTGGTTCAAGAGATTCAGCCGCCTCGCTGTCCTCCTGTCTTCCCCTGCCCTCCCAGGGTCCTGTGTGTGTGGAGCGACCCCTTGGTCCGGGACCCTCTCTGCTCCTTCTCCACATCCCCAGGGCGTTGCAAGGCTTGGGCAGATGCGTCCCTGCCTCGAGGCACGCTTCTAGAACCTTCCAGGGAGCCCCTGGCCTCCTTGCAGCACGACATCCACCCAGGCTGCTCTGAGCTGGGCACACATTCAGGTGGCACATGGAGAGGGACCGGTTTCCGATGCCTTCCTTGGATGTGGTTTGGATCTCCCAGCAGCTGTTGGCGCTTCCCGCCTTGGTAGAGGAAGAGGCGTGTGAGCAAAGCGCTGGCAGGTGCACTGTGGTCCTCTCTGCTGCAGGGGCTGCCTCACCTGTTGGCCTCAGACAGGGCCCTTGTGTGTGACCACCCGGGAAGGACAGCTGGTTGGCTTTGGAGAGGGGTGGCAGCCACAGGCAGCAGCCAGAGGGTAAGGGTGCCAGGGGTTGCTTTAACTAGAGTCTGTCGGCATGCCACGCGCCTGCGTCATCTCCGAGGTCTGCATGGTGCTCCCTGAAGACGACACTGGGGAAGTAGTGTGAGGGTCTTACCTGAGTTGACCTGGAAATGTCCCTGAAATCGTGTAGGCATCATCTGGAACCATGGAGGGCATTTGGGGCCCCATGTGGCTTGTGGGCCATCTTGGCTGGGGTCCTGGGCCCATTTCACATCCTCTGCAGCAGGGCACCTTTGAGAGCCCCTGGTGGGCTCAGTGTCTGTGGTGTCCCCTCGCAAGGACTATATTCCCCTTGGGAGGGGTGGAACCAGCGGTCTCTCGCTGATGACGTGTGTCCTCTCAGGGCCTCAGCCTCGTTCTCCATCCTGCACCCTCCCCTCCCTGAAGTCATCTCAGGTTCCAGAAGCCTGTCAGTGTCACGCCTGGGCTGCCCTCCCTGAGTTCTGCTGGCTTCTCAGTCTCTGCCCAGAGGACCCCCCCCATCCTTTCCTGGCTTCTTACTCCCCCATCCTGTTGCCTTAGGCTCCCTTGGCTGAGCTCCACCCGTTACCCTGGCCCATCTGTGGAGCCTTAGTGTGGCTGTGGCCTCAGGCCCAGGAGTGTTGCCCTCATGTTGGCACCAGCCAGAACATTTTACTCTGGTCTCACAGCCTCTGTCCTGCCATTCCTTGTGAGTCTTTGTCAGATTCCAGTCCAACCTGAGTGCTGTGCTGTTCCGAGAACCTGGGCGCTCCCCAGTAGGCCAGGACGGCGGGCACAGGCTGGGTTGGGGTGTTCCTGCGGCACTTGGCAGTTTCCAGTACGCCTTTGTGGTCACTTTCTTTGAGATCAAGGGACGCAGTCGGCATCACTGCAGTGGGGGGCAGATGTTACCCAGAGTGTGAGGTAGGGGCCAGCGGACAGGCCAGGGGCATCACCTAGCCCACGTGGTCCTGAGGCCTTTGGTTGAGATGAGAAGACAGTCTGGGGCCAAGATGTCATGAGCTAGATTTTCACTAAAAAACAAAAAATAACAAGCGCCCCTTCTTTTTAAGGGGACACATGAGAAGAAGACAAACTTTCGCATGGTTCGCGGTCAGAATCCTCTTGGTTCTCGGGCTCCTGGGCCCACGTCTGCTGTGTGCACCCCAGGGGCTGAGCTAGGCCAGGGCCCACGCCCTGCCGGGCACCTCCCATGTGCAGCAGCACCTGGCGGGGCCCAGCTGTGGCCTGAGGATGTGCCTGCTCCTGGCTGGAAAGCCCTTTCCGTGTGGACTCGAGCTCAGCCGGGTCCCGGAGGCTGTGAAGCCCCGCTGGTCACTGGTCAGAGCAGGTTCAGGCGGTGCCTTTCTCAGCGGGAGTCCACGGAGTTTGGCCACTGTTCTGGGGGAGGCCGTGTTGGGTCTGGAATCCTTTGGGGTCCTGGAGGGAGGGCGGAGGAGGGGCCTGGCGCTCTCAGTGAGGGCCTTTGAGTCTCTTCTTTCACATGCCCTCCTTCTTGTTGTAGTCTTTGTTTGTGGTGGCTGAGCAGGAGGAAAGACAGGGAGAAAAGAGACACCGCCGTATTCCTCACACGTAGTTTTTCCTCTGTGATTGAAACTAGTATAAATTACATCATGAGTGTGGCCCCGTGTCACTGGTGCTGCAGATGGTCCCCACGCTGGGTGCCCCAGGCTGGCTGTCGTGCTTGGAACAGGCAGGTTTCCAGTTTCTCACTCCTTTAAGGAATGCTGCTGTGGACTCCTCTTGTGCAAATATTTTGCATAGCTCTGATTTCCTCTGGAAATTCCTAGGAGTGGAATTTCTGCATTGAAGAGCCCAAGTGTTTTAAAGCTCTAGACACAGATGTTAATGTACTTTTCAGAGAGTCCACCCCTCGTACTTCTTGCTCGTGGTATTGGAGAGCCCTCTCAGTGCAGCCCTCCTTGCTGCCAGTGTTGTAAGACACTACGCTTTCTTCAATCTGTCTTGTAGGGTTTTTTTCAAAGTCCTGCCTCACTCGAACACCACTGGGTTGGCCTATCACTTTAAGGGACTGGGGGATGACTTGGTTACTTTCTTCTCTCTGAGATACCTGGTACCCTCACCTTAAAGGAGGAGAAGGTTATTTCAGCTCACAGTCTGTAGAGGTTTCATTCATAGTCAGCTGGCTCCAAGGCAGGGTGGCATAGCAGTGGGGCAGAGCAGAGGAGAGCTGCTCAGAGCAGGCAGGGAGAAGCAGAGAGAGATCAGGGGAGGCGGAGGGAGACAGACCCTGCTGGACCTCGTCCCCGGTGACCACTTCCTCCCACCAGGCTTCACCTCCCATCTCCACATTTAGCTATAGACTGTCACACCCCATGATCAGTCACCTCCCCAAAGCCCCACCTATGAGCCCGTGAGGCTGTAGGGGACACTAGATATAAGCCATACCAGGGAGACCAGGCCCTAATCCCGGCAGGTGCCCCTTGCCTGCTCATGGATGTCTGCATCTTACCCTTGGGGGGAGGGCAAGGGGTACAGCTGCCAGGGCTTGTGGTCCGAGGGAGAGGGACACAGGCCCTGGGACAAGCGGGAAAGCTGGCAGAGCAGCTCCTGTCCCCTGGCTCTTAGCAGGAACTTACAATGCAGTGATCTCACTTGACTCCCACTGTAGCTTGGATGTAGTTCTTGGGGGGTTCCCCAAAAGGTGCGTGTGTCGGGAACTTGGTCCCCAGTGTTGTAGGATTGAAGTAGTGGGCCCTTTAAAAGGTGGAGCCTAGTGAGAAGTAACCAGGTTCCCCAGGATCGCCCCCAAAGGGGGCAAAGGTAGGTCCCCTTCAGAAAGGGCTGTGCACAAGAACCCGGCCCCTCCTGGGTCCCCACTCCTTCCTGTGGCCCTGCGATCTCTTGTGCCTGCTCGCACCCTAACATCCTGAGGCCCTCACCAGAGCCCAGCCAAAGGGCCCCATGCCCTTGAGGCTCCCAGAACTGCAAGCTGAATAAACCGCTCTTCTTCATAAAGCACCCAGCCTTGAAATCTTCATTACAACTATGGAAAACAGACTCAAACAGCACATAGTGCTCCCACAAAGCAGGTGTTACGGAGAAAGGCCCATTTTTCTGCAAAGGCAGTTAAGGCCCAGAGAAGTGATCAGAGCACCTAAGCCTGGAGGGCTGGGGGCCAGAAGGCAATGTCGCCCTGAGCCCTCTGATGCACCCCCAGCCACCACTGGTGAACGACAGCCACGCGCTCCCGTGCAGACCTGCATCGTCAGGGTTCCTGGGAAACATCTGGCACGTCCACCGGTAGCTGCCAGACAGCAGTCGGCCAACTTCTGGCTCTGGGCAGGGAGCACCGGGAGGTTTGCCGACAGCAGAAACATCCAGGCAGCACCGGGCGGCTTCTCGCGTGGCATGGCAGCACCTGCCACCCCTTCCCCGCGTGGTCAGGTGTTCTCAGGTGGTCCTGAGCCCTGGGAAGAATGGGGCGGCAGCGCTGGGAGTGTAGCCTCTGAGCTGTGTATCCCCGTGGGTGAGGAGGGGGAGCCAGGGCACTCCCTGCCCTTCCTCAGCTCCCTTTCTGGGTGCCTTCGCCCTCCCACTTGGCGCCCCAGCAGTGAGTCCTATGGGAAGGGCCCAGGGTATGTCACAGGAGGACCCCGCCACGGGCTGACACCTCACCTGGTGTGTAGTGTGAGGTGCTGGGGTTTGAAGAAGCCGCACCGTCGGGGGCAGTTACTGAGAAGGAGCATGTGGGGGTTGGTGAGGAGGCCCAGGGCTGGGAGGGTGTGCAGTTTAGGCCAGCAGTCTCCCTGGCCACTGGCATATGCGTGGGGACCACACTTCTGTCCCCCTGCCAACACCCCGTCTAGGTGATGTGTCTTTGCAAAATGTTTTTTTATTTAAAATCATCATTCTTGCGATCTTATTTTGGGGAACTCAGTTGGCTTTCTCTTCCTAGTAAGATTTAGTCTGTTTTTGGTTTTGTTCTGGAAGGGAGGGTGCTATGCTGAAGAGAGAAGTCCTGAGCTCCAGGGGATGAGCTGCTACAGGCAGAGGGGTGTGCGGCTTCTGAGGGGTGGGGAAGCGGCTCCACATTGGGGTTTTGCATCACAAGTAGGAGTATTGGCCCAAGGTAGGACTCTGGAAATACATCATGTGAGCCCTGCAGCTTGGCAGGGATAAATGAGAAGGAGAAGACCTGGGACAGGACAGCAGGAGTGGGGAGCAGCGGGCCGTGGTATCACGTCTGCCCTGAATGCAGGCCAGGCACTTTCTGGCTATGTAACTTGTAGCCCTGTCCTTCCTGGGTAAAATGCCCCCTTCCTGGTGTGACGTCGGTCATCCCAGGTCCCCAGCACAGAGGGGCTGTCACTGGGGAAATATTCCCACATGCAAGAGTTAGAACGCCAGTCAGTCCCTGCCCTCCAGAGCCAGGGTGGGCACTGGCAGAGGATGTCCAGGGTAGACGAGGGAGGAGCCTGCCAAGCTGCTGTAGATGACACACAGCCCAGCCCAGCCTCAGCCTCAGCGTGAGGCCGGGACCTGCAAACCTGCAAACCTGGCCTGGGTGCCCTTGTCCCCACTGCCAACAGCTGTGCCTGCAGGGGCCACTCCTGGGCCAGGCTCGCAGCCAGCACTGTGGGCCCGGGGCCAGCGTGTCCTCCCTTGTGACTTGGCCAGTGTGGCTCTTGGGCTCAGGTAAACATGTTGTTCCCTCGCTTTCAGCATTTCTAAAACGGAGACGCCTGCCCACCATTTTTTTCTGTGGAGGCCCCAGTGACCTGTGACTTTCCATGACCTTGTGGTACCTCCAGCGCCAGGGGTACAGTTCTGCTGTGGGCTTTTTCCTACAGAAAGCTTCAATGAGTCCTGTCACTTCTGCGGATCAAAAAGCATCCTCCAGAGCTGGCAGGGGGGTGGCTTCTGTTCCCACTCAGTGAATTGGTGGGTTCAAGGGCCAGCACGGAGCTTCTGAAGTCAAGCAGGTAGAGGCCCACTCTCTAGGACATCCCCAAGTGTCAGTGCCGGGACACCTGGGATGAGCCATGCTTCAGCTGTGAGGGTCTCCTCTTCATCCTGTGGACGGACCCCTCCCCAAGACCCTTGACACCAAGCCCCCAGGAACTGAAGATCTGGAGCAGCGCCAGTGCTGAGTGACAGGCGGTGTCCCTTGGGTGTGTTGGCTGTTCCTCCTCCCGGCCCCCCAGCTCCAGGCACCCCCACAGGGTGTCTGCAGGAGCTCAAAGTGTTCACCTCTGTTCCGCGGCAGGCACCTAATGAGGTGACACCTCTGTTCCCCACCCAACCTGTCTGCCTGCCCCACAGCCACTGTCTGGCATTTTATCTCTTTTCCTATGCCTTTGACCACCTTTAAAAAACAAAACAAAAAAAAAAAAACACATTTCCAGTACTGAGGATTGAACCCGGGGCCATCACTCTGAGCTTTGTCCCCAGCCTTTGAATTTTGAAACGTTGCCCCAGGTGGGCTCAAACTTGCCATCCTGCTGGCTCCCAGAGTGCTAGGATTACAGGTGTGTACCGCCACGCCCAGTTCAGGGTGCCTTTCGCATCTTCGACACAGAGCCAGGTATCTGCTCTGTTTTGATGTCACAAACTTCTAGACCCTGTATCAAACCGTACTTCACCTCCACGACCCTGGGCATTGTATCCATGTTGGTCCGTGACATGCATACTTAATCCATCCACTACCAGATTTAACACCATGGTTGTGTAGACAGAGCTTCTTCTCCCTCAGCCTTTTTCTGAGAGCAGCCAGGGGGTGTTTTGCTTTGGCTGTCACAGGTGACAGTGACATGCCTGTACACAGTCCTGCGTGCCCCTAGCAGAGGGCCGGAGGTGTCCCGTCCTCAGCCCAGAGCGGGTCCTTCACCCCTAACCTTACTGGACCTGAGATCTCCTATCCTTTGGGCCAGCAGACAGGAATTTTTGCAGTCTAGTGGCCATAATGGGACCCCTGTCTTAGCACACATTCGCCTGCTGACTGGCAATATCCTTTGGTGTGTTTTTTGGCCTTGGCGGTATCCTCCCCTAGTTACCTATTTGTATTTTTGGCCTGGGTTTTCCGCTAGGGCATTGTTTGTTCTTTTCCTATTTGTGTGTAGGGTTCTTTGTGTATTCTGCTTCCATGGGTGATATTCCTGGTAGGTGTCACCTCTGTGTGTCCACCTGTTCTGCACGTGGCTCTGGGCCTGGGGCTTACAGCATGTGCACTGGGTAGGGGCCAGGCTGGCCTGGGTGCAGCCTGTCCTGGTGTCCACACTTGGGGAGGATGTGCCTGCTGACTCTGAACCCTTCTGGGACCTTTGCATTAGGGCCTCAGGCAGAGGCCCAGAAGGCTGAGTGGGTGGACAGATGGCCAGCCACTGTCCTCCCTGCAGGACAGCCAAGCAGCTGCATGAGCTGAGCACTGAAAACAAGCCTGCAGGACCTCATGCCCTCGGCCCCACTTATTGGGATCCTCTGAGACTGAATCAGAAGAAAAAATCTTGCAGCTGAAACCGGTGCCCTGAAGTCACAGGACTCTCCCCGCTCCTGATGGACATGGGGGTGGGCCTTCCCCAGCCAACTCCTGCCTGTGTTGTGCCCACAACCTGGCCAGGGCACTGGACACCTACACTCTGTGCCTCAGTCTCCCTGTGACCGCGACAGTGCAGTTCCTCTGTCTCCATCCTGGAGGCCAGCCCAGCAGATGATGTCCCCTCAGCATCATTAGCTCAGGCCACACCCTGGGCAGCTGTGTGGACAGAGCTCCCAGCCTAGGACAGGAGCGTATCCTTGTGCCTGCCTTGGAGCACACCCTGCCCCGTCATCCCTCCCCCCAAGCTCAGGAGACAGCCCAGCGGAGGAGCCCCCAAGTTCTGGTCCAGAAGAGAGTTAGAAAGCTCTTGCTGCTGAGCAGGGCCTGCGGAGCCCTGGGAACAAACATGGGCACACATGTGTGACCCAGCAGTGGCAGCGGGAGTGTCTACCCTCCAAGTTTGGATAGCTAAAATTCACACATAAATATTTACCTCTCTGGAGCTTTGGTGTCCTTGGGAAACAGCTTTGAGGTTTTGTGTTGCGTCACCATGGTAAGAGGCAGGATGGGTGTCCTTTCTAAGCAGCAAGGCTGCAGCCAGGCGTCGCGTGCAGTGTGGCAGTTTCTCCAGAATGTGAGCCAGACCGCAGCTCACAGGCAGAGGCCTTGGGGAAGCTGCCTAAGCGTGTTACTGTGGGAGAACCGAGGCGCACAGGCATCCTGCCCTAGGGTCAGAGTCCGAGTGATTGGCCACCTGGCCGGAGGCGAGGCATTAGGTCTAACGTGGCTGCTTCAGAGAGGATGGGGCAGGTGGATGGGGGACAGCAGAGCAGATGGTCTCCCAGGGGGCTGGGAAGGTTTCTGCTGTCACCTGCCCTGGCACGAAGCCCTGCCTGGGAAATGGAGGCTCAGCCGACAAGGCTCCGGCCCTCCTTCCGCCCCACGCCCAGCCCCCTGCAGGCCCCTGCAGCCCCCAGGGCTAGGCTGCCCTCTGCTCTGCTCCGTGGGCGGGGCACAGCCTCCGTTCCCTGGGGGAGGGGAGCAGGTCCAGGCAAGTGCAGGTGGAGGGCTGCTGTCAGTCCACCTCCTGAAAGTTAGGGGCCCGCTGAGACACACTTCAAAACCACCCCGCATGCCTCAGGAAGCCGTCCTGTAAGGAGAGATTTGTTCCTCTGCTTTCCTGGAAGCTGCGCTGGCAGCTTGCCCATAGGAAAACCTCGTTTTTATGAGGGGTGGTCTGGTTTCAGCCATGTGGGTGAGAGGCAGGAGTGGGATCCGCGCGGCACTGTTCAGGGCAGTAACGTGTCATGTCTGCCCACCGTTGTTGAGTGGTCAGGTGGAAAGGGGGCCTGGCAGGTGTCAGGCTGCCTCCATCAGGGCCATGGGACATGCCCAGGCCAGCAGAGGTTCCAGCCCAGGAACCAAAGAGCTTAGGGGACACCATTGCCGGGGTGTCTTTCTTCTTGCTCAGCCTGCACCGCGAGGCTCCCTCTGGTCCCTCCAGTCCCTGTGGCTCAGCCTTGTTCTCCCCGCCCTCCCCAGCCTGGGTCCTGCCACCACTGATCACTGTTTCCCCTGGCCTGTTCCTCCAAGTCCCCTGTGGCCCAAGGAGGAGCTGAGTGTGCACAGGTGGCCTGGGGCCACAGATGGCATTGGTTTGGCGCAGCCCAGCTGCCCGGTGGTGCACCAGTGACCCTGTCTGTGTGGCACATCAGGTGCGCTACTGTGGGTCATCGGGAGGGCTCCCAGGGCCTGGTTCAGTGGGTTACCATGGAACTCAGGGTGATAGCGTGCAGGGGTGTGGGGGTGCTTGGCCACAGGAGAGGGAGCAGGCGGTCATCTCCTGGGGAGATGCTGGGGTGTTCAAGTATAAGCCAGCTCAGGGTGGCTGCCATGGCTGGGACACAGCCATCCCCATCACAGTCGCAGTTGTAGGAAAACCACCAGAGGTGAGGGAACAAAGCACAGAGAACAAGGCTGAGCCACAACGACTGGAGGGGTTTGCTAGACCAGCCCTGTGGGCTTCCTGGTCTGGGAGCCCCTGCCAAGTGACACCTTCCACCACTTGACAAGGCCACCAATGTCCTGAGCTGGTCATAGCAGAGAGGGATTCACCCTCTCCAGGCTGGAGGTCTTTCTAGAGGCCTGGGCTGACATCTAATAACAAGGCAGCCCACAGGGGACCATGTGCATCAGGCACTTGTTTCCTCCATCTGCCCAAGCCCAAGCCGGACCACTCAGCACGAGCACCAGGAATAGTAGCAGCTCTGTCCTGAGGGGCATGTGGGCCTCCTTTTGACAGGCCTAGCCCATGCACTGTCCCTGTCCCTGGGGCACACTGAGCTTCTTAAGGGCCAGGCATGCTTCAGACAGTGGCATGGCCAGTGGTATCCCAAGGGGTGGCCGACTCAGTTTCTGGAGACACAGGACCTGTAGTATGTCCATGTAGATAGACAGCAGATGGGCGGGGGGGTGAACAAGCAGGGATTTACGGCGGGAATTGACTCAGTGATTAATGGAGACCAAGGTGTTTCACAGTAAGCCAGCATTTACAGCATCCAGAGCCAGGGATGCCAATGGCCTGGCCCAGCCCAAGGCCAAAGGCCTGCTAACTGGAACTCTTGATGTCCAGGAGAAGGAGAAGGGTGTCCTGGCTCCCCAGGGGAGCAAATCCACCTGTGCTTTGCCACTGTCGCTTGCAGGCCCTCCGTCGTTTATGTGGCGCCCGTCCACATTGGGAGAGGACGAGTCTTATTGCATCTGCTGATTGCCATGCCCGTTTCTTCCCGAAACCCCTCACAGGTACACCTGGGCATCACGCTTTACCAGCTCTCTGGTAATTCCTTTCTGCAGTCAAGTCGACACCCGAACTGGGCCATCATGGTGCCCTTTGAGTCAGGACCCAAGTGGGAAGCAGTGGCCAGCAGCCAAGCCAGTTGACCAGAGTGGCAGCAGCATTCTCCAAAGGGAGCCTTGGTTATTTATTTTCAGGTGCCCACTTGATGCCAACTTCCTTAACAGGCAATAGGATGTTGGCAAGGTGATCAGCAGGTGGCCAGGGTCCTCCTGGTAGGGCCGGCCAAGTGTCCCCCGTCATCTGTGCAGAGTCTCCAGGCTCCACTAGGGGAGACTCGGTGGCATGTGGTGTTTATGTAGTTCACCTTCAGGGTCTCCTCCTGCTTGTCCTGAACAGCAAGCGGCCAGAGGAGCCAGAGGACCAGGCCCAGCAGCACCAGCCCCACCTGAGCTGGTACCCCTGTGTCCCTGCAGGCCCTGTTCCCCATTGCCTTCCTCCTGGGTGATCTCCCCTCGCTCCACCATCCTGCCACTTACACACACTGCGGGCCTTGGTCCGTTCCTGCCATGGGCACTGCCGTTGCCTTCTGGATTCCTCTGCCTACAAAATGGAATTTTGCATCCCCAGCTACAGCAAGGGTGAAGTGAGGCCAGGAGTCAGCACGTGGGTCAGCTCAGGCTGGCCTGAAAGGTCCCAGCTCCACGGGGTACGGGGCAAGGACCCCAGGGTTTGTCCTAGGCCTTGGTGTCTGCACTGCTTTGCAGCTCCCCTGCACTTTGCAGAATGAGTAAGTGCCACGGAGTCTTACCTGATTGGAAAGGCCGGGAGCTCAACCCTGCTCTTCACCCTCTTTACAGCTGGGGGCCACACAGCCTCCCCTCAAGTTGGCCACTGGAGCCCTGCACAGCCTGGCTGCCCACCCTTTGGTTTCTTGACCACCAAGGTCAAGGGAAATACCTTAAAACCAGATGAAGAGAGGGGACATCCTGGTGCTGCCACTCTGGGGGGTGACAGGAGGGGAGCCAGCCACAGGCACAGGAGGCAGCAGGATGGGATGAAGAAGCTGAAGGAGGTGACAGGCTGTGTGCTGGAGGATACAGTGGGGGAGGACACCCTTCCTGGGCCACAGAGAAAGACGTGGACCTGCCCTGAGGGAGCTGCCGCCCATCCCCAGGGAGCCACTGACAGGGCTGAGCAGGAACTGCTGCAGATGCAGGTGTTTGCACCTGGAAGCCAAGCAAGAGCCTGTACACAGTGCTCACGTGGGTACACCGGCCTGGCTGCTCAGACCCAGCCCTTCTGACCCCGGTGTGCCGTCAGCAGCCACTCTGCTTCCAGGTCCACATCTGAACTCGGGGTCCCACCACTCAGCACCCCCGTACCTCTGAGGCCCTCTGGGGCAGCAGTGCCAGCTTGGAGCCCAGGTCTGGCTAGAGCCCCAGTGCTCAACCTTTGTGGCCGCTTGTGTGTGGCAGCACCTGCTGGTGTGCAGGTGCTGGCAGGTGTTCCTGAGGGACAGCGCCGGCCTCCTGGCTCAAGCAGAAAGGTGTTCTGGTTGGGCTTCCTGTCTAGGGACAGCACCCAGAGGCCCTGTGGAGGGCTCAACCCTCTGCCTCCTGCCCACAGGCCGGTGGAGAAGTGAGTGAGCCATTCCGATGGTGGAGGCGCAGGCCAGCGTGGTGCGCCCACTGCCCACGGGGGCCAGAGGAGGAACAGGCCCCTGAGCCCAAGGACACCACCAGCTGTGGCTTTCCCAGGCCCTGAAGTTCTGTTGGGGACAGTGTCACCCACAGGCCTCACCCACACACGTACTTCCCCAAGGGCAGCCACGCTCGCACTCACTGACCCACATACTGCCCTGCACACATGCGTATGCACACACTCATGCACCCTCCGGCAGCAGCGTGTACTTCAGAGCCTCCAGTGACTCAGAAACATTCGGAATGAGAATTCCTTTTTTCTTACAAGTGGTTGGCCCTTTGCGATGTTTCCTCCCAGCTGGAAATTCCTTCCCTCTGGTCCCACTGAGAGCTGAGCAGTTTTCCCCTCGGTGGCTGGGCTGCTCCTGCATCCTGAGCTCTCAGCCTCGGCTGGGATCGCAGAGGGAAGGCTTTTGCTGGTGATGTGTCACTGCAGATGGGGTGGGGGCCTAGAGCCCCATGCAGGAATAGGGGTGCTGCCCACTTAGGAGGCTGTGGCAGGGGTGATGGAGTACGCCAAAGCCCAGCTCCAGACCCCGTGAGCTTGGGGCTCCCTGCTGCCCTCCCAGAAGAAGTGGACCGGGGCTGTGGTGTGGACACCGGCATTCCTGCCCGGGCAGTGTGATGGGTGGGCTGGGCGGGCCCCCATGTGTACTGTCACTGCCCTTGACATGGCCACACACCGTGGTGGCTCTCAATACAAGGACAAGGGATGGGATGGGGCGGGGCGGGGCAAGCTGGCCTGTCCTGTCCTGAGAGGCTGCAAGGACCGCTGCCATGGCTGTGTTGGCAATTCCTGTTGGGGTGGTCTTGAGGAGTGACGGGGGAAGCCCACACCACACAGGCCCCAGGGGCAGGGCACCCTTGTGTTGACATGTGTCGCCTGTCCCTCCTACCCCGCCTGTGGCCCTGCTGATAGAGGGAGCACAGATGGGAGGCTGGGTAGACAGCTGTAGACTGGCCTTCCTCCTGAGAGTGACCTCTGGGGACAGGCTTCATGCCTGAGGTAGACACCCCCTCACCCCACCCTCCCGTGTGGCCAGAGACGCAGGTGGTCAGGCCAGCCGGGGTTGGTGTGGGGAAGGAAACAGGCACCTCCTTGTTCCATTGGGTCCCGTCCCTGCCAGGGTGCAGGGGTGAGGAGAGGCTGTGCTCTCTGTCTCAGCTGGAGCAGACATGCCCAGCCCCTGCCCTGCCCGACCAAAGCACAGGAACAGGGTTCCCTGCAGGTCCAAGTACATTTCCACCCCCTGCAGGACCAAGTGGGATGCCCTCAGTCTCCTCTTTGGTCCTCTTTCTTGGAGAAAGCCTAGGATGGTCCCACCTACCCTTGCAGGAGGGAGGAGAGGTGAGCAGCCGCTTTAGACTAGGTCATTCCTGAGGCACCAGGGAGTGGCTGCAGTCACTCCTTCATGGGGGAGCCTATTTTGGATTCTTTTTTCTTACTTGTCATAAAATATACACAACGTAAAATGGATGTTAGGCATTTTGGATGTACATTTCAGTGACTTGAAGCAAATTCACCTTGTGCAGCCATCAGGGCCATCCATCCACTACCAGATTTAACACCATGGTTGTGTAGACAGACTTTCTTTTCCCTCAGCTTTGTTCTGAGAGCAGCCAGGGGGTGTTTTGCTTTGGCTGTCACAGGTGACAGTGACATGCCTGTACACAGTCCTGTGTGCCCCTAGCAGAGGGCCGGAGGTGGCCCGTCCTCAGCCCAGAGCGGGTCCTTCACCCCTAACCTTACTGGACCTGAGATATCCCGTATCTTCCTAAATGGAAACTCTGAGCTCATTAAACCGAAATCCCCCACTCCCATTCCCCAGCCCCTGGCGCCCACCATCGGAACTCCACTCCGCTAGGCACCTCATACAAGCAGAATCATACAACATTTGTCTTTCTGTGACAGGCTTGGCATAAAGTCCTCTAAGTTTGTCCCATGTTGTAGCATGTGTCAAAGGCCTCTGTCTTTTTAGGGCTGAATAATATTCTGTTATGTATATTATCACATCTTGCTTACCTGTTCACCCATCAGTAAACACTAGGGTCACTTCCACTCTTGTTACTGTGAACACGTGTGTCCGAATACCCCCTCCAGGCCCTGCTGTAGATTCTAGAGTGTGTGGTCAGGTATGTCTCTAAAGAAGAAATTGCTGGACCGTATGGTAACACTGTATCTCACTTTTTGGGAAACTGTCATATGGTTTTTCACAGCAGCCGCACCATTTTACAGTCCCACCAGGAATATTCACAGCTTCTGATTTCTCCGCATCCTTGCCAGTATTTACTTTCTGTGGGATTTGCTTGTTTGGTTTTGACTTTGCCTGGGGGGGTGCAGTGGCTGTTCACAGGTACATTTGCACAATTGCTGCTTAGTGCAGACACCCGATGAGCACAGTGCTCTGTAGCCCTGAACTCCTGGGCTCAAGGGACCCCCCCCCCGCCTCAGCCTTCTAAGTAGCTGAACCTACAAGTGCGTGCCACCACATCGGGCTGGTTTCATTGTGTCTGTAGTAGCCATCCTAGTGGATGTGAAGCGGTTTCAATTTGCATTCCCCCAGTACCAGCCTTTTCATGTGCTCACTGGCTGAGCGTACACTGTCTTTGGAAAAACGTCCATTCAAGTTATTTGCCCAAGTTTTACTTAGGTTGTTTGGCTTTTTTGTTAAATCACAAGACATTTTGGATATTAGTCTCTTTTAGATATATTATTTGCAAACATCTCTCCTTCTGGAGGTTGCTTTGTCACAAAGTTCATACTGTCTTTTGATGTGCAAAAGTTTTTTTGATGAAGCTTGGTTTATGTACATTTTCTTTTGTTGCCGTATTCAAGAGACCATTGCCAGATCCAGTGTCATAAAGCTCATCCGTGTCCTAAGAGTTTTACAGCTTTGGCTATTTTGGCTTTTGGCTATTTCGATCAGGGGTGCGTTCTGAGTTGTTAGTGTGATAGCAGTGGCCCAAGGCTGCAGGTGTAGCTCCGTGGTAGAGGGTGTGCCTTGTGTGCGGCGGGCTGTGGGTTCTGTCCCTGGTGCTGAAGGAAAAGGAAAGAGATGCGTTCAGCTTTACTCTTCGGCATGTGATATCCAGCTTTCCCATTCTTTTTTGAGTGTTGAAGAGACTCTTTTCCCTGGTGAGCAATCGTAGCACCCTTTAGGAAACTAAAAACTGTCTGGCCGTATATGAAAGCGTGTATTTCCGGGCTCTGTGTTCCCTTGGTCTCTGTCTTCATGCCATGTTACATTGTTGTGCTTATTGCAGCTTTGTAGTAAATTTTGAAATCTGGGAATGTGAGTCTTACAACTTTGTTCTTATTTATCAAGCGCTTTGGTTGTTCAAGGTTCCTTGAAATTCCATGTGAATTTTAGGATGATTTTTCTTTGCATACAGAGAATGGTTTGGGCTATCATAAAGACTGGGTTGGACCTTTAGATTTGGTTGGGGAGTACTGACACCTTTCTTAATGATGCTAGGTCTTCAGATCCATAAACACAGGACGTGTTTGATTTACGTCTTACAACATTGCTAGGTCAGTTTATTGGCTCTAGTTTTTTGTGGATCCTTAGGGTTTTCTACATACAAGGTCATGTCATCTGCAGAGGTTACTTTTCCCTTGCAGTTTGGGTGCTATAAAAAGTGCCAGAGACTGGGGACTTAAACATTGTTTCTCCCCGGAAATAAGAGACTGGGAGTCCAGAATGAAGGGCTGCAAAATCGAGTGCCTGGCTCCTTGGCCCATGCCCTGTGTGTGTCCTCACATGGCCGAAAGAGACAGAGATCATCACAGCGGTCCGTGCACAAGGGCTCCATCAGGGGACCCCACCTTTAGTCCTGTCACAGTGGGGGTCAGGGCTTCTATGAACATCCAGTCCGTAACGGTGGCCTTCACTGAAGTAGTTTTCTCCTCTTCCTAGTTTGTGGAATGTTTTTATCATGAAAGCAAGTTGAATTTTGTCAATTTTTTTTTCTGCATTTGTTGACCTGTGCTTTTTTTTTCCTTCATTTCATTAATGTAGCATATTACACTGATTAAATTCCAGATTTTGAAACATCTTAAACCATCTTTGCACTCCAGATCTACTGGTCATGATATAGAATCATTTTAGTATGCTGTTGAATTCAGTTTTCAAGTATGTTGTTGAGGGTTTTCGTATTAGCATTCACAAAGGATGTTGGTGTCTGGTTTTCTTGTGTCCGTGTCTGGCTTTGGTATCAGTTGATGCCGACCTCAGGATGAGTTATAAGGCCTTCTGTCCACTTCAGTCTTTGGGAAGAGTTTGGGAAGGATCGGTGTTTCTTCTGGAGGCACATGCTGCAAGTGGACACCAGGTGCTGCCTGGCTGTGTGGCCCTGGGCAGGGACCTCTATTTCACTGTGCCTGCCTCCTGGACCTTCAGTGGCAGGACTCAGTATCCCCTACCTGGGGTGGGGTAAAGGCCAAGTGAATAGGTGGGTACCAGTTGTTGGAAGGTAGCTGGTGTGGCGGAGGCTTAGGGGTGGTGGACCTCTGTTAGCCATCACTGTCACACCATGATCGTGGCAGCACCATCTGTCCTACACAGAGGGACCGGGGCTCAGAGGACACCAGGCCTGCCTGAGGTTACTCGAGTATCCGTGCCTTACTGGGCACCCCCAGCCCCGTTGACTTCATACCCTCGCTTTCCTGCCTCCAAGGAGAAAAGCAGAGGGGGTGGGGAGTTAGGGTGGGTTGCGGACCCACTGAGCCTTGGAGCAGGGTGTCAGGGCAGCAGTGCTCCATATTTCCATCATTCCTCCAGAGCCCACCTGGGGTTGTGTCCCTGAGAATTAGCACAAATGTCCCTGAAGGACAGGGTTTCAGGGAACAGAGCCTGCCAAAGCCATGCTGACACCTTCATTCCTTCTGGGAAGTCACAGCCAGGGAAGGTGGTCGAGGACCTCCTGTGTCCCCCACTCCCTATACACACACCCTCATGGCCTGAGCCTCCCCATGGCATCCTGGTTGGTATCTGACTTCTGCAGGGTGGGCCTGGCACTGCCCACCAGCCTGCTATCTCCTCGGGTCACATCCCTCCCCCTCCCCAGGCCCCACAGGCTGGAGAGAGCACTGTCCCGAGAGCTCACACCCACAGCTGCTCCAGAATGGACTCATGGCTAAAGGCTGCCCGCCTGAGGGCCTTCAGGAGTAGGCAGCCTGGAGAATAGCAGATGCTCGCAGTAAGATCCAACGTGGGCTGCAGCCTTGCTGCTGTGGGTGCAGGTGCTTCCTGGGACAGGCGGGTCCTCGCCCGAAGCCCATCCCTGTCTGCATGCAGACAGGTGCGACAGAGCTGTGAGCCGTCACAGGCCAGCAGCTGAGAGCACAGCACTGCGGTGCTGGGGACAGAGCAGATGCAGGATCTCGGCAGAGTCTGCTGTGGCCGTGCTGTGATTCTGTGGTCCTGGAAGTTGGGGGCAGAGGCAGTGCTCTGTGGAGTTCGGAGCAGGTGTCCAGCAGGGGTCTAGGGCAGGGAAGAGATGCGAGCTCACAGGACCCAAGGGCATCCCTGGAATGGATCCCAACCTGCAGCCTGGAACCCGGGGGTCCAGCGTCTGCCCACCCGCCGGCCATTCTGTGGTCTAAGGCCAGCCATGGGACCAACTGGCCCCTTCTCCCAGCTTCCTGCCCCCACGCTGGTTGTTGACATTCTCACAGGTGCGCTGGGACTCGACTTCCTTCCCCGGCCAGGGAGGCTGTCCTTCTGTCCTCTCCTCATGCGTCTGCCCCAGGGGCCATTCCAGGCTGGGAGGGGCAGTGGATCCTGGGAAATCGGAAGCAGCTCTCCAGACCTCCACTGCTCTGGACACACAGGGCTCCTCCTCAGTTTCCGCACCAGGAAAGTGTCTGTCAGTGGGGACTGCAGTCCCCGTCACAGCTGAGTCGGCCCTGGCTTCTGTGCAGCAGCTGTCGTGATTGTTTCTTGCTGAGGTTCAGCCCAGGCGAGGCAAGGCAAGCGGCACCTGCAGTCTCCTCTGAGCGCTGCGCTCCGTGTGCTGGTGTGCACTCATCCTGTCCTGAGCTCCCCCGGGGGAAGGCAGGGCACACTCCCTGTCAGTGCTGGCGGGCTTGTCCCTGCCACCGGAGCAGTAGTGACTGTGGTGTGGACAGGTAAAGGCCGGGCCCTAGCCCCCAGCCAGAGGCCGCCTCCCTCCTGCCTCGTGTCTGCCGTCCCTGTGTGAGTCAGGCCTCCCTTTGCAGTGGGAGCCATCAGCTGACAGCACCCCCCACCTGCCCTTCCTCCTGCCCTCGTGAGTCACTGCCCCGCCCCCACCAGAGCCCTGCCTGCAGTCCTCTGAGCACCCCGAGACACCGCCGTCCCCCTCGACTTGGGCTGCCACTGCCCATTCGCACAGCCCTGGGCCTTGATTATCCCATGCGACTGTCGCCCTCCCTGAGGTGGGCTGCTGGAGCGCTGGCATCCAACCCAGAAAGCCTGGCTGACAGCGCTGCGCCAGCTGCTTCCAGGAAGCAGGGCCCGGAGCTCCGGGATAAGGAGCTCCTATTCTCTGCGAGGCTTGAGCCCCGGCTTTGCTCTGTGTGCAGGCTGCTGTGGGTGTCTTGCCCCTGAGGCGGCCAGGAGCCTGGGGCCCATCCACCATGTCAGCCCATCCTCGGTCAGAGCAGGTTAAGGCCACGTGCCTGCTGGTCTCCAGCACTGTGGGAGGGTCAGCAGGCAGCAGGCAGCAGGCCTGGGCAGCCCGGATGCTCCTCTAGGGTCCCCTCTGGCCGCCTTCACCCAGTGTCTGTGAGTGAAGCAGTGGGATGGCCTAGGGCACGGCAGGCATGCAGCCCCCCAAATTCTCGCTTGGCTCTGCCCACCGGCACCTCATCGCTGTCCCTGCAGCCTCCCTCTGTTGGCACCTTCCGTCCCCAGGACTGGCCTGTGCTCCTCTCCAGATATCCAGGGGCCTTCTCCTGGGCCAGACTCCACGCACAGCCACCTTGCACCGCGATGGATGAGGCACTCACCGGCGGCGGCAGGGGTGCATTTGGCGGAGCTCCTGTGGCCTGCGCAGAGAGGGAGCCAGATGCAGGAGGAGGGCTGAGAAGTGCTTTGTGGAAGAGAGAGTGTGCGCTCAGGTGGAAGAGCTTGTGGGCTGCAGCCAGGTTACAGGGTCAGTCTGAGCAGAGCTGTGAGCACTTGTCCCTGTGGGGGCCCCTCCGGACCTGTACCCCCGCCCAGGAGAAAGGACCAGGAGAAGGGAGGCAGCAGGGAACAAGGGGCTCAAGATTAGAAAGGCTTTGCCTGCCTCCTGCCCCATGTGTACCCTTTCAGAGCCCTGCCATGCTGGGCAGGGTGCATGACACAGGCCAAGGCTCTTTCAAGGTCCACCCTGCTCCGGGCAGGGTGTCGGCCCAGAGAACCCAGGTCATGCAGCCAGGGCTCTCCCTCGGGGGCATGCTGAGCTCAGTGAGAAGCAGCTGCCCTGGCTGACACACCTGCTAAGCTCACCCAGCGCCCCAGGAGGCCACTGAGAGCAAACCACAGCCTTTGTGCTCTGAGCGAGACTCAGGGCAGGGGCAGCAGGTGTGAGAAGTCCCCCTCGCCCGTGCTGGGGGCCCCAGTGGACCAGGAGGCTGTGTGCAAAGCCCTAGGCCAGTAATACCTGTGTTTGGACGGTGACTCTGCACAGCCTCTTCCTTAGTTCCATCGTGTCGTTTTAGCACACCAGCTGAGAGCCCCTTACTCAGAATCACTTCAGGGAGAGAGAGATTGTGTCCTCTCCCTAATCTTGGAGGAAGTGCTAGGACCAGGATTGCTCTGGGTTGTAGGGATATTTCATCACATTAAAACAGCTCTTCTCTAACTGGGCATGGTGCCGCACACATGTAACTCAGCAGGCTGAGGCAGGAGGATCGCCATGAGTGTGAGGCCCACCTAAGCTACATAGTAAGACTCTGTCTCAAAAAAAAAAAAAAAAAAAAAAAAAAGCTCTTTCCTGTTTGTCCTTTCCTGAGTGCTTATAACAGTATAAACATTTGCCAAGTGCTTCCTGTATAGCGTATTGCTGAGATCTGTAATCTGCTGATGAGATGAGTCTCGTGGGAGTTTTCTTATTGAACCATCCTTGCCTACCTGGGGTAACCCCCCTGGTCTTAGTGTAGTGTCTCTCATGTTCTGCACTGGATTTGACTTGTTAAGGGTTTTGTTGGGGGGTTTCAATGTCTGTATTGTAAATGAAATGGACTTCATTGACCTTCTCCTGCCTTCTGTCTGGTTTGGGGGCTAGGGTGACACTGGCCTAGTAGAATGAACTGGGGATCATTCCCTCCATTACCATAGTCCAGAAGAGTTTCCATAAAACTGAGTAATCTGTTCTTTTATAATTTGGAAGAAATAGCCTGGCATTTTCTTTGAAGGAATTTTTCCCTTCGCTTTTTATTTTGAAAAATTTGTAGTTGGAGGAGCAGGAAAGTGAGCCTTCCACCTCTCACCTAAATTTCATGACGTCTTAATGTTTTGCCGCATTTGTGCTATGTATGTGCCAGCTCTCTGCATGTGTCTATGGAGTTACGAGTATGTGTGCACGTCCATGATCACACGCATGTGCATACATACCTGTGTGCCTATGGTTCTTACCAGAAACGTGTGAAAGTGAGCTGAAGGCATTTTCAGTACTGTAGGAAGAGTTTTAACTACTGCTGTGATTTATATGGGATTTTTTTTTTTTTTTTGAGGCTATAGGGCTATTTGTATTTTTTACATTTGGACTTTCATACAGATTGTTTGACTTATAGCCTCTCTCTCTCCCTGCCTCTTGTGTGTTCTCCTGGTGCATCTAGCCCTCAACTGGGGAGAGCAGGTATCTCTGTCCAGCTTTTTCTTCTCTTTCCCTCCGTGCTGGGCTAGGCTGGGCTGGGCTGGGTGGAGCTGAGCTATGCCATGCAAGAAGGAAGCAGGTGCCGGGCATGTTCTCTGGGGACCCTGCCACAGTCACACAGTGGCAGAGCCCTTGGCAAGTGGGAAGCCTGGCTCCCAATGCTGACTTCCACACCCATTTCCTGTGGGCACTCTGGAGTTCATGAGGTCTGTGAGGTCAGCACCTCTGGGATCTGGGGACCTGGCTGCACAAGGGGCACTGTTTGCCCACCACAGAGGGGGTCTAACCGTGGTGACCACACCATGCCTTGTAGGAACAGAGCCAGCGATGCCTATCCATCCCCTCCCCCATTACGCAGGCACTGACCACAGCTTAATGGATGGGATGGGGACCTGCGTGATTGAGTGGGGTGTAGGAGGATTCTTGGTTCTGGAACGACCACTATTCCCAGAACTGAGGGCCACTCTTCAGGTCATAGCTTTCCCAGCGCATCACCCAGAAGCAGGTCCCCCTCGCTGTGGGCAGAGCCCGGCCAGCAGGGGAAGGGGGAGGTAGGAAGTAGGCCGTTGTGCTTCACTTGGGTGTGGGATGGCTTCCTTCTGGAGTGTGCATTTGGGCTGTAAATTCCTCTGTGGGGAACACAGTCAAGCTCCAGAGCATTTGAGGCCTCTGTCTGCAGCCTCCTCCTTGCTCGCGTGGGTAGACATATGTGGGGGGGGCTGTGTCAGCCTCTTCTCCTGGCCATGGCTGTGTGGGACCATGTGGGAGAGAACCAGGCGATTTTGTCCGGGATCTTGAGAGGGGCACTGTGGTCCCCAGAGCCAGCCCCAGCTGTGCAGTCGGCAGGTCGCACGTGGAGGACTCCCAGGACACCCCTCACTCACTCGTGGGACACCCCTCACCTGGCACACATGGTCTTCAGACCAGTTTAACCCCTGACCCCCGAGAAGGCAGATATCTCATGGTCTGGTGGCTTTGGACACATTCTGAGCTTCCCGGGCCTCCCTGACTCACACCGCCCTCAAAATCAGACTGGGTTGTGTATGTTATTTTTTCACTTGTTCCTTTGTCAACTAGCACGAGCCTGTTTGTATAAAACTAGAAAAAACACAGAGAAGGCCCAGGGCACCGTGCCAGGGACAAGTCCTCTGGGCACCTGGCTCGTGTTGTGATTCTACTCTGTCTCCCCAGTGCCAGATTTACATGCTTTGCAGACTTGGCCTCAGGTACCCACGAGCCTTGATGTGACACTTTCACCTGTTGTGCATATGGGGGTGTGGTCATGCATCACTGCGGAGGACCCAGAGGGCTGTGCCTCCCAGTTACCATGGAGTCACTGGCTATAGCGCGCCCTGACCCTTCACACGTGGGCCTCGAGCACTTCTGAACCCGGCAGGGACAGTTTCCAGGCACAGCTGTGGCTTCGTACGTGGCCATGTGTAGGCAGGGTAGGTGCCTGGCAGACATGCGCAGGTTGGCGTTGCCTGGTGAACTCCTGGTGTGGACGCTTCAGCCAAGTCAGGCACGTGTGCTGCACACCCTGGCGGCGCAGGGCGGCCGTGGTCATGGGTGTGCAGGCTGAGGGTGGGGGGGAGGAGCAGGCTGAGTCCTGGCTTGGCAGCAGCCTCGCAGAGGCCTGAGGCTTCTAGAAAGAGTGAGCTTAGTAGCTCCTGGCTGGGTCAAGAGAAAGGCCCTGGAGGATGGTGCCTGGCCACGCCAGCAAGCACGCCGCCCGGCTGCCCGGCTGTCCAGCTGTCCCACCCAAGTGCAGCTGAGGAGCAGAACACTGTCCTCTCCCCTTGACCCTAAGGTGCGGGTGTATGCGTTTGGCTGGAAGTGACATCTCACCTGCTGGATATCAGAAGGCAGCACAAGCCAGGCGAGTGGGTATAAAATATGAGTGAGCAGTTGCCCCTCGGAGCCCGAGGCCTGGCTGGGCTCCCTCCTCGTCAGGACCCACTCGCTGGAGCACTGCCCAGAGCAGCAGGAAGGAGCTCGGCGGAGTCAGAGGGCAGACAGAGGAGATGGAGTGCAGCCCTCACGCCTGGAGCAGCCCCAGGCTCAGCACTGCTTCTGAGGCCCAGCTGGGAGAGTCCTGCGGCCATGCTGCTTTTGGGAGCAGCAGGCAAGAAGCTGCCAGAAAGCCTGCAGCCCATCCTCTCCTCCCCCAGAGGGTCGGTGGACAGCACCTCCAAGCTTGGCCTGGTGGTCCCCACTCAAGGCAGGGCTCCCAGGACCCGCAGGGCCAAGGCCAGCCGGACCTGACACCAGCCAGGCAGAGCCAGTCATGGTCCTGCGCCCCAGCCCAGTTCCCTGCATACTTCAGTAGGGGGCTTGCTGTGCTCTCTGTCAGCGCAGCTGGGAAGTGTGTCTCAGAGGGGCGGCAGCGCCGTGGGCCCTGGGCGTGCCCACTGAGGCACTCTCACAGGAGGGCCACACTGTCAGGAATGCAGGGTGACCTGCATACAGGCTGCAGGCTGGGACCTTCCCACACATCTGTGCCCGTGCAAGAGTGTGATAGGTGTGGCCTGCATAACAGCTCTCCATGGTGCCATGAGAGGCAGTCACCCTCTGCCCCTGGGGTCTCCCAGGGTCCTTGACAGGCATGGAAAAATCACATGGGGGACATTGGGGAAATAGCTGTGGGCATCCCCCAGGTGTGGGACCACTGCTTCCTGGGGCTGGCCAGGGCTTCCAGCTCCTGGATGCATTCAGAAGGGCCGCCTGTCTCGGAGACCCACATGCCCTGGTGCAGGCACCCTGGCAGTGCCTCGGTTTCTCTGTGGCACAGCTCTGCAAGGGTGAGGCGTCTCTTCAGCAGCCTGCCCTTCCCTAAAACTCTGGTCACCTCTCTTGTACAGCAAGCAGAGATTTCTGCTGCCCACTGCGACTGCAAATGTCAGCTGAGAGGAGGCTTGTGGAGATGTTTCTTGTTAAATGAATACTTTACTTTTTCACATATATTCCTTAATTTGGTATTTTAAAGGAAGGATGGGAAATGTCATCTTTCGCACTGTTTATTAACAACATCCTGCCCGTGAAGCCGTGACCTCGCCTCCTCACCAGCGCCGCACTCGGGTCGAGCCTGGCTGTGCTGTCGAAGCTCGTCCTGTCTTCTGCGAGCGCCCCTCACCCGGACTGCTTCACCGGGGCTGCTGCTGCCCGCGTCTCAGCTCAGGCCAGATCCTCACTGGCCCCTGACCCTTCCCTCCGCAGCGCTCACTTAGCGGGGTCTTCAGTGGCCACATTTCCAGCCCTTCCTGTCCTGCGCACGACAGGCGCCTGCTGAGTCCTGTGGCCAAGGGAAGGGTCCAGCAGGTTGGAGGGGCAGGCTGCTGAGCGGCAGGCCGAGGTCATCTGTGTGAGGCCAGGCGCAGGATGATCTCCATGTCCCCAAGGTCTCGTGTCTGGCAGGTGACGGGACGTAGGGTTCTGCAGCTGCCCTGCTGTCACGAGGGTCTGGCAGGAAGAGACGGGTGCTGTGGTTGAGTCCTGGAAGTGTGTCCCTTCCCGGCCACCTCCCCAACGCTGCTTCTGGCTGCCAGGAGTCTCGCAGCTCCCTTCTGCGGGTCCCTTCCCCACGCCTCACTTCCCTGGAGCCTGTGGACCTAACAAGTGAGCCAGAAGACACCCCTCCTCCTCTAAGTCTTGGGCATCGTTGTCCCAGTGACGAGGAAAGGGACTAAGACGACAGTCCCTGCTGTGTGATGCCGAGAGGCTGTAATGCTCTGACACTGTGGCACCCCACCACGTCCTTGCAGGCCTGGGAGGGAGGTGTTTTCTGCCACCCAGATTAGTGGAGGCCAGAACTGGACTCAGGGGCCCAGTGACTCCTAGGCCATGTGGTGGGCGTGGGGGGCAGCTGGCAGAGCGAGGCTCCGCCTGTCTGATGCTGAGGCCTCTTTTTATTTTTCTTTGTGGCACTGGGGGTTGAGCCTAGGGACCCTCTGCCACTGAGCCACATCCCCAGCCCTGTTTGGTTTAGTTTAGTTTAGGACAAGGTCTTGCTGGGTGTCCCAAAGCTTGTGATCTTCCTGCCTCAGCCTCCTGTCCTGCCTGTGCGTGTGTATGCATGTGTCTGGGGGGAAGGAGAGAGAAGGGGCAGGCAGAGAAGCCCCCTGAGATGGGAAGAGCCAGCCGGCTGCACTGGCCCCAGGCCTCCGCCCTCTCTCCCACCCAGATGGGCCCAGGGGCACCGTTCACCTCTGCCCTCGTGTGTAGTGGGGCAGCGCCTGCTGCTCTGCGCTCCCTGGTTCGTGTTCACTCCTTCCCTCCCGCAGGCCGTGTCCTGGGACAGCAGCCTGGGTGTGGCAGCCGCGAGGAGGATGAACAGGCGCACGGTGGTGCTCGGTCGTGCTGCACTTCGGTGTGCTGTGTTTGCTGGAGACCAGAGTTCAGTTCTTGAACCTAGACCGTTCTTGTGAGGCTTGGGCAGGTGCTGGCGGGGGAGCCTGTAGCCGAGTCATCCTCTCGTTCACGCACCAGCTGTGTTGTCCTGGGAGAGATGGCTGTGCCTTCTCTGGGGGGCGGGTGCTGGCCTGCCCAGCGGGGGCAGAGGGGAGGTCAGGGGCACATGCCTGAGCCTGGGCACGTGTGCGGGGCAGATGGCAGAGAGCTGGGGACAGATGGCAACAGATGGGAAGGGAGTGAGGGAAGCCCCAGAGCAGGGGATGGAGGAGGAAGGAGCCCGTGCTGTGGGCCCTGGACACCGGGCTGAAGGAGCGTCCCTTCCAAGGGGGTGCTCTGGTTGCAGCCCCAGCCAGGCTGGTGGGGAGAGGAGTTTCTGCCGGCCAGAAGTAGCTCCTGAGCCGAGAGCTGCTGGAGGTCTCCACGCCCTCATCAGGAGGGAGCAGGCACCGCACTGCACCCCTGTAGCCCTGCCAAGCCTGCCCCTGCTGGCCTGTGCACGGGAACAGTGGGGCAGGTGGCTGTGACAGCATCACCCAGCCCCCTGGAGGTACAGTCTTGTGCGGAGACACTGCCCAGGTCACCTCCTCCTGGAGGCCTCCCTAGCTCCTTTAAGCGCAGAAACAAAGCCATGCTTGGGAAGCTGCACAGAAACTCCTGAGCCACCAGGGCCTTGGTGGGGATCGCTCCCCACTTGGGACCACCTGCCACTGCAGCAGGGGTCCACCCCGGGTGGGGGCTGAGGGGTTAGTGCTGTGGAGTGCGGGGGCTGGAGGTCCTTGGTGTCACATGCTGCACCCCTGGCACCCCGAGCCCAGGCGCTGAGAAGCACTGGGGAGGCCCTCATCTGCTTCCCAGCCCATCACTGTGGGGAGGAAGCTGGAAGCAGCTGCTGTTACCTGGCGGGGAGCCAGTGAGTCCAGGCGGAGCCAGCGCGGACCAAGAAACCCCTGCCAGAGCCTTCCAGACCCTCGAGTACTGGAGGCCCTGAGTACAGGGTGGCCTGAAGCCTGGCACATCTTGCTGGGCAGAGCGCCCTGGGCTGCCCGGATTCACCGCCTAGCAGCCTGGCTGTGGGGTAGAGTTGAGGGCCCTGTGTGGGAGCTCACAGCAACCCTCGCCCCTCCGCTGCCTGTTCCGTGGGACCTGTGCCCTGTGCATTAGCCCAGCCCCAGCCCTGCCTCGGCTCCACCCATCTGGCCTCCCTGCAGGGGCAGACTGCTGGAAGGACTTCTGCTGCTGTCATCTCTCCTCCGCCATCTGCCTCTAGCTGGCGGGGCAGAAGAGGGCTGTGTGTGACCAGGAGGCTCCGTCCAGGGGCCCCGAGCAGCAGCCCACCCAGCTTCCCACAGCAAGGTGCTGCCACAGTGGGCCGAGGTCCAAGGCGTGGGCCCTGTCCCCATGGTGCCCAGAACAGTCTGGTTTCTGTTTAAAGTCGCCCAGCCCAGTGATGGGGTATCTTCACTGCAGGTCTGCGTGTATTTATGCAACTTCTTTGGCTGTGCTTTACAGGAAGTGGACTGTGACTTTGGCTCATAGTTGAGTTACAAAACACTGCCACCTGTGACTGCAGCTTAGACAGTGGTCAGCAGGGTGCCCAGGCCAGCACTGCGTGGGGACACATTCACCTGGCCTTGCAGTGCATGCAGGTCAGCCACTGTGCACTGGCCCAGACAGTGGCTGTCCAGGTGAGCATTCTCATCAGGCAGGTGCACCTCACATCCGGGAGCTCCAAGCAGGACTGCCCTGGCCGGCTGTGCCCCAGGTTAGCTCCTGAACCTCCTGTGCCCACAGGATAAAGCGTTGAGAGCTCAGTGGTCTCCTGGCTCTGCTGCCCACCGCCACGGTTTCTTTTTCTCCCTTTGAAAAGGAGTCCAGCACAGGCAGGCCATGCCGTGGGTGCAGCCGGGGAAACATCAGCAAGCCAGGCTCTTTCGCCTCTGACAGCCCTGGAAAGCAGGGCATCTGCTTCACAGTTCAAAATGAACTGCTGGCACTCGGTCACATCCACATCCCAGCCGGCAGGAGGGAACCGGGACAAGGTCAGTGTCTCTAAGGACATCCTGATGGCAGACCCGGTCACACAGCGACACCTGGGAATCACCTGGGCTCCTTCCTCCTCTGGGACTGCCATGCTGCTCCTGAACCTCTCTTGGGGACACATGTGAGCATGGCTTAGAGCATCTTCCTACACATCTGTGAGAATTAGCTGGCCTGGTCAGGTGTGGTGGCACACACCTCTAATTCCAGCACCTGGGGGGCTGAGGCAGAAGGATTCCAAGTTTGAGACCAACCTGAGCTACAGAGAGAGCTCCAGGCCATCCTAGGCTACATATCTCAAAAGAGCTGGCCTGGGTGGGCTGAGGCAGCGCACCCCACTTTGCTAGAAGGGGGCTCCCGTGTGCTGCTCCCTTCCTGCGGGAGGGGGGTGCGCTGGGGCCGGGCTATGGCCCTCCCTCCCGGGGCTCCCTCTGGATATCATCTCCATCTGCAGCTGGCAGCATTGCCCAGCTCTTACAGGTCACTGACGAGACTGGAAGCTTGGTGGCGGGGCTGCTGACCACTGGTGTTGAGGCGCCTGTCTCTGGACCCAGGTATTTTTGGAGTCGGATTCAGTTCAGCCACAGAAATAGACACTGCTGTTCTCAGGGTGTCACCAGGAAGGGGCGGCCTTAGAGCAGCACTTTCTGTGCCACCTGCGCCTCCTGCACCTGGGCCAGGTGTGGGGACCTGCCTGCCTGGCCTTCGGGTGCCGGTTCCTGCCTCTTGGGAGCAGGTCATCTCCTGTGGGCCGTCCTCTTGGCCCTCGCCTGCTTGCCCGAAGCCGTGTCCTCGCAGAGAGGAGGGGACACAGCCCCACACCCTGGGGAGTTCACCAGCCAGCCCTTCCTGCTGCGGAAGGAGGCGGCAGTGGCCAGCCCCGTGCGGCTTCCCCCACAGTGAGCCGAAACCAGACTTCGATTTTCCCAAGCACCTAAGTGGAATCAGCTGGCTTCCTCCTGCAGGGAGGAGCTAAGCCACAGTAAGGTCCAGTCCCTCATTGTAGCAAGCCCCTGGCCTGCCCTGATGCCCATGAGCCCAGGGTGAGGTTGTAGTCAGAACAGGCTTGGGGAGCCGGGGTGCCATTGCTGGGTGCCCCCAAGTCACTGCCTGCACCCGCCCTCTGGACTTCGCAGACTTCTGGAGTCCTCATGAAGGGTCCCTTGGGAGACCTGAGTTCACAGTAGGGGGGGACTCACAAAGCCCCTCACAGGGACCCCAGCGCTCCGCAACCCCGCCAATCCCACCGTCCTTGGGGAGAACGCGGTGGCACTCTTGGTGCTGCATCGAGACCAGCATCAAGGACTTCCTGTGCACACGGCCATGCTGGAAGTACGAGAGTATTTGCTTTGAAAAACCACCCGCTCCATCATCCACCTGAACAGCAGGGTCCTGCGCCCCGCGGGGAGCTGTGCCTCTGCTGCACCCGTGGTTAATTCTGAGTTCAGGCCCAGCTGGTTAGACCCTGCTGGGAAAGGCCCCCTTCAGTCCCACGGTGGGAGGCGCAGCCTGCTGAGACCTTGTGCCCTTGCACCCCAAAACCCCATCCTGGACAACAGGGCCATTTTTGCAGTCGTGACACTATTTGATGATTTGGGTACAGACTGAGTAATCCTTCCTCAGAATGCTGGGGCCCGGCAGTGTGTTGGATTTCCGACTCTGGAGTATTTGAGGGTATGTTACGAGACAACCCGGGGAGGGACCCAGGTTAAGCACAGAATTCCTTTACATTTCATACACACCTCATGTGCCTAGGTTGGGGTATCGAATGGTCCTCAGGGTACCTGCATTTTGACTGTGAGCTGTCACATGAGGTCAGGTGTGAAATTTTCCCGTGTGTCTTGTCATTCAGGAAGGTTTAATTTCTAGAGCATTTCAGATCTTCAGATTAGGGTTTGCAGACAGCACAGAAATATGTAAAGAGGGCCGGTGAGATGGCTCAGCGGCTTAAGCGCCTGCCCGGCAAGCGCAAGGGCCCGAGTTCGACTCCCGGATCCCACATACGAAAAAAGGGGCCGGTGATATCGCTCAGAGGCACGGGCGCCTGCTGGTGCGCGAGGTCCTGAGGTCGACCCCCCGGTACCCACAAAAAAAAAAAAAAAAAAAAAAAAAAAAAAAAAAGAAATATGTAAAGAAAATATTACAGTCACCCATTTTGGGCTTAATGGATTTTCACTGAACTTTCAACTTTTCTGTGTTTGAAAATTTTTATAATAAAATGCTGGGGGAAAATAAATCCCTGATTTCACTGTCCTGAGGTAGCCATTGAATAGTCCACTGCCGTCCTGGGTGGTACTTTTCCTGAGCAGGTGTAATTTTTACAAAATCGTGACCCAGTGCCGTGGTCGCACCCAGTGGACACGGGCGTTTCTGCTGCAGGCCGCGGGTGCAGACTGGCCAGCGTGTGCGCTCAGTCGGCTTCCTCCTCCTGTGCTTTTTGTCTCGTCGGATGCCCTTCTTCCTGTGGAGGGGGAGTAGCGGACAGCACCTCGCCAGGCCGCAGTGTCCAGCGCCTGTCCCTGGCTCCAGACATCCCATGGTCAGCCAGATTTGTTTCTTTAATATTGGAGCTTGAGCCCAGGGCCTTCACACTCAAGTACAACCCCGACCCTTTATTGTTTCACTTTGAAACAGGGTTTCACTGAGTCACTTCAGTTGCCCAGGCTGAGCTCTAACTTGTGATCCTCCTGTCTCAGCCTCCCAGGGTGCTGGGATTACAGACATGTACCACCATGACCAGCTTTTTTTTTTTTTTTTTTTTTTTTTTTTTTTTCCCTTTAAAAGCAAGGTTTCCCTATGTTGCCCAGGGTGGCCTTGAAGCCCTGGACTTCCAGAAGTGAGAGTCAGGAGTGGGTAGATGTGAGCCCGAGTTTGGGTCAAACCCCTACTGTCAGCGGAGGAAGGGAAAAAGGGCTGCTGCCCACGGGCGGGGCGGCACTGCCCTGTATTAAACTAAAACTCTAGAGACAAAAAATGGTCTCTAAAATAAAAGGGTTTATTGAGCAGTTATGCAGGCCAGCCAGAAAAGGACCAAGTCCTGGGACAGGCTCCACATTTGTCAGGGGAGAGCACTGTTACAGGGGCAGGCGTGGAGCGCACACCCGTAACCCCAGCACTCGGGAGGCAGGGGTAGGAGGATCGCTCCAGGTTCAAGGCTAGCCTGGGCTACGTAATGAGAGTGTTTTAAAAAAATAATAATAAACCTATGGAAGTTGGGAGAAGGAAAGCGTAAACCCTTAACGCTGTAGAGGAGAGGGGCGGACTGCAAAACGGGGACGCTTGGGCTGGGAGAGCAGTCCAGGAGCCGTACTTGCTGCTTCTGGGTTGGTCAGGGTTACCTCTAAATGTCCAGGTCCAGATGGCGGTGGCTGGTGGCCCACGTGCTAAGATCTAAATCCGCTTTTCAACGTACAGCTCTCCTCCCTTCCTCCCTCATCCGGCCCCTGTGGTTCAGTGGAGGACACCCCGGTTGTCCTTGTCCCTGCTTTGGCGTGGGGTCATTGCTACCCCTCTCTGAGCCTAGCGTGCCTATTGGTTAGAAGTCTGAGTGGTGCCAGCGTCTACCTGACTGGATCAGGCCATGGCCTGGCTTGCCCGGTGCCCCCGGGAAGGAGGCGGGGGACAGAGCCCACAGGGCCGCAGCCCGTTCCCCTAGCTGCTCTGCTCACCCCTCCCTCCTGTGCGTACCTCAGAGCGCCTCCCTTTACTTTGCACATCTTCCCAGAGGCCCCTGTACTTGTGCTCCGTGGAGCGGGCCCCGGCCAGCACTGCAGTTCCCTACAGGGCTCTTGCTGCCATGTGCAAGGGCCTGGGTTCCGTCCCCAGCACAGCAAAGAAAAGAATACGAACACCAATGAAACTAGAGCCAGTCACTCCAGCAGCATGGTGTGGAACCGTCCAAAGATAAGGACGCAGCGAACTGGAACATCTAGTTCGGCTTTATGATTCCAGAAAGGGGCAGCACTTCATTCTACAAGAAGGAGGGGTACCAGTGAGCGGAGCTGAGGATTGGTTTTATAGAAGAAAAGGCTGAGGAAAGGAGAAGCCATGAGCGGTCCCTCCATTGGGCTTGCCTGGCGAGCAGGGACAGGGCGATGGACCAGCAGGAAACACCTGCTCGGCTGTTACCAGGTTACCTTTTGTAAAGGGCGGCGGGAGCTTCCTTACCATGCTCACTGGAACTGGTCTGTCTGGGAGGTTGAGTTGTTTGTCTCCTGGTTTCTCCCGATTGTCAGATACTTGCTTTGGGTTTGGCAGGAGCTTTGGCGTGAGCGGCTCCATTTTAATTTACAGACGAGTCTGCGCAGAAGCCTTGTCCAAAGCAATAGCCTCCCGCGACTGCAGTCAACAAACTCAAGAAGAAACGCCTTCCTGCCCATAGGCTGTGGCGTGCTGTGGGGCACACTAAACCGTTGCCCACAAAAATGTCAGAACAGCTGAAGGGCACAGGCAGCATTGAGCCAGCGTGGTTAGATGCCAGCATGGGGTCCAGGCGATGAGCCCTGGGGTTGTGGGGAGAAGCTGCGCTCCAGGAACACTAGAATTATTTCACAGGGCAGACACTCTTGGAGGTCTTAGGCTTTCATCTTTGAAATCCATGAATCCTGCACTGTGGGCCATGACACATCTGAGCGCGTTTTTCTGTAAAATAGGCAAGACCCTCCTTGGTCTGGCCTTGCCAAGCCTCTAGCCTCAACTTCAGTCAAGCCTGCGCCCCCAGAATCCTGTCCCTGCCACCCGCTCAGGAGTGACTCTCCTCCCATTAGCACTGTCACCTCCCTGTCCTATTGGTCCCACCCCACCCAGTCTGGAGCACGTAGAACTGGTAGAGGAGACCTGTGCCTGACTGGGACACCCTGCTATGGACGGGAGAAGAGCCTGGCATCCCAGCTGCCCCGTCACCGTGGCTGCTCTCCTGAGGGCTGGGGCATCGCCACCCTATGCCCTTTACAAGCACGAGTGTGTAGTTTGGGGCCTTCCTTCCCCCTGGCTGTCTGAGCACCAGGGCAGGGGACACTGCCTCACCATGCCACGTCACCCCAACAGTTCCCCAGTGACATCTGAGAGCCGCCCAGTCATGCGGGTGCATGGAGAACTTGAGATAGAGGCAGAACATTGTGCACAGCTGTCCCCTTCCTGGTGCCCTCGCCCCAGTTAGCTGCCCCCTGACTGGCTAGCAGTCTCTCCTCCCCTGGTGGCCCTGGGCTGTGTGGCCCTGAGCAGTGTGAGTTGTCCCACGTGTTCCAGGAGCACACGCCAGCCTTCCCAGGGTTCCCAGTGCTCTGGAAGCGAGGGAGGGACACAGGCCCAGGGACAGCACATGGTGGCCACCCAGATGAGAGCCCCACGTCTTGTCTGTTGGCGCTGGCTGGCAGACAGCAGGGGCCTGGCTGGGTGGTGGTGAGCGGCCAGAGGCTCGAGGAAGGCCTCGGGAAGCGGTGACTGCTGGGAGCCCTGGCCATCCCAGTGCAGGCGCATAGGAGACCTCCGCAGAGACTGCGCTGGAGGTCAGCGTGCCGTGGGCACTGTGCAGGCCAGGATCAGTTCGGCACTCTCCCTAAAAGAGCACACTCGCCAGGCAAGGCCCTGAACAGGCCCCTGACTGCTGTGGCCAGGTTGGCAGCAGTGAAAGGGGAGCCCCTGGGAGCTGAGCTGCCGTTTGCATCCCTGTGCCTCTGGAGGACGAAGCCAGATACCAGCCGGATGCTTGGCTCGGTGGGGCCTGCGCTTCCTCCCCAGAGAGCCCGCAGGCAGTCAGGTGCAGTGGTGCACAAGTAGCTAACAAGCCATAGGGCAGCCCCGACTGACCCGACCCTGGCCCCCCACATTCCCGAGGGGGACAGCTCCCCTTGGCGGAACCCCACAGGGGTCCTTCCCTGAGATTCTTGTTGCTCTCTGTAGCAGCCCTACCCAGGGAGGAGGGGCAGCAAGTGGAGCAGAAGCCCCTGTGCCATAGGTAGCTCTGTGAGGAGCCTGGCAGACTGTGTTCCCAGCAGGGGACATCGGGGTCGTCCCTCTTGAGCCGGCGGGCACAGGGAGCTGAGGGCTGGCGCTGCAGGGCACTGTTCGGGGGTCACACCTGGCAGCTGGGTGTCACTGCAGGGTCCTGCACACCCCTGGAGTAAAAGCTGAGCGCAGCAGTTGGTATCAGGCGAAGCTACCTGTCTAGGGTCCCGCAGTAGACGCACATGCGGTGGGGACCCCGCCCTCGTGCCCCGTCATCCCCTCACCTCCCCTCCCCCTCTCGTTGCAGGAAGTTCTACTACATCACCCTCCTGCGGGACCCCGTGTCCCGCTACCTGAGTGAGTGGCGGCACGTGCAGCGCGGGGCCACGTGGAAGACCTCGCTGCACATGTGCGACGGGCGCACGCCCACGCCCGAGGAGCTGCCGCCCTGCTACGAGGGCACGGACTGGTCGGGCTGCACGCTGCAGGAGTTCATGGACTGCCCCTACAACCTGGCCAACAACCGCCAGGTGCGCATGCTGGCCGACCTGAGCCTGGTGGGCTGCTACAACCTGTCCTTCATCCCCGAGGGCAAGCGGGCCCAGCTGCTGCTGGAGAGCGCCAAGAAGAACCTGCGCGGCATGGCCTTCTTCGGCCTGACCGAGTTCCAGCGCAAGACTCAGTACCTGTTCGAGCGGACGTTCAACCTCAAGTTCATCCGGCCCTTCATGCAGTACAACAGCACGCGGGCGGGCGGCGTGGAGGTGGACGAGGACACCATCCGGCGCATCGAGGAGCTCAACGACCTGGACATGCAGCTCTATGACTATGCCAAGGACCTCTTCCAGCAGCGCTACCAGTACAAGCGGCAGCTGGAGCGCAGGGAGCAGCGCCTCAGGAGCCGCGAGGAGCGCCTGCTGCACCGCGCCAAGGAGGCGCTACGGGGCGAGGACGCCGAGGAGCCGGGCCGCGTGCCCACTGAGGACTACATGAGCCACATCATCGAGAAGTGGTAGTGGTGGTGGCCGCAGGGAGGCCTCGCGGGGCAGGGTGAAATAGGTCATGGGCCAACATACAAACGGGGCCCACCCGAAACTGCTGGGAGACCCCACATCCACTCACTGGAAGGCAGATGCGTCCTGGGAACAAGGGGAGTGGAGCAGGGCGTCCTTGATGTTCCCCTGGGCAGGGCCTGACGGATCGGTGTGTCCAGCCTTTTGGGGCAGAAGGAAGCATACTGGAAAGATGCCCCAGGCATAGTGGCGTGGTGAGGCCTCCAGAGCAGGAGGTATCCCTGCTGCCCCGTCCACCCTCACTGTCACATTAGCTAATGGTTTGAAAAACAAGACAAAGACACTGGAGAGAAGGGAGCCAGGCCAGGAGTGAGTCCCACACCAACTATGCACATACCTGCACTCACCCCTGCTGCGTGGCCCAGTGGGGGCAGCAGGCCAGCTTCCAGAGCCGACCCAGCACCCCTTGGCCTCTGGGGGCCCCGGCACCCAGGAGCTGGGGAGCCACCTCCCCAGGATCACAGCAGTTCCAGGGGGCCTCGGGACTGGAGCTCCCAGCTCAGCCACCTGTGACTGACCAGGCCAGGGTCACCCAGCTGTGGCAGTCCACTCCAGTCCCACCCCTGGAACACCAATGCCCCTTGCCGGCCTGTGGTCAGAACCCATGGTGAGGCTTGGCCTTGGGGTGCCCACAAGGCAGACGGGGCTCTGACAGGAAGGGGGTGGGCACCAGGAACTCCCCCTGCCCTGTTCTCCCTTTTTCCCCACATCCCATCACCAGAACCTTTACTCAAGGGCTCATAGACCACCATTCCCACGACCCCACGCATAAAAATACTGTCAGGCGCTGTCACTGGGGCTGGGAACAGAGCTGCTGCCATGAGCCCTACCCTGGGTGAGCCCTACCCTGGGCCGTGGCAGTTCCCTGTGGCCAGGAAGGGAACTCAGACCCTCAGGTTCCTGACTAGGTGTGGCCCTCCCCGCCCCGGCTCTCCCCGCACTTCCCGGACCCTCACAGGCTGGCCAGCGGCCTGCTAGAAGCCATGTTGCATATCTGTTGGAAGCACTTGCCCTGTGCCTGTCCCTCGGCTCTGGAAGGCCTAGGGGGGCCCATCACTGAGGAACAGGCACCCTGGCCCTGGGAGGGCACAGACATGTGCCTGAGGCCGCATGCTGACTCTACAGCAGGGCCCTCCTCCCTGCTCCCAATCTCACTGGGTCACCACGGCAGTGGTGGGGGGCTCCCATGCCCCTGGAGGAAGTTGCTTCATCTTCACTTGTCCTGTACGTTGGGGTCCAAAGGCCACGGTGGGCTTGGCGTGGGCACTGCCCAGCCCAGCACTGCCTCCCTGGCCAGTGGTCACACTGGAGATGTGGGCGTCCCGGTGAGTGAGTGGAGCGGCTCTTTTAAACAGTGGTCCCCATCAGTGTCAGGAGGCCGGGCTCTGGTGCTCTTCATTGGGGTGTGCCCCTGGGAGGAGGGGGCATTTGGGGAGCCCTGGGGTCGGTTGTTCTCAGGCCTGCGAGGTGCCGTGGTCTCCTGTGCAGAAGGGGAGTTTCCGGTGCCGGCCTGAGCGCAGGCTCTCTTGTACATATTGGAGTATGTGTTAGCTGTGCCCCGCTGTCCCCACGCACACGGAAGCACGGGTCTCCTCTTGGTCTCTTTGCTGCATTTGGAAAACAGTCCCATCCCGGGCCAGTGCCATCCTTGGCCCTCAGTTGTCCGGCTGGCGCTGTCCACTCAGGCCACCTACTTTGGGGCAAAGCTTCCTTGTGCCCATAGCATCTCCCAGGACATCACCGGACAGGGTGACCCCATCCCTACTCTGCGACTCTGCCCCATCCCACGGCCCTCCGCAGGGCTGAGCAGACACAGCGATCACCAGGCACCCTACGGACCTGCAGACGTCCCCTCCAGGATGGGTTCCCCAGGAGGGGAGCCAGGGGCAGCAGAACTGTCTAAGCAACAAGTCTGTGAACATTTTGGGAACTGGAACTATTTCACTTGAACCCAGGAGCGTTTAAAGCTTTATTTATTTATAGCTTCTTATTAAAAAAAAAAAGTGTTGAGAAGAAATCTTTTGGTTATTCATACAAAAAAATATGAGTTGCTGATGGAGAAGCAGGTCATAATCACCTAATTGTTTCTGTCTAGGTCGAGAATGAATGTTAGCAGATGAAATAAACCTGAAAAGGATCGCTGCTGTGTGCTATGGTCTGTGGGGTGTGACAGTCCCCCGCCCCTGCCCCATGTCACCGTCCACGCCACGTCCCTGAGCACCACGTGGCTCTCAACCTCCTGCGGGGACCAGAAGTGAGGCTCTGTCATGAAAAGTGGCTCTCGCCACCCCAAAGAGTAAGAGTTATTAATCACTTACTGCACTATTTGAAAAGATGACACCAGGTGAGAGAGGCTGCTAGGACAGCCGACGCCCTTGGGTCACATTTGCAATGACCTCTCTTCCCCTCCAGTTTAATTCGGAACAACTTCAAATGGCAAAATCACAGACACATGCATTGCATTACTTCTGTTGCCAGCGACACAGCTGTGGGTGCTGTTACACAGAGCACACGCGGGGAGCTGCAAAGGAAAGAGGTCCATTGTGGCGCACAGTTCGGGCCCAGCCCAGGCGGAGGAGCCACATCGGTGATGCCTTGCAGCCCTGGGCGCCCTCTAAGCGCAACTGTGTGCTCTGGTCTCAGCCCCAGGACCCAGTTGCAGGCTCCATCCTGTGATCCAATCCAGCCACCTCCCAGGGTGCGACCCGTGTGCACCATGGTGACGGTGACGTTGGCGGTGATGGCCCACCCTCAGCCCCGCGCAGTGGGCTGGACGTGCACAGGGGAAGCCATGGGGCCTCTTCGGGCCCAGCGCAGAGTCACTCGGAGGCAGTGTTTCCTCACGCGCTTTTCCCAGGGCTCACACTTCCTCCTGCCTGCACTCAGGCCTCTCTTCCTGCAGTGTTTGAAACAGGCTGTGCTAATCAGAATAGCGCTAAATCCTTACACGCGCGCCTCGTGAGAGCCGCATTCGGCTGCAAGGCGCACCCCATTAGCATATCCTAAGCTAAATACTGACAAAAATCACCATCCAGGACACCATGACACATTTCCAGCGGCCCCAACGATGTCTTCAGAAGTCTTTGTGCCTGTGCAGGCTTCCTCACGCCTGCTGTCTCCTTTAACCCACAACCTCTTTGTTTTCATCTTCCTTAGCATAGTTATTTTTGGTCTGGTTTTGGTTTGAGTTTCATTTTGAACAACTGGTACTCTATTACCAAGCTACATCCCCAGCCCTTTTTATTATTTTGAGACAAGGTCTCATTAAATCACTAACTTGCCCAGGCTGGGCTTAAACTTGTAATCCTCCTGCCTCAGCCTCCCAGGGTGCTGGGGTTACAGGTCTGCGCCCCCATGCCCAGCTCAGTTGTCTCTTAACAGTTCTACAGCATCTGTTTGCTTATGATCAGATGCATGCCAACATCTTGATCCGAGTGCTGCTGGGGGCAGGTGGCCCTGGGCCTCGGCGCTGTAGAGCACAGAGCTGCTCTGAGGGGCAGCGTTTGCTTCCTCCCTAGGGTGGCCACAGGGAAGGGGAGACTGGCAGGGAGTACAGGCCACCCCAGCAGGACTCAGGAAGCCGGATGGCAGGGGACCCTTTCCAGGGAGGGCTCACCGCAGGGCCCAAGGGCGCCCTCCTGTGGAAGCAGGTCCTGCCCCTGCAGCCCACACGCAGCAGCCCTGACACCTCTCAGGAGTGCTCCTGCCAGGCTGGGGCTCGTCCCCCAGCTGGACTGCTGGCCTGCCCAGTTCCCCTCGCAGAGGGGGGCCCGTGAGGCTCCAGGAACTGGCCTGGCTTGGCCAAGGCTTTCGCCTGGCCCCATCCTGCTGTGAAGGCCGAGCCCAGCCCTGGTTGAGCAGCTTATTAAAGCAGAGGCCAAGCAGACCCTGCAAGGCCACCGCAGGGCAGAACCGCAGGCCCAGTCTCTCCTCTGGGCTCATTCAAGGACTGTCCTCTTTTCCCTTCATTTCCTCCAAAGAGCAGCGGCAGTTTTCCCCCATCCCTCCCAACCAAGACCAGCCTGTTGCCTGCCCCCAGGGCCTCCCGGCTGGCTCCAGCTTCCTGTCTACGAGCCCATGCCCAGCCCACGAAGGCCTGGATGGGGCAGCCAGAAAAGACGGACGACGCGGCACCACCTGGACCTGCCCACCACACACCCCTATTGAAGACGCTGCCCTGCAGACTCCCAAGCTCCCGCGCCCTCTGAAGGTGACAGGCGAGGCCCACGCAAGTGTCCTCCCGGGTTGAAGCAGACTATTGGGCACCTCCAGTCCTTCCCTCCTCTCTGGGTGGCGTCACGCCCGACACACTCGCCCCAGCAGTGACAAGATGCCCAGGGCCCACTGCTCACTGCGGGGATGTCCAGGGCAGCTGGGTCTCGGGTCACCGTCCCGGGGTGCTCAGTCGCCACCCCACCCCACCCCAGGCAGCGTCCTGCCCTGCCGGGGAGGCTCGCGTGTCGCCCTTCCTGGTCCCCGCAGCTGGCCCGGCCGCCAGACACCTGCCCCGCCCCAGCCGCCCCGCCGGCCTCCCACTCCTCTCGGCCCGCAGAGGTTTCTGTGTGAGAGCCGGCCGAGGACTTCGGGAAACAACTTTTCTTTCTCAAACAAAAAGCCTGGCATCGAGACGCGGAGGCGCGACTCCAGGGAGCCGGCCCGGCCTCCGCAGCGCCTCTTTGTTCCCGCGGCCGGTGCCGCCCTTTCCGGCAGCAGTGCTGAAGGGCAGCCCGGCCTCCGCGGGACAAAGCCGCGCCGTGCGGGGAGCCTGCGGCCCGGCCCCGCTCTGCTCCTGGGGAGTCGAGCTTCCAGCCCGCCAGCCTTCTGGCCCTTCCCAGGCGGGCGCTGGGGACCCCAGAGGGCCCAAGTCTCTGCCCGTTTGCAGCTGGCTCTCCGTGCAGGAAGGGACCTTTCCACTTCAAAGGATTGGAGACAGCCTGCGGAATCATCCCCTGATGGTTCGTTCTCCCCTTCTTCCCTGGCAGCAGAACCTCCACATCTCGGTGGAGACAGCCGAGATAAGACTGTTTCCCATGCACCCTCACAGACTAAGGGTGAACCGTGAAACATCCTGACCCATGGGGTACCAGAAGAAATGTCATTTGCATCTTAAGGAAACTATCCTAAAAGAAAAGCAGTGGGCCCTCTTCCTCCTTTCTCCCTCCTAGTAGCTACAATGAGGATGTGATGGCTGGAGCTCAAGCAGCAATCTTGGACAGTGAAGTAGAAGCCATGTGTTAAGGGTTGTACAGCAATAACAAATAACATAGCAATAACAGCAATAACAATCCTGATGATTATGAAACTTCCTAACAGCTTTGGGCTGCCTACCTTAAGACTGTCCATGTAAGAAACAACCATGTACCAGCTGGGGGTGGAGGTACACACCTGTAATCCCAGCACTCGGGAGGCAGAAGCAGAAGGATTGCCTGAGTTCAAATCCAGCCTGAATTACACAGCAAGACCTGTCAAGAAAGATAGAAATAATGAAAGAAAGAAGAAAGAGAGAAAGAAGAAAGAAAGAAACAAGAGAAAAAGAAAGAGAGAAAGAAAAGGTAAGGAAAGAAACCATGTACCTTGTTGAAGCCACTGTTCCTTGATGTTTCTGTCACTTTAACTAAACCTGATCCTAACAATGGTGGCCCGCATGGCCCACACGGCCCAACCACTGGAAATCAAATTGCTTCAAGAAAACACAGCCAGAGGCCACAGCCCAAGTAATAACACCCCTTCCCCAGCTGCTGGAGCCGCACTGGACAGAGGCGGCCTGCCTGCCGTTCTTGGCTTGCTTCCATGGAAGTGTTAGAACGCAGTATGCGAAGGGAGATTTCTCCTTCTGTACCTTGCAGCTTTGGAACATGTGTGAATTACCTACTTAACACCCAGCTGAAAACAAGAACAGAAGTGAAATGAAAGATAAACACTAAATTCATGATTGTTTTTTCTCCAAGTCAGACAACAAAGACAGAGTGGGATTCAGGCTGGAAGAATGAAGGAACATCGACCTTACTGTAACACTTTACAAATTTTAATGAGAAAATAAGACATACAAAGCCGGGCATAGCAGTACACACCTGTAATCCCAGCACTCTGGGAGGCTGAGACAGGATGATCGCAAGTTGAAACCTAGCCTGGGCAATTTAGTGACCTAGGAAGAACCTGTGTCAAAATTAAAAATTAAAAATGGGCCAAGGATGCAGCTGGGTTCAATTCCCAGTCCTGCAACAAGAAAAGAAGGAGAAGGAAGAAAAGACACGTGAATGAAAGAACAATTGTCAATTGTGATAGTGATAAGGAAAAATATAACTCCCGACCTGTTAGATGTCAGTTTGTGGTCTCAGGACATCGAGGAATGAAGTCACAAACCAAAGGAGGAGGTTAGGAGAGTTTTATTGGAATATGAATAAACAATAGATTATATCAGACACACGTGTAAATACCACATTGTTTCTCTGGTGTGAGGAACCAAAGTGTAAATAAGGAACCAAATATATATTAGATATTATAAAATAGGAAGAAAACATTCAAATGGGGAGGGGAACAAGGGGGGAGGGGGAAGGAAAGAAGGGAAAAGTAAAAAAATGAGAAAAGAAGGAAAAAATGGAAACAAAGCTTTTGTAAATGGGGAGGGGAGGAGGGGTTGAAGAGAGGGTGGGGGAATGGGAAAAAATTAAAAATATAATTTGAAAAAAAATAGATTATAAAAACCGTATTCTGTTTGCACGTTCCTGCCTGAGTTCGTATGCCTACGCACATCATTTTAAGCGGCTTTCCTGGGAGGCAAGGGCACAAGCTAAGGGCTTGGGCTTCTGCGACAGGAAGCTGGGTGTGGACAGCTGGGTCCAAAGACTCCCAGGACCTGGCCGAGGACCAGGCTGGACGAGGACTCCTCCGTGGCCACGACCATGGGCAGGCGAGGGAACAAGGTGGGGTAAGGGACTTGGGGCTTGGAGCACATGTTTCCCATTACTTTGCTGGATTCATCACAGCAATTGTGATACCAGGGTGGCCCAGCCTTCCCCATATACCTGTGGCCCTTGCTCCAGGACCCTCCTGAGAAGTCCTCCTGCTGCCCAGGCTGGATGCCACAGGCCCCTGCACAGCAGGTTTCCCGGAGCAGCAGCCAGGCTGCCTCCGTTCCGCAGGGATTGGCGTGAATCACATGACTCAAGCAGAACCAATCAGATCCTGGCCCTGGGATTTTCATATAGAAGCTGGTTGAGGAGCCCTTTCTCCTTTGCCATAGGTCCAAGGCAGTGCCAAGAGCCTTTAGCGCTATGCCATCTGGCTCTTGGAAATTCAGGAAGAAGGGTAAAGGTGCCACCGTGATGATGCTGGAGGCCTTGGGTCCAGCTGTCTCTGAGGCCTGTGCTGCCCTCACTTCCCACGTAGGGTGGCCAAGCGGGGAGGCCCTCGGGGATCAGTCTGCCACCAAGGCCACAGAGGGATCACAGGACTTGTTGTTCCGCCTCATCAAGGACCTTCCTCAAGAGCAAAGAGCTCAGGTGCCAAGGCCTGGGATTCGTCCCTTTAGAAAATCCCAATTTAAGAGGCTGGGTTGCTTTTCCATCTCAGGTATAGTCAGCCCTCCATATCCAAGGATTCATATCCCAGGACCCAAGCAACTTCTCAGTATTCTTTTAGGAAGCCTACTGAGCATGTATAGACTGTATCAGCACTGTTCCCCAGACAGTACCTCTGACAACTATCGGCTGGCATTTACACGAGTTAGGTATTATGAGTCACCTAGAGATGACTGAGGAAGCGGGGCCCAGCTTCTTTGCAAACACAACTCCACTTGACATAAGGGACTTGAGCATCTGAGGGTTTGGGTCTCCAAGGGGGCTTCTGGCACCAATCCCTGTGGAGTCTGAGGGTGACTATAAATTGATTCTGCTTATGAGCATAGCTTTATTTTTTCCTTCTCCTTAGTTTGGGTTAACTTTACTCTTCTTTTTCTAGGTTTTTGAGGTATGAGCTTAGATTACTGATTTGAGACTTTTCCTCTTCTCTCATATTAGCATTCTGTGCTATAGCTTTCCCTCTCCACACAGCTTTGGCTGTGCTCCACAAACTTCATTGTTGGGTTTTCTTTTTTTTTTTTTTTTTTTGAGACAGGGTCTCACTATGCAGTTCAGGTTGGCCTTATACTCACTTTGTAGCCCAGGCTGGCCTCGAACTGACAGTGATCCTCCCGCCTCAGCCTCCCAAGTGCTGGGATTACAGGCGTGCGCCATTATGCCTGGCTGGGTTTTCATTTTCATTTAATTTTTTTTTAATTTTGAGACTTCCTCTTTGACTCATGGACTACTCAGAAAAATATTGTTTAGTTCCCAAATGTCTGGAGATTTTCCAGTTATCTCTCTGTTACTGATCTCTAGTTTTATTCCATGGTGGTGTGGTCAGAGAATGCACACCATGATTTCAATTCTTTCAAGTTTGTTACATTCACTGTATCGCCTTGTGTGTGGTCTGTCTTGGTTTGTGTTCCAAGGGCGCTTGAAAAGGAGGTGTGGGCTGCTGATGCTGGGTGGAGCGGTGGTTCTATAAAAGCCAGTTAGGGAGACACTCAGCGTGGCTGGATAAAGGAGGACTCACGTTGGAGTTTCTCAGAGGAAATCAACTAAAAACGCAGGTAATTGGAAGAAAGGGCGGGACATACATCCTGATACCAAAATTAATCTGAGATAAGAGACTTGTAGATCAAACAAAACATAGGCATAGGACTTTATAAAACAATAAACCAGCCCACAGACCTGCCTGTGGGTTTCCCACCAGTGGGATCAGGATTGGAGCAGGAATCGCCATTCCCAGGAAGCTCCTTCCCCGCCAAAAAAAATGGAAAGACGGCAAAGGTGTGGCAAACTCAATCCACAGAGGATAGACCTAGAATATAAGGCCCCTCGCCGCTTCTGATTTCCTACAGACAGAGGACGACACTGCAGCCTGGAAACAGATTTCGCTGGCACACACAGGGGTGAATGACTGCTCCCTCCCCTATGGGCCACTAGTTTTTTGTTGTTGTTGTTGTTGCTATTGTTTCTTTCTTCTTCTCTTTCTTTTTCTTTCTCTGTCGAGCACCATAACCACTAACTGTGACCTCTGGCGACAACAAGGTTAGGAATTGGCCACGGCACTGAGGATTGCTAGTGAAAAAACACAACTCCTCCTGCCCTAAAAGGTGCAAGAGAGGGACTTGGACCATCCCATTGCAGCAGGGACAAGCACATCCCTGCCCTGCACACCAGCGACCAGCGACCAGCAACACAAGCACCCTTAGGCCGGGAAGTCAGCAACTCCTTCCGACCTGCTACCTGCAGTGCAGGACAAGGAGAGGGAAACGAGCGGTCCCCTGCCTGTGAAAACGGTGCGAGCACCCCTGGGCCAGACAGCCAGCCCTCTCTCAGACTCGCGACAGCCGGCAGCACGGACAAGGAGGGCAGAGCGTGAGAGGAGCCAGGGGCACGAGCGGAGCAGGCTGTCCAGGAGGGGCCCGCTGTACCGAGGACTAGGAGCCCCCCGGGGCTGTCTCTGTTGAGGGCGCCACAGCAACCAGGAGAGCAACACAGAGACAAACAGGGTAAGGAGCACTGGGGGGGCATCAAGAAAGCTGCTGGCTAAAGACCGGCCACAGCCCCCACACCCAGAGGCCAAGATCAGCCCCACAGCCAATCCAGCACTAGTCCTGTGGCAGAATTGGTGGGACGCTGATTTGGACACTGCCACAGGACAGTGGACATCAGAGGGATTTTTTTTTCTTTGTTTGTGTGTGTTGTTTCCCTTTTATTGTCTGGTTGGGTTTTTTTTTTTCTTCTTCTTTCTTTTTTAGGTTTATACATATAGTTTTGTTCTATTCTATTCATCTTCTTTCTCTCTCTCCTCAACTATCTCTCGTATCTTAGGATATCTTCATGCGAGTGAACATTGTCCCTGACCTTTCTGATTTGCTTCAATAATCTTTTTCTTTCTCCTTCATTCTCTCCTCCCCTCTTCTCCACCTTCCCAAAGCTTGCATGATCATCGTTTGTGCGCCAGCCTTGTTTCAACTATATTTCTCTTCATTTCTCTCTGTTTTATCCCCTATATCCCTTAAATTTCTCCAATACAGGGCCGGTGAGATGGCTCAGTGGCTTAAGCGCCTGCCCAGCAAGCGCGAGGTCCCGAGTTCGACTTCCGGAACCCACATACGAAAAAGGGGCCAGTGATATCGCTCAGCGGCACGGGCGCCTGCTGGCGCGCAAGGTCCTGAGGTCGACCCCCGGTACCCACAAAAAAAAAAAAAAAAATTTCTCCAATACAGAATAAAATCACTCTACCAGGGCTACACTCATTACATACAAGTTCCTGATTTATGTTGGGTTTTGTTATATAACTGTAGATCTTGCCCCTATGGTTAAAAATACCAAATCAAGAGTTGCCACAGCTTGTCAGATTCTAGGCCATGTGTGATATTATTATTATTGCTAGTTGTAATACTTTAGCCAGGATGTCATATGAGTTGTAATTAGTTGTTCTCCCTTCTATAACAATACTGTGACTGTCTGGGGTCATAACCATCACCATAGTCCAGTTCCAAAGGACTGGGGGCTGAGCCAAATAGATGGCAACATCTTATCCTTAATAAATTGGGAAGGTAGGATCTTGGGACAGACACAAAAACCAAGGACTTCCTACACATAGAAGACGCATCTGAAGAACAGACATTTCCTAGGGAGGCTTCAATATTAGTGATAAAGCTACCTACTATAAGAAATACACAGGCATCAACACAGAAAAAATAAATAAATAAAATAAAATAATAGAAAATGACAAGATGCAGAAGCAAAACCTAACCCCAGACTGCCAGCCCACCCAGGACAAGTCCAAAGGACAATGAAGTAGAAGAAAATGGATGCCACCCATCTGAAATTTCTCAAATGATAGCAACAGAAGTTCAAAAACAGGTGCACAAGACTCTAGAGGAAATCAGAGCAGAAATAATCTCTCAGGTAAACAAAGAGATGATGACCACAATGAAAGACTTACTCAGCAAGTGTAGAATAGACATAGATTAAAAGATAGAGAGCAGCATAGGAGAATGATGGAAATCATGAATGCCCAACATAGGAAAGAAATGGAATCCATGAGACAGATTCAAACAGATATCCAGGAAAACAAGAATTCCATTCAAAGTTGGTGATATCACCTCAACAAAAGTGAAGACAGGATTTCCAACCTAAAAGACAGGATTGCGGCTAGTAATCACAGAAAGAAAGATCTCTTAAAAATAACAGGGAGGGGCGGTGAGATAGCTCAGTGGCATAAACGCCTGCCTGGCAAGCATGAGGTCCTGAGTTCAATTCCCGGTACCCACATATGAGAAAAGGGCCGGTGATATCGCTCAGCAGCACGGGCGCCTGCTGGTGCGTGAGATCCTGAGTTCGATGCCCGGTACCCACAAAAAAATAAATAAATAAATAACAAGGAACCATGAAAAAACAATCTAACAGTTGCAAGATAATGCAAAGAAGAATAACGTAAGACTGATTAGAGTCAATGAAAAAGCAGGGGCCAGCACAAATGACATAGAAAAAAAAACTGTTCATAGAAGTAATGGCAGAAAACTTCCCAAATATGGAAAAAGAATTTGACATACAGATAGGTGAGGCATATAGGACTCCAATTAGCCATGACCAAAATTAATCTACATCAAGGCATATAATAGTCAAGATTCCAGAAATTCAGCTCAAGAACAGAATATTAAAAGCAGTTAGAGAAAAGAAACAAATCACCTATAAAGGAAAGCCCATCAGAATCACAGCAGACCTCTCAACACAAACCCTTAAATCAAAGAGAGCTTGGAGTGAAGTATTCCATGTCCTGAAAGAAAACAACTTCCAACCCAGACTGATGTACCCTTCAAAACTGTCTTTCAGAATTAATGGAGAAATAAGATACTTCCATGACTAAGTACAACTGATGAAATTCATGACCACCAAACCAGCTCTACAGTGTGTTCTGAAAGATATTGTAGAGAGAGAAAATAATATGCACAAATCCAAGAACACCAATAGAAAGAAGCCACCAGGCAGGGAAAGCAATTAAACAGAGGAGAAAGACAAGGCACCAACAGCGGATACTAATATGACAAGGATAAATCAATACCCGTCAGTTATAACCATCAATGTAAATGGTCTCAACTCACCAATCAAAAGAAACAGACTGGCAGAATGGATCAAAAACACAATCCAACAATATGCTGCATACAAGAAACACAAATAACTCAAAAATTCAGACTGAAAGTCAAGGGATGGAAAACAATATTCCATGTGACAGGAATGCAGAAAAAAGCAGGGGTAGCTATTCTATTTGACAACAATGTGAACTTGAAGCCAAGACAGATCAAAAGAGATAAAGAAGGTCACTACATTCTTGTTAAGGGAAAACTCCAAAAAGAAGAGATTACAATTATAAATATATATGCACCAAATACAGGGGCACCCAGCTATATAAAACAAATATTAATGGACATGCAAAATCAAATAAGCACTAACACAATTGTAATGGGGGACCTTACCACCCCATTGTCATAAATAGATCAACCAGAAAAAAACCAATAAAGAAATATCAGAACTAAACAAAACCTGTGAACAAATGGACTTAATAGATGTCTACAGAGTGTTCCACCCCACGACATCAGAATACACATTCTTCTCAGCTGCACATGGGACATTCTCCAAAACAGACCACATACTAATCCATAGAACATGTGTAAATAAATGCAAAAGAACTGAAATTATCCCATGCATATTATCTGACCACAGTGCAATGAAATTGGAAATCAATGGCAAAAGAAACCACAAAAATTCCATAAATACATGGAAATTAAATAACACCCCACTGAACAACAAATGGGTCACAGATTAAATTAAACAGTATCTACAACTAAATGATAATGCCAATACGACATATGGGAACTTATGGGACACAATGAAATCAATCCTAAGAGGAAAATTTATAGTGGCGAATACCTGTGGAGGACCCCCTGGATGACTCTCCTTGAAAGAAGAGCAATTATCTCCATTTTGGCTAAACCTGGCCCTATTTCCATGTACTGATATGTACAGAGCTGGCTAGGACTTTTCCTTATCCCTTCAATTGGCTTTAAGCAATGCAAATCGGTCCAGCCGAGGTGCTGATGTGTAGTCTTTAAAGCAAGGTGACAGGTCAATGTTTCCCTGACCCCGTGGCTCCCAAAATGCATGGGTGAGCCTGGCGGGATGGACAGCCGTGCTCCACGCTGTCAGCTGAGATCGAGCCTCGCGATAAGAGGCTAGGAATTCTCAGGGCATAAAAGATTACACATCAGAGCCGAAACACTGACCTCAAAACATTAGATACTACCTCAAATTGTGTTATGCAGATTACTCCTTCTGCATATCCTTCCCTCTGCATATTGCAGAAGTGATTTCAGGCCACCTACCTAGCCCAGCTCACAGCACTCACGTACTTCCTGCCACTCTCACAGTCACTCATCCCAAGCCGCTCCCCTCATCAAAAATTGATAAAACCTGGGTTTTGCCTTGGGTAGAAACCTTTGTTCCAGTTATCCATCACCCTAGCTGGACTTAGGACCTGCTTTGCTCCCCACAACTACAAATATGCCTTAGTGTCCTTATTCTTGCCATGGGTTGCACTGGAAGTGGTAGATTGGAATTAACTTGATAGAATTCCAATAACTTTTCCATGGGATTACAAATATAAACTTCCCAGACTGCGATGAGGACTAGGAAGGGCTGTCTATAAATACCCATATCAGGAAGACAGAAGGAGCTCAAATAAACAACCTAATGCTGAATCTCAAACTTCTAGAAAAAGAAGAACAAGTCAAGCCCAAAACTTGTACAAGGGAAGAAATTATAAAGATCAGAGCAGAAATTAATGCAATTGAGACTAAGAAAACAATACAAAGAATCAATGAATCAAAGAGTTGGTTCTTTGAAAGATTAAATAAAATTGATAAACCCTTTGCCAACCTTATCAGAAAAAGGAAAGAAAAGACTCAAATTCATGCAATTAGGAATGAAAAGGGTAAAATCACAACACAGCCTGCAAAAATCGAGAACATCATCAACACCTACTTTGAGAAACTTTATTCTAATAAAATGGAAAACAGATGAAATGGACAGATTCCTAGACACATATGAATTACCAAAGCTGAATCAAGAAGATATAAAAATTCTAAATAACCCAGTATCAATCAATGAAATTGAAAATGTAATTAAAAACCTACCAACAAAGAAAAGCCCAGGTCCTGATGGATATACAGCTGAGTTCTACAAGAAATTTAGAAAAGATCTAATGTTATTACTCCTCAAACTCTTCAATGAAATGGAAAGGGAAAAAATTCTCCCAAACTCATTCCTGGAAGCAAGTATTACACTGATACCAAAACCAGAGAAAGACCCAAACAAAAAAGAGAACTACAGGCCAATCTCTCTAATAAACACAGATGCAAAAATCCTTAATAAGATACTGGCAAACAGAATGCAGCAAATCATCAGGAAGATTATACACCATGACCAAGGAGGATTCACTCCAAGTATGCAGGGTTTGTTCAACATACGTGAATCAATAAACGTAATACACCATATTAACAGAGCAAAGGACAAAAATCACATGATCATCTTGATAGATGCAGAAAAGGCATTTAACAAAGTCCAACACCCAGTCATGATAAAAAAAAAAAAAAAACCCTACAGAAAATTGGAATAGATGGTCTTTATCTCAATCTGATAAAAGCTATCTGTTACAACCAACAGCCAACATGATACTAAATGGTCAAAAACTGAAAGTTTTCACTCTAAAATCAGGAACAAGACAAGGATGTCCACCATCATCACTCCTATTTAATATAGTTCTGGAAACATTAGCCAGAGCAATTAGACAAGAGAAAGAAATAAAAGGAATAAGGATAGGAAAGGAAGAACTTAAATTATCATTATTTGTGGATGACATGATACTCTACATGGAAGACCCCAAAAACTCCACCAAAAGACTTCTAGATTTAATAACCAAATTCAGTAGCATAGCTGGATACAAAGTCAACACTCGAAAATCAATAGCATTCCTGTGGGCCGGTGAGATGGCTCAGCGGCATAAGCGCCTGCCTGGCAAGCATGAGGTCCTGAATTCGAACCCCGGAACCCACATACGAAAAAAGGACAGGTGATATCGCTCAGCGGCACAGGCACCTGCTGGCACACGAGGTCCTGAGTTTGACCCCCGGTACCCACAAAAAAAAAAAAAAATAGCATCCCTGTACACAAACAACAAACTCACTGAGAGAGAAATTAGGGAAACTACACCCTTCACAACAGCATCAAAAAAAATGAAATACTTAGGAATCAATCTAACAAAGGAAGTAAAAGATCTATACAGTGAGTCTGGGGATGTGGCTCAGTGGTAGATCTCTTGCCTTGCATGCACAAGGCTCTGGGTTCAATCCCCAGCACCACCAAAATTTAAAAAGTATATATACATAATTACAGTTCTCTGAAAAGAAGATTAAAGAAGATCTCAGAAAATGGGAAGATATCCCTTGCCCATGGATAGGAAGAACCAACATAGTGAAAATGGCCATACTCCCAAAATTGCTATACAGATTTAATGCCATCCCAATCAAAATACCATTAGCATACCTCACAGAACTAGAGAAAACATTCCTAAAATTCATTTGGAACCAGAAGAGACCTAGAATAGCAAAATCAATTCTAGGCAACATAAGCAAGGCAGGAGGCACACAATCCCTTGCTTGAAATTATACTACAAAGCTACTGTGATAAAATCAGCATGGTACTGGCAAAAAAACAGACCTGAGGGCGGTGAGATGGCTCAGCGGCATAAGCGCCTGCCTGGCAAGCACAAGGTCCTGAGTTCGACTCCCGGAACCCACGTATGAAAAAGGGCCGGTGATATCGCTCAGTGGCACGGGTGCCTGCTGGCACCTAAGGTCCTGAGTTTGACCTCCGGTACCCACACAAAAAAAAAAAAAAACAGACCTTAGGATCAGTGGAACAGATTAGAAGATGCAGCCACCACTATGAACACACTCAGCCCCCTTATCTTTAACAAAGGGGCCAAACATGTTCACTGGACGAAAGATAGCCTCTTTAATAAATGGTGCTGCAAAAACTGGCTCTCTACGTGCTGAAGACTAAAACTAGACTCATGTCTATCACCATGCACTAAAGTAAAGTCAAAATGGATCAAAGATCTAAATATTAAAACAGAAACACTAGATCTACTGTGTATGTTACTTGTACGTAAATGCTGTCACATGCCATGCATACAACACACATCCTTTGTATATTGGGTGGTGATATGTGTGTCACGTGGCATACATGTTACATGCACGTATGTCACAGGTTATGCAGATCCACATGCTGTTCCGTCTAATGTTGTACATTTTGCATGCTGTGTGCCATGTGCTACACGAGTTAGATACTACACGTCATGTGACACATGTACAATGCTGTTACATTCTGTGTACTGTATATACTATGCATGCAACATGCTATATATGATGTACTTTATATGATATATGCTATATATATTTTACACTGTTGTGTGCTATACATGATCCATTGCTTATGTGACATACTCTACATAGTGTACATGCTGTACATCTTATATGCTGTGTTCCATGATGCATATATTCTGTCATACACCATGCATGGTACACTGTGTATGTCACATGTTACCCATGTTAACATGTACATGTTATCCAGCTCTGTGTACCACATGCTGTACATGCTATGTGTGACAAAGTCCGTGCTATCTGTGTTGCATGCCACGCACCTGGCTCCCTGTGTGGGTGACATACTCCTGCTCACAGGCACTGCCAGCTCCACGCTCCCTCAGCCCCCCAGGACCAGCTGTGAGGTCAGAGGTCATGGGCAAGGCAGGGGTGCTATTAGCAGGGCCTAGCCGGGAACAGTCAGCGGCAAGGGCCCTCTCTGTGTTACATCCGTGTTAGCAGAATGTACCCTACCTTGCTCATCTGTTCTCCTCTGTTGGCATGGGGTTGTCTTCAGTTTTTACCTATGTATAGTTAAAGTTGCTGTCTTAGTTACTTTTCTCTCATTGCTGAGCCAAAATACCTGACATCCAAAATTAAGGAAGGAAAGGTTTATTTAGCTCGCAGTTTGTGGAGGTTTCAGTCCATAATCCGCTGGCTCCAAGGCAGGGTGGCGTGGCAGAGGAGCAACAGTTCATGGAGGTGGAAGACAGCAAAAGCAACAAGAGCAAAAGGGGGAAAAGGGGCAAAAGGGGAGGAGAGGGAAAGCAAGCCTCTTTTTCTCCCTTATATTGTATGCAGGCTGCCCGCCCCAGGGTGGGTGTAGCACTCACACCCATAATCCCAGCATTGTACCATGAATAGATCACAAACTCTAGAAGCTGCCTCCATGACTGCATGAGGCTTTGGGGGGACATCCAGACACAAACCATAACATTCCACCCCTGGCCCCCCAAAGACTCATGTACATTCCTTTGTGAAAAAGGTATTTAGTCCATCTCTAAGAGTTGCCAAATTTCTAACAGTTTCAGCATTGCTGAAAAGTCTAAGTCCCAAGTCTCCTCCAAGATGTAAGGCAAACTCTCAGCTGTGAGCCCCTGTACAAACGAAAACTTAAACACTTCCAATGTTCAATGGTACAAGATAAACATTGCCATTCTAAAAGTTATAAACAGGGGGATACAAAGGTTTGGGACCAAAGCAAGTCCAAAATCTAGCAGAACAAACATTAAATCCTGTAGGTCCATATCCAGCATCCAAGGCAATCTGTGGCAAGTTGTGAGCTCCAAAGGGCTTGGGTGGCTCCACCCCTATGGCACTTCCTGTGGTTTTAGATCCCATGCCTTCTCTCTTAGGCCCACTCTGCTCAATCCTTGCAGCTTTCCTTAGATGATCCACACTCCTGGCTTTTCCAAACTTCTGGGGTCTCCACTGTACCTTTGGCTTCACCCTCACAGCTTCACACACTGACCCCTCAGGAGCACACTGCCTGGGCTCCCAGGCCTTCTGAAATCTGGGTGGAAGCCTTCCTGACCTCACAACTCTTACATTCTGCATGCACCTAAAAGCAGTGCCACGTGGATGATGCCAAGGTCTGCTGCCAGCTGGAGCAGTAGCCAGGCTTCCCTTTCTCTTGGCTGTAGGGGTCAAGTGCCTGGATTGCTGGGCACTGTGAATCCAATTCTAAGGAACAAATTCTCTATGCTGCCACCATTCTGGCACATGGTGCTCTGTGGCTTTCTCCTCAAAGCAAAGTCTTTCACTTTTGCAGTTTTGAGGAGTGGAGACTTGCTGCTTCTTGTGAAGCCCTCAGGCCATCTTTTCTATTCTCCTGTTCCTTCACAGCAATTGAGATCTCCTCTGCTCTATCTTTGCCGTCCACAGCTTTACTGGTGCTTCCGTTCCGGCCAAACTCACATTTTAAATCATCCTTCTGGGCTCTCTGTTCTTGATTCTCAACATAAATCTGGCTAAAATCCCCAACAACAGCCATGCCACAGACTCAACATTAGACTTCCTTGAAATTTCTTCTACCAGATTAATTAGTCCACCACCCTTAATCTTAGTCTCAGGCAAAATCTCTTAGTCTCTCAGGCAAAATCTGGACATGAGCAAAATGCAGACAAACTTTCTGCCAAGCCATAACATACATCATCTGGAGTCCAGCAGCCAATGCAGTCCTTCTTCCTGGCAGAAACCTCCCAAGTCTGGACTGTACTCGTTTTCTGGTCTACTGAGCTCTGACCAGAATCTCCCATACAGAACAGGCTAAGGTGTTCCAGTGCTACTCTTTCAGCTGGAATCTCCGAACCTTTCCAAACTCTTCCCACAAGCCATTCCCAAAGGCTCTTGAACCACATGGTCAAGTAGAGTGATAGCAATGACTCCACTTCTCAGATCAAATTCTGTCTTGGTTACTTTTCTCTTGTTGCTGAGACAAAATACCCAACATCCAAAATTAAGGAAGGAAAGGTTTATTTAGCACACAGTTTGTGGAGGTTTCAGTCCATAGTCAGCTGGCTCCAAGGCAGGGTGGCGTGGCAGAGGAGCAACAGTTCATGGCGGTGGAAGACAGTGAAAGCAACAAGAGCAAAAAGGGCAAAAAGGGAGGAGAGAGAGAGCAAGCCTCTTTCCCTCCCTTATATTGTATGCAGGCTGCCCACCCCAGGGCGGGTGCCGCACTCACACCCATAATCCCAGCATTGGACCATGAATCAATCGCAAACTCTAGAAGCCGCCCCCATGACTGCATGAGGCTTTGGGGGACATCCAGACACAAACCGTAACGCTTGCTATTAAATTCTGTGTGAGGACTCTTGTTGTGCTTCTTTTCCTCACCAGTCCTAGGGACTGAACCGAGGGAGCGCTGAGCTTCATCCCCAGACTTATCTATCGTCCATCTCTGTATCTCTCCACCTATCTCTGTACTGTATCTATCTCTCTATCTCTGTAGCTATCTATCTCTGCATCCCTATCTATCTGTATGTTAAATTTGGAGACAGAATCTCACCGATTTGCCCAGGCTGGCTTCAAACTTGTTTTATTTAGGGTTAAGGCTGTTTGTTTGTTTGGGGTGTTTTGTTTTGGTTTGGTTTTGGTTTTTTGAGACTGGGTCTTGTTACGTAGCCCAGACAGGCCTAGAACTCACAGCGATCCTCCTGCCTCAGCCTCCCGAGTGCTGGGATTATAGGCGTGCTCCACTGTGCCCAGCTTTTTTATTCCTCTTGGGTAAACACCAGAGTGGAATTCCAGGGCCATATCAGAGTCCTTCTTTCTTCTTCCTTTCCATGCTAGGGATGGAGCCAGGCCTTGTGCATGCTCAGCACACACTGAACAACTGAGCTGCATGCCCAGCCCTTAAGAGAGCGCTTTAGCTTCCTAGCCAACCTCCAGCCCCGGGCAGGGGCCGCGGGTTCCCTGCTCCACGCCCCTTCCCCCCAGCCCCTGGGATGACAGTCATTTCCGTCTGTCGTGCCAGGTGAACAGTAGACTCTCACTGTAGCCTTTAGTTTCCATTACGTGGTGAGTAATGATAGACGTGCTCATGAGCCACTTGGACATCTACTTTTAGGACTTGTGTCTTTTGCTCATTTTTTTTTTTTTTCATTTTTTTTTTATTTTTTACAGCAGTTTAAACTCATAGCAAAATTAAACTTCCCAATTTAATACATTCTAAATTATTATTATTTTTTGTTTATTTTATGGTGCTTTTTGTGTCTTTTTGACCAAAGAAACATAAGCATAAATGTTTTGTGACACTTCTAGGAAAACTTTTTAAATTTTTTTCTTTCTTTTTTTTTTTTTTTTGTGTGTGTGTGTTGTCGTTGTTGTTGTAAGCCAAGGAGGCAGTGGCAGGCATACTCTTCATCTTTCTTTCCTCTATCCAGCTTCCTGGAACACACATGTGATGGCCGGAGTGCTGGCATCCATCTTGACAATGAGGTGGACATAGGACTAGAAGGCACAAGACTGAAGGAGTGTGAGACATCATGAAGATACAATACTAGCCATGAAACTGTCTACGTTCATACTTCTTTTATATGAAACAGAAATAAACTTCTATCTTGTATTAGCCTATTTTATTCAGGACTTTAGTCCTCACAGCTGAACCATTCATAACTAATATATAAAGATCAATTGGCAAACTCACTAAGTATCCTTCCATTTTCACTAGAGTCATCTAGTGAGCTTATAAAAAAAAAAATGGGGACACCTATGATTTAACTGGGCCCAAGTGGGTGGCCCCAGCATCCTACTTTCAAGTCTCTTCCAGGTATGTTGGATGGGTCATTAAGCTAGAGAACTGGTGCTTCCAATCAACACTCTAAACTGAGCCCATAATGCCAGAATTCTGGGAGGCTGAGGCAGGAGGATCTCATGTTCAAGCCCAGTATGGGCAATCCGGTGACTTAGGGAGACCCTGTGTCAAAATGAAGAATAAAAATAAAAGGGCTGAGATGTAGCTCTGTGCTAAGGCTCTGAGTTCACCCGCAGGACTGGCAATAGGAGCAAGCCCGTCTGAGCTCCCCACCCGGGCTGTCCCACACAGGGGGTGGCTGGTGTGTGTCGTCCACGACCGGGCCCTGACATCATGGCCTCGTGGCTGAGCTTTGCCCTCTGCTGAGGAATGGACCTGAGCAAAGAGGCTTAGGAAAACCCAACAGAACCGAGCCGGTCTGAACCTGCGCCCTGACCTGGGCCACACAGACCCAGCCCAGCCGAGCGCGAGCAGGGCAGGGCCGCGGGGGGAGCGGCAGGCCTGGGCTCTGGGGAGCTGGCTGTGGCCTGCGGGTGCAGCCCAGGACGCCTCCTCCTTGCTGCAGCGCGGCTCTCCGGACAGCACTGCCCGCCCGACCCCAGGGTGCCTGAGGGTCCAGGGAGACCGCGGGTCTCCGAGAGCCGCGTGTGACCCTCTACCCCACCGCAGGAGGAGAGGCCTGGTGTGGGGCCGCTGACCTGGACAGGGACCCCGCCGACCTCCCTCGGAAACCAAGCCAGAGCTGCTGACCTGCCCCAGGCAAGGCGGGAGGCCCGGCCACTCACCCCGCCTGTGCTCCACCAGCCAGGAAGCCCAGCAGCCTCGGCCGGGGCCTCCGTCCTCCCGCACTGCCCCCGGGTGGACAGGGCATCACTCTGCCCGGGACGCTCCAGACTCGGGGTGGCGAGTCCTCAGGCGGGGACGGCCCTGGATACCTTGGGGCAGGGCCCCTGAACGCCGGGAGGGCTGTGTCCACCGCGCCCAGCTCACACGGCGCCGCCCGGCGCTCCCGAGCGTGAGCCTTCCGGAGTCCTGTGGCTCGGCGGGGCTTCCGGGCGGCCCCTGGAGGCCCCGGGCCGGCGGCTCGCTCCCGGCGTGACGGTTCCAGCGACGAAGGTCATGGGGCTCCGTCCTTGTCCTGCGTGGGGATCGGTGCTGTCGCGCAGTCTCAGAGGCTGGGTGTTACAGAGCGAGGCCCGCGCCCTCGGTCCCGTCTGCGCGCGGCGCGCACTGCGCTCTAGTTCGCACCCGGGCGCTCCCGCGGCCTCCGCGCTCCGGCGCGGCTCCCGAAGCTGGCGGCACACGGGCCGGGCGCTGCCCTGCGGTTAGCAGGCGGCGCTGTCGGAACCAGGCGGTCACTGGGGCGTGGCCTGGAGGGCTCCCTCGGCCCCAGCTCCCCCCTGGACTCTCCAGTCGCCGCTCCCGGTGGGCAGCTGTCCTTGGCCACAACCCTCTGCGATGCCCCTCTGCCCTGTGCCACCTGCCGCGGAGCGGCTGACCAGGGACTGAGCCCTCTGCGCACCGTGAGCCAAAATCCACTCTCCTCGGGTTCGAGTCTCAGCGTGGAGCCACCGCCTGGCCGCCCGGAGCCCTGCCACTCCCGCTGCGCGCGGGGTTTCAGGGAGGCTCCGGCGCAGGGGCGCAGGAGGCCACCGCTCCCACAGGCCCGGAGAGGCTGCTCCTCCAACTGCCCCCAGGTCCCGAACCCTCTCGCGCGCCGGAGCCCCCGGGCCGGGCCAAGGAAGCGCCTCGCGGGCTCGCGGGTCGGGCCGGAGCGAGCCGTGCAGCGGGCGCGCGTGGGCTGCGCGAGAAGGGGTCGCTGCTCCGTTACCCCTCGACGGCGCAGGTTTCCGGGCGCGGAGGGCCCGGCCCGCCCCGCCCCGGCCCGCCGCGTCCAGCAGAGGGCGCCGTGTGCCGCGGAGCGGGCCGAGCGCCGTCCGCACGCGGGTTCCGGCGGTGTCCGCGGCCCGGACCGGCGCAGCCCAGCGCCCTCCGTCCTCCCCGGCTGCCCGGCGGGCAAGGGCGCGGCGACCTCGCGAGGCCGGGCCGGGGGCTTGGGGTGAGGACGGCTCCCAGCACCGGCGCGGAAGGCAGGCGCCCGAGGAAACCGTGCGAGGGAAGCGGGGTGGTGCACCCCGGGAACCCCAGCACTCGGGAGGCTGAAGCAAGAGGATCGCAAGGTGAGTGTAGAGATATGGGGAGAGCCTGTCTAGAAATACAAAATTAGACAAAGACGCAGTGCTAAGGCCGTGGGTTCAAGCCCCAAGGAGGGATCTACATCAAAATGAAGCTCTGAGCTTTTGTTCCGGCTTTTGGAGATAGGGTTTTGCTACGTGGTCCAGGTTGGCCTGAGCCTCACCGTCCTCCTGCCCCGGCCTCCCGAGTGCCGGGGTTACAGGCGCGCACCCGCGCCCGGTGTAAGCTCTGTTCTTTAAACTTTCACGGGGCGCCCTGTAGCGTGCACTTGTTTTCCTACTTTTTCTTGGCCCAGACTTGCTCTGCAGAGCATGTTTCTTTATAAACGTACAACCTCGCTACTTTAAAATGTAATAAAATAAAAGATACCATAAAGAGAACAAAGACAAAGCAATAAACGGGGTGGGGAGATTTGCAATACATATACCCGGAAAAGGATTCATATCCAGGATATATTTGCTTTCTAAAAGTCTGTAACACACACATACAGCTCAGCAGATTAGAACCTACAACAGCTCTTCCTAGAAACCAACCAGGAAGCCCATTAACTGGAAGAAGACGCCCAGCCTCATCTGTTACCAAGGAAATGTAAATGAAAACAATGATTTGTGATTCCAAACCCACTAGATGAGCAAAATGTAACAGCTCTGCCAATGCGGCCTTGGGAAAGATTACGAACTGGTGCACCAAGGGGGGGAGGGGAGGCGCCCACACCCTGGAGCCCAGCCGGCAGGCGACGGAGGTGGACGCGTAACAAAAGTGTCTCCTCACGCCCACAGTGCCACCCGTGCGTGTGCCCGGGGCCAGCAGATGCCCCGCGGCACTGTCCAGCTGCTGGCGGAGTCAGGAACAGCCCTGCGCGTAGGGAGAGGGGGACGAGGAAGGAGGGCACATGCCAATGTCGTGCCCGGCACCCCGCCTGCAAACCTCACAGGGCACAGGCGTCCACTCAGGTAAAACAGAACCAAGATCACCGAGTCAGTGTCCCAGGGCCTTCAGAGGTGCCTCCAAAGCTGGCGTTTTAGCTGTGGTTTTCCGTGGCCACGTCCTGTGCAATGCTACTGTCACGGAACGCTGCACTCTTCATCCGTCCTGCACTGCGCTCGTAGAAGCAGCAAACCCGCGTGATCTGAGGTTGTCACCGCCCCAACCAGGACTCATCTTTAACTGTCTGCCGACATTACTGCCCGGCTGAAAATGCCTGATGTTTAGATCACAGGTGCCCAGCCTCTTGGCTTGCCTGGGCCACGATGAGGAAGGAGGAATTGCCTTGGGCCACCTACAAAAATCCATAATGCAGTTAATGTCTGCATGTAACAGACCTGCTTTTTAATATTTTTGTAACATTTCTAGTACTAGCTGTGTTGTATATGTAATTATGACAATATGAGCAAAAACTTTTGTTTTTTGGTACTGAGAATCAAACTCATGACCTTGTGCTGCTAGGCAGGCGCTGTGCCGCTGAGCTATATCTGCGGCACAGAACTATTTGATACATTTTATACTTCCTATACCATAGCTGTTAAAAAAAAAAATTTTTTTTTTTTTGAGACCAAGTCTCACTGTGTAGTTCAGTCTGGCCTTGAGCTCACTAGGTAGTCCAGGATGGCCTTGAACTTGTGGCAGTCCTCCTGCCTCAGCCTCCCACCTTCCGGGATTACAGGCACGTGCCACCATGCCTGGCTATTTCAAGCCCAAGTTTAATAATTTAGAGAACTTACATGTCTGCTTAATAACAATAAATGCCTGACTTCGCAGGCACACATGTGTGTAGATTGCAGCACTGTTTTAGTCCAAAAGTTGCACAAGTGTGTGTGACATCTGACACACATGGACTCCCATCCAGGTGCTTGTGGTTAGCGCCGCAGCGCACCTCCTCCATCGTGCCTAGGCAGTCTGTGTTTGTGCGATGGATCAGGAATACTGGCTAAAGGGCACATCGGGATGTTAGAAGTTTCCGGGGCTGCAGTGCCAGCTGTCCAGGGCTGCATGCAGATGCGGGTTGGACTTGCCTGGTTGAACCATCAGAAATTGCTGGTATTAATCTCATATGGTTCAGCCTATCACACTGCTTAAAATTATACATGTTGGGTGGAAAACTCTCAGGAGAATCCAGGAACTGAATAATATGTTAGAAAGGGGGACACTCGATTGGTAGAAAGAGCAGGGAGCGGAGACGCTGCCTCTGAAGTATCTGCGATTCTCTTCCACCTAGGGAAGAGGCTCTGTGAAAATGTGACCTCGACAGGTGAAAGTCAGATGCTGTCCTCTGTGTAAGCTGTATTTCAGAATGTAAAACAAGAGCTCTACGGTGCGTGGCACCAGGCAGGTGTGCTGTGGTGTGCGTGGGGGCCGCTCCCAAGGCCCCTGTGGAAGGCTTAGTTCCCAGGCTGAGCCATTGCAGGGAGGTGGGGGAGACCATAGAGTGGAGCAGGGGAGGTTCGAGGTCGTTGGGGGGGGCCTGCAGGGGACTGTGGGACACTGAAGCTTGGCTCCTCTCTCTTCACCCCACCTGTGAGGGGAACCGACCTTCTCTGCCCTGTGTGTCTCTCCATGATGTGCTGCCTGCCACAGGCCCAAAAGCAGTGGGTTCAGCCAGTCTCAGACTGGAGCCTCCAAAACTGTGACCAAAATAAACCTTCCCCATTTTTAAGTTGATTGTCTCAGGTGTGTTGTTACAGTCATGGAGAGCTCCTTAACACAGATGGGTACATTTTCTTTGTTGTTGGCCTGTGTTTTTATCCGCAGGTTCACAGACACTTGTTGATTGACTGACTGATTGAGGTGATGGGTGGAACCCAGGGCCTTGCACATGTCAGGCAAGTGCTCTACCACTGAGCTGCACCCCAGCACAACACAGTTGCCGATCACTGTCATCTACCTGTGTGTGACTGTGAGCAAGCACCTCAACCTCTGTGCCTCAGCTGCCTCAGCTGTCAGAGAGAGGATAAGAAGAGCATCGGACTAACAGGGTTGTTATGGAGACTAACTAAATCCTCACCTGCACAGCCTCTAGTCTGAACACTAAAGACAAAGGAAAAAACCCTGAAAGCAGATAGAAAGAATGCTTTACCTCTAAAAGAACATTCAAATGACAGCAGACTTCTTATCTGAAACTATGGAGACCAGAAGGAAATGATGCAACATTTTTTAAATGCTGAAAGCAAAGAACTGTCAATGCCAAATTCTACACTGAATGAAAACATCCTTTGAAAATAGGAGAGAGGAAGTCATTCTCAGGCAGGAGAGCACTCAAAGAATTTGTCACCAGCTGACCTACTCAGAAAGAAGGCCTAAAGGACATCCTCTCAATCTAAATGATTGATTCGAGAGATGCAAATTAAAACAACACTGAGATTCCATCTCACCCCAGAAAGAATGGCTGTCATCAAGAAATCAACCAGTAACAACTGCTGGAGGGGCTGTGGGGAAAAAGGAACCCTTCTCCACTGTTGGGAGTGTAGACTGGTGCAACCACTGTGAAAATCAGTGTGGAGATTCCTCAGAAAACTAGGATTGGAGGTCCCATTTGACCCAGCTATTCCCCTTCTGGGTATCTTCCCAGAAGAATTAAAAACATCATACCACAGCGATATATCCTCACCCATGTTTATAGCAGCACAGTTTGCAATAGCCAAATCTTGGAAAGAACCCAAGTGCCCATCAACCAATAAATTGATAAAGAAGATGTAGTTTTTTTCTACAATGGAGTACTACTCTGCCATAAAGAAGGATTAAGTTCAAGACATTTCTAGGAAAATGGATGCACCTTGAGTCCATAGTCTTAAGTGAAATAAATCGGACACACATGTAAATTCTGCATTGTTTCTCTGGTGTGAAAAAACAAAAGTGTAAATAAGGACCAAAATGTATAATAGGTATTGTGAAACAGGAAGAAAATGTTCAAATGCAGAGGGGAACAAGGGAGAAGGGAGGGATACAGGAAAGAAGAGAAAAGAAAAATATGAGAAAGGAGGAAAACATGTTCAAATGGGCAGGGGAGGAGGGGCTGAAGGGAGGGCAGGGGAATGGAAAAGAAACAAGTTATATCACATACAGGTACAAATTCTCTATGATGAATGTGATCGTTATGTATATCTAAAATGTACCAATAAAATCTGATTGAAAAATATATACATAAACGATCGGCTCCTTTGAGCCATGTCTATAGGCTGCTAACCTCTGGAGGACCTGCTTCAGCTCCATTAGTCTGTTTGCTGTTGCTAATAACACAGTATCACAGACGGCTGATTTATAAAGAAAAGAGGATTATTGTGGCTCACAGCTCTGATCCAGGTGAAGGGTCGGCACCTGGTGATGCCTTTTGCTGGCAGAGTCTCGGGCAGCATGGTGAGAGACAGAGCGCATGTGTGCGCGGCTCTTTCCTGGTCCTTCCGCTTCAGGATTCAGTCACAGGTCTCCCACCCTGGCGATTCTGTCTAGTCCTAATGGCTCCCCAAATCCTCACCTCTAAATACCATAGTCAGATACAGCTTCTACCCTAATATCTTTTTTTTTTTTTTGTGGGTACTGGGGGGCGACCTCAGGACCTCGTGCGCCAGCAGGCGCCCGTGTCACTGAGCGATATCACCAGCCCCTTTTTCGTATGTGGGTTCCGGGAGTCGAACTCAGGCCCTTGCGCTTGCCAGGCAGGCGCTTATGCTGCTGAGCTATCTCACCAGCCCCCTAATATCTTACAATGAGGATTCAACATGACTTTCAGAGAGGACAAACCATTTCAAACCATAGCATCACCCAAACTTTAAAATCACACTCATATGAATAGACCAAGATGAACTCCTTAAAAAATGTTCCAATGGCATAATGTAATTAAACTAGAAAACAACAACTAAAGATAACAGAAAAATATCCAAACGAGGCATGAGATTAGGGCATGGCAAGATGGCTGGACAGTTGGGTGTGATCTGTCCATCACGTCAGGGACACATGTGCAGAGCAGCTTTGGAGCCCTGTTTGGGACACCAGATCTGACATCAGAAAAAGGCGGATGTAACAGACAGCAGCCATTGGTCTGGTGGCCACTGTCGTCTTGCTCTTGCAGTGGCCACCCTGAGGGCACAGTCTGTTTTATCTTGGGAACACTTCTTTTTGAGCACTTCTTTTTCACTTCTTTTTTCACTTTTAAATAAATGTTAAACTTTTATGTCCATCGGTTGTCTGGTCCAATTCTTTGAACAGGACAAGAGCCTGGAAAGGACCCCTGGGCACCCCACTATCAGGTAACATAAACACTTGGGAACTCAGCAATTCATTTTAAGTAATGTATGAGTAAAAAATGAAACCTCAAATAAAAAACACAGAACTGAGTGAAAAAAAAATCCAAAATATTAAAATTGGTAAGATAAATCTAACACCGTTCTGAGAGAGGAATTTATAGAATTAAATGCTTACATTAGAAAAAAAGGAAAGGTCTCATATTAATAATCTAAGCTCCCTCTTCTAGAAACTAGGAAAAGAAGAGCAAAATAAATCCAAAGCAAGAAGAAAGAATGGGAAAAAAAAAAAAAAAAAACAGAATTCAATGAAACAAAAATGGAGAAAACAGAGAAAAATCAATAAAACAAAAAGCTGGTTCTTGAAATGATCAATACAAGCAATGAACCTTGAACAAATTGACAAAGAGGAAAAAGGGAAAAGACAGTTTCTAATGTTGAGAAAGAGGCATTGTCATCTACATACTGTAGCCACTAAGAAGACTAAAAGGAGAATATCATTTAAAAAACTCTTTGTACAGAAATTCAACAACTTAGAGTAATTGCATCAATTCCCAGAAAGCCAAAAACTACCAAAATACTTCCAAGATTAATTAAACCCCGGGGGAGGATGTAAGAAGAATAAAGATGTGTTTGTGTATGTACAATTTCTCATAATGAATGAAAGCATTATAGTCCTACAAACATGTACTAATAAAAATACAAATTAAAATAAATAAAAATTAAAATTAAAGAAAGGCTGGTGACATAGTGCAGTATGAAGATCCTGGGTTCAATCCCAAGCACTCGTGGGGGAAAGCAAAAAAGAAAAGAAAAAAAGAAATCCTGAACAAATGTGTTAATAAAAGTGTTTTTAAAATTTAATCTACAAAAGCCTCTATAAAATAAATCTCCATGCTCAGATGGCTTCAGTAGAGAGTTCTACCAAACCGTTAAAGAATGAATGCCAGCACCATCGACCTCTTCCAAAGAACGGAGGAGCAGAGAACATTTCCCATCGCGTTTCCTGTGGCCCCGAAACCAAAACCAGAGAAAGAGAACTGAAAAAGAAAACTCTAGACCAACATTGCTCATGAACCTAGGCACAAAATTCCTCAACAAAATGTTAGCAAATCAAATGAACAATATTTTAAAATAATTATGCCCCGTGACCACGTGGGATTCATTCCAAGGATGTGATACTGGTTCAACACCCGAGATCAGTCAGTGGAAGCTACTGTATTAACAGGCTTAAGGAGAAATTTTGTGCATCCATTTAGGGAGAACCGGCATCTTCACGCGTGAATCTTCCAGGCCTCGGCATGAAACGTCTCTGCATTTATTTAAAATTCCTTCGACTGATGTCAGTGAAATTTGGTCATTTCCAGCATGCAAGTCCTCTATGCGTTTCAGTCTATCTATATCTAAATAGTTTTTGAAGGGATTGTAAATAGTTCTGTGTTCAGACTAGAAAAGAAAACCACGATCATGTCAGTTGACACAGAAAAATAATTCTACAAAATTCACACTCATGATAAAAATTCTCAAAAAACTGGAAATAAAGGGGAACTTCTTCAACTTGACAAAAAAAAATAGCTACATAAACCTACAGCTTACATGATAATCAACAATAAAAGACTAAATGCTTTCCTCCTATGATCAAGAACAAGCCACATGCAGCAGTATAAATCCATAGTCCCAGCTACTCCGGAAGCTGAGGCAGGAGGATCGCTGGAGCTCAGGAGTGGAAGGCCGGCCTGGGCATGTCTGAGAGAAAAGATAAAAAACAAAAAAGCCCGGACCTAAGTCTCACATCTTATAAAAATTAATTCAAAATTTAAATATAAAATTTAAATTATAAAAAGTTTTAGAAAAAACATGGGAGAAAATCTTCAGGACCTAGACCTAGATTTCTTAGACATGACACTAATTGGCACTAAAAACAGCTGGGAGAAAACATGTCCTACAAAGGACTCGTGTCCGGAATACAGAGATAACCCTACAATTCAACAGTAACAAACAACAAACCCCACAAATACTCCAGAATGGGAAGAAAGCCCACGAAAGATACACAGCATCATCAGCCATTAGGAAAATGCTTTGGATATTCTTTCCCCTGGACTGGGGACTGAACTCGGGGCCTTCGCATTTTGTTTTTGTTTTAAGACAGGCATGGTGGCACTAAATTACTAATTTGCCCAGGTTGCGCTGGAACTTGCGACCCTCCTGCCTCAGCCTTCCAGAGCGCCGGGGTCGTGGCGACAGCGCTCCAGGTTTGGATGGCGCTGGCCCGGGCTTGCAGCAGCCCCCGGCTCTCGGGGTCCGGGAAAGCGGGTCCGCACGGACGCACCCCGCGTTTCTCAGATCGTTAAACCCGAGTACAGCCAAGCCGGCCTCCGCGGGACGCCGCGCAGTCACAGAAGGACGAAAGCGAGGCCGCCGGACAGCTGTGGGGCCTCCGTGACGGTTGCGTTCAGCAGGGAAAAGGGCGTATGGAAGGGGCAGGTCGTGCCGTCCCGCGTTCTGTGTGAGCGCGTTTCGGAAACGAAGGACGGAGAGTGACATGCGTGCACAGGGGGAATCCAGTTCCACGTCGGTGTCCCGAGTCCCGTGGGACAGACAGGGAAAGTTGCTGCACCCTAGCGACTTTTCCACTCCGGGTCTGAAGTTACGTTTTGCTGGGAGTCAAATTCAAGGCCTCAGTCTAAGTGCCCCAAAGTAGCCCAGGAGTAAACAGCAAGCAAATGAACAAACAAAAAGTCCAGGGCTGGAGGTGTGGCTCCGTAGCAGAGCCCTAGATCAGCACGTCTGAGGCCCTGCGTTCAGGTTCCAGCGCACACAGGCCCCAGAGTTACGAAAGTGAAAAAGCAAAACAACAAGCTAGGAGGGAACATTTCCAAAACATACGTTCAGTAGACGACTTGGTTCAAGAGTATCTAAACAATTCTTACAACATAATAAGACAAACAGCTCGATTTTATTTAAAAATGACAAAATATTGAACAGACACTTCACCAAAGGTGACACACAGATGGTAAATGAGCACATGAAAAATACTCAGGTCACTAGTATTCGGGAAATGTAGATTAAAACGCCAGTGGGATGCAGCTACACAGGCCTGCCAGAACAGCTACAATTTTGAGAGACTAGCCTACCAGGTATTGGCAAAGATGTAGTGAGACTGGAAGTTTTAGATCTCGCTGGTGGAAATGAAAAATGGCAAAAATTGTATTGGAAACCAGTTTGTCAGTCTCTTAAAAAAATCGAAACATAGCTACGCATGGTGGCACATGAATGTAATCCCAGCACTAGGGAAGCTGAGGCAGGAAGATCACTTCAAGTTTGAGGCCAGCCTGGGTACATAGTGGGTTCAAGGCCAGCCTGAACTGCATAGTGAGACCCTGTCTCAGAAAACAAAAAAATCAAAACACACACTCCTAATGTTGACTGAGAATAAAATCAATGTAATCAAGAACAAAGAAGCTGGCCATGGTGGCACGTGCCTATGATTCCGGCACTTAGGAGGTTGAGGCAGGAAGATTGAAGCAAGGTCAAGGCTACATAGTGAGCTACATAGTGAGACCCTGTCTCAAAGAAAGAACAAAAAAGAAGAACAAAGAAAATCACGTTTATCTGGTGGCTAGAGTTGTAATCTGGGAAAACACAGTCTTGGAAATGTGCTCCCAGGTTTTACAAAATGGTGGCTGCATTTATATCTTTATACTGCAAGGGGGTTGGACATTACTTCACTTGTTCAGGCCTGACTGGAGCTGACAGAAGTTAGCCCTTGTGTAAGAAAGGGATCAGGTGTGGTCTCCGTGCCTGGGAAGTTTGGAAAGGGGCCCACTGCACAGATCGATGCTTCAGTGATCTTTGATTTGATACAGTCTAACCTCTTGGGGGTGCAGCCCAGTTAAGGGGGTGCAGCTGCATGTATGACGAAGAGCCGATTTTGTGTGTGTGTGTGTGGGTACCGGGAGTCGACCTCAGGACCTCGTGCTTGCCAGCAGGCACTTGTGCCGCTGAGCAATATCACCGGCCCTTTTTTCCTTTATGTGGGTTCCTGGAGTCGAACTCAGGACCTCGCGCTTGCCAGGCAGGTGCTTATGTCTCTGAGCTCTCTCACTGGCCCCTGAGAGCTGATTAATGACAGCCTCCCACTCCATTTTGGGGGCCCCAGACCAATTGTGTTAGCTCTGTATGGGATACACAGAGTCAGGAAAGATTTATTTTGACTCACAGTTTTGGAGGTTTCAGTCCACGGTGTGCTGGATCCATCGCTGTGGGCCTTGGCAAGGCAGCGGTATCTTGGGATAGGGGCGAGACAAAGGGAAGCTGCTCACCTCGGGGCAGCCAGGAAGCAGAGAGAGTTGCAGGCCAGGGAGATGGAGAGGCTGAGACAAGATGAACCTGTGGGAGGCAGAGCCCAGTGATACGCTTCCTCTAATGGGGACCCGCCTGCTGACAGCTCATGGAACTCATCAGCCTACTCCACCCACGACGTCAGCACCCTCACGGTCCAGCCGCCTCTCCGGGCCCCACTCTGGACATGGCTGCCCTGGGGACCAAGCCTTCACTGTGTGAGCCTTTTGTGGACTCCGTATTCAGCCACAGCACTGACGCTCTTCACTTGGTTCTGGCTTTTCCCTTGCCGTGTACGAACTGCACTTCGCTTGCCAGGAGTGTGTCCTAGAGAAGGGAGAAGGTACGTCCATACGAAGGCCTGTCTGTGGCGTTCTCAGCAGCTTTTTATAAAGCTACCGTGACTTACCCGCCGTTCCCACGGCCAGGAAGCTGTGGAGGATGCATTTAAACACTGCAGTGCCCTCCATTGTTTCTGAGACAGGGTCTCGCTGTGTAGTTCAGGCCGGCCTTGAACTCACCGCAGTCCTGCTTCGGCCTTCTGAGTGCTAGGATCACAGGAGTGCACCACCACACCCGGCTTTTGATGCGGTATCTATAAAATGAAAAAGTGGAAACAATTAAAATGTTCAAGAAGAAAGTAGGAAAATTATTCCCAGCCTCAAATTCCATTTTCAGCCAAATGGCAACATCTTTGGGCATGTTAGGACTCAAAATTCTTTTTCTCTTCCTTTTTTCTTTTTCTTTTCTTTCTTTTCTCTTTTCTTCTTTCTTCTCTTTTTTTGCAGTACTGAGAGTTGAACCCAGGGCCTTTACACTGAACTACATCCTCATCCCATCCCATCCCATCTCGCTCCATTTCGTTCTGAAAGAGGATCTCGCTGAATTACTATGCTGTCCAGGCAGGTCTCAACCTCGCGACGCTCCTACCTCGACTTCCCAGAGTGCGGGATTGCGACGTCCACCACCGTACCTGTTTCTGTTGTTTGTTTGTTTTCTTCATTCTTTTTTTAAATACAATTAAGTTTATTGGTACATTTTAGATATACATAAAGATCTTATTCATCATAGGGAAATTGTACCTGCACATGATATATATATTTTTTTTGTGTGTGTGTGTGTGTGTGGGTACCGGGGGGGTCGACCTCAGGACCTCGCACGCCAGGAGGCGCCTGTGCCGCTGAGCGATATCACCGGCCCCTTTTTCGTATGTGGGATCCGGGAGTCGAACTCAGGCCCTCGTGCTTGCCGGGCTGGCGCTTAAGCCGCTGAGCCATCTCACTGGCCCATCACATGATATATTTTGATTTCTCTTTTTTCCCCAATCCCCTCTCCTCCCTTCCACCCATCTTCCCCTCCCTATTTACAAAGCTTTGTTTCCATTTTATCCTTTCTTTAATCATTTTTTTTCCTTTTCCCTTCCTTCCTTTCCCCTTTCCCCCACTCTAGTTCTTTCTTTTTGAACAATTTCTTCCCATTTCACAATATCTATAGTACATTTTGGTCCTTATTTGCTCTTTCAGATTCTCACACTAGGGAGACAATACGACGTTTACACATGTGCATCTGGTTTATTTCACTTATGAGTATGGGCTCAAGTTGCATCCATTTACCTATAAGAGTCTCCAGTTTATCCTTCTTTATGGCCAAGTAGTACTCCATTATATAAAAAAAATCACATCTTCTTTATCCATTCCTCAGTTGATGGGCATTTGAGTTGTTTCGAAGATCTAGCTGTTACAAATTGTGCTGCTATAAACCTGGGTGCACATATATCACTGTGGTATGATGTTTTTAATTCTTCTGGGAAGATACCCAGAAGGGGAAAAGCTGGGTCAAATGGGACCTCTAATCCCAGTTTTTTGAGGAATCTCCACACTGATTTCCACAGTGGTTGCACCAGTCGGCACTCCCACCAACAGTGGAGAAGGGTTCCTTTCTCCCCACAGCCCCTCCAGCAGTTGTTACTGGTTGATTTCTTGATGACAGCCATTCTTTCTGGGGAGAGATGGAATCTCAGTGTTGTTTTATATTTGCATCTCTCGAATGACCAGTGAAGTTGAACATTTTTTAATGTATTTATTTGCTGTTCGTATTTCTTCATCTGAGAAGCATGTATTAACCTCAGATGCCCATTTTTGGATTGGGTCTTTAAATTTGGGAGGTCTGATTTTTTTGAGTTCTTTGTGTGTTCTCAATAGTAATCCTTCATCTGAGGAACACCTGGAAAACATTTTTTCCCATGTTGTGGGCTGTCTCTTCACTCTGTTGGTGGTTTCTCTTGCTGTGCAAAAGCGTTTTAATAAGATGAGATAACATACAATGTCAATACTCAAAAATCAATAGCCTTTCTGTACACAAATAACAAACTTACTGAAAGAGAAATTAGGGAAACAATACCTTCACAATAACATCCAAAAAAATGAAATACCTAGGAATCAACCTCACAAAGGATGTAAAAGACCTATACACTGAAAACTACAGTACTCTGAAAAAGGAGATTGAAGAGGATATCAGAAAATGGAAAGATATCGCTTGCTCCTGGATAGGAAGAACCAATATAGTGAAAATGGCCATACTTCCAAAATTGTTATACAGATTTAATGCAATTCCAATCAAAATTCCAACAGCATATCTCACAGAATTAGAGAAAACAATTCTAAAATTCATTTGGAATCAGAAGAGACCTAGAATAGCAAAGGCAATTCTGAGCAACAAAGACAAGGCAGGGGGCATCACAATCCCCAACTTGAAATTATACTATAAAGCTACTGTGATAAAAACAGTGTGGTACTGGCAAAAAAAAAAAAAAAAAACAGACCTGAAGATCAATGGAACAGATTAGAAGATGCAGAAACAACTCCAGACATACTAAGCTACCTTATCTTTGACAAAGGTGCCAAACACATTCATTGGAAGAAAGATAGCCTCTTCAATAAATGGTGCTGGAAAAACTGGCTCTACACATGCCGAAGATTAAAACGACCCATATCTTTTACCATGCACTAAACTAAATTCAAAATGGATCAGAGATCTAAATATTAAAACAGAAACATTAAATCTGCTGGAAGGTAGGATAGGTAAAACCCTTGAAGACATTGGTGTAGGCAAAGACTTTATGAATAAAACCTCAACCGCACAGGAACTATCACAAAGAATCAACAACTGGGATCTCATCTTATTAAAAAGCTTTTGCACAGCAAGAGAAACCACCAACAGAGTGAAGAGACAACCCACAACGTGGTAAAAACTGTTTGCCAGCTGTTCCTCAGACAAAGGATTACTATCGAGAACATATAAAGAACTCAAAAAAATCAGACCTCCCAAATTTAAAGACCCACTCCAAAAATGGGCATCTGGGATGAATACACATTTCTCAGATGAAGAAATACAAATGGCAAATAAATATACAAAAAAATGTGCAACATCAGTAGTCATTTGAGAGATGCAAATTAAAACAACACTGAGATACCATCTCACCCCAGAAAGAATGGCTACTATTAAGAAATCAACTAATAACAAATGCTGGAGGGGCTGTGGGGAAAAAGGAACCCTTCTTCACTGTTGGTGGGAGTGTCGACTGGTACAGCCACTGTGGAAATCAGTGTGGAGATTCCTCAAAAAACTGGGATTAGAGGTCCCATTTGACCCAGCTATTCCCCTTCTGGGTATCTTCCCAGAAAAATTAAAAACATCATACCACAGCGATATATGTGCACCCACGTTTATAGCAGCACAATATGTAATAGCCAGATCTTGGAAACAACCCAAATGCCCATCAACTGAGGAATGGATAAGAAAGATGTGGTATTTTTATACAATGGAGTACTATTCAGCCATAAAGAAGGATAAACTGGAGACTTTTATAGGTAAATGGATGCAACTAGAGAAAATACTCATAAGTGAAATAAACCGGACGCACATGTGTAAGCATCGTATTGTCTCTCTAGTATGAGAAACTGAAAGAGTAAATAAGATCCAAAATGTACAATAGACATGGTGAATCAAAAAGAAACTGGTCAAAAGGAAAGAGAGACTGGAATAGGGGAATAGGGAAAAGAAAGAAGGGAAAGGAAAAAAATTGTATATATATATAAGATGGTTAAGATAGATACACTACTAATTTTACTTAGTTCATTGAAGAGTAAGGTTTGTGCCAATAATATTTGGACAGTTGAATGCTAATATCTGGTATCCTGAATAACTAACTTAAAGATAACAATACGTAATGCATTAACCATTGTTACCCTCCTATTATGTTGTTTTGAAAATTTGTTCTTTTTTGATGTATTTTGTTTTGGTTTTTCTTCTCTTTAAAAAAAAAAAATAAGATGAGATCCCAGTTGTTGATTCTTTGTGATAGTTCCTGTGCAATTGGAGACACCCCCAAATTTAAAGACCCAATCCAAAAATGGGCATCTGAGATGAATACACACCTCTCAGATGAAGAAATACAAATGGCAAATAAATATATGAAAAAATGTTCAACATCACTGGTTATTAGGGAGCTGCAAATTAAAACAACACTGGGATTCCATCTCACTCCAGAGAGAATGGCTATTTCATTTGTTTTTGAGGTAGGATCTTACTAAGTCTCGCAAGCTGGCCTTGAACTGGCGATCCTCCTGCCTCTTGGCTAGCTGAGACTGCAGGTGTGTGGCATCACACCTGCTCCTCCGTGTGCTGTTAACCCATTTATGCTGAAGATGGAATTTTTTAAATTTTTACATGCAATTCATATGTGTTACCTAGAAAAGTTCAGGAATTGGAGTAAGAATTTGAAGAGAACACATTTCATTATGCCCCATTGTTATGGGCATTCCAAAAGTGGGTCCATCGAAGGGTTAAGAATGATGCCCTTTGGCAGAATGAGCTGGGAATGTAGGGGTAGGGGAGGAAGCTGGTGGTTCCCAAGCACAGGGCTCCAGCAGGAGAGAAGCCCGGGGCGCTAGCCTTGCGCCCCCCCAGCTGGGACAGGGCTGACTCGGGGTGGTGAGCTGCAGGGCAAATAGCACAGATCCAGATGGTCCTAGAGGGGCACATTTGGGAACGCTTTCGATAGGAAGGCGCTTTCTGCTGGACCACCTGGGAAAAAACTGTTGTATAGAGAACCAAGCAAATTGTTAAACTAAATTTGACTTAAACCAGTACTTGGGCATTGAATTTTGTCCAAGTAGCCTCTGCTCATGGAAAACTGTATCCTGTTTGATGTGTAAACAAATAGTAACCTAACATTATATCCTCATGACCAAGCAACTGAGTCTTAGCCAACGTAGCAGCCGAACTTTCAGTCAGTCAGAGGCTAGAGCTGCAGAACATGAGCACAGAAGGAAAATGGTGACTGCAACCAATCAGTGGTTTCCTGTGTTACTTCCTGAGTTTGACTCCCGGTACCCATAGAAAGGAAAAATAAAAAAATAAATAAAATAAAATTTTTAATTGACAAACATGGGGTCCTTCAAGGTGCACAGCGTTATGGCTTGACACGCATATGCACCGCTCGATGAGTCCCACCAGTGAACACGTCTGTCCCCACCGTGTTGTGCGTTAGCTCCCCAGCTTCCTACAGCCCGGCGTTTGTGTCCTTTGACCACCCCGGCTCATTGTGTCCTCTGCCTGAGTTTAGCTTTTTCAGCCTCCATGTGCAAGTGGGATCGTGCAGTGTTTGTCTTTCTCTGGTTACTTCACTTAGCGTAACGCCCTTCAGGTAAAGAATCTACCTGAGGACAGACATACAGGAAAGGACGGGGGGGAGTTTTAGGAGAGAGAGGAAATTTTTTAAAGCAGCTAAGTTCATGAGTGGGCTTAAAAGAAGATTAAATACTGCAGAAGAAAAGAGCAGTGAACTCGAAGACAAGTTAATAGAAATGATCCAAATTAAGAAAAGATTGGAAAAAAATCAAGGAACAGAGACGCAGTAACTTGTGAGGCAGTGCAACAAGTATGTGACTGGAGTCCCAGGAGAGGAGAAAATCTGACAGGAAAAGTAATTTGGAGAAATACGGTCAAATTCTTAAAAAGTTAGATTAGAAACATCACTTCGTGAATCCAAGAGCCTCAGTAACTGCACACATAATAGGGTTTGTTTTTGGTTGTTTTTGTTTTTTAAAAGCTGCTGGGTGACCAGGGTGGGTGGAGGGAAGGAGGCCAGGACCGGGAGGCTGAGGGCATGGACTTCACTGGCCACCCAGGGCCAGAGACGCAACAGCCGGGGACAGTTCTCATGCCCAAGAGATGCTGAAATAATTCAGATTAGCGAGTCCTGCCCCTGCGAGCCCTGCCTCAGCTGCTCCCTTGCACCACACCTGACTTTAACTCTTTATGATACTTCTTCCAGTAGTTTCTTTTTTTGATTTTTTTTTTTTTTTTTTTGTGGGTACCGGGGGGTCGACCTCAGGACCTCGCGCGCCAGCAGGCGCCCGTGCTGCTGAGCGATATCACCGGCCCCTTTTTCGTATGTGGGATCCGGGAGTCGAACTCGGGCCCTCGCGCTTGCCGGGCAGGCGCTTAAGCCGCTGAGCCATCTCACCGGCCCTCTTTTTTTGATTTTTTTTGAGATAGGAGTCTCGCTATGCAGTTCAGGTTGGCCTTGAACTCACTGTGTATCCCAGGCTGGCCCCGAACTCATGGTGATTTTCCTGCTTCAGCCTCCCAAGTGCTGGAATTACAGGCATGCGCCATCACATCCAGCCTTCCAGTATTTTCTAAGTTTTTCGATAACATACTCCTACATCACCATTCTCGGTATCTAGTACAGACGTGGAGGAGTTAGCGTCCCTACAGCAACATCGCCTGCCTCCCCCTTCCCTACTATAGACCAGAATAGTTTCCCCAAGTATGTCCAAGTACAAACTCCCCATAGACGCACAAAGACAGGGCCTTTAAAGAGGCAGTTAATGGGGCCCTAGTCCAATAGACGTCCTTGCAGGAAGAGGAGGAGGTACCAGGAGGTACACACAGAGGACGGCGCCCCGTGTGAACACTGGGAAGGCAGCTGTCTTCAAGCCGAGGTGGGGTCCCTCAAGGGAGCCAACTCGTGTCCTGATCTTGGACTTCCAGACTTCGGATACATGAAAAGTACTTTTCTGCTGTTTAAGACAGTCTGCGGGGCAGTAAGTCCCTACTTACGAACATTGCAGTTGGGAGCTTTCGCAGGTGAACCTGTAAGATTCACAGGTGGGGGAGACTCACTGTCGGGTTATGAACAACGCTGATTTATGAGCATTCTCCTGGAACGGAACTTGTTCGTAAGTCAGGGACAGACCGTATTTTGGTATGACAGTCCTAGTAGACTAATACAGTATTTGTAATTAGTAGTTAGCAGACAAAGTAACAACGTGACTAAATCAACAGTGATTTAATCATCACACTCACGTAAATACTGCTTGCTACTGTAACAAGGTGTGTACTATAACTTTTTTTCCTTTCTGGAGTAACTTATTTAAAACAGGAGCCTCAGCCTCTCTCTGGGGGTGGAGCCAGGGTAATGGGGGTGCTGCTCAAAGGACACAAACTCTCGGCTGTCAGAACTAGTTCTGGGGATCTAACACACAGCACAGGTGGCGATGGATGTATCAACGGGTGACAGTCATCAGACGATGCACATGTGTCCTGAACTATCATGTACACCTTATATACCATGTTTGTCAGTTAAATGTTTTAAAAATATAAAGACAAAAGATGGAGATATTAAAGTCTAAGAAATGTATCAGGAATTTCTCTCCCCTTGGTTGAATGTCACATATTCCTGCTTCTCATGTCTATTGATTTATGATCATATATTGGACATTGTGAATAATATGTTCTGAACTTTAGGTTATTTTTTCTGTGAAAAGTTTGAAGTGGGCAGTTTCTGGTGGATCATCTGGATGCTTCAGTCTTGATTTTAGTCTTTTTTAGGGTAGATTTATTTTTTGGCCTCTCCCAGGGTTTAGACTTGGGTTCTGGGGTGTAGTCCCATTACCGTGTGTGATGGGGTCCCAGACAGGTTCCTAGGTTGTTCTGCATGATGAACAAAGAACTGGACATGGCACACGACAGTAAGGAAACAGCACCAAAGTTTAATCAGGAGACAGGACACTCAGAGTGAGAAGGCTCCGAGGTGTTGGGCTTAAGAATTTAAAATGTTGCACCAGATCTAGGATCTGGTGTCTCTGGAAGACACCTCCCACTGGTCTTCCAGAGCATGACTGACAACATGCTTGACAGGGTGCTGAGTCATAACAGCTGCGTCCTTTCCCAAAAGTCAGTTATAAGTGGGTGTATGAGATGCAGCCCATATGCATGAAACTTCAACGAGCTCCAGGCAAAGAAAGGTTACTACAGGTCATGCAGGAGGACCTGGCACTGTATGTCCTGGTATGGAATTTTGAAATTTTCTAGGGCGGACTGAGGGTCTTTGTTTTCTTTTTTTGTGTGTGGGTACCGGGGGTCGACCTCAGGACCTCACGCTTGCCAAGCAGGCACTTATGCCACTGAGCTGTCTCACCAGCCCGGGTCTTTGTTTTCTAATCTGCGCCTCCGGATAGGTAGTAGGCCTTAGCACAAAGGTCAGGGGGATGGCCCCAGGGTACCCAGGTTCAGATGGGTGGAGTGGAGCGGTCCATGGCCCCAGTTGTACTATTATTAATCCTAATCTTAGAGCCTGCCTCTCTGGGTTTTCAGTGAAAAGCTTTAAGTATTTACCAAGTCCCTCAACTTGCTGGAACATAAAATCCCAAACTTTTCCTTCTCCATACCCAGCATCAGCGGAATCTCTGCTCAGCTTTTCTAGTCTTCCAGGGCCTCTTGGAGTCCCCTTCGTGCAGTGTAGGAGTCAGCCAAGAATTTGAGGGGAGTGTAAATCCGTGGCTTCCTCTCTGAGACTTTCCTCCTTCCCTCTCCAGCCACTCAGACGAGCCTGGTGAGACTGCCACGTGTTTTATTCCCTGGGGCCCCAAGAGGAACAATCACTAAAGGAAGGATCTGACCCCAGACATTTGTCTCCTTTGGATGGCTGAGTCCTCTCCCCTTGTCGTCTCTGGTCAGTTCCAGTGCAGTGTATAATTATTGACAGTAGATTAATGTGATATAAACTGCTGTGCCCTTACTGGAAGCCAGATCATAATGAACTAAATGCCATATGTAGGTGTATCTTTTTTTTTTAAATATGGGTACCGGGAGTCTAACTCAGGACCTCACGCTTGCCAGCAGGCGCTTGTGCTGCTGAGCAATATCACCAGCCCCTTTTTTTCCTTTATGTGGATACCTGGAGTCGAACTCAGGACCTCGCACTTGCCAGGCAGGCGCTTATGCCGCTGAGCTATCTCACCGGCCCTATATGTATCTTTTTAAAATTTATTTGGAGGCAGGGTCTCCCTATGCAGTTCAGGTTGGCTTTGAAGTTACCACATTTCCCCGAACATTAGACCTAACCGGAGATCAAAAATGCCGGCCCCAGTGAGCCTATCCTTACCTTACCTGCTGTTACAGAGTGGCCACTGAGCAAGAGAACAGAGAGGTACAATCTGCATGACACTGGCCGTCACCATCGTAATGACCTGGGTCATTCCATTTTAGGTCTCACTTTCAGACAAACAGTATGGAACCCAGGCTGGCTTCGAACTTGCGGTGATCCTCCTGTCCCAGGCCGTATTATAGGTGTGCACCACCATGCTCAGCTCTAACTAAATGTTAGCTGAATAAAGTTCAACTTCCTTTTACTTTTATCTTGGTGATGGTTACACAAGTCCTTTCACTGTGACAATCCATCTGTGTGTGTACTTCTATGTACATGCTACACTTTTATGAGAAAACCCTCGTGTTGTGTCAGCACCTGGCTCAAATGCTCAGGGACTGTGTGTTCCCTGGTTGAACTCAGTCCCTCTTGCCTCTCCTGGCCATGACTGGCCGGCAGGTCCACCTGCAGCCCCTCAGCGAGCCCCACACTGTGGTCTTCCACCGATCCCGCAGGCTTCGGCCGCAGCGCGTCTCCCCGCAGCAGCCCTCTGGCCCACCAAATCCCCCTCCTCCACCTCGAGTGTCCCCTGGTGCTCTCGCAGAGACCTCCACCTCCCAGAGAGAACTAATCACACCAGGCTGTGACGCCCACCAACCTCGACAGCAGGAACTTTACCTTCCACTTTACAGGGGTGCCCAGTGTAGGAAGCCAGCAGCGCGGCAGAACAGACTGTGCCAGCTGTCCAGAAATTCAGACAGGCAAGGCCCGGTCTCCCGGTGCCAGCTTGCCTTGAGGCTCCCTCTCCCCTCTGTTGGCTGGGGACTGTCTGCCCAGGCAGTTACAGAGGTTGGGGGTGTGGCAGGGGCCTGGGTGCTAGCCTGTGAATCCCAAGAAAACTGACTGCCACCAGTACCCAGCTCCAAGGTCAGGCACGGCTTCAGGTGACACCTCGCACTCTGTCAGGGTTTTTGACTTCTGACACACAAAGGGGTTGGACTGTGCTCCGTCAATCTGCTCTTCCTAGGCATAAAAGCTGAACGAAAGCCAGACGTGGTGGCGCACACCTGTAATCCCAGCACTCTGGAGACTGAGGCAGGAGGATTGCTGTGAGTTTGAGGCCAGCCTGAACTGCAGAGTGAGACCCTGTCTCAAAAAGCCAAAAAAAAGTTAAATGACTGACCAGACAGATTTAAAGAAGAGAGGAAAAGGTTTATTGTGTTGCGCAGACCTTATTTTCATTACAGTACCAAGGAATTCTTTCTCACTTCCCCGTGGGTACAGAGATCCTGCAGACACTGAAAACCCCAATGCTGTTTACAAGCAGGGGCGGCACCCAAACACATGCTGCATTTAATGGGACAGAATGACAGTAAAGTCGATACTTATAAAGACTGTTAAAACTACATCACTGTTTAAAAAATCCTAAGCTTTGTCTCCATTTTCCCTTGTTTACCTTATTTCCGTGTTAAGTGGTTGGAAAAAATGGTACAGTACTTGATAACCTTTAGTTCCAAATCGTCAACACCAGGTTAATGTGTTTTGCTTTTGGTTGTTAAGAGTTCCTCTGCAACTCGAAATAGTGACGAGTAAGGCGATGCCAAAACACAGGTGGAGAAGCCTGGCTCCGACCCCGTGATGTCCCACTCTCCCTTCCACAGCTGCTCTGCAGGGCTAGGGAGCTGGGAAAGCTCAGGAGAGGGCTTGTGCTTGCAAAATCATTACCGTGGACCTAAGCTTCACGACTACTTCTACGGAGCACCGGCTGCTTGCAGGTGATTGTGTGGTTTGTTTCTGTAAACTGTCAGCACTCAATGACACCCCGAGGGAGTGACAGCCTCTGCTCAACTCACTGTGCCATACAGTACAGAAGCACTGATTCTGTATTACAGAGAAATAAAACAACAAATCATGAGAAGGGTGCGTCCACCACATACTCTGAAATCTCAGCAGTGACCTCAGCTAATCATGAGTTCAACCAATGAACAAAGTCCCAATTAAGTCTTTTCTTCACTACATTAAGGCAGAGAAAACAAGAATTTAAATAAAATACTGTTACCCACCAAACTAAGCATATGGCTAAGCTGTATTTGACTGATCACTGCCAGAAAATGCCCCTGTAAAATCAAGTACTGAAAAAGCTAATTATTAAAATCACACCATGGTATACATATTTAAATAACTCTGCACATGATTCATCCTCCATTTTTTATCCCCCTCCACTTTTGTTACCAGTTTCCGTCAAGTGGCTTTACCGATACATTTCCATCTCAATGAAATTCTATACAGGAAAAATGGACTAGAGTTCCCTTGTAACTCTTGAGTTGAATTATTTCTTTTACTCATTGAAGCCAAATTCGGAACAAGTTCTGAAAAAGTCTTTCACAGACCTACATGTACTCATGGGGGAAGTGAGCAGAGAAGCCATTTTCTGTTGTGTGAGTGGTGTCTGACGTGCTGCACGTTGAGGTGTCAGTAAAGTCTCCCAGCTAAGGAAAGAGAGATTTCCTTCCTCTCTGTCACCTGGGCTAGTCTCTTCTAAAAACTGCACTCCCCTCTCTAGCTCTCAGCCCTTCATAAAAGTTGTTCGTTCAGGCAGAGCCTTAGAAAGGTTCAGAACATGAGGCTGTAGGAATAGCAGAGGAAATTAAGCTCCCTTTACAGAAACTGTTTCAATATACATAACACGTCACCTACGGTCTCCCAAGAGTTGAGCTCATCCACCACGTGGGCCCACCGTGAGGCCTGTGCACTTAGACACCCAACGTCTGAATGCTCAATTTGAAAAGCAACTTTTGATAGACTCTCAGCCTCACTGATCTTACAGAAAATCAACACGCCCTCACTCTCAATGTGCTAAGTATTCAGTACACTTTAACCGAACCCGGGTGGCCACAGACCCTGACCATGGCACACCCAGATGCAGGCTGGGACAGGTTCTGATCTCAAACACACTACTCACAGAACTGTCTGCCACTCTGATGTCACATTTCCTCATACCACTCTGCTGACTCAGAAAGGATATTTCCCACTACGGCATGATGAGAAGAAAACCCATTACACACAGATGTTGGGTAAGAACTGTGCACTGTGACAGTTTCCAGAAGCCTGAACTTTCAGAGCTGTCGGTTCCTGCTTCTGGGGAAAGCAACCTACTACCTCTCTTTCCAGCCACTGTGTACATTCTCAGAGCGGACACAACAGACAAAGTGACCGGGACCACATTATAGTGAACTCATTCCCTGGGCACTGGTTAATTTGGAAAGGGGATTATGCCACATGAAACAAAGAAAGAGACTGGTAGGAGGAGGGGCCTAGACCCCTCAGAAGCAAGCTTGCATTATTCACTGTCAACTACTAATAAGGCTTATGTCAGGGAGGTGACAGGTACAGATCATGAGTGACACCAGGACACACCCCACAGAGAACATGAGTATTTTGCTATGGACCTTCCTTTTATGTATAATATTCATGAGAGTTGGTAGAAAGACAGGAAGAAAGCTGGCTAATGGAATCAGCATTTAAAAGTGTATCCCACTGACTTGAGGATTTCCTGCTCCGCCTCCCAGACAGTGCACAGGGTAACGTACATTTCTGCCTAGAGTTGTGGACAGCAGCTGCAGCAACCTCTCTGAAAGCTTGATTAAATGTAAAGATGAAGCCTGAAGTTTCTTGGGCTGGGGATGTAGCTCAGAGGTGCAGTGCCTGTCTGGCAAGCACGAGGTACTGAGTTTGATTCCCGGTACCAAAACAAACAAACAAACAAACAAAAAGTTTCTTGATGTCACAATCTTATCCCCTCAGCTGCTTGACCCAGATTGGGGCTGGGCAGGGAGAAAGCAGACCACAGCCTTTCTTCCCTCCTCAGCTTCTTACGAAATTATGAAAGCAAAGTCAAAAGGTCCTTCGGAGCCAGACGTGGTGGCACACACTTGTAACCCAGCACTTGGGAGGCTTGCGAGTTCGAGGTCACTTTGGCTACATAGGAAGACCCTGCCTCAACAACCAAGAACCAAAACCAAACCAACACAAAACAACAACTCCTTCAGACTGTGAGGTTCCTAACCTAACTTTTGCATTTGAAAATGGAAAAGTAAATTATTGATATCTGGAGCAAGATTGTGGTTTTAAAAACACTGCACATGAATGGCTTAGAAGGACTTAGCTACCCACTCGCACCTGCTCCTTCAATTTTTGGGGTGGAGATAAAACCTAAGGCCTCACTATGCTAGCAAGCACTATTTCACCGAGCTCTCCACCCCTCTTGTATTTTAAAAAGCAGGCAAAATAGGAAGAACAAGTCCATGTGACCTGGAAGGCAGTTGCAGTGCTTGTGCTGCTGAACCTGCAGCCTGACAGGCCAATGGCACACCGAGGGGCCCTCACCCACCCATCAGCCAACCCTACTCCCGCAGGGCCAGTGCTGGGCTAGGGAAGGAAAGGCGCAAGCAAGAGCTAGGGGCTGACGGTGCTTTGTGGAGCAACTACATCCTGACAGAACTGCTGTGAGCTCTACTGATCTCTGCAAGCCAAAGGCAATCCTACAGCTAAAACAAAAGGACAAGGGCCACTGAACAGAAGAGCATGAGTCCATAGTGGGAACCCTTCCTGGCCTTAGAGCTGGGAGCACTTTGTTGAGAAAAATCCAAGCCAACTGTCTCTGAGTTTGAGAGAAAACACTATGCAGGAAAGGGCAAAGGGTTAGGCGACATCCGGAGGGAGCCCAAGCCCTCTGAGATGCATCACTGGGGGCTTCCTATGGTTGTGTCCAGTTGGGGAATGGCTGACAGACTTTTTTTTTTAAAGAAAGTGGAAAGAAGAAGCAAAGACTTTCACAAATATAAAAATTGTTTACAAAACAATTACCTAAGAAAGTTCACCAGGACTAGGTAGAGAATAAGGTTTTCATTTCAAATTACCCACAGTGGTAATGATGGTTTATAAAAGAAAACCAGCAAATTCTAATCTTCCTTTCCCAACACCCCAGAGCCTTCCTATGCCTATCTTTGCTACCTGCACCCCAACCAACCACTCCTGTCTGTCCCCAAATTAATTTGCTTAGCCACTGTACTGAGCCAACCCCGGAGATCCACTACTGTTGGTTTGGTTTTGATTAAACAATGAACCTAGCACTTGGGAAGTCTACGGGGGGGGGGGGGGCGCGGGTTGGCATGAATTTCCAGGTGTGTGGACCTTGGACAAAGCTTCTGCCGGCCTGACCCACACTGGGTGGGCATCTGAGATGCAGCCTGAGGTGCAGGTAAACTGAGGTAAGAAAGAACATGGCAGCTCTACTAGCCTCCTTCCTAGGACAACGCAGCATGGTGTGCTCTTGGATGTGGGCTCCAGAGGACTCCTCTTCCTGCCGCCGCCATTTCTTCCTCTGGTGAGAAGACTGCAGAGTCCCAAAAGATCAGCCACTTGTCTTCCTCTGAGGGACAAATCCAATAGAGCCCTGACCCGGAAGATCCAGCGCCCACTGGTGTGCAGCAGTCAGAATCAAATGCTCAGCATCGAAAGGGCTGGCACACCTGCCCAGTGAGTTTATCAGCAGTTGTATAGACAGATCAGAAAAAACTAGCGTTTAGTATAAAAACTGTTTTCAATGGTGCCATTTTCTATCTTCCTCCAGAGATCATAATTCCTCACGTGTCTGAGATGCTATGGAAAAGAAGAACAATGGAAAACAGATTATCCTCAAGTTACAAAAATACAGAGTGGGTATTTTACCCCTCCTTCATTTTCTCTCCCTTTTTAAATTTTAGAAGCTTTGGTTTGGTGTTTTTGTATTAAATTTTAAATGCAAAAACAAAGTAGAGGACGTTTTTAAAAACAATGAAACTCTAAGGCTACCTTTTCTCTTCATGGCAGCCCACCCTATGCTGTAGGGTATGTTTTCTTTTTTCCCTTTCTTTTTCCTTTTACTTGGTCCAAGCTTGCTCTGCAGAGCCTAGTTTTTTCCCTACTCTTCTGTTTGTTTGTTTTTCTACCTTTACTAAATGTGAAACTTTGAAAAAAACAAAGAAAGAAAGAAAGAAATTCCAAGAGATGGAGGGCGGGGAGAGGGATGCAAGGGGACATAAAAAGAATTAAGGTGTATTATGTATGTGTACCAACTCCCCATAATGAATGTAATCATTATGTACTGCAAATGTACTAATAAAAATAAAAATTTGAAAAGAAAAAAATTACAATTAAAAAAAAATTGAAACCACATGCAAACCTCATTCCAACTAAATTGTTTTCACAAATGCAGAATAACATTCAGTAAATGTGCATGTATTTTCAGTTAGTCCCTTTTTTATGTACTAAGGAATGAACTCAGGGCCTTCACACTGAGCTATATCCTGCAGCCTATTTTTTTGCTATTTAATTTATTTTGAGACAGAGTCTTGCCAAGTCATTATATTGCCCAGGCTAGGCTCAAACTTGAAATTCTCCTGCCTCAGGCTCCCAGAATGCTGGTATTACAGGTATATGGCACTATGTTTGGACAGAAATCTTTTTATATAATTAACATATAAACATTTTTCTGTGTATCTGTGTATCAGTGTCACTCATTCTTGGATATTTAAGATATTTTTTGATGCTTTTGGTTCATAAATAGTAGTAAAATAAAACTTCATGTGTATTTTTTTCTTGTGCTAAATTTAAGACAAGTCTCAAGAGGAATTACTGAGGGCATAAGCATTTTAAAGATTCCCAATAACAGATATGCTGCTTTTTAACAAGAATTGTCCTAATACACGAAGTGCCAGCAAATATACCCAACAATAGTTGCATCACCATCTCTCCAACAAATGGCATTATCAATGTCTACTTTTCTCTGCATAGTAGATATTACTTCAATTTGATTACACTGTTTCCTCAAATTTACACATTATTTGTTTTCCTCTTATTTGAACAGTGTGTGCATATTCTTTGCCATTTATCTATGAAAATATCTGAGGTTTCACCAACGAATGTGAATTAATTACTTTAACAGTGACTGTCTTACCTTGCAACATGGTGGTCTTCAGGCTGCACACAAATTAGAAATGACCCATGTTCTGCACTTGCATTTTTAGAACTAAAGCAAAGTAAATCTTAAAATCCTGAGCCCAGCTTACTAATCGTTTTTGTTAAAGTCACTCTGTATTCCAATAATTTTTTCAAGTGGCTACTATTTAAGGTGTATATACTGTAGAATATTATAGAAAGACTTAAATCCTTTCTATCCTTACCCTAAATTAGACACAACCTCCACCCATATCCCAATATGCCTGTTTCAAAGAGTACTTTTTTCAAATCAATATATACTTTGTCTTGATGTAAGTTTTGTTCATTCATTAGTGTCTTGACAGATTTACATGAAAAACAAAAACAAAACCCAAGAAATCTGACCAGAACTCCCCAAAACAGTGGCTTAGATATCACAAAATTCATAAATTTAAATAACAGTGATTACAATTAAAGCATCCTTTTTTCCTGCAACAAAAAAAGAAAAAGGTGAGAAACTATGTTAATAAACTATTTAGAATGCCGCTGGAAAAGCACCATGAAAAGCAGACACTGGCTGATGTCAGCGCGGAAGAACTAAGGGGAACTTCTCTTATCTTTTCATTATTTCACTGTTTCTGCATCAAACAGAAATCCGAGACGTGAAGAAGTACTTACCCAAAGCCAAACGTTTGCACTTACCTTCCTGGCTCGGTGTTTCTGTTTTCTTCCCGTACAGTGTTCCCATTTCCTTCTCCTCCTGAAAACGGATCTGCAGCTGTTTGATCTCGTGATCGTAGTCCTGCCACTCGGGGACAATTCGCACAGCAGCCTCCAGCTTGGGCTCCTTGGTCATGGGATTATTGCACTGTGAAAACCCAAAAAACACACTGGCTGAGTTGAAGAGTTCGTTATACAGAGTTCAAAGGTGTTTCTTGGGTTACATGTCCAAACTGGACAAAAAGAACAATACTGAGAAGTTAAATGATATATTAGCAGAAGCAGTATGGTAAAAGGATACGTAAAGCTGTATTTACTTCCTCTAATGTGTCAGCTGGTGAGACTACGGTGCCCGGAGGTTTTGTTACCGGTTCTGGGGTGCTAGAGTCTCCTTCTGGAGTTGGTTTCTAGGTTCTTTCTGTCCTGAGCAAAGAACTGGTCAAGATAAGAACAAACGGTGGCAAAGTTTTATTGACGTAGGAAAAGAGGGGCCGGTGAGATGGCTCAGCAGCGTAAGCGCCTGCCTGGCAAGCACAAGGGCCCGAGTTCGACTCCCGGAACCCACATGCGAGAAAAGGGCCGGTGATATCGCTCAGTGGCACGGGCGCCTGCTGGCACGTGAGGTCCTGAGGTCGACCGCCGGTACCCACAAATAAATAAATAAATAAATAAAGTAGGAAAAGAAACGGGCTCTGCAGAGTGAGTTTGGGCCCCGTGAAAGTAGGAAAAGAAGTGCACCTCCGGCGTGAGCGCAGCCACCATGCGAGAGAACACGGTGGCCTGTGTTTACTCCTACAAAGACACTGCAGGGCACTGCTGGGAGGCAAGGGAAAAAAGTCAGACTGGAAAAATTACAAGGCACAGAAGTGAGCTGGGCAACAAGTACTGACTTGGCAGATAGCGAATAGTGAAAACAGTCCCATCAGATCCTGGGGGATTGGTTTCCGCCACAGACACGGAAGAGCACTGCTGAAGCTACCGTGTGGTGCCTCACAGCCTCTAAACCACAGCGCTGCACAGGAGGAACACATGAAGCTCCCGCGTCAGTAAGTACACAGACACACAGCGCACTGGGTGACGACGCAGGACCGCACCGCGGACAGCTCACCAGATCGATGGTCTTGGCCCTTTTCTTAGAGGCATCATCACACCATGTTTCACACCAAAGCCATTCTTGAGGAAGGGACTTGATTGGCACCTGATGGATCATGTTATTGGGTAGATCCTGATTGGTAAAGAAAATAAAACACAAGAGTCTAAAGTTCTGGAGAAAATTTAAATAAATACAGTGAAAAAGCCATAGGGTTAGGTGCTCATTATGTATCGTATACTAATCACAAATGCTTAGAAGCGAAACCAAAAAAACTTTAGAGAAATTAAGGAATTCGTTTATGGTGTTTTTCAGACCTTCAAAATTTAGAAAACCTATAGCTACTGAAAACTCTATGCATAATAAAAAACCACAACAAACTTCCAAAAACCTTTTAAATAAAACTCACAAATAGCCCATACTTAGAATTCCCTCTGTAAAGGAAATTCTAGGAAAAATATTCCTGCTCACTTTTCAAAGTGAACCAAATATAGACAGGTAGTTCTTATAATTTACAATTATCCAAAAAAGAAGCTAAGTCCTTCTTATCTACTGAGCTTTGCTCCCAAATAGATGAGCCCACATTTTTGGAGTTAGTCACAAAAAAAAGTTCCATTGTCCTTAGATTTGCATGGAACAAAGCACTGATAGAATAAAATATACTGAAATTATTAAATATGGTACCTGTAAAAATGATCCAACCAATGATCTTTCAAATCCCTATATATAAAATGGTACAAAATAGATCATGGTTCTCTTTATCAAACCCTTTCTACAAACTAAAATTTAAAATTGGCTGGATTAAAACACTTTAAAAAGTTGGCCACCAAACCACTACTCCAAAAACTCTCAAGGATATTCTAGACAGAGATAATAAAGCCAACAATGCCAAAAGTCTAATGGAATGAATATATCAAGCAAGGAAAGCAGTTAAGCAAAGGAGAAAAGTAAAGGAATCAGCAAGAGAAAAATAAAAACACAATGATAGGAATGAGTCAATACCTTTAATAACTCTCAGTGTAAATGGCCTCAACTCCCCAGTTAAAAGATACAGGTTCGGTAGACTGGATCACAAAACTAACAGTATTGCTGTACGCAAGAGACACACTTAATCTAAAAGGAATTTACAGAACAAAAATCAAAGGACTGAAAACAACATTCCACACAATGGGAGCCTGAAAGCAAGTAGGAACAGCTTTTCTATTTTCAGACCAAGTGGACTTCAAGTCAAAACTGATCAGAAGAGGCAAAGAAGGTCACTACTTATTTGTTAAGGGAACAATTCAACAGGAAGAGATAGCACTGAAACCCACTGCACTCAATTTCATAAAAGAAACACTACTGGATAAAAAGATCACATAAACGTCAGCACAGTCAGAGAGGGGGACCTCAATACCCCACCATCACAATAGACAAACTGGACAAAAAAATCAACAGAGAAATAAATAGCAGAGCCGAACCATACCTTCAGACAAATGTACATAATAGACATCTACAGTGTTCTACCCTACAAAAACAGAATACACATTCTTCTGAACACAAGGAACTTTCTCCAAAACAGAACACATACTAGCCCACGAAGTATGTTTAAATAACACAAATAACTGAAATTATCCCATGTGTACTATCAGATCACAGTGCAATGAAACTGAAAATCAATGGTGAAAGAAACCACAGAAATTTTACAAACACCTGGACAACATTAAATAACACGCTCTTGAATACTCAGTGGGTCACAGAAGAAATCAAGAAAGAAATTAACTAATTCCTAGAATCAAACAGTCATGTTATTAGCACCCAATAAAAGCAGTCCTAAGGGGGAAGTTTATAGCGATGAATGACCACATCAGAAAAGCACAGTGAACCCAAATAAATGACGTACCACAAAGTTCTTTAAAACCAAGAACAATCCAAATCCAAAGCTAATACAAGGAAGGAAATTGTAAAGATCAGAGTGGGAATTAACGATTTTGAGACTAAAAAATCAATACAAAGAAAGCTGGTGATATAGCTCAGTGGCATAAGCGCCTGCCTGGCAAGCACGACGTCCTGAGTTTGACTCCCGGTACCCACATAAAAAAAAAAAGAAATCCATAAATCAAAGAGCTAGTTCTTCAAAAGAATAAACAAAGTAGACAAGTCTTTAAGCAAGTTTACAGAAAGAAGGAAAGAAAAGACCCACATTAATGCAATTAGAAACGTAAAAAAGCAAAATCACAATGGATACTGCTGATGCAGAAGATTATTAATAACTATTTCAAAAACCTGTACCCCAATAAATTGGAGAATCTAGAAGAAATGGATAGATTCCTAGACACGTATGAATCAAAAACTGAATCTAAACGATTAAAAATCATGGATGGTCCAACAACAGGCAATGAAATTGAGGCAGTAATAAAAATTCTACCAACTAAGAAAGCTCAGAACTTGATGGATTCACTGCTAAATTCTACAAGAACTTCAGGAAGGGTACAACACCAACACTCTCCAACTCTTTAATGAAACTGAAAGGAAAGGAGTGCTACCAAACCCATTTCTGAAAGCTAGCCATTACCTTGATTCTAAAACCAGACAAGGACTCAACTAAACAAGAAAAGTGCAGACCAATCTTTTTCATGAACATAGACACAAAAATCCTCAACAAGACACTGGCAAAGAGAATGCAACAAATTACCAAAAAGATCACATATCACAACCAAGTAGACTTCATCCCAGGGATAAATTTAATAAATTTAATTCATCACATAAACAGAAGCAAGGACAAAACTACATTATCTTCTAAGTAGATACAGAAAAAGCCTTTGACAAAGTGCAACATCTATTTATGATAAAAATATTGAAGAAAATAAGTATAGAAGGACTTTATCTGAATCTGATAAAAGCCATGCATAACAAACCTATTGCCAACATATTAAATGAAGAAAAACTGAAAGCTTTCCCTCTAAAATCAAGAACAACCCAAGGATATCCACTATCATCACTCCTGTTCCACACAGCATTTGAAACTTTAGCCAGGGCAATCAGGGAAGAGAAATATAAGGGACACACACAGGAAAGGAAGAAGTTGAATTATCCTTATTTGCAGATGACATGATCCCTTCCATAGAAGATCCCAAAAAACTGCACCAAAAGACTCCTAAAACTAACAAACTCAGCAATGTAACAGAATCAAGACCTAAATATAAAAACAGAAACAATGTGCTGGAAGATCAAATAAGTAAAACTGTTGAAAACACAGGCATAGGTGAGGACATTGTACACAGAACCTCAATGAACAAGAAATAACATCAGTAATCAATAAATGGATTATATCAAATTAAAAAGCTTCTGCACACGAAGTCAACAACCAATAGAGTGAAAAGACAAGTTACAAATGGGAAAAAGAAATTTGCCATTTATTCCTCAGAGGACTAACATCTAGAATATACAAAAAACTAAAAGAGCTTAGACCCCCCCAAAATAAAAGACCCAATCAAAAAATGGGCACTTGAAATGAATGGACACTTCTCAGACAAAGTAGTACAAATGGCCAATAAATACATGAAAAAATATCTTTGGCCATCACAGAAACTGAAACAACATGGAGATTCCGTCTTACTCCAGAAAGAATGGCCATCATGAAGACGTCAAATAATAACATGCTGGTGAGGATGTGGTGAAAAAGGGACTCATCTCCATTGTTGGAGGGAATGTAAACTAGTAGTATAACTACCATGGAAATCAGCATGGAAAGTCCTCAAAAAACTAAAACTAGAAATTCCATTTGACCTAGCTATTTCCCTTCTAGGTATCTTTTTTTTTTGTATGGAAATTGAACTCAGGATCTCATGCTTGCCAGGCAGGCACTGTGCCACTGAGCTAAATCCCCGGCCCTCCTCCTAGGTATCTTCTCAAAAGAGTTAAAGACATCATATTACAGTGATATGTGCATACCCATGTTTACAGCAGCACAATTTGTAATAGCTAAATCTTGGAACATCCTACATGTCCATCAACAGATGACTCAATAAAGAAAATGTGGTATTTATATATGATGGTGTACCACTCAGCCATAAAGAGAGATTACGGTTATTTGAGTCATCTGTAGGAAGATGGAGGCACCTTGAAACCATGTTAGGTGAAATACATCAGATATATAAATATTGCATAGTTCTTCTATATGAGAAACCCGAAGTATAAATAATTTAAAGAGCAAAATAAAAGACAACAAGAAACAAGGAGATAGGGCCGGTGAGATGGCTCAGCGGCATAAGCGCCTGCCTGGCAAGTGCGAGGGCCCGAGTTCAACTCCCGGATCCCACATACGAAAAAGGGGCCGGTGATATCGCTCAGCGGCACGGGCGCCTGCGGGCGCGCGAGGTCCTGAGGTCGACCCCCCGGTACCCACCAAAAAAAAAAAAAAAAAGAAACAAGGAGATAGATCTTTTGCAAATGGGAAGAGGACCAATAGATGGAAGAAGGGGGTAGAGTGGGGAAGGGGACATAAAAAGAATTTGATGTGTTATGTAAATGTACCATCTCCTCATGATGAACATTATCATTACGTATAACAAACATACTAATAAAAATTCCTAGAAAAAAGAGAAAAAATATGCTTAGTATTTGTACAATATAACAATAGATGAGATGTTTACCCAAACTGATTGTATCTGGGTGATAGAGCAAGTCTCAACAAACTCCAAACACATGAGGCAATACGCTGAGAACAGAGTGTGTTCTCTGACCACAGAACAACTCAGCTAGACATCAACAGAAAAAATGTAACTTAAAAATCTCCACGTATTTAGAATCACTTCTAAATAACTTATGAGTGAGTCAAATACGAAATCACAAGGGCAACTAGAAATATACTGAGCTGCACAGTGGCGCCTGCCTGTAATCCCAGCACTTAGAAGGCTGAGACCGGAGGATCCCCACAAGTTCAAGCCCAGACTGGACACCACAGTGAGGTCAAAACCAGCCCGAACTGCATGGCAAGACCCTGTCACAAACAAACAAACAAACAAACAGTATGATATATACCTCTATAAAATTAAATAAGGAAAATGCTAAGTATAAAGTATGTATAGCCAAAGACAGAATTTAAAATTTCAAGTGCATATATTGGAAAAGACTAAAAATTCATTAAGGAAACATCTCAAAAAATTAGAAAAGGGCCGGTGAGATGGCTCAGCAGCATAAGTGCCTGCCTGGCAAGTGCAAGGTCCTGAGTTCGACTCCCGGTACCCACATACGAAAAAAGGGCCGGTGATATCGCTCAGCAGCACAGGCGCCTGCTGGCACGCGAGGTCCTGAGGTCGACCCCCGGTACCCACAAAAAAAAAAAAAAAAAAAAAAAAAAAAATCAAACTAAGTAAAAGAAACCAGAAAGCAAGAAACAATAAGAACAGAAATTAGTCAAATACAAAAGAAAGAAATAGAGAAGACATTAAAAATTAGTTCTTTGAAAGCGCTAATTAACTCCTCGCAAGCTAATCAAGGAGAAAAAAGTACAAATAAAAAATGTCAGAATTTTAAAAAGTTATCAGTAGCAATCCCACAGACTCTAACAAGATAACTAGTGTCACAGAAATGCTGGCTTTGGAACCATTTGTTAAAAAAGCAATCAGGCAGCACACTCAGGAGCTCAGCTTATTGCTGTGTACGTGTTAATCTCAATAGAGAGAGAAAGGATATTGCAAACAAATAAATGACATGTTAGAAAAGTTAGGTATAACCTTGTGGAAATATTGACAGAGCAGTAAAAGACAGCCAGACACAGTGTCACACCCCCGTAACCCCGGCACTCAGGAAGAGGAGTCAGGAGGGTCTGCTGTGAGTTCAAGGCAGCCTGGACTACACTGGGAAACCGTCTCAAAAATCCAAACCAAACCAAAACAAAAAGAAATGTCAATAGTCTTATCATTAGTAAAGAGGCTGGATTCACAATTTACACACACACAAAAATTCCAGAATTCACTAGTGAATTCTACCCAACATTCAAGAAAGAAATAAGGCCTGTCGTAGGCAAACTCATTACAAGTAAATGATACAATTCAGGGAATTATGTTTAACACACTACACATTTTTTACACTATAGTTTTGAAAAGGAGCAAACTAAGAGGAACTTCTTTAATATGAACGAGAAGTAGCTACAAAAGTCTATAGCAAATGTCATATTTGTCAGAGAAATGCTGGAAATGTGAAACATCCACTATCAACATTTCTACCCAACAATATGGTATTTCTTTTTTTCATTGGTGTGTTTTTTGTTTGTTTGTTTGTTTGTCTGTTTTGGAGACAGGGTCTTGCTTTGTAATACAGGCTGGCCTTGAACTCACTATGCAGCCCACACTGGCTTCGAACTCATGGCGATCCTCCTCCCTCAGCCTCCCGAAGTGCTGGGATTACAGGTGTGCGCCACCTCGCCCAGCTTGCAATAAGGTACTTCTAGCAGATGTAGAGATCAATATTTTAAAATGCAAGAGTGAAAAGGAAAAAGTAAAACTGTCATTATCTGTTCTAATCTTGCTATGATTATGAATGTACAAAATACAGAAATATATATAAATTAATTAGAGTTAGCAAGTTCATGAACAGGGCAGTTGAATATAATGAGCAAAAATTGATTGCAATTTAAGAAAGAAACAAAAGTTTTAAAAATAACAAAGATTGGCATGGTGGTGTAGCAGACAAAAGAATCATTAAGTTGGAGTACAGGTCAAGTGACATTATCTAGCCTGAGTTGCAGAAAATAAAAAGAATAAAGAAAAATAGATAAAAATAAACAGCGCCTCAGAGACCTATGACTCTCCATCAAGTACACCAGCACACAAACAATGGAGGGAGGGATGGGAGGAGGGAGATAAGGGGGAGAAGAGGAAGGTACAGAAAGAATGCTACGAGAAATAATGAAGACTCCCCCGATGTAATGAAAAACAATTGAACACATCCAAGAAGCTCAACTTGCTCCAAGTAGGACAGACTGAAAATGCACCTCAACATATTATATTTAAACTACCAGAAGAATCTTGAAACTAGCACTAGCCATGTAACCTGTCTTGCACAAGGGATCCTTCCTAAAATTATATCTAGAGGCTGAGGCAGGAGGGTCTCTATGAGTCTGAGGTCAGCCTGGGCTACATAGTGAGTTCAAGACCAGCCTGAACTACACAGTGCGACCCTGTCTCAAAGACAAATTTTTTTTTTTACATCTGATGGGACATCTATGGGACATCTGATGTCCCATAGAGGCCAAAGATTATGAAAAATTATGGGAAAAGATATTCAAGATGCTGAAAGAAAATCTGTCATACAAAAATTTATATCCAGCCAAACTATTCACCAAAAATGAAGGAGAAATTCTTACATTCTCTGACACTTCGTAGCTAGCAGAATCAACCTGCCAGAAATACTAAAAGGAGTCCTTCGGGCTGAAATGGAAGGCCACTGGGCACTAACTTGAATCCACATAAGAACAAAGAGTATGTGGGTAAATATGAAAGAGAGTTATCAATGTATTTTTTTTTCTTCAAAAGCCTATTTTCCTCCTGTAACAACTTAGACAACTGCAAAAAAGTAATTATAAATTTGTGCTGGTGGGCATATAAGCTGTAAAGTTAAAAACTGTATGATAGTATAAGGGAAGGGGAATGGAGGTAATTTTCATATACTTTGAAATTAAACTGGAATTACTTCAAACTAGATTGCCATAAATTAAGGTGTATAATCATCAGGACAAACACAAAAAACTAAAAAATATATAGCAAAATAAACAAGGGAATTAAATGATACACTAAAAGTATCTATACAAAGGAAGGCAGTAAAAGCAGGAATTAAAGACTACAAAAGATACAAGGTATATAGAAATATGAAACAGGAAATGGCAGGTATAAAACCTACCTCATTAATAATTATATTAAACATAAACAGATTAAACTCTCCAACTGAAAGTCACAATGGGATACCAGACCATATCCAATTCTTTCACATCCTTCCTGGGTCCTGGGCATCCACCTCCCTCCTTCTTTTCTTCCCCAAGCTGTTATATTCCAGTGTCTGGATTCTGAATCTCGAAGAGGCTGATTGGCTGCTTTTTATCACTCCACCATCTTCCCAAAAGTCATATGTACTAATAAATACTGGTCAAAACAGGAACTCTCACATTGCTGATGGGGGCATAAATGACATTACTTTTAAAGTAATTTGTTTGGAATTATCTAGATAAGGTAAAAATACTACATCTGTACATAAATACAACCAGCAGTTCCATTTATGGTTGTATACACAATTGAAATGTGTGTATATGAGTGCAAGAATGTTTACAGTAGCATCACCACAGAAGTATAACAGGCCACACACGGTAAAATATGCCTGGAGGATCACTTGATCCCAGGAGTTCAAGACCAGCCTGGGCAACATAGCAAGGTCCCATTGGAAGGAAGGAAAGAAGGGAGAGAGGAAGAAAGGGGAAAATGCAGAATAAATAAGTAACATGAGTGAATCACAACATAGTCCTAAGCAAAAGAAGTTAGACTACAAAGAGTACATCTTTTATGATTCTGCTGAATTAGAAGAGAAAAAACAGGTAAACTCAACTACCGCATTTAAGAATATATGCTTACAGGATGTAAGGGCAATCTGGCTGCGACATCTGTCACCCCATTGATCGCCAGGGTTGATTCGGCTGATCTGGCTGGCTAGGCGGGTGTCCCCTTCCTCCCTCAACGCTCCATGTGCGTCCCTCCCGAAGCTGCGCGCTCGGTCGAAGAGGACGACCACCCCCGATAGAGGAGGACCGTTCCTCGGTCAAGGGTATATGAGTAGCTGCGCTCCCCTGCTAGAACCTCCAAACAAGCTCTCAAGAATATATGCTTACATAGCAAATCTCTAAAAGAAAAGCAAATGGAGTGACTGCCATAAAAGTCAGGATGCTAGACACTTCTGTTAGAGATGAAGGATGGCTTCTGAAATGCTAGTTCTTGTGGTTTATGGGCATTTGTTTTATACTACAATGAAGGTTTAAAGAAATCTGAAGGTAGACTTAAGCAAAATGAAATGCCTAACATATGTGAAACTATACCAACTACAACCTCACCTCCAAAAAAATGCTTGGCATTAATAAACAGTGATTCAGCTGTCTTGACATATACTATGGCTTCTGACACATTCTAGACTATAAATCCTGAGGTATTTAGGTTTGTTTTTTTTTTTTTGTGGGCACCGGGGGGTCGACCTCAGGACCTCGTGCACCAGCAGGCGCCCGTGCCGCTGAGCGATATCACCGGCCCCTTTTTCGTATGTGGGATCCGGGAGTCGAACTCGGGCCCTCGCGCTTGCAAGGCAGGCGCTTATGCCGCTGAGCCATCTCACCGGCCCCGGTATTTAGTTTTTAAAACAGAAAAACAAATTGACTGTAGCAGGCAGAGAAACTTATCAGATGAAGTTGAGTACAAAATTAAAAGAGAAGGTAATGCCTCAGAAAGGCAGCACCCTCTTTCCAGCTCTCTCCCTAACCCACCCCAGCTCTCTGACATTTTCCACTACTGATATGCCTTCTCCTGAGGTCAGGTATGTCTCACCATCTCTCAACACAAACCCCTCTCCATGAAAAAGCCTGACGCTGCTTTGAGTAGAGGACTGAGACACAAGTAACACTCTATTTTCTGACACAACATTGTATACTCCACCACGGAAAGAGTTAACCATGAAAATGGTTACTTACTTGGTCCAGATTTGAAAGGCTGTTGGGATCCTGACTCAGACCTTGGTACTGTCCCCTGAGTCTGTCTCCAGCTGCTATTTTCCTAAACTTCTTCAGATCCACAACGTACAGTGCACTGAACAGAGAAGACCTGTTTGTTACAACCATCCATGGATTTATGGCAGGAAAAGCCGACCCCACTGAATAATGGAATAGGCTACCAGGCAAACACTCTGGCTCTCTCTGAAACCGGGCTGCAGCCCACTGGAAAGCTAAAAGTCTACAGGCGTTACGTCAAAGGTGTTTATGAAAGTTACTGTGAAACCCGCATTCTGTCACCACTAGATTACTGTGGTCACTGTTCCTTACTTCATTGCCTTCCAAGGAAATAATCTCTGCCAAAAGACTTCCAGCAAATGCAGCAGTTTTGGTAATAAAGGTACAGTAACTGACAAATAACCCTCAGTCAGAGACATCCTGATGATGTCCTCAATATCACAGGAGAGAAAACCCCGCAGTGTTGAAAGTTCTTTTGGACCAGGACCATAACGTATAAATCTGAAATCACCATATCTCTTCATTTATTTTTGTATGTGTCACTTCCTATAAGTGCCTTACCCGTCATAACTGCAAATTATCCTTCTCCCAGAGAAGACAATGGAATAGTCATTAAAAATGCAGCGAATGTATACACTGTTAGACCTAGGAGATCTACATCTAGGGATTTACCCTACAAACACACCTGAAATATGCAAAATAATACATTTAATAATCATTCGTTGCAACAGTATATCATAGCAAAAAGATTACAAACAACATATTGGGATAATATGCCGCTGGAGAACGAAATAGAATTCCTCTCTATATACTGACATGATAAAACCTAGAATTAAAATATTAAGTAAGAAAGTTACAAGACAGTGTAAAAGGGATGGTATATTTTGTATAAGAAAGCATACACATTCATAGCTGTTATGTAAGAAACTCTGGAAGGACATAAATAAGTAGGGAAGTTATCTGTTATGGGGGTAGGAACTGGGTCAAAAAAAAATTTATTTATGGACTTTTTTGGTTTGTTTGTTTTATATGGGTACCGGGAGTCGACCTCAGGACCTCGCGCTTGCCAGCAAGCGCTTGTGCCACTGAGCGATATCACCGGCTTTTTTTTTTCCCTTTATGTGGGTACTGGGAGTTGAACTCAGGACCTCGTGCCTGCCAGGCAAGCGTTTATGCCGCTGAGCTATCTCACCGGCCCTGTTTTTTGAGACAGAGTCTTGCTATGTACTCCACACTGGCCTCAAACTCACAGCAATCCTCCTGTCTCAGCCTCCTGAGTGCTGGGATCACACTGCTGTGACTAGGCCCAGCGTCACATTTATTTTTTGTAATTTTCATTCCTAAGTCATAGTAATATATTACCTACTCACAATTTTAAATGCACAAAATTAAATTAAAATAAGAAGAAAAACACAAGTCATTGGAAGTACCCTTTCCCACAGCCTACCTGATATGGTACTTCCGCCCAGCTAAATGACTGGCCCAGTATCCTGACTTCCAGAACCTGTAGCCATCCATTTCTCTTCGGCTGTCACAGAAGGGAGTATAACCATAAGGGGCACCATCCAAATTGAAATCCCTTAACTCTTTCAGATCTGTCCGTACAATCTGGAGAAAAGAATATCAAAAGTCATTTTTCCATCTACCATGCAGACAGCTCTAATGTAATTTCCTTAAAATACAAAGACATCATGAAAGGCAGCTAGGAGGGCAGCCAGCCCTCGCTAACACTAGGCCTAGTGTGTGCCACGCAGGACTCTAAGTATCCAACAGGAGTAGAAACAAAACAAACTTCAACTGCTCAGGCTCGCTATCCCTGGGTTTCCTCATCCACAAGACGGAGCTAAGGACAGTACCTATCTCAGAGCTGCCGGCAGGACGAGGCACGTCCACATGCAGACAGATGTGGAACAATGCCTTGGCCACTGTAAGTCCTCAAAAAAAAGCAACATGGCCAGATGGGAATCAGGAAAGCGCGCTTCAGCTTGAGCCACCTGAGAGATTCCAAAGAGGTGGGTGAAGCTCTGTCAGGTGACTTCTACACACATCACACTGCTTCCACTCAAGGGGGGATGAGGAGACGGCTTCAGGGTAGAAGTGCACGTATATATTTGAGTCTGAAGGTTTTAAAGTCACAGTGCATTACCTGTAATCATGTCAAATCCTGGCAACTAGAAGCTACCTGTGGCATTCATGATTACCAAGCCAAGAATCCCTTCCACTTCACCTATCACCCAATAAGAGCTACATTTTGGGCATAAAACTGGAGAGGACAGCAAGTACTGTTAAACCTTAATTTTCTAATTCTAGTCTTTATAGTCAAAGAGCTAAGTAATCTATAAGACTGCATAATGATGTCATCACAACTATATTAAAAGGACAAATAATGAAAAGGAGGTATACTAAATGTAAATTAAATTTAAAAAGCAATCCCATCAGTGTGATCTTTCCATATTTTCTAAATAGTGTAAAATGAGCAGGTACTTTTTTCCATAACATAAATTAACAAAATCTGGCCTTTAAGCTCACCTGATCAGCATCCACAAACAGGAATTTGTCAACAACTAGTGGGAAAAGTACATCCAGGAAAAGGATCTTGTAGCCCCAGATGATGCGCTGTTTTTCAGTCTGTTGATGAAGCCACCGGGGCCATTTGTACTGAACAAGCTCATACTGGAAATTGTATTCATTTGCCATGTAAGGTATAAACTCCTATGTTTAGACACGGGGAGAAACAACTGTTCATTCTGATTAAGAAAACTGACTACGTAATGTAAGTCAACCACCATGACTGTGATACAAGTCAAGCACATTCACCAAAACAATGATCTAACGAAGAATGGTCTTGACTCAAATCCCCTTTACTTTACAACTTCTGGTCACATGAAATGACAGAAATCTCCCGTCCCCACAGTGTGTTGCATCTGCGCCGGTCTCCCCCCAACCCCCCAACTCTGCCAGGGCCCGTGCAGCACTCCATCTTGGCTGCTCCACCTTGGTCGGCGCCTAGCAGCCCACTTAGAACTGGTGCGGACCAGGGGAGTCCGACTGTTTAATTAAAACAAAGCATAGCGAAGGCCCGCAGCAGGTGTTGACGCAATGTGATTTCCGCCCAGTGCTCTGAATGTCGAAGTGAAATGACAGAAATCTGTAGGTGAAGGCTTTTAGATCTATAATTCTGTGTGTGTGTGTGTGTGTGTGTGCACATGCGCATGTGTGTGTAAGGCACATGAACTTCAAGTCCATTTGTCTAAACTTGATTTCAGTAAAACATTTCTTCATTTTGATTATAAATAAGACATTCTCAATTTCTTAAGGTTAGGTCTAATCTAACCAGAACAAAGCCAAAATACTCTTGACAGGCTTGCTGTCATTAATGAGTGAGTCTTTCAGGTTCTAAATGACAGTACCTTCTGGGGACCAAAAATGAATTAGTGATGTAAGAGAGATATTACTGAATATATTAAAAGTTATTCAGTAACTTCTGCAGGGGGAAAAAAAAAATCAGTTTAGATACAAATAAAGAAGAAAACTTTTCAAGTGTGTTTTTGTTTTGCACAGATGAAGCATCATTTCCATACATCATTTGGTAGTGGTTCATGAGAACTAATGATTCTCCTCAACCTGCACTATCACCATGCTTTTTAAGTTAAAGACATGCACACTTCAGAGGGAAGAGTGTTATTAAAACATTCCTTCTTACAAAGATACAGACTCTCATGTATTATTGAAGTTTCAAAGAGGTCATAATTTTGTATTTAGTTTTATAAATTGTTCCTCCCAAACACAATAATCTGGAAGAAAAAGCGGCACAGAAATACATAGCTAAGGGTATCTTAATAAATTGAAAAAATTTTAAAGTGTACAGATAAAACAAAAGTAGTAAAAAAATATACTGTAAATACCTCCTTTAATAAGAATGTTTTCTTTTTCCCTGTGAAACAAACCTTAAAAGTGGGGGACAAATAATTCTTCAAGAACCAGAATTTCACAGGAGTCTTGGTATTCTTCAGCACTGACAGCATCATTATACTGCCAAACAAAAACAAGTAATAACGTTCCAGTGCCTTCTAACCTCAGTACCATAAAGCAGTGTCAATTACGAGACAGCATGGCACAGCCAACTCATGACTCAGGCAAAGAGAGACCCCTAATAGTGGCAAATGCACTTATTCCTGCCTATAAACTTATTTTTGATACTTGACAGAAACAAATGTTAGTTCTGTTGCTCCTTTCAATAAGCTGCTTTATGCACTGATACATCAATTATGGTACCATACAGTTGTGAGCTGAATACATCACTCTCACACACCCGTCAGGCCACAGCAGCACGTGGTACTGAGGAAAGCACGTGTGTGTGCACAGCCTCCCCCAACCTGGACAGGGAGCCCTGACAGGGGAGGACCAGAGAGGGGGAAGGAGGCCAAAGGGTAAGGCTCAGACTTTTTTTTTTGTGTGGGTACCGGGGGGCGACCTCAGGACCTCGTGTGCCAGCAGGCGCCCTTGCCGCTGAGCGATATCACCGGCCCTTTTTTCGTATGTGGGTTCCAGGAGTCGAACTCAGGCCCTCGTGCTTGCCAGGCAGGCGCTTACGCCGCTGAGCCATCTCACCGGCCCAAGGCTCAGACTCTTGATCCAAAGCATTAAATTAATACTACTGCCATTATTTTAGTTCTTACTTTTTCTTGGAAACAAAGGGCTAAAAATGAATAAAAGGGTATTTTATTTTCCATATAAGGACTGTGGTATAAAATTAAAAGAAAAAGAGTCCTGGCAGTGAGGAAAGTGGCTCTCAGACAAAGGTGTATTTTCAGAGTTGAGCCCTCCAATACCTTTCCCTTCTTCTGGTGGCCACTAAATCCATTAGTCTGAGCCTAAGGCCTCTCCTGCCTCTGGCTGTGTGACTAGGCAAGTCCCTTGTTACTCGGGTCTCAGTTTGTTTATAAAGCAAAAGTGTTCTTACATAAGAACTAAGATCTCTCCTGGCTCCGACAGCCTACGGATCTGTAGAAGATGGTGAAGTGTTACACAGTCCTGTTCTTCTGTTCTCTATGTCAAGCTCCTAACTTTCGGTTTAAGCAATCTTTGGTGGCCAAGTAAACACACTCCCTATAAAATGCATACGTGAGGGCCGGTGAGATGGCTCAGCGGCTTAAGCGCCTGCCCTGCAAGCACGAGGGCCCGAGTTCGACTCCCGGAACCCACATACGAAAAAGGGGCCGGTGATATCGCTCAGCGGCACGGGCGCCTGCTGGCGCGCGAGGTCCTGAGGTCGACCCCCCGGTACCCACAAAAAAAAAAAAAAAAAAATGCATACGTGATATGAAAGTTCTGTAGGCTTGTAATATTCATAGAGACATTCACTACCTAGCTAAACTTCACGGAGTTAAATGGATCAAAACAGCGAGGATTACACAAGGCAAGTTATTCCCAGTTCTCAAAGTGTTCCAAATAACACATAAATATAATGAAAAGAATCTTACAAAACCTTTTCTCTCTGAATAAGAATACTGTGGCAAATTCATTAGCATATGCTGAATAATCAACAAGACTAACCGAAGAAATCTTTCGTAGAGATGTCCAGATGCAACGGAGAAGATATTGATTATGTCATCTTTATCTTGTTTCACCTCCTCAGTCTTCTGTCCTGAAAAGCCCCTAAAACAAGAGGTAAAAACAGTACCCTTCAAATTGTGGCCAGACACACAGTCCTTTAAGGAGAGAGGAGAAAGATGGTGCCTTCCCATTCCCATTCCTACCGTAGCAGGCGAGATCTGGTAGGAGTGGCACGAAGCACCCGGTGCCCTGAAAGAGGGCATGGAGTCAACGATGCCACCCCACAGGGAAAAGGAAGATGCTCCCTTCAAGGCATCCTGTTGCTTTAGGAATAAAGGGAACAGAGGCTGCTCCACAGAACATGCGAAACGAACTAGGCAGTTACGAAACCCCTCTCCAAAGAGCAGGCACAGCCCAAGGGGATTCAAGAAGCATGGAACGCAAGTTCACAGGAGGAGACAGGAAGCTCCTTTAGGTAACTGACTGGGAAACACCAACCCCAGATATAAACGCAAGATTTGGCTGCACAAAGAACATGAAAGGTCCAGACAGGACACTACTCAAAAGAAGGAGGGTGGGTGGTACACTCGTTCCTTAAAAAGGTAGCTTTTAAAAAATGCCAATTTACCATTTGAATGAGTCCCAAAATCCAGACTCGTTCTCATTTGTTCCGTCACTCAGCAAGTCTTCGTTCACCATGTCTGCCTTCTTCTGAACCTGCAATCACACATGACGGGTCTTACTCCTCCCAGTAGGTCTAACGGGGTGAAACTGCCTAGCACTGGGTGGACACTGTGAACTCTGGGAACAACAGGAAATTATCCCCCAGCTCCCCACAAGCTGGGGAGTCCATCAGTCCTCAACAGAAGTATCTTTAGGGGATGGAAAAAGAATTCAGATGTGTCACGTACAGGCACCTATTCTCCACAAGGAATGTAATCCTTATTACTGCAAACATATATCAATAAAAATAAAATTTGAAAAAAAAAAAAAAAAAAAAAAAAGCCCTGAATTTCTTCATTAGGATGATCACATCAGAATATTAAGTAAGTAAGATAGCAACCTCTTTTATTTAAGCAAAGACCATTTTTAGTTTGTACAATGAGCAAAGAACCTCAAATTCAGCCATGTAGAAAACACAGCCTGAGTAAACGCAGTAGCGCACTTTACTAAGCGAACAGTGAGTGCAGGGGGGGAGCGCAGCATTCAGGAGTTGTCGAGAAAAGGCCTTTTGCATCATAACCTGTTCGCAGGACTTGCTGACACAAACACAGGTTGAATCTTCTCTATGGCACAATTTTCTGCCCACCATGCATGGGTGACAGTAGGATTTGCTGTGCATAGAGATTATTTACTCAAGAATACATTTTACTTTAAGGCACTAAGAACTCCAAAATTCTTAGGGTGGAAAGAAGAAGTTAAATAGAACTACCACTTCATTATTGGTATTTTCACTAGCATTTTCCCCACTATTCTGAGAATAAAATCATCAATACTATTATGCATGATGGTGATATAAGCAACAGCCTTTAACAGAACACTTTTATTTTTGATAAAGTGGGACTAGAATTGCTCACCGAGATTACCTAAAAGGTGTAAGCTTTTTGTTGAAGTAAGACATAAATTCGCACTTACAAATATTCTGCTTTACAGCACTATTCCCATAATTGCTATAGCAAATTCTATAGTTTTGGGCTGGTTTATAAATACAGTTGTCTTCCTTATCTTCAGGGGATCCCTTCCAAGAGCCCCAGTAGATGCCTAAAACCTTAGTACAGAATCTTGCCTGTACTGTTTTTACTTACACATACATACTTATGATAAAGTTTAATTCATAAACTAGGTACAGTAAGAGATTTATGACAACTAATAGTAAAACAATTATGGCAATACATTATACATTATAATAAAAGTAAGGTGACTGTGGTTGCTCTTGAAAGAGTCAAGACGAAGAGAAGTATTTTCAGCCTGTGGCTGCTTGTGGTATCTGGAACCAGTGTCTAGATTCTACATGATGACTAATGAATAACAGAATGCCACTACTTAGAACTGTAAGAGAATGGCTGCTTTAGTACAGCAAACTCACCTTCACTTTAATAATTTTGCTTTTGAAGTTGTTAAGGATGACAACCACCTCATCAGCCTCAGGAGGAGAATCTGTACCATCGTGGCTTAGAGAGAAAACCACAGTAAGACTCTGAACATCACAATTCTCAAAGTGCAATAAACACTTGGACAAAAATCTGCCACACCTGTCCGTCACTTTTGTCAGAACAAATGATTTGCTCAGAACCTGCAGGAAGCCCTTTTGAGCTGCACACAGAGCTTGCCAAAATCTGTACATGGGATCAGTATCACAGCTCCCTTCCCGAGTCCTCCCCGGTTGCCCATGGTCAAGTGAGGAGCTCCCGCGCCTGGCGAGCACATGGTGGGCACTGAGTAACTGAGGGTGCTCGTGGCTCCTCCTGTTCCTTTTATTTTTTTAATTGGTTATACGGATTAACAGGTTTCAACATACTTTGATCATTTTCACACACCCCACCCCCACCCCATCCCCTCTGTTGCTCTGGTCTCCCCCAAGTTTCACATTTTGGGAGGGGGTTCAATGTGTATAATATATTTTGCTCATATCCACTGCCCTTGTATGTAGGTCTGAGACACACACACCACTTTGAATAAAGGTGGGGGTGGCCCACTCTGAACCATCACTGAAGCCAAATCCCATCTATTCTTCTTTGGTCTTTTTGAGACAGGGTTTCGCTATGCCGTTCAGGCTGGCCTTGAACTAACTTTGTAATCCAGGCTGGCCTCAAACTCACAGCGATCCCCCTGCCTCAGTCTCCCAAGTGCTGGCATGTGCCACCATGCCCGGCAATGTCTATACTTTTAAGTGGAACAGTTTTGTGAAACCTCTCTCCTCCTGTCTGGGACACTCAACCAGCCAATTTAGTGCCTCCAACAGGAAGAATTAATAACCAGCTCTCTTTGTAGCAGACAACTGTGGAGGAGTAAAAATTAAAATAGTATTTTCCTATTAACCAGTTATAATGCCTAAAATTTCTTGTCACCAAATTCAAGGTGTAGGAAGTCACAATAACAATATGAATTCCCTGCATCTGCTGTCACCCAGGAAAGAGAGACATTCTCAGGCAAAATTAAGGTTCTGGCAGGGGGAAGCCTCAAGTATGAACCACTCTGGACTCAGGGGGCACAGCCAGGAAGAGGTGGCACCACAGCCTGTGGGAGTGGAGGACAGGAAAGGAAGCACACAGAAGGCAGGAATGTGAAAGCACAATTAAAAGTTGGTGCTATATGGAAAAAACCTACTTACAATAAAGATGTTATTATAATCCAAAATTCTCCTAGTTCCTGAGTCAGAAATCAACACTAATGTACACTGCTTTCGTGTGTGTTGAGTAAGATACTATGGAGCCAAGGCAATGACACACAAGGGAGCACTGCAAATAAACACTGGTGAAAATTATTCCCTAAGTAAATTCACAGGAAGTTTTTCTCACGTGACTTAAGACTATTTTATTTTATTTTATTTTTTTTTTTTGTGGGTACCGGGGGGACGACCTCAGGACCTCGCGCGCCAGCAGGCGCCCGTGCCACTGAGCGATATCACCGGCCCCTTTTTCGTATGTGGGTTCCGGGAGTCGAACTCAGGCCTTCGCGCTTGCAAGGCAGGCGCTTAAGCCGCTGAGCCGTCTCACCGGCCCAAGACTATTTTAAATTGACTAGGCAGAAGATAGACCAAACTTCTTCAAACACAGTGTGGTTTTTCTTTTCCCCTGCAACACTGGGGGTTGACCTTGCACATTCTAGGCAGGCACTCTAGCACTGAGCTCCACCCCCAGCCCTTTTTATTTTGAGACACTGTCCTGCTGAGGTGTCCAGATTGGCCTAGAACTTTCAATCCTCCTGCCTCAGTCTCCAGAGTAGCTGGGATTATAAGTATGGGCCACCAAGCCCAGCTAAAGGGAGTGTAATTTTACCTGAGGCGAAAACCTGGTTACTGGAGAATAATCTAGTGTGTTTCTTTATCACCACAGACCAAGAAAGACCAGAACTGATAATAAGGCTTCATGGTCTAATTTTATATGTACTATGTACCTGTAAATCACGTAGGGTCAAGACATATGCTCTCTGGTTTGGTTGTTCTGTCCTTTTTCTTCTGAGACAGGGTTCTCAGTATCTAGTTCAGGCTGGCATTAAACTCACAGCAATCCTCCTGCTGGGGTTCCAGGCATATACCACCATGCCTGGCTGTTCTTTATTTTCTTTCTCCTTTCTTCAAATGACAAAATTTCTCATCTGCCTATGGTCTACATCACTGAAAGAATGACTTAATTCTGGGACAGTGTTAAGACGAATGAATCAATGGAGAATAAAACTTGACTATACCTTTAACATGTATACTCATGTAATTCTTCTCTAACAATTCTACCAAATATACTTCTCTAGAAAAGTACTGCTCTATCATACTGTTACTTAAATTTATGATGCCTGGAAAAATGCCAGATAATAACCAGTTAGAGCTGATTCTCATTTCAACGTGTTATGGAAAAGTGCACTAGCATCAATTCATCCTACCTGTAGATTCTATAAATATCTTCAGAGCGTCCCTTCCTAAGTCTGAGAATCCAAGCTCCTGGGTTGGCTTTTAGCTGAAAGTAGCCCTAAGATAAGAAGAAAAGCCAAAATCAGTTCTCTTTTAAAACATAAAAATGTTATTTCTTAGGAATAGTTAGATCACCTTCTGAAGTATTAGACACCTGATAATTTAAATAAGATAGTTAACAAATCGGGGCAGTGCAGAAATGACAACAATAAAACTAACTACATATTAGACACTCCAGGCAAATACCTCCAAGCAAGCCATGAAGTCCGCCCCATAGCTGTGCGCCAGTGAAGATGCAATGAGTGATGGCTGAGTGAGCTGCCAGCTTCCTAAAGAGAGCAAGGTGGGCAGCTCACGAGCAATGCATTTCCAGGGGCTAATCTGGTTAGATCAGAGTATTGTTTCTTCTTTTAAGCAGACATGTACTTCCAATCTTCACATCTAACCAAGCTAATGATTTTTATATGGACCAAATTCAGCCAATTATGAATTTTAATCTTGCTCTGTAGTTTAGGACACTTAATTGTTCCACCATAAATTATAATACCCAAATGAACATGACTGCCATATCTCTATCTGATGTGTTATTATTTACCAGATTGGCCATAACAATGGTGTCCACAATGACAGGATTGGCTGAAGTTCCTAAGGTAAACTGCAGTCCCCGTGGGGGTTGGCCTGTGGTGATGTCATAGCAATGCCCTTCTAGTAACAGGTACTCCAGCTCATACTCAGCAGCCACCACACTGTCCACCTGCAATACCAAAATAGATCACTTGAAAGCTACTCACCAGCAAAATCTGAAGTGTATTTTGCAAAGTGAATGAGGCAAACAAGAGGACTCATACTGCAGGATCATATTGCAAGAAATTCAAGAAAAGGCAAAATGGCAGTGACAAAGAACAGGTCAATCATTGACTGTGGCTGGGTGGGGGTCTGCCTGCAAAGAGGTATAAAGGACCTTCGTGGGATGAAGGAATGTTCTGTATCTTGATTATAATAGTAGTTAATGACTATACAATTATAAAAACTGGGGTGGAAGAAGAAAGGAGAAGAGAGAATAAGGAGGTCATTGCAAAAAAATACATGGAGCATAGGACTCCAGACACTTAAAAAAAATTAAAGAACTAAATAAACGGCCATTCTGTACTCATGGATCAGTACAAAAACCCTCAAACAAGATTTACAGCAACATTACTCATAATAGCCAAAAAGCAGAAACAGCCCCAAAGACCATTCACAAATGGATGAAGTACCCATACAGAGGAAAGACATCTGGCACTAAAAAAGAATGACAATGATACATGCTACAGCATGGTTAGACCTTGGAAATCATTTGTTAAACTAAAGAAGCCAGTCATAAAAGACCACATGTTGTATGATTCTATTTAAACAAAATGTCGAAACAGGCAAATCCACAAAGGTAGAAAGTAGATTACAGCTGGCGGGGGGCCAGGGGATGCGGCGTGATGCTAATGGGTACGAAGCTTTTTCTGGGTTGATGAAAACCTACAATTAGAGAGTGGTGATGGCTGCACAGCTCTGGGAATACATGAAGACCTCTAAACTGTACGTTTTGGAAAGATAGATTTTATGGTATACAAATTACATCCAAATACAGTTGTTACATCCTTACCTCTTCTAAATAAATATTATCAAGATCATATGGTGTTCTCACAGATTCTACCATCCAACTCTCAGGTGTATTCAGATTCAAGGTGAACAATGGAGACTGTGGCATATCCAAGAACTTTGCTATTGGACCCTTAGCAAAGTTATTGTCTGACGTGAAAGAAATCTCTGGTTCTAAAACATAACGGTAAAAGCTGAAATTGAAAAGAAGAGTGTTAGATTTCTTCTGTGTAACCACAGGTCTTGAGTTTCTCTTAAAAGCCAAGTCCTTGCCGGTGAGACGGCTCAGCGGCTTAAGCGCCTGCCTTGCAAGCGCAAAGGCCCGAGTTCGACTCCCGGAACCCACATACGAAAAAGGGGCCGGTGATATCGCTCAGCGGCACGGGTGCCTGTTGGTGCGCGAGGTCCTGAGGTCGTCCCCCCGGTACCCACCAAAAAAAAAAAAAAAAAAAGCCAAGTCCTTAAATGGTGACTGGGTTCTCCCAATAGCCCTGAAAACACTATATGTAATATTTGGGGTAGTGGGGAGACACAGGGTCACACTATGTAGTGTACATAGTTCAGGCTGGCCTTGAACTATGTAACCCAGGCTGGCCTCAAACTCTTGGCGATCCTCCTGCCTCAGCCTCCTAAGTGCTGGAATTACAGGTGTGTGCTCCCACACCTGGCTTGTATGTAATAACATAAACATTTCTTTATACAAGACTATGGTGAAACCTGGGAAACTTTTGGTCACTTGCAAAAACTGTTTCAATCCATTTAGAATCAAAGCTATGGAACACAGCATATTTGCAAATGAGTAATTTTCTCCAGCTACAATATGTGCTATACTATACTTAACAGATTTTAATGTCATTTTTTTCCATAAATGACCATCCCAAAGCTCATGACAATATTAAAAAAGCTAAGCCTGATCTCTTTCTTCAAAATACTGTACATGCAAATAAAGCTAAGCAAGGTTCCTCTACCATACATACTGAAATGCCTACTCTTCTTTTAAGGTGAAATGCACAGTGCAAGTAGCCTGGGTTAATGCCACCTAAATGTTCCCATGCCCACACTCTTAGAACTTTGATTAGAGAGAACATTGGCAAATTGAATATTCAATAAATGCTTTTTTGAACTTGATGTCCACCTAAACCCATGGAATTCTTCAGCATTCAAAACTCCTTTTGGATTTGATACCATGTTTTCCAATTTCTTAAATAATGTTTTACCTTTTTAAAGGCATGTCCGAAAGTTTAGATTGGCAATTCATAAACACCCTTAGATTCATGTTTATCAGCTGAGTCAAAACCTAAAAGATCAAACCAGAAGACAGATTAAATTTTCTCTTCAGAAATTACTTGACATTGAGTTAAGGGAGAGAACATTTCTTAATATCTTTTTTTTTTTTTTTTTTTTTTTTTGTGGGTACCGGGGGGTCGACCTCAGGACCTCGCGCGCCAACAGGCGCCCGTGCCGCTGAGCGATATCACCGGCCCCTTTTTCGTATGTGGGATCCGGGAGTCGAACTCGGGCCCTCGCGCTTGCCGGGCAGGCGCTTAAGCCGCTGAGCCATCTCACCGGCCCATTTCTTAATATCTTAAGGAAAGATATATAAAAATAATAACTGCCATAAAATCTACACTGGAAATTTCTGGAAATCCTAACTCCAGTGCAGATCTAAATCATTCAATCATATAACCAGCCCTCCAAGAGAGACAGAGAGATAGACAGACACACACAGACACACACACAAGCTATCACAGATCACTGCTTCTCACATAAAGAAATGTAACACAGAGTCGGGGGGAGCAACAGACAGGTGGTGAGCATCCACCTACCCAAGAAAATGTTAAGGGCTCAGTGCCACAACTCACATAAAGCATGAAAAACCGTACATACAAATATCCACAGGAATTTCAGATGACTGCACTTCAATAAAAATGTTACCTCAAATAATCCAATTAAATGAAATGTCAGATTGACTGTTTTTCTAAGAGTTCTTTCAAATGTGCACAGAATTGTATATCTTACATATCTCACACATATGTAAGAGACATGTTTCAGAGAAAAGGTCCATAGTGGTTGTAAGAAAAGGAAAATGAAAGAAGTAGAAATATTTCACTTTTTTACTCCTTTGCCATTGGAAATTACAGCATAAATTAATTTAATTTAAAGATATTTTGCTCTAACTGAGGATATTAATCATTTTTAATTATATGAAGTAGGCAAAAAACTTGTACTTTTTTTTACACACAGCAATAGTTTATTCTGAAATTGAGAAAACTTGTACAACTTGCTAAAGTTATAAAGTTGTTTCCAGAGCCATTATCAATCTTCATGAAGACCGCTCTGCCCAAGATACCCTGTACCACCATTTTCCAGGGCCCCTTAAAAATGACTAAATGACAAAAGATGCTCCCAGAAAATACCAGGGCACATGGCTACTTCTGTCAGACGATGTGAACTGCCTCTGTGTCGTCGTCGGTCCTTACCAACAGCAATGGGGCAAGCCTTTGTGCTTCTCTGGTGACAGGGTCAACGACAGCCACAACATCAAAGTATGTCTCACCTTCCTTCGGCCTCAGCTTAATTGCACTATAAAGATCAAAAAGATAAAACATTAACAAGATAATAGGAAACCAAGTTAAGTTACACTGTTGTTGTTTTGCCCAGCATAACCTATAACCTATTAGCCCTCTTAGCATTTCAAAAACTATTTTTTTGTTGCTTTTTGAGATAGGGTCGCTCTTCATAGTTCTAACTGGCCTTCAACTCACTATGTAGCCCAGGCTGGTCTTGAACTTGCAGAGATCCTCCTGCTTCAGCCCCCAGAGTGCTGGGATTATAGGTGTGCGCCACCATAACCAGCTTTTTTTGTTTTATCAAAACACTTTAGATTTACAACAAGTAGGTCACAACAGTCAACTAATGGATTATGTCTAGCCAGGCGTGGTGGCGCACACCTATAATCCCAGCACTCGGGAGGCTGAGGCAGGAGGACTGCAGTGAGTTCAAAGCCAGCCGGGGCTATGTAGTGAGTTCAAGGCCACCCTGAACTACACAGGAGACCCTGTCTCAAAAAAAAAATAACAAAACTCAAAAAGAATCCTGAATAAGAAATGACATTTTATTTACCAAGAGGATCCACCAGTTTACTCAAGCTATCCTTTGTTGCTGGATATTTAGATGGCTTTCAACCTGTAAACAAGTTCTGCATCCAACTCTATTCATATAACAAATTTCTTCAGGGTCAACGAGTGCTAGACATGAGATTATAACCATAGGATACAAACATTTCAGAGGCAAATATGGATTGTGAACTTCATTTCCTAAAGAATTAAAGCGGGGCCAGTGAGATGGCTCAGCAGCACAAGCGCCTGCCCAGCAAGTGCAAAGTCCTGAGTTTGACTCCCGGAACCCACATAAAGGAAAAAAAGGGCCGGTGATATTGCTCAGTGGCACAAGCGCTTACTGGCCAAGCGCGAGGTCCTGAGGTCGACTCCCCATACCCACATTAAAAAAAAAAAAAAAAAAAAAAAAGAATTAAAGCAATCTTCATGCCAAAAAAGTGAATTTCACCACATCCTGGCCGCCACTAAATTGTACATACTGTGATGGTTAATTCTGATTGTCGATTTGACTGGATTGAGAAATTAGGAAGTTAGTGAAGTACACGTTTGGGTGTGACTGAGAGGCTGTTTCCAGAGATAAACGGCATATGGGACAGCAACCCGAGAGTGGAGATCTGCCTTGAATATATGTGGCACCATCCAATGGGCTGGGGGACCAGATGGAACCAAAATGGTAGAGGAAGCCTGCCAGACTTCCCACCCTGCTTCCTAGCTGCCATGAGGTGAGGAGCTGTCCTACGCTATGGCCCTGCACTGTGACGTTTCTGCCCTAGGGCCACAGACTGAAGCCTCTGAAACTGTGAGCCAAAATAAACCTCTTCCATCCTTCAAGCTGCTTTTCTCAGGTATTCTGCTACAGCAACGGAATGCTGACTAACACATATTTTTTTCTGTTCTCAGGTGCACAACAACAGTTGATTAAGTTTTGGTTTTATCTCTAGGTCCTTTAGGGAGAAACACATTTACCCACATAGAGGTTCCTGAGACAGGAAGGACTTAAAACTACTCAGTGTTCTGAGTCATTAACTGCTTTGTTTCACCTGCTGACCACTAACCAGTCTTTAATGCAGGAACATCTACCCAGGAGGATTTAAAAAAAAGTATAATACAAAGCAAACATAACTACCAAAACTGGGCAGATACAGCTTAGATACCAATGGAGGTTATTTCAAATTATAAGTGCTTTAAAAATAACCATTGCTTTAGAACAGCTTTGTAACTATGGTATAGTAATGCTTACAATCTCTGACAATATTAACAACTCCAGAGCTGATCACTGCCAATGACTATTCTAATATAATAAAAGGGTTTTGTTTTGTTTTGTTTTCTATAATATAGCTGTTCTTAAAGTGTGGCCAAGACTAGCAGTATTAGCTCAACTAGGGCATCTGCTAGATGCAAACTTACTGAGCTCAGACTTACTGAATCAGAAACTCTGGGGGCAGGTCCAGCAATCTGCATTTTAAGCTCCCCTAAGAGTCAAAATGTGAGTGCCACTTCCCATTATAATTTGTAGTTCTGTACTATCCTAGAATTCTAGGAGAAAGGCTCATTAGAGAACAGCATTATACGAAGTGTCACAAAGAGAACAAGAAGGAGGGTCTCCCCCGGGACTCCAGGCTGACTGAGCCTGCCCATGCCAAGCTGGGCAATGTGCCATGTTCTGACCAGCACAGCGGCATAGGCAGTGTGCAACAGAAACGCTCAGAAACTGACCCTGTGAGGGCCTTAACCAGCCCCACGTTCTATAACAAGAAAGAGACCCAAGAAGAGAAAAAGGCAGACATGGATTTTGGAACAACATGAACTAACAGTACTATTTTTAAAAATACTTGTTCCATTGGTAAAAGTAAAGCCCAAAGTGACAAAAGAACAAGATTTGGAGACCATATACAACTGCCTAGAGTAAAGCGAATGTCAAAGAATACTGTACTTCACTAACACTGATGTTCACAGGATTCCCGTGAAGATGCAGATTTACTGTAGATGATTTGACAGGCCTGGTGTAGGACCAGACCGCACTTCTGACAAGATCCCAGACAACACCCCGCCACTGGCCGGTCCACGGACCACTCAGAGAGCCTGCGTGTACAGAACTGACAGTTCAGACCTTTTTATTTGTAGTATAAATGAGAAACTTCTGATTTACATATGACAAACACTCATCTAGCTAACACATTCCAATAAGAAGAACTTCTCTAATTATAATTTGGATCATAATAGATTTTATAATTAAGGCATTTTAATTATGTAAAACTTCAGGAGACTCGTGAAGAAAAAGGATGTTCTAAAAAAAAGACACATGGGCCAGTGAGATAGCTCAGCGGCATAAGTGCCTGCCTGGCAAGCGTGAGGTCCTGAGTTCGACTCTCGGTACCCGCATAAAAAAATAAATTAAAAAAAGACACAGATCTCTGCTTGGACTCGCTATCTTGATTATGAAAGGCAAAAGAGATGGCAGGTTACTTAGCAAGTGTTTTCTGCTCTAGTAACCAGATAATAAGTTACTTCCTATATGTATGGAAGTGCTGGTGGCAAAATCCAACAAGGTTTATCAAGAAGTCCTCACCCACTGGTGACATGAGAAATCAGAAGACACAGCTAGTGCAAGCCTGTAATCCTCAGTCTGACCAATCTGACTCCACCAAGATTGGCTGTGAGTAAACACAAGTCCACTGAACCATAATGCAATCCATGCTGGACCAATCAGGTCAGAATCACAGAGCAGTAGCACAGAGGCACATCTATTTAAAGCCTCCCTAGGAATTTTAAAGCATAATCAAATTACGTACTTGCCAGGCAACTGTACAGGGTTCTCCTTAAAAACAATCTAAGTGTAGTCACAGGGAAACAACTAGACTGTAGGACATTCCACAAGACAACTGGCCTAGACTTTTAAAACATATCAGTGTCATAAAGGACAAAAGACCAAACAAAGGGCCAGTGAGATAGCTCAGCAGCATAAGTGCCTGCCTGGCAAGCACGAGGTCCTGAGTTCGACTCCCAGGACACACATAAAGGAAAAAAATGGGCCAATGATATCGTTTAGTGGCATAAGCGCCTGCTGGCAAGCGCGAGGTCCTGAGGTCAACTCCTGGTACCCACATTAAAAAAAAAAGACCAAACAAAGAAAGAAAAAACAAAACAAAACAAAACAAAACAAAAAAACCAGGAAACTCTTTAAAATTAAAGGAGACTAAAGAGACACAATTAACTGCAGTGGGGCCAGGGATATAGCTCAGCAGCATAGTGCCTGCCTGGCAAGCACAAGGTCCTGAGTTCGATTGCTGGTACCAAAAAAAAAAAAATTCTGCAATGTGTATTCAAGACCAAAACAAACATAAAAAGTACCATAAAAGGTCACTACTGGGACACGAAACATGTGAATAGGGATTATATATATTAACATTACTGAATCAAGGTTGAATTTCTAAGCTAAGCTAATAATATAGTGGAGAAAGTTGCTGTATGCTGGAGACATCTACTGAAGATTTTACGCTTATTACAATGATGCCTATGTCCTTTCAATGGTGCATAAAAGGATATGAGTACATGTGTTGTGTATACAAACACAAAAACATTACATGTACTATACACATGGATGAGAGAGAAAGCAAACACGGCATGCCAACAACTGGTGAATGTAGGTTAAAGATATCTGGGGGCCCCTTGTAAGTCTTGCAACTATTTCTATATGAGAACTTTTCAAAATAAAGAACTAAAGACCAGGTGTAGTGGTGCACTCCTGTAATCCCAGCACTCAGGAGGCTAAGGCAGAAGGACTGTCACGAGTTCAAGGCCAGCCTGGGCTACATAGTGAGACCCTGTCTCAAAAAACAAAACAAGGGCCAGTGAGATAGCTCAGCGGCATAAGCGCCTGCCTGGCAAGTGCGAGGTCCTGAGTTCAACTCCTGGAACCCACATAAAGGAAAAAAGGGCCGGTGATATCGCTCAGCGGCACAAGCGCTTGCTGCCAAGCATGAGGTCCTGAGGTTGACTCCCGGTACCCACATTAAAAACAAACAAACAAACCTAGACAACAAAAAGGCAATGTCTCATAATACTCATTTCATTTTTCTTTACTGAAAAGTTTTCAAAAGGATGCATGAGACAAGTGTTTTAACAACCTATTTATTATATATATATATATATATATATATATATATATATATATATATATATGTATATTTTGGGACCGGAAATTGAACTCAGGACCTTGCACTTGCCAGGCAGGCACTTGTGCTGCTGAGCTATATCCCCAGCTTTAATCTTTTTTTGTTTGTTTATTCTTGAATACCAGAAAATTACAACTAGTCTGTTTCATAAAACGCTGTTTGTTCTCTAAAAGGATGCATTCAGAATTATTTCAGATTTACAAATAAATGTCAACTTTCACACAACTGAGAAATATATAGGAATTTTTTATGTTAACATTAATATATAAAAACTGCACCTCAAACCGGTTTTTCTTTTTGTACAACTTATGTGCAAACTTTACATGGAAAAATACAGGAGTAAGGTAAAGGCAGTATTTATGTAAAAGTTTAATATTTAGGAAAACAAATTCAACATGAATTCTGTACCTGTGTCTATCTTCAAAAAACTGGTACTCAATTCTTGCCTCTCCTTTAGGTTGAGCTGACAGGAGAGCATCTACCTTCATTACCAAGTCACTGGCCCTGAAAGATGGGGTAATGAAATCTTAGCATTGCTTTAACCGAAGGTTCTTCAATTACTGCCAAACATATCAACCCAAATACTGAACACTGACAAGATGGTTTAAAGACGGCGTAAAGTCTACACCAACAGGCGTGAGAAGCAGCACTGATTTTGTCAGTGATTAGCTATGCAGTCTTGGGAACACTACTCACTGTCCACACGGGCAGTGCAGACACTACCCACGCGTCAGGGCCTTGTAAATGCTGTGCTGGCTTAATACATCAGGCGCCCAGCTCAGCGCCCGACCCGGAGCAGGAGGCCGATATCATTTACACTCATTTTGCCCTCATATAAATAGTATTACTATTTTTATAATTATTAGAGTAATAATTCATTGGAAAACCATTGAGAAAAAATACAAAGGAAAAACTGACATCATTATCAAGACATAAGTTATAATACTGTAGTTCATAATTCTATATTTTTAAGTAATATGTAAACAAAGGCATATACTACTTGGTAACCTGCTTTTTATCTAAATTTATAAAAATGATGGTTAATAAATATAGTATATATCACTATTTTAGTGGCTGCATAATATGTATTTATGACATCATAGTCTATTAAACCAACCAGCTACTGAATATCTGTTATTTCCAACTTCAATATTACAATCAACAATGCAGTGAACAAGTTAGAAAAGTACCTGTTTCCCCCATCCCTTCTAAAATTCATTTTTAACAAAGGAAGATCTTGAACTAAATCATGAACCCGAAAACAAATGCTCTTACTTGTCTAATTGAAGACAAGAGCCCTTCTGGCTATACTTCAACAGAAATCAAGCTTATATATTGTTTCTTTGAACCAAAATACTATATCAAATTACCTCTTCCGACTTAATATCTTAATGCTCATCGTGACTACAGTAACAACCACTGACTGCTGATTATGGTGTGTCAACATGGTCACAAATCATGTTGTGGGCCACCTGGTTATGTGGACAGGGGCAAGGAGGCCACAGGCAACTTCCTCGAGGCTTATCAAGCACAGTGGCAAGAAGCACACGGCTGGGCCGGTGAGACGGCTCAGCGGCTTAAGCGCCTGCCTTGCAAGCGCGAAGGCCCGAGTTCGACTCCCGGAACCCACATACGAAAAAGGGGCCGGTGATATCGCTCAGCGGCACGGGTGCCTGTTGGTGCGCGAGGTCCTGAGGTCGTCCCCCCGGTACCCACAAAAAAAAAAAAAAAAAAAAGAAGCACACGGCTGAGCTCTGGAGAGCTGGGGACAGCCATGTCATGGCAGCAGGCTGGGTCAAGAATGAAGTTGTGGGCCGGTGAGATGGCTCAGTGGCATAAGCGCCTGCCTGGCAAGCACGAGGTCCTGAGTTTGACTCCCAGTACCCGCATGGAAAAAAAAAGAATGAAGTTGTGTCGGCAAGAGGACAGCCACTCCACGGTAGAAGAGCCCGGGCGCTATGGAAAACCCTAGGCGGGCATGGGAACTTTGTGAGCCCTGTGGGTTTTATATCGGTCTCTTGGCAGCCACGACCAGCAACAGCCAACTCACCGCCACCTTTGGAGGAGGCAAAGAAACGACTTGGTACGCCATACTGGCAACTAAAGGACATAACCACATAAGCCGCCTTTCCTCTCCCGAACAAAATCAAACTGAAAGATAACCAAACAGATAAGGAGAGCTTCTCTTTACATACGTATTCCAGGTAAAGAGCTAACTAGAACTCCACTTCTGCAGATGTCTGAAATTTTCCAAAATCAAAAGCTAAAGCAAATAAAAATGGAGACAATTAATTCCATTCTTTAAATAGTAGCCCATGAAATAAATTTGTTTAAAAAAAAACAAAAACAAAAATTTGAGCCCTATTTATAAAGCAGAAAATAAAACTTCTTGGATTAGGTAGTTATGTGGCATGATCGATGAGGAAAGTCTGAATAATATAACCTCTATGGCATGAACTAATTTCTTCCATGGCAAAACTTACACATCTTCTTCTACCCGAAGCTGCTGAATATGAGATTTTATTTTCTGTCCTGAAGTTTTCAAGATAATATTTTCCAGGAGGTGGAAATCATCTTGATTAAAAAGCTCACTATCCTCCAGTGGCCCAATGATCTGTAAAAGAAGAGGAACAGGCGCTCAGAGCTGGAAAACCATCCACCACCAGCAGCTGTACAGAACGCGCTGCTGGCCTCAGGCCACCCTACACACCTGAGCACTGGAAAGACGGGAGAAAGACACACATCTAAATAAAATTAAAGGACGAATAAAAAGTAAAGCCTCGATCAACTCATAGCTATCTGTTTAATTAGGAATTCCTCAGGTACATAGAGTCTAGACTTATTTCCCATTATTTTCACAGTATACAAACCCTGAAGTAAATAAAACAGCAATGTAGTTTTCATTAGGTCTTATTGAGTATCAATGACAAAGCCTACTTTGTGTCAAAGGCTACTAATGTCTGATCTGAGAGTCACCACTCGCACCACCTCCCACGATGGCAGGACACAGATAAACAGGAAGGGCCGTTTATGTCAGAAGCACACTGCCGGGACGAGGGGCAGTAACGTCACCGCGCTTCAGGAGCCCCAGTCACCTCTGAAAGGAGGGCAGCTCTGCTGGAAGCGTACTAGCTTCGGAGGAGCACGCTGCGAACCGCCCACTGACCTATCTGAAGCCAAGCCTGTGTCAGCTTGACAAGTCCTCACCCTTCCGTTGCTGATCACCGCCCTCTGTCCCTTCTTCAGCTTCAGGACATCCCTGCAGTACATGGCATGAGACAAAATGAAATCCATTTTGGAAGATTCAAACACCTCTTTAAAAAGACTGAAATCCATGCCCTGGGAAAGTAATCATTTTTAAGGGAAAACCATTGTTATTAAGCAAACCACATAAATGAATACTCATAATGAATAAATTAGAAAACACTCTTCATGAAAAGTAAATACATTTCCCAACTAACGTCATGATATCTCGATTCTTCCTCCCATTGCCCCTACTTCAGCGAGTAACTGTTTATTTCCTTTCCTATTTTCATGGGATTCGTTCCACTGGTGGTCTCTTCTCCATGATTTCGTTATTTTATACTTTTCAAACCTTGGTGACGTCAAGCAACTGCCATTTTTCTCTAACTGAAACTTTAGGTACACTCATGATTTTATAAAAAATTTTAAAACTATAAACACTTATAAAATGAGCATATTAGGCCGGGCATGGTGGCACATCTGTAATCCCAGCATTCGGGAGGCTGAGGCAGGAGGACTGCTGTGAATTCAAGGCCAGCCTGGGCTACATAATGAGTTCAAGGCAAGTCTGAACTACACAGCAAGACCCTGTCTCAACAACAACAAAAAAAAAAAAAAAAACAAGAAAAAGAAAAAAGAAAAAAAAGAGCATATTAAATAAGTGAATAAGGGCCAGTGATATAGCTCAGCAGCACAAGTGCCTGCCTGGCAAGCGCAAGGTCTTGAGTTTGATTCCAGGTACCCACATTAAAAAAAAAAAAAAAAGTGAATAAATATGAGCTTTTACTGGAAACACATGGAGAACACACAAGCCTCTAACTCAAAAGTGAATAAAATCTCAGTATTTTACTCTACAAACAAATCACGTATTATCTACCTTTTTCGTATTTATTTTTGTAGTGCTGCAGATCAAACCCAGGGCCTCGTGTATGCTAGACAAGTGCTCTGCCACTGAGCTACATCCCTAGCCCTTATTTGTCTTTTAAAAACTGTATAAAACAAGGAACTCACACATGCAAAATATGTACTACCAATGACCTACACCGCCAGGACTACTTCTCCGTTAATTTTTTAACCAAGACTTAATTACTATCGAAGTTCTTAAAACATTTAGAACAACACATAAAATAACAAGATCCATGCAAAATTTAAAAAAAAACAATGAAAAAACAAAGAGAAATAATTGGTGCTTTAAAAAACTTACAAAACAAATGGCACTGTACTTAAAATATAAACTTGTATTACGCAAATCTTAAAACTTGGGCAAGCTTAAAAGTAAAAGGGAATGCGACACAATTATTCCTTGGAGTCTTGCAAGCTAAAACAAAACCCTGAGATTCAGAACTAATGACAATTACTGATGATGAACCAAGAACTGGACACATCAGCTGGACATGTGACAGAAGGAAGCAGCCTCAGGACACTCAGTCTTACCCCCACGGAGAACTCCCCGATGTCCACCCCTGCTGCCAGCGCCTCGGCAGTGTCCTCTTTGACCAGCTTGGTGATGAAGTTCTTGGCAGAGCTGGAGGTCTGCGTCTGGAGAGCTGCCCAGATTGCTCTGGAGATCTGAGTGTGCTCATAACTTATTTCTTCACTGGGGTTACTGATCATGCTGATCCTAACACTGTTACTGGATTTCTGTTTATAAAACAAGAGAGACATAAGAGTTACATGGCAGATATCTCGAACTTAGAAGGCAGCACTGACATCAGTTATGTTCCATAAGTAGCAAAAAAACTCTCTGAAAAGTTTTTAGTAGTTCTCTGTGTCCAGAAGGAAAGTCAGAAGTTATAATCAGGCATTCAAAACCCTGCATGACCTGACTCCAGCCTTCCTTTCCAACACTGTTTCTGACCACTCCTGGAAATACAGCTGATATTACAGACCATCAGAGCCCTAACATTCTTAACCCCTTTTATATGATTCTAACACACATCGTGCCTCACATTGCGTGCTGACCTCAGCTACATTCCATCCTTTTTCCCTTAAGTTCCCACCATTCTTCATGATCCTGCTCAAACCTATCTTCATTCACAGGACCTTTCCAGAAGCCTAATAAGAATAATCTCCCTCTGGGTGAAAAGAGAGGAATCCATGTGAGAGAAGGTATCTGGGACTCACAAAACCAAAAATGGGCTTGTATCAAGAATACAAACTGAGGGCCGGTGAGATAGCTCAGCGGCATAAGTGCCTGCCCAGCAAGCGCGAGGTCCTGAGTTCGACTCCCAGTACCCACATAAAAACAAAAAAAGGGCCAGTGATATCGCTCAGTGGCACAAGCACTTGCTGGCAAACACGAGGCCCTGAGGTCAAACCCCGGTACCCACATTAAAAAATATATATATAAACAGAAATTTATACTAATGGAATCAAAAGATGTGTACAAGAACATTTGTAGCAGCATTCTTCTTAATAGCCCCAAGATAAAACAACCCAGTTGTCCCTCAAATACACTAAATAGGGCCGGTGAGATGGCTCAGCAGCTTAAGTGCCTGCCCCGCAAGCGCGAGGGCCCAAGTTCGACTCCCGGAACCCACATACGAAAAAGGGGCCGGTGATATCGCTCAGCGGCACGGGCGCCTGCTGGCATGCGAGGTCCTGAGGTCAACCCCCCGGTACCCACAAAAAAAAAAAAAAAAATACACTAAATAGAAAACAAAACTTTCTGGTATAGCCATACAATGAGAAAGAACTGAGTGCCACTTAGTTTGCGGCAGAGTGCCTCCTCCGCACATCTACCACCCTTCACTAAAACGCCCGGGTGTAGCCCTGAGGTGACCACAGCAGCCAGTGCACTCCCTCGGCACCCCAGTGAGATGAGTCACCGGCTATTTCCCGCTTTTGGTAAGCTGTCCCGAGTGGAAAGGAGGGTTGTGAACACTGGATGCTGCTGCAAATGCAAACAGCTCAGGAAAAGGCATTTTGACATCTCATCCTCTAAACGACTCTGGAAGGATCAATTTCTTCACAGCTCAACACTGTCCTTCCCCGAAGTCCTGCTGCTCCTGTACAATGTCTTTCAGAGCATCTATGTGAGTATTCCTGTGCGCCCAGACCTACTTCCGCGTGCCTGCGCGGTGGTGCCCTGCATGCAGGCTTCTCTCAAGGTAAGAACCTCAGGAAGATCATTTTTTCCTCTTAAAAAAAGCTATTCCATGCAGTGAAGTCAGGACAGGACAGTGTCGGGTCTCTTTTCTCATGAGCTGCCACACCTCTGAAGACATAATGTCCATCAGAGCATTGCATCAGCACAGAGACGCCCGGGAAGACAAACGGAGCCTCAAACAAGAACAGAGAATTCGGTGTGGGTACTCACCTGATGTTTAATAGCGTCATACAATAACTGCCGCCCAGAAGCACGATCGAAGTCCCCAACAATCCAAAAGGTCACTGGCCTAATAAAAGAATCATCTATGGAAAAATAAAAACAAACTGAATTGGAGGAAAAAGGAATAGCTTCTGTTTCAATGTTATTAAACTACATAATTTCTAAAAACCATGCAAAAAAATTTTTAAAATGACTAGTTTGAAAAGAAAGCAAAGGTAATGAAACGTTACTGAAATTAAAAAGGGCAGCCCTCCTAGGAACATGCACTGATTAATTCTCCTGCGGCCTGGGGAGCTGTTAGCACGTTAACTGAAACATGCAGATAACACAGCGCAGTCTTTCATCATATTTATTTGTAACTTTCTGAAATATTTTTCTTTACAAACATTTATACCAAATTTATTTGCACTGCTGTAGCCTACGGTTACCCACAGGTTCCAGAAACATCACAATAAAGCATCAATAAATTCTGAATAATAATAAAGAAGAGAACATTCTGAAGTTCTGAGTTACCATAGATTTCCTTGGAGGACATTCCTGGACAAAGGTAAAGGGAAGAGAGCAGAAGAAAAGAAAATGTTATTTCTGTAGTTAATGCCCCCCCCATAAGAGTCCAAAGATTAAATGAAGACTAATGCGAACCATGTTTCTTTCTGCTCTGTCAGTGCTGTAGCACTGCTCCAGAGCCTTTCAGAAACAATTTTTTGAGGAGCCCACAGGGTGATTACCTATACTTACATATACCTGGAAATCAGGACTCCTTCCAGGTAAACACTATAGCAGGGGTAAAAACAGCTGCCTTAAGTGACAGCTGGTGCTTTTTGAAAATGTGACCCTAGTGACGGGAAAGAATCTGCGCTCAGATGAGAGGCTATCATCTTACACAACTTCAACCAAATAACTCTACATAAAAGTCACTTTAAAAAATTACACAAGGCCTTCTAAAACCTAATTTATCTCATAAATCCTAAAATAAAATTAATCCTATATCATCACTGAAGAGCAAATGAAAGCAATTTTCAATCCATTAACCCATTTTTACATAAGTATTTTTTATTTTGAACCATGATTTTTCTTAACTTTAACAGCTAATAAAACTTACAAAGACAATATCTGAATTTTTGAACATATGTAAATAATTATTTTCTAGACTCAAAGGATTATAAGAACAAAAAAAAAAAAAAAAACCCTAAGGAATTTCCTTCCTCAGCAGACATTAAGATTGAATTATGCTTGCCAATCCTGAAAGAGAGAGAGACACTGAATCCAAGAAAGCCCACATAAAGATAGATACCTTTCTTTGTCAGATAGTTCATACTATTGGCTATAGCAGCAGTCTTGCCTTGGGAATCCAAGACAGAAAATCTAGAATAATCATCTATGAAGAAGTTATCTGTGAAAAAATAAAAAATTGAAATAGATGTATAATTAATATATCTCAGTTCAATCTATTAGTATTCAACCAATAACCTGCTTTGACCATACTATGAGATGTACAAAAATTCATGAATGAAGTTTACGTGAACTCTATCTCATTAATCCCACTTTAAGACACAAGGTTAATGAATAACACACACGTCTCACATAGCTGTGAGTCCAACGGTTTAAATGCATCCTATTCTCATGTCACTTCGCAGCTGGGAACAGTCTGAGAGACCCCCTCCCTCATGTCTTTCTCTCCAGTCCATCCACTAGCGTATGCTGCTGCCTCGCCTAAGGACTCAGAGGATAGAAGAAAACGCGATTCTATTTTTCATGTCTGAGAAAATAACATTTCCCCAACTTTACTAGAAACAAAAGGTCATTTTCACCAGAAAAGGTAGGGCCCAAAGGCAGCCCCTGTGTTAATCATTTCCCCTCAGATCACCTGCTAAAATTGCAGTTACATCAAGCTAATCCCTTGTTCCAAACTACGCAATAATTTCTTCCTAGCTATAAAATGGTCTCCAGTCTAGTGTGAGAAACCATTTGCCTGCAACGATCTCCTCTTGCCTCTTTTTTGTGGTGCTGGGAATGGGACCTAGGCCTCACACATGCTGGGTAAGCACTCTACCATGGGCTGCATCCCCAGCCCTCTACCCAGTCTAGATTTTCATTTTGTTTTGGTTTGGTTTTTTGAGACAAGGTCTCATTTTGTAGTTCAGTCTGGCCTTGAACTCTCTATGTAGCCCAGGCTAGCCTCAAATTCATACCAATCCTGCTGCCTCAGCCTCCCAGGATTACAAGCACGTGCCACCATGCCTGACCCTCCACCCAGTCTTAAGCACTGTTACAACCCCACAGACATGCTATTCCTTTTTTTTTTTTTTTTTGGTACCGGCAATCGAACTCAGGACCTTGCGCTATATCCCCAACCCCAGACATGCTATTCTTCTCCACACTGTCCACCCAGTACACCTGCTGGCCTGCCCACTCATCACCTGGTCTGCGTCCACTCACCCATCCCTCCTTTCCCTCAGCGAAGTGCATGGAGTGCCGCCCACGCGTCAGACTGTCTGGGACACGCACAGGCGGAAGAACACGAGAGCCTTAAGAGTGAGTACCTGTGCAGCTGTGATCGGATCTGCAATGTCTCCAGGCCTATGTGCTGAAGAGATGGGTGCTACTGGGAGAAGAGGGGCCTTCCGGAGACAGGGCCTGGCTTTAGGGAGTTAGGCCACTAAGGGTGTGGCCCTGGAGAGGTAGCAGAGCTCAGCCCCTTCCTGCCTCTTTTTGCCTTCTGGAAGTCTCCAGATGAACAGCACTGCCCCACCACATGCTCCTCACCACAATGGTCTACCTAGCCACTGGCCCAGACACAAGGAGCCAACTGATCATGAAATAAAGCTCCTGAAACCATGAACCAAGTAATCCACCTCAGGTATTTTGTCATACTGATGAACATCTGACCAACAGACATCCTGAAAGGTGGTGGGACAGCAAACACATAGAAGCCTGGGTGATGGTGCTGCTCCCGCCTGGTCACGGGGATGCCCCTGCCTTCTCACTGACACCTGTGTCAGGTTCAGCTGAGCCTGCGTCTCCACCACTGTGGACCGGCACTGCTTCAGAGCTCGTCACTGCAACACTCAGTGGAAAAGAAAATCCAAACGTGCACTGCTACTGTGCTCTTCATTCACGGGTATTCCAGAATGCTCTTCGAGTTTAATTTAAAGTGATAGAAACAAAAACTCAGGACAGAGTCATAATACTGTTTAGCTTGTTCTAATAAAGCTTCTGGCAACTGGCCGTGAAAAAACTAGATTACTTATGGCAGTTTCTTCTTAAAATACAGGCAAATATTTACATTTCCCTGTGTCTGTTTGCTTATGTATACATAAACATATATTTTTTAAAAGCAGATATTTACATTTTCCTCTGCCTAAAAGAAGTTCAGTTTCAAGTGAATTATACAGTACTACAAAGTAACAACCATGAACAGATCCACACTTTCGTTACACTCAAGTACAGTAACAAGTACAGTTGGTTATAACTTCATGTCCCCTTCCTTCCGCAGTGGGGAAAGTCAATCACAGGTAAGTGAGGACAGTTCCATCTTACTTCCAAGTGTCTGCTGGTCTAGCTTTCAGACTCTCAATGGGAAGTGTACAGAACAAACTGCTCATGGGCTCACCCTAGCTCTTAAGTGTTTTCCATAAAACACCCAAATGCCATAGGAATGTGCTATAACGGATTATTTTTTATTTATTTATTTATTTTTGTACCTGAGCGTGAACTCAAGGCCTTTGCACTGAGCTACATCCCTAGCCCTTTTTATTTTTTATTTTCAGCCAGGGTCTCACTAACTTGCCCACGCTGGGCTCAAACTCAAGATCCTCCTACCTCAGCCTCCGAGAAGGCTGGAATTGCACACCAGGCTTATTAATGGAATACTTAAATCATTTTTAAGAGATGAAATCCTGTTACACTAAAAGGATGAATTGTAGAAACATGCTAAATGAAAGAAGCCGGGCCGGTGAGATGGCTCAGTGGCATAAGCACCTGCCTGGCAAGTGTGAGGTCCTGAGTTCGACTCCCGGTACCCACATACGAAAAAAGGGCCGGTGATATCGCTCAGCAGCACGGGCGCCTGCTGGCGCGCGAGGTCCTGAGGTTAACCCCCGGTACCCATAAATAAATACATACATACATACATACATACATACATACATACATACATAAATGAAAGAAAGAAAGAAGCCACATGAAAAAGGCTTCAATGATAGGAAATGTCAAGGATAGGCAAATTCCTAGATTAAGTAGATTAGTTGCTGCCAGAGGATAGGAAGAAGGGGAATGGAAGTAACTACTCATGGATGTAAGGGTTCGTTTTGGGGTGGATAATGTTCTAATATTAGACAGTGATGATGATTATACAACTCTGAGAATAAACTAAAAACCACTCAATTGTGCACTTCAAAAGGTTGAGTTTGGGGCTAGGGATACAGCTCAGTGGTAGAGCACTTGCCTAGCATGTTTGAGGTCCTGGGTTTGATCCCCAGAACTACAAGGGGAAAAAGTCTGATTTTTTTATGGTATGTACATTATATGTCAATGAAACTGCTATTTTTTCCCCCAAAGGCATAACTTAAGTTCTCAGAGTAAAATTCACTAAGATATTTGTTGACATTTTTGATAATGGATTCTAGAGTGAGAATGAAGAAAACTGCTTAAATGCTTTATGCCTATAAAAAGGCCAACAATACAGGCCCATTCTTATCCTCTAATACCTGTTTAGCTGGACTTTAAATGGAACTGAGTATTTTTCAAAGTTTACAAGGTTTAAGCAGGCAGACTGTCTTCCATAGAAGGAAATTGTTATGAACATAGAAATTAAAATTATGAATTCAAGGTGAATTGAATTTAAACATCAAATTTTGTCACAATCTTGAGTTATCTTCTTCACATTACAATCTAATAAATGCAAACAATCCAAAGGACAAATCAAAAAGCCTAAAGTTATTTCGGAAAAGTTCCTTACTACTTGCTGTTAAATCCAGGTACTCTCGCTCAGCTGTCAAAACCCTAGAATTGATTCGTGGAACAACATTTGGCTGGTTCATGATATACTCCACCACATCTTGATCATGAGACAGTTCACCCTACAGGAAAAAGGAAACAGAGAGGGATGGGGTGTTAAGTGAATACCATCAATAATAATCCACTAGAAACTAAAACTTTATTAGCTCTATGATAGCTTCTTATGTGTTGCTATCAGCTGAAGACAGAAGTTACGTGTTACAGGTCCCTGTCATTGCCAAGCACATCTGGGTGTTCTATGCATAGTATCTCTAACTCTATTACCAATGGGAGGCAAATGTTATTCATTTTAAAGATGGGAGGAAAGGGTATAGAAAAGTTAAATAACTTACTCAAAGTCACAGAACATGCAATGCAAACTCTCCATAGGTGACTGTGCTTCCACAGACAAAAAGCAAGCTCTGCTAGTTAGTTAAGACAGCATAAGCAGAAATCCATGTTGAGATCTACTCACAGATAGCGTCTTCCTAAAGCAGAACACCAAAGGCCTACTCACGAGCAGCTAATGTATTTAATGCAATAAAAATCACTGAGCTTTTTCCAATCTTAGATATTTGGGTAACCCTACATCTCCTAAGTCATAATCACCCGGGGGAAAAGGACGGATCATTTGTCATTTAATCTTCTCTTTTGTGCATCTCATAGTATTACAGAAATAGTTGTACATCTTTAAAGTGATCTTAAGGGTAAATGTTAACAATTGGAAATCTACAAATTGATCACAAATATTTAATATAAAGGCATATTTTAATGTCATTTTAAAGAGAAAGCTGGGGCTCAAACATACACATTCAAACCTAAAACATTCCAATTAGACATTGTTTGTAACTACATACCCCAAAAGATATGCAAATTCTCAAATGATAAACTTCACACACACACACACACACACACACACACACACACACACAGAGTAGTTGTTTCTAGGAAGAGAACATAACTGGTGGAGACAAATGATTGGTTGAAAGTTTCTCTTTTGTATTTCATTATCCATTCTAAACTACGTATCATCTAGTTAACATGTCTCCTTATGTAGTCAAAATTTAGGTCAAAATTTAAAATGTACATTACCCTCTGACACCACAATTCCAATTCCTGATATTTCTCAAAAAATGTATGAAGATATACATATTAGCATACTCACTGTATACATAAAAATACATACACATACCTCTCTAGGATTGACAATGAAGAAAGAACTTTCACTTTAAAAAAAAATATGTATATGAACATACATTATTTTTGTCAGAAACTTAAAACTTTTCTTATCTAGCCCAAACCAAGATTCTCACTGACCATATATGTCAAAGCAAAGGAAAACTAACATTCATTCACAGAGGGGCTAATATTTTTAAATGGTTACTCTTATAAACAACAGTTATGTTAGTATCTGAAAAACGGGGAAAAAAGCTATGCTGATGGCATGGGGTGTGCTGGGGATGGAATCCAGGGCCACACAAGCTAAGCAAAAAGTGTTCTAACACTAAGTTATACCGCCAGCCCTCTTCTAAATTTTCATATGTAACATTGTTGGAGAAAATTTAAACATTTCTAAAATGGAGAACAGTAAATATTTTAACTTTTTATATTACTTAAATAAAACAAAATTAGTATTTCCCCTAGTTTGTTCATGAGTTTAGAAAACTAAGCCAAACTCATTCAAATAAAAACTTTGTTCTCATTTTGGTAGCTCCATAAAGGACAAATTCCTTAACACAAGGGGACAAATTCAACCAAGGACTTTTTTGTATGAACATATTAACATGCAGCACAAAAGTTCTCTTCTTGCTGGGGGTGGTGGCACACACCTGTAATCCCAGCACTCAGGAGGCTGAGGCAGGAGGATCACTGCGAGTTTGAGGCCAGTCCGGCCTACAAAGTGAGTTCAAGGCCAGCCTGAACTGCATAGCAGAACCCTGTCTCAAAAAGACAAAAAACAAAACAACACAAAGCAAAACAAAACAAAACTTCCCTTCTTAAAAAAATTTGTTTCTGGCCTTTTTTCACAAATGATGTTGGAGAAACTACATCAACATGTAAAAGAAGAACATTAGGCCCTAACCTTACACAAAAATTAACTCAGAATGGATCAAAGGCCTAAAAAGGTAGAAGTAGAAAGCTTTTAGAAAACACTAAAGGAAATCTTCATGACAATGGGTTTAGTAATAATTTCTCAGATAAAATACCAAAAGCGCAAAAGAACAAAAGAAAAAATAAATTGGATTTCATCAAATTGAAACTTCTGTGCACCAAAGGATAATATCAGAGTGAAAAGACAACCCACAGAATGAAACAAAATATTTGCAAATCATATTTATAAGGGATTAATATCCAAAATAAAAAACCCCTACAACTAAAATAAAAAAAATTAAATTCAGTGTACCAATTCTCCATGATGAATGTAACTATTATGTACTACAAATGTACTAATAAAAGAGATATACTCCATATAAAATTTACAAATGAATGTTATATAAAATACACAAACTATGCTCATAAAAAAAATGGGCAAAGACCTAAATAGACATTTTGCCAGTTAAGAAATGTAAGTGGCCAACAAGTGCATGAACAGATGCTCAAGCTCACTAGCCACAGGAGAATACAAATAAAGCCACAATGAGATACCATCTCACATCCATCAGAATGCCTACAGTATTAGCAAGGATGTGAGAAACTAGAACATCTGAGCATTTCTCGTGGGACTGTAACATGATGCAATGCTACGGAAAACAGTTTGGCGGTTCCTCAAAACAGGAAATACTATTACCATAAGGTCCGGCAATTTCACTTAAAAGTGTATGGCCAGGATTGAAAGCAGAATAGGAACAGACACTTGTACTGTATCAATAGCAGGATTTTTCAAAATAGCCAAAAGATGGAAGGAATATTTTCAACCTTAAAATAGAATGAAATTCTGATATGTGCTACAATGTAGCAGAGTGCCACACACTCTTCTGAGGAAGAGGTAAGTCCACAGAGACAGAAAGCAGAGCAGTGGGAACCAGTGTCTGGGGAGGGCATGGTGGGGACGGACTGTTTAGTGGGTAGATAATTTCTGTCTGGAAGGATGAAAAAGTTCTGGAGGGGACAGTGGTGATGGTTGCATAGGAGTGTGACTGTACTAAATGCCACTGAATAGATACTTACAACACTAAATTTTATGTTGCGTATTTTTACTACAATAAAAATTTTAAAAATATATATTTTTACTTAGGGTTATTATCAACATCATTTGATATTTAAAACTATACCTGAGAGTGCTATTCAGCAGAAATGACATCTCTGAAATGCCTCTCTTCAAAAGGAACTCTGAGTACACTAGAAATAAATAGTTAAAATCAACTTTCCCAAAACTCAAGAAATTCACTACAGGTTTGCAAACTTCTGAGAGACTTTTATTCACTAAAAAGTCTAAATCTCAGTGAGAAAATGGCCTTTGTAACATTGTAATTTGCTTTTTTTTTTTTGAGACAAGGTCTCAGTATGTAGTTCAGACTGGCCTTGAACTCACTATGTAGCCCAGCTGGCCTCGAACTCTCAGCAATGTTCCTGTCTCGGCCTCTCAAGTGCTGGGATTACAGGTATGAGTCACTAGAGCCAGCCCAATTTTGCCCTACTTCTACTTACTTCTCCCCAGCGACAAAAGCCTTGAAAACCAACAGCCCAACAATAAAAGTTAAGACTAGCAAAGTAGGAAAATTCTATGTCTATCAAATTAAAGTTTGAGAAGAATTAAACACATAATCACTGAGAGGCTGGGGATGCAGCTTAGTGGTAGAGTGCTTATCTAGCATGTCCAATGCCCTGGTTTCAATCCCCGGCACCACAAAATAAACTGTATCTCTAGTGAATGAAATATGCACTAGAGGGGCGCAATAGCAAATTTTAGTCAACAGAAGAAAAAAAAACTCAGTGAACTGAAAAATAGGTCAAGTAAGATTATCAGTCTGAAAAACAGAGATCCCTATGGGACACAATAGAGCAACAGTGGTGAACTTATGGCATCCATATTGTTTGTTTTTCTTTTAAGACAAAAGAAGCTAATGTATGAGTTGTTTCTAAGCTAAAACCTCAGTGATCAGGTTTAATTGCAGTGTTGGCACTTTATGATAAATAAGTGGGTTTGGGGTTGCAGTTTGGGCACGCGTCTCTAAAAGGTTCTCCATCACATACCTCATAAGTGTTATATGTAGAACCAATAAGTAGCAAATAATTAGGGTGGCTTTTGTCCATGCTTCGTGAGAGGTAACTTCGTCATCCAGTGGGGTCTCTGTTATTCACAGTGGGCCCCTCAGATCACACCTGATAGTTTACACTATGAAGTGATGGAGGCTGGGCCCCTAGTTTATGCTAACAAGATGAGTCAGATTTAGCATACCATGAAAACCAACCTTATGATTACAGGGTTGAGGTTTCGAGTAGCATGGTAAAGTGGCACACAGAAAATAGTGATGGTTAAGAAATTTCATTACCTACTACAGAAGCTACAGAAGTGTAAGCAAACTGTTCTCTTTAAAGTCGCTTTGAAGTGTCACTCACCAAGTACACTGCTCTTTGGAAGAAGGTAGTGGTCTCCAGGATTTTGTGCATTGTGATGGTTTCCAACTCGTCAGGATCTAGCTGTTCCTTTTCAAAGGGGATTCCGTTGAACAGAACGACAGGCAGTGGACCAATGCCCGTCTGCTCATAGTAGCCTCTTGCTTCCTAGAACACAAAAGACCACAAAACAGCGTATTTTTGCTTGGATAACACAAATAGAACTAAAGATATTTTTCTTAAAGGCTTGTACTAAGAAGAACAAAAAAATCACACCAATATGGTAAAGATATAACTAATGATATTCCTAAAAACAATGACATCACAGTCGATAGTCCAATGGGCAAATTTAAGATTGAATTAATGAGGTTTTTTGTAAAACCACAAAAACTCTGCAAACTAGGAAGTGTGTGTACATGTGAGTACGTGCATTGTGATGCCCAGCCTGCCAAAACTGAACCATACATAGTACGGTCAGCATGTAAACAGCATTCTCTGCAATGATGGAAAAATTCTGTCCATGTTGTCCAATGCAGTGGCCACTAATAACATGCAGCAACTGAGCCACGATATCTAGCTACTGTGACTAAGTAACTAAATCTTTACTTACAGTCAATTCTGGTTACTTTCTATTTAAATGGCCACATGGCTAGGGTCTATCACAATGGGCAACCCAGCTATCTGCTACAATAAATTAATAGTGCTCTTGGGCAGAAGACACAGAAATGAAATTATTTATGCCCAATTCTAAATAAATATGGAAGCTGGATGTGGCAGTACATGCCTGTAAATCCCAGCACTTGGGAGGATCACCATGAGTTCAAGGCCAGCCTGAACTACCTGGCAAGATCCTGACAATAAATAAATAAATAAATAACCACATTACTATCAAATGAATTGTACCCATAGAAAACAAAATAGGGCCGGTGAGATGGCTCAGCGGCATAAGTGCCTGCCTGGCAAGCTCAAGGTCCTGAGTTCGACTCCCAGTACCACATAGAAAAAAGGGCCGGTGATATTGCTCAGCGGCACGGGCGCCTGCTGGCACATGAGGTCCTGAGTTCGACCCCCGGTACCCACAAAAAAAAAAAAAGTCATAGAAAAACAGTGCTCAGAAGTGCTTTAAGGGGCCGGTGAGATGGCTCAGTGGCGTAAGCGCCTGCCTTGCAAGCGCGAGGGCCCGAGTTCGACTCCCGGATCCCACATACGAAAAAGGGGCCGGTGATATCGCTCAGTGGCACGGGTGCCTGTTGGCGTACGAGGTCCTGAGGTCGACCCCCTGGTACCCACAAAAAAAAAAAAAAAAGGAAGTGCTTTAAGATACACTAAGCCCAATCTTTTTCCTTCTCCAGGACAAAAGAGGCTTTAGTAAGGAAATGACAGGGCAACAAAACGGCAAATGGATCTGAGGCAGACACTTTCCCTGTCAACAAGGATACTGTACCCTGAGACTACCATTCCACAGTAAAAGACATAAAGACAGTCACTTTAAAAATTCTTATTCAACATCTTGTAACTGTTCCTTTCAGAAAACTGCAGAGTTTAATTACTCATAACTTTCTGTAGACAGCACAAATAGATAAACTCCTATTGGGTAACTGATACCAGTCATTAATAACAGACTGTTTAGATTCTCCTCAGATCTAGTGACGGACTACACGATAGTATGTAATTTATGGGCTATCATATGGAGAGCCACCAAAAAGGCCTAGGTTGCCTTCAGCCATCTCTCTGTACCATTAAGAGGTTTAAATTTACACTCCCTAAACTTTTATTTACCACGATAATTCATTTTAAAATTTCAGCTATATCACAGAAGTCCCTAAAACTCAATTTTAATATAATTTGAGCTTTGAAAACCATCTGCCTCACCCAATAAAAATAAAGGTTGGGCAATGTGGTGCCAGCATTTGAGAGGCTCCAGCAAGAGGACTGCTTGAGCCCAGGAGTTTGAGACCAGCCTGGGCAACACATAATGAGACCCCACCTAAAACAAAAACAAAAACACCCTCACGTTATAAAGCTAATTTAAAATAAAAAATAAGTAACATTGGTTTTCCCTGGAAATGGCTTTTGAGTGAAGGTCAGGTGCGAGGGGGAGGTAGTTTGACTGAATGTTTCTTTTTTTACCACTTGTAAATAGTTTACAAAAGACTAACAGAATGCAACCCCATTACATATCAGAGTTAAGCTGAAAAACTGCATATGAAATTTTCTATCAACAGATCACTGAAAATGTTAAATAATGATAAACACTGATTATAAGCAAAGTCTTGTAATGACTGTCGCTCACAAATAACAAATGAGATTAATAAGGACAGAAGGTTAACATGCCAGGTATAAAAAATATTTGCATGTGCAAGTTCAAACTTTTCTTAATGTCTTTGAAAGATATATACCTTTAAACAGAATAAATTCTCTTCACTTTAAAAATTCTACTTAAAGTATATTGTCTACTTTTAAAAACAACTGCTTATTTGAAAATCAGACATAGAAGATATAACTTCAGATTTGTTAATAAAAGGCACAGATATAAATTTATAAGTACAATGATGCTTGCTAAAAGTAGTCATTTTTCCTAAAAATAACCATTTTAAGAGAATCCATTCCCTTGGGCTTTACTACATGAGATAAACTTCTACAGTTTAAAAATTGTCAGGCACCAGATTCTCAGCACCTCTAGGATCCTCTTCACATCACTGACTTGACTAGCTAGGAAATTAAATGGTTTAAATATAAATAGTGCAATCTGTTCTTTAGGGACAGTTACTACAGAGGAAGAAAATGGCTAAGTCTAGGAAACTACTGAGATTGGTCCGTGATAGTCCCATCTGGTTGTTCAGCAGAGTCAAGATTTCCATAATGTAAACACGCAGAAAAACCCTTTTCCCCAACTTGCACTGTATTCGGTATTTTTCAAGAAAATACTGTGGGGGGGGGGGGGAAGGGAGAGGAAGAGGGAGAGAGATACTGGGGATTGAACCTACAGCCTCATATACTCTACCACTGTACCCTTCCAGCCTCAGAGCAAATACTTTTTAATATAGCAATCATCCACAGTAAAAAAGCTGCTTATACATTTTCTTTAATAGAATACGAGAAAATGTAAGTTAAACATTTCCCAAGTGTGAAATAAGAGAACATTCCATTAATTCTCTGAAATCTTTTTTTTTTTTTTGTGGGTACCGGGGGGTCGACCTCAGGACCTCGTGCGCCAATAGGCACCCGTGCCGCTGAGCAATATCACCGGCCCCTTTTTTGTATGTGGGTTCCAGGAGTCGAATTCGGGCCCTCGCGCTTGCCGGGCAGGCGCTTACGCCGCTGAGCCATCTCACTGGCCCTGAAATCTTTGATATTCTCAAGGTAGTCCTTTTCTTTTACTTCACTTAATTTTCTACAGAGTATTATTCTTGCTGTGTTATATCAACCTCAAAAAAAAAAAAAAAAAAAAAAAAGAGAAATCACTGGGTGCTCATACCTATATTATTTCATTAAAAAACAAACAGAAAAGGGGCTGAGGAAGTAGTTCAGTGGTAGAGTGCTTGCCTAGTATGCCTGAGACACTGTAGTCCATCCTCAACACGAAAGAAAGAAAGAAAGAAAGAAAGAAAGAAAGAAAGAAAGAAAGAAAGAAAGAAAGAAATAGAAAGAAAGAAAAAGGAAGGAAGGAAGTAAGAGAAAGAAAGAAAGAAATAAAGAGAGAGATAGAGAGAGAGAGAGAGAGAAACAAAGAAAGAAAGAAAGAAAGAAAGAAAGAAAGAAAGAAAGAAAGAAAGAAAGAAAGACAGACAGACAGACAGACAGATACCAGCCTGGCATAGTGGTGCACACCTGTAATTCTAGCACTCTGGGAGGCTAAGGTTGAAGGATCATAAGCTCAAGCCCAGCCTGGGCAACTTAGTGAGACCCTCTGTCAAAACAATTTTTTTTGTTGGTTTTTGCTTTTGTTTTTTTGAACAGGCTTTCACAGTGTAGTTCAGGCTGGCATCAAATTCCCTATGTAGCCCAGACTGTCCTTGAACTCATGGCAATACCCCTGCCTCAGCCTCCTGAGTGCTGGGATTACAGGAGTGCACCACCACGCTCAGCTCTAAATTTTTAAAAAATTGTCATAGGCTTGGGTATGCAGCTCAGTGTGAAGGCCCTGAATTCAATCCCTAGGACTTCAACTGCAACAAAAAGAAAAAGAAAAACTGAAAAGGTGAAGAGTAACTGAACAGAAAGTTGCAATACAATAATGGAACCATTCTCAAGCCAGCTTTAGTGCTGAGCCTGACTTGATATATCTTCAAACAAGCAGATTTAACACCACAACACAGAATCAAACAGCGCAGAAGAAGGAAGGCAGGCTGGCCTCCTCAGGGGGGAAGACAGGAAAGGAGAAGCAAAAAGAATTAAGATGCAGTATGTTACATGTATCAGGTCTCCACAATGAGTGTAATCGTTATGTACTACACACATGGACTAGTAAAAATTTTTTAAATTTATCTTTCCAAAGGTGTTGGTATAGAACCAGGATTTAATTAGTTTTGTACTCAGTATCAATGTACACACATAATAAACCTTTGTCCCTCTACAAACCTGAATCCACAAAGTTGGCAGTGTCACAGCCTCCGAGACGCCTTCCACAATTACCTGCCCCCAGTCAGCAGCACTGCCAGTCATGCCCTGGGCCTCCCTGCGCAGGCGCGAGCGGTCAGACCACCACCATTGCCACAGTACCGCTCTCCTCCGCTCCTCCCCCAGCTAAGCTTGCGAACTCACCAAGAGCCGGCAGCACGTCCTGCTCAGCCTTGCAGTACCAGGGCTGGCACCGAGAAGCCACCAGGTACTATTGTTAAATGTTCTAAAATTAAAACTGTACTCTTTGTTCCAAAATAGTTCAGAAATTTCTCTAGTACTCTTATGTCTTATTCTTGCTAACTCATGATTTGTTAGTCCCTCTAAAACCTGGATCAACTCATAGTAGCAGATCTCCTAAGCGATCTCAACTAAGTTAACCAATTAACTCACACTCACTATTACAGCACGCTAAGTTGCTTCACTGGGAGCCTTGGATCCCTGGCAGTTTTGCAAAACATTTAATGCACTTCATTTAAAGAAACATCTCAGACCATTAATGGACAAAAATATAAATCAATTCGTATTGTGGTATTCAAATCCTAGCATTTTTGGACAGCATCAAGTACCAAGTTTTTGAAGATCACAGCCTACTATCATTATGCATTCAAGATTTGAATTATTATTTTAAAGAGAAAAAAAACCAAAATTTCAAAACAAGATAATAGGAGGGTAACAATTGTTAATACACTGCATATTACCTTTAAATTATTACTCTGAGTACAAGACATCAGCATTTAATTGTCCAAACAATATTAGCACCTTTCTTTTCAATGAACTAAGAGAAATCAGTAGTATAACTATCTTAACTGTCATATATATATATGTATATATACATAATTTTTTTTTATTTTTTTGCTTTTCCCTTCCTTCTTTCTCTATTCCCCCATCCCAGTTTCTCTTTCCTTTTGAAGTTTCTTCCCATTTTACAATATCTATTGTACATTTTGGATCTTATTTACTCTTTCAGCTTCTCACACTAGGGAGACAATATATTTACACGAGTGTCTGGTTTATTTCACTTATGAGTGTGGTCTTGAGTTGCATCCATTTACCTATAGAAGTCTCCAGTTTATCCTTCTTTATGGCTGAGTAGTGCTCCATTGTATAAAAAGACCACATCTTTTTTATCCATTCCTTGGTTGATGGGCATTTGGGTTGTTTCCAAGATTTAGCTATTACAAATTGTGCTGCTATAAACATGGGTGCATATATATTGCTGTGGTACGATGGGAAGATACCCAGAAGGGGAATAGCTGGGTCAAATAGGACCTCTCATCCTAGTTTTTTGAGGAATCTCCACACTGATTTCCACAGTGGTTGCACCAGTCTGCACTCTGACCAACAGTGGAGAATGGTTCCTTTTTCCCCACAGCCCTACCAGCATTTGTTATTGGTTGATTTCTTGACAATAGCCATTCTTTCTGGAGTGAGATGGAATCTCAGTGTTGTTTTAATTTGCATCTCTCGAATGACCAGTGATGTCGAACATTTTTTCATATATTTATTTGCTGTTTGTATTTCTTCATATGAGAAGTGCTTATTCATCTCAGATGCCCATTTTTGGATTGGGTCTTTAAATTTGGGAGGTCTGAGTTTTTTTTAGTTCTTTGTATGTTCTCGATAGTAATCCTTTGTCTGAGGAACAGCTGGCAAACATTTTTCTTCCACATTGTGGGCTGTCTCTTCACTCTGTTGGTGGTTTCTCTTGCTGTGCAAAAGCTTTTTAATACGATGAGATCCCAGTTGTTGATTCTTTGTGATAGTTCCTGGGCGGTTGAGGTTTTAGTCATAAAGTCTTTGCCTACACCAATGTCTTCAAGGGTTTTATCTATCCTATCTTTCAGCAGATTTAATGTTTCTGTTTTAATATTTAGATCTTTGATCCACTTCAAAGTTAGTTTAGTGCATGTTGAAAGATATGGGTCTAATTTTAATCTTCAGCATGTGCACAGCCAGTTTTTCCAGCACCATTTATTAAAGAGGTTATCTTTCTTCCAGTGAATGTGTTTGGCACCTCTGCCAAAGATAAGGTGGCTTAGTATGTCTGGAGTTGTTTCTGCATCTTCTAATCTGTTCCATTGATCTTCAGGTCTGTTTTTTTGCCAGTACCATGCTGTTTTTATCACAGTAGCTTTACAGTATAACTTCAAGTCAGGGATTGTGATGCCCCCTGCCTCACCTTTGTTGCCCAGAATTGCCTTTGCTATTCTAGGTCTCTTCTGGTTCCAAATGAATTTTAGGATTGTTTTCCCTAATTCTGTGAGATATGCTATTGGAATTTTGATCAGAAGTGCATTAAATCTGTATAACAGTTTTGGAAGTATGGCCATTTTCACTATATTGGTTCTTCCGACCCAAGAGCAAGGGATATCTTTCCATTTTCTGATAACCTCTTCAATCTCCTTTTTCAGAGTACTGTAGTTTCAATGCAGAGGTCTTTTACATCCTTTGTTAGGTTGACTCCTAGGTATTTCATTTTTTTGGACGCTATTGTGAAAGGTGTTGTTTCCCTAACTTCTCTCTCAGTGAGTTTATTCGTGTACAGGAAGGCTATTGATTTTTGAGTGTTGACTTTGTGCCAGCTATGCTAGTTAATTTGCCTATTAAATCTAGCAGTGTTTTAGTGGAGTTTTGGGGGTCTTCTATTATAGTATCAAGATCTGAATTTGAATAACCTCATCAAAACTTAGATCTTCTCCAAAAGCTTCACATCTCATCTACATGAAAGCTTGCCACTGAACCCTCTCACCAAAGTAAAAGCTTAGAGGGACTGAAATCCACTAACACATTCCATTTTATATCCCTTCCTCTGACTTGTCTTTAATTTCCTTGGCCTTTTAGGGTATTTCATATTGCTTATGCTACTTTGAGCCATAGAAACAATACTTTCCAAAAATTACATGATTTGTAGCCATGAGTTTTCACGTTAGAGAAGAATAAACTTGACATAAATTTACAACTAGGTATTTGGTTGAGTCCTACCAAAAGCGGAACCAATAATAAGAAAGTGAAGAAAAAGTGGTTAAAATACTTCAGGTCAGATTAGTCTCAAAAGCTATGCTGCTGGGCCGGTGAGACGGCTCAGCGGCTTAAGCGCCTGCCTTGCAAGCGCGAAGGCCCGAGTTCGACTCCCGGAACCCACATACGAAAAAGGGGCCGGTGATATCGCTCAGTGGCACGGGCGCCTGCTGGCACGCGAGGTCCTGAGGTCGTCCCCCCGGTACCCACAAAAAAAAAAAAAAAGCTATGCTGCTTAGCAAAACAGCCTTGAACCTAAAAGTTGACATTTCTTTTTCTATCTCTGCCTCTTCGGAGTTATGTGATAACTGAAAAAGTCAGTTAAGCTCTCTGCAGTTTAACCTCATTATCTGTGAAGAGAACATGATAATATTTCCATGCTACCCCAAGGCTGTTGTGAGCATCACATGAAATAATGTACGTAAAAAGACTTCTAGGTAAAAGAGCATCCTGTTCCATGGTTGTAAGTCATTCCCTCAGCTCCTAGGCCTGGAATCTAGTTGATAAAAGCACAGTGAACGCAGACTGGATAAATGCTAATAAAGCTATGTTAATTTTTCCCCCTTCTGAGTACATAAACACTATCACGTGGAAATTCTAAGAAGGAAGACATTATACATATCCCTAATTATAAACTAGCATTGATAATCTCTAGAACAGTTACAGGTTATATTAGTGGCTAAATTTGTTTACTGACTTGTGACTAGTAATTTTTTTTTTTTTTTTGTGGGTACCGGGGGGTCGACCTCAGGACCTCGCGCACCAACAGGCGCCCGTGCCACTGAGCGATATCACCGGCCCCTTTTTCGTATGTGGGATCCGGGAGTCGAACTCGGGCCCTCGCGCTTGCAAGGCAGGCGCTTACGCCGCTGAGCCATCTCACCGGCCCGTGACTAGTAATTTTTTAAGTGAAAGAAAATAGAGCAGAATAGTTCATACTACATCCCACGTAATATGAGCAAATATTGTTTTAGTCATATATTTGAGACTAAAAATATATATATATAATATATAAACATTATATACTTAAGTATAATACTATATATATAAAATATATATATTTGGTCATTAAAGTGACTTTTTTCCCCTGTGAGTTCTAAGAGAAAAAATTATGCTGAACACCTACCCTGCTGAGAACTCTAGAAGGCCCACTTATTTTACTTCTCTTGGTGGAACTACAAGGTTAGCGACAATTAGCTGTGTCTGTTCCTAATCCTACTATTTTTGTTATCAAAATAACACAATTACAAACTACTTATGTAGTTTGTTTACTTATGTAAACTACTTAAGTGTAAGTACAAAAAGGAAGATTGTTCTGCCTACAAAAACAAACTGAATGACTGAAAACTCAAAAAGGTGAGAGGTAAAAACCAACTAAGGCTACAGTGGGTGTTGGTCAGACAACTATAAAACACACATGGAGATCGTAAAGTGTCTGGAGCTTTCTGTACTCAGATGACAGAGGAAATACGAACAATTCATTCTGAGTGTGGTTTGGAAAGGGTGATAGCTCAGATCTCCAAACAGAAAAAAAAAAGCCTTTATTCCTCATTTGAGAAAACAAAAACTGGGTAAATAACTTTCATGTCTTAAATTAAAATGCTCTAGAAAGTATTTGTCATTTTTTTTGCTTTTATGGGATTTTGTGTTGTTGCTGTTACTTTGTTTTACAATGGTAACAACACTGACCTATAGCCTTGGCCCAGCTACCTTACCTTTTAAAATTTTGAGGCAGGGTTTTGCTAAATTGTCTGCACTAGCCTTGAACTCATGATCCTCCTGCCTTAGTCTCCAAAGTAGCTGCGACTATAGGCAACCACCAGTGAGCCTGGCCAGAAATGTCTTCCTTTTTTTTTGAGACAGGGTCTCAAGATGTAGTTCAGGCTGGCCTTGAACTCAGTAATCCTCCTGCTCTTAAATGCTGGGATTATAGGTGTGCACTACCACACTGGGCATGATTCCTTGCTTTAACATAAATGTTCAATGAACTTGAACTTCATAACTTTTCAAAGAACTTATTTACAATAGATAAATAGATATATACTATACATATGTATGTATGTTTTTGTTCTTGTCTTTTTTTTTTTTTTTTTTTTTTTTTGTGGGTACCGGGGGTCGACCTCAGGACCTCGCGCGCCAGCAGGCGCCCGTGCCACTGAGCGATATCACCGGCCCCTTTTTCGTATGTGAGTTCCGGGAGTCAAACTCGGGCCCTCGCGCTTGCCAGGCAGGCGCTTATGCCGCTGAGCCATCTCACCGGCCCCATTGTTCTTGTCTTTTGAGACAGTATCTCACTATGTAGTTCAGGTTAACCTTGAACTCATTATGTAGCCCAGGTTGGCCTCAAATTCTCTGTGATCCTCCTGCCTCAGCTGGATTACAGGCATGAGCCACCACACCTGGCTTCTTTTACTGTATTTAATATCTTACAAGAAAAAATTATCTTTAAATAAAAAATTTTTTAATTTCCATTATTATTTAATACCCTTTGCTACTTTGTTTATTCCATTTCTTCTTTTTCTTTTTCTTTTTTTTTGGTGCCGGGAATCGAACTCAAGACCTTGTGCTTGCCAGGCAGGCACTTATGCCGCTGAGCTATATCCCCAGCCCTCCATTTCTTAATACATTCCATCCTTAATCTAAATAACTAGATAAAGCCAATATGATATATATTAAGCTGTATATCATCTCCTGGCGCCATGTTTCTAACAGATTTATCTACAACACACTTCATTCAAGCACTACTACATTATGAAAAAGAAATAGTTTCCCAATTTTACACCTAATAAGCAAGTTAAAAATTAGTGATATCTTCACAAAACTGAAATATAAACCACTTTTGCAAATACTAAAAAGTGATCTGATTTCTAAACTTTTATAAGCTAGCTGGATGCAGTGGCATGTGCCTATAATTTCAGTTACTCAGGAGCCAAAAACAGGAAAATCTCAAGTTTGAGGCCAGCTTGGGCAACAAAGAGGCCTCATCTCCATTAAGAAAAACAAAGCTGGGCCAGTGAGATGGCTCAGCGGCATATGTGCCTGCCTGGCAAGCGCGAGGGCCCGAGTTCAACTCCCAGAACTCACATACGAAAAAAGGGCCGGTGATATCGCTTAGCAGCACGGGTGCCTGCTGGCACGCGAGGTCCTGAGGTTGACCCCTGGTACCCACAGAAAAAAAAAAAAGAAAAGAAAAACAAAGCTATATATTTGCAAATGTTAAGTACTGAACATTTTAACCACCCACCCGCCCACCACCATTACTGTATTAACAAAAGTAGCCCAAAGAGGAAGGACAGCATAATGCTACAATCAAACGTAAGTCCCAAAGAATGTTTTACCTTTCGATTCTGATCGTAAGCAGAATCAATCCCCAAAATGCTATTCACTTCTACATAGGGGTATTTCTTCTCCAGAACACTGACCACATGTTCAACTTTCACTCTGTCTCCAGTCCTCACCTTGTTATAGACCTGAAGAAAGAGAATCGGTAACCAATTACATGTTAAAAACCAAATTCTGAATACCCATTATGAAAAATTTCTGAATGGAGAAAAAAATGATGATTCAGTGATGCCCCACCTATAGCTCCCAACTACTACACATGAGCCAGGCCAAGTGACCTCCGCTGTCAGCTGAGACTGAGGCTGAGGCTCGAGAAGGAACCTGTGACATCTCAGGGCATGAAGGCCAGACATCAAAGCTGAAGCACCAACCCAGAACACAAGATGCTTCCTCACACTGTATTATGCAGATTCCTCCAAACCTAGAAGACTGCTACCAGTCCAGTACTCTTTCTGCATATTGCCGAGGTGCTATTGTGCCTCCTACCCAGCCCAGCTCACAGTACTCACGCACTTGCCACCATTCTCAATGTCATTCAACCCCGAGCCACTCCTCTTTTCACAAATTAATAAAACCCAGGTTCGGCTCTGGGTCAAGGCCTTTATTCCAATTAGCCATTGTTCTGACTGGACTTAGGACCCCCTTGGCTCCCCACAACTGCAGATATGTGTTTGCCTCTATTCTCGCCGTGGGTTGCACTGGAAGTGGTAGATTGGAATTTACTTATTGGAATTCCAATAACTTTTCCCTGGGATTACAAATGTGGACTCCTCTGGACCACGACGAGGCCGGAGCAGACTCTCTGTAACATAGTATATGGCAAAATCCCTTTTTTCAACAAATCAAAAACAAATAACAAAACTGCCCATACATGTATAGTTCAACCTCTAAAAGGATGTAAGGCAACCCATTCGTGACGCCTTTAAGGAGAATGAGGTAAGGGAGAGAAGTGAGGCAGAAAAATTTTAATAGTATTTGGATTTTTTACAGTGAGCACTTTTGCAACAAAAGGAAGCAAACACCTGTATTATCCTTTCCTTTATACACATACCTAGGACAGGGGAAAGAGTGGGCCTTTTGATAAATGTTTACCAGATAAATAAATAAACATTCTAAGTAACAAAAGATGCCCCAAACAAGTCTCTAAACAATAAACATAACATAAATGATCAACCACAGACCAACATCATCTTTATGGGTAAAGTGGAAAAATCAATCATTTAAACATGGTTTTTTAAGTTACCATTAATCTGAAAACAAAAGAACTGATACATGTAAAGTTGTCTAGACTCAAACATAGCGAAAAGAAAAAGAAAACAAGGAAGACTCTGAACTTGAGCAAGTAAATGCCTTAAATATACACAAGTCAGGCATTTCAGAGTTTCCAGTTAAAACAAAGAAACCAGAATATTAGTCGCTAAGACTTTTATGATGAATATTAAACTACATCCTAATTCCTAAAAAACCTTATCTTAACTGAAATTACAACAATCTATTGTTAAAGTCAGTGAATCGATAAAGTAGAGACAACCTGTAAAATCCAAAATATAAAGGACTTACTTAAATGCTTTTTCGCTACAGAAGTACAGAATCCTCTTACCACATACTGTTTTAAAATAAGTTAAATAAAAAAAAAATTGCCATTTTGAATAAAAACATACATGTGTCAGAGTTTGGAAGGCATGATACTCATCCACTTCGTGGGCCACGTAATTATATGCTCTGAGAACAGCCACTCCAGCGTCCTGCATCCCATCAACATCTTCAGAGTCATTAACCACAAAGATAAAACCAATCCTGGAGAGAGAGCAGAAAGAAGAAAAAGAAACATCTCAAAGAGTGCGGCCAGCTGAAGAGAATGGCATTCCTGTATACCCCTCACAGTTGTAGCTAAAAGAACACTACCCCAAAATGCAAAGTGCACGTCACATCCCACTCGAACATGGTTGCAAAAGTGTCCACGTGTCACTTATAAAATGAAAGCAGGTTCTCAAAGTGGCTGAGGCTTTCCTACTGTTCAAGTAATCTATTTCCATGCCATGAAAAGATTCCTTTACTGACATGAAGGATGCTCCTACAGTTTTAGGTGGAAATTTTGTTCTGCTTTTAAATAAATATTAAGGGAAATTAAAATATTCAGACTGTAAAAATAAACAGTAAAGAAGGAACTGTGAGACTTAACATCAGCAGTAAGAATTGTAGGTAACAGGAAAGCAGAAAAAATACTTGGCCTACAGCAAAAATCCATAGCTAAGGGAAAAGTTCATTGAATTTTAAAATTTAAAATAAAGGAATAAACCACAAAAAGATACTACTATATATCTCTAAATGGGTTGGCAAAAATACTTGCACTGGGCAATATGGAGGACCCTAGCTCCTGGCCTCCTGTTGGAGCAAAACAACCCAGCAGAGAAAGGATGGCCTTTCCAACAATCGGTGCTGGAGCAACTGGACATCCACATGGACAATAATGAATCTACATACAGACTGTACATCCTCTGCAAAAACTAACTCAAATGGATCATAAACTTCACTGTAAAACACAAAACTATAAATCTCCTAGGATACAACAGAGAAGATGGTAACCTTGGGTTTGGCAATGACACATTAGATCCAAAACCAGGATCCATAAAATAAGTAATTTGTAAGTTGGACTTCATTAACATTAAAAATTTCTACTTCGCAAAAATACTATTAAGAGAACACAAGGAAATGCCGCAGACTGGCAGAAATCCTTTGCAAAATACACATCTGATAAAGTACTGGTATGCAAAACATAAACATAACATAACATTAGGAAAACAACCAAATTTTAACATAGGCAAAAGATCTGATCAGGCACTTCACTAAATAAAACATACACATGTTAAATAAGCATATAAAAAGATGCTGAACATCCTGTATCATTACAGAATTACAAATTAAGACAACAATGACATATCAGTACACATCTATTAGAATGGCAGGATACCAGAACACTGCTGGTGTTCTGCTGGACATCAAATGCTGGTGAGGATGTGGAAATGACAAGAACTCACTTACACTGGTAGTGGAAAAGCAAAATAGCCTGGCCCCTTCAAAAGACAGTATGATTTTCTGACAAAACTAAGCATTAGTTATCACACAATCCAGCAGTCTGGCTCCTTGGTATATACCCAACAGAACTGAAAAATTTACATCAACACAAAAACCTGCACACATATGTTTAAGAAGCTTTATTCATAACTGCCCAAATTTGGAAGCAACCAGATGTCTTTCAACAGGTAAAAGGATAAACTGTGGTATATCCCTATAATGGAATATTATTAGTAATAAAAAGATATTAGGTTATCAAGCCACAAAAAGACATGGAGAAACCTTAAATGCACATTGCTAAGTGAAAAAATATGGTCTGAAAAAGCTACATACTATATGACTGCATCTGTATGACATTCTAGAAAAGGCAGAACTAGAAAAACAGTTTAAAAAAAAATCACTAGTTGCCAAGGGCTTGGGGCTAATGGAGGAAGGAGGAACAAAGAGGCAGGGCACAGGGGACTTCCAAGGGCAGTGAATCTACCCATGTAATACTGTGATATGGATATACTTGACCTTATACATCTGTCAAAACCCACAGCATGTGCAACACCATCAAGGCATCCTAAAGGACACTACGGAACTTAGTGAACAATCATGTATAAATACAAGTGAATCAAATGGCTCCAAAAATGCCGTCTACTAATTTAAACAAAGAAAATATAAACACATATATCGAACATCACATTGTTAATACTGGTTGGTTCTGGTGAGGTGTGCATATACGTGGATGGAGGTGAAGTGAGGATTTATATTTGAATTACAATTGTCTTTATTTTTTAAAATCCCATTTGTGACAACAATTATTAGTAGAAAAAGAATATTCTTATATAAACAAACATGGGGTAACACCTAATTAAATCATCAGAATAATATTACCTCCTCACAAACTAATTCCTCTGCCCCAAGTTTCCAATTTCTGGAAAGGGCATCAGAGTCTTCTATCAGAATTTTGTTCTGCTTTTAAATAAATATTAAGGGAAATTAAAATATTCAGACTGTAAAAATAAACAAAAAAGAAGGAATTGTGAGACTTAACATCAGCAATAGGAATTACAGGTTACAGGAAAGCAGAAAAAATACTTGGCCTACAGCAAAAAGTCATAGCCAAGGCTAAGCCAGAAACTTCAGGCATCTGTCTCTGGGGCCTCTCTGCCAGGTGCCACTGGGGAGTCCCTCCCTGCCAACAGCTAGCACAGGCTCAGCCGTGCACGTGTGGTGACTGCGGCCCAGCCCCGCACCCAGCTGCTCCCAGCAAGCCTCTCTGCGGCATAGGGCTCCAGGGCAGCCTAAGACCACACGTGCTCTTCTCCTCCCTCAGTACCAATTCATCAAAGTTTCATGACTGCCCACTCTCTGCCGTGAGTTGACTTTTGTGGTCTTAGATATCTCCTTTAATCAAAACATAGCTCTAAATAGAGCTCAGTAATTTATTTCTCCACCTCGTTAGGTGACATTCATGCTTTGCATGAAAAAATTTTTACTGAACTCAAAATTTCTGCTTTTCCAGCATCAAAACCCTCTATTTTATTCAAAGCCTCTCTGAAATCCAACTTCCTGAAAGCTGTGCTTCCAAAATATCTGTTTATAGTTATGGAGTTTGGTCTTTTGGTGGTGGTGTTTGTTTTTTGAGACAGGGTCTCACCATGTAGTTCAGGCTGGCCTCAAACTCATACCAATCCTATCCTCCTGCCTCAGCTTCCCGAGTGCTCAGGTAACAGCGTGCATACCACGCCAAGCCCTCCTGGTTTACAGTTTATCTCCCTGAATTCTAAAGCACTTACAGTTAGTCGGACACAATCAACACTTGGTCAAACATCTCTTTTCCTCCAGTATTAGAGACTGAACCTTGGGTCTCTGCACTGAGCTACATCTCTAACCCTTTTTATTTTTTTTATTTTGAGACACAGTCTAGCTAAGTTGCAAAGTGGCTCAGGCTAGGCTCAAACTTTTGACCCTCCTGCCTCAGCCTCCCGGTCAAACATCTTAGAGTGTTTAAAAGTATGCAGAAGAGTCCTTCCACCAAGGTAGGCACATAGCTTATAAAACATCCACAGCTTTTAGCTCAGTACTGGACATGGAACACACAGTAATATTTGTTCACTAAAGAGTTTTTTCCTAATTTCTAAAAATTCCAAATTCATCAATGTAAAATTACCATAATTATTTGAGAATGTAAGTGAAAGTATCTTAACACTTACATGTAATACCTTAAGAAAACTGGTATTGAAAGAACAGTGCAAACCCAGTGAATTAATGTCCTCTCAGTAGATTTGACAAGAGAACTGAAAGAAGTTCTTGTAAACTATGTAAATCTAGTCCTTGACAGTCTAACAACAGCTATTGACAAAGCTATGTATCACTGCTGAAAGTAGAAACGGGCTTTGTGATGTGGACACTCATCTAGGAAAATTCTCTTCCACTGAGAAGCAAGCTGAGACCACAAACTACTTTAACACAGCCATTTATTAATAATTCAGTGGTGGTAAGCCTCTATTCTTTGAGAATAAGCTCCCAGTCTCGAAAGACACTGGCTTCACACCAAGCAGAAAATAAAACTGCCATTAATGGTCCCCACTATTAATTATCCTGCAATTCAGTAGCACCAGACTTGTACTTCAGAGTAACAAACAAGACCTCAGCTAAATTAGCTATATCATCAAATCAATACCAGTGTTACCTTAGAGGTATATGATTACTGAGGAACATCTCAGCTGTGTTAATCAACTCTGCTGTGTTCTCATGTGCAGGATCAACTATGAACACCTATGGGGAGAAAGAGAAACGAGCCCATGAAATGACACCTATTCAAATGTCCCTAGGCCGGGAGAAACTGCCATTAAGCACTGTACATGAAGCCAACTTCTTCTATCTTGAAACACATGAAAGAGGAGTTACACAAACAGCAGCTGTCTTCCTCTCTGTTCAAAGAATGTGTTAGTGGAGGGCAAGGTGATTTTTCTCACGGACTGAGGCTGGTAACATGGGAACAGCATTCCAGATTCCCAACACCCACTCTTCTACTATACCAAACAAAAAAAAGTTTTATCAACTTGGAAAATGAGGACTGCCTTACCGTCTTTTTGTATTTTCATTTCTGAGGACCCTCTGGGCCAACAGGGAGCATTTTGTGGGTGGGAGTGGGCGGGGAAGCAGCTAAAAAGGAGAGAACCGAACATTGCACACAGGACACACGGGGGGAGAGTAAGGGAGAAGCGAGGTTCCCGGCGGGCACGAGGCACTCACTCACCATGCTGTGCAAGTTCTTTCGGATCTGCCTGATGACACCAGGGAAGGTGGGGCGAAGCAGCTCTTGCAGACTGGAAGGCCACGAGTTGTATCTGCTATCAACTTCCAGGTTGTTGACCCACTGCAAAGAAAGAACACAGTGTGGTGCACGCACCTCAGTCACACTCACGGAAGTATGTGGTAAAAGCAGCGAGAGCGAATTATCTTACAAAGATTCGTAAGAGATGAGACCATTTCCAAAAGCACGGAGACGGAGTAGGGAAATGAGCGACTACACACAAACACGGAATAGGTGAAGCAAATGCAAGCGAACAAAACCGATAAAAAAATTACTGTCAGAAAATACCAATAAATCTGAGATAAAATGATTATTTAGAAAGTACGGTGATGGGTCACATGGTTTTTAATCAATTTACACTAACAAACTAATGTCATATTTATGTTGTTTTCTTTACTCTTTAAAGCAAAACCATTTTTAATAGAAAAACAAATGACTTAATAGTGTTCATCAAAATACACGAAGTGATGGGCCGGTGAGATGGCTCAGCAGTGTAAGCGCCTGCCTGGCAGGCGTGAGGTCCTGAGTTCGACTCCCGGAAGCCACATAAAGGAAAAAAAGGGCCAGTGATATCGCTCAGTAGCACGAGCACATGTTGGCAGGCGGGAGGTCCTGAGTTCGACTCCCGGTACCCACATTAAAAAAAAAAAAAAAAAAAAAACCACAAAGTGAGAACTCCAGTGATGTCACCTACATTCTACATTATTTATCCCTCCATAAAATTACGGGTCCCTAGGGTTTGCTAGCCACATCAGTTCTGTCCTGTTCTCATTTTACCATGACCGCCCACAATGGCACTGTACCCACATTTTGGTTTTTTTTCCTGGTACCAGGAATTGAACTCACAACCTTGAGTTTGTCAGGCAGGCACCTGTACCACTGAGATATAGCCCTGACCCAACATTCTGTTTTACAGATGAGGAAGGTTCAAAAAGAATCATGTAGAACACTTAGAACTCTTCCAAAAAAAAAAGGCTCAGAGAGAACATATAGCAGGTAATAACTAAAGTCATATTTAAAAAGGTTATTAACTAAAAACTCCTATTTTTTTTTTTATATGCGGGTACCAGGAGTCGAACTCAGGACCTCACGCTTGCCAGGCAGGCGCTTAGGCCGCTGAGCTATACACCGGCCCAAAACTCCTATTTTTAATAGCAGGCTTAAATCACAAATGTCACAAAATCATCCAAGACCTGTATGCAACTGGGAAAACATTAAACGCTCTTTCCTAAGAGGCACTCAGCTGAATCCTACGGCAGAGGAAGAACCATTGTAGCCAAACCACAGTAGCCAAACAACTCAACTTTTTGGAGCATTTAAGAGACTACTTTATTAAATATAGTCAGTCCCACACAAGCAGTTACGAATCTTTGACGGCAACGAAAGAGATGGTGAGAATAATTTAACTCTCATAAAAGACTAATTAGAGAGCTACAATAAAGATGTCCGGTGAGAATGTCCTACGGCCACCCCTGAAAAATACTCACTGAAATAGCTGGACTCCTGATGTCAACGGCATAGTCAGCCTCAGAGGGCTGGATATTCAGCTTCAAAATATTATGCAGAGAAAGGCCTTCTATTCCCAGTCTGTGAAGACCCTCCATGACCCGGGCTTCGTTCCTCAATACATCAAACAGACTGCAAATAAAAAATAGTAACAGGTAGACAGTAGAAAAAAACTTTAAAAAAATTCCTTCCCATGAAAAACACTATTTGTTCAAACTCAATGCCAAGTCAGACTAACTGAGAAAGCAAAACAGGAAATGTTGTTTGACCTTATGAAGGTACACAAGAGAAAGGACATGCTGCTGGTTCCTATTTATTTATACTTTTCAGTGATAGATAGGGAGGGAGGGGTGAAAGAAGGGGAAAGGAGGGGGGAGGGAGGAAATACCGCGATTAATTGTGCTATTTTTAAAAGCATGAAGTGTAAAGGCTAAGTTTATATAAATTTATGGTCTCTTTCTCTTTCTCTCTGCAGTACTAAGGATTGAACCCAGGGCCTTCACACTGAGCCACACCCCCGGCCCTTTCACTGTAGCATTTCTTACAATTGCAAAGTGAATCTATAATCATCTCAAAATAAAGTTTAAAAACACATAAAAAAGAAATACTTTTTTATGTTTAATCAATATCAGCATCAACTGACACAGGTACACACATAGGCCCACAGAAAAAAGTATGGGAAAATGGCTAAGACTAAAAAGCTAAGAAGGAGAATGACCTACCTATAATGCAATAAAAGAGCACAAAACCTTAACAAAAATAAGGTGAAAATATCTTAGTGGCAACTACCTCTGAAGCATTAGCAAGAGCTTTTATTCTTACTACTGTGCAGCCTCAGTGTCAACTGTATTGACTTTTTTTTTTTTTTTTTTTTTGGTGGGTACCGGGGGTCAAACTCAGGACCTCGTGCGCCAGCAGGCGCCCGTGCCGCTGAGCGATATCACCGGCCCTTTTCTCGTATGTGGGTTCCAGGAGTCGAACTCAGGACGTTGAGCTTGCCAGGCAGGCGCTTATGCTGCTGAGCCATCTCACCAGCCCCAACTGTATTGATTTTAAATCCAAGGATAAAATCTGAATTCTAAACCAGGCACGATGGTTCACACCTACAATCCCAGCACTTGGGAGGCTGAGGCAGGAGGATTACCTCAAGTTCAAAGCCAGGCTGGGATACATAGCTCGTCTCAAAAAAACAAACAAACAAACAAAAAAAAAAAATATGAATTCTATTTGTCCATCTACCCCCCAATCATAAAGACAATTCAGTGCTATTTAGTCTTGAACTACATATAAAGAACGAAAAATAGGAATTCAAATAATAATGCCTGCTGAGACATCAGAGACAGCATTCTGAATAAACCTACTTCCCACTACTTCAGAAGCAGAACCTGCTCTTTTCTGTTTCTACAGTTAACAGGAAAACTATGCTCTAAAAGGGCACCCTTGAAAAGCCCGATGGACGATTCGGCTGGCCCACCAAGGCACAGCATGGGCCCATCTCCACACACAGTGGGACCTGGGAAGCCATCAGTCTCCACCTCATGCAGCATCAACGAGGGACAACAATCTGAACGTACCATAAGGCATCATGTATTATTATAAAAACTTATAAACAGAGAAAGTAAAAATTCATACCTGAATATATCCTGGGTATCTAAATCAATATGAAGACCATTGATGAAGAGAGCTGAATCTCCAGGCTGTAATCCCAAAGTTCCCTTGAAATACTGAAAAATTTTTAGAAATTAGAAATTATTAGGAAGCATTAAGAGAATGTTCAACAAAACTTTCTGTGTTTCTGGGCTTTACTATCCATACAAATCTTGACTTTCTACAGCTGGGTCAAGATGTTTTTCTATATACTCCCCAGACCCTTCTTAGCATTTACTACACTGTATGAATCTGCTGGTTTACAGGATATATATACCTCTTTTCCTTCCCCTCCTTCCCTCATTCACACTTGTTTCCTGTAACACCAGAGGTGGGTAGATAAGCCAAGGGCCAAGGGTCACTTTTCAAAAAAGGGAATGTGAATAAAATAGGACCAAGTATACAAATTTTATCTCTATTTAATTTAAAAATATAGCAAGTTTCTTCCAGCCCCAAATACATTAAGATACCATACTCTTTCAGTTTCCTTTGTCAATAACCCTTCTTAGAACTACCTGTAAGGAACTGAAGCTAGTATTTTTACCATAAGCCAGACGTTAATGGAATAGACATATTTGTTCTTTGCCTTAGTAACAAAGAAAATCCCTCATAACCAAAGAAACTGGTTCAGCCCCTTCATACAGAATTTTTTTTTTGGTTTTTTTTTTTTTTTTTGTGGGTACCGGGGGTCGACCTCAGGACCTCGCGCGCCAGCAGGCGCCCGTGCCGCTGAGCGATATCACCAGCCCTTTTTTCGTATGTGGGTTCCGGGAGTCGAACTCGGGCCCTCACGCTTGCCAGGCAGGCGCTTACACCGCTGAGCCATCTCACCAGCCCCCCTTCATACAGAATTGAAGACAGAAAGTCAGCTATCTATTAGACGGGATCCACAGTAGGCTTCCCCCGTCTACCCAGCTACCGAGTTGCAGAGGCTCTGGAATTCCCCTTCCCTTTGCTCACCAGTGGCAGGCAACAGGGCATAGGCTACCCTGGGCTTTTTCACTTTCACTGCTTCCCGTTTGTGATGGTTATGGCGGCAGTCAATGAAAGCTGCACCCCTTGATGAAGTCCAGGAATATAAACCAAAAAAGGGTTCAAACTAAGGCACACCAAGAAACTTCTGAGCTGCTGCACTGATGACAGCACCCAGTGCTACCTAGCCCTGCAAGAACTGGCCTCTGTGGAACCCTCCACCTGTTGCTCCCCAAGGTGGCAGCAGTCCTGCACACAGGTGACAGGGCAGCCCGAGATCTGCCTGAGCCAATGGAAAGATTGCTCTGACTCCATGCTGAAGCTCTATTAAGTAACTGCCTTTCTGCTAGATTCTTTCTTCAAAGGAAACAGCAACTGCTATTTGTATATTTGATAAGAGATGAAATTAAACAGATAACAGGAACAGACCATAATCCCTTAAGAACCCAGAGCTGGGAAAAGGAAAAGAGGGCCTGCTGAGCTCCTTTACTCCCCAGGAGTCAGTGGACTAAGGAAAAAATGCAAGATCTAGTATTGCACAACAAAAACAAAAGTGAGGAAGCCATGACTCTGCTTCAATGGCGAGCAAGGTTACAGGATAACATCAAAATGTATAGGTATTTCAAAACATCACACTGTATACCACAAATATTTATCAACTTAAAACAAGAAGATAATGGAGAGCAGCACGAATTGAGAACTGGATTTTCTTCCATGGGAGAGAAGAACTCCACACTCACTCAGCCTGCTCTGATCTGGGAAATGTGTACAATCGTATCATTCCTGGATATGGATGCTGGCTACATAGGTAGACTCGTCTTGGGAAAACCCATCACACTAAAGATTTAGGAATTATCCAGGAATGGTGGTGCATGCCTGCAATCCCAGTATTCAGGAGTGAGACAGAAGGACTGTGAGTTTAATGTTGGCCTGCACTACAAAGCAAAGCAAGAATCTGTCTCAAAGAAAACAACTGTCTGTTTTCCTTGGCAGGGAAGCTCTAAAATTAAAATAATGTTTGATATTTTCTGAAAATTAAAAATTAAATATAGGGCCGGTGAGATGGCTCAGCGGCGTAAGCGCCTGCCTTGCAAGCGCGAGGGCCCGAGTTCGACTCCCGGAACCCACATACGAAAAAGGGGCCGGTGATATCGCTCAGCGGCACGGATGCCTGTTGGCACGCGAGGTCCTGAGGTCGACCCCCCGGTACCCACAAAAAAAAAAAAATTAAATTAAATATATATTATAAATAAGGTTTTATTCAATTTAGTAAAAATTTGAGAAATATGTTTATTTCTAAAATATATTTAACTAATGTCTTAAACATTAAGGAAATCTGGGGTAAAGATAACGAATTGAACATGAGCTTTTCCCTCCTGAAACTCTACTGATATATCAAGAAAAGGACTGTTTTCATTGTTATCCACAGCAAAGAGAACAGAAGAGAAGGGATGAAAAATTTCATCAGCCAGAGGGAGAGTGGTGAGTGCTAACTGTCCTAGCAGGCTCAAGGGCAGGAACCAGAAGGAGAAACCCCAGTCATTTTGTGGACTCAGCACTCCAGAGAAGCGGAGGCTCATGACCTGACAAGTGAGGAACCACTGGGGGCAGGGACCCCCACTGAAACTGGGGGACTAAGGGCGCCTTCAAGTTCTTCCCCATGGGGCTTCTATAATTGTGACAGCCAGACTGTACTCTCCAGGAAGAAGATCAGCAGATCCTTCTGGAGACTGACCAGCCCCTTTGTTGAGAGTTTTCTCCTAGCTGTCAAATTCTTTTATTTCTGTTTATTTATTTACTTACTTGATTTATTTATTTATTTATTTATTTTAGACAGGTTCTCACTATGTTACTCAGGCTAACCTCAAATTCTTGGGCCCAAATGATCTTCCTGCCTCAGCCTCCAAAGTAGCTGGGAATACTGGTGTATAGCAGCAGGTCCAAGCTAGCTGTCAATGTTCTATCTTCAAGAGTTTTGTTGCTCTAGGATTTCACGGTGCTGTCCCACCTCTCTGAAGGTATCAGTGGTGTTTGTGCTTTTTTCACTCTGCAGTGTCTGTCTCCTCTGAGCTGCCCTTTTGGGTCTAGTCCCAGGTCTTCAGTGTCAGAAGATTTCCTCGGATACAGTATCTGGTCATCTGCATCTGGCTGCTCACTGTCAGGTAAGGGGCACCAAGAAACTGGCCAGGCAGGAAAACCTGCACAACCCAAGGTTCCCCAGGAAGTGGCCACCTTGAATACCCTGCCATCGGAAAGCCTTTTCAAACAAGTAGGGTCAATGAAAATGTCCTGATTGTTCCAGACAGGAGAAACAAACCTCACACAAAGGCTTCAGATTTCCCAAAAGCTACAAGGCAATCGAACTTCCAAGGAGCAGTGCCTTCACATCTCCTAGATGACTCTCAATCTAGGGCTGTACACCCAGCCAAGCCATCAATGGAACACACATGGAAATTGATGTCGCAGTTGCAAATTTACCTCCCATGCAACTTTCCTCACAAAGCATGATGTAACACATCAAAACAAGGGAGCAAACTGAAAACAAAGAAGACATGGAATCCAAGAAAGGGGGTTAAACTGGCCTGGTGGCACGTGCCTACATGGTAATCCCAGCGTTCTGGGAGGCTGAGGCAGGAAGATCACAAGTCAAGCCCAGTCTAGGCAACTAATGACTCAGCAAGACCCTGTCTCAAAAAAATTTAAAAAAGGCTGGGATGTAGCTAAGCACATAGGCCCCAGGTTCAATCCCTAATACTGGAGAAACGAAACAGAATGAAAGGAGGTTAAAGGAAGGCCCTGGAATGCCTGGTATGCACCAAATCAACCAGTCAAAATTAGGATCAAAAGTGGGTAAGATCACAACACAAAATGAAAGAAAGATGGAAAGATGGGACAAGAGCCAATATGAGGCAGTGGTGGGACACTGACACGTCAGCAATGAGAGGAAGATAAACCTCATCCTCAAAGCAGAAGGCCAAAATGCAAGGTCTAAAACTGAGAAATAAAATACCAACTTAAGCATGTTAGAACATTATCAGAAAAACATCAAAAATATCAAAAATATTGAAAGTGGGGGCCTCTAGGATGGGGTATACGAGGTAAGATGTGAAGAGGCTGCTTTTCTAAAGGATGTCGTAGCAGCACCACATGGAACTTTTAATTATGTTCATATGTAACTTTGATTAAATACTAAAAATACTAAGATTACAGAAATGGACAAAATACCATCTTTGATAAAAGTTTACACTACTAAATGTCATGTATTAAACACAGATTTCTTCATCTTTAAAAATATAGTAATAAAAAAGTAAAAATACAGTAGTAAAAAATATAAATAAAAATACAGTAAAAGTAGAAAAAGTGATTATTTTCCACTGGTTAATACCTTCTGATTCTCTTCCACTTCAGTTCTAAGTTCTGAATTCACAGCTGTTTTCGTTATTGCTCTATGGGATAAAAATATTATCAGTATATAGCCTAACATTCGATACTGTCTTCGATGTTCCTATTTTTAAAAGTATGAAACATGCTGTTCAATAAAAGACAGAAGACTAGAATGCACAAAAACTCCAACCTTCACAATTGATGTACATATTTTTCCTTATTATAAGATATAACACCAAAGAAAAGCAGCACAGGAGTATTTTAGAGTACAGTTGTCTCTGAGTTCTCAGTTGAACATACTACCCTACCGCTGTGTTTGATCTCTACCACTCAAAGAAAAAGGGGACCGTTAAATAAACTAAGGCAGCAAACTTTTCATCCTCTGTAAGCACTGATGGCAGAAGAGGAATCCTCCTTGTATATCTTTAAGTAATATATCAGAAAAAGAACTCTTAGATAGTACTTATAAATCATACGGTTAAAAGATTTATTACAAAGCATTCCACATCAGAAGTCAAAACACTTCATTCAGTGACTCCAGAAAAAGATTGGCAGGGATTTCCATCAGCAATCTGGCTTCTAGAACAATTCTGCCTTGCATGTATGATAGGTAAGTGAAAATTATAAAATAGAAGCAATGTCAAAAAATTCAAAATCCCACTCCATTACTATGAAGAAGTCACTTAGCCTGCCTGGCTCTGTTTCTTCTGCAGAATTAATAACATATACGCATACAGCCCTGTAGGAAGCAATAGCCTGTGCCAAACTCTCAATTACTTACAGCCGCACATGCTGGAATTTGTAACTCATCCCATCCTGAAAGACAGGTATTGCTATTCTACTGCTGAGGGAAATGAGGTGGAGCGACCGTTTACTTGCAGGTTACACAACTAATAAAAGGCAGTGCCAAGAGCACCACCTGGGTCCATCTCTTCAACCACACAATACAGTCCTGTCCACTTCTCAGAAACAGGACACAATGCACATGAGTAGTGGTGATATAACTTTCGTTTTCTAAGTATTTTCCCATTTTAATTACATCATTTAGCAAGGACACATGAAGATAACCGGGTATGTGAAGCAGAAGAATGTAGCGAGGCCTCACTTTACATTACCTGGCTTTGGTGGGAAAATTCTGACTAAGATCCCTCATGACCACCAAAGCTAGCTCAGCAGGAGCAGCCAAGATCCGGGCAGCAGTCTGGAAACTGAGGTCTGTAACAATGCCAAGTGGAGGTTAGACGCTATTAACCGAATGCAGTGAAAAGCAGAAACTATTCAGGCTTACTTCCCACTACGCTCTTGGTAATAAAAAGTGCCTTGGCACGCAACCATTCTACAAAGAGTTCATGGTTTAGTTTCATGTTCATTCACCTCGTGGCACCATAGTATTCACTGAGCCATTCCTGATCTACTCAGACAAACTAACACATTTAGCAAAGGCTAAATTGAACCCAAGCCTTTTTTCTGCTTCTCAATTTAAAAAATATCATAAGCCAGGTATGGTGGCGCACACCTATAATCCCAGCACTTGGGAGCCAGGAGGATCACTGCTGAGTTCGAGGCCAGCCTGGCTACATAGTGAGTTCAAGGCTGGCCTGAACTATATAGCAAGACCCTGTCTCAAAAAAATAAATAAAATAAAATATCACAAAACAGGGCCAGTGAGATGGCTCAGCAGCATAAGCGCCTGCCTGGCAAGCGCGAGGTCCTGAGTTCGACTCTTGGAACCCACATAAAGGAAAAAAGGGGCCAGTGATATCGCTCAGTAGCACAAGCACTTGCTGGCAAGCGCAAGGTCCTGAGGTCGACTGCCGGTACCCACATTAAAAAAAAAAAAAAAAAAAAAAAAAACACACAAAACATAGCTTAAGGCATTTAGCAATTATGGTGGAAGAATTCTGATAAATCGTTCTTTGGAACAGAAAGGTACACATAATTCTGCCTCTTTTCCCCCTTGAACATCCTACAGATACACCATTTAAGAAATGTGTACATATAGAAGCATATGACTAGACATGTATTTCTAGTATTCCATGCTTATATATTTGGTCACAGAGAGAAGGTTCTGGTGCTCATTTCTATGTATTACTTCAGCCTAACATTATTTATCTTCTAAAGTACTTGCTTCTTTTCTTCTCTGATTAATCATAATCATTATACCTTTAAAATTTGTGGTACTTTCATAATCATGTGAATATATCCAATTAAATTTGAACTCTGAATATTTTAATACCACAAAATTTATCAAAAAAGTAGGCCAATAATCTCTCTACACTTTCATTACCTTGTAACTGCCAAACTTTCAAAGGTGCCATTTCATTGGTGCTCTCTACAAGATGCTTTCTGAGTTCTTTCAACTGTCCCGTCAACTCAGGGTGCAGGTCTCTGAAAGAAAGAAAATCAGTCCTTTTCACTCTCTTTTTCTCACAGCACACTTAGACAGAAGAGGGCTCCAACTTTATTTTCATGATATTCTCTCTCAATCCTAAGAAAACGTCTTTAATAAAGGCAAAAAAAAAAAAAAATCAAAAATTTCCCTCTAAAAATAAATATAGACTTTGTAAGTTAGTTCAACCATAAAATTTATATATTACAAGATAAATCATGTAACAGAAAATTCACAGAGAAATGATAAAAAGCATTGATTTCTCTGCTTCTACATGATAGACTGAAATTATCAGTAACATATTATAGTATATGAGTATTTATTTATGACATCCAGTTCAACTGCATCAGAAATAGGTTAAATAAGTCCTATGAACTAATAACAGAACAGCACCATTTATTGGTTTGGGGACCATTTTATTGATAATAAATGCCCAAAATGTAGAATTTGAACCAAAGACTTGTTCATTTTAATGAAAAATGGGGATTGAAGGAATTTACAATTTCTGTCATTCCTAGAAGTCCCTAAAAACATATACTAAAGTGTTTTGAGAACTTCATCCAAACCTACTTTAAAGCATTATGTGCAATTAAGTTGTTATGACATAATTATAGAGCATAATTGTTGGGTCTGTTTTCTCGATCTTATAAAGTACTCAGAAAATAAACCTCTTGAGAAAAAAGAGTTCATACTGATTATTGGAGAAGGACTATATACGCAAGCATGATGGCGTTTTGAAGCAATAACTCAAAACTCCAAGAAACACTTGATGTTTTTATATGCTGGTAGCAACTGACGTTCTAACTATAGTTTTATGGAAAGTATTAATGCTTTTATTATTTCAGAACTTTCATGTTTAATGGAAATTGTTTTAAATGTGTAACTATTTGAGTTTAGGTAAGCATGTATACACTGTGCAACTCTTGTTTTAAATTTTTTTCTTTAAAAAAAAAAAAGAAAAAGAAAAAAAAGATACAGAGCCTGCCTGGTAAGTGCAAGGTCCTGAGTTCGATTACCGGTACCACAAAAAAAAAAAAGCTAAATCACTAGAATTGTGATTCTTTACTGGAGGGTAAAAAGACTAAAAGTGGGTATAGGTGGGACTTCAACTTCACCTGTGATGTTTTACTGACCTGTTCTGTTTTTAAGTAAAAAGAAGCCTTGGCTAGGTGTGGTGGCACACGCCTGTAATCCCAGCACTCGGGAGGTTGAGGCAGGATTGCTGCAAGTTTGAGGCCAGCCTGGGCTACAAAGTGAATTCAAGCCCAGCCTGAACTGCATTGTGAAACCCTATCTCAAAAAGACAAAGACCAAAAAAAAAGAAGCCTTATGTTGGGAAGAAAAAAAAGTTAAACTTGATAAATGATTCTTTGGGATAGCAAAGCAAGTGTACCGACAGTCTATAAGGGGTGGTGAGCACATGGGTATACATTATTCTCCGTATTTTTCATGGATATTATTAAAATCCAAAAATAAAACTGAAAAAAGCAATTGCTGCCAGTCCCAAGATGAATTTCTTTCAGCCTACATGCTCATAAATCCTTTAGTCACATGAACATAATTTAGGCTAACCACAGTTGTGAGGTTTTATCTTGAAATAGAGTACAATCCATTTGAAAGTAGTAAAATAGTTATCAGAGAAAGAGATATGTAATATTTAGGTCAAACAGACAGATGGCTGGGAGATGAGTTCTGTTCTTTCAAACGCTAGAAACTCAATCTCTTAGCTGCAACCCGTGGCCAACGCAAATATTCACTCGAGTCCTTCACTTTCCAAACAACCCAGTTACCACAACAGTTCTCCACAATAAAACATCCAAAATGGTCCAATTATTTTGGATAGCTAAATAACTATTTTGAATGTTCGAAAGGAAAATGTCTGCATTATACATCTTGTACTTACATTGAAAATGCATAAAATCGTCTATCAAAAAACCCTACAAACGGAAACCCAGAGAAGTTCTGAAGCGCAATCTGGGACCCCCCGGCACCAGTGACGGGTGACTTCCAACAAAGAAGAAGGAAAGAAGGAGCAGACCGCGCGCGCGCACCTTCTACTATCCCGGGAGTTGCAGCGCCGCGGAGGCTCAATTCTACGGACACACGGTGGCAGCTGGTGCCCAGGGAGCCCCCACGGAGGATCCTGAGACAGCGGCGGGGCAGGGGAGCAGCGGAGAACGGCGCTGACCGGCGGTGAGTGTCTCTCAGCCACAGCTGCCCCGCGCAAGAGAGCAACCGGCCGGGCGCCATTGTGGGGGGTGTGGCGAAACTCAGAGCGGCTCGAAAACTGCTCTGGGAACTTGTGCTCCGGACAGGGCAGCACGGGGCCTCTCAGGCCCACGAAAGTGTGCTGAGGTCAGCAGGCGAACGAGACTGGACTCTCAGCCACACCTGTCCCGCGCCAGAGAGCGACTGGCCCGGCGCCATTGTGGGGGGCGTGGCGAAAAACCAGAGCGGCGGGAACCAGTGCAGGGAACCCGCGCTCCGGACAGCGCGCTGAGCCTCTCAGGCCCAGGGATCGTGAAAGGGCACTGAGAGCGGAGGCGAGCTAGACTGGTCTCTGCCTGAAAGTACGCGCCTCTGCTCACCGCCCGCCAGAGGGCGCTCCTGGCTTACTGGGACAGACCTGCACAGAACAGGACTCTGTCACCACAGGGTAACTGCCTACAGCAGAGTCAACACCTGGAACTGATTCTTTTTATTTTTTTATTTTTATTTTATTTTTATTTTTTATTTTTATTTTTTTTTTCTCACTGATTTGTTTTTTGTTCTGGCGAAGAGTTTTTTTGTTTTTGTTTTGTTTTGTTTTGTTTTTTGGTGGGGTTTTATTTTTGATCTGTCTGTTTTATTGTTTTTATCTTCGTTTTTGTTTCTGTATGTGTATTTGCTCTTTCCTTCATTATTCTCTCTGGTTTTTTATATGAGTGTAAACAGCGCCTCTAACTTCTTTGTGATTGTGGTTGTGATCTGTTCTTCCTTTTATCCCTTCCTTCTCTTTCTACCACCTGTCCTCTGCACCAGTGTCCCAATTTTAGTGGGATCCCTCTTGGTCCTCTAACCTTACATCTAATTCCTTCCTCTTCTCCCAATACTCTATTTCCTCCTTAACTCATTTTAAATTTAAACTCCTCAGGGGAAAAATTGACATACACAGGACTTGTATACTGCATATAATTTTTCTGGTGTGTTTTAGATTTTGTTATATAACCGCAACTCTATACAGCTAAAAGTGGTAAATAACTGGTTAGCTCAGTCTGTCATTTTCTAGGCTGTGTTTGATGCTTTAGTTAACATTATAGCCAAATGTGAAATAATTGTTCTAAACATCTTTCCTTCCTGATATTTCATGATTGAGATTGACTAAGGGACACAGAAAATACAGTGGCACAGTACCAAAGAATCAAGGACTGGGCCAAACAGGTAGCAACTTCGCATACCCAACGAATTGAAGAGGTAGGATCTGGCAGAAAGCTCAAAACCTAAAAGCAAGCTCCACTTGGAAGATACTGCAGAGAAGTAGTCATCTTCTAAAGATCTTAAACACTAGCAATAAAGTAACCTACTATAGGTAATTTGCAAACATCACCCCAGGAATTAAAGAAAGAAAAAATGAGACGACACTTAAACAAGATGCAACCCCACACATCCAATTCACCAAAGGCAAACCTAGGGAGCAACGAGGTGGGACAATCCGAAAGCCACCCACCTGGCCTATCTGAAGTGGTAACAACAAAGCAACTGAATGAGGTTCTGGAAAAAATTAAAACAGAAATAATCTCACAGATAACTGCAGAGATAATGCCTACAATGAAGACCATGCTTAAGGACACTATAGCTGATACAGACAAAAAAATAGATGAACTTAAGAAAACTATAGAAACCATGAATGCTCAGCATAGGAAAGAAATGGAATCCATAAGGCAGATTCAAGCAGATACCCAAGAGATAAAAAATTCCATTGAAAGTATTTGTAGCAGAATAAGCCAATGCGAGGACAGGATCTCAGATATAGAAGACAGGCTTGCAATTAGTGATCATGAAATGGAAAAATTCTTAAAAATAGCAAGGGACCATGAAAAATCAATTCAGCAGCTGCTAGATGACTCAAAGATAAACAACTTAAGAATAATTGGAATAAATGAAAAAGCAGGAGATAGCATCAACGACATTAAAACCTTGTTCAAAGACATAATCAGGGAGAACTTTCCTGGAAGAGAAAAGGAATTTGACACCCCTATAAGTGAAGCTTTTAGAACACCAACTAGACATGATCAAAAAAAAACTTCAGCCAGACATATTATAGTCAAGATCCCAGAAATTCAACAGAAGGGCAGAATCTTAAAAGCTGTTAGGGAGAAGAGACAAATCACCTATGAAGGAAAACCCATCAGAATCACAGCTGACTTTTCAGCACAAACCCTCAATTCAAGAAGAGCTTGGAATGATGTATTGCAAGCTCTAAAGGAAAATAATTTTCAGCCCAGATTGATGTACCCTGCAAAACTATCTTTCAAAATTGATGGAGAAATAAAATACTTTCATGACAAAGAACATCTGAGAAAATTTATGACCACCAAACCAGCACTCCAAAACGTTCTGAAGGACATTCTAGAAAGAGAGAGGAACCCCAACAGAAGGAATCCACCAGGCAGGGCAAATAATTAAATAGCCGGAAAGCAGAAAAACAAAGAGTGGGAACCAACAACAGGAAAATATCATGACAAGTCAATACATATCAGTTTTAACCATCAATGTTAACGGTCTCAATTCACCAATCAAAAGGCACAGACTGGCGAAATGGATCAAGAAGCAAGACCCAACAATATGCTGTATACAAGAAACACATTTAATTCAGAAAGAAATTCATAGACTGAAAGTCAAAGGATGGAAAACAATACTCCATGCCACAGGAACCCAGAAAAAAGCAGGGGTAGCTATTCTTTTTGCAGACAAAGTGAACTTCAAGCCAAGAAGGATTCAGAGAGATAAAGACGGTCATTACATCCTTGTAAAGGGAACAATCCAAGAGGAAGAGATAACGATCATAAATATATATGCGTCAAATACCAATGCACCCAGCTATATAAAACAAGTACTAAAGGACATGAAAAATCAAATAAGCACTAATACAATTATATTGGGAGATCTCAATACTCCACTGTCACAAAAAGATAGATCAACTGGACAGAAAATCAATAATGAAATAGTAGAACTGAACCAAACTTTGGAACAAATGGACTTAGTAGATGTCTACAGAGTGTTCCATCCCACAACATCAGAATACACATTTTTCTCAGCTGCACATGGGACGTTCTCCAAAATAGACCACATACTAGCTCATAAAACCTGCTTAAGTAAATGCAAAGGAATTGAAATTATCCCATGCATATTATCAGACCATAGTGCAATGAAATTGGAAATCAATGGCAAAAGATCCCACAAAAACTCCCTAAACACACGGAAATTAAACAGCATCCTCCTGAACAACCAATGGTCACAGATGAAATTAAAGAAGAAATTAGTCACTTTCTACAACTGAATGATAATGACAGTACAACATACCGGAACTTATGGGATACAATGAAAGCAGTCCTAAGAGGGAAATTTATAGCATTAAATACTTATATCAGAAAAATAGAGCAAGCGCAAATAAACAACTTAAGGGTGAACCTCGAGCTTCTAGAAAAAGAAGAGCAGGTTAAGCCAAAAGCCCGTACAAGGGAGGAAATTATAAAGATCAGAGCAGAAATTAACGTATTGGAGAATAAAAAAACAATACAAAGAATCAATGAAGCAAAAAGTTGGTTCTTTGAAAGAATAAATAAGATTGACAAACCCTTATCCAACCTTATTAAAAAAAGAAAAGAAAAGACTCAAATCCATGCAATTGAAAATGAAAAGGGTGATATCACGACGGACCCTGCAGAAATCCAGAAGATCATCTATACCTATTTTGAAAATTTATATTCTACTAAGATGGAAAATGCAGAAGAAATGGACAGATTCCTAGATTCGTATGAATTACCAAAGCTAAATCAAGAAGATTTAAAAATCCTAAATAAACCAATATCAGCCAATGAAATTGAAGATGTAATTAAAAACCTCCCAACAAAGAAAAGTCCAGGCCCTGATGGATTCACTGCCGAATTCTACAAGAAATTTAGAGAAGACCTAACGCCCCTACTTCTCAAACTTTTCAATGAAATTGAAAGGGAAGCAATACTCCCAAATTCATTCCTGGAAGCAAGCATTACCCTGATACCAAAACCAGAGAAGGACCAAACTAAGAAAGAGAACTACAGGCCAATCTCCCTAATGAACATAGATGCAAAAATCCTTAATAAGATACTGGCAAACAGAATCCAACAAATCATCAAGAAGATTATACACCATGACCAAGTTGGATTCATCCCAGGGATGCAGGGATGGTTCAACATACGTAAATCAATAAATGTAATACAGCATATTAACAGAACCAAAGACAAAAATCACATGATCATCTCAATAGATGCAGAAAAAGCTTTTGACAAAGTCCAGCACCTTTTCATGATAAAAACCCTACAGAAAATTGGAATAGAGGGTCTTTATCTCAATCTGGTAAAAGCTATCTATGACAAACCAACAGCCAATATTATACTAAATGGCCAAAAACTGAAAGCCTTCCCTCTAAATTCAGGAACAAGACAAGGATGTCCACTGTCCCCACTCTTATTCAACATAGTTCTGGAAACTTTAGCCAGAGCGATTAGACAAGAGAAAGAAATAAAAGGAATAATGATTGGAAAGGAAGAAGTTAAATTATCATTATTTGCAGATGACATGATACTCTACACAGAAGATCCCAAAAACTCCACTAAAAAACTGCTAGATTTAATAAGCAAATTCAGTAGTGTAGCTGGATACAAAGTCAATACTCAAAAGTCAATAGCCTTCCTGTACACAAATAACAAACTTACTGAAAGAGAAATTAGGGAAACAATACCTTTCACAATAACATCCAAAAAAATGAAATACCTAGGAATCAACCTCACGAAGGACGTAAAAGACCTCTATACTGAAAACTACAGTACTCTGAAAAAGGAGATTGAAGAGGATATCAGAAAATGGAAAGATATCCCTTGCTCCTGGATAGGAAGAACCAATATAGTGAAAATGGCCATACTTCCAAAATTGTTATACAGATTTAATGCAATTCCAATCAAAATTCCAACAGCATATCTCACAGAATTAGAGAAAACAATCCTAAAATTCATTTGGAATCAGAAGAGACCTAGAATAGCAAAGGCAATTCTGGGCAACAAAGGCAAGGCAGGGGGCATCACAATCCCCGACTTGAAATTATACTATAAAGCTACTGTGATAAAAACAGTGTGGTACTGGCAAAAAAAACAGACCTGAAGATCAATGGAACAGATTAGAAGATGCTGAAACAACCCCAGACATACTAAGCCACCTTATCTTTGACAAAGGTGCCAAACACATTCGCTGGAAGAAAGATAGCCTCTTTAATAAATGGTGCTGGAAAAACTGGCTCTACACATGCCGAAGATTAAAACTAGATCCATATCTTTCACCATGCACTAAACTAAATTCAAAATGGATCAGAGATCTAAATATTAAAACAGAAACATTAAATCTGCTGGAAGGTAGGATAGGTAAAACCCTTGGAGACATTGGTGTAGGCAAAGACTTTATGAATAAAAACTCAACCGCACGGGAACTATCCCAAAGAATCAATAACTGGGATCTCATCTTATTAAAAAGCTTTTGCACAGCAAGAGAAACCACCAACAGAGTGAAGAGACAACCCACAATGTGGGAAAAAATGTTTGCCAGCTGTTCCTCAGACAAAGGACTACTATCGAGAACATATAAAGAACTCAAAAAAATCAGACCTCCCAAATTTAAAGACCCACTCCAAAAATGGGCATCTGAGATGAATACACATTTCTCAGATGAAGAAATACTAATGGCAAACAAATATACAAAAAATGTGCAACATCACTAGTCATTCGAGAGATGCAAATTAAAACAACACTGAGATACCATCTCACCCCAGAAAGAATGGCTACTATTAAGAAATCAACTAATAACAAATGCTGGAGGGGCTGTGGGGAAAAAGGAACCCTTCTTCACTGTTGGTGGGAGTGTCGACTGGTACAGCCACTGTGGAAGTCAGTGTGGAGATTCCTCAGAAAACTAGGGTTGGAGGTCCCATTTGACCCAGCTATTCCCCTTCTGGGCATCTTCCCAGAAGAATTAAAAACATCGTACCACAGCGATATATGTGCACCCATGTTTATAGCAGCACAATTTGTAATAGCCAGATCTTGGAAACAACCCAAATGCCCATCAACTGAGGAATGGATAAGAAAGATGTGGTATTTTTATACAATGGAGTACTATTCAGCCAGAAAGAAGGATAAACTGGAGACTTTTATAGGTAAATGGATGCAACTCGAGAAAATACTCATAAGTGAAATAAACCAGAAGCACATGTGTAAGCATCGTATTATCTCTCTAGTATGAGAAACTGAAAGAGTAAATAAGATCCAAAATGTACAATAGATATGGTGAATCAAAAAGAAACTGGTCAAAAGGAAAGAGAGACTGGAATAGGGAAAAGAAAGAAGGGAAAGGGAAAAAAATTGTATATATATATATAAGATGGTTAAGATAGATACACTACCATTTTTACTTAGTTCATTGAAGAGTAAGGTTTGTGCCAATAATGTTTGGACAATTGAATGCTAATGTCTGGTGTCCTGAATAACTAACTTAAAGATAGTAATACGTAATGTATTAACCATTGTTACCCTCAAAAAAAAAAAAAAAAAAAAAAAAAAAAACCCTACAAACATGAATGGGGAAAGGGATCCTGAAACTGTGGATCAAACAAAAGTGGCACCTGATCACATATTAATGAGGCCAAGGCTGATGAGCAGCTGTGTGGTGGTCACCTCAGCACTCTGGGAGGCTAAGCCACAAGGATGGCAAGTTTGAGCCTCGTCAGGCAATTCAGTGATTTAACAAGACCTGCTCTCAAAATTTTAAAAATAAAAATAAAGGGCTGGCGATGTAGCTCACTGGGAAGGCCCTCGGTTCAATCCCCAGTACTGCAAATATATAAATAAATAAAATAAAATAGAATCTGCTAATAAATAAGAAAAGTACACATGCACAGAACTAATTCAATGTGTCAACAGCAATTCGACTTAAACTAAAACATCACCTAAGTATTAATCAATTCATTAATCAATGAAATTAAACAATTTCATTCAGCCAAATGGCAGGGATGAAGCATGTAAAACTGAGCCAAGCATATACTCTTTATATACGAATGTATTCTATTTAAAATAAATAATCGGGGCCAGTGAGATGGCTCAGTGGCTTAAGCGCCTGCCTGGCAAGCACGAGGGCCCGAGTTTGACTCCCGGAACCCACATACGAAAAAGGGGCCGGTGATATCACTCAGAGGCACAGGAGCCTGCTGGCGCACGAGGTCCTGAGGTCGACCCCCCGGTACCCACTAAATAAATAAATAAATAAATAAATAAATAAATAAATAATAAAAGCACACCACAGATGTCCTAGATGAAATTTCCAGATAAAGAAGAATCCAGGGCTCTGCATAATTATCAAGACATGACCGAAATAATTGCAACATTTAAAATAACAGCTAAGATGCCTTCTTAGCTACAAAATATTATAATACTTTTATAAAGTGGTTAGAGAGGGCCAGGGATATAGCTCAGTGGCATAAGCGCCTGCCTGGCAAGCACGAGGTCCTGAGTTCAACTGCCGGTACCCGCATATAAAAAAAAATAAATAAATAAAATAAAATAAAATGGTTAGAGAACTACGAAACTTTAAAAATTCCATCATTAAAAATCTTTTCAATTCCCTGCCAGACTCAATGGTGCACATCTGCAATCCCAGCTATTTGGGAGACTGAGGCAGGAGTACCATAAGTTTGAGGCCAGTCTGGACAACTTGGGGTTAGAAAATCAGAGAAAAACAAAGGGGGACCAGGGAATGAAGGTCAGTGGTAGAGCCAAGTGTAAGGCCCGGGGGTCAATCTCCAGTACCAGAAAAAATGCAGTCTAACAAAATGCATTCAATTGAGTTGTGTTGTGAGACATCTCCTACATCTTCTGCATTTTTTCAGATGTTTAGAATAAACAAATAACCAGGACTATTCTAATTTAAAATATATTCTTTCTCCCCCCTGAGAAAAAAATTAAGTGAAAGAAGTCGACTTATCCTACTATTCAAAAAAAAAAGGCGTCCAACTTTATGCCATCAACTGAGAGAAAACTGTGATCAGTTCAAGCCACAGGCAGGACACAGCGTCGTGTGCTCAGCGCTGGGGATGCAACGCAGGGGGCAGCATGCCTGCCTAGCGCCCAGGAGACCGTGGTACCTCCCAGCACCACAAAACAGCACAAAGCCAAGCAAGCACGAGGAAAAGAGGGACATGTGTTCAGAATAACTGGAAATACAAGCTTTACAATAAAAAGTGGGTACTTCTCCACGTTAGATTTACATATATAAATGCCATTAGATCAGTAACAGTAATGCGGAAGATAATGCTAGGAATGCAAGGAGACCTGGAGATTAAAGGGCATCTTCCAAAATAAATAGAATATACCATTATATACATACCTTAACCTTCCAAAGAGGAATCCCTGAACTTCATCAATGGGATCATTTTCACCAATGACTGTAGTATTTACCTCAGTTCCTATAAAAACATAGTAAAAATACATGTCTAATGGATCAGACTAGAAATGAAAATGTTTTAACCTCATAACATTTGAATAATGTAAAAAAAAAAGTTCAGAAACACCTGAAATTTTAATGTCATTTAATTAACGTTTTGCAATAGGTCTTTAAATAAAATGTGTTTTAACATTCCCTAAGTTCCTGTACAAGAGAAGAAGGGATTTTATTGTTTTTGTTTCTTTGTTTTAATGGTAGTGGGTATTGAACACAGAGACTAACACCCTGGCCTTTTTTATTTTTTATTTTAGACAAGGTCTTGCTAAATCACTAAATTGCCCAGGCTGGGCTCCAACTTGTGACCCTACTTCCTCAAACTCCCAGAGTGCTAGGGTTATAGTATGCTCAGCAAGAATGTATTTTTTCTCTTAAACTTTAGAAAATTTTATAAACTAAAAATTTCAAAATTAATAGCTTTTAATATTACAGACAAAGGATTTTTCAAAGACAAAATTCTGAAGAATTTGCAATTAGGCAACTTATTCCTAAATATAACTATTAGGTAAAAAAAGATGATGGGGTACTAGCTTATTATCCATTTGTTTCATTACCCAAACTGATCATTTTTATGTTTAAAATGAGCTTAAAAGGAAGAAATAAAAAAGCATATAAACCTCAACTGATACAATGAATTAAAAACTCTACAGTAATTGGACACACGTGTAAATACCTCATTATTTCTCCGGTGTGACAAAGTGAAAGTGTAAATAAGGACCAAAATGTTTAACAGGTATTGTGAAATAGGAAGAAAATGTTCAAATGGGGAGGGGGACAAGGGAGAGCGGAGGGGGAAAGGAAAGAAAAAAAAAAAACATGAGAAAAGAAGGAAAACATGGAAACAAAGCTTTTGTAAATGGGGAGGGGAGGAAGGGTTAAAGGGAGGGTGGGGTAATGGGAAAAAAACAAGTTATATCACGTACAGGTACAAATTCTCTACAATGAATGTGATCATTATGTATATCTAAAATGTACCAATAAAATCTGATTAAAAAAATAAAAGCAAAAACAAAAAAAATAAGTGGAAAAGAGAACAAATTACCAAAAAAAAAAAAAAAAAAAACCACCAAAAAAAACCTACGTGTTACAACAGAAAGAACCCATAGTAAAGTGTTCCAAGTTCAGAAAACAAAATAGAATGAGATTCGAGCACAGGCTCGCATTCTCCTAAATCTATTCTTTTTCATTATGGAAACAAATTCCCCTTAACTCATTGGCCTTATTTTTACAAATTCACCTTTCACCTGAGTATCGTCCTTGGCCTTGTACTCGGTGCTCTTAATGGCCAATTCCACACCATAGCCAGAGAGGTAAACCGGCTCCTTCCTGGGATTCTGCAAGTAGAGCAATTATTCCATCATCACCACCTAACTTGTTACAGGTCACCATGTGCTCAACACAGCTTGCCAACAGGGCACCTAGCAGACATCGTCTGGGATTGTGCAATCAAAACATCATGTTTTACAGATACTATGTATACAAGAGAGTTTACTAAACACCAACAATAATAACAGCACTTACCTACCATTAGTCACTCTGTTTTTTAAAAAATCAACTCAAAGTTTGTTTTTCTATCTAAAAAAACCATAGTTTTGTTTACATTTTGTATCCTGTCCCAACTGTAGAAATGAGAATTCCCAGGTAGAAGCAAAATTAGGATTTTTCAGAATGGACAGCTGAAAGGGTAAAGGGTCCAAACCATATGAAGACATACAGAATGAGAAAAAGAAGGTGCAGAGCATAGAGAGCAAGTTTGAATACTGAAGTGCTCTTTTGGGATTAGGCTGACCATATGGGACAGGCTTATCACCATCCTAAATGACGATGGCCCTTCAGAAATTTTAACCTTTAATACTAGCAACAGGCCTGGGGGTCTGAGGGGAAAGAGGAGTTTTCAAACACCAGACTGATAAATCTGTTTCTGCTCAAACTGTCATCTAAAATTTTTGTACAGTCTAAGCACCTAATATTTACTGAACTTACTATGATACATAAACTTTAAAGGCTAACAATCTTTATACATAAATATTTAAAAAGCTAAGGGTTACAGCTTAATTCTACATCAATTCTGCCTGATTTCACCTCTTTTTACAAATGGCACCAAATGAGTGGTTGCCAAAAACAAAAAAGGGTTGAAAAGAAATTGAATTCAAGAATCAATTCCATATTATCATGACTACATTAAATTTAGAAGAGATTTTATATATATAGTTCATTTTGAAATAAAATTAGGCCACATTTTTTTTTTTGGAGACAGGGTCTTACTATGTAGTTCAGGTTGGCCTTGAACTCACTATGTAGCCCAGGCAGGCCTCAAACTTGAGGCAATCTCCTGCCTCAGCCTCCCAAGTGCTGGGATTACAGGTGTGTGCCACCAGCCCCAGGAAAATCAGACCACTTCTTAAGTATAATTCACATTTCTTCAGAAAGGCAAGCAAGGAAGTGGCATTTTATATCTAACGAAAAGTAGTGCACTTCTCTAATTAGTTCAAATAACTAAATTATTTCACAAAGAGGGAAATTATCTGATGTTCTAAGGTCATGCTGGGCAAATTAATATTCAAAACAGTTGTAAAATAAGTCAATACTTACAGATACATAATGTCTGAATACATAATTGATTTTGCCTGCATTGCTTTTTGATACAAGTTGGTGGTGGAAACTAGAAAATTCTTGAAGGCCTATCTCGGAGTAGAAAATCACCACTGGGCTTTCAGGATTAGATGAGGGATATCTGTGATCTCCTTTGAACAATAAAGGTTTGGGTCTGGAAATAAATATTACAATTTGTAAATTTTCAACATAAAAAAATTTAAACACTAAAAAAAATCAGAAAAAATGTCAAGTATACTTATGATAATTTAAGATTACAATTATCTTAATATAAAGAGTATCACAGTCTTAAATAGTTTTCACTCACATTGTCATGTGAGTCTTGTTCATAACTATAAAAACTAGAAGTACACTACATAAATACTAATGATAAAATGCAGACTTGGATTAACAATTGTTACCAATTCCTAGTGAAAGAAAACCAAGGCAGAAAAAGAATACATATCCAAATCTCACAGTACTAAACCTATAGTATTTTTTTTTACCATGTAGAATATAGTTATCCTTTTATCTGCAACATAAGTACAAATAATGCACAGAGCACAGGATGACTTTCAGCATATAAATAAACAATTACAGTAGGTCTCTCTCCTCTATCATTTTTACTGTTTTATTTATTTTCTTGTCTTTTTTTTTTTTCCTTGTCTTTTTTGAGACAGGGTTTTGCTACGCAGTTCAGGCTGGCCTTGAACTCACTTTGTAGCCTCAAACTTGCAACAATCCTCCTGCCTCAGCCTCCTCAGTGCTGGGATTACAGGCATGCGCCACCACGCCCAGCTTTACCTTTTTACTATCATGATGTACCCAATAGTTGTTGTAACATTTCAGTTTTTCTCATAAATTTTTAAACTTTTCAAAAAACAAACAAAAAACCTTCTCTGGGATGACATCAAAATTTTAATGGAGGGCCGGTGAGATAGCTCAGCAGCATGAGCGCCTGCCTGGCAAGCGCGAGGTCCTGAGTTCGACTCCCGGTACCCACATACAAGAAAAGGGCCAGTGATATTGCTCAGTGGCACGGGTGCCTGCCGGTGCATGAGGTCATGAGTTCGACCCCAGGTACCCACAAAAAACAAAAAAAAGAGATTTTAATGGATCTTGACGTGTGGCCTACCAACCTCTACTATGATAAACGATTTGACGGATGGCAAAGATGTCCATTATAGCCTTATAATAGCAAAAAATATACAGCAAAAGAATTGAAAGGACCTAACAAGCCACCAGTACTTTATTCTTACATAGGTTACTATGCATGTGTTAAAAATACTGAGGTACATCTACATGTGCTAAATGAAACATTGCCTCTTGTAAAAATAAACCTACCTACTTGTTAAAATTCAAAACCAAGAACAAATTCTAACAGGATATGTGCCAACATATTACAAAGTAGTTACTATCTCTCATAAAGATGACACCAGCTATCTTTTCTTTATCAAGACCCGCACTGTGGTTGTAATAAAGTTTTAAAGAATTACAAAGTCATTACCTTTGTTCCCTGCAAGAGAGCACTATTTAACCACAGCACTATTCTCAAGTGTTCCCAGCTGCCTGGCACATATGCTGTGTTTACTAGTTCTCAGCCTGAGGAAGGGGCACTAATGCCATCTGAGGGGCAGAGGACACACACTGGGCAGCTAAGGTCCCTAAAGAAGACTTATACCAACAAAATTCCATTAGCATTTCTCGTATCTATAGTACATCATATTTATAGCAGCTTTAGAGGTGATACACAGGGGCTGCTGCTATAGCCAGACAGCAAAACAGATACTATTACAGCTGTCCACCACAAGAAATGTACAGCTCAATTAGACAAGACAAAGAAATAAAAGGAATAACAATAGGAAAGGAAGAAGTTAAATTATCATTATTTGCAGGTGACATGATACTCTACATAGAAGACCCCAAAAACTCCACTAAAACACTGCTAGATTTAATAAGAAAATTCAGTAGCATAGCTGGACACAAAGTCAACACTCAAAAATCAATAGCCTTCCTGTACACAAATAACAAACTCACTGAAAAAGAAATTGGGATAACAACACCTTTCACAAAAGCATCCAAAAAAATGAAATATCTAGGAATTGATCTAACAAAGGATGTAAAAGACCTCTACATTGAAAACTACAGTACTCTGAAAAAGGAGACTGAAGAGGATATCAGAAAATGTAAAGATATCCCTTGCTCTTGGGTAGGAAGAACCAATATAGTGAAAATGGCCATACTTCCAAAACTGTTATACAGATTTAATGCAATTCTGATCAAAATTGCAACAGCATATCTCACAGAATTACAGAAAACAATCCTAAAATTCATTTGGAACCACAAGAGACCTAGAATAGCAAAGGCAATTCTGGGCAACAAAGGTGAGGCAGGGGGCATCACAATCCCTGACTTGAAATTATACTGTAAAGCTACTGTGATAAAAACAGCATGGTACTGGCAAAAAAACAGACCTGAAGATCAATGGAACAGATTAGAAGATGCACAAATAACTCCAGACATACTAAGCCACATTATCTTTGACAGAGGTGCCAAACACATTCACTGGAACAAAGACAGCCTCTTTAATAAATGGTGCTGGAAAAACTAGCTCTGCACATGCCAAAGATTAAAATTAGACCCATATCTTTCAACATGCACTAAACTAAATTCAAAATGGATCAAAGATCTAAATATTAAAACAGAAACATTAAATCTCCTGGAAAATAGAATAGGTAAAACTCCTGAAGACATTGGTGTAGGCAAAGACTTTATGAATAAAACCCCCATCGCACAGGAAGTACCACAAAGAATCAACAACTGGGATCTCATCTTATTAAAAAGCTTTTGCACAGCAAGAGAAACCACCAACAGAGTGAAGAGACAACCCACAACATGGGAAAAAATGTTTGCCAGCTGTTCCTCAGACAAAGGATTACTATCGAGAACATACAAAGAACTCAAAAAAACTCAGACCTCCCAAATTTAAAGACCCAATCCAAAAATGGGCATCTGAGATGAATAAGCACTTCTCAGATGAAGAAATATGAACAGCAAATAAATATATGAAAAAATGTTCGACATCACTGGTCATTCGAGAGATGCAAATTAAAACAACACTGAGGTTCCATCTCACTCCAGAAAGAATGGCTATCATCAAGAAATCAACTAATAACAACTGCTGGAGGGGCTGTGGGGAAAAAGGAACCCTTCTCCACTGTTGGTGGGAGTGCCGACTGGTGCAACCACTGTGGAAATCAGTGTGGAGATTCCTCAAAAAACTAGGATTGGAGGTCCCATTTGACTCAGCTTTCCCCTTCTGGGTATCTTCCCAGAAGAATTAAAAACATTGTACCACAGCGATATACGTACACCCATGCTTATAGCAGCACAATCTGTAATAGCTAAATCTTGGAAACAACCCAAATGCCCATCAACCAAGGAATGGATAAAAAGATGTGGTCTTTTTATACAGTGGAATACTACTCAGCCATAAAGAAGGATAAACTGGAGACTTTTATAGGTAAATGGATGCAACTTGAGACCATACTCATAAGTGAAATAAACCAAATGCACATGTGTGAACATCGTATTGTCTCCCTAGTGTGAGAAGCTGAAAGAATAAATAAGATCCAAAATGTATAATAGATATTGTAAAACGGGAAGAAACTGTTCAAAAGCAAAGAGAAACTGCGATGGGGGGATGGAGTAAAGAAGAAAGGGAAACGGAAAAAAAAAAAAAAAATATATATATATATATATATATATATATATGTATACAAGATAGTTAAGATAGATATACTACTAATTTCTTTTAGTTCATTGAAAGAAAGGTTTGTGCTAATATTGTCTAGACAATTGAATGCTGGTATCTTGTATTCTGAGTAACTAATTTAAAGATAATAATATGCAATGTCTTAACCATTGTTACCCTCCTATTGTGTTGTTTTGAAATTTTGTTCTATTTTTTCTCTTTAAAATAAAATTTAAAAAAAAAGAGGGCCGGTGAGATGGCTCAGCGGCTTAAGCGCCTGCCCGGCAAGCGCGAGGGCCCGAGTTCGACTCCCGGAACCCACATATGAAAAAGGGGCCGGTGATATCGCTCAGTGGCACGGGCGCCTGCTGGCGCGCGAGGTCCTGAGGTCGACCCCCCGGTACCCACCAAAAAAATAAAAATAAAAAAAAAAATAAAATAAAATAAAATTTAAAAAAAAAGAAAAAAGAAATGTACAGCTCTTCAAGCAAAAAACACAACTCATAAAATACCAATTTTATATTTGAATAAGCTTATAGTTACTATTCAAATAGGCTTCTCTGAATCTATTAACACTCTGAGAAAACATTATCATTAATATCATTACTTCAGGCATTGGCTTTCATACACACAGTATTCTTTGCTAAGCTAATAACAAAGCCTACTTAATCTTAAAGCAGATAAAGTCATTACTAAATTAATGGGAATATCAAATACTCTTATTATCTCCATTTGAGAGAAAAGGAAAGAAAGTAATTTGTTCCATTTCACAAAACCATTTTAAGTGATGGAGCTAAGATGCCTATCCAGTCACTCTGAATCCAGAATCCATACTCTAAACTATTACACCTAAGACTACAAAACAGATAAGAAAAGTCAGAAGGTAGACTTACTACAGAAGAAGGGCAAGGAGATGCTTGGAGGTTTTTTTTGGGGGGGAGCGTCTTTTTGAGACGGGGTTTCACTATGCAGTTCAGGCTGGCCTCGAACTCACAGCAATCCTCCTGCCTCAGCCTCTTGAGTGCTGAGATTACAGGTGTGTGCCACCACACATGGCCATGGCATTTAAATGAAGAAACACACACCCTACCTTCCAGACGCTGTTAGTAGAAGAGTTTCCAGGACACCAAAATCACAAGTCTTCTTTCCATGCACTGAGAAGAATGAATTACATCCCTCTGGTGGAGGTTCATCAGCTGCTATCTGTCATGTAAAACACAATATATATATGTATATGTATATATATATATATATATACATTTTTTTTAATTTCTACTCAAAGCTGAGATAGAATCATGTATGTTCTAAATATATGATTAAATTATAATAATCCACTAGCATTAAAGGCAAAAATTAACATCTACTGAACATCAGGCCAGTGGTCTTCATTATGTTACTGACTTCCTTCTGCATCACCAGGAGGTAGTTGCTAGGATCACTGCCAATAAAATGTTAAAATTCTATCTCGAAGATTATCAAAAGACATCCAGGGAACACAGGATATCCAAAAAAAAAGGGACAAACAGATTTTGTTTATGAAACACTCTCAGGGTTCAACTGGCACTTCACACACACATGAATTAATAATGAATGAATGAATGAATGATATGCAATTTGCATGAAGCCCTTCATTAAAATAGGAAGAATTACACAGAATCTAAAAACACAGGGCCATTGGGTCCCACACTGAGCCAGGAGGACCCAGAAACCATGTAACCCGCCCCAGCCAACACCAATGCCTATCTGGCCCCAGTCTAAGACAGGAAGAGCAGAACCATGTGCCCTGCCTGCAGCCCCTGGGCCCTCCACAGCACAGGTCAAGAGGAAACAACCAACTGGCAGATCTGATCGAAGAACAGACCAACACCCAGGAAGACAGTTTTGCTTCAGGACTGAAGTGATACCCTCCCTGCCAGAGACTGTGGGAGAAACAGCCTTGAGAGATGGGCTTGGAAAGGGTGAAAGCTAAACAGGGATCTCATCTCCTGGGATCCGCTGGGAGGCCCGGGCTCAGACCAGGAAGATCACCTGGCCTCAATTCTGTCATGGGAGACCAAGTTCTGTCGTGGGAGTAATAATTGGGGGGCAGTCCTGAAGAAGAGGGCATTTAGTCCAGCGGTATATTTACACTCTGGCACTGCTGCCTACATTCAGCCAAAATTAGTGGTCCAATATAAGGCCAATATAAGGGTAGCCTCGTTGTCTTCACATAAATCATAGTCCTCTTTGTTTTGGTTAAGGGGTGTACATGAGTGGTTCCTAGGATTTGTCAATATCTGGTTGAAATTTGATGTCACTACTGTCATTGAATTTCTTACTATAGCCAAGGTAACACAGTAGTGGCTGGCAACTGGTTTTCTCTCTATTCCAGGATTGCCCAGGGGTCAGACACACTCTGTGGCTGACTCCTGAAGAACACGGCACTGGGCCATATAATTTGCACAAAAACCAGAAACATGAAAAGACAAGGCCTCCAAAAACTCCTAAATCCCTAAAACCACTTCAGGGGGCATAGAAGGGGAGGAAGTTATAAGCTGCACAGCAGATTGGTTTGAAAGGGCACCAATGGAGGTAAAACAGTTCAATAAGGTACTTGGCAAATTTTAAAAAGATATAATCAGGCCAGGCATGGTGGTACACACCTATAATCCCAGCACTCAGGAGGCTGAGGCAGTAGGATCACTGTGAGTTCGAGGCCAGCCTGGGCTACAAATTGAGTTCAAGGCCAGCCTGAACTACATAGCTAGACCCTGTCTTGAAAAGACAAAAAAAAAAAAAAAAAGCAAAAAAATAAAACCAATCAGATAATGACTATAATAAGGCAAATGTTCAGTGAGTCTAAAGAAGACACTAATAAACAGCTAGTGGAGATAAAAAAAAAAGAGATGCAAAACATGAATCCCCAGCATAGAAAAGAATGGGAGTCCATAAGAAAGGTCCAAACAGAAATCCAGATTAAAACATAATTGAAAGTATGGGTAGCAGAAGCGACCAATGTGAGGACAGAGTGTCAGACTTACAGGACAGAGCTGTGGTCAATGATAAATTAATGAGAGATACCTTAAAAGCAACAAGGGAACATGAAAAATGGATCTAACTGTTCCTAGATGATTCAAAGAGGACAATGTAAGAGTAATTGGAATTAGTGTAAAATCAGAAGACTGCAAAAAGGGCATAAAAAACCTGCTTACACAAATAATAACAGAAAACTTTCCAGACATGAAAAAATAATTTAACATACAGTTAAGTGAAGCATATAGAACCCAAATAGCCATGATCAAAGAAAAAAACAAAATGAAACAAAACACTCCACACCACATAATAATAAAAAATATCAAAATCCAACACACAAACAGAATCTTAAAGGCTGCTAGAGAAAGCATCAAATCACCTATAAAGGAAAACCTATTAGAATTAAAAAATATTTCTCAACACAAACCTTAAAGGCAAGGAGCGGGGCCGGGGAGATAGCTCAGCGGCATAAGCGCCTGCCTGGCAAGCGTGAGGTCCTGAGTTCGACTCTCGGTACCCCCATATGAAAAAAGGGCAGGTGATATCGCTCAGCAGCACGGGCGCCTGCTGGCGCGCGAGGTCCTGAGTTCGACCCCCGGTACCCACAAAAAAAAAAAAAAAAGAAGAAGAAAACAACTTCCAACTCAGACTGTTATATATTGCAAAATTATCTTTCAGAATTGGTGGAGAAATAAGATACTTCCATGATACAGAAAACATAAAGAAATTCAGGACCACCAAACCAACACTCCAAAAAATTCTTGAGGATACCCACGAAGGAGTCAATGAAGCTAACAATGCCAAAAAGTCCAATAAAATGAACACATAAGGTAGGGCTAGCAATTAAGTAGAAGGGAAGAAAGCAAAAGAGCAACATGAAATTAATACAATGAGTCAATACCTATCGATTATGACTATCAATGCAAATGGACTCACCAATCAAAAGACACAGATTAACAGAATGGGTCAAGAAACAAAATTCAATGGTATGCTGTACACAAAAAACACATTTAACACAAAAAGAAATTCACAACTAAAAATCAAAGGATGGAAAACAATATTCCACACAATGGGAACCCACAAACAAGCAGGAGTAGCTATCCTGTTTTCAAATATAGTGAATTTCAAGCCAAGGTGATCAAAAGAGGCAAAGGATATTATATATTGGTTAATGGAACTAGTCAACAGGAAGAAATAACAATTATAACCATATATGCACCAACCCATGGTGCACCCAACTTCATAAAACAAACTTTAATGGATATAAAAGATCAGATAAACAGCAATACAATTATAGTGGGGGAGCTCAATAACCCACTAGCACAAATGGACAAAAACAAACCAATCAACAAAGAAGTATCAGAGTTGAAACAAACCTTCGAACAAATGGACTTAATAATATACAGAAAGTCCCTGACTTACAAACATTTGAGTTGTGAACTTTCACAGGTACAAATGGACCTCGTATTCAGTTTTTTTATGCTTTATATTGTGTATTTGTGTCAAAGGTGTATAAGACTCACTTTGTTGGACTTACAAATGAATCCAACTTATGAATGTTCTTCCAGAACAGAACTCACTTGTAAGTTAGGTACTTAGTGTACAGTGTTTCAGAATACACATTCCCTTGGGCGGCACATGATACTTTCTCCAAAACATAACACATGCTAGCTAATAAAGCATGCCTAAGTAAATGCTAAAGAAGCAAAATTTTACCGTGCATATTATCAGATCACAATGCAATGAAATGAGAGATCAATAGCAAAAGAAAGTAAAGAAACTATGCAAACATATGGAAATTAAATGACATACTCTATTTAAATCAATGGGTCACAGAGGAAGTTAAGGAAGAAATAAGATAGTTTCCAGAATTAAATGATAACACCAGTACAACGCACCAGAACTTCTGGACACGATGAAAGCAGTCTGAGCCAGGCATGGTGGCACACGCCTGTAATCCCAGCACTCAGGAAGCTGGGACAGGAGAATCACTGTGAGTCTGGGGCCAGCCTGAACTGCATAGCGGGATCGTCCTACAAGGGACATTTGCAGCAGTCCACATCAGAGAAACAGAACAATCCAAACCCAAAACTTGTACATGGAAGGAAATGATAAAGATCAGAGCAAAAATTAATGAAATGGAGACCAAAATGAAATAAAAAGAATCAATGAATCAAAGAACAGGTTCTTTGAATGAATAAACAAAACAGAACTTTAGCCCATCTTACTTAAAAAAAAAGACAAGATACAGATTAATGCAATTAGAAATACAGAAGGTGAAATCACAATTGACACTGCTGAAATCCAAAAAATTATTAGTAACTACTTCACAAACATATATGCCAAACAATTGGGAAATCAGAAGAAATGTAGAGGGCCGGTGAGATGGCTCAGCGGCTTAAGCGCCTGCCCGGCAAGCGCGAGGGCCCGAGTTCGACTCCCGGAACCCACATACGAAAAAGGGGCCGGTGATATCGCTCAGCGGCACGGGCGCCTGCTGGCGCGCGAGGTCCTGAGGTCGACCCCCCGGTACCCACAAAAAAAAAAAAAAAAAAAAACCAACAGAATAATGTAGAGATTCCTAGATACATATGACTTGCCAAAACTGAACCAAAACTTAAAAATCTTGAACAATCTAATAATGGGCAATGAATTGAAGCAGAAACAAAAAACCAACCAATCAAACAAACAAAAAACTATCAACTAAGAAAAGTCCAGAACCTGAAAGATTCACAGCCAATTTCTACAAAAATTTCAAAGAAACTTAACACCAATACTAATCAAACATTGGGAGAGAGGAAGTACTTCCAAAATCATTCTTGGAAGCTAACATTATCCTGACCACAAAACCAGACAAGGATCCAACCAAAAAAGAGAACTATAGGCCAATTTCTCTAACAAACACAGATGCAAAAATCTTTAACAAAATACTGGTAAACAGAACGCAATAAATCATCAAAAAGATCATATACCATGACCAAATAGGCTTCATCCCAGGGAAGCAAGGATGGTTCAACACACATAAATCAATAAATGTAATTCATCACATAAACAGAATAAAGACAAAAATCACATGATTATCTCAATAGATGTAGAAAAAGCCTTTGACAATATCCAACATTCATTCATGATTAAAAAAAAAACCGACCCATCTCACTATGTACTAAAGAAAATAGGTGTAAAAGCTCTTTATCTCAACATGATAAAAGCCATTTGTGACCAACCTACTGATAACATCATATCACATTGGGAAAAACTAAAAACCTTCCCTCTTACAGTGAGAAGCAAGACAAGGACGTCCATTATCACCTCTCCTATTCAACATAATCCTCAAAACATTAGCCAAAGCAATCAAGTAAGAGAAATAAAAGGGATATGTGCAGGAAAGGATGAGGTCAAAGTATCATTATTTGCAGATGACATGACCCTTTATACAGAAGACCCAAAAAACTCCACCTAAAGACTCTTACAATGGATAACCAAACTCAGCAGTGTAGCAGGACACAAAAATCAATAGCATTCCTATATATTAATAATGATCTTGCTGTAAAAGCAATTAGGAAAACAATGCTACTCAAAATAGCATCCAAAAAAAAAACTAAATACTTAGGTATTTACCTAACTAATGAAGTGAAATACCTATAAAATGAAAATTACATCACTCTGAAAAAGGAAATTGAGGAAGGCAACAGAAAATGGATATAATCAAATGGCTATCCTAAAACAGATATACAGATTTAATGCAATCCCGATCAAAATATCAATGGCATTTCACAGAGTTAGAGAAAATGATCCAAAAATGTGTACGGAATCCTAAGAGACCCAGAACAGCAAAAGTAATTCTCAGTAACAAAAGCAAAGCCGGTGGCATCACAATCCCAGACTTGAAGTTATATTATAAAGCTACAGTGATTAAAACAGTATGGCACTGACAGAAAAACAGGCCATGTGGATCAATGGAGCAGAATACAAGAAGCACAAATAATCCCAGGCACATACAGCTATTTGATCTTTGACAAAGAAGCCAAAAACATAAACTGGAGGAAAGATAGCATCTTTAATAAATGGTGCTGGGAAAATTGGATATCCACATGCAGAAAATTAAGTCTAGACCCGTATATCTCACCATGTACTGAACTAAAATAAAAATGGACCAATATCTAAATGTTAAAACAGAATCACTTAATCTGCTGGAAGATAAAGTATGTGCAACTCGTGAAGACACAGGTGTAGGCAAGGATTTTCTGAACAGAACCTTAATGGCATAAGAAATAATACCAATAATCAATAAATGGGATCATATGAAATTAAAAAGCTTCTGCACAGCAAAGGAAACAACAGAGTGAAGAGATAATCCACACAATGGGAAAAAATTTGCCAGCTATTCTACAGACAGAGGACTAACATCAAGAATATATAAAGAAGCACTCAGGAGGCTGAGGCAGGAGTGCCAAAAACCCAAAAGGGAGGGTGGATATTTCATTGGATGAAAGGATGAATTTGGTGGGGAGGAGGAATGTGAAAGAAAAGAGAGGCTCTTGAGTAACAAAGAGATGTATTCATTCCCAGGCCCAAGTCATCAGGGTTCTGTGGATTTCAACTGAACACCAGCAAGGTCACTCACTACCAAGAGTGGTGAACTGCAACATGCATAGTGCCACTGGCTACGACGACACAGAGAATAAGAAGTGACAAGTTTTTTGTTGTTTCTTTCTTTCCTGATTTTTTTTTAATATGCGGGTACTGGGAGTCGAACTCAGGACCTCGTGCCTGCCAGGCAGGCGCTTATGCCGCTGAGCTATCTCACCGGCCCTCCTGATTTATTTTTAAGAAGTCAAAAAGTAAGTACAAACCCGGGGAAAATTTCTGGCAGCTAGTGGACCACCAATGGTACTGGGAAAGTCAGTGCCCGGTGGTCACACAGTGCTCCCATAACTCGTCTAACCTCAGCCTCCCTGCTCCACACGCATTGAGAGCTGCAAACTCAAAGGCCTTCAGGCTAAGGCAAGTAATGAAAGGAGTAAAGCAGGCTGGGAGAGAACCACAGTGAGTTGGGAGAAGTGTCTCAAAGTCCAGCTGATTACTGCCTTTGGGAAATACAAGATGTTTCCATACTTGCCGGCTGTTTCAGAAAAGCTGGCAAATACATAACACCTCCTCAATTTAAAAACACTGACAACTAATTTCGATATCAAGAGAAAATTAAACTGTACAGGCCAGTGGGGAGAAAAGATAGTAGCTTTTGTAAATGATTGAAAACTGAGACTAAAGATGAACTATAGATAAGCACTTAATTGTAGTTGGTAGTTTCTTAAGTGGGTACAGATTAACCATTTTTTTTTGAGTCAGGATTTCACTATGTAGTATGGCCTGGCCTTGAGCTCCCTTATGTAGCCCTAGCTGGTCTCAAACTCACAGTGATCCTCCTGCCTCAGCCTCCCGAATGCTGGGATTACAGGCGTGTACCATCACACCTGGCTAGATTAACTGTTCTGAAACCACCATATGTATGTATAGAAAAGCAGGAGAGGGAAACTTTGTAATGGAAGAACGACCTTAGCCAAGTGGTCAAGGTCAACATCAGCCGTCTACATCCTGTTGACAGTATGTACTCTCTTTCTGTGTGTGTGTGGTGCTGGCTTGCACAAGCCAGCCAAGCGCTCTACCACTGTGCCACATCCCCAGCCCATGTACTCCTGACTACGATATGATGAGAATGACTCCACCTCTGTGATCTTCCTTACAAAAACTATGGAGAACACATCAGATAAACCCAAATTCAGTGATGCTCTCATGAACGCCTACCAGTCCTCAAACCCATCAACATCATCAAAAACAAGAGAGTCAGAAAGTATCACAGACCAGAGGAGGTGAAGATATGATGACCAAATAGAGCAACTTGGATGGGATTCTGGAGCCAAAAAAGGAAGAAAAACTGATGAAATTGGGAAAACGAATGCAGTTTAATTAATAATAATAATAAAGAATATATAAAGAACTCAAAATAGACTTCTCAAAATAAAAGACCCAATCAAAATACAGGCAACCAAAATGAATAAACACTTTTTAGAAGAAGTACAAATGGCCAATAAATACATGAAAAACTGCACAGCATTGTTGGCCAGTAGAAAAATGCAAACTAAAACTATACTGAAATACCATCTTACCCCAGAAAGAATGCTATCATCAAGAAATCTAATAATAATAAGCGCTGCTGAAGTTGTGGAAAAAAGAACTCGACTACAGTATTGGTGGGAATGTAAACTAGTACAACCACCATGGAAATCAGTGTGGTGATTTCTCAAAGAACCAAAACCAAAAATTCCATTGACCCAGCTATCATCCTTCTAGGTTACCTTCCCAAAAGAGTTAAAATCATCATATCACAAAGATACATGCATGCCCATCTTTATAGCAGTACAATTTATAATAGCTAGATCTTGCAAACAGCCGTTATGTCCATCAACAGAAGAATGGATAAGGAAAATGTGGTATTTATGCACAATGGAGTGCTATGCTGCCATAGAGATAAACTTGAGGCAAACGTTATGGCCTGATCTAGATGAACCCCCTCATACACTCATAGACAGGACTTTTGGGAAGTGGCTAGATTATGGGTGTGTGATGCTGGATTAGGGTGTGTGGTTACTATATGGGCTTCGCATAGTTCTGGGTGTGGATAATGGGTGTGGGTGGCACCAATCAATGGCCTTATATCCTGGATAGAATATAAAAGGAAAGATAGAAGGCAAGCTTACTGTTTCTTGTCTCCTGCCTGCTCTGCCATGAACTGTTTTGCCTCTGTGATGCCCGTCTGCCATGCCATCCTGCCTTGAAGCCAGCCAATTATGGACTGAAACCTCTACAAACTGTGAGCTAAATAAACCTTTCATCCTTTAACTTTGGGTGTTGTGCATTTTGTCTCAGCAACAAGAAAAGTAAGACAAACGTTAAGTGAAATAAGTCAGACACAAGCATGTGTCTACTGTATGAGAAACTCAAAATAATAAATAAATATTCTGCCCAAAAAATGCATACATACCTCAGCAGTCTGCCATACTAATAAATGTCTGGAAGCTAATGGCCACTACTTTGAACACCTCTTATAATTATAGAAGCCAAAGGTAACTTGTATTAATCTCATGATGTCTCAATAAATTTAGTATTAAAATATTTGTGAGTTTTTCTTTTCCTGATATATACATTTTTTGGCAGACTCTGTACATACAAATAAAGAGCAAAATAGAAGAAACATAAATAGGAAGTAGGGAGAAGTTCAAATACTTCCCGAAGTTACATATTTCATTGTCTCAAAAATATTTTAATATACATGCTAATTTGGTGCATTTATACTACTAGTTTATCTTAGATTGTTAAAAAGAAAGTTTTGTGTTATTATGTTTCTTTTTGTAAGGATCTTTTTGGTTTGTCTTGTACTCTGAGTAACTACTTTGAAGACAACAATACACAGTGTGTTAACTATTGTTGTTCTCTTATTCTGTTAAGAAATTTTATTTTTTTCATAAAAGAAGCAAAAAAATAAAACACAGGACTGAGGATATAGCTCAGTAGTAGAGTGCTTGCCTAGTATGCAGGACACCCTGGGTTTAACCCCAGCACCACGGAAAAAAAAAAAAAAAAAAAAAAAAAAAAAAAATATATATATATATATATATATATATAAAAGAATACAGATGGAAAGGTAAAGGCTGAAGGAGATATGAGTTTATGTGTGCAGTGAAAGACATTAATGCCAAAGAATAAGGAGACAAGCTGCTATGGCTGGTATCTAGATATTCCCCCAAAGCCTCAGTGCTCATAGATGGGGCTTTTGGGAGGTGGACCTTGGTGTGTGATCCTGGGAGTAAGGGTGCGCAATCACTAAACTGGTGTAGCATACTTCCGGGTGTGGATAATGGAAGGCCCATCCTGGGCTTGCAGCCTGGAGGGAACATGAAGGGAAAGATGGAAGGCAGGCTTCGCTGCTTGCTGCTCACTGCCTGCTGCGCCACAGACTGTTTCTCTTCTGTGATGGCCCTCTGCCATGGAGCTGGCGACTACGGACTGAAACATCTACAAACCGTAAGCGGAAATAAACCTTTCCGCCTTTAACTTGTCGGGGTTGGGTATTTTGTCTCAGCAATGAGAAGGTAACTCAGATACAACTGAATCTATAACTTTAAGGAGAGGCATCTTTAGTAAAGTACAAGGGAAGAAAAGAAAAAGGATATAATGACAAACACTGGTGTATATATATTAGTACTGTTTATGTAACATATCAATATTAAGATGTCTTTTTCTATGTGTGGCATACAAGTAATTAAGAAAAAGATGGGAACAAATGGAAAGCTTACTATGGAACATTAAAATTTTTAATTATGTCCTATTTTTGGTAAGTTATTACAAAAAGTACAAACAAAAAATAGTACAATAAATTCTAACGTTCCCATCACCCAAATTCAGTAATTATCAACTCATCATCAATCCTATCCCATCCCATCCATCTTTCCATCACACTCAACGGGTCATTTTGACACAGATCCCAAAGAAATTATTTCATTTGTAATGTTTTGCTATGTATCAATATTAAAAAGATAGTATTTTTTTAAAATATACCATTATTTCTAGGTCTGGTGGCACACACCTGTAATGCCAGCACTTGGGAGGCTGAGGCAGGAGGATTGCCATGAGTTCGAGGCCAGCCTGGTGAGTTCAAGGCCAGCCTGAACTACATAGTGAGACCTTATCTCAACTCCTGCCCCATATATAAAATCTACTATTCCTAGATGGGCATGGTGGTACATGCCTGTAATCCCAGGACTTGGAAAGCTAAGGCAGGAGGATGACAGCAAGTTCCACGCCAGCCTGAATGAACTACACAGCAAGACCATGTCTCGGAAAACCAAAAACATAAAAATAAAATCTACTATTCCAAACAAGTCTAAATGCATGAAGAACATGATATAAGGCATTTAAAAAATAACAAAAAGAAAAAAAAAAGAGAAAGTCAAGGGACTGTGACAATGCAGATATGCAAAGAAAAATATGTAGATACAATATGAATTGCTGAAGATGAAAAAAGGGAAAATAATAAACTGCAATGTAAGCAAATTATCCTGAAATAAAAAATGATTTGGAACTCTTCATTAAAAGAACATACTGCCCTATGATGAAATGTTATTATTATTTATATCTAAAATGTATCAATAAAAAAAACTAGGGAAAAAAAAGAACCTACTGTACAACCTGAGAATATTAACCCAGAAGAAGTACCACCAAGCTACAGTGTAGCAAAATATGACTTCATAAAGAAAAAATTCTTTAGATCTCTAGACAAAAAGGCTATAGAGCTAGGGAGGTAAGGTCAGAGATAAAGGATTTGCCTAACATGTATAAGGCCCTGGGTTGAATCCCTAGCCCTGCGAAAAAAAAGTACAACAAACTTTCAAGGGAGAAAAACGAGATTACTATCACTTACATTATCCACAGGAAGACTTTGTGCTGAAAGAAATTTAAATATGTTTAAGATGGTCAAGGAAAGAAATATGAACCAAGGTTTTATATGCAGACTTTTGAGTTCAAAGGGCACATAGAAACTAGTACATAAATATGCAAAAGCTGAGGAAATACTATTTCCATGAGTCCTTTCTGAGGAATCTACCAGTAAGCAACATCAGAAAAACCAACTGAGCTGTATGTGGTGGTGCATGCCTGTAATTCTAGCACTCTAGGAGGCTGAGGCAGGAGAACTGCGAGTTCAAGCTCAGCCCAAATAACTTAAGTGACTAACAAGACCCTGTCTAAAAATAAAAAAGGGCTTTAGGTGTAGCTCAGTGTGAAGGTCCTGGGCTCAATCCCTAGCACCAAAGACAGGGCAAAAGGGAAAGAGGAAGGAAGGGGTGTGGGGAGAGAAAAAATAAAGGGGGAGATGGGAAGAGGGGGAGAGAACGCGGGAGAGAGCAGGGGCGCAAGAGAAAGAGAAAGGAGGGCCAACTGAATAGAGACATTAGTGTAAAGACTGGTGAGCGAAAAGGGTATAAATTATTTCTAGAACTAGGACAGAATGAGGTTGATAAAGGTAAGACAGTATAATGTGAAACACACATGCTCTGTTTAGGTAGAATACACTCATTTTTTAAAGGGGAGAAGGGAGAATAGGGATCACTAGGCTGAAAGAAAATTTTTTAACTTTTTAGTAAATGTAACTGGCACCAGTACCGTATACATACTGTGAATAAAGCAAATGAGTATCATAAGAGAATCTAATTATATCGTAACTGAGATCCTTGAGAACAAGGGTTCTCCACATAGAAGAAGGAGACACAGACATTACATGACAGTCCTGAATTTGAAGTGGAAATATCAGTATGAGCTCACAAGTCTATCACCTTTACACAGTTATATCTGTCTTAAGATACAGAGATAGTTATTTTCTCTCTACACACTTAAAAGGCCTAAAAACAATGACCAACTCATTAGCAACGAATATCTCTATACTCTTAAAACTCATTCCCGAGGAGCTGGCGGTATAGCTCAGTGGCGGAGCGCACGCACAAGGCCTTGGGTGCCATTTCCAGCACCAAAACAAAAAAACTATTCCCCAACCCCCAACACACACACACACTCACACACACACACACAGTTTAATGAACCTCTTAGAGAAACAGCTGACTGCAAATCTATAGAGCCTGAGATATACAAAATGATCCTAAAACTTCTTAACAAACCAAACATGGCAATCAGTGTGGTGGTACAAATACAGACAGACATACAGAACAACGGAATAGGAGTCCAGAAATAAACACCTGTATATGAGATACAGTGGTTTTTCACAAGGGTGCCAACTCCACTCAATGGGGAAAAGGCTGTCTTTTCAACAAACTATACTGGGAAAAATAGATATTCACGTGCAAAGAGTGAAGTTGGATCCTTATTTTATACCACATGCAATAACTAATTCACAGTGGATCGGAGACATAAGCAAGAGCTAAAACTACACATTCTCGGAAGAAAACACAAGAGGAAATTTTGGTAACCCTGGATTTAGCAATAATTTCTTGGATGTGACACCAAAAAGCAATAAAAGAATAAAATAAGATAAATTGGACTTTAAAATTAAAAACTTCCACATCAATGGATACTATCATATCAACAGAGTAAAATCGCAACTCACTCATGGAATGGGAAAAAATATTTGAAAATTATATATCTGAAAAAGTTGATAAGGACTAACACCCAGAATATACAAAGAATTCCTACAATTTAACAAAAACCAACCCAATTTAAAAATGTATGTAGGGGGCCAGTGAGATAGCTCAGCAGCATAAGTGCCTGCCTGGCAAGTGTGAGGGCCCGAGTTCGACTCCGGGAACCCACATACAAAAAAAGGGCCAGTGACATCGCTCAGCGACACGGGCACCTGCTGGCGCGCGAGGTCCTGAGGTCGACCCCCAGTACCCACAAAAAATAAATAAATAAATAAATAAATAAATAAAAATGTATGTAGGCACTGAATAGACATTCTCCAAAGAAGATGTACAAGTAGCCACTAAGTATATAAAAAGATTGTCTACATCAATAATCATTAGGGAGAAGCTGGCCGTGGTGGCACATACCAGTAATCCCAGCACTTGGGAAGCTGAGGCAGAAAGATCGCAGCGAGTTCGAAGCCAGCCTGGGCTACATAGTGAGTTCAAGGCCAGTCTGAACTACACAGCGAGACTGTCTCAAAAAAAAAAATAATAATAATAATAATAATGATAGTAATAATAATCATTAGGGAAATACAAATCAAAATCACAATGAGATACTATGTCACACCCATCATAGTGGCCAATATTAAAAATATTCAACAAATGTTGGGGAAGATGTGAAGAAATTAGAACCCTTGTGTATTACTACTGGGAGTTTAAAATGGTGCAGTCACTATGCAAAACAGAGTGTTGGTTCCTTAAAACATTGAACATAAACTTACCATATCATCCAGGAATTATACTACGCAAAAACCCGAAAGAATCGAAAAGCAGACACTCAGGTAAGTGTATACCAATGTTCCATAGCAATATTATCCACAATAGCTAAAAGGTGAAAACCACTCAAATGTTCACTAAGGAAAGAATGGATAAATAAAATGTGAGATAAGGGCCAGTGAGATAGCTCAGCAGCATAAGCGCCTGCCTGGCAAGTGCAACGTCCTGAGTTCGACTCCCAGTACCCACATAAAAAAAAAAAAATGTGAGATAAATATAATGGAATATTATTCGGCCAAAAAAGGAGGTAAAACGCCAATACTTGCTCTACACGGAGAACCTTAAAAACACTGTGCTGCATGAAACTAGCTAAATATGAGAGGGCAAATGTTAAAGATTCTGCTCATATGAGGTATGCGATACAAGTAAATTCAGAGGTACAACACAGAAGGTCAGTTGTCAAGGTACGCAGAAGAAGGAAGGAAGGGAAAGGATTATCATGAGTATAGTTTCAGTTTCACAAAAAAGTTCTGAAGATGGATTAATGCACTTCAAATCACTAATTTATACACTTAGAATGGTTAGGACAGTAAATATTATGTTAAATGTATTTAACACAAAGATGAAACAAAAACTTAAAAACAGTCAAAGTAGAAGGATGCTAGTAAATCAAATTTAGAATCCTATGAAATAAAGGTAAAGAATTAAGCATGTATTCTGCCTTTCCTATGAGAACAATATTACCAAACAATAACGATGAGGCTATGTACTTCTTGCTTTATTTTGTTTAGTTTTGTCTTTGGTTTTGGTTTTTTGAGACAGGGTCTCACTCACTATGTACTCCAAACTGGCCTTGAACTCAGGGGAATCCTCCTGCCTCAGCCTCCCAAATGCTGGCATTACAGGCATGCAGCTCCACACCTGAGGCTTTGTGCTTCTTTATGTCCACATTCCGGAAACAAATGAATGACAGAGTCACCACTTTATAATCCCCAAATAATTAGCAGATTAGGAATTAAGCAATAATGACTGCTAAATCAGAGAAAGAGAGAGAGAATATGAATGAATCAAAAATTAGGAAATGGAAGAACACAGCACTACCTATGGATTTGCCAAAGGGAAGAAACCCCTTTTGGATGAAGCCTCTGGACCCAGCTGCCAATCTGGAGGAAGGGGAGGACAGAGGAATAAGTTAAACTGCATCGTAAGTATGTGCTCCACAAAACATGGTCCATGAGGAAAATCTATAGCCTACACATACAGCAGAGAAAGAAAGGCGAATGGGGTCCTGTAAATTAAGCCCCTCTCAAGGCTAGCACTGCGGTGGGAGCAGGGCTTCTGGAGTACATGACCGAGCCCCAGGTCTTAGCTGGGGCAACAGTTACAGGGTGCTTACACACTTTATAACAATCTACTATATCATGTTATTAGCAGTTCTCTGTATGTTTTTTGTTTTGTTTTGTTTTGTTTGTAGGTACCGGGGGTCAACCTCAGGACCTTGCACTTGCCAGGCAGGCGCTTATGCCGCTGAGCTATCTCACCGGCCCTGTATGTTTTCTTTTATAATACAAAATGGTTTTCGAATTGACATTTTATTGTATCAAATGTCCAGGTGTGGACACACCCTTTAATTTTCTTCTGCTTCCCTCTTTCTCAAAATCCAAACGAGATCCCTATACTGTGCTGACACATTTTTGAAGTCTCTCTTGATCTGAAATTGCTCTGTCCATTTTCTTCCTCTTCCCTTATTATTTATTTATTGAAACCAGATCACTTGACAGCAGTTTCCCTGAAGCTAGATTTTCCTCACTACATCCCTGTGATGTTGCTTGATACTTCCCATCTCCTGTATTTCCTATGAACTGCTTTTGGTTCTGAAGGTTGTGACCAGATTGAGTTCACTGGTTTAGTAAGAACCAGTATGTTTTGCATAAACAAAGCAGTCGTCTCTTTTTTGTGTAGTTACTCTTTTCCTTTCTTATATGAAAATAAGTACAAAGTATATCTTTGAAGATCTGTGATTTGGGGCCAGGTGTCATGGCTCACACCTGTAATCCCAGCACTCAGGAGGCTGATGCAGGAGGATGGCCGCGAGTTTGAGGCCAGCCTGAACTACATAGCGAGACTCTGACTCAAAAACAAAACAAAAACAAAACACTTAACATCAGTTCTACTTATTATCTTACAATAAATCCTAAGTCCCAGGAAAAAAAGTGACAATTCTGTGATTCAATTCCATGGCAACTGTACTCTATCCCATCATTGTGTCAGACACCTTACAAAATGTTACTGTCTAGAAGCACCGGACTCACCTGCTGGAAGGCCTGAATTGTGGCCGAGTAGGAACGAAGAGACAGACAAAATTTCAACAAATTCTGCTGTAGAGGTGATAGAAACTGAAATGCTGCTTCCAATATTGCATGATAATAGGAATAATTAGTACCTGTCAAGAAAGAACATGAATCTAAGTAACTCAATATAACTAGTGACAGCCAAATAAAATAGTTCATAAAACTATAAGTTTATAAAGGTATGTGACCACAAAATTTTACCAGTGTGTTATTGTCTTGAACTTTTGTTGAATGTTCAAAATATCCTGGATACAGAATGCAGTTGGATGTTTCATTTCTTCCTCCCTTTGCCCAAACTATTCTCTTTCTCTGAACTGCTATTTTCCCACTTACCTGGATAACTACCTACCTAGTCCCAAAGGAAGAATTCAGCTGTGAATCACCTACTCCAGGAAGTCACCCTGATTCCTATCCCATGCTACAACGGATGAGTGACAGCTCTTCTTGAATCCAGAATATTTCTCTGCTCAGCTCTTTCACTTATCGTGTCATTCACGAAGTCTTTTGTAGCTTAGAGTACTGCTCTGTCAGAGTGCATATGCTTAACTTGCATGAGGCCCTACTGTCTAAAATTTGGTTTGTGTTGGCTCCTCCTGGCTAGCATGGTAGCTCTAGTCATTAAAGACTAAAAAAATGCTTTCCATTAACTGCCACATTACACATACTATAAAAAATAACATTTTTTCTAATATTTTCCCAGACACCAAAGTCAAAGAAGCATTTGCTTCAATTTTACCGTGATGATCTGATGATCCAATATTTTGACTGGCTTCTACAAAATTCCAAAATTTCTCTTGACTGTCTTCTGCTAAAAACTCACTGGGAGAAAAGGGGGAAATATTAGAAATAAAACTTAATAAAAATCTTCTAATATAAATTTTATTACTACAGAGAATAACAAGTTTTCAAATTTCCAAATGTCCATAGTTTGGCTTTTAATTTATATATATATATTATACTTTTTATGTATAATATGTTTTTCTTAATGATAAGTCTTACTAGCTTAACAACATTCACTTCATAGCTATTTAAGAACCCTGAAATAATAAAAATGTTGTAATAACAGGGAAGTTCTGATATTAACAAAGCTTATGAGACCCCACTAACAAAAATGCAGTCAGTAGTGGAAGCAGAGTTAGAGATTAATAATGGTACTATTAGTTCTGCTCACTTATTTTCTGAAAATACAAGAACAATTACAAAGAACAAAAACCATGTTTTGCCTAAAGATTCTCCCACAGTAAATATAAACCCTAGAAAAATTTCTAGGAAGCTAAAGGCAACATGTTATAATTTTTTAACACCCATAAATCTAAATTTTCAAGATCATCAGGGCCAGTAAAATAGCTCAGCGGCATAAGCGCCTGCCTGGCAAGTGCAAGGTCCTGAGTTCGACCCCCAGTACCCACAAAAAGAAAAAAAAAAAGATCATCAGATGTTTAAAGTAACACTGATCTAACAAAATCAGACCTAAAATATTAATATCATCTTAATCTTTTTCCACTTTCCATTATTAACCTAAATAATGGCTGCTGTGAATTTCCCTTCATTCAAGAGTCTAAAATCCCTAAAAGGAAACATCTGTAGTCATCTGAATGAATGACTCATGTAAATTGGTTATCTACACTTCCAGCCCACAGAACTAACGTAGTGGTGAACTTCACTGTCTTAACGCAAACTACAGATCTGGGTCTCGGCTTACCTAGCCAAAGGAAGACTTTCCCATTACGTGTCAACACTGGGGTGTACAACTCTCTCTCTACTCCACAGCTAGACACAGAAATACGGGAAAAATAAGAAACATTTCCTGGTAATGCAAAGCTTCTCTAAAAATAGACTTCTGAAAATACCCATTATCATAATGTATTAAACTATTTAATGCCTCTGTATTCCTCTAGGCTTTCTAAAGTAACCGTAAAATAGTTTACAGTCTAAGAAAACAGTTTCTGAGTCATGATGTGCAAATAAATACTCAATTCTTAAGTTAAGCCACATTCACAAGATAAGTTAGCAGAAGGGGACAACATATTCTTTAGTTGTAGTGACAACAAGGACTCATCCAGACTAAATACATGTTTTTCTTACAGGAAAATTTCTTGAAACATTATTCTTTTTTCATCCCACTACATAAATAAGTCTTACAGGTCTAAGCTGAGAACAGTCTTAAGAAAATTAACTACCAGATACATAGATATAATCCAGGGGAGAGGAGACTAATGGAAGACATCACGAAAAAGGGAATGCTGCCATTTCTTTCCCAGTATAATTAATTTTGCATTTTTATTTTGTTTTTTAGCTTCTTATACCTGTGCCTCTGAGTAAAACTAGTTCTACAGATAAAATTATATAATATAGGTATTTCCTTTAAAATATGCCAGTGAGGTAGGGGAGAGGTTGATGGTGGTTACTGTACTTGAACTGATAACTGTTAGAAGTGACTGATGGGCTGGGTGTGGGGACACACACCTGTGATCCCAGCTTTCCGGGAGGCTGAACAGGGCAATCACAAGCTCAAGTGACTCAGTGAGCTCCTATCTCAAAAAAACAAATAAATAAAAAGGGCTAGGGATGTAGTTCAATGCAAAGGCCCTGGGTTCAATCTCCAATATCAGGAAAATAAATAAGTAAATAAATGAAGTGACTGAAGGGTACATGGAGTGCATATACCACTGTCTCCATTTATAAGCATTTTGAAAAGTCATAATAAAGTTTGCCATCTATGACTCCCCCACTCCCCCCCCAAAAAACCCTACAAACAACCTGAATGTCCACCAAGTAGCACAAATCCAGTGGTAAACTTGCCAAAGCTACTGTGAGATAAGAACAGGTGTTCTAAACAGGGCTCGAAGAGGAAGGGAAAGAAATGTCTAAGGAAAGTCTTCGATGTAACAGTCACCAGGCTCAGCACATTCACCCATATCCACAAATCCACACAACCACCCTCAGTTACAAACATTTTCAAAGGAAGCTGCTACTCAGAGACACTGTGACCTTGCTTAGGGGCACACAGTCAGTAAATGAAAGCACAATCTAAAAATGTGCACAGGAATATTTTTAGTTCCTAAGAGAGAGACATGAGGCTGGCGCAAGGTCTATGACAACTGCATGCCTTGATGTGTAGAGAAAGATTCTGCCCTTCCTCTTTACCCAGAAGGACAGGGAGCCGCGAGCCATCATCAGATATAGGAGAAGAACGGCAGCCTCCACAGCTCTGGAAGGAACGAGAGAGCACTTTCAAATAAGCACAGCTCCTTTCTGAGTTGCCTACAAGTCCCACTATCTTGGCCACAGGTTTGCAAATAGCCACAGAACAGAAGAGGCCTAAAAACAATGACCAGGGACATCATGAAAAGGGATGCCTGTGACAGAATTTGGTGAAGGAATTTATAGCCTACCCACTCCACAATGATCGAAGCAACTGAAAAAGCCTGAGGAACTGGGGCTGACAATTTTGGCATGCTTTCTTAAAAGTCCATAGGTATATGCCATAAGGCTCTTATTCCAAAAAATAGTCAGTGTCAATACAAGTGAGAGAAGTCAATGTAACTCAACTAAGAATGTTTCAAGCAGAATATCATGAAACATCTGTTACGGTTAACTGTTCAAAATTATTCCAAAAGTGATAATAAATCTCAATGGATGAGATTTACATCAAATTATCCAAAATACGATTAAAAATAGGAAAAGCAAAGCAAAATTTGAGTTACCAGAGTCCTGGTTCAAGCAGTCTAGGATCTCCAACAACCCTCAGCCACTTCACCTGTACAACTACTCCATCACCAGCGAAGGAGCACCTGAGGAGCTCAACGCATCTATCACATCGGTTACCGTAAACCACTGTGACACGCACGCAGTGGTGCTGGGACTTGTTCTGGTGGGATTCTCTTTTTCTTTTACCATTTCATTGCTGAGCAAAGAGAGGCACAGAGGCTACGGAAGGAGTCTGCTCAGCAGACAGGCCACTGGGCCCAGATCAGCTCCCACTGACCCCCTCCCCACGGGTCCTCTTCCCCACACCAAACGAGGTTCTCCCTTGCAGGGCAACTACCCACATAACCAACATAACACACCACTTCAGTCACATGCTTTAGAGAATTAAGGAAGAAAAGTTAGAGAACAAAATTCTAAGCTGAAGACAACACAGACCACAAAGTTAACTGAAGTGACCTGACAGTTCAAATTTCTAGTATTAAACACTGAGAATTACAAGTGCTTGCTATATGATCTACTACATTTATCCTTTGGAAAGATTCCCTTAAACTCTAATTATACATTATTTGTGATATAATAAAAATAAGTTTCAGTGCATAAGAATACCAAAACTGGCTGTAAAAAGAGGTATCTCAGCCAAGTATGGTAGCTAACGCTTATAATCCCAACACTCTGTGAGGCTGAGGCAGGAAGATCCGAGTTTGAGCTCAGCTTAGGCAACTTAGTGAGACCCTACCTCAACAGAAAAAAGAAAAAAGGACTGCAGATGTAGCTCAATGTGAAGCCCCTAGGTTCAATCCCCAATATTGAAAAAGAAAAGAAAAAAAAAGTATTTTATGGTATGTGTATTATGAACACTAGCTAAAAAGCAAACTTGGAATTGAAATCATTGACTATATTGTATTTTATCAATTTTTTTTTTTTTTTTTTTTTGTGGGTACCGGGGTGTCGACCTCAGGACCTCGCGCGCCAGCAGGCGCCCGTGCCGCTGAGCGATGTCACCGGCCCCTTTTTCGTATGTGGGTTCCCGGAGTCGAACTCAGGCCCTCGCGCTTGCAAAGCAGGCGCTTACGCCGCTGAGCCATCTCACCGGCCCAATATTTTATCAATTTTAAAACATAATTTTTTATGAAAAATGCTACTAATTTTAATCGCTAAGATAATTTCTTGATTTGATTTTGTAGAGGTTACAGTGTAGAACACAGACACCTTCGGACAGATAAACCTGCTCACTTCCTCCACCACCCAACCCAACTCCTGCGCTCTCCAACCCCAACCCTGGCGTCTTCACTCGGTTCTCAGGAGGTACATGTGCTCATCCCCCGCCTCGCCAAGCTTCCTGCTCTTGCACTTAGTAAGAATCCCTTAAAACTGTCCTCACTAAGTTGAAAATTTCTTTCAAATACAACTCACTCTTCGCTTGTAACCACACTTAGACTTTTTCTGGAAGACGAAATAATAATTTAACTAGTTCAATATATTTGTCTAACAAAGTTCCTGAGCTTCTCTGGATCAATAGAGCCTGGTCCTACTGAAAGAGTCTGTGTCCTAACAGCCTTTGTACAACGTGGAGCACGTGAATAAATGTATGTGAGGACCCTCATCTCATTCCTAAAAGCTGCTGCATACTCGCTCACTTCCTGGAAGAGCCTACATTTACACTCAAATGTGTGAAAGAAGAGAAGGTCTTCTTACCTGGCTTCTAACAACAGCGGGCAGGAAAACCACTTTGTCGTGAGAGAGGTTGTGATGGCTTTTGAATCTGCTTTCACTGAGGACAGCCACAGCGCGGCGAGTGCGATTAGAAGTCCCATTTTACAGCAAAGCCCTAGAAAGAAAAAAAGAAGGTAATGTTTAAATCTCAAAATAACAATCTTAACACCTAGAGATACATAAGAACATTAAAGTTGCAAAAATAGGACCCCTTTTGAACAATAACAGCACTTAACACAGGGACAGTCCACCAGATGCTTGTCGAGTGACCCACACACAGTTACAGCAGGGAGTTCGTTACACCCTTCCCCGCAGAGGCTCCACTTCACTTCCAGGGAGTCTACGCAATACACAAGCAGAAAAGTCAGTGTACCCAAGATTGTTTTATAAAGCATGAGGTAAATAAAGCTGAAACAGATCAAAGCATAAATAACAGATGCGTGTTGTGGGTTATATTTTATCCTCCATGAAAATAAGCTTAACTCCCAAACTCCAGTCCCTCAGAATGTGATCTTCTTTGGAGACAGGGTCTGCACAGAGGTGAGCAAGTTAAGATGAGGTCATTAGGAGGTGCTAATTCAAGGTAACTAGCACAATAAAAAAGGGAAACCGGGACACTGAGACGGACTTGCAGGGCAAAACAATACGAAGACACACAGGGAGAACTCCAGGTGAAGACAGAGGCAGACACTGAAATCATACTGCAAGTCAAGGAATGGCTGGGGCTACCCTGGAAGAAGCAAGGCAAGATCACCTAGAGTTCCAGAGAGAATCATGGAACATGATGTAGGACTTGTAGACTTCAAAACTATGAAACAATAAATTTCTATTGTTCTAAGCCATCAAGTTTGTAGTAAGTTGTTATGGCAGCCTTAGAAAACGGATATGACTCTCCAATGTAACTAACTCAAAGACAGGTTCTGGAATGAACAAATATAAGAATTCAGTGGGTTTCTAGGACACTCATCCTCATCTACACAACAGGGAAACTAAGTGACTAGCAAAGTAGCATGGTCACAGCACACAGCTTCTGGCTCCTGTCGAGAGCCTCTCTCAGCATGCTGAGACCCTCACACGAGTGACCAGGCCATTTCAGAAACAGTTGATGATTTTCTCATCCCAGAACCTGCCTAACAGCACCTTAATCAGACGTCCCCAAGAGCTATACAAAAGTTAGCATCCAGAGGCAGGGGGCATAGCTCAGTGGTAGAGCACTTGCCTAGCATTTGCGAGACACGAGATTCAAATCTCCAGCCCCACAAATAAAACATAAATAAATATAAGAATTGTTGGGTGTGCACAGTGGTCCTGCTACTCAGGAGGGTGAGGCGGGAGGATCAGAACTGCCTGAGCCCAGGATTTCAAGGCTAGCCTGGCTAAGACCTCATGAAAGGGAAGGAGGGAAAGGAAAGGGAAAAGTTAGCATCCAGGCCCTAAGAGGATGAGAGCATGTGGGGAGATTAGCATCTGCTATGGCTTATCCCAGTTTCACCCCAGTTCCTCCATGTTAGTTATGCACCTGATAGAAAGAGACTGTAATACTGGGAAAACCAATCAATACCTTCTTTCTACAAGAATTATATAATCCTGGCACATGGGAGGCTAAGGCAGGAGGATCTCTGTGAGTTCAAGGCCAGCCTGGGCTGTACAATGAGTTCAAAGCCAGCCTGAACTACATAGTGAGCCCTTGTTGGGGGGAAAAAAAAATTATAATTTGTGATAACATCCTGTTTTCTATAATACACAGTCTTTGAAAAATAATGGTCAAAAGCAAACAGAAAACTGGCTTTTAGAAGAGATTTAAATTCAGGCACTATCAGCTTTTCTGGGGGAAAAAAGTATGAACATCACATTTATAAATGAAGATGCTCAAAAGTATTTTAAAAAATCAACATTTATGAAGACCACTGTAGAGACTCTGCAGAAACAAAAGAATCTATGCACGAAAATAAAATCTACTGAAAACAGACCTAACCAAACTAGACCTTTGACAGTGAAACCTGCTAGCAATGACTCCAGGCTGAGGGAGGCAGGGAAAGATGCAGGCTCCTTTCAGATCCTTCTAGTGTTATGACATTTCCCGAAGAGAAGCAAGCAAGGACCCCAGCTTGTACACACAACTTCAGATCACGCAAGAACTCTTAGGATTATTCAGACGCCGTCTTCCACAGGCGTGTGCACTGCAGCCTCAGAACCCTACTCGACATGGTTAGTAAAGAGAAAGTCTACAAGCAAGCTGTGGTCAGCCCCTGTGTTTGCTACTTACTAGCAGTTTAACCATAGGCAAGTCACCTAACTTCCCGGGCCCTTCGTCTCCCAGACTATAAAACAGGGAAACAATACCCAGCACAGACAGTCACTGTGTAAATGAAATGGCAATATGAAAATTGCTTGGTAAAGTGCCAAGTACTATCCCAGAATTGATCCTTGTAGGAAAACATTTTACCATAAGAAAAGCGAACTATCTTCTAAACCATAGAATGGTACATTATCAAACATATACTTTGAAAACAAATCCTCTGTGGCTAAAAGAAAATTAAAATCCATCCCAAAAGTCACTGAGTTTCTGAATTGGAGGAGAGAGTGTGAACAGTGTTCAAGCATTATGATTCTACCTATGTTTACAATTTGTCCTTAAGGAGCCTAGGAGTATAACTTCCACAAAGTGGTGATTCATGACAAATGACAGTTGAACACCGCTGGTTACTGCCACACAGTAACCCCAGGCAGACAGCAAGTAGAGTGATAAGGGAACTGGGGACAGCACAAAAGGCTCCTCAGGAAATTCTACCCTTTACTGAGCAATGGGCTAGCTTTACACACCCCATGTTACCTAACGTTCACAAACAATAACTGGGGACTGAATTTCCCTGAGGGCTGTAATCATGTCTACAAGTCCCACAGTACCTTGTACCATGCTACAAGGACTGATCAAAATATTCAGTGAATAAAGTTTTTAAAAAGTTATTATAGTAAAAGACACATTACCATTAATCCCCTTCAAAATATTGCCCTCCCTTCAAACACACGTATCCTCTCTCGATCTTGCCACTTTCTGAAACAGTTCTGAAAGTCCTCTTTGTGTCTTTATGAGGTGTGATCAAAAATACTGGTGAATGCTGTTGTCAAGTGCCATCCAATGGAAAGGCAGGCTCGTAAAAACATTACGGTGTGTCTTCCTTCATTTCATTCACCAGAACTGGCACCATGCAACTTCCAGCTCTTCCCCAAAGTCAAAATGACCATGAAAGGGAAATGTGAATAACAGATTCTGGATATCAAGGCAGCCAGGACAGCAAAACTAAAAACACTCATGAAAGCAGCCTTCCAAAATTGCTTCAGCGTGAAGGCCCCAGTACCACCAGAAAAAGAAAAAGAAAAAAGAAAATACTACGTGCCTGTGACTTACCCAGAGGTCCCCTTTCACTGTTTTAGAAAGAAAGTGTATATTCTTAAGGTGGGGTATAGCACCATTCCAAAAGAGAACGAGTGGACAGCTCTCTACTAGAGCTTTTGGGGGCATACTCCTGTCATCTCAGCACTCATGTATGAGCCTAGCCTAGGCTACAGAGTGACCTAGTGAGCCACTCTCTCAAAATTAAAAAATTAAATAAATAAGGCCATTGGATGTAACTCAGTTGGAAGGTCCTAGGTCTAATCCCCCGTATTGAGGAGAGGGCAGGGTGGAGAAGGAAGAGTAGGAGGAGCAAGAACTTTGCCACCCTGACCCCACATTCTTGATTCCACAGGTGATAACAGAGAAAAGGGCTGTCCAGAGAAACTGGTAAGAACCTCACTGAAGGGGTCTTGTTGAGGATACAGTACCTCCATTTTATGGGGTCCCTTATCATTCTGACACTAATGGTCCTAAATGAACAGCCTAAGTGATAACAGCTGTCACACTGTGCCAGGTAGCACTCCAAGATCACAGGCACAATGCCTGTGGCATGACACATTCACATAAAACATTCTTCAACAACTGTATCAACTATTGGTAAACTGGCCAAAACCCTACCTGTAAGTTTCTAGTATGTTTAAATTAAAATATTATTCCTTGCTTATTTATCTAGAGTAAGATACAGAAAAGATAAAGATTACGTATGACAAATGCTTTTCACTTTTGGGGAAACAACAGACACAATGATTCTAAAATCTAAGTCATCGACTTTTTCTTCTTTCATTTTTAAACTGAAGAGCTAACAAACACTTTAAAAACAACATGCAGGGCCGGTGAGATAGCTCAGAGGCATAAGCACCTGCCTCGCAAGCACGAGGTCCTGAGTTCGACTCCCAGTACCTGCACAAAAAAAAAAAATTGGGGGGCCGGTGAGATAGCTCAGCAGCATAAGCACCTGCCTGGCAAGCGCGAGGTCCCGAGTTGGACTCCTGGAACCCACATATGAAAAAAGGACCGGTGACATCGCTCAGTGGCACAGGCGCCTGCTGGCGCGCGAGGTCCTGAGGTCGACCCCCAGTACCCACAAAAAAAAAAATTTTTTTGTTTAAAAAATAAACATGCATTCTGCAAGTCTATAAATGTGCACCTGAGTTTCAACATATAGTCATGAGAAAATATTAGGAAGCACCCTTTTTGAGAAATAAACTAACTTCTCAACTAACCCTAATAATACACTTATCCATATTAGCTAAACCATTTGCTGTGAACCACACTTACCTGCTTCAGCTAGTCACTATATACCTGATACAAAAACGATTAGATAACTGCAGAAATGTTCTAAATGAATTATCTCCATAGCCCCGTTTATTCCCCTGTTGAAAGTACTGTTTACTTCCTTAAATAAATTGGGTTTCAGCTAAGCACATGAAAAGCTAGTCAAGGGGAAAGGCTATCATCATCTCCAGTTCTGTGGCATTAACTATCTATTTAAAATGTGTTTAAGACAGCGGTAGTGGCGCACGCATGTAATCCCAGCACTTAGGAGGCTGAGGCAGGAGGATTGCCCCAAGTGCAAGGCTAGCCTGGGCTACATACTGATATCAAGACCAGCCTGATTCACATAGCGAGATCCTGTCTAAAATAAAATAAAATAATAAAATAGGTGCTCAAACGCCTGCCAGTGTAAAAAGATATTTCAAGAAAAGAGGGCCTTTACATAAAATTGGCGAGCAAGTGCACCAATGAATGATTCCAAAGAGCAGTAAGTCATAAGATTCCAGGTCTTGGAACGAACAAAATATGCCCCTTCTCAAATCTGGCAACAAATGCTAAAAGAAGCTACAGCTTTCGACCAAGGAACAAGGACAGTTCCCATCCATAACTTTTGGCGATGAACGCAGATCTTAGGCTTCTGGCAGGTCCCACACACTAAAAATGAAACCGGATCTTCCAATTCCCAGCCAACAGATCCCAGCATTAAATGAAAAGTGCAACCAACATGCATCACCCGAATTCACTTAAGGAAAACGGAAAGCTATAAAAGGACCAAGTAGTTCTCCAATCACTCCGGCTAAGCGCTGGTTCTTAACCTACTTAGGGTTAGGTTCGGTCTAAATTCGCGTGAGGGCACTTCCTCCTTCTGCACTTGGGCACATGGGTCTCAAAGCTCCTCAAAGACGGCTCCAGACCGCTGAGGACAGCCCACAGCCACCCCGAGGACTCGCCACCATGCGGGGAAGACCACTAGGGACAACTTGGGGCGCTCACGAAGAGCGGCGACTCACGAGGGCAAACAGGGTAGAGGCGGAAGCTCAAGGTGACCTGGGTCCGGGGTCGTCTGACGTCCGAGACCCTCTCCCTATTCACGAGGCCTCCCAACGCCACCCTCGGGTACCTGTCACCGGCCGCGCAGCCGCGGCACACGCGCCGCTCGCGTCCCCCTTGCTGCCCATGCCGGGGCTGCACACCGTCCACTACAGCCTGCGACAACGCCGGGGCGGGGCGGGGCGGCGGCGGCGGCGGAGGCTGCGCCAGTGAGAGGCCGACACGCGCCTTTCCCGCGGCGCGACTCGCGAGCCGGTCTCTCAGAGAAACACCCCAGCTGCCAGCCGCCCCTTCACTTCCGCTTCCTGAAGGCGAAGGCCGGAGGACTTCCTCCCACCGAGTAGCGGCCCGGGCAGCCCAGAGCGTCGCGCGGCCGCCTTCTGGCCCCCGGGGAGGCCCCGCCCCTTAGTCGCTCCCGCCCTCGAGGCGAGCGCGGTTAGGCGTCACCGAGGTCTTGGGAAGGTGCCTGGGGCGGGTGACTGAGGTCCGAGAGCTTCACCAAGTGGGCGTTTAACTCCCCGCGCACCCCGATTTGGGCTCTGAAACTTACTCCCTTCAGCCTTTCTGCTAAAAGCACTGTGGCACAATAAGGGACGAGTTGTTTTGATGTTTCTGAGTATCTTGGACTTTATCCGAAACCCTAAAATTCGATAGCTTACGTTGCAGGCAGTACGGGGGGAGGGTAATTAAATTATAGAGCAGATTCTTTTATGCGGGCAATCACAGTTTAGTCTACAGGGATTACGTTGTCCTTTGGATTTTTTTTTCCAAATATAGATCAATATAAAACTGTCTTGGAATATGAAACACTGGACAAATCGTTCAACCAACCCAAAAATGAATGCCTCTTTGGAGGGTATATTTTAACTATGAAGTCAAAATGAGCTAAAAATCAAAATACGTTCAGAAAGACATTGAAAGGATTACAATTGTTACTGACATTTAATGGTTTTTTCGGTTTTTTAACTTTTTAAAATTTTTATTAGTACATGTTTACAGTACTCGCAGTTCACAATCATCTTGGAGAGCGGGTACATGTACATACTACAGCTTGTTTCTTTTTTTTAATCCCCTTCTTCCCCTTCTGTTCCCCCCCTCTAATTCCTCTACCTCGATTTTCATTTTTAGTGATATTATTAATCTTAGCTCATGGTGTTCTGGTCTTTTGAGACAGGGTCTCGCTATGTAGCTCAGGCTGGCCTTGAACTTGTTACTGACTTTTGGTTATATGACACAAAGAACCTTTCCCTAAGGATGCTAGACTAAAACCTTTGCTTAGTGTAATAGCTGAATATTTCTGCTGTGCGGCTCTGGCTCACTACTGGGTTTTCTGTTCCTTGCTGTGAAAAAAAAATTTTTTTTTTTTTGTTTAAGAACTGGCAATGAGCATTTTAAAACTAATTTCTTGAGGGTGCTTTTGTGTAAATAGCTCTCCATAGGGTATTTCCTAACCTTTTTTTTAAGATCAGGCCAGATGATGCTTCCCTTACAAAGGAATTGTTGGTGGGGTTGTAACAGCGTCAGACGAAATGCTTCGCTTGTTCTGAAGCAACAGGGTCAATCCCTAGCAGAAAAAGAAATTTCTTTTTAATTCAACACATTACAGTGCTGGTTGTTTACTTCTTTCTTTCTTGTTTCTTTTGTTAACTTGGTCTTCTGCTTTGTAATACATGAAAAAAAAAGTCTTAGTTTGAACAAAACTGGTGAGAGAGAGCAAAAAGAAAGTTGGATTTTAGTTTTCTAAGCCTTCCTCTGAGAAGTGCTATCTTATTTGAACAAAACACCTTCTTATACTTTTATCCTTTTATTTTGAAATAATTACAAGTGCGTAAGAAGCCTGTTTGTTGAGGGCAACATCTAGAATATCTCCCCAAAGCCTCAGGTGTTCAGATGTAGGGCTTTTGGAAAGCAGTTGGATCCTGAGGGCTCTTTATGACCGATCATCCCTGATGAATGCGTGGCTGTACCATTTTACATTCCCACCACAATAATGGAGATATCCAGTTTCTTTGTATTATTACCACCATTTGGTATTGTCACCATTTTTTTTTGTTTCAATATTTTGATAGTCTATATATTTTGATAGTTATGGTCTTAATATGTATTTCTCTAATGGCTAGTAATGTTGAACATATTGTCATGTGTTCATTTAGCATCTGTTATGGTTTCTATGGAGCTGTCCCCCTAAAGCCTTATGCAATCATAGCATTATGGCCAACTTGCAGTTAGGAGGTGGAGCCTTGTCCCAAGAGGCGGGTCACTGTTGGCATGACAGAGGTTAGACAGAATCACCTTCCCAGCACTTCCCTTCACTCTCTCCTTCTAGGCTGCCATGAGGTAAGCAGCTTTTTCCTCCGCCATGCCCCTCTGCAATGCTGTTTCTTCTTTGGAGCCTGCTGACCATGGACTGATATGTGGGCCAAAATAAACCTCTCTTCCTCTATTTATTTATTTATTTATTTATGTATTTATTTTTTTATGTATTTATTTTTATGTATTTATGTATTTATGTATTTATTTATTTATGTATTTATTTTGAGACAGGGTCTCACTCTGCAGTTTAGGCTGGTCTTAAACTCACTATGTACCCAAGGCTGTGCTCATCAGTCTCCCAAGCTTGTATACCCAAGTGCTGGTATTACAAGCATGCACCACAGCACCCAGTTCACTCTCTCCTCTTTAAGTTGTAGGGGTTGGGTTCTGAGTCCCAACGAGGAGTTAAATGCCTAAGACACCACTTCTGTATGATTTGGTGAAATGCCTGTTCAAGACCCAAAATAGCAAAAGTAATCCTAAGTAACAACAGCAAAGCAGGAGGCATTGCAATCCCAGATTTAAAGTTATATTACAAAGCTGCAGTGATAAAAACAGCATGGTAATGGCACAAAAACAGATATGTGGATCAATGGAACAGAATAGAGGATGCGGAAACAACTCCAGGCACATTCAGCCATTTGATCTTTGACAAAGGGGCCAAAAACATAAGCTGGAGGAAAGATAGCCTCTTTAACAAATAGTGCTAGGAAAACTGGATATACACATGCCCATCTCTCTTACCATGTACTAAACTAAAAAAAAAAAGAACAAAATGGACCAAAGACATAAATATTAAAATAGAAAAACTTAATTTGCTGAAATATAAAATAGGTAAAACTTTTGAAGGTATAGGCATAGGCAAAGACTTTCTGAACAGAACCCCAATTGCACAAGAAATAATGCCTAGAATCAATAAGTGGGATCATATCAAATTAAAAACCTTCTGCACATCAAAGGAAACAACCAGGGCCGGTGAGATGGCTCAGCGGTGTAAGCGCCTGCCTGGCAAGCACGAGGGCCTGAGTTCGACTCCCGGTACCAACCTACAAAAAAAGGGCCGGTGATATCGCTCAGTGGCACGGGTGCCTGCTGGCGTGCAAGGTTCTGAGGTCGACCCCCGAAACCCACAAAAAAAAAAAAAAAAAAAAAAAGGAAAAACCAACAGAGTGAAAAGAAAACCTATAAAATGGGGAAAAATTTTTTGCCAGCTATTCCTCAGAGAGAAGACTAACATCTAGAATACATAAAGAACTCAAGAAAGTTAGACCCCCCCAATAAAAGACTCAATCAAAAAATGGGCAACCAAAATGAACAGACACTTAGAAGAAGTACAAATGGCCAACAGTGACATGAAAAATATTGAACATTACTGGCTATTAGAGAAAAGCAAATTAAAACAACACTGAGATACAATCTTATTCCAGAAAGAATGGCCATCATCAGGAAATCAAATAATAACAAATGCTGGCAAGGCTGTGGAGAAAAAGGAACCCCTATACGTTGTTGGTGGGAATGTGAACTAGTACAACCATTATGGAAATCAGTGTGAAGATGTCTCAAAAAAAATTAAAACTAGAAATTCCACTTGACCCAGCTATTCCCCTTCTAGATATCTTCCTAAAAGAGTTGAACACAGTGTATTACAGGGACACATGCTTATAGCAGCACAATTCATAATAGCTAAATCTTGGAAGCAGCCATCAACAGCAAATCCATTAACACTGGCTGAAGTCATCAACACATGAATGAAGAAAATGTATTTATACACAATAGAGTACTACTCTGCCATAAAGAAAGATTAACTTGAGTCATTTGTAGGTAAATGGAGGAAACCTGAGACCATAGTAGTAAGTGAATAAGTGTTGCATGGTGTCTCTTATATGAGACTCAAAAAATATAAATAAAGAGCAAAATAAAAGATAGGTAAGTAAGAAGTAGGGAGGTCTTTTTCAAACCGATGGGGAAATAAGAGATGGAAAGAAGGGAAGGGAAAAGGGATAGGAAAAAAAGAATTAAGAAAAAAGGGAAATAGAGCTTTTGCAAATGGGATGGGGTTCAAGTGTTGGAAGGAGCAGGGAGGGATGGGAGGGTTAAGAGATGTAAAAAAGGATTAAGATGTGCCCTGCACATGAACAAACTCCCCACAATGAATGTAATCATCGGGCATTGCAAACGTGGACTAATAAAAAATGTACATTTTGAGGTTTTTTTGCTTTGTTTTGTTTATTTTGTTTGGTTGTTGTTTTGTTTTGATGTGCATTGTTTTGACTTGGTGTGGTTCTTTGAAACAAGGTCTGACTATGTAATCCAGGGAGTCCTTGAACTCACAATCCTCCTGCCTCAGTCTCCTGAGTGCTGGGATTATACCACCACACCTGGAAACCACACCTGGATACCACACCTGGATACCACACCTGGCTTACATTTTTATTGAAGCAACTGCCAAATTATTTTCTCCAATGATTGTACCATTATACATTCCCACCACTGATTTTTGTGTTTTTACATGCATATTTTATAAAAAGAAGTCCAATATAATTCTTATTCTTCTTTCCCTATAAGTAAGGTGGATTTTCTTTCTCTGACTTCTTTCAAGACTTTTCTCTTCACTGTGGTTTCTGTAGCTTGGATCTGACATGTGTACATGTACATTTTTAGTTGTATATTCTATGTGGTGTTTTCTGAGCTTCCTAGATTTGTAGTTTGGTTTCTGCATTAAATTTGGAAAAATTCTTCATTGTTATTTCAAAAATGTCTTCTGCATCTTTTTCTTCTTATGGTATTCCCATTGTGTATATGTTATATTTTTTGTAATTATCTCATAGATCTTGGGTATTCTGTTTTGGTTTTTTTTTTTTTTTTTTGTGGGTACCAGGGGGTCGACCTCAGGACCTCGCGCGCCAACAGGCGCCCGTGCCGCTGAGCGATATCACCGGCCCCTTTTTCGTATGTGGGATCCGGGAGTCGAACTCGGGCCCTCGCGCTTGCCGGGCAGGCGCTTAAGCCGCTGAGCCATCTCACCGGCCCCTTCTGTTTTGGTTTTATCCTTCTTTTTCTCTTTGCATTTCGGTTCAGGCTGTTTCTATTTTCACTGATTCTTTCCTTAAACCATATCCACCAGTCACCCTAATGATCAGCCCATCAAAGACCTTCTTTTACCTTCTTTGTTTTGCTTTCTTTCTTTCTTTCTTTGTGGTTTTTCATGTGTTTGTTTTGCAGTACTGGAGATTGAATCCAGGACCTTCACACTGAATTACATTCTTTCATTTCGTTTTATGACAGGGCCTAACTAAGTTGCCCAGGCTGGCCTTGAGCATGCCATCCTCCTGCCTCAGTCTCCCAAGTAGCTGGGATTACAACCATGCATCACTGAGCCTGCCCATTCTTTTAATTTCTGTTACAGTGTTTTGATTTTCTTTCTTTTTTTGTGACAGGGTCTCACTTTGTAGTTCAGGCTGGGCTTGAACTCACTATGAAGCCCAGGCTGGCCTCAAACTCTCAGCAATCTCCCTGCCTCGGCCTCCCGAGTACTGGGATTGCAGGTGTGTGCCACCACGCCCAGCTCCCATCTATTCTTGTATGTCATCCACTTTGTCCATCGGAGCACTTAGATTGTCAAAGTTATTTTAAATTAGTCTGTGAATCCTACAATCTTTATCTGAGTATGGTTCCCATGCTTGCTTTGTCTCTTCAGCTGGGATTTCTCCTTGCCCTTCGGCATGCCTGTAATTGTTTTGTTGAAAGCTGGACATCTTGTATTGGTAAAAGAAACTAAAGCAAATAAGCCTTAGGCCTTTGTCATGCAGCATGTGCAGGGTTTATTGGGTACTTATCCCCACCCCTTGGCCAAACGTGAGGGAATTTTTCTAGGCTTTTCGCTGTGAGAACCCGGAGAGGCTTCTGGAGCAAACCCCACAAAAGTAGGGGGCCCCCTTATTCTAAGTGCTCAGGAGCTTTTAATTCTCAAGCTAGTCCACAGTCAGCCTCTAGAAGTTTGCCAGAATTACTGCTTAAGCCTTCCTACTCCTTACTGAACCCATGGGGCTGCTTGGAGTAACTTAATCTTTCTTCTGCGCGTCTGCTTCTCTGTTTTTGGAGTGTCTGGTTGTCCCGACTTCAATCCCCCGTTGATTTTCAGATTGAATAGATTTTTCTTGCATGGGGGGGATGGACAATGTCCGGGCTTCTTATAGGTAGAGCGGAAACTGGAAGTCCAAGGCTCAGAACACTTAAAGACGAACGTGTAGAGATCCCAGGTCTCCAGGCCAATGCTGTTCAATAGAAATAAAATGTGGGCCATATGTGCATACTCAGCACATGCTTTATCATTGAGCTACACCCCAGCCCCACATATGTAATTTCAAATTTTCTAGTAACCACATTAAGAAAGTACAAAGAAATTACATGTACAAAAGTACATGTAATTATAAAATGTTACTAAGATAGTTTACACTTTCTTGCGTGCTAAGTCTTTGAAATCCAGTACACATTGTACTATGGACAGCACATTTCCATCATCAAAAACTCAGTGCTCGATACCACAGCTCTGCTACCTCCTCACTCCGCATCACAAAGAACAGTAATCACGCTCTGAACGCACTCATCAGTCCGAGCCCTTGAACGCACACGCCTGCCCTGCGCTTTTCCCCACTGCCCCAACCACACCCCCTCGTTTACCCACAAGCTTTCTCAGACCCCTCATCCCTCCCTCCGTCCGCATCATCTCTTCCTACACACCACATTTGAGGTCCACTCCCCAAACCATTACCCTTTCTCCTTCACCTACTCTCCTTTTTTCCAATTCTATGTTTGTGTAGAGTCTGCATTCTCCCAGCAGGCACCAGCGCGTGAGGTATCATTTAGTTCAGTGCTACATCCTCAGCCCCTGGGACAGCACTCCAGCAATACTGGATTCCGCAGGAGTAGCTCCTGGCTGCAGTTCCTGCTCTGTCCTTGGAGCCCACTCAGCTGAGGCGTCCTGTTGTTGCTACTGTCCTCATGCCGTCAGCTTGTGGGGCAAAGGATGTGCCCTGATACCAGTCAGTGGCCCCTGAGCTGCTGGACAGACAGAGCATGGAATCTTCCAGATTTGGAAGCTCTGTTTCTCATGCAGAAAGTTAAGATTTTGCTTGACTTTGTGCACCTTTTCCTTTAAGAATGGGCTGAGGAGTGGACAGATCCATTAGGAGAATAAGGTCCTACAGGGCTGCTGCCCAACAGTCAGACCCAGACCGCCCAATCCTCTTAAGCCAACCAAGGCCTTGCTGGAGATCCCCATGAAGAAACTTTTGGCAAAAGAAATTGCCTAGCCGGGCATGGTGGCGCACACCTATAACCCCAACACTTAGGAGGTTGAGGCAGGAGGATCACTGAGAGTTTGAGGCCAGCCTGAACTACATAGTAAGACCTGTCTCAAACCCCCCCAAAAAAATTTCCCTAAAAATAATTTCATAAAGATAGTAAAGATAGAGTTTCTAAAAACAGCCATCTGCATTAACCACAAATACCTAGTTATAAGTATAATTATGAACTCTGTCTTGTCTATGGACTGTCTTGTCTATGGAGACTTCCATGACTTTCCTCCTAGCCTTTTAGCTATTGTATTTTTCTATCAAATCAATTATATTTTTGGCCTTCTCTCATCTCTGTTAACTGGCTCCATAATGGCCTGTAGGCTTTTGTGTGTGTGTGCGTGTGTGTGTGGTGAGTGTGGTGCTGGGCGTGAGCCCAGGGCCTGGCGCATGCTAGGCGAGCACTATACAACTGAGCACCATCCGCAGCCCTCATAACGTACACTAATGTATAGAAAGGAACTGAACGTTTTTGGAGGCTTTTTGGTCGATCAGTTCGCACTGTAGGTAACGTGCTGGGCACCACCTGAATCCACACAGTTGGCCCTACTCGGTTGTGTGAGAGCCTCTGCCTGCCTCGTGCCTCCTGGACTAACCTGTGGTTCTTCGAGCTGATGCGCACTCACGTTTATCACAGTGTCCACGTGCTCCCACACAGATGCCTACTGGCTCCTGCGGTGGCCTCCAGACCTTCAGAACTCACCCTCTCTCCCAGTTATGTAATCACCACTCGACAGCGCCATGTAGCACCTCGATCTTACTAAATTGTTGGAGGAGGCTTTAAGATTGGTCCAAAGGGAAGAAGGAATTAAACATTTGGACTGCAAGTCATAAAAACCAAACTGGTGGGACACACCCAGAGAAAGAGAGGGAAGCAATGTCGAGACAGATCTTAAGGCCAGAAACATGGCTCTAAAAGGAGCTACAGGTAGGAGTCCCGATTTATGTAAATGAGAGGTTTTCATCAGGCCGGGGGTTGGGTATCTACAGAAACTGCGGAGCAAGTGCTGGGAGCTGGCTGTGGTCTGAGCGTGCTCCCCAAAGTCGTGTGCGCTTGAAGCTTGGTCCTCAGTCTGGGGATGCTGAGCTGGTGAACTGCGAAGAGGTACGGCCTGGTGGAAAGTGCTTAGGTCCCTGGGGTGCCGCCTGAAGAAAGAATTATTTCCGGTCACATAGAGTAAATTAGTTCTCCCAAGAGTGAGTTGTTATAAAAAGAGTGAGCCTGACCCCTAAATGGCTGCGACTTCCTGTCTCGACTTCGATCTCTTCTGTACACACTCCCTCCACTGTGTTGCCATCTGCCAGGAGGGCCAAACAGATGGGGCCACCCAGCCTCCAGCACCATGGCAAAAAAAGACCACCTTTCTTTATAAAGTATCCAGCCTCAGATATTTTATATCATCCCTGGTATAACACTTGAAAATTGACTAATAGAAGTCTGAAGAAAACCGGATTCACCTCTGAGGAGACTCTGTGTATGCTTTTCGGTAAACTTGAAGGAACTATCAGTACACGAGATCACCAGAGAAGCTGGTGGTAGAGAGCAAAGTTGGATATTAATGTTTTCTGTCCAAATGGGAAAGCAGTACACGTCACCAGATATTTACAGTGGTGTGCCACATCTGTGAAAAAAGGAAACACCCATGCTTCAAGTTTGTGAGACAGAATATGGACTGAAAAGGCAGTGTGGTCACTGAGTTACTGGTCTCTGCAGACTGCCCAGCCCAGGGGGATCTTGCTCAGCCACAAAAAGCAGAAGCTACTCCAGAAGAGGAAGACGGGAACGTCTGGGAGGTACAGAGGGGAGATCACTGAGGTCAGGATTTGGGGGTTGTTTTCCTTCCCATGCTTAGAGTTTGGAAAGAAGGAAAATACTGCAGGCGAACAGGCAGTCTTATCAAAGCGGGTTCCAATTTTCACTCACCTGTCCCAGAGCCCTCTCCAATCTATTGTCTGGCACACTGTGTGTTCTGTCTTTGGGCTCGGAATTGGCAACAGACACCTGGCACACCCATCTTCTGTGGTGTGGCACGCCTCCCCGCCGCTGAGTGGTGCTGCGGTTCCTGCCATCAGAGGCGGAGTCTGTCTCTCACCCCTGGAGTCTGGGCTGGCCTTGGGACTGCTTTGATCAAAAGCATATTGTGAATACACCATTCTCGAACTTGCCGCCCTAGGAACCGAGGGACCTGGCAGCTTCTACTTTTGTTTTCAAGACTCAGTCTCTATGTAAAGAAGCCCTCGCCTACCCTGCTAGAGAAAGGGACTCCTGCATGTTTGTTTTTTTGTTTTGGTTTGGTTTGCTTGTCTTTGGCAGGGCTTCATGCATGCTAAGCAGGCATTCTACAATTTAACTACATCTCCTTGCCCAGCATGCATATGAGGAAAAAAAAAAATTTTTTTTCTGTTAGATTTAGGCTTATGTATGTACATTTTATTGATTAAAAAAAGAGTAGGAGTATTGAACTGCTTTTTGGGGGGTGGGGCAGTACTGGGAATTAAACCCAGAGTCTTCACACTGAGCCCTTTTTTATTTTTATTTTAAGACAAGGTTTCCCTAAGTTGCTAAGATGCTCAGGCTGGGCTCAAATTTGGGATCCTCCTGCCTCAGCTTCTCAGAGTGCTGAGATTATTGGTGTGCACCACCATGCCTGGTCTGGATTTTTTTCTTTAACATACTTAAGGAAAAGATGCAGGACTTTTAGGGAAAAGCCTTATAAACCTCCATCTGGCACTTTCTCCATAGGCTTAAAGAGTCATTTGCTCTTCCAGATGGTTTTGAATGTCTATACATAAATTTGAGTACAGACAATAGCACATAGCGCTCATGTTTAGGTGTAAACACAGAAGAATACCAAAGATACAAAGGCGACAAACCCAGCCAATCTTTACTGGTAATTTGTTAGCTGTGAAAAGGAAAACCCGAAAGTGGCAGACAGTAGATCTGTGGTGCTGGGACTCGGATGCAGGCTCTCCCTGGGCCAGTGTGACTGGGCTCTGCGCTGTGTGGATGAGGCGCAGTTTCTGGGTCTTTTGTGATGGCATAAAGACATGATCACGCAGAATTAAAATCACACAGCCGTTCTGGCCAGAGCACCATTGTTACAGTTTCAATCCTGAGTGTCCCCCAAAGTCCATGTGTTGAGATCTCATTCCCCGACCCACTGCACTACTGGGAGTGGGACAACCTTTAGAAATGGGGGCCTAGCAGGTGTGCCCTTGAAGGAGGATCAGGGTCCTGGCCCCTTTCTCCCTCCCTGTCTCTCTCTGTCTCTGCCTCTCTCCCTCCCTCTCTCTCTGTCTCTGTCTCTCTGTCTCTGTCTCTGTCTCTGTCTCTGTCTCTCTGTCTCTCTCTCTCTCTCTGTTTCTTGGTTGTCCTGAGGTGAGCAGGCTCAGGCTCCTTTCCCATGCATTTCCACCACGATGCATTACCTTGCCACAGGCCCATAGCAACAGACCCAAGCAAACAGACTGTAACCTCTGAAACCATGATCTAAAGTAAAACTTTCCTCCTTTTAAAATGTTTAACTCAGGTATTTTGTCACAGAGCAGAAAGCTTCCTACCGCAGCCATGGGAGGACTTCCTACCCATTTATAGCTACAAATCTGTCTGTAAATCTTTTTTGCTTTGGGTCCCAGGTTACAGCATCAGTCTGGGCTGAGCGTCCTCTCTGCTCCTGCCCAGGCCTCCCAAGTAGGAAAGACAGGATTTTTGGTTAGTTATAAATTTTGGCAGATTTATAACTTCATTGGACGATCGGAGTTCATTCGCAGACCCATGGTCTGTAGATTTTTGAAAGTGGCAGCAGGTATGTCGGTTACCAAAGCATAAACCTGGTTTGATGAATCTTCATCCCCATTGTTTTCTGGACATCTGGACAACCGCAAACCGACATGATGTGAAGTGTTCCATAGTCTGTCAGCCCAGACGTCCTCGTCAAGCCAGGTGTTGATGCACACGCATATCTAGAGTCCCCATTTCCTTCCTGGCAAAGTTTCGTGTCTCTTTGAGTGCCTGAGGGGCACACTTCTGAAGCCAGACTGCACATATGTGCGTGTGAATGCTGGTGGAGTCCGCTGAGCACCTCCTCCTGGCAGAACGCCCTCTTCTCGAGACTCCTCACGGGGCCCCAGGCTGTCTTGTATCAGCTGCCCGGGAAGCGCTACACACTCTCTGTCACTGGTGTCCCAAGCCCCCAGGCCACGGTGGCCTTTGGAGAGAGGCAGGAGGGCTTTGAAGGACAGAACACCTATGTCAAAAGCCACTAAGCAGGTCTCTGTATACCTCTCTCTTATGTGTGGTCATGTTTTTTGTTATTTAAAAAAAAATAACCTGGTTAAAGAAAAGTTGGGAAACTCAGACAAAAACGTCACACATAACTCCATCATTCAATATATCTTCACTTTAAATCTTCAGTACGCTTCTTTCTAGGTATTTGTTTTAGATATAAAATGTAAAATCTACTTTGAGCTCTTGTTCTCACTTGATCCATGGACAATTACATGTTGATCCCTCTCCTAAGTCATCATATTTTTTGGCATAAAGTTCATAATACTCCCCTTCTGTCCTTTTAATGCCTGTAGAACGTTTAGCGAGGTTACTTTCTGGTATTAATAGTTTCTGTATTCTCCTCTTTTTCCTAGTCAGTCTAGTTAGAGATTTATCAGTTTTTATTGCTCTTCTCAAAGAACCAGCTTTTGCTTTCATTGGGATTTTCTATCAATTTTTTGTTTTTCATATATGTTTGCTCTAATATTTATTTTTTTCTTTTTTGCATGCTTTGAGTTTAATTTGCTTCTCTTTTTCCTCTTTCTCTCTTTCTTTTTTTTCTTTTTGAGACAGGGTCCTGCTATGTAGTTCAGGCTGGCCTTGAACTCATGGCAATCTTCCTGCCTCAGCCTCTTTTTCTAGTTTCTTAAAGAGAAACCCTAGATCATTGATTTAAGGCTGTTCTGTTTAATGCTCTAAATTTTCCTCTAAGTATATCTTTAGTTATGTTCTGCAAATTTTAATATTTTCCATTTTTATTTTCTAAATTCTCTTATTTCCTTTTTGGTTAATGGGTTATTTATAAGTGTGTTTAACTTCTATTTAAGAATTTCTCAAATATCTTTCTCTTTCTGTTTAATCCTGTTTTAAGAATATACTTTGCATAATTTCAATTATTTTAAATTTGTTAAAGTTTGCTTTACAGCCAGGAATATGATCTATCTTGAATATTCCAAGTGCACTTAAAAAGAATGTATACCCTGCTCTTCTCAAATGCATGTTTGTAAATATTAATTAAGTCAGACTGGTTGATTATGCTTTACAGGTCTCCTATATTCTTACTGGTTTTCTATCTGCTTTTTACATTAACAACTGAGAAGTATTCAAGACTCTGACTATAATTATGGATATACATATGTCTCCTTTTAGTTTTTTTTTTTTTTTTTTGTGGTACCGGGGGTCAACCTCAGGACCTCGCGTGCCAGCAGGTGCCCATGCCGCTGAGCGATATCACTGGCCCTTTTTTCGTACGTGGGTTCCAGGAGTCGAACTCGGGCCCTCGCGCTTGCCAGGCAGGTGCTTATGCCACTGAGCCATTTCACCGGCCCTCCTTTTAGTTTTTTCATTATTTGCTATGTGTATTTTATTTTACTGTCACTGTGTGTGTGTGTGTGCACGTGCACACACTCTAGGGGTCTAACCCAGGCCTTGTGAATGCTAAATTCCCATGAGTTCTATCACTTAGCTATGCCCACCAAATATTTTATATCAGTTTCTTTATTCTCTTCTAACTGTCATGATGCTTTCAAGAGGCTTAGGCCTCCAGCTGGACTCATGCAGGACATTGCCACGGGATCCGGGATCTCAGCTGTATTCTTTGGCTCTGTAGTGCATGGACAGATCTCCCGCACTCTTTTGCATTTCACTCTTTGGGTGAGTATTATAAAATAATCCTATAAATTATGTTGTCCTGTATTTAATCGTTTCCCTTGTAAACCCTGACTACAACATATGTTGACCCCTTCATCATACTATAAACTTTCTCTTTATTCTGCTAAAATTTCTTGTCCTGAAGCATGTTTTGTATATATTAAAGTGGCCAGGAAGCTAGGTTTCTAGTTATGTGTTTGCTTTTAGTGTTTGCATTGCATATCCTCTTCCACTGTCTAATTTAACCTTATCTACTATGCCACTACATTTAATATGGGTTTCTTCTGGGCAACATATATACGAATTTTGCTCTGTTACCCAATATAATAACACTCTTAATTAATTAGAATGTTTTGGCCAAGTGTATTCATTACAATTACTGATTAGTACTTTTATTTTTAATTTTTTTAACAGTAGCAAGGTTTTATGTTTATTAAAGATAGGAAAAGAAACAAGCTCTGCAGAGCAAGCTTGGGCCATGTAAAAGTGGGAGAATAAATACACCACACAGGACAAGAGTGGGCTACTGTGACAGAACATGATAGCAAAGAAATCAGTGTCAGCTGTCCTTTTTGAATCTGATTGTCCTTTCAAAAACTTGCTCGAGTTTTCGCAAGAAGTCATGTGCAGGGCTTTGGGAACTGTTCTGAGCATGTGTTCAGGGATTTTGTAATTAGCAGGTCACACCTACTTCTCCAGCCAGTTCAGCCACATCCTAGTCTTTTGCCTCACTTTCCCCTGAGAGACACAAATCCCCATAATTCTTTATGGGGTGCTGAGAGAGTGGAGGTCTCCTTCTTCACATAGCTACTTGCTGCTGAAAGGGGCTGAAGGCCCAGCCTCTGGGGTTTACGTGCTCTCCAGCTGTCTTGGGCGGCTGTGGCTCATGGGCTGGGTTGAAGGGAAAAAAACCTGTCAGAAGACAATGAGAAGAGTGTCAGTGTTTGCACAAGCTGCCTGCTTGATGGGAGAAAGCTTGGTGAATTTGTCAGGAAAGTAACTTTATTATTAGGTTGGGGGTGCAGAGCTCAAATACGAGAGGAAGCCAGTCAGATTTCCACACTTCCTATGGGGGAGACAGTACAGAAAAGAGGTGTATTAAATAAGTTACCAAGAGCCCAAGAGCCACACTTGTAGCAGGATTACCCACATTATGGATCTGATTAAAAACAGGAGTCTTAATACAGGTATCCATTACTTATCTGTACCCAGAGAAGTACTGGAGTCTTTCTTTTTGGGGGGTCGGGGGAGACAGGGTATTGCTATGTAGTTCAGGCTGGACTTGAACTCACTTTGTAGCCCAGGCTGACCTTGAACTCATGGTGATCCTCCTGCCTCAGCCTCCCAAGTGCTGGGATTACAGGCGTGCACCACCACACCCAGCCAGAATCTTGCTTTTGGAAGAGGAGTGTCAGGTCTTCCAGAGGTTAGCAGGAGTAGCGTTCTTTTCTTGGGTAGTCTTTTCCTTCAGACAGTTCAAGTGGAGCTCGCTTTATCCTGCTCCTGGCTGGCTGTGCCAAGTATGTTACCAGAGTTTGGAGTGCTGGAGCCTCTTTCTAGAGGTAGTTTCCAGGTTCTTTCTGTCCTGGGCAAACAATTGATTAAGACAATCACAAACAGTGGCAAGGTATTACATTATTAAAGGTAGGAAAAGAAACAGCATCTCCAGAGCAAATCTGGGCCAAGTAGAAGTGAAATAAGTACACTCTATAGGATGAAAATAGGCTATTTTGAGAGAACACAATATATTTCTTTTTAGCAAATTGTTTTGCTCTTGGTTTTTGCTATACTGGGGATTGAACCCAAATTCTCACACATGCCAGGCAAACACTTTACCACTGAGCTACAACCTCAGCCCCCAGGCCATTGTCATTTCAACCTATTTTTCTTGATCATCCGTCAATTAGTCTTCATTTCTTTTTTTTTTTTTTTTTTGTGGGTACCGGGGGGTCGACCTCAGGACCTCGCGCGCCAGCAGGCGCCCGTGCCGCTGAGCGATATCACCGGCCCCTTTTTCGTATGTGGGTTCCGGGAGTCGAACTCGGGCCCTCGCACTTGCCGGGCAGGCGCTTAAGCCACTGAGCCATCTCACCGGCCCATAGTCTTCATTTCTAAGATGAGTTTCTCACTTTTTCCTACTTCTTTCCTAAGGTAAATCAAGTCTCTTAATTTCTGCCTATTTTGTTTTTAATTTTTGATATTTGGATTCAAAGAAATACTTTGGAATGCGGTTTAAAGAGAATCAATTTAGGTTGGACCTTGTGTTACAATTTTATCTACTTCCTCATTATTTGGTGGGCAAGGAATTATCACCTGAAGTATTTTATTTTATTTTATTTTGATTTAATTTAATTTTTTTTTTGAAACAGGGTCTCGCTATGTAGTCCAGTTTGGCGTTAAACTCACTATGTAGCCCAGGCTGGCCTCGAACTCACTACAGTCCTTCTGCCTCAGCCTCCAGAGTGCTGGGATTACAGGTTTGCACCACCATGCCTGGTTTAATTAATTAATTAATTAATATTTTTTTCAGTACTGGGGATAGAACCCAGGGGTGCTCTACCACTGAGCTTCCTCCCCAGCCCTTTTTATTTTTATTTTGAGAAGAATTTCACTGAGTCGCCCAGGCTGGCCTGAAACCTGCAATGCTCCTGCCTTACCCTCCCAAGCAGCTGGGACTACAGGCACTTTGCTACCTTGCCCACCTAAATTATTTTCATTCTCATTTTCTATTCTCCCTTTATAACAGCTGTGTACAAGTTTAGTTCATTCTTGTCTTTCTACTTACAGAATTTAGAATGATTTACAAGATTCCCAGTTCAAAGGCACTCATTTTTACCAGTACAATACTGTACAATTTCTTTTTTCAATTTTTATTAGTACAAGTTTGTAGCACATAATGATCATATGCCTTGTGTGGAGTTAGTACATGTACATAACACATCTTAATTCTTTTTCTTCATCCCTCTCCCCTCTCGCTCTCCCTCCCTCCATCTCTTGGTGCTCTTCCCATTTGCAAATGATCTATCTCATGGGGTATGGCTGAGGCAGGAGAACCCCAAATTTGAGGCTGGCCTGGGCCACATAGTGAGTTGGAGGCCAACTTGAACTACATAGCAAGACTCTGTCTTAAAAAAGAAAAAGGTCTATCTCCCTTTTTCTCCTATTATCTATCTTTTATTTTGCTCTTTATTTATATTTTAGATCACTCATATAAGAGAAACCATGTAATATTTAAGCTTATGTGCCTGATTTATTTCATTTAACATTATGGTCTCAAGGTGCACCCATTTTTCTAGACATGACTCAAGTTTATCCTTCTTTATAGCAGAGTTTTACTCCATTGTATATAAATACCACATTTTGTTTATCCACTCATTACTGATAGACATACGGGCTGCTTTCGAGATTTAGCTATTATGAATTTTGCTGCTATAAACATGGGTGTGCGTGTATCATGGTAATATGATGTCTTTAACTCTTTTGGGAAAATACCTACAAGGGGAATAGTTGGGTCAAATGGAATTTCTAGTTCTAGTTTTTTGAAGACTCTCCATACTGACTTCCATAGTGATTGTACTAATTTGCATTCCCACCAACAATGTAGAAGGGTCCCTTTTCCCCCTGCGCCTCACCAGCATTTGTTATTGTTTGATTTATTGGTGATACCATTCTTTTTTGAATCATTGTTGTTTTAATTTTCATTGCTTAAATGTCCAGTGATGTTTTACATTTTGTCGTGTATTTATTGGCCATTTGTACTTCTTCTGTGATGTATCTGTTCATTTCGGTTGTCCATGTTTTGATTAGGTGTTTTATTTTGGAGAGTTTTAATTTTTTTTAAGAGTTTTAATTTTCTTGAGTTCTTTATGGACTCTAGATACAAGTCCTCTGTCTGAGGAATAGCTGGCAAAATTTTTTCTCATTTTGTAGGTTTTCTCTTTATTCTGTTGGTTGTTTCCTTTGCCATATAGAAGCTTTTTAATTTTATATGATCCCATTTTTTGATCATTGTTCATAGGTGGGGCTTTTTCAGAGGTGGCTGTGTATAGAGTGTGTGATGCTGGGATTAAGGGTGCATGATTATTAAATTAGTCCACTGATTGGTTTGGCATTCACCCTAACCTGGGTAGCTTAGATAGCATATAAAAAGGGCAGAAAGAAGCTGATATTGTCACTTGTTGCTGGTCACATGCTTTTGCCATCTTTTGCCTGCCATGAACTGTTTCTCCTCTGAGATGCCCCTCGGCCATGCCGCCACCCTGCCTTGGAGCCAGCCGACTATGGACTGAAACCTCTACAAACTGTGAGCCAAATAAACCTTTCCTCCCTTAACTTTGGGTGTCAGGTATTTTGTCTCAGCAATGAGAAAAGTGACTAAGACAACTTGTTTATTCTTTCACAGAAAGAGCTCCTTGATTCACTGATTTTTTCTTTGTTTCAATGTCATTAATTTTTGCTCTGATCTTTATAATTACCTTTCCTGTGCCAGCATTGGATTTCAACTGTTCTTGTTTTTCTAGGATATTGAGGGACATCATTAAGCTATTTATTTGGACTTGCTCTGTTTTTCTGATGTGGGCACTCACAGGCATAAAACTTCGCTCTTATAACTGCTTTCGCTGCATCCCATAGGTTCTCCTACACTGTACTGGCGTTATCATTTGATTCTAGAAACTGTGTAATCCTTTTTTATTTCTTCTGTGACCCACTGATTATTCAAAAAGGTATTATTTTATTTTCATGTGTTCGCATAGTTTTTGTGGCTTCTTTTGCCATTGGTTTCTGGTTTCATTGCACTATGATCTGATAAAAAGCATGGGATAATTTTTTTTTACTTTTATTAGTACATGTTTGAAGTATATAATGATTACATTCACTTTAGGGGATTAGTACACGTACATAACATGTTTCAATTTCCTTCTTTTCCCCCTCCCTCCATGCATGGGATAATTTTGATTCTTTTGCATTTACTTAAGCATGCTCTATGGGGTAGCATATGGTCTATTTTGGAACAAGTCCTATGTGCTGCTGAAAAGAATGTGTTGTTGGGTGGAACACCCTGTAGACATCTATAAAATCCATTTGTTCTAAGGTTTAGTTTAATTCTTTGTTGCTTTTTCGTCCAGTTGATATATTTGTGACAGTGAGGATATGGAGGGCCCCCACTATAATTGTGTTGATATTTATCTGATCTTTTATGTCCAGTAGCATTTGTTTTGTTAAATTGGGTGTGCCATTATTTTGTGCATTATGTTCATAATTGTTATCTTTTCCTATTGAATTGTTCCCTTAACCAATATGTAGTTACTATTTTTGCCTCTTATGGTCAGTTTTGCCTTGAAGTTCATTTTTGACTGAAATTAGGATAGCTACTCCTGCTTTTTTCCGGGTTCCCTTTGCGTGGAATACTCTCTTCCATTTTTTGATTTTTGGAGTGTGTGTTTCCTTTTGGATTAAGTATATTTCTTGTATACAGCATATCACTGGGTTTTGTTTCTTGATCTATTTTGCCAATTCATGTGTTTTGCTTGATGAATTGAATGCATTCACAATGAGAGTCATTACTGAAAGATACTGACTTATTCCTGTCATTGCATTATTTTCTTGTCACTGAATTCCCAACCCCCACCCCTCAACCCTACTTAACTACTCACCCTGCCTGGTGAATTCATTCCATTAGACTTTTTAGCATTGTTGGATTCATTATCTCTTTCTTGTATCTTCTTGAGAATTTTTTTTAGTACTGGTTTGGTAGTCACAAATTTCTCGAAGTGCTCTTTTTAATGGAAATACCTTATTCCTCCAACAATTTTGAAATATAGTTTGGCAGGATATACGAGTCTGGGTTGGAAGTTGTTTTCTTTTAGGGTTTGAAACACTTCACCTCCAAGACCAACTAGATATTGACCTTTCATAAGAACCAATGGTGTACCACCCTTAACCATAAAAAATAGATCTATAATTATAGTATAAACTCTAAGACAAACCAAATATTGACATGTAATAAATATCTACTAAATACAACAACTATACCTCCACTAAATATAGAGAAGAACTCAACAGTGGTAACACAGTTAAGTAACTAACTAACAATTAATAAAGCTTAATGGTTATACTAGTAAAAATTGGGGGGGTGGAAATGGAAGATTGAAAGAAAAATTTGAGAAATTAAACAATGGAAGATGAAGAAGAGGAAAGAAAAGTGAGACAAAGGACCCCAGCATCTACAGGGGCAGGTTTCCCTTCCCAGGCGCCAGGTGAGCCTCCAGACTCCTCTCTGGTCTTTTCTCTGCACTGCGGTCTCTCTTCCCATCTTCTCTGTGGCTTCCAATTTTCCTCAATTCTTCCTTGATTCTCAGAGATCTACCTCTTCCCTTCTCCTCATCAAGTCGTCATGTTCTAGGTGTCTGGATTCCGGGTCTCAGAGAGGCTGATCTTCACTGCTGACTCGGCTACCCAAGAGGCTGAGGCAGACGAAGCCTCATTTCAAGGCCAGCCTAGGCAGCATAACAAGCCCCGTCACGTGACGGGGTCTGGGGGAGTAGAGCAGTGCTCAGTGGTACAACAGTTGGCTAGTGCACTCAAGGCCCTGGATTCCATCTCTAATACTTCCCTCTGCCAAGCCCAGGCAGCTTCAGTTGCCTGAGCAGGGCACCAGGACACTTCTTAGCCACCAGGATGGCTGTTACAGCACAAGGCCTGCACGTCACTGCCTAGTCCACAACTTCTTTAATAGATTTTTTTTTTTTTTTTAGTTTAGCTCCATATTGTTTAGTTCTTCTTTGTCTTTCATTATCCTAAAATTTCATCTTCACCTCTCCTCCTTCTCACCACCTAATCTCCAGTGCTAATGTCCCTGCTTACTGGGGACCAAACCCAGGGCCATGTGCATGCTAGGCAATGCTCTAACACTGAGCCACATTTCAGCCTTCCTCCTTCTTTTTTTCTATTTTCTTCCTCCCTCCTGAAATGGTGACTTGTGAACAAATATTGACATATAGTAAATGTCTACTAAATGCAACTATTATACCTCCACTAATTATAGAAAATAATTCAACATCTGCCTTTAAGTATCATTCTTAATTAGGAGTCTTTTTCAATATATTCATACTAAAAGTGGACGTGGTCTTACCTGTGGTGATTTTGATCATCGTATGCTTACTAATATCTTCTCTCTTACATAAAGTTTCTCTCTGCAAACGTTTGAGGTAGAAAATTAGCAAGAGTTTCTTGATAACTTTATTGTTTTTGAGAATACATGAGGAAATGCCAAGTGGGACAATCACAATTACACTAAACCCTGCAGAAGTTCTAGTTTCAATTTTTTTTAAAAAAGGTTTTTGTTTATTTTGGATTTTGTTTGGTTTTTTGGGGCACTAGTTAGGGAACCCAGGACTAGGCAAGCACTCTACTCTGAGCTTTATCTTCAGCCCCTACTTTCATTTTCTTAATCTCTTTTGATTATTCAAAGTGTTAAATCTTGATGAAGTTCAGTTTTTCAATTTTTTAATTTTATGGTTAGTACTTTTTATGTTCTACTTAATAAATCCTTACCTTGTGCTAAATTTGGGAATTTTTCACTGTTTTTTCTTTTTTTTTTTTTTTTTATGTGGGTACTGGGAGTCGAACTCAGGACCTCACGCTTGCCAGGCAGGCGCTTATGCCGCTGAGCTATCTCACTGGTCCCTTCACTGTTTTTTCTTAGATGCTTTGTTAAATTAATGTTTGTGACTGGTTTAAGAATATTGTATTCTTTGTATTGAATCTTGAATCTTTGTATTCTCTGAAGCAGCTACCACCACAGGGTTATTTTTGCACTTAGTAGGTAATCAGCTAAATGTTTTATAATTTTGGACAGCTTTGTAAAAATGGCTTAGTACTTTCTGAATGCATCATTCCAATGTCCACATACACTGTATTCTCATAAGATGTTTATTATTCCTTAGGATTCAGGTGCAGTAAAGGGTGGCTTTTATTACACAAAGAGAGCTGCATCAATAAGTGGTATTATGATTTAGTGTCGTAGATTCAATTCCCCGAAAGGAAACTCTGGAGAGGAAAGGTTTTGGGAAGTGGGAAAATCTGGCTGGGCAGTGAGAGACCGTCCCTGCCAGGGATGGCCTATTCTTAGAGATGGCAAAGGGTTCAGCTGAGAGCACAACTTTCAAATGCAAATCAGACAAACTCAGGTCTATTCCCTTAACCACTCCCTTTCTCTAGCTTTTACACAGCAAGCCAGTAATTCTCCTGTCTTATCCAAGGGACAAGCTCGAGACAACTAGAGAGCACCAATTCCTGCGCCCAGAGCCTGCTGGAACTATTAAAACTATCTAACCCTAAGCTCTCCCCACCGCCCTACCTTTCCCATGAAAATACCCATAAACCATAGCCTCACCTTTCCCCTGGCTCCTCCCTCTGTCTCCTGACCAAACTTGGTATTTCCCCACGTGACCCTGCGTGGTATGTTCTTAGAAAACGTCGGCAAAAAATTCTTCTTTCCATGACAAAAATATAAATAAATAAAAGTTCTAAAAGTCACATAATATTATTTCCTGGTTCAAAAATCTCCAAACGTAAGATAAAATAGGTAAAATACTTGAAGACATAGGTGTAGGAAAAGGTTTTCTAAACAGAACCCCAATCACACAAGAAATAGCAACAAGAATCAACAAATGGGATTATATCAGACTAGAAACTTCTGTACAGCAAAAGACTCAGTCAGTAGAGTGAAGAGACAACCTACAGAATGGGAACATTTTTTTTGCCAGCTCCTCCTCAGACAGAGGACTAATATTTGGAATATAGAAAGAACTCAAAAAAATTAAACCACCTAAAATCAAAGATCCAGTCAGGAGGGCCGGTGAGATGGCTCAGCAGCACAAGTGCCTGCTGGCAAGCGCAGGGTCCTGAGTTCGACTCCCACTACCCACATAAAAAAAAAAAAAAGAAAAAGATCCAGTCAGGAAATGGGCTAGAAAAATGAACAGACACTTCACAGAGGAAGAAATACAGATGGTCAACAAATATATGAAAAATGTTCTCTGACCACTAAAGAAATGCAAATTAAAACAGCAACACTAATATTCTATCTTATTCTGGAAAGAATGGCAATCACTAGGAAATCAAACAATAACAAATGCTGGTGTGGCTGTGGTGAAAAAGAAACCTGCCTGCACTGTTGTGGGAATGCAAACCAGTACAATCATTATGGAAATCAGTATGGAGATTTCTCAAAGAACTGAAATTAGAAATTCCATATGACCCAGCCATCCCCCTGCTAGGTATCCTCCCCAAAGAGCTTACATTATTATACCACAGCAATACGTGCATACCGATGCTTATAGCAGTACCATTTGTAATAGCTAAATCCTGGAAGCAGCCTTTATACTTATTAACAAATGACTGGATAAAGAAAATATGGTATCTATATATAATGGAATACTATTTGGCTATAAAGAATCATGGGGCCGGGGATATAGCTCAGCAGAACAGCGCCTGCCTGGTGAGCGTGAGGTCATGAGTTCGATTCCCAGTACCAAAAAAAAAAAAAAAAAGAATGAGACATTTGTAGGAAAATGGATGCACCTGGAAAATATAATGTTGAGTGAAATGAGCCAGACACACAAGCTTAAATATAATATGGTATCTGTCATTTGAGTGAGGCAAAGTACAAACAAAGAGAATAATAAAGGATGGATAGAAGGGGACAAGGGGACGGATACTTTGCAGTAGGGAAGTGTCCCAAGGGAACAAGGGTGATGAGTGAGGAGGACGGGAAGGGGAAATGAGAGGAATAAAGATGTGCCATGTTCAGGAACCTAATAACCCCAATTAATGTAAATAGTATACACCGTAACATGAGCCAAGACAAATACTATCAACATGTATGAAAAAGGGGATAGGGGAACCCGAGGAGCAGGGGATTAAAAAAAAACACAAGCTGTAATATGTACAGTAACCACTCCCCGAGATGACTGTAAACTGCATGAATTGCAAACATGTACTAATGTAATTTTTAAAATTTTTAAGTAAAATAAAAATACTGACACACACACAAATTTCCAGATGTTTTCCCATCAGACTCAGGTGCAAGACAATGGCCTTACAACTGGTGTCCCCTCGCCTCTCTGTCTTCATCTCTCACCTTTCTTCCCTCACTGACTCTGGCCAGCAATTCTGGCCTCCTTGCTCTGCCCTGCTCTTTTCTTGTAAAGCACATAGCCTCGAGTATTTCATTATAGTAGTAAAACAAAAACAAAAACAAAAACAAAACAAAACAAAAAAAACCCTGACTAATACAATTGCTTCCACATCTTTGGCCCGTCTCAATCCTAACCTCTATGGATTTCGTTCTTTGGCCTTAGGGATCACTGGTGCCTCCGAATGACTCACTCATGAGAATTGCCAACATACAGGGCAAGGACCACGTCAGAGCCTCTGCATATGCGATTCCCTTGACCCATTTGCATAGCTCACTGCTTCAGTACCAGCAGGTTTTCACTCAAGCATTACTTCCTGAGGAAGGCCATCCTCTGCAACCCTATCCAAAGTTTTTCTTGCTAGAGTGTGCAGTCGGGAAAGACGGTAGAATAGGAAGGCCTAGAAGTATACAACTCTACCTAAATAATGATTATACTGGCAGATGTATCTATTTTGGGATTCTAGAGTTCATTTGAAAGACTTGCAGCTTACAAATGAAGGCTTGGCTGATAAACTGCAGTCAATTGTGATCAACTTCAACCGTCAGCATGGTAGCAGCTGTGCAGCCCCATGGTAGGAAGCCATGTTAAGGTTCGGATCTTAAATATCCCCCAAAGGCCCATATGCAAAAGGCTTGGTCACCAGCCGGCAGGGATATTGAAAGGTGGTGGAATTTTAGGAGACACGACCCAGGGGGAGGAAGTTCAATCATTGAGGGCATGCCCTTGAAGAAGATATTGGCACCTTCCCCTCTCACTTTCTGCTTCCCAGCTGCCATGGGTGAGCAGTTCCTCTGCCACATCTTCCCACCATGTTGTGCTGCCTTGCCATAGGCCCAAATCAGCAGTGTCCAACAACCAGGGGCTAGCCGGGCATGGTGGTACATGCCTGTAGACTCAGCACTTGGGAGGCTGAGGCAGGAGGATTGCAGTGTGTTCAAGGCCAGCCTGAACTGTATAGCAAGACCCAGTCTCAAAACAAAACAAAACAAAACAACAACCAGGGGCTGCAGGCTCTAAAACCTTGAACCAAAATAAACTTCTCTGCTGTTAAGGTGTTTATCTCAGGTGTTTTGTCACAGCAATGGAAAGCTGACTATCATACCATATCAGCATTCCTTGAGCAGCCTGCGGGAGGTAGGACGAGCAATAAGGACCTTATCCTCCTAACAGTGAGGTCTGTATGTTAATTGCAGACTACTACTTTGGGTTACACAGAAGTAAACACGAAGGCAGACCACCATTGTTGTAACCCCACTGGCTAAAGTGGTTTCCAGGAATTTGAAAAATAGTACTTGTTTTTTTCCTTCCTTCATCTCTCCTCTCTCCTTTTGGGCATCAGACACTTAAGGACTAGAATTTACCACAGTAACCACATATATAAGGGAACATGCCCAGAGAAAAACATAGACTCAGAAAAGACCTGAAAAGACTTTACATTTGCACTGCAGGTTGCTACCTAGCACAGAGAAATCTTACAATAATATTTAAAACAGTGGATAGGACTGCAGAAGGGACAGAATATAATTTTAAACTTACCACACTATAACACTTAAATGTAGAGTTTCTAAACACACAATCACAAGGTATAAAGGAACAAGAAATTTTAAAAAGAAACAGGAAATTATGGTCCACTCAAAGGGAAAATATTAAGCTGAGTATTGTGGCATACACCTGTAATCCCAGCACTTTAAGAAGCTGAGGCAGGAGGATGACTAGTTGGAAGTTCCGCTTAGACAACCTAGTGAGACCCTGTCTTAAATAAAAATTAAAAAAAAATAGAGGCTGGAAATATAGCTCAGTGGCAGAGCATGTCCATGGGTTTGATGCCCAGTACCATGCACAAAAAGAGAAAAGTAAATAAAAGAACAAAGAAAAAAAATTAGTCAGCAGAAACCATCGCTGAAGAAGACCAGATGCTGGATATGCTAATTAAGCACTAGCTAAACACAAGAAAATGCCTGTCCTAAAGATGCCGAAAGACCTAAAGGAAGACATGGACGAAGTCAGGGAAATGATGCATGAACAAAATGGATATACTGACAAAGAAAATGTGAAAAGGAACCAAATGGAAATCTGTAGTTGAAAAGTACAATAACTAAAATGAGTGTTAAACAACTAAAACGAAATATTCTCTAGAGGGATTCAAAGCCAGATTTGAACAGGCAAAGAATCCTAGAAAAATTAGCAAGTCTGAGAGAGAGAAAAAGACAGAAGGAAAATGAACAAAGCCTAACAGATCCATGGGACACCGCCAAACAGAAAAATATATACACTGTGACAATCCCAGAGGGGGGAAAAAAGGAAAAGGACAGAGAAATAATAAGAAATAATAGCTGAAAACTTCCAAAATTTGATGAAAGTCATGAATGTACAAATATAAGAATCTCAACATACTCCAAGTAAGAGGAACTCTAAGGAATATACATGCACAGTAAGAGAAAACCAATTCAGTAGCTCACTGATAGAGCACTTGCCTAGCAAAGACGACACCTCAGGTTCAGTCTTCATGGGAGGATAATGCGGGTGGGGTGGGGAGAGAGAGAGATTATCTCATACAAGTTATTCTCAATAAGGGTATCAGATTTCTCATCAGAAAAATTGGGGCCAGAAGGCAGTGGATTGATGTAGTCAAGTGCTAAAAGAAAGAAATAAAAAAAAAATACATCAACTAAGAATTCTTCAACAATAAGAGAGAAATTATAATATTCTGAGATAAACAAAAGCTGAAGGAGTTCATGACCACTAGATTATCCCTGCAAATAATGCTGAAGAGAATCCTTCAGGTTGAAATAGAAGGATGCTGGAAAGGACGTTGAAGCTGTCTGAAAAAATGAAGATCTCCAGGAATGTTAAATATATGGCCAATTATAAACTCTTAGAGTATTTTCTACAAGATTTAAAAGACAAATGTACAATAACAATTATTAGTGTATAAGCCCATGTTTGGGGTATTCCATATGAGGATGTAATCAATAACATCAGTAACTGAGAGTGGTGCATATGGAACTACATAAGAGTGGGGTTTAGCAGATACAAATTCAAATTATTTACAGTGGTATAACTTTAGGATGTCATATATAAACCCCATGGTAGTTACAAAGCATATAGCTAAAGAGGACTTAAAAGGAAGTGAGAAAGGAAGGAAAGTATTTCTCAAGAAAAAACATCACCTGAACACAAAAGAAGACAATAATGTATAAAATGGAACATGGGGAGCTATAATGCATATAGAAATCAAATACATAGCAAAATAGCAGAAGTAAAGCCCTCTTTATCATTAGTTACTTTAAATATAAATGAATTAAATTCTTTAATCAAAAGACAGAGATTAAGGGCCAAGTGTGATGGTGTGCACATGTAATCCCAACACTAGAGAGGCTGAGGCAGGAGGATCACTGCAAGTTCGAGGGCAGCCTAGGCTACAAAATAAGTTCAAGGCCAGCCTGAACTGCATAGTGAGACTCTGTCTCAAAAAGACAAAACAAAACAAAACAAAACATAAAGACAGATATTAACAAAACGAATTTTAAAAACCAGTATTCAACAATGTGTTGCCTACAAAATACACAGTTCAGATCCAAAGACACAAATAATTTGAAAGTAAAATATGAAAAAAGATAATTCATGTAAAAAGCAATCAAAAGGGAGATAGGATGAATATACTAATATCAGACAAAATCCAAAAGGGTTATAAGAGACAAAGACATGATATATTAATAAATAGTTTCATACAGAAAGAAGATATACAATTATAAACATTTATGCATCTCACAACCGATCTTCAAAATACATAAAGAAAAAACTGACAAAAATGAAGAGACAGGGCCAGTGATATAGCTCAGCAGCATAAGCGCCTGCCTGGCAAGTGCAAGGTCCTGAGTATGACTCCTGGTACCCACATATATATAAAAAAAAAAAAAAAAAAAAGGGAGAGAGCCGGTGTGGTGGTACATTCTTGTAATCCCAGCACTTGGGAGGCTGAGGCAGGAGGATTGCCACAAGTTCGAGGCCAGCCTGGGCTACATAGTGAGTTCAAGTCCAGCCTGAATTACAGAGTGAGACCCTGTCCCAAAAAACCTAAAAAAAAAAAAAAAAAAAGAAAAAAATTAAGGGAGAAATAGGCAGTTCTTTATTGATAGTTGGAGGTTGGAGACTTCAATACTTCACTTTCAATAATGGATAGAAGAACCAGATAAAAGACATGTAAACAAATAGGGAATTTGAACAATACGTTAAGCTAACAAACAGACATATACCAAACATATGCGTGGAGTAATCCACCTAACAAGAGCGTACGCGTTATGGTTTATACCTGGACATCCCCCAAAGCCCCACGCTCTCGCAGGTGGGGCTTTTGGGAGGTGACTGGGTCACAGGAGGTGCGACACTCCAGTGGATTCAAGCACTGCTGAGTTTATAGCAGGTGCAATGTCGGGAGGCACAGCCTGGTTGGAGGAGGTGGTCACAGGGGCGTGGCCTGGATGTCTGTCTCTCTCCCCCCTCCTTGATCTCTCTCTGCTTCCCACTGCCCTCCTCTGCGATGCCCCTCTGCCATGCCACCCTGCCTTGGAGCCAGCCGACTATGGACTGAAACCTCTACCAACTGTGAGCTAGGGCTGGTGAGATGGCTCAGCGGCTTAAGCGCCTGCCTGGCAAGTGCGAGGGCCCGAGTTCGACTCCCGGAACCCACATACGAAAAAGGGGCCGGTGATATCGCTCAGCGGCACGGGCGCCTGCTGGCGCGCGAGGTCCTGAGGTCGACCCCCCGGTACCCACAAAAAAAAAAAAAGCCAACTGTGAGCTAAATGTGCCTTTCCTCCTTAGAGTCGTGGGTGTCAAGTAATGTGGCTCAGCAATGAGAAAGTAACTAAGATAATACATGTTCTTCTTAAGTGCACAATGGGTATTCTCCAGGATAAATCATAAGTCGCACTGTGAATTTTGTTTTTTTTTTTTTAAGTATTGTTATTCCATTTATTTATTTATTTTTATAGCTTGTGTTTAGATGTCCCTCCAAAGCCTCATGCCCTCACAGGTGGGGCTTTTTCAGAGGTGGCTGGAGCTAGAGTGTGTGACACTGGGATTGATTCACGGTGTAGTGCTTGGATCAAGGGCACCAGGATTAAGGGTGTGAGTGCTACCTGCCCTGAGCAGCCTGGATAAGATGAAAGGGGCAGAAAGACGCCGTTAAGTTCCCTTGTTGTTTTGCTACCTTCTGGCCGCCACGAACTGTTTCTCCTCTGCAATGCTGTCTGCCAGGCCACCCTGCCTTGGAGCCAGCTTGCCCAGGCAAGCCTCCATCTCCCGGGCTCAAGGGATCCTCCTGTCTCAGCTTTCCCAGTAGCTGGCATTATGGGTCCAGGCCACCGTGCCAAATTTAGTCTCAATAATTTTTTGTTTTTTCTTCTTTGTTTTGAAACAAGGTATTGCTATGTAGTCTAGGTTGACCTTGAACTTGTTATTTAGCCCAAGTTGATCTCAAACTCATGATCCTCCTACCTCAGCTTCTCCAGGGCTGGAATTATAAGGTGTACACCACTGGGACTGGCAGTTTCAATAAGTTTCAAAAGACAGATATCATATAAAATATCATATAAAAAAATCACAAAGGAATAAAGTTAAAAATTACCCTTAGCAAGTCTTTCTTGCTTTAGTTTTTTTCTTTCACCATCTAATATACTGTGCCTCTGAATTATTTTTTTTCTTTTCTGTTTCCACTCATTTGCTCTAAGAATTTAAACTTCTGAGCATAGGGATTTTGTTTATTGTTGTGTTCCCTGTGCCTGGAAGACTTTGCCCTGAAGTAGTTATAGTAGAGTGATTATTTAGTGAGTAAACCGGCTTAAATACCTTTCAGTACAAAGCTTTCATCATTTAAAACTGCAGTATGGTTCTTGTCTTCATTCCTCCAGCATTTTAGTTCTCTTTTTTCTGTCTCCGAAATCTGATAAATGTAAGATCTTTATTGACTTAGTCTTTTTCTACTGTGTTCTTTCCTTATTAGATTAACTTGCCAATTGAATCTTTGTCTTTTGCCATTCACAGTAATGGTTATTTAGCTCAACTGAATTTCTGCGACTTTCATTGTCCTCTCTCCTGTAGTCTTAAGATTGTGGTACATTTTATTGTACTCCAATGTAATAATGATCTATTAAAATTTTGCTTTCAGCATCTATATCTATATACATCAGGCCAGGGTTTCCCTACAACTGCCTGATAGAAGGCAGTAGACATGGTTTAGGGCATTTTTTATGTCAAGAAGTTTCATTAACATTAGATATCATTAACTACTTTTTGTACAATACTGGGGTTGAACCCAGGGCCTTCACACTACGCTACATCCCAACCCTATTTGTTTGTTTGTTTGTTGTTTGTTTGTTTGAGACAGGCTTTTCCTACACAGTTCAGGCTGGCCTGGAACTCACTATGTAGCTCAGGCTAGCTTTTGATGCACAGCAATGCTTCCGCCTCAGTTTCCCTCATGCTGGGATTACAGGCGTGGGCCACCATGCCTGGCCTTATTTTATTTTGAGACAGTGTCTCACTAAGCTGCTAAGTTGCCCAGGTTGAGCTGGAACTTGTGATCCTCTGCCTCAGCCTCCCAGAGTGCGGGAATTACAGGCGCGCACCACCATGCCTGGCTCAGGCTGTTAACTTCTAATCAGAGGCAGTGTGGGAGACTGTCCAAGTCTGCCTCTAAGCGTCCCATCTCTGTGATGCTCTTCCAAAACAAGGGCGCTGAAGCTGTGAGAATGTGTCCCCACAGAAGTCACTGGGCCGCGCTAGCAGAGCTCGGTCTCCTGTCTCTCTGATCCCATGGGAATCCACAGCTGCGTTAGTTTTTATCCAGCCTCAGCCATGTGCTGGCTTCTCACACACGCTGTACTTACAACCTCAAGACTTCGTGCAGGGCTCCTGCAGTCTCACCAGGAATGAAGAGACCTTTGCAGCATGCGTGTGTGCATGTGTGCTGTGTGTATGCACTGGGGAGCTAACCCAAAGCCTTGTACATGCCGAGCGTGCACTCTGCCACTGAGCAAGAAGACTTAGGAGAAGAATCCCTTGTCCGTACTCTGCTCATGACCGTCCCTGTTGAAAGTCGCCTCAGGGAAGGCCTGGGTCACACTTTCTAACACCACTTGCTGGTGAAGAACACCGGGATGGAGGGCATGTAGTATAGGGCCCGGGCTGACGGGGAAAGCTATTTGAGGGCATGAAGGTGGAAGCCACAGGCTTCATGATCTCCATAGCTTTGGTTAGGCCGGAGAGCAGGCTCCGAGCTCACAGACGGTGTACAGCTGCAACCCCGACAGTGCGGCTGGCTGGGCAGTCAGGATTCCATCAGGAAAACTGACCATTAGAGATAGTCCAGGAAAAAAGAGGGCCGGGGTGTAAGGCAGACTCTAAGATGGCCCAGTGATCCCCTTCTCCAGGTGTTTACACTGTGTGTGATCTCCTTCCCGTGAATATGGACCAGCCTCGCAACTTGCTGCTAACCAAGAAAATATGACACAGGTATGTCATATCCCCATGCCATCAAAGGCTGGCTCCTCGAGTAGGTTATCAGAGGTGGCAACTCACTTCTTGTTAGGAGACTCTCTATCATCTTCTCTGCGTATGTTGATGAAACAAGCAGCCACACTGGACATATGCACACGCAGGAAACCGAGGGCGGCCTCCAGCAGCAGCCATCTGAGAGCCGAGGCTCTCTCACTCCAGCACACTGTGAGGTACTGAAGTACAGTAGCAATTGCGTAAGACTGGAGATGGACGCTTCCCCAGTGAAGGCTCCAGATCATACTCCAGCCCTACCACCTTGACCGCGGCCTTGTGGCCGGCCCACAAGCAGAGGAGCCAGCTAAGCGATGACAGACTCCTGACCCAAAGAAATTGTTAGCTAATAATCATGGCTTAAACTATAAGTTTGCAGTAATTTGTTTTTCAAGATAGAAAATCAATGCAACAATTATTGGGCCACTCTCAGGGTGAGTGTTTAAGAGGCTGTTACTAACTCAGCTACCTACAGCACCACAGTGGTTACCAACGTACCATCTGCCCTGTACCTGCCTGAAATGCTACAATAGATTTGTTTCCACCTTTGATTATTATTGTATTATTATTATTTTTTGGTAGTAGAGATCAAACCCAGGGCTCAGGCAAGAGCTTTGCTATTGAGCTACAGCTCCAGCCCCTGCCTTATGCAAGAGAAATACTAGATGATTCTGGAATATCTTGTGATGCCATAAAATATCAAAGGGCTTGACTAAATATGGGAGAAGATCAAAAGGACACAGAGCCAACCAGAGGAATTGTCAACAGCCAAAGCTGGAGCGATTTGAAAAGTAAAGGACTGGGAGTGTGGCTCAGTGGTACAGTGCTTGGCCAGCATAGGCAACGACTTGGATTTCATACCCAGCAGTGCAAAAATAGAAATAAAAATAAGTTGGGCGTGTTGGTGCACGCTTGTAATCCCAGCACTTGGGAAGCTGAGACAGGAGGATCGCTACAAGTTCAAGGCCAGCCTGAACTACACAGCAAGACCCTGTCTCAAAAAAAAACTACATATATATATATATATATATATATATATATATATATATATATATATACTAAATGGTGATAGTAGTCAATAATAACTCAAAGAATAAATATCTATGATTTCATATTGATAGAAATAAATAATTGAATAAATAAACTAATGGCAGAGAAGAGCAGCCCTTCCTTTCAGCAGACAATTATCACTGTAGCAGCAATAAAAGAAATGTAAAAAACCATTAGGCAAACACCATAGTAATAACTACTGCAGGCAAGATTTACCAAGGGGTGGGCCAGTGAGATGGCTCAGCGGCACAAGTGCCTGCCTTGCAAGCGCGAGGGCCCGAGTTCGACTCCCGGAACCCACATAGGAAAAAGGGGCCAGTGATATCGCTCAGCGGCACGGGCGCCTGCTGGTGCACAAGGTCCTGAGGTCGACCCCCCGGTACCCACAAAAAAAAAAAAAAAAGATTTACCAAGGGGTACTAAAATCAGTGGGTAAAACAAGCTATTAGCATAAACTTGAAGTATCTCCCTCAAGAGAGTTATCAATTACAGAGAGAAAAAAATAGTAATTTGCAGCACAGCCACCCAGCTGACGCCATGTGCTGCAGTCCAGATCTCAAATGTCCCCCGAGGCCCCTTTGGCAAAGGCGTGGGCCCTGGGGTGTGGCACTACTGGGAGATGGTGAAGCTTTTAAGAGGTGTGGCCTGGTGGGAGGTCTTCAGCTCATTCAGGGACCCCCTTTGAAGGGAAGAGTGGGACCCCAGCCCCTTCTTTTTCTCCTCTTTTTTATGTCCCAGCCAGCAATTTGCTTCGCACACATTCCCCACCGTCATGTGCTGTCTCCTCACAGGCCCAAAAAGCAATTGTGCCGACTGACTGGAGCCTCATAAACTGTAAGCCGAAATAACCCTTTTCGCTATACAAGTTGGTTCTTTTGAGTATTTTTATAGTTTATATGAAGATGACGAATGCAACATTTTAACCAAGTAATGAGATTTAGCTCCTTATAAGATGTACAGAGGAAATAATAACATGCAAACTTCAATCTAATCATGAGGAGACATCAGACAAAACCAGAGAGATATTCTCTAAGATTCTTGAACATTTCTAATCAAAAGTCAAGATCACAAAAGACAAGAAAATAAATTAGAATAGAAACAAGAAGCACAAGTTGGAGGAGAATAAGACTGCACAAAAACTAAACGCAATGCGGGATTCTGGATCGGACCCTGGAACATTAAAAGGACATCAGGGAAAAATTGGTAAACTGTTATGGTCCATGATGTAATTAACACTATTGCACCATTAATTTCCTGAGTTTAATAATTATATTATAGTTATATAAGTTTTTAATCTTTGGGGAAGCTGAGCAAAGAATATATGTGCATTTTCTATACTGTTTTTACAAATATCTGTAAGTCTAGACTTTCTCAAAATAAAGATTTTGAAAAAGAGTCCAACCTGGAACAACATGGAGAAAAGGAGTCTGGATCATGTCATTCCAGGCTCCTCCTCTGCGAGGTAGAGGGGACTGTAGGAGGAGACGGCAGTGAGAATAAGTTGTGACCGCAGACCTTTGGGCATATTCCACCCTCTTTAAACACGCACTCACATTTAAAATGCCAACGAGCAACATAATCCCACCAGGCAGGTTCTACCTAACATCCCGCTAGTAATCCTGAGCCTACACCATCAAAACTGCTCTCCCTGAGATCTCCCCAAGAAGGTCAGACCCCAAGTCCTATAAACCACTATAACTCTAGGTTCCTTTCCTAGATCAATTGCAGTCAGTTTTTATTTATTTATTTTAAATTAATTAGTTTATTAATCAGTTTTTGTGCACATTGAGCACATGCTCTAGCACTGAGCTATACTCCCAGCCTTACACTTACTTTTGATACACAGTTATCTGAAAACCAGAATTACAAATTTAGCATTAACAAACATGACTTAAGGTCAGTACTAGCTTATCACAGGAATAAGGCCTAAGAAAGAAATCAATGTCTTTCAGCCAATTGGTGTAGTTTAGCTCCAAATTGTTTAATTCTCCTTTGTCTTTCATTATCCTAAAATTTCATCTTCAGCTCTCCTCCTTCTCACCACCTAATCTTCAATGCTAATGTCCTTGCTTACTGGGGACCAAACCCAGGGTCATGTGCACGCTAGGCAGTGCTCTAACACTGAGCCACATTTCAGCCTTCCTCCTCCTTTTTTTCTACTTTCTTTCTTCCTCCATCCTGAAATGGTGACTTGTGAACAAATATTGACATATAGCAAATGTCTACTAAATGCAACAACTATACCTCCACTAATTATAGAAAACAATTCAACAACTACCTTTAAGTATGGTTCTTAATTAGTAGTCTTTTTCAGTATTTTCGTACTAAAAGTGGATGTGGTCTTTCTTGTGGTGATTTTGATCATCATATGCTTACTAATATCTTCTTCTCTCTTACATAAAGTTTCTTTCTGAAAAAGCTTGAGGTAGAAAATTAGCAAGAGTTTCTTGATAACTTTATTGTTTTTGAGAATACATGAGGAAATGCCAAGTGGGGCAATCACAATTACACTAAATCAGGCAGAAGTTCTACTTTCAATTTTTTAAAAAGGTTTTTGGCCAGGCATGGTGGTGCACGCCTGTAATCTCAGCACTTCGGAGGCTGAGGCAGGAGAATCGCCACGAGTTTGAGACCAGCCTGGGCTACAAAGTGAGTTTGAGGCCAGCCTGGGCTACAAAGTGACTTCAAGGCCAGTCTGGACTACAGAGTGAGAACCTGTCTCAAAAAGACAAAAAACAGGGCCGGTGAGATAGCTCAGCGGCATAAGCGCCTGCCTGGCAAGCGTAAGGTCCTGAGTTTGACTCCTGGTACCCACATATGAAGAAAAGGGCCAGTGATATTGCTCAGCGGCACGGGCGCCTGCTGGCGTGTGAGGTCCTGAGTTCAACTCCCGTACCCACAAAAAAAAAAAAAAGACAAAAAACAAACAAAAAGAGGTTAATTTTCTAGTTCAATTGCAGTCCCTTTTTATTTATTTTAAATTAATTAATTAATCAGATTTCATGCATACTGAGCACATGCTCTAGCACTGAGCTATACTCCCAGCCTTACAGTTACTTTTGATATACAGTCAGTTATTTGAAGACTAGAATTATAAATTTAGCATTAACAAGCATGACTTAAGGTCCATACTAGCCTATCATACAGAATCAGGCCTGAGAAAGAAACCAGCCTCTTTCAGGCAATTGGTCATAGGCAATTTCCCATGAAGCCCTATGCGGATTAAGGAGTTGTTAATACAGCAGGCGCAGCAGACTCGGGACTCGGAGCCATCTGTCACTGTGCCTTCAGGACACATCCAGGCACAGCCTCATGACACTGTTCCCACTTGATGCTGAATTACTGGTGCGCATTATCGACTTTATGGCATCGTGGATCCAATAACGCTCAGATCGCTGAGATTAGATGACAATTCTTAGGGCATGTTTCTCAGAGAGGGAATAGCTGCCTTATAAGGTGGCTTGACTTTGTCCCAAAATCCTGCAAAGCTGAATTCAGATTCCCTATCGGGTCTCGTGCAGGTCACACCTGCCCGAGTCACTTAGCAAATCACCGAATCTGCTGGGTCACGAGGCTCGAGCAGCAGAACAGCAGTAGAAGAGCTTGAGTCGGCCCCTGCGCCTTTGCTTGGTTCAGCTGCCACTCAACACTGAAACAGCACAGGTTACTCAGTCAGTAAGTCAAGAAACACAGATGTGGGGCCGGTGAGATGGCTCAGTGGCTTAAGCGCTTGCCTGGCAAGCGCGAGGGCCCGAGTTCGACTCCCGGAACCCACATACGAAAAAGGGGCCGGTGATATCGCTCAGCGGCACGGGCGCCTCCTGGCGCACGAGGTCCTGAGGTCGACCCCCCGGTACCCACAAAAAAAAAAAAAAAAAAAAAAAAAGAAACACAGATGTGCACGTTGTCTTCTGTGAGCGTTGACTGTGGTGTGTTAGGTTGACCTGAGCGAACCACCTAGCAGATTAGCTGTGAGTGCGTGTGAGTGCGGCTGTGGGTGACTGACAGGCCGCAGACGGAGGCAGGAAGACTCACCCGGGGAGCAGCGCCGACCAGCGGATTTGTAGCCTGATGGAATCAAATGGGAAAGAAGAAGGAAGTCCCCCTTTTTCCTGCTTTGAAGGAGCTCCGGTCCTCACCATTGTTTTTGTATGTGTGTCTTCAGTTCCTTCAGGCTTCCAGCAAAGACTTTTCAGCCTTCAAGGCGGACCCTTCTGCTTTCCTGCCTGGACTAACAAGGAACTCTGCAGTGAGCTCCAGACCTTTGACCTTCGGTGGGACCTTCTAGCTGTCCAGAGCACAGATGGCCATTTTGAGTTCTTCCACCCCGAGTCCACATGTGGCCACTGTGAACCTACCTAGTAAATCCTGTGAATACTCACATATGTGTTTTATATTAATCAGTTCCTCTGGTGAACCCTAAAATTGAAAGTGCACAATCAAAAGCTGTGCCTCTTTATTAATGGTAGGGATGCAAGAGGCAGCAACTCATCTTTCATTTGAGAAGGTTTATCTCAATATATGCAGAGCGCAGAGCCTCTAGAAACTTCGATACTGTGGCTAACTTCTGGGGGTTTGAGGGGTTTGTCTCCCATCCTCAGCCATGTGCATATCTTACAAAGACATCTAGGATATCTGAAATATCTTCATTATCAGATCTAAACAGCATCATATGCCGAAATATAGTAGAGCAGAATGATGACTTGATTAAAGATCGTTTCTTCTCTTACTCTCTTTTCTTCTTCCTCCTCCTCTTTTTCTCCTCCTCCTCCCCCTCCTCCTCCTCTTCTTCCTCCTCCTCTTCTCCTTCTCCTTCTTCTTGGTGGTGGAAGTGGTGGTGGCACTGGGGATTAAACCCAGGGCCTTTGCACCAAGCGGCATCCCCAGCCCCTTTTTATTTTAAAACAGGGTCTCACAAGTTGCCCAAGGTGGGAATGAAATTTGTGATCCTCCTGACATAGCTTCCCCGAGGGCTGGGAATGTAGGCATGCGCCACCATGTGCGTCTAAATATTGAGCTTCTTTCAGACTAGATTATGACATGGAGTCAAAAGTTTAACATAGGTCTGAGGAAAGATGGTAAGAATATATTGCTGTTTTTTGTTAGATGAAAATAAATAACTTCTGGCAGTGTTTTTTAATGGGTAGTTAGAAAATGCATTGTCAATATCAATTGCTGCAAAACAGGCACCAGTGGATATGGCCATTGCTCTAATAAAGAGGTAACATTAACCCTGGGGATGTAGTTCAGGGGTACAGTGTTTGCCTAGCATGCATTTGGCCCTAGGTTTGATCTCCAGCACCATACACACACACCAGAGAGAGGAAGAGAAAGAGAGAGAGAGAATAAATAATAGGAAATCAGATACAATTTAAATTTATAGTAATTCATTGTCCTCCTCCACAAAGCTAATGGCAAATTAAGTGGGAATCTTTATATTCTTTTTTTTAAATCAGATTTTATTGGTGCATTTTAAATATACATAATGATCACATTCATCATAGAGAATTTGTACCTGTACATGATATAACTTGCTTCTTTTTTTCCCATTCCCCTACCCTCCCTTCAACCCCTCCTCCCCTCCCCATTTACAAAAGCTTTGTTTTCATGTTTTCCTTCTTTTCTCATTTCTTTTTTTTCTTTTCCCTTCTTTACTTTCCCCCTCCCCCTTCCATGTTCCCCTTCCTGTTTGAACATTTTCTTATTTCACAATATCTATTATACACTTTGGTCCTTATTTACACTTTCAGCTTCTCACACCAGAGAAACAATGCAGTATTTACACATGCATATCCGATTTATTTCACTTAAGAGTATGGACTCAAGGTGCATCCATTTTCCTAGAAATGTCTCAAGTTTATCCTTCTTTATGGCTGAGTAGTACTCCATTGTATAAAAAACCACATCTTCTTTATCCATTCACCAGTTGATGGACATTTGGATTGTTTCCAAGATTTGGCTATTACAGACTGTGCCGCTGTAAACATAGGTCTGTATGTATCACTGTGGTATGATGCTTTTTGATTCTTTCAGGAAGATACCAAGAAGGGGAATAGCTGGGTCAAATAGAACCTCTAGTCCTAGTCTTTTGAGGAATCTCCACACTGATTTCCACAGTGGTTGCACCAGTCTACACTCCCACCAACAGTGGAGAAATGTTCCCTTTTCCCCACAGTCCCTCCAGCATTTGTTATTGGTTGATTTCTTGATGATAGCCATTCTTTCTGGGGTGAGATGGAATCTCAGTATTTTTTTTAATTTGCATCTCTTGAATGACCAGTGATGTTGAATATTTTTTCATATATTTATTTGCTGTTTGTACTTCTTCATCTCAGAAGCATGTATTCATCTCAAATGCCCATTTTTGGGTTGGCTCTTTAAATTTGGGGGGGTCTGATTTTTTTTTTTTTAGTTCTTTATATATTCTAGGTAATAATCTTTTGTCTGAGGAACAGCTGGCAAACATTTTTTTCCACACTGTGGGCTGTCTCTTCACTCTGTTGGTGGTTTCTCTTGCTGTGCAAAAGCTTTTTAATAAAATGAGATCTCAGTTGTTGAGGGGATCTTTATGTTCTTTACTGGTGACATTTAATCTCTGAAATTTCTCACAGGATCTTGTACTACTTTTGAGGGGGTGTTGGGGGAAACTCCAGAACTTCCACTTGGCATTTCCTATTAAACTGGTATCCTCCATTCCATGGGTTTGATCCCAAGTATTGAAATTAAAAAAAAAAAAAAAATCAGGTGAGGTTCTGAGAGAGATTGTGTTGAATTTCTAAATTACACACTTCTCATCATGAAATTAGGTCCAGGTCCTGTACTACTCTTAATAGAAGAAAAATCAGAAGATACTGACAAAGGAGCTGAATTCCCTTTTATGAAAAAAGAAAGCTATTTTTGTGCGTGTGGCTAGGGCTCAAACCCAGGGCCTCATGCATGTTTGGCAAATGTTCTACTCCTGAACAATATCCCCAGCCCCTGTGCTTTGCATTTTTATAGTTAGAATTATCTTGTGGATTTTTCTCAGGCAGTCATTGTGGATCTGCTACCCAACTTGTCCCTAATTTTGAGAGATTACATCTATAAAATTTTAGCTTTTCCTATAAGAGTGCCAGCTTTCAAATGATTGTGAATGTTTTTCTATCATTCCAAAATATTGGTGTTTCTTTTAACTTGATTACTCTTCTGCATCAAGGGCCCAATTTTACCCCATTTGTTCCTTAGGCTTAATGTTTTTTGGTTTTTGGTTTTTTTTATGTGGGTACCAGGGGTCGACCTCAGGACCTCGCGCGCCAGCAGGCGCCCGTGCCACTGAGCGATATCACCGGCCCTTTTTTCGTATGTGGGTACCAGGAGTCAAACTCAGGACCTCGCGCTTGCCAGGCAGGCGCTTACACTGCTGAGCCATCTCACCGGCCCCTTAATGTTTTTAACTATTACAACATTGTACCTGGTAAAATGTCCTTCTTAAGATTCTCATCAGGGCCGGTGATATCGCTCAGCGGCACAGGCACCTGCTGGCGCACAAGGTCCTGAGGTCGACCCCTGGTACCCATATTAAAAAAAAAAAAAGATTCTCGTCAAACTTGAGAGGCTCAGCATTATTTTTCTCTAATAGAAACATGAGTGATGAGAATCCAGTGAGTTCTTGGAGGAACTTCTCCATAGCAGAAAAAGAAAATGGACCAAATATTTATCCTGGTCCTACTGAACTTCTCCATAGCAGAAAAAGAAAATGGACCAAATATTTATCCTGGTCCTACTGAGGCCAATACAGAGATTTTTAATTAGTCTGCTCTTCCTGGCACTTTTTCAGTTCCAACAAGTACAAATTGTTCTCTTCCTACAGCCCAGAAGAACCCAACACTGAAATCCCCAAGCTGCTCACTGTGAGTATTCTGAGCTTCTCCAGGAGCATAACTTACCACCCTAGTTGGGACACTCTTAAGAACGAGAAGGGTCAATCAATGATATCATGACTGCGGCACCACGTGAGCCAGGGCTGTCCAGGGTAGATGTGGATGCGTGGTCACCCTGGACCTGGGCCACCCGGTATGAATTTCAAACATGACATTGTCCCTGAAGGATTCTGGGAGATTGGGAACCTTGCTGCCTTTTGTTGTTCATTTGTGTGTTGGGCACAAGTCAGTGGGGTACACACTGTGCTGTGAAGAGATCGTGTCAGTACCACATCAGTTAGAAAACGTCACATTCACCTTTTGTGTTAAACAGAGTTTAATTTCTATGGCCAGAGCTTGGCAGGAGCTTCCAGGGGAATCTCCTCGGTAAGAACGGAGGTTCCCCGAACAAATGCCACTTTCTGAGATCAACAGGTTGTCTCTGAAGTAGTGGAAACCTCTGGCCGTTGAGTATAAAGCTGGCTATGGATGCTTGATTATGTTTATAAGACAGCAATGTGAACTTAAATACCAGTAGCAAACATAAGATTGTTAGCTCTATATATTTTACAGCACTGGTGAAAACGGGGGCAGAACAGTGTATATAGTGCACAACTGTTTCCGTGATGGAACAGGACCACTTACATACACTTACTTGCTTGTAAACGCACAGGCAATCTTGAGACTGACGAAGAGCTGGTAAGAGGAGTCTCTCCAGGCAGAACTGAGAAGCAGAGAGACAGGAGTCAGAGGACCTTGCCTTGTCTATACTTTTACAAAATGTGAATGCATGTCCTACTAAAAGAACAAAACTTGAAACATGAGCTAGAAGAATGAGTAGGTTGTGTCTGGGAAAGTGAGACCCTGTATATTTGCCCTCTTAATCAGAATTAGGACTAGTTCCAGCCGAACCATTAAAAGGGCGGCCCAGCGGATGGCCCTTGGGAACAGTTGGAAGCAAAACTCTAGCACCTGTTGCCCGGGGAGGCTGATCCACCTGTTGGGAAGCCACCTGGGTGGCTAGCTGAATAACAAAGGACTCAGATCCTTTGAGGATGCTACCATACATCATGACAACTAAGTGGTATTAAAATTTTGTGTGTTTGGGTTAGATATGTAGCTCAGTAGGGGATTTGCTTAGTATAAAAAAGCCTTGGGTTCAATCCTCAGTATTGGAAAAAAAAAAAAAAATGGGAGCGGAAAGTGTAGCTCAGTAGAGCTCTTGCCTAGCATGCACAAGACCCTGGGCTCAGTCCCCAGCACTGAAAACAAAAGTTTGTATTTCCTTCTTAAACTGTCTATCCTGTTAATCTATACTAGACCAGCCTTCATGTAAATGTAAGTGGGGTGGAACCTATATTTTAGTATTGTTCCTAACATTTCATTTTACTGGCAAGAAACCTTTCATTTCATTTTATTCTTTATGACCTTAAAGTTTAGACACTACTGACATTGTGTGTGCACGTGAGTGTCTTACTAAGGCTTGAACCCAGGGCCTTGCACATAGTGGGCAAGAGGTTTACCAATAAGCATCACTAGTCCGCCGTTACTGACATTTTTTTAAAATGAGATATATTTTCTTGCACAGTTGTTCAAAAGAGACAACTTTCAGTCCTCAGTGCCACCTATTGTTTTACATGTATAAGTTTTCTAGCTCAGGGAACTGAGAAAAAATGTAGACATTTCTTAAGGTATTCCTTGCATACCCTCTGCGACTGTTTCTCTAAGTTGCAGGCAGAGTTGGGCTATGATGATACAGTTTGCAGACAGGTATGGCTCTGCGAGAGTGGGACTATTTTGCCCCAACATGGTGGAGCACTACGCTAATCCAAGCTACCCAGAGGCTGAGGCAGGAGACTTGCAAGTTCAAGGCCAGCCTGAACAACTGAATGAGACCCTGTCTCAAAAAAATACAAAACAAAACAACAACAAAAAGAACCTAAGAAAGGAGGACTGGGAAATACAGCTCAGTCCTGCAGTGCTTGCCTAGCAGGCAGGAGGCCCTGGGTTGAATCCCCAGTAGTAGTAGTAGTAGTAGTAGTAGTAGTAGTAGTAGTAATAAAAATAAAAATAAAAATAATAATAAAAATAATAATAACTTTGTATCAAAAGTTAAAGGCATTACCACACAAATGTCAATTTTGTAAAATTAATTTTGTAGGAGAAAATTATTTTTAAAAAATCAGAATTATACATTTTTTACATACTCAATCATAGGGAATGTGTAGCTGTACATAACGTATCTTAATTTATTCCCCTCCCCACCCTTCAACCCTTCTTTCCCCCCCTTTACAAAACTTTGTTTCCATTGTTTTTTCTCCATTCTTGTTTGTTTGTATTGTTTTGTTTTGTTTTTTGGTACCGGGAATCAAACTCACGACCTGGTGCTTGCCAGGCAGGTGCTGTGCTGCTGAGCTACACCCCCAGCCCTCTCCATTCTTTTTTTAATCCCTATTTTCTTCCTTCCCCTCCCCTGCTCCCCTTTGTTTTCCTCTACCCATTTGCACATTTTCTTCCTACTCATCAATATCTATCCTCCATTTTGCTCCTTATTTACCCTTTGGGATTCTCACACAAGAGAAGCAATGCAATATTTACACATCCAATTTTTTTTTTTTGTGGGTACTGGGGGGTCAACCTCAGGACCTCGTGCGCCAACAGGCACCCGTGCCGCTGAACGATATCACCGGCCCCTTTTTCGTATGTGGGATCCTGGAGTCGAACTCGGGCCCTCGCGCTTGCAAGGCAGGCACTTGTGCCGCTGAGCCATCTCACCGGCCCATGTGTCCAGTTTATTTCACTTAAAATTGTGTTCTTAAGGTGCACCCATTTACCTAATGGATAAATACACCATGGCAGAGTAGTACTCCAGGTATATAAAAGTCACATTTTCTTTATCCACTCATCGGTTGATGACCATGTGGTCTGTTTCCAAGATTTAACTATTATAAGCTGTTAACTATAACTATAAACTATAACTATAAACATGGGTGTGCATATAGTGCTGTGTTATGATACTTTTAACTCTTTTGGGAAGATTCCTTGAAGGGGAATAGCTGGGTCAAAAGGAACCTCTAGTTTTAGTTTTTTGAAGAATCTCCATACTGATTGCCATAGTGCTTGCACCAGTCTGCACTCCCACCAACAGTGGAGAAGGGTTCCTTTTTCCCCACAGCCCCTCCAGCATTTGTTATTGGTTGATTTCTTGATGACAGCCATTCTTACTGGGGTAAGATGGAATCTCAGTGTTGTTTTAATTTGCATCTCTCGAATGACCAGAGATGTTGAACACTTTTTCATATATTTATTTGCTATTCATACTTCATTTGAGAAGTGTCTATTCATTTCAGATGCCCATTTTTGGGTTGGGTCTTTAAATTTGGGGGGTCTTTTTTTTTTTTTTTTAGTTCTTTATATATTCTAGATATTATTCCTTTGTGTGAGGAACAGCTGGCAATTTTTTTTTCCTATTCTGTGTTATTGTTTCACTCTGTTGGTTTCTTTTGCTGTGCAAAAGCTTTTTAATATGATGTTATCCCAGTTGTTGATTCTTTGTAATATTTCTTGAATGACTGGGGTTTTGTTCATAAAGTTCTTTGCCCACACCTATGTCTTCAAGTGTTTTACCTATTCTGCTTCCAGTAGATTGTTTCTGTTTTAATATTTACACCTTTGATCCATTGCAATTTTAGTTTAGCGCATGGTGAAAAGCATGGGCCTAGTTTTAATCTTTGGTGAAAGATATGAGTCTTGGTTTAATCTCTGAAAGCCGATTTTCCCAGCACCATTTACTAATGAAGCTATCTTTCCTCCAGTGAAGGTGTTTGGCTCCTTTGTCAAAGATAAGGGAGCTGAGTGTGCTTGGAGTTGTTTCTGCATCTTCTATTGTTTCATTGATCCTTAAGTCTTTTGTGTTTTGTTTTGTTTTGTTTTGTTTTTGCCAGTACCATGCTGTTTTTATCATAATAGCTTTGCAGTATAACTTCAAGTTAGGGATTGTGATGTCTCCTGCCTTGCCTTTGTTGCCTGGAATGGCTTTTGCTATTCTAAGTCTCTTCTGGTTCCATATGAATTTTAGGATTGTTTTCTCTAGTTCTGTGAGGTATGTTATTGGTATTTTGATCAGGATTGCATTAAATCAGTATAACAGTTTTAGAATTTTGGCCATTTGAACAATATTGGCTCTGCCTATCCAAGAACAAGGGATATCTTTCCATTTTCTGACATCCTCTTCAAAGAAGAAAATTATTCTTAAGGGGTGCTTACTGAAGTATCTTAAAGTAACTTTACGCCTGCACTTACTTTCCAATGGTCCAGAAAAAAAACAGTGAACACAGTATATGAACACAGTTATGCACACACACATGTTAGGGGAAGAGTGAGGGTAAGCAGATGTGCAAAATTCTAAAAGTTGTTGAATCTGGATGGATGGAATATAGCTGCTCATTATACAATCCTTTCAACTCTTTCGTGATGTTTGAAATATTTCAAAACAAGCTGGGAAAAGAAAAATAATGTATTGAAGTTCTTCTAACAGTCATATAAAGAGGAAAGTCAAAACTAAACATAGCAAAGATCATTGCTTCTTCTTAGATAGAAGCCTGGATGAGATTGGTGACATATATCTTTGCTCAAACTGGTTACTTTCTGAATACAACCACTGTACTATTTGCCAATATTTGGGGATCCAATTAAGGGAATGCCTAGTACTGATGGTGAGGCCACCCTCAGCTTCAACAGTTAAGAATCTGTCTGCATCTTGACCACCACATAGATAAAGGATAGTGGGAGGCAGAGACTGGTGGGAAAACAGACCAGATGGGCTACATCAAATAGGGCATTTCTGCCCAAAGGATACCGAAGGACATCACTGCATTTTGGGTGTGTGGCCAAAAGATCAGCTGCACTCTCCCAGACAGCTGGTAATTCAAGCTTCTGGACCCCCAATTCATTCTTGGAAGGTGCAAGCCTGCTCCTTCTCCTCTTCCTTGTTCCTGGGGATCCCTCTAGAGGCCGAAGTGAGCCACTGACACATGGACTGTGAAAGGCTGAGTGGCACTGGTTTTCTTCCAGATGACCTTTACAAGTGGGGCACGTTCAAGTAGATTTAGTAGTGGTCCTTACCTGCTCCACAAAGAAAGCTACCTGCTCTTGTGAGAGCATGGAATTCCTCCGCATGCTGGCCAGGTGCCAGAATGGGAGCACTTGTGCGTGGGAAAACCAAAGGGGAAGGAGATCCTAATCACTGTGAACCGGCAGGCAGGAGTGTTCATGGATGTACTGGAGATATTCTGTATGTCACTGATGAAGCAAAGTAGGCGATGGAAATGTGGACATCTTTGGACTACAGGGCTTTTTCATGGTGCTACCAATGCATGTTATGAGGCAGGGCTCTAAGTATGAAATGATGTGATCAGGGAAGCCACAAAAGTAAGGCCAGCACCCTCCAGAGGCAAGAAAAGGTCCACTGGTACCTGGAACCGAAGGGGTACCCTTTCTGTACAGTTGGTGACATTAGCTGTTTTTCTAAGGGCCATCAGCTACCTAGGTGGCCCTGGGTAGCTAACACACCTTCTTCTGGATGGATCTCAGCTGTCCTGAATTTACAGCCTTGCGGACTACTTCCCAGCTGGCGCCAGTGCAGGGCCACTGCCCTCAGGCTGCTCCGCCAAAGCAGAGGTGTTAAATGAAGAGGCATCCTTGGGGAGATGTCAAGTCAAGGCCGAAGAAGTCTTCAGTTAGAAGAGTCCTGTCAGAAGGACAGTCCTGGTAGTAGCCAAAGGATAGGCACTGGAAGAAGCAGATAAGAAAAGACAGCATGTCCAGGCATCACACCTCAGTAAAAAGTCACCAGAAAAAAATCTTGCTGAAGCTGTAACTGGGATAACTTTCTCTTCACCCATTCCTTTTAGTTATGCCTAAAGGCCCAGCTCCCATCCTGGAGAGATTTTATCCCGCCTAAATACTGTAATATATATCCAGGTTGCCAACTAATCAAAATGATGCTAAGACTGGTTTTTATAAATACAATACCTATTGTTGTTCATGTACAAAAACTTAGAGAGTTTTTCATTGGTGAAAATAATGTGTTAATCTGGTTCTCATAAGTCATCAAAAATTTAGAGATAATTATAACTAAAGCTAGAGGGATTTATGACAAAATGTCAGACTCCATCAGCAAAGGGGTCTAGGAACCAGTGGGTTACAATTGCTGTCCCTTAAAAACAATTTCTAAACTTACCTGTCAGCTCCAATTTCTCAGAAAATTTGTTCTTGCCTAGAAAATGCCAAACCCCAAGTAATCATACACATAAAACCAATAACAAATATGCTAGATTCCTTTTACCGGTTTCCACCAGATCTTGTCCAGAGAGAGGGTTATACGACACATATCGAGGCCTTAACTAAAAAACTATACTCACGGGGCCTTAAATGACACCACAGCTGGTCTTTCTCTCCTAAATAAGAAAATAAAATTAATGATACAAGTCGTCTTCCAAAATCACATGGCATTAGACATTTTAACAGCAGCACAGGGGGTACTTGTGCAATTGTAAAAACTGAATGTTCTGTGTACATTCCTGATCCTTCTGCTAATATCTCAATAGCTGTCCAAGATATTAGACAACAAATCAATGGCATGTCAGACTCTAAAATTCCCTGGACCTTATCCTTATCCTTTTTATGGGAAACCATTATTGGCTCCTCTTGGTGGAATATTTGTTGACTGTATTCATAATTATCCTGTTGATCCTATTTGGCCCATGCATACTTAATTGCTTCTTTGGCTTTGTCTCCTCCAGACTAAAAGCTATATGCCTACCCAAGATGAAAATGCCGGTGTCTATCAAGAGCCTTTAGACAGACCCTCTGTAGAGTAGTTCTGACTGCCAATCAACAACTGTGACCCCCTTCAGACTGAAAAAACCAGATCGGTCATCACCCATTACTCCCTCATGGCAGTTTGGGGTACTTCTTCAGAGGGGGGAATAGAAATATCATAGACAGTCAGATAGGGCTAGGCCCTTGAAGAAGCCAGTGCAGAAGATGAGATACCTCGCAACCTCTCTGTGGGAGAGACAGGCACCTCCACTGTGAGTCAGACCTCCAGACAAAAGATGAAACAAATGCACCCACATGCTTCCTCAGGATAAACACCAGTGATTAATATTCTAAATAGGTATCCATCACCTTGAGAAAGCCAGGAAGAGCCACTAACCCAACCCCCTACAGGAAAAGCCCCCATTCAGTTACACACCCACCCACTTGCTACATAACTTGCTTCCCCATTTGATCCCAATTTAACCAATATTACCTGAGCAATTATGCTCATAATGGTTGACCATAGTTTTGTCCCACCTCATGCCCACCTTGCGATTTCCCATTTTTCCCCACCTTCGACCCGCCTCACCTTGTGGTTTTGCTCTATAAAAATCCCTAGAAAAGGCAGGGTCCTTGGCAACCTGCTCAGGACCCCTTCTGTCTCTCTCTCAGACAGAAGCTTTCTTTCCCCCAATAAATATATTCTTTTCAAAAGAAAAGAAAAGAAAAGAAAAGAAAGACAGCATGGAGCACAGAGGAGGCAGGACCTGAGTCCACAAGAATTTAGCTGTCCAGTTGTTCTCTGCTACAGACCCCCTTTGATGCTCCTCTAAAGCCTGTGGACCTTCTCAGAAAAATGTTTTGTTTGTTTTGGCTTTTTGCTCACACTAAGGATTGAACCCAGGGCCTTGTGCATGGTAGGCAAGCACTGTACCACTGAACTGCATCCCCAATGCCCCAAAACTGTTCTTAAGTGCATAACATAAACTACACAGTGTTAAAAGGAAACAAATTATACACACACATAGTATTATCCAAATAAATTTTAAAATATGTGCTTAGTAACACATGTCTTTCTTTATCAATGCATTAAATACCAACCTCTATTAGTCAATCGAATAACCAACAGACCTTTGATACGGTGGTAGATGCAGTTAGTGTTTTGAGATACAGTTTGTGTAATGTGACTTGAAAATATATGTGATTTCTATGGGTGAAAAAGTTACAGTTGCAGCTAATAGTCCTGAAAGCTGTTACTTGTATTTATCTTTGAAGTAAATGCAATTGCCATACAGGCATTAATGAAAGTAAATGTTCTGTTTTCCTATTCAAGATCAGACCCTCTAAATTCTAAAAGATGACTATATCTAAATTCTGTTCCCAGACCCCACTTTAGAACACTGCTATAGAGAGTTTTTCATACAAAACCCAAAGCCATAAAGGCTGTAGCTTTTCTCCTGCCCTTCCTATGGACAATGTGGCCAGAGTTTCTCTAGGTTTGGCTTGTAGAAGCTTCTGGGCAGCTGTCTTGTTTCAGCGCAATAGGCAAAATCCATCATTCCTTCTAATTCTGTGTTTTCCCAATGTTTTTACCTACACCCCATGATAAGAAATGCACCTTGCATTGAGACCCATGTCTCAGTACACAATGCACACAACAAAGCCACGAAACAATACCATGCTCCATGTAGAGTATTAATTTGCTAGGGCAGCCGTAACAAAATATCACAGGCCAGGCAGCTGAGACAAGCATGTCCCTAGAGTTGTGCAGCTGGCCTCGAACTTGGATTCCTCCTGCTTCAGCCTCCCATGTAGCTGAGATTACAGTCATGCACTGATGTACCCAGCTATCCAAATTTGTTTTTCTTTAAAGGCCCTAGATCAAAATATAGTCACATTCTGAAGGCTTAGAGTTAGGAATTCAACATATGCATTTAGGAGGAACACAACCCAGCCCTCAAGTGCAAACAAATATAATTACATCAAATACAGTGTCAAATGCTAATATTTAAATCCAACAGTCTTAGGCCATTTGGGCTGCTATAACAGAATCCCATAGACTGGGTGGCTTAAACACCAACATTTACTTCTCAGTTCTGGGAACTATAAGACTGAGATTTAAGAAAGTAAAAAGAAAAAGAAAATTCTGAAATAACTCATAAGTTAAAAAAAAAAAAAAAAAAAAAAGGACTGCCAGGCATGATGGTGCACACCAGTAATCCCGGCACTCGGGAGGCTGAGGCAGGAGGATCACCATGAGTTCGAGGCCAGCCTGGGCTACCTAGTGAGTTCAAGGCCACCCCGCACTACATAGTGAGACCCTGTCTCAAAAAAAAAAAAAAAAAAAAAAGGGCCGGTGAGATGGCTCAGCGGCATAAGCGCCTGCCTGGCAAGCGCAAGGTCCTGAGGTTGACCCCTGGTACCCACAAAAAAAAAGAGAAACATATGGAACAATACAATATGCACAGTGGGTGCACTGACAATTCTTGCTTTTGACTTTAATCAGGTCAGGGTTGGAAGTTTAGTTGACACCAAGATCAGTTTTGTTCATGCTATCCAGCACGTGGAATGAGGCCTGGCCCACGTTAGGCATGAAATAAATATGTGATGAATAAATAAGCAAATACTCCATATGATGGTCTTACCACACGTAACTAACTAAAAGGGTTCAGAGAATTATACCCTTAAGGTGCACTGCAAATCCTACAAACATTCTTTTTTTTTTTTGTGGGTACCGGGGGGTCAACCTCAGGACCTCGCGTGCCAGCAGGTGCCCGTGCCGCTGAGCGATATCACCGGCCCCTTTTTCGTATGTGGGTTCCGGGAGTCGAACTCGGGCCCTCGCACTTGCCAGGCAGGTGCTTACGCCACTGAGCCATCTCACCGGCCCCTACAAACATTCTTGTCGATGCTTATTAATGGCACAAATTATATGAGATATATTGTCTCTTTAAGGTTTTTTTAATTAGCACAGGGCGTGTTTGGAATACAACTTAAAGGTATTTAAAGGTATTTTTTGATATATCAAAAGTCAAATGTCCTATATCCATGCATGATGGAAAAGATTCTTTTTCATTTATTTACTTATTTTTACTTTGGAAGAGAATTTTTATATGTCCTTGTAGTCGGGGCTTGCAAGGGAAACAATTTAATACAGGACACATAATTTATAGGATTATTTTATAATATTCACCCAAAGAGTCAAATGCAAAAGAGTGCAGGGGATCTGTCTACACACTAGAGACCCAGAGAAAGTAGCTGAGGGCCTGGATCCCATGACAATGTCCTGCACGAGTCCAGCTGGAGGCCTAGTGCCCATGACAATGTCTCATGCAAGTCTATATCAAGGATCTGCACTGGGAAGGCCCAAAGGTCAGTGGTGGAAGCTAGAAAGTCTGCACCAGCAGGATGAAGGATCTGTGCCAGCAGGCTGAGGGATCTGCACTGGAGCCAGGAACTGATGCTGAAAGTAAGGACCAGTGCTTCTCCAAAGAGAACCACAGCCATCCCCAGCGACAGTGAGGATCCGAGCTCCTCCAATGATGAGGACAGCCGAGCTCATATCAGGAAAGCCAGCATGACAAGCTTCTCCAGGAGAATCAACAGCACACCATCTTCCCCACTAGTTCTCTTTTTTATGCTGTTGGCAACAATCCTCAGGTGGGCCTTCCGTGGCCAGCACCACGCTGATTCAGTTCAGCTGGGTGTTACAAGTTGACCATTAGTTGATCCAACACAGTCCTCTTCATTTACTACATAATACACCATTAAATATGATAGTCACAGGCTATTTTGTTAATATTTACATGGCAAATAAGAAATCGGAATAACTTTCTTTCCTTGAACATACAAAAATACAGTGATTGTTTAAATTAAAAAATTATAGTAAAAGACACATTGCTACAAATCTTCAAAATACTCAAAAATATTCCCCCTCACTTTGAACACACTTATCCCATCTTTCTTGGCAATGTGTCTTTTACTGTACCAATTTTTTAACTATTCATTATTTATTTCAATCACCTTTTGTGTTTGAAGGGTTTACTCATGAACTCATCATGAATTAAATTTTGCAAATGGTTTGAGGGTCAAGGTTTTTGCTTTTTTTCCATAGGAGTATTCAGTTGTTCCAGAAACATTTATGCAAAAAAATGGCTATACCCCAACATATGGGGTGTATTTCTACACTGTTCATTCTGTTCCAGCAATCAACACACTTTTTTGTTTTTGTTTTGCTTTTTGTAGTACTAAGGATTGAATCCAGGACCTCATGCAAGCTAGGCAAGTACTCTACCACTGAGCTATACCCCCGACCCATCTATCTATACTGCAATAATACTATAGCATCTTGATTACCATACCTTTACAGTCAGTCTTGAAATCAGCCAGGTATGTCTTCAGGTTTTTCCCATCATCAAGATATTTGACTCTTTTAAGTGTTTTGCACTTCCATATACTTTTTCGTTTTTGTTTTTGTTTTTGTTTTTTGAGTCAGGGTCTTGCTATGTAGTTCAGGCTGGCCTGGAACTCACTCTGTATGTAGCGCAGGCTGCCCTTGACCTTGCGGCGATCATCCTGTCTCAGACTCCCAAGTACTAAAAATTCATTGCTAGAAAATAGATATACAACTGACTTTTTTTTGTGTGTGTGTGGGTACCGGGGGTTGACCTCAGGATCTCGTGCGCCAGCAGGCACCCGTGCCACTGAGCGATATCACCGGCCCTTTTTTCCTATGTGAGTTCCGGGAGTCAAACTCGGGCCCTCGCCCTTGCCAGGCAGGTGCTTACGCCACTGAGCCATCTCACCGGCCCACAACTGATTTTTATATGTTGACCTTGTATTTGCTGAGGTTGCTGAATTCACTTTCTTGTTCAAGTATTTTGCTGCTGTCATCATTCTCTGATTCTCTGTAGAGTTCTAGCACACAAGTCCAGTTGGTTTTGCTTACTGGTTCTAACACATTTGAAGGAGACAGTTCCTTTGGTCTCACATGAGCTAATTTTCCAGGCTCTTCTCAACTATTCAAGACTAAGTGATCGGGCCAGTGATATAGCTCAGCAGCATAAGCGCCTGCCTGGCAAGCACGAGGTACTGAGTTTGATTCCCGGTACCTGCATATTAAAAAAAAAAAAAAAAAAGACTAAGTGATCAAGCAATTATAATGGTGAAACACAAGATCAAGTCTAGTATTGTCATTTTAACTTGGTGCCATACAGGAACACTGGAGTTAGAAGTGGCAATGTATTTTAAGTGTACAGAATTCTTAAGATGAGAAAATAAGGTAGGCTTCTCCTCCTCTCTGCTGTTCCTCCAGCCCCCCCACAGTATTTCAGAGCACTACCTCTGGGCAGCAACTCCAGCTTTGCCAGGATCACAGTGAAGTCATTTGCATCTATTTCTTGCTAATCTGAGACATAGTCTGTGCACAGTCATGTTCTGATGCCACTCCTCCCCCAGAGAACTCCTCTGCTAGGTCTGTTTTGTTTTTATTTTTTATTTTTGGTGGGTGCAACGGAGGAGGCTGGGCAGTTGCCAGAACTGGGGGATAAAGAGGAAGTAGAAGAGGAAGTAGAACAGCATCAGGCATAATTGTGTGAGCAGCAGAGAGACTGGAGACTAAGCAAAAGCCAAAAAAAAAAGCAGCTCTCCAACACCTGAATTAATAGCATTACATCAACAAAAACATTGCTACTGGGCTAGATAAAAATTTCATTGTAAATTAAGGAAATAGTAAGGTATATCCAAATACTGAAAAATAGCATTGCCATTTCTAGAGCAGTCTATATCCAACCTTTTTTGAGAAGTCAAATGACATGGAGTTATGTGGGTCAAGGTAGGAAAGAATGACCTGGACTTGTTGACCAGCTCTACCTGTGCTTTTCCTATTTTAGATCTGTGGTTCCTTAGTCTATTTTTTTATTGTGTTCTTCCTAAAGGGGCTGCTCCGCAATTCACGGCACTGCTGACACAAACTATGGTCAGTAGACACAGGTAGGGGGAGCTCCCTGGGGCTTGCCAAACAAAACCTTGTAGAAGGCAGGAAAGCACCCCAGGAACAAGTCCCTACGCCTGGGGAGATCATCCATTGGGCTTTTTATAGGGTCACCTGGCCTCTGTGTCAGGAAAGGATCACATTTGAACCATTCTGAACGCCTGAGCTCACAATGCCACCGGGGGTCAAAAGGAGCCAGGCTGAGGTGGCTCAAGTCACCTAGAGTCTACATGGGGCCCCAGAGCCCAGAAAGTGGGTGTGAGACCTGTCCTGTCACGCTGCCCTCGCAGTGACTGCAGTCCTCGCAGTGACTGCACTTAGCGTGGTGAACTCTGGCAGCCCAGCTCTTCCAGCCTTTGTGGAAATCCCCCAGCTCCAGTGCTCTTGCTCTACCTCTGTATGCTCAGCCCCATTTCATTATGTTCAACCCACGCTGATGCCTCTAGGCAGTTGACCTATCCATCGGCCCTGGAGGAATCAAGTCCTAGCTCAGTGTCAACCCATAAGGCAGCTACACATCTATGGCTTTCCAGGCCATGACTCCTGATGGGACATGGTAGCTCAAAGATAAGCGTGTCTGACCCAGTGTCAGACAGCTAACTGGCAGTGGCGTTGGAAGAGAAATCAGGTCCCCTGACTCCCAGAGATAAATCAGACTTACAGTGTGGTAGGTAGAATACTGACCCCTTCCCACAAATGCCCACATCTTAATCCCTGATGGAACCTGTGAATATATTACCCTCCATGGCAAAAGAGAATCTGCAGATTCATGAAGAGTATGGCCTTAATAAAATAGAGGATCCAGATTATCCAGGCAGGCTCAGTTCAGAGAACTTTTCCTGGCTTTCAGAGATGATACAGAGGAAGGTGCCTGTCTGGAAAGAAAATTCTACCCAAACAAACAAACTAAGAGGGATGTACATAACTACTCTTCTCAATTTTCTCCAAAACTTGAAAATGATATATACACAACAGAAGGAACAGAAGCTGAAAAGCCCAAACTCCATGAAAGCCGTAGGAAAAGTGTGCCAAGAATTGGCTGAAACCATAAGCCAAAAAAGGGCAGCATGGAATTCCTAGGACAACTGGCAGTGTGTAAAAACAGAAACAGAGGTCAAGTCACAAGCAGTGTGGGGGAGAAGGACAAACACCACTTAGTAAACCAGAACCTTACCCAGGGCCCGGACCTGCCAGAACCCTTTTGGATCTTAACCTACAGCCCACAGAACCATTCCCCTAGAATCAGACGTTATCCCACTTTTGCTGTATTAGAGGTATATCACTGTGTATCAAATTACCACAAAGTTTACATCTTAAGACAACACACTTATTACGATATACCTTCTGTGGGTCAGAGTCCCAGGTATGTCTTTGCCAGGTCCACTGCTCAGGATTTTGTGAATCTGCGATTAAGATATCCACTGGACTGTGTTTTCACTTGGAGGCGCAACTAAAGAAAAAACAGCTTCCAAGTTTACTAAGGTCATTAGGAGAATTCATTTCCTTAGTGTGTAGAACAGAGGGCTCCAGCTTTTATTTTTTTTTTTCTTTCTTTCTTTCTTTCTTTCTTTTTTTTTTTTTTTTTTTTTTTTTTGGTTTTTTGAGACAGGGTCTCACTTTGTAGTGCAGGCTGGTCTCAAACTCACAGTGATCCTCCTGCCTCAGCCTCAAGTGCTAGGATTAAGGTGTGTGCCACCACGCTCAGCTAGGGCCCCAGCTTCTTGCAGGTGTTTGTCTGGAGGCTGCCCTTGCTTCCTAGATGGTGCTGCAGTTCCTACAGGCCACTTGCAGTTCCAACATGGGCCACAGGGTTGCTTCATCAAGCATGCAAGGAGATTCTCTAGAGCAGTGGTGGTTAACATATGGCATGTGGCTGCAGCCGGCTGTTTGTTATTACTGAAAGCTCTAAAAGGTTCGCCATCACTGCTCTAGAGTGAGCCAGGTAGCGAACACATTCAAAGAAGTACATCCCAGCACCTCTGCCATATGCTACTGGATAAAGTCATAGGTCCCACCCTCACTCAAGGGAAAGCAATGATACAAGGATACGAACATCAGGAAGGAATAAGGGACTATCCTTGAACCTATCTGCCACACCTAGCAAAGATGCAGCTGGGGTAGGAACGATGGTACAGAGGGTGATACTGAGGACTGGGGATGTAGCTGAGTGTGAAGACCCTGGGCTCAATCCCCAGTACTGCAAAAAAAAAAAAAAAAAAAAAAAAAAAAAACCCGAAAAGCCAGAATGTGGTGCTGAGAACAGACAGATGCTAAGTTTGGCCTGGGTACTGAACATATAAACATTATAAAAATAATGGGGCTGGTGATATAGCTCAGCGGCATAAGTGCCTGCCTGGCAAGTGCGAGGTCCTGAGTTCAACTCCCAGTACCCGCATATAAAAAAAAAAAAAATGGGTGTGGGCAAATTAAAAAGTGTCACATCTTTTGTAGGGATGGTTCATTAATCTATAAATTAAGATTGATGTAAGTAATGACAAGCTCATGTTACCAGTGAATGAACTAGAAGGGACTAGATGTTTCCTGGCTGGGAAGTCGAGCCAAGGGGAGTATCTGGACAGAGAAGAAACACAAAGGAACAGTATCATTAGATCACTCAGGTTGTGACAGATGAGAACCTACTGGGTCCAGTGATGTAAAAGCCCACTAGAATTTCACCAACACCCACAGATCACTAGCTGACATTTAACTGACCACAAGATACTCATGCGAACAACCTATCCTCTTTGTTGACAGAGGGAAGTAGTTACTTGTTTTTCTCCAGAAAACCACCCGGCAGATAGGATGACTGTATCTTGTTTAATCCATTCAAACTATGTTGAGTAGACAATCATTTTCAAAAACCCAACAATTCAATAAACCCCTGAAACTGGCAAAGGGCTCGAACAGTTGAGTGTGGAAGGTTCAATTGGCTGGAGCACCAGGTCTGTCTTCAGCACACCACGATCAGTGGATGGGACATCTAGATGCTAACAGTACACCAATGGGTGAAACATCTATTTTCCCTTATGTGTTCACTATAGTCATGAATGAATAAAGCAGCACAGACTATCCCTAGAAATTCAAAGAACTCAGATTTCGTTCATGTTCATGTAATTATATTCAGCATTTATTGCCTGAATATACAACCTTGTTGGTGAGAGCTATAAAGATGAGTAATTTCTCTCGCTGCCTGCTCCATACAGGTAGACTCAGATCACTGCTGTAATAGAGGTTCTGAGGAAGACCCATGGAAGTATATAAAAGGGTGACAGGAGAGGAATTTGATGAAGGCTTCATGAAGTAATTCTTTTCTTTCCATTTAAGACATCACTAGATGATTGCTGAGATTGAGGCCAATCATAGGAGGAACGTCAGGCTAGAGTAAAACCCTGGAAGCTAACCTGTGCAGAGAAGGGATCAAAACTGTTGTTTATTGTCCAGTGTTTGGAGAGGGAGGAGGGACTAAACCATTAAGCCTTTGAAAACTAGGCTTAGGGGTTTGGGATATATTCCGAAGTTACTGAAACACCACACACGGAAAAGATGGACTCAGATTAGTGAATTAAGAAAATAATTCTATGGAGGACAGATGACAGATAGGAAAAGGTTTGACTGCGGAACACATTCTATAAAAATAACGAAGCCTTGAGCTGGGCATGGTGGTATACGCCTATAGCCCCAGCTATTCGGGAGGATCACTGAGCCAAAAATTTGAGACTACGCTAGGCAACATGATGCAATCCCATTTCAAAAAAATAAAACAAATTAAATAATGAAGGTTTGAACAAAGACTGCGGAAATGATTGGAAGAGAGATACAGAGATACCTAGCAGGCAATAAGGTGATTCTGGCAAATGGAAGAGTGTGTGAAACAAGTACGAAGCTGAAAGCAGAAAGGAAGGTGATGCCACCAAAGGGACCCAGGAATCGGGAGCAATACCTAGGTGAGGCAAATCAGTATAGATGTTCAATACGTTAAGTTCAAGGGATTGTTAGACATCTCCGAGGATGGTACAGCAAGGTGGAACTACTGGTGTAGAGCTCAAGAGGTCCCCGTATAAAAATCTTCAAGGAAAACTGAAACTGGGAGTACATGAAGCCATTTTGGAAGACAATATAGCACTAAAAGATCATTGGGGCCTTGGAGAAACTATACTTAATCCTAGAGGAGGGAACAATGTTTTAAAGAATTACTTCTCAGTGAAAGAAGAGATCTAAACAGGACCACTAGATTTGAAATTGATAGGTACTGGCGACTTTGGGGGCTTACTTTGGTAAGGGTGATGAGAGTAGAATCCAACAAGGAGTTAACTGCCTAAAGAGCAAGCTAGAGTATATTATGTCAATTACTTGCAGACATTTAAGAATGAAGACACGAAATGAGAAAAAAAAAAAAAAAAAAAAAAGTGGCTTGAGGGAGGAGGTGGGGTGTTTGTGGCTTATCCTTGTAGCCAGGTCCTGCTCTCTTCTTATCAAGCAGTTGGCTTACACAACTGTACATGACAGGAAGAAGGGATGTGAGCTCCGTTCATTTTTTTAACTAATCACTGGTCTAAAATAGCACCTAGGAAGGGGAGTCTTGTCACAGCCGACGTCGGCCTCAGCAGCTTTGGCTAAGACTTCTACAGGCGTATCAACCCTCCACTCCAAACCCCGCGCCGCCTGCGCTTCTCGGGGACCCCGAGCTGGGTCCGAGCCCTCGCGCGCCGGCCGGCTGGAACCGGCGCGCACCCGACACGGCCGCCCAGCGCGGCGCGATCCTCCCGCCATGCTGAGGCTCCGATGGCCGCGTTCTGCGGCGGTGACATCCAGACCCACACGCCGCGCGGGGACACAGGCACACACTGGACGCCCTCGGCCCCGCCTGCGGCCCCGCCGGGCCTCCACTAACCTTCCCGCGCTGCACCGCCCCACCTCGGAAAAATGAAACCCAGTGTAGTCAGACTGGGGCGGGGAGGGGGGGTCCACTATCCTCTCTTGGTAAAGACGAAAAGCTGAACCGACTCGACACAGCAAAAGGGTGTGCTGCCCGATCGTCTGAGGCCCCGCCCCGATGCTCACCACCTCCTCCGCGGCCCGCCCCCGGCGCCCGGAACTACACTTCCCAGAGGCCTCCGCGGCGCAGAGGGGCAGGACCGTCCGCTCTCCGGCTCAGAGTAAGAGCTGAGTGGCTTTCTGGAAGGTGGGCGGGGCCAGACTCCACCAATCGGCGAGAGGCTCGTTACGGCGGCGGAAGCAGCGGCGCTGAAGTGAGGGGTGGGGGGCAGAGCGCTAGCGCCCCGGCGGCGCGGGTCCGGAGCCCGAGGACGTCGGCCCCACAGGCGGGGAGCACACGCGAGGGAGCTCGAGGCGGCGCGGCGGCCACTCGGCGAAGCACCCAGGCAATGGCGGGAGGGGCGCCTGGGAAGGCAGGGGAGGAGGCGAGGGGGCGGGGCAGCCGAACCCGACTGCAGTGTCTGTCCCGCAGCGCCTCCCAGGGGAAGGGCAGCGGTGCTTCGGCTACTATAGCTTGGGCTCTTTCGCAAGCTGGACACAACGGCTGAGCCTGCGGCAGGGGCAGGGTGTCTTCTGGCGAAAAGGGAGAGGCACCAGGAGGGGTGGGCAAACCCGGGCGTGGGGGCGTGGCGGACGTGGGTCTCGGCAGGGAAGCGGAGAGGCCCGGGGCGCGCGCGGGGGCGCGCGCGGGCGGACGGCCCAGGGAGTTTGGCTCCTGGAGCAGTTTAAAGTGACTCTCCACATCCGGGCCCTGCGCCCGCCGCTTTCAGACCCCGGCCGAGGCGGAGCCTCCCCGCTCCCCGCCCCTCTGGCTGTGAGTGCTTGTCTCCCTCTGCCATTGGCCCAGCCTCGAGGGGTTTGGGCCACCCCGGCAAGACTCGCGCCTGATTGGCCGGCAGTCGGCGGGAGGGAGGGGCGGGCCCAGAGCGCACAGGCGGCTGTGGATTGGTGCGGGGCCTCCAGTGACGCTCCGGGCGTGGAGCCAATGGGCGGGCGGGGGAGGAAGGGGCTGGTTCGGGGGAAGAGGACTGGGAGCCGAGCTGCCGCCGGGCGGCGGGGTGAGTGGGGTCGGCGGGGCTGGACAGCGGCGGGCCCAGGGCACTCCGGGATGAGCACTGTCCTTGTCTCCGGAGCCCAGCGTTGGCACCGGGGTGGGCCCTCCGCGGCACCCCCAGGCCAGCGCCATGGAAGCGGGAGGTGCGGGCGGCGGGCGGTGGCCACAGGTAAAGAGGCACACTGCTGCCCTGTCGAGGGGCTCGCCAGGACGCCTGCCCCTTCCTGGGACACGGAGTTGGACACCCGAGTGTCTGGAAACCCGTGTCCTCCGATCTTACCAGGGATTCGGGGTGAGGTGGGGGCCAAGGTGGGGAGATAGGTAGAGCGTGGCTCCTGAGGGCAAAGTGGGTGATTTTTTTAGAGAAGGTAGAGGTTTGGAGTCTCTGGCGAGGGCCAGGACGTGGGGGGCGGTCTGTAAAAGAGAAGAAGAAGGAAATCCGTAAATGGAGGCCTTTACAAAAAAGAGTTTGAGAATGCCTTCTCTTCAGATCTTAATGTAGTATTTCTAATCCTTTCTTGGGGCTGGCATTTCTTCTCTGAATCTTCTTATGACATACTAATTACAGTTCTGTTAACCTTGGTGTGAGGTTTGAGTCTTTCAAAGAGACATGCTGTTTTCTAGAAAACTTTATACAGAGATGCATATGCTGTGATACCTATCTCATGGCCTTCGTAATTTAGAAAATGTCTTCGCTTATATTGATCATAAGTTAATGTTTTAGGTAAATAATGCTGCATTTGCTCTTTTATGGGAAGATATCATGGATGCTAAAAATGCCTTGATTTCTCGTTATTGGTTCTAACCTTACAAGCTAGTAATAACTACATGATTGTGTACTGCAGGTGGAAATGAGCTCTCAACAGTTTCCTCGGTTAGGAACCCCTACCACTGGGCTGAGCCAGCCACCTTCACAGATTGCAAGCAGTGGTTCTGCAGGATTGATAAACCCAGCTGCTACGGGTGAGATGTGTACCCTTCTATCCTGTTTCCTGTTTTAAGAGTGTTGCCAGTTTTGTAACTTTAAAATTAGCAAATTCCTGCTAGGATTTTAGTAAATACTAGTTTATTGAATTCAAAGAAAGGGTGTATTACTTTAGTAATTAAAATAAGATATTTTTCTCTTGTAATGGCTTCATTCACATGTACTCTAGTAAAGCATGCCTGTAAGAACTGGTTTTTAAAAGGACTAATATGTACTTATTTAACTTCCACAGGTATAGTAATAGTGCCATGAGGGAGCCCAGTGGTGTATAACTCATAAAGGTCTTGCCTCTTAGGAGTTTACTGTCTAGGAAAGGAGGTTTTTAAATAGTACATAGGGACATCTATGCAGCTTGGCTTTTAGTCATGGTAACTTTTTTGAGTACTATAGATGAGTGATTCTCTGTAGGGGATGATTTTCCCTCTTGAAGAATATTGGGCAGTGTCTGGAGATATTTTTGATGTCACAACTAGGCCGTGCTACTGGCATCAGATAGTATAGACAGGGATGCTGTGTATTCTAAAATGCACCACATTGCCCCTTTCCCCTGTTATCCATTCCAGTTAATAGTGCAGAAGTTGGGCCGGTGAGATGGCTCAGTGGTGTAAGCGCCTGCCTTGCAAGCGCGAGGGCCCGAGTTCGACTCCCGGAACCCACATACGAAAAAGGGGCCGGTGATATTGCTCAGTGGCACGGGTGCCTGTTGGCGCGCGAGGTCCTGAGGTCGTCCCCCTGGTACCCACAAAAAAAAAAAAAAAAAAAATAGTGCAGAAGTTGAGGAGCTCCTTCAAATAACGTTTTTCTATGCATTAAGTAAAAATGTGGCATCGCAAAGTAAAGTAAATTTTTCTGTTCTTTTTTTTTTCTTTACTGCGCAGTTTTGTAGGGGATAGAGAGTAGGTGATACTGGGGATTGAATCCAGGTCTTTGCATTGAACTACAACCATAGTCCTCCACCCACCACCCACCCTCCACCCTCCGTTTTAAAACTCCTCAAACAGGGTCTTGCTAAGTCACTAAATGGTGCAGGTTGGGCTCAAACTTGTAGCCCTCCTGCCTCGGCCCACCAGAATGCTGGAAGTACAGGCATGTTCCACCATGCCTGGCTGTCACTACCGGTTCTTGTGTTCCTTATGGTAAATGGTGCCTCTGTCTCCTGATGGCTCAAATCAGGAGCTGAAGCTACTAATTGGTCTTTGTCTCTTACCTGTCAGTGGTGACCCTTCTCTAATGTTTTAGCTTCATTTCCTATTGTTTTCTTTCCCCCTACCAACTTAATTGTTACAAATTTATTTTAATTCCCTTTAGATTTGAAGTTCCTTTAAGCTACTTTGTGCCTCCTATGATGCTGCATCTACTCATATTTTCTGAATGAATGATATAAAGTTCCCAATTTTTATAACATTGGGACTTTGTACATTCTTTTCCTGTGTCATGGTCTTTTGTCTTCCTTTCCCCACTCACTTATTTGGTTGATTCTTGTCTTCGTTGAGGTTTCATCTTGGATATCATTTTCTCTTGAAGTCTTTGCTGACTCCGTCTTCCACAATAACTCAAGTTATGAGTGCCCATAGAATGAATGCTACAGGAGAGCCAGGACTGTGTTTTTCTCACACACCTTTGTATGTGCTGTGCTTGCTGTTGAGGAGGGGCATGGTATACTCAGCAACTTCTTGTATTCTTGGAGAGCCACCTGAAGTTCTTCATTCCATTTGTGTGGGGGTTTTTTGTTTGTTTGTTTGTTTGGTTTTTGGTTTTTTGAGAAAGGGTCTCACTATGTAGTGGAGACTAGCCTTGAACTCACTGTGTAGCCTAGACGGGCCTCGAGCTCATGGCGATCCTCCTGCCTCAGCCTCCTGAGTGCTGGGATTACAGGCATCTGCCACCATGTCCAGCTAGTTCTTCATTCCTTAACAGATACTTTTGACAGTATTTTATCTTTGGTATAAACTCACAACAGGATAATGTAAAGGAATATAGCTAAGGAGATCATTTTAAAACATCTGTTCTTTGCAAAGAATTAAACTCCATGTTTAAAAAGGTGTTTCTTAGCAATAATTGTCCTCAAATTTTGTTGAATATCATTGATTTAGACCAAAAATGTTGTAATTTACTTCTTTTTTATATGGGTACTGGGAGTCGACCTCAGGACCTCATGCTTGCCAGCAAGCGCTTGTGCCGCTGAGTGATATCACCGGCCATTTTTTCCTTTATGTGGGTACCGGGAGTCGAACTCAGGACCTCGTGCTTGCCAGGCAGGCGCTTATGCCGCTGAGCGATATCACTGGCCATTTTTTCCCTTTATGGGGGTACCGGGAGTCGAACTCAGGACCTCGCGCTTGCCAGGCGGGCGCTTATGCCGCTGAGCTATCTCACCGGCCCCTGTAATTTACTTCTAAAGAGTACATATGGGTTTATTCTTTCATTGGCCTTTAAGAGAAGTTTTTCCTAAGTAGTTAAATGTTTCTATCTCTTTCCCTTGCACATATCACAAGAGATGATTGGGGATCTTAAGCATGTTAGGATTTCAAGCACAAGTTCAAAGTTAAGTATAGAGAACTAATATTTCATGCTTCTTTTCTAGTAGAAATGAACTGAAATAAATCCACATGTCTGAAGGGAAATGATAGATGAATACCCAAAGAGCCTGACAGGAAATGATCAATACGAAGTTGTTAAAACTCAGTCTTCCTGGACAAATAGGGAGATGTTATGAAATCGTCTGTCTCCCTTCAACATTTTATTAGAGAAAATTTATCTGAACAAGAAGGAAAGTTAAAAATCAATACAAAGTGTAAAGACAAGTAAAACTGTCCTTAGTCATAAACAACATGATCATGTATGCAGAAATCCTAAGTATCTTATTTGTATTTTTTAATTTTACTTACATATTTGTGGTACTGGGTGTCAAACCCAGGGCCTTTGCAATGAGCTACATCTTCAGGTTTTTGTGTGTGTGTATATGTATGTGCATGCATGATAAGTTTCCCAGACTGGGCTTGAACTTGCAAGCTTGAACTTGTGATCCTTCTGCCCCAGTCTTTGGAGTGCTGGGAATACAGGGATTTGCCACTGCACCAGGCTCTAAGGAATCTTTTATTTCTATGTTTATTTCCAGTGCTGGAAATTGAACCCAGGGTCTCTGCACTGAGCTATATCCCTAATCATCTCCCCTTTTTATTTTGAGATAGAGTCTCACTAAGTTACCCAGGTGTGATTCAAACTTGCAGTCGTCCTGCCTCAGCTTCCCGTAGCTCTGGAATTACAGGTGTATGCCACTGTATCCAGCTCTAGAAAATCTTCTAAAAAAAAAATTAGAATTGATGAGTAAAATTAGTGAAGTTGAACCACGTGTAGTGGCACATGCCTGCAATCCCAGCGCTCAGGAGGCCAAGGCAGGAAAATCACCACAAGTTCAAAGCCAGCCTGGGCTACATAATAAGTTCAAGGCCAACCTGAGCTACGTAGCAAGACCCTGTCTCAAAAAACAACGAAAAGTTAGTAAAGTTGTAGAATGTAAGATCCGTGTACAAATATCAAGTACTGTATATGTCTAAATACTGGCAATGGAAAATGAAATTCTTACAGTGTCATTTACAGCAACATACAAAACAATACTGCAGCTGGGCATGGTGGCACACACCAGTAATCCTAGCATTTGGCAGGCTAAAGTAGGAGGATTGAGAGTATAAGGCCAAGCCTTGGCTACATAGTGAGTTTGAGCCCAGCTTGCACTATATAATGAGACCCTGTGTCAGAAATACAAAACATGAAAACAAAACAACAAACAAAAAATTCCATGGTGATAAATACAGCAAAATATATGTAGGACCTAGAGTTAGAAGATTGTATGATTGCTAAGAGGTTTGTCATGTTCATGAATTTGGAAATTCAATATTTTTAGGGTATCAGTTCTCCCCAAAGTGATCTGTGGAGTCAAAAAAAATCCTAGTTGAAATTCCACCATGCTTTTTTTTTTTTTTTTTTAACTTGACAGTCTCATTCTAAAATTTATTCGGAAATCTAAAGGACTTAAAATAGCTAAAGCAGTTTTGGCCAGAAGAAAATTGGAGAGCACTCCTACCTTATTTCAAAACTTGCTACAAAATTCCACTAATCAAGATGGTGTGGTATTAGCATAAAGATAAAAATATGTATCAGTAGAACGAAGTGGAAGATACAGCAATAGACACAAATATGTATGGTCAATTGACTTTTGACAAAAATGCATAATTCACTAGGAAAATAATAAACTGTACAACAAAATAGTATTGGAACACTGGGATATCCATATGGGAAAAATGAACCTTGACTCTTACAATCTCCACGCTAACTCAAAATGTATCACAGACCTCAACGTAAAATTCAGAATATCTTAAAACAAAAACAAGAACTGTTTACAACCTTGGGGTAACCAAAAATTTCTTAGGTCACACACACACACACAAAATTAATCATAGAAGCAGTTGATGCAAATTAAACGTGAATGCTCTTCAAAAGACACCATTAAAATCAAAGGGTATGCTGTGCCACCAAGAGAGGACATTTTCAATGTTTAATCTATTAAAGGACACATTCTGAATATATAAAGAATTCATAACTCAATAGTAAAAGTATTTGACAAATATTTGGACAAAATATTTGAATACATCAGGAAGAATATATAAATGCCAAAGAAACACATGGAAAATTGCTCACCATTCATGCTCAGGGCAGTGCAAATGAAAACCACAGTGAGAAATCACTGCATCCACTCGAGTGACTGCATGAGAAAGACAGAGTACTAAGCACTGATTTAGACGTGAAGGACACAACTCGATACACTGTTCTGGGTGGGAATGCAAAAAGGTCTAGTCACTTTGGAAAACAGCTTTGCACAGTGTCTTATAAAATTAAACATACACTTAATATACGCAACAAGCAATCCTATTTCTTAGGTAAATGAAAGATAAATGAAAAATATGTTTATATAAAGTCTTGCACTTAAATATTCTTTTTTTTGAGACGTGGTCTTGCTATATAGTTCAGGCTGGCCTCGAACTCAGCAATCCTCCTGCCTCAGCCTCCCAAGTGCTAGGATTACTGGCGTGTGCCACCATGCCCAGCTCAGTTGCACTTACATATTCTTTTTTTTTTTTTCAAAAGAAGAACAAATTTTCAAACAAACATAATAGGAGGGTAACAATGGTTAATACATTATGTATTACTATCTTTAAGTTAGTTATTCAGGACACCAGACATTAGCATTCAGTTGTCCAAACATTATTGGCACAAACCTTACTCTTCAATGAACTAAGTAAAAATGGTAGTGTATCTATCTTAACCATCTTATATATATATATATACAATTTTTTTCCCTTTCCCTTCTTTCTTTTCCCTATTCCAGTCTCTCTTTCCTTTTGACCAGTTTCTTTTTGATTCACCATGTCTATTGTACATTTTGGATCTTATTTACTCTTTCAGTTTCTCATACTAGAGAGATAATACGATGCTTACACATGTGCTTCTGGTTTATTTCACTTATGAGTATTTTCTCGAGTTGCATCCATTTACCTATAAAAGTCTCCAGTTTATCCTTCTTTCTGGCTGAATAGTACTCCATTGTATAAAAATACCACGTCTTTCTTATCCATTCCTCAGTTGATGGGCGTTTGGGTTGTTTCCAAGATCTGGCTATTACAAATTGTGCTGCTATAAACATGGGTGCACATATATCGCTGTGGTACGATGTTTTTAATTCTTCTGGGAAGATGCCCAGAAGGGGAATAGCTGGGTCAAATGGGACCTCCAACCCTAGTTTTCTGAGGAATCTCCACACTGACTTCCACAGTGGCTGTACCAGTCGACACTCCCACCAACAGTGAAGAAGGGTTCCTTTTTCCCCACAGCCCCTCCAGCATTTGTTATTAGTTGATTTCTTAATAGTAGCCATTCTTTCTGGGGTGAGATGGTATCTCAGTGTTGTTTTAATTTACATCTCTCGAATGACTAGTGATGTTGCACATTTTTTTGTATATTTATTTGCCATTAGTATTTCTTCATCTGAGAAATGTGTATTCATCTCAGATGCCCATTTTTGGAGTGGGTCTTTAAATTTGGGAGGTCTGATTTTTTTGAGTTCTTTATATGTTCTCGATAGTAATCCTTTGTCTGAGGAACAGCTGGCAAACATTTTTTTCCCACATTGTGGGTTGTCTCTTCACTCTGTTGGTGGTTTCTCTTGCTGTGCAAAAGCTTTTTAATAAGATGAGATCCCAGTTATTGATTCTTTGGGATAGTTCCCGTGCGGTTGAGTTTTTATTCATAAAGTCTTTGCCTACACCAATGTCTCCAAGGGTTTTACCTATCCTACCTTCCAGCAGATTTAATGTTTCTGTTTTAATATTTAGATCTCTGATCCATTTTGAATTTAGTTTAGTGCATGGTGAAAGATATGGATCTAGTTTTAATCTTCGGCATGTGTAGAGCCAGTTTTTCCAGCACCATTTATTAAAGAGGCTATCTTCCAGCGAATGTGTTTGGCACCTTTGTCAAAGATAAGGTGGCTTAGTATGTCTGGGGTTGTTTCAGCATCTTCTAATCTGTTCCATTGATCTTCAGGTCTGTTTTTTTGCCAGTACCACACTGTTTTTATCACAGTAGCTTTATAGTATAATTTCAAGTCGGGGATAGTGATGCCCCCTGCCTTGCCTTTGTTGCCCAGAATTGCCTTTGCTATTCTAGGTCTCTTCTGATTCCAAATGAATTTTAGGATTGTTTTCTCTAATTCTGTGAGATATGCTGTTGGAATTTTGATTGGAATTGCATTAAATCTGTATAACAATTTTGGAAGTATGGCCATTTTCACTATATTGGTTCTTCCTATCCAGGAGCAAGGGATATCTTTCCATTTTCTGATATCCTCTTCAATCTCCTTTTTCAGAGTACTGTAGTTTTCAGTATAGAGGTCTTTTACATCCTTCGTGAGGTTGATTCCTAGGTATTTCATTTTTTTGGATGTTATTGTGAAAGGTATTGTTTCCCTAATTTCTCTTTCAGTAAGTTTGTTATTTGTGTACAGGAAGGCTATTGACTTTTGAGTATTGACTTTGTATCCAGCTACACTACTGAATTTGCTTATTAAATCTAGCAGTTTTTTAGTGGAGTTTTTGGGGTCTTCTGTGTAGAGTATCATGTCATCTGCAAATAATGATAATTTAACTTCTTCCTTTCCAATCATTATTCCTTTTATTTCTTTCTCTTGTCTAATCGCTCTGGCTAAAGTTTCCAGAACTATGTTGAATAAGAGTGGGGACAGTGGACATCCTTGTCTTGTTCCTGATTTTAGAGGGAAGGCTTTCAGTTTTTGGCCATTTAGTATAATATTGGCTGTTGGTTTGTCATAGATAGCTTTTACCAGATTGAGATAAAGACCCTCTATTCCAATTTTCTGTAGGGTTTTTATCATGAAAAGGTGCTGGACTTTGTCAAAAGCTTTTTCTGCATCTATTGAGATGATCATGTGATTTTTGTCTTTGGTTCTGTTAATATGCTGTATTACATTTATTGATTTATGTATGTTGAACCATCCCTGCATCCCTGGGATGAATCCAACTTGGTCATGGTGTATAATCTTCTTGATGATTTGTTGGATTCTGTTTGCCAGTATCTTATTAAGGATTTTTGCATCTATGTTCATTAGGGAGATTGGCCTGTAGTTCTCTTTCTTAGTTGGGTCCTTCTCTGGTTTTGGTATCAGGGTAATGCTTGCTTCCAGGAATGAATTTGGGAGTATTGCTTCCCTTTCAATTTCATTGAAAAGTTTGAGAAGTAGGGGCGTTAGGTCTTCTCTAAATTTCTTGTAGAATTCGGCAGTGAATCCATCAGGGCCTGGGCTTTTCTTTGTTGGGAGGTTTTTAATTACATCTTCAATTTCATTGGCTGATATTGGTTTATTTAGGATTTTTAAATCTTCTTGATTCAGCTTTGGTAATTCATACGAATCTAGGAATCTGTCCATTTCTTCTGCATTTTCCATCTTAGTAGAATATAAATTTTCAAAATAGGTATAGATGATCTTCTGGATTTCTGCAGGGTCTGTCGTGATATCACCCTTTTCATTTTCAATTGCATGGATTTGAGTCTTTTCTTTTCTTTTTTTAATAAGGTTGGATAAGGGTTTGTCAATCTTATTTATTCTTTCAAAGAACCAACTTTTTGCTTCATTGATTCTTTGTATTGTTTTTTTATTCTCCAATACGTTAATTTCTGCTCTGATCTTTATAATTTCCTCCCTTGTACGGGCTTTTGGCTTAACCTGCTCTTCTTTTTCTAGAAGCTCGAGGTTCACCCTTAAGTTGTTTATTTGCGCTTGCTCTATTTTCCTGATATAAGTGTTTAATGCTATAAATTTCCCTCTTAGGACTGCTTTCATTGTATCCCATAAGTTCCGGTATGTTGTACTGTCATTATCATTCAGTTGTAGAAAGTGACTAATTTCTTCTTTAATTTCATCTGTGACCCATTGGTTGTTCAGGAGGATGCTGTTTAATTTCCATGTGTTTAGGGAGTTTTTGTGGGATCTTTTGCCATTGATTTCCAATTTCATTGCACTATGGTCTGATAATATGCATGGGATAATTTCAATTCCTTTGCATTTACTTAAGCAGGTTTTATGAGCTAGTATGTGGTCTATTTTGGAGAACGTCCCATGTGCAGCTGAGAAAAATGTGTATTCTGATGTTGTGGGATGGAACACTCTGTAGACATCTACTAAGTGCATTTGTTCAAAAGTTTGGTTCAGTTCTACTATTTCATTATTGATTTTCTGTCCAGTTGATCTATCTTTTTGTGACAGTGGAGTATTGAGATCTCCCAATATAATTGTATTAGTGCTTATTTGATTTTTCATGTCCTTTAGTACTTGTTTTATATAGCTGGGTGCATTGGTATTTGATGCATATATATTTATGATCGTTATCTCTTCCTCTTGGATTGTTCCCTTTACGAGGATGTAATGACCGTCTTTATCTCTCTGAATCCTTCTTGGCTTGAAGTTCACTTTGTCTGCAAAAAGAATAGCTACCCCTGCTTTTTTCTGGGTTCCTGTGGCATGGAGTATTGTTTTCCATCCTTTGACTTTCAGTCTATGAATTTCTTTCTGAATTAAATGTGTTTCTTGTATACAGCATATTGTTGGATCTTGCTTCTTGATCCATTTCGCCAGTCTGTGCCTTTTGATTGGTGAATTGAGACCGTTAACATTGATGGTTAAAACTGATATGTATTGACTTGGCATGATATTTTCCTGTTGTTGGTTCCCACTCTTTGTTTTTCCGCTTTCTGGCTATTTAAGTATTTGCCCTGCCTGGTGGATTCCTTCTGTTGGGGTTCCTATCTCTTTCTAGAATGTCCTTCAGAACGTTTTGGAGTGCTGGTTTGGTGGTCATAAATTTTCTCAGATGTTCTTTGTCATGAAAGTATTTTATTTCTCCATCAATTTTGAAAGATAGTTTTGCAGGGTACATCAATCTGGGCTGAAAATTATTTTCCTTTAGAGCTTGCAATACATCATTCCAAGCTCTTCTTGAATTGAGGGTTTGTGCTGAAAAGTCAGCTGTGATTCTGATGGGTTTTCCTTCATAGGTGATTTGTCTCTTCTCCCTAACAGCTTTTAAGATTCTGCCCTTCTGTTGAATTTCTGGGATCTTGACTATAATATGTCTGGCTGAAGTTTTTTTTTGATCATGTCTAGTTGGTGTTCTAAAAGCTTCACTTATAGGGGTGTCAAATTCCTTTTCTCTTCCAGGAAAGTTCTCCCTGATTATGTCTTTGAACAAGGTTTTAATGTCGTTGATGCTATCTCCTGCTTTTTCATTTATTCCAATTATTCTTAAGTTGTTTATCTTTGAGTCATCTAGCAGCTGCTGAATTGATTTTTCATGGTCCCTTGCTATTTTTAAGAATTTTTCCATTTCATGATCACTAATTGCAAGCCTGTCTTCTATATCTGAGATCCTGTCCTCGCATTGGCTTATTCTGCTACAAATACTTTCAATGGAATTTTTTATCTCTTGGATATCTGCTTGAATCTGCCTTATGGATTCCATTTCTTTCCTATGCTGAGCATTCATGGTTTCTATAGTTTTCTTAAGTTCATCTATTTTTTTGTCTGTATCAGCTATAGTGTCCTTAAGCATGGTCTTCATTGTAGACATTATCTCTGCAGTTATCTGTGAGATTATTTCTGTTTTAATTTTTTCCAGAACCTCATTCAGTTGCTTTGTTGTTACCACTTCAGATAGGCCAGGTGGGTGGCTTTCGGATTGTCCCACCTCGTTGCTCCCTAGGTTTGCCTTTGGTGAATTGGATGTGTGGGGTTGCATCTTGTTTAAGTGTCGTCTCATTTTTTCTTTCTTTAATTCCTGGGGTGATGTTTGCAAATTACCTATAGTAGGTTACTTTATTGCTAGTGTTTAAGATCTTTAGAAGATGACTACTTCTCTGCAGTATCTTCCAAGTGGAGCTTGCTTTTAGGTTTTGAGCTTTCTGCCAGATCCTACCTCTTCAATTCGTTGGGTATGCGAAGTTGCTACCTGTTTGGCCCAGTCCTTGATTCTTTGGTACTGTGCCACTGTATTTTCTGTGTCCCTTAGTCAATCTCAATCATGAAATATCAGGAAGGAAAGATGTTTAGAACAATTATTTCACATTTGGCTATAATGTTAACTAAAGCATCAAACACAGCCTAAAAAATGACAGACTGAGCTAACCAGTTATTTACCACTTTTAGCTGTATAGAGTTGCGGTTATATAACAAAATCTAAAACACACCAGAAAAATTATATGCAGTATACAAGTCCTATGTATGTCAATTTTTCCTTGAGGAGTTTAAATTTAAGATGAGTTAAGGAGGAAATAGAGTATTGGGAGAAGAGGAAGGAATTAGATGTAAGGTTAGAGGACCAAGAGGGATCCCACTAAAATTGGGACACTAGTGCAGAGGACAGGTGATAAAAAGAGAAGGAAGGGATAAAAGGAAGAACAGATCACAACCACAATCACAAAGAAGTTAGAGGCGCTGTTTACACTCATATAAAAAACCAGAAAGAATAATGAAGGAAAGAGCAAATACACATACAGAAACAAAAACAAAGATAAAAACAATAAAACAGACAGATCAAAAATAAAACCCCACCAAAAAACAAAACAAAACAAAACAAAAAAACCCTTCGCCAGAACAAAAAAACAAATCAGTGAGAAAAAAAATAAAAAATAAAAATAAAAATAAAAAATATAAAAAGAATCAGTTCCAGGTGTTGACTCTGTTGTAGGCAGGTACCTTGTGACAAAGTCCTGTTCTGTGCAGGTCCGTCCCAGTAAGCCAGGAGCGCCCTCTGGCGGGTGGTGAGCAGAGGCGCGTACTTTCAGGCAGAGACCAGTCTAGCTCGCCTCCGCTCTCGCCGCCCTTTCACGATCCCTGGGCCTGAGAGGCTCAGCGTGCTGTCCGGAGCGCGGGTTCCCTGCACTGGTTCCCGCCGCTCTGGTTTTTCGCCACGCCCCCCACAATGGCGCCGGGCCAGTCGCTCTCTGGCGCGGGACAGGTGTGGCTGAGAGTCCAGTCTCGTTCGCCTGCTGACCTCAGCACACTTTCGTGGGCTCAATTGAGAGGCCCTGTGCTGCCCTGTCCGGAGCACAAGTTCCCAGAGCAGTTTCCCAGCCGCTCTGAGTTTCGCCACACCCCCCACAATGGCGCCCGGCCGGTCACTCTCTGGCGCGGGGCAGCTGTGGCTGAGAGACACTCACCGCCGGTCAGCGCCGTTCTCCGCCGCTCCCCTGCCCCGCCGCTGTCTCAGGATCCTCCGTGGGGGCTCCCTGGGCGCCAGCTGCCACCGTGTGTCCGTAGAATTGAGCCTCCGCCGGCGCTCCAACTCCCGGGATATTAGAAGGTGCACGCGCGCGGTCTGCTCCTTCTTTCCTTCTTCTTTGTTGGAAGTCACCCGTCACTGGTGCCGGGGGTCCCAGATTGCGCTTCAGAACTTTTCTGGGTTTCGGGGAGGCATCTCCCCCCCTCCTGCGCTTTCTGGGTCGCTATATTCCCGTGTTCCAATGGTAACTTTTAGAGAGAGTTTTGCTGCCTGCTTCTTACTCATCCGCCATCTTGAGGTTTTTTTCTCTCGCACTTACATATTCTTAGAAGTTTTATTGTAACAGCCAAAAAGGGAAACCTCAGAGCTAGATAAGCAAATTGTGCTATATCCACAGTATAGAATACTACTCAGCAATAAAAAGGACCAGGCAGGCTACCAAAACACATCACAGCATGGATGAACCTCCATGTTGAGTAGGAAACGTTCTACCAAAGGAAGGCAGGTGCACAGGAGCACAGACTGTGATACTGTTTATGTGAAAGCTGTAATGACAGAAAGCAGATGGATGCTGTCTAGCAGTAGCAGTGGAACGGAGGGAATTGACAGCACAGGGCCAAGAATAAACTTGTTGGAGTAATGGGAAATGTTCTGTATCACTGTATTGTGGTTACACTACTCTATCCTTTTGTGAAATTTGATCTAATTTTGCACAGAGAATTAGATAACTTTATAGAGAAATTATATCACAGTAAAGCCTATTGATTAAAATGGTTAAAATGGACATATTCCTCACAAAATAAAATGTATATGAATGGCCTATGGTAACATAAAAAAGATGTTCAACATTGCTAGTCATTGTAGAAATAGTAATTAAAGCCAGGTATGATGGTGCACTCCTGTAATCCCAGCACTCAGGAGGCTGAGGCAGGAGGATTGCTGTGAGTTTGAGGCCAGCTTGGGCTACATAGTGAGTTCAAGGCCAGTCTGAACTGCATAGTGAGACCCTGTCTCAAAAAACAAAAACAAAAAAAAGGAAGGAAGAAAGAAAAGGAATAGTAATTAAAGTCACAGTGAACTGCTACTGCACCCTTACTAGAATGGCTGCGTGTGAGACATTGGTGAGGAGGAGGAGCAACTAGAACTTCTTTATTCTGCCAGGCAGAACATAAAACAGTACAGCTGCTCTGGAACCTGCTTTGACAGTTTCTTAGAAAGTGTTTAACGTGCTTAGCATCTGACCAGTCCATTCTGTTGTAGGTATCGCTGAAGATGTTTCTTCAAAAAACAACCACTGAATTCCCTACTCATAGAGTAGCCATTTTATTGTATGTAAATTAAAATTCAGTCAGTTGATTTTATAGATCAGAATTTTAAAACTCCAAATGATCTGGGAGAAAAGTCAGTATATGACAAAATAGATATATGTCAATCTTTCCACGCAACACTTCTGCTTTTAGAAAATTTTTTCCTGAAGAGGCTGCTAATAGTAAAAATTTGAAAATAACTTAAAATAACCATCAGTGACACAGTGCCTAAAAAACCTATGTATATGTATGCAGTACAATCCCACATTGCCCTTTAAAAATTATGCTGGAGGGCCAGTGATATAGCTCAGTGGCATAAGCGCCTGCCTGGCAAGCGCGAGGTCCTGAGTTCGACTCCTGGTACCCACATTTAAAAAAAAAAAAAAAAGCTGGATACACGTATTCTGTATTATTCAGTAATTCCACTCCTAGGTATAGGTCAACTAGAAATAGTCTGTGTGTTCACTAAAAGACATAATACAAGAATATTACTAGCAATATTGTTAGTCATTATAACAAAACACTGAAAATATCTAAATTACTTAACAGAGTGGATGATTTGTTGTCTGTTCACAAAATGGCATATTTTAGAGTGTTGAGAATGCAGTCTGCTGCGTGCAGTAATGTAGACCAGTCATATCTGTAAGTGAAAGACACAAGACACAACAGGGTGTTTATGTTAGGAGTCCGTTTAGGTACCGTTTGAATGGACAACACTAACCTAGTGTGACAAGTTACAACAGTGGGTTTCCGTGGGAGAGATGGTGGCGGGGGTGTCAGCACAGAGGGTGTTAGGGGCCCAGTACTGTTTGGTTTCCTTTTTTTTTTTTTTTTTTTTGGTGGGTACCAGGGGTCGACCTCAGGACCTCGCACGCCAGCAGGCGCCTGTGCCGCTGAACGATACCACTGGCCCTTTTTTCGTATGTGGGTTCTGGGAGTTGAACTCTGGCCCTCGCGCTTCCCAGGCAGACGCTTATGCTGCTGAGCCATCTCACCGGCCCAAAAAAGAATATTTTTTAAATGAAATTGTCTCATGTCCTGTAATCCACTTCAAACTCTTTGAGCTTATTTTAAATGGGCCCTTTGTTGTAGGTTGGGAAAGCTGCAATATCCAGAATAAATCCTGTAAGTGCTGCTCTTATCTGTGCGCTATATTAATTTAGTTGGAAACTGTGATGTATTTCCTCACCCTTCATGTCCTTGCTAGTCAATGATGAATCTGGTCGAGAGCCTGAAGTCAGTGCCAGGGAGCACATGGGTTCCAGCAGCTCCCTGCAGGCCCGGGAGGAGAAGCAAGAGCCCGTCGTGGTAAGGCCCTACCCACAGGTGCAGATGTTGTCTACTCACCATGCTGTTGCATCGGCCACACCTGTTGCAGTGACAGCCCCACCAGCACACCTGACGCCAGCAGTGCCACTCTCATTTTCGGAGGGACTTATGAAGGTAACCGAGAAGGTTCAGATTTTACACTGAACCATAGCAAAAGAGAGACAATTTAACAAAGTCTTAGGCTGTATCCTAGGCACATACTTCATATTTTCTTTTTGGTCTGTCAGTTCAGCTCTTTGTAACTCAGAGCTCTGCTGTTCTGCAGTGCCTAGATTTGTGCCAGTGGGCAGTTGGCATCACAGGATCTTTCCTGTTAGACTTTTTTTTTTTTTTAATGTGGGTACTGGGGGTTGAACTCAGGACCTCGTACTTGCCAGCAGGCGCTTGTACCGCTGAGTGATATCACCGGCCCTTTTTTCCTTTTTATGTGGGTACCGGGAGTCGAACTTAGGACCTAACGTTTGCCAAGCAGGCACTTAATGCCGCTGAGCTATCTCACCGGCCCCTGTTAGCCATTTTGACGTTGATGTTATTCAGCTTATGGGCATGCTAACTTGGACCAACACTTGTTTTAGTAGCTGAAATTTGGGGGCATCTGGACATACCACCTGTGTATTTCCTTTGGATTATTTTTCAGTTACTGGGAGTTTTACTTATTTCTGCACATACTTGGGAGGAAGCATTGTATAGAAGAAAGAGTGTGGGCTGTGAGCCATACAGATCTGGGCTTTAGTCCCAGTTCTATTTCTAACCACGGCTCTGAGAAGTCACTTAGCCTTGGTTTGTACATTTCCTCCTCGATAAATTGAAAATGCTAGAGGGGCCGGTGAGATAGCTCAGCGGCGTAAGCGCCTGCCTTGCAAGCGCAAGGGCCCGAATTCGACTCCCGGATCCCACATACGAAAAAAGGGGCCGGTGATATCGCTCAGCGGCACGGGTGCCTGTTGGCGCATGAGGTCCTGAGGTCGACCCCCCCGGTACCCACAAAAAAAAAAAAAAAAAAAGAAAATGCTAGTGCTTCAGTGGAAAAGCTGTGATGCTGACAGATACACCGTATAGGGCTAATGGCATCTTCACTGACATTCTCCAAGTCTGTTTTGTGTAGTTTTTAACTCTAAAATGAAATGGGTTATTAGAACAAGCCATTGATATGTTTTGTGTGGTTTTCTGTTCACAGCCGCCCCCGAAGCCCACTATGCCTAGCCGTCCCATTGCTCCTGCTCCACCTTCTACCTTGTCACTTCCCCCCAAGGTTCCAGGGCAGGTTACCGTTACCATGGAGAGTAGCATCCCTCAAGCTTCAGCCATTCCCGTGGCAACGATCAGTGGACAACAGGTGTTTTTCTTAATTTGCTGATTTTCAAACTATGATGCCAAATTGTTGATCATTCTATATTGAATGCATACATTGAACAATGTCCTTAATAAAAAATTATTCATCCATGGATATCTGCACGGGGAATATAGTAGTTTTAAAAATCATTCATCCATGGATATCTGCACAGGGAATATAGTAGTTTTAAAAATTATTCATCCATGGATATCTGCATGGGGAATATAGTAGTTTGAGAAAGAGACTAGAGAGAAGCAGCCAGTATTTACAAGCATCTGCTGCTGTGTGTTGGGCATTGCCCTCTGTATGGGGTATGAATCGAGTTATGTCAATCTATGTCTGTGAGGAGTCAAGAGTCCAGTTTGTCCTTAGTTATACAGAGACAACTCTGAGGGATTGGGAACCACCTCATAGCACTAGCATCGGGCATTGTTCCTCTACGTTTTCTTGAAGGACTGCAGATGTGTGCCTCTTGGGATGCTGGCGTGTTCCTTCAGAAACCCCTATAGTTGTAAATGTTTATTTTGAAGTCTCCTTTTTCTTTTTTTTAATTTTACAATTCTGTTCATTCAAGTGTATTCAGCTACCGAATGTTGTAAACTACCTATGAAAAAAAATCTAAATCTCAACTCTTTCCCATCATGTTATCAAGAAGAGTCAGTGTCTCCAAAACCCTGGGTGGTTTTCCGTTTGTCATACCGCTGAGTACTGGAAATCCAGGAACCCTCACCTGAGAAGCAGTGATGACAGAGGGTTGGGACATTTAACAAGTGAGCTGAAGAACCCATAGAGGTGTACTTGCTGAATACTGACATTCAGCGATCTTCAACGGCATAAAGAATGATGCATGCAGAGACGTGTGAAGGAACTAGGGAAAAATAAGCCTTCAGTTAGGGAAGAGAAAACAAGTATGAAAGGCTAATGTTGGAGATGAGAGCTTCTAAAAGTAGAGTCAAATTTGTCATCTTCCTGGGATCTAGCATTTAGGTAGGCCTGAAGCATTTGAAGGCTCCTCACACTCACTTGTGACATACCTAATGGCATGGATCATTATAGAGGATGTGTGTAAAACAGCCAACGCTAAATGTCCTCAGCTGTTTCCCTTGGAAGTTCCCACTAAGAGGAGCAACCTGAACTACGTATGTAGGCAGATGGCTTCCTAGAGGTAATGTCTACGACCAACGTAAAGGTGACTGACTTTATATTCTGTTTCTTCCAGGGACATCCCAGTAACCTGCATCATATCATGACCACAAATGTACAGATGTCCATTATCCGCAGCAATGCTCCTGGGCCCCCTCTTCACATTGGAGCTTCTCATTTACCTAGAGGTAAAGACGCCATGTTTTGCTGGGTGTGGTAGTGCACACCTGTAATCCCAGTACTCAGGAGGCTGAGGCAGGAGGATTGCCATGAGTTCAAGGCCAGCCTGGGCTACATAGCAAAACCCTTTCAAAAAAAACAAAAACAGGGCCAGTGAGACGGCTCAGCGGCTTAAGCGCCTGCCCCGCAAGCGTGAGGGCCTGAGTTCGACTCCCAGAATCCACATACAAAAAAGGGGCCGGTGATATTGCTCAGCGGCACGGGCACCTGCTGGCGCACGAGGTCCTGAGGTCGACACCCCGGTACCCACAAAAAAAAAAAAAAAATAACAAAGGGCCAGTGATACAGCTCAGCGGCATAAGCGCCTGCCTGGCAAGCGCAAGGTCCTGAGTTCGACTCCCGGTACCCGCATATAAAAGAAAAAAAAAGAAGGAGGAAAAGACTCCATGTTTTGGGCTAGTGAGATGGCTCAGCAGCGTAAGCGCCTGCCTGGCAAGCGCGAGGGCCCAATTTGGACTCCCAGAACCCACATACGAAAAAAGGGCCGGTGATATCGCTCAGCGGCACGGGCGCCTGCTGGTGCACGAGGTCCTGAGGTTGACCCCCGCCCGGTACCCACAAAAAAAAGAAAGACTATGTTTTATTCAAACTCAACAGTGGCACATAGACGCTTGGTAGAAGATGTGCTAACATAGAGTGTATCCAGGTTCAGCTTACTAAATTTGCAAGACCGTAGAAGTAAATGCAGTGTGTGTTTTTAACATGGTCTAATATGTGCTTCTCAGATTGCTTTAAACAAGGGTATGTGAAAACTTAAAGCAGTGCAAATTCTTAGTGTGTTATAAAAAATTGTTCTTCAGAGGAACTCCTCAAAGCTATCACAATCTAAACATGATCTTTGTTTTTAATAAATAAGTCAGAAATACTAATAGTATCTTTTTTTTTTTAACAGTGCTGGGAATTGAACCCAAGGCCTTGTATGTGGTAGGCAAGTGCTCTACCTCTGATTTATACACCAGCCCAGTACTGAGTATTTTTTAAATTTACTGATAACAGTTACTCATGTTTTTTTTTTAATTCACATAGCAATAAGTATTTATTTACATAGCAATAGTTTATAATTAAGTTCTCATAAGTTGTAATAAAGTATGTTTTGACCAGAAATTGTTACTTCCTATTGGAGAGTGTAAAATAGTTGACTGTTGGCGAAATCAGTTTAGCAAACAAAATCAGGTTTGTTCGGTCATAGCATAACTCCATGCTGCCCAACTTGTAGGTCACAAGCCCTTCAAGGGGATCTGTGGCGTTAGCCATTTTCCTTTTTCACAACGTTGACATCTGCATTAGTGAAACAAAACCAGTGTCAGGTGAGGCAAAGTGTCACTGTCAGTGTTTAAAGTGCTGGAACCTCAATGTCCACACTGCTCTTTATTGTGCTTGGTACTTGCAGTAAAAGATAAAGCAAAACATTAGCTAGTTTCATTTAAGAATGTCCTTGAAGAAGCAGTATAAATTATTAATCTTATTAAATCTCAACTCTAAAGTATACATGTTCTTAATTTTTTTCCTTTTCCTGAAGTCCTGGAGCCAAGCAAGATCATACTGTCTCGTTTCCCTGAATAGATATGCCACCATGCCCAGCCTTTTCTTCCTTTCCTTTGTGAAACAGTGGGAGTGTAGGTAGCATACTTCAGCTGAATGCCAACACACTATTTGAGTTTTAGAAATCATTATTTTCCTGCATTTATTTAAAGTGTGAGTCCATAAGCCATGCTAACAAAACCAATTTTTTTCAGGTGCAGCTGCTGCTGCTGTAATGTCCAGTTCTAAAGTAACCACAGTCCTGAGGCCGACCTCACAGTTGCCAAATGCTGCCACAGCACAACCAGCAGTACAGCACATCATTCACCAACCAATCCAGGCATGTCAGGCCGTGGGTGCTCAGCCAGCAAGTGTTGTGTTCCTCATGGTGGTCACTCACTCTGCAGGGCAGACCTCAGTGACTTGACTTGAGGATGTTTCAAAATACATGCATGCAGTGTGCCATGGGCAGTAGGAATGTACATGATAGGTAGTAAGGGAAAGCTTTTTGTTGAGATGGGAATGGTAATGAGGATTCGGAGAGGTGGAGAGGAAATGAAGAGGGAAATAATAGCTAGAAAGAAAACAATGGTTATAGACAGTGTGTAGTGAAGTTTGATTAGAACTGAGAGGGAGCCAGGCATGGTGGTGTGCACTTGTAATCCCAGCACTTGGGAGGCTGAGGCAGGAGGATCACCACGAGTTCAAGGCCAACCTGAACTGCATAGTGAGACCCTGTTTTCAAAAACAAAAACTGCGAAGGATTTTAATTTGGATAGGAGTGAACCCCTAAAAGTTTTATACATGTTCTTATGTATATGCATATGCTATTCCAAGAGGATAGACTGTGCCTTTCACCCTTTTTTTTTTCCTTTTTTCCCAAGGAACCCTGTGGCCTCAGTACTACTGAGCTATTAATGTAGGAGCTATATCTGTCAATTCGGGACACTAAGATATGGAGTAAAAACTTGATTTGGCAGACAGTAGAGAGCAACTATGGTTTTTGTTTTTTGTTTTTTTAACTAGTAATACTTAACTTTTTTTAAAAAATCTAGCTAAATTACATAAGGAAATGAAAATCCAAATGCCTTCAGGGATCAGAGATGTCATGTGAAACAGCTGTGTTTAAGATAATAAGGAAGAGTCCTGATTGCCTTTCAGATTAAAACAAAAGGCCTTGCTGGCCAAGAAAACGTAGTTGGGGGCAATTAGGCCCCCAGGAATCCATATGGAATATATGATTAATTGGAGAAAGGTGAGAGCCAAGATATGGAGCTCACTTGGGAGGAGGAGCGGTAGCACCAGTGTGAGACAAGTAGCTGTACAGTAAAAGTAGCAGACAGGCGGGCTGAGGTGAAAAGAAGGGGTAAAGAGTAGACAGTTCGCTAGTACTCGACCTTGTGTGTACCAGGGAAGAGGGTTGAATCAGGGTCTTCAGAATGAGGGCGGACAAGCAAGGGAAGCCCTGTCTGGAGCTCGCCTGTCAGATACACGTAGATGTAGTGGTAAGGACCGGGGTTATATAGCCACATGAAAAGATGCAGAAAGCATATGAGCAAACCCCCGTGCCATTCTTCCTTTCGGCACTGTGACTCTTAACCGCATAGAGTACTGTTGCACGCTAGCTTGGCCTTAGAGCCCAAGTACTATCCAGACGTGAACAGCTCTACCCAGAAGCGATGACTGTACAAAATATCTACACCAGGACCCATGGCAGAACAAGGGAACAGCAGATCGGAAGGGTTAGATACCAGTTTGCTTTAAGAAGAGGGCACTGTTTTGACCCCGGTCGTGTTTGGAAAGGAGGGTCTCCAATACGGTGCAGCCAAGTAAGAGTTTTTGATAATTCCAACTCTTGGTCTTGAAAACAGCCTGTCTGAAGAACTCTAGTCAGAATGGTGAGACTTTATTTTCATTAGGAGACAAACATACTCATTTGGAGGTCCTAGTTTCAAATTGTACTTTTAGTGTTTTACTTACTACATTTTAGTTTTCCTTTTGTTTTAATGAACTCTCTCTCCTATTGGTAGTCTCGTCCACCTGTGACCACATCCAATACCATCTCTCCTGCTGTGGTAGCAACTGTCTCGGCCACCAGAGCTCAGTCTCCAGTCATCACTACGACAGCAGCACACGCTACTGATTCAGCATTGAGGTACGCTTGCGGGTGTGGATATAGAGCCAGACTCCCTACTCCCTTTCTTAGTCCTTGCCTTTCTTTATTCTACTATTTAACTCATCATTAAGTACATTTTTATGTTCTACATACTTGGAATAAAGCAGTGAGCATGCAGAGAAATTCCTATCCTCATAGAGATTCTATTTTTAGGAACTGTAGCTATAATAAATATGTAGTTTTTTAGATGATGAAAAGAGTCTTGGAGGGTGAGGGGGCTTTGGAGTGTCAGAATGGTGGTCCAGAAGCTTCCTATTTCATACAGGATGGTCAGGGAGGGCTTTGTGGGGTAAGAATACATTTGAAAAGATAATTGAGTGATGCACTGAAGTGCACTGTAGGGTTATCTGAGAGAATCGTATTTGAGGCAGCAGGAAGAGTTAGTGCGAAGGCCTGGAGACAGGAATATGAGTGTTTGCCATGCACAAGGAGCAGCAATGAGACCAGTAGCGACAGAGTGGCGACAGATTAGTGTAGGAGGTAGGGGCACCAGGTCAAGAAGAGCCTTATTGGACACTCCAAGGACTTGGGCTTTGCCATGGGATCATGGGAAGTCTTTGTGGACTTTTGTGCAGAGCGGGGCCATGATCTTAAGTTTTAGTTGGGTCAGTTTGGTTGCTACAGTCTGTAGAGAAGCGAAGTTGCTGCAGAGGTGCTATATAGAGTATCTAGCCAGAATCTAGGAGAAGCGATGATGAAGGTGGAATGACATGGTTAGATTCTAGATTGATTTGAAGAGGGAGTTGAGGATTTCTGAGGAATTGCATGAGGGCGTGGGAAAAGAGGAGTCGGGGTTATGCTGGTACTAGTTGGCCTGTGTACCTCACAGTGTGGAGTTGTGTTAGCTTGAGATGGAGAAGAGTGGAGGAGGGTGGCTTTGGAGAGGCATTTTAGGGTTGTGATGACTGCTGAGCATCCAAGTGGAGATTCTGGGAGAAGCTGATAGACAAGGCTGGTGTCCAGGGCAAAGACCCAGAGGACACACTTTAAGGAGACTATAGCTGGGGAAGGGGACGATATGAGAGGAGAGAGCTCCCTCTGGAGAGAAGGAGTATTCTCAGCAGCCGAGATTCATTAAGGCAGGAAGGGAAGGAGCCATTCAGAGAGGAGGTTCAGTGTGGAGGATAGCTCTCTCGTTATAGATCAGTGGTGGCAAACCTATGGTGTGCGTGTTGTTTTTCTTTTAAGATGGAATATGTTAATATATGAGTTTTTTCTAAACCAAAACTTCAGTATTCAGGTTTATTTGCAGTGTTGGCACTTTTCAGTAAATAAGTGGGTTTTGGGTTGCAACTTGGGCCCTCGTCTCTAAAAGGCTTGCCATCACTGCTCTAGATGAAGTGTAAGTGTGGCAGGTACAGTGGAAGGGCTGGATGTTGAAAGGGGAAGATAGTACAATTTAAAGATGTGCAGAGCCGTGCTTAGACCGAGTCTGGTTCCTGAAGACTGATCACACAGGCTTTTTATTAGTGACACTGCAATTGTGATTTTATCTGTGGAAAAGCGAGTGGCCGCTGTCAGCAGGTGGTTGAATAGATGTGTGTGGCAGATATAAGAGTTTAGAAGTGATCAGCACATGGGCCACAGTTAAAGGGTTGAGGTAACTTGAGTCTGTCCAGTCAGTGGATGGAATGAAAGAGGACGTAGAACAGCACCCTGAAGAAAATAACATAAAACAAAACATTTCTTCATTTTAATTTTATGTTAACTTTAGAAAGTTAATGTATTCAGATGATGTAATGAAATTCAAAATGTGTACATGGTATACAATGAAAACTGGGGTTAGGCTTTTTTAATCAAGTTATCACAGTGTCTTTCTCCATGAATTGAGTGTTTCAAAAATAGATGTTGAATTTTGTTGAGTGCTTCTTCAGTATCCACTCATACAACAGATGCTTATTGTGTGTGTCCCTCCTCTATGCCAGGCCTGCTATAGGCACAGGAGACGCACTAGTAAATTACACGGACAAACCTAATAATCACAAATAGGAAGGAGAACAAGAGAGGGTGGGGGAGGTAAGAAAAAGAAAAGAGATTTAAAAAAAACAGTTGAAGAAAAACATGGAAATAGAGCTGTTGCAAATGAGAAGGGGAAGAAGAGTTGGAGGGATCAGGGAAGGATAGGAGGGGAAGGGGCCAAACAATAAAAACTACGACATGCTGTGTGTATGTACAGACTTCCTTGATAAATGTAATCATGCACTGCAAAATGTACTTATTTAAAAAAAAACCCTAATGATCAGTTGATGATTTTTCTACTTTTATCTATAATTATGATAAATTCCTAATATGTAGGTCTCTTTGTATTCTGGAGATAGCCCGTTTAAACAGACCAATTTATGTGGAAAAGTAGAAGATAGAATTCAAGGCGTTGTGTCCCAGAAAAGTGCCAGGCCCAGGGGGCTCCATAGAACCTGTCAAACATTTGGAGCTGAGTGTGGTGGCATACACCTGTAATGCCAGCACTCAGGAGGCTGAGGCAGGAGAATCGCCACAAGTTCAAGGCTTGCCTGAACCACATAGAGAGACCTTGTCTCCAAAAAAAAAGAATTGTACCAGACTCAAATGCCAAATAAACCTATGAAAGGAAATTGCTACAAGTTACACAGAAAAGAAGTAAAAAAGCAGTGGTTTTACTTTTTGTATTACGTGCATTCAGTCCCATCTGCCAGTATTAGTTCTTTTTTTTTTTTTTTCCCTTTAACTTGTCATTTGGTTGACTGAAATTTGTTCCTTACTACTTTCTTCAAAAAGGGATCTTTCTTTCTTCCTCCCTCCCTCTCTCCTTCCTTCCTTTCTTTTCTTTCTTCCTTTCTCCTCTCTCTCTCTCTCCCCACCTTCCCCCCTCGCCTGCTGGGGATGGAATGTGGGTCCAGGGCATGCTAAGCACACACTCTACCCTTGGCTACAGCTCCAGTCCCATTTTACTGGGGGACACCTAATTATGATACATTAGATTTTTTTTTTTTTTTTTTTTTTTTTTTTTTTGTGGGTACCGGGGGGACGACCTCAGGACCTCACGCGCCAACAGGCACCCGTGCCGCTGAGCGATATCACCGGCCCCTTTTTCGTATGTGGGTTCCGGGAGTCGAACTCGGGCCTTCGCGCTTGCAAGGCAGGCGCTTAAGCCGCTGAGCCGTCTCACCGGCCCACATTAGATCTTTTTGCATGACTTCCTTATGTAATCCTTTTAACTATGTTTTCTCTTCAGATTCTGCTTATGATTATCTCCTTCCCTTTTGGTGTTTTCAGCACTCCTGTTTTACTCTTCATGTTGCCCTCATTCCTTTTTTTTTTTTCCGTGAGTACCGGGGGTCGAACTCAGGACCTTGCACACCAGCAGGCGCCTGTTCCGCTGAGTGATATCCCCGGCCCTTTTTTTGTATGTGGGTACCGGGAGTCGAACTCAGGACCTCGCTCTTGCCAGGCAGGCGCTTATGCGGCTGAGCCATCTCACCGGCCCCCTCATTCCTGAAATCAATGAATAATTGTCTTTTGTTTTTCTTGTGCCTGCTCATTTATCTCATCTCCTCTTGTCATCATTTCCAGTGAACTCTTATACCTTTACTTTGTATTTTGATTTCATAGAAGCAATTACTACATTTTAAAATTCATGGCACGGTATTCATTTGCCCAATGAGAGCTCTTCAAGTGTGTTTCCCTAGTTCCTTCGCACTTTTTTCTTGTACTGTCTTTAAATAGATGTTTTGTTGGTTCCCTTGTCAGTTCTCATCTTTGATTGGATTTTGTGTATTCTGGGTCAGGTATTTATAATTGCTGAATAACTCGACGTCCTGTGTTTTGAGTTTTCAAGGACAATACTGCTCTCCAGGCCAATGCAGATAGACCATTCAGTGGCAAAGCCTCTCTCTTCCAGAGGTCTCACCACACAGTGTTCCCCACTCTTCTGCATCTGTGCAATTCCTGGTTCAACATATCTCCTGAGCTGCTTAACCCTGGAAAGCAGTCCAGGTCCTGCTACACTGCCAGCTCGGTACCCACTGGTATAAGCAAAAGACCTTGCTTTCTTGTGTCGGAGCGTGCTTCTCACTTTGGAAAATTATACTTATACCTGAAATTATAACTGGAAATCCTCTGTCCATTGGCTCCTGCATTCCTGTTTAGTTATCACTACCTTTGCCAGTTCTTCTGTCTCTTCCATGATTTGAGATTTCGGATGTCTACTGGTTTTGCCTAAGAAGGAGACTGCAATTTTCAGTTTTCATTGCTACTGTTCTGTTAGAGGAGGAGAAAATACCAAACTAGTTGTCTCTGCCTGCAGTCCTCTTACTCTTAATCTGAAGAAGTCAGGCAAGGACAGAACTGAACACCAGAGAATAAGCACAAGACAAGTGATTGAAAATCCGCTTCTTCTTTTCTGTAGATGTCAAATTACTCAATTTGGTCTCTATCTCTAAAGTTGCTTTTCAGGTTATTAAATACAAAGAGAGCCAGGCATGATAGTGCACAGCTGAGATCCTGGCACTCTGGAAGGCTAAGGTAGGAGGATTGCACATTTGAGCCCAGCCTGAGTGACTTACCAACTCAGTGAGACCTTGTCTCCAGATAAAAAAGTAAAATGGGGGGTAGGGATTAGCTCGTTGTGAAAGCCCTGGATTCTGATTCGGGAGCACTTTGTAATTAAGTAACTTAATCTCTGGCCTTGTTTGCTGGTAGAAGAGGTTACTGTTATAGTGCTATGAATATTACAAAGTCCCTTTCTTTTTCTCCCATTTACCCTTAATTTGGCTGGCAAGAACCCCCCACTTTCTCACTTTCGAAGGTGGGCAGTGTTGGGATTAAATGCAGGGCTTCATGTATATTTTATTTCAAGACAGGTCTCTAAATTGACAAGCTGGCCTCAAACTGTTGTCCTCCTGCCTCAGTCTCCCAAGTAGATGGGATTACAAGCATGCACCCCTACATCCAATGAGAAACCCTACTTCTTTTGTCATGGTATATATTTTATGCTCTGTCTTACTTTCCCTGCTTCTCTAGTCTTGAAATCAGCCATTTCTCCAAGACGCTTATTTCCTTCTAGTGGAGAAGAGTATTTCAAACCCATTATCTGGGTGCTAGCATGCTCATTACTTCTACGACAACATCATTTTTGTGTTCTTTTTCTGTGGTTTCCAAATTTAGTCTTACATTTTTTTTCTTGTGTTCTTAGATTTTATATGTGTGCTTTTCTTTTGCCCTGTGTATTAGTTTTTTGTTGCTAGGACAAAATACCTGATGTGCATAATTTAAAAGAGAAAAAAATGTATTGTGGGGTCACAGTTTCAGAGGTTCCAGTTCATGGTCAGCTGGCTCCAAGAAAGAAGCATCATGGTGAAGGCAGAGAAAAGCTGTGAAAGAGCCAGAGAGGACGGGGCCGGGGACCGGAGGTGGTCCCCAAGGTGATGGCCCCTTGACCAGTCCAGAAAAGCCAAGCAAGATTAGTCATCACACACTGAAAATTTTGTGTCCTTATAGGCATTAGTATAGCTACCTCTTTGTATCATCTTATGGTGTACAAAAAATCCTTTCAGAGTAACAGTGTAAAGTTCTAGTCCACAAATGTAACCTGCTACTGATTTTTGGGTATTTTCTAGTTTATTATAATTTAATATGTAGTTAGGGTTATTTGTGTAAATTTGTTTTATTGTCTTTTCTGTTGTTGTGTAGTAGTTTTGTTTTTTGTTTTCTTTAGGTTTTTTGAGGGGGAGGTGGTCTTAATAAGAGGGTTTGGCTGTGTAGTTGAGGCGGGCTTTGCACTCTGTGTGCTCCGACTGGCATCAAATTTGCAGCGATCCTCCTGCCTTTGCCTCCCCAGTGCCACCCCAGGCACCACCACACCTGGCTATAAATTTGCCTTTCAAACTCAAAGCTAAAAAGGTGGTCTTGGGCATCTCCTGCATTACTGTCTGCTCTTGGTAGGTCACCTGTTTATTCTCTGGTTTATCCTCTCTCAGTTATTTTTTGCAAAAGTGAGTGTACACACATAAACACATGACATTTCCTTGGTTCTGTTCCTTTTTTGCAGAAAATATAGCATACATCCTGTTTTTTACCTTGGATTCTTCTCTTAACAGTAGATCCCAGAGGTGACTCCAGATTAATACCTAGAGCTTTACTCTATTGCTTTGGCTGCATTATACCCCAGCATATCAGTGTGTTCTGGTGGACATTTTGGGATATGTTGTTGCGTGTTTGCGATGGCATGCTCCATGCATCATTAAGTGTTGAGGACACATTCTGAGAAGTGCATTGTTGGGCTATTCCGTCTTTATACGAACATTCTACATTGTACTTAAAACAATCTAAATGATGTGTTTTTTTGTTTTGGTACTGGGAATCGAACTCATGACCTTGTGCTTGCCAGGCAAGCGCTGTGCTGCCGAGCTATATCCCTGGCCCTAAATGATGGCTTCTTGATGCAGTCAGGATACACAGTAAACCTCAGGGGTAGGCTGCTGTCGGTATGAAATGATGTCGTGTTTCACAGTACACTTAATGAGTAGGAGGACACTCAAAAGTAACGATGAAGTGGATAGTGTAGTAAATGCGTAGACCAGTAACAGTGGTTAATTATTATTAAGTATTACGTACTGTACGTAATTGTATGGGCTGTACTGTTACACAACTGATCACACCCAAGGCCTCACGCATTAGGCAAGTGCTTTACCACTCACTGACCCCCAGCCCCTTTCCTAATTTATATTCATGTGGTACCAAACTGAAAAAGCATAAAAAGGTGTGTAGTGATTTATTTTCTCCTGTATTCTCCATCTCTCAAGTTCCTATTTAATTCTCTCTTTTTTTTTTCCTAATTTCCATTTTATTTTTTACTCAGAGGGCGGATTTTCTTCAGTCCTTCAGTTCTTTCATCAGTCCTTCACCTCTTCAGCCAGGCATGGTAGCATATACCTATAGTCCCAGCTCTCTAGAGGCTGAGGCAGGAGGATTACAAGCTTGAGACTAGTCTGGGCAATTTAATAAGACCCTGTCTCAAGGAGACTAGGAATGTAGCTCAGTGCAAAAAACAGTCTTGGGTTTAATCCCCAGTACCCTCCCCCAAGACCTCACCTCCTTCCATTGTTCGTAGTTGTGGGACAGCTTCGGCAGGTTGAAACGGGGGCGGGGGGGTGTCATCTTTTGTGCTTCACAAGATTAGTTCCTATCCTGCCATGAGTGGCACAACTCACACAATGATGTTGTTTCAGTACAGCTCTGGAAACATAGGCATGGAAGACCCTCCCTTCAGAAGTGTCCTGGCAACTGTGGCTTCTGCTGTGTCTCAGTTTACTGCTATGCGTGTTAGGCAAGTGCTCTATGCCTGAGCTACACCTCCCACCCTTAGTCAACCTCATTTCCGATGTTTTTGTCCCTTGGCAAATATCCACGCAGTTCCCCATGCAGAGAATGGGCAACCCATGCCCACGCCTTGTTGGTACAGTCTTTGTTCCTTCTTTCTGTGTCATTGGCAAAGACCCAAGAGAGCCTTTTGCCTCTCTAAGGCAACTTGTTCATAGCTTTTTGGGTATCCTTTCAGTGTTACCTCATGCAAATATAGTCAGGTTTAAATGCAGTTTTTATTTTTATCCTTTTTACATAAAAGAATATTTAATTCACGTATCCCTCTTTACTTCGCTTTTTTTCATAAAACAGAACTAAAAGTTTTTCATTTCGAGATATAGGGTTCCATCATTCTTTTTTTTTTTTTTTTTTTTTTTTTTTTTGGGTACCGGGGGGTCGACCTCAGGACCTCGCGCGCCAACAGGCACCCGTGCCGCTGAGCGATATCACCGGCCCCTTTTTCGTATGTGGGTTCCGGGAGTCGAACTCGGGCCCTCGCGCTTGCAAGGCAGGCGCTTACGCCGCTGAGCCATCTCACCGGCCCCATCATTCTTTTAGTAGCAGTATAGCAGTGTATTATACAAATGGATGTGAGGTGGTTTCTCCTGACTTTCATAGATAATATCACAGTGAGTAACGTTACACCTATCATTAAACATGTGTGCAAGTATATCTGTAGTGTAGACTCCCAGAAGTGATCGGAGGCCATATGCAGTTGTAATTTTGATTGCCTTAGGGTATCAACACCTTCCTGTGGGTTTATAACCAGTTAACACTCCCTCTGCATTTAAAAAAATCTTACAGGTGAATAGTGATGTCTCAGCATACTTTAAACTGTATTCCTCTTTTTAAAAAGGAGAATGAGCTGGGCACCATGGTATGTGCCTGTAGTTTTAGCAGGTAATTTGGGAAGCTTAGGTAAGAGGATCCCTTGAGCCTAGGAGTTTGAGACCATCCTGGGGGACATAGTGAGATAGTCTCTGGGTCACTTCTGTCTCTGTCCCTCCCTCCCTCTGCTTCCCTCTCCCTCTCCTCCTCCCTCTCTCTCAGCTGTACTGGGGATTGAATCCAAGCCTTCACACTGAGCTACATCCCCAGCTTTTAAAAAACATTCTTATTCTTTTTTTGAGACAGAATCTCATTAAGTTGCCCAGGGCTTGAACATGCACCCTTTTTGCCTCAGCCTTTCATACTGCTGGGATTAGAGGCATGTGCCACTTTATTTTTGTTTTTTGAGGCAGGTTATCACTGTGTAGTTCAGACAGACCTCAAATTCACTGTGTAGCCCAGGCTGGCTGTGAATTCACAGAAATCCAGCTGCCTCAATCTCAAGCACTGGGATTATAGGCATGTGCCACCACAGCCGGCTCATCTTTTCTTAAACCATTTCTGTTTTCTTTTTAGTCAGCTGGCTGTTTATATCTTTTGTGTTTTTTTTATTGATCTTTTATTTTTCTCTTTGATTTCTAGAAACTCTTTCATAGTTTTTAGATTTTGAAAGCTTGTGTGTGGGACTGGAGATTGAACCCTAGGCAAGCAACAAGTCATATTCCAGTCCCGGGAGGCTGGGTAGTTAGAAAGCTTTCCATGGCTCCGAAGTTATGAAAGACTTCTGTCATCTTTTCTACATGTACCTTCTTAGTTGTCTTAAATGTAATTCTGTTAGTATTTACCCTAGTATACTGTGTGAGGCATGGATCTAATTTTATTTTTCCCAAATGGCTGTGTAGTTTTACCAATACCATTTATTAAATAGTACATTTCCTCCCTCAGATTTGAGAACCAGCTATGTTGTAATATCACCTTTTCTTGCCATTGTTGCAGTTTTGGTAGCTTGCTATCGATTAATTTGACATGCCGTTGCTATTCCTTTCAGTCGTAACTATAACTTTGTATTGTTTTAGGAATTTTTTTCTAGTAAGAAATGCTGTAAAATTGGGGGGAAGGTCAGTGTTTTTGACAATCACGTGTTAAAGTGCTGTTAGTCCCAGTTTTCTGTTGTTTTCTCTCAGGAAGCTTGTCAGAACTTCTTAATGTGAGAACTTTATTGTACATCTTCAGATTTTCCCCCAAACTGAAGTATAATCATACTAGTAATGATTACTCAAGATTGCTTAGAGGCTGGGGATGTAGCTCAGTGGTAGAGCACTTGCCTAGCATGTGCGAGACCTTGGGTCCATCCCTGACACCACCAGAAAGAAAAAGATGGTTATGAAATGTTGACTAATATATCACTAAGGATTATTCCATTTGTGGTACGTAGTTTTTGTTTTTGTTTTTCTGGGTTTTTTTGAGACAGGGTCTCACTTTGTAGTGCAGGCTGGCCTCGAACTCACAGCGATTCTCCTGCCTCAGCCTCCCAAGTGCTGGGATTGCAGGCGTGAGCCACCACCCCGGTGTGTGGTACATTGATACCTTTTACAATATTGATAACTTTTACAATAAGAATGATGGCAGTTTTAGGAGAAAAATCCAATGGGCTATTTACTTCATTGGTGTAACTAAGACCAAGTATCAGTTTAACTATGGGTTTTAGAGACCAATGGAAAATACAATTTGTGTGACTGTATTCTAGACAGGATAGTAAACAGCCTTGCCTGCCTACGCTGGTCTGTGGGCCAGTTGTAAGTCACATGATATCTTTCTGTCTTTTAGTCGGCCCACTTTGTCTATCCAGCATCCACCGTCTGCAGCAATTAGTATTCAGCGTCCTGCCCAGTCACGGGATGTGACGACGAGAATCACACTACCATCTCACCCTGCATTAGGGACACCAAAACAGCAGCTTCATACGATGGCTCAGGTAAACCAGAGTTGAGGGACCATCTGTGAACTTGATGAGATGAACCCAGAACTGTGCGTGGCTTGTTAAGGACTGGTGATATGAAGGCTGGGATTGCTTTTAGACTGAGGGAGTGGGAAATGTTCTGTTTATAACTCTGTATTGTGGGGTTCTCCCCACAGAAAACCATCTTCAGTACTGGTACACCAGTTGCTGCAGCAACGGTAGCACCTATTTTGGCAACCAACACCCTTCCTTCAGCAACGACAGCTGGTAAGTGGTGAGCTAATTTGTCATTTCTCACCTTCAGGAAAAATAACAGGCTAGAAAAATTCTCTTACCTTTTCTCAAGAGCTTTTCCAAGACTTTTAAGAATCTGTAAGCCGAGTGTGATGGCACACACCTGTAATCTCAGCACTCAGGAGGCTGAGGCAGGAAGATGGCAAGTTTGGAGCCAGCCTGGGCTACATAGTGAGTTCAGGGCCAGCCTGGACTACATAGCAAGACCCTGTCCCCACCCTCCCACCCCCAAAAATAATCTGTAATGTGTGCAGAGAGGCCATTGTTAAAGAATTTCCTTTTCTCCCTCATTTCAGGATCTGTGTCACACACACAAGCTCCCACGAGTACAATTGTTACCATGACAATGCCCTCCCATTCATCCCACGCGACTGCTGTGACCACCTCCAACATCCCAGTTGGTAAGTGCTGTGTGACCTTTGCACAGAATCCTCCAGGAATTTTTCAGTCTCTTGACCAGCCCTCATTTTGGTGGCTAGTATTGGTTGTTTTTTAATGGCTTATTTTCAAAACAGCACTGAATCTGACTTCTAATAATATTTGTTATACAGATTTGGCATTGGCATTGGAAGAAAAAAGAGAAGTCTTTGAGTGCTCAGAGTAGATTTAAACTCTGGTTTTGACTTCCTTCTCAGACTTTACCTCTTCTGTGTGTACCGTGTGTAGAAATGTTAACCTTACTGATAGAGTAAAAAGCAAAGCTGTCTGGGAGGAGAACATGTACTCTGGTGGATCGTTCAGGAGGGAATCTCTGGGGAGTGCAGCACTTGGAGAGCACTGGACCTTGAGGTGGTCACTATGATTGTCTTCTGCACGTTACCCCAAGGGACCTCATGACCATCCTGTGATTTTTTTTTGGCTTTGTTTAGTCCATTTTTAAGTATATGTATTCTTGGGTTTTATGAGACGGTGTCACCGTGTAGCCCAGGCTAGCCTCTTACTCTTTAGGTAGCCCCATCTGTCCTTGAACTTGTGGATCCTTGTGCCTCAGCCTTCCCAGTGCTGATTACAGGCGTGCACCACCATGCCTGGCTACACGTGTTCTTTGAATATCAAATCTTTTGTTTTTTGCAGCTGAGCATTAGTCATCAGTTGGCAATGATTGGCAAACTTTTTCTGGAAAGCCAGATAGGAAACATTTTAGGTTTTAAAGGCCACATAGGTCTGTCACAACTGCTCAGCTCTGCTTTTGTGTAGTGAAAGCAGCCATGGACTGTGCATAAACAATGAGGGTGCCTCTTTTCCAATTAGACTTTATTTATGGACAGAGAAATTTAAATGTCATGTCATTTTCATGGTTCATGAAGTACTCTTGATTTTTTTCCCCCTGTTTAAAAATGTAAACCCATTCCTAGTTCATAGGCCATGCATATGCAGGCAGCAGGCCGGATTGGCCCACAGGGCTATGGGTTGCCATGGTCTGCTGTGGGGGCTGACACATTGCTTCCACTAGTTCCAAAGCAGAGTCTGAGGCCAAGAGGCAGAAAATAGCTCCGTGGACTCAGGCCATGGGGCTTTAGTTCCTAGCGTTTCCCTGACTTTGTTCTGTAATGATGAGTATGCCATCTTACTGTTATCTACTCCCAACGATATTAGGCAGCTGCCTTATTTTTAACACAGTGTGCTTTTAGAAGTAAGGCTGTTTTTTTCTGAAGAGGACACACAGACAAACCAAACTGTCAGGAGTCTGGTGACCTGACATAGATGCATGGCTTCCCTGTTTGCCAGTCCCTTCCTTCTTATACACATGAGAAGGGTTATGGCTTCCCAGCCCCCTCAGTGATCCTTGAGGACACTTTTCTGGAATAGTGGTCCAAGCCAGGAAGTCTCTCTCCTCCTATGTAACCAGAGCTGCACCGTCCTATGTCCCCACAAAAGGACTTCAGCAGAGAGAATCCTGCTGCTGGTCTTTCTCATCCTGCTGCTCACTATGATTTGACAGTGGATTGGCCAAACTTATCTCATACTCTTTTCAAATTCATTTTTATGAAAACAAGTTTGTTATTTGTGAATATGTATTGCTTTAGCCTTAGTGCACTTTTGTTGGAAAAGACTGGATTGTTCCATATTGTCATTCAGACTATTTTCTGGCTTTACCTGCTAGTGTCATTAGCTGTCCTCAGTGCTGTAATAACAGAGTCAGTCAGGAACCTTATTTGAGAATCTGCAACTATGAAGAAACTCAGACCAGTAAAGAGAGCATTGTGCCTGAGGGGGATATTTGGTTTCCCTTTGACCCCTCCACTGCGAAGAATTGTTTTGAAGAGGTTCTTCTTTGTTAGTGTCCCTGTGTCTTCCTAACAGATCACTCTGAGAGTAAACTCACTTCCAGTACCGGGGGACATAAATGTGTTCATTCCTAAATTCCATTAGATGATGCTCTATCTAGTTTTGCTTTCTTGCGTAGTAATCCAAGTATTTCTTTGTTGCATCATATTGGGATCCCTTTCAAAAGGTCCTTCTGTTGAGAAGGAAAACCCGATATAACCCAGAGCGTTGATTTTCAAGTTAATGTATATGAGTTATATTAAAATTAGCTCAATGGCTTTTTCTAAGTTGTCCTCGCTTTTTGCAGTTGCGATTAAATCTTGAATTTAGCCATTGTTGCTAAACAATGCAAAACATACTGGGTCATAGGGAAAAAAGCCTGACTCTGATGTAGAATGTAAACTCTGCCATTTTTGCATCTAAAATTTTGTTGATTTTTGTTTTTTAAGAGTTTACTCCCTTTTGTCCACTCTGTTCACTTTTGCATGGTGACCACCCTCATGCTGTAGGGTGTACTTCTTTTCCTACTTTTTTTTTTTTTTAATGTGGGTACCAGGAGTCAAACTCAGGACCTCGTGCTTGCCAGAAGGTGCTTATACCGCTGAGCAATATCACCGGCCCTTTTTTTTTCCCTTTATATAGGTACCGGGAGTCGAACTCAGGACCTCGTGCTTGCCAAGCAGGCACTTATGCTGCTGAGCTATCTCACCAGCCCTCTTTTCCTACTTTTACTTGGCCAAATCTCACTCTGCAGAGCCATTTTCTATTCCTACTGTTAATAAAACTTTGCTACCATTAAAAAAAGCTTACCCTTTAAAACAGGAAGCCCTTTAAGAAGCTAGGTTGAGGGCCGGTGAGATGGCTCAGTGGTGTAAGCGCCTGCCTGGCAAGCGCGAGGGCCCGAGTTCGACTCCCGGAACCCACATACGAGAAAAGGGCCGTTGATATCGCTCAGCGGCCCGGGCGCCTGCTGGCACGCGAGGTCCTGAGGTCGACCCCCGGTACCCACAAAAAAAAAAAAAAAGAAGAAGCTAGGTTGAGAGAAAAGGGTCTGGTAGCTGATATTTTATAATAATTATTACCTAAGCTATAACAAATAATAATATATATCAGTGGATTATTAGACTGAAATAATTCATTTGTATCTTTTGTACTCATCTTTCATTTATTTTGATTAAAGCTAAAAATCTAGGCATGCAACTTGTTTGCATTTTTAAGATTGCTGTTAGCCAAGAATGTTTTGGCACCCAGTAAAGACATGTGATTGCTAATGTCATGGACTTCCCTGTTTGTAGCTAAGGTGGTGCCTCAGCAGATCACACACACTTCTCCGAGGATCCAGCCCGATTACCCTGCAGAGAGGAGTAGCCTGATTCCCATCTCAGGACACCGGGCCTCTCCAAATCCTGTGGCCATGGAAACCCGGAGTGACAACAGGTAGGCGTCAGTGTACCGATTTACTCATACCGATGTGTTATTGGGTTTTGCAAGAAAACAAAATGTCCTACAACTATGGCATGTATTTATTTATATTTTCGAATTTTCCCCTGAAAATGACCCATTACATAATTTCTATTTTAGTGTTAAGGAAATGTGGGGTTTTTTTGGGGGGGGTGTTTGTTTTTAAATTTTTTTTATTTACTTATTTATTTTTACATTTTTTTGGCCCAAATATTTGTTAACATAATTCTATTTATGGATTAAGAATATTATAAATTTAGCCCCATTCAAGGATTATGTTTTTTTTTATCAGATTTTATTGGTACATTGTAGATATACACAATGATCTCATTCATCGTAGAGAATTTGCACCTGTATGTGATATAGTTTGATTCTTTTTTTTTCCCATTCCCCTACCCTCCCTTCAACCCCTCCTCCCCTCCCCATTTACAAAAGCTTTATTTGCATTTTTTCCTTCTTTTCTCACTTTTTCTTTTACTTTTCCCTTCTTTCCTTTCCCCCTCCCCCCTTCCTTGCTCCCCTCCCCATTTGAATATTGGGAAATGTGTTTTGTTTGTTAAGCCATTCTCCTTTTTGACGGATGTGCTCCTGATCCATTTTTGTATCACTTTTCTTGAGGCATTTGAAAGTCAGGGTTGAGGCATAATGACCTTTGCCTGTAAGTGCCTCCATTTGTAGTGCCTCGGAGCCACGTGTTCTCTTTCTTGACCACAGGTATAGATACGCGAAGTGATTTTTTATCTTTCTGTTCTCTTTCATGTACTGACGTTTTTTAAAGGGTATACTTAGGTCACGCTGGGCATGGTGGTACATGCCTGTAATCCCAGGACTCTGGGAGGCTGAGACAGAAGAATTGCAAGCCCTGGCCCAGCCTAGGCAACTTAGCCACTTAGCAAGACCCTGTCTCAAAACAAAAGCGCCTAGAGGTCGTAGCTCAGTGTGAAGGCCCAGGTTCAGTCCCAGTGTCTTTTTTTTGTGGGTACCGGGGGGTCGACCTCAGGACCTCGTGCGCCAACAGGCACCCGTGCCGCTGAGCGATATCACCGGCCCCTTTTTCGTATGTGGGATCCGGGAGTCGAACTCGGGCCCTCGCGCTTGCTTGGCAGGCGCTTATGCCGCTGAGCTATCTCACCGGCCCCCAGTGTCTTTTTAAAAAGTTACATGTGTAACAGTTGTTCGGTAAAATATTCTTTAATTTGGTTTTGTCACATTTCCTTATGGTTAGATTCAGGTTACACATTTTTGGAAAGATTATCACTTAAGTGATCTCACCGTTATTATATCAGAGAGTTCATATTATCCATTTGCCCCATTATTGGTTATATTAATTACTTAATGAAGGTGATCTCTGCCAGTTTTTCTTACTGTAAAGGCATATTTTCCTCCTTTGTAAATAAATAAATCATATGGAAATACTTTGAGGCTATAAAAATCCTGTTCTCCAATGAACTTTCTCTCAGTTTTTTTTTTTTTTTTTTTTGTGGGTACTGGGGGTCGACCTCAGGACCTCGTGCGCCAGCAGGCGCCCGTGCCGCTGAGCGATATCACCGGCCCCTTTTTCGTATGTGGGTTCCGGGAGTCGAACTCGGGCCCTCGCGCTTGCCGGGCAGGCGCTTACGCCACTGAGCCATCTCACCGGCCCCCTCTCAGTTTTAGTATTAATGATTCTTCACTGAATTATTTATTAATACGATAGTTGCAAAATGGTAACTTTTTAAAATTATTTTTTCTACTTTTTTAAAATTTTTTTTTTTTTGAAGGGTCTAGCTATATAGTTCAGGCTGGCCTTGAACTTCTGTATAGCCCAGGCCTGCCTCAAATTGCTGCATTCCTCCTGCTCAGGCTCCCAGTGCCGGGATTACCACGCCCGGCTGTTTTTTCCACATTTATAAGTTGGCATCCTCATATGAAGAAACTTCCTTTTATCCACATTTTTTTTACTTTGAGTATTTTTTTAAACATCCTGGGCGTATGGATTTGGTTTTACTCATTAATATAATCTGTTACTGTCATCTGCTTTGGTGTTTAGATGGTCTCTAGTTTGGCTTTTGGGTGCCCTTTCAGGTTACTACTGTGGCTTTTACCATGTCCCCAGTCTAGCTCTTCCTCATTTTCTTTTTTTGTGGTGGTAGTGCTGGTGTTTTTTGGTTTTTGGTGTTTTTTGTTTTTTGGTTTTTTTTTGTGGGTACCAGGGGGTCGACCTCAGGACCTTGCGCACCAGCAGGCGCCCGTGCCACTGAGCGATATCACCGGCCCCTTTTTCGTATGTGGGTTCCGAAGTCGAACTCGGGCCCTCGCGCTTGCCGGGCAGGCGCTTAAGCCGCTGAGCCATCTCACCGGCCCGGTTTTTGGTTTTTTTTGAGACAGGGTCTTGCTCTGTAGTCCAGGCTGGCCTTGAACTCACTTCGTAGCCCAGGCTGGCCTTGAATTCACAGCGATCTTCCTGTCTCAGCCTCCCGAGTGCTGGGATTACAGGCATGTGTCACCACACCCCTCTTCCTTATTTTTCTACCACAAGATACTTCAGGTCTTACTGAGTACTGGAATCTGCTGTTTTTCCAAGGAGCCTTTTCATTATTTAGAAGGCAACATCTAGGCATTAGCTCTTCTTTTGCTTTGGATTGTGACTTTTCTAGGCTTTTAGCAGGCAGAGGTAGGAAGTTGGTGAGATTTTTCAAACATTTAAATACATGCTGATTGCTTTAGTTCCACCTCATTCTTTCCCCCATTCCATATTTGTATCTTCTCCCCCAGTAAGAATTCTGTACATTGTACATAAAGTTGTTTCAGAATTGGATGATTTTTGAACATTCCTATTTGATTATTATTGTATATAGGAATGCTTATAGTTTTTGTGTTGATTTTCGGTCCATCTACCTTGCTAAAAACTTTTTAGCTCTAAAAGTTCATATGTTCTTTTGGATTTTTTTATGTAGATATTTATTTTATCTATAAATAAGGATAGCTTTTGTAGGTGGGCAAGACAGTATTTTCATTTTCTTTTTTTATGACCTTGTTTTTCTCTTCTTAATGTTGGCAGCACAGTGTTAATAGAGCTCAGGTGGTGAGCCTTCTTGTCATATTCCTGACTTGAAATTATTCTGAAATTTTATTATAGATTTTGTTAGGAACTATTTTGGTTTAGGGAATAAAATTTCTTCCTATCCTGTTTTCTTGGCATTTATATCGTGAATGATACAAATGCTGTCACACATTTTTTGTATATCTTTTGTAACATTTCAAGTGATTATCATACTTGGATTTTTTTAAGTATACAAAACAATAGAAATTCTGATACTGAATCAGTCCTGTCTTCCTGTAACAAACCTTATTTGATCATTATATATTTAATTTTGCAAGAGATGTAGTTCAGTTTTACTTAGGAATTTTTCCATCATAGACAGCTAGATCCATTTTTACATTTTACATACAAATGTAAATGACGTTTTACATTTTCATTTTTTCCAGCAATGAGAAATTAATCAGGGGATATTTCCAGTATGGGATTTAATTATTCTACCTTGTAGTCCCAGATTCAGATAAGGCTTACATGTGAGGCTTTACTCCCTTTGTCCAGTTTTCATGTCAAGACTATATAAAGTTCAAAAAATAAATTAGGTCTCATTTCTTTTTGTTGTCTCTGAATCAGTTTGTATGAAATTGGGATTATCTCTTTTGTATGTGTTTGATAAAATTTGCCGGTAAAAACATTCTTTCAGGTGGGATTGAGCAGGAAATATTCTTGATTACTGGGTTTTTGTGAGTCACTTTTGCTCACTGTTGTTCTCAAAAATCACCCATAAAATATTACTTATGTAACTACATTTATTGACGTAGGTATTTTTAATAACTTATTTTTTAAATGCTTATACTCTAGGTATATCTTCCTTGGTCTAAGAAGTTGGGCCACAATTTGGGAGAAGCTGGTATGCTAGTTATAAAGGGACAGATCTAGGTGAGAGGATCATTTGAAGGTAAAGAAGAAAATAACCATTTTGTTTCATATGTTATGTGCTCTATCCCTAGACCATCTGTTCCTGTTCAGTTTCAGTACTTTTTGCCAACTTACCCACCCTCTGCATACCCCTTGGCCGCACACACGTATACCCCAATCACCAGTTCTGTGTCCACTATTCGACAGTACCCAGGTATGAGCCCAATTTTAAGATGACTTTTTACATTTTCATTTTTTCCAGCAATGAGAAGTAAATCAGGGGTTATTTCCAGTATGGGATTTAATTATTCCACCGTCTATTTCCAGATTCAGATAAGGCTTAAATGTGAAGATCTTTAATTCCATCTATGTGATCTGTATAAAGGGTGTTACTTATTAATAATGTTTGTATATTTTATCCCACCCTCAGTATAATCATTTTATTTCATACCATAAAACAATAGTGCAGTTACCGTGAATAAAGCTTACTTTCACAGAACTTTTATTGTTTTGTGGAATATTTGTTACATTTTCAGTTTTAGTCCAGGTATGTTCATGACATAGCAACCTGCTCAGTTTTTTGATAATCCTCCAGAAAAAAAAATCTCTAAATCTGAGTTTGTGTGAGCTTTTCTTGTAGGGCCCTTGGCTCATTTTAGACCTCAGAAACCCTGAGTATCCAGAGTGTGGACCTTGCACTCCTACTGCATGGTCCTGTGCAGCAGCCAGAGCTTCATGTGGAGAGGATTGCTTGAAGATAGATGGAGTACAAATGAAATACTGAGAGCCAGGCATGGTGGTGCCCACCTGTAATCCCAGCACTCAGGAGGCTGAGGCAGGAGGATCGCCATGAGTCTGAGGCCAGCCTGGGCTACATAGTGAATTCAAGGCCAGCCTGATTTACAGAGTGAGACCCTGTCTCAAAAAGAAAAAAGAAAAACAATGTTTTATTTAGTTAAAATTAGAGAAGTTTCAAATATGTTTGGAACTGCTTTTTTAGTCATACACTTTAAGAAATCAAAATACAAGGTAAATTTTTCTGATAAAAATTTAGTATCTGAATTGAGATGTGCTTTAAGAGTAAAATGCACTGCCGGGGATATAGCTTAGCGGCACAGCGCCTGCCTGGCAAGCACGAGGTCCTGAGTTTGATTCCCAGTACCAAAAGAAAAAACAGAGTAAAATACACTCTAGATTTTTAATATACACTAAAGAGAATGTAAAATATCTTACTAATTTTATATCAATTATATTTTTAAAGGTAATATTTTGGGTGTATTGGGTTAAATAAAATTTATTATTAAGATTAATTTGACCGGGGCCGGTGAGATGGCTCAGCGGCGTAAGCACCTGCCTGGCAAGTACAAGGGCCCGAATTCGACTCCCGGAACCCACATACGAGAAAAGGGCCGGTGATATCGCTCAGCGGCACGGGCGCCTGCTGGCGCGCGAGGTCCTGAGGTCGACCCCCGGTACCCACAAAAAAAAAAAAAAAAAAAAAAAAAAGATTAATTTGACTTGTTTTTACTTTTTTTTTTTTTTTTTTTTTTTTTTTGTGGGTACCGGGGGTCGACCTCAGGACCTCGCGCGCCAGCAGGCGCCCGTGCCGCTGAGCGATATCACCGGCCCCTTTTTTGTATGTGGGTTCCGGGAGTCGAACTCCGGCCCTCGCGCTTGCCAGGCAGGTGCTTACGCCGCTGAGCCATCTCACCGGCCCCGTTTTTACTTTTTTATGAGGCTACTGGAAAATACTTATTTGCAGGTGATTTTATATTTCCATTGGACAATGCTAGTCTAAAATTCCAGACTTTGCCAGGCGTGGTGGTGCATGCCGGTAATTACAGCACTCAGGAGGCTGAGGCAGGAGAATCGCTGCAGTTTCGAGGCCAGCCTGGGCTACTAAGTGAATTCAAGGCCAGCCTGAACTGCATAGTGAGACCCTGTCTCAAAAAGACAAACAAATAAAGAAGGAAATAAATTACAGACTTTGAAAGGTATTTGAGATCTTTGGAAACAGATTCTTCCATCTCTGCATTCTGATGACTGATAAGAGTAATTTATATTTGATTTCTTTCCTTGAATAATGAAAACCCCTTTCTGTTTGTTGCTTTCTGGGAATGCTTTTTCAGTCTTTATATACATTTGCATTATAGGACAAAGAATGCTTGTTCTCTCTCCCCGGTGGATGTAAGTCATTTAAAATTGATAACTACTATATTTCAGAAGTTCTTACGGTAGTGGTTCTATTAGTTTAGGCAAAAATTCTTAACCCAGGGGCCGGTGAGATGGCTCAGCAGCATAAGCACCTGCCTGGCAAGCACGAGGGCCCGAGTTCGACTCCCAGAACCCACATACGAGAAAAGGGCCGCTGATATCTCTCAGCGGCACGGGCGCCTGCTGGTGTGCGAGGTCCTGAGGTCGACCCCCAGTACCCAAAAAAAAAAAAAAAAAATTCTTAACCTGGTACCCATGGGTTTATTTCAGAGGTTTTATTGTAATTATTTTATAGTAATTACTTAGCACAGTTGACTGGTTAACATTTGCAACTTAATATTTTTGTTCCTGTTTTAATCTTTTGTGTGTATGAGTGTGGTTTTTTATTTTTTTGAGATGGGATCTTGTAATTTCCCAGGCTGGTCTCGAGCTTGTGGGCTCAAGAGCTCAAGTGATCCTCCTGCCTCATTTTCTGGAGTACCTGGAACTATAAGCTTGTACCATCACACCTGGCTTAGTTACATTTCTAGTAATTTGCAGAAAGACTGTATCACATTAGTAGGAAGTGAAAGGAAAAAATAGTCCCTAGTATATAGTTTCAAGTAGCCATGATTTGTTTTTTAAACTAAGGATTTAGATCTTGTACAGTGGAAAACTCTTTTCATGTTAGTGTTTTTTCTTTATATGGGCCGTGCCTTATCAGAGCTCACCTTCTGGTAGTCACCTTTTGTCTGATTTTTATTTTTTTTTTTTATTTATTTATTTTTTTTTATTTTAAAGAGAAGAAAAAACAAAACAAATCAAAAGAAGAACAAATTTTCAAACCAACATAATAGGAGGGTAACAATGGTTAATACATTACGTATTACTATCTTTAAGTTAGTTATTCAGGATTTTGTCTGATTTTTAGTTTCAGCTCAGGCTCCAAACTCTGCCATCACAGCTCAGACTGGTGTTGGGGTAGCATCTACAGTCCATCTGAACCCCATGCAGTTGATGACAGTGGATGCATCACATGCGCGACATATCCAGGGGATCCAGCCTGCACCCATCAGTACACAAGGGATCCAGCCAGCACCCATCGGGACTCCAGGGATACAGCCAGCACCAATTGGCACACAGGGAATCCACTCAGCAACCCCCATCAACACTCAAGGGCTTCAGCCTGCACCAATGGGTACTCAGCAACCACAACCTGAAGGAAAGACTTCAGGTAAATTTAAGTCTTTGCATGGAAGGTGATATGCAGAAAAGAAGTATGTCTGGGTTGTAATCCTGGCTCTGCGACTTGCTGGCCTGTGGTCTCTGGTCCTTTCTCTAGGCCTTAGTTTCTTTTGTAACATGAGTTGCTTAGAAGTAACCTTTCTTTGTAAACATTAGAAATAACATACAAGTAGCCTAATATGTGTTTGCAGGCTGTGAGAAGCAGTCTATAAAACACACTTAATTGAGGGAACAAACAAATTTACCTTACAAGTAGTGTTCTCATTTAGTTTAAGACTATCTTCAGATTTGTAAGTAAAGCTGTAAAATCTTATACTAATGTTAGCTCATGTTGTCCGTGCCTACAAAGAATAGTAGTGGAATACTTTGTAAAATGGAATATGGCCCTGTGCTTGGAGTGTTAGTTAATTAGCTATTTCTCTGATGTGCTTACCATGTTCTCACTGGCTTGAACCTCTAGTGATCCATCCATGACTGTCCCATCGGGGGCTTGTACTGCTGGTGGTACAAATGGATCTAGTCACTTTCGTCAGTCCTTTTACTAATAAAATTAATAAAAAGTCTATAAATGGACCAATCTAATTAGTTGTTTGAATTTGACTACATGTACAATTTATACAAATATAAATTAATACTGTTTATAACCATTTAACTACTAAATTAATCAGCAAATTTATTAAACTAAAAGAAATTTATTACATTCATGAATGTTTAAAAAACATTTTATCCATAAGGCAGCTAATTTTTGCAGAGCATGCAAAATGTAATAACATGTTTGGCTTTTTTTTTTTTGCAGCCACAGCGGCACCTATTTTTTCAGATAGTCACGCGTGTATCACATGTGGCTCAAGCTGGCAGGAGGATTGAATTCAAATCAGAGCCACCTGGCAGCAAGACAAATGAATTACGGCCCTGTCATGCACATGTTAAAGAGAAATTGTTTCTCATCCAGAGTATTGATCTTAAAGATTACCTCGTACAGCTGGGCATGGTGGCACATGCCTGTAATCCCAGCACTCAGGCAGGCTGAGCCAGGAAGATTGTCTCAAAAATAAAAATATATCTTTTACATCAACTATAAAATGAATAGATTAACTTAGAAGTAAATTTTGTTTTGTTTTGCTTTTAGTTGTTGTTGTTGCAGTGCTGGGACTCAAACCTAGATCTTAGCATATGCTAAGCAAGTGGTCTACCATCGAGTTACATCTTTGGCCTAAAACTGAGAATTTTAATTGCTATGTAGGTCTTTGTGTTTGTTTGTTATTTCAAGGGCCTTTAACCTATATCACCACCTCTTTTCTTATTTTTATTTTTATTTTTATTTTGAGGTAGGATCTCACTAAGTTGCTCAGGCTGTGCTTAAACATATGATCGTCCTATCTCAGCCTCCCAGAGTGCTAGCATTATAGATGTGCACCACAACATTCAGCATGCTATGTAGATCTTAAATTTGTTTAATCAGATTCTTCTCAGACTCTTACTAAATGACTGTGATAGAGATGCACTTTGCCCGTAGTATCCTAGTTGGAAGGATGGTACACCTGCATCCACAATAGTACTTTCTAAGAGAGTTGTTTTGAATTGACTACTATGAAATTGCCATTTTTATAGGTCAAAAACTGTCAGAATTGGTAGTTCATGATTATGGTTGCCACTGTTTTGATGCTGACTTTATGTAATTAAAATATCTGTTGAATGAGCATCTCCCTAAAGATAGAGGGGAGGGTAGTCCCATTCTTAGAGAGTGACAGGGATTTGTGTTCTCCAAAAACCGCATTAGCCTCTCTCGTAAGGGTACTTCAGAACATGCTATCAAGCCAGCAGATTATGCTATTTGTTGGTCTTCTTTTTATTACTTTTAGTTCTTCCATTTTTAAAATAGGGGTAGTAGGGCCGGTGAGATGGCTCAGCGGCGTACGCGCCTGCCTGGCAAGCGCGAGGGCCCGAGTTCGACTCCCGGAATCCACATACGAAAAAAAGGCCGGTGATATCGCTCAGCGGCACGGGCGCCTGCTGGCATGCGAGGTCCTGAGGTCGACACCCGGTACCCACAAAAAAAAAATATATATAGGGGTAGTAATAATCATAGGCCCAGTAAAAGTAAAGGAAGGAGATCGTGAGAATGAGAGTCCTTTGAGTAGCTCTGATTTCCACGCTGGAATTGTTTGCAAACCTGGAGCTATACAGGTAGAGAACATGCTTGTGATGTTTGTACAGATGGAAAGCCATGTACTCACTGCTCCAGCCCATGAGACTCTGGAAGATGAGATCCCGAAGAGTCATGAAAAAGAGGAAAATCCACCTATTTGCCTAGATGGTAACATATAACAATGCCCAACATATATATTCTAGTTCCAGATTGGTTCATACTTCTGACTGCTGTGATGTAGTGAAGCAAGTTGGAGCTTATTAGGAAATTAAAGATCCAAAAGAGGAGGAGACAGGGAAGAACTTGCCATGCAGTCTGTGGTTTGAGCTTTCTCCACAGGGTGGTCCTGGGACTGATAGTGACCACAGACCACACTGAGGAGACAGGTGGTGCAGATGGAAAGACTACGAGCCACTCTTTCAAAGTAAATCACAATTTTACACCCAGCACTACTCAGGAAGTTTATTTTATTTATAAAGCAATTATACAACTTACAGTGTGATAAAATAGAAAACTGTGGTGTACCTCTGATTCCTGTGATATATATAATGATTGTGTTTGAAAAAGCCAAGTGGATGAGGATAAAGTCTGTGGGTCTTTTCTCAGTAATCATAACAAAAACATACATATGCTTTACAAATATAAGGATGTTCCCAGTAATTCCAAGTCCACTAAGAGAGAGGAAGATTATTCTCTGGATGAGGTTACCCCAAGTCATCTTTGAATGTCATGGATATGACTAGGAAAAAAATGTTTTGAGAAACAAATAAATCAAGATGACACACACAAAAAATAATCATAGGAATTATGTAAGTAAAAAATGTAGAGATACTTTGCTAGATACTCTTATGTATTTTGTGTGTCTTATTAATAACTGATTATAAAGCAAAGAAAAAAATAAGGATATCATTTCTGTCAGTCTGTATCAGTCTGTATCTTCCTGATCTTCCCCATGGTGCTGTCCTTATTCTCCTTTTTATTTTGTTGCTTTTTGTTTTTTGTTTTTCAAAGCTAGAGATTAAACTCATGGGTTCATGCATGCTAGGTATTCTGTGTCACTGAACTACATCTCTTTCCCCAGACCCCCTTACTCTTTTTTTTCCAGGTATAGGGGGTTGAACCCAGGGCCTTTGTATAGACCCACATCCCCTGTCTTTTTTATTTTTTATTTTGAGACAAGGTCTCACTAAGTTGTCCAGACTGGGCTGGAGCTCGCCATCCTTCTACCTCTTGAAGTGGAATGGTTAAAATGTGGATCCTAATGCCGGTGTTCTCGTGATTTTTAGTTGTGTCTTACGTGACATTTTAGTGGTGTTTCTTTTTCCCTTTCCTCATTGTTCTTTCCTGCCACCTCTTTTTCCTCTAGCAGTGGTGTTGGCGGATGGAGCCACAATTGTAGCCAACCCTATCAGCAATCCATTCAGTGCTGCTCCGGCAGCAACCACTGTGGTACAGACCCACAGCCAGAGTGCTAGCACCAACGCTCCCGCCCAGGGCTCTTCCCCCCGGCCAAGCATACTCCGGAAGAAACCTGCCACGGACGGGTAAGTCGATCTGGAGGCACTCGGTGACACCACTGACTCTGGATATAGTTGGCATAAACAGTAGGCTGTCATAGCCAGTTCTGGAAACAACCTAAGCTTCCATTTCTGTGGCATTTTTTGTCGTGGGAGGAGGGTCTGGGACTCAAACTCAGGACCTCACACTTGCCAGGCAGGCACTGTGCCACTGAGCTAATCCCTGGCCCCTCTCTGTGACATTTTTAAATTTCCTCCAAAACAACCTGACCTCAGGATTGTTCAGGAGAGTCTTGCCCAGCTCAGACTGTAAGAAATCAAGAATCTTCAAGTCAGTGGGGCTTTCAGTTTCTAAGCATCTGTGCTGCTCTTGGAGTTCTTGATAGTCCTGGAAGTTTAATTACAGCTGTAAGGTAGCTTACAGTTAAGTCTTCAGTCTTGTCAGGGTGTTGCGTTAATGTGTGCCATGTATTTTTTCCTTGACATTCAGTGCGAAGTGTCGCTAAGGACAAGTCGATCTCAAAGTGTGTTAAGGCTGCCAGTAGCAGATGGTGCTTTATGTTGCTGTGGCAGTTTCTCCATTGGTGGGTTATAGGAAGGTGTGTGCTATGCTGTTAAATATTCTGGCGGTGGGAAGAGAGCAGCACATTTCAGAGAATGGAGTTTCTGTGGCTCAGCTGAGCTGATAGCATCAGCATCAGAAGGTTACTCACTTACCAGTTTACCCCAAGCCTCAGGCAGCGCGTGTGATTACATACTGACTATCCCCAGCTCGCTTGCGCAGGTGTCATTTAAACCAGTCAATTCCTTTTTTTTTTTTTTTCCCCTTTAATGTGGGTACTGGGAGTCGACCTCAGGACCTCGCGCTTGCCAGGCAGGTGCTTATGCCCTAAACCAGTCAATTATTATTTGCAGGAGATACACTCATATGTCTGTTTATTTGTTTTATACCAACTATTTTCTGCATACTTTTTTATTTAGAATGTTGTGTTCACCTTCAATGTTTGTTTCTAGTGAAGTTGAAATCTAGTAAGTTCTGATTATTTTCTTACTAATTTGTGTTTGTGAAAAATAACGTAAAATTTTATGCTATCATCTATAAAAACTCTTATCATAAGTACATTAGATATAATTTTTATACTTCTCCAGAGCTTGGTGATGTTCTTTTACAATACAAAATGGACATGTTTGGGACACTAAGACGAATAGGAAGGAAGTGCCAAAAGATCTGCAAAAGACAAAACTGAAAAAGGGAGAAATGTTAGCATATCAGAGAGGAAAAGTCTGTGTTATGATATGGAAAGACAAAAAGAGACATCTTCTTATTATCAACTACTGTATTCATAATACAGAAATGATAGAACTTGAAAGAAGAAACTAAACAAATTCCAATAGTGGTCAATGATAATAATTCTGTGGGTGATACTGACAAAGTTGACCAACATCTAACAAGCTATCCTGTAATCAAGTGAGGAAAAAAATATTATTATAAAATATTTGTACACCTTATGGACCGAACAATATGGAACTCATTTGTTACTTAAAACAGAGTTCAAAACGTCATTTATACTTTTGATTAGGTCTAGTAGACCAAATAATTGAAATATATGGGATAGTAAAATGCCAACCAGGATGTCTGTCATCAACGTCTTCACCATTACATTTGATGGGTAGACATTGTATTGAAATTATACCACCCACAGAAAAAAAAGGCCAGCAGGACAACAGTGTAAAGTGTGTTCTTCAAAAAAAGACAGTAATGCAAAAAGAATTCTGAAAGACAGTACTACTGTCCAGATTGTAACGTTGCATTGTGTGTTGAATGTTTTAAGAGATACACAGAAAAATTATTGAATAAATTCAATAAAAGCGTCATGGTTTTTTTTTTTGTTTTGTTTTTTTGTTTGTTTTTGGTACTGGGGATTGGACTCACGGCCTCACACTTGCCAAGCAGGCCCCGTGCCGCTGAGCTATATCCCCGGCCCCTAAAAAAGTGTCATTTTTGTATTTCCTGTTACCTTATAAAAATGAAAAAGTATGAAATTTTTGGTTATCCTGTATTTAAATAGTTGGACTAGGGGGGCTGGTGAGATAGCTCAGTGGCATAAGCGCCTGCCTGGCAAGTGCAAGGTCCTGAGTTCGACTCCTGGAACCCACATACGAAAAAAGGGGCCGGTGATATTGCTCAGCGGCACGGGCGCCTGCTGGCATGCGAGGTCCTGAGTTCGACCCCCAGTACTCACAAAAAATAATAAATAAATAGTTGGACTGGTAAGTGGTTAAAGCATAGTATAAAATTGCTGAAAGTAGGGTTTTCATATGCACAGAGCTTTGCATGGACCAGAGTTCCTGTCTTTAGGTGATTATGAATACTTTTTAAAGAAAATTGGGAGGGGGTGTAAGTCAGCTTATGGTGAGGTAACCCTGTCAGTAAAAATATAGAAAGAAAGCTCGTAGTTCAGATAGCAGATTGAAGTGCCTCTCTCTTGATGGCCCATACTCCTGTTTTTTCCTGCATGTGTACCTTTTTGTGTGTGTGGTACTGGGGATTGAATCCAGGACCTTTGCATTCCTTTTTCTTTTTTTTTAATTTTGAGACAGTGTCTCATCCCACTAAGTCCCTAAATTGCCCAGACTAGACTCAATTTTATGATCCTCCTGACTCAGCCTCAGAGAGTGCTGAGATGATATACTTGCACAGCCACACCCAGATGAATGTGTACTTCTTTGACGATGCCTAATAAATCTTTTCTATGCCTCTTAAAAAATAAAAGATGGATTGAGCACTTCCAAATTCCTCTCCCTTTTAAACCCCTAGTGTACTTAAAAAGATTACAAGCACAAAAGGAGAAGTGACTATAGCAACAAGACTTTGAAGCTGGAAAGCAGCTAGGCAAGTACAGTAGTCACAGCCTTGCCTGTGAGGAAGTTAGTTCAGCTTGCATTGGGGTAAGTTAGGCATCACCCTTACTTAAAGAGCAGGGTTCAGAAGGACCAGGGCAGGAAGAGGCCTGCTCTTTAAAGGAAGGTAAGCTAAACTCTGTTTGAGAAGCAGTCAGAGCCCCCAAATATGATAGCAGAAATTAAAAATGCAATAGAAGGATTGAAAGACAAGGAATCTGAAAAGTGGAGCAAAAAAGCAGAGAAAATAGGAAGACAAAAAAATCCAGTCGAGATCTAGTCTCCAGGTAGTAAGGTTTCTAGAGAGAGAGCAGAAAAATGGAGAATCATTTACAGAGTAATTCACAGAAAATTATGAGAACTAAAAGGTGTGAGTTTCCTGGTTTAAAGAAGAAATGCTTAGCACAGTACATGCAGGGGATACAATAAACCCACACCAATATTGTAAAATTTCACAGCACTGGAGACAAAAGATATACCCCTTTCCTAGTTTTTGTCACCTCCCCAAGATTCTTCTGCCATTCCCTCTCATTCACATTTCAGTATCCAGATGTCCTCTGCCTGCCTCCCTCTCTCTCTCTCTGTCTCCCTCCCCACTTTTTTTTTTTTTTTTTTTTTTTTTGAGACAGGATCTCGCTATGTAGTGCTGGCTGGCCTTGAACTTCCAGCAATCTTCCTGCCTCAGCCTCCCAAGTGTGGGGATTACAGGTGTGCACCACCATGCCTGGCCCTCTTCTTTATCCATGCTTTGCTTTAATCCTGGCTCTTTCTCAAGGACTCTGCTTCCCCTGCAGTTCTCCAAAGTGGTGGTGGCTGCGAACCTTCTCATCTCTTCTGTCATTTAGCTTCAATCTGGTAGGCATCCTTGTCATGCTTTACTACCATTTGCAGCCATTTCTCCTCAAAAGCATTTAATCTATATTTAGATTTCATCAAATATTATAGTGGAAAAAGTGCTTTCCCATAGCCAGGTTATTCCAGGCACAGTGAAGTGTTTTCCAGTAAGTGAATTGAGTATCTGTTTGCAAGTTCAGATGAACACTGTAGAGCTGGGAGTGTAGAGTGGTAGAGTGCCTGCCTAGCATGTGCGAGGCCCCCAGGGTTCAACCCCCAATACCCTAAAAAAGAATTAAAAATAAATAACATTATAAATGTTGTTCCTCAGTTGTACTTGTCACAGTTTAAGTGCTCAGTAGGGCCATGTGGTTCCCTCTAGCACAAGGCTGATCTAGAGGCTTGACCAGGTTCAAGTTTGATTTTGCTGGGATGTGGGTACACTGCAGAAGCAGCACATATGTCTGGTTGTCATTTGTGATGATGGCATCACTGTCTTTACTCTCGCTTGAAACTATAAAGACCCCTTGGGTACTTGAGTGCTTCCCCACACGCACACCCTTCCTGAGCTGTGTGTGTAGGTAACAGTAGCTTCATTAGAGCACAGCCGCAGGCCTCCTCTGCCTTGGTTTCTGTCTCTGTGTCCCATGTCCCACTGTCTCCCTCACCTCCCTTCCAGCAGTTTTCCAGCTCTAGCTGGACCACCAGGAGCCTTCCCCCCATCGAGGCTTCCATCTTTTCAGGCTGCTTCACTTTCTTCTGCAGCCTCTGTTCTTCCTGAACAGAGAGCACCATCACTTGCAGTCCTTTCCTTGGGTACAGCCTCAACTCCCTTGCCCTCCTCGCCACTTTGTCAAGTGCAGTGCTCTACCTCAAACCTCCACTGGGACATGGTAGTGAGCCCACAGTGTGTATTTTGCTACACCATGCTCTTAGCTGTTCTGTTTTGTCCTCTCAAAGCCTCCAGGCCTTGCCCACCTTCACTGTTAGCTGATGGACTTCTTTGTTGAGAAAACAAAAGTCATCAAAGGGGAGCTCCCACAGACTGCAGCTCTCACTTCTTCCCTGCCCTGCCCTGTGCTGCTCTAGAGAACTCTCTGGGCTCCCCTTCAACATGCCTGAATAATGCTCTAGAGCTGTGGCGAACCTATGGCTCGCATGCCACAGCAAGCACGCAGAGCCCTCTGCAGTGACATCACAAGTTGTATGAGTTGTTTTTTTCTAAACTAAAACCTCAGTATTTGGATTTAATTGCAGTGTTGGCACTTTGCTATAAATTAGTAGGTTTGGGGTTACAGTTCGGGCACTTGTCTCTAAAAGGTTCACCATCACTGCTCTAGAGGGAGCTCTTCACTCTCGTAAGCATATGTTTTTGTTGTTGTTTTCCTAGTGGATCGTTCACTTAACAAGCATAAGCTCTGTGCTGTCCTCCCCACTCTCAGGGCTGGGGATCAAGCCCAGAGCTTCAGACGTTCTAGGCAAGTGTTCCACCACTGAGCACCTTCCCCCGCAATCTGGGCATGTCATTTCTTCTCTCTCAAAAATATCTTATTGGGGCCGGTGAGATGGCTCAGCGGCATACGCACCTGCCTGGCAAGCGCGAGGGCCCGAGTTCGACTCCCAGAACCCACATACGAAAAAAGGGCCAGTGATATCGCTCAGCGGCACGGGCGCCTGCTGGCGCACAAGGTCCTGAGGTCAACCCCCAGTACCCACACACACACACACAAAAATATCTTAATGATCCCATGTTGCTCCATTATCTACTCCCCCAGCCACATTTTTAACTTCTCTTAGCAAAGAAAATAAAGTTGATGATACTTGCTCTCTCCAGTTCTTCTGCTAGTCTGTCTTTCAGTATTTTCATGGGAGTATATAGGAAGTGGCCCAGATAATGCATAAACAGCCTGGTGAATTGGCACAGTGTCTGACTGCTACGGTATTTAGCTAGCACCTTCTCTCAGAAGTAACTGTCTTTTTAAGCTTTGACCCCATAAATAGAATCATATAGAGTATTAAATATTTTTCATGTAATCTGAAGTATTTCACTTAGTTTTGTGCGTATGTCCACATTTTGAAACAGGATATCACTAGGTAGGTGGCCCAGGTTGGCCTCCTGAGCACTGGGATTACGGGCATGTGTCACCACGCCCAGCTTTAGTGCATGTGACTGTCATTTTTCTCTTGCTATATAAAATACCATTGTTGGGCCGGGGATACAGCTTAGCATTGCAGTGCCTGCCTGGCAAGTGTGAGGTCCTGAGTTTGATTCCCGGTACCAAAAATAAATTAATTAATTAAATACCATGGTATAACAGTACCAAAGTTTATCCATGGATATCTGGGTTGTTTCCAGGTTTTGTGTATAAAGCTACCATGAACATTTTTGTGCATGAGTTTTGATTCATAAACAAATGCATTTGCGTTACCTTCTGAGGAGGGTTTGCCAGGCCAGTGGCCTTTCCAAGTGGTTACACTTATTGACACTATCCAGCAGTGGGCATCACTGCTTCATTGTCATCAAATTTGTTATGTAAGTGTGTTTGTTCATTTCAGAGTTTATAGTCATATATCTTGGGGGCTTCACACCGAGGTGCATCCCCAGCCCTGTTTTATTTTAATTTTGAAACGGTCTCAACAGCCCATGCTGGGCTTCAACTTTGGATCCTCCAGCTTCGGTCTTACAGGGTGCTAAGATTACACGTCTGCATCACTGCTCCCAGCTTCATAAACTTGTTGTCATGGTGATGTTTGATTGCTAATGGGAGGAGGGTTGGTCTTATGAAAAGTTAAACATAATAAAACTTCGAATGTATGAATACGTATCCATCACTTGGCTTCAGTTACCAGCTTATCAGCTCATGGCCAGTTTTGTTTATGCATATGCCTGTCACCTTGTGCCGTATTATTTGGAAGGAAGTCGTGAACATCATTTTATTTATACGTATTTCAGCAGGCATCTATTGAGAGATACATACTTACTTTAAAAAAAAAAAAAATAAGCCATTGCTAGTGGCACATGCTGATAATCCCAGCTACTCAGGAAGCTGAGGCTGGAGGATGTAAGTTTGAGCCCAGCCCGGGCAACTTAGCAAGACCTTGTCTCAAGTAAAAAATAAAAAGAGCTGGGATGGGGGCCGGAGAGATGGCTCAGTGGCATAAATGCCTGCCTGGCAAGCGCAAGGGCCCGAGTTCGACTCCCAGAACCCACATAAAAAAAAGGGCTGGTGATATCGCTCAGCGGCACGGGAGCCTGCTGGCGCACAAGGTCCTGAGGTCGACCCCCAGTACCCACAAAAAAAAGGACTGGGATGTAGCTCAGTGGTAGAAAGCCCCTGGGTTTGATTCTCTACCACAAGAAAAACATATATCCAGTCAGTATTCAAATTTCCGGTGGTTGCAAGTGTTCTGTATTATTTAATTAAATTTCAGTTTTTTGTTTAGTTGGTTTGCTTAAAGTTTTTGGCTGGTATTTTGGGGGGTTTTTTTGGGGGGGGTGATGCTGAGTGTGCAGAACTTGCTTGGCAGATGCTCTGCCACACCCAGAGCCTTGAATCAGTTCGTACTCTTATGATGTGTATACAGTGTGATTAGTTTATATGACCCTGAGACTATTTTATTATATAGGGGGTTTTGTTTTTGTTTTTGAGACAAGGTCTCGCTTTGTAGTTCAGGCTGGGCTTGAACTGGAGGTGATCCTCCTGCCCCAGCGTCCCGAGTGCTGGGATTACAGATGTGTACCACCATGCCCGGCCTCCATCTTTTTTTTTTTTTCCATGCAATGTATTTATTGTAGAAACTTGATTTTCTTATCCATACCTCTGAATTTTGTTAGTGGCCTTCACCATTGTATGAATTTCCTAGTGCTGCTGTAACAAGTTGCAGTAATTTTTTGGCTTAAAATAACTGAAATTTATTATATTACAGGGTTTTTTTTTGTTTTTTGTTTGTTTGTTTTGTTTTTTGTTTTGAGACAGGATCTGCTATGTAATTCCGACTGGCCTTGAACTCACTCGAGAACTCAGGCTGGCCCCCTGAGCAATCCTCCTGCCCCAGCCTCCTGAATGCTGAGATTACAGGTGTGCGCTACCACACCAGCTGTATTATGGTTCTGGTAGCCAGAAGCCTGAAATCAATGTGTTGCAAGGTTGCCTTCTCCTAATGACTGGGGGAAGATCTGTCCATACCTTTTCTGTAGCTGCTGGTGGCTGTTAGTCCTTCGCATTCATTGGCTAGCAACATTGCACTGCAGCCTCAGCCCCTACCTTCACATGACCTTCCTACCATTCCTTGGATTTAAGAAATACCCTAATTCTAGATTGATCTTATCTCAATATTCTTCACTTAATTGTGCTTACGAAAGCCCTATTTTCAAGTAAGGTCACATTCACGGTGACCTTATAGGGAATTCATTTCAGCTGACTGTACTCTAGTGTGGTTTCATTTGTTCTCCTGTCCGTGGCATTCTTTATAGTTACTTGAATCTAAACAATGGATTAGATACACTTCTGTTTTGCTTCTTTGGGAAGACTACTTCTTAGTGGGGTGATTTAGTCTTTTATCAGGGGACATAGGATCTATGGTGGTTGCAATTTCTGAAGTATTAGCAGCCTAATGTAGGCACTGGAAAGTGACATATTCTAGTCTTACCATTTCCTCAAACCCATTCTCATCTGACATTCATTCCCCACTCTACTCAAACTGAACCAAGAGCACTGGCGACATCCGCATTGCCAAAGCCAGTGGGAGATTCTCAGTGAGAGCATTCAGTGGCCTATACTGCATGACACAGTTGATCGCTAATTCTTTGATAATTTTTTTCACTTGGCTTCCAAGAACTTGCTCAGGTCTGTGGCAACAGATATAATAAGATTGTGAGCAGTTGATTCAGGTTTCAGTTTTAATAACATTAGGTAGAAAGGAGGTGTAGCATGCTAGAAACAGCAGCTAAAGACTCACAATGGTTGCTTCTTGAAGGGAGATGACAGAAAGACAGGAGGAAAGGCAAAGGAAGCTGAACTTGCTATATTTCACTGAAAGCCTTTTAGTGTTATTTGGCTCTTTCAATAATGTCCCTGTGTTATTTGATATAATAAAAATCCATTTACAAAATACCTCGTCAATATATTGTTTTTATTTTGCCGTAGGTTTGCCTGGGAAATGTGTGTCTCATTCTCCTGGACTGCTGATTTCTGGGTTTGTCTCTTGTCTCTTTCAGAATGGCAGTTCGGAAAACCCTCATTCCTCCCCAGCCTCCTGAAGTGGCTAGTCCTCGAGTGGAGAGCTCTTTGCGGAGTACATCCGGGTCACCTAGGCCTGCAGGGTGAGCACCTAAGTGTTTTACCACTCTTACTTTCAGTTACACATCATTTTGGAGGAAAGTTTAGTAAATGTGTCCAATTTCACGTAACTTTCCTGTATGCATCTTTTTTATATGCCTTTTCTGACTCTATGACCTAGAAACATTTCTCAACCTCCCTGGTTCCCTTTTGCATCATTTATAAAGTGAATGTATTTTGTTTTTGTTTTTGTTTTTCTTTCTTTCTTTTTTTTTTTTAATTATTGTTTTTTGAGATAGGATCTCACTGTGTAGTTCACGCTGGCCTTGAACTCACTGTGTAGTCCAGGCTGGCCTCGAATTCCTGGCAATCCTCCTGCCTCAGCCTTCCAAGTGCTGGGATTAAAAGTGAGTGTATTTAACAATACCTGCCTCATAGAATTCTTATGTTTTTAAGCATGATATTGCACTTAGTGTAGGTCCTCTCTGAAACACACACCCAGTTGTTACTGCTGTCAAAAATGTATCATAACAGGGGCCGAGGAGATGGCTCAGCGGCTTAAGCGCCTGCCCGGCAAGCGCGAGGGCCCGAGTTCGACTCCCGGAATCCACATACAAAAAAGGGGCCAGTGATATCGCTCAGCGGCACAGGCGCCTGCTGGCGCGCGAGGTCCTGAGGTTGATCCCCCGGTACCCACAAAAAAAAAAAAAAAAAAATGTATCATAACAATAGTTAATGCATGTTTTTTCTTTATTTGTAATCTTTTTAATTCCAAAAGTAATGTTATTTTAGAAAAATAATCAGACAATATAAAAATACTTAAAGTATGAAAAGGCGGGTGTGGTAGTGTATGCTTCTGTTTCCCATTTATTACTGAGGCTGAGTTGGGATCACTTGAACCCAGGACTTTGAGACCAGTGTGGGCAACATCATCAGACCCTGTTTCCAAAATAATAAAAAAAACTTCGGGGGCTGGGGTTGTAGCTCAGTGGTAAAACACTTGCCTGTCATGCATAAAACCCTGGATTCAATCCCCAGCGCCAAGAAAATACATAAAATTAATATAATTTTTAAAAATAAAAAGTTGTTATCAGTCAGTGCTCACTAGAGAAACATTTAATATGAGAATATATGTATGTGAGTGTGCATGTGTGAATTTACAAGGTAGGCTTACAGTGGCCACCTGCAGAGTCAAATGTGGAAGAATGCAAAAGGGCTGTCTGCGTGCTAGAGATCTAAAGGATCCAGTCAAAAGTCAAAGGCATGGAGTGCGAGTCCATATCAGGGAGACAAAGGGTCTGTTTTGGAGGCTGGAGGGTCTGCGCTGGAAGTCAGGAGACGACATCCAAGGTGAAGGTGAAGACTGGAGCTCCTCCGAAGAAGCAGAGGTGGCCTTCCTTCTTTCCCTTTTTCATTCCATTCAGGCAACAAACCTATTGGTTGGTGCCACTCACACCCAGGGTGGGTCTTCCTTCTTCAGTAAATCCCTTCAGCCACACCGAGAGCTATGCTAAGCTGATCAGTTGGGCATTTCTTACTCAAGTTGATACAGTAGTTAACTGTCACAAAAAGTGATATATATTCAGAATATAAAGTCAAAATCATTGTTCTGTTCCCCACCCACCTTGTCATCCCACCCTTTAGAATGATATTGATTGGTGACATTTTAGTGAGTATCTTTGCACATCTTTTTCTATATGCACATCAGATTTTTTTTTTTAATTTTGCTTTTGCAGTAGGTCTCACAGTGTTGCCCCAGGCTGGTCTTGAATTCCTAGGCTCAAACAATCCTCCCACCTCAGACCCCTGCGTAGCTGAGATTACAGGTGTGTGCCACAACACCAGTAATTTTATAGATTCTTTAAAAAGGAACCTTGCTAATTAGGATAACATCCTATATTTTTACCTAATAATAATAATAATAAATCTATTTTTTCATAAAACTTTGTTTAGGGAGAAAAATTATGAATGTCGTGTTTGTGCCAGAGAAGATATGCATCATTTTAGGATCTGGGGAAATATTGCAGTGACTAAAATGGCACAAAGTCTCCATTCCCTCTAACTTCATAGAGTGGAGAGAAGCAAGGAATGTATGAGGGAAAGAAATAGTGTAAAGGGAATAAAAGATGAAGGGAGAAAGTGATGGAAACTTGGATCTTTTTCTGGCCTATTACCTGTTGCATTTTCAGTATTGTGCAAGTGTCTCCAAAGTTCCTTTACTGGGAGGAGTTTTGCTAACATCACCTCCAGGGACTTCAATCTTTTACTGGTCTTTACAACTGCTTGGACTCGGTGCAGAGTTCACAGAAGCATCTTTGTCTGTGCTGGCAGCTTTAGCAGTTAACTTAGGACGAATTATTTCATACTGAATTGATGAAGTCAGCTTTTATGCACAGTAAAAAGGTATCTCTTTACTTTTGTTGTAACTGTTTTCTTTCCTTGTAACTGTTTTCTAACTTATACATTTTGACCTTGAATGACTGATTTTTTAAAATTATTCTCTTTAAAATATTCCTGCCAGGTGTGGCACACGCCTGTAATCTCAGCACTCAGGAGGCTGAGGCAGGAGGATTGCCGTGAGTTCAAGGCTCTCCTGGGCTGCATAGTGAGTTTAAGGCCAGCCTGAACTACATAGCAAGACCCTGTCTCCAAAAAACCAAAAAAAAAAAAAAAAGTATTCATGTTTTTGCCCTAACTTAATTTCTGTTCCTAGTGCAATTTAATCTGAAAGTTATTTCTAAAACTACTTTGCATTCTTTTTTACAATCGTGGAACTGCTTCAGTATGGCCCATACCATTCTGTGTATCAGCCTAGGTCCTTCTCCTAGCTGTACCATTTTTAAATCTTCTACTAACATCCAGCTTCACTTCCAGTATTACCATTTTGGAGGGTTTTTTGGGTGCATTTTTCATCGTTTTTGGCCAGTTCTATTTTAGTCTTTCATTTTTTATGAAATTCCACATGGATTTATTACCGAGAAACTAAAACAGCACAGCTACACATTTTCCTGCCTTGGTGAACTATTTATTATTCAGGCGTTTAATAACTAGTCACCGTGAGACACTCGAAGAAGTAATGCGATTGGTCACTGAGCACGATGCCCGACTTGTTAGTGACACAGTGAGTTAGAGCTCACCACAAAGTTTGTACTTCATGCAAGTATGTTAACATGTGGGGTGTGATCACAAAACAGTGAATGTTTACATATTTTTATTTCCATAAAAGATGCGTTACCATTAATTCCCCTCAAAATGCTCCCCCTCATTTGAACACACGTATCCCACCCTTCCACTTTCTGAAGCAATTTTGGAAGTTCTTTTTCATGAGTGTCTTCATAACATTTCCCTTTCATGATCATTTTGCCTTTGGAGGCGAGCCAGAAGTGCTACAGTGCTGGTGAAAAAAGGTAAACGAGGACACACCATAATGATTTTAGCAACCTGCCTTTCCGTTGGATGGCTCTCAGCAGCAACATTCACCCTATTTTTAGTTTTACCTTTAAAAGACATTCACAAAAGAGGACATCCAGAACTGCTTCAGAAAGTGGCAAGTGTGATGGAGTAAGCGTTCAAAGCTGGGGTGGGATCAGATTTCAAGGCAATGCATCTTTCTGTAATAAGTTTTTAATTTAGACATTCACCATATATCTTTTTCACATGTTACATAGGGGCTACTGATATTTGATCAGTGTTGTTGGGGGACTGGTGTACTACAGCTAAGTATATATATTATGAAATTCATACATATTGGCGTTATGCAAAGTATCAACTGCCTGTATACTGAGAATATACAGAAACGGCAGAAGAGATCAGCCTAGAGCAAGGCAGAGTGGTAGAAGTTGTTTTATAGCCAAGTTATGTGGAAGCTTGTGGGATATCCCAAAGTCTTAGATTTTAAAGGATCACGATGGTTATTGTGGTTTGAATAAGTTGTAAGAAGGCAAGGGTGGCAGCAGGGAGAGGCTAAGTAATAGATGACAGAACCATAGCTTAGTGGCTTGGAGCAACATGAAGATAATAACTTCATTTGTTTTTTTGTTTGTTTGTTTTTGTTTTTGGTGTTTTTGAGACAGGGTCTCGCCACATACATAGTTCAGACTAGCCTCGAACTCACTATGTAGCTCAGGCTGGCCTTGAACTCAGTGATCCTCCTGCCTCAGCCTCCCAAGTGCTGGGATTACAGGCGTGCACTATGCCTGGCTTGCAGATAATACAGTTCTTAAGAAGTATTTGGGTTTTGGATGTGTTTGGGTGTTCATTTGTTTGTTTGTTGCAATACTGGGGATGAACACAAGATCTTCTCACTCAACAACATCCCCAGTCCTTTTTTATTTTAGACAGGGTCTTGCTAAATTGCCCAGGTGGGATTTGAATTTGCTATCTTGCCTCAGCTTCCCAAGTCTTGGGATTACAGGTGAGTGCTGCCATGCGTGGTGCGGATTCTGGATACGTTTTGAAGGTACAGTTAGCTGTTTTCTGATGGAGTGGAGACAAAGGGAGGAGTTGAGGATATCTCCAAGATTTCCCCAAGCAACTAGAGAAAGGTATTGTCTGTTCTAAAAAGAAGAAACATGTCTGAGTAATAGGGAAGAATCAGGAGCTTGGTGTTAAACCTTTTACCTTTGTAGTATCCAAGTGGTTAGACACGTGGATGAAGATGTCAAATATACAGTTGAATGTAAAATTCTGAAGTAGTACAGTTGTAGAATTGAAGCCAGCAGTCCACGCCAGTGATACAGATATGGGAGTTGTAAGCACATGTATGTTCTTTAGAGCTGCGAGAGTGGAAGACAGTATCAATAGAGAACAGAAGTGGTACAAGGTCCATACCTTAGGACACACCATCTCCAGAGGTCAAGAAAATGAGAAAGCAGAGGAGGAGTTTGTATTTCTATACTAAGAGTTATTACTAGGCGAGTTGGTGCTATAACTAGTCTTTGTGTAATGAATGCTGAGGTTATTTCCTTTTATCACTGTAATAATCCTGTAATGAATCTTCTTGTTCCTGTATCATTGAGCTCCTATGCAAATATTTTTCTGAGATATATTTCTGGAAATAGTATTGCTGGGTCATAGCAAATGTGCAGTTTCAATTATGAACCCATTCGCATCATCATGAAATATGTCTCCCAATTTTCCCTACATTCTTACCAACATTTGATGCTACATTTTTGTTTGGTTTGGGGTTTTTTAATGGTGCTGGGGACTGAGTCCACGGCCTTTAACATACACTTGCTGTGCCATAGAACAATACCTGTAGCTCTAGATAATACATTTTTAAGTGAAATGCATTTTTATTGTTTAAGATAAATTTTTTAAAGCACAGTAATGTAGACTTGTTTTTAAAGCATTAGATAACATAACCTAGTTCCTAAAGGTGAAAAGCACGCCATGAATTACACAGGTCTATCCCTGTAAGAAACAGCAGGTGAGGAGAGGCTGTTGTAGACTCTAGGATTTCGTGTGGTTCTGAGAAGTTGTGGAGATCGGGCCCCACACTGGCACTCAGAACAGCCTTACATGCAGTAGTCATTATATGCAATAGTCAGTTTGGATTGTGCAAAACTAACTAATTAGAGGAGGAGGATCACTTCTCATACCCAGGTAAAAGCAATCTCAGATAAATGGCTGTTTTTAGGGATAGCCCAACTTATTCATTGATGAGTAATAATAAAAAGTTTTATATGAAGATAACTAAAAGTGTGGGAAAAAGGCAACGAAGAATCTTGAGTTGTTCACTAAAGCACTCACAGAGGACAGATAACATTTATAATAAAACATTCCACCATGAATTTAAAGTTAATAAAATAACCACACATCTACGAAGGAAAACACAAAGACGAAATGCAAAGACTCCCAGAGTAAATGGCAAAACATAGGGAGATTGAGTTGACTAGATAGTACCACAGAATGAAGGCAAAATAAAACTGCAGCAAGCAGTATAGGGCATTAGGATAGAAATGGGGGGGCGGGCAAAATAAAAAGAAACAAACATAAAACCCATGGCCTTGTTACAGTTTGAACTGTGCCACCCTCCCAGTTCCTTTATTGAAGTCTTAATCCCCAGTAATTCAGAATCAGACCTTAGTTGGAAATAAGGTCATTGCAGATATAATTAGTTAAGGTGAGGCGATACTGAAGCAGAACAGGCCCCTAATCCAGTTCACCAGTATTCTTATAAAAATGGATAATTAGGGCCGGTGAGATAGCTCAGTGGCACAAGCACCTGCCTGGCAAGTGCAAGGTCCTGAGTTTGACTCCCAGAACCCACATAAAGGAAAAAAAGGGCTGGTGATATCACTCAGCGGCACAAGCACCTGCTGGCAAGCGCGAGGTCCTGAGGTCGACTCCCAGAACCCACATTAAAAAAAAAAAAAAAAAAAAGGATAATTAGGACACAGACATGAATAGAGGGAGAACGCTGTGTAACCTTGAAGGCAGAGATTAGGGTGATTGGGCAGAGAACACCGAAGACTGCCAGCAAACCACCAAAACCCCACACAGTTATGGGATAGGGCTGAGGAAGTAGCTTGGCATGAAGGCTCTGGGTTCAATCCCCAGTACCACCCCCACCCAAAAAAAAGAGATTTTAAAGTACTTTGTGCTGCATTTTGGCAATTAAACTATGATGTGACCCGGTGTGGGCTTCTTTCAGTTTATCCTGCATGGAGTTTGTTAAACATTTGGATTAATGTTTTTCATCAGATTTAGGAGTTAGAGATTTGGCTTAGAGGCCCTGGATTTGATCCCAGGCACCACAAAAAAGAAAGTAGGGTGGGGGTGGGGTCTAGGAGATCATTGTTTTTCCAATAGTCTTTCCACTTTCTTCAACTTTTGTAATGTAAATGTGATTCCCAGAGAGTCTGTTTATTTTTCTCACAATTCCGTTTTTGTTTCCTGTACAGGATAACCTCAGTTGACCCATCTTCAAGCTCACTTCAAGCTTACTTTCTTGTAGCTGCTCAAGTAGGCAGTTGAACCATTCGGATGACTTTTTTCCTATCCGAATTTAGGCTTCGCTTTTCAACTCCAGAATTTCTATTTGATCCTTTTTATAATTTCTGTCTCTTATTGATGCTCTCAATTTGCTAAGACCCCATTTTTATACTTTCCTTTAGTTCTTTCTCCTGTAGTTCTTGGAACTTTGTTGTTGTTGTTGTTAAGCAAATGCCCCTCTGCACTGAGTGTATTCAGTCTGGTCAAGTGGAGTTTTTCAAGTGGAGTTTTTCACGTGTAGTCTTCCTGGTTTAACCAGAGCTACAGTGACAGTGAGCGCCAACCCCTTCTGTAGCCACTAGGCTTCTAGTTTTCACTGAGTGTGTGGCCGTTGGTATGCAAGCCTACTGCAGAGCTGGAGGAATGGGGGAAACGGGGCAGGTTAAAGCACTGTGACGTGGCTGGGTGTGTGACACATGCCTGTAGTCCTAGCACTTGGGAGGCAGGAGGATTGCTGCGAGTGTGAGGCCAGCCTGCACTACATAGTGAGACCCTGTCTCAAAAAGACAAAAATAAATAAATGGATAGAACACTGCAAAGTTTACTTTTCTTACCTAGATTCAACCAATTTGCTTGGATAATTTTGCCAGATTACTGAAAATCTTTGGTTAATTTCCAGGGTTCTGAAAAAGTCGCATTTCGTTTTTTAGTTTTGCCTTTTTATTGTTACTGTTATGGAGGAATTACTTTGTTTTTAATTCCAGAAGAATCCTTACCCCTACCCATTGTTAAAATATTTAACTCATTGTTAAAGTATTTATTTTGAAATAATTTAAGACTCACAAGAAATGGGAAAAATCATACAGAGAATTCCCGTGGACCCTTTACCCAACTTTCCCTGGTGATTATATATATTGCATAACCTTAGTACATTTTCAGCATGAAAAAATAGACATTGGTTTAACAGTATCGACTTACCTGCAAGTCTTATTAGAGCATGTTCAGATTTTATAAGCACTTCTTTGTGGGGGAGAGGGAGATATATAGTGGTTTGAAATTCTATCACATGCATAGGTCTGTGTGGCCATTACCATAAGCAGAATAAAGGACTGTTTCGTTGCCAAAAAGGAACTCCCTCATTTATAGATCACACCCTTCCCCTTTGCCTCTTAACCATCCTCTGTCTCTGTAGTTCTTTTGAGAGTTTAATGTAAGTGGAATTACATAAATAGTTACAAGTAAAAGTAAATATAAGTGTATATTTGACACATAATCACTTAATGATACTGGCTTATATTCACTCAACTTAGTTTTTGTTTTTTTGAGGGCTGTTTAGGTTGTAGCATATATTGGTAATTCTTTTTGGATTGGTTAGTTTTGTTTTTATTATATGGATATACCAGAATTTATCCACTTGTTTACGGAAGTGCATTGGGATTGTTTCTAGTTTAGGGACTCTAACAATCATTAACTATGAACACTCACAGCTTTCTTGGAAAACATACATTTTAATTCCTCTAGGATACAAATCCCAGGAGTACATTGCTGGATTATATGATACATATGTTATAGTTTATGAGAATTTGCCAAACTGTATTCCAGGATAGCTGTACCATTTTAAATTTTCACTGGCAACAAATAGAACACTCTCTATCCTACAACCTTGCTAAACTCACTAGTGCTAGGAAGTTTTTTATCACCAGCTAGGAAGTGCTGGTTGTTCCACATTCTCTCTCACACTCAGTATTATAAAGTTTTTAAAAATCTTATTTAAAAACTTTAAGCCTCACCGGGCATGGTGATGCACACCTGTAATTCCAGCCCTCAGGAGGCTGAGACAGAAAGATCTCCATGAGTTTGAGGCCAGCCTGGGCTATGTGAGTTCGAGGCCAGCCTGAACTACATAGTGAGACTCTGTCTCAGAAAGCCAAAAAGCAAAAAGAAAGAAAACTTTAATAGGTATATAGTAGTAGATCAGGAAGGCTTTACTTTGCCTTTCCCTAGTGGCTAAAGATGTTGCATGTTTTCTCATGCTTATTTGCCACCCTCATATTCTCTTTGGTAGAGTCTCTGTTCATTATTCATGTCTTTGGCCCATTTTCTAATGGAATTACATACTTTTCGTAGTGTTGATTTTATAGGGTTGTTTATATATTGTGACTATAATTCCTTTGTAAGGTATGTGTTTCAGGCGTTTTTTTTTTAAACTTACCTTTTTTTTTTTTTTTTTTTTTTTTTTTGTGGGTACCAGGGGTCGACCTCAGGAGCTCGTGCACCAGCAGGCGCCCGTGCCGCTGAGCGATATCACCGGCCCTTTTTTCGTATGTGAGTTCCGGAAGTCGAACTCAGGACCTCATGCTTGCCAGGCAGGCGCTTACACCACTGAGCCATCTCACCAGCCCTGAGACATTTTTTTTGAATGAGCACTTCAGTGTTAAATATATTTATGTTGCTGTATAACGGGGCTCTAGATCTCTTTCATCTTCACAAACTGAAACTTTACTCATTCAACACTAACTGTCCTTCCTCCTCAGTCCCTAACCCTTGCCAACCACTGTCCTCCTCTTCCATTGTATGAATTTGACCACTCGAAGGACTTCGTACAACCGGAAGCACACAATGTCTGTCCTTTTGTGGCTAGCTCGTTGTACTTACGCATCGTATCCTCCAGATTCATCTCGTCAGTTCTATACATTGCCAACGTTTCCTTCCAACCTGTGACTGTTTTTCAACCTCTTGTAATGGTCTTTAGCAAAGCAAAAGTTTTTTTAATTTTGATAAAGCCAAATTTATCATTTTTTATCGATTATACTTCTGAATTATATCTAAGAACTCTTCACCTAATCCTACATTTTCTTTTGTATTTTTTCTAAAAGTCTTTTTTTTTTTTTTTTGATCTGTGATTCATTATGAGTAGATTTTTACATTCAACATGAAGTTTCGGTCAATGATCATTTCTTTGCCTATGGATGCCCAGTTTTAGCCTTGAACTTGAGGGATGTTGTGTTGGTTTTGAATACCTTAATTTTTGGCAGTAGTGGTAAAGGTAAAGCATTATATCTATTTAGTGAAATGTTTTACCACTTAAAAATAATTTTTATGAATACTGTAACTTACAGAAATTAATAAATTCCTATAAAATTGAAAACTGGGGCACACAATTTTGAAATGTATTTTTAAATGTAGCTATTTAACCTGCCTGAAGTATAAGTTGTAAGAGTGGTCCCTTGGGTAGATGGCTGGATGTGTAGAGAGAATTTAACTTTGTTTGTGTTCTTTTGTAGCCTTTGAAACTCTGCCACTTGTATGAGTTTTCTCATCTATAAGAAATAGGTTCATAAGAAACTATATATGAATACAACTATAGTTTAAAAGGAAAAAACTACAAAGACAACATGTATAGTTAAGAGTTCTGGAGGAAATAATGCATTCATGAAAATTGGTAGTTCATGGACAATGATGTGAGTTCAAATGGTTTTAAAATGTTCAATTTTAAAATTGAACAGTGATTTTAAAATGTTCGGCCTGGCAAGTGCGAGGTAGTGAGTTCAATTCCCAGTACCAAAAAAAAAACAAAAAACGGGCTGGTGAGATGGCTCAGTGGCATAAGCGCCTGCCTTGCAAGCGCGAGGGCCCGAGTTCGACTCCCGGATCCCACATACGGAAAAGGGGCCGGTGATATCGCTCAGCGGCACGGGCGCCTGTTGGCGCGCGAGGTCCTGAGGTCGACCCCCCGGTACCCACAAAAAAAAACAAAAAACAAAAACAAAAAAAAACAATGATTTTAAAATGATTTTAAAATGTTCAATTTTAAATTGAATTACTGTTTATAAAAACATGATGGGAGGGCACCGGTGAGATGGCTCAGTGGCGTAAGCGCCTGCCTGGCAAGCGCGAGGTCCTGAGTTCAACTCCTGGTACCCACATACAAAAAAAGGGCCAGTGATATCACCCAGCAGCACGGGCGCCTGCTGGTGCGCGAGGTCCTGAGTTCCACCACCAGTACCCACCAAAAAAAAAAAAAAACATGATAGGAGGGCCGGGGTTATAGCTTAGTGGCGCAGCACCTACCTGGCAAGCGCGAGGTCCTGAGTTCAATTCCCGCTACCCACCAAAAAAACAAAACAAAACAAAAAACATGATAGGGTGGGATTACGTAGGATCTTTTAGAAACGTGGATTCCAGGCTAGATGTGTAGCTGAGAGGTAGAGCCCGTCCTTCGCATGCACAGGGCCCTGGGTTCATTACCCACACCATGAATAAATACATACCCGAATTCTCTTTAAAAATTACCTTCAAGTTTAGAATCAAAGAACAGAGTGTCAGTTGTGCTATGTGCTATACAAAGAGTGAGGCAAATACCCATCCTCCAAGATGTTGCAGCCTAAGTTTGTTTTCTCTCTTGCTTTATGTGCTTTGTTTTTATGTTTCAGTGCCAAACCTAAATCTGAAATCCACGTGTCTATGGCCACTCCAGTCACTGTGTCCATGGAGACAACATCCAATCAAAATAATGATCAGCCTACCATTGCGGTCCCTCCCACTGCCCAGCAGCCTCCTCCGACCATTCCAACCATGATCACCGCCGCCAGTCCCCCTTCGCAGCCAGCTGTCGCGCTCTCAACCATCCCTGGAGCAGTTGCCATCACTCCACCCATCACCACTATTGCAGCTGCACCACCACCAACAGCCACTGTGGGCGGCAGCCTCTCCTCTGTCATAGGGCCCCCTGTACCTGAGATCAAAGTGAAAGAGGAAGTAGAGCCAATGGACATCATGAGGCCAGTTTCCGGTAAGTTCCTTCACAGTATACTCTTCCCCGACAGTTGCTTCTGTCCCGCTTCCTCACTCTACATTCTAGAGTTCACCTCTTTTTTGTGTGGCCACAAACCAGGAACTATAACTTCTTGGTGCCCCACTTTAAATGCTGCATTTCATTTGTTTTTAGTAAATGGAAGGCACTCCTTTTGAACACTAAGACTATTTTCTTTGCCCTTTTATCATTAATTTTAATTTCTAATCAAAGTCATGAGAGTAATATTTCCCCATGTGTATCCCTTAATATAGAAATGTTACAGCCAGGTGCGGTGGTACATACCTGTAATCCCTGCATGTGAGAGGCTGAGGTAGGAAGATTGCAAGTTTAAGCCCAGCCTGGGCAGCTTAGTGACTTAGCAAGACCCTTTCTCAAAATTTAAAAGCTAATAAATAAAACGGGTTGGGAATGTAGCTCAGTGTGAAGGCCCTGGATTTAATCCCTAGTACCACTCAAAAAGAAGAAAAGGAGAGAAAGAATATTGCCCTGAAAAAGGGGTCAAGAATGGTCATAGCTAAGTACTGTTACACTTTGGGCCTCTAGAAAAAATAAAGAGGATGTAAAGCTACAAGGGAGACTATTAGAGATGAGGGAGGGGGACAGAGGGTTAGAAACTGAAGGAGGGTGCTATGATCAAAGTATGTTCCAGGGCCGGTGAGACAGCTCAGCGGCATAAGCACCTGCCTGGCAAGCGCGAGGTCCTGAGTTCGGCTCCTGGAACCCTCAAAACAACAACAAAAAAAAAAAAAAAAAAAAAAAAAGTATGTTCCATGCATGTACGAGGATGCCACTATGAAACCCAGTATTCTCTTGGCAAAACAAGTGTCTATAATGCATTTAGACTTTTTTTTGAGACAGGGTCTAGCTACGTAGCCCAGGCTAGCCTTAAACTTCATGACGATCCTCCTGCCTCAGCCTCCTGAGTGCTGGCATTACAGACTTGCACCACCATGCCCAGCTTAGATTTTTATAACATGCTAAAAACTAGGGGAAAGAAAGTATAAAGTTAAGGTTTGCAGTTTGTTATTGTCAAATTTTGTTGCTGTTTTCTTACACAGTAAAGTAAGATTCATGGTTTTAAAATACTCTCTTGATAAACTTTTATGTGATTAGTCAAATCCTAAAGTTATTCATCACCCCTTTTCTCCTTCCCTTCAACTATAAACTTCGAGTTTGTGAAAGTCAAGTAACTTCAGAGACTTTGTTTTTTTGTTGTTTTGTAAATTAGTTTTGGATTAAAAAAAAATTTATTGTGGGATTTTGTTTTTCCCAACCACAAAAGTAACAGTTTTGAAATTTATGAAATAATGACAAACCCAAAGTGGAAATCCAGTTGTTTTGCGCTCCAGTTACCCAGTGCTACCTGCCATTTCTATGCGAGGGCCTCTGTTTCCCACTCACTGGTCAGTAAGAGGTATGGTTTTGTTATTTGTATTTATTACACTGTGAATATATCCTTCCGCAGGTTTATGTAGCCCTGGCACTTCTTTGAAAGATGCCTCAGATAACCAGAAGGGAAATGAAATATCTTCTGTTTTGCTGCTTGAGTTCTCTTGTTTAGAAAGTCCCCCTTACCTGTGTGTGCCAGGAGGCTGAGTAATCTTACCTCTACCCCAGAAATTGTTCTTGTGCTCATGATACACAGCCTTGTATAAAACAAGTGCATCTCTCCACCTTCTGAGAGCATGCTTTCTAGCAAGGGAGACAAAGAGTAAAATGATAAAGCAATTATTAGTTGTGTTTGTGTACATGCGCTTGCGCACATATATGTTTATTTATTTAGGTGTTGAGTCCTGTGGTGAAAGAAAGACAAAATACTGTACAGGAAAAGTTACGTTTGAGGCTGGAACTATAAAAAAGGGTATTAAGGGCCTCATGGAGGAAACGACATTGGAGTAAAGCTAGGAAAGATGAAGTGCTGGCCCGGAGGCTGTCTGGGAAAGGAGCACTCCTGGCCTAGAGAGCAGCAAGGCGAAAGCCTTGGCATTGGAGTATGCCTGGGGTGCTCAGAGTTAGCACAGGACGTGGAACTAAGTGTGGGGAATAGCTGAGGGCAAGGTCAGAGATGAGATCAGCACTCACAGGCCCTCACCCGTGTAAGGCCTCAGGCTTTGCTAGGTCAGTGGGAAGCTGTTGAAGCATGTGATCAGGAACGCCAGGAGCTGTTAGGTTGTAAGCACAGCAGTCTGGCTGCGATGGGCGTGAAGAAGGAAACTGGGACACTTGTCTTGAGCCTATGGCACTAACTGTAGGGCGGTAGCAGTGGACGTGCTATGAGGTGGTTGGATTCTGGGTTTTTTCCCTGTGCTGGGCTTCAAACCCAAGGCCTTCTGCATGCTAGACAGCACCTCACCACTAAGCTACACCCCAACCCCTTGATACGTTTTTTTTTTGTTGTTTTTTTTTTTTTTAATGTGGGTACTGGGAGTTGGACTCAGGACCTTGCGCTAGCCAGCAGGTGCTTATGCCTCTAAATGGTATCACTGGCCCCCTTTTTCGTATGTGGGTTCCGGGAGTTGAACTTGGGCCCTCGCGCTTGCCAGGCAGGCACTTATGCCATTGAGCCATCTCAACCAGCCCCTTGATACATTTTTAAGCCGCAGCTGAGCGTTTGTGGAGGTTGTTTTGTTTTATTTTGTTTTGGCCCTACCAGAGATCGAACCGAGGGTCTTTGCACTGAGCAACATCCCTAGCCCTTTTTCTCACTAAGTTGCCTGGGCTGGGCTCAAACCTGTGACCCTCTTGCTGTAGCCTCGCAGAGTGCCAGGATCACAGGTGTGGGGTCACAGGTGCAACAGTTAAAGATTAGATGGTGAGGATGAGGTATTTGGCCTTAGCAGTTGGAAGCCACGGGATTGCCATCAGCTTAGATACAGGTTGCAGAAGGACCATGTTTCATTGGGAGAGATTAGGAGTTGTTTTTGGTCCAAGTTTGAAGTGTCAGTTAGACATCCAAATGTAGACATCAGGTAGGAAGTTGAATCAACAACCCTGATTTTGGCATGGAAAATGAAGTTATAGATAGAAATTTAGGAGCTGTCAGTTTGTTTATTTATTTATTTATTTATTTATAATATTTATATATATATATATATATATATATATATAAATTGTGTCCCAAGCCACAGCCTGGATAAGTGGATACAGTCATCTAGGAGGCAAATGCAGATAAAAGATGAAGCAGTTCGTAGACTGGACCCTAGCACACTGCACCTTTGTGAGGTGAGAGAAAAGGCAAAATTCAGCAAAGGGGACTGAATGGAAAGGCGGCATGGTAGAACACAAGTTGGAGTGTGACATGGTCTGTAAGGCAAGGGCAAAAATATTTCAGGAGGAGAGATGTTCAGCTGGGTCACATGCTGTCAAGAGATCAGGGAAGCTCAGGCCTGAGCAGGTGATCCTGAGGTTTAGTCACACAGAGGTCACAGAGACCTGGAGAACAGCTGCTGTGTAATGGGAAGAGTAAAGGCACGTTTGGATACAAGTTCAGAAGACGGCTGGGGCCTTGAGGTCGGCCCAAGGGATGGATGGTGCATAATTCTGGGTGGGTCATGGAGATGTGGCTTTGGGGTCTGTGTATGGTCCCCATCCCTTCCTCTCTGGTGCGTTCCCCTCCTCAGCTTCCTGGCTTCCATGAACTAAGCCGCTTTGTTCTACCACCCTCTTCTACCATAATGTTGCAGCCTTGGAGCTAGGGAAGATATACTGGTTCCCCTTAAAACCTGAACCGTTTTTTGCCAGGCATGGTGGCACACGCCTGCAATTCCAGGACTTGGGAGCCTGGCGGGAGCATCTCCATGAGTTCAAGGCCAGCCTGGGATACATAGAGAGTTCAAGATCAGCCTGAACTACATAGTGAGACCCTTCCTCAAAAAAAAGTGAAGCAAGTGAACCTCTCCTCCTTTAGGTTGTGGGTGTTGGGTATTATGTTCAGCTACCAGAAAGCTAACACAGAGTATTTAAAATGTAAGCGAGGGGCCGGTGAGATGGCTCAGCAGGGTAAGTGCCTGCCTGGCAAGCGCGAAGGCCCCAGTTCGACTCCCGGAACCCACATATGAAAAAAGGGCCGGTGATATTGCTCAGCGGCACGGGCGCCTGCTGGCACGTGAGGTCCTGAGGTCGACCCCCAGTACCCACAAAAAAAAAAAAAAGGTGAGAGGTGGGAGAGAAACAGAAACGTGTACAAACAACACTTTTCAGAAGTTTGCTAAAAAGGGATAGGAAAAAAAGGAAGGTAGCAACCGAAGAGAAATGGTGTCAAAAAGTTTTTTGTTTTTTTTTTTTGCAGGCCTGGTGCTCTTGGACTAGAGCTACATCCCTGGCCTTTGGTTGTTTTGGTTTTTTTTGTTTTGTTTTGTTTGAGACAAGAGTTTTGTATATTAATGGGAGTGATTCATTAGAAAGGGAAAAATTGATGATGTAAGAGAAAGCAGTACAAATTCCTGGGGCAGTGTCTGAGGAGGAGGGAGGGGATGTGATCAGTGTTTTCCTGAAGGGGCTGGCCTTTGCTGGAGGAACAGAGAGGGGAGAATATATAGTCACCATGTGAGTGGGGCGGTAGAGGGCGTACCTCATGAACATAACCTGCTGATTGTTTCTTTTTCAGTAAAATAGAAGCAAGATCACCAAGAGTACAGGTGAGGGAAGAGCAGTTGAGAAGGTATAATCATCCAGGGAGGAAACGGACCTAGCAAACATGGGATTCCAAGTGAGAAGAGCTAACATTGCTGTGTGCTCACTCTAGCTATCTTCAGTGCTTAAGTGCGGTCCCGTTGGAGAATTGTGTTTAACCTCTTCTGCTTTTGCTGAGTTTAGCGAAGCAAGAAAAGGGACAAAGAAGGGATAAATTGAGTCAAATGTAGAATTTGAATCTGCCAGTGAGAGAGAATGGCCATGAAAGGGATAAGTGACAGCAGAAAAGTGGGAGGATGGATGGACAGGAGTCTCCAGTGGGGTCGAAGCATTGGTGGAAGTTGGGTACTAACAGGAGTGACCTGGAGAGTTGGTTTTGGCTAAAGATTTGGGGGTTAGAAATTGAGGTGGCTGTGAAGCCAATTGTAATTATTGTTGATAACAGTGAAGGGCAGTGGTGGTGAACCTATGGCACACGTGTTGTTTTTCTTTTAAGACAGAAGATGTTGATACAGAGTTGTTTTTTCAAAACTACACCTTAGTATTCAGGTTTAATTGCGATGTTGGCACTTTGCGATGGATAAGTGGGCCCTGGGTTGCAGTTTGGCACTTGGTCTCTAAAAGGTTCGCCATCCCCGGGGTAGGGAGTGGGTAGCTGAGGATAAGTGGAGGAAAAGGATGGGGCAAATAATGTGGTAGAGTGAAAGTAAGATCTGGGGTGAACCTTTAGCATGATTTGTAAGTCCCTAAATGTGTGGTCCCAGCACACTAGGGTTTACTTCCCCACTCTGAATGCTTTTTAGCTGAACACAGTGTACTGTGGTGGTTAACGGTGCAAACTCTAAAGCTAGACTGCTTCTGCCACCTCCTGACTCTGCCACTTCACATGTGTGTGGCTTGCGCCACATACTCTCTGTTTGTTTGTTTGTTTGTTTGTTTGTTTGTTTGTTTGTTTGTTTTGAGACAGGGTCTCACTATGTAGTTCAGGCTGGCCTTGAACTCAAAAGTGATCCCCTGCCTCAGCCTCCCCAGTGCTGGGATTACAGGTGTGCACCACCACACTTTGCATGCCACATATTCTTTATCTGTGAATTGGGGGATGTATTGATCAGCCTTCCTGTTGTTGGGATACAGTGCATGATACCCACAATTTAAAAGGAGGAGAGGTTTAATTTGGCTCATGATTTGAAGAGGATGCAGTCCATGGTCAGATGGGTCCAAGGCAGGAACATCATGGTGGAAGGGGGTGGCAGAACAAAGCTGCTTCGTTAAGCAGAGCAGGGGAACAGTACCGGAGAGGATGGAGCCAGGGCCCAGATACCAAAGCCAAGGTCACACATCCATGACCCACCCAGACACATCCAGAAATGTGCTTTACTAATCCCCTAAGGCAGTGATGGTGAGCCTTTTAGAGACAAGGCCCAAACTATAACCCAAAACCTAGTTACTTATTGCAAAGTGCCAACACTGCAGTTAAACCTGAATACTGAGGTTTTAGTTTAGAAAAACCAACATAGCGACTCGGCACGTATGCAGGCAGAGGGGGCTGTGTGTGCCCGCTGCGGCACATGTGCATCACTGCCCTAAGTTGCTCCCGAGCTCGTCAAGTTGACAGTCCAGCTTAGCTGTCACCAGGGATAATAGTAAGGTGTACTTATTCTGATTGCTTTTTTAAGATTGTCAGTTAATTGGTTTCCTGCTAGGAATTTGTTTAATGTCCAGAATAGTGGCTTACACATGTAAGGTTTTATCTCCCTTGAAGCGAGCCCTAAGAGGACAGTCCAAGAATAGTATGTGGACTCCATCAGATCATAAGGGATCCAACTCCTTCCCACCTTTCACTCCACAACTAAAGAGAACCCGTTCCGCCAGCCTCATTGTGGTCCGGAGGAGTTCACATTTGTAATCCCAGGGAAAAGTTATTGGAATTCTAGTGAGTAAATTCCAATCTACCACTTCCAGTGCAACCCCCAGCCAGAATAAAGAGACAAACATATATCTGTAGCTGTGGGGCGCCAAGGCGGTCCTAAGTCCAGTTAGAACAATGGCTAACCAGAACCAAGGCCACTACCCAGGGCTGAACCCAGGTTTTATTAATTTGTGAAGAGGGGCGTGGCTCCAGATTGAGTGACTGAGAATGGCAGGAAGTACGTGAGTAATGTGAGCTGGGCTGGGTAGGAGGCACAGTAGCACCTCTGCAATATGTAGAGAGAAGTATGCAGGAAGAGTACCGGATTCCAGTAGCAGGTAGCCTCTAAGTTTGGAGGAATCTACATAACACAGTTTGAGGAAGCATCTTGTGTTTGGGGTTGCGCCTCAGCTTTGATGTCTGGCCTTCATGCCTGAGACACCACAGGCTCTTTCTTGAGCCTCAGTCTCAGCGGACAGTGCACGTCACTCGGCCTAGCTCACTAGCTCATGCATACTAGTTAGGAGCTATAGGTGGGGCATCACTGACCTGTCACATTCCTTCAAAGGCCATTTGCATTGCTTAAAGCCAATTGAGGGGGTAGAGTATTATCTTAGCCAGCTCTGTACATATCAGTACACGGAATTAGGGCCAGGTTTAGCAAAAATGGAGACAAATGGTCCTCTTTCGTGGAGAGCTGTCCTGGTGGTGCTCCACACACAACCTCTAGGATTTGATCTTCATGCTCTTGATTCAGAGCAGCTGCTGCAGCTGTGGCCATCACAGCTAGACCCTAGGGCACAGAAAGAAGTCAAGGAGTAGAAGGTGAGGTCTTTGTTTTCTTTTTTTGGATGAGGGTAGGGGGTATTGGGGATCAAACCCAGGAAAGCTCTACCACTGAGCTACATCTCCAGCTCTTTTTATCTTTTGAGACAGGGTCTTGTGCAATCCTCCTGACTCAGCCTCCCTCATTGCTGGGATTACAGGTGTGCACCAGATCACCTGGCTGACATCTAAGGAGATTCCCTATAAGTGCTGCAAAACACTCCTGCTTTCATCTTATCTGAGCACACCTACAACAAAGGCTAAGTGTACATTAGCCTTTGTAGGTACATTCTTGTAGCTGAGTGACATGGTACCATGCCAAAGTGAGGATCCTAGAACTAAGCACGGTGAAGCTGGGGAGCATTAGGAAGCATTTGGCAGCCTCCGCCTCAGCTGGAGTGCTGGCTGGCTGTACTCTCCTCTTATTGTCACTGGGAATCAAATGAAGCTTCCCATTATACCTGGGTTCTCAGAGGTGTCTGCTCCGTTTCCTCTGATAGCAGTTCCTCCTCTGGCCACCAACACTGTGTCTCCATCTCTCGCATTGCTGGCAAACAACCTGTCCATGCCTCCAAGTGACCTACCGCCTGGTGCCTCCCCGAGGAAGAAGCCTCGGAAACAGCAGCACGTGATCTCGACAGAAGAAGGGGACATGATGGAGACGAACAGCACTGATGACGAGAAGTCCACTGCCAAGAGTCTGCTGGTGAAGGCTGAGAAGCGCAAGTCCCCGCCCAAGGAATATATCGGTAATGGTCCTCTAGGCTAACTGCTGCCACCTGCCACTTCCACTGAAGGCTGGAGGACGCCCAGAGGTGTTCCCTAGTCCGTTTCACTTACAGCTCTCGTGTTGGAATTGAATGTCATGAATTGTTGGGAATATGTAATAAGGTATTTAATACCTTCTTTTTTGCCCTTTGAATAGATGAAGAAGGTGTGAGATATGTCCCAGTTCGTCCAAGGCCTCCCATTACTTTGCTTCGTCACTACCGGAACCCCTGGAAAGCTGCCTACCACCACTTTCAGAGGTACAGTGATGTCCGAGTCAAAGGTTAGTATCCACTATTAACACATGAAATTGCTGTACCCTGGGCTGTATTATAATCACAGCAGAAAAGAAAAACAGGAACCTGTAGGTGTAACTCAGTGACAGGCCCTGAGTTCAGTCTTCACCACTGCAAAAAGGAAGAGAAGGGAAGGAAGAAGGAAGGATCACAATTTCTGTTTTAAAATATTGAGGCGGTGTTTAACTTAAGTGAAATATCCTGTTGAATATAAAATGCAGAAAAGTACCTTTCACCTGTATGTATCTGTTGGAATCTAATCTCTTTTTCTTCTTCCTCTTCCACTTCCTCCTCCTCTTTCTCCTCTGCCTCCCCTTCCTCTTCCTCCTCTTCTTCCTTTCTCCTCCTCTTCCTCTTCTTCCTCTTCTTCCTCCTCCTCTTCTCTTCCTCCTCCCCCTTCCTCCTCTCTCCTCTTCCTCCTCTCTCCTCCTCCTCTCTCCTCCTCCTTCTCCTCTTCCTTCTCCTCCCTCTTCCACTTTCTCCTCCTCCACCACTCCTCCCCGCTCCTCCTTCGTCTCCTCCTTCCTCTTCTTCTTCCCCCTCCCCTCCCCTCCTCCTCCCCATAACAATAAAATTTATTTTAAAAATAAATGAATATTCAGCCAGGTGTAGTGGTGGATTACCTGTGGTCCCAGCATTCAGGAGGCTGAGGCAGGAGGATCACCACAAATTTGAGACCAGCCTGGGCTACATAATGAATTCAAGCCCAGCCTGAACTGAACTATGTAGCAAGACCCTGTCTCAAAAAAGAATCAATAGGGCTAGGGATATACCTCACTTGCTTAATATATGTGAGGCTCTGGGTTCAGTCCTCAGCATACACACACAGAAATGTTCAACATCATAGCTCCTAGGGAAATGCAGATGCAAACACAAAGAGCTGTCACGGTGCACCTGTTAAAAAAGGTGAAATAGGGCTGGTGAGATAGCTCAGCGGCATAAGCGCCTGCCTGGCAAGCGCGAGGTCCTGAGTTCGACTCCCAGTACTCACATAGGAAAAAAGGGCTGGTGACATCGCTCGGTAGCACGGGCGCCTGCTGGCACGCGAGTTCGACCCCCGGTACCCACAAAAAAAAATAATAAGGTGAAATAAAAAGTGCAGTGGGCTGGTGATGTAGCTTACCGGCGCAGTTTCTGCCTGGCAAACACAAGGCGCTGAGTTCAATTTCTGGTACCAAAAAAGAAAAAACAGTGTAGTAACAGGACGGGGGATGTAGTTCAGTGGTAGAGTTCCTCTGTAGCATGTACAAGGCTCTGGGTTTGATTCCCAGCACCACAAAGAAAAACTCGTAATTGGGATGGGGTGTAGCTCCAGGGCAGAGGGATACCTAGCATGCAATGAGACACGCACACGCACACACACACACTGTTAGTGGGAAATGCTGCTGATGAGGGTGTGGAGAAACTAGATCCCCACGTGTGGCTTGGAGCTCTCTGAGCTCCCCCACTGCCTTCCAGCTCCATGGCTTCTGTTGAGAAGTCAGCTCTTCGTTATGTTTGAGGCTCCCTTGTAAATGAAGTGGTTTTTTTTTTCCTTTTCCTGCTCTGAAGATTTCCTCATTGTCTTTGACTTTTGGCAGTTTTACTTTGAGTATGTTTGTGGTTCTCTTTGCATTTGTCACACTTGTAGTTCCTTGTGCTTCTTAGATTTGTAGGTAGATTATTTTTAAATTAATTGAAGTTTTCATTTCTTTTTTCTTTGGGTATTTCATTTTTTGGTTTATGTCCTCTTTTGGTATTCCCATCACACATGTGCTGAGTATGTTTTTTGTTTATTTGGCAGTGCCACAGATTAAACCCAGGGCCTCACATACTAGCCGAGCACTCGTCCATGAGCTGCCTACCCAGCCCATGTGGTTCGCTAACGGTGTGCCAGTTGTACCACTTCAAATCCATTGTTGAGCCCTCTCGTGAAATTTTTATTTCCAGTTTTTGTACTTTTCGACTCCGTAATTTTCATTTTGGTTCTTTTTTTACAATTTCTGTTTTGTTTTGTTTAAATGATGCTCTGTATCTCATGTGTCATTGTACCCTAAATTCTCCCATCATGCTTTCTTTTAATGCTTTGAACATGTTTTCAGGGTATTAGAAATCTCTTTTTGGGTTAAATTTGAATATTTGGCCACTCTCACAGGCAATCTCTGTTGCCTGCTTTCTTTTAGGAGTATGGGTAATATTTTCCTGCCCTGTAATTCTTTTTTGAAAATTGAACAATTTAGGTAATATATTGAAGCGGCATTCAGTAGTCATCTCTTGGGCCTGGTGCTGTTATTTGCTTGGTGATGGGCTCAGTTCATGTAGTGATACTAAGCACTGCTCTCATCCCTGATGACGCTTCTTGGGGAGCTGCAGCTGTGGACATGTCAGGCACCTGAGATGACAGTGGCTCTGATAGGCTCTTGTCCACTCTTCCCTGATCATACACAGCTCATCAAGCCATTCATTTCTGGCTGTTTTCTCAGCTGTTATCATCAGTGCCGTGGTGTACAACACCCTCTACAAAACTAACCCAGCCGAAGTGCAGTTTCTTGAGCAGTAAAGTTTTTGAAATCAGTGTCCAGATTTTTTTCTGCCCTCAGGAGAGGCCCTCCCATCTGTTTTATTCTAGAAACAATCTAGACTGTTCCCTCAGCAGGTTGGCAGATTTCCCAACAGCCTCCACTGTTCTTAGTGTTACAGGGGTGATACCAGAACCTCCATGATATGATATAAGAGAATATTATAACTCCAAACCTGTTAGATATCTGATATGCCCAGTTTGTGTTTTCTAAAAATCAAAGAATGAATTCTAGGAATAACAGAGGTTAAGAGTAGGAAGATATTTATTGAGAGGATAGAAAGCTCCTGTCGGAGGAACAGGAGGGGGCCCAAATGAGTAGCCAGAGACCCCACTTTACAGGGCAATCCTATAGAGCAAAACCCATGTGGGTACAGCTATGATCAGCCAATAAGATTTTTTTTTTTTTTGGCTATAAAACCAACATGCTTTATATTTTTATTGCCTTTATAAAATTAACCTAAAGTATTCTCCTTTAATTTATCATAAAATTTAGAAGTGTTTTTTGAATATATATATATATTTTTTTTTTTTTTTTTTTTTTTGTGGGTACCGGGGGGTCGACCTCAGGACCTCGCGCGCCAGCAGGCGCCCGTGCCACTGAGCGATATCACCGGCCCCTTTTTTGTATGTGGGTTCCGGGAGTCGAACTCGGGCCCTCGCGCTTGCAAGGCAGGCGCTTAAACCGCTGAGCCATCTCACCGGCCCTATATATTTTTTTTAAAGAGAAGAAAAAACAAAACAAATCAAAAGAAGAACAAATTTTCAAAGCAACATAATAGGAGGGTAACAATGGTTAATACATTACATATTACTATCTTTAAGTTAGTTATTCAGGATACCAGACATTAGCATTCAATTGTCCAAACATTATTGGCACAAACCTTACTCTTCAATGAACTAAGTAAAATTGGTAGTGTATCTATCTTAACCATCTTATATATATATACAATTTTTTTCCCTTTCCCTTCTTTCTTTTCCCTATTCCAGTCTCTCTTTCCTTTTGACCAGTTTCTTTTTGATTCATCATGTCTATTCTACATTTTGGATCTTATTTACTCTTTCAGTTTCTCATACTAGAGAGATAATACGATGCTTACACATGTGCTTCCGGTTTATTTCACTTATGAGTATTTTCTCAAGTTGCATCCATTTACCTGTAAAAGTCTCCAGTTTATCCTTCTTTATGGCTGAATAGTACTCCATTGTATAAAAATACCACATCTTTCTTATCCATTCCTCAGTTGATGGGCATTTGGGTTGTTTCCAAGATCTCAGCCAATAAGATTTTAAGTATAGCTGCTTAGGTAATATTGATCCAGTGGGGGGAAGTAAGTCACATAGTGAGTTAGGCATGGAAAGATCGAAGACCTTCTCAGGTAGGTGATGGATCCGGGGGTCTTGGTTGCCCACGGAGGTGACTGATGCCTATCTAGACCAGGTGTCATCACTATTCTCATCCCTTGAGGAGGATGTAGGTCTGGTCCTTTTGCTGTTTTGTGTGTGTGTGTGTGTGTGTGTGTGTGTGGTCCTTTTGCTGTTTTTTTTTGTGTGTGTGTGTGTGTGTGTGTGTGTGAGTGTGTGTGTGTGTGTGTGTGTGTGTGTGTGTGTGTTGTGCTGAGGAGTGAACCCAGGGCCTTGTGCATGCAAGGCAAAAGCTCTACCACTTAGCCACATCTGTTGTCATCTTGAGGCTTGACTTCCAAATGATGCCCCTCCAGCCACAGCTGTAGTGGTTTTTTCACCTTTTGTCCTGACTCCCTCGAGGGCCCAGTCTTGCCTGTCTATAATATTCCTACCTAACTTAGCGGCCTGTAACATTAGGAGCACCTTCAGGGTTGAACCACTCCAGATTCTGGCGGACAGTCAGGTCCATTGAGAAAGATGGGAAGTCCTCTGCTTTGCAGCCTGCGTCCTTTCCCATCCCTGACCCACAGGTGTGTCTCAGAGCCAGGGCGCAGGGGGAAGTGTGAGGACCTGACCGTGGTCTGTGAGGGATGGATCCCCACAGTGGAAGGCAGGAGTGGGGAGCAGCCCCCTGGCACTTCCTCACAAGCCAGGAGAAGCATCTGGCCCCTGTCCTCTGTGTGCCTTGAGTGGGGATCGGGTGGGAGAAAAGAGCCTGCATCTCAGTTGCGTCCCGAGGACTTCCCCTCAGCTGTAGGTAGCTGAGCCAAGATGAAGAACGTGGATGCCCTGTGCCTTGTCTCAGGAGCAAGCTGGTACTGGAGGAGAGACAGCCCTATGTCTCGGGCACTCATGGACTTGGATGGGCCAGGAGGGAAGAGAACAGAGGAGTCAGGTTCAAATGCCACAGACCCTCGTCTTTCTTACCAAATTTTGGTACATTTTCTTAAATAGACGTTGCTTCATTTACCATTTGCGCACAAGACCATTTCCCAAGGGTTAATTAATTGGTGGCCGTTGTGAGTTGGCACTGGTGCTCCTGGGTAGTGGTCAAGAGTCATCTCGCCTGCGGTGCTGAGCTGCTCTGCAAGGCAGATTGGCAGCTTCATGAAAACACAGCCTACCTTCCCCATACGAGCCAGAAGTTGCAATCTTGGAAATCAACTAATAACAAATGCTGGAGGGGCTGTGGGGAAAAGGGAGGCCTTCTCCACTGTTGGTGGGAGTGTCGACTGGTGCAGCCACTGTGGAAATCAGTGTGGAGATTCCTCAAAAAACTAGGATTGGAGGTCCCATTTGACCCAGCTATTCCCCTTCTGGGTATCTTCCCAGAAGAATTAACATCGTACCACAGTGATATATGTGCACCCATGTTCATAGCAGCACAATTTGTAATAGCCAGATCTTGGAAACAACCCAAATGCCCATCAACCGAGGAATGGATAAAAAAGATGTGGTATTTTTATACAATGGAGTACTACTCAGCCATAAAGAAGGATAAACTGGAAACTTTTATAGGTAAATGGATGCAACTCGAGAACTCATAAGCGAAATAAACCAGACGCACATTTGTAAACATCGTATTGTCTCCCTAGTAGAAAATGCAATTTCACTGTGACTATTCCATTCCTTAGTCTTCTATTTTTACCTAGCTTTTACATGGCTTAATCTTATACTGAGTAATGTTTTTCTCCAAGAGGTATTTGTACATTCTCTAATTCTTGAGTTTGTTAATACATGAGAATGTTTACTTGTTGTCTTCAAAAAAAAAAAAAGTTGCAATCTTGGGAGTTCATCCCAGAGAAAGGACAACATTATTTCAAACCAAAAAAATAAACTTTTTTTTTTGAGACAGGGTGTCACTATGTAGCCCAGGCTGGCCTCAAACTCAGGCCCATCCTTCTGCCTCAGCCTCCCAAGTGCTGGAATTACAGGCGTGCACCACCATGCCCAGCTTCCAAAAACAAATTTTTAGACTTACAATGAAATATACAAGTACATGAAGTATACAAGTACATGTAGAAGTGGTGAGATCTGAGTAAGTTTGGGGGGGCTCTGGCAATGTTACGGTTGTAGTGTTATACCATTACGATGGGGAACTAGATGTAGAATACACAAGATCTCTGTTTTCTGTCTGTCCATCCATCTATAGTTATGTGATTCTAGAGATTGAAGCCAGGGCCTTTGCCCTGAGCTACATCCTCAGCCTCATAGGACGCTGGGATTACAGACATACCTGGCTTCCATTGGGGGGGGGGGGTACTGAGGACTGAACCCAGGGCCTTCACACTGAACTGCGTCCCCTTTTTATTTTTTTATTCTGAGACAAAAATCTCAATAGGTCACTAAGTTACCCAGGCTGGGCCTGAACTCTATCCTCCTGTCAGCCTCCCAGAGTGATGGGAGTATAGGTGTGTACCACCACAACCCTTTTCTCTGTATTATTCTTTTGTTTTTTTGTTCTTTGTTTTTTTTATATGCAGGTACTGGGAATCGAACTCGGGACCTCACGCTTGCCAGGCAGGCGCTTATGCCGCTGGGCTGTATCACTGGCACTGTATTACTCTTATAACCGCATGTAAATCTGCAGTTATTTCAAAGTGCTGAAAACCTTTTTAATCATATTCATGCTAATATTTTAATATCTGTCAACTAGATAGGGGTTTTTAATGAATTAACTTTATTTTGGGGGGCAGTGTTAGATTCACAGCAAAACTAAAGAGGAGGGGGCCGGTGAGATGGCTCAGCGGCTTAAGCGCCTGCCTGGCAAGCGCAAGGGCCCGAGTTCAACTCCCGGAACCCACATACAAAAAAGGGGCCGGTGATATCGCTCAGCGGCACGGGCGCCTGCTGGCGTGCGAGGTCCTGAGGTCGACCCCCCGGTACCCACCATAAAAAAAAAAAAAAAAAAACAAGTAAAGAGGAAGTAGAGAGTTTCCATATACAACCTGCCCCTACATGTGCACATTTCACAGCACAGGCAAGATATTTCTTAAGATTAATGAAAACTGCATTGATACATTGCTAGCACTCAGAGTCCATAGTATCCAGTAGGGTTCGCTCTTCATGTAGCCTGTGAGTTTGGGCAGATGAACACATCTGTTTTTTTAAAATTAATTTATAAAACAATTTTTAATTAACCATGTTACATGTGAGTATCTTAAATCCTAGTTAAAAAGTGACTAAAGCTGGGTGTGTTAGTGCACACCTGTTCACCCTAGTGCCTAGAAGGGTCACAGTTTGAGCAGCCTGGGCAGTTAGCAATAGCCTGTCTCAAAACTAGAAAGGGCTGGCGAGGTAGCTCAGTGGTATAGGACTTACCTAGCATGCATGAGGCCTAGTACTGCAGAAGAAACCTTACAAATAGAACTAAACTCACCTTTTAGGCTGGGCATGGTAGCACACGCCTGTAATTCCAGCACTTGGGAGGCTGAGGCAGGAGGATCGCTGCAAGTTCAAGGCCAGCCTGAACTGCATAGTGAAACCCTGTCTCAGAAAGACAAAAAAAAGAGAACTAAACTCACTTTGTCCAACATCCCTCAGTTCTAGACTTGATATCTATTTTGTATTTACTTTATTACACTGCTGGTCCCTGGATTTGAAATATAATTCCCACTTGATTCATGGGATTTCAGATCTAGATAACACCAAAAAGCTTCCAAAATCCCATGTCCCACCCTCCACATGCTTACAAGCATCACATATTGAGCAAGTCTGAATGACTAAAGATCATCACCCCTCCTTTAAGAGATTAGAATATTAACTTGGTCTCTTTAACTCACCAGAGTAACGGTAGTATATCTTCAAAGCTTTCTTCTGGAGTGAACAAAAAGAAAGCTTTTATTCATGTTGTTGAACCCTTTTCGTAATGACTTAAATGCAGAGAAATCATTTGAAGACATTTATATAAAGAAATCTTGATAAACTTGTGGCTCTAAGGCTGCTTGAACACAAATGATTTAGCTGTATAAAAGTTGAAACATACTTATTTTTACATGTTTCCAGAGGAGAAGAAAGCTATGCTTCAGGAAATAGCTAATCAGAAAGGAGTATCCTGTCGTGCCCAGGGCTGGAAAGTCCACCTCTGTGCTGCCCAGTTACTACAGCTGGTAGGTGCAGTTCTAGAGGACGCTGGAAATGCTCAGCTTCTCAGAACATTATCTTTTGAGTAAATCTGAAGCATTCCCTACTAACATGGGTTGTAGTAGGTTTTCTGTGTGTTGCTATATAGTATTAAAACTGCTATGTCAGTTATTTATGATTATAATTTAAATCTTAGATCTAAAATGTATGGAACAGCTATAGTGGAAAAGCCTAAAATTAAGAGTTGGTACTCAGTGACATCTGAAACAGAGGGAGCCATTAATGGCCTACCCATAATTCCCTCCTCCCCACTCTGTTGCTTCCGATCAGGCCCTTTCCCCCAGCAGCTCTCTTCACCATAAGGACCAGGTGCAGTTGCTGCTTCTCACTGAGCAGTGGGCTTCATTTCTCTGCCAGCTTCTGATATTGGTCAAGCCAATCACATCCTCCCTTGGGGAGCAGGGGGCACCCCCTCCTCTTGATACCACGAACCCGTCTTCCCACAGCTGCTACTTTTCACTCCGGTCCTGAGTGCAACTCCTGTGCCCCTTCGTGGTCTGCTGTGTCCTCCCTTAGGCCATAATGTATGTGACCAGTAAAATGCCATCGGCCTCATCTGTCCAGTGGTGGATCCTGTATGTTCAGCCACTTTCATAAGCCTAGCATAGGACTCTCTCCTTCACCCACTGGGTGGAGAGAGCATACAATGAAACCAGCACCTCATGAAGTTTTCCCATGTTTGGAGTAGCAGTGATCTCAAAAACACAGTCTGCTATCAGTATCTAGAAAAGTAAGTTCCTTGGCTTTTTACTCACAAAAAAATCATATTTCTCAAAACTGATAGAGTTGTTTTTAAGAGGAATTACGAATTCAGGGCAATATTTAAACGTTATTCTTGAAGATGGACTCTGAACAATGTCACAATAAAATGCAAATCATTATTGATCAATTTCCATCACTGTTTGTTAACCTTAATATTTTAGTCCTTTAGAGAAAGGACTTTATCACGTGAACACTCTTACAGTAGTGGGCGGCGTTGACTCATGGTGGCTTCCTTTGCCTGAGGTTGATGTAGAACAGTATCTCTGCGTCACGATGTGCTCCCTCTTGTGTGTTGCAGACAAATCTGGAACATGACGTTTATGAAAGACTTACCAACCTACAGGAGGGAATAATCCCAAAGAAAAAAGCAGCAACGGACGATGATCTGCACCGAATAAATGAGCTCATACAGGTTTGATGAGCCCTTTCCTGTCTGATCACATACTTCTGAGGTTACTGGAGCCCCGCTTCTCCCACTCCCCTCCCTCTCCCACTAGTATCTTTCATAACAACTTACTGTTACAGCCAGGCATGGCAGCACACTCCTGTGATCACGGCTGCTCAGGCGGCTGAGCCAGTCAGATCACAGGTCTGAGGCCAACCTGGCAACTAAGTGAGACCCTGTGCCAAAGTAAAGTTTTTAAAGGGCTAAGGAGGGCCGGCGAGATGGCTCAGCGGCGTACGCACCTGCCTGGCAAGCGCGAGGGCCCGAGTTCGACTCCCGGAACCCACATATGAAAAAAGGGCCGGTGATATCGCTCAGCGGCACGGGCGCCTACTGGTGTGCGAGGTCCTGAGGTCGACCCCCGGTACCCACAAAAAAAAATAAATAAAGGGCTAAGGATGCTGCTCAGTGGTAGAGTGCTTGCCTGGCACGTGTTGAGGCCCTAGACTCAGTCCCCAGCACTGAGGGGCAAAAGCCTGTGTTACCAGAAAGCGCTCAGATGCTCCTCTGTGTGGAAGCCTTGAAATGCCTCTCCCCAAAGCTCGCGTCTCTGTCAGCCGCGCCCTCCTCTCGCTGCTCACTGACGACATGATGTCTTCCGTTGCAGGGAAACATGCAGAGGTGCAAGCTGGTGATGGATCAAATCAGTGAGGCCAGAGACTCCATGCTTAAGGTTTTAGATCATAAAGATCGTGTCCTGAAGCTTCTAAACAAGAATGGGACTGTCAAGAAGGTGTCGAAGTTGAAGCGGAAGGAAAAAGTCTAGACCAAGAAGAGTCAGGAATGTGGAGACAGTCTGCGAAGAATGATGGGGGGGTTGGTGGTGTTCAGAGGAGCACTGAGATAAAGGTAGTGTTCCTTCATTCACACGTGCAAGCAGAGGGACCCATGGCATCCAGGGGCACAAACGGATCAGAGCTGGCTCAGCACAGCGAGCCCCTCTTTTCTTAGGCAATCCCGGTTAAACCTGCCCTGTGTCACAGTGATTCCTGACGTGCAGTGACACAGATGGCTACCTGGCATTTTTCAGCCTCCCAGGTTATAGACTGTATCTGCTGGATTCCTGCAGGACCCACAGTGAGCCTGGATTGAAAGCGTCCACTCAGACCATCTGTTATCTCTACCCTGAAAATAAAGCCTCTTCTCCTTGCCCTGGTCAGTTCTGTCTGACCTTCGGATGCCCAAGTTGGCCTTTACAGCAGTGCCACAGCACCAGGAGAGGCTGCCACATCGCACACTAAGGAGTTTGAACTATCAGTTCTCGTTGCTTTTTTAAAGAACCATTTCCAAGTGAAGTTGTTCCAGTGTCTGTCTTGCGTGTGTCAGAGTTAGTTTTACAGAGGTTCAGAGCAGGTGTTCTGAAGTATGTTCCTGGTTCTCTGTACTTCTATAGCTGGTGTGATGCTGTTAATTGTGTGTACCACACATCTCCAGATGTTAATAAAGGACTCAGAGGTTTTGTACTTGAGCGGTTCGCATCCTTTTCTAAAGCACATCGGGTTGTGCTGACCATCACCTGAATGTTTACCTTGCTGTCATTTCTCACATATCACTGGTCTGTTCTGTTAAAGTTGTGTTATCCACGTCAAGCTCTGCTTATCCCACTAATCTGAACATGTTACACAGTGAAGTCTGTTGGCTCTGGGCTGTCTGAAATACACAGCTGATACACATGGTCAAACTGGGAGAATGCTGAAGCTACAGTACCTGTTAAGGCTGCAGTAAGGGGGTGAAGCTTCAAGTGGGTGAATTCTCTTCACAAATCTCTCTTTACCTGTCTGGTAAAGCAGCCGGTCTTCCTTCCCATAGACACAAGACCACCCATCCCATTATGTCAGAGCCATTTGCTCCCTAGCAGTAAGACCGACCACCCTCCTTCCTTAGGGCCCAAGTTTCCAGCTTCTTGCTGGGAGCTGAGAGCAGTTCTGCTTCCGCCTGCAGGACCAGCACCGCAGCTCCCCGGAGACAGCCTTCCTGCTACTGTATCGGAGTGGTCAGCTTTCATCGGAGCGGGCTGGGGTAAAAAGCAGCAGTGCAGAAGATTGGTCTTCGGGAGCCTGTGCCGCCAAGAGACAGGACGTCTTGGGGGCTGGTCTGCGTCACCGAAGTGCTCCATTGTAACGTGGAGCTGACCTCAGAAGACACTAGCCGTTGTCTCCAGGCACCCAGCAGGGTGTGCTTGCTGGGATGGTGGCCTGTTGCCCAGTCTTGTCTGATCCCGTGTGGCCCGCTGGCTAGTGTAGGACGACGTCAGGTACTGGGACCCTCTGTTACAGGTGCGCTGTTTAGCAGTATTGTCACCATTTAAGCAGAGCTTAACCTTCTCAGAGGAAGCATAAAGTCAGTGCGGGCTAAGACCGTAGGTTCCCTCATCTCGCTAAGATGATATAATCTGAAGTTGGGAGAGGGCTGAGCATGTAGCCTAGTGGTAGATTGCTTGCCTAGAATGCACGAAGTCCTGGTTCCACCACGCCTGGCCCTATAAATTTAATTTTTTTTTTTTTTTTTGGTGGGTACCGGGGGGTCGACCTCAGGACCTCGCGCGCCAACAGGCACCCGTGCCACTGAGCCATCTCACCGGCCCCTAAATTTAACTTTTTGAGATAGGTTCTTACTGTGTAGTTCAGGCTGGGCTTGAACTCATAGCGATCCTCCTGCCTCAGCCTCCCAAGTGCTGGGATTACAGGTGTGCACCACCATGGCTGGCCGTAAACTAAACACTTTAAATGAGGTGATGATCTTTGACACATCAGCAAAACCACCACAATCACGGTAGTGAACCTACCGACCCCCAGAGTTTCCCTGTGAGTCTATGATCTCTTGCCTCTTGCCCTTACCCTCTTCCTCACCAGCTGATTTCTGTCACTCCAGATTAATTTGTATTTTCTAGAATTTTAACTAAATGAAAATACGGGACGTATTTTCTGTGGGGAGGAGTTTGGCCTGTTACTCAGCATAGTGGAAATTTTCACCGAGATAGTTTATGTTGCTTGAACAGTTCATTGCTTTTGTTGCTGAATGGGGTCGTACCAGTGCATATTCCACAAGGTGCTTCTTCACCTGTAGAAAGATACTGGGTTATTAGCAGATTTGGAATATTCCAGATAAAACTTTATGCATTTATATTATTTGTATAGACATATGCTTGTACACAACTCCTCAGTTGGTGGTGATGTATTAAATCTGTTTACCCCAGGGATTTGTGACCAGGAGGGAGCGCTGAGAGTCCAGAAACTGACTCCACAAAAAAACGTCATTCACATACTTAAAAGATCAGAGTTGCAGTACATTTGTGATAAGACTTGGTTTCTGATATTTACAATGGGAAATCAGAGCAACAGATCTGGAAACAGGTTTTAATCCAGCTGCCTGGCCCGGAGAACCTCTCATGCTACTTTGGAATCCTGGATGTTTAGAAAAGAGTATTAAGTAGAAAATGCCAACAGGTTTATCGTAATAATGAAGTCCCATAATTGGGTGGTTGAAAAGTTACTTCAAGTTTATACAGTCCAACTCAGCATGTGATGAAGTGGACAACTGAAAACGGATGTATTTAGGTTGGGCGTGCCTGTGATCCCAGCTCCCAAGCCTGAGGAAGGAGACTCAAGCTCCTGGCCACCCTGGACTGCATAGTTCAAGGCCAGATGAGCTTTGTCTGCCCTTTACCTTTAGATGAATAGATTTAAAGTACCTGATTATTTGTGTCTGGCTTTTTTGTCGAACATATTTTGACATTTATCCATTTATGGTATATGTCCATAAAGGTTGGTTTGTTTCGTTTTTGTTTATTGCTGAGGTGTGTGTAAGTTTAGCCATTTCTCTGTTGAAGGGTATCTTGCTTGCTTCCAGTTAGGAGCTGTTACGAATAAAACTATACACATTGGTGTGCAGGTTTTTGTGTGGAAATCTTAAGCTAGGATGTGGTTTCTGGATCTCGAGGGAAACCGTGCTTAGCTCGGGGAGACGCCGCCCAGCTGTCTTTCAGAGCATGCTGTGGGAGTCCTTCCCACCGCACCAGTAAACGGAACGTGTGTGGCTCCGCCTGCCTGCGGCACTCAGTGGTGTCTGGTGCAGCGACTGTGCAGCCTGTCCAGCGCAGCGTCTCGCTGTGTTCATTTGAGGTTCCCTCAGGGCGTTTGAACTTGAGCATCTTTCCATATGCTGATCACTATCATTAGTACCGCCTTTGGTGCTGTAACTGTTTGGGTCTTTGGCCATGTTTTAATTTACTGAGTTTTAAGAGATTTTTGCGTATTTTGTTCTCTTTCCTCTTTTTTTTTTTTTTTTCTGTTTTGGGTTTTTTTGATTTTTTTGTTTTTTGTTTTTTTAACCTGCAGTCTCACTACGTTGCCCAACTGGCTTCAAAGTCCAGGCTGCAGTGACCCCCTCCCTCAGCCTTCCAAGTAGCTGGGACTACAGGCCTGTGCCACACACCAGCTGCACCTCTCTCCCCACCCTTCTTTGCATATTTTAGATATGAATACTTTACTAGATGTGTGTTTCACAAATATTTCCTTACTTGTCCTTGGTGCTTATCTTTCTTTTTTTTTTTTTTTTTTTTTTTTTTTTGGTACCGGGAATTGAACTCAGGACCTTGCGCTTGCCAGGCAGGCATAAGTGCATAAGGCATAAGTGTCACTGACCTATATCCCCGGCCCTCTTTCCATTCTCTTAATAGTGCCTTTTGAAAAAATGTTTCCAATTTTATTAAAGTACAGCTTATCAATGTTTTAGTTTTCATGAATCCTGTTTTAGGCATTCTATCTAAAGACTCAAGGCTGAGAATATAACTCAGTGGTAAAGTACTTGCCTAGCATTCACTAGGCCCTGGATTCAAGCCCTGGAGCATGGCAAAAAAATAAAAACTCATCAAATCCAAGATCGTTTATGTGTTCCCTTGTTTTCTTCTATAAACTTTTAAATTTTATCATCTCCACTTAGTTTATAGTTCCCTTTCAGTTAATTTTTATGAAGGTGTAAATTCTGTCAATCTCATTTGTATAGCCATGCATGGTAGTACACACCTATAATCCCAACAGCTTTGGAGGCTGAGGCAGGCGGATGTAAGTTAGAGCCCAGCCTGGGCAATTTAGTAAGGCCTTATGTCTGAATGAATGAATCAACAAATGGGCTGGGATTATAGCTCAGGGTGAAGGCCATGGGTGCAAGCCCTAGCACTACCACCCATATGGTTGGAAAGAATATCCTTTATCCACTCAGTTGCCTTTGTTCCATTGTCAAAGACTAGTTGGCTGTATTTTAGTGGTCTGTTCATTCCATTGGTTCACTTGTTTCTTCTTTAACCAATACCACTCTTATTTGGCTTGGTTACTCAAAGTTGGTACTGGAAGTTGGGTAGTAGTATTTATTGACTTTTTTTTTTTTTTTTTTGGCCAGTCCTGGGGATTGAACCCAGGGCCTTCATGGTGAGCTACATCTCCAGCCATTTTATTTTTGGCAGGGTCTTGCTAAATTACCCAGACTGGACTCAAGACAGTCCTGCCTCAGCCTCCTAGAATGCTGGGATTATGGACATGCACCCCCACAAGCTGTTGTCCCTCACTCTTAACTTGGCTTCTCTGGTCTTGTCTTTGCGTATAGCTTTCAGAATCTCCGACGCCCACAGAGTACTTCCTGAGACTTGACGCTTTCACAGAGCCTGGGCGTAGGGCCCACACACCTAGAATCCAGCGCTCCTGAGGCAGTGGCCAGAGGTTGCAAGTTTTAGAACAGCCTGGACAATTTAGGGACTCAGACCCCATCTCAAAATGAAAAGCTTAAAAAGGACTGAGACACAGCTCAGTGTGAAGGCCCTGGGTTCAATCCTCAGTACAAAAAAAAGTTTGGAAAACTTGCCAGCATAGTTGAGTATTCTAATTCATGAACATAGATTAGCCCTCTTTTTATTTAGGTCTTTGATCTTTCATCAGAGTTTTGTAGTGTCCTCATACGTACAGTAGTATATTAGATTTGAACCTGTATTGTAAGTCTTCGTTCCTACAATAAGATACCTGAGGCAGTTAACTTTATAGAGAGCAAGGTTTAACTAATGTTTCTGAAAATTGCAGCCTAAGGTCAGAAAGCCTGGAGCGAGGCCACAGCAATTTACATCACAGTCCAAGAAGCAAAGGGACTGTGAGACAGAGCCTCATGGTGCCTTCAGGACAAGGCTCTGGGGACCCCCCCTCTTAAATACTCCACCACCAAATGGCGCCAGCTAGGGACGAGACTAACACACAGGCTTTTGGAGGACACTGTCCAAACCCGGCAACGCCCAAGTATTTGATTGTTTGGTACTATTGTAAACGGTGCTGTGTTTTAATCCCCCAAATTCCAATTGCTCACTGGTGGTATATAGGAAAGCATTGACATTCATAGAATGCATTCTTCAGTCTGGAGACTCAGTGTTGCTATACTTGCAGAAAGGTGTGTGTGTGTTGACTGAGAAAAGATCGTGTCATCTGTGAGCAAAGAGCTGGCTTGCCTCTTTTCCAATCTGTAACCTTCTGCTCCCTCTTCCTGTCTTACTGCATTAGGCAGGATTCAGTAGGATGTTGAATAAGAGTAGAGAGGACCTCCTTGCCTTGTCCCTGATCCTAGAGGTAAAGTGTCCAGTTTCTTACCACTAAGTATGATTTTATCTGTAGGGCCTTTTGTAGATGTTTTCTGTCAAGTGAGGAAGTTCCCTTCTATCCCTATTCTGCTTAGTTTTCTTTTTTTTCTTTCTTTTTTTCTTTTGTTTTTGAGACAGGATCTCACTTTGCAGTTCAGGTTGGCCTTGGGCTCACTGTGTGGCCCAGGCTGGCCTTGAACTCACAGCGATCCTCCCGCCTCAGCCTCCCGAGTGGTAGGATTACAGGCATGCACCACCATGCCCATCTCTCTGCTTAGTTTTCAATCCTTGAATGGATGGTAGATTTTGGCAAATGCTTTTCTTTATCAGCTGACATAATCGTGAGTTTTCTTTTTTAGTTTATTGATTTGATAGATTACATTGGTATTTTATTGTCGAAACAGCATATCAAACCAGGATACCTAGAATAAATCCCACTGAGTTGTGATGTATAATTCTCTTTATACATTGATAGATTTAATTTGCCAATATTTCATTGGCATATATGTTCATGTGAGAGAGTGGTTTTCTTTTTTGTACTATCTTTGGTTTGGGTATCAGAGTAGTGCTGGCCACACAGAATAAGTTAGGAAGGGTTCTCTCTACTTACATTTCCTGGAAGAGATTATAGAGAATTGGTTATTTTGCCTCAAATGCTTGGTAAAATTCATTTGGACATGATACTTTCTTTCTTCGAAGGTTATTAACATAGACCTATTCATATTGTCTGTCTCTCCTTGTGTGAGTTTCGCTAGTTTCTGTCCTTCAAGGAACTGGGCTGTCTCATCAGGATTAAATTTGTTGTCATGAAGTTGTTCCTAGTATTCCTTTATCATCCTTGTCGCCTCCATGGGATCAGCTGTATAATCTCTCAAGTCTTTTTTCTCTTTTTTTTCCAGATTAAACCCAAGATTTCACTGAACTACATGCCCAGCCCTTCTTTTTTATTTTGAGACAGGGTCTTGCTAAATTGCCTAGGCAGGGCTTGAATTTGAAATCCTCCTGCCTGAGCCTCCCACACTGCTAGGATTATAGGCATGTGCCACACACAACTTTTTTTTCTTTTTTTGAGATGGGGGTGTCTCACTGTGTTGCCCACGTTGGCCTCACACTCCTGGGCTCAAGCAAGCCCCCTGCCTTATCCTGCCAAGTAGCTGGGACTACATCATGTTCACCACATCTGGCTTTCATTCCATTTCCAAAAGCAGTGAATTGAGATATAATTCACACATTCACCTGCTTTGAAGTATATAATTCAGTGACTCACTATATTCACAGAATTGTGCATTTGTACCACAGTCAGTTTCAGAACATTGTCATTGCCCCAAAATAAATTCTATTTCCTCATTTAAGTGTGTAATCCATTTTAAGTTTATTTTTGTATATGGTGTGAAGTAGGTAGTCCAACTTCAATTTTTTACATGTTGTTAGTCACTTATCCCAGAATAATTTGTTAAAAAAGCTGTTCTTGGGCCGGTGAGATGGCTCAGCGGCGTAAGCGCCTGCCTTGCAAGCGCGAGGGCCCGAGTTCGACTCCCGGAACCCACATACGAAAAAGGGGCCGGTGATATCGCTCAGCGGCACGGGTGCCTATTGGCGCGCGAGGTCCTGAGGTCGACCCCCCGGTACCCACAAAAAAAAAAAAAAAAGCTGTTCTTTTGCCCACTGGACTATATTGGTAATTTATTGAAGATCAATTACTTGTATATGTAAATATTTATTTCTGGACTCTCTATTCCAAGGATCTTTAGGCCACCATAACACTTTTATTTATTATCATAAGTAAGTTTTGAAGTTGGGACATGTGATTTCTCCATTCTGTTACTTTTTTGTTTGTTTTATTGTTTTTTGACACAGGGTCTTGCTATGTAGTGCAGGCTGGTCTTGAACTCGCTTATGTAGTCCAGGCTGGGCTCAAACTCGTGGTAATCCTCCTGCCTCAGCCTCCCAAGTACTGGGATTACAGGCGTACACCACCACATCCAGCTCTGTTACTTTTTTTTTTTTTTGGTACCGGGAATCGAACTCACGACCTCAAGCTTGCCAGGCAGGCGCTATGCTGCTGAGCTATATCCCTGGCCCTCTGTTACTCTTTTTTAAGATTTTTTTTTGGTGGAGGGTACCAGGAACCGAACTTTGGATCTCACGCTTGCCAGGCAGGTGCTGCACCACTGAGTTAAATCCCCGGCCCCTCTTTTTAGATTGATCTAGTTGTTTTTTTAAATTTCCATGTGAATTTTAGGATCAGTCTGACGATTTCTGCAAAGAAGTCATCCGAGAGTTTGATATGGGTTATGTTGAATCTATAGGATAATTTGGGAAATGTTGTTATCTTAAGTCTTCTGATCTGTGAACATGGGATGTCTTTCCACTTAGTACTACTTTAATTTTTTTCAACAAAGAATGATTTTTACTATTTGGAGTGTAAGTTTTTCACTTGATTTGCTAAATGATTTCTTACATATTTTTTTGTGTGTGTGTTTGTTTGTTGTGTTTGCAGCGCCAGGGATCAAACCTAGGACCTTATGCAAGCTAGGCAAGATCTACTGAGCTACACACCCCCAGCCCTGCTTTATTGTTTTTTATGCCATTGTAAATCTGAATATTTACATAATTTTATGTTCGGTTTGTTCGTGTTACAGCATAGAAATACAATTGTTTGTTTGTGAGTATTGCAGATTGAATCCAGAGCCTTGGTACTGTCCTACATCCCCAGCCCTTTCTATTTTTTATTTTGAAACAGGATTTTGCCAAATTGCCCAAGCTGGGCTCAAACTTACAATCCTATTGCCTCAACTTCCCAGGATGCTGGGGTTACAGGCATGTGCCACCACACCTGGTGTAAATATTTTAACATTTATATTTATTTTAAACAGATTTGAGATATAATTTATATACCATAATATTCCCTCATTTAATACAATTCACTGGAAATATAGCTCAGAGGTAGAGGATTTGGCTGTCATGCCCAGGGCCATGAGTTTGATCCTAGCACTGTAAATAAAGGTACAATTCAAAGTTTTTTGATACATTATTAATTTTTAAAATTGTAGTGAAATATATAATAAAATTTGCCACTTTAAATGTACAATTCAATGGGATTAATTACACTCATAATGTTCCACAATTATCACCACTATTTCCTTTTTGTTTTGTTTTTCTGATACAGGATCTCACTGTGTCATCCAGGCTAATCTTGACCTCACTATATAGCCCAGGCTGGCCTTGAACTCAAGGTCCTTCTGGCTCAGCCTGTGCTGGGATTCCACCACACCCACCTACCACTATTTCCAAAATTTTCCATTACCTGTGTATTTGTTCTTTTGTATTTGTCTTATTTCGTTTAATATAAGGTTTTCTAGTTTGGTGCATATTGTAATATGTATCAGAGTTTCATTCCATTTTATGTCTGAGTAATGTCATTGCATATATATTTTTCATCTACCTGTTGGGTACTTGGGTTGCCTCCACCTTTTGGCTAATATAAGCAATGGTGCAGTGAACATTGGAAAACGTGTCTGTTTAAGTTTCTGGTTTCACTTCATTTGGACATATTCTCAGGAACGGAACTGCCTGACTCATACGGTAATTCTGTATATCTAGCTTCGTTAGGAACCACGAAAACTATCTTCCACAGAGAATGCATTGTTTTAAATTCCTTCATGTTCTTTTTGATGCTACCGTAAATAGAATCCTCTCTTAAATTTGCTTTCTGATTATTTGTTGTGAGTATAAAATATAGCTGATTTTGTATGTTAATTTGTATCCTCTTAATTTGTTAAATTTATTGTCTCAATTTGGTAGAGTTGTTAGGTTTTTCTGCTTATAAGATCATGTTATCCGTACACAGAGATACCTTTTTCTCTCCCAGTTTGCATGTGTTGTATTTCTGCGTCTCGCTTGTTTTTCTGGACCCTCCACCACCACGCTGAACAGGATAAAGTGAGCGCTACTGCCTCAGTCCTGATCTGAAAGGAAAAGCTTTCAGCCTTTTGGCATCATGTTCAGTATAGATCCTTATTTCTGGGTTTTTTTAATTTTCAAAAAATGTTTTAATTTTTAAATTTTTATGAGTCCATGGGTGCAGTACATGATGGTTACATTCCTTGTGTGGAGTTGGTACGCGTACACAGCACGTCTCAATTCTTACTTCCCCATCGCTTCCCGAGACCCTTCTTTCGGAAGAGCTACAGGCATTTTATTACCCATGACTCGCTTCCTCGAACGTCCCCGCAGGCTCTTACCAGTTAGCCTCGCGCTCGTGGCTGTTTCAGAGGGCGACCTGCCCGCGGCGCACTGCGCGCACGCGGTCCCCGGGCGGCGGCGGCCAGCGCTTCCGGCCGCAGGGCCTCGGCGGCTGTGTCAGCGCCGAGCCCTCCAGAACTGCAGCAGCGAAGTTCTTCTCAAGAGGGGCGAGGCGGGCGGGGAGACGGCTCGGCGGCAGAAGCGCCTGGCGAGAGCACGGGCCTGAGTTTGATTCCTGGTACCCAGAGAGAGAGAGAGAGACTTTTCCACAGGTGAGCAGCGAGGGCTGGGGCTGCAGGTCTCGCAGGCGCAGGACCCCGAGTTTGCGACCCAAGACCACCACCAGAAAAGCACAGAGCTGTCGCGGATGTTTTCCGGAGCCCCTTCTGTTCGCGCTTCTCAGATCACGGCGGTATCTGCCCAGGATGACTCTCTCCACATCACCCGCCGGAGAGGCTCCCCCACACCCGAATTCCAGGAGCCGGGTAGAATCAGGGATTGTTACCCGCACGACCGAAAGCGTCTGCGGTTTCTTCTCTTCGGAGAACTCCGGGATGAGCTCTGCTTGAGCTCGCGGGTTTTGGGCGCCACCGCCGACCCCAGGAGGCCTCGCCGGCGGCCGTGCCTGCCGCGTCCCGCTGAGCCCTGCGCGCTCTTCGCCGGGCCGCTCCTCTCCGCGCGGGATGCGCGGAAGTGCACGGCCGCGAGGCCTCTGCGCAAGCGGCGCGTCCTTCTGCGGCTCCGCGGGCGCCGCGGCTCCTCCAGAGGCCCCGAGGGGGCGGCGCCGCGACGCGAGGGCGCCGGGTGCGGAGCCGCCATCCCCGTCCCGCGGGCCTCGGTCCCGCCTGCGCTGGCGTCGCCCTCAGCCGGCTCGGCGGCCGGCGGGCTCCGCGGATTTACTGCTGCGTCCAAGGATTCGCCTGTGCACGTGTGCAGCCACGCTCCGCGGCACCGTCCTGCACTCCTCCCCTTTTCCTAACATCCGTAGCCACTGTCGCTTTCTGAGTTCAGTAATTTAAGTCTCGTCTTTTTCTTAGTCAATCTAAACGTTTATAAATCGTGCTCATTTAACCAATTTTTAGTGTCACCGATTTTCTCTATTTTCTCTCCCTCTGGCCTACCGTTACGATGTCCTTCCTTCTGCTAGTGTGGGTTCACGTTGCTCTTCTTAGTCTCCTTCCTTAATGATCTTTAGGTTATTAACTTGACAGCTCCTCTGAATCACCGTATATACATCCACCGCTGTAAATTTCTCTCTCAGCACTACACTCAGTGTGTCCCACGAATTTTGCTTAGCTTTGTTTCTGGTTTTATCTCAAACTCACTTTCCAAACTTCCTTGTGATTTTTTTTGTGTGTGTGTGTGTGGGTACCGGGGGTCGACCTCAGGACCTCATGCGCCAGCAGGCGCCCGTGCCGCTGAGCGATATCACCGGCCCTTTTTCGTATGTGGGTTCCGGGAGTCGAACTCGGGCCCTCGCGCTTGCCGGGCAGGCGCTTATGCCGCTGAGCTATCTCACTGGCCCCTTGTGATTTGTTTTTGACCACTGGTTGAGACTTTAATTTCCACATGCTTGTGAATTTTCTGGTTTTCCATGGGTTGCAAATTTTTAGTTTTGTTCCACTGTGATTTGAAAAGATACTGTGTATGATTTTAGTCTTTCTAAACTTATCCAGGGCTAGAAATGCAGCTCAGTGGCAGAGCACTTGCCTAGCACATGTGATACCCTGGGTTTGATCCCTAGTACTGAAGAGGAAATTACTGGGGCTTGTTTTGTGCCTAACACACAGTCTATCCCGGAGAATGTGTATCCTGCTGTTCCTAACGTGTATGTCTCTTAGGTCACATTGGCTTACAGTAGCGTTCAGGTTCTCTGTTTCCTTATTGATCTTCTGTTTAGTCATTTTGTTGTTTGTTTGTTTGTTTGTTTTTGAGACAGGGTCTCATGTAGTTCGGCCTGGGCTCAAACTTGCAGCAAGCCTTCTGCCTCAGCACCACCACACCCAGCTTCTATCTTAGTTAGTTTATACACTACTAGGAATGGAGTATGTAAGTATCTATTAGTCTGGCATTGTGGTGCACACCCGTAATCCCAGCACTCGGGAGGCTGAGGCAGGAGGATCACTGCAAGTGCAGGGCCAGCCTAGGGTACATACTGAATTCAAGGCCAGTCTGAACTACATAGGAAGACCCCTTCTCAAAAAACAAAAATAAACAAAAAAAGTGTCTGTAGGGAACCACTCAGACTGCTTCAAAGCTCAGGGGTGTCTAAGGACCCCTGAGGATGTGACCATGCTTGTCTAGCACAGGTGCACAGTGGGATATCATTACATAACCATGACTTAGCACAGGTAAACTCTCATGTGCTGGTCACAGCACTATGTAAGAATGTAAATATGAAATAACAACAATATGAATTATACAATAAAGATGCAGGCGGCTCTTGAGCTCTTGCACTCTGCTCTGCTCCATGCTGCCTGCTGTCTTGCACACGGGTGTTCTTTAACTTGGGGACCTCACCCCCAAAAATTTCCCTTGGACCCCCTGAGTGGGCTGACAGTGTCTATTATGGAACTATCTCTTATTCTCTTCAAGTCTGTCAATTTTTGCTTTGTAAAATATTTTTGAGCTCCATTATTAGGTATAAATATGTTTATACATGCTATAATCTTTTTTTTAAATTTGTACATGTTTGCAGTACATGCATTTTATAATCATCTTGGGGAGTGGGTATGTGTCCGTACTGCAGCTTGCTGCTTTTTTTAATCTCTTTCCCTCTACCAGCCTCCCTTTCCCCTTTTTCATTCTTGTTGGTATTAATCTTTTTTTTTTAATATTAATCCTAGTTCATGTTTATGGCATATAATGTCCACACTCATTGAGGTTATGAGGACCTTGTATCTGGTGCATCTTCACTCTACCTGTTCCCCCCTTCCCTCCCCCTCACCCCTCACCCTTGGTCCTCTGGACCCCTTCCCATCTGCAAGAGGGCCATCCCCTTTTCTCCTTTTAACTTTCAGTTTTCTCTTAGTTTGTACCTTGCCTTACTCAGATGAAAGATATCATATGGTATTTAAGCTTGTGTGTTTGATTTATTTCACTCAACATTATATTTTCTAGCTGCATCCATTTTCCTACAAATGGCTCAAATTTCTTTCTTCTTTATAGCTGAGTAGTATTCCACTATATATAGGTATCACAATTTCTTTATCCAGTCATCTGTTGATGGGTATACAGGTTGCTTCCAGTATTTAGCTATTACAAATTGTGCTGCTATAAACATTGGTATACATGTATTGCTGTAGTATGATGACTTAAGATCCTTGGGGAGGATACCTAGCAGGGGGATCACTGGGTCATGTGAGATTTCTAATTTTAGTTCTTTGAGAAATCTCTATACTGATTTCCATAACGGTTGCAGTCCTTTACATTCAGCTATATTTTAGTTATTATTTGCATGAAGTATCTTTTTTTTTTGGAGACAGGGTCTCACTAGGCAGTTCATGCTATCCTTGAACTCACTCTGTGGCCCATGCTGACTTTGAACTCATGGCAATCCTCCTGCTTCAGCCTCCTGAGAGCTGGGATTACAGACATGTGCCACCACTTCTTATTTTGCTTTTCAACAGTGCTAAGGGTTGACTCCAGGGCCTCTCACCCCCACGCCTCTAACACTCTTGTTGTGGTGGGCAATGATAGCAGCTGTGGCTCCCTGTCAGTCTCCAGACCATGAGCACAAACAGCTGACGTGATATACTATACTACGTTGCTAGGCTGTTTTGTTTGGTAAATTTAGGTATTGTTATGGTTTGTGTCTAGATGTCCCCCCAAAGCCTCATGCAGTCATGGGGGCAGGCTTCTGGAGTTCGTGATTGATTCATGGTCTAATGCTGGGATTATGGGTGTGAGTGCTACACCCGCCCTAGGGCGGGTAGCCTGCACACAATAGAAGGGACATAAAGAGTTCTCGTTCCTCCCTTTTTGTTCTTGCTGCTTTTGCTGTCTTCTGCCACCATGAATGGTTGCCCCTGTGCCATGTGCCAACCTGCCTTGGAGCCAGCTGATTATGGACTGAAACCTCCACAAACTGTGAGCTAAATAAACCTTTCCTTCCTTAATTTTGGGTGTTGGGTATTTTGTCTCAGCAATGAGAGAAAAGTAACCAAGACAGATACTCTGCCTCTTCCCTAATTTTCCACACTCCTGAATACTGAGAAGTGGCAATTGTTTAAAATTTTATCAGTCTAGCTGGGTGTGGCAGCACACATCTCTAATCCCAGCACTTGGGAGGCTGAGGCAGGAGGATCATCATGAGTTTGAGGCCAGCCTGAGCTACATAGTGAGTTCAAGGCCAGCCTGAACTACATAGTAAGGCCCTGTCTCAAAAATAATAAAATAAAATAAAATAAAATAAAATAAAATAAAATAAAATGTTACCACTCTAATGATAGAATGTGTTCTAATTCTTGTCGGGGATGGTGGCACAGGTCTGTAATCCCAGCACTTGAGGGACTGAGGCAGGAGGATTGACACGAGTTCAAGGCCGCCCTGGGCTATGTAGTGAGACCCTGTCTCAAAAAATAAATAATAAAATAAAGTTTACAAATCTAATGATACAAAGTGTTCTAATTCTTGCCAGGGGTAGTGGTGCACTCAGGAGGTTAAGGCAAGAGGATCACCACCACGAGTTCAAGGCCAGTCTGGGCTACATAGTGAGTTTGAGGCCAGCCTGATCTACACAGAGAGAACCTATTTCAAAAAACAAACAAAAAAAAAACATGGGTTCTAATTCTCACTTTCTGGTTGTCAGGAGGATAGATCATTTTACTACATTTATTACCCATTTGCCTATTCATATTAGAACCACTTTTTCTTTGGGGCATTTTTTGACTTTCACTTATGGATTGCAATTAATAATTACTCTGGATATTAACCTTTGGGCTGTTAGAAATGCTGCTGGTAGGGCTGGGCATGGGGCTTAGCATGGAGCGCTTGCACAAGGCCCCAGGTTCCATCTGTAGCACCAGAAAAAGAAAGCGATGTTGCAAATATTTTTCCAGCATAAAACCTGCTCTTTTTCTTTCTTTTTTTCTTTTTTGGTACCAGGAATCAAACTCAGGGCCTTGTGCTTGCCAAGCAGGTGCTGTGCCGCTGAGCTACATCCCTGGCCCGCTCTTTGTCTTTCTAATACCTTTACTACTTCTTTTTCATTCACTATCAGTTTGACAAACATTTACTAATACCGGTTTTCCCTCTTTTTTTTTTTTTTTTTTTTTTTTTAAATAGGATCTCTCTATGTAGTCCAGGCTGGCCTTCAACTCACTGTGTAGCCCAGGCTGGCCTCAAACTCATGGCAATCCTCCTGCCTCAGCCTCCCGAGTGCTGTTATTACAGGCATGCACCACCATGCCCAGGTCCCTCATTTTTATTTTATTTTATTTTTAAAATATTTCAGTAACTATTAATTATATAGAATATCAAGTTTCATTGTATTTTTATTTTTATTCTTTGAAGTGGTGGTTATTGAACCCAGGGCCTGACACATGTTACACAAGTAGTCTACCACTGAGCCACACACCCAGCAGTCCTCGGCTTTTTGTTTTGTTTTTTTTTTCAAGCCAGGCGTGGTGGTGCACACCTGTAATCCCAGCACTCAGGAAGCCGACACAGGAGGATTGCCGTGAGTTAGAGGCCACCCTGGGCTCCATAGTGAGTTCAAGCCCAGCCTGAACTGTAAAGTGAGACCTTGTTGCAAAAAAAATTTTTTTAATGTATCTTTATTAGTACACGTTTGCAGTACACAACGATTACATTTATCGTGGGCAGGTGGTACAGGTTCATAACACATCTTGATTCTATTTTCATCCCCTGCCCCATCTTCCTTCTCCTTCCATCTCTTGGTCCCCTTTTCCTCCCCTCCCTTCACCTCTTCTTCTCCATTTGTGTGAGTACCAGGGATTGAACTCAGGATCTCATGCTTGCCAGCAGGTGCTTGTGCCACTGAGTGATATCACCGGCCCTTTTTACCTTTTTATGTGGGTACCGGCAGTCGAACTCAGGACCTCGCGCTTGCCAGTCAGGCGCTTATGCCGCTGAGCTATCTCACCGGCCCCCCATCTCCATATATCAGGTGTGAGTATTGGGTATTGTGTCTCAGCAACTAGAAAGTAACTAAGACACCACATTTTAGAAAGAGTTGTTGAAGAAGCACGTGGAAACCATCTGTCACTATGTCTGCTCTCTAGCAAGGCCTGAGCAAGTGTGGCTTTGGCAGCACGCATGGTGGCGTCCACTTAAACTGCTTCCATGAGAATGGAGTTGTACCACTTGACCTCTTGGATGAACAGTAAACGTAAGAGGCATCTTTTTGTCTGTTTGTGCTTTGAGACATGGTCTCCCGGCACAGCCCAGGCTGGCTTTGACCTCATGCTCCCCCTGCCTTAGCTCCCTGAGAGCTGGGATCACACGCGTGTGCCCCTAGGAGGCATCTCTGTTTGCGTGGATATAACTTCCAGTCAAGTTTCCTGAAATGTCTGGGCTGAGACGGAGGCGGAAGAGGCTGCGGCCCACCCTCGTTGGCAGGGCACGGACAGGAACAGCTTCTGTGAGACATAAACTTGCCGTTAGCTTAAGCTTTGAGGTCACTCGGGAAGGCTGTCTTGGCGCGGCCATCGCCAGCAATGAGCTTCATGAAAGCAAATGGCAGCTGGGCCTCCGACGATTTCCTGGAAGGCGAACTGTGAGCAGTGTTTCTTGGAAAGTTAACCTTCTAGAGCAACACTGGAAGCATTAGCCGACGGGCGCTTAGAAACAGCCCTGCGGGATCTGCCTTTACAGCTGCCTGTTGCCTGCCTGCTTGGCCCTCCCTGTCACTTCGGCCGTCACAGACTGGCCGCGAGTGGGTCACATGGATAAGGCTTCAGATTGCAAGAGCACGGGGCTCCCAAGCCGTCATCGCACCACTCGCCGAGGTCCCGGGCATGTGTCGGTTGGGTGCCAAACAGGGGTTTCACGTATATCATTTCATCCTGACAATTCACCGATCAGCTTCTGGCTTAGTCACTTTTCTTGTTAATGGGACAAATACCTGACACCCACAATTTAAAGGAGGAGAGATTTATTTTAGCTCATGGTCAGCTGGCTCCAAGGCAGAACGGTATGGTGGAAGGGCACAGCGGAGGAAAAGCTGCTCACATCATGGTGGCCAGGAAGCAGCGAGGAAGGGAGCAGGCAGGGAGGGATCCTGCCCGCCCCGGACCTGCCTCTTCTGCCAGCTCCACTTGGCAACAGCTCCCTCAGCGGTTGACCTCAGCAGTAGAGGATTCCACTGAGGCACACAGGGCCCATGATGCATCACCCACGAGCCGTGTGAGCCGTGTGAGCCGTGTGGCGTGGGCGGGCTTGGGGGACTTTCTAGATGGACACAGTGACAACGGTCATGAACCAGAGGACACTGAGGCACAAAAAGGCTGTGACTCACTCAGAGGGGAAGACGCCTGAGCTCGAATCCCCAAACAGGAATCTCTTTCTCTGGGCACCCTTCTACTCTTTATGCGTGCTCATGATTCCGCCCCTACCCAGTGCGCTCATCTGCATGTTCATTCGCGCTCTTCCCTGAGGAGCAGAGGAAGCCAGCCACTCCAGTGAGTGTGCACAGCGTGCGGAGGTGATCTCTAACCCTTACAGTTCAGACATAATCACCTTTGCAATGTAACGTGAATATCATTTGAATAATATTATTTTTTCTTGGCTTTTCTGAGACAAGGTCTTGCTGGCCTTGAACCCATTGTGTAGCCCAGGCTGTCCTCCAACTCGTGGCGATCCTCCTGCCTCAACCTCCTGAGTGCTGGGATGACAGGTGTGCGCCACTACAGCTGGCAGTTTTTTCTTTCTTTTTTTTCTTTTTCTCTTTTAATCTTCTTTTTGTCATTTTTTAAAAATAGTAATTACATGTGCACTCCCAAAGTAGGCAGTCTGTGGATTTTCACTGAGTGAATAGACCTATGTAGTCACACCCAGATAAGAGATGGACAAGGTGGCCAAGTGGTTAAGACAATGGGCTGCTAATCCACTGTGCTCTGCATTCAGGGCTCTGAGTCCCATTCCCACTGGGGTGCCCTTGCTACAGATGCCTATGGGTAAGCAAAACAGACAAAGCATGACCTTCATTTTGTATCCTTCATCACTGCAAAGGTCCTCTTAGATCCCAGGGCAAGTCCTGAGGTCTGCACAGGGGTGTGTGGACAGTGCGGGAAGTGGCTTTCTCCCAGCTGGTTGTACAGGGTTGATCAGTCCTGAGTGTACTGGGTCTCATCCCTTTGCAAGACTGAGGGCACCAAGGTAAACTTACGGGGGTACTCAGCTACCCCGGAAGACCGGAGCCATTGTCCTAAACCTGGGATCTCTGCATTCCAGGAGAGGTGGGCCCCACATCACAGAGACACCGTGGAGACATCCTTTTCTGGGAACAGAACCCTCCCTCAGCCATGAGGCTTCCAGAGCTAAGACACCGGGACTGAGGTAATAATCAACCCAACCCCAGGCCACAGGCTACTCCTTAAAAGTTGGCCTCCTGCCTTTGAGTGGGCCACTCTGTGCCCCTGTATCAGTGTCCCCTCCAGCTTCCTGCACTGGAGACCTTCCCTATCTTCCCTCTCTGATTAAAGCGCCTTTCTGTAAATTTGTGCTATAGCTTTAATTTCCATTTCTAGTAAAGCAAGGACCCACGCTCGCCGGAGACCCTGGAATGTCCATGTGTTCAAGCAGGCTGCGCCACTGAGCTCCAGAGTTAGGGTGTTTGTTAGGGTTTGGGGAACAGGCGTGGGTGATTGGGCACCGGCCGCTGAGTCAGTCTTCCCCACTCCCTTCCCTCCCGTGGACGTCGGGCTGGCTCGCAGCTGCAACTACAGTCGCGGCTGGGCTTGCCGGCGCCAGCTGCCACCCCCCACTCCACTTGCCTCTCTAGCACAAACTCAACTGTGATAGAAGGGCCCATGAATAACAGAGACGCCTGTGCTCTGGAAATTCCAGATTGAAGATTCCCCCCTAAGAGCCAGGGACAAAGCACAGTGCCCATGCTCCCCCTCCCCACCCCCATTCCTGGGGATTGAACCCAGGGCCTTTGTGCTAAACTACCTCCCAGGCCTTTTTTCATTTTTTAATTTTGAGACAAATTCTCACTAACTTAGTAAGTTGCCCAGGCTGGTCTGGAACTTGCGATTCGCCCGCCTCAGCCTCCCAGAGTGCTGTGATTACAGGCATGTGCCAACACACCCCACTTACTCTTTTCTTGGTGTTCTCAGTCCTGAAGGTGGATGGGATAGGTTAGGTAAATTTAAGCTAATAAACCATGTATGGCTAGGTTTTAGACACATTCCTTAGCCAGTCATGGTGGCATATGCCTATGTGATTACCACAGGTATATTCCAAGCTGAGCAGGGATCTGACCTGAAGTTTAGGGTAATACAGGAGACAGACACAAAATGAAGCCAGAGGTGCCAAGATTTATCTGCTTTTAGTTACCCACTGAGCACCCACAGGGCCAGCATGAAGTCCCTGTTGTAATATGTGTATGACCAAATCCAAAATAGCTGATAGCTTTACAAGAAGAGGAGATTAAGACACAGATAACACGCAGACCAAAAGCTCACTGAGGTGGGATAGGAGAAATTAAGACAGATAAAAAAGAGACAAGGAAAATCATAATTTTAAAAATGAAAACTGCATCTTCAAGACACAAGCCCAGATTAAATTTTTGTCTTTCTTTCTCTTCTCCCAGAACACAATAAGCCTGAGGAATTCCCTTCACCTACAAAAAGGTTTGGCTATTCCTTTTTTTTACTTTTGAATGGCCCCCTTTCAACTGTGAATAGACCACATTTTCAACTGTAAAACCAGCTTTCCCTGTAAGTGGCCATTCCCTTCCGTGGGGGAGTCATCCTGCGCCCCCCACCAAACCCAGACTGAGACTGTCAGTTCACAAACTCCACAGATTTCCACTGCCAAAAACGCAAATATTCCCAGTTCCAAACTGTAGTGCATTCCATTTCTCTGAATGCCTACACTCCCCTCCTAAGTATGGGCCAAAATTTCCACCTAAAAACCCTTCCCATGCCTCTTACTGATGCATCCTGAAAATGGTTTTTTGTTTGCTTGTTTGTTTGTTTTCCCTGCAACAGGAGTCAGCAACCCTCCAAACAATCCATGTTTAGGTGGATTAAATCCCTTATTTCAGCTTCAGGAACCTTCTCAGTCCCTGTCCTGGGACGTTTTCTCTTATCGAGCCAGGTGGGAGGTAAAAGAGGCACTGGGACTGTGGTTTTGGTAAATCCAGCCAAAGGTTTTTAACGTGTTCTTCCCTACTTCCCTCAACCCCTTGATCTCTGAAGCACAATTTGGCTCCTCTTTTTTTTCCTTCCCTTTTCTATCTCCCTATCCACAAATTTCTTCTTTTTTTTTTTTTTTTTTTTAATGTGGATACCGGGAGTAGAACTCAGGACCTCACACTTGCCAAGCAGGAGCTTATGCTGCTGAGCTATCTCACCGGCCCTACAAATTTCTTAACCTTAAATTTTTGGGTTTTTTTTTTCCCCCCTTCAGCAGTTGGAGGCTCCCAAGTCCCTAGAAAAAGTGCTTGCACATGAAAGCACCAAGGACAACAGTCAGCAGCTCCCTCTAACCAGAATGGCAAGGGGTTAAGAGGAATCCTCTGGGATGTGCAGTAGCCTCATTAGGTCACCCATCAGGTCAGTGTACCCCGTTCCTGGGTCAGGGGAACTAAAATTTGCTTACTGGGGAGACACATATAAGGATGGACTCATCCAGTGTGTGGAGCGGACTCTCCCCTGCTCCCAGCATAGGAAACCTGGTCCTGAGACACAGGGGAGAGGACCAGCCTTTGGGCACACGCAAGGAGACAATCTCTACATCACACACATCTTTGTTTCCCAGACACTTTCAAAGAAAGGAGGACCTCTAAACTGCTCTTGTAATTCTCTCTTTCTCTTGAAACCAAAGGGCCTAAACTCATTGCACATGATGCCGGGGCTCCCCTTTTTGGGTGGCTAGGAACATTCCCTAAGCCATGCAGATTCAACTAGTCATTCAGGTGACCTTCCAGCCCCCCTGTCATGCATTACTAAATTTGTTTCTGTGTTTTCTCTATCCTTTGCCATACAACTCATACAGCAAGTCAGGGATAGGCATGGCACACTCCTGAAATCCCAGCACTCAGGAGGCTGAGGCAGCAGGATCGCTATGAGTTCGAGGCCAGCCTGGACTACATAGTGAGACCCTGTTTCAAAACAACAAGTATATAGATGGCAACCCTCAGGACCCCTCCTGTCCCTCAGGATCTATTCCCCATTCCTATTCCCTATTCCTATTCCCCAATAAATTTTTCTATTCTTAAAAATAAGAGTGTGTGTGTGTGTATATATATATTTAAGACTGCTTCATGCTGGACATGGTGGCACACACCTCTAATTCCAGCATGTTGGAGGCAGAGGTAGGAGGATCACCTGGGCTGTATAGTAAATTCCAGGCCAGCATGGACAACATAGTGAGACCCTGTTTCATAAAAGAAAATATTACTCCCTTAAATTGAGTAAGAGTTAAATTTCTAATATATAATTTTTTAAAAATTATATTCTTGAAAAGTTTCCCCTAAGTGGGGGCCCTTAGGCCTGAGGAACTACCCAATAAAACTCCTGTGGCTGAAAAAGCAGCTGCTGGAACCAATTTGCCTGTTTTCTCCACTGATGGCTGGCTTCTCGTTTCTCCCCAGAGTCTAATTGAGCCCCACTCCAACAAATGTTATTAAAAGAATTATTATATATACAATTACATTGGTGATAATTAAAAAGTTAAGTGTTCTATGTTTTCTAATTTTCTATGTCTAAAGCAATAAGGCCCCTCCTGTCATTTCACACTATGTGGAGGGTGAGTGTTGAGACAGGGTCTCACTATTTTTGTTTTGTTTTGTTTGTTTTGTTTTGTTTTGTTGAGACAGGTTCTTGCTATGTAGTTTAGGCTGGGCTTGAACTCACTATGTGGCTCAGACTTGTCTCAAATTTGTGATGATCCTCCCACCTCAGCCTCCCAAGTGCTGGGATTATAGGCATGCACCACCCTGCCTAACTTTTTTTTTTTAGGATCTCACTATGGAGTCTAGGCTAGCCTTGAATTTGTGATCCTCCTGTCTCAGCCTCCTATGTGCAGGTAGTTCTGTTAGAAACAAAGGATCTGACTGAGTCACTCCCTGCCCCCCATCTAACCCTAAGCAGCACCCAATGGTTAGTCCTGCTTCTATTGTCCTTTAGTTTTTGGTCTCTTTTTTTTTTTTTCCTTTTTTCTTTTTTGGTACCAGGAGTCAAACTCAGGGCCTTGTGCTTGCCAGGCAGATGCCATGCCACTGAGCTACATCCCTGGGCCTTCCTTTATCCCAAGACAGGTGCAAAATGAAATAACAAAAGCCTAGAGCTTGCTATGCCCTACATGGCTGAACATTGTTACCAAGAGATTCAGCAGGAGCCACCTGAAGCCAGAGGTGTGTGGCCTTCGAACTCTGAAAACCTGAGTTATCAACCTCCTCCCGTGCTCTTCAGTAAACGTAACTACTTACTACTGGGTGTCCACGCTGCAGTTTTTCCTCTTCGTACACAAGAACCCAGACTGTTACCGGCCCATTCAACTGTAACCCTGGGATTGCAGCCATGAGCCACTACATGTGGCCCAGGACTCTGTTTGAAGCAAAGGGCTCAGATCAATGATTTCAAATCAGAATGTTAGGTAAATGTCCCATAATTTTTATTAGAGTAGATGTCCCCATGTTGCAACTTCAACAATACTGACTTTGAATAAACATCTCTTACACTGGCATTGAGCACCTCACATGCTCCACACACACCAAGCGGGCCCAGCTGCCCAGGCTCCTTTTCAGCAGCTGTCTCTCGTGGGGACCAGGGAAGGCCTACCTGTCATTATGGTTCTTGCACCACCTCTTGGGTTTTCTTGGACTCCAACTGGGTGTCTAAAGTCAACGCAGTACAATTCTAACCCTAAGTACCTGGGGTTGTAAAGGAGAGTGTAAATGTAAAGAAAATCTTAAAACTTTTAAATCTTATAAGTCCGCCACTGTATTCAAGGACAGGAAAGACAGACACAGACTGCTCCCATAATTAAAAAATGGCAAAACTCAGCTAGCCTTGGCATTCCAATGCCAGCTGCAGCACATAAGATAAATGTAGCTCATGCAGCGTGCATCTTGTGCTAACCCGTTCCAAGGTTTCAAGGAGTTATCACTCTCAGACAGCTCAGCTCAGTCTAAGATAGCGATTGATTCTTCCAGCTCACCCTAGCCTTGACCTCTCTGTTAATAAGATAAAAAGCCCCCAATTAACTTGCCTGAACCAAACTTGCCTAGCAACATATGACAAGACAATATGTAGCCAACTATAGGATATCCTGTTATCAGCCTTTTGCATTTGCTGCTAACAACCTATATAAGTGACTGTTTAACCCCAAGATGAGGCTGGTGATTTGGCCCTCTGTGTCCCCCAGCCCGCTGGTGTAAATAAAGCTTGCCTTCTAAGTTCCTCGGTCTTCCATCTGGCTCAGTCCCGCTTTTCCACAACATTTCTTGGGGGCTCGTCCGGGATACATCATGCCAACCATTTTGGTCACTGATGGAAGCCTGCTGATTGGGCAGGGACTCACTCTCTGACTTGTGGATGAGATGGCACGCCCTCTGATCTTTTTCTCAGAGTCTCCTCAGCAGTCCAGGAGTGGGAGCCCCTGCACAACAGCAGTGACTTCATTGGACCCTAAGAGGACACAACACAATAAGGCAGGGCCCATAGACAAGGTAGGACCCCTGGGACGTACCTCAGTTTAGCCTGTCAGTTTCAGTTTCAGCTTGTCTGTTCCATCCCCTTTGAGGATAAAGAGGAGTCCTGATCAACCCCCAAAGCCTGTGCTACCAGCCTGTGTTAGTCAGAACAGTCAGCTTCTGTTTTGGATTCAGTTAGATTTCACCCTGGGGTTGGGGGGGGGGGAATGTATTAACCTCTGAATGCCTCCTGAATGGTTGAGTGAATGTCTATAATGGATGATGTAAGCAATAGGTCGTTTTGTCTGTGTTCCACAGAGAAGGCCCCCATTGGGTGCACAGATCTATGGAGCCTGATTGGGTCAGATTTTTGCAGTTCTGTATATCTCATCTAATTGGGCTAAAAGGCTACTCAGCCTCTGTAATAGGGGTCTTACCTGGTGTGGGGTTTATATGCATGCACCTACTGCCTGGACGGACCTGTGTCACTGCGAGAGGAGCAGCCAGAACCAATGAGCCTGTGGTCTTTCTCTCTGAGAAAGGCACCCCTGCCTTTGTCTGTTGTGACTCTGTTCAAGGGCTCACAAACACACACTATAGGGAGCCAATCAGTAGGCATGGGTAAAAGCCAGAGTAGAATAACCCCCTCTTAAGTGTATGCTGAAATATTTCAAGAAAGGCTTTGTGAAAGACTTCAGAGTATGCCTAAAGCCAAAAGACCTCAGCACTTTCCGTGAAACTGAATGGCCACACCTATGCCCTGCTTGGCTGCCAGAAGGCATTCTGAACATAGAAATTGTCCACCAGGTTTGGAAGCTGATTGCCAAGCCTAATCCAGAAAGCTGTTCTAATTAATTCCCCTATATTGACTGCTGGCTGAGTTTATGTCAGAATCTACCACCCTGGCTCTGAGCCTGTGCCTGCACCTGCCAGGAAAAGGGAATTCTCTTGGTAATAAAAACAGAGACTCCAAATTCCCTAGACAAACGAAGACCCAGAAGTCTAAAAAGATTTCTCCCATCCTGCCTGATAATTCTGAGGAGGACTTTCCCCTGCCTTACATGGGTGACAACCTGAACCTGCCAAGGCCTCTGCCACCCCCAGAAGCAGCTCCCAGGCAGCCACCAGCCAGCCACCCAAGCTCTGGGCTTGGCACTGCATTGCAGCTACCAATTGCGCAACCCTTGATCCCACCTAGTTCCCTGCTGGCCGCTCTGCAAGATTCTACAGCTCCGTCTGTGCCATCTGCACTTCCTGCACTGCAGCCAGCTCCTTCTCTGTTGTTGGCACTTCCCGCACTGCAGCTAGCTCTGTCTCTGCCACCTGCACCATGTGCGACACAAACTGTTTCATCTCTGCCACCTGTGTCACTCCCGACACAGCCCATTCCATCTTTGCCACCTGAGCCGCTCCTGACACAGCCTAGTCCTCAAGAGCCCCCTGAGTCAGCCCCATCTGCCACTGGATCCACTGGGCACATCTCCAGATGCCTCTCCAGGGATATCCTGGTGGTCAAAAGAGACCAACTCAGCAACCTGCCCTATACTACCAACCTTTCAGCTCCACTGACCTCCTTAACTGGAAGCATCACACTCCTTCTTACTCGGAAAAGCCCCAAGCCATGATCAATCTCCTGACTTTGATCTTCCGGACACATCAGCCCACCTGGGAAGATTGCCAACAAATTCTCTTGACCCTCTTCAGCACTGAAGAGTGCACTCATATTTTTGAAGGGGGATGAACCAAAGGCTAGAATTCCAGACACTGCTACTGACCCTGTCTCTTGGGTAAACACTGCCTTCCCTCCCACCTGTCCAGACCGGGACTTCAATACTGCAGAGGGCCTCGCTGCTTTGAAACCGTACCATGAGGCTCTTCTGGCAGGATAAAGGAGGGAGGAAAAAAGGCCTATTAGCATGTCCAAGATTGCTGAAATCACCTAAGAACCTAATGAAAGCTCTGCTAAATTTTATGAGAGATTATGTGAAGCATACTGAACCCTATGCTTTGACCCTAGGGCCCCAGCAAATCAGCAGATGATAAATTCAGTCTTTGTGACACAGTGTGCTCCTGACATCTGCAGGAAGATTCAGAAAATTGATGGGTTTTCCAGCATGAATGCCTCCCAGCTGCTTCAGATAGCCTAGAAGTTTTTGTAAATCGAGAACAAGAAGAAAAAAGAGAGCATAAACATCACCAGACTGCTCTTTTGGTGGTGATTAGAGGGAAGCCACTCAGAGAAACCCCAGGTGAGTCAGCCTCATTATCAAAACAAAGACAACAAAGCCCCACAGGGTTCCCGATTCCAAACAAGTGGTCGTCCCTACACCTTGGCTCCAAACCAGTGTGCCTGATGCAAGCAACTGGGATGTAGGAAAGACAAATGTCCCCTCTGCCTAAAAGATCAACATGTTCCCAAAGAACCAAGCCTGACACAGTCTGACGCCCTGCTCCCACTTTTCAACAACAATGAATAGGCCAGACCGGGCTCTATAAGATTAGGCCCTTGGGAGCCCACTGTCACTGCTACAATTGGAAAACCGATGACTTTCATGGTGGGCCTTGGGGCAGAACATTCTGCTGTGACTCAGCCCATTGCTCCTTTGACCTCCTGGAAGATCCAAGTGGTTGGTGCCATGGGGACCCCCACTGAGAAAAAGTTCTGCCAGAGCAGAACCTGTGAGATTGTTGGACAATTGTGTCAAACATGAATTCCTGTACATTCCTGAATGCCCTATTCCTCTCTTGAGAGGGGACCTCCTCTCAAAACTAGGGGCGACTATTTCCTTTGCCCCAAACCAGCCAGCATCTCTCATGCTTAAGCCTGTGGCTCCAGACTTGATACTGACTTTGTGCCCCAAGAAGAAGAATGGAGGATATATCAGGCACAAAAACCCAGAGACTATAATCCTGAGAGTTTAGAAACCATGTTTCCAGATGTGTGGGCAGAAGACTCACCACTAGGGCTAGCCATTAACCATGCCCTTCTGATAATTGAGCTCAAGCCAAGTTTCACTCCTGTTGTCCTCAAGCAATAGCTGATGTCATGAGAAACTCGCCTTGGGATTCTGCCCCACATCTGCAGATTAAAGCAGGCAGGAATTCTAATAGACTGCCAGTCATCATGGAACACTCCCCTGCTCCCAGTAAAGAAGCCAAATGATGACTTCTGCCTAGTGCATGATCTCCATGTCATCAATGCAGCCACTGTGACTTTACATCCAAAGGTCCCTACCTGTACACTCTCCTGAGCCTGCTCCCTCCCAATGCTGCCTGGTTCACCTGCTTGGACTTGAAGGATGCTTTCTTCTGCATGTGAGTAGCTCTTGCTAGCCAGCCTTTATTTGAATTTGAATGGGAGGACCCTGACACAGGGCAAAAGTGACAACTTACATGGACTCACCTTCCACAGAGTTTTAGGAATTCTCCCACACTGAGGAAGCTCTAGCAACAGACCTGGCCAAGTTCACTCACAAAAGACATAACTGCATGGTTCTGCGATATGTCAACAATATTCTAATTGGGAGTGCTACAAAGAAAGATTGCTGGGAGGGAACTAAGGCCCTCCTCTGCCACCTGCTGGCCACTGGCTATAAAGTCTCTTGGAAAAAGGCTCAAATCTGTAAACAGAAAGTCAGGTATTTAGGATTTGACTTAAAACAGGGGCTCCAGAGTTTAGGCCCAGAGAGAAAAGAAGTCATCTGCTCCATTCTGTGGCCTGATTGCAAAAGGGAACTCAGAGAATTCCTTGGAGCAGCCAGATTTTGTAGGTTATGGATACCTGGGTTTACTGAAAAGGCGAGGCCACTCTACAATATGCTAAAGAAACCCACAACAGAAAGAGAGATAATTAATTGGACTTTAGAAGAAACTGAAGCCTTCAAACAGGTCAAGAGGGCTTTAGCGTCAGCTCCAGCTTTAGGAATCCCAGATGTGACCTGCCCATTCAACCTGTTCATTGATGAAAGGTAACATGTTGCTTCAGGAGTCCTCATTCAAATAGTGGGACCCTAGGAAAGGCCAGTTGCTTACCTATCTAAGACCCTGGACTCAGGATCAAAAGAATGGCCTCCTTGTTTGTGGATGCTTGCTGCTAACCCTTTTGGTTAAGGAGACAGACAAATTGACCTTGGGACAGAACTTGACTGTTCAGGTGCCTCACACTGTTCTTGAGCTCCTCAACAGCTGGGAACACTGTTGGCTCTCCAACAGCCTCATCACCCAGTACCGGGGACTGCTTGTTGGAAATCCCCAACTCACTTTCCAGCCAGTTAAAACTCTGAACCCAGCCACCTATTTGCCCACAGAGCTCGGACAGCCAGACCATGACTGCCTTATGCTGACAGATGAGCTCTTTGCCAGTTGGTTTGATCTTAAAATGGAGCCTTTAGCATATGCTGAGTACACCCTGTTCACAGATGGAAGTAGCTCTGTTAAAAATGGACAACGTAGGGTTGGTTATGCTGTTGTCACCACCGAAAAAGTGCTTCTAGCAGGGCCTCTTCCCCAAAACTGGTCCTCTCAATGAGCTGAACTCTGGGCACTCACACAGGCCCTCACATGGGCAAAAGACAAAAAGGTAAATATATATACAGATTCCAGATATGCCTTTGCCACAATTCATGTTCATGGGATGCTGTACAAGGAGTGTGGCCTTCTGACAGCCAAAGGAAAACAAATTAAAAATAAAGATGAAATTCCACAGCTTCTGGCTGCTATATGGAAACCCAAAAAGTGGCTGTCATACATTGCAAGGGACATCAAAAGATAAAAGACACCATGACCCTTGGAAACCAGAAGGCAGGCAAGGCAGCCAAACTGGCTGCTGAAGGCTCAACATGGGGAGACAATGATTTAGTTCAAAACTTAGAGACACACGTGAGGTCCCACCAAAGACTGTCCTCAGCCTGCACTGAGGTCCCCTCCGCTATACTGAAGAAGAAATAAAAGGGGCTCAACAGGAAGGAGCAAATGCAGGTCCAAATGGAGTCTGGGCTCTGCTGGATTATCAAGTGATCATACCAAAGGAGTTAGCCTACTCCTGGGTAAAACGTCATCATGACATCACCCATGGAGGTAAGACCACTATGGCCCAACTTCTGAGCCGCTATTATTATATCCAAAAATTGATATCAATTTGTGCAGCTGTCAGCCAGAGATGCCAAATTTATGCAAAGACTGAAGCCTCAATGGGCCCACAGCCACCACCTGGAATTCAACATCTCCTTTTAAGGACCTCCAAGTAGATTTTACTGAAGTTATGCCACGTCAAGGATACAAGTACTTACTGGTCCTTGTATGTACTTATTCTGGTGGCCAGAGGCATTCCCCACTAGGACTGAAAAGGCCTCTGAAGTACGCGGAGTGCCTAGGAGAAATTATTCCTAGATATGGACTGCCCTGACTGTAGGAAACGACAATGGGCCATCATTTGTAGCAGAAATGACTCAGAAACTAGCCAAGGAACTGAAAATCAAATGGAACCTTCACACTGCCTATAGGCCTCAAAGTTCTGGTAAAGTAGAATGGATGAACCAGACCCTAAAGACAATACTAACTGGGGCCGGTGAGATGGCTCAGCGGCTTAAGCGCCTGCCCGGCAAGTGCGAGGGCCCGAGTTCGACTCCCAGAACCCCCATACGAAAAAGGGGCCGGTGATATCGCTCAGCGGCACGGGCGCCTCCTGGTGCGCGAGGTCCTGAGGTCGACCCCCTGGTACCCACCAAAAAAAAAAAAAAAAAAAAGACAATACTAACTAAATATCACCAAGAGACTCAGGCACCATAGATAGATTTGCTACCCATGGCCCTCCTGAAGGTCAGTACACTACCAGAACCCACTGGATACACCCCTTTTGCAGTCCTGTTTAGGAGACCCCCACCTTTAATAAAGGGCCTTCAGAAAGACTTATGCCAGTTGGGAAATATCACCTTGCAGGAGCAACTTATTCAGTTAGGAAAAACTTTCTCTCAGATACATAAAAACATAGCAGAAAGGGCACCTCTTCCCACTGATACCCCGGCTCATACCCATAGCCTGGGTGACGTGGTCTGGGTTAAAGATTGGAAAAAACACCCCCTGACTCGGGGGTGGGGGGGCCCATCTAATTATTTTGACCACTCCCACAGCAGTAAAAGTAGCAGAGATCCATCCCTGGATTCATCATTCTGGGATCAAGAAGGCCCACCCAGATGAGTCGGCCCCACTGAAGACCACCCTGAAGAGACAACACACTCGAAGCCCTGCTCTCGTCACCCCTGGAAGCTGATGAGTCAATGCATGGCTGAAGACTGAAGGGACATCGTACACTGGAATATCTGTACCCTCAGTGTACTGTTATTCTGTTGAATTCTTAGTCTTTTTCCTCCCATTAGTCTTGGTATTTGCTGTTGTATTTTGGACTGTGTTTCCAGAGGATTGGGGAATTCCACAGAAGATTACCTTTGTTCTTTTCTATCTTGTTGTAGTTATTGGACTAAGCACCCTTAACTGTTTAAAATGATTCTCCTATGGATAATATGCTTAAATATCCTAGAGACATATGGCAATTCAGGACATTGGGAATTCAAAATTCAAATTTATGGTTTGAGCCCTGTCATAACTCCTTTTTTTTGGGGGGGTACCAGGAATCGAATTCACAACCTCGCGCTTGCCAGGAAGGCGCTGTGCCTCTGAGCTATATCCCCAGCCCCTGTCATAATTCTTAATCAGACAAAATGGGACCACTCTCAGCCTAAAGTATAACTTTATTTTGATGCATGTCCAGTTCAGGCTGGCACTCCAGATTGGGAAAATTGACGCTAATCTTCAGGATGTGGAGGATTAAATTGGGAACTAGAATATTGCTCTAATAATAAGTATGTCTGTCCTTTCTCATCTACATTCTGTCTGATATGGGACTGTGTCATAGATGCGAGGATCTACAAACAGACTTCTAACTCAGCTCCCCTCTAGTCCAACCTGACTACGGGGAACTTGTAACCCCTTACAGTACACTATTCCAGATCCTTCCCATTGAGACTGGTCATCAGGTTGTCACATAAGAGTCCAGGTGGATGGGTGGGGACAAAACCCATGGCTTGTTTTAAAAATCATAAAAGTCTGGGTACTCCCATCACCCCCATCCTGGATTTAAATTCCTTCCCCCAAACCACCACTGTTCCCATTGGCTCCTGCACCAGTTACAAATCACACAAGACCTCCAACTCCTGACCTCCTGCACCTGGTTAATGGCACCCATCAGGTCCTCCAAGCTGTAAACCCAGAATTGGGTAATGACTGTTGTGTTCCCCTTTCAGTCCTTTCCTATTGAGCTCTAGGTCTAACCCAGAATGATTCTAAACTCAATTCTACTGGTGCCCCAGACCACTTACTCCAGTCTCATCCCATGATAGTGTGGGGAAACACCTCTTGCTTCCTGGGTAACCCTAAGGGCAAAAATGTCTCTGCTGACTGTATAGATGTTTTAAGTGTTACTTCAGGGTCCCTGGCAGCTCCCCATGGAACTTTCTTTCTTTGTTTCAATGGGGTTCAGCAAGTGTTTAATAATGCTACAATGAGTCTGTGTGCACTGGCTTTTCTGGTACCTGACCTCTCTGTTCGGCCAACGAGGCCCTGCAAATGCCCATCAGTCACATCAAAAGCATGACCCCATAGTACTGCCCATTCTAGCTGGCATAGCAATAGCAGGAAGTTCAACCCTTAGTGCCATGGCCATGGGTATAAGCCAACAGTAATACTCACAGTTAGGTGCCCAGATAGCAGGAGATTTTGCCAACATAAAAACCTCAATAGACACGCTGCAAGACCAAATAGATTCTTTGGCTGTAGTTGGTCTCCAAAATCACAGAGCTTTAGATCTACCTGACAGCCCAGTATGGGGCACTTGTCTTTTTCTGGAAGACGAAAGCTGTTACTATGTCAACAAGTCAGGGATAGTAGGAGAAAACTCCCGTCAGCTGTGGGAGCACCTCCAACACAGGACTCAATATACGATGGGAGGCTCCTCCTGGTGGGGATCCCTGGATTTCCTCCCCTCGTGGGCGGGAGCCCATGAGCCCAATAGCCCTCCTATCAGTTCTTCTTTTAGGCCCATGTGTGATTCAATTACTGACTCGCTTTCTGTCTAAATGATTTGAGGCTTTACATCATCAGCTTCTTTTAAAAGCCACTTCCTCCTATCCACTTCTTAAAACTGGGGAAGAGGAGTCCTCCCTGTAATATGAAAAGCAGGGGGGCCGGTGAGGTAGCTCAGCGGCATAAGCACCTGCCTGGCAAGCATGAGGTCCTGAGTTCGACTCCCGGTACCCACATACGAAAAAAGGGACGGTGATATCACTCAGTGGCACAGGTGCCTGCTGGTGAGCAAGGTCCTGAGTTCGACCCCTGGTACCCACAAAAAAAGAAAAAAAAGAAAAGGGGAGAATGAAAAGGGATTGTAAATGTAAAGGAAATCTTAAAATTTTTAAAACTTATAAGTCTGCCACTGTATTCAAGGATGGAAAAGACAGACATGGACTGCTCCCATAATTAGAAAGTGGCAAAATTCAGCTAGCCTGGGCATTCCAACGCCAGCTGCAGCGTGTAAGATAAGTGTAGCTCATACAAAGTGCATCTTGTTGTGCTAACCCGTTCCAAGGTTTCAGGGAGTTATCATTCTGAGACAGCTCGGCTCAGTCTAGGACAGTGATTGATTCCTCCTGCTCACCCTAGTCCTGAACTCCCTGTTACAGGATAGAAAGCCCCAACTAACTTGCCTGAACCAAACCTGCCTAGCAACATATGACGAGACAATATGTAGCCAACTATAGAGTATCCTGTTATCAGCCTTTTGTATTTACTGCTAACAACCTATATAAGTGACTGTTTAACCCCAAGACAAGGCTGGTGATTTGGACCTCCGTGTCCCCCAGCCCGCTGCTGTAAATAAACCTTGCCTTCTAAGTTCCTCAGTGCTAAGTGCCTTCCGTCTGGCTCACTCCTGCTTTTCCACCATAGGATTAGGATAGACCTCACAGGTTTAGGGGCTCAGTCCCACAAAGTGCCCTACTTCAGGCACCAGTCACAAGTCTCAGGATGTCACTTGTCCTTCAGACCAACCATCTAGAAGTCAAGGTTTCCACAAACCTCTTCCTCAAGTTTAATCATTCTTAAGAACGACTTGCAGAGCTCAGGAAAGCTTTCTGTCTACTGTTACTGGATTACAACAAAGGATACAACAGAGGAACGGCCGAATGGAGCGCACATGCAAGTACAGGTTAAGACACGCAGCAGGAGATTGGAGCTCCCGTGCCCTCCTAGGAGCCCCCCGCCCCACTCAGTGCATCCAGCAGCTGGACAGCCTCGGCTCTGCTTGCAGAGGGGTCTAACGGAGGCTCCACTTCCCGAGTAAGAGTGGTTAAAGCATTGGCTGGAGGCCCAGGTGGGGCTGCAAGTTCCAACCTCTGATCTCGTTGGTTCCTCCAGAACCAGCCCTATCCTGGAGCTCTCATGAACTCAGGTGTGGTTGAAAGCACTTTTCATAAATTACAAAAGACACTCCTCTTAGCTCTAGGACTTACAAAATTCCAAGGGTTTTAAGAGTTTTGTCCCAGGGGACAAAGACCAAATACATATTTCTTATTATATCACGCTGGTATTGAAAAGCTTCTGGTTTCCTTTTAACTTTGACTTTCCACGAAGGAGGTTTTGTGTTTGTTTTTTTGGTTTGTTTCTTAAGACAGGGTTCGCTATGTTGCCCAGACCAGTCCTAAACCCCTGGCCTCACGTGATCTTTCTGTCACAGTGTCTCAAGTAGCGTGGTTACTGGCACAGCATGCCCGGCCCTAGGGACATTACATTTTAATTGTGATTCCCTCTCCCAGCTTTTCAGCTCACCTGGTACACAAACAATGCTCCAGAGAAGGCATCTTTGAGGGGCAAAATATGGCTCCTTACTATGTGGGGGTTTTTGTTCTGTTTTTTGGGCTAGGGATGGAACCTAGAGCATGGTGCATACTGGGCACATGCTCTACCACTGTGCTACACCCCTGGTGCAACACTATGTGCATTTTCTGGAAACTATCAAGGACTTTTTTTTTGGTTTTGAGACAGGGTCTTGCTATGCAGTTCAGGCTGCTCTTGAATTCACTATGCAACCCAGGCTGACCTCAAACTCATGGCAATCTCTCTGCCTCAGCCTCCTGAGTGCTGGGATTACAGGCATGCACCACAACACCCAGTTCATTAACAAGCATTTTGCACTGTAAATCATTGATAACCACTTTGTATACATATGGCGTAATATCATTCAGCCTTAAAGAAGAAGGAAACTCTGACATTTGCTCCAACCTGGGTGAATGATGAGGACATTAGGCTAAGTGAAATAAGTTAATCAGAAAAGGTCAAATAGCATATGATTCCACTGATATGAGGGCCCTATTATAAGCAATTGATTGAGAAAGAGAGTGGTTGCCAGAGGCTGAGAGAGAAGGAATGGTGAGTTCAGGTTTAATGGTACAGAGTCTCAGTTACGCTTGATGAAGAGTTCTGAAGATGGAAGGTGGTGATGGTAATGTACTTAATGGCACTGAACTGTACAATTAAGAATGGATGGGATTTTTTTTTTTTCAGTACTGGGGATTGAACCCATGGCCCTCATTCAGAGCTATAACCCAGGCCCTTTTTTTGTGTGTGTGGGTACCAGGGGTCAACCTCAGGACCTTGCGCTTGCCAGCAAGCGCTTGTGCCGCTGAGCGATATCACTGGCCCTTTTTTCCTTTGTGTGGGTACCAGGAGTCAAACTCAGGACCTCGCGCTTGCCAGGCAGGCGCTTATGCCGCTGAGCTATGTCACCGGCCCCAGGCCCTTTATTTAAAGTTGCCCAGGTTGGGCTTAAACTTGTGATGCTCCTACCTCAGCCTCCTGGAGTGCTGGGATTATAGTTATGCACTACTGTCTTAGTTACTTTCTTGTTCCTGGGACAAAATTCCAACAAGTTAAAGGAGGAGAGGTTTACTTAGCTCACAGTTTGTAGAAGTTTCAATCCATAGTCAGCTGGCTCCAAGGCAGGGCGGCAGGCAGAGGGGCATCAGAGAGGAGAAAGAGCTGAGGGCAGGATGGAAGCAGCAACATCCGTCAAGGGAGGAGGAAGGATAGATCCAGACTTCGCCCCAGCGACCCGCCTCTTCCCACCAGGCTTCACCTCCCAACATCAAACAGTTCTACACTTGTCAGTGGGTTAATCCATATCATATCCACGGTCCAGTCACCTCCCCAAGCACAGGAAGCTTTGGGAGACATCCAGATATAAACCCTCACAATTACTATGCCCAGCTAAATTGGTGAGTTGTATTTTTTTTTTAGCCACAATCTTAAAAGATCCAATTGTGAAGGCAACTGACATTCATGAAATAAACAGAAAGCAATGTAAGATGACAGGTAATGAAGTACAGTAAGCCTCCAACTTATAGACGAGTTCTGCTCATAAGTCAGATTCACTCGTAAGTCTGACAAAGTGAGTCTTACACATCTTTGACACAAATACACAATGTATGTTGCGTTGCACTTCCTAGCAGTCCCCTCCATAGCACCACTGCTTTTCCTCTTGCTCCCAGCTATCCTGGCTCTGAGCACTGTAATACTGTACACTGCCGCACTGTGCAGCAAGCGCACAGCAGCCCAACGGTGACAATGTCCGGCAGACACATGAGCTACTTCTGCAATTTGTTGGCATCTATGAGTGTTTGTAACACGAGGCCCGTTAGTATTGGTGAACATTCTCATCTCGAATGTTCGTAAGTCAGGGACTTACTGTACTCAGCTTGGAAGTGCCATTTTGTGCTTAGAGAACAGATGGCGCAGTATTAGTTGATTCATGAGACAGATTTGAAGTAGGGGTAAGAACTGGATTGGACCACAGCAGGTGTGGGCATGTTCCTGTGGTCCCCACTACTCTAGAGACTGAAGTGAGAGGGTCACATGAGCCCAGGAGTTTGGGAACAGCTGGGGCAACTGAGCAAAATCCTGCTCCAAGAAGAAGAGGACGAGGAAGAAGGCTGGGTGTGGTGGCACCTGCCTGCAATCCCCGCAGTCTGGTAGGCCAAGTCAAGAAGATTAAAAGGTCAAGCCCAGCCTGGGCAACCTGGTGACTTAGCAAGACCCTGCCTCAAAATAAAAAATTTAAAAAGGGTAGGACATAGATCAGTGTAAAGGCTGTAGGCTCAATTCCCATTGCAAAAAGGAGGAGGATGGGGGAGGAGGAGCCTAGGATATAGCTCAGTGATATTGCACAAGCTTAGTATGCTCAAGCCCTGCATTTGATCCCCAGCACCCCCCGAAAAAAAGGAAGTTGAGTTGGATCTTGAAAGAATGTTGTCAGGCCCATCTTCAGAAATCTTTCGTCTTCTATTTTATTTTATTTATTTTATTTATTTTATGTGGGTACCAGGAGTCAACCTCAGGACCTCACGCTTAGCAAGCGCTTGTGCCGCTGAGCAATATCACCGGCCCTTTTTTCCTTTATGTGGGTACCGGGAGTTGAACTCAGGGCCTCGCGCTTGCCAGGCAGGTGCTTATGCCACTGAGCTCTCTCACTGGCCCCTTCTCTTCTATTTTAATAAAATAATTTGTGCGCTATTTATTTTTTAGAACCACTTTCGGTGCAATTATTGAAAAAGGTATTTAGTTAGGATAGCTTAGTTAGGCAGTTCCCTTCCCCTGGCAAGGTTCCTAAAATATCTTTAAAAATGTGTCACTTTGTAATGAGAATTTTGGGAGTAATTGTCTGCTGAAGTGGTAGACGTCTAGAGGCCTTAAATATAAAATTGGCTAGGGCTGGAGATATAGTTCAGTGGCACAGTGCCTGCCTGGCAAGCGCAAGGTCCTGAGTTTGATTCCTGGTACCAATAAATAAATAAATATAAAATTGGCTAATACAGCTCGTTATAATAAACACAGTCACTGCGGGGGGTGGCGCACAGCTATAATCCCAGCACTCGGGAGGCAGAGGCAGGAGGATGGCTGTGAGTTTGAGGCCATCCTGAGCTACATAGTGAGTTCAAGGCCAGCCTGAACTACATAGGGAGACCCTGTCTCAAAACAAACAAACAAACAAAAATGCAGCCATCCCTCTGTACCCAGAGGGAGTGGGTGAAGGACCACTGAAGATCCCAAACTCTGCGGACGCTCAAGTCCCTTGTATAAAACAGCATAGTATTTACACAGAACCTATAGGCATCCTCCCAAAGACTTTAAATTACCTTGTTAATACCTAATACCATGTATATGCCATGCAAATAGTTGTCGTAACAAAGGACACGAGTCTGAGACCACTAGACAGGCTTCTGTGAAGGCAATGAAGCACAAGATTTCATATACCTGGGTGCAGGCAGACGGAGGGCCAAAAGACCGTCTGTGGGGACAAAGAAAAGCAGGGCTTTTTATAGGGCTTGGAAAGGAGGGTCAAGTGAGGAGATCAGGACAGGTATCCTGTCAGGGGCTCAGGCAAGGGACATCATGTGAGGAGGTCTGAGCAAACATCAGTAGTCAAAATTCTCAGAGCGCCTAGGGCAAAAGTATGGATGTTGTCAGATGTCCTGGTGCTGGGAAGATTCCATGCTCTGCCTTATCTCTTCTTTACGACGTCCTGTCCTGAGTTTGCTGATGGCAGCACTTGTGCTGGGGGCTGCAGTTTTGCTGAGAACAATATGGCTGCTGAAAAACAGGTTGGGTGATGGGAAAGTCATGACAGAGTCAAGGCTGACAGTTGTTATACTGTATTGTTTAAGGAATAATGACAAAAAATACTGTATATGTTTAGTACAGATACCTTTTTTTTTTCAAGTATTTTCAATCTGCAGTTAGTTGAATCCAAGGGATGTGCAATCTACAGATATGGAAATCTGACTATAGTTTTAATTTAGAGCTGTCAGGGACAGAAAACTTATCCTCTTTCCTCTGGGGTTGAGCATCTTGGGGTCTGTGGATTAAAATAACAAAAGACAGATAAACAAAACCACATACAATTTTTATTAATACTATGGGGAATTCACAGACAAGTGAAACTCAAAAAAGTGGTGGTACTTGGGGGTTTTATGCCCTTTGAGTACAGGAAGGAAGTTTTGGTCACAAAGGGATGACAAACTGTGGGAAGTGACTGGGAAGCAATGGAAAGACTATTTTAGTAAGGTCTGTTATGCAATTCATCTTGGTGCTAGCTCCTCATCTTTTTGGCTAAGAGTGGTCCTTCTTTCCCTAGTATGGAGAGAGGACTGAGGGGGGAACACTTTTCTCAAAGAGAAATTTATTCCCAGGGATGGGGTACGACTTAGTGGTGGACCATTTGTCTAGCATGTGCAAGGCCCTGGGTTTGATCCTCAGCACCATAAAAAAGGAAAAAGGTAGAAAAATATACTCTTTGTTTTTAGGCAGACAAGGCAGGGGGCAGAGAACTTTTCCTGCATCTGCTGATCTCGATTGTCTCTACCTCAAAATGTTCCTAATGCCAAAGTGGTGTATTTTGAAGTGTCACATCTGATCCTCACAAGGGCAAAGGGGGTTGATTGGAACTTAGATGACTGGGGTGTTACTTATGCCTTACACCAGCCCTATATCCTTCCTCAGCATCACATTCTTCTTGGTAAAACCAGGACCGGATCAGGTGACCTGACACAGGGATGGGTGTGGAGGACCACCATGTCACCCTCCCCCAGACCCAAGTGTGATTGTGCTTATTTATGAGCAGTGCAGGCTGTATAGAGGTGACTTCCCTAAAATGGCTTTCAGTTTAATTAGTGAGTCTGGTTGAGGCTGTGTACGTATCTTCATGAAAGTGGGTGGCTGATGATGGACTAGCATTGTTTGTTATCAACCACTCTGGCTGAGCTCAGATAGACAAGCGGTGATACCATGGGTCTAAGATATGAGATAACATCTCCACTGCGGCCTGCATGACTCCAGAGGAAAATTCCTTCTGAGAATTGCCTACAAAGCACATTACTTGTTAACCATAACCTAAATCTGGCTGTTCCTGTTGATTCTGCAAGAGTGCTTTGTCCCCTCTGGAACGAGCCTTGCCAGCCTCACCACTTGTCTAGCATATCCAGCCACAATCCCCTCACCATTTTCCTCAATGAATAAACACCAAGGTTCTGAGTGCCTCGTGGCCTTTTGTTCCCTGAGAAGAACAGGTCATCCCAGATTCCTGTTGCATCCCTATTTTGTCTCTTGCTCTTTCTTCCCACCGTGTACTGTAACTCCAGGCAGGAGATTGGAGTCCACTAAAGGGGTTTCCAATAGGCGGGCCTCTCATACACTCAGGAACTGTAGCTAGGTCCCATGGCACCTGTTCATCGAAATGGTGAGCCAGCTAAGGACCAGTCTCCTGAAGCTGCCAAGAAACGATATCCATGCCCAGTGAACTCTGTTTTGGATATGAGAAGCTCCTTGGGCTGGAGACCCTACCCGTCCTCCCCTCCCTGGCCTCTAGGGAAGGGAGGAAGCATTATGCTTTACTTGTGTGTGACCCTCATTCAGTGAGTCTTTTTACAGGAGAAGGAATCATCAGATTCTGGCTCCACAGATGGAACTGGAAAATTGTTCTTTAATGAGACTGATATAAAAGAGGGCTGAAAAATGGGCAACTCCTCTGCAAACACCTTCTGACCTTTTTAGGGATCTCCCATTTTTGTGAGAATGGAAGGTGGGTTAGGTAACACAGAATACCTTTTGTCTAACAAATTCACTATCCTTACATTTGGGGAGTCCAGATACTCCTTCATTCAGGGCAGAGGCATTTTCATTGTCTGCTGCTGTTGAATTATTCCAGGATACTTTATAGTTTGTGTAATAAAAAAACATAATTTGGAGTTTGTTTGTTTGTTTGTTTGATACAAAGTTTTGGACTCAGGGCCTTGTGTATACTAGGCAAGTTCTCCACTACTGACCTCTTTTTTTTTTTTTTTTGAGACATAATAAAATAATGGGCTAAATTGCTCTGGCTGATCTCAAATTCAAGATCCTTCTATACAAGCGTCCCATGTACCTGGGATTAGAGACACATGAGATTAGAGACACAAGGGGCAGTTTGTTTTTTGAGATGGGGGTCTAGCTATGTTGCCTAGACTGGTCTCAGGAATTCTCCCACCTCAGCCTCCCAGGTAGCTGTGGCCATAGGTGCACACCATCCTGCTCTAAAAGACACAACTGATTAACTCATATAACAGATAAGTCTGGGGATAATTTTACCCACAGGGATAGGTTTCAGAGACACCAACAATGTAATCAGCCTACTTCCTCTCCATCTCCTCCAGGTCGTGTGCCACACAGTGGCGAGACACCCACCAGCAGCGCAAGGGCAAAAGCCAGCCATGACCTCTGCTCAGCAACTTTCTTTCACCTACATCTGAGTCACGCCTGAGCTGCTCACCAAGAGTAAAGGATGCCTCGCCAGGCCCGGGTCTCCAGACTGGCCTTGCAATGGAGCATGGCAGGGCATGGCCTGAAGCACAAGGAGGGAGACTGGCAGAGGTATGTTCTCCCTGGACCTCCCCACGTGGTACCAACACCTGCTTGACTGTGCCTGCTGGCAGGCTCACTGCTTTGGAGGGGCAGCCCGTTCCACTGTTCAGGCTAATTCTAATTCTTTTGTTTTCTTTTCTTCAGTGCTAGAGATCAAATCCTTCAGAGTCTCACTATTATTTGCCAAGCAGTCTACCTCTGAGCTACAACCTGCCCTCAGAAGAGCTTCTTGATATCTTTAAAATACCTTGGTAAAATTTTGATAAGAATTGCAGGGCCGGTGAGATGCCTCAGCAGGGTACGCGCCTGCCTGGCAAGCATGAGGGCCCGAGTTCGACTCCTGGAACCCACATACGAAAAAAGGGCCGGTGATATCGCTCAGCAGCACGGGCGCCTGCTGGCACGCGAGGTCCTGAGGTCGACCCCTGGTATCTACAAAAAAAAAAAAAAAAGAATTGCATTAAACCTGCATATAGATCAATTTGAGGAGAACTAATGTCTTTATTGTGTTTGTCTTCCAATCCATGAACATAGTATGTCTCTCTATTTTTCAGATTTTTTACATTTCTTTCATCAGTATGTTACAGTTTTCATGTGCAAATCCTTACACATTTTGTTAAATTTACATCTTTTTGAGCCATTGTAATATATTTTTAGTTTCAGTTCCTACATGTTCATTGTGAGTATATAGAAGTACAGTTATTTTTGTTGATCTCTTATATTTTATAGCCTTGCAGAGTTCTATCATTCAAAGATAGGTTCTTTGGGGTATTCTTCATAGACAACCATAATTTTATTTGTCACTTTCTCTCTCTTTCTTTCTTTCTTTCTTTCTTTCTTTCTTTCTTTCCTTCTTTCTTTCTTTCTTCTTTCTTTTTCTTTCTCCCTTTCTTTTTTTCTACTGTATTGTACTGGCTAGAATTTCCAGTTCCATATTTAATACATACTTTACTTTTAAAGTAGAATTTTAAAAATCTTTTCTCTTTCTTAAAAATAATAATGCTTACCCAAGCCAAGCATAGTGTCTACCACTGTAACCTCAGCTACTTGTGAGGTTGAGCCAGAAGGATCACTTGAAAACAGGATTTCAAGGCCAGCCTGGGCAATATGACAAGACCCTGTGTCAGAAAAAAAGTAATAACCCTTCTTCTCCTGAAACATCTGCAGCATGTCTTTTTATTTTTTATTTTTTATATATTTATATATATTTTTGGTAATGGGAATCAAACGCAGGGCCTTGCGCTTGCCAGACAGGCACCATGCCACTGAGCTACACGCCTGTGGTGGTACACGCCTGTAATCCCAGCATTTGGGAAGCTGAGACAGGAGGATCGCTGTGAGTTCAAGGCCAGCCTGGGTTACATGGTGAGTTCAGGCCTGCCTGAACTACATAGCGAGACCCTGTCTAAAAAAATTTTTTTTAACTGAGCTTGTACTATTTGCACACTCCTATTCTGAGAGCTAGGGGAATGAATATTACAAATGCACAAAGAAATAAATGCTAGAGCTCCTGGGGGGAACTTGTCCCCCAATGACACGAGTACAGGCCAGGAAAGAGGCACATGGCTCCTCAAAGCAGCCTGTGCTTTCTCCTTTTCTCCTCCCTTATAGCTGGGCAGGGATGGTGATGCTGTGGGAGAAAACAAACCAGGACCAAAAGGAAAATGCACCGAGGAGGTTGGAAGGCAACTTGTTTATTAATGCTAGCAGACTGATGAGAACCTCAGCTCCAAATCATCAGCCCCGAGTCAATTTAGAGTCCAGTTTAAATACATTTTAGCGGGCCAGTGAGATGGCTCAGCGGCATAAGTGCCTGCCTGGCAAGCGCGAGTGCCCAAGTTCGACTCCCAGAACCCACATACGAAAAAAGGGCCGGTGATATCGCTCAGCGGCACGGGCGCCTGCTGGCACACAAGGTCCTAAGGTTGACCCCCGGTACCCACAAAAAAAAAAAAAAAATACATTTTAGCAAGCAGGAAGTACAAAGCTGATTGCAGGTTATTACATGATTGGTTACATGAATTAAATCATATGTTGTCAGGCAAGCTTATTTTAAATAAGCTTACTTATAAGGAATTGTTTATAACTTTCTGGGAAGGAAAGGAGGGAGTTCGAGCTGAGCTGATAAAGTTAAACGTGACCTTGACTGGGCTGGTCTGTTCTGGGCCTAAAGCCCTTGAAGGAAGCTGGAAAAACTACAAATATATCCTTTTGGGTAAGGAAACACAGACATTACAGCTGGACGCAGTTGGGCTGGCCTAGCGCGTTATCTGGAAACCGCAGCTGCACTCGGGCACTCAAGGCTGCCTGAGCTTAAGCATCTAAATATGTGACAGGCAGCATGAGCTTAGTCAGAGGCTACTAACTGATTTCTAATTTCTGCTATGAAATTTCTGTAAGTTTGCTATTCTGTAACTTTGCTCCTACAGTGAGAGCTGTTCACAGAAACTTGTGGCGTGGCCCAGACATTCCTGGCACTTGTACTGGGGGCAGTGCTTCCATATGAGCACAATAGTTTCACGGTCCTGGAGATCCCAAGGCCTTTATGTGAGATTCAAATTTTGTAATTAAACTTTTTTAAAATATAGTACGGCATGGAGCCATGAGCCTTTACTCTAGCTACTTCAAAGGCCGAAGCAGGAGGATCACTTCAGTCCAGGAGTCCAAGGCCAGCCTGTGCAACATGGCAAGACCCCACTTCAAGTTATTATATTATTTTTTAAATGAATGGGCAAAACTCAGTTCCAACTTAGGGGCACTGAAGTTAGGTCCTCTCTCTGAGTAGGCAAGAGATAGAAATACACACAGAAGTCTCCTATCTAAACTGGGCAGTGGGCCAGGCATGGTGGCACACGCCTGTAATCCCAGCACTCAGGAGCCGAGGCAGGGTATCACTGTGAGTTCGAGGCCAGTCCAGGCTAAGTATTGAGTTCAAAGCTAGCCTGAACTATGTAGTGAGACCCTGTCTCAAAAAAAGAAAATAAAACAAAACAACAACAACAACAAATTGGGCAGCTGGTAGAAGCTGAGTTATTGCTCCATCACAGTGCTGAGTCAAAAATACCTCCATTCCTAGAGGCAAAAAAAATCACATTCATGCTCAGTCAGGGCAGAGAATAGTGGGCCTGGGGGTGCATCCCAGGGGTGTGTAGGCCTGTGCACTCCTCCTTGCCCTGAGAAGAGATGCCCCATTGCCATCCAGGCCTGCGCTTCTCTCCCCAGCCTCCTGAGTTGCTGGAACTGTAACCCCCACCACTGTGCTTTGTACTCCTGACATGGTTGGCCCTGGCATTCGCTCATTTACTCATGCTTTTATTATTTATTTATTTATTTAGAGACAAGGTCTCACTGTGTAGTTCAGGCTGGCCTTGAACTCACTTATGTAGCCCAGGCTGGCCTCAAACTCAGAGTAATCCTCCTGCCTCAGCCTCCTGAGTGCTGGGATTACAGATGTGCGCCACCATGCCCGGCTACTCACTTGTTTAGTCACATATCTGCATGCCTGGTGCTGTAGCTCTGTGGGCCTTGACACACTAACCTGTTCACCATGATGACCCCACTGTTTTTGGCAGGAAAGCCTTTGTGAATCTAGGTGGGCAAGGGGGAGGCTGTGGGCTAAAGCACGAGGAGCTGATACCATTGGGCAGATTCAGTTTCTTATGCTTCGCTTTGATGTCACCCTCATTACCTGGTATTTCTACTGTTCTGTGCCTGGTCAGTGACATTCAGTCAGTCTTTTTCCTTCCAGGGGCCCAGTTCTGCTTTTTGCTTTTTCTGTTCATCTTGTCCTCCTCCTCCTGCTTCTCCTTCCTGGCTGAGGAGCAATCCAAGGCCTCACCCATGCCAGGCAATCACTCTACCCGAGCCACGCCCCAGCCCACTTTCCCTTAGGTGGTTAGATGCAAATTGTTTATTCAGTCTCATGCCTTCCCCATCAGGTCCACACATCACTGCCTCCTAACAGAACAGAGAAAAGAAGTGCTTTCATGCTCCTGTGTTTCCACCTCTGGGAAACTTAAACTCACTATCCTAAGAAAGTCACTCCAACAGCTGAAAGGCATTAAATCTTAGAATGCGGCCCACCAGCCGGGTATGGTAGAGCATGCCTGTATGCCCAGTATTTGGGAGGCTGAAGCAGGAGGATCACTGCACGCTTGAGGCCAACCTGGGCTACGTAGTAAATTCAAGGTGAGCCTGAACTGTTATATAGTGAGACTCTGTCTCAAAAATGCAAAAAGTAACGTGGCCTACTGATCTGAGAGAGGGTTAAGAAGGAAAGCACAGCGGGCCCCAGAGCTCTCCTCTCCCAGTGTGTCCCCACTGCTGCAGCCCTAGCAGCCAGAAGTCCAGGAGCTCGGTGAGCCCCAAGCTGCCAGGCAGTCCAGGGACTGTGACAGCTTTCGGCATCATTGGGAGAAGGCCCAGAACTTCTAAGTTTCCACCAAGTCCAGCAGGAGCTGCTCCTGGCACATTCCCAGAGGAACCAGAGGCAATCTGTACCTATTCTTGCTCAGGCCAGCCCACACCTCTTTGGTTCTGCAGCGCTGTGCCTGGAAACCCACAGCTGCACTTCCCAGAAAACACTTGCTCCAGACTTCCTTTTAGGGCCTGCCAATGGGAGGTGCTGGGGAAGACTGGGCAGTGGCAGAGAAGTAGGGCAACCCACCCAATCCAGCAACGATGGCACTGGCCAGGGGGCACGCGCAGCTCCAGTCCCCGATACTCAGGTCTCCAAACGCCAGCCCATGGCGCCCCCTCAACCCCAGCCCTGCGGTGGTTTTTTCTTAAAGTTGCTCACTTTGGGGTTACCTCCACATCTCCTTTATTCTTTTAGGTTTGACACTTGTATGACCAATTCTTATCATCAAAGCCCTTTTATTTGAAATGCCTAGGGTGATTTTCTTTTCTGGCCCCTAACAGTATTTGGTACCAGGATTAGGGTTTATTTCTCACCTTCTGAAACACATGTGATCCCCCACCGGGTGGTAGGTACTGAATCCAAGGTCCTGCACATGCTAAGCACATGCTTTACTACTGAGCTACAGCCCTATCCCAGAACCCACATGAGTTTTTTGTTTTTGTTTTTTTGTTTTTGGTATTGGAAATCAAACTCAGGACCTTGCGCTTGCCAGGGAGGCGCTTGTGCCACTGAGCTATATCATTGGCCCACCCATGTGATTTTTGTTTTCTTTTGCTTTTGTGGTTCCTGGCACTGTGTTATTTTCTTATGTATCTAATGTACTTGCCAATTCCGGCTCATTGGGTTCATCTGGCAAGATATCACCCATGCAATGGACCAGTGCGATGTTCTGCAGAGGGTCAGGGGGGTTAAATTCTCTGCAGGCAAGATGACAGCAGAGGCAGGAGTGGGTGCCAGAGCTCTGAGGCTGTACAGGGGAAGGTGTACTGGCATCTCTGAGATGCTGCCTTCCCAACTGCCCCCTGATGGCTGCCACAGCCATCCTTCGCCACAGCAATTTACTACATTTACTGTGTGTGAAAGATACACACCTGTCCTCCCTTCCACCCCATTCCCTTCAGCGAATTTCCAAAACACCACAGGATCTTCTTTTGTTTTGTTTTTGTTTTTTTGAGACAGGGTCTCACTATGCAATTCAGGCTGGCCTTGAACTCACTATGTAGCCGAGGCTGGCCTTGAACTCACAGTGATCCTCCTGCCTCAGCTTCCCAAGTTCTGGGATTACAGGCATGCACCACCACATCCGGCCGCACAGGATTTTTTTTTTTTTTATTTAAATCTCTAGTCTCAGGAAAATGAACAAGGTTGTTTTAAAGAAATGCTGGCTAAACAAATTGTGGCATATTCATTTGGTATGTGTTACAGAGGAGTCATTCAGTGTGGACTGAATGGCATAATGTTCTGTGCAGCAAAGAATAATGAACTACAGCTGCACATAGCTAAAAGGATGACTCTGTTAGAATAATGTTGAACAAAATAAACCAGACATGAGATAGTACACGTTGAGCTCATCTGACTGCCCATGACGTTCAGGAACAAGCAAAACTATTCTCTAGTGCAGAGGTCAGAATACTGATTATCTTCTGAGGGGTTATTAGTAACTGGAAGATGGTACAGGGAGCCTTCTGGGCTGCTAGAAATACACTAAGTCAGATGTTGGTTACACAGATGGATACTGCAATGGTTCATTGATCGTGTCAACTTGAGAAGTTTAGAAGCTGAACTAAGTTGGCTCAGCAATTCTGTGTGTGTGTGTGTGTGTGTGTGTGTGTGTGTGTGTGTGTTACTGGGAATCAAACTCAGGACCTTGCACTTGCCAAGCAGGCACTTCACCGCTGAGCCATATCCCCAGCCCAGCTCAGCAATTCTTATTTTGTTTTGTTTTGTTTTGGTTGTTTTTTTGAGACAAGGTCTCATTATGCAGTTCAGGCTGGCCTTGAACTCATGGCGATCCTCCCGCCTCAGCCTCCCAAGTGCTAGAATTAAAAGTGTGGGCCACCACACTGGCTAAGCTCATACACCCTAGGGTGTAGAGAACCCACCCTAGGGTGGTTTGTAGCCTGAATGGTATAAAAGGGGAATGAGGAAGGACAGACTAGCTTCTGTTCTTTGGAGGAACTCCAGTCTTTGCCTTCAGCTTGGACGTTGTCTCCTGGCTTCCAGCGCAGACTATTCAGCTTCTACCTTGGACCTTTCAGACTTCCATCACAGACCCATCAGCCTCCTGATTCGGACTTGCATGGAACACTGCAGTGTGAGCTCCAGACCTTGGATGAAACCTTCAGCCTCCAGTAGGCAGACACCCTCTGCATGCTTCCCCATCCAACTCTGGCTAACCATTGTAAGTCAATTTTGTAATTTCTCATACATTTGTATATCTTGGGTTATATCTGTTTCTTTAGTAAAACACTGTCTTGCTTACTTTTCTCTCATTGCTGAGACAAAATACACGACACCCAAAATTAAGGAAGGAAAGGTTTATTTGGCTCACAGTTTGTAGAGGTTTCAGTCCATACTTGGCTGGCTCCAAGGCAGAGTGGCACATGGCAGAAGGCAACAGTTCATGGTGGCGGAAGGCAGCAAAAACAAGCGAGAGCAAGAGGGAGGAGTGCGCGCGAGAGAGCAAGCCTCTTTCCCTCCCTTATATTACATGCAGGCTCCCCGCCCCAGGGTGGGTGTAGCACTCACGCCCATAATCCCAGCATTAGACCACAAATCAGTCATAAACTCTAGAAGCCCGCCCCCATGACTGCATGAGGCTTTGGGGGGACATCTAGACACAAACCATAACAATGACTGATACGGATACTAATGGAAGAATCTGTCAAGCTATACACAAGACTTGTGGAAAAAGCCAGGTATGGTGGCCTGTAATCCCACCACCTGGGACACTGAGACAGGAGGATTGAAAATTCAAGTCCAGCCTGGACTACATAGTGAGACCTAGTCTCAAAAGCAAAAATGAACAAAACCTACTTGGAAATCAGGACAGGTAAAATCTACACCACCAGTCGATATCCTCTGTGAAATTTTATTACTACTGGTTGGCAATTCCTTTATTCCATCAGTGTATTATTCATACAAGGTGCAAATCCAAAAGAATGTGTATAGCTGGTGTACAGGCTAATTTCATGCTAATCCCTACATCCTAATACAAAGCTCAGTCACTGAGCATTTTTGACACACTAATCCTATAGTAGCTTTATACATATAGACACATTTAAATCTACGAACAACCCTATGAGGTAGGTACTGCTACAATCCTCACTTACACATGATAAGCCCGAGTCACTGATGTACTAACTTGCTCTCGGGTTTTCAGTATCAGAGCTTCAATTTGGGCCCACGCAGTCTGATTCCAGAGTGAACTCTCTTGATCACTACCATATATTCTTAACCACTCAAGGTAAGAAGAAATGCTGTGAATCAGCAAGGCAGATGATTTGTTTTGGGGTATTTGGGTAAGCAGTAGTACAGTTTTATCACGATGGATTGGGGTGACCTTTCAGGATCATGCAGGTTTGGCTGTACCCAGCTTTTCTGCAGGTCCCCTCTCCCACTTACATTACCTGTTCATTGTGTGTGGGCTTCTTTCTTCATTTATTCATTCAGGCTACAAATAATAATTGTATGCCTACTATATATCAGGCTTCTAGAGTATGTGAAGGAAATGAGAAAATAAGTCAATTATAGCTTTTCCCTTATTATTCATGGCATGTATTGCCCTCAGTTTCTTCCTCCTGTTCATTTCATTGTTTATTTTCCCATCAGCACAGACCATTGGGTGCTGATATGAGGTGACCTCAAAGTAACTTTATTTTTTATTTTTATTTTATTTTTTGTGTGGGTACCGGGAGTCGAACTCAGGACCTCGCGCTTGCTAGGCAGGCGCTTATGCCGCTGAGCCATCTCACCAGCCCAAAGTAACTTTTTTTTTTTTTTTTTTTGTGGGTACCAGGGTCGACCTCAGGACCTCGCCAGCAGGTGCCCATGCCGCTGAGTGATATCACCGGCCCTTTTTTCGTATGTGGGTTCTGGGAGTCGAACTCGGGCCCTCACGCTTGCCAGGCAGGCGCTTACGCCACTGAGCCATCTCACCGGCCCCCAAAGTAACTTTTTAAAAAAGTCTTGAACCCTTGTCTTTCAGTATGTTAAAAACAGCAGCAGCATCTGGATTCTACTTTTCAATAAAACTCCTTTTAACAACTCAAGCCAAGGTTTATTTTTATTTTAATTTGGGAGTGTTTCAAGTCCAACTTAGTTGTATCATTTACCTCTTGGCAGCTTGATAACCAGGGAGCGATAACTCCCTATGTGCGGGCTGTTTAATGACCACATAGTACCATCCTGGGACCAATAGACTAAGGCCTCTTTCCAGATGCCATGTTTTAAGACTTTCAGCTGGAAAGATCTTCACTATGTGAAATTTATTTTGATTGCTTTAAGTCAGGATTTGGCCTTTCTTATTCAGAAACAACAAAAAATGTCCTTTGGCTTTCTGCCTCCTGCACTTCTGGCTCTAAGCCATATAGTCATCTAATTTGTAGTTTTTCAGGCAGACAGAGGTTAGAAACTGGCAAACGTGGCCTCAAGACAGTGATAAGCGCGAAGTCTGTGACAGGAATTATGCAGCTACTATAGAAATCACTTACATTTTTAAAGTCACCTCCCATTCCACAAAGCACAGGTGTCCCTTTCTTCTTCGCATCGTCATCCTTTGCCCAGTTCTCTTTGAGAGCTCAGGGTCCAAGAGGCACCGGAAACTCTGGTAATTAGCCTAAAAGTCTGCAGCAGTAGATCTTACTGTGTTTACACACATTATGCATTCTAGAGCAGAAGGGTTTTGCTGGAAAGCTTCACTGTTAGATATGATTTGCATTTTTTACTAGATATTTTTCTTTGGTCTTCGAGGACAAACATGTTTAGGATGCCTTTATACATCAACAGAAAAGCAAAACAGAAAGCTGTGTGTGGTTGAGTCCTTTTACCTCAGAAAATTGCTTTAATTTTTAATAGTTTGCCTTTGCTGTGGGGCCTAGAGAATTTATATTTGGGTTATTCTGCCCTCCCGCGGGACAGAAATAAGACTTTTTGTGCATTCCCATCTGTAATTTAAAATAAAAATGCTGGGGCTGGGAGTGTAATGTAGCAGGACACGTGCTTAGCATGCACCAGGACATGGGTCCCATCCCGGCAAAAAACAACAACAGAGAAACCAAAAAAAAAAAAGCCATTATAAGATCAAGTCTGGTCAAAAATAAGAATTTGGAATTAAAATGATTTAGTCTAATCGTCTAAAGGATATTTTTTGCATACTGTTCTTTTTGATGTCTTTGCCTTGCTAGTGCGGAGGAATGTGCTTAGTCGGGCTACTGAATAATCCTGTACAATGTGTATCCCACTGAGGTCATCTCTAGCGGGAGCTTCAGGGCTGGAGGAGACTCTTGACGAGTTGGCGCCGCTTGGGCCACCACCTAAAACTGGGTGAGCCTCCCTTCCCCGGTGCATCAGAAGGCTGGTAAGCCAGGTGCAAGCAGAGCAGCTGGCACCCAGCCTGGCACACTCCCCCCCCCCGCAAGCCTGGCTCTGGCCGTCGGCGGTTTAAGACTGCTCTGAGCCGTCCCTTCCAGGCTGCTTTCGAAGGCTGCGGCTGGGTCAGGCGAGGTGACGTGAACATAGCCGCTTGGGAAGAAGAGCCGCGGGCAGCTCAGCGCTGAATCACTAAGAGGGACGAGCAGCGAGGCCGGAGCAGCCCGCCGCTAGAGCCACCCTGGCCGCGTCGCGGACAATGCTGCCCGCCCGGCTCGAACTACAGCTCCCGGCGTGCTCTGCGCCCGCTGGCCGAGCCACGTAGGCCCGGCGTGCACCGCGCCCGCTACCCTGACAGCCGCGCGCTTTGCTCAGCCGGCTCCGCGCCCTGCGAGGGACGTCCGCATCCTGTCAGTCTTCCTGGAGCGTTCTTTATCCCAACTGCCTGGGACTGGGCCACACAAATGGAAAGTAACCTCCCCAATTCAGCTCCGTAGAATCGGCACCAATAAAGAGCGCTGGAGGCCACGTGACAGTAGTGGGGCGGTGCTCTGGCGCCTCCCTGATCTCTATGGTTCTCCCTGGCTCGCTAGAGGCGTCTGGTCCATTGGAGGACTCCCTACATTCTTCCTCCATTACCTCACTGCCTCCGGTGGCTGCTGGGATACCGGAGGAATCGGGTCCCGGCTCGACTCAGTCCTCCAGCCGCACGGGGAATACCTCGAGTTCTTCCCGGCCGCCGCTTCCTCCTCCGGCCGACGGTCCCCTTCGCCCCGCCCGGTCTGCGCCGCGCGTCTGGCTCTTCGGCGGCCCTGCTTCTCTCAGGAGCCCCCACCCAGGCGCATGGCTCCATGAAGCAGGAGGAGGAGGAGGCAGAGCGCGAGAGGTCCCGTCCGCCCCGGCCGCGTCTGGGCCAGGAGAAAAGGTGGGAAACTCGGGGTGCGCCGCGCCCTCCTCCCTAGCCGCCGGGCCAGGCTTCCCTCGGGCCGCCGCCGTGTCTCCGCCTCTGCCCGGGCCTACTCGCCCCGGGACGGGCGCGGGCACCCGGAGTGGACCCCGGAGTGCTGGGCGAGGGTCCCGGGGCAGCGTGGGGGAGGGGCTCCCGCGCGGCGGCGACCGGAGGCGGGCTGGGCCGGGGGTCGTGAGGCGGCGCTGGGACGGGGTGGGCGGCCGCTCCGGGCCCGGCCGCGAGCGACGCTCCCGCTGCTGCTGGGTGTCTGCACTCCCTCCAGGAAACGGGCTCGCGCGTGTGTAAAGTTTGGTGGTCTCCGGCGCCGCCTGGCGGCCCCCGCCCCGCCGCCCCCTCCCCCGCCCGCGTCTGGATTCCACCCCCGCGGCTCGGCCCTGGCTGCTCTACCCGTCGCTCTGCGGTCTCCCCGACTCCCCCGGCGCCCCCCACTCTGCTGCCCCATGCCCTGCTCCTCACCTTTCACCTTTATTCTCTGCTGCCTTTTCTCTCCCTGCCCTCTCCTTTCTCCACTCCTGTTTCGTCCTTTTCTTGCCTAACTCTTCCACACGCGCGCTTTCGCCTCTTTTTCTTCTGGCCCACAGTGAGTCCCCCCTTCCATATGCCAACCCTGGCGCCCATTTACCCTGTCCCTCCACCTTACACTCTTTGGGGTTTATGCCTCTCCTTCCTGAGCTGTGGGTTTTGCCCTTCATACCGTGCCCTCCTCCATTCCCTGTCCTGATCTGAACTCTTTGCCACGCTCCCTCGCCCTTATCCCTTTGGGCCTATCCTCTTTCACTGCCCTCTCCTAGGATATAGTGGGTGGGGCCTGTAGTCTCCTGTTTACATCTTGGAATAGTTCACTTCTTTATTACTGGGGAGTGTGGAGAGTTGGTGAAGAGGTTATGAAGAGATTTATGCAAGACTAAGGGTAAGGATGGATGGCTCTTAGCAACACTTAGCGTTTCCACTTCCTCCTGGCGTAACAGTGTGGCCTGTCCGCAAGTCCCTGGCATATTGTCCAGGAATTCTTAAAAACTCTCTTTGTAGAGGATTTTGGAGTGTTTTTGTATATTCTGAAACTAATGGAAAGCCTTAAAATGGTATATCCTATCCTGAAAGCCAGTTTTGACCCAAATTGATGGTGGGCAAGTTTCAATGTGTGCCTCATGTTCAAGATCAATAAAACCTTTGATCCTCAGTGTCCTCCCTGGGTAACGACGCTCAGGATGAGGTGACTCAGGGCACGGGTCTACTGTTGCCACCTCATACTTCATGTTTGAAATGTTTTGAAGGAAAGCAAGCCTGTTCTCTAGCTGTTTTCTTTTTCCAGAAATTGCTCTGTTGAATTGTAATTTTTCAAAAAGTCGCATCTGACCTGTGCTCTACCCGGATTTTGTTTGTTTACTGAAACTACATTTCCATCTTAGGTACAGGAAAAAGGAATGGAATTGGAAGGAAGAAAATTCATTCCAGAGACAAAGTAGTTCCCATCCTCTGTTGTAGCTGTTCCTCTGGCAATATAAACTTTCCTGCTTTCAGTGAGTATTACCTTGGATATATTTAGAATGGAATTTTGTTGCTGTTTTTGGTTTTAGGCCTATGTTTGGCTTTTACAGTGTAGGTGTACTTTCTTGATTTGTATTGTTCTGTTCCCACGAAAGGGTACTAATATTTATGAAGTTCTTCTACTTGATCTTTTAAAAATTAAATGTGTGAAGACAAGTTTATTTTCCATAAATCCGTTAGAGTGACTTAGATGGTAGTGTAGCACTACACTTCCTATATATTTCAAGTGCGTAAGGTCTAGCTTTCCACCCTTCCCAAATTACTCAACTTCTTTTTTTTTTTTTTTTTTTTTTTGTTGGTACCGAGGGTCAACCTCAGGACCTCGTGCACCAGTAGGCGCCCGTGCTGCTGAGCGATATCACCAGCCCTTTTTTCGTATGTGGGTACGGGAAGTCGAACTCAGGACCTCGCGCTTGCCAGGCAGGCGCTTATGCAGCTGAGCCATCTCACCGGCCCTCAACTTCCTAAAACAACCAAAAAGATTGTTTACTTCATAGATGAATTAACTCAGACATGAAGACAGTCACTGATCATTCATATGAACCAATGTCTTTGGCTATGGTGATATTATTCTCTTGAAAATTCTATCACAGATTGAAGAATGATTATAATTTCACATGTAAACTTTAAACAAAGATTTTGGGGGAAAATTATTACTGCTGCATGCCTTTGGCTTCATTAATGCCAATCTGCTGGGGCTAAAGGTGTAGCTCAGTGGCAAAGTACTTGGCCTAGCATGTGTGAGTCCCTGGGCTTTGTTTCTAGCACTTTGCCCACCCCCCAAATTTTAATGACAGTATGCTAACATTTGTAAGAGAGTTTTTCAGAGTGCTTCACATCTTGTCAGCCTCCCAAGCCTTTTGTGAGGAAGATAGGGGTAAATGTTTTCACTTTAGAAATGAGAGAACTGAGGCCCAGACAGAGCTAGCACCTTGTTGTGGACCACACTGAAAGGGAAGAGAGAACTAGAAATAAAATTTTAACTCCTGTATTCCAATATTTTTCTTTAAGATAAATTGACATGAATATTTGTGGGTTTTTTCTTTTTTTTTATTTATTTTTATAAAGACAACAAGTAAACATTCTTATGTATTAACAAATGCAAGCGTTAGAGAATGTACAAATACCTTTTGGAGAAAAATATTACTCAGTATAAGATTAAGCCATGACATGAATATTTGGATGTGAATGTATTTCTGTGTGCTTTTAAAAAAAATACATAGATCTTAGGGCCAGGGATATAGCTCAGCGGCTCAAATGCCTGCCTGGCAAGCTCAAGGTTCTGAGTTCTATTCCGGTACAAAAAAAAAAAAAAAAAGAAGATCATAAACTAATTGTATAGGTAGATTGGTATCTTGCAGGGAAAATGTTCACATATCAGGTATTGGGTGTGTTTGCCAGAGTTTCAAAAATAATAGAAATGATTCTTTGGAATGGTTACCAGAATGTTTGCGGGCTTTTTGTCTGACTGTTTCCTGGAATAGTTCCATAAGTAGGCCAGAATTATAGCTCAGGTGCCATTTTGGTACCCATAATATAATTATTAAATTTAATTTCGTCTCAACTCTCTGTGTCACAAAGGAAACAACAGCCTGTTCCTGTCCGTGAAAAGCTTGATTTGAGCATCTGGACACTTAACTGATAACAGAAAAAAAAATGTTGCAACCCCTTTTTTCTTTGCCTCTTTCCCATCTCCCAAATCTTCATGAGGTCATGTCTTCCAGGAAGCTGTTTTGAGGCTTATCTTCAAAAGATGAAACTAGATTTTTTTCTCCTGCTCCTATACTTTTCTAGATATTTTAATCTGATTTTTCTGAAATGTAACTACTTTGATAAAGTCATTCTGTTACTAGTCATTGAGTATCAAGATGTCAAAAATAGCCTATTTGGCAAGTAGAGTTTCTTGTTATTGTGTATCTGCAAGCTTAAATGAGGACCCCTGTAGAATAGAACTCTTAAAAGTCTCAGAGAGCCCAGTCTTTATGTTTTCTGGCATCTCAGAATAAAAAGGAGCAGTGGGTGATTTATTAGAGACCATTGCTTTCAGAGGTGAGAAGCACCAAGGTCATTGGAGTAATAGTCCAGTGTTAATATGCTCTCTTAGACTACAAAGCAGCTGTTAAGAGAGTTGTATTATGAGAGCGTTTCTCTAGACATTCTAAGAACTCAGAGCTGTGTTACTTTTATAACCCTACTTTTATTAGTATAGGTAGTGGTAGTATTAGAACTAGTAAACAATAAACAGTAGTTATGTGCCAAAGAATTGCCAGATTCTTCTCATGTCTTACTCACTTGAGTGGTCACAAATAATCGTCTGTGGTGGCATTTGACGACTTGCCTGAATTTGTACTCTGATTGTGCATGTCCAAGATGGCATTTGAGCCAGCATGAGCAGTTAGACTGCGACTCCGGAACCTAGGCTGACGATGTCAGCTTGTTGTGTTTGGTGGACTTGAGGAGCCTTAGAAGGGGCCCACAGCAGATGTGGGCGACCCTTCTGCCCGGCAAGCCGCATCAGTTGGGTCATCCTCATGTTCTTGCTTCATGCTGGCCTTGGTAACCTTGTATTAATCCTTGAAATCATAAATGGCTACCATGCATTCATACTCCACTGGGTCGCTCTGGAAGTATCCCGTCATTCAAAAAGGAATTCTTCTCCAGGTGCAGTTTAGAATGTATAATCTGTCAGAGGAAAGCCAGAGGCACCTACCATTAAGTGGTAACTAAGGTCAGGTCCAGGACTGACTGGTTACAGGGTGTTTTAGCAGAGGTGACAACTACCAGCATAGATTGGGTCAAAGCTGGCGCGATGGCGCATGCCTGTAATCCCAGCACTGAGGCAGGAGAATCACCAAGAGTTTGAGGACAGCCTGGGCTACATAGCAAGACCCTGTCTCAAAAAAAAAAAAAAAAAAAAAAAAAAAAAAGGATCAAAAAATGTATTTAGGTGACCTAGTTTTTAGAATAAATTATCCACATTGTTAATCCATTTTGCTGTGAATAGTTACTAAACCCATCCTTTGATTTGGGCTGAATGGAGTTGGCATTGTTGATAAGAAGTGGTACTTAAGTACTTTTTTTTGGAGACAGTCTTGTTTGCTGTGTGGCCCAGGCTGGCTTTGAGCTTGTGGCAGTCCTTTCCTGCCTCAACCTGAGCGCCGCGCCACCACACCTGGCAAAAGTACCTAATAAACCTGAGCATACAATTACAGTCACCCTGATTCTGAGGTATTTCACAGTCACTTCACAGCAGAATCTATAAACAACCACGGGTTGTTCTTTCTTTTTTGTCTTCTTTTAGGTTGTTGTTGTTTACAAGGTAAATTTAGATAAAATTCCTAGATCTTTAGGTAAAATTGTCAATGACAACCAGCAATTTTGTTGTTACTGTTGTGTAGGCTGTACATAGGACACTATGTTAGGTGGTGGTGTGGAAGGTAAAAGACAAGCGCACCGGGTGTGGTCATGCCTACAGTCCTAGCACTCTGGTAGGCTGAGAAGCTTGAGCCCAGACTGGGCAACTTAGTAACTTAGTGAGATGTGTCTCAAAATTTAAAGAAAAAAAGGTGGGTGGGGTCTGGGGATGTAGCTCAGTGCAAAGGCCCTGGGTTCAATCCCCTTTTCCACACATGCAAAAAAAAAAAAAAAAACCACAGATGCTGCCGGATTCCGTAAGCTAGAATTTCTCAGTGGCATTGTAAGCTGCCCTACAGAGCACTGCTCAGTTTCCCCCTAGAGCCAGGGGAGGAGTCACCCAGTGGTCCTCGCTGGAGGCCCTAACAATGCAGCTCAGGATTCCTGGTTGTTACATGGCAGGTAAAGAGTGTGTCCTATAAAGACAGAGATGGTGAGGACTCAGCAACATGCTGAGGAAGGGGCAGTAACTTTGAACCCTGGGGGCAGACTTTGACTTACAAGGTTGTCTTTTTTTTTTTTTTTTTTTTGCAGTGCTGGGGATTGAACCTAGCGCTTTGCACATACTAGGCAAGTGCTCTACCTCTAAGCTACATCCCCAGCCCTACAAGGTTGTCTTGAGAGGGCCGGGTGTGGTGGTGCACACCTGTAATTTCAGCAGAGGCAGGCCTGGGCTACATAGTGAGAGCCTGTCTTGGTAAAAAAGTCTTGAGCGGTCCAACAGTGGTTCCTTTTATTTCCCCCAGCTTTCTGCTGAAGTATGGGTACTTTTTCTATATAGTGCCCAATCTAGTGCATTCTCATTGTTTCAAAGTGGCCGCACAGTAGGGAAAGGAGATCTGCTTTTGGCTCTTCAAGTGCTCCTAGAGCTTAACTTTGCAAGAGTCACTGAGCCAGCATAGCCTGCAAGGTTACAGTGGTGCATACTTTAATTCAGCAAGGAGTTTTACACCTGAGTCTACTTACTGCAGAGAAGTAGCTTCACAGTAACCTGTACGTGGTCAGAGTGCCATCATTGGTAGTTCTTAGGAGGTTTGGGAAGGGGTGAGAACAATTTCACTTGCAGTTGTAGAAGAGGCAGGGTATGGGCTGGATGTGATTGCAAGTATGAGTCCAGCCTGGGCGACTTAGCAAGACCTTGTCTCAAAAAAGGCTGAGGATGTAGCTCAGTGTTAAGTCCCTGGGTTCAATCCCCAGGAGCAAAAAAATGAAGGAAGAAAGAAGAGGAGGTAGGGTATGTCATTCCACAGAGTTTGTTTTTGGCTGGTCAGACAGATGGTTAGTGTGTTCTGTTAAATGCTGTTACTGTAAAGTGCATTATGCTGCAGTCAGAGTCCTCAGGTCAAGCTGCTGGCACACCAAGTGTCTTGGCCAGAGTGTGTGTCTGTAGCTGCTTTGTTGTGATGAGATGCCTACTTCATTTCAGTAGGGTTAGAAGAGTCTCAAACCTAAAAAGAAAGTTTCGACAAAATTAATAGATGGCAACTGATACTATTTACCACCCTGGTTTGCTTTGTATTCTTTACTGTAGTTCAGTTAATATTTGCTTTGTGCTGCCAATAAGTAAATTGTCAGCCCCCTCAAAAGCTGACTTCAAAGTAGTTGAGTAGGAGGGAGAGGAGGTAGAAAATCGAGATGTATATTAAGTGTAATGAAATAGATTTATTAAACTTTGTTAAAGCTGGGAATTTAGTTCATTGTACCATTCTTTTTTTTTTTTTTTTTTTTTTTTTTTTTTGGTGGGTACCGGGGGGGTCGACCTCAGGACCTCGCGCGCCAGCAGGCGCCCGTGCCGCTGAGCGATATCACCGGCCCCTTTTTCGTATGTGGGATCCGGGAGTCGAACTCGGGCCCTCGCGCTTGCAAGGCAGGCGCTTACGCCGCTGAGCCATCTCACCGGCCCCATTGTACCATTCTTTCCACCACTTTAATTTTGAAATTTTCTGAGGATTTTTAAACTTACGGAATAAAATTCTTGAAAATGCACTTGTTTTCTGTGATACCAGGGATCAAACCCAGGATCAAACTCATGTGCTAGGCAAACACTCTACCACTGAATTACACCCTTAGCCCAAGAAATGCCTTCTAATTTTTGCTTTCTTTTGTTTTGTTTTTGGGATGTGTGTTTGCTTGCGACAGGGTCTTACTATGCAGCCTGGGCTGACCTTAAACTCACTGTGTAGCCCAGACTGGCCTCAAACTCATGGCCCTCCTGAGTCCTGGGATTATAGGTGTGCACCAGTGCACTCAGCCCTAAAATGGTTTTGATGCAGAAAGTACTATCTAACTCTGCATTTATTGGTTGAATTGTTTGCTTAGTGGCCTCCCAGAAAAAACCCTGGGCCTACAGAGCCACAAGATTTTGATTGGTTCTGTCCATGTCAAGTCACAGTTTGGAAGGGTGTGGGAAGAAGTGGTAAATGTAGATACTAGGTATCAGTTGTGACGTGCCCTGCTGCAGATCAGTGATTGCATGTGGTGTTTAGGCAGTCTTATAGCCTGATTCATTCCCACCTTGCACCTGTGTGCTTTGAAAGCCTCCCCCATTGCTCCGCTGTAGGGTCTTTCACCAGGCAGGTAGCTGGTGTGGCCTGCTGAGGAACACCTGAGCTGTTGCTGCTGTCTCATGACATTTGGCTTTTCCTTCAGGTGTTGCTTGATGGGATGAAAATAATGAAAGGTCTTTTTTAAACCTTAATGTTTCATCCAGTTCTTTGAATTCTGGGGCCTCTGAACCCTGTTGCCCTTGCTGAACACTAGCTTTCTGGACTAGTCCTGCTGCTTCATCTAATGTGTGCCTTAAACCTGCACATGGCCCATAGTTAAGTGCGAGGTAGACAGAGTCAGGTGAGAGCTCGGGCCATCAGCATCCATTGTGGATTCTACCGACAGAATGGGGGATGAGTGCTTATTTTCTGGGTGATGGCTGAGATGTTGGCTTTGGCTTTGGATTTTGATATACTTTTTGCCGCTTGCTTTTGTTGGCAAGCTTCTGTACAATGATTAATGTTTTTAGTACTGTACACCCCAGAATGTAAATTTGTTTTGTTTTTTGACACAGGGTCTTACTATGTAGCCCAGGATGGCCTCAAACTCATAGCAGTCTTCCTGCCTCAGCCTCCCAAGTGTTGGGAGCTGGGATTACTGGCTGCACTGCCGGGCCCAGCTCTTTTTGTTTTTGTTGTACCCTTAGAAAAAGGACTGAATCCAGTGGCAATTATTGAATTATTGGCAGGTCTCATCTTTCGTGTTGCTTGGTGAGAGAGATTGTGGTTCAAATTTTAGCTCCGCCACTTAGTGGCAGTGTGGCTCTGGGCAGATTTCTTGCTTCATATCCTGAAGTCCCTCTATAAAATCATGGTAATGTGGTCTGCCAGGATGAAGGTTTAGAGGATTCAGTGGAGTCCTTACTGCATCGTGTGCCATGCAAACACTGTTGCAAACCCCCAGTACACGGCTGCATCCTGGGTGTCTGGGCACTGCCCTCCCTGTGGGAGGGGTGGAGCAGGAGCCAAGTGATGAGAGCAGCTCAGTGTGGTGACCTTACCACGTGCCAGGCCCTGCTCACAGCCTTTACAGAGTCCATTCTCCCAGCAGCCCCAGGTGCAAACAGTCCGACAAAAATGCAGTCCAAGAGAGGTGAGTTTTAGAGGAACCAGGATTTGAATTCAGGCCATTGTCTTTGGAGGCAACATTTTTAACCAAAAGCCCCTGCTCCCTCTTAGCTGTCTAAGTAAGACAAATATCCACACTCAGAAATAATCTACAGTAACATGCATGCCCAGAAATATCTAGTCTTTGGAAGCCAGACATTGAACTATACAAGCTATCATTCCTTGGCTAAAACAACTTTCATCTTGCCCAGAAAAGCCTGAGATGTGTATTTTGTCAAGGATCTGCATATATGAACCACTTAAATAATACTTACAAACCGGGCATAATGGTACACTCCTACAATCCAGCACTCAGGAGGCTGAGGCAGGAGAATCACTGTGGGTTAGAGGCCAGCTTGGGCTACATAGTGAGTTTAAAACCAGCCATAACAAGACCCTGTCTCAAACAACAATTACAGGGCCAGTGAGATGGCTCAGCGGCATAAGCGCCTGCCTGGCAAGCGCGAGGGCCCGAGTTCAACTCCTGGAACCCACATATGAAAAAAGGGCCGGTGATATTGCTCAGCAGCACAGGCACCTCCTGGCACGTGAGGTCCTGAGGTCGACCCCCGGTACACACACACACACACACAAAAAAAATTATAATACTTTCTAAAATTTTTATCTCATTCAAACTGAAGGGATAAATTATGTAAAATACAGTGTGACATTACAAATGGATATGTAACTATCTAATTTGATTTAAAAGGCTATAGAATTTACAACCAAAATACTTCATTGTAGAGCTATGCTAAAAAAAAAAAAACAGTTTACAGGGCTGAGGGTGGATGAGGCCCTGAGTCCCATCCCTGGCACTAAATAAATAAATAAATAAAGACAGTTATGGTTGGGGAGACCCAGCAATTTGGGAATTTGAGGCAGGGGGATCGCTTGAGCCCAGTTGTCAGCCTAAGCAACATAGTAAAACTCTGTCTTAAAAAAAAAAAACATCGGGCTGGTGAGATAGCTCTGCGGCATAAGCGCCTGCCTGGCAAGCGCGAGGTCCTGAGTTCGACTCCCGGAACCCACATAAAGGAAAAAAAGGGCCGGTGATATCGCTCATCAGCACAAGCGCTGCTGGCAAGCGCGAGGTCCTAAGGTCGACTCCCGGTACCCACATTAAAAAAAAAAAAAAAAAAAAAAAGATTAATGCTACAATCCAAATAATAGAAAATTTAGGCAAGATAATGTTGTGTGTGTATACACACATGTTTACCAAAATAATCACATATATAATATCTTGAGAAGAAAGTAAGCACAATTTTCTCTCAAGTCAGAATTTTACTTTTTTTTTTTTTTAATTTTTGTTTTTTGAGACAGGGTCTAGCTATGTAGTCCAGGCTAGCCTTGAACTCACAGCAATCCTCCTACCTCAGCCTCCTGAGTGCTGGGATTACAGGGGTGTACCATCATGCCCAGCATTTTTGGTATCAACATTGAAATAACTAGGGCTTATTTTGCTGATTTGTTGAGAAAGATCTTTGGACTTTTGGTTGGGGGGGAGAATGTGGGAATTGAACTCAGGATGTTTGCTCTGAGCTATGTCCCCAGCATTTCAGGGTATTTTTGTTGTTTGGCTTTTTTGTTTTTGTTTTCTTGAGACAAGGTCTTGCCAAGTTTCAAAGATGCCTGGGCTGGCTTAAATTTACGATCCTCCTGAATTAGCCTCCCCAGAGAACTGAGATTATAGGCATGCACCACCGTGCCCAAATAGAATATAGTTTTACTTTTTTCTTAAAAAGCCTAAGGTCTAGGCGCCGGGGGTATAACTCAGTGGCACAGCGCCTGCCTGGCAAGCGCGAGGTCCTGAGTTTGATTCCCAGTTCAAAAAAAAAGCCTAAGGTCTAGCTGGGCATGGTGGTGCATGCCTGTAATCCCAGCACAGTGGGAGACTGAGGCAGGAGGGTTGCAAATTTGAACCTACTTAGGGGCACTTCAGCAACTTAGATACTGTCTCAAAAGTATTAAAAAAGGGTTAGCAATGTGAAGGGCCTGGATTCAATCCCCGTAAGGCCAAAAAAAAAAAATACCCACAGACAGACAGACAGACAGACACACACACACACACACACACACACCCCTTCCTCCCCTTTACACCATCATACGGGCTGCTGTGGGCCCCTTGCCTGTGTGATACTGCATGTTGTAAAGCTGGCTGGCTTTGTGTCTCTCTCCCTGACTATGACAGGGCAGAAATGGCTACCTCACAAAAGGACTGTGAAGCTTGGGCTATTTGTGTGAGTAAAGATTGCCTGGATTGCAGTTTTTTTAAATAGGATCTTGAAAAGATATAGAGACATAGAAATCTGAGTGAGTTCAGAGGGAAATTAAAGAGAATGAGGGAGGGACTAAAAAGAGGGAGCTACGAAGTTGGACGGGTGGGAGCCTGTAGAGGGGGTGCCCTTTTCAGAATGACAGCTAATTGCTTTTCATCCTCACTCCTGTCTAGGTCTGAAGTCACACAGATTTAAGGTAGAGATGAGGAAAATGCTGAGAAGATGTGGTTAACAAGGAAAAGCTTGAAAATACCTCTAAAGTTCTTTAAAAATAAGATGATTTAATGTGAAGCCTGTAAAAAAGGTAGAGAAAGCAGCCTGAGTCTGACGGGTCAGGGGCACTCACTCCTTCAGGCCAGCTCCATCTTCTGCCCTGCATGTCAGGGAAGGGAGAGCTGCTTGCTGCCTGCCTCCACCATGGGGACCATAAATTTTATGGAAAATGTAGCTCCAGGCCAGGTGCTCTGACAGGAGGGTAAAAAGTTGAGGACCAGCCTAGCAGCTTGGGGACTTAGCAAGACCCTGTTCTTAGTAAAATCACACTAAAAGGGCTGGCCATCTAGCTCAGTCCAAAGGCCTGGATTCAACCCCCAGTACCAAGATCTAACAGTTGCCTTTAGGAAGAGTTCAGGAGTTTGGTCTAGAAGGTGAGGGCTCTGCAGCCCTTTCTGCTACCCTTTTGGATCACACAACCCAGAGGTTTGGGTGGAAAAGAGAATTTGATGATTATTACCTGGTCTGTGCAGCTCTTTTTCTCTGATTTTTTTTTTTTTTTTTTTTTCTTTTTCCTTTCTTTTCCCAGTAATGGGTGTTGAACCCAGGGCCTTCACAGCTGAGCTGCATCCCCAGCCCTATTTTTATTTTTTATTTGAGGGTCTCCCTGAGTTGCCCAGGCTAGGCTCAAACTTTCGGTCCTCCTCCCTCAGCCTGCCAGTGGGCTGGGACTGCAGGTGTGTGCCACCTTGTCCTTCTAGCCGTTCGGGTCAGCGCTTAACCGTTCTCTTTTGGGTTAGGGTTCTGCAGCATTCCAGACCACGAGCACCGAGTCAGGATGGGAAAGAGACGTTGTGTTCCTCCACTCGAGCCCAGGTTGGCAGCAGGCTGTTGTGGGGTCAAGAAGCCCAAATTGTCTGCAAGTGGGACGCACAGTCACGGGAGCCAGTCCACTACTGTCCCCAGCGCTAGTTCAGGACCTCTTCAAAACCACCAGCATGCGGACAGCAGCAGTGGACAGGAGAATGTGTCGGACTTAACTCTGGGACCTGGAAATTCTCCCATCACACGGATGAATCCCGCATCGGGAGCGCTGAGCCCTCTTCCCCGGCCCAATGGAACTGCCAATACCACGAAGAACTTGGTGGTGACCGCAGAGATGTGCTGCTACTGCTTTGACGTGCTCTACTGTCACCTCTATGGCTTTCCACAGCCGCGACTTCCTAGATTCACCAATGACCCCTAGTGAGTAAAGGGAGCACGGGGACTGTGTGGAGGGCGCGATGCAGCTTTCTGAGGGCATTCTCCTCTCAAGAGCCACTGCTGGTAAAGCTTGAACGTCGTTTGAGCGGAGTAACGGGAGCAGACGAAGAGACGCGTCCAGATGCTCTTTAGACCGTTCAGTGGGTTCGGTAGGGGGAGGGGCTGGGTTCTGTTTGGAGGACGCATGTAGGTTTGTTATTAAAGTCATGATCTGGAAATTGGGAACTTCATGCTGGGTTCACGTGGCGGTGGTAGGTCATGGAACCTCTCCTGTCTAGAAGCCGCGTCATTGGGCACCTCAGTGATACTGAAGTCCAAGTGACTTGTGACTGGTGAGTGTCTGAGGCCCAGGCTGGAGACGAGGAGCTCAGTCATCGGGAGCTGCTGCTGCTGCTCCTTTGTTCTGTTCTGTTTTGTTTTTTGTTTTTTTGGTAGTGGTGGTGGAGGGAGCTAATGCTTTTAACAAGGGTCACCTCCGTTTTGTGCATGAGCAATCCCTGGTAATCCCATAGAGTAGAGCTGCTGATAGCACATCAAGAAAAGTCAGAATTGGCTATACTGTTTTTATTTCAAGACCCTGCTGTTTGTCCTAAGACCTTTAAAGGTGTCAATGAAGTATAAGTAAAAGTAATGTATCCCAGTGTTTTCTTTTTACTCAAAATTGGAAGCAGTCCTCAGCTGGCTTTGAAGAGCACCATTGCATTTGATTTTTGTTTTGGGGGAGTGCTTTTGGGGTATTCACTGATCTAAGATCATCCTTTCTCAGCTGTTGATACCCTGCTAGGCTGTGCAGAGCCCTGGACAAGGATTGGGAAGTATAAAGAAAAGGTCCTTGCCCTCAGGCAACTTGGCATTGAGTTGACGAGTCGCACACACTGATAACTAGTAGTAGAGGGGAATTCATCTCTGTGCAAGTGTGTCTGAGGAAAGGAGATGGAGAAGATGTGCTGACTTTCAGGTACTGTTACCATGTGCTACCATGATCAGAACACTCTCAGTTGAGCAGATGAGGATTCCAAGCCAGGTCAAAATCCAGGTAGCCTGTACAAGAAAGGGTTTGGTTTAAAGGAACAGGTGGTAGCCTTGGTGTGAGTGGCTGGGGTTTATGGCAAACATGCTGCAGTGGGCTGTTTGTATCATACAAATCTCTAAAAGGTTCGCCATCACTGGTTTAGGCTGTTGTGTTCAGGACTTTGTATTTTCATCCTGTGGGTAGTAGAGGTCTTGTGAGGTTTTGGGGGACAGTAGATCTGGTCGATACTGTACCAGCAGTTTTGTTTTGGTTTGGTTTTTGTTTTGTGTGATACTGGCAATTGAATCCACTGAGCTACATCCCCAAGCCCTTTTTTTGTTTTTTATTTTGAGACAGGGTCTCGCTGAGTTGCCTAAAGTTGGGCTCCAACTTGCAATCCCCCTGCTTCAGTCTTCCAGAGTGCTTGGGTTGCAGGTGTATTTCAGCACACTCAGCTAGGTACTTTATTGGAAGGAAATGTGGGTAGCTGAGAGATTTGCTAGCAGCCTTTGTAACAATGATGAAAGAAGTAGATAACTGAGCATTTAAGTTGCCTGTGAGCAGTGATTCACTCAAGAAGCTAAGAGGCAGCTGGGCATGGTGGTGGACACCTGTAATCCGAGCATTTGGGAAGCCAAGGCACGCAGATAGTTTGAGGCCAGCCTGGACTACATAGTGAGACCCTATGTAGTCAAAAAGCCAAAATAAATAAATAAATAAATAAATAAATAAACAGGGAGAGAGAGAAGAGAAGCTAAGAGGTAAGATTGTTAGGGGTGGGGGGGATCTCGGAAAGAAGACAGCCCTGTAACTTTGTAAAAATTCTGTCACTGTCAGTCTGATGGAGCTTAAAGCATGACTTGGCCTAGGAACAGAATTAGCAACTTCTGCTAATAAAAAGCTTTCTTGAGAAGGCATTATTTTTCTTTTCTGAAAAACTTGTGAGCAGGAAGTATTTGTAGTTGCCAGGGGCAGTTGTAATTATGGGAACAATGTGGGCTTGTAGAGAATGCTGCCAGACAAGGGTGTGGAGATACTCTGGCAAGGTGTGTTGCCATGAAAGATAGAGCTGGACAACATGGCTACCTAAAAATAAAGAGAGGAGACTTAGAAGAAAAAGTTGAGCCCTGGGCAATAAAGAAGAGAGTAGCCCGTGAATGTGGTATCGGCGTGCATGAAAGCTGTCGGAAAGGCTGTGCCAAGGGCCTCTGGAGGTTCCTCTACATTTCTAGCCACAGCTGTGCAACTTCTAAGGTTCTTCAGGTAGCTACAGTTCATACCGTTTTTTGGGCAATTAACAAATGAAGAGAAACATTATCCATTATTAATTTGGGGCTAGAGAATGTTTTGTGTTTTTCTCTTTTTAGTCCGCTCTTTGTGACATGGAAGACAGGGCGGGACAAGCGGCTTCGTGGCTGCATTGGGACCTTCTCAGCCATGAATCTTCATTCAGGACTCAGGGAATACACGTTAACCAGGTAATGACAACAGATGTTAAGAACTGTACGTAAACTGGCTAGACCTGGAAATATCTGCCTGACCTCCTTTCTTCTGAGTGATACATTCTAAGCATTCCCTTTCTCTCGTAATCAGGAAATGGGAGTGCTTTAATCTGGTGAATCACTTATCAGTGCCCATCTAGACAGTGAATAGAATCACTGTTGGTATTACGTGGTGTTGGTGGATGGTGGATGCTTTTTGCCTGTTTCAGGATTCATAGCTGTGCAGGCTCTGTGGCGTGGGATGTTGGCTTCTGACTTCAGAGCAGCCTCACTTACGTTTTCTGTCCCCCTGCAGTGCACTTAAGGACAGCCGATTTCCCCCCCTGACCCGAGAGGAGCTGCCTAAACTTTTCTGCTCTGTCTCTCTCCTTACTAACTTTGAGGATGCCAGTGATTACCTGGACTGGGAGGTGAGAGCAGCTGCATTTGGAACTCTGCATCTCGTTGCGTTTGGGTTCGGGTTAGTACATGGCAATGTCTCCTCACTGAGAGAGGGCGTGAGGTGTGGGAACTGGGTGCCATTGTGGGCAAGACAGGTAACAGAAGGTACTGGTCTATTAGGAGTGGGAGGAAATGCAGAAGCTCTGTTTTCCCATTTCTTCCCAGTCTTCTCTGCTCCCCTCTATATCTAATAAGAAATAATTAGATGACATAAAATAGTCCAGATCCTTCTTGGCAAGCCCTTAAGGACAAGTTTTTATTAGGAATCAGGTGCCAAGAATCATGAACTTATGCCGGGTGTGGTGGCGCACACCTGTAATCCCAGCACTCCAGAAGCTGAGGCAGGAGAATCGCTGCAAGTTAGAGGCCAGCCTGAACTGCATAGTGAGACCCTGTCTCAAAAAAAAAAAAAAAAAAATTCTGGAACTCAGATTAAAAACCTTGTGATGTTTGTATGCTTTTTTATGAAATAGGTTAAAGGTAAAATACTCAAAATTATTGGGTAAGCTATTTAAAAATTTATTTCTACAACCTTAATATTCTCAGAGAGGTGAGTACACATATACTCAGCCTCTCCCTAAAGCTGAACTTCCTTGCCTTTCATCCCTGAGAGTCATGCAAGGCAAACTGCCCTTCTCAGAACAGACATGGGTCAAGCTGGTCCGGGACAGGGTCGACTTATATGTGCAGTTCCATTAGAATAAGCAAATGCCATTTACTGTGTTGTGTCTTTCTGTAGGTAGGGGTCCATGGAATTCGAATTGAATTTATCAATGAAAAAGGCATCAAACGCACAGCCACATACTTGCCTGAGGTTGCTAAGGAACAAGGTAAGTTGGACAAATGGACTTCTAGTGAACAGTGCCATTCATAGCCATGCCTTTTTTTTTAGCCATGCCATTTAAAGGACACAGAAGTGAAGCATGTCATTTTTCAGCTGAGCTGTTACTAAACATGATTTTTTTTTTTTTTTTTTTTTTTTTCCTTAAGACCGTTTTTTGTTTGTTTAGAGACAGGGTCTCACTATGTAGCAAACTCACAGAAATCCCCCTGCCTCAGCCTCCTGAGTATTCGGATTAGAAGCATGCACCATCACACCCGTCTTTAATACCAAATTCTTATAGCACCAGGATCAACTCCCAAGAAGACCTAGGAGCTGAGAGAAGAGAAAGGGAAAATACTTCCTTTACTTGCCCACTTGTAATAGTTTTATTTCTTGCCCCCTTAAGCTACAATGGCAATCATAGCAAAATCCCAGCGATCAACCTGACCACATTATGGAGTTCATTATAAAGAGAAGTTGCCTATATCAGTGGGTGTTGAACTTCTGATTGTGAATCATTAAATGTGTTACACTCGGCAAAGATCAAAATGTACTCCTGGTGTTTTGTTTGTTTGTTTTTGGTACCGGGAATAGAACTCACAACCTTGCACTTGCCAGGCAGGCACTATGCTGCTGAGCGATATCCCTGGCCCTCCCTCCTGTGTTTTTTTTTTTTATGTGGGTACCAGGAATTGAACTCAGGACCTCATGTTTGCCAGGCAGGCGCTTATGCCGCTGAGCGATATCACTGGCCCCCTCCTGTTTTTAAAGAACTCAGTACTTAATGATTTTTTTTGTGGGGGGTGTCTTTTTCATACAGGGTTTTACTATGCAGTTCAGGCTGGCTCAGCCTCCCAAGTGCTGGGATTACAGGTGTCTGCCACCAAGCCCCTTAATGAATTCTTATAATGGGGACATTAAAGGTAGGAAGTGGGTTGAGCAGCTCTTTTCTTTAAAAGAATACCTAGAAGAATGCTTTTAAATGTTTCTTCTGTTTTCTGTGATATGTAACCCCGTTTTCTTTCCTCCTTGAAATTAGTCCATTTTTTAAAATAGTATGTGAAACACTGTATTGATTGGATGTGAACCTGAAATAGAGAAAAAGACCCAATTGAGTATTTTAATGAACAAATTATGTGGAAGGCGATTGCTTTGTTTCCATTGTGGTTGTCTTTCAACTTTTTCAAAAGCACTGCGGATATGGCATAAAAAAGAAGCCTTGGTGGATGTGGTGGTACACGCCAGTAGTCCCAACATTCTGAGAGGCTGAAGCAGTAAGATCACAAGTTCAAGTCTCCTACCTGGGCAACTTAGGAAGACCCTGTCTCAAAAAATAAAAAGGTCTAAAAGTGTAGTTCAGTGCAAAGGCCTGGGTTCACTTCTCAGCACCTCAAAAAAGTAGGGGGCGGAGGCAGGATTCAACAGTGTAAATGTTTCCTCCTTCCTGAAGAAGTTTCCTGGTGTCAGTTCTGTGTCATAGAAAAAAACTCATAGAAATCATTAAACGAGAAAGGCCACTCAAGCTGGGCATGGTAGCCCACGCCTGTAATCCCAGCACTCAGAGGCTAAGGCAGAGGATTGCTGGGAGTTCAAGCCCAGCCTGGGCTACAAAGTGAGTTCAAGGCCAGTCTGAACTGCAAAGTGAAACCCTGTCTCAAAAAGACAAAAAAAAAGATTACACAGTAGGACCCTGTCTCCAAAAAAAGCCACTCAAAAAGACTCTAAGCTACAGAATTTGAATCTGCACTGCATCCTAGCTGGATGCAGTAGTGTGTGCTTGTAATCCTGGCTGTTTGGAGGCTGAGGCAGGCAGGATACATAAGTAAACAAATAAGCAAGCAATCAACCCCTCTTTTCCCATAGAGCATTCCTGGGTACCAGCACGAGCAACAAGCCAGTCAAGTGGGGACCGTGTTTACCCCTTGCTAATTACACCGGGTAATACCTAACAGGAAAGACACGGGAGCAGGGAGCCTGGGGACAGCCACCGTGGCACATGCTGGTCTGTCATCTCATTTCTGAGTCGCCCCTGGGCTGTCAGCGAGGCAGATGGGGCTCTGGGTACGTGAACTGGTGCCCAGGCCCTCCTTTCCCCCAGCAGACCTGGTTGCTCCTTGAATCCCATCTGTGCTGACCATGTGTGGTTTCTCTTATCAGACTGGGATCAGATCCAGACGATAGACTCCTTACTCAGGAAAGGTGGCTTTAAGGCTCCAATTACGAGTGAATTCAGAAAAACGATCAAACTTACCAGGTAAGCCAATATCTTGTTTTCCTTGTCTTTTTCATGTAGTGGGGGTGGATACAGAATACTTTTTGATGGGAAGGGGAAGAAAAAAGTTTTCTCAGCTAATGTCCCTAAACCAAAGAAAGATAGGTAAGGTTTTAAGTTCTGAGGAAGCAGCATCGACAAAGCCAGACTCCCCCAGTGTCCTGTGCATTTCCATGGCCAGGCTGATGGTGGGGCTGGAGCAAGGGTTAGGTCTGCTGAGAGTCAAGACTGTCTTGCCAGACCCACATGGTTGAGGCTGGGGGGTGGAAGCCAGGAGAAGAGGCTCCCAGTGTCAAAGTCCAGGACCAGTGAAGGTGCCATTTCCTGACTACATGTATGGTCAGGGGCAAGGGGTGCAGGAGAGTCACAGGTGCTTTTACAGAAAGTAAAAAGGATATGCCTCCCCTCTTTGTATATTGTGTTTCTATGGGGAGACTGCCTAACATCATAGAATGCACACAAACTTGGGGTCTGAATCCTAGCTCAATCACTGACTAGCTTGTTACCTGATCTAGTTATTCACCTCTCTGAGCCTGTTTCCTGTCTGTAAGCTGTGAGTGCTAATCCCTTAGGATTGTTGTAGGATGTGATAGGTGCGGAGAATTTATAGCCCAGGGCCAGGCAACACTGTAGGTGATCAGTAGATGTCAGTTCTCTTCCTATCCCTCCTGAAGTTGGAAGCTCTGAGAGGTTTAGCTTCTGTGGGCTTCTGTTGGGCCCTCATCTGTAAAATGCTGAATAATCTAATGATAGCCTTTCAGGTCTGTTTGGAAGACAACCCAGTGTTTTTGAAATGCTTTGGATTCCAAAAATGAAGGGGCTGGGGGTGAAGCTCAGGGGTAGAGCGCATGCTTAACATGCACAAGGCCCTGGGTTCAATCCCCAGCACCAAAAAAAACACTCTTCAAATACAAAGCATTATTATTATTACTATTATTATTACAATTTATTTGAACAGCCATTTCCCTGTCAAAATTCAGGAATAACCACCTTGCAGTGGAGGAGTGATTACAGTGGGAAAGAGATGGCTCTGGGTAAGGATTGTCACACCCAGCTCCTGTGGTCTGTAGTAGGCTCCATAGGTTTGTAACACCCCATGCTTCGCATCCTGACTCATGGCTCTTTCCAGAGCAAAGCCAAAGTGCTATGAACTCTGTTCTGATGACCCCGTGATATGGCATATTCATCTGGGGATTGAGACCTGTCCTATATAGCCCAAGGATCCTTTAACCTGCTTCATCAGAATTTGACCCAGAATTAGGTATCTGTGCCCCTTTTAGTTATGATAACTTGTTTGTTGCTCTTCTGCAAATTGAAGTTGCATTTCTGTCAAATTCTACCTCATTCTAACCCGAAAGTGGATGTGCAGTGTTTACACTGGGTTTTGGTGTAGCCATCTTCCAATCTGCCACCCATATAATTTGACCTTGAAAGTCTTCATCCAGCCCCAGTAGCAGATTGCCTGATGATAAGCATACGTAGCGTTTAAAGGTGGGATGTGCTGAGTACGTTCTCAGGGGTGAACTGTGATTGTGCTTTTTCATCTTGTTCATTTGTAATAACAACATTGTTTTCTTGTGCCGTCTTTCATTTTCTGTAAGTAAGATTGCTCTTGGTCTTCCATTTTATTCTTTCAAAATGTGGAATAAGCTTTTGGTTTTCTCTGCTGAGTGACTTTACATGATGCATTCGGGTTCCTAACACCCTTGCCTGTTTCCTTACACAGGTACCGAAGTGAGAAGGTGACAATCAGTTACGCAGAGTATATTGCTTCTCGACAGCACTGTTTCCAGAATGGCATTCTTCATGCCCCGCCCCTCTACAATCATTACTCCTGACACACGGCTGCATGACCAGTCCCACCCCCCTGTGGCCACCAATGGCTATGACATCATTGGAGCAGATGCCTCCTCTTCCTGGTCCAGTTACTTCTATTACTGCACCATTTTATGATGCTAGCTTCCGTTGCCAAGTCTGCCTGCCACTGACTGAGGGGGTGTGGGGTTACACTGAATGAAACAGAACTTGAGGGGCCCAAGCCTTATCTCAGCCTTTCTTCAGCGTGGGGCTCCATTGGACTGGGGCTTCTCCATGACTAGTGAGAACTGCTGTGTGGGTGCTGAAGATCCTGGTCTGGTATTTGCCACATGTGCGTTGGCCACACACTGGAATTAGAGTTGATGATCCATGGAGGTTTACCCCACACCCACCCACAGCCTCGCAGATCAAGTAGGTGTATTCCCCTGGCAGTCTGGGCAACGGAGACCAACAAGAAACATTTTTAGGTTGTTTTAAATTCCTTTTTTTAAACTTCCGGTTTATTGCGTACCAAGAGTTGATCACAACCTCCATGCTTCATAAGTGGACGTCACATTAGGTTGAGCATGGGCACCATGAGTCCTCTGAGGCTCCTGGACAGAGACCCACACCAAGATTGGAAGCCCTGCAGATGGCGTTGCAGATCTCATTGCTCAACAAGCCTGGAAGGTTTAAAATTCTCACCCCACTCTCGATTGGATCGTCTGGCACTCTTCCTGCATCAAGTCTCCTGGTGTTGGGCAGAGCTCTGTGGTGTGTTCCGCTGAGGAACGGATGCAGATGCCCATGGGAGAGCCTGGTGTCACCACTGGGTGAGGTGTGAAGAGAGAGGCCTCTTCCTCACCATCCGGCTACCTCACTCCTCACTGGTAGCAGTGCCTATAGAGCTGGATCTAGGTTCTCAGAAGCACAGATGTGCAAACAGGCAGTTGAGTTGGGCTCATTGTCACAGAGAATCTGGGGTCTCTAAGCTGGTTTTCTTTTCAGGCAAACATCTTGAGGGACCTTTAAGCAGGCAAATTCATTTTTCTGGTTTGCCTACAGTAGGGATACTGGTGATGTTTTTGTCCTTTATAAGACTCTAGAGCAAAGCTGTGTAATTAAACAATCTTGCCTACCATGCTGGGAGTTTTAACCCCACCAGGGCATAGTTCCAAATTGTCCATTTTTTTCTGGGTCATTTAAACTTCCATGGGACATCCTTCCCATCGTTTGCTGATTTAGTTTTTTTCTCTCGACTCTTCTTCACTCATGTGGTAGCAGAGGTCATAGAACTGGGGGACTTGGCAGAGGCTTTGAAGACACCGTCTCGGAGGCACTGTTAGTGACTCACAGGAAGAGGCGGCCAGCTAAAGAAAGGGTCCTGAGGCAGCACACTGGGTCTCCATTACATGCTCGGAGAACTCTGGAAGTGGGTCAGGTGTCAACTCGGTGAACACGTGTTTTGATTTAATTTATTTTTTAGTTTATGTGTTGTTGATGTGGCTTTCCAAAATGGGCGTATATTCAAGTTTAAAGATATTTGGAGCTTTTTCCCAGGAAGTGAAGAGGGGGAGTGGGGCACAATCTAAGAAGGCATTGCCCTCCAGTCCTGGGAAGGATTGGTCAAGGGGAGCAGCTTTGTGCTGCTGACAGGACCTGGTATGTGGGAAGACTTGGGTGACATCAGGGTGCCCAGGCTGTGCCCCCCTCATTGCTGTGCTGAGTTTCCATGGCCTGCCACGGTCTCCTTGCAGCGTAGATGAAGGTGAAGGAGTCATCTCATGATGTCCTGCTGCTGAGGATAATGTTTCTTAGAGATGTGACAGCAGTCACCCTTAGGTGCCATGGGTCGATGTCAGGTTGGTCAGCTCTGGACTAAGCCACCCACGTCCAATTTGTACAACAGTATTGGTACATAGGGCTACACTCATTACTGTTCAAGTGTTCTATGTTAAAAGTTTTGTTTGATTTCTAAAGATTTAAAAAAGCAAAACAATTGGTGCTAAACTTTCACCCCTGAGCACGCTCAGTGAGACTGGTCATGCAAGCATTTACAGTGCCATGCTCCTCAAGCCTGTTTTTCTTGTAGAAATGTTGCCCTATTTGTCTTCCCTGGTGTATAGTATGTATTTTATTTTATTTTATTTTATTTTATTGAAGGTGGGGTGGGATACCTGCCATTTAAGAAAATAAACAAAATTTTTAAACCCCCAAAATGGGGGGAAAAAGTCAGTGCACAAGAATAGGGCTGGTGAAGCCCAGCATCACACTGAAGTAGGCTCAGTGGTTTTGGAGTGAAGAAGCCTTACTCCCTGCACATTCCCTCACGCTCCTAACAAGTCCAGCAGTGGAGGTGCATGAGCTCCTCCTGCCTCATCGGGGGCTCAGAAGTCAGCCAAGGGAAACTACATGGGCCCTGTCAGAATCCATCCTGAGCAGGGTGTCAGGAAGCAGTCTGGAAGAGTGTGGTCATGGTGCCCTTGTGGAAACGGGGAGGTGGCTCTCAGGAAAAATACCAGGTCTGGATCATCCACACGGCAGCTTTGCATAGGGAGGTGACAGCTCCGAGTTGGAGCAGATCTGCCTTCCACTTGCTTGACCAAAGCAGTAATGAGGGTGGCCGGTACATGCCAACGCCTGGGAGGGAGAGCAAAGGAGGTGCTTCCTGCCCGCTGCTTCCTCTGTTCTTGGGCCACTGAACAGTAGGTAACCATTGTTGTAAGGAACCAGCCCAGCTTCCTGGCTCGGTTCAGAGTGTGTGTCATCCCTAGCTGTGAGTGCCTTTCGGTCTGGAAAGTTGGCTTGTCTCGTAATACCCACAGCTAGGACATTCTCCCTGTAATTATGAATTGTCCTTGTTTTACATGAACTAAGAGAGTGTCTGATCACTAGAGTTTGTCAGTGTTGGATTGTTTTCACTGTGAGGTTCTTAAACTTTCTCGCTGCATAATACTGAAACAATTCATGTTAGATACCCTTTCCACATGAAAGGTTTGTAGTTGAGACATTACATATATTTTACTGTTTATAATAAAAACCATCTATACAAAAGTCCTGGGTGTTAATTTTAATATTTTGCACAAGATCTGTTTTCCATGATATGTTAACATCTACAATTTCACTAACTTGATGTTTTTTTCTATCAAGATTTCTCGAGACTAGAGATCCACTTGTTCTTTTTGTTTATTTTTGTTCTCATTTCCCTGAAGCAAGAGACTGTATGGCCTTTAGTGCAAAGATTTCAGACCAATTCTTTGTATCACACTTGGTTGCCTCTTGGCTATATAACTTCTGAGTGCAAATCATTGAACTCTTTAATGAAGTATTGTAGAGAATAAATCATAATGGGTAAAAATTGTTCTTCGTCTGCCTTTTTTTTTTTTTTTTTTGGTAACCATATGACATGAATTATCTAGAGTAGCAATTGGTAGTTGTTTAAATTTTAAAGATAGCCAACCAAGTAGTAAGTAGTCAGCTTCCATATTTTGTATGGTGCTCATGATCCTTTACAAACTTGCTTTTTGTTTTGTTTTTGTGGTTGGTGGCAATACCATTGGTATTTTTTTGGAGCCAAGTTTCCTAAGCTATCATTCATGAACACTTTGCAGAAAGAAGGTTCGTTTTCATTAGATTTACAAATTAAACTGACCTTGCCAGAAAAGCTAAATCTCGTGGGTGGGGGGTAACCTTTGGTGATACTGATTGAAGCAAAAATCTGGGACATACTACACATGGTCTGAAGTTTACTGTTTGGGGATGACCTAAAAATACATAACAAGTGAAGAAAAACTCAAACATAAAGCCACAGATAAATCTGCCAGGGTTAGATAATAATTTTGGAAATAGAGGACAAGCAGCTGGTTAAACTTTTTCTTAGCTGTTTAAACATTTATTGAATGTTAATGTGTGCAAAGAATTCAGGTGTGTATATGTGTTGCCGGGATTCAGGGTGCCTTGTGTGTGCTTGGCAAACACTACCCCTGAGCTACATCCTCAGTCTGAGGTTATATTCCTTACTATTGTAGTAGTGCCTATGATTTCCTATCATTGACATGGGGAGGGGTTGGGGATGGTAAAATATGATGCAATTTGCCATTTTGGCTCTCGTCAATTTATTATTTGAAACGGTCTCATAATGTAGTTTAGCTTGGCCTTGAACTCACTATATAGCCCAGGCTGGCCTCAAATTTCAGCCGATCCTCCTGCCTCGGCCTGAGTGCTGGGATTACAGTCGCGTGTCACAAAGCCCAGCTCCTTAATGTCTTGAAATGTGAAGCCATCCAGGCTGGGGTCACTGGAGCTCATCCTCTAGGGAGTGGAGGTAAGGGAGGTGCTCCTAAGGACTATCCCTTCATTGTACATACAGGTTTAGTGTGCCATGGCAAGCTGAAAAATAAGTGACTCCTGTGATTTCAAAATTAACCATTGGATTGCTCAGTGTTAGAGTGCTTGCTTAGCAGGTACAAGGCCCTGGGTTCAATCCCCAGCACCATGAAGAAACAGCATAAAATTAACTATTGGAGACATGGGGCAGGAGGGAGGTCTTAAGTACACCCTGTCAATTCCTCAGTTCCCTGCCACTCAGAAACCCCAATCTACAAGCACAGTGGTGTTGCTCCTTCCTGGCTCCCAACCAAAGAACCCAGGGGACCGATGACTGGAATCGTCATGGGCTGCAGCCTGATAGGCTTGTTATAGGTTATATCTAGATGTCCTCCAGAGCAGCATGCACTCACAGGTAGGGCTTTTGGGGGTGATTGGGTCACGAGGGTGTGATACTCATCCATGGACTCTTCCACTGGTGGGTTTATAGCTGGTGTGATGCTGGGAGGTGAAGCCTGGTGGGAGGAGGCGGTCACTGGGGGCGAGGTCTGGGAGGGTCTAGCTTCCTCCTCGATCTCTGCTTCTTGCCTGCTACGATGTCCAGAGCAGCTCGTCTGCCATGCCGCTGTGCCACACATGGTCATGCCTTGGAGCCAGCAGACATGGACCACAACCTCTACAAATTGAGCCAAAATAAACCTTTCTTCCTTGAATTTGTGGGTGTCGGGTATTGTGACCCAACACAAAGTAACCAGGAGGCTGAGGCAGGAGGACCATTGCAAGTTCAAAGCCAGCCTGGGCCACATACTGAGTTAAAAGTCCAGCCCACACTACACAGCAAGACCTATCAAAAGAAAAAAAGACAAGGCCTATGCTCAAATCTTGGTCCTGCTGCTTAGGACACAGACAAGTATTATTGCAATGCTGACCCTAATAACCCATTTTGTGTCAGGGCTGCTTTGTGTCATCTCCAAGTGGAGATGCTGGGAGTGCAGTGCAATGGCCAGATGGCTGCAGTCATCTGGACTTCATCCAGCACTTTGTAGAAATAGATGCAGTACAGCAGGATGCGCGGCAAGCCTCTGTGAAGTCAGGACAGGCGTCCTGGAAGAGGAATGTGGAAGCAGGCCGTGCCCATGAATGGGGAGGGCTTCCCCGAGGCAGACGCAGGATGGACACTCAGCAAGTTCCTCTGCCACAGGCCGGCCAGGCCTGAGTGTTGCTCAGGGTTAGGGCCTTGCCTAGCATATGTGAGGCCCTGAGTTCTGTCTCTAGCACAACAAACAAAACAAAACTCCAGACTTCTCAGGACAGTTTGGAGTTTGGAGGTTTTCAGATCTAGATGTCAAAGGGCTCTTTGCAGAATTACACAAAATTCCCACAGACACAGATCCTGTCCTTTTGTACCATACAAACTATTAACAACCAGAGGGACAGCAGCAGGTGTAAGTGATATTATTTCTTTGGCTTCCTTTGTAACATTTACCAGATTTCCAGCAAAAAGTGCCAAAGATCTTCAGAAATGCATGGGAAAATACCTTAAACCAGTGGTGACAAACTTATGGCGCGAGTGCCGCAGCGGGCTGTTTGTAACATTTAAAGCTCTAAAAGGTTCACCATCACTGCCTTAAACTGAAAAGTTTGTGTATTATCTGAGTACTATGAAGAGAACTGGGAAAATATATCACCATTCTGTTTTAGAGACAGAAACCATCTTTGTCTAGGTAGAAACTATGAGTGGCTCAGCCCACATAGATTCTTTGAGAAGGCAGGTGTGGCAGTGCACCACTGTAATCCCAGCACTCAGGAGGCTGAGGGCAGGAGGATCGCCATGAGTTCAAGGCCAGCCTGGGCTACATAGTGAGAGCCTGTCTCATTAAAAAAAAAAAAAATTCTTTGCGAAGCACTTTTTTTTTTTTTTTTTTTTTTTGGTACCAGCAATCGAACACATGGCCACGCAATTATTTTTTTTTGGAAACAGGGTTTCACTATGCAGCTCAGGCTGGCCTTGAACTCACTTTGTAGCCCAGGCTGGCTTTGAACTCACAGCAATCCTCCTGCCTCAGCCTCCTGGGTGCTGGGATTACAGGCATGTACCACAACATCCAGCCTGAGAAGCACTCTGAAAGGTTATGAAAGGTGGAAATTTTTCTTTTGATTGGAAAAAAAAAAAAGATACACCAACATTAATGAAAACCTATTATAGAAATACCCTTTCATGTTTGTATAAGGTCTGTATAATTACTGTACTTTATTTCCTAATAAGGGCCGGTGAGATAGCTCAGCGGCATAAGCGCCTGCCTGGCAAGCACGAGGCCCTGAGTTCAACTCAGTACCCACATGCGAAAAAAGGGCCAGTGATATTGCTCAGCGGCATGGGCGCCTGCTGGCACGCGAGGTCCTGTGTTTGACCCCGGTACCCACAAAAAATAAATAAATAAAACAAACCCCCACAGCACAGCACCTGCCTGGCAAGCACAGGGTCCTAAGTTTGATTCCTGGTACCAAAAAATAACTAAATAAATAAAACCCCCAAACAGCTACATGTGGTGGTGCACGCCTAAAATCCCAGCACTTGGAAGGCTGAGGCAGAAGGATCACTGTGAGTTTGAGGTCAGCCTGGGCTACATAGTGAGTTCAAGGCCAGCCTGAACTGCATAGCAAGGCCCTTTCTCAAAAACACCAAAATTAAAAAAAAAAAAAAAATGATCCCCAAAGTCCATCTAACAGGGGCTTGGTTGCCAGTTGATAGACTTTGGGAAGATGACTGCATCACGAGGCTTCTAACTTCAGTGATTAATCCACTGCTGGATCCATAACTTCACAGCATTATTGGGTGGTAACAGAAATGTAGAAGGAGGGACCTAGTTGACGGGGATGGGTCAGGGAGGTGCAACCTTGGGACTATATCTTGTTCACCAACCCCTTCTCTGTCTCTGCCTTTGCCTCTGTCTTTCTGTCTCTCTCCCTCTCTCTCTCTCTCCTTCTCTGTCTGCCATTAGGTAAGCAGTTTTCTTCTTTTTATTTTTTTGTTTTGTTTTGTCCTTTTAGATTTTAAAGAGAAAAAAATAGAACAAAATTTCAATACAAGATAATAGGAGGGTAACAATGGTTAATACATTGCGTATGGTTATCTTTAAATTAGTTACACAGAGTACAAGATGTCAGCATTCAATTGTCCAAATATTAGCACAAACCTTTCTTTTCTATGAACTAAGAGAAATTAGTAGTGTATCTATCTTAACTTTTTTTTGTATTTATATATATATATATATATTTTTTTTTTTCTTTTGCCTTCCTTTTCTACCACTTCCTTCTGAGGGCAACCCAGTGACCCCAGGATATCTGTTATGGTTTGGATCTAAAACGAACCCCCACAGCATAGCACCTGCCTGGCAAGCGCAAGGTCCTAAGTTCAATTCCTGGTACCATTCTCCCATCCCAGTTTCTCTTTCCTCTTGGACAGTTTCTTCCTATTTTACAATATCTATTGTACATTTTGGATCTTGTTTATTCTTTCAGCTTCTCACACTAGGGAGACAATACAATGTTTACACATATGTGTCTGGTTTATTTCAGTTATTTCACTTACGGTCTCGAGTTGCATACATTTACCTATAAAAGTCTCCAGTTTATCTTTCTTTATGGCTGAGTAGTATTCCATTGCATAAAATATCACATCCTTTTTATCCATTCTTCAGTTGATGGGCATTTGGGTTGTTTCCAAGATGTAGCTATTACAAATTGTGCTGCTATAAACATGGGTGCACATACATCGCTGTGGTATGATGTTTTTAATTCTTCTGGGAAGATATCCAGAAGGGGACTAGCTGGGTCAAATGGGACCTCCAATCCTAGTTTTCTGAGGAATCTCCACACTGATTTCCACAGTGCTTGCACCAGTCTACACTCCCACCAACAGTGGAGAAGGGCTCCTTTTTCCCCACAGCCCCTCCAGCATTTGTTATTAGTTGATTTCTTGATGATAGCCATTCTTTCAGAGGTGACATGGAATCTCAGTGTTGTTTTATATTTGCATCTCTCGAATGACCAGTGATGTTGAACATTTTTTCATATATTTATTTGCTGTTTGTATTTCTTCATCTGAAAAGCATGTATTCATCTCAGATGCCCATTTTTGGATTGGGTCTTTAAATTTGGGAGGTCTGTTCTTTTTTTGAGTTATTTATATGTTCTCGATAGTAATTCTTTGTCTGAGGAACAGCTGGAAAACATTTTTTCCCACATTGTGGGTTGTCTTTTCACTCTGTTGGTGGTTTCGTTGCTGTGCAAAACCTTTTTAATAAGACGAGATCCCAGCTGTTGATTCTTTGTGATACTTCCTGTGCAATCGGGGTTTTATTCATAAAGTCTTTGCCTACACCAATGTCTTCAAGAGCTTCACCTATTCTATCTTCCAGCAGATTTAATGTTTCTGTTTTAATATTTAGATCTTTGATCCATTTCAAATTTGGTTTAGTGCATGGTGAACAATATGGGTCCAACTTTAATCTTCAGCATGTGTACAGCCAGTTTTTCCAGCACCATTTATTAAAGAGGCTGTCTTTCTTCCAGTGAAGGTGTTTGGCTCCTTTGTCAAAGATAAGGTGGCTTAGTATGTCTGGAGTTGTTTCTGCATCTTCTAATCTGTTCCATTGATCTTTGGGTCTGTTTTTGTTGTTGTTGTTGTTGTTTTCTGCCAGTACCATGCTGATTTTATCACAGTAGCTTTACAGTATAATTTCAAGTCAGGGATCGTGATGCCCACTGCCTTGCCTTTGTTGCCCAGAATTGCCTTTGCTATTCTAGGTCTCTTCTGGTTCCAAATGAATTTTAGGATTGTTTTCTCTAATTCTGTGAGATATGCTGTTGGAATTTTGATCAGAATTGCATTAAATCTGTATAACAATTTTGGAAGTATGGCCATTTTCACTTTATTGGTTCTTCCTACCCAAAAGCAAGGGATATCTTTCCATTTTTTGATATCCTCTTCAATCTCCTTTTTCAGAGTACTGTAGTTTTCAATGTAGAGGTCTTTTACATCCTTTGTTAGATTTATTTATTTTTTTGGGGGGTACCGGGGGATCGACCTTAGGACCTCGCGTGCCAGCAGGCGCCCGTGCCGCTGAGCAATATCACCGGCCCCTTTTTCGTATGTGGGTTCCGGGAGTCGAACTCGGGCCCTCGTGCTTGCCGGGCAGGCGCTTAAGCCGCTGAGCCATCTCACCGGCCCATCCTTTGTTAGATTGATTCCTAGGTATTTTATTTATTTATTTATTTTTTGGATGCTATTGTGAAAAGTGTTGTTACCCTAATTTCTCTCTCAGTGAGTTTGTTATGCGTGTACAGGAAAGCTATTGATTTTTGAGTGTTGACTTTGTATCCAGCTATGCTACTGAATTTGCTTATTAAATCCAGCAGTTTTTAGTGGAATTTTTTGGGTCTTCTATGTAGAGTATCATGTCATCTGCAAATAATGATAATTTAACTTCTTCCTTTCCTATTGTTATTCCTTTTCATTCTTTCTCTTATCTAATTGCTCTGGCTAAAGTTTCCAGGACTATGTTGAATAAGAGTGGAGACAGTGGGCATCCTTGTCTTGTTCCTGATTTTAGAGAGCTTTCAGTTTTTGTCCATTTAGTATGATACTGGCTGTTGGTTTGTCATAGATGGCTTTTATCAGATTGAGATACAGACCATCTATTCCAATTTTCTGTAGGGTTTTTATCATGAATGGGTGCTGGATTTTGTCAAAAGCTTTTTCTGCATCTACTGAGATGATCATATGATTTTTGTCCTTGGCTCTCTTAATATGGTGTATTACATGTTGAACCATCCCTGCATCCCTGGGATGAATGCAACTTGGTCATGGTGTATAATGATGATTTGCTGCATTCTGTTTGCCAGTATCTTATTGAGGATTTTTGCATCTATGTTCATTAGGGAGATTGGTCTGTAGTTCTCTTTCTTAGTTGGGTCCTTCTCTGGTTTTGGTATCAGGGTAATGCTTGCTTCCAGGAAGGAATTTGGAAGTATCGCTTCCCTTTCGATTTCATTAAAGAGTTTGAGCAGTATTGGTGTTATGTCTTCTCTAAATTTCTTGTAGAATTCAGCATTGAATCCATCAGGGCCTGGGCTTTTCTTTGTTGGTAGGTTTTTAATTACCTCTTCAATTTCATTGATTGATATTGGTTTATTTAGGATTTTTACATCTTCTTGATTCAGCTTTGGTAATTCATATGTATCTAGGAATCTGTCCATTTCTTCTGCACTTTCCATCTTATTAGAATATAAGTTTTCAAAGTAGGTGTAGATGATCTTCTGGATTTCTGCAGGGTCCGTTGTGATTTCACCCTTTTCATTCCTAATTGCATGGATTTGAGTGTTTTCTTTCCTTTTTTTGATAAGGTTGGATAAGGGTTTGTCAATTTTATTTAATCTTTCAAAGAACCAACTCTTTGATTCATTGATTCTTTGTATTGTTTTTTAGTCTCCAGCACATTAATTTCTGCTCTGATCTTTATAATTTCCACCCTTGTACGAGCTTTTCGCTTAGCCTGCTCCTTTTTCTAGAAGTTCGAGGTTCACCATTAAGTTGTTTATTTACACTTGCTCTGTTTTCCTGATATGGGTACTTACTGCTATAAATTTCCCTCTTAGGACTGCTTTCATTGTGTCCCATAAGTTCTGGTATGTTGTATTGTCATTATCATTCAATTGTAGAAACTGTCTAATTTCTTCTTTAATTTCATCTGTGACCCATCAGTTGTTCAGGGGCGTGCGCTTTAATTTCCATGTGTTTAGGAAGTTCTTGTGGTTTCTTTTGCTATTGATTTCCAATTTCATTGCACTGTGGTCTGATAATATGCATGGGATAATTTCAGTTGTTTTGCATTTACTTAAGCAGGTTCTATGAGCTAGTATGTGGTCTATTTTGGAGAACATCCTGTGTGCAGCTGAGAAGAATGTCTATTCTGATGTTGTGGGGTGGAACACTCTGTAGACATCTACTAAGTCCATTTGTTCAAAAGTTTAGTTTAGTTCTAATATTTCATTGTTGATTTATTGTTTAGTTGATCTGTCTTTCTGTGACAGTGGGGTACTGAGATCCCTCAATACAATTGTACTAGTGCTTATTTGATTTTTCATGCCCATTAATATTTGTTTTATATAGTTGGGTGCACTGATATTCATTGCATATATATTTATGATTGCTATCTCTTCCTCTTGGATTGTTCCCTTCACAAGTATGTAGTGAACTTCTTTATCTATTTTAATCATTCTTGGCTTGAAATTCACTTTGTCTGCAAATAGAATAGCTACCCCTACTTTTTTCTCGGTTCCTGTCACATGGAGTATTGTTTTCCATCCTTTAAATTTCAGTCTATGAATTTCTTTTTGAATTAAATGTATGCAGCATATTGTTGGATCTTGCTTCTTGATCCATTCTGCCAGTCTGTGTCTTTTGATTGGTGAACTGAGACCATTAACATTGATGGTTAAAAACTGATATGTACTGACTTATCCTTGAAATGTTATTTTCCTGTTGTTGGTTCCCCCTCTTTTTTCCCTCCCTCTCTCTGTTTGCCTTGCCTGGTAGATTCCTTCTGTTGTGGTTCATGGAATTGTAGTCCTTGTTATCTCTTTCTAGAATGTCCTTCAAAATATTTTGAAATACTGGTTTGGTGGTCATAAATTTCCTCAGATGTTCTTTATTATGGAAGTATTTTCTTTCTCCATCAGTTTTGAAAGACAGTTTTGTGGGGTGCATCAATCTGGGTTGATTGTTATTTTCCTTTAGAACTCGAAATACTTCATTCCAAGCTTTTCTTGACTTGAGGGTCTGTGCTGAAAAGTCAGCTGTGATTCTGATGGGCTTTCCTTTATAGGTGATTTGTTTCATTTCTCTAACAGCTTTTAAGATTCTACTCTTATGTTGAATTTCTGGAATCTTGACTATGATAATATGCCAGGCTGTAGATTTTTTTTTTTATCATGGCTAATTGGAGTTCTATATGGCTCATCTATCTGTACATCAAATTCTTTTTCTCTGTCAGGGAAGTTTTCTGCCAAGACATCTGTGAACGGGTTTTTTTTTTTTTTTTTTTAAATATCATTTGTGCTATCTCCTGCTTTTTCATTAATGCCAATCAATCTTAAGTTATTCTTGTTTGCCTCATCTAGCAGCTGCTGGATTGATTCCTCATGGTCCCTTGCTATTTTTAAGAAATCTTTCTTTTTATGATCACTAACCACAAGCCTATCTTCTATATCTGAGATTCTGTCTTCATATTGGCTTAATCTATGCTTTCAATGGAATTTTTATTCTCTTGGATATCTGCTTGAATCTGCCTTATGGATTCCACTTCTTTCCTATGCTGAGCATTCATGGCTTCTATAATTTTCTTAAGCTCGTCCACTTTTTTGTCTGTATCTGCTCTAGAGTCCCTAAGCATGGCCTTCATGGTGGACATCATCTCAGCAGTTATCTGAGAAATTATTTCTGATTTGACTTTTTCCAGGCCTCATTCAATTGCTTTGCTGTTACCACTTCAGAGATACCAGGTAGGTGGCTTTCGGATTGCCCCACCTCATTGCCCCCTGGGTTTGCCTTTGGTGAACTGGATGCCTGGGGTTGCATCTTGTTTAAATGTCTTTTCATTTTCTTTTCTTTCTTTAGTTTAATTCCTGGGGTGATGTTTGTAAATTGCCTATGGTAGGTTGCTTTATTGCTAGTATTTAAAACCCTTAGGAAATGACTACTTCTCTGAGGTATCTTCCAGGTGTAGCTTGTTTTTGGGTTTTGAGTCTGCTGCAAGATCCTACCTCTTCAATTTGTTGGACATGAGAAGTTGCTGCCTGTTTGGCCCAGTCCTTGGTTCTTTGGTACTGTGCCACAATATTTTCTGTGACCCTTAGTCAATCTCAGTCATGAAATACCAGGAAGAACAGCTGTTTAGAACAATTATGTCACTTTTGGCTATAGTGTTACCAAAAGCATCAAACACAGCCTAGAAAATGACAGACTGAGCTAACCACTTTTAACTGTATAAACTAGATTCATGGTTATATAACAAAATCTAAAACAAACCAGAAAATTATATGTAGTATACAAATCCTAATATGTCAATTTTGCCCTCAGCGGTTAAAATTTAAAATGAGTTAAAGAGAAAGTAGAGAAGTGGAAGAAGAGGAAGAAATTAGAAGTAAGGCTGGAGGACAAAGAGGGATCACACTAACTTTGCGAAACTGGTGCAAAAGACTGGAGGGAAAGAGAGAAGGAAGAGATGAAAAGAACAGAACAGAACCACAAAGAGGCTAGAAACTCCATTTACACTCATATAAAAACAAGATCAAACAATGAAGGAAAAAATCCCCACAACAACAAAAAACAAGAGAGAGAGAAAAAGAAAAAGAAAAAGTTCACTTCCAGGTTTGTCTCTGCTGTCGCTGGTAGACAACATGTGGAGACAGAGTCCCGTTCCATGCCAATCTGTCCCAGCAAGCCAGCAGTAGCTTTATGACGGGGTAGTGGATAATCTCAGCGAGCCTGCACTTTCTGGTGGAGACCAGACTCCTTCGGCCTGCAGCTGTCAGTGCACCTTCCGTGGGCCTCAGCCCAGCTGGGAGCCATAGATGGAGCCGTAGCTGCCCTGAGTTCCGAGCTTAGCTGCGCCCTGAAAGATGGCTCCTGGCCAACTGCTCTCTCACATGGGATGACCGAGCCCTCAGCACTCACCACCAGCTAGTGCAGTCCTTCAAGTCCACAGCTCCTCTGCACAACCGTGTCTCTCCGTGGAGGCCCCCCTGGGGTTGTGGGCAGTCACTGTGTGTCTGTAGGTTTGAACCACTCTTGTTGCACAGCAAGTCTGACTCAGGGAGGAGGCGCCAGCAGCCACCTCCCTCTTCTTTGTTGAAGTTTCTCTCTTCACTCTCTCTGTGGGCTTCAAATTGTGCTTCAGATCCTTCCTGGGTCCAGGGGACCCACTTCCCTCCATGTTGTCTTCCTCGAGTTGCTATATTCCAGCGTCTGGATGACAACTCTCAGAGAGGCTCTTTCTCTGTTGCTTACCACTCCACCATCTTGGTAACTCTCCGTGTTTTCTCTTTATAAGTTGATTTATCTCAGGTCTTTGTTATAGCAACAGAAAGCTGACACACCTGCCTTATGCTATGGAGGCCAGAACTCTTGCAACCATCTTGCTACAACCTGTTTTTGTTTTTGAGACAGGGTCTCCCTGTATAGTTCAGATTAGTCTTAAGCTCACTGTGCAGCCCAGGCTGGCCTCAAACTCCCTGTCTCCGCCTCCTGAGGGCTGGGACTGCAGGTGTGCACCACCACACCTGGCCTTTTTTCTTTTTGGAAAGGTCAAACCCAGGGCATCGTGCATGCTAGGCAAGCAGTGTATCACTGAGCTGCAAAGCCCACCCCCCCCCCCGGCCATTCCGCAGCATTTTCATCCACAAAGTTGTTATAAATGCTATGTCCACCAGGCGTGGTGGCACTCACCTATAATCCCAGCACTCAGGAGGCTGAGGCAGGAGGATCGCTGTGAGTTCTAGTCCACCCTGGGCTACATAGTGAGGTAAAGGCCAACCTGAACTTCATAGTGAGACCCTGTCTCAAAAAAACAAAACAAAACAAAAAAACATAAATGCCATGCCCAAGGCCCTGGTGTTAAAAATGATGAATGAGGTATAATCTGTCCCCACAAGGAGCTCACAAAGAACAGTTGATACAAGAACTGGCAAAGGATATGAGGGAAACTCAAAGAAAGTGCTATAGAAAGATAAAGAAGTTGCTATGGTTTGGATATGGCCTAAGTGTATTTCCCAAAGGTTCACATGGGTGCTTTAAGGAGCAGGCCTAGTGGGATGTTATATTAGTCTGCTTTCTATCACAGGGGCAAAATACTTGATGATGAGCTGAGATTGTAGCTCAGTGGTGGAGAGCTTACCTAGCATGCCCAAGGCCCTGGGTTCAATCCTTACTACTGCAAAATAAATTAAAAAGATAATAAAAAACCCTGATGATAACAACTTATAAGAGGAGAGGTTTACTTTTGGCTCATAGTTTCAGAGGTTTCCGTCCATGGTTGGCCAGCTCCATTGCTGTTTTGCCTGTGGTGAGACAGAAATATCATGGTGGAAGGACCTGGCAGAAGAAAACTGCCATGAATTCAAGGTCAGCCTGAACTATCTAGCAAGATCCTGTCTCAAAAAAAAAAAAAAAAAAAAAAAAAAGTAAAAGAATATTGTAAACAAACCAGCCTAAGAGCTGCAAAAAAAGAAAAATATGTGGATAAACCAGCCTGTGAAACATCACGCTATGCTTTTTTGTTACTTTTTTTTTCTTCTCTCTGCATCTGTAGACTTCTCTCCTGCTGTGTGTGTGTGTGTGTGTGTGTGTGTGTGTGTGTGTGTGTAGGAGAAATGAAGTGATGGGTAAATCAATCACACAGTTTAGATTTGGCTACCTCCGAAAAAGCCCCATCTAAAAGTGCATGAGGCTGTGGGGGGACATCTAGATACAGGTCATAACATTCTGCCCCTGGCCCCCCAAAGACTCATGTACAATCCTTTATGCAAAAGGCATTTAGTCCATCTCTAAGAGTTGCCAAAGTCCTAACAGTTTCAGCATTGCTCAAAAGTCCAAGTCCCAAGTCTCCTCTGAGATTTAAGGCAAACTCTTAGCTGTACAACTCTTAGCCCCTGTACAAATGAAAAGAAAGTTAAACACCTCCAACATTTAATGGCACAAGACAGACATGTCCATTCCAAAAGTTACCAACGGGGGGGGGATACAAAGGAATGGGACCTGGCCGGGGATATAGCTCAGCAGCACAGCGCCTACCTGGCAAGCCAAGGTCCTGAGGTCGATTCCCATTGCCAAAAAAAAAAAAAAAAAAAAAAGGGAATGGAACCAAAGCAAGTCCAAAATCCAGCTGGGCAAACATTAAGTCCTTGTAGTTCCATGTGCAGTATCCAAGGCACTCTGTGGTAACTTGTGAGCTTCAAAGGGTTTGGGTGGCTCAGCCCCTACAGCACTGCTGGTGGTTGTAGCGCCCATGGCTTCTCTGGGCCTCTCTGCTCCCTCCTTGCAGTTTTCCTCAGATGATCCACGTTCCTGGCTTCTCCAAACTTCTGGGGTCTCCACAGTACCTTCGGCTTCACTTACAGCTTCACGCACTGCCCTCTCAGGGCCAGGTCCACTTCTTTCATTTATTTATGTACTTATTTATTTATTTAGGTTTTAAAATCAAACGTTTTAAATGCTTACGTCACCTTAAGGGAAGCCACTATGCTTTTGCGGACCCACCTACCCAGCTCTCCATCAAGGTCTCTTAGCGCACTCATCTAACCTAATCCCTCCTCCTCCTCCTGGAAGAGTCTAGTGACCCATGCCAGGACCTGCAGATTTTCAAGAGCGCTTTCTCCCCAGCCAGCCAGCGAACGAACCCCAGCACCGCTGCACCCTTTCCCTGCAGCCCCGGCTGGAGCCTAGTCAGGCGCCTGGCCAGCCTGCTCCACAGCAGACGCCCTCTCCGGGGCCCCGCCCCCTTCCCGGCAGTCCGCGCGCAGCTGTCCACTTCCGCTTCCGGCGGCCTCTGTGGTGGTGGGCGGCGCAGCGATGGCGGCTGGCGGCAGTGATCCGCGGGCTGGCGACGTAGAAGAGGACGCCTCACAACTCATCTTTCCCAAAGGTGCGACCTGAGGCTGTGCGATTCTCCCCACCACGGCGTGGTCTCCGCAAGCCCGGCGTCATGCTCGCCTCCCTCGGGGCCTGGCAGCAGCAGGGGGTCGAGGCTGGCCTCTGGAGCGCCAGCCAGGCAGGCCAGCCAGGCACAGGTGGAACCGGCGGGCTTTTGCTTAGTGCTTTGCAGCGAAGGCCCTCTTCATTCCACACCCCATCGTTGGAATTCTCGGTGGCCAGCGGCCCTTACTACCTGTTTTTGTATAGCAGAGATAAGCGAAGCTAAAGTGGTCAGGAACAGATTTTAATCAGTAGTCGTGCAGTAGGAAAGAGCTCCGCGGCCGGTGAGATGGCTCAGCGGCATAAGCGCCTGCCTGGCAAGCGCGAGGTGCTGAGTTCGACTCCCGGAACCTACATAAAGGAAAAAAGGGCCGGTGATATCACTCAGCGGCACAAGCGCTTGCTGGCAAGCGCGAGGTCCTGAGGTCGACTCCCGGTACCCACATTAAAAACAAAAACAAAAACAAAAGCTCCGCGTGAACTGTACTGAGCTTGGCGTTCTACAGAACCTTTGGCCTTTTTTTTTTTTTTTTTTTTTTTTGAGACAGGCTCTCACTCTGTAGTTCAGGGTGACCTCTCAGCGATCCTCCTGGCTCATTCTCCCAAGGAGGTTCTTCTTCCATCTCTGTTGAGCTCAGATCCAAAATAGCTTTTGATTGCCTATTCAGTTGTATTGAAAACCTCCTTTCCTTCTGACAGCCCACATGGACTACCTGTGTTGTAACAGGACATGAGTTTGTTAACTGGCTCAAAAAGTCAGGGCGCTACTCTGACGCAGGTGTTAATGATTTCCCAATTGTAAACATTCCCATAGCACATGTAAATGCCAAACTGCAAGCAATTTTGGATTTTCTTCACTATGGCTTTTTCACTTTTTCATTGGCACTGTTTTGTTCTTGTTGTTTTATTGTTGGTGATACTCAGGATTGAACCCAGGGACATTAGCCCCTTTATTAAATTTTGAGACAGGGTCTCTAAGTTGCCCAGGCTGGGCCTGAACTTGCAATCCTCCTGCCTCAGCCTTCCAGAGTGCTAGGATTACAGGCATGCACCACCAGGCCCGGCTAACAATTCTTAAGAATATAATGTAGCGTTATGGAAGTGTAAAGATTATGGGTTCAGCCAGGCATGATGGTGCACACCTGTAATCTCAGCACTCTGGGAGACTGAGGCAGGAGGATCACAAGTTTAGGCCCAGCCTGGGCAAGTTAGCAAAGCTCTGTCTTAAAAAATAAAAGAAGGGCCAGGGATGTAGCTTTGTGAGAAAGCCCTGGGTTTGCCCCCCCCCACCATGGTTATGGGTTTCTACATTGTTGATGTGCTCTGATTGGAAATCAGTAACTGTCCTAATTAGGATAACCATGTGTCATTTAATTCCATGTCCAGGTAAGGTTCACTGGTGTCAGAAATGAGCTCAGTGTTAGCATCCTGTAGAGCTCTGCTGCTCCTGTGGCACACAAGGTATGGATGGGAGTGGAGACAGGGAAGTGTTCAGGTGAAAACATTCAGCAGCCAGCTTGTGAAGGGCTGTTTTCAGCTGACATTTTTGCTTCTCACAACAGAGTTTGAAACAGCCGAGACACTTCTAAATTCAGAAGTTCATATGCTACTGGAGCATCGGAAGCAACAGAATGAGAGTGCAGAGGATGAGCAGGAGCTCTCTGGGGTCTTCATGAAAACTTTGAACTACACAGCTCGATTCAGTCGTTTCAAAAACAGAGAGACCATTGCCAGTGTCCGCAGGTGAGTGCTCACGGAGAGTTTGTATTAATCTGGACTGCTGGGTTTCTGCAAGCAGATACCTGTCCCTTTCCTAGGCATCATCTCTGCGTTCAGTATAAATAGTGTCTCTGTCAAAAATGGGGGCCTTGGGTATAACATGCTCAATGATACTATGCTTGCCTAGCACGTGAGAGACCTTGGGTTTGATCCCCCATATCCCTCAGAAAATATTTAATTCTTTTTTTTTTCCTTTATGTGGGTACCAGGAACCGAACTCAGGACCTCACGCTTGCCCTCAGAAAATATTTAAAATTGTTTATAAGGCTGTGTGTAGTGGTACATGGTTGTAATCCCAGCTACTTGGGAGGCTGAGGCAGGAGAATCACAAGTTTGAGGCCAGGCTAGACAACTTAGCAAGACACAATATGAAATTAGAAAAGGGCTGGGGATGTAGCTCAGAGGTAGCGCTTGCCTAGTGTGCAAGGCCCTGGGTTCAATCCCAAGAACTAGACGGGTGAGGTAGCGCACACCTGTAATCATAGTATTCAGGAGGCTCACGCAGGAAGATCACTGTGCATTTGAGGCAACCTGAACTACATAGTGAGACCCTGTCTGAAAACAAAAACCCATAGAGATTAAAAATAAAAACAAAATGTATTATGTACATGTATCATCTCCCCACATACTGCAATACATACATACATACAATAAAATAAAATAATAAGCATAAAGTGGCCACTGTATTTTTGTTCTGTTTTGTGTTTGGGTTCTAGGATTGAATCTGAGGCCTCCAGTGTGCTGAGTCCATACATACCATACCACTGAGCTGTGCCCTCAGCCTCTTAGAGCTCTTTAGCAAGCTCTGCTCTACTCTTCTCTTTCTGTGGTATTGGGCTGCAGATTGAACCCAGGGCCTCTCCTATGCTAGGAAAGCCCTCTACTTTGTACACCCCTCAGCCCTTTTTTTCTTGCTGGGTATCAAAGCCAGGGTAAGTACTCTGAACATTGAGCTGGATTCGCAGCCCTTGGAGAGCTGTTTATAATAGCCGAAGATAACTAGTGGTAATGAACCTATGGCGCATGTGCCACAGCCGGCTGTAATCGTTGAAAGCTCTAAAGGTTCGCCATCCCTGATCCAAACATTTACCAGTAATTAAATATATTATGATGATTCCATTTGATGAGTTACTATAATAATTAACAATAGGCCAGGTGAAGTGGTACCCACGTATAATCTCAGCTACTAGGAAGGCTGAAGTAGGAGGATCATAAATTTGAGCCCAAGCTGGGCAATTTAGTGAGGACTTGTCTCAAAACAAAAGAGGTTGGGAATGTAGTTCAGTGGTAGTCTGCCTGCTTAGCATACATAAAACCCTGGGTTCAGTATCCAGTACCAGAGCTAGGCGTGGTGGTGTGCGATTGGAATTCCAGCACTCAGAGGCTGAGGTAGGAATATTGCCTTGAGTTTGAGGACAGCCTGGGCTACATAATGAGTTCAAGGACAGCCTGAACTACATAGTGAGACCCTGTCTCAAAAAACGAAAACAAAATATCCAGTGCAACCATAAATAAATAAATAATGGGACTGGGGATGCGGGTCATTGGTAGAATTCATACTTTTCATGTGGTTTTGATCTCTATCACTGCAAAATAAAGACAGAAAATGTTTTGAATGGTATGCTGAGATGATAACTTGGATTTTATTTAGGTAATGATATGACTTTTCTGTGTTTTCTAAATTTTGGGTTTTTTTCTGGGGTTTTTTTTTTTGTTTGTTTCTTTGTTTGTTTGAGACAGGGTCTTGCTATGTGGTTCAGTCTGGCCTTGAATTCACTTATGTAGCCCAGGCTGGCCTCAAAGTCATGGCAATCCTCCTGCCTCAGCCTCCCGAGTGCTGGGATTACAGGTGTGCACCGCTGTATTTTCTAAATTTTGTACAGTGGCTAATACAGTGCTTGTGACTAATACAGTGTTTTCTCTTTCTCCTTTTTACTTTTTAAAATTTTTAATTTTTATTGTGTGTGCGGTTTTTTTTTTTTTTTTTTTTTTTTTAATTACTTCAATGACCAGTTTGCTGCTCCAGAAAAAGCTGCATAAGTTCGAGTTGGCCTGTTTGGCCAACCTTTGCCCGGAGACTGCTGAGGAGTCCAAGGCTCTTATCCCAAGGTTAGTACCAGTTGTGAAAAGTTTTGTGTATATTGGATAAATTCCTACAAATAAAATTACTGTGTCTAAAAGGTGTATGAGGGCCTGGTGTGGTGGCACACCCCTGTAATCACGGCATTCGGGAGGCTGAGACAGGAGGATCACTGCAAATTTAAGGCCAGCCTAGTGCAAGTGCAAGGCCAGCCTGAACTACATAGCAAGACCCTGTCTCAAAAGTGAATAAAAAGTGTATGCATTTAAAATTTGGGTAGATGTGGCCGACATTGACTGAGAGTGCTGTTCTAACAGTGTATGAAAACGATGGTTCTATACCACACTGGTAGCAAGAATGTGGAACAGCCGAGGCTCTTGTACGTTGATGGTAGTAGCACAAATTAGTACAGTCACTTTGGGGAACAGTTTGTATATAGTAAAGTTCAAGATGAGTATACCCTACAAGGTTATGTGTACTCCCACGTTTGTTGCTGCATTGTTAGTGATAGCAGAAGTCGGGTAACATGAGATTGAATAAATGAATCATTGTCATACAATGTTTATTATACAGTAATAAAAAAAATTAATGAACTGAGACATCATGGAATAATATTAACACGTGCCAAAATGAATTTTAAGAGAAAAAATTGTAGAAGTATATACACAGTATAATGACATTTCTTAAAAATTTAAAAGTAGGGCTAAAGTATAGCTTAGGAGTAGAGTGGGTGTTTTAATATGCATGGGACCCTAGTTCCACCCCAAGCACCAAAAATAATAAAATATTACTGGTGGTATAGCTCACTAGTAGAGCACTTACCTAGCATGCGTGAGGCCCTGGAGTCCATCTCCAGCATCAAAAAATAATAATGGTATAAGTAGCTGGGTGTGGTAGCACATTCCTATAATCCCAGCACTCTGGCTGAGGCAGGAGGATATCGAGTTTGAGCCCTGCCTGGGCAATTTAGTGAGAACCTGTCTCAAAATAAAAAATAAAGTCTGGACATTGTGGCACACGCCTATAATCCCAGCATTCCAGAGGCTGAGGCAGGAGGATCGCTGTGAGTTCGAGGCCAGCCTAGACTACATACTGAAAGCCTGTCTCAAAAAGAAAAAGTGAAAAATGAAAAATAAAATGGGCTAGGGACGTAGCTCAGTTCAAAGGCCCTGGGTTGAATATTGCAAATATAATAAAGTTTAAAGACAGATATAAAGAACATAAGCTGGGGCCGGGGATATAGTGCAGTGGTATAGCGCCTGCCTGGCAAGCGCAAGGTCCTGAGTTAGATTCCTGGTTCAAAAAAAAGAACATAGCTGTACACACTGTGGATACATACAGCATAGTTGCAGTATGCAGAAGAGTATGTGTGGAGCCAAGTGTGAGGGCATACGCCTGTCATCCCAGTTCCTGAGTAGCTGTGGAAAGAGGAAGACAAGCTTGGGGTCAGCCTGGGCAGTAGAGCAAGACTTTGTCTCAAAATTAAAAGGGGAAGGATGCTGGAGATGTGCTAGAGAGCTGTCTTTTATATGTTTAAAATATTTTGTAATGTTTTTATAAGAGAAAACAAAGAATTTGTATACTTAAAAGGTAAAGGTAGCCTAGCATGGTGGTGCATGCCTGTAATCCCAGCACTTGGGAGGCTGAGTAAGGCAGGAGGATTGCCACAAGTCTAAGGCCAGCCTGAACTATATAATGAGACTGTCTCAAAAAACAAAACAAACAAACAAAAGAGAAAAACGGTAAAGGTAGAAGAAATATGGGTAAGTGGTGCTCAGACAGGAGCATGCTTCAAAGAGTGTAGAGAAGCTGAGTGTCTTAGTTACTTTTCTCTTGTTGCTGAAACAAAATACCCGACCCCCAAAATTAAAGGGGGAAAGATTTATTTAGCTCACAGTTTGTGAAGCTTTCAGTCCATAATCAGCTGGCTCCAAGGGAAGGTGGCACATGGCAGAGGGGCAACTGTTCATGCGATGGAAGACAGTAAAAGCAAAAAATCAAAAGGGGGCTTTTCATGGTGGCCAGAAGGTGGCAAAGCAGCGAGGGAGGGAGAGGGAGAGGGGTGGGAGGAGAGTGAGAGAGATCTCTTTCTGCCCTTTTATCCAGACTGCTGGGATTAGGGCGGTGCCAATCCAATCAGTGGACTGATTCAGCAGTCACCCATCCTTAATCCCAGCAGCACCCTATGAGTCAGTCACACTCCAGATTCAGCCACCTGCGTAAAAGCTATGACCACATGAGACTTTGGGGGGACATCTAGACACAAACCATAATGCTGGGTGTCATAGCACATGGTTGTAATCTCCACACTCAGGCTGAGGCAGGAGGATCGCTATGAGTTTGAGGGAAACCTGGGCTACATAGTGAGTTCAAGGGCAGCCTGAACTACATAGCAAGACCCTGTCTCAAAAAACAAAAACAAGGCGTGTGCAGTGGCACATGGCTGTAAGCCCAGCACTCAGGAGGTTGAAGCAGGAGGATTGCCGCAAGTTGGAGACGTGCCTGGGCTACATATTGAGACCGTCTCAAAAACAGCTAAAAATGCTGGGCATGGTGGCGCACACCTGTAATCCCAGCACTCCGGAGGCTGAGGCAGGAGGATTGCTGCAAGTTTGAGTCCAGCCTGGGGTACAAAGTGAGTTCAAGTCCAGCCTGAACTACATAGTGAAACCCTGTCTCAAAAAGAAAAAAAAAAAAAAAACACAAAAAAAATCCCCTAAAAACAAAAAATAAGAAAACAAAAAGTATGAAAAGAATGCTAATCACTACCTCAATCATGTCTTCTTATAGCCTGGAGGGGCGATTTGAAGATGAGGAGCTGCAGCAGATTCTTGATGACATCCAGACAAAGCGTAGTTTTCAGTATTAATCTCCACACATCACTCAGCTGCTTGGAGGGGACCACTTTCTCCGGGGCTGGATTTGCCTTGCTCAGAGGAAAGCTGGGCCTCCTTTGGAGAGGACAGTGCATCTTGTGTTGGGTCAGTGTGCCGTCGAGACGTGCCTGGGAGCCCGTGCTCACTGAACCTCGAGTGGCCTGGCAGTGGTTGCCTGCTGCTGCTTAAGCTTGCGCTGAGAAGGTTGGGGGGGTGATGCGTAGACCATACTGTCAGCTACCTCATATTGTGGTTTTTGGATTCCACATTGTTTTTTTATTCCTAACATTTCATGTTTTAATATTAATGTGTTTGTAGTTTTTGAAAATAAATGAGAACATAGAAAACTTGTGTGGGGAAAAATAGTCTTACCTAGATGCAAAAGAAAGAAAGAAACCAGACTGACATCGTTGTGTGGAATTCCTAAGGACAAGAGTGTTGAGTATGGGAATGCTCCATATCACTGTGCCTAAGGCAGGATGGAGAGAGCAGGGTGCCAGCGAGATGCCTGTGCCCTTTCATGGGGCTGTTAGCCTTGAGGGAGACTCCTTTTTTTCTTGGCCGACTTGCAGAATATGGATTTAGAGTGGTCCTAGAGTACTCATTTTGTCATCTCAAATTAAGATTTGCATTCAGCGAGCACCTGTGTTCCCAACTGTTTGGGCGGCTGGGGCAAGAGGATCACTTGAGCACAGGGATTCAAGAACAGTCCACACAACTTAACAAGGCCGTGTCTTAAGAAATTTTGGGAGGCAGGAATGGAGGTGCATACCTGTAATTCATCGCTCAGGAATCCGAGGCAGCAGGATTGCAAATTTGGGACCAGCCTGGACTACGTACTTGGTAAAACCCTGATTCCGAAAACAAAACAAAACAAAATTTTTTTTTCCCAGAGCACTAAGCCCCGGGTGCAATCCCTACTAACGCATTAAATAAATAAATAAATAATAAATAGATTGCGTTTTTCTTTCATAGCCCAGATTTAAAGCTGTGAATACGTAGCTACCTCGTGTGTCAGCTTTCCCCTGAGAGACATAATCCTGATCAATCTGTATAGAATGCTGAGAGTATGGTGGTCTATCTCTTCTGCAGCTGCTTCCAGCTGAGAGTGGCTGTAATTCCTGCCTGTAGGCGATTATGGAACTCTCACCCTGACTTAAGGGCAAAAGAGAGTTGGTGGCTCTTGGGTAGTATTTGATGATTTGGGGTGTAGTTGAGCATGGCACCACATGCTCTGGGTGGCAAGTGAGATATTGGGTGAATTGGAGGTGGCTGAAAGGTAGAAAAATTGAGCCACCTCTGAGGGCTAAGTGAGAAGGGGAATAGTTGGGGTCTTCAGTGGTTGAGAGGTTGGAATTCCTATCAAACCATCATATATAGGTGGATTTGTTGGATCTTGGAAGAGATAAATTTTGTGAGACAGTTAAGTAGATAGGGTCTAAAAGTAAGAAAAGGGGCCGGTGAGACGGCTCAGCGGCTTAAGCGCCTGCCTTGCAAGCGCGAAGGCCCAAGTTCGACTCCCGGAACCCACATACGAAAAAGGGGCCGGTGATATCGCTCAGCGGCACGGGTGCCTGTTGGCGCGCGAGGTCCTGAGGTCGTCCCCCCGGTACCCACAAAAAATAAAAATAAAAAATAAAAGTAAGAAAAAAAAATTCTTGCTAGTGAGCCAAAGAAGGGTGGTAGCTAGGAGAGACAATTCCATAATCAGGATTCCTGAAGGTATGGACAGCTTGTTGGACAACACCTGGTTTGTTGCTATAGTAACAGTGTTCTTCCAAAGCCAAGCAGAGACCTCCCTGTACTACAGTCAGCATACCTAGATAGAGCTCTGTGAGGGCCACCAGGGCTAGGACACCTATTTGGTCTTCTGAAGCCTTGAAGGCGGTGGAGAGCTGGGAAAGGCTTTCAGAGAGCTCGGAGGCTGTGGTAGGTGTGTGAGGCTGTTCCTAACCCCATAGTTCTTGTTCCTACCCCTGTGGTGATCTCCATGCCCACCAAGAGGTGAATTAGAGTAATCACCCTTTTGGGTCAGACAGAGGCAGAAAAGGGAATCAAGGAAGGCTGGTTGTTAGGAGCAATTTGTTTATCAGGGGCTAAATAAGCTGTAGTGTAGTACAAACACCTGACCAGTAGGAAGCAAGGCATAGGAGGGCTTGATCTCCGCAGGGGACACACCTAGGGTAGTAAGACAGGTTGCCAGATCAAGGTAGAAAAAGTATATCAATTGTGAAAGTGTTAGGGGCTCCCCTGAAGAAATACTTAATTGTAGCCAGGCATAGTGGCACAAGCCTGTAATCCCAGCACTCAGGAGGCTGAGGTAGGATCGCCACAAGTTCGAGGCCAGTGTGGCTGCATAGTGAGACCTTGTCTCAAACAAGAATTGTAAATGCCATTCCTGTTAATGCTTGAAAAGAGGAAGATTATGGCGGAGATGTACCATGGGTCTTGTTTTCTTGAAAGAAGTATTGTCTCTGTTAATCAAGGAAAAACCATGTGTCTGTGGCTGACAAGGATGTGATATATCAGCAACGAGTGGTTGGCATAGAGCTAGCAGCAGTTTTCTAGGGCCCGAGGTCAGAAACTTGGGAGGAAGATGGTCTTCCATGACTGAAGCCGGAATTCCTACCTTGTGCATGGATGGGCCTGTTGAAGTATGTACAGATTCAGATTGGTGTAGAGAAACTTGTACTGGCAAAGAATGTAGCATGTAGACCTGTGGTGTAAGATACAGAAAAGGATGAAAGTATTTGAGGTGATCAATGGCCTGTATGCAGATTAGAGCTTGAGGGACAAGACATCTGAAAATATTGGTCCAAAAACCTAGTTGTCATAAGTGGTTTTAATTTGCCTTGCATGAGAATCCCTTGCATAGAGACTTGCATAAGAGGATTGGAGGGAGAAATAAGGCCTGGGAGGAAAAGTTTTCATTGGAAATGAGGGTGTAGCTGGGTGTGGTGGCGCACGCCTGCAGTCTCAGCACTCGGGAGGCTGAGGCAGGAGGATTGCTGCAACTTCGAGGCCAGCCTGGGCTACTAGTGAGTTCAAGGCCAGCCTGAATTACATGGCAAGACCCTGTCTCAAAAAAATAAAAAAAGAAAAAAAGGAAGTGAGAGTGTAAAGATGCCTTAAGAAGAGTTCAGTCAGAACTGCAGGATATGCCCGGGTGGTCCAGATGGGAGAAGGAGGAAGGTCCAGCAATCTTGTGCTGGGATTTGATTAGTGAACTTTAAGAGAGCATGAACTCTTTCAAGTAGGAAGAGGTAAGGAAAAGTCTTGGGTCTGATAGCAGGTTGGATATTAAGCACAGGTAGCATTGTAGGGAAAGGTGGTCCATAAGCAGGGAGGGAATAGAATAAGGGCCTTATTAGGTTTTCTGGCTAATCCTGACTAGAGTTAAAGCTTTACTGGAGGGAGCAATTAAAAGGACAAGAGGGAGCGCTGACAGAGCACAAAGGAAGTCAGATGTACTTGAAAGCAAGATGGCCACCCCTCCCTGCCTTCAATAAAATCCAAAGGAGACAAAAGGGCAAGGGGCTACCTAACCTATAAGAAAACTCTTACAGGAAGTCGCTGACTTAGAAACATTCAAGTGGTGAACTTCCACAGATACAAATGGACCTCACATTATGAACATTTGTAGATGCGAGCAAATCACGGAAATAGCTCATGTCTGCTGAACATCATCACAGCTGTTCTGCTGTGTGCTCACTGTACAGTGCGACAGTGTACAGTGCTCAGTCAGAGTCCAAGATGTCCAGAAGCAAGAGGAAAAGCAGTGGTGATGCGGAGGGGACAAACACAAAGCCCCATACATTGTATATTTGGGTCAAAGGTGTGTAAGACTCAGTTTGTTGGACTTACAAATGGATCTGATTTATGAACATTCTCCCAGAACAGAGCTCATTCCTAAATTGGGGACTTACCGTATTTAATATATAAAAACATACACTGCTGGGCATGGTGCTGCATGCCTGTAATCCCACATTTGGGAGGCTGAGGTAAGATCACTGTGAGTTCAAGGCCAGCCTGAACTATAAAGTGAGACCCTGTCTCAAAAAATAAAACAACTGAGGCCGGTGAGATGGCTCAGCGGCATAAGCACCTGCCTGGCAAGCGCGAGGGCCCGAGTTCGACTCCCGGATCCCACATACGAAAAAAGGGCCGGTGATATCGCTCAGCGGCACGGGCGACTGCTGGCACACGAGGTCCTGAGGTCGACCCCTGGTACCCACACACAAAAAAATAATAATAAAAATAAAATAAAACAAAACTATGTTTTTTCATATTCTCACTCTAGGGTCAGTATACTGCAGCACTAGATACACACGCATCCCCTTAATTACTAACTTTAAATTGACTTTCTGTAAGACTCCTTCTAGCCAACCTATAAATCCCAGAGATAAGGCCCTGACAAGGAGAAATGGGCAAGAAGAAGTTAAAGCCCACCAAAAAGAATGTGCATGTAGGCAGTGGCACTTGGGTTGGGGTCTTGTAGCCCAGGATCTATCTAAGATGGCCCAGAGAGCCAATAAGTTGTGACAATTTCCAGGGGCCCACCCAAGAGGAAGGGACTCTAAACCCAATAAAAGAAGCCAGGGATAAAGGGTCTTCAGGAATACATCTTTCCAGAGTCCCCTGCCCCCTCTTTGGGGCAGCTTTCCATCTTCCAATTTTTCCTTCTCACAAATAAAACATCTTCGTTCCTTAAACTCCATCCCTTTAACTCATTATCGGTGCTGAGTTTATGATCCCAGTTAGCTGCTTATCCCATGGTGCTCACTCCAGATGTGATAACATTATAAAGCAAATCAAGGGCTGCCGGCAAGCACGAGGTCCTGAGTTGGATTCCCGGTACCCCCCCCCCAAAAAAAAATAATAATAAAATAAAGCAAATCAAGGCAAGTGGCAGGGAGATTTTATAAGCCATGTAGTGATCTTGATGGAGCAAGGAAATTATGTACAGCACCAGAGAATGAGTTAGATTAGACAAAATAACCAAATCAGAATGCAGACCAGAAATCCTAAACCTGAAGTAAGTGCCCACGTATGCTGGGATAACTCATGGTTCATAGCTTGAGGAAAGTCTTACTTTCTCCCCAAGTACAAGTGTCCCTGTAGTAAATCTTAGACAAAGCTTTTGAATAGATCAGAAATGAGAGAATATCTTCACTATAATCAGTTAAAGCAGTTAAAATTTTATCAGAATTTAGAAATATGATCATTATTTATATTCATTAGATGATGACTTACCTGTGGTTGGATCCTTCTGTGTCCTGTTGAAGAGGTACTTGAGGTCCTTGACAGAACATTCAGTCTTTTCTGGCTGGTTGTCATCTTGGGTGGATCAGGTGGAGCTGCCTTGATCCTAAAGAAGTGAATCCAGCTATCCACACCTGCCAATTTTACAGTGGTGGGGGTGGCTAAAATAACTGGGAAGGGGTCCTTACACTGTGGTCTTAACTGGTCTACTAGAGTCCCTTCCTTCCAGGTCTTAAGCACTTGGTCCCCAGGGCAGACCTTAAGTGGTCCCCTGGGGCCAGGAGCTGGCAGGACCTTATTTCTACATTGTTAGATAGCTTGTTGGACTTGGCCCAGATTGATAAGATACTGTAAAGTTTAGTGGCTTCAGGATCTATCACCACGTCGGAAGACACAAAAGGCCTCTCATATGGCATTTCATATGGACCCTTATTTAGCCCAGTCTTTGGGGTATTTCCAATTCTCATGAGGGCCATAGGTAGTAACTAGAGCCACAACTCAGAAGTCTCTTGGCAAAGTTTTGCCAGAGTCTGTTTTAGGGTCTGGTTGGCACTTTTGACCTTTCCAGAGGACTGAGGTCTCCATCCAGAGTGGAGTTAGTATTTTATTCCTAAAGCCTTTGCTACCCCTTTAGTTATGTAAAAGGTAAAAGAACCTCCACTGTCATTTGAAGGGACAGGAAGGTCCAAAGCAAGGAGTGATTTCCTTGAGGAGCACCTTGGAAAACCTACTTCTTCGGGCCAGGCATGGTGGCACACACCTATAAGCCCAATACTCTGGAGGCTGAGGCAGGAGGATCACTGTGAGTTCGAGGCTAGCCTGGGCTACATAGTGAATTCAAGTCCACCCTGGAATACTTAGCAAGACCCTGTCTCAAAAAAAAGCTACTATCTGTGTAGCTTTCTCTGGGGAATAAGGAAGTCCTAAATCCAACCCATGCAAGAGTCAATCAGGGCCAGTTATTTGTTTAAATCCTCCACATGGTTGCATGTGGGTAAAGGCCAATTGCCAGTCCTCTCTGAGATGTTTCTGTCTCCCTTGTATGGGCTCTAACAAAGGAGGTGGCCTGAGCTTGCCAGAGGTGTTGTGGGTACAGATAGGGCAAGCTTGGCAGACTTGTTGGGTGGTCACTGCTAGCCCTTGTCCCATGAAAATCTGAATGACCATTCCCCATGTAGTATTTCTTCTAAGGCGGGAAATATCATGGTCTTTCATAGCCTTCCACTGTGTCTCATGAGGAAGAACTAGTTTGTTTCCCAAATACCACCATGATCCCCACTTGATTCTTCCTTGTCCCAAAGCCCATTTATCTTCTTGGAGGTGTAAATTGGTTTTAATCTTTCCTCAGGAAATTGGAACAAGGCTAGGGTCTTGAGGGGATATAAGGCTGCCCTTTTTGCCTCTTTAGTAGCTTTTGACTTCCCAAGATTTTAGATGTATCTCTTTGATGACCTTTGCAATGAGTGACAGCAACCTGTCTGGGGAGAAGGATTACCTTCCAGGAGTTGTAGAATTTCCTGCTTATCTTTTACAGATGATTTGTTAATTGACTACCCTCATTCATTTCAGATCATTGCATGGGCATGTAGCAGCAGAAAACATATTTGGAATCTGTGTACATTTTAGCTTCTTCTTTTTTCCTAGTTTCAATGCCGAAGTCAGTGCAGTAAGCTCAGCTTTTTGAGTGGAGGTTTCAGGGGTAGAGGATTGGCTTCGGTGACCTGATATGAATGCACAACTGTATAGCCCTCTGATGTTCCTCTTGGACAGAGCTCCTTCTGTCAGTGAACCATTTCTCCTCTAGGTCTTGGAAGGGCAAATCACTCATGTGCTGTCTATGTATATAGATTTGGGAAACTACTTGCTCACAAGAATGGCTAACCTCTAGGCCTGTAGGCATCAGTGATGTGGAATCAAGAATAATGCAAGTCTTTATGGTAATCTTAGGGGTGTCTAGGAGCATGCCCTTGTACTTGGTAAGCCATTTTCCTGTCAACCATAAGTGGCTTTTGTCTCAAATATAGCCCTGACTTGATGGGGAGTCAGGACTTCACACTTGTCCCAGAGTAAGTTTTTAGCAACTTCTGTTAGCATAGCTGTAGCTGTTGTTGCCCTCAGGGAGGGTGGCCATGCAGCAGCCACTCCATCTAACTTTTCTGAAAAATATGGCACTGGGTAGAATTCCTGTCCCAGCTTTTGGGTAAGGACTCCCAGAGCGACTGCTCTCTTCTCTGCTATGAGAGAAAGAAAGGCTTTCTTAAGTCTGATATTCCCAGTGCCTGAGCCTGAGGGCATGGGAGGGAGGGCATGTTTTATTTCCTGAAAAGCACTGTTAGCCAGTTTTGTCCATTCTAGGAGCTCAGACTCAGGGCCCTTGACAGCCTTGTATAAAGGTTCTGTCATTAGTCCAAAATTAGATATTCTGATTTGGCAGAAGCCAGCCATTCCCAGGAAAGAATGAAGCTGTCATTTGGTGGCTGAGATCTGATATCATAGATAGCCTTGATATAGTCCCTAGAGAGTCATTCCCCAGGAGTCAGAATATATTCTAAGTATTGAACTCTCTGAAGGGATATCTGAGCTTTTTCTTTTAAGACTTGATGTCCCTTTTTGGCTAGAATATTGAGTTTGGATAGTGTTGTACTTGGATAGCTCCTGAGTTGGGTTGTAGAATATCATGGGTCTGTAAGACAGATCCCTATGTAAGTTTTAGGTCCCTAAATCTTGTCCTACTGTTTGGGCAAAAAGGTGGGGAAACAACTATGTCAGGGAGAGGGTCTGACCCCCACGGTGGAGTTCCTGTTGGTAATATTCATGGGAAACCAGATATGCCCTGTGTAAGAGTTGACCTTGAAGGTGAGCTATCAGAAAATGAAAATGAGATGACCTATCAGAGAGACTAAATAAAAAAGGGCCTACAATTATCTAGATAGAAACTGGTGCCCCAAGGAAGGTGGCACAAGAGACAAGTGGAAACAGAGTGTCCTTAAAGGCAGAAAATGAGAGATGCTAGTTTAAGGCCCCAGAGTAGGTCTACCACCTGCCTGAAATAGTCATGATGGGCAAAAGCCATGGTAACAAGGAAAAGACATTAAATATCGTGGACTGATCAGGCCCGCAATGTCCCAAACAAGTGGACGGCAAAGGCTTAAATAAAAGAGACAAGTGGTATGATTGCAGGGCTCCAGAAGGATCAAAACCCTCTAGCAGAATTTGAGGTTCTCTCAGGATTAAGACAAAGAACTTCTCTGGATGGCCCATATTTATTTGGTTTTCAAACAAAGGAAGGGGATAGAGTGGAAAACACAGGAAATTGAGGAGGATCTTGGGAGTCAGCTCAAGGACTTCTCCAAGTAATAAATTATGTTAATTTAGGAGAACTATCTTATCTCCAGGTTGACCTTCAGCACAGGAGTGAGATGCCTGCAGCTACAGTCTTTACCAATTAATTGGGGTTAGAGCCAGGCATCCTCAACTGTAGCCTTGTCTTGTCCTTTGAGGCATCACAGCATCACAGGCCACTGCAGGCCTCAGCCGGGACCAGTGATTCATAGAGGTTCACTTACTATGAATCTGCTGCCCATCTCCAGACAAGGGGCCTAGACCTTGGACAGATGCACAAGTAAACATAGAAAGCCAAATGGTTAATTTTAAATCCTGCTCAGAGCCGCTTTGTAGTGGTCTCCATCAATTAAACATCAGGTCACACACGTGACACAGACCTGCCTGCAGCATGGAAGTTGTCTTATGCCCAGCAGAACCTAAAATGCTCCCATTCCACAGCTGAGTTACCCTGTCATGGGAGTCCTCACATGGTGGATGCCCTAATGGTTTCTAACTACCCAACCTGTCCCCACGGTGAGCAACAAGGAACACACAGATCAAACAAATAGGAGAGAATAAACAGACCTGGGTGTGGTGGCGCATGTAATCCTAGTACTCAGGAGGCTGAAGGAGAAGGATTGCCTTGAGTTTGAGTCCAGTGTGGGCTACCTAGGGAGTTCATTCCAGTAGTCACTGCATAGTGAGATGCTGTCTCAAAAAACAGAGAGAGACAGAGAGACAGAGACAGAGAGAACAAAAGAAGAGAAAATGTTTTTCCAGAAAGGGTCTTTCCCCCGGCCTGCTTGCCAATAAAATGTTACCTGATTGGGGGTCTTGTCCAGGTTCTTGATGTCCTGAACTAAGAATTGACTGGAACACCCACAAGAACACCAAGATCAAAGATTTATTGGAAACTGAACGTACATTCCACAGGGTGGGAATGAGCCAGTGAGAAGAGTCGTGCCCTGAGGGTCCTTGAAGGTTTTAAACTTACAGTTTTGGGGTGGCATTGAAGGGTTAGTCTGAGGTTTGATTCCTGCCAATAAGGAGCTTGGCTCTGCCCCCGCCCCGTTAGGCAGTGAAGTTTTTGAAATTTTATGGCCCTTGCAGGAACTGTCACAGTACCCAAAGCCCATGGAGGGGTCAAATCGGAAATATGGGCTTACCAAAACACCATTCACATTATTCACCGAATCTGGTGGCACTGTGTGACTTCTGGTTCATTCCCAAAGTCAAAACAATTATAAACTGTAAACATTTTGAAGGACTGCAGGACATCAAAGCAGCCATGACAGTGCAACTAACATGCCCACGAAAGAGGACTTCCAGGACTGCTTCAGAAAGTGGCAAGAACAATGGGATAAGTACTTTTGAAGGCAGAGGGATTAATGGCAATGTGTCTTTTACTGTAATAAATTCTTCAACATTCACTGTATACTTCAATCACTCTGCATAGATCATGTATATAAACTTCTATACAATATTAGAATTTAGCTGATTGAACACTTGTAGTGTGTTTAAGAGGTTTTGCTACTGATATAGGAGAAATCTAACACCCAATGTGCTACATCTCAGATGTGCTGAGTTCATGTCCTCTGAAATCAAAGAATGAATTTCAATCAACAATGGAGGTTAAAAGTAGGAAAGATTAAGCTGGGTGTGGTGGCACATGCCTGTAATCCCAGCTCTCAGAAGGCTGAGGCAGGAGGATGGCTGTGAGCTCGAGGCCAGCCTGGGCTATATAGTGAATTCAAGGCCAGCCTGAAACACATTGTGAGACCCTTTCTTAAAAAAAAAAAAAAAAAAAAAAAAAAACGGGGGGCCTGTGAGATAGCTCAGCGGCGTAAGCACCTGCCTGGCAAGCGCGAGGTCCTGAGTTCGACTGCCGGTACCCACATACGAAAAAAGGGCTGGTGATATCACTCAGCGGCACGGGTGCCTGCTGGCGCGTGAGGTCCTGAGTTCGACCCCTGGTACCCACACAAAAAAAAAAAGAGTAGGAAAGTTTTATTGAGAAATAGCTTCTGAGAGACAGGAGGGGTCCTAAGGGGGTGGCCACAGAGGCCCTTTGTCAGGGGTAGTTTATACAGCAAAGTCACAATGTGGGTACAACATGGGTCAAACAGCCATCAACCTATAGGATTACAAATATAATTACTTAGCAAATACTGATCCAACAGGGAAATGATTCATGTAGCAAGGGTACCTGGAAAGAACAAAGACATTTTTGGGGCTGGGGATATAGCTCAGTGGAACAAGCACCTGCCCAGCAAGCAGAAGGTCCTGAGTTCAATTCCTGGTACCAAAAAAAAAAAAAAAGGACATTTTTGGGAAGGGATGTGGGTCTTATCACCCACTTGGGTGACTAATGCCTAACTGGACTTCCTGGACCAGGTGGTGCTAATTACAGTATAATTCCAAGTTACTGCTGCTGATCCCTTAGGGAGGCATGCAGGCCTGGCCACTGCACCCTTATCTCAAGGCCTGGCCTTCTTCAGATGCGCCTCCAGCCACAATTCTGATGTCTTTATTTTTTCTGCTGACTTTCTTGAGAGCCCAGTACCTCTCTGACTATATATTTATTCCTATCTAATTTAGGTGCTTATAATACTACCGCCTAAACAATTTTTTAAAAACCCATTTTCCAGGCAGGAAAGTGCTTTTGCACTTGATTAGACTACCCTTCCAGTTCACACATTTGAAGAGTTTCCAAGGACACTTTAATACAGTATGTGAATGCCTCCTCCACCTCTCATTGGTATAATTTCTGAGAACAACCAGTTGCTTGCACTTCTCTACCTGACCTTTTTTTTTTTTCCTTTTATAGTGCTGGAGATTGAACACAGTACCTTGCACAAGGTAGGCAAGTGCCCTACTGCTGAGCCACATTCAGCTGTCCTATTCCTTGACAACTTAACTTATAGGTGAATCTTCTTAAACCCTAGGTTTAAGACTGGGTCCGATGGGCCGATCTCTTACTTTGCTACTGTAAACTTGCACTTTAGTGGAATAACAGCTGGCTATGCATCTCAGTACCTTTCCCTGAGGGATACAGGAAGCAATTTATGTATTTACTCACTTGGTATGACAAATGGCAAGGTGTGTGCACATGTGCAAAAGTGGCAAAATGTGATTTTTACCCACCTTATGCTCCATGTAACTTTGTTTTGTGTATGTTTACCTGAGCACCACAGAGGGTCCAATAGACCCACACCAATTTGTTAAAAAAAAAAAGTTTTCTTTTGATTTTTCTGTTAGAAGTAGCCCAATTCAGTACAATGGCACATGAAAAACCAGATTTGCAAGTTTTGGAAGAGGTCAAAAGTGAATCATCAGATTACTCATGCATGAATGATGAAGGCAATCCATTACAATAAAATACATGCTTTCATAACAGAAGAGTGGTGGATGATGATGATGATGACTTTGACATTGGCCATGTGAGCCAAAGTTCCTGTGACAGTGAAATGGAGCAAGAATCAACTGATACAGACACAGGGAATAAAGACCTCCTTGATTCAGATGATGAAGAAAACAGCAATGTGAGTACATATTTGACTAGTCAAAATGTCATGAAATGGCCATGCGACCAAATGGAATGATCCAATGTTAGAACTAGGTCTGAAAATATAGTGAGGGTCTTGGCAGGGATGAAAGCTGTTGGACAGAATGCCAGCACTGCCATTCAATGTTGGAAAGTGTAACAGACAAAATGCTACAAGATGCTATGAAATACACAAAGGATGAAATCCAAGTAAAACGTTCTCTATGCACCAATAGCCATACTAAAAAACGTATTTATTATGACACCTCCCTAGCTGAACTGAAAGCATTTGTAGGTCTGCTGTACTTAGCAGGGATTTCTCATGGTGATCACAGAAATGTAAAAAACTTATTGAAAAGCAGTGGGTCAAAATATGGCATAAAAATTTATGCCCTTGTAGATGCAAAGACTTGTTATGCTTTCAATTTAGACATTTATCCTTGAACTCAGCCATCAGGTTCTTACTTATATAGTAATAAACCAAATGATGTTGTGAGCAGACTTGTTGCTCCCATCTCCCAAACTAATTGGAATGTGACATTCGACAATTGGTTTACCAGGCTCCAATTCATGTTACATTTGCTAACAGAGCACCAGTTGACCAGCTGGGAACTGTATGCAGGAACAAAGCAGAAATTCCAAATGAAATGTTGCTATTTCAAAACAGAGAACTCTATAGTACAATCTTTGGATTTCAGAAAGATATAACATTGCCCTCATATATGCCAAAGAAAAACAACCTGGCACTTTTGATGTCAACGTTGCACCATGATGGAAATAGTGATAGGGAAACCTCGACAAAACAGAAGCCTGGGATGGAAACTTTCTACAATAAAACCAAAGGTGGAGTTGATGTTGATGAACAACTATGCAGCAACTATGATGTCTCTTGAAACACAAAGAATTGGCCCATGGTCGTGCTTTACTCTATCCTAAACATGTGTTCCATAAATAGTTTGATAGTTTACAAAGAAAATAATAATTGCAAAATACCATGGAGAAATTTTCTTAGAGGATTGGGACTGGAGCTCATAAGAGATCATTTATAGCAGAGGAAAAACAAAATGTTTCTGCCCAGGGAACTACACAGAAAAATTGTGGAGCACACTGGTGAGCTGACAGGTGAACAAGCAGGCACAGCATCACAAAGACCTACTATGACAACAGGAAAACAAAAACGATATCAACTGTGCCCTACAAGAAAGTACAGGAAGGGCCAGTGAGATAGCTCAGCAGCATAAGCGCCTGCCTGGCAAGTGCGAGGTCCTGAGTTCAACTCCCGGTACCCGCATACGATAAAAGGGCCGGTGATATCACTCAGCGGCACGGGTGCCTGCTGGCATGCGAGGTCCTGAGTTCAACCCCTGGTACCCATAAAAAAAAAAAAAAGTAAGTACAGGAAAACAACACATATGTGCTATCAGTGTGATAGTTGTGTAGGGAACACGCAGTTATCATGTGTGAAGACTGCCTCGGGTGTGAAGCAAAGCTTGTTTTTGTTGGAGAGTATTGGTATTTTGCATTGCATTGGTATTTTCATTGTAGTTCATATAGGAATTTATTTCTGAATTTATTTATTCTGATGTTTTATGTTTCTGTTAATTACACACTACATAATACAATAAGAACCTCCTAATCACTTCTCAGCCTTTTGGCTAAGATCAAGTGAAGAACCTCCTGACAAAACAGCAAGACCACTGAGATGTCAAGTATGTCCTACAAAAAGGCCAGGAAAGCAAAACACACGTGATGTCAGTGTAAGCAATACGTGTGTATGGAATGTGTTGTTGTCATGTGTGTAGACTCCCTTAGGTGTAATAAATGAAGTAAAGATTATTTTTTTAGCCCTGGGTGATGGTGCACACCTGGAATCCCAGCACTCAGGAGGCTGAGGCAGGAGGGTCCCTGCAAGTTCAAGGCCGGCCTGGGCTACAAAGTGAGTTCAAGGCCAACCTGAACTGCATTGTGAAACTCCGTCTCAAAAAAGACAAAAAAAAAAAAAAAAAAAAAATTTTTGTAAAGTGCTATTGCTATTTTCATTGTAGTTCATGTAAGAATTTGTGTTCTTTTTTAAACTTAGTACACCAAAAACCAGTTGATGTTGAAAATTTTGATGTTTTATAAACAATAAATATTAAAAAATCAATACTTTATTTTTGTGATTTCTTTTCCTGCTAAGTATTTATTGTTTAATAAAACTCATAAAGTTAAAATAATTCATCAATAGAAATATTCTAAAGAATAAACGTGGATCTGACAGACCCACTTCTGCACTTTGATGACAAAATTAGTCTTATGCCCCAAGGCATATGTCACCTCCCTGAGCCTTCCCCACCTTTGTGAGAATCCTGCTTTCCATCCTGGCTGACCTGCCTCTCTCTCAGGTTCCTGCCAACCTGTCCTGTGCTTACTTTTGAACTACCTCCGACTGGGAGGAACTCTTTGAGGTCTGGTTTATTCTGTGCCAGAGTTAGAAGAAAGGCAGGGTAATAACTACTTGTTGCATAAATAAATGGTTTGTTGAATGAGTTATGGGTTTTTTCTTCCAGCTATCTTTGCTCTTCCACTTCCATGCTCACCATACTCTTAGGGAGTAGACACAGCCACATATGCTAGCTTAGAATAAAATTTCTGCTTTCACAAATCTTTGCTTGTTATTTGCAAATTTATGATTGTCCTTGCTGTCCTGGAATCAAGGGAGTGAAAATTAAATCATTACTATTATTCTTTGCAGTACAGGGAATTGAACCCAGAGCCTTTAATATTGCGCTATATCCTCAGCCCATTTTAAAATTTTTTTTATTTGAGACAGGGTCTTGCTAAGTCACTAAGCTGCCCAGGCTGGGCTTGAACTTGAGATCCTCCTGCATCAGTCTCCTGAGTACCAGAGATTACAGGTGTGTGCCCCCATGCTTGGCTAAAAATTAACTTCTTGACACCTGGGGAGGTGAAGCATTCTAATGTATATTAATAATGCCTAGCGACTTCTAAATTAAGTCTAAACAAATGGAAGAATTGAAAAAAATGACTTACCAAGCGATGTGTGATCTGTTAAAAAATCAACAAGATAGCGTAACTAGTTACAAATAGAAAAACATTTAATAAATATTTTAACATATAAGGTCAGTAATGTATTACTACTGCTTTTAAAATACATACCCTGCTGGGTGTGGTGGCATACGCCTGTAATCCCAGCACTTGGGAGGCTGAGGCAGGACCACTGAGAGTTTGAGGCCAGCCTGGGCTACATAAGTGAGTTCAAGGCCAGTCTGCACTACACAGCAAGACCCTGTCTCAAAAACAAAAACCAAAAACATACCCTTTACCCTATGACTGCAAAACCAAAACCTGTACAATAGCTGAAGAAAAGAGGTGTTCTTTATCCATCATTTATATATTTCCTTAGATATTTCTAGGCACATAAACAAAACTAAATTACTGGCATTTCCGATGTCATCATAAAAACTTGGTAGACATAGTCTGTAATGTCTATATAATATTCTAATGTATTGATGTGTCATTAACTGTTTTCTGCTGCTGGAATTTGTTTCTATTTTTTCCTCTATCATCAGTACCTCAATGAAAAGTCTGTACACAAGGCTTTTTCACATTTCTGAGACTATCTTTAGGATAGATTTTTAGAGGCGTATAATGGAGTCACAAGCAATAAATATTTTCAGAATTCTTAATTTAAAGCTTCAAATTACTTTCCAAATGTTGAATGAGGAGAGAACTTGCTTGACAATTTTTTTTTTTTTTTGAGCCAGTGTTTCCCTACGTAGCTCAGACTGGATTTGAACTCATGGCAATTCTCCTGCCTCAGCCACCCAAGTGCTGGGATTACAGGCACAAGCCACCAAGCCTGGCTAAGCCCTTGTATTCTTAGCTATACAAATGGAATTGCGCAGGGTTCTTTTTGCCTGACTTACCTGTATCTCATATTCATTCAAGTTGTTATTTCCTACTGTGCAGAAGTTTACTGCAGGACTATATACCACAGTTTACCCATTCAACCACTCATGCTCATCTGGGTTACCAGTGTTTGGTTATTAAGACTAGAGTGCTATAAACATTCTTGGACACGCCTTTGGTGGGTGTGTGCGCGCGAATTCGTTTTGGAGTGGAATTTCTGGGTCATCGGCTGAGCATACACTCACGTTTAGCAGAAACTGTGAAATGGGTTTTCCAAAGTGGTTGTACCATGAGGCTGTCAACCTAACCTGGCCTCCTCATTTAAGAGACGATAATCCAAATGCACCACTAGCATCAGGTAATGCGAGAACCCTAATTGTGTGCATGACTGCCACATGCTTCATTATTCAGTTGAAAACGCAGATTTAGCAACTTGGCACCATTTGACTCTTGGTGGGCTTGGCCAAACGCTTAACTCTAACCACTACATCCGGGAACAAACGGCGTATCCAAATTTTGTAAAACTGGGTGTTCCTGAGCGTTCCCGGAGTTAACAACGTAGACATCAAGACTGCGAACGACCCCGCCACGATCTTCTTCCGGAAGCAGCTCAGTCGCCTCCCCGCGGAACAAAGGGAGCCCGCCGCTAAGCCGCGTGGGGAGCCGGCCAAACCCCGCGCCTCACCTACGCACATGCTCAGATCGAACGCTGCGATGCCCCCGCGGCCCTGGAGCGCGTGACGTAGCGCCGTACGCTGGTGCGTGGTGACGCAAGGGCGTGCGCTCTGTGGCACACAGGGGAAGATGGCGGCTGCACCTTCGGAGGAGAGGGACTGAAACAGGAGGAGGAAGGAGGCCAGACAGGGAAACACGCCCAACTGTGAAGACGAACGCTTCGCTCGACATTAGGAGCTTTGCTCAGCGTCAGACGGTGAGTGCGGCGCAGGTGCGGGACCACTCGCCTGCGGCCGACGGCGGCACTCCGCCATTTTCAGGCTTGGCCGTTGCGCGCTTTGGGGGGCTGGAGGGGCGCCTGGGGACAGGTCGCAGGAAGCGGGAGGCCAGCTCCCGGGAGGGCTAGTTGAGGCAGGTTCGAGCTTTAGAGGAGAGAGCTGGCGGCCTGAGGCCGACTCGGGAAGGAGGGCCTGGTGGAACTAAGGCCCTAACTGGGGTCGACGGCGACGAGTAGAAGTGGGTGAGGCCGGCCACGGATTAGATGTGAAGTTTGCGGGAGGAAGCGCGGTGAAACCGATGTGGGGCGGGGGTGGAAGGTCGGCCGAGAGTTGGACGCAGTATGCCTTTGAGTGAGTTGTCGAAGGGGTCACGAGTAGTTAATGTGAAATCTGTAAGACAGTTGAAGCTTTGTAGTCGTGGTCTTTTCATAGCTTGAAAGGTATGTTTGTTACAGGGAGAAAGGCCATCGCTTGACAGGCAAAACCCTGCTCGTTTGGAATAGACCGTGCTCTCTAGACATATCTATTTCATGACTCTATTTCCAATTATAAGTCGGCTTCTGGAGAACAGATATTTAGCATCTTAGAAAGCACTTCTGCTTTGTTTTGAGCCGCTCTCCAATTGTTTCCCAGGCCGGCCCCTAACTCCCGAGTAGCGGAGATTACTGGTGCGTGCCGCCGGGCCCGCCTGACATTGCCGTTTTGAAGAAAAGTTGCTGCCTCGTTCTAACCCTTGCGGTTATAGCCCTTCCCGAGTAAGGAGAAGGCAGATCGACAGCGAATTCCGTAATTGGATCTATTTAAATCAAATCAAACCTAAACCTTGTATAGAAAACCTGTCAAGAATGTTTTAAATTAGTTTCTACACAGATGGCATTAACTGTTAAAGAACTTTGGAAGACAGCGTATGAACAAAAAGCCTACGCTAAAAGGCATACTTCTTGGGAGCACAGCTTTTAAGTGCACTCTGGAGATAGAATGAACATGGTACACAGTATTTTTTGCCTGTGAACGTGGTGTAATGGTAGATCTACTTAATTAAAACAAAACTTTTAGTGGGCGTTAAAGTATGTTAAACTGGGGGTGGCGCACCTCTGTAATCCCAGCACTGAGGAGGCTGAGGCAGGAGGATGGCCAGGAGTTTGAGCCCAGCCTGGGCTACATAGTGAGTTCAAGGCCAGCCTGGACTACAAAAAAAAAAAAAAAAAAAAAAAAAAAAAAAAGAAGAAAGAGAAATAAAGTATGTTAATTGTTCCATTGGTGGCATTTTCCTTAATCTTAATTGTATTTGACACACATCTTTTATTATTGTAAGATACTTTTGCATTTTCTAATTGGTCTCCTTGCCCTGTATACATTTGAGTTTGTGCTAGGATTTGAAGATCCGTATTTAACCTGTTTTCTAGAAACTCGGGAAATTTTTATATTTCTTGTCCTGGAAAGAATTTTGGTAGAAAGTTTTGACTTACATCATGATGTGTTAGGGAAAAAAAGTTACCTGTGTGAAGCTGATGACATAATTTTTTTGTTGTTGAAAAACACTAAATGATTAATTTTGCTATTAGTTTTATATTGACCTAAACCTTTAATCATTTTTATTAACTACTTCCAGTGCTTATTCAGATCTCTACTGAGTAATAAAAAGGCTATGTGCTTTCCATATTACTTTGAGGGAAAATATTTGATTATTGCCATGTTCGAGCTTTTTTTGTTTTAGTTTTGTTTTGTTTTTTTGTGGGTACCGGGGGGTCGACCTCAGGACCTCGCGCGCCAACCGGCACCCGTGCCGCTGAGCGGTATCACCTGCCCCTTTTTCGTATGTGGGATCCGGGAGTCGAACTCGGGCCCTCGCACTTGCAAGGCAGGCGCTTACGCCGCTGAGCCATCTCACCGGCCCTTAGTTTTGTTTTTGAGGCAAGGTAGTTCAGGCTGGTCTTGAACTCACTGTATAGCTCAGGCTGGTCTCAGCCACCTGCGTACTGGGGTTACAGGCGTGCACCACCATGCCCAACGCAAACTTCTTTATATTTGAATAAGAAAGTAAGGTTACAGTAAAGCTTGCTTGCTTGCTGTTGTATTGTATTGTATTGTATTGCATGTATGTGTGTTTTTTTTAAGACAAGCTCTACTAGCTCTGTAGTCTAGGCTCACTTTGAACTACCTAGGCCAGCTGGCCTTGAACTCAGGGCGATCCTCCTGCCACAGACTCCTGAGCACTAGAATCACAGGTGTGTGCCATCATACCCAGCTTAAAGCTCTATAATTAGTGGGGATTTTTTACTTATGAATGTATTTATGTGAGCCCTCCCCCAGCAAAAACTTAGAAATTTTACAAGTATTTTTAGGGAAAGTAGTATTAGTTGGAGCCCTCTGATTAGAAATCTTCGTTATCAAAGCATGTTTAATTAAATATCATCAACTGGTAAACTGTTAAGAACGGATTCCAAACTGTCCTAGTTTTCTACAAAATATTAAAAATTTTTTTTTGTTTTTGTGGGTTTTTTTTTTTGGTACTGGGAATCGAACTCGGGGCCTTACACTTGCCAGGCAGGTGATGTGCCACTGAGCTATATCCCCGGCCCTTTCTTTCGTTTTGTTTTGTTTTGTTTTGTTTTGTTTTTAAAGACAGGGTCTTGCTATGTAGCCCAACCTGGGCTTAAACTGACTTAGATCCTCCTGCTTCAGCCTCCTGAGTGCTGGGATTAGTCATGTGCCACCATGCCCAGTTTGGAATTTCATTGTTTTGAAACTCTATAAGAAATGTTAATTTTATTTTGTTGTAATGTGAGTTTTTTTGTTGCTGTAATGTTGTATGACCAGTTGCCTGACTTTAGTTTTTTTTAGTTTGATTTTTGGGTTTTTTGAGGATAACATTTCACTATATTGTCCAGGCTGGCACTGAATTTGAGATCCTCTTACCCCAGCCTCTCAAATGCTGGGATTCGATTTATGTGCCATCATACCTGGCTAGGACCACAGTTTTATTACTTACCAGTACAGTATTTTGTTTTTTTTTTATGTGGTACGTAGGGCCTCATGCGTGTTGGGCCAGCACTGTACTACAGAGCTACAGTCTTAGCCTTTTTTTTTTTTTTTGGTGATGGGGCCTTGCTAAATTGCTAGGCTAATCTTATTTACAATCCTGCCTCAACCTCCTGAGTGGCTGGGATTACAGGTGTGCGCCCCTATGCCTGGCTAGTTAGGACACTTTTTTTTTTTTTTTTTTTTTTTTGGGTACCGGGGGGTCGACCTCAGGACCTCGCGCGCCAGGAGGCGCCCGTGCCGCTGAGCGATATCACCGGCCCCTTTTTCGTATGTGGGTTCCAGGAGTTGAACTCGGGCCCTCGCGCTTGCTGCTGAGCCATCTCACCGGCCCCCCCTTTATTTTTTTATTTTTTTATTTTTTTATTTTTTGTGGGTACCGGGGGTCGAACTCAGGACCTCGCGCTTGCCAGGCACGCGCTTATGCCGCTGAACCATCTCACTGGCCCCTAGTTAGGATACTTTTAAGGAGTAATTTCTTTTGTTTGTGGGATACTCTGGTTACATTACAATTTTGTACGTTATGAGAAATTTCAGGTATGTAGAAAATTACACAAATAGTACAGTTAACATGCATATACATTGTGTTTGAAATTAACATTTAGCCATTTTGCTTTAATTGTACTACCTCACCACCACCATTTGAAAATAAATTGCAGAAATCCTGTTTCTTCCCTTAATACCTCAGGATACAGCTCTTGAAATGATGCTGTTTTTTCCTACACTTCTTTGTTGTTGTTGTTGTTGTAGTACAGAAATACTTTAATTTTTCTACGTCCTTTTAAACCTCTTGTCTTTACAGAGACGTTTCTAAACAACATAATTCATTCATTATTTTATTACCAAATACTAACCATGTTAAAGGTGTTGTACCAGGTAACATGACCTTTGCAGTGAAAGACAGAACATCTATTTTGCAAGGTAGAGGCAGTGCCATTCAAACAACACAAACTCACAATTCAGTGGGAAGAGTGCTGTCCCCGGGACTGGGGAAGGCCCATGGAGGGAGGGAGGAGTGGCTGATGGGGGGGGGAAGGGCATTTGAAGAATGCTTCCCAGAGGGGGCAGCATCTATATGAAATCTCAGTGGAGAAATGCTTCCTAATTTTGCTTGGCTAAATGTCACAGTAGACTCAAATGACACTTTAGTCACGCTAAAAGTCCTTTCAGAAGACTTAGCTGGTTACCTGGTAGGAGACCTGTGAACTGCTTAGCGGAAGTGTGACCTGCTGCAGAGCAGGTCTTTTTCCTACACTTCTATACATTTTCCTTTCAAATGATGTTCTAGCTAAGAATATGCTCATAATACCTTTATTTGACTAAGGCAATCAGTGTTAAATGTTTTTTCCTCCCAGTACTGGGGATTGAACTCAGGGTATTTGCACTGAACTACATCCCCAGTCCTTTTTACATTTTTTATTTTGAGACAGGGTATCTCTAAGTTGTTAAGCCGCCCAGGCTGGGCTTGAATTTTCAGACCTGACTCATCCTGCCAGAGTGCTCCTGTTACAGTCATGCACCACCTTGCCCAGCTGCATCATCTTTTTTCTTTTTTCAGTTATGGGGTTGAACCAAGGACCTCATGCATACTAAGCATCCTTCTGCCCCATAGCATCATTCTTTTAAAATAATGTTCCTCATAACCTGATGAGGCGGCTAGTGCTATAGTCCCAGCCACTCAAAAGTCTGAGGCAAGAAGAATCACTTGAATTCAGGATTTCCAGGCCAGCCTGGGCAACATACTGTCATGTGACTGTATCTCTAAAAGGAAAGTGCCACACTTTAGGCTCTTCTTTTTTTTTTTTTTTGAGACAATGTCTTGCTTTGTAGTGTGGGCTGGCCTTGAACTCACTATGTCCCAGGCTGGCCTTGAACTCATGGCGATCCTCCCTCCTCAGCCTTGTGAGTGCTGGGATTACAGGTGTACACCATCATGCCCAGCGTTTATTCTTTTTATTTCTTACAAACTGGAAGTTAGACTTAGGTTTGATTAAATATTTTTGGCATAAAAACTTAATAGGTGATGATCTATGAATTATATTGGCATTCCATCAGGAAGGGCAGAATGTCTCGTTCTCTCCCAGTGACGCTCCCTGAATAGGGTAGTGGAGTCTGCCAGATGTTAGTTTGCCTCAGTACTAACAGTGCTGAGTTTATTTGGTTAACATGGTATTGGCCACATTTCTTTATTGAAGGGTATGTTTTTCCTTTTCCAATTATACGTGATCTTTGGGGTGATAACTTTGGTATTGAGTACCCTGTTTCCAGTATTTCTCACCTATGATTGATTGTCGGCTGACACTTGTATTTCATTAAGAGGTTTTCTAATCTGTTAGCTATTTATACTACTTATTTGCTGTTTTCTGTAAAAGAGAGCTTTGGTGGCTGGAGGTGTATCTTAGTGGTAGAGTGCTTGCTTAGCATGTGTGAAACCATAGGTTCCATCCCCAGCCCTGTAAAATTAAAACCAAAAAAACCCCCCAAAAATGAAGGTAGGAGAAGCCAAAGACTGGTAATGGCAGCGCTGTGGTTCCAACCAAGGGCTCTTTACAGTCTTTAATCAGGATGAATGTTTGGGGCCCCTCCCTATTTCTGGGGAAGGAGACAGTCTCGCTATGTGGTTCAGGTTGGCCTTAAATTCACTGTGTAGCCCAGGTTGGCCTGGAGCTTGCAGTGATCCTCCTGCTTCAGCCTCCAGGGATTACAGGTGTGTGCCACCATGCCCAGCTTTCCTTCCTTTGATTTTTAAAAAAGTTTCCCACTTCTCCAAGGTCTCCTGCTTCTTTGTGTTTTTTTTTTTTTTTTTGCTTTTTTTTTTGGTACCGGGAATCGAACTCAGGACCCTGTGCTTGCCAGGCAAGCACTTGTGCCGCTGAGCTATATCCCCAGCCCCTGCTTCTTTGATAGAAATTTATATTTATAGACTAAAATTTGGGTGCTAGGTGATGTGTGCGTTGCTGCTGGAGTGTATTTGCTTCTAGACCCTTTTTAGTGGTCAGAGCTAGAAAACTTTTTTTTTTTTAATAAATCTTCAGTTTACATTGATATTTTATTTTATTTTATTTATTTATTTTTTTTTGTGGGTACCGGGGGTCGACCTCAGGACCTCGCACGCCAGCAGGCGCCCGTGCCGCTGAGCGATATCACCGGCCCTTTTTTCGTATGTGGGTTCCGGGAGTCGAACTCGGGCCCTCGCACTTGCCGGGCAGGCGCTTAAGCTGCTGAGCCATCTCACCGGCCCTACATTGATATTTTAAATTGAGAAAAACAAATTTATTCTTGGGATTTCTTTCACACAAAATGGATTCAGATTTACAGTGACCCTGCTAATTGCATTTCATTTATTTCCGCCTTTGCTTTCCTCAGAATACACACTAAAAGCTGGGAATATAGCTGAGTGGTAGACCCTTACCTAGAAAATACAGCACTGGAGATGTACAGGGAACTGTGTTCAGAAGCTACTTGAAATAACAATTTTATTTGATAACTTTAATTATTTTGATTATCAAGTTTGACTTTTGTTTGTGTTCATTATTAGAGTATCCTTTTTTTCTTGACTGTGTGAAGCCCTCAATGCAATCCCCACTGCTTGCCAAAAGAGTTAAATATTTACATGATTTAAAATTTAATAGTACAGTACTGTGTATGGAAAGAGTACTTAAGTCTTGCTTTTATTTCTAAGTGCTTTATCCTTATTATCACCTTCATTTCCCCTATTAGAAAAATGTTAGTATACTGTATACACCTGTGATCTTAGGTTTTTCTTTTCTTTTGGGGTGCTGGTGAACCCAGGGGAACTCCACCACTGAGCTCCATCTAGTGCCCCCTCCTCCATCGAACCTAAGGCCTCAACATGCTGGACAAATGTTCTGTTGCCTGCAGCCCTTTTTGTATTGCAATGGGAGTCTCCATAAGTTGCCCCGGCTGGCCTGGAATTTGAGATTCTCTTGCCTCAAGCTTCTCGAGTAGCTGGGATTATAGGCTCCTCCACCCAGCTAATTTTTAAAAAACAGTTGTATAAAAGACAGCAAAATTTACCATCTAAACTTAAAAAAAATTTTTTAAAACAGATTTTATTGGAAAACTTTTAACAAATTTTTAAAAAATTAGTATATAGTTATAGTACATAACGATGGCATATTTTTTCATGCCCTTCTCATTCCATCCCTTCATCTCTTGATCTCCTTCCCTTTTGCAAAAGATCTCTGTTTCCTAATACCCGTCTTTTCTTTTTCTTTTTAATTTATTTATATTTAGTTCTCATATAAGAGAAACTATGCAGTATCTAAAGCTTGTGTGTCTGGTTTATGTCACTTAACATTATGGTCTCAAGGTGTATCCATTTTCCTATAAATGACTCAAATTTGTCCCTTTTATACCAGAGTAGTACTCCACTGTGTTCTTTACTCATCCATCTGCTGATGGACAAATAGGCTGCATCCAGGATTTAGCTATCATGAGTTACAGTGTTACAAACATGGGTATGCATGTATCATTTTTTTTTTTTGTGGGTACCGGGGGGTCGACCTCAGGACCTCGCGCGCCAGCAGGCGCCCGTGCCGCTGAGCGATATCACCGGCCCCTTTTTCGTATGTGGGTTCCGGGAGTCGAACTCGGGCCCTCGCGCTTGCCGGGCAGGCGCTTAAGCCGCTGAGCCATCTCACCGGCCCTATGCATGTATCATTTTAATATGATGTGTTTAACTTTTTTGGGAAGATGCCTAGGAGAATAGCTGGGTCCAATTGAATTTCTGCTTTTAGTTTTTTGAGGATCTCCATACTGACTTTCATAATGGTGGTTCTGGTTTTAGGCTTGTTCTCTCTAGATCTCTGAGGAGTGCTGTTGGTAGTTTGATTGGAATTGCATTGAATCCGTATAATGGTTTTGGAGGTCCTGTGCCCATTTTGACTATACTGGTTCTGCCAATCTAGGAACCAGGGATGTCTTTCCTTTCCTTTTTTTTGTTTTGTTTTGTTCTTTGAGATAGGATCTCACTTTGTAAATCAGGCTGGTCTTGAACTTACTATGTTGCCTAGGCTGGCCTTGAACTTGTAACCATCCTCCTGCCCTCAGCCTCCCAGGTGCTGGGATTACAGGTGTGTGGCACCATGCCTGGCCTTCCATTTTTCTGATGTCTTTTTCAATCTCTGTTTTCGGAGTCATGTAATTTTCCTTATAGAGTTCTTTCAATTCCTTCGTTAGGTTAATGTCTATGTGTGTATGTAGTATGTATGTATTTATTTTTTTGGAGATTGGGTCATGCTGTGTAGTTTAGGCTAGGCTTGAACTCACTGTGTAGCCCAGGCTGGCCTCAGACTCACAGCAGTCCTCCTGCCTCAGCCTCCCAAGTGCTGGGATTACAGGTGTGTGCCACCATGGTTGGCCTTCTAATTTTTCTTGATACTATTGTGAATGGTATTGTTCGTGTAATTTCTTTTTCAGTTCTTCATTGGTATACAGGAACACTTTTTTGTGTTTGTTTAAGGCAGTGTCTTGCTGTGTAGTTCAGGCCTTGAACTCACTTTTTAGCCCAGGCCAGCCTTGAACTCACTGCAATCCTCCTGCCTCAGCCTTCCAAATGCTGGGATGATAGTTATGCACCACCATGCCCGGCACACTATGGATTTTTGTGTGTTGATTTCCTTTCTTTTAAGTTTTTATTAGTAGCTGGGCATGGTGGTGCACACCTGTCACCCCAGCATTCAGGAGGCTGAGGCAGGAGGATCACTGTGAGTTCGAGGCCAGTCTGAACTACATAGTGAGACCCTGTCTCAAAACACAAAAAGCACATAAAAAAATTTTTATTAGGACGTGTTTGCAGTAGATGTACTGCATGCTTACTTTTATTGTGGGGAGTTGGTACACATAACACTCTCCCCTCCCCTCCTCCTCCCTCCATTCTTTTGTTTCCCTTCCCATTTAAAAAGATCTCCTTACTTCATATTATCTTTAATTTTGTTACTATATACATATATATAATTAATTAATTAATTAATTTATTTTTGTGTGGGTACCAGGGGTCAACTTCAGGACCTCGCACACCAGCAGGCGTCCATGCTGCTTAGCAATATCACTGGCCCTATTTTTGCATGTGGGTTCCGGGAGTTTGAACTCGGGCCCTAGTGCTTGCCAGGCAGGCGCGTGCGCCGCTGAGCCATCTCACCGGCTCGATTTGTTTATTTTTTGAGACAGGGTCTTCCTATGTAGTTCAGGGTAGCCTTGAACTCACTATGTAGCCCAGGCTGGCCTCAGACTCGCAGCAGTCTTCCTGCTTCAGCCTCCCAAGTGATGGGATTGCAGGTTTTTTTTTTTTTTTTGTGGGTACCGGGGTCGACCTCAGGACCTCGTGTGCCCGTAGGCACCCGTGCCGCTGAGCAATATCACCAGCCCTTTTTTCGTATGTGGGTTCCGGGAATCGAACTTGGGCCCTCGCGCTTGCCAGGCAGGCGCTTACGCTGCTGAGCCATCTCACCAGCCCCTTTTTTTTTTTTTTTTTTCTCACAGGTTTTGTTTTATATTTTGAGTTTCTCACATTAGACAAATCATGTGATACTTAAGCATGTGTGTCTGATTTCACTTAATATTGTGCGTCCTAGGTGAATCCATGAACTTATTAATGACTCGTTTATTCTTTATGGCAGAGTAGTACTCCACTGTGTATCAATATATTTTCTTTATCCATTGATCTGTTGATGGGCATATAGGCTGTGTCCAAGGTTTAGCTATTATAAATTGCACTGCTATAAATATGGTTACATATGTATCATTGTAATATGTCTTTAACTCTTTCGGGAAGATACCTAAAAGGGGAATAGCTAGTTTTAGTTTTTTATTTCCATACTAATTTCCATAGTGGTTGTACTAATTTACATTTTCTCCAGCAATGTAGAAGGGTTCCTTTTCTCGATAACCTCTCCAGCATTTGTTACTATTTGATTTCTGGATGATAGCCATTCTTTCTAGAGTTGAGATGAAATCTCAGCATTGTTTTAATTTTCATTTCTCTAATGGCCAGTGATGTAGAACATTTTTCTTTTTTTTTTTTTTGTGCCTTTTGTACTTCTTGTGTGAAATGTCTGTCCATTTCAGTTGTCCAATTTTGATTGGGTTGTGTTGAGTTTTGTTCTGTTTCATTTTGTTTTTTGAGGCATGGCTATTTAGTTCAGACTGGCCTTGAACTTAATATGTAACCCAGGCTGGCCTTGACCTCACAGCAGTCCTCCTGCATCAGCCTCTCAAATGCTGGCATTACAGGCTACAGGTGTGCACCATCATGCCCTGCTGATTCTGTTGTTATCCTACTACCTTATCGAATTTGATTAGTTCTAAGAGTCTTTTGGTGGAATTTTTTAGGTCTTCTATGTGAAGGATCGTGTCATTTAAGCTGGGCATGGTGGCACATGCCTGTAATCCTGGCACAAGACTGTCTCAAAAACCAAAACAATAGGATCGTGTCATCTGTGAATAAGGATAGTTCGTCCTTTTTTATACGTATCCCTTTTATATCCTCTTCTTGCCTGATTGCTCTAAAGTTCTACGTACTGTACTATATAGAACAGGCGTGGTGATAGTGGACGTCCTTGTCTTGTTCCTGATTTTAGAGGGAAAACTTTCAATTTTTCCCCACAATACAATGCTGTGTTTTATCATAAATGGCTTTTATCAGATTGAGATAAGGTCCTTCTATAATTATTTTCTTTTCCTTCTTTCCTTTTTTTTTTTTTTTTTAATTGAGACAGGGTATTGCTGTGTAGTTTAGACTGCCCTGAACTCAATGTGCAGCCCATGCTGACCTTGAATTTGCAGGGATCCTCCTGTCTCTGCCTCCCTAGTGCTGGGATTATAAGTGTGCGCCACCACGCCTAGGTATACCTGTTTTCTTGAAGGTTTTTTTTTTTTTTTTTCTTCATGAATAGATACCAGATTTTGACAGAGGTCTATTGAGATGATCATGATTTATATCTTGCTTGCTTTTATGTGATGTATTACATTTATTGATTAGCTTATGTTGAATAATTCCTGCATCCCTGGGATGAAACTACTTAGTCACTCTATATTTTCTTTTTTTTTAATGCTGGTACTGGGAGTCGACCTCAGGACCTCGTGCTTGCCGGCAAGTGCTTGTGCCACTGAGTGATATCACCAGCCCCTTTTTTCCTGTATGTGCTTTCTGGGAGTCGAACTCAGGACCTTGCGCTTGCTGGGCAGACGCTTATGCCGCTGAGCTATCTCACCGGCCCTCTGTATTTTCTTTTTAATAATTTGTTGCAATGTGTTTGCCAGTATCTTATTGAGGATCTTTGCATCTGTATTCATTAAAGAGATTGCCTTGTAGTTTTTTTAGTTGAGTCTCTTTCAGTTTCATTGAAGAGTTTGAGGAGTATTGGCATTAGATATTCCCTGAAGTCCTTGTAGAATTAAGGGGTGAATCCATCAGGTCCTAGGCTTTTCTTCATGGTAGGTTTTTTTTTTATTACTGCCACAACTTTATTACCTGTTACTGGATTATTCAGGGTTTTTATATCTTTTTGGTTTTAAGTTTTTGTAATTCATATGTATATAGGAATCTATCAGTTTCATCTGAATCTTCAAATTTATTGGAGTACAGGTTTTCAAAGTAGTTACTAATCTGGATTTCAGTGTTGTTTGTTGTGATTTTATCTTGCTGATTTCTAATTGCATTGACATGGGTTTTTTCTTTCCCTTTTTGATAAGATTAGCTAAAAGTTTGTCTGAAGCTGAGTAGATTTGGATTGTTCTTGTTCCCCAGGACTTTGGAGTGCATCACTAGGTTATTTGGGCTTTTCTGTTGTGGGCATTTGCAGCTATAAACTTCCCTCTTAGAACTGCTTTCATTGTGTCCCATAGATTGTGGTATGTTTTGTTGGCACTATTATTTGATTCTAGGAATTGTCTAATTTCTTCCTTGATCTCTTCTGTGACTCATTGAGTCAAATTCAAGAGAAGATACTGTATTAATTTCCATGTGTTTGCATAATTTCCGTTTTTTTTTTTTTTTTTTTTTTTTGGTCTTTGTGAGGCAGGGTCTCACTATGTAGTTCAGGTTGGCCTTGAACTCACTTTGTAGCCCAGGCTGACCTCGAACTCGCAGCAGGGATCCTCCTGCCTCAGCCTCCTGAGTGCTGGGGATTATAGGCGTGCCCCACCGAGCCCGGCCTTTCTTTGGTTTCTGTTGCCATTGATTTCTGGTTTTTGGTACAGGGAATTGAACTCACAACCTTGTGCTTACTAGGCAGGTGCTGAGCTATATCCCTGGCCCACCATTGATTTCTGTGATCTGATAATATGCATGGGAGAATTTCATTTCTTTTATATTTACTTAAACATGCTTTATGGACTAGCATGTAGTTTATTTTGGAGAAAGTCCCATGTGTTACTGAAAAGAATGTGTATTCTGTTGGGAAGATTATTCTGTAGTTTTTTTTTTTTTTTCTTTTTTTTTTAACCCAAGTGCTGTACTCTTGCTAAACAGTAGTTATTTTTATTTATTTATTGTTTGGTTTTTTGAGACAGGGTCTTGCTGTGTCAAACTCTCAGCGATCCTCCTGCCTCTGCCTCCCTAGTGCTGGGATTATAGGCATGCACCACCATGCCCAGCTCATAAACAGCAGTTATTTTGTGGAACTGCCACCTCTCAACACTATTACAGAGAAATAGGTGAGAGCAAAGAAACACCGTTCTCATCACTCATAGATGATGACCCATTTTTAGCATAGACAAATTCACATATGCATTTTCTAGTTTCCTGTTCTTGGCAATAAAAAAGGATGAGTTTATCAGTAAGAACAATACATGTGTTTCACCTACATCATCTCAAACCTCTCCTGTCCCTCCTGCCCCTCCCTCCCCTGAGCAACCCCATACCCCTTCTCCATGGTCACCTCAGGTCATGCCGACGTCAGGGGATATAGCTCAGCCCCAGCGAAGGGATGCCTGGCCCTGCCCAGCAGAAGTGGGCCCTGCCCTCCAGGGGGCTCCTGCGGGTCCCACCCTCACCTACACCAGGCATAGCTGGGGTGCCATGTGCAGGGCCACAAGGACCTGGCCTTCTGCTCCCGAGCTTGGCCTTGCCCTTCAGGACCGCAGGGCTGGTGCAGACCCCAGGTGCCCAAGACCCGCCATGGTCTTCGAGCAGCACAGACTGTAGGTATCTATTAAGCCAATTCGTTTACAGGTTTGGTTCAACTGTGATTGTTGTTTTTTTGTCCAGTTGATCTGTTTATGACAGGGGGCTATGGGGGTCCCCACTATAATTGCGTTGATGTTTATCTGATCTTTTGTGTCTAGCAGCAGTTTTTTTTTTTTTTTTGTTAGCATTTGTTTTATGAAGTTGAGCATATCAGTGTTTGGTGCATGTATGTTAATAATTGTTATCTCTTCCTGTTGGATTCCCTTCATATGTAGTGACTTTCTTTGCCTCTTTTGATCAGTTTTGGCTTGAAGTACACTTTGTCTGAAATTAGGATAGGTATTCATGCTTTTTTTTCATGCTCCCATTACATGGAATGTTGTTTTCCATTCTTTGTTTTTTAGTCCATAAACTTCCTTTTGGATTAAATGTATTTTCTTATGTACAGCATACTGTTGAATTTTGTTTGTTGATCCATTCTGCCCACCTGTGTCTTGCTTGGGGCGTTGAGTCTAGTCAGATTGAGAGTTACTACTGAAAGATATTGACATAGTCCTGTCATTGGGTTACTTTCCTGTTGCTGAACCTCACTCCCCTTCTGCTTAACTGCTCAGCCTGCTTGACATATTCTTTCCAGTGGACTTTTTGGCATAGTTTCCTTCATTGTTTCTTTATGGAATGTTTTTGAGAATTTTTTGTAGTAGTGCTGGTTTGGTGGTCATGAATTTCTTAAGGTGCTCTTTATCATGGAAGGACTTCATTTCACCATCAGTCTTGAAAGGTAGTTTTGCAGGATATATCAGTTGGGTCAGAAGTTTTCTTTGGGGGCTTGAAGCACTTAATTGCAAGCTTTCCAGGTCTTTAAGGTATGTGTTGAGAAGTGTGCTGTAATTTTAATGGGTTTACCTGTGTAAGTGATTTGTTGCTTTTGTCTTAACAGCTTTTAAGATTCTTTCATTTTTGACTTCTTGGATTTTGACTATGATGTGTAATGGAGAAATTCTTTTCTGATTGTGGCTGTTCCTATTCTTTTCCCCAATCTTGGAAAGTTCTGCAAGTAGGTTTTTTATGTCATTCGTGGTTAGTGTTCTTTGAGTCATCTAATAGCCAGTCAATCCATTATCCATGTTCTCTTGTCTTTAAGGTACTGTATCTCTGAGTATATGGTCACCTGCATCAGTCCTACCTTTTAGTTCTGACACTCTGTCCTCACATTGGTCACTTCTGCTGCCCCAACTTTTGATAGAATTTATCTTCTGGATTTCTGTTCAATGTATTTTGCTAAACTGGTCATTCTTTTTTGTTGTTGCTTTTTGTTTTTTTGAGACATGGTCTCACTTTGTAGTTCAGGCTGGCCCTGAACTCTCTGTGTAGCCCAGGTTGGCCTTGAATTTGCAGCAGTCCTCCTGCCTCAGTCTCCTGAGTGCTGATTACAGGCATGTACCACCATAGCCAGCTTTCATTCTTTTTTTTTTTTTTATCATTTTATTTAGTTCAGCTAGCTCTTTATTAGTGTTGTCTGTAAACTCATTAATCATTTGGTTATTATGTCCATTATCTGGTTATATCATCTTGGACCTCACCAAGCACCTTATCTTTTTTTTTTTTTGGCATCTGTGTTGTTATTTCGTGTAATTCAGCGGTTTAGCTTTAGATTTTCTCCCATTGCATCCCCAGTGGATCAGCTTTGTGGGAGTTGGAGTTTTTGGAGATTTTTTTTTTTTTTCAGTATATGTGTTTTTTATTTGCAAACTACTAAGTTGTTAGGACATAAATACTGTACTTAAATTGTTTAGCTCTGGTAAATAAACAGAACTGTTCATTATTTCTTTTGACCAAAAGGTGCTATGAAAAAATTACTGCTAAAAGCACCGTGAACCAAGAAGGATCAGAGTTTCCAAGTCAAGGCAACGCCAGTTGCTGTAATTCACAGACCCCAAGAGCCTCTCAAAGCAGCCATATGCCTCACCTGGTCGCCACAACCAGCTCACATTCCAGGGCTCTGGGCTGCATGGCAGCCCCTGTGCCCTGCAGCTCTCTTGTCTCTCCTGCCCACAGGGCCCCGGTATGAGAAGGGAGGCTCACCCTCCTGGGTGAGCACGAGGGACCCTCACCACGGGCCTGCTGGTTCTCCTGGGCCCCTCCTGTGATGCAATCCCAGGGCCCAGGCTTTCTGCAACCAGGCTTGTGTGCTGTCAGGCATCGGCCAGCACTGAGCAGCATATACTAGTGGACTGCCAGTCCAGGTGGCATTGCCTCTTTTGGAGATGTTTTGTTGCCTATTTTCTCATGTTCCTGTATGTGCGTGTGTGTGCATACATGCACGTGTGTGCATGCATACCGAGGATTGTGAGTTGAGTATAATGGAAAAGTTATTGGTAGTGTGGAGATTGCTTTAGTGTCTGCTTTCCAGTGATGCATTCTGTCTGTGTCCTTTGCCTCTGTCCCGAGAACTGACCACCTGCCTTAAATATGGGAAGTTAGCGTGCATTGTAATTGGGCCAGTAATTAGTTCTTTGGAAATGAACTGCAAAAGTCTTGATGACACAAAGACAAACAATTACTGACATATTGTAAAAACCAGTTAATATTAACAACTTTGCCACCCTGATAATAGCAATGAAATCAGCAACAATAATAGAATCAAAACCGAATTAGATATTCACATAAGAACCAATACAAGCTACCGCTGTACCACTCTTAATAGTAGAAAAGAGATCTTTAATTATAGTATAGTCACAGAGACAAACCAAATATTGGCATACAGTAAATATCTAGTAAATCTTGCAGCCATACCACCATTAACAATAGAATTGAACAATAATAGTATCAAGTCAAGTATCCAATGGTTAGTAAAGCTTACAGATAATACTAGTAAAAATGAAGGAAGCAGTAGGGAAGGAGAAAGTGGAAGAAGTAAAACTTGAAAAATGAAGATGAGAGGGAGGAGAGAAATATGAGATAGGATCCTATTAAGGAGTAAAAGAAAATTAATTAGATAAAAGCAACAGAAAAGAATAAACAAGAAAAAGAATGAAAAACCAGCAAAATAAAGTGGAAAATACCCTAAAACAAACAAACAAACAATGAAGACAAAAAGAAACAATCCCCCAAAATTCCCGTACGTTTTTGAATGAGTGGTTTCTGTCCAGGGTCTACTGTATTGGAATCTACCAGATACAAGAGAGGGATAGTGAGTCACTACTAAGAACTACGTTGTTCGCTCATTCGTGTTTTTGTGTATGAATGTTGAATCCTGCTCTACCTTTCCTGCTGGACGTGTTGGTTAATGGTGTCCATCCTTCGGCAGCTACCAGTTTCTGTGTCTCTGTGTGTGCCCTAAATCACTGCTTTGCCTAGCTGTGTGGCCTGTGGGTTTGTGAGTGCCCCCTCACCCCTGCTCCAAAAGCCCCTTTATCTGTACATCCCAGCCTGTGGCAACCATGCAAGCCCAGGCAGGCTGCCTAGCTCTGTGTTCAGTATAGGCAGTAGATCAGGGGTGAGAGGTCAAGAAGTCATCTAGACTCAATTCCAGCACTTTTCCTTTCTGAAAGCCACACAGGACTGGCCTGGTTCCTCAGCTCAGAGGCCAGGACCCCATATCCTTGGCCTGATCTCAAACTTCTCAGGGGGCCTATTTCTAGCCCATGCCCTCTCTGCTGCTGTCACTTGTGGCCATTTCCCACCTAGTCACTAGCAGAGTGATCCCAGAAACCCTGAAGTGTAGTTGTTCTGTGGCTCAGTCTTAAACGATGAACCCCTTCCCAGAATGGCTCCTGATCAGAACCTCTCCAGTATGGCGGGTGCTGGCCCTGGATTTCTTCCGTGCATAAGGAGTCACTTTTGGAGTAAAACCCCACACTGTTTTTGTAGTTTACAATAACTGTGGACTTTTCTTGGGGCTAGTGCTTCGGGGGAGTGGGTAGTGCTGCTGGCCTGGTCTGTTGTTTCTCCCTGGAGCTGGCAACCCTTTCCCGGGTTACCTTGTGCTTGCGGAGACAGGTCCTTCTCATTGAGAGCCAGGGTCTGCATTGCGGACTGCTTTGTTCTTTCCTCTGTAATACTTCATTTCTCTGGCTTCTCTAGTTTCTAGTTTTCCTCTCAGCTCTCTTCTGATTCCCAGTGATCTCCTTTTCTTCTTTAAGTCACCAAGTTACTGTTTTCCTGGTGTTTTTTTTTTTTTGTGTGTGTGTGTGTGTGTGGGTACCGGGGGGTCGACCTCAGGACCTCGCGCGCCAGGAGGCGCCCGTGCCGCTGAGCATTATCACCGGCCCCTTTTTCATATGTGGGTTCCGGGAGTCGAACTTGGGCCCTCGCGCTTGCCGGGCAGGCGCTTAAGCCGCTGAGCCATCTCACCTGTTTTGATTCCAGGTCCTGGAGAGGCTTTATTTTGCTGCCAGTCTTTACTCTGCCATTTTTAATACCTGTCCTTCTTGTTCTTCTTTTGAACTGGGAATTAAACCCAGGGCCTTGCACATGCTAGGCAAGTGCTTTAATGTTGAGCTATGTATCTCCAACCCATTTATTTGTTTGTTGTTGCATTATATCAGGGTCTTGCTAGCTTGCCAGGCTGGCCTCCAACTTTCAGTCTTCCTACACCACTTCCTGACTACCTGGAAGTTTTTCCTTTCTTTTGTAAGTCTTGGTATATTTCCTAGGGTGCTCTTGAACTTCTGTGCACAAGTGAGCTTCCTCAATACCTGGGACCATAGGTGTGTGGCACTGCACCTGGGTGATGTACCTGTATGCATGACTTCTGTTTTTTTGCTCTAATAATATGTCTAAGAAATCATTCCATATCAGTGAACTCTGTTGCCTTTTTTAAAATTAAAGCAGCTTTAGCTTTGAAGAACTCTATCATGCCATAGTGTATTCCCCTAGCTCCTATTTTGAGGAAACTTGAAGGTGAAAGGAAGAGCTACTAGCTGTGCTAAGATAATAGCTATAAACTGGAGATCTTGGGACTGAGGTGTATGTAGTTCAGTAGTAGAGTGAATGTTTAACATGCATGAGGCCTTGGGTCTAGTGCCTGCCACCAAAAAGAAAAAAGAAACTGAAATTCTCAACAAATTTATAGTCACTCAACTATTAGACATTTTTCTTCTGTTCTTCTGTGTAACAACTGAAATTTACACATGGGGGTTAGAGTGGGGCCCTGTATTCTACTCCGTCATATACATGGGTACGCGTGCGCGCACACCCACACGGTAAAACACATGTATAACAACTTCTGATCATTGTTCTTTTGCTGAGGTGTATCTCCTCAGCTTAAGAATGCAGCTGTGAGACTGAAAAAGTCAAAGCTAGTAATTTCTTTCGGTACTGTAGATATTTAAAGTCTCTAATTTGCTTGTCACTTCTTTTTGTCACTTTTGTTTAAGGTGAGTCCCAAATCTTGCTTTGATAATTATAGTTGTTTTTGTTATTTTAATAATAAGAAATCCCTGCAGTCATTTTTAGTTTTACTTTTTTTTTTTTTTTAGTTTTGCTCTTTTGCTTTTTGGTATTTTACTTTTTTTTTTTTTTTTTGTGGGTACCCCGGGGGTCGACCTCAGGACCTCGTGCACCAGCAGGCGCCCGTGCCACTGAGCACTGAGCAATATCACCGGCCCTTTTTTCGTGTGTGGGTTCCAGAAGTCGAACTCGGGCCTTCACACTTGCCAGGCAGGCGCTTATGCTGCTGAGCCATCTCACCGGCCCGGTATTTTACTTTTTGATTTACTCAGCTTAATGGGATCAGACTCTTCACTGTTTTGTAAGGAGAGAATCTCTTCTACTTAAAACAGTGTCAGCAAACTCAACCGTATATTAATCATGTACATTAAAACTAACTTTAACAATTTCACCCATTTACCAATCCCCTTACCAACTGTCCTTTACTGCTGCTAACAATTAAACTGGGATGTGGAGGGAAGGGCACAAAAAAGGAAGAGGAAGTAGAAGGGGATAAAGCAGTAAGAAGAGGGGAAAAGTAAAGAAGTATCAGTTGGTAAAAAAACAGATTACACTTTGTTGGAATTATTTTTTTAGCTTGAATAAAGGGCTAATGTTGAGGGGGTTTGAGAGAATACTTGTAGGAGTAGTGGGAGACACGTAGAGGAGGGAAATGTAATTAGATTTTGAAGGAACCTATTAATTTTTTGGTATTTATTTTATCTTTGGTCCTCATCCACAATTTTGGTTATGGTTATCCTGTCATACCTATGAAAGTTACTGTTTGAATTAATTCAGTAATTAATTCTTACTCTCATTTGCACACATGCAGACACATATATTTGGCAGATAAAAGGGGGAAAGAAAGGGAGAGAAAATAAGGAGATATGAAAGACAGGAAATGATGAAGAAAAGAAAAAAAGACAAGGAAAAACGAAAAAATCAAAAAAAAAAACCAAACAAACCCTCATACAGTTGTCAAAGTACAAAATCGAAGTACAAAATCAGTTGTCAAAGTACAAACTACAAAATCAAAGTCCTTACAGTCCTATTTAGTATAAGTCTGAGTTCTACTGCGGGTCTCCTGTCAGGGTGCCCCCCCCTTTACTTAATTGCTTGTGAGCAAGAAAGCTTTGGATCCAGATGTTTCCCTCAGCCTGCCTCCAGGGTGCAGGTAACACTCTGGGTATGGCTACTTTTCAGCCTGTGTCTCCATGCCAACACCCATACACCCTAGTTTTACTTTTGTAATCCATTAATAATAATAATGTATCCCTACAGGTCTCATTCAGTTTCAGAAGTCAGATATTGAAGGTTATATAGTAAAGGTTTAGTTTATTGTGGCATTACTCTGTACAGTCACAATTTTTCAGAAGGTATGAAATTTCTATCTAAAAAAAGCTTTAACAAAATTTCAGTTTCATACATAGCAGTAAAGTCAAACTCATTTTGCATCTGTTCAAGTACAGTTTACAGAAATAAGCTTTATGATGCTGGAAATCCTATAGGCCTGTTTTTTTTTTTTTTTTTTTTTGAGACAGTCTCACTGTGCAGCCCAGGCTTGCTTTGAACCTGCCATTGTCCTGCTTCATTCTCCTGAGTGCTGGGGTTACAGGTATATTCCATCATGCCTGGCTCTCACTTTCTTAATTGTGCAGTTGAAGCAACAATATTTGTAATTTTGATAATACGAATATTATCTAGTTTTTCTTTTGGTGTCATATCTAAGGTAGTTTTGCACAACCCAAGGTGTGAATGTATTTGCTATATTTAATGCAATTAGTAGTTGGTTATGCAGTTGAATGTGGATTGTTGTTCATGGGCATAAATATGAGTGTGTGTATGTGTATTTGATTTTTTTGTTGTTGTTGATTTTGGGGATCAAACCTCCCCAAGGTCTTGTGTGTGCTTAGTATGAATATGAATTTGATCTTTTGGTTACAAGGATTTGTTGAGTTTGATTTTGGTTTTGTTTTTTGAGACAGGGTCTTGCTGTGTAGTTCAGGCTGGTCTTGAATTCACTATATAGCCCAGAGTGGCCTTGAGCTCACAGTAATCCTCCTGCCTCAGCATCCCGTGTGCTGCGACTATAGGCATGTGTCACAGTGCCCAGCTCAGTGAGTTTGACTTTGGGGTTGGAAAGTATAAGCTTTAGTTTTGGCTCTAATGTCAGTTTTCAGTAATTACACCGAAACTTAATTATTATGTAGAGAAGTTCAAGTAAAAGTGACAGACTTACTTACTTGTCATATTAGGCATTTCTGTGTAGTAAAATGTTACGCACCTTGTTGCATTATGTTATGTGAGGTATATTCTGAGGGGCAATTAGAGTCCTTTTTGGTGTAGATGCACATTTCAGATTTCAGTAGAAAATTCTCTTTTTAACTATTACTGCTTTATCGTCATTTGTATATAATTCAAATCCATGCGAAGAATAGAAACATGATGACTTCTGCAACTAAACCATCTGTGGTCTGTTTAAAAGGAATTTTACCAGTGGAGGACTGCAAATTGCTTGAGCCTCAGCAAATCCATTTTACCATAAAGAATGGAAGCTCAACTAGCACTAGAGACTGGAAGTCCAAGATGGAGGAGCTGCATCTGGCAAAGGCCTCATGGTCATAACATGGTGGAAAAGTGGAAAGGCATGGAGACAGGTACAGAGGAGGCAGATTTTAGTGAAAAATTTATAAAGATTGTTTTTTTTGTTTTTTTCTTTTTAGACAGGGTCTCACTATATAATGCAGGCTGGCCTTGAACTCACTTATGTAGCCCAGGCTGGCCTCAAATTCATGGAGATCCTCTTGCCTCAGCCTACTGAGTGCTGGGATTACAAGTATATGCCACCATGCCAGGCTGTAGAAGTCTTTGTAAACTGAAAATCTGTGGTTATTAAACAGTGAAACCCTCAGCCCCTGTAGAATTATCATTGTACTTTTTGTCTCTAGGATTCTGACTATTCTGGGAACCTCAAGAGGAATAATACTGTATTTGTCCTTTTGTGGCTGGCTTATTTTACTTAGCTTATTGTCTTCATGGTTCATTATCCATGTTGTATAGCGTGTGTCAAAATTTTCTTCCTTTTTAAGGCTGTATAATACACCATTGTAAGCTAGGTGTGGTAGTGTTGCACACCTATAATTCCAGCACTCTGGGAGCCTGAGGCAGGAGGATTACAAGTTTGAGCCCAGCCCAGTAATTTAGCAATTTAGTGAAAATAAAAAAGAGGGCTGAGGATTTAGCTCATTGAAAAGGCTCTGGGTTCAGTTCTTAGTACTGCAGGAAAAATCAGGCAAACTAACAAAAACAAAACAAAAAAACTAAGAACGTTTTCCCCAAGTGGGGAAATGTGCCCTCCCCAAATTTCAGTGTGCTACTTTATAGATATTGATAAGCAAAATTCCTTTAATCAGGTAAGTATCCTCAAAGCCCACTAAGTGAAAGGTTATTGGAGAACAAGATATTCACAGGATTCGTAGGTATTACTCAAAGGTATCAATATTTTAAATTTTTTTTTTTTTTTGTGGGTACCGGGGGTCGACCTCAGGACCTCGCACGCCAGCAGGCGCCCGTGCCGCTGAGCGATATCACCGGCCCTTTTTTCGTATGTGGGTTCTGGGAGTCAAACTCGGGCCCTCGCGCTTGCCAGGCAGGCGCTTACGCCGCTGAGCCATCTCACCGGCCCAAATTATTTTTTTTTGAGACAGGGTCTTGGTATGTAGTTCTGGCTGGCTTTGAACTCATCATGTAGCCCAGACAGGCCAAACTTGTGAACCTGCCTCCGCCTACCAAGTGTTGGGATTACAGGTGTGTGCTACCACTCCCAGCAGGGAAAAGGAAGTATTTTATCACTTCATTTTTGTATCTTCAGTGGGCTGTTCAGACAGTTTCTAGCTGGGTGTGGTGGCCCATGCCATGGCTGAGGCAGGAGGATCACTGTGAGTTTGAGGCCAGCCTAGGCTACATAGCGAGTTGAAGGCCAGCCTGGAATGGTGAGACCCTGGCTCAACCACCGCCCCCCCAAAAAAAAAACCCAGAATAGTATTTCTCACTTTTTTTTTTTTTTCTAGTTGGGAAACATTTAAGAACTTTTATTCTTGTTTCTGTCTGGTAGGTTTTGTTTGTTTGTTTGTTTGACTTGTTTTTTGGTACTGGGGATTGAAAAGCAGGGCCTTTGCACTGAGCTACATCCCTATCCCTTACTTTTTGAGACAGGGTCTTGCTGAATTGCCTAGGCTTTTGATCCTTCTTTCTCGGCACCCCCTGGAGTGCTGGGATTATAGGTATGAAATACCAGACCTGGCTAGATTCAACTTTAGTTTTTTACTGTTTCTAGGATTCTAGCTCAAGAATGGTACTAAAAATGTAATCCACAGATACCAGCATCATTTAGGAGCATTTTAGTAATTATCTTTTTTCGTCCTACTTCATACCTGCTAAATCAGATTTTTAGGGTTGAGGTCCAGGAATCAGTGTTTTAACTAACTCTTTAGGGATTCTTACGTGATTTAGTTTGAGTTGCATTGTAGACAACTCTAGGCTCCCCCACCTTGTTTTATCCATTCTAAGCCTGGAAGTCGGCTACAACTAATTGACCAATTCTGTTTTTCTTATGAAGAGAACCTTTCATTTCATGCAAGTTAGACCATAGGACACACGATTTTGCAGAGTAAATTTCTTCTAAGGACTGAGGATGTTAAGAATTTCCCAGGTGTGTGTGGTATGATATTTTTTGGGGGAGGGTCCTGTGGCTTGAACTCAGGGTTTTTGCATTGAGCTGCATCCCCAGCTTCTTTTAAATTTTAAATTTTGAGATAGGGTCTTGCTGAGTTGTCCAAGCTGGGCTCGAGCTTGCAATCCTTTTGCCTCAGCCTCCCAGAATGATAGGATTATACGTGTGTGCTGTGACGCCAGGTGTGTGTGTGTGTGTGTGTGTGTGTGTGTGTTTTGTTTTGTTTTTGATTTTGGGGATTGAACACAGGGCCTGTACATACATGCTAATAAATAAGCACATGTTTTACCATGGAGCTATACCCTCAGGTACCCCCCCCTTTTGTTAGTAAAAGATTTCTTCCACCTTTTGGTTTTGTAGTTACAGATTCTCATTTTGCAGGTATATCTGGATTCAGAAGCAGACCATGGTTCATTCTATTTTTGTTCATTGTGTTATTAAGATTAACCAACCAAAATCTGGATATAGGACTCTCTTTAATAAGTTAAATCCAGAGCTGGGTGAGGTGGTGGATGCCTCTAATCCCAGCACTTGAGAGGATGAGGCAGGAGGATTACCTCAAGTTCGAAATCAGCCTGGTCTACATAGTGAGTTCAAGGCCAGCCTGAACTACATAGCAAGGTTCTGTCTCACCCCCCCCCAATCCTGTTGTTTTTCACCTGTTGGCATTTTTTTTTTTTTGGTGGGTACTGGGAGTCGAACTCAGGACCTTGTGCTTGCCAACAGGCGCTTGTGCCGCTGAGCGATATCACTGGCCGGCGCTTTTTTCTCCTTTATGTGGGTACTGGGAGTTGAACTCAGGACCTCGTGCTTGCCAGGCAGGCGCTTATGCCGCTGAGCTATCTCACTGTCCCATCTTGGCATTTTTTTAATAGTTGCCCACAGAATTATCTCATTTGCAAAACAATCCTCTTAGGTTCCTCAGTCTTTTTTTTTTTTTTTTTAAATGCGGGTACCGGAAGTTGAACTCAGGACCTCACTCTTGCCAGGCAGGCACTTATGCCACTGAGCTATATCACCGGCCCCCTCAGTCTTAAAATGAATTGAAACTATCATTTACTTTCTCTATCCAAGTGTCTTAATATATGTTATATCTCTTTTTGTTTTGGTTTGGTTTTTGTTTCAATTTTGAGATGGTGATCTCACTAAGTTACCCAGGGTGGTATCCTGTCTCACAATTACTACTACTACTACTACTACTACTACTACTACTACTAGACTGGAGATGTAGAGATGTATTTCTGTGTAAAGACCTTGGGTTCAGTCCCAAGGATGGGGGAAAAAAGTATCAAAACCAGACTCAAGATATTAGATTTGGACCTTATTTATTTATTTATTTATTTTAAAAAATAGTATGTTCTCTGGAATTGTATTGGGCTAGATTTTCCCATCTCTAAGGACCTATGATGTGGTATACATGGTGTCTTTTAGTCTTACAGAGCTTCCAACTAAAACCATCCTACGTAGAATCCAATAAAAACTTAATCCAAGGTAGAATTAGCAGTCAAATGTATGTTTTTATCCTTTATAAATTAATACTGTCTTGCCTTGAGATCCCTATTGCTTTAGAAAATTGTACATGCATTGCATACTGAAATGGAAAAAAATTAATTTCTGGTGAAATGATACAGAGTTTAAGTTTTTTGTTTTTGCTTGTTTTTTCCCTTTATGCTGAGGATTGAACCTGGAGAACATTGAGCTGCATCCCCTGGCCATTTAAAAATTTTTTCATATGGTTTTGCTAAGTTGTTCAAGTTGGGCTCAAATTTGCGATCCTTCCCTTCCAGCTTTTTGAGAGGTAGAATTACAGGCATGTGCTGCTGTTCCCTGCTAAATTGAGTTTTTTTGTGAACTAAATCTTTAAAAATCTGTGAAACAAATTTCATTTATTTTGGGTGGTAGTAGATATACATGGTATAAAATTCTAAAGATACAGGGTGTATGCCCTCGGAGGCTGAGGCAAGAGGATCACAAGTTTGAGCCCAGCCTGGGCAATTTAGTGAGACTGTGTCTGTAAATAAGAAGTGAAAGACTGGAGTTGTAGCTCAGTGTGAAGGGTCTGGGTTGAATCCCTAGTACTGGGTGGGTAGATGGGGGAGGTACATTCTAAATTCCTGTTCATTCTTTTTTGATCTTTTTTTTTTTTTTTTTTTTTCATGCGGGTACCGGGAGTTGAATTCAGGGCCTTGCGCTTGCCAGGCAGGCACTTATGCCACTGAGCTATATCACTGGCCCTGTTCATTCTTACTCTGAATTTTTCTAATTTCTTTCACTAGAGACATTCTTGGTAATGTTCCTGATGTATCTACTTTTTTGAGGGGAGAGGTGAAAAAATTAGCAGATTAATTTATGGTAGTTAGGAAAATTATTTCTGTGTTATTTGTGCTTAACTCTATAAGGCAGTGGTGAGTTCTCAAAGTAAGCTCAGTTATTTTCTTAACAGTACTAGTGATTAGGGCCTTTTACTTCATTAATGCATGCATCTGTGGTATAAAACCAATATGACTTTTAGTGTGGCATGGTGGTGCATGCCTATAATCCCAGCCTTTGAGAGGCTGAGGCAGGAGGATCGCTGTGAGGCTGTGAGTTTGAGGCCAGCCTGGGCTACATAAGCGAGTTAAAGGCCAGCTTGTACTACATGGTGAGACCCTGTCTCAAAAAAAAAGACTGCTGGGGCCAGGGATGTAGCTCAGCAGCACAGCGCCTGCCTGGCAAGCGTGAGGCTGTGAGTTTGATTTCTGGTACCAAAAAAGAAAATAGGGGGGAGAAAAAAAAGACAAAAAAGACTGCTGGCATGATTCAAGGCTGTGCTATGAAGCTGTAATAGGAGTCATTGTGTATTTACTCCTGCTTCACACTAGTGTGTAGTTAGAAGAAATTCATTTTCACTTAAGGTCATTAAATAACTTGTTAAAAATATGTAATTTTATTAAAGTTAGCACCTGTGTGCTGCATTGTGTCTCCCTAAAATTTATTTGTTGAAGCCCTAACCCCTAATGTAAATGAGGTTGGGAGGCTGGGACTGTATCGCTGACTTTAGGGAAACTCTGTTGAGCTTGCTGTTTTTTTTTGTTTTTTTTGTTTTGTTTTTATATGCGGGTACTGGGAGTCGAACTCAGGACCTCACACTTGCCAGGCAGATGCTTATGCCGCTGAGCTGTATCACTGGCCTGAGCTTGCTGTTTTTATTTTTATTTTTTATTTTTTGGTTTTTTTGAGACAGGGTCTTGCTTTGTAGCCCAAGCTGGCTTGAACTTGCAGGGATCCTCTTGCCTTAGCCTCCTGAGTGCTGGGATTACAGCCTTGCACCACCATATCTAGCCAGCTTGCTATTTCTTTGTCAAGCCTCAGAGACAGCCATCAGTAGAACTTGAGTGTGCTGGTACCCTCGTCTTGGACTTAAACACTCCCAATCTGAGAAAATTAATTTCTACTGTTTTACCCACCCAGTACATGGTATTTTGTAATGACATGCCCGAGCAGGCTGATATATAGCATAGGGTTAAATAAGAAGTGTGGCCAAAACACTTTTGCTATTTATGGAAGTATGGCAGTTTCCTTGAGGGAAAGCAGTTATGTAATCGTTTAACTGTCACAAGTCACTTAATGATAGGGAAGACATTCTGGGAAGTCATTAGGTGATTTTTTGTCATATGACCCTAATGGCGGATACTTACACGAACCTGGATGGTATAGGTTAGTCACTCCACGTGGCCTGGTGGTACAGTCTAGTGACTGAGGAATAGTGATGGAGCGGTTGGACACCATTAAAAAAATTTCACAAAAAGAATTGATACCTTATATCAGAATTCTTTTGTGCTGCTATAACAGAATAATACAAACTGGGTAATTTACAAATATGTTCATATATGGTACAGCATTTCTGTCAGCATTAGATTGCATAGATGAAGGTGGAGCCATAAGATCATAAAGGAACTAAACAATTCTTACTGCCCAGTGATATCATAGCTGTTGTCACATTGTGCAACATACTACCTTTTTGTGACAATGCAGGTATAAGCAAACCTGCACTGCCAGTTTTACAAAAGTATAGCATGTACAGTGATGTGTACAGTAGATATTTGATAATAAATGACTGTTACTGATTTATGTATACCCTGTACTTTTTATCACTAGTTAGTGTAGTACTTATAAAAATAAGTTTACTGAGTGCTGGGTGTGGTGGTGCAGGCCTGTAGTCCCAACACTGGGGGAGGCTGAGTCAGGAGGATTGGGAGTTTTGAGGCCAGCCTGGGCCAAATAGTGAGTTCAAGGGCAGTCTGGACTATACAAGTAGTGTAAGTTTCATTTTTTTTCTCGTACATCCTCGGCAGCATTTATTAATTTTTTATTTTTATTTTGAGACAGGGTCTGCTGAGTTGCCCAGGCTAGGCTTGAACTTGCCTGCTTTTACTCTTTAGAAGTTACCAGAAAGAATGGAAAGACGTGATAAACTGAGAGAAAATATTTGCAAGTCACATGTCTGAGAAAACAACCCAGTAAAAAATGTGCAGAAGATTTGAACGGGCAGTTTGCCAGAGAAGACATTCAGAGGGCAAATAAACACCAAGAAAGATGCGTAACCTCTTTAGTCTTTAGGAAAATACAAAGTAAAACTATTAGGATGAGATAACCACTGTTCATCCATTAGAATGACTAAGAAGCAAGAGAGGTAAAACTCTTCTCCTGACTTTCATTTGACAGATTTTTATGAAGGAAAAGTATTTTTAGTATTGTGACCCAGTGTACACACACACACACACACACATACAGAGGAAACAGAAGTTTCACAATGTACAATGTACATTTCCTTTCAAATGTACAATATGATCATTTTTTATCATTAAAAGAGTGCTGCTTGTCAGCCCCATTGATTTCAAGAACCCCCAGTAGGATGTGATTTATAGTTTAAAGAAAAAAATAAGACTAGGTGTGTTTAGAGTGCAGCGGCAAGCAGAAACACTGAAATGACACCCAGGACTTGGAGGCAGATTTATTTATGTCTGCAGGCACTGATCGGGATCATTCCCAGAATATCAGTTCCTGATCTCTGGAGGTCTAGAGCTTTTATATGATGCACAAGCAGGAGGTTACAAAGGAGGTACAAAAGCGAAATAGAACAGCCTGGCAGTTCTGATTAGCTAGCAGGGTGAGCTCATCGGTTACAAGGGTAGATTAATGGTCATCAGTTCATGAAGCTTGGTACAATGGTACAGTTAGGCATTTTGTACGTTCGGTTACGCTCTTCTGATTACAGGGATCAAGAAAGTAATTACAAAGCTATGAAGCAGTTACAGAAGTAGGCAGTTTCAAAAGAAAAAAGTTTCGAAAAGAACAGTTTCTCTTGTACAGTTTTTCCCTTTCAAGAACATGTTATTTTTTGTTTTTTAATTCCAGAACCTCAACTCTAACCTTCTAAATAAAGCTTATTTTACTCAATTGTGACGTAGCATTTATTTAGCAAAGCTAAATGTTGGATCAAATTGTGGAATTAGTTGAGATTTAGCTGGGTCATTTTCCTTGTGTTAGAGATGTACTATGGTAAAAATTTGCTCATTCTTCACTGTGAAACATTTGGTTGGGAAACAGATGAGTTTGGATTGTTTGGTTAGGGAAAGGATTATACTGGCCAGGATAATCAGAGCTTATTTTGTTTCTTTCCTCAGTGTCTTAAGGATCTTCAGGCTAATTTGTGCTGTAGGCTTCTTCCCACATAGTATTTCTGTTGCATGTAGTAATGCCTGGCAAGAAGTATAATAGTGATAGTGGTAGTATATTCCCACATCTCTCTCTCTCTCTGTTTTTTGTTTTTTGAGTCAGTGTCTCGCTATGTAGTTCAGGGTACCTTGAACTCACTATGTAGCCCAGCCTGGCCTGGAACTCATGGCGATCCTCCCACTTCAGATTCCCAAGTGCTGGGATTACAGGTGTGCCCCACCACACTTGGCTTCTATAATGTTTAAGACTGGCTTCTCTGGTAATCACTGCAGGGAGGCAGGCGGTGGGCTGAAACATGAGAATTGCCCTGAGTTTGAGGCCAGCCTGGGGTACATAGTGAGTTTAAGGCCAGCCTGAACTACAAAGCAAGACCCTGTCTCAAAAGAAGAAAAATTTGGGTTCTATTTTATGGCACTTGGCAGCAGCATTCACTGCATTTTTGATCATACTGCATAAAGACACAAAAAAGGGCTTATAGAAATGCTTCAGAAAGTGGCAAGAATGATGAAATAAGTGTCTTCAAAATGAGGGGAAGTATTTTTAGGGGAATTTATGACAGTGTGTCTTTTATTATAATATTTTTAAAAAATGTAAACCACATTTTTTAAATTTCCCCTTGTGTGAATTTTAGGGGGACACAATTCAGCCCATAACGGTCAGCAAAAGGCCAAGTAACTTAATAATTTCTATGGTGTGAAGTGGACTATGGCATATGTGAAGCCTGGTTCCTGTGGTGAGGTGGTTTGCTTTTATTTAATTTTGGGCTGGATTTTGATTTGAAATATGTACAATTTTACTTTTTTTTCTCTTTCTTCACGTCGAATCTTCATTTCTGTCACACAAGTGATACTTGGCTAGTCAAGGAAAAGTTTAAAGGCCTTTTCTCAGAATGAGTTTTATTTTTTATTTTAAAGAGAAAAAATAGAAATAAAAACAGAACAGTTTCAAAACAGGCTAATAGCGTAATAATAATTAATACATTGTGTATTGTAATCTTTGTAGTAGTTACTCAGAGTGCCAGATAGAGGCAAGAAATACTGTCCAGACAATATTAGCACAAACTTTTCTTTTCAGTGAACTAAGAGAAGCTAGTTGGATAACTATCTTAACTGTCGTGTGTGTGTGTATATGTATATATATATTTTTTTTTTCCTTTTCTCTTCCTTCCTTTCCCCTTTCCCCAACAGTTCCTCTTTTCCTTTGAACAGTTTCTTCCCAATTCACAGTATCTATTGTACACTTGGGATCTTATTTACTCTTTCAGCTTTTCACACTAGTGAGACAATACGATGTTTGCACATGTGGGTCAGATTGATTTCACTTATGAATATGGTCTCAAGTTGCATCCATTTACCTATAAAAGTCTCAAGTTTATCCTTCTTTATGGCTAGAATGAGTTTTATTAAAAAATTGTTTTGTCTTTGACCTCAGTCATTTTCTTGATATTTGTACAGTAGATCGTTGATTTAGGGCTTGGTTAGTGTCTTGTATCCAGCATCCTGCTTCAGTAATCACTTTCCTATTACTGTTTCACCTACCATCCATTTAAAATTTTTTTCCAATGGATTAAACCCCTTATTCTTTAATTGGGGTAAAATTCACATAAAAGCCATCGTTTTAACTATTTTAATGTATATAGTTCAGCGGCATTTAGTACATTTGGCGTTTGTACAGTCACTATCTTTACTTAGTTCCAGAACATTTCTGTCATCCCTGAAGGAAACCCCATTGTCATTAAGACCTCCCAGCTCTCCCAAAAGGAATATGGTTTTTATCCAAAGGAAATCATAATTTCTTTCAAGCCCTTTATTTAGTGTCTTTAGAGTAAGGTAAAGCAAATGTATTTTTAGTGGTCTAATTTTGAAAGTATGCTCATGTTTTTATTTTACAGTCATACATATTTAGCATGTAAGTTTGAATTGTAGAGCACTGAAATTGAAAAGCTGTAAGGTCAACATTGTTTTTTTTTTTTTTTTTTTTTGTGATACTGGGCATTGAACCCAGGACTTTCATACTAAGCTCCATCCCCGTCCCTTTTAAAAAATTTTTTATGGGTAAGGTCTTGCTAAGTTGCCCAAGCTGGACTTGGATTTGGGATCCTTCTGCCTCAGCCTCCCAGAGTGCTGGATTACCAGCACGCATCCTTCCCTTCTTCTCTTCCCTCCCCGGACAGAGTCTTGGTATGCAGTGCAGGCTGGCCTTGAACTCACTATGTAGCCCAGGCTGGCCTGAAACTCGTGGCAATCCTCTTGCCTCAGCCTCCTGAGTGCTGGGATTACAAGCATGCACCACCACAGCCAGTTTAAAGTCAACATACTTACTTGCAGATATTAGCTTAATGTTGCTTTTTCACAAAAATGTAAATACACATACAGTACTGAGAAATAAGTTTCTGTGGTACTTTGCTCCTAAAGTTAGATATACATGCTTTTTACATTAATTATAGATATGAAGTATGATAGTTCATTACTCTTTCTCAGTGATTACTAGGAAATTTAAAAGCACAAAAGTCAGTCTTGAAACTTTAAAAAAAAATTTTAGTGCCTTTGTTAAGGTCTTATGATAAGCTTAAAAATAGTCTTGACTAAAAAAAAAAAAAGTCTTGACTACAAACATCCAAATAAAAACTTCATTTAAAAAACATGAACGGTTCCCAGCCGACACCTGACTTTTCCTTTCCACATACACACTTAAACGTGTGTCTGCATGCTTATACATTGTGCTCTTTTCTTCCATCAGGCTGAATTGTACATCAAATGAATATTAACACTTTTTCTTTGAAATAGTCCTTTTCAAATGTGTGACTGGTCTTTGTCATTAATTTCATAGTACAGGGGAAGTAAGTTGATTGAAAACTAGAAATAATACATGTGAGAAAAGGGAAGAAAGTGTAAAAAGTGTTCATTTAAAAATACTTTTGATGGGGCCGGTGAGATGGCTCAGCGGTGTAAGCGCCTGCCTTGCAAGTGCGAGGGCCCGAGTTTGACTCCCGGAACCCACATACGAAAAAGGGGCCGGTGATATCGCTCAGCGGCACAGGTGCCTGTTGGTGCGCGAGGTCCTGAGGTCGACCCCCCGGTACCCACAAAAAAAAAAAAAAAAAAAAAAAAGTTTTGAAATTAAATAAAATTTTTTTTTAGCCAGGCACGCAGGTGCACAAATACAGTCCCAGCGCTCAGGAGGATTGAGGCAAGAGGATGGTGAGATCAAGGCCACTCTGAGCTACAAAGAGAAACTTTGTTGAAAAAAACCAGAAAAACCAAAAAGTTCTCATAGACTGGGATGCTGGGATGTTGTTCATTGGTAGACTGCTTGTCTAGCATGCACAAGACCCTGAGTTTGATCCCCAGGACCACACAAAAAAGTAAAATATGGAAGAAAATGTTTTCAGGCAACGTTCTGACTTTTGTAGTGAAAGTACTTTTTCCCTATCCTAGTGTCCTAGAAGGAAAACATCACCATGGCCACAGAAATTGGTTCTCCTCCTCGTTTTTTCCATATGCCAAGGTTCCAACACCAAGCGCCTCGACAGTTGTTTTATAAGCGACCTGATTTTGCACAGCAGCAAGCAATGCAACAGCTTACCTTTGATGGGAAACGGATGAGAAAAGCTGTAAACCGGAAGACCATAGATTACAATCCGTCTGTAATTAAGTATTTGGAGGTAAGTGCAATTAATGTACTTAAAATGAACAAGGGCCGGTGAGATGGCTCAGCGGCATAAGTGCCTGCCCGGCAAGTGCGAGGTCCTGAGTTCGACTCCCGGTACCCACATAAAGGAAAAAAAGGGTCGTTGATGTCGCTCAGTGGTACAAGCGCCTGCTGGCAAGCACGAGGTCCTGAGGTCGACTCTCAGTACCCACATTAAAAAAAAAAACAACAACCCAGAATTTGTTTTTTTGGAAGTTTTCTAAAGGTAGGATAATAAGTATACTTATATTGCTTTAATTAGTGGAATGAAGTTGACTTCAGATTTAAAGACACCTCACATCATCTCAGCATATTTTTTTAAACTGTGTGTCTTATTCTTGGCTTTCTTAATTCCTCTTGAATTCTGAATCACCTTCTGAAAATTATTAGACTCCGGTTTAAAAATAGGCTTTGTTCTGTTGGGGGAGGGAAAAGAAAAAAAGAAGATGTATTATGTACAGGTACAAATTCCCTATGATGAATGTGATCATTATGTATGGCAAATATGGAGTAATAGAAATTTAAAAAAATAGGCTTTGTTTGAAAAATTCATAACAAGTCAGAAGAACATACTGTACTTTAACCAATAGGCCAGCCTTAAAGCACTTATTAAACTCAATGTTTAAGAAATAAGAGATTACTAACAGCAATATTTCTGGGAGAACAGAGATTAAAAAAATTTTCTTTTTTTTTGGGAGACAAAGTGTCTCCCTATGTAGTTCAGGTTAGCCTTGAACTCACTGTGTAGCTCAGGCTGGCCTCAAGCTCCTGTCTCAGCCTCCCACAGGCATGCCCCACCTCACCCCGCTGAGCACAAGAGCTTTAGAATTGCAATTTTTTTTTTTTTTTTTTTTTTTTTTTTTTTGGTGGGTACCGGGGGGTCGACCTCAGGACCTCGCGCGCCAACAGGCACCCGTGCCGCTGAGCGATATCACCGGCCCCTTTTTCGTATGTGGGACCCGGGAGTCGAACTCGGGCCCTCGCGCTTGCAAGGCAGGCGCTTAAGCCGCTGAGCCATCTCACCGGCCCAAGAATTGCAATTTTGAATGTCAGAGACATTGGCACTGAAAGCATGGATTTTCCCATATCTGAGCTCCTGGTAGTTTGCTGCAAAGAGCTGTATTTAATTCAGATTGGGCACCATTGGGCATAGTGGCACACACCTATAATCCCAGCACTCTAGGAGGCTGAGGCGGTAGGATCATGAGTGTCTTAGTTACTTTTCTTGTTGCTGAGACAAAATACCTGATGCCCAGAGTTAAGGGAGGAAAGCTTTATTTAGCTCACAGTTGGTAGAGGTTTCAGTCCATAATTGACTGGCTCCAAGGCAGCGTGGCTTGGCAGAGAGAATAGTTCATGGTGGGAAGACTGTAGCAAAGCAACAAGGGAGCAAGACAAGACTTTCTGTCCCTTATAGTGTATGCAGGCTACCCGTCCTAGGGCGGGTGTAGCACTCACACTCTTAATCTTAGCCAGAACTATGCCAAACCAATCAGTGGACTGATTTACTAATCACACACCTTTAATCCCAGCATCACACACACTAGATTCAGCTCTGAAAAAGCCCTGTGACCACATGAGGCTTTGTGTCGACATGTAGAGGCAAACCATAGTAGTGAGTTTGAGCCCAGCCTAGGCAATTTAGTACCTTAGGTGAGACCTGTTCTTAAAAAACAAAAAAAGTTTAGGGGATATAGCTCAGCTCAAAGGCCCGGATTCAATTCCCGGGTCTCCCCCCTCCCCCCCACTGTCTGCGGGTGGAAGCAACTCAGATATTAAGTAAGACAAGGTCTGCCTAATGCTCCCTCAGCCATGTGTTTTTCCCTTTTCAGTTCTTTATTTACTTGTCTTAACCTACTAATGTTACACTCTTATTGGGTTTTGGTCTTCTCCGGCCTCTGTGAAAATTTGTCTGCTTTTCATTACCTTAGACCTGTGGTTAACCTTTATTTGCACGTATGCCTAGATAGTATATTGGACACTCATTGGAGAATGAGAAGTAGAAACAGATTTAGTCTTTTCCAGGAATTTTCTTTTGGAAAACCAGGAGATACGATTTGAGAGGAATTAAGAAAGCCGAAGGCAAGACATAGGAATCATTTTGTGGTGAGGGTTTTGGAATAATCAAGGTATCTATCTTGGGCTGGGGATATGGCTTAGTGGCACAGCACCTGCCTGGCAAATGCAAGGTTTGATTCTCAGTACCAGAAAATAAAAAGATGTCTGTCTATCCCCTACTCTGTTTCCTTTTATTAAGGTATGGTTGTGAAAAAGTACTGGTGTCTGCTGCATCTTGGTATATGTGCTGCAGAAGCGAGCACGTCTATAGCATCTTGGGTGGATGGGACTAGTGTGTGTAAATTGAGGAAGAAAATTGTAAGCAGTGTCAGTAGGAAAGGGGACAGCTCCTTAAGATAAACACTATTTTGTATGTTTTAGAAATTAACATTTAAAAATCCTGTTTTCTTCCTATTTACAGGCCTTACATTTTGTTAATAATAGTTTCACATTGAGTATGATTAGATCATATACTCACTAATTGTTCTATTTTCTTATATTAACAGAATAGAATATGGCAAAGAGACCAGAGAGATATGCGGGCAATTCAGCCTGATGCAGGTTATTATAATGATGTAAGTATAAAACATGTACTGCCTTTTAAAACTTCTTTACTTTGATTGTTAAGCCTAAAAATATGTGAATTCAAGTTGAAAATGGTCTTTTATTTTTATATTTTTGTAGTTGAACATTACTGAGAGGGTAGTGTAACACGTGTGTGAACAATGGATTATATTTTGTCTCAGTTTAGATATTCCCTTTAATCTAATGATGAACTTTTGATGTGGGTCATAAAGCAGCATTCAACAAAAGATTGAACTACCTTTGAGTCTTGTAATAGGAGAAATTAATTTTAAGTTAGGCATGTTGTGTACAAGTTTGTGTTGACTTTGAGGAGTAAAAAAGGAAATCTGACACTTAATGTGATACTTAGTTTTGTTGTTAAGTAATAATGGACATTTAGGGGCTGGTGAGATAGCTCAGCGGCATAAGCGCCTGCCTGGCAAGTGCGAGGTCCTGAGTTTGACTGCCAGTACCCACATACGAGAAAAGGGCTGGTGATATCGCTCAGCGGCATGGGCGCCTGCTGGCGCGCGAGGTCCTGAGGTCGACCCCCAGTATCCACAAAAAAAAAAAAAAAAAAGGATATTTAACTTTCCTGTATCTTAATTTTCTTGTAATCTGTTGTTATAGTATTGGGGGGGGGATCGTGTCTAGTTCTGCATTTGCCTTTAGATGTTGAGATAATCACCTTGCCACTACCCTGCTTTCTGCTCTGAATGTAATCAGGAGCTCTAAAAACAAAATTTTCTTTTGTTATAGTTGGTCCCACCTATAGGAATGTTGAATAATCCTATGAATGCAGTAACCACAAAGTTTGTTCGGACATCAACAAATAAAGTAAAGTGTCCAGTATTTGTTGTGCGGGTAAGTATTCTATTGGATATTTTTTAGAAAATTCAGTTGTGAGGGCTGGGAACGTGGCTCAGTGGTAGAGCTCTTGGCTTGCATGCACAAGGCCCTGGATTCAATTCCCAGCACCACATAAAAAAAAAAAAGGAAGAAAAAAGAAAAATCAATCCTTAGTTAGTTTGCAAATTAGAAATTAGATAAAGAATAATTAGAGGGCCAGTGAGATGGCTCAGCAGCATAAGTGCCTGCCCGGCAAGCACGAGGTCCTGAGTTCGACTCCCTGTACCCACATAAAGGAAAAAAGGGCCGGTGATATTGCTCAGTGGCATAAGTGCCTGCTGGCAAGCACGAGGTCCTGAGGTCGACTCCCGATACCCACATTAAAAAAAAAAAAAAAAATTATTTTAAATGTGTATCTGGGATAATAATTGGCTTGTTACTGGTAATTTTATTTTGAAATAGTTATTTATTCCCTTTGTCCGCGTTTAGTAAAATACTATTTGAAAATTGTTTTTCTTCATGTTGCAATTTCCATAGAATTTTCTCTGAATTTTTATATAGATACATACTGCATCAGGTCGCAGAGTTGGTCACTAGCTCATTAAGAAATGCTTTTGTTACTGTCGAGAAAGCAACATTCGAAGGTGAATGATAAGCTCTTACGTGTTACTAGGAAGGAAGACACCTGAACAGAGGTGAAGAACTATTGTACTAGTCACTCAATATGCTTTCACTGCAATTTTAAAAATATGCTTTTATGGGCCGGTGAGATGGCTCAGCGGCGTAAACGCCTGCCTGGCAAGCGCAAGGGCCCGAGTTCGACTCCCGGAACCCACATACAAAAAAAGGGCCGGTGATACCGCTCAGCGGCATGGGCACCTGCTGGCGCGCGAGGTCCTGAGGTCGACCCCCGGTACCCACACACACACACAAAAAATATATATATATTTTAATAAATTATAAATTTTTTATAAATTATATAAATTTATATATATATATAATGCATTCATATGATTCAAAACTTTAAAAGTTGGAGGTGTTGCAAGGAAAAATTTTCTCATCTTTTCTCCTAGACATTCAGTTACTGTTTATGTAGATGATAGTCTCTAATCATTTTGTGTTTTATTCCATTTCCTAAAAGTATACTTGTTGGTTATTAATACTCAGAGATCTAGGCTGATGAATAGTCAGAGCTGAGTAAGTAACAGTTGAACAAAAATATCAAACAGAAGGGTGACAGTGATGGCAAACATGGCAAATGAACAAAATATGGAATCTTTGGATATTTGAGCATTGTGGTAGAAAACGGGGAGAGGTGGAGCTCCATAGAAATTGTACAGGCGGTCTTAGGCCTTCTGTGACTCAGAGACCTGTGACAGTGTATACACCAGTGAAGAAACCCTTCTGAGTACGCAGCATGATTTTCTTTATCAGGGGTTGACCAATGAGGTATGGACAGTGGATTTTAATCTACTATTAGCATAATATAGAAAACCTTTTTCTTTTTTTTTTTTTTTTTTCGTGGGTACCAGAGGTCGACCTCAGGACCTCGCGCACCAGCAGGTGCCCGTGCCGCTGAGCGATATCACCGGCCCTTTTTTCGTATGTGGGATCCGGGAGTCAAACTTGGGCCCTTGCGCTTGCCAGGCAGGCGCTTACGCCACTGAGCCATCTCACTGGCCCTAGAAAACCTTTTTAGAAGAATAAGGTCTGAGCATCCTTTATCTTATTAAGTGGATGAATAAGTGTTCTCATTTAGGGATCACACTGTAAGGTCTTAAGAAAAATTTGCCCACATTAGAGATACAGTCCAAATCAAGAGGTATTAAGAAATAAAAACTAGGTTCTGTGTGTACAGTTTGGTTCATTGCAGTATTAACTAGGTTGGGATCTAAAGCAGATAAAAGAATCTAGGAATGTAGGAGGTTTTTGTTCATAATAATCAAAACTGTGATGTACTAAGCAATAAAAAGTAATTGTCACATACTTGTGTAATTTATCATGAACACTTCATTTTAAGTATTCCATCTTGCTCTTCCTATAAGCACACTTGTATTTTTCAGTTTCTTGTCAGTTTTTATTTTGGAAAATACAATTGTTGTATTTTGTATATTTGTACTCTCTAATAAGTGTGTAATCTATCATAGGAACTGAAAATTTACAAAGTGCATTGTGTTTTGAGTTGATTATCATGTCACATATTAGATTCAATTTGCAAATTATGACATTAAAATATTTGTGTTGGGCCAGTGAGATGGCTCAGTGGCATAAGCACCTGCCTGGCAAGCACGAGGTCCTGAGTTCGACTGCCAGTACCCACATACAAAGGAAAAAAAGGGCCGGTGATATTGCTCAGCGGCATGAGCACCTGCTGGCAAGCGCGAGGTCCTGAGTTCAACCCCTGGTACCTGCATTAAAAAAAAAAAAAAAAAAAAAAATTTAGTGTAATGTTAGTCATGATTCTAATGAATAAAGTTGTTCTGACAGATCAGCATAAGAATTATCACTGTGAGATGGCTCAGCGGCGTAAGCGCCTGCCTTGCAAGCGCGAAGGCCCGAGTTCGACTCCCGGAACCCACATACGAAAAAGGGGCCGGTGATATCGCTCAGCGGCACGGGTGCCTGTTGGCGCGCGAGGTCCTGAGGTCGTCCCCCCGGTACCCACAAAAAAAAAAAAAAAAAGAATTATCACTGCTTGGCACTATGAGAGGTGGAGAGCTTATAATTTTTAAGTACATTTAGTTGCAGGAAAAGTCTGATAGCCTCAAGTTGGTATTGTTGTTTAGTTTTTTTTTTTTTTTTGTTTTGTTTTGTTTTTTTGTGGGTACCGGGGGTCGACCTCAGGACCTCGCGCGCCAGCAGGCACTTGTGCTGCTGAGCGATATCACTGGCCCTTTTTTCGTATGTGGGTTCCGGGAATTGAACTCGGGCCCTCGCGCTTGCCAGGCAGGCGCTTATGCCGCTGAGCCATCTCACCGGCCCCCGTTTTTTTGTTTTTTTTTAAACCACATACTGGAAACACTGTCTGTGTTGATTGAATAGCAGTTGTAAGATACCAAATTCAGGCTTTCTGAATTTTCTGTTACTATCTTACTTATGTTAGTTTACCATGTAGCCTAGTAATAAGAGATCTTTGTATATTTTCTTTTGAAATGCTTTTTAGAGTGCATAGTTGTGAGCACTCATAATGTATTTGTTATTTTTAATTTAGTTAATGAATTTAAGTGCTAGAACTTTTCCTACATTGTGTTAATACAAATTCTTTTTTAAGCTTTTTATTTTGAAATAGTTTGGGCTATATAGAATGAGTTAACTCATTCTTTTAAATTTTGTGTCAGTACATGTTTGTAGTGCATAATGATTACATTCATCTTAGGGAATTGGTACATGTACATAACACATCTTAATTCTTTGTAATTCTCCTTTCCCTCCCTTCCTTCCCATAAGTTCTTTTCTTTTCTTTTTTTTTTTTTTTTTTTTTGTATGCGGGTACCAGGAGTTGAATTCAGGACCTCGCGCTTGCCAGGCAGGCACTTATGCCGCTGAGCTATATCACAGGCCCCATAAGTTCTTTTCTAACAAAATACTTGTTAGAAGCTGAGGTACCTTCTAGTGAAAGTCACTATCGTCTACTTAATGTTAATCACTGCATACATTATAAAGACTAAATATTTTCAAAATGAGTGAAGTTGGAGGATTTGTGGTTATGTATAACCTTTTTGTCCTCTTCCCCCAGTGGACTCCGGAGGGAAGACGATTAGTCACTGGAGCTTCTAGTGGAGAGTTCACCTTGTGGAATGGACTCACTTTCAATTTTGAAACAATATTACAGGTAACAGTAATCACCAGATGGTAGTTTATCTTGTGATACCCTAAGGAACCTCAGATGTGGGCACATTATTGCCATTGTGAAACTTAACAATTGCATAATTTATTGCTGCAAGTTAATATATGCTCCTCTAAGCCTTCAGTGATACATTCCTTAAAGCATTACCTTATAAGTGTTTTTGTTTTCTCAGGCTCACGATAGCCCAGTGAGGGCCATGACTTGGTCACATAATGACATGTGGATGTTGACAGCAGACCATGGAGGATATGTGAAATACTGGCAGTCGAACATGAACAACGTCAAGATGTTCCAGGCACATAAGGAGGCGATTAGAGAGGCCAGGTTTATACACAATATACCATTTTCTGTAGTCCCTATTGTCATGGTTAAATTATTCTCTAAGTGTATTCTGGGTGCAGAGATGCATGGGCTCTGTCAGATTCTGGGAAGCTTTCTGCACCCTATAAACACAGTATTTTTCTTTGTTTTCACACATTCACCATTTTGCTGGCACCTTTCTGAAGTAGCATTGTCCTGGTATCAGCCTTTGCAATATGTTAGAGATGTATTGTCTGCCGCATTTTGCACTGGTTTCTCTTTTCATTTATGGTTAATAATGTGTATACCTTATTCCTTTTTATTATCTACTGTGTAAGATAAGAATATTTTATTCCAAATAAAGAATTCAGTCTTTAATTATACAGCTGAATAAAATCTAAAGCCTACAGAAAACACCTTCAGAATTCACACAAAATACAAGAAAAAAAGGCTTAAGTGAAGACCTGGTTGGCTTGGTTATGCCACGACTTCAAAAAGAAAGCATAGGACTAAAAAACTCACAGCTAACTCCCTGGATGTGGCAAACATTTATGGATTAATGAATGGGTTCTTCAAGCTTTGCAGCTGTAAGCAGATCTTTGTCAAGAAGACTCTAGGACTTTTCTTCTGATTCACTGTTAACATCAGTTACGCAAATGTGTAATAAGTGGGGTTTAAAATATTTTCAGTGAGTTGTATGTCTTTACATATCAACAAGAAACGTATAGTAAAACTGGAAAGAAAAGTTTCAAAAACAAGCCTGAAGAATTGCTGCAGCCTCAGAATAAAGCTAAGCAGCATTCTTTAAGGTTGTGCCACCTACCATGAGAGGAATTGACTCTATAGAAACACTATCCACTGCAGTCACTTGTTTCTATTTTCAGAATCAACAGAAATTGTTGGATATACATGGTTCTGCTTTATAGACTTGACCTTAGCGTCATGCCCATACATTTTCACAGTTGGTTCTTTCTTAATCATACAATTTAAAAGTTCAAGGGAGTTCTTAACGGTTCATTGAGAAACTTGATGGTTTTTCACTACTAGGAAGAAAACTGGCTCCCTCTTACACAGCAGATTCTTTGGCTTTAAACACAAGTCTGAAAGTCCCTATTTTAAAGTTTTCCTCTAAAGGTATAGCAATTCGTGGAATAACTTACCAGGAAGAAGGTGTGAAAGTTTTCCACAGACCGTTCGAATAAATGAGAAACATTGTGTGTAGGGATGGTTAGCAGTGGACCTTCTACCAGCCCACCCAGCTTTTCAGTTTATCATTCCATGAAGTATATGAGGCAGAGACTGATACCTAGTTTTAGAGCAGTATTCTTCTGTGATGTAAATGTCTGTGCAGGAATATTGCAGAAATAGAATTCATTTAGTTTCCACACGTAAGGCAGCTCTCTGTTTTGTTGGTGTGATAGGAAATATACCAAGAAGACCAGAGATAGTATTAGTACTAAAAATACACCCACAAAGTTCTCTGAATATTGATAATTGAAAACAGAAACAGCTGTTGAAATCTTCTTTTGATGAGATGCATATGTTAGCTGACAACATTTTCTTTAAGGGCTTCTTCACTGGATACTCTCCTCCTGTTTATAATGCAGCATAGTGTTTTTATTTTCCCTGTCTGAGAAGCACAGATAATCTGTTAAATGCTGACTTCTTTCCCCTGCTGTGTGTCTTCATGTAACAGTTTCTCACCCACGGATAATAAATTTGCTACATGCTCTGATGACGGCACTGTTAGAATCTGGGACTTTCTTCGTTGCCATGAGGAAAGGATTCTTCGAGGTATGTGTGCTAACAGTACTGATTGGAATATTTAAATAGGGGATCCATTTGTGGTGAAATCATCACAGAAGCACGATACCAGCTTACATCTCCATTCAGTTTTTACATGTACACCGTCTCAGTCAGACTTGTTAAAGACATCCAGACTCACTCTCTAGTTCACAGTCATTTTGTAGATTTTTACTAATAATACTATCTTGAATTCTTTCAGCCGTGAATTAAACACAAAACTTCCCTTCTCCCATTGTATGCTTATCTTTATGCATCTTTTAGGATTATATTCCTTTCTGTGTTTTATACCCAAGATACCTTTTTCCAGCATTAACACTAATTTTATTTAAATAGCTCACATTCTTTTGGCAGTCCTTTTGCAGTATAAATTAACTGATAGAGCTATCAATAGCTGTGCTTCTGGCTGTTTCTATTTCTAAAAGCAGTTGGATTTTCAGTGTGCCATCTTTGTACTGCTTTGTCCATATATATGATTTGGAAGGGATTACTTGTTTACTTATATTGATTTTATAATTATAAATGAATCTTTATGAATTAGTCCTACGCTACAAAAGAAATACATTTTTCCACTTGGAGTAGATTATTGGATTAGATTATTGGACTTCATGAAGAGGGGCTGTTAAAAATACCAACCATTAACCAACGCCATTTATGTGAATTCTAGGGCATTAGCTGTGTATTGTACATATGCAATACAAGAATCATGACAAAAACATATTTCTGACTAAATTCTGTTATTCACTAGAAGGTAGTCTCATGTTCTTTAGTTTGAACCGTCTTTCTGTGACACCTAATGCAGGGAGGGAAAATGGGTGCCACAGATACTGGGTGTTAGGAAATTATTCAGCTGTTTCCCTTTAAGTAGAGTAAGTTGTCTTGGTGGAAATCTGAGTTTCTTAAAACTATTCAGAGCTTCATATGCAGCATATGATGTCAATTTCTAGATAAGAAAATGACCTTTGAATATTTTAACCCATATTTCAAAGACATTCCGTTATCTTTGAGTGCATTTGTTTACACATCCCTGGCTTTGCGTGTTTCGTTGGGGTTCATCTGCAAGTCTGTGTCACTAGCAGCATAAGGACACAGTACTTGTTAGGTTGAGGGAGCATATGCACTATGAAGGTTGTAATAACCATACAGCCTCAGAATGAGGTCGAAACCGTCTAGTCTGAGTTATTTCACGTGAGAACCCAGAAAGTACGACACGTTCAAAGTAAAATAGGTTCAGAACCAGAACCTGAATCTTACCATTTGACTCCCACCCTGAGGCTCCACTAACATATTTTACCTCACTATTGGTAGAAGTTTAATAAGAGTTGAGCTTTCTTTATTAGGGCTCTTTATTTTAGAATTTCACATGGAAATATCAAACATGCACAAAAGTATAATGAATCTCCATACACTTTTAGAATTTATATTCCCGCTTAATTATTTCTTTTACTTTCTTACGAAAAATGTTTTACTTGCTATATAGTTATAACTTTGTACTTAAATAAAGCAAATATGAATATATTAAATTAATTGTACTACTCAAGCAGTAGTTTTGAGTCACTCCAGCAGCAGAGCATCAGATAACAGCTGTTTTTTCTGAACTAAAACCTTAGTATTCAGTTTTATTGATTGCAGTGATGGCATGTTGCGATAAATAAGTGGGTTTTGGGTTGCACTTCGGGCACTTGGTCTCTAAGAGGTTCACAATTCAGTGGAATATAGCATCTGACAGGCAGGCACATTGCTTTGTTCATGTTGTGCACCAGGCCCTTGGTTTGGGGGTTAAGTATTAAAAAATAGGAGAAAATTCTTAATTAAGGGAGTTTGTGATCATGTGATCCTCTTTGTTGCATACTTTACTATATCATCCTTAAAAACTAGTCTTCTCACATTTTCAGTGATAAGTATACACTTAATTGCCTTTTTTAGTTTTAGACATCTTTAATTTTTCATAATGTTATTTCCTTATATCAGAAATCTACTTCACTACAACTTGTCCTGCTTTTTGGAATACAAAAAAGTGTTTCATTTCCAATACAGCAGCTCATTTAAGTACTAGAAGATAGCAATCATGTCTTCAGCTTTAAGCATACAGCATTGCTGTACAGAAGCAGTGAGAGCATACTTGTTTTGTTTGTTTGTTTTTTGAGACAGGGTCTCACTACATAGTCCAGTCTGGTCTTGAACTCACTATAGAGCCCGAGCTGGCCTCGGACTCATGGGGATCCTCCTGCCTTAGCCTTCTGAATACTGAGATTACAGGCGTGCACCGCCAAGCCTAGCAATGATAGTATGCTTTCAAGCACAGAATTTACAGTTGTTTTTTAATATTTCTGAGAAAAGTATTCTAAGATTTAAAGTGGGTGTAGATCTGTTGTCAGGAAATTTGCTATGCGAAAGGATTTGTTGGTTGATTCATAGGTTGAAAAAACAAGATACTTACGAAATTGAAAAAACCACAGCATTGAGGGCACCATGTTTGTGTCCAGTCACTGCAAAGCATGTGTAAGTCACCAGAGTTTATTTACATTTGTCCTTTTTCTCCTAGCATGATACTTCTTTTACTGCCCATGTCTAAAACAGCGCCTGTCACATAATTTTTTTAATCTTTTTTTTGAGACAGGGTCTTACTATGTAGTCCAGACTGGCCTTGAACTCACTATGTAGCTCAGACTGGCCTCAAACTTTCAGCAATCCTCCTGCCTCAGCCTCCCAAGTGCTGGCATTATAGGTGTGTACCACCACACCCAGCAAAGACACTAATTTATGAACTAGGATTAAAATAACTTTTTTTTTTTTTTTTTTTTTTTTTTTGGTCTTTTTGAGACAGGGTTCCATTAAGCAGTTCAGGCTGGCCTTGAACTCTTAGCAATCCTCCTGTGTCAGCCTCCTGAGTGCTGGGAGTACTGGCGTGTGCCACCACGCCCTGCTGAAATAACATTTTAAATATCAGGAGTATATGAGACTAAAGGAGCATCTAGTTTACTGATACTTTATACATTTGACTCAAGTTAAGTAGCACCATTAAAGTACATTTATTTAATAAATAAGCATATCCCTATTTAGGTAGAGGAATTGTATGATCCCTACTGTTATGCTTCTTAAAGTTTTATAGGTAAGTTATTTTCACAAATTTAAGTTTGGTAACATGGAAGAAGAGTCATGTGATAGAATTACACTTATTGTACAGAGGGGGAAGTAGACCACTTCCCACTGGCTGGCTGAAAGTATGGAATCAGTAAGAACACAGGTAAATTTTAGTGAGAGGCCACATATATATATATAATATATAAATATATTTTTATTTATTTATTTATTTATTTAGTTTTTGGAGACAGGGTCTTGCTATGTAGTCCAGGCTGGCCTTGAACTCGAACTCATGGTGGGGATCCTTCTGCCTCAGCCTCCTGTGCTTGGATTATGGGCATGCACCACCATGCCCGGCCTTGAGGTCTTACATTCTTAAAAAGAATCTAGTTCATAAGCTCCAGTGTGCTTGAATTTGTTTTACCTTCTTGATTTTAACATTGACCCCAACATATTCATTCCTCGTACTGTATATCAGGAATGTTGTAAGTACTTCATTCCCTTTGAAATAAATACTGATTGTTCCTTGTTTTGTAAATGAGTACACCAAGGCACCAGGAAGTTAAGTAAACCTGCTAAAGATCATAGAGTAAGTAAGAGAGAAGATTAGGATTTGAACCCAGGATTTTTGACTCGTTTGTTTTTAGCTCAATTAAACTGCTTCTTTTATGTGGTGTTGTAACACACACACACACACACACACACACACACACACACAGGATTGAACCCAAGGCATTGTTCATGCTAGGCAAGTTTTCTACCACTGTGTTGTGTCTCCAGCCCTTCCTTTTATGTTTAAAATAATGCTAGCCTGAGCTAAGTTAGATAGAAATTAATAACAGAGAGAGACTGGGTTCTCAAGTCAGTGAAAATACAGATATCAATTGTGGCTGGAGGTGCATCTGAAGAAGGCCAGGCCTCCAGATAAAGTCCTAGTGGCCCAACTTGCATACTTACCCCCAAAGGGTAAGCAGAACCGTAATTAGTACCGCCTGGTCCAGTATGTCCAGATATGCATCAGATGCCGAGTGGGTGACCAGAAGCCAAGGTTAATGATGTCAGCCATGTACCCTTGCTATGTGCCCTGCTTCCCTATTGGATCATATTAGCTAAGTGGCAGTTCTTATAATACTGTAGGTCAGTGGTGGTGAACCTGTGGCATGTGTGCCACAGTGGCATGCAGGGCCTCCCTGTCAGCATGTAAGCCAAGTCGCCCCAGCAGCTGAACACCAGATATTCAGGTTTAATTGCAGTGTTGGCACTTTGTGATAAGTGGGTTTTGGGTTGCAGTTTGGGTACTTGGACTGTAAAACATTCACCATCACTGCTACAGGTTGATGTAGTTTGACCTACCTTGTACTCATATTGTGACTTCGCTGTATAAATTACCCTGACAAAGGGCATTGGTGGCCACCCACTTGGGACCCCTCCTGTGTCTCAGAACTATTCCTATTCCCCAATAAACCTTTCCTACTCCTTAAAAAAAAAGAAAGCTAGCCTGGAATTAGCGTCTTCCTGAGTTGTTTTGACAGAATTACAAAGAGGAGAAGAATATGGGTATGGAACTAATTTAAGTACCCCAGTTCATCTTAACATTCTGTTTTGATATTCTCCATAAAGGTTATGGATTTTGAACATACAACATACTTAACCACAAAAACGTTAAACTGCAGCAAACTGTTCACACTACAAATGGGATGCGAGGTATATGCAAGGTTATAATAAATAGGTGTTACGTTAAGACTTATTCAAGAGGTAAGGTCTGTTTTCAGTTTTTACAAGTAGCACCCCTGAGTGAGTACTCACCACACAGCTCAAGGAAAAGAAACGTAATGTATTTTGATAAGTTTCTGTATGTTTCCTCACTATATTGAGCTGGCTTTTTACTAAGAGACATGAACCACTGCTACAAAAATTTTTTGGTTCAGCCCTGTGTTTTTGAACTGTGTATAGACATGTTTTCATGTCTGACTGTTCGAAGAAACTGTGATGCTTGTTGTTAGAAATAATTTTACTTATTAAAGTATTTCTTTCAGTAAGGCCTTACAGAACATTTCACAAAAGCCAGTCTTTTTCTCCCCGAGACAAAAAGCAAAACAAGTGTCCTTTAAAATATAGTCCATACCACAATAACTCCTCCTACTGACCCGTTAATATTAAAAGGCCTTCAATTATATTTAATCACCCAGACGACTACATGGATCCATTTTACACACACCTATTTTCTCTATTGGTAGTCCTCTTTTGAGGAAGAGTTTATTTGAGGTTCTTTGCTCAGCTATCCTGAAAATACTGGATCATAAACTCCTGGTAGGTTCTCTTATCTGTGCATGTTACAAGTGGGGGAAGAAGTTAATATTTAACTTCTAAAGTACATTATTTGAAGAAATTAGTGTAGTAGGATTCTGAAATACTTATTACATCCGTGGTTTTTTTTTTTTTTTTTTTTTTGTGGGTACCGGGGGTCGACCTCAGGACCTCGCGCGCCAGCAGGCACCCGTGCCGCTGAGCGATATCACCGGCCCTTTTTCCGTATGTGGGATCCGGGAGTCGAACTCGGGCCTTCGCGCTTACCAGGCAAGCGCTGACGCCACTGAGCCATCTCACCGGCCCTACATTGATGGTTTTACAGGAATTGTTTTAAATCTTTATGTTGGACTTTTGTTTTTTCCATGTGTACTTATTTAAAATATTGTACATAGTATGCGAAAAATTTGTTTAAGATAAATATGTGATTATCTTTGGACGGGAGAGATGTGTACTGCTGCTGTAGTATTTAGTGTTTTCAGGTTTGATTTGTTAAAAGTGGAAATCATAAGTAATCTACCAAATTGAAACAATTAGGAAATCCTGAGGGAAACCAATATGAATGCAGACCCAAGGAATACAAAGGTGGGTTCTAGAAACTCTTAAGGAGTGCAATAGAATTTTTCAGTTTGTTAAAAACTGTAGTTTGTGGTCCTCAGTCATCAGAGGCTAGAGTAGTAGTTCTTAATTCTGTCAAGCCCAATAACTGCTTTTTCTAATTTGTAATCTTCTCTGAAATGAACTTTAGTGATGATTGCTACACCTACAAATTTTTAAATCAACACAAACATCCCTACACAGGTTGTTCCCGTACACAGGTTGTAAAGAAAAATAGTCTTTCAAAAATACCCCGAAGGGTCATAACTGCTTTCATTGAGAACCAGTAATTTGGAACAAGGCATGCTAAAGCAGCCCTGTTTTTATGAGGATTACTGGAGAGGCCAACGATATTGTAGCCAGACCATAAGCAATTCCTCGAATTAATGTGTGGATCACGGGAGAGTAGTGTAGTTCTATAGTTGAGTGGTTGAAAGGTCATTCCCATAGTAAGTTTTCATTGGATCTTTGTTTCCTGTGAGGCAAGTAAGCAGAGAGTGCTGTAAGATTCTTTAGTTGGCCCTGTTCTGCTTAACATTTTTTATTAACCAAAATGGCTTGCCTTGCAAATTAACGAGTGATTTAAAATTATAACCAGCAGTTCACTAGTTTTCAGGGTGTGAGAAGATACTGTAATGTTAAATGTAAGTAGAAAATTTAAGTGTAAAATTTAGAGATAAGTATGAAGTCTTGTTTCTAACCTCAGTTCTAGTTTATTAGTCTGGTTTATTAGAAACTGTAAAAGCAATCCAGGCTTTTAGGTGATTGGTATGAACTCTCAAGGTGTCATGCCCTTCTTTGCTTAATAGAAATAGATGTTCAGAATGGTGGAGCTTCACTTTTGAGGGGAGTTGATTAGAATGGAGAGGAGCTGGAAATGGTGAGGAACAATAAAAGGTTTAGTGTTCAGCTTGGTCAAAAGTGACTTAAGAGTTGGGGGCTTGATGGCACACACCTGTAATCTCAGCATTTGAAGACTGAGGCAGGAGGATTGCTGTGAGTTTGAGGCCAGCCTGATAGCATATCGAGACCCTGTCTCAAAAAACCAAAAGAAAAAGTGACAGGGTATGGAAGGAAGATTGGATTTATTTTGTATAGATCTAGAATAGTGGGGAGATTATAGGATATCATATTTAAACTTAATTGTAGAACTTTCTGTAGAAAGATGAAAGAATGGGTTGTGTGAGCTACCAGGCTTCTCTTCGCTGAAATTGGGCTACATTTAGCTTAACCACCTGTCAGGGAGATTATTGAAGGTATTCTCATTTTAGATGGATGGTTGGGTTTTATTGTATTTAACCTGAACTAGGTTGTCTTTTAAGTATAATTTTCAGTTTTGGGAAACGACTAAACTGAAAGTTATGTATACACATTCCTTACAAAAGGTTAAGTGAATAGGATATATCCATTATGGAGATGTTGCCAATTCTGTTTATTGAGATACTAGATAATGATGTTAACCTTTATTGTTCGAAGTAGTGGATAGAGACTCAAATTTATCTTTAAAACATTTTAAATACATTTATACCTTATAGTTACTTGGCAGGAGGATCCCAAATTCAAGGCCAGCCAAGGCAACTTAGTGAGACCCTGTCTCAAAATTAAAACAAAAAGGTTGGGGGATGTAGCTCTGTACTTCCTGGGTTCATTCCCCCACTTTGAGGGGGAAAATTGTACATTTCAGTTGTTAACCCACATATATAAGTAGTACATTTCAGTTGTTAACCCACATATATAAGTAGTTAAGTACGTAAATCATTTTGTTGTTGTTTTTGTTTTTTGTTTTTTGTTTTTGTGGGTACTGGGGTTGACCTCAGGACCTCGCATGCCAGCGGGCGCCTGTGCCGCCGAGCGATATCATCGGCCCTTTCTTCGTATGTGGGTTCTGGGAGTCGAACTCAGGACCTTGCGCTTGCTGGGCAGGCACTTATGCCACTGAGCTATCTCACCAGCCCTGTTGTTTGTTTTTTTGAGACAAGGTCTCATTATGTAGTTCAGACTGACCTTGAACTCACTATGTAACCCAGGCTGGCCTTGGACTCATGGCAATCCTCCTGCCTCAGCCTTCCTAGTGCTGGAATTACAGGTGTGCACCACCATGCCCAACTAAGTACAAAAATCTTAGATAGTACAATGTATTTTTACATATTTATACTTCCATCTAACCACCTCTAGAGGAGATAGACTATTTTCAGTAATCCAAAGATTCCTTTGTGCCTCTTTTGAGCATGACATTTTATTAGGTAGTTTAGACTTTGAGAGAGATTTTCATTGAATTATTTTTCCTTTTTGTCTACTGTTCTTCAGGTTTATTTTGTGATTTCGTGCTTTCTGTTATCTTACCTTGGATTATGTAGAGTTGCTGTAATTTCCACTTACTGATTTGCTTCTATATTATTTTGAAAATGCTCTGATATTTTATTGGTTTTTTTGATTAACTTCATCTGTTAATTTCCTGCTACTAAAATCAGTGCTATGAAAGTTAGTATATGAAGTTGGGTATGGTGGTACTTGGTTCTAGTAGGAGAGCGATGGCGAACCTTTTAGAGTTTTCAGTGATACAAACAGCCTTCTGTGGCACTTACTCCACAGGTTCACCACCACTGGTCTTGGAGCACAAGGCCAGTCTGGGCAACACAGCAAGACACTATCTCAAAAAAAAAAAAGAAGTATAGAAGGAGGTAATATGGCATATAATCACAAACACAGGGCCTTGAACCAAGATACTGGTCTCAGGGTTTAGTCCTTAGCAGCTCTGTGACACTGAGTCAAATTACAGTACCATGTCTGTATCATCCTCTATAAAATGGTGATTAAAATAGTACCAACCTTACTGAATTATTGTGAGAATTAAATGAGTTTATTCCTGAGAAGCATTTAACTAGTGCCTGCATGTAGAGTGCTCAATCAGTGTAGCTATTCTTGTCATTTCCAAAGCTTGCTTCCATATTTCTGGCTTATTCAAGGGAAAAAATGGTTATTTCAGAAGTATACAGTTGTGTCTATATTTTGTGGGGATTTGCCTCCAAAACCCTTACTTATGCCAAAATTTGTGAATGCTCAGGTCCCTCATGTGAAATGACATAGTTGCATATAACCTACACACATTCATACATATACTTTATCTTGGTAACTCTGGATATTAAATCTAGATCTTGTCCATGCTGAGCACATGCTTTCCCACTCAGCTATAGCCTTATCTCTCTCTGCTATCCTTGTAATCATCTCTAGATTACTCACGTAAACGCTATTTGAATAGTTGTTAGGAGGATAATTAGAGTTTTTAAAGGTCTATAATATGTTTAGTACAGGTGCAATTTTTTTCCCCTCAATATTTTCAATCTGAGGGTGATGGAACCTGTAGGAGTTGAACCCAGAGATATGGAAACCCAGACATCTTTTCTTTTTCTCACTTAATTGTTTTTAGGCCTTGTGGTGGTGGTGGTGGTGGTGCAGTACTGGAGATTGAACCCAAGGTCTTCACACTGAGCCTTATCCCCAGAACCCTCCCCCCCCTTTTTTTTTTTTTTTTTTTTTTTGTTAACTTGGAGACAGGATCCCTGAATTGCCTGGTTTCTGCCATGGTCTCCAGGAGTGCTGGGATAAGAGTACAATGATGGGATGAGCAGTAAGTTAGGAGTCTTAGGAGAAGTGCTCTATACTTCTTGTTACAGTAAATAAGGTTAAATATCTGTTCAGGCCTCTTGGTTACCCTCTGCCTCCACCCATCAAATGTGTCATTTTGACAACAGACTGGCTGGTGCGTAACACCAGTGTCTTTGTGGTTTGTTGCAGGGTGGGAGACAGATCTGTACCGTGGAAGTAGCAGATGTGGGCCTGACCAAGTGATTCTAACAGGGAAGATGTTAAAGGAGACACTGGAATTAAAGAGCATTTTAAATGTAGTGACTTCTGAATTTGAGTCTTTCTTGAGGTCATCTAGCACTGTACCTATTTTTAGTAGTCTTTTTATAGATCCTGAATTTTAAATACTTCAGAAGTTTGGTGTTTGTGGAATAATTTGCATAAATTTCTAGAAACTAAATGAAAATATCTGATTCGACCATTAGAAAAAAACTTAATAATACAGCATGGTAGGACACACCTTAATACCAGATATTTGGCAGGCTGAGGTATGAGGGTTTCAAGTTCAAGGCCAGCCTGGTAGGGTATGGCAGCATATGCAAGGCCCTGGGTTCAATCTTCACTACCACGAACAAATGTAAGAAATATATGTATATATGTAAATTGTATATATGTATATATGTAAATTGATTGCTGGTGTGTCCTACCATGACACGTTATTAATGTTTTATAATTTTTTCTTTTTTTTTTTTGGAGACAGGATCTTGCTATGTAGTGCAGGGTGGCCTTGAACTCACTTATATAGCCCAGGCTGGCCTTGAACTCAAGGTGATCCTTCTGCCTCAGCCTCCCAAGTGCTGGGATTACAAGAGTGCGCCACCATGCCCAGGCTTACAAGTTTTTTTCTAATGGTCAGATAATTTCATTTAGTTTCTAGAAATTTATGCAAATTATTCCATTTACATGTTTTTTGAATTTTGAGAACACTTTTAGTTCTACTGTTTTAATATATTAATGTGCCATACACATGTAAATTACCAAGGATCTTCTGGGTGAAAATGAAATATTTACTGAAAAAGAAATTCTTCAAGAGCATTTACAAGGCCTCCATAAAAATTAAGTGGTATCGGAGAAATCAGTTATGCGTGAACACTTTATGTATAAGACTAATAGAGGGCAGTGACGGTGACAGTTTCCTGTCTCTATCAGAACTCCCACACATTGCAGATTCCTAAGAAATGTACCTTTGAAGAGTGTATCTGAGAGCTCAGGCTACAGCTCCAAACTCAGATTTTCCAGGGTCAGGAAGGAAGCAACAGGCTCTTGGTCAACCTGAGACCTCTCCCCCTCCCTCCCATATGCAGGTGACCTAGATGTAAAAATCTTCTAGGGTTGTGGAAGGTAGGAAATAGGTGACCTCCCCCAGTAGGTATTTAAAGCTGATCTTAAAGTTGACAAAATGTATTTTTTGTCTTTTTTGGGAGATGAAGAGGGCCTCCTATTTTCAGCACTGGGTATCAAAATTAGGAGTGCTCTACCTCTGAGCTGTGCCTCCAGCCTCAGCCTCCCAAGGAGCTGGGGTTGCAGATATGTGCCATTATGCCTAGCTTTTTACAACTTTTACGTTAAACACAAGTGTGAATAAAGTGTGTATTTGCATAAACTTATTTACAGGTGGGGATTCAACTCGGGCCCTAGTGAGTACTCAGCTGAGTTCTGTCCTTGCACATGCGCGCACGAGACAGACAGACGGACGGACAGTGAGGGAGGGAGTAACTTTGAGATGGATTGTGCCGTTTCCCAGGCTTGTCTTAGACTCTAAGATTACAGTTGCCTGCTACTGTATGAAGGTCTAAAATTTGTATTCCTGACAAATGTCTTGATTAGTGTTTATGCTAGAGTCATTTGTATGTAGAAGCTTATTTGTGATAAGTTGGCATTTTCATTTTGTGTACCTCTGGATGTGATAAATACAGAAATAACATTGAACTGTGGAGTGGGAGCTTTTGCATATTAAAAATATATTTCAGTGTTGCTCAGTGGTAGAGTTCTTAGCATATTTGAAGCCGTGGGTTCATTTCCCTGCATAGCAACAAAAGACTTTTTTTTTTTTTTTTTTAGTTGTGACAGGATCTCACCGTGTAGTTCAGGCTGGTCTTGAACTCATTATGTAGCCCAGTCAAACTCCTGCCTCAGCCTCCCCAGTGCTGGGATTAGAGGCATGCGTCACCATGCCCAGCTAATAAAAGACTTTTAATGAAAAAAGTAGAGATGAAAATCTTGCCTTCTTCTCACAGCTAACCTTTGTATGTATGTGGCATTGGGGATTGTACTCAGGGAACATTAAGCTATATTCTCAGCCTTCCTCCCCTTTTTATTTTGAGGCAGACGAGTAACATATTCTAGGAGTTATGGTGACACTGATCCTGTGCCTTCCTGATTTTCAGTGCAATAGTCTGAAGTGATGCTTTATACTAAATCTGAATCATTCAGCATGTTTTAGCATGATCTTGACATTAAAAGCAAAATGGAAAAAATAGTATACCAGAGTCATCCATTGCTGGCCTCCCTGTGGTTATATGTCTTAATAAGGCATGTTTTATAGTTACTTTGTAAAACTGCAGCATTCAGTCTAATTTCCTTTCACCATCTTACTCACAGTGTCAGTATCCTTCAGCTAAAGACCACCAGGAGCATAACTATAGTTGAGCAAGTTGGTTGTGTTACTCATTACAACAAAGACCAGAGAGCATAGGGAACCATGGAGAATCTCAGTAGAAGGGTGTTACAAAAATCTATAATAGGATTTTGGCTTTAATTGAGTAATTTTGGGGATGGTCCAAGGAAATGGAGGCTTCCTCTGGAGTCACTGCTGCCAGAGACTAGAGATAGCTCTGTGATTATCAATAAATCTTACAAGGGAGGGCAGACTAGAGTGAGGGTAAAGCTGCAATTGTTAAACAAGTAGCTGGCATTTGATGAGTGGGATTCAGATAGTGTGGATTGTGTAGTTACCTTGTTTAGTATTTATCTTGTCTCAGAATGACTACATTTGAAATATGCATCTAGTGAAATTCAAGAGAACAAAACAAGCTGTAAACCAGGTCAGTGAGACTGGACTGTGAGAGCATGAGGTTCTCAGAGGTCAGGAACTGCTTTTTTCCCCTCTCTTTTCTCAAAAATTCAAATCCACCTGGTAACTCACAATGTAGAGTGGTCAAGATTTAGTAACAGTGACATATTGGGCATACATACTATAATGTGCAGTGAGCTGTAGTAATGCCAGCAGTAATTTTTTACAGAGCAGTGATTGGGAAGCATTCAGTTGCTTATTAATCGGCATATGCCATGTTCCAGCTGGCATTGGGAAAAGTAGTATAGTGGTTGAAATATGAACTCATTTTTTTTTTGGAAATACGAGCTTGCAGTAATCTTTTAATCCTAGAGTTATTAAGTTCAGTGTCTAAGAATTAGTTTTTAGGGTATAGTTTCTTTAAGATGGGTAGATTTAACTATTCATTTTGTATGGTTTAGCAGTAAACATCAAAATGAGTTTTAAGTGCCTTGATGACTAAATACTAACCTCTAAGAACTAATCTCATGTTACATATCTTATACTAACAAGTTATAATTGTAAAATTATTGAACTCTCAGGTTGACCATAGGCAAAGAAAAAACTTAAAAAAAAAAAAAAATGGTGCTGGGGATCAAACCCAGGTCCTTGCAAATGCTAGGCAAGCCAGTGTGATCAAATTACTTCCCAGCCCCAAAGAACCTTGTTTATACAGTGTCTCCTCCAGCTTGTGTGCATCAAAGATCACTGCAAGGATCTTTGTGTTTATTCATATATTGAGATGATTTGTGTGTTCTGTGTACCACGTGAAGCGCTGGGCACTGGCAGTATGGGGATGGGGTTGGCCGCTGCTTATCTTCATGAGTCACATGATAACTGGAGGTGTTTGGTTTCAGAGCAGCACTTTTAGTGGTGTCTTAACTTCTAACACATATCCTGTAATAAACACTGCATAATTGTACTTTAGTACAGAGAAGATTATCCCTATGATTAGTGAGGTAAGTTTTGTAGTTTTTGTGACTTTAAAAGCAGCTGTTTCTAAAATTAGGTATTTATTGAGCTCATTTAAGTCTGATGGATGATATCTTTGAAACATGGAGGTCTTCGGAACAAAATTTGTCTTCTAGTAAACTCCAAGGTAGTCTTCTGTTGTACCTTCACCTTGAATAATAAATTGAGGTTATCTCTTTACTACTGAATTCTTTTATTGATACATGAAAACTAAGTTTAGTAGTAGAAAAGTTAGGCTTGTAGTTAAGACTTTTGGTTTTGAGATAGGGTCTTGGTATGCATTTCAGGCTGGTCTTAAACTCACTATGTAGCCCAGGCTGTCCTTGAACTCGCAGCAACCTTCCTGCCTCAGCCTCCTGAGTGCTGGGATTACAGGCGTATGCCATCACACCAGGGTGTAGTTAAAACTTAACCATGAATACTCATTGGAAGTCCTGAGCACATTTGGGTAGTGTTATGATTATGGAATACGTATCTAGCTCCTTTAGACAAACAAGGCACATTATAGATGCCTCTTCAAGTAGTACCACTACTTATGCCATTGGTCTATAGAATTTTCCTATAGAAAAAAATGTTGAATATCTAAATAGCCTGTTTTTGGGGGACCTGGTCTCAATGTGTTGCTCAAGCTGGCCTCAAACTCTGGGGCTGAAGAGATCCTCCTACTTCAGTCTCTTGATTAGCTGGGATTACAGTTGGGCACCATCGTTCCTAGCTTCATGGCTTCCTTATAATAGTTTTTAATGTTTACAAGGATCTTCTTTTTTTTGTGGGTACCAGGGGTCTAACTCAGGACCTCGCATGCCAGCAGGCGCCTGTGTCGCTGAGCGATATCACTGGCCCTTTTTTCATATGTGGGTACCAGGAGTCGAACTCAGGACCTCGTGCCTGCCAGGCAGGTGCTTATGCCGCTGAGCTATCTCACCGGCCCATTTACAAGGATCTTCAACTTGTAAATAGATTTAGATCACAAGACCCTTTGAGTTGCACAGTAGTAACCTTGAAATGTTGATTTGGACTAAGTAGGGATGAAAACTTTTTAGAACAGGATTTTTTTCCTAAAGTCTATTCCATACACAAAAATTTGTTTATTTATTTTGTTTGTAGTGCTGCGAATTGAACCCAGGACCTTGCATCTGCAAGGCCACAGCTCTACCACTGAGCTATACGTTCAGACCATTTTAAGATTTTAAATCTTAAAATCTTAAAGTATTGAGCAATTAGCACATAATTGGCAGGGAAGTTACCACATAATCATTTGTGTCTGTATCTAGATTATGTATAGATGCCGGAGTTCATCTTTATATATCTAGGTAAACAGGTAAGAGTGTACTTCCAGTGGCCAGGGCCCTGGGCTCCACCCCCAGCACTGAGGAAAAAAAGTTACATACATGGATTTGTGGTGACGTCTTGGTTAAATAAAGTGTCTGAATAATAAGGTATTTTGAAACTAAATGTGTGTGAATTGAAACCCATTTTCATCATGATTCTTACTGGTCCTGTCATCTGTACATGGTGTATTTATATATTTTTTTCTCTTGCTGGTAGGGATTGAACCCAAGGGCTCACAGTACTCTGCCACCGAGCTGCAACCACAGCTTGTTTCTTTATCCATTTACAGAAGGATTGTTGTAGAATAGTACTAGTTTACTGCGTCTTTTCAAGGTCTGTGATCAATACAAGTCTATTCGTAACAACTTTTTTTTTTTTCCTGTAAGGAAGGCATAAACTACTTGGTGTATTGCTTTAAAATTTAATGACAAAAGGATATAGTGTAATTACTGTTTATCGTGATTAAATGACAAGGAAGAAGAAAATCTTAATGTTGAACTTGTGCTTTAGCTGGTCCAGAATTCTACTTACATAGTTTCTACTTGGAGCAATCTTTTTTCTTCTTCAGGGATGCTTTAAACATTACTCAGCTAAACGTCAATAGTTCTGGGTATAAATCCTAGCTCTACTACTGAGCTAGTCTCTCAGCTTGCATTTCCTTGTCTATCAAGTGGGGCCAGTAATACTTACCTCCCAGGGCTTTTGTGACAGCGTCAGTCTTACATAGAAGTCATCTTCCACCATACAGGGTGAGCCGGTGTGTGTTGTTTAAGTCACATATGTCAGGGATAATTGCTAAAATCATATAAAGCAAAGAACAGTATTTTAGTTAAAGAAGTTAGTTAAAGAGGAAATTGATTAGGAGAGGTGTCAGAGGGAGGCATCATTGAATCAAGACTTTTTTTTTTTTTTTGTGGGTACCGGAGGGTCGACCTCAGGACCTCGCATGCCAACAGGCACCCGTGCCGCTGAGCGATATCACCGGCCCCTTTTTCGTATGTGGGATCCGGGAGTCGAACTCGGGCCCTCGCGCTTGCAAGGCAGGCGCTTATGCTGCTGAGCCATCTCACCGGCCCTGAATCAAGACTTTGGGTGGGGTATGTTACCCTCTTTTCAGTAGTGATTCTTAGGTCTAGAAGTGTTAATTAACTGTATTGTAAGCCACATTTAAATAAATAGCATTGTATTGAAATGGAACTATGACTTATTTTTTAAAACTTAACTTTACATAAGTCCTCATACCTCCACACTGTCATATCAGAACCACAGGAAATCGTTAAGGAAATTTTTACTCCCAACATTCCCCATGTACCATCGTGAGTTCAGAGTTCTCTTTGGTTTTATCTGCTTGTGCACTTGCTTGATTTTTGTTTTTTTTTGCCATACTAAGGATTGAACCCAGGGCTTCACCCACACTAGGCAAATGCTCTACCACTGAGCTGTATTTCCAGGGTTTTTTTTTTTTTTTTTTTTTTTTTTAAACTTTGACATAGGCCTTGCTAAGTTAACTCAGGCCGGCCTCAAATTTGTAATCCTCCTGGCTCAGCCTCCTAAGTGGCTGGGATTACAGGTGTGTGCCACCACACTTTGCTCTTGTTTGTTTATTTTTGGTACTGGAAAATCAAACTCACAACCTCATGTTTGCCAGGCAGATGTTGTGCTGCTGAGCTATACCCCCAGCTTGTTTATTTCTTGAATAGATAATATATTATCTGAGTCTTCTTGGAGAACCACCAGCTGCTTTTTGAGCTCTAATTAGGTAAACTCTATTTGATGAGTTTATCTTATATCGAGATACTCTATGGATTTATAGCAGTGTATTGCTTCATTTTACTAGGTTTGCAATGTCTTGTAAAAACAAAGGCCAAGAAAAGCTATGTTTTTTGGTGGGTATGTTGACATTTTAAAATACGCATCTTAATTTTTTTTTTTTAATATGCGAGTACCGGGAGTCGAACTCAGGACCTCACTCTTGCCAGGCAGGCGCTTATGTCACTGAGCTATATCACGAGCCCACATCTTAATTTTAAGTTGAATCAAAATCAAATGTTCTTGTTACAAATATTTCTATAACCAGAACTTTTGTTATTTCCTCAGTCTATTTTTCTCCAGTCTTTTCTTCCTTTATTATTGATGGTTCTACAAAAATACAGCAAAAGAAAAATTCTCTAAGCACAGTAAAGGGTGAAAAGCCTTCATTCTGCCACATTGTTTTGATTTTTATATCCACTGTGCTGACTGAAGATGAAAAGTCCAGAGCAGAAACTGGAAACTTCGTGGCTCGCAGGGCTCAACATCACACGGGTTCCTCAGAGCAAAGAGGCAGTGCTGCTGCACATACTTGGTTAACAGCATCTTCTCCCTGGGAAGCATCAATAGCATGACTACAGGGCAAAAGAAATGTGTGAACTCTGGTCATAATACACTGATGTGTTCTTCAGAATAGAACAACCCTGCCATTGAAACCCACTTGGAGTATGTATTTTACAGAAGTGTTCACCATTACCTAGTTGAAATGGGTTTACTTTGATGTCTCCATATCTTGTCCTGGGTGATCAGGATGACAGACAATGAATACAGTCACTGACATATAGGATCTCACTTGCAACCTGGCTTCATTAGCAGTGCCATTCCTCACCAACCAAGGTGAAGACTAAATGTATTGCTTTCGTCAGTCACATGACAGGAGATACATTCTGTGTATGTCATGGAAGTAAGAACTGGGGAGAGTCGTGGGCTGGATTCACATTGTACCCTGTGGAAGGCTGAGCTCTGTGGTACAACAGTGCTGAATGGGAGGGATGGAAAGGTAAGGAAAGAATTCGGTGGGATTAATGTAAAATTTATTTTTCTTATAACTTCTGCCTACTACAAAGATAATAAACATTCATTAAAATGTTCAACAATTAGAAGTAAAAGTCTTCCTCTCCCCTTTCCGAATCTCCAGAGGTAAGCACTATTCTGTTAATAATTTGGAATGTATCTTTCCAGAGTTCCTATTCATATAAAAAAATAATTTTAACAAATTACTATAGAAAAGGGATTAAACTGTACACATTTCTTTGCTATCCGCTTTTCTTACTACACAATATAGGTCTTGGTCCTTATCCCCTAGTCTTTACTTGATAATGTGGCTACCGTGAATTATTTAACCATTCCTCACGGACAGGCATTTAGGAGTTGCAGGAGATTTTTGCTAAGAGAAAGTTGTACATTAAGCTTCCTTATGCTTTTATTTTTGTTTGCACTTAGGTAAATTTTCTTTTGCATTAGACTCATAACAATAGACTTGTGACAATAAAATCAGTGAGTCAAAGGGCTTTTGGAAAATGAGTTGTCAGTGATGTCCTAGAAGTCACTAATTGCAAAGTTCAAGAAAGTTACTTATTTTTAAAAAACTTAAACACATAGTAAAATCTTTGACACCACAGAGGGATGGAACTTGAAATATAAAAATTTGTTAAATCTGTACTGGGGGGTTACTGAGGATTGAACCCAGGCCCTTTGCACTGAGCTACATCCCCAGCCCTCCCATCCTACCGCCCCCACCTTACTTTTTGAATTTTGAGATGGTCTTGGTAAGTTGGTAAATTGACTGGTCTAGGCTCAAATTCATGATCCTCTTGGCGTGGTCTCCTAGAGTGCTGGGATTACAGGTGTGTGGCACCATGCCTTGCTCCCAGAGGTAACTTTTGAGTTTATTTATTCTGTGGTTACCATCAGAATTGTAAATATCTTATTGTATCTGCCTGGTGTGGCACATCTTTTCTTCCCTGTCGTGAAAAGTAAGGAATTTAATGGTCTTTACCACCAGTTACGTACTTTCGGGTTTTTATTATGGTGAATTATAGCGGTTTACTTTATAGCTTTCAGTGTGCTTAAATCTAATTTTTGGCGATCACCAATTTTATGCAGAATTCTTCCACTTAGTGTTTTTCTAATTCTCTGCCTTTTACCTCTTTACCTTCCTTTTTCTTATATAGTCATGGATTTTAAGCCATTTTTATTCTGTTACTCAACTATAATCATCTTCTATTCTTTTCCTATTTAAAAATTCTAAAAAACAAAAACCAAAAAGTAGCATATTTACTGTGAATGATACTGCATCACAGAATTAAGTAGTGTGATCAGGCCTTGGAGGAAGATTGATAATCACATGACCACATGAAAAGTGTTGTTAACAAGTGAGACACTTCTCTGAAGTCTGTCACTCTGTCAGCTGTTGAAATAATGCCACAGTTTTTAGTTTGTTACAGTTTTTCTTGCTATTTTAAATTACCTTCCCTTTTTTCTTAGTGTCACTAAAACCTTTATCCTGGCAAATTTTTACTTTTTTAATTTTGCAATTTGAATGGATTTTGATTTTGTTTTTGAATGCATTCTTCAAGTTCTCGAGCTTCCTGCTGTAATATGGGCTGTTTTCTGTGCTTATGACTACTGTCATACTAGGATTTCTTGGTCTCCTCTCAGTCCAGTCATTTTTTTCAGTTTAGTTGAAAAACATTTTCATATTATTTCTCCAAAACTGCGTGGATAGTCAGTTTCAAAATTTGTGTTTCTGGAGAGGTCTTCAGTTTGCCATCACACTTACACTTGACTCATAATTTGTCTGGGGTGTGAATTCCTACGATTCTTCAAGTGCTTTTCCCTCAGAACTTTGAAGACCTTAGTTATCTTCCATTGTTTTGCTGATAAAGTGTAAGATGTAGTTCTAGTTTTCCTCTTTGAGTATTCTTTAAATGACTTTTTTCTCTATGAAAAATGTTTTTTAAACTATGGATTTGCAGGTGATTTTTTTTTTTTTTTTTTTTTTTTGTGGGTACCGGGGGGTCGACCTCAGGACCTTGTGCTCCAGCAGGCGCCCGTGCTGCTGAGCGATATCACCAGCCCCTTTTTCGTATGTGGGTTCCGGGAGTTGAACTCGGGCCCTCGCGCTTGCTGGGCAGGCGCTTAAGCCGCTGAGCCATCTCACCGGCCCTGCAGGTGATGTTTTAAACGTAATCTTTCTTGGCATCTAATCTATGGTCTTATTTTTCATTTCTCTACGTATTTTGTGGAATTCTCAGGACATGAACATTGTCTTGGTGGTGTTGTGCCTTGTGTTACTTTTTCTTTGTTCTTTTGTGTTTCTGTCCTTTAAGTATTGTGAGATTTCTGTTTTTATCTTTCAGAATACTATTTAGCCTTCTTGCCCATTTTGTTTTTTAGCCCTTCTGATACCAACTTTATTTATCAATTGTGTGTTTCATTTCTAGCAATCTTAGTGATTGATCATTTTGTTTTTCGTAGCAAGTTCTGTCTTGTCTTTTGTTTTGTTTTGTTTTTTTGAGACAGGGTCTCACTGTGTAGTTCAGACTGGCGTTGAACTCACTTTGTAGCCCAGGCCGGCCTCAATCTCACAGAAATCCTCTGCCTCAGCCTCCTGAGTGCTGGAGTTACAGGCATGCACCGCTGTGCCCAGCTAAATTCTGTCTTTTGTTTAATGTTCATACACCTTAAAACATTTAGCATAGTGAAGCTCTTGGGAAGCCCTGGGTTGGGTTCCCAGGACTGTAAAAATAACTAAGCATAGTAATCGGTGTATGTGTGTTTTACTTTGATTTGATCTAATATTTCTATTTGTTGTCCCAAAGCCATTTATTCTGACATTTTTCCCCTGGTGTTTCTCTGTCCTGCTTATTTTTCTGAAATCTCCAGTGATCCTTGGTTAGCCAAATATTTGATTTTTATTTTCTATATATTTTTTTAGACATGGTCTTGCTGTGTAGTGCAGGCTGGCCTTGAACTTGCTTATGTAGCCCAGGCTGGCCTCAAACTGAACACTGATTCTCCTGCCTTGGCCTCCCAAGTGCTGGGATTACAGGCATGTGACACCACCTGGCAGTGGCCAAATATTTGGTAGTTTTGTCTTGATTAGTTTATGCAGTTCTTTATTTCTTGTCTTTTTATGGTTTGGAGTGTGTGTGTGTGTGTGTGTGTGTGCATTTTGGGTTTTTTGTTTTTGAGACAAGGTCTCAATTGTGTAGCTCAGTTTGACCTTGAACATGGATGGCATCCTGTTGCCTCTGGCTCGTGTGTGCTGGGATTATAGGCGAGCACCACCATGCCTGGCTTTAATATATGCATTTCTTTTTCTGGATGGTAGACCCCTGGATTTGCATATGTGTGTTTAGAGGTGGGTAGGGAAGGACAGTCTTTTTTTTTTTTTTTTTTTTTTTTTGTGGGTACCGGGGGGTCGACCTCAGGACCTCGCGCGCCAACAGGCACCCGTGCCTGTGAGCGATATCACCGGCCCCTTTTTCGTATGTGGGTTCCGGGAGTTGAACTCGGGCCCTCGCGCTAGCAAGGCAGGCGCTTACGCCGCTGAGCCATCTCACCGGCCCCCAGGACAGTCTTGTTGTAAAGAAACAACTGCTACAAGGCCAGCCTGGATTTTATAGTGAGGCCCTGTCTCAAAAAGCTGAAAAAACAAAAAACAACTCTTCATATTAAAATTTTAATCATGTACTTAAATATAAGGCAGTCTATTGACATTGGAGAGTTTAGAGGTAAGTGATTAATGAAAAAACACTTGGTTAAACTTAGTATTTTTTTTGGAGTAGTTTTCCTCCCTAGAAATGGGTTAATATTCTTTCAAAACTCAGGAAATGTAAGTTATCAAAGATTTATACCAAAAATAAGGAAGTGATTTGTATCATTTTCTCGATTTGGAGTTAGCATTTTAGTCCAAGGGAATCCGTAGTCACATCAGAAGTATTATCTGCTTTTATTGTATTGTGTTGTGCTAGTGATGGAACCCAGTGCCTTGTTCACAGTGAGCAAAAGCTCTACCACTGAGCTATAATCCCAGCCCCGTATATATCTATCTTAGTCACTAAAAACCGTCAAAACAGTGAAGGTAACAGTGGTCTCCCATTTTAGTTTTCCCAGCTCTGAGAGATGAATGGCATTGCATCACGTCTTAATACTTGAATTGGATGTTGGTAGTCAGAACTCAATCTCTTTTTCAGTGGTCATTTGAAAACTGAAATTTAAGTCTTAGGGAAATTTTACTTTGAAGAAGTGCTCTTGAGTTACTTTCTGTCTTCCGTACTCTGTTCGTAGTGTTGATAGCTCTTGTTGGGTTATAAAATCTGTGTGGAATACTTGTCCCTATAGGGAGCCCTTTCAGGGCAGAGATTGGGTCAGAGTGAAAGGTTTTATTCACTGAGTGTTCAGAATGAGTGCTAGAACTGGGGGGTGGGGTACATTCCTGTGGTCTCAGCTTCTCAGGAGGTTGAGGCAAGAGGATGGCTTGAGCCCAGGACCAGACTGGGAAACACAGTGAGACTCTGTCTCAAAAACACATAACTCTACAACAAAAACTGCTGGCAAGGTGATAATGCTCCATTTAATTCCTGAAATAACCCCATAATTGAGTAGTAATGTCCATGAAAAAAATTTTAGGGATAAGTAAATTATGTGAACATGTAACTGGTAAGTGACATCTGAAGCTTAACATCTGGTTTACTCAGATTTTCTACAAACAACGTGAGCACGGAACACATTACCTGTTTGAATTAAATTTATATTTAACATGTCCTTTTGTTGATTCCAGTGCAGCTGATTTGACACCGTACTTGTGCTTCTATTGGGCAAAGCTAATTTCATTTCTTGATTACTCCCTTGTAAGAGGGAGTTCACAGTAGGTTGTAAGTGGAAATGAACATTCTCACGTCTCACTCTTGGTACTACTCAGAGAGGAGAGCAGAGGACACTTTAGTCTGTTTTATCCAAGAACAGCATTTTGGCTTTCAGTGCAGTTTGTGTAGGTATGATTTTTGCTCTCTGGGCTTTTCACCATTCATTCGTTAATAAAGTACAAGAAGATGGCAGTTTTAAGCACCCACATAAAGAAACAGTTGTATCATCTAATTGTTAAATTTACCTTGATTTCCATGTTTCTAGAATGGTAAGATTTTTTTCTTTTTGAAATCTGTAACAAAAATAGTTTTTTGTTTTTTTTTTTTAATAGTTGTTTTGTTTTGTTTTGTTTTGAGACAGGTTCTCACTATGTAGCTCAGGCTTGCTTTAAACTAATAATCCCCCTGCCTCAGCCTACTGAGTATATGAAACAAATTTTAAATGTTCTTATATATCTTTATTTCATGTCTACATTTATAACAAAGCTTTGGCAGGCTAGAGAATGCTAGATTCAGTGTCTCTCCCCCCACCACCTCAGCACTTTCAAGATTTTGTTTCCCTGTCTCATTGCATCCAGTGTATTTCTGAGACTTTGGTAATATTTTGTGACTGTCCCACACAGAATTTAACTGGTATTTTTGTCATAATTAGACTCGGGGGCATGGCTTTTTTGGGATGTAGAGCACAGAGGTGAAGTTTCATTTTTATCACATCATACCATGGTGTGTGCTGTTGACTTGAAGTTGACCTCACTCACCTGCTTGAAGTACTGTTTGTCAGGATTCTCCAGTGGAACATTGCTTTTCCCCCTCTGCCCATCCTGTGCTCTTGGGAATGAACTCCCTACTTAAGTGTGGGGAATTATATGCCACCTCCTTCAGGGAAGAGTAGCTGTGTAAGGTGTTTGGAAGTCTTATTTATGGGAGACTTCACTTTTCGTCCCCCACTTACTCAGTTATTTATATCAATATGGTCTAAATACTTTTTTGGAATATTTTTTGTTACTGTTGTTTTTGAGACAGGGTCTCACTGTGTAGTTCAGGCTGAAGTTCACTATATAGCCCAGGCTGGCCTCAAACTCATGGCAATTCTGCCTCAGCCTCCCGATTGCTGGGACTTCAGGTGTGTGCCACCACTCCCAGCTGGAACATGTTTTTAATATAATGGAAATTAATCATCTTTCATTTGAGGTTTCTTAGCTCTCTACTTTGTGCTTTGAAACAGAAATGGCGATATTTGTTAAGATCCAGTTGGAGTTTATGTTGTCCAGATTACACATTTATATAAAAAATTTTTAATAGCTAGAACTCATACAACTTGCTAGGGATCATGTGATAGATACTTGCCCCCAGCAGTATTTAGGAGTTCATGTAACTTCGTTCTGATATAGCTGCATTTTTGTCACTGTTGCTGTTACCTTTCTTTCAAAATGTGAGTAGTATAGGTAGAGATAAGATTATAGGGAGCCACATTTACCAAAAATGTGACTGTGCCCAAGAAGATTCTGACAAAACACAGATTCAAAGTTCACTTGATTCCATGAGTGACTGTGATTACCACGGGATAAATACTTTCACTTTGGCTAGGATTATTTGTTGCTTTTATGTACATAAACTTTCAACTAAAAAAAAAATCTTATCTATTGCCCGGTTAACTGAAAGTGAGCCAGTGTAGCTTTTGAACTTGCTTTCAGAAGGTAGGCTTACCCTAGACGTGCCCATCACATCACTTGGAACATATTCTGTTTCCTGGGCTCTGCTCTTTCTTCCTTATTAGAGATTTCTTTTCATTCTTGGCCCGGCCTTCGCACTGGCAACTTATAGCTATTGTTAAAGTGGTTTTCTGGTACTCTTGTTATTGCCAGACTTCCATCAGTCTTGTAATTTTTTTTTCTTTTGGTTTTTACATTTTGCTAGTTTTTCAGGTATTGACTGTATACTTTTCTTCCCTCTGTGTGTTGCTATTGCATTATGAATATCTGCAGAAATTTTACTAGAGAACATTTGATTGTTGAATTACGCACACACACACACACACTCCAGTGCACCTTTTCTTCCAGTGGACTTTGTGTTGCTTTCTGGGTGTGTGTGGGACACAAATCTGTGCCAGCTCAGACAGATGGCTGAAGTATGCCTGATGATCTGGTGCTAACATCATGGTTTTGGAAGAGTGCAACAGCAAGGAAGTTGAAGAATATTTGGTTACATTCCTTCCCTTTAAATGTCTTTGATGAATACTGCAAAATTGTCTAAGAAAACGTAGTAAATAAAAGCTAATAAATATGGTAATTCCAGATACTCTGGAGGCTCTGGCAGGAGGATTGTAAATTGGAGGTTAGCCTGGGCAATTTAGCAAAGCCCTGTCTCAGAATTTGAGAAGGGAGGGGTGTGTGCTGATTGTCATAAAACATTCAACAAAATTGCTTCTTTCTGAGTATTGTAACCGAAGACTGCAGAGGACTGACACACTAAATACCCCAGCCAGTGCTCTGGGAAAATGTTACAGGTTTTCCTGTTACACCAATCACTTCCTGATTCTCTCCATTTCATAATCCTCAAGGGTATTTTTAAGTACGTTTTTTATTGTTAGGGTCTAACAGCAGTCTTACACATAAGTTTCAGCAGTACTTACACCTCTGTGTTTTGAGTTGAATCACACATTATGTATTTCATCATAAATTCATAAGACTTTGCTTTGGTGCCAGCAGTAGTAGCTTAGTTAATCATATCAGTGGTATGCTTAACTTCCATTGAGGTCAGCCTTGGTCAGTTTCCCATGTGAATACATAGTTTGTACATATCCATAGGAACCATTTTACTTGCTTATGCAAGTAAATATGTGGTTTAAGTAGGAGATTGGCAAGTTTATAATGCCTCTACCTTTGCGATTGAGTTTGTACTTTCACATTTGTGTATTGGTTCCTCCTTTGACGCCATACATTTTAAAAGTTTTTGCAACTTGTAAAACACTTATGCGCTACCATTCAGTAATAATCAAATCCTTACATTTGCTGTATTTATTTCTGAATGTCTTTGAGGAAGTACAATTCCATATATGGTTGAAGGCCTTTGTGTTCCTCTCTGCAGTCTCTTTTCCTTTCTTAGAAGTAACATTCCCCTGAATTTAGATTCCTCATTGTCAGACAACATACTTGTACTTCAGAATTTCCCAATCATTCTTCTGATGAATGCGGAAGCACTCTGGGAAAAGAAGACTCGTCGTCAGATTCTCCCACACGTTTATGTACTGCCAGCACTAATGGCTTTCACACGTGGAAAAAAACTTGTCTGTTTGGAAAGTTCAGCATTTCCCAACTTACCACCAAAACCCTTAACCTAGAATTCTGTGTGCGGTTGTTGCTTGGAATATACTTTGTGAAAATTCTGCCTAGAGGCATATAGTTCTTGAATTGACTTCACATTTATTTTATAGTTTTTCACTAACTTCTAGAGTTGGATGACAAAGATGGTAATAGTGGTCATTACCAGTTGGTGTTGATTGTCAGAGCATGGTGAGAATCATTTTACATAAAAGGAAGGTAAAATGCTAATAAATGGCATATTCACTGACCAGAGCACACGGTACTTACGCTTCCTGCGGTTTTCCAGTTCTTGAGTCCTCTGGCCTTCTGAAGTGTCTGCCTGTGGATCATGGCTTCACTTTCCCTTTGCCCTAAAACGATCTGTTACGTTTTGTGTTTTTTTGTGATGAGAAGTAGCCGAAGCTTGCTGTTAATGTTTAATACATTTTCTTGAGTGAGAATTCAACTTTTGTACTGTACAAGATGGTACTTGAGTTCTTTGTTTGCCTTTTTTTCTTCCTGTATTGGAAAATCTTGGTGCTTTTTACAAATTATGTATAAAAGAAAATTTCCTTTGTTTATATAATGACCTGATCCAGGAAAAATAAAATGGGAAAATGGACACTACTTCTGACCTTCAAATAAAACTCATTATGTATTGGTTTTCAGACTGTTCACCGAGCCGGGGGCATACGCACTGACTTAAGGCACCGAGGGTCTGGTGAGGCTGTTGGAGAATGGACAGAGACACGCAGTTCACACCCAGTCTCTCAGAAGTCAGGGGACCTCCTACATTAAGAAAAGTCAAAAAACAGACCTCTGGCTTCTATCCTGCACCACACCACACTGAGCTTCTGGGATGGAAAATAAAGAGCAGGAAGGTTCCACTGCAAGCACAAGTCTAGTACCTCTGCTCACCAGCTGCCTGGAGTCTGAAGCGTTATCATGATACTCGTAGAGGTCTGGTTTTTTTTTTAAAGGAAAGAATAGCTTGTTTTTCCAAAATCAAAATCCCCCTTGCCTCTCAGCGTGTCATTTTTTTTCATTAGTTGGGAAGATAATCTTGTTTGGATTCTGCAAATGATCATGCGGTTGCAGGCATGATAATGCAGTGTATTTGGAAGGGGTGGGTTTTTTTTTTCTTTATTGTTTAGTTTCAGTCTTTACTTAGTACTTTCTTGAAAGTTGCTGTTTCAGGGCTACATAATTCTACAGATGTTCCCTCAACGTTCAGCCAGTGTTTTATTTGGCAATCACGTCTAACAGAGGCCGGGCACATATAATAGGCTGATAAATGTTGGTATCATGCACACTTTAATGAATGAGTGGGAGAGTACATAAATGAACATATGAAAGAATGATCAAGTGGAGTAAATCATTGTTTACCTCCTGCTCAGTATAAATTTTAGAGTTAATGGTTAATTTCTGCAGGTAATAAGTTCAACGTCATTTTAGGCCTGTCAGTTAATCCACAAAGCAGTGGTACCTGTCTCCAAGAGATGGAAATTCTGTCATTTTTCATGCAGCTGGAATCTGAGGGAATGTCAGTGACCTGACTTCCTAGCTAAGAAATGTTACAGAATTCATTGCCCTCAAGGCTTGACCTCTAAACATAAATCCAGTGTGGTTAGATGAATTTGGCGGAGTTAGATAATGATTGCCATATTTCTTTATTCTTACAAGACCTTGGCCTTCAGAATCAGTCTTATTCTTTATCAGATGACTAAAAGAAGTAAGTCCTACGTGTGTATGTATATGTTTTTAAATTTCATCCCTAAATATTGGTTTCAGGAGACGGAAAGGATTACAGAAGTTGTCACATAGTCTGCTCAGTTATAGTTGAACAAGTGATGGATGATTGAAAACAAAAAGAAGTGTTCGGCTGCTTCGTTTGAATACTTCTATTTAGTGAGGTAGAGAGGGGATTTGAGCTGGTGAAGAGAATGTGGGCCACCTCCCACCACTGGTTAATCCTTTCAGGTCTCCATGTTCTTATCTCCAAAAATTACAGGGCTGGATAATCCTAGCTCTGGTATCAAAGATAACTTTTTTGTTGTTGCTATTCATCGTGTAACTGAGATAGTGAATACAAATAATACGACTATAGAAATTTAAAGTGAAACTTTCTTTAGGCTAATTAGAAAGTAGGACTTTCTAATGTTCTGTATCTGTCCTGTTCAGTATGCTAGCCACTAGTTATATGTGACTTGAGCACTTGACATTAATATAACTGAGCAACTAAAATTTTAACTTTAACTAAAACATTTAAATAGCTACATACAGCTAATAGCTGCTATATTGAACCAAGAACTTAAGTGTTTGTGGTCAAAGGGAATTACGTTTGTAGGTTTATGACAGTCTTGCCCTTATATAATGATTTGCAACTGGAATATGCAAATTTTTTTTTTTTTTTGGTGGGTACCGGGGATCGACCTCAGGACCTCGCGCGCCAGCAAGCGTCCGTGCCACTGAGCGATATCACCGGCCCCTTTTTCGTATGTGGGTTCCGGGAGTCGAACTCGGGCCCTCGCGCTTGCCAGGCAGGCTCTTATGCCACTGAGCCATCTCACCAGCCCTGGAATATGCAAATCTTAAAATTATTTTGTTGCATCCCCAGTCTCACTGTTGGCATATTTCTTCAAGCATTTATAGTTGTGCTCAAGCATGTCAAGTATAGACAAACTGGTAGGACCTTTCTCGGCAATCCTGGACTCTACTTCCTATATCACTGACTTCTTTAATTCCTTGCCTTCCTCCAGAGGATTGTGTGTGTTCCCCACAGCCCACCTGTAAACTTCTGTCAGTCCCTTGAGCCTATGGTAGGCTTTGCAGCATCTGGAGCACGTTTTGTGTTGTCCAGAGGCTTTTTAAAAATTAATTAAAAAATTTTTGAGGGGGAGCTTGATTCCGAAAAGTTTACTTAAATGACACTTTAAAAAATACTTGGGGGGGCCGGTGAGATGGCTCAGCGGCGTAAGCGCCTGCCTTGCAAGTGCGAGGGCCTGAGTTCGACTCCCGGATCCCACATATGAAAAAGGGGCCGGTGATATCGCTCAGCGGCACGGGTGCCTGTTGGTGCACGAGGTCCTGAGGTCGACCCCCCGGTACCCACAAAAAAAAAAAAAAAAAATACTTGGGGTGGTGATATGACTCAGTGGCATACGCACCTGCCTGGCAAGCGCGAGGTCCCGAGTTCAACTCCCAATACCCACATAAAGGAAAAAAAAAGGGGCTGGTGATATTGCTCAGCCGCACAAGCACCTGCTGGCAAGCGTGAGGGCCTGAGTTCGACTTCTGGTACCCACATTAAAAAAAAATACTTGGTCTTTTACTGGCTAGGAAATTCTAGTCCTAGAAATTATAGTCATTAGCAAGATGTTTTTAGTACTAAAACATCTTAGTCACTGAGCTACAAAGAGTTACCACCTGAATAAATTTTCCATCATGTCTGTATTAATTGCTTTGGCATTGTCAATACTACATTCTTGGAATTTCCATGTTTGGGGATCACAAAGAGTATTGACAGACATCTTTACTCTCGGAAATGAACAAATTTAGTGTTGAGGCTTTCTTTAGGGTGATGATTAAAATTGGTAAACGATGTGTTTGGTATTCAATCATTTTTCTATCACACAATACTTTTATAAGATCTTTTTTTATATGTGGCTTGCTGGCCCACAAATACCCTTGAAACTTGTTTCAGTTTTACCGAGTCCGAGGTCTGTTGCAAATCTTGCATACCCATACTGCTTCCTGGGACCACACACCCTGGCTAGCTGTGCATTGCACGTGAAGGCAGTAATGTCAGTCACTGATTTTTTTTTTTTTTTAAAGATAAGAAAAAACAAAACAAATCAAAAAAAGAACGAATTTTCAAAACAACATAATATGAGGGTAACAATGGTCAATGCATTACGTATTATTATCTTTAAGGTAGTTATTCAGGATACCAGACATTAGCATTCAATTGTCCAAACATTATTGGCTCAAACCTTACTCTTCAATGAACTAAGTAAAATTGGTAGTGTATCTATCTTAACCATCTTATATATATATACAATTTTTTCCCCTTTCCCTTCTTTCTTTTCCCTATTCCAGTCTCTCTTTCCTATTGACCAATTTCTTTTTGATTCACCGTGTCTATTGTACATTTTGGATCTTATTTACTCTTTCAGTTTCTCATACTAGAGAGACAATACGATGCTTACACATGTGCTTCCGGTTTATTTCACTTATGAGTATTTTCTCGAGTTGCATCCATTTACCTATAAAAGTCTCCAGTTTATCCTTCTTTATGGCTGAATAGTACTCCATTGTATAAAAATACCACATCTTTCTTATCCATTCCTCAGTTGATGGGCATTTGGGTTGTTTCCAAGATCTGGCTATTACAAATTGTGCTGCTATAAACATGGGTGCACATATATCACTGTGGTACGATGTTTTTAATTCTTCTGGGAAGATGCCCAGAAGGGGAATAGCTGGGTCAAATGGGACCTCCAACCCTAGTTTTTTGAGGAATCTCCACACTGACTTCCACAGTGGCTGTACCAGTCGACACTCCCACCAACAGTGAAGAAGGGTTCCTTTTTCCCCACAGCCCCTCCAGCATTTGTTATTAGTTGATTTCTTTATAGTAGCCATTCTTTCTGGGGTGAGATGGTATCTCAGTGTGGTTTTAATTTGCATCTCTCGAATGTCAGTCACTGATTTTTAAACAGAGGGAAGCCAAAGCAGTTGCCATTATGAGTACTGTAGTAAATGCCTTCTTATATCCATTCTATTTTTTTTTCCCTAAAACGTTATTAGTAGCTAATTTTATATACATGGGACCATATTACACTTTTCTGCCTATATATTTTTAAAGGCAGGGTTATTGAGGTATATGTAAGATAGCATCTGTTATAGGTATACAGTCCTAGGAAGTTTGACAAATTTAATATATAAACTATAACCAAAACAGAACATTTGCAAACCCCCATCCCTATTTTTGCTTTAGTTTTAATATCTCTATTATATTCATTTATGTGGGCTCACCTTAATTTCCCTTACCTCTTTTGATTCGTATATAGATTTTCCCATTGATTCATACTTAGGTTATTTCCAGTCTTTGCAAGTCAAACACAGTATAATAAATACCTTTGTGAATTCTGGTATGCTTTTGGAGTCAAGTGTACATTACGAGGGCTGGTGAGATGGCTCAGCGGCATAAGTGCCTGCCTGGCAAGCACAAGGTCCTGAGTTCGACTCCTGATACCCACATACTAAAAAAGGGCCGGTGATATCGCTCAGCGGCATGGGTGCCTGCTGGCGTGCGAGGTCCTGACTTCGACCCCCGGTACCCACAAAAAAAAAAAAGTACATTACGACCATGTGATTTATAGACTCAAAGGCTATGTGCCTTTAAGATTTTGATAGATACGGCCAAATGGCCTCCCCCAAAAGTTGTTCTAATCTACTTTCCAACCAGTTACAGAGGAGATGTCTGCTTTTTTTTTTCCTCTAACATTTAACAACACAACGTAATTTTTGCTGATTTTGTAGGGAAAATATTACCTCGCAGAGTAACTCAAATTCAGTCATATTTTAAGAGATAACATGCATGCAAAAAGGAACTATGAAAGAAAAACTGTGTTTCCACTATTCCTAATATTCATTTTCTGCCTATCTGTATCTTCAGTTTTATAACCAGGTAGATTTTTTTTTTTTTTTTTTTTTGGTGGGTACCGGGGGTCGACCTCAGGACCTCGTGTGCCAGCAGGCGCCCATGCCGCTGAGTGATATCACCGGCCCTTTTTTCATATGTGGGATCCGGGAGTCGAACTCGGGCCCTCACGCTTGCCAGGCAGGCGCTTACACCGCTGAGCCATCTCACCAGCCCTGGTAGATTTTTGTAATCATCCTCACAACGTATATTTGTGAGGTACATGTTATTTTGTTTGCCTTTTAGAACACATTATTTTATGGGCTTTGTTCCTAGAATTTTCATTTTAATAGTTGTATAATTATCCAGTTTTTGGCTTTGGGGGGCGGCAGTGGGTGTTGAACCCAGAGCATTATTCCACTGAGGCACATCCCCACCCCTTGGGACTACAGTTGCCATCCGATCACACCTGGCCATATATAAACAGAATCCTCTTAAATTATTTACATAGGAGACTAAATGTGTCAACATTGATGCGAGAGGGCCACCTTTTATTATTTGAAATAGTTTTTGTCACTGCAATGGAAAATACATAACTTTTTTCTCCCAGAAGAAGGAAGCTGTTGTGTATCAGTTTATTTCTATGCTAGTTTAATATGTTTTCTGTTTTCACTTAAGAAAATATAAAAGTGATGTATGTCTTTATAAAGACTTCACACCTACTTTCCAGAGGCAGTTAGGTGTTATTTAGTAAATTTAGATTTTTCTAATTGGGCCCCCTGCTCCAACTAGTTCATGTGTTTCAGAAAACAGTATACAGGTTGACTATCCCTTATCTGAAGTACTTGGGACCAGAAGTGTTTCTAATTTTAGTTTTTTTTCCCAGATTTTGGAATATTTGTATATATATAGTGAGATATCTTGAGGCTAGGACCTAAGTGTGCACACAAAACTCTTTTGTTTCATGTACACCTTATGTACATATCCTGAAGGTAATTTTATACTTTTTTTTTTTTGGTGGTGGTACTGGGAATTGAACCCAGGATCTTCATACTGAGCTACATCCTCACTCTTTTTAACTATTTATTTATTTAGGTACCGGGAATTGAACTCAGGACCTCGTGCTTGCCAGGCAGGTGCTGTGCCACTTGAGCTATATCTCCAGCCCCTTAATTTTATTTTGAGACAAGGTCTTGCTAAATTGCCCGGGCTGGGGAACTCCCAGACTACTGGAATTACAGGAGTGCACCTGGCTTATTTTTTTAAAGTTATTACTATTTTTTTTTAGTATATGTTTGTGATATGTAAGAAACACATTTCATCATGCGGAATTGGTACATATACATACTTATACAATATTTTAAATAGTTTTGTGCATGGTGTGGAATTTTCTGCCTATGCATTATGTTGGCTCTTAAAAATTTTCAAATATTGGTGAATTTCAGATTTTGATTTTTTTGGTTAGGACTGCTCTGCTTGCACATTAAAAAGTGTCATCTTACCATTCTCTCTGTGCCTACCTAGTTCCCCCATTGGAGGCAGTTAATATCTGATTATTGTCTCTTTCAGACACAGTTTATGCATTTTTTTTTTTTTTTTTGTGGATACCGGGGGGTCGACCTCAGGACCTCGCGCGCCAACAGGCGCCCGTGACGCTGAGCGATATCACCGGCCCCTTTTCCATATGTGGGATCCGGGAGTCGAACTCGGGCCCTCGCGCTTGCAAGGCAGGCGCTTATGCCACTGAGCCATCTCACCGGCCCAGTTTATGCATTTTTAAGAAGTGTGTATATGTTTGTCCTTGTGTGTGTGTTGTGGGGGAGGGGCTTTTAAGCTTCAAATGTTAGCATGCTGAATCCTGAGCCCTTTTTATTTTTTATTTTATTTTATTTTATTTTATTATTATTTTTTTTTTGGTGGGTACCGGGGGGTCGACGTCAGGACCTCGCGCGCCAACAGGCACCCGTGCCGCTGAGCGATATCACCGGCCCCTTTTTCGTATGTGGGATCCGGGAGTCGAACTCGGGCCCTCGCGCTTGCCAGGCAGGCGCTTATGCCACTGAGCCATCTCACCAGCCCCCCTTTTTATTTTTGAGACAGGGTCTCACTGAGTCATTAAATTGCCCAGGCTGGCTTTGAACTTACATTCCTTCTGCCTCAGGCTCTGGAGTAGCTGGGAGTATAGGTGTGCATTACCACACGCAGCGTTTTTTTTTTTTTTTTTTTTTGGAGGGGCACATACCTACTTAGATAACTTAATTCTTATTTAATTTTTAAAAGTAGATAATACAAGATCATGGTTCAAAAATGAAATAATGCTGGGAGTGGAGGCAGACATCTGTAATCCCAGCACTCGGAGAGGCTGATACAGGAAGATCGCCACAAGTTTGAGAACAGTCTAGGCTATATAGTGAGATTAAGGTCAGCCTGAACTGCGTAGCAAGACCCTGTCTCAAAAAAAAAAAAAAAAAAAAAAAAAAAGACATGACTATTCTACATCCTTCAGAATACTTTATGCATATGGGAGCAAATAAGAAAGTACATATTCTTGTCTCAGAAGGTGGTTTAGAATAGTCTTTCAGAGCAGAGAGGTTGTGAGGTCAGTTTCCTGCATTCAGCTCCCTAAATTTATTTTGTAATATACTCAAAAAGATACTTAAGAGATATGTGTATGTCCCTGGGCGCTCCTTGCATTAAGATTTCTGCTCTGTCACATACCAAATGTGATCCAGAGCAAGTTCTTCAACCATTAGAGAACTTTGTGCTTTAGAATCTTTGTATGTAAAAATAAATAATATATTTTTGCTTAGAATAATACCATTCTTAAATATGTTTGCTAATGTTATTAATTTTTTTGTTAAGTATCATGACCTGACCCCCCCCCCCAAGTTTCAGCATCAGTACCAGTCAGTTGATTTGTATCTGTGAGGGATATGGATAAGTTCATGGGATTTCTCCCTTGCTTGGATTTTACCAAAGTAAATCTTAGAGGATTTGAGAAAACAAAGTTCAAGGTTGATAGCCATTATTTGTGCGTATTCTTCTTTAAGATGAATACATCTTTAAACTGGAATACTTTCTTTATGTAGTAAGTGTCTCACAGAAGGTGAAGATAGAGATGGCTCCTAAGAATATATTTTTCGCATAGCGCATCATAATTTGAAAATGCTTCTCACGCATTTCCATGAACTCCAATTTGATCCATTTAAAATTCATACGTAGCTATAAATAATACTTATTTTTGGGTGATAGTAGCCCATAAATTTTAAAAATTCTCCGCCTTGTCTTTTTAGTGTCCTATCATTAATAACAAAGTTTCTTAAAGCAATCAAGGGCCTAGGAGGACTAACTGGTCTATTTCAATTTTTCTAGCTTCACTTTTTTTGTTAACTTGTTTTTTTGCTTTAAATTTTTATTTGCATATTAAACTATGCATTCCAATAATTAAAATCACTTGAGCAACAACAAAAAAGACATTCTAGAAGCAGGGCATGGTGGCCCAGGCCTGTAATCCCAGCATTTAGGGATGCTGAGGCAGGAGGATTGCAAATGTGAGCCCAGCTTGGCCAAGTTAGGGACTTTCGGCAGGACACTTTCAGAATAAAAAGGCCTGAGCATGAAGGTCCCCCTCCCACAGCACTCATTATACTGCATTTTACAGCCTGCAGCACCAGCATGGGTTTTACTGTGGGTCTCACTGTCCTCCCACCCCAGCTTCTTCCTTCGCCAGCACACAAGCTCTTCTACCCTGCCAGCCAGCCAGCAGGTGGGAGAGGCAGGCTTGGCCTTCCTTGTTCTTGGTGCTTCAGGAAATCAAGGGATAGCACAGACTTTTTCTCCCCCACACCCAGCTGCCCCGTCATTTAAACTTGATCCAGCCTCTTTACATCTTACAAAGTTAAACAGCTAAAGAATTAAAGAAGGCAAAACTTGTGAAATGTACAGTGTATGCTGGCAGCACACACCTCCTTACAATTTGTATGCTTGTTTCTCCTGTTCAGTCATTTCTTTCTAAGGCAAAGGGTTTTTCTTTTCCTTTTCTACACTTTTCATTTCTAATTTACCTAATTTCTTGATCTCAGCCAAGTTGAGTTTGTCAGACACGGTTACTGAGGAAGCAGAGCAAGGCCCAAAAGCAAGTGGCATCCAGTCTGAGCAGTGGCTAGTGCTGACTATCTTCAGTTCTTTTTTATTAAAGACAGCACAACAAAAGCACCCTTTCCTTTTTGTACCTCAGATACCAGTTGCAAATTAATTTCTTTGAAGAAAATATAAAAACATGGAAAAAGAAGAATCACCTTAATACCAACTCCTGATGAGTGTGGTGACACACTTGTAATCCCAGGCTGAGGCAGGAGGATCACAAGTTGGAGTCCGGCCTAGGGAGGAAAGAAAAGTGGGGATGTAGCTCAGTGCAAAGGCCCTGGTTTCGATCTCTGATATGACAAAACAAAACCCTAGAAAACGAAACAAAAAATCCCATCTCCCAGCCTAATATTGTTTCTTAACAGCTCAAATCTTGACTTCTTGCCTTTTTCCTCCATATAGGGACACACATGTAGGCACTCATTTTCTTGATTTGTTTGCCTTTTATGGTGATGTTATGCACTGAGTTTTTAAAAATAAACTTAGTACTTGGCCATTTTAATCACATTATTAAATCATCGATGGGATCATTTATAATGAGAGCAATATATTTCTTTGACTACCTATGCCTTACTGTAATATATCTGTGTCCTATTCAAGGGCATTTAAAGCTAAACTGCCTCAGAGTAAACATCCTCCTGGACAGATCTTTCTGGAAATCCATTATTTCCTGGTGGTAAAACCTGAGCATTGGGCTTACTGCACTGTGGGGTATGTACTTCTTGCTTTCCATACACCATGCTAGGCTGCCTCCAGATCATGTGCCTCGCCCTGTGTCTGCCAACGTGGGGCACTGGAGACAGGCCCCAGCCTGTGAGACGTGTGTCCCCCCTTCCGGACGGGTGCACGTCACTTCCAGTGCCTGGAGACTTCTCCTCCTGCTTCCCTCTTCACTGTGGTCTCTGTTCTTCAACATCCCTCCCTTCCCACCTGCAGCTTCCCCAGGCTGGCTTCAGTCTGAGAGAGAGAGGAAGCTTTCTTAAATGCTCTCCTTCAGTCTTCGCTGCTGCTTAGTGCATTTTGCTGCATAGAATATCCTGGGGAATCAGTATGGCGCTCAAGTTCTGAAGTATACCCATTTCTTTTAGTTTCATTCAGATTTTTATGTTTGTGATTTGTAGTAACAATTTATTGTGATTATGTATTAACCTATATGTGAATCAGCCATAGGTCTTTTTTTTTTCTCCTAGACATCAATAAATGCACATAGAAAGATATAATGCTTTTCCTATGTTCATGTCTAAAAAGTGGTGGTGTCTAAACCTGGATTTACTTTTAAAGTATATGGACTGCCACAAAGTAGGAAAACAAGTGAATGACAAGATTGGATCTAATGATGATTAGGGTAATCAGTAACAGCATGAAAAGCTTATGAAGTTTTACTTATGGGGGCTTCAGGGGTGCAGCTTCCAAGAGGCCTTGGCTGACCTACCAGCCAGCAGGCGGGAAGCTGTGCATAATTCTAGGGAATTGTTTTTGTGCTTCCTGACATGGGCGGAGAGGTTGCTGTGTCCAAAAAGTCTTCAAAAGTTTAAGTTGACTGAGCACTAAGATGAAAACTTCTTTCTCTACTTTGGTTTAAACTACAGTTGAGTCCTGCTTTAATTGTATGTGACTGATTAGGTTTTTATCCTAACTTGTTTCCGACAGGGCATGGTGCTGATGTGAAATGTGTAGACTGGCATCCAACCAAAGGGTTAGTTGTTTCGGGAAGTAAAGATAGTCAACAGCCAATCAAGTTCTGGGATCCCAAGACTGGGCAGAGTCTTGCAACACTGTAAGTGATAGGAACCTCACCTTGGTCCCTGAACAAAAGGAACAAAAGTGGCCCATGTTCGTGAACTTGTAGCTTTTTCTCCTCTTCTGCATATTTCTGAGAAAGTAATTTAGGTAGCAGATGGATTTGGATCTATAAAATTCTTTTAATTAAATATGACTTATGTCTAAATTCCTAGTGAAGTAAAAGCTTGGTATTTGGTTTGGCTGCCACAGGGGATGGCAGGAGGAAGAGGTGGTGGTAGTACTGTCACCATTCTGTCCTACTGTCTCTCCTCATCAGAACACACCTTTTGGCATGGTGCAGAGTTCACGTCTGTGCCTCTCACCAGGCATAGTCCAGCCTTCTCCATCCTACTTCATCTATTTATAGAGAAGGCTTCCCTCTATTTTTGAGGTGGTTCTCAGTTTTTGTCTGACATGCTTACTTAAAATGCAGCTGCATGATAGTTTTTTTCTGAATTATTTGTGAACATCGACAGTTACATGAATACACAATTCTTTTGCCTAAGCTGTTGTATCCTGGCCCTGCTGATTGGGAGGGGAACCACTCACCATATGAATTGGCTGGAGCGATGCTGCCCTGGGCAGCTCCGTAGACACAGCCACACACAGTGCCTTGGGAATGGTGTCCCTTGGAGACTTGTTCTGCACAGGCCTTGGGATGTCATGTTGTCTTTAGTTCAAGTTCTTTGTCTTAGTAAAAGGAACATCATTGACATTTATTTATTTATACTGGATATTGAACCCAGGGAGTGTTGAGCTGCATTCCCAGGCACCGACCCCCCTTTTAAATTTTATTTGGGGACAGGATCTCACTAGGTTGCCCGGCCCAGCCTTGAACCTCCTGCCTCAGCCTCCCAGATAGCCGGGATTATAGGCATGTACCGCTGTGTCTGGAGCTTTTCAAAAGTTTAATGAGCTTTTATTGAATATTATTTCATGTCTTTCACGTGCTTCCCCTGCTCTTCAGATGAAACTTTTCTGTCCAATTGAAGCTCTGCTGCTACTTTAGCTGGATAGTGAGAGTGATGCTTAGGTAGTGGACATTATTCTGTTGGTCTGTTTTCTTCAAGTGTACTTTTAATTGTGGTCCCATAATGGTGCTTGCTTTATTATTTCTGGGCCACACTTCAACAAAATGGCCATTATATCGACAGATGCTTGTTTTGAATTCTGACAGTTTATTTTCTTGGTTCTTTGTTTCTAGTCATGCTCATAAAAATACAGTCATGGAAGTAAAATTAAACCTCAATGGCAATTGGTTACTCACAGCATCACGTGACCATCTGTGTAAGCTTTTTGACATCCGAAACCTGAAAGAAGAGCTTCAAGTGTTCCGAGGTCATAAGAAAGAAGCCACAGGTCAGTGGCTGTGATGTACTTCTTGTCCTGATGACTACTGACTATATACACCATTCTCAGACCGGAATAATTTTCTTTGCCTGTGTTATTGTTTCACAGCTGTGGCCTGGCATCCTGTTCACGAAGGACTGTTTGCCAGTGGAGGATCTGATGGTTCTTTATTATTCTGGCATGTTGGGTATGTAAAGAAGGCCGAAGTATAGCTCCGTGATAGAGTGCTTGCTTAGTATGTACAAGGTCCTGGGTTTGATCCCCAGCATGTCAGAAGTAACACACAAAATTATTTTTTCTGTGGCATAAAAGAAGCATTTTATTCTGCCTCAGAAATTTGGACAGGGCACAGCAGGGATGGCTTATCTCTGCTCTGTTGTGTTTGAGGCCTCCACTAGGAAAATTTCAGTGGAAATTTTGAAGGCTATGGTTTTCTGGCTCTGGTGTACAAGAGCACCTTCTCATGGCTTCTCCAAGTGTTATGTGCTTCTTCAAGCATGCTGACTGGTCCTTGTTGGGAACTTTCAGAGAAGGGTATACCAAGAGACTCAGGTAGGGAGCAATTTTTCTGACCTTGTCTCTCTTGAGTCATGCAGTGTGCCTTTGCCACATTCTGTTGATACAGGTAAGTCCAGCGAACAGTGTATTTCATGCAGCAAGCATCTGAATGTGTACAAATATGATACAAATTTCACATTTTTTCTGAGTTTTTAGTATTTCCTGTATCAGCATCTGCCTGCAAGTTTCATTTCTGTAAATTCAGCTTAGAATAGAAAATGTTGCACCTCCGATTTTGAATGTGGAAGGCATTAAGGGAGGGTAAATAGTTTTGTCTTAAGGCTAAAAGTCTTTTTTTTTTGTTTTGTTTTGTTTTTGTAACTTTTGAGAAAACAAACTTCTTTATGGTGTTGCAGGGTTGAGAAGGAAGTGGGGGGGATGGAGATGGCCCATGAAGGGATGATCTGGAGCCTGGCTTGGCATCCTCTTGGACATATTCTCTGCTCAGGCTCAAATGACCATACTAGGTAAGTTTTATAGTGCAAAACTGCAAGGAATTATTGTGCTCATGGAGTGGTGGGAAGTATTATATATATTTGTATTTATTGATTGATGTGTTGAATTGTATTTCATCTTGTTTTTAGAAACATTTTTGTAGTGGTTTACAAATATTTATGTTGCAAGAAGGATGCTGAATATTTAACATTACTTTATCTAATTTTTTTTGCCTTCTGATTTTAAAAAACAAAATCTTTGCACAGTTTACATTTTGAGAAGAAAGGCATTGTAAAAATTTGTTACATTGTAAATAGTACATTCACTGCCCAGAAAAACACTGAAACTATGTTTCCCCTCACCCATTACTTTTTATTTGGACAGCAAATTCTGGACTCGAAACCGACCAGGTGATAAAATGCGAGATCGATATAATCTAAACCTATTGCCTGGAATGTCTGAAGATGGAGTAGAATATGGTGAGGCTTGTACATTTGCCCTTCTGTGGACTGTTGATATTCTGTTATAAAAAGTGTTAGGTATTGGGAAGATTATATAAAACTAATTTAAGTTTTGTAATCTATTGATTTATAAATCACCCAAGATATGATACATTTTTATAAAGTGTTAATCTTATTGGCCATTACTTTGATAAAATCTGTATTAACAATGAGTATATTATTATTTGTAGATGATCTTGAACCTAATAGCCTGGCAGTAATTCCAGGAATGGGGATACCAGAACAACTAAAACTAGCTATGGAACAAGAGCAGATGGGTAAGAGAAGTCACATATATCCAATTTCATTTTTATAGAATTTTTGTAGGCCTGTTTCTTATTTTCATGATAAATTATGTTGAAATACCAGCATGATTTAGATTGAGAAATATTTATGAAAGTGCCTAATATTTAAAAATCTATTCTTCCGAAAAATTTCTTCCAACTTCTTTCACTGAAGGGGCTAACTACTACTCTTTATGGCTTCAGGGAAAGATGAATCAAATGAAATCGAAATGTCAATACCAGGTTTAGACTGGGGAATGGAGGAGGTGATGCAAAAAGATCAGAAAAAAGTACCTCAGAAAAAAGTCCCTTATGCTAAACCTATTCCTGCTCAGTTCCAGCAGGTGAGTAACTAATCCATGCACTGAAACCGGTTGATTCCTTGGGTTGATGTTCTCTCAGATCGCCTCGTCCATTGGAGATGCTTGTACACTGTGGTCTCTTCCGAAGCCTCTTCACGTTCATGTTTTTTGGCATAATTCCCATCTGTTGCCTCGTAGTTCTGTTGAGTTTGCCATGAATCTCTGTATCCTCTTCATAGCTCATCTACGTATTCTCCAAGTTGTGAGAGGAGAGAGAAGAAAGGCATGGAGCAGAGAATGTTGAATGTCTGCCTTCTGCTTTAATTGACCCCTCAACACAGTGTGCCTTTTGTAGAGGCTGACAAGGCCTGCCTGCCTCCTTCCTCCACCCTTTCCCTCTTCCCTTCCCTCCCCTCCCCCTCCACTGTCTTGCACTGAGCTACATCCCCAGCCCTTTTTTAGAAATGTTTATTTTCAGATAGGATTGAAAAATTGCCTGGGCTGCCTCAAACTCAGTCCTCCTGCCTCAGCCTCCCAAGTAGCTAGGATTAAAGGCACACACCATGATAGTGGCATCTTTTATTTTGAGATGGGGTCCTCACTGTGTTGCCCAAGCTGGTTTCAAGTCCCTGCCTCAGCTTCCTGAATGCTGAAACTGCAGGTGTTGTGCCACTCATGCCCAGCAAAGTGTTTTTTTTTTGAGACAGAGTCTTGCTATGTAGTTCAGGCTGGCCTTGAGCTCACTATGTAGCCTGGACTGACCTCAAATTTGTGGCAGTCCTCCTGCCTCAGCCTCCTGAGTGCTGGGATTACAGGTGTGCACCACCAGGCCTGGCTGTTGGATTCTTATAACATGCAATATCTTGTAGTTTTTATGGTGTAGAAATTTCTGCCCAGTAATGTACCTGCTTCACTCCATTCCCATGTCATTAAGAATTGCCATTAGGAGTTCAGCAAGTTGGACTGAGCAGATGACATTGTAGAATGGCTTTCTCCTATCATTATCATTTATACTTGGGGTATATTTTAATATTCTTTTCTTTTCTAAGGCTTGGATGCAAAACAAAGTTCCAATTCCTGCTCCAAATGAGGTACTCAATGACAGAAAAGAGGACATTAAATTGGAAGAGAAGAAAAAAACCCAAGCAGAAATTGAGCAAGAAATGGCCACGTTGCAGTACACAAACCCACAGCTTCTGGAGGTGTGTGGAGCTCGTGGGGGGGTGGTGGTGGAGTGGAAGGTGATCTCAGGAAGTAGTGATGACATTTTTATTGCACTCTTTGGGAAGAGGGATGGGGCTTTCAGGTGGGTCTGTCGAATATCTGAGAGTCCCATCCCTATGTTATAAGCTAGTTTCTAGGAGAATCCTACTTCTTAAACTTTTACAATCAGATCAGTGGGACAGTGTGTACATTTTCAGTAGAAAAGCCAAAGCCAATATAGTTTTAATTTTGATTCATTTATTTATCCATAGGTAGAAGAATTTTTCTGCTAGCTAATAGAGTAGGTGGCTTATTTCTGTTTTTCCCATCTATGACAGCTACCAAGAATGATAAAATACCGTAACAGTTGGGCTTTCCCCTCATAAGATGTAAACAATCCTTCCTGTCATTTTCTCTGTACCTGAAGGAAGCTGTCTGAAGGGAGTCTGCAGCACTTTGATGGTCAGGAGCACCCTTAGGACGTTCGCATGATGAGTGTGGATGGTAGTTAATTTTGAGCCATTGAGAGGTTGAGCAGTTAGTATGTTTATTTTGAGGCTTCCCTGATGAAATATGTGATAGCAATATCCTCGTCTTTGAGGGCTCCAGCTTGTTTATTCAGTGTGCTTTTCTTGTTTCATTGCAGCAACTTAAAATTGAAAGGCTTGCGCAGAAACAGGCCGAGCAGATTCAGCCTCCTTCCTCAGCTGGCACGCCTCTCCTTGGACCTCAGCCCTTTCCAGGACAAGGTCCAATGTCTCAGATTCCTCAAGGTTTTCAACAGCCCCATCCGTCTCAGCAGATGCCAATGAATATGGCTCAGATGGGGCCTCCTGGTCCACAAGGACAGTTCAGACCTCCTGGGCCTCAGGGACAAATGGGACCACAAGGTCCTCCACTGCATCAGGGAGGTGGGGGGCCACAAGGATTCATGGGACCACAAGGGCCACAGGGCCCACCCCAGGGGCTGCCGCGGCCTCAGGACATGCACGGACCCCAAGGAATGCAGAGGCATCCTGGACCTCACGGTCCTTTGGGACCTCAAGGGCCACCTGGACCACAAGGTAGTTCTGGTCCTCAAGGTCATATGGGTCCTCAGGGTCCACCTGGTCCACAGGGTCATCTAGGCCCCCAAGGCCCACCTGGTCCTCAGGGCCACTTGGGCCCACAGGGGCCTCCTGGAACTCAAGGTATGCAGGGACCACCTGGTCCCAGAGGAATGCAAGGACCTCCTCATCCTCATGGGATCCAAGGTGGGCCAGGCTCTCAAGGGATCCAAGGTCCTGTGTCTCAGGGACCTCTGATGGGATTGAATCCAAGAGGAATGCAGGGACCCCCAGGTCCCCGGGAGAATCAGGGTCCTGCTCCCCAAGGGATGATGATGGGCCACCCGCCTCAAGAAATGAGAGGACCTCACCCTCCAAGTGGACTGCTGGGACATGGCCCTCAGGAAATGCGAGGTCCTCAGGAGATGCGGGGCATGCAGGGACCTCCACCCCAAGGATCAATGCTGGGCCCTCCCCAGGAACTGCGAGGGCCTCCAGGCTCACAAGGTCAGCAGGGGCCGCCCCAGGGATCTTTGGGACCTCCACCCCAGGGTGGCATGCAAGGGCCCCCTGGACCTCAGGGACAGCAGAACCCGGCAAGAGGGCCGCATCCATCTCAAGGGCCAATACCATTCCAGCAGCAGAAAACACCTCTGCTAGGTGATGGGCCTCGGGCCCCCTTCAATCAGGTATTATTTATTTCCACATTGGGAAAATATGCTGTGTGCTGAAGTGGTGCTGAGAACTGTGAAAAGCATTTTTTGAGTGGTGATGGTGATGTAAGATAGCATCTTGGCTGAAGAAGGAATTAGTGAGACAAGAATTCGGCTCTGCCACCATTAACAGATATCAGTATTAATCTTTACTTAGAGGTTCTTCCAGAAAAGAATTGAATACAGTTCATGTTTGTCCCAGGGCTCCAAGAGAGCTGTGGCTCTGAGGAGGGGACATGATGTGTTGTGGGTGCTTCAGGCTGTTACTCTCCCATTTCTGGGCCCTTGACTTTGTAGCCCAGTGTCCTATGTCCCTGCCAGCAACCAACCTGCCTCTGACTTGGCTGTCAGCTTTACTTTTAAAGATGGTGTGACAGGATATTTAACTCAGAAGTTATACACTGTGTACCTCACGATCTTCATTTCAATGAATGCCTTTAGAGACTTCGTGATTCCAGTATTGAGCATTCCAAAATGGTGACCCTTTTGCAGGGTCAGACATTTCCTGGGTCCTGCTTTGGGGACTCTAGTTTTATTATTCCTGCACTGAACTTGAGAGATGGTGTGAGGAGTTTGCAGTGTTACAGGTTGAATTACAAAAGGACTTCATGAGCATGAAGGGATTTAACACTGTTTGGCTCTGTTCCACACTGCATTTCTGACGTTCTTATTCTGCAAGAGCGCTCTTGGGCTATGAACAACTGGGTTTTGTCCCTGAACTGAGTTGTGGCCCAAAAGTGAGTGAGAGAGCTAAGAGTAACTTCCCGTGTTGTCGCTGAAAGACACTCAGGTATCTGGGAGGAGGGCTGTTACAGGTCTGTATGTAGCGAATAGTCTGTTTTGACTGAGAATCTGTAATCTGAAGATAACCGTCAGAAGAAGTTTACTGAACTAAAAGAACTAGGTGAATAAGTAAATTGGGTAGTATTCTTCAGTAGATCTTTTAGAAATTACAAATGTCACAGCACGGAAAAATTCGATGGCGTTTCAGTTTCAGATTTTTATTGGGCTCTTTTCAGAATGTAGGATAAAATGAATAAAATCTAGAATTGCCATCCTAAATGGCCCTACAACATTAAGCATTATATGTTTTACTTATGTATGTGTAATATTTACTTGCTGCATTATTTTCTTGTCCTGATGGTGGTGAATAACAGTTTTCATTAGTAGGATAAAAAAATAATCAATTTAAGCTGTCACATTATGACTGAAATTGCGAACATGTCAGGTTCAAGAGGCCAGGCCTCAGTTTCTGTGACAATTCAGTAATATTCAGTAATATTTCTCATTGTCCATATGGTAGAAGATTTTATGCATGAAAAATGTAATGATTCTAAATTTTTAGTTGACCCAATAGAAACTGGTAGAATGAATCTGAAGATTAGACACTGTGTAGGGATTTCTAGTCTCAGGAGTCGCCTTTGCTTATATTTCTTAGATGCTGAAATATGACTTTCTTTTTTTTTTTTTTAATGTGGTTACTGGGAGTCGAACTCAGGACCTCGTGCTTGCCAACAGGCGCTTGTGCTGCTGAGCAGTATCACCGGCCCTTTTTTTTCCTTTGTGTGGGTTCTGGTAATAGAACTCAGGACCTCACGCTTGCCAGGCAGGCGCTTAGGCCGCTGAGCTATCTCACTGGCCCGACTTTATTCGTTTTGACCAGGCCAATTTATTTATTCATTTATTTTTAATTTAATTTTAAAATTTTTATGTTTATTAGTACATGTTTGTAGTACCTAGTGATTACCATTGTGGGGAGTTTGTATATGTGTATGACACATTTTAAATCTTTCCCAGACCAATTATTTAAACCAGCTGTTTGCATTGGTTTAATGTAGTGAAGTTGTTTTCAGGTGTTTGTAAGTAGCCATACAAAAGCTGTTCATAAGGGCTGAGCTGAGCTGAAAGGGGCAGGTAAGGAAATTACTGGCATTGGGCTGCCACAGCACGAGGAATACCTCCCATGAGGGCCACTCCTTTGTGTGGCTAGTTTGGGACCTGAAAGCAATTTTAGTATTGGTGTTTTTGAAACTGCTATTCTCATAGCAGGTCTAGTCACTATGGTAAATGTATTTTTCATAAAGAGGAATGATATATTTATTTATATATTTGGTTGTCAAGAGACCTGATCCAAAGTCATTAGGTAGTGTGGGAAGTTAGAATTTAGACCTAGCTAGATGAAAACACAGATGGGACCAGGGGAAGGCTGGAGTTGAGTGCTGTGTTCTGAGTGCTGAGATTATAAGGATCATAGCAGCAGGTCTGCATCAGACAGAAGCTGCAGGAACTGAGTCCAGCCTGGTGGGTGGGGTGACATAGTGGGCATGAGCAGCAGGTTGCTTAGGAAGGGGACCTTGGAGGACAGAGATCAGAGGGAAGTGAAGGGGAAGCCAGCAGCAGCTGCTTTCTTATCACGTGCACTCACAAGACAGGAAAGCCATTCCTAGTGTTTCTTTGAGAGGATCATCTACTTCCTGTCATGGGAGGAGTCATGGCTCTGGTTGCAGAGTTCACCTGTCCTGGCCAATTGCCAGGCCTTTACTGTTCTAGAAGTTCTTGCTTGGCATTATAAGAAAAGATCTATCTTTAAGTAAAACCTGTTAGCAGGTATAAAATATAAGGGCTTCCTTTTACCCTAGCAAGAGAAGTATCTCCTTTTCTCTTAGGGACAATTTTATTATAATGTCAATACTTAGTGCTGGAGGCTTTAGGACAATGTGATATTTTTATCTTGTCACATTATAATATAGTCATTATTCATGAAACACAAGCTGTTATTTCACGCCCCCTTTCTGAATACATCCTTTTCAGGAAGGACAGAGTGCAGGCCCCCCTCCCCTGATTCCAGGCCTAGGGCAGCAGGGAGCACAAGGTCGAATCCCCCCTCTAAACCCTGGACAAGGACCTGGCCCCAGCAAAGGTAAGTATCTGCTCTGCTGAATGACAGCGCAGATTGTGCCGCTGTTGTGTACATTTTACAGTCAGTAGATAGTTTTGCTGATACTGTCTGGGAAACTCCTGGGGAGATGAGGGCACAGTCATGCAGGTACTAGCTTTGTGCTGCGCTATTTTTGTAGATATGTTTAGCTCGGCTGGCCGGGGACATGAGGTCCTCCCCACCTGATGCTAGCACTGATGCCACCTGGACGGGCCTTGTCTATTGTGCGCCAGCTGCCTTATTCTTCCAGTTGGGAGCGGAGGTGGTACTGTGCTCAGGGGAGGCAGTTGAAACAGCGGGGCTGTTACTGCTTACATTTTTTGACAGGGTAATAGTTTTTCAACTATTTTTGTTTTTACTCCCTTGTCCCCCCAAATTGTGTTGTATCAAATTCTTCAGGGCCTTCCATTGTTCCCGCACCATTTGAAAAGGATGTACTGACATGTGGTGCCTCATATTGATACTATGTAAAGTGAAGAGATGCGAATTGTCGGCATTTAGTAGTGGAGGTATTTGGAAGTCAAAGAATTAATCCTAAGATTTGAAAGGGAGCCAGGCCGAGCACTGGAGACCGTGGTTGGGCAGAAGTGTTGAGCTCTGGGATGCTGTTTGCAGAGTTGGAGCAGGAATGTGAGAGCTGGCACGCTGCTGGACCAGGAATTAGAGAGGACGCTGAGAGTATGGATGAAGAGGAATTAGGAGACAGTGTTTCCGTCAACACACTGCTTCCTAGAGCGAAGTCACAAATCAGCTCATCCGGAATGGGAGATTGTATTTCACAGAACTGAACTTTCATTTTTGATTGGCTAAGCCCATAGCACTGTGTGGTACATGTTAGTCCCTTTCCTTACTTTGTCTGAAAAGAAAAGTCCTTGTCCATGCCTGTAATCCCAGCACTCAGGAGGCTGAGGCAGGAGGATTGTCATGAGTTCGAGGCCAACCTGCACTACATAGTGAGACCCTGCCTCAAAAAGAAACAAAAAAAGAAAAGTCCTTGTCAGCAGTTATAGCCCCGGGACTTTAGAAATTTAAAGCTCTCTTAGTTTATGTGAGATAATAGTAGGAAAGGGGCAAGGTCAAGGAAATAGAGAGCATTTCTTTCTGTCCCATTGCATGGAAGTGGTAGCAGAGGATACACAGAAAGAAGGGCGGTGGCCTTCAAGGATGTAAAGAGAGCACCAGGGACCTTCTCTGAGCTCTGGGGACCCTGAGGGAGAGAGAGTCTTTGACCCACAAAGTACCATCATCAACAAACTGAGAGCTGCCTCTCTTCCTCTCCCTACCCTGTGTCTGTCTCCACCTGTTACCCTCTCCTCCTTGCTTCCCCTTTTCTCTCTGCCCTTTTCTCTCTCTCTCTCTTCCTCCTCTCTTTCTCCTCCCAGGGACCACAGGGAGAAGGGAGAGCCGAGAAAGTGGCCTTGCCATCCCCTACTGGATTAATCGCCGCCGCCGCCCCATCACCGGTGGCCACATTGCTCCTAATTTGTAGTGGTGGGTTTCTTTTCTTGGAAGAGCAGGGTACTTTTAAACAGATAGAGGTAATGGGAGGAGTAATGTTCATGGGTAAGTCCAAATGGAGCATGTGCAGATTCCTCAGGTCCAAGGTCAGCTGTGTCTGGGGTTTCATTAGGCTCAGGCAGCATGAAGTCAGAATCCTTAGCTGCAGGGACACACGGAGAATCGAGTGATCTGCCTGCTAGGGGGAAATGGATCCAGTACAATATTTGTTTGCCAAGTGGGTGAGCAGAGAACAATGTAGAAGGGGCCTTTTTCACAGCGAGGGCAAGTGAGGAGGCAGGAGGGACAACAAATTCAAGAGAAGAGAGATTCTTTGTAATGGCATATTTCTGTACTAAGCTTTCTAAGCTTCTTTCCATATCAAATGGTGAGGAGGAGTTGAAATGGCCAAGAGACATGAACAGACATGAAAGGGAGGAGGGATGCTGGAAAGGTAAGAGTTACGGCTGACCATGCTATACGGAGGGCTTGTCAGACTGCCAGGAATACCAGTAAAAGGCATGAGCCAGACAAGTGGAAAGATTTCATTTTAAAAACTTAGTTGCTTTAGAAGCAAGAGTGTTCCTTGGCTACCTCCTTTTAAAAAATGTTTGAATTAAATTGTATGCTGGCAGAAGATAGGTATACATTTATAGTGCCATAGTAGCTAGCTCTGTAGCTGGGGAAAGCAGTCCCTTCACAGTTCAGAGTTGGATGGTGTTAACCAGCACAGATTTCATTGGCCTCTTCTTTTATTCAGTCCCCGTCTCCTTGTCTTTCACGGTTCTAGGGATGAAACACAGGCTAGGCAAGCTTTACCACTAAGCTGTAACCCTAGCCCAGGTACTTTGAGTGTATTACATATATTCAAATATTCTAAAAAACCTTTAGTGGAATTCCAAAGCAGCCTGCAAAGCAAGGTGATAATATGAGACTCCATTCCTATAAAGGAGCAGAAAAGGTGTCGTACAAACCTGGAAACTGAAGACCAGGCAGTTACTAGAGGGCCCCTGGTTCCTTCAGCCTTATAGAATAGTGTGTTATGATCCTTCATGGGAGTGGAGGGATGAAGTTAAGCAAGCCAGGGGTTAAAGGAGCAGCAGCACAGGTGGTGCAATGTAGACCTGCACCCTGTGTGGCAGTGCATTCCTGGTGTGCCACCTCCTATCCCACAGTAGTACTTTCCTGGTTGGGAAGCCCATGGTCCTCAGGATGTCACAAGAGAACAGCCACAGGGAAAGGAAGCCTCTTCTTACACCAGGAATCCAGTGCGGGTGTTTTCTAGAATATACGAGGAGGCAGACACTGCTAACTTTATTTGGCATCAGTAGTTTCTCTGGGGTCAAGCTACTTAGAGATTTACTGGGGGTCAGGTTAGTTAGTGAGTAAGGAAGCTGAAGCCCACACCCGGAGCCCTGGTCTTCCTGTGATGTGATGCTCCAGGACATCTGCTTTGTAAGTGTGCTGAGAACCCAGGAGGGAAAGCGTTCTAAGGAAGAGTGTGTTCTGAAACACACAGATGCAGCAGAGACCTGCACTTCCGCCTCTTGGAAGCCACAGTAATGGTCAGCTTTGTTTCCTTTAGGTGACTCCCGAGGCCCTCCCAACCATCACCTGGGCCCAATGTCAGAGAGGCGACATGAGCAGAGCGGCGGCCCTGAGCATGGGCCTGAGAGGGGCCCTTTCCGTGGTGGCCAGGACTGCAGGGGTCCCCCTGACAGGCGGGGCCCTCATCCAGACTTTCCTGATGACTTCAACAGACCAGAGGACTTCCACCCCGACAAGCGCTTTGGCCACCGGTTACGTGAATTTGAAGGACGAGGAGGACCTTTGCCACAGGAAGAGAAGTGGAGGCGAGGGGGCCCCGGACCTCCATTTCCTCCTGACCACAGGGAATTCAGTGAGGGGGATGGCCGGGGTGCAGCCCGAGGCCCTCCAGGGGCATGGGAGGGCCGCAGACCTGGAGATGAACGATTTCCCCGGGATCCTGAGGACCCACGTTTCCGAGGGCGCAGAGAGGAAAGGTGGGATATGCACTGTGTGGCTCCATTGTGACTTCCCTGGGGCTTTTTGTTTGTGCTCTTCTTAAAGGCATCTTTCCTATTTTGCTGGTGGGGGTGAGGGGGAGTCCTATGTTGATTACTGGTCCTATCCTCTGTAGGTTGTATATTTAGTCTTTAAACAGTTATACTTCATGTGTTTTTTGTTTTGTTTTTGGTACCGGGAATTGAACTCAGAACCTTGTGCTTGCCAGGCAGGCACTTGTGCCGCTGAGCTGTATCCCCGGCCTTGTATGTGTTTTTTTTTTAATTTTTTGCAATTTAGAAATCTTTTTTGTTTGTTTTTTGGTTCTTTTAAAGAGGTGATGAGGATGTCTTGGATGTGATTAGAAATTTCCAGGTTCACCTTGATTAAATGATGAAATATGAGCAAGGTATCTAAATTAGAAATAAAAGGGTTGTAAAACAGATATAATTTGTGTGTAATTACCTAAGAAGTTAATAAAATCAGATTGAACTGGAAATCTTGTTAAATTTAGATCAAGCTTAAACTTTTACTTTGTTTGGGAGCATAAAAAGAATAGAAGATACATGGAGAAAAAATAGGAATTGGTGTAATTTTTTGTTTTGTTTTGAGATAGGGTCTCATTATATGGTTCAGGCTGGCTGTGACTCACTATGTAGCCTAGACTGGCCCTGAACTTGCAGGATCCTCCTGTCTCAGCCTCCCGAGTGCTGGGATTGCAGGTATGCAGCACCACACTTGTAATCTTGAGTGAGACTTAGTAATTAACAATGATGATAACTTAATCTGTGCCAGATGCTGACACATCATTTGTTTGGTATAAGAAATCTGTGAGCTAGATGTTAACTGTCAGTGTCCTCTGGACAGAGATCAGACACTCAGCTGCGTCTTGACTTTCCGAGTCTTGCTATTAGTCTCGAGAGTGAGGCTTTAGGCCCTGAGTCCAGCACTCCTAATGGACTGCCCCTCAGGCATTTGTTCCCTTGTCTTCTTATCACATTTCTCACTATCATTGCTAGTAGGTAGTACAGTATAGGGGTACAGGGTTGGCTGTCCACACCCTTGAGGGATATATTAGAAAAGAATGACTGATATGGTGGCCAAGGGGTGTGAAATAGCAAGAGCTAAGAGAATTGGCTATTGGGGGATATATCAGTCAGCTTTCTTGTTGCTGGGATGAAATGTGTGACCTCTACAGTTTAAGGGAGGAGAGGTTTATTGTGGTTCATGGTTTCTGAGGTTTAGTCCCTGGTTTCCTGGTTCCAGAGCAGAAGCATCATGGTAGAAGGGGATGGTGAAGGAAAGCTGCTCAGCTCATGGTAGCCAGGAAATAGAGCAGGTTGGAAAGAGCCTGTGATGTGAGGAAGGGGCCAAGGACAAGATCTAGTCCCCAAGGCCACATCCCCATGACCCACTTCCTTCAACTAGGCCCACACCTCCTAATAGCCCATTCAGGTATGAACTCATTAGTTGGTATAGCCCACTTAATGAGGTTAGTGCTGTCACAGTCCAGTCATACCTCCAGCGGGTCTCTTAATCCAGTCTAGTTGGTAGGCAAGATCAATTGGCATGGGAGATTTAAAAAGACTCAAGGGTTCCCTGTTTTCTTAAGGGCTGGTCCTAATGATATCCAAACATTGTCTTTGAAACAGCACAAGAGCCTGGCATCTGCATACCTTCCATGGATATCTTGAATCTTTGCATCTTGTGCAGAATTTCACATTTTGTTGTGTCTCAGTTTATCAGTGACATACCACAGCCTGAACTTGTGCTGTCACCACCACCCTGTTCTTGAGTGGTGCCGTGCACACGCCTGCTTCCCAGTCTTTGTGCTTACTCTTCCCCGGCCAGGAATATTCCCAGCTTGCTGTGGCTCACTCTGGTCAGAGCTTCCCTCTTGCCTGGAAGTGTGTATCTTCATAGCACTGAGCCTTGCTTGACATTAAGTAATGCGTGGTTGACCACTGGTATTTGAGGGGCACTGGATTCAGGATCTCTACACATACCAAAACCCATATATGCCCAAGTCCCTTATGAAAACCTATGACTTTCTGCCATCAACTTCAGGCTGTGTTTATTTCTTTATTGCCTGTTTCAATGGGGGGCATGCCAACTCGTTTTCTTCTCAGATCTAGAGCAGTAGTGGCAATACTCTAGATAGTAAGTGTTCAGTATAGGACCTGTTGAATGGGGGAGGAATTGGAGAGGGATCAGTCTCTTGGAAGGTGTATTATTAGTCTGCTTGGGCTACTATAACAAAATACCACAGATGGAGGTTGGAGGTCCTAGACTGAGGTCCAGCAGGGTTGGCTTCTGGTGAGGACCCTCTCCCTGGTTTGCAGCCTTCTGTCTGTGCCCTCACACTGTGAGGTGGGAGAGTGCTTTCTTGTGCCTCTTACAAGGGTCCTAATCCCATCATCAGAGCCTTCTCTCTCACAGCTTCATACAGCCCTAATTGCCTCCAAGGCTCCATCTCCAAATAACATCATGAAGGATGGGGGGCACAAACAGTTCATAACAAGGTATTTTCTAATGAGGGAAATTAGATTCTCTGCATCCCTTTGCACCTAGGGCAATGATACAGTGATGCTGTGAAGAGGAGTCCTGTTGTCTTTCAGGGAAACAGTGCTTCCTTCTGAGTTCATCCTGGCCCACCTACCTCCTCCTCTTGGCCAGTTCCACCCTGGCCTTGGCTCATTAGTTCAGCTAGTGACCTGAGTATACCCACCTTGTTCACAGGAAGCATGATTCAATCAAGTCACCTCAGGACCAAGAAGATTATTAAAAATAGACCTAACACTGGGCACAGAGGCTCATGCCTGTAATGCCAGCCACTCAGGAGGCTGAAGCACAAGGATCTCAAGTTTGAGGCCAAGCTAGGCAACTTAGAGAGATCTTGTCTTAAAATTTAAAAAGAGGCTGGGAATGTAGCACAGTGATAGAACATTTGCCTAGAATGTACAAGGCCCCAGGATTTCTTTCACAGAAGAGTGCCCCATGACAACTGTGGGAGGAATGGTGGAATTAGACCACCTCAGTGAGCGGTTAGTGTCACGGCTGATGTAGGCCAGCATCAGCAATGTGTGTTGAGACCTTTGAGGAAGGGACTGTGGAGAGACAGGGTCGCACAGATTGCTTCTCAGCTGCAAAGGAGGAAATGTACCTTTGCATCATCGATAAGGAGACAAACTGGCATCCTGAGAAGGACTAGGCAGTTCTTGCCAAAAATGTTTACCCTGGAAACAATCAGATACGTTTGAACTGTGGGACAGCCTATAAAACATCTACATATTCCCTTCATAATGTCCAGATCATAGAAAACAAAATACTGTGCAGGAGAAGGGGGACTATTCTTGATTAAAGGAGACTGAAGAGACACACCTGCTTGATAAAAATGTGTAGTCATGAATTCAACTGAAAAACAACTGCCAGGCATGGTGGCGCATGCCTGTGATCCCAGCACTTGGAAGGCTGAGGCAGGAGGATCACCATGAGTTTGAATCCAGCCTGGACTACATAGCAAGGCCCTGTCTCAACCCCCCCCCCCAAAAAAAAAACCAACCAAAAAACCAACCCATTCTCGGGGATGTTTGGGGGACAGTTGGGGGTATTCAACATTATTTGTCACTGAGAATGATATCATGGTTATGTAGGAGAAAGTCTGTGCTCTTAGAAGGAACATACTGAAGCATTCAGTGGTGAGGCATCGTGTTTGTGATCTTTAGATAGTTTAGAAAATGATTTTTAAGTAGACGGATACAGAAAAGATATAAAGTGCATGTGGGGAATGGAAGGGGAGAGTCTGTGGGTGTTCAGGGTGCTGTTCTTCCAGCGTTACTGCAGGTGCGAAAACTTCACAGTAAAAGGTTGGAGTGAAAGGTATGGAAGCTCAGGGAGGGGCCTGGCCAAAAGAGGCCACACATGAGGGCAGTCTGTGGTGGCCTCTTCTGTGTGCGTTCATACTCTCTGCTGGTTGCAGGTCACCTTCTCTGCTTCCCCACAGGCATCCTTGGTGCCTCCCCGCTTCAGCAGTACTCCCAGCCAACTTAGCCTTCCTGTTCCCAAATATCTGAAGGGATGTGGTCTCCAGCCAGGACACCAGGTTGCCAGTCTGCCAGCGAGTGGGCTGCTGCAGGCCAGGTGACCTGCATGCCGGGGCCAAGGAGAAGGGGGAGGGGGTGTGCTCCATGGCTGCCTTAGGCCTACCCTATGAGGAGGCTGTGGACAGGGCAGGACGGCTGCGGAGCACATACCCTAAAATAAGGCCAGTGCATGATCTGTACCTCCTTTTTCCTGACCATATAAGCAATAAAGGTCATCATAAAAATGTAGATGGTAATGAAAGTACTGGAAAGCAATGATAAAGAGCCTGCGTTGAATAGCAAGCCTAAGTTCAAAGCCCAACCTGCCCTTCCTGCATGTCCCTAAAAAGTGAATTCAGCTCTTCAGGCCTCATTGGAATGGAGTTAGTGATAGTACCAGCTTCAGATGGTAGTGGTAAGGAGGAAATGAAACAAAAATAATATATGGAGAACATGATATTAAGCACTTGAAAAGTGTTCGCTGCTATTATTCCTAAAAGCTGAAAAGCAACTTAAAGTAACTTCACTTTCCTGTATGTTTCCTTCCTGTCTGTTCTGGCCTCTGATATTAAGACTGTGAAATGGATACTTTGAAAAATACATACCTTTATAGTTTGCTTTACTCACCAGGGACATTGTATCATAGCTTCTCCTGTCATGTGTTCTTGACACTGAGAGATGCAGGTATCCTAGGAAGTGGACATTGATTTTTTTTTTTCTCTTATAGCTTCCGAAGAGGAGCCCCCCCAAGGCACGAGGGCCGTGCTCCCCCCAGAGGAAGGGATGGCTTTCCTGGGCCTGAAGACTTTGGCCCAGAGGAGAGTTTTGATGCTTCTGATGAAGCAGCCCGAGGTCGAGATCTCAGAGGTCGAGGTCGTGGCACTCCAAGAGGTGAGCAGTGCCGAGGATGCCCGGTCTGGAGGGGTGGGTGGCTGTGAGCACAGCCAAGCAGTCTGTGAGTCAGTGTTGTTCGCTCTGCTGTGTAGGAGGAAGGAAGGGTTTACTTCCCACTCCTGATGAGTTCCCTCGCTTCGAAGGAGGGCGGAAGCCAGACTCGTGGGATGGAAACCGAGAGCCAGGTAAGGAAGGAGCAGCACTTGTGTGGGGAAGGTGACAGCAGACCTGCATTCACCAGGTGGAGCCCCAGGAGCTTGTAGGCCCTGTCTTTCACAAACTTGTATTTCCACAGAGGCTGGGTTGTCTTTCGGTCCTTTTGCCACAGTGCCTGATCCCAGTTGATGAAATACAGAATCTTTTTTCTCTTAAGCCAGACAGGAAAAGGATTTCTTCTAAGTAAGATAATATCACTCTTTTCACTGAATTGTCTTGTTTTTAGAAAAATTAATTAAAATTATTTGTCGAAATTGCTAATACCATAAATATTAGTAGATGTAAATTTCATCAATGGACTCTCTTTGGGGTCCTCAATAATTTTTAAGACTTTAAGGATGTCTGAGAACTAGTTCTCTGGGCTAAACCTGCCTCCTCTTACTCTAGGAGGTACATTCATCTCTAGTCTTGGCCTTTCTGTAGCCTCTGCGGTATGACTTATATATACCTGGCCTGTTGAGCAGATGTTTTCTGCTTGAATGAATGGTGGTTCTCAGATTGCTCCATCTTCTTGTGGCATCATTTCCATCTGCTTTCGGTTGCATTGTACTTTGCTGTACTGACATTATCAGATGCTTAGCCTCGTGGATCTCGGTTCTTATTTCAGGGCCAGGTCATGAACATTTCCGAGATGCTCCTCGCCCCGATCATCCCCCTCACGATGGTCATTCCCCAGCCAGCAGAGAGCGCTCTTCTTCCCTCCAGGGCATGGACATGGCATCTCTGCCACCCCGAAAGCGCCCCTGGCATGATGGGCCAGGCACTTCTGAGCACAGGGAGATGGAGGCCCCTGGGGGCCCTTCCGAGGAGCGAGGAGGCAAAGGTATGAGCAGGCCAGTGGGCTCCCGAGGAGCAGGAGCTGTGGGAAGCCTCGCCAGTATCTGTTGCATGTTCCACCCTCCAGGACGTGGGCTGTGCAGAGCCACATGCTCCTGAGTGTGTGTGAATGCGTTTTGTTTGGGTCTACACCCCAGATGGACAGAGCTAGCACCCAGTGACTGCAAGCTCAGCCCCAGTTTCTAGCTGCTTCAGGAGTCTCAGGGTTCCCACTCCAGCTTTTTGCAAAGGGGCTGCAGCCTCTGCCAGGCTTGCTCTCCAGAGATTCCTGATCTGATTGGCAGTCGTGTCCTCCACTAATGGCCACTCAGAGCCCTTGAGGGTGTCCTCAGTGGAGGAGAAGCATTGTCCTCACCCAGTGTTGCTTTTTTCATCCTGGGCTGAAGGTACATTGCTTTGCCCAAAGTCACAAGCCTTTGGGGAACATGATATGCCAGGGGTGTTTCCTGGGGAGACAGTAGATTATCTCTACAACTTGAAACTCTCAATCTTTATTAAAGGTGGCACTGACTTCCAAAGGTGTGGCAGCCACTGAATGTAGACTTTTAAGTCTGGCCTTATGTTGGCTGGGTAGGCATGTGGTAGGCTTAGGACTCCTGGAAAGGCATCTGCTGTGTGTCTCAACTTGCATTCTGCTCCCGTGTTCACTCCCCCTGTGTTTGCAGTCCCTCCCTTTCCCACTGCTACCTTTTGGTTCTTCTCAAGAACTTCAGGAACTACTCGTGAATCCCCAGTAGATCTTCCCCTCCTAAGCATACCTATCGGTATGCTGTGATCCTGGGTGACTTCATGGGCATTTGGGACACTATTGTGGTCCCCTGGTCACAGATATGTGGGCCGTGTGAACTGACATGCTAGTGTGGACCTGACTGCCCAGGCACCCTCAGGCCAGCCCAAGCTGCTTTGTAAGAAAAGAAGCCAAGGTGTTTGGCCCGTTTCCCAGCCTTCTCTTACCTAGATCCAATTTCCACTCAAAAAATCTAAGACAAAATAAAGGTGGCATATTGTCCTGAGAGTACATTATGGGAGATATGGCCATTCTGTCATTTCATGAGAAAAAGTTTTTAAAAGGTAGAATTTTAATAATAAACATTTGCCCAATTCTGAAACAAGCCATGCCTGGGAGAAGTAATTCTGAAAGCCAGGTTTTGTTTTTGTGCTTTTGTTTTTCAAGAACTATTTCACTGGGGCCGGTAAGATGGCTCAGCGGCATAAGTGCCTGCCTGGCAAGCGCGAGGGCCCGAGTTTGACTCTTGGAACCCACATACGAAAAAAGGGCCGGTGATATCACTCAGTGGCACGGGCGCCTGCTGGTGTGCGAGGTCCTGAGGTCAACCCCCGGTACCCACAAAAAAAAAAAAGAACTATTTCACTAAACTATGTAAAAGGAAGCCAAAGTGCACACTGTAGAATAATCACAGTAAACATCGATGCTAGCTAGAGCACTTGTCCTTCACATCAGCAGTAGTTTGTATGTCCCAGTTGCCTTCAGGTCAGTACTTCTGAAACATTCCCTCAACCTCCCCTGGTGGCATAGGGGAATAAAAGGATACTTTACATAATGCGGAGTGTGGCCAGCGTGGCTGTTTCCCCCAGAGTGCTCTGTGCTTCTCTCTTCGCTTTCTGTTGTCTGTCACACAGGCCTAGAGAATTGGTCTAGTTAATGCTCAGGACTGCAGGCCAGGATGGCAATGAGATGATGTGAGCAAGGAACAGAGGCATACCTGGTAGTGCTTGGAATGCCATTGCTGATCTCCTTAGGATCTCCCAAAAGTGATCCACTTCACCAAGTTTAGACCAGGAAGTTTTGACAATCTGATACAAGTCTGTTGTGAAATCTGTTTTATTTCAGGCCGAGGGGGCCCAGGACCATCCCAGAGAGTGCCAAAATCTGGGCGTTCCAGCTCCTTGGATGGAGAACACCATGATGGTTACCACAGAGATGAACCTTTTGGGGGCCCTCCAGGCAGTGGCACCACTTCTCGAGGGGGCCGGAGTGGCAGTAACTGGGGTAGAGGGAGTAACATGAACTCTGGTCCGCCAAGGCGAGGCACTTCAAGGGGTGGTGGACGGGGTCGGTAGAAGTGGGGCTGAGTACCTTTTAGCCTCTCTGGACAGTATTTAAGAACTTCCTGTTGGACTTTCCAAGCAAACACAAGGAAGTGTGCACCACTGTAGCTCTAAACTCTGGGGCAGCTGTGTCCCCAGAGCCCCTGAGGATGTCTTCGAGAAGAAGAGACTGCCACCGGCTACCCTGAGTAGCTGACCTCCTTTTGTCCTGTCCACCCTCCTTGCGCGACTCCCATGTTGTTTTGTGAAGATACAAGCTGGAATCTTTTTTTTTTAAGTGTCACGAGACATGGAGCACCTCAAGTTCATGTCCAATTGGAAATTTGTTTCTATATGTACAGTTTGTCAGAGAAAAAACATTGTTTTTGTATGAATACAGAATGTGATTTACGCAAGAATTAACAGAAACCATCTAGTTCTGAAGTGCTTGCCTTAGGAAAACTCTTGGTTGCCATTGCATCCGATCTGCTGAAGGCGTGTGCAAGTGTTGCTGATTCTCATGAGAAATCCCAGTGGGAACTGCTAAATCACGTCTGCTGTTACTCAAAAACCGTTTCAACAAGATTTCCCTAGCCATTCAGGCACACTTTGTTACAGAGTGAGGAATACTTCAGAACTATTGTAATGGAGTTTAAAATAGTCTCAAAGCTTCAGACACACTCTGACAGTCAGCAAAATTATGCTCTGGAAAGAAACAAATCTTTCTGGTTGTCCAACTAGGGACTCTCTTAGGGACATCTCCTAGTAATCACACTTTGGATACGAATCGTCTTATCTTGGTAAGGAGAGGAAGTTGACATAAGCCTGAACTACACGAACGCTTTTGATAATTAAATCATTTCACACACCAGGTTAAAAAGGAATGGACCAAAACATCTCAATTTTGCAAGACATAATCTCTCCCTCTTTCATACTAGCTTTGTGGAAATACCAGTGTTTAAAAGGGGATAGTTCTAACTTAGTAAGCCAGAAAGTTCTTTTTCATGGCAAATTCCTTAAGTAAATGTAACATTTGGTTCAGTTTGGATTGACAAAGTTAAAAACTGTTTGAGATAACCCTTTCTATGCTGACCCTTATTTTGTTTTTATAAGAAAGCTTTTATTATTAAAAGGGCAGTGCTGAGGCCACCAAGCATTTCATTACAACACCAGCTTCAGTTTGGCACTGAAGCAGGTTTATTTGGCAAGTTCAGTGGTGCTGAAGTCTCAGTGGTTGCTTAGAAAAGGGATATTGGCATAGCTGGCTAGCGTATGGAAACTTCTTAACTGATATTACTGGGGGAAAAATGATAAAAGCAAAGTTATTTTTGTGGAGTGAGAAACTGTCAACAACCCACACTGGTTTTGTTAGAACCTAAAGATTCCAATTAAAGAAGTTACATTTTACTTTGAAATTTAAAAGCCATCTACTAGCACCCTATCATAAACCCTGTTAGGATCAAGATTGCTTTAGATTTGTGGATATTCTTTCCTTGTCCTCCATTAGTATAAGAGAAATTACAGTCAAATTCCAAGAAGCTAAAAAGGGAGCTAGAGAGGAAACCCTTATAGAAATATTAATTACTTTCATTCATGTGAAATACTTTTTATTAACATTTTAGACTTTTAAAAATACAGTACCTCAAAAAGCAGATAATTAGATCACATTTTGAGAATTCATTTACAGAAAATAGAAATCTCTCTGTATATGTTAAATATTTTGTGTATATATATATGGCATTTAAAAACATCACTAACAAAATACAAGATAATGTGCTTTGAATTTTATAAAAACTAATTTTTTTACAACCTATAAAAACTAGATTTTCAAACAATGAATTGAGAAAATTCTGGAAGCTGAATTTTTGAAATCTTGAGTTGAGAAACAATAGCCTCAACATAAAAATGCGTTGAACATTTAAAAATCTGTAGCCATTTAAATTCTGGAGAAATTTAGAACTACAGCAGAAATTCGACGAGGGGACTAGAATGAGCAGCCCATAAATGACACGTTCATCCCCCCCTGAGAACCTGGCATTCACCCTCCTGAGGTGGGTGACCCACGCAGTGATGGAGCCCGCAAGCCTGGTGTGGGTGCTGAGCACGTCAGCGTCACAGCCACGTCCTGGGGCAGGGCTTCAGGCACTGAGCGGGACTCGGGAACACGCCTGCACTCGGGCTCAGGAAGACGCAATACTCTTTTGCTTGCCTGTTAAGGCAACACGAATTCCGCTGGGGAAAACAATTACATCCCAGTGCGCAAGCCAATGCCAACGTGGTTCTCAGCCTTGGCTGAGCGTGGAATCTTGAGGAGCTTTAAAAACAGAACGAGGGCCGGTGAGACGGCTCAGCGGCTTAAGCGCCTGCCTTGCAAGCGCGAAGGCCCGAGTTCGACTCCCGGAACCCACATACGAAAAAGGGGCCGGTGATATCGCTCAGTGGCACGGGCGCCTGCTGGCGCGCGAGGTCCTGAGGTCGTCCCCCCGGTACCCACAAAAAAAAAAAAACAAAAAAAAAACAGAACGAGTCTGGCCCCACCCCCAGAAGTCCCGAATGAAACGGCGTGAGGTGTGGCTCTTCAAGTAATTCTGTTCTCAAGTATGAGAACCACTGGCACAGAATCTTATTCTAAATACACTTTACTTTCTATTACTAGCTACTGACGAGACATGGAGTTTTTCTGGACCCATCAGAAATACTGCACTCATATCTTCCGGCAATAAATTCAGGTTGCTAAGTACTGAGCCAAAAATGAAGGAAATACAGCAATTATATATGAAAATATACACATTAGAATCGGACTAGGCGCATAAAAGCAGGTTTTAGTATTAAGAATGATGAGAACGTGCAGAAATTCATCGTTTCCATAAAATACGGTAATTCTGGACGTAGTTATCCCTACCCTAGTTCTGCAGCGTCCTCTCCAAGCATTTACATGCATCTTACTGGACCACATGCTTCCTGAGACAGAATATTTCTCTTTTGGTCCATTACTTTGTCTAATACAGAACTAATTTTCCATATAAGGCACCATATTTCTCTAACTGAAAAAAAAAAAACAAACCCGAGGTAAACCGTCTGTTTTTAAAATCCAGTAGCTAAATTAGTGTTTAATTTGACTTCCTTCTAGGTTTATATTGAAGAGTAACAGGAAATAATTACCAAGTCTTAATAGCCAAACCCAAAATGCTATTATAGCTTAGCTACATCTACCACTGAATTTTTAAAAAATAACAAAAAGCCTGAGAAAAATCACAAAAGCAGCTAATTCAAAGACGAGCCATTCTTTTTTACTCAGCTCAATCTAAAGCCACAGTTAGTGCTTCAGCGATCTCTAATACCGGTTTGTGAGACGGTATCACCAACGCAGCCGCCACATTTGGTCCGTTCTCAGTACGTGCTTCCCGGGTCCAGCACGCAACGCTGAAATGGAGGAGCTTCCGAAGTGCTGGCGTCGCATTCGTAACAGCTACTCAAAACTCGGACTCGCGGGGGCAGTCCGGGGGTGTCGCCGGGTCCCAGGCCAGCTTCGCGTCCTCCCCGAGGGCGCCGACTCCCGCGGCTCACACCGGGAGCGCGTCGGCGAGGCCGGCGGCGCGGCGCACGCGGCCGAGTGCGAGGCGCAGGGCGGTGGCGCCGCCCCAAGGCAGCAGGCCCACGAGCAAAGCGAGCAGCGCGGCCCCCTGCGCGCAGGCGCCCAGCACGGTGAGGGCCGTACTGCGCAGGGCCAGCGCCGCACACAGCGTGGCGCCCAGCGCGGCCAGGTAGAAGAGCGCGGGTCGCGACGGCGTCTCCTCGCAGCGCAGCAGGCGTCCGCACGCCGCGCCGCCCCTCAGCAGCGCGCCGCCCGCCAGAGCCAGCGCCGAGCCCAGCGACCAGAGCAGCGCAAACTTGCGAGCGCGCAGCAGCACCACAGGCGCGTAGAGCGCGGCCAGGCCGAAGCAGAGCGCGGCTAGCAGCAGACACCCGCCGCCAGCCGCCAGCCGCTGCCCGCGCGTTACGTTCGGTACACAGGCCGGGCCAGTAGCTGCCGGCTCTGCGGGGCTCCGCGCCCAGGTCCACGGCCGGCCTGCGCGGCCCAGCCACGCCCCCGCCGGTCCGCTTCTTCCCGCGGGCTCCTCTGCTGTCTCCGCCGCCAGTAGCGGCTCCGCGTCCACCGGCCTGCCCGCTTTGCCCTGCGCCAGGTAGTCCTGTAGCTGGCGATGGAGGTCCGCCATTTTGGACAGGGCGGTGGCGGAGGGCTGGACTTAACCAGCACTTCCGGTTTCCTCGGCCGTGGGCGGAAGTGCTCCGACTCTAGGGTGACGGTTGGTCTTCCGAAGCGGAAGGGGTGGGGCCTGCGGCCTCCCTTGTCATTCGTGCTTTTCTGCGGAGTGAGAGGTGTAGTCATCCTGAACCTTTTATTTTTTCGGGTTTTAGCCACAGGATAAATGGACGCTTTAGAAGTTTGGGGTGGTTGTGGCTCTAAAAGGGCCCACAAAGGATGGAAGCGTGTGTCCTGACTGACTACCACAGCTCTGATAGTTTTGTAAGATGGAGGAATCTGGGTAAAGGTCTGTGGCATATTTTTTTTTTTTTTTATAACGGCGCGCATATGTACACTTACAAATTAATTTTTTAAAAACGTTCAGAGTTTAGGTAATTTTTTTCGGGAGGCCACAGAAAGGAAAGGTTAACCCCCGCTCCGGCCAAGCTGCTTTTCTTTTTCGGCAAGAGGCAGTGTCTTTGACTCCTTCGCGCCTGACGTGTTTGTCCCCCGTGCCCTTGACGCGTGTGACTGTCAGGGCATCGGGAGAGCCCGCCAGCAATCCAGTCAGTTCCAATCTGTTCACACTCCCGTGTGCCCTGTTTTTTGTCACAGCTTTCTAGGGGGTTACTCCGGCCACATCCTTCCAGGCTTCCCAGGTTTCCTTCCTTTCCGTTCCTCCTGCGAATACCTTTCAGCTCAGGTTCACTTTCTCTGTGTTTCACTTTTTGCAATTTGTGAGCCACTTCTTGAGAACAGGGTCGTTTTTTCATTGCTCTCTGCCAAGGACCTGACTACAAGGATACAGCAACAAATCAGGTGGTATGGGCATGGCTATCAATTTCAATGCAGTAAATATGCATGAAAGGCTTTATTTGTAGGTGCTTCCTGAAACCATTGAAAACCCCAACCTGATTTGCTAGGTGTTATAAATGGCTGTTGTGAATTTAAGGTGTGAGGTCCTTGTGTAAAAGTGCAGTACAGGCTAGGCATGGTGGTGCATGCCTGTAATTCCAACACTTGGGAGGCTGAGGCAGGAGGATCCCCACGAGTTAGAGGCCAGCCTGAGCTATATAGTGAGACCCTGTCTCAAAACAAACAAAAAAGTGCAATACAGGTAAGTTTTACAGCAGTTTTCTTTTGCTCCCAAGGACCCATTGCTTCCTTTCTCTCCCTGTACTGGGGGTGTGAGGCAGTGCTGACTTCCATAGGCAGTACTTGGTTATTTGACTTGTAACTAGGTTTACCCGACACTGGTGGGAGAAGCTGGGGTATTTTCCCTGTCTGCTGTTTTTTGGCTGTCGGCACAGCTCCTCTGACCACCTTGGCTTTCCCTGGCAGCCCCAGGATGGGCTGTTAACACTCCTTGTCCTTAGCGGTAAGTAGATGTGGTGGTAATTGACCTCTGTTGTTTGGCTTTTCAGCCTTCCCATTACCTGTGTAACCAGTTTTTCCCAATAAATGCCTTTCTGTTTTCCTGACATCATTTTTCTTCCAAAACACGTCCTAATTTTTTATCTCAGTCATGACTATCCTTACCGTGAGCTAAACTATTAGGATGACTACCATAGAAAAACAAAACCAAAAATAACAAATGCCAACAAGGATGTGGAAAAATTGGAATCCTTGTGTATTGTTGGTGGGACTGTAAAATGGTGTACCACTGTGGAAAATAGTATGACACTTGTTTAAAAAAAAAATTGCCATAGGATTGAGCAATTCTGTTTTCCAAGTACATCCAAGTGAATTGAAAGTAGAAAACCAGGGCCGGTGAGATGGCTCAGCGGCCTAAGCGCCTGCCTTGCAAGTGCAAGGGCCCAAGTTCGACTCCCGGATCCCACATACGAAAAAGGGGCCGGTGATATCGCTCAGTGGCACGGGTGCCTGTTGGCGTGCGAGGTCCTGAGGTCGACCCCCCGGTACCCACAAAAAAAAAAAAAAAAAAGTAAGTAGAAAACCAGGCATGGTGGTGCACCTCTAATTCCAGTACTCTGGGAGGCTGAGGCAGGAGGATCCCAAGTTTGAACCTTTCCTGGGCAGCTTAGCGACTGAACAAGACCCTGTCACAAAATTTAAAAAGGACTGGGACTGTATTAGTAGAAAGGCCCTGGGTTCAGTCCCCAGTACTGAAAAGAAAAATTGGAAGCAGGGTCCCAAAGAGATTTTTGTATATCCATGTTTTTAGCTACATTATTTACAGTAGCCCAAGGGTGGAAGAAACCCAAGTGTCCATCAACAGGTGAATAAACAAAACATATAACCATATGATGGGATGTTACCAGCTTGAGAAGGAAATCCTAAACTAGGGGGTGGTGGCGCACGCCTGTAATCCCAGTACTCAAGAGGCTGAGGCAGAAGAGTCCACCCGAGTTCCAGGCCAGCCTGGGCTACATAGTGAGTTCAAGGCCAGCCTAAACTACATAGTGAGACGCTGTCTCTGAAACAAAACAAACCCAAAAAAACAACAAAAGAAATCCTGACATGCTACTACTTGGATGAACTTTGAGGATGAGGACATTATGCTAAATGAAATAAGCCACTCACGAAAAGGCAAATACTGCCTGATTTCATTTACATGAGATGCCTAGAATGGTCAAAGTCAAAGACATGAATATATGTAAATGATGTCACCGAGTCGTGAGCAGGTGTGACGTGGAAAAGGCAGGGAATGTTCTGCTCACAGGCAAAAATGAAAGGTCACCCAGAAAATTGGGAGGACAAAACTAGAGGTGGTGGTTTTTGATTTCTAACCTTGTGAGCTTCCCATTATTGAGGGGCATTTCCACCCACTAAGCAGTGCTCCTGTTTTGGTCCACGCGTTCCCGCCCATTCACACAAGAGCTAGGGACCCTTTCTCCTGTGAGTCAGCCCATCATTCTCCAAGGCTCCCCACGTCATAGGAGGAGTCGTGTCTGCCTTCCCCAGTAGCTCTGGGGAGCTGGCCTTGTGCCTATTTCATCTTCCTGACACTCCTCCCTTGTTCTGGTACACAGAGTGGCCTCTGGGCTGCTTCTGGATCTGTCAAACCTGTGTGCATTTCAGTGCCTTTGTCTTTGCTGTTCCCTGCCTACAGCGTTCCTTCCAACCCCTCAAGTATCTCCACAGTTTACTCCCTCATGAATCCAGGTCTCTGCTTGCTCTGGACATCCTGAAAATAGTTCCCATCACTGTCCCCTCTTTGTTTTCCCTTTCCTTTTCTCTTTTTTTTTTTTTTTTTTTTGCAGTGGTGAGGATCAGACTTGGCCTCCTGCATGCTAGTCAAGTGCTATATCATGGAACTAGACCTTCAACCCTGTCTCCTCTCTTTACTAAAAAAAGGGGGGGCTGGTGGTGTAGGCTAAGGCAGGAGGATTGCTGTGAGTTCCACGTCAGCCTGAGTGACATAGTTCAAGGCCAGCCTGGACTACATAGTGAGACACTGCCTCAAAAAGACAAAAAAAAAAGCGCCCCTGGGCTCAATTCCCAGTACTATCAAAAATTTTTTCTCCCCTCAGCCTGTAACTTCTGTTGTAGGGGATGGCTTTGCTCCGTGCAGTAGGTCACGTGCCTGCCAGCAGCTTCGGAGTTTTAGATACCACTATGTCAGTAATGGACAGAGCCTGACCTCAGCTCTTGCAGGTGCCAAATCCACAAATCCCAGATGCCTGCGTCCCTCTCCACACTACAGTTGCATCATAGCATGGTATTAGGTGAGTCCCAGCTCCTGTCTTCCCCAGGGGAAGGTCTAGAGCAGTGGTGGCAGACGCATGGCATGTGTGCTGCAGCAGGCACACAGCATCTCTGTCAGCATGAGCTGAGTCACCATGTTGTTTTTTCTAAATTTTTTTAACTTCAGTATTCAGGTTTAACTGCATTGTTGGCACTTCATGATAAATAAGTGGGTTTTGGGTTGCAGTTTGGGCACTCGTCTCTTAAAAGGTTCGCCATCACTGGTCTACAGCAAGCCTTTTATCTTTTTTGTTGTTTGCTTGTTGTGAGTCAGGGTGTTGCTATGAAGCCCAGGCAGGTATTGAATTCATGGTGATCCTCCTGCCTCAGCCTGCTGAGTGCTGGGATTATAGGCATGTGTGCCACCACACCCGGATTGAAGCCTTCATGTTATTAAGGACTTTCAACCTGATTTAGGGAAGTGGTACCAAACTCCTCAACTCTTCTCTTCACCTCTCCCAGACTATTTTTTCTCAGAGCCAGTCCCAAGTGGTCTTTCCAGAGTAGCGTATCTCTTTCTTCCCTGTATACTGTGGACATCTGTTTTAGTCTTTTCTGCTGCTACAACAGAATATTACAGACTGTAATTTTATTTATTTATTTTTTTTTTTTTTTGTGAGTACTGGGGGTCAAAGTCAGAACCTCTCATGCCAGCAGGCGCCTGTGCCACTGAGCGATATCACCGGCCCTTTTTTTTTTTTTTTTTTTCTGTATGTGGGTACCAGGAGCAGGCGCTTATGCCGCTGAGCTATCTCACTGGCCCTACAGACTGTAATTTTAAACAATAGAAGTGTATTTGGCTCATAGTCCTGGAGAATTAGAAGTCCAATAAGCTATAGTTTTTATGGTTTAGATCTAAAATGTCCCCAAAATTCATTTAGACACCACTGTACAAGCAAAGCCTTGCCTGCCTGGGTTGGTTTTAAAGGCTCAGTGAAGTGTCAGCTAAACAGTTGTTCAAGCAAATACTAAGGGTAGGGGAATAGCGTTCCCCTGAGGAACTGAAGTCTTGTTCTGGAATATTCCTCCTTGCTTTGTTAGAGTTAGGGAAGGGAGGGACCTACACAAAGCAGCGTGTCTCTTCTCACACTGCCCAAACATCCCTGCCAACCTTGTTAGCTTAACCTTAGATTCCCTCTCATGACAGCAGTCCTGAGATTCCAGAGAACGGAAAGAACTTCCTTTGTTTCCAGACAAGAGTCCAATATAGAGCAGAACTCTCCCTCCTTCCATTTTCTTGTTAACCCACAGGGCCTTGGCGGGCATAGCTAGGAAGGGTCTGAGCCCTTCTCAGGGATAGCCACTGAAGTTTGTCCATGGGTCTGTCACAGGTTGTCTTAGTTATTTTTCTTGTTGCTGAGACAAAATACCTAACACCAAACGTTAAAGGGGAAAAGGTTTATTTAGCTCACAGTTTGTAGAGGTTTCAGTCCATAATCGGCTGGCTCCAAGGCAGGGTGGCTTGGCAGAAGGGAATTGCAGAGGAGTCACAGTCCATGGCAGGCAGAAGACAGCAAAAGCAAGCAACAAGGGACGACCACAGCTCTTTCTATCCCTTACGTGTTATCTAGGCTACTTAGGGTGGGTAGCACTCACACCCTTAATCCTAGTCCTCTTGGATCCTAGCACTGCACCATGAATCAATCCCAGCATCACATATTCTAGAATCAGCCACCACAGGCCCACCTGTGACTGCATGAGGCTTTGGGGGGACATCTAGACACATGCCATTATGTAGGCCTTCCATTCCCAGAACTTGATTCCAGCTTCTGTGTGTGAATGCATCTCACTGCCAGTTGGGCCAGCCTCTGGCATCTTGCCCAAGCCCCACACTGCCGCTGCATCTGCTGTGCTTACAGCTTCCCAGAGGCACCCGCTGGAGGCATTCTTGCTGATGCCTGTTGGGCTTTAGTTCCAGGTCCCAGACTTCCTTCTCTGCCTTGGGCAGACCATGCCTAGAATTGCATATTTTAAAAAAGGCAAGATCAGGCCAGGTGTAGTGCATACCCCTGTAATCCCAGCACTTGGGAGGTTGAGGCAGAAGGACTGCCATCAGTTTGAGACCACCCTGGGCTACATAGTTCAGGGCCAGCCTGAACTGCATAGCGAGACCCTGTCTCAAAAAAATAAAAGAAAAAAACGGCAAGATCAGGAGTTTGTGAAAATTCCTTATGCTTATTTTGGAGTTTCAATATTTATTTCTTTTCAATTTTTATTTTTTTATTAGTACATATTTGCAGTACATAATGATTACATTCCTTGTGGGGACTTGGTACATAACACATCTTGTTTTTCACTCCCTTTCCCTCCCCTTCCTCTCCCCTCCCTCCATCTCTTGGATGTTAGCTTTCTGTTGCTAGAACAAAATGTCTGATAGAGACATTCTGATAGAGCATAAAGGAAGAGAGGTTTATTTTAGCTCACAGGCTTCAGAGGTGTCAGTCCATGGCATGCTGTCTCTAAGGCAGAAACATCATGGCAGAATGCAATGGTGGAGAAGAGCTGCTCACATCATGGCAGTCGAGAAGCAGAGCAAGGAGGAACTGGAGGGAGAGGAAGGTGCTGGAGACAGGATACACTCTTCAAAGGCAGGCTTGCATCAGGCTGTGGTCTCCAACTGGGGCCCAGCTCCTAACGGCCCACTCAGCTGTGAACTCATCAGTATTTGTGTGTGGATGAGGTTACTGTTCTTGTAGTCCACTTGCCTTTTGAAAGACCTGACTCTGAACACATGAGCCTTTCGGAAGACATTTTAGACCTAACCATAACAACTCTTGCAGGGGATTGTGGGGCCCCAGTCTCTTTCTGTTTTGATTATGGGCCATGAGGTGAGCAGTTTTCTTTCCCGTACCACTGGCCCAAAAGCAATGGAAAGTGAATGAGGATGGCCTGGAACATCCAAAACTGAAAGCCAAAATAAATTCTTCTTTGTAAGTTAACTATCTCAGTGTTTTTTTTTTAGTGGAGACTACATAGTTCAAGGCCATTCTCAACTACAGAGCGAGACCCTGTCTCAAAACACCAAAACCAAACCAAAACAAAATCAAAGAATTCAAGGATCTTCTGTACATTTAGTAGAAATAGTTTGCAAGAAATATAGCCTAGTATGTATTCTATTTTTCAAGGAAAAGAGTAGTTTTGCTGCAAAAGGTGATATTTTAAAAAGTTCCTACCCTCTTTTGTGTTCCCCAAACAGCTTTCATTCTGGTTGTAAGTACTGATATCTGTTACTTTGGAAACTGAAACAGAAAAGCTTTAAATGCTTATTTATTGAGTCATTTGATGGTAGCAACGGTGAACACACTGCATCGTGACAGCACCTTAGTAATACCGTCAGCTGACCCACAGACCCAAGACTGACTGTCAGTGTGTTCCAGACTATAACATTTTACAGCAAAAGACAAAATTGGGGAAATACTGTTTTTTCCTTGGTTTAATACCTGGAGTTTGAAAGTTGAAATCGTAGGAAGCCGTTGCGTGTCGTGGGCTTGTTTCCTTTGTTTGCTATCCACTACCTTCCTATTTCTCAGAAGGAGTTACTCATTCCACTGTGAGATGTACCTGGACAGCCCAGATTCTGCCTTTGAGGGTTATACTGACTTTCTTATAACTTCGAATATTTATGAAAATGCAGTTTCTCACTTAAAAAAAGAGCAAGGTAATTTATAAGTATGTTACCTTCTGTTTATTTTTGTATGTTATCTTGAGGTTTTATTTTGTTTTTTTGAGACAGGGTCTCGCTGTGTAGTTCAGCCTGGCCTCAGACTCACAGTGTCCTCCTGCCTCCTGCTGGGATGACAGGTGTGTGCCACCACACCCAGCCAGTTTTGTTTTTTTTCTTTTCTTTTCTTTTTTAACTGTAGCAAAGTTTATAAGGTAGGAAAAGAAACAGGCTCTGTTTCTCAGAGTGAGTTTGGGCCAAGTAAAAGTAGGAAAAGAAGTACACCCTACAGTGTGAGGGTGGGCCACCATGCAAGAGAGAACACAGTGGCCCTATGTTTATTTTTTAAATGTCTTAATATTGTCAGTTTGAAGTGAACAGCAAAATACTCAAGTACCTGTTTCTCATGTACTTTTGATTCCATTCCTATCTTAAGTGTTTGAATCTCTTGATAACTCTGCCTTTTTGCCTTCCCTATATTGACTCCTACATACGAAATAAAATGAACCTTCTAGGATGGGGTCCTGGGGTTGTACCAGGTGCTCGTGGTCTTTGAGCTCTTTGCACCTGTTTGTAAATTGCAGGTGACTGATGGATAGCAAACTGGTAGAGATTTTGTTGGCACTCCACCCACCCTGTGGAAGGAGGTCCCTGAGCTCCTGGTTAGCCTTTGCTAGAAAGCCTTTGCCTCCCAGGCATGCAGCCAGTAGCTCTCATTAATCATTTACACAAGTAACAGAGGACCGGTACCCTGATGTGATAGGAGGTGGGGGTGATCTCAGGACCTAACCCATGCCCTGATACCCAGTGGAGGTGGAGGGATGTCCTCCCCTCCCCTCCCTTCCAGGGTTGACAGCAGAGCCATCACACCCTTCCCAAATCGCCCTACTCTTACTGTAAGGACCAGGTACACTGCAACAGCAAAGTGGGTGCTTGTGTTGGGTGCTGGAGGTCAGCTGTATGTGGCACTGGTCTCCCGTGCCAGGCACTGCCATCCCGTGCTGATCTCCGCAGCTGGTTTTCGCTGGCTGCTGGTCTTCACTGGCTGCTGGTCTCTGGGGTTCTTCCATGCCAGCCGCTCTGAGTGTTTACTGCTCTTTCCCTGGAAATGACTAGTTTGTCTACACCACTCAGGATAAAACTCCCAGGTCGATTTATAGGACTTACGGAGCCCATACTACCCGAGAAATTATTCATGAGCCTGTTTACAGGACCACCAAAGCGAGTCTTTATTTGTATTTTTTATTTTTGTTTTTTTTTGTGACAGGGGTCTCACTATGCAGTTCAGGCTGGCCTTGAACTCACATTGTAGCCCAGGCTGGCCTTGAACTCGCAGCAGTCCTTCTGCCTCAGCCTCCGAGTGCTGGATTATAGGCAAGAGCTACCATGCCTGGCTGCGGATCTTTGTTTTAGCAAGGCCTGTGCTGCAGCAAGGGGAGTGGTTGGGAGTACTGCATGTGGAGCAGTGGCAGGCCTGTGTCTGTGAAGGGCAGGGCTGAAACAGGGAGTCTTCTAGAAGGCTTGCTGTGAGGGTGGGTATGTAAATAAAGGGCCTGATCCCTCCCTCCCTGATAGCAGCCACACCACGGTGTCCTGGCCCTTCTTCAGAATGTAACAGTAGTGTCTGAAGTGGCAGGAGAGAGGGAAGGCTGCCGCACTGACAGTTGGGCTGCACTCCTGTCGGAGTGGAGAGTGGTCACAGTCCACTGGGGAGCGAAGGGAGACGAGGGCAGGGGTGTAACGGCCACGGCCCCTCTCCAGCTGGCATGGGAAAAGTGAGAGAGCTGGTGCTTCTCATCTGTCTCAAGGCCTTAGGTTCAATCCCCAGTACAACAAAACAAAAGAAAAAAACATAACCCAAGTATTAAAATCTTAGCGAGAAATACGTGGCATTTGAGCCACAACTCCCTCCCCTGTCAGCTCCATTTTATAGAAACTGTTACAGGAACTGTACTTGGTTCAAGCAAAGGAACCCTCCCCGCCTTTCCCCAAACCCCACTGTGGGGCAAAAGCTGTACCCCAGGTAAGCAGGCTGAGAATATTGAGACCTCAGTCCGCACCCCTCCTGCCCTGGCTTGCTCAGAGGGGCAGCTTCTACATCAAGGGGTGGGAGGCAGGCCAAGATGACCAAGAGCTATCATCAGTCCAGTGCCCACTTCCAGGGCAGAGGGGTCATTTGGGGATAAGTGGGTCACTGTCCCCAACCTTTTTTTTTTTTTGGTACCGGGAATCAAACAACCTCGCACTTGCCAGGTAGGCGCTGTGCCGCTGAGCTATATCCCCAGCACTGTCCCCAATTTAAATCCTGTGCCATGTAGTGGCACAGAGATTCTGCCTAGGGCAGAGTCAGGCCGTAATGATGAAGAGCTCTAATTTCTGTCTGAGGGGACTTTTTAATTTGGAAGAGAGGGTGGACAGTTCCGTTCCTAAAGGCGTTGTGGGAATGATGGGTATTTTGTCAGGAGACATTAAGACAGTGCTAATAATATCACAAAGCTAGTAGCAGTAAGTAAAATGACAGTGCAGTCAGAACCTTAATAGGACTGAGCAAGAGACAGCCTAGAAAGGCCCTCCTGGAATCACAGTCCTGGATGTAGGAGTGGTCTGTGTACAAGCACTGGGCTTCCCCTGCTCGGGAGCAAGCACAGCGAGATGTGGACAGGTCGGAAACGTTCTCCAGGCTTCAAGAAGACCCGGCGTCTCGGCGGAAGCTGTGCTGGCACAAAGGGCATCAGTGCAGCCTTTAACCAAACACCGGCTGAATAAGAAGCTACTCTGATGCCAGATAACTCTTGGTTCTTTCTTTCTTCTTTCCTCTTCCCTCCACCCCTTTTTTGGAGACAGGTTCTCACCATATCGTCCAGGCTGGCCTCAGTCCTCCTGCTGCAGCCTCTCAAGTGCTGGAATTACAGGCATGTGCCACCACGCCCAACTCAGGATCAATAGGTCTCAGAAATCCAGGCTTTGAAATAAAATTGCCTGCATCCCTGGGAGTCTTAAGACTCTGCCCTTGCCCACAGCAACCTCCTTAGGAGGAGTCGGGGGGGGGGGGGGAGTCCAAGCTGTTAGTCTCTAGGTAAACAGGAGGGGGGTGCTTCCCGCACTGTGGGAGCAGCATCCACGCCATACACATACATTAATGGTAAAGGGTGGAAAAAGGATGATTGGGGCTGAAGGACAAGCTTAATAGCTTAAATTGACATTTGATGACCTCTGGGTAGTTTGGCTAAAGATAAAAGTAAGACAAAATCTAGGCATGAACAACAGAAGTTGTTCACTGCTGTGGAAGTAAACTTTTTTCTGTTTTTGGTTTTTTGACAGGATTCATTATGTAGTCCAGGCTGGCCTTCAGCTCACAGCAGTCCTCCTGCCTCAGCCTCCCTAGTACTGGGATTACGGGCCTGTGCCAATGCGCCCAGCTACACACAAATTCTGAAAGGGCTCAGATGTTGATTTAGCCAAAATACTTCATTATAAGTGTTTTTATAACATTTATATAATGTTATATATATATATAAAACATTTATATATATATATAAATATTTATATAACATTATAAATGTTTTTAATGAACTAAAGGGAACCACGCTTAAAGGATTAAAGAGGCTTAATGACAAAATCTCATCAGACAAAATATCAGTAAAGAAATAGAGGGACAGATGGAAGCTGCTCCATGGACAGACAGAAGGCGTGCTCACAGATGGGCAGAGCAGCGCCTATAGACGGAGGGATGCTGCATCTGTGGAAGGATGGAAGCCACGTGCATTCACACCCAGGGATTCTGAGCCAGCTCTGTGTTTTGTGTCCCATTGGCACAGGGCAGCAGAGGCGCTGACCAACTGACCTGATCGTGGAGGAGGCAGCTGCCCCGGGGGAGAAGGTAGCTCCAGAAAGTGGGCGGCTCTGAGGAGAAATAGTGGCCCAGGCCAGCAGTACCAGCCCCAGGAAAAGCCCGTGGCTGTTGTGAACTGCAGAAACAGTGACTCCTTTGCGGTGGCTGGAGCTGGAGAAGAAATCCATGTGGCACCCGCCATATGGAGAGGGTTCAATCAGGAGCCCTTTGGGGAAAGGTTCATTGTTTGAGACTGAGCCGAAGAACAACTGTAGCACTTCCCTTCAGGGTCTCCAGTGTTACCCCACCACAGTGTCTAGCTGAGAGGCAGCCAGAAGAGCCAGCCATGGAGAGGGTGTGGACTAAACTTAGGTGCCCTTAGAAGTTCAAGCTCAGGCCAGGAAGGGCCCAGGGCCTCACCTTCCCTGGTGAGAAGCCAGGCCTGGTGGGCTTGGCTTTCAGAGAGTGCTGGCATTAAGTCCAGCAGGCTGCTTGCATCCTTACCCTGCTGCCAGCATCCAGCATGGATCAGCGGTCTGATTGCTTTACTCGTCTACCAAAGTGAGCAAGGACCTAGCTCGGCTTGGATGGTTGCCACAGTCTGGGCTGTAGACAGAAGAGCCTCTGGGGCCGGTGATATAGCCCAGCAGCATAAGCACTTGCCTGGCAAGCGTGAGGTCCTGAGTTTGATTCCCGGTACCCACATATTAAAAAAAAAAGAGCCTCGAGCAGGGTAGGGGCACCTCACAGACCCCAGTTCTGTAAAGCTAGGCACAAAAAACCATGACTTGCTGGATGTTGAGACTGTAGATCCTGGAAAGCAACCACTCATGTAAAAATTCAGAGGAATTTGGTTTTTTGACCTCCTTTTCTTTTTTTCTGCATTATCTTTTTTTTTTTTTTTTTTTAAGACAGGGTCTCGCTATGTAGTTCAGGCTGGCCTTGAACTCACTATGTAACCCAGGCTGGCCTCAAACTTGTAGCAATCCTCCCGAGTGCTGGGACCCTAGCTGCTTTTTTTTGTTGTTTTTGTTGTTGTTTTTGTGGTACTGCGGATTGAACTCAGGCCCTTGTGCTAAGCACTCTACCATTGATCTATAGCCCCAGCCCTTACATGCCTGGCTTCGGCATTGGCTTTTGAGGGGTTTGGGTTTTTCCTTTTTTTCTTTTTTCTTTTTGGTTTTTTTGAGATAGGATCTTGCTATGTAGTTCAGGCTGGCCTTGAACTCACTATGTAGCCCAGGCTGGCCTCAAATTCATGGCAGTTCACCTGCCTCAGCCTCCTGGTGCTGGGATTATAGGCGTGTGCCACCATGCCCGGCTCCTTTTTTACTTTATCCTTCTAAGTTTTTTCTTATTTTTCTTTTTTCCTTTATTTTACTCTGATTTTCTTCTTTTTCTTGTTTGTTCCCTTCTGTTGCTTTTATCTAATTCTATTAATTTTCTTTTATTCCTTAATAGTATCCTTTATCTCCCTTTTCTCTCTTTATCTTCCATTGATTAATTTTTCCATTCTTCCAGTCCCCACCCCCTCTATCTTTCCTTATATAACCATTAAGTTTATAGTTAGTTAACTCTATGCTATTATGGTTGAATACATTTCTGTTGTTAGTGAATATATAGTTGTTGCATTTAGTAGATATTTATTGAATGTCAATATTTGGTTTATAATATTAGATCTCTTTTCTATGTTGAAGGGTGGTGCATTACTGGTTCTTAGGTTACATCAATATCCAGTTTGTCTTTGATGCTATTGTTGTTGCTGATGTTATTGGTACTGCCAGGGTGACATAGTTGTTGCTATTCATTGGTTTTCTCTCTCTGCCAATATCTAGATTGCCGCTGTCTCATTAACAGTACTGTGGCCCATTCCTGGAGAATGGGGTACTTCATCAATTACATTGCATCTTCCTCTTCTAAATTAACAGAGGAGGTTGGATCTTGGGACAGAGGCAAAGGCCTACAGTTAGCCATGCTGAGAGTGCATCACTAGAAAACAGACACTAAAGTCTCCATATTAGCAACAAAGTCTATCTGTTACCGGCCTGCAAACCTCAGCATGCACAGACAACAACAGCAACAACAGAAACCTGAGAAGAGCTGGCAACATAATGCTTCCAGTCACTCCCAGCTCTCCCAGTGCTGATGCATGGAGTATTTAGGAGCAGATCAAAAGCCATACAGCTGAATTATTCAAAACGATAGCAATAAGGTGCTTGGTGAGCTCGAAGATACAGCTAAACAGGTAATAACCTAAAAAGCAAAATGGCCAGCGAGTTCGCGGAAGACATAATGAAAAGCTAGCAGAGCTGAACAGAATGATGCAAGACGTGAGTGACCAGCTTAGCAAAGAATTAGTGTCCAAGAAAAGATGACAGAAATCCAGGAGATTAAAAATTCTGTTGACTGTACGGGCAGCAGAAGGGACCAGTGTGAGAATAGATAACTACAAGATAGGGCTGATGTTGGTGACCAGTTATTCAGAAATACCTTAAAAACAACAAGAGAACATGAAAAGTAGATCCAGCAACTGCCAGATGATGCGAAGGAGACTAAGATTAATTGGAATTAGTGAAAAATCAGAAGACAACATCAATGACATGAAAACCTGTATACAGAAATAATAACAGAAAACTTTCCAAATATGGGGAAAGAATTCAGCATACAGGTAAGTAAAGCATATAGAATCTCAAATAGCCAAGATCAGAAAAGCACTTCTCCATGGCACATCAAAGTCAAAATCCCAGAAGTCCAACATAAGGACAGAATTTTAAAAGCTGTTAGAGAAAAGCAATGAACCACTTGTAAACCCATTAGAATTACAGCAGACTTCTCAACACAAACCTTAAAGACCAGGAGAGTTTGGAGTAAAGTATTTCAAGTCCTAAAACACCTTCACACCCAGACTGATATCTTGCAAAACTAGCTCTCAAAATCAATGGAGAACCCTGGCGTGGTGGTGCACGCCTGTTATCCCAGCGCTCGGGAGGCTGAGGCAGGAGGATGCTGCGAGTTTGAGGCCAGCCTGGGCTACAAAGTGAGTTCAAGACCAACTTGAACTGCATAGTGAGACCCTGTCTCAAAAAGGCAAAAGAAAAAAAAAAAAAAGGAGAGAGAAGGTCTTTTCATGACAAAGGGCACTTTAAGAAATTCATGATCCCCAAACCAGCACTGCAAAAAATTCTCAGGGATATCCTAGAAAGAGACAAGGAAGCCAACAGTGCCAAAAGATCTAATAGAATGAACACACCAGACAGGGTGCACAGTTAAGCAAAAGGGGAAAAAAGGGGTCAGCAACAGGAAATAGTGCAGTGACAGCAATAGGTCAGTAGTAACTCTTAATGTAAATGGTCTCAGTTCCTCGATCAGAAGACGCTGATGGGCAGAGTAGATCAAGAAACAAAATCTGTATACAGCAAACACATTTTTTTTTTTTTTTTTTTTTTTTTTTTTTTGGAGACAGGCTCTTGCTTTGTAGCCCAGGCTGGCCTTGAACTCCTTCCTCAGCCTTCTGAGTGCTGGGATTTCAGGCATGCACCACCATGCCTGGCTCAAGAAAAACATTTAACCCAGAAAGAAATTCATAGACTAAAAATGAAAGGGTGGAAAGCAATATTCCATGCAATGGGAGCCTGAAAACAAGCAGGAATAGCTATCCTATTTTTAACCAACGCGGATTTCAAGCCAAACTGATCAGAGGAGGCAAAGAAAGTCACTACCTATTGGTTAAGGGAATAATTCAGTGGGACGAGATAACAATTATATATGCACCAAACAATGACACACCCAACTTCATAAACATTACAGACATAAAAGATCAGATTAACTTCAACACAATTGTAGTGGGAGACCTCAATACCGCACTGTCACAAATAGAGCAGCTAAACAAAAAATCAACAAAGAAATATCAGAGTTGACTGAAACCTTTGAACAAATGGACTTATTAGATCCAACAACAACAGAATACAGGTTCTCAGCAGCACGTGGAACTTTCTGCAAAACAGACCACAAACTATCCAGTAAAGTATGCCTAAGTAAATATAAAAGAATAAGGGCCTGAGCAGGAGGCCAAAGTGAGGGGTGGGAAAAGAGGCTTTCTGTGGCAGAACGTAAGTAATGGGGAAGGTGGTGCAACAGCAGCAGGAGGGCAGAGAGGTGGCGAGGCCTCGCCTGTCCTCTGCGTGAGGTGGTAGCAGGTGCCGGGTCCGAGGAGGTGTTCATTCAGCGAGGCTGCAGCAGTGGCGCATGCTGCCAGTTCCAGGCCAAGTTTTCCATGGAGCCGGAGAAGCAGACTGATAGGCAGCAGTTTGAAGAAACTGTTTGAACTCAGATAACCTTTATGCAGAAGCAGAGAAGCCTGGAAGCCAGTCAGATCTTGACGGCGATGCAGCTTGTTTAACAGCATATACCATGTTCTTGTACATGGAAACCCATTATGAGAAGATTCTGAAGGAAGTCTCCAAATATAATCAAGAGCAGAATGAGAAGATATTTGCTCCCTGAGGCCTCCTGCTAATAGGCCCCACTGAGAGAGGACTTTGAGTTACTGAAATTACCATTTATGAAGACAGAGGCTTGAGCAGTGCAAGATAAACCATAGATTTAAAGATCCCACCTCCCACTGGGACCCTCTGTCCACTGACCGATCACAGAGCCGCCCTGCCTCCACTCCAGAGCATCATCCCCTTGGGTCTGCTGCCACGGCCACGGTGCCATTTACTCTAGGGACCAACTTTCTAAAATGCCGCACCTAGGGTGACCTTCAGTTGCTCAGCATCCACTCTGTGTCTCCATACTGTATAGGACTATAATCTTTGGATTAGTTTCTGAGAAAACACAATACAACATTTCGCTTTTAAAAATTCAGATCTGTTTAGTAAAAGATGGAGTTGGTCAGCCAATGCAGTGTTATTTCTTACCTGCCACCAGTCCCACTTTATTCCTTGGACCAGTTTCCTAGGTGGCTTTTGACTTCAGCAAGTCATATCTTAGCCAGTGCTCAGTCTTATTCCCCCAAATTAATAAAAGACTTTACTCCAGGCGGGGGTAAATATGTCTGTGATTTTGCTAATGCATTTCCCAGATTTCAAAGAACTACCCATTTTGCTATGAATCAAATCCTAAGACTGATTTCTGCTGTTCAGATTCTCAAATTGAAGCTCACTGAAGAAAATAATGTATAATGTTATTTGTTTTATTATAGCAGTTATTCCTAATTAAAGCACTATTTAATGCAATTTCTAGTTATGTTCTTCGGAGACTTTTGTATTATTGCATTACCTCACCTGTTGGGAAGATGTGGTCTGTGTTGCTTGTTCGTTGCACAAATAAGCACAATGAAATGGATGCTAAGCCGTCAAACACAAATGCTGTGTCCCTGAGTGTGTAATAAGCAAGTGTAATAAATAATTATAGTTTTGCTATAAATGTAACTTATGAGGGAGAAATTTGATAGGAATAATACTATATATTGCTAATTTTTAACCCTACAGGCAAAGCTTATGATGCATAGACTCCTCATAAGCCAGGTGTGGTGGTGCACAACTGTAATCTCAGCACTTAGGAGGCTGAGGCAGGAGGACTGCTGCAAGTTCGAGACTAGCCTGGGTAACATTGTGAGTTCAAGGCCAGCCTGAACTACACAGCAAGACACTGTCTCAAAAAACAGAAAAACAAAACAGAGATTCCTCATATACGGTATTCAGAGCACAGAAATCTTATGATTGGTTAAAGTAAGTTACTCCTAATTTATTTATTTATTCTTTGTTACAATTTAAACTCTCAAGTCTGTGTCTATATTTCTACCTCTTCTTTTGTTTGTATGTTCTTAGTATTGGGTTTCTGAAGACCTTCATTTTTTTTTTTTTTGGAAACAGGGTCCCACCATGTACTTCAGGATGGCCTAGAACTTTTGGGGATCCTCCTGCTTCAGCCTCCTGAGTGCTGGGATTACAAGGCATGCACCACCACGCCCAGCTGAAGTCCTTCATTCTTTGGAGTTTTTTTTTTTTTTTTTTTTTTTTTAATGTTGGTACCGGGAGTTGACCTCAGGACCTCGCACTTGCCAGCAGGTGCTTATGCCTCTGAGCTATCTCACCAGTCCCATTCTTTGAAGTTTTGAGAGCTCTGTATTCAAGAGAAAGTTGGGAAATATATTAGAAAAGAATGAAGCAGTTAAAAGTTTTACTTTCAGAGATTTTATAGGTGCTAATACTGGATTTAATCTTTCAGATTTGATTTTTTTTTTTGGAATCTGATAGTTATTCAGTAAATCCCATAGGTCTGTGTGGTATTTTAATTGTATAAATCTCCTTTGTTACTTGATAGGCTGTAATAGTGTGTCTGCTGCCTTTTAAATACAATGCAATAATTTTGCTGAAATATTAATAGGTAGTAAAACTTTCCTTAAACAAAAAAAATAAAAGAATAGAAATTATTCCATGTATATTATCAGATCACAGCATGATGAAACTAGAAATCAGTGGCAGAAGAAACCACAGAAATGCAAACACATGGAAATTAAACAATACCATCTTTTGTTTTGTTTGATAACTTCAAGCCAATCTCTTTAATGAACATAGACACAAAAATCCTCAACAAGATACTGGCAAACGGAATGGAACAAATCATCAAAAAGTTGAAAAAGTAGGCATCATGACCAAGTAGGCTTCATCATAGGGATGCAAGTATGGTTCAACATATGCAAATCAATATATATAATACACAGCATAAGAGAAGCAAGGACAACAATCACATGTTCACCCAAATAGATGCAGAAAAAGCCTTTGACAAAATCCAACATCAATTCATGATAAAAATCCTGAAGAAAATAGGTATAGAAGGACCTTATCTCTATCTGATAAAAGCCATTTATGACCAACCAATGGCCAATATCTCATTAAATGAGGAAAAACTAAAAGCTTTTCCTCTAACATCAGGAAGAAGGCAAGGATTCCACTATCACCACTCCTGTTCAATATGGTAATAGAAATGTTAGCCAGGGCAGTCAGGCAGTAAAAAGAAAAGGGATATGGATAGAAAAGGAAGAAGTCAAATTATTATTTGCAGACCATGTGATCCTCTGCATAGAAGGCCCAAGAAAGTCTGCCAAAAGACTCATAAAATTAATAACAAAATTTAGTTGTGCAGCAGGTATTATGGTTTGTGTCTAGATGCCCCCCAAAGCCTCGTGCAGTCATAGGGCTTTTTCAGAGGTGGATGGATCTAGAGGGTGTGATGCTGGGACTGAGGGTAGGTGATTACTAAATCATCAGTCCACTGATTGGTTTGGCACCCAGCCTAATCCCTGTTGTCTGGATAAGATAAAAGGGACAGAAAGAGGCTTGCCTTCCCTGTTGCTTTTGCTGTCTTCCACCACCATGAACCATTGTCCTTCTGCCATGTGCCACCCTGCCTTGGAACCGGCAGATTATGGATTGAAACCTCCACAAACTGTGAGCTAAATAAACCTTTCTTCTTTTAACTTTGGGTGTCAGATATTTTGTCTCAGCAATGAGAAAAGTAACAAAGCAGCAGGATACAAAATCAACTCACAAAAATCAACAGTGTTCTTGTACACCAATAAAGAATTCACTTAGAAATTAGGAAAATAATACCATTCAGAATAGCACCAAGAAAAATTAAATACTTAAGAATTAACCTAATCAAGGAAATGAAAGACCTCTACAATCAAAACGACACTACTCTGAAAAAGGAGATTGAAGAGGACATTAGAAAAATGGAAAGATATCCCTTGTTCCTTGATAGGTACAACCAATATAGTCAAAATGGCCATACTTCCAAAACCAATATATAGTTTAATGCAGCTGGGTATTGTGGTGCATGCCTATATTCCCAGCACTTGGGAGGCTGAGGCAGGAGGATTGCTGCGAGTTCAGGGCCAGCCTGGGCTACATAGTGAGTTTGAGGCCAGCCTGTACTACAGAAGCCCTGTCTCAAAACAAACAACCCGAAAGTTAATGCAATCCCAATCAAAATACTGACAGAATTCTTCACAGAATTAGAGAAAACCATCTTAAATTCATATGGAACCAGAAGAGAACCAGAATAGCAACAGGAATCCTGGGCAACAAGAGCAAAGCAGGAGGCATCACAATCCCAGACTTCAAGTTACATTACGAAGCTACTGTGATAAAAACCAGCATGGTACTGGAACAAAACCAGACATGTGGATCAGTGGAACAGAACAGAGGATTCAGGAAAAACCTGAGATGCACAGAACTATCAGATCTTTGACAAAGGAGCTAAAAACATGTCCTGGAGAAAAGACAGCCTCTATGACAAATGGCGCTGGGAAAAACTGGCTCTCCACACGCAGAATCTAGACCTGTATACCTCACCATTGACTACACTAAAATCAAGATGGATCAAATATCTGATAAAACAGAAAGATTTAATCTGCTGGAAGATAAAATAGGTAAAACTTTTGAAGACTTAGGCACAGGCAAGGACCTTCTGAACAGAACCCCAGTTGCATACGAAATAACATCTAGAATCAATAAAAGGTATCAAATTAAAAACCTTCTGCATTGCAAAGGAAAAAACCAAGAGTGAAGAGACAACCTTGGGATGGGGAAAAAATTTTGCCAGCTACTCCTCAGACAGAGGACTAATATCTAGAATACATAAAGAATTAGACTCCCCAAAATAAAAGACCCAATAAAAAGTGGGCAACTGAGATGAATAGACACTTCTCAGAAGAAGAAGTACAAATGTCCAATGAATACATGAAAAAAAATGTTTGATATCTCTGGTAATTAGAGAAGTGCAAATTAAAACACTGAGATTGCATCTTATTTCAGAAAGAATGGCTATTATCAAGAAGTCAAATAATAACAAATGCAGGGAGATAGGAACCCTTCTACATTATTGGTAGGAATGTGAACTAGTAAACCATTATGGAAATCAGTATGGAGATTTCTCAGACAAGTAAAATGAGAAATTCCATTCACCACAGGTATAGTATTCCTTTTCTGGATATCTTTAAGAGTTAAAGACATCATACTATTGCGATACAGCACACCCATGTTTATACCAGCACGATTCAGAATAGTTGAGTATTGGAAGTGGCCTATATGTCCATCAACAGATGAATGGATAAAGTGTGGTATTTATACACAATGGAGTACTACTTTGCCATCAAGAAGGATAAACTTGAGTCACTTGTAGGAAAATGGCTGCACCACTAGGCCATAATGATATGTGAAATAAATCAGACACGTGAGTTTAAATGTCACATGGCTTCTCTTATATAAGAAATCAAAATATATAAATAAAAAAATAAAAGATAGATAATAGGGTAAAGAAAGATCTTTTGTAGAAGGGGAGGGGACCAAGAGATGGGAGGAGGGAGGAAATGGAGGGGGGTGAAAAAAGAATTAAGATGTGTTATATCCCTGTACCTACTCTCCACAAGGAATGTAATCACTATTTATTGCAAGCATGTATGAGTAAACATTAAAAACAGAAATGGTGACTAGAAATAAAAAATAAGAAAGTAGAAATGATAGTGGAACCATTGTGGAAAACAGTATGGGGGCTCCTCAAAAATTTGAACTGGAACTACCATATGATCTGGCAATCCCGCTTACTGGGTTCATCCAAGAGACACGGAATCAGCAGGTGGAAGAGACAGCTGCAGTCTCCTTCATTGTGCTACAGTGTAATTCTGCAGTTTATCATGGCACTATTTAAAACCAAGTGGAAACAAAGTGAATGTCCATCAAGGGATGAATGGACGAGGGAAATGTGGTACCTACACGTATGGAATTATGTTCAGCATAAAAAGGAATGAAATTGTGTCGTTTGTGACAACACCAGAGCTGGAGATCATTATGTTAAATGGAAAAGCCTGACAGAAAGACAAGCACTGCATGACCTTGCTCATAATGTGGAATCTAAAAGGCTGATCTCCTAACAACTGAGAGTGCAGTGGTGGTTTCCAGAGGTCGGACAGTGTGGGAGAGCCAGGGAAGGTGGGTCACACACACCAGGCACCGTCCCTTCAAGTCCCCCTTCAGTGCCACCACAGGAGGGACTGAGTTCCCAACAGGACCTTTGGGGGACAGACCATACCAAACCACAGCAGCCAGTGTGGCTTTAGCTGTGAACTATTTTTTTTTTTTTTTTTGTGGGTACCAGGGGTCGAGCTCAGGACCTCACACACCAGCAGGCACCCGCGCCGCTGAGCGATATCACCAGCCCTTTTTTTGTATGGGTACCGGAAGTCAAACTCAGGACCTTGCACTTGCTAGGCGGGCGCTTATGCCACTGAGCTATCTCACCGACCCTAGCTGTGAACTTTTAATAGGTCTTTTTTTTTTTCCCAAACTTTATTTTTTTTTAAAGACAACAAATAAACATTCTCATGTATTAACAAACTCAAGCATTAGAGAATGTACAAATACTTTTTGGAGAAAAATATTAGTATAAGATTAAGCCATGTAAAAGCTAGGTAAAAATAGAAGACTAAAGAATGGAATAGTCACAGTGAAATTGCATTTTCATACTAGGGAGACAATACGATGTTTACAAATGTGCATCCGGTTTATTTCGCTTGTGAGTATTTTCTCGATTTGCATCCATTTACCTTTAAAAGTTTCCAGTTTATCTTTCTTTATGGCTGAGTAGTACTCCATTGTGTAGAAATACCACATCTTTTTTATCCATTCCTCGGTTAATGGGCATTTGGGTTGTTTCCATGATCTAGCTATTACAAATTGTGCTGCTATAAACATGGGTGCACATATATCACTGTGGTACGATGTTTTTAATTCTTCTGGGAAGATACCCAGAAGGGGAATAGCTGGGTCAAATGGGACCTCCAGTCCTAGTTTTTTGAGGAGTCTCCACACGGATTTCCACAGTGGCTGTACCAGTCGACATTCCCACCAACAGTGGAGAAGGGTTCCTTTTTCCCCACAGCCCCTCCAGCATTTGTTATTAGTTGACTTCTTGACAATAGCCATTCTTTCTGGGGTGAGATGGAATCTCAGTGTTGTTTTAATTTGCATCTCTCGAATGACTAGTGATGTTGAACATTTTTTCATATATTTATTTGCCATTTGTATTTCTTCATCTGAGAAGTGTTTATTCATCTCAGATGCCCATTTTTGGATTGGGTCTTTAAATTTGGGAGGTCTGATGTTTTTGAGCTCTTTGTATGTTCTCGATAGTAATCCTTTGTCTGAGGAACAGCTGGCAAACATTTTTTCCCACGTTGTGGGTTGTCTCTTCACTCTGTTGGTGGTTTCTCTTGCTGTGCAAAAGCTTTTTAATAACATGAGATCCCAGTTGTTGATTCTTTGTGATACTTCCTGTGCGATGGGGGTTTTATTCATAAAGTCTTTGCCTACACCAATGTCTTCAAGAGTTTTACCTATTCTATTTTCCAGGAGGTTTAATGTTTCTGTTTTAATATTGAGTTCTTTGATCCATTTTGAATTTAGTTTAGTGCACGGTGAAAGTGCATGGGTCTAATTTTAGTGCATGGGTCTAATTTTAATCTTCGGCATGTGTAGAGCCAATTTTTCCAGCACCATTTATTAAAGAGGCTATCTTTCTTCCAGTGAATGTGTTTGGCACCTTTGTCAAAGATAAGGTGGCTTAGTATGTCTGGAGTTGTTTCTGCATCTTCTATTCTATTCCATTTATCTTCAGGTCTGTTTTTTTGCCAATACCACGCTGTTTTTATCACAGTAGCTTTATAGTATAATTTCAAATCGGGGATTGTGATGCCCCCTGCCTTGCTTTTGTTGCCCAGAATTGCCTTTGCTATTCTTGGTCTTTTCTGGTTCCAGATGAATTTTAGGATTGTTTTCTGTAATTCTGTGAGATATGTTGTTGGAATTTTGATCGGAATTGCATTAAATCTGTATAACAGTTTTGGAAGTATGGCCATTTTCACTATATTGGTTCTTCCGAGCCAAGAGCAAGGAATATCTTTCCATTTTCTGATATCCTCTTCAATCTCCTTTTTCAGAGTACTGTAGTTTTCAGTGTAGAAGTCTTTTACTTCCTTTGTGAGATTGATTCCTAGGTATTTCATTTTTTTAGATGTGATTGTGAAAGGTGTTGTTTCCCTAATTTCTCTCTCAGTGAGTTTGTTATTGGTGTACAGGAAGACTATTGATTTTTGAGTGTTGACTTTGTATCCAGCTACACTACTGAATTTGCTTATTAAATCTAGCAGTTTTTTAGTGGAGTTTTTGGGGTCTTCTACGTAGAGTATCATGTCATCTGCAAACAATGATAATTTAACTTCTTCCTTTCCAATCATAATTCCTTTTATTTCTTTCTCTTGTCTAATTGCTCTGGCTAAAGTTTCCAGAACTATGTTGAATAAGAGTGGGGACAGTGGACATCCTTGTCTTGTTCCTGATTTTAGAGAGAAGACTTTCAGTTTTTGTCCATTTAGTATGATATTGGCTGTTGGTTTGTCATAGATAGCTTTTATCAGATTGAGATAAAGACCATCTATTCCAATTTTCTGTAGGGTTTTTATCATGAATGGGTGCTGGACTTTGTCAAAAGCTTTTTCTGCATCTATGGAGATGATCATATGATTTTTGTCCTTGGTTCTGTTAATATGGTGTATTACATTTATTGATTTACGTATGTTGAACCATCCCTGCATCCCAGGGATGAATCCAACTTGGTCATGGTGTATAATCTTCTTGATGATTTGCTGCATTCTGTTTGCCAGTATCTTATTGAGGATTTTTGCATCTATGTTCATTAGGGAGATGGGTCTGTAGTTCTCTTTCTTAGTTGGGTCCTTCTCTGGTTTTGGTATCAGGGTAATGCTTGCTTCCAGGAATGAATTTGGGAGTATTGCTTCCCTTTCAATTTCATTAAAGAGTTTGAGAAGTAGTGGTGTTAGGTCTTCTCTAAATTTCTTGTAGAATTCAGCAGTGAATCCATCGGGGCCTGGGCTTTTCTTTGTTGGGAAGTTTTTAATTACATCTTCGACTTCATTGATTGTTATTGGTTTATTTAGGATTTTTATATCTTCTTGGTTGAGCTTTGGTAATTCATATGTATCTAGAAATCTGTCCATTTCTTCTGTATTTTCCATCTTATTAGAATACAAGTTTTCAAAGTAGGTATAGATGATCTTCTGGATTTCTGCAGGGTCCGTTGTGATATCACCCTTTTCATTCTTAATTGCATGGATTTGAGTACTTTCTTTCCTTTTTTTAATAAGGTTGGATAAGGGTTTGTCGATTTTAATCTTTCAAAGAACCAACTCTTTGATTCGTTGATTCTTTGTATTGTTTTTTTAGTCTCCAATACGTTAATTTCTGCTCTGATCTTTATATTTCCTCCCTTGTACGAGCTTTTGGCTTAGCCTGCTCTTCTTTTTCTAGAAGTTTGAGGTTCACCATTAGGTTGTTTATTTGTGCTTGCTCTGTTTTCCTTATATAGGAATTTAATGCTATAAATTTCCCTCTTAGGACAGCTTTCATTGTATCTCATAAGTTCCGGTATGTTGTACTGTCATTATCATTCAGTTGCAGAAACCATCTAATTTCTTCTTTCATTTCATCTGTGACCCATTGGTTGTTCAGTAGGGTGCTATTTAATTTCCATGTGTTTAGCAAATTCTTGTGGTTTCTTTTGCCATTGATTTCCAATTTCATTGCACTATGGTCTGATAATATACATGGGATAATTTCAATTCCTTTGCATTTACTTAAGCAGGTTCTATGAGCTAGTATGTGGTCTATTTTGGAGAATGACCCATGTGCAGCTGAGAAGTATGTGTATTTTGATGTTGTGGGGTGGAGCACTCTGTAGACATCTACTAAGTCCATTTGTTCCAAAGTTTGGTTCAGTTGTAATATTTCATTGTTGATTTTTTGTCTAGTTGATCTGTCTTTTTGTGACAGTGGAGTATTGAGATCCCCCAATACAATTGTATTAGTGGTTATTTGATTTTTCATGTCCATTAATATTTGTTTTATATAGTTGGGTGCACTGGTATTTGTTGCATATATATTTATGATTGTTATCTCTTCCTCTTGGATTGTTCCCTTTACAAGGAGGTAGTGACCTTCTTTATCTCTCTGAATCATTCTTGGTTTGAAATTCACTTTGTCTGTGAAAAGAATAGCTACCCCTGCTTTTTTCTGGGTTCCTGTCACATGGAGTATTGTTTTCCATCCTTTGACTTTCAGTCTATGAATTTCTTTTTGAATTAAATGTGTTTCTTGTATACAGCATATTGTTGGATCTTGCTTCTTGATCCAATTTGCCAGTCTGTGCCTTTTGATTGGTGAATTGAGACCATTAACATTAATGGTTAAAACTGATATGTATTGACTTATCCTTGTCATGTTATTTTCTTGTTGTTGGCTCCCCCTCTTTTAATTTTTGTTTTCCCTCCCTCTCTTTAATCATTTGCTCTGCCTGGTAGATTCCTTCTGTTGGGGTTTCTGCAGTTGTAGTCCTTGTTATCCCTTTCTAGAATGTCCTTCAAAACATTTTGGAGTGCTGGTTTGGTGGTTATAAATTTTCTCAGATGTTCTTTGTCATGGAAGTATTTTACTTCTCCATCAGTTTTGAAAGATAGTTTTGTGGGGTACATCAATCTAGGGTGAAGTTTATTTTCCTTTAGAACTTGAAATACATCATTCCAAGCTCTTCTTGACTTGAGGGTTTGTGCTGAAAAGTCCACTGTGATTCTGATGGGCTTTGCTTTATAGGTGATTTGTTTCTTTTCTCTAACAGCTTTTAAGATTCTACTCTTATGTTGAATTTCTGGAATCTTGACTATGATATGCCTGGCTGAAGATTTTTTTTGATCGTGGTTAATTGGAGTTCTATAAGCCTCACTTATCTGAACGTCAAATTATTTTTCTCTACCAGGGAAATTTTCTGTGATAATGTCTGTGAACAGTGTTCTGATGTCATTTATGCTATCTCCCGCTTTTTCATTGATTCCAATCAATCTTAAGTTATTCTTCTTTGCATCATCTAGCAGCTGCTGGATTGATTTTTCATTGTCCCTTGCTATTTTTAAGAATTCTTTCTTTTCATGATCACTAATTGCAAGCCTGTCTTCTATATCTGAGATCCTGTCCTCACATTGGCTTAATCTGCTACAAATACTTTCAATGGAATTTTTGTTCTGGATATCTGCTTGAATCTGCTTTATGGAGTCCATTTCTTTCCTATGCTGAGCATTCATGGCTTCCATCATTTTCTTAAGCTCGTCTATTTTTTTGTCTGTGTCTGCTCTAGCGTCCTTAAGCATGGTCTTCATTGTGGACATTATCTCTGCAGTTATCTGAGAAATTATTTCTGATTTAAATTTTTCCAGAGCCTCATTCAACTGCTTTGTTGTTACCACTTCAGAGATGTCAGGTGGGTGGCTTTTGGTTTGTCCGGCCTCACTGCCCCCTGGGTTTGCCTTTGGTGAACTGGATGTGTGGGGTTGCATCTTGTTTAAGTGTCATCTCATTTTCTTTTCTTTCTTTAGTTTAATTCCTAGGATGCTGTTTGTAAATTGCCTATGGTAGGTTGCTTTATTGCTAGTACTTCAAACTCTTAGGAGATTCTTGGAATACCAGGAAGAAAAGCGCCAGTCAGTGTGTCCCCCTCGCCTGGTGCTTCTCTGTACCGCGGCGTCTCGCGTTACTCCATGGAGGTTCCCACTGGAGCCGTGGATGGAGTGGCGGCCGCCCTGAGTTCTGAGCTCAGCTGCTGCCCCCCTCCACAATGGCGCCCGGCTAGTGGCTCTCTTGCGTGCCTGACGGCTGGGTGTCAGCACTCACCGCCAGTCAGTGTGTCCTTCACGGCCGCTGCTTCTCTGCACCGCCGCTTCTCGCGTTCCTCCACGGAGCCCCCTGGGGGCGCCGGCAGTCACCGCGTGTCTGTAGATTTGAACCGCTTCAGTCGCGTCAGGATTCCCGACACAGGGAAATGGCGCCGGAGGCCACCTCCTTCTTCTTTGTTGGAGTTTTCTCTCTTCACTTTTTCCGTGGGCCCCAAACTGTGCTTCAGATCTTTCCTGGGTCCCTGGGAGCCACTTCCCTCTTTCTTGTCCTCCTCCAGTCACTATATTTCAGTGTCCGGATGGCGACTTTTGGAGAGGTTCACTGCCTGCTTCTTACAGATCCGCCATCTTTTCCCGGAAGTCAATAGGCCTTTTTTTTATCATGCTGAAGAAGTTCTGTTCTTGGTAGAAATTCCCTTCTATTCTTTTGTTTAGGTGAAAAGGTGTTGGATTTTGTCTATTTAGAGAATCATATGAATTTTGTGCTTTATTTAGTGAATGTAGTACATTATATTATATTACTTTGGTGTTAATATATTATACAGACCTTACATTCCTGGGATAAACCCCAATTGGCCCACATAAATAAAAGCTCTTGGTATCCTGAAAAAAATTTTTTTGGGTAGTACTGGGGATTGGCCCCAGGGCCTTCACACTGAGCTAGATTCCCCAGTCATCTTTAAAATTGTATATATTTTTTAAAATTTTGAGAAAAGGTCTTGCTAAATTGCCAGGGTGGGACTTGAACTTGGAATCCTCCTGCCTCAGCTTCCATGCCCAGCTCTCAAAACTTTTTTAAGAGTATAAAACAGTGAGACAAGGGATGTAGCTCAGTGGTAGAGCACTGGCCTAGCATCCATAAGGCCCTAGGCTTGATCTCCAGCAACACACACACACACACACACAAGCACACACACTATAACATAGGAGTCCTAAGACCAACAATTTGGGTATTTTCCATGTATGAATCTTTACTCTTCGGAACACCTGTATGAGAAATGAATGATTGTTATCACCCCTATTTATGGACCAACAGCCTGACTCCATAATCTGGGCTGCGCTCTGCTCCACGACATGCTGCCTGTGGTAGCGTGGACTTTGGGGCTCACTGCAATAGTGTCAAGATTCAGAGTGATCACCAGGTGCAGGCTCAAGCCTCATTCTCCCTTGAGCAGAGTCCCTGGACTCCAAGTTTCTCCACATTGCCAACTTTGGCAGCCCTGGGAGGATGCGTCCTTGATGTCTGCTTTGCCCTCCCTTAGGTCTCAGGCTGCTGTGGATGCCGAAGGGCAGATGCCCGGGTGGAGCTGCAGCTTCCCTCTGCAGTGCCTGTGGGAGGTGACATCGCCCGCACATTCCAGGGAACTGGGCCTTGGGGCTCCCAGATGGCTCCTCCTAGGGCAAATCTCAGTGGGCTATAAAAGTCTGGAGTACAAAAAATGAATTTGAGGATGAATTGGTTTTTCAAAAGGAACCTTTTTATTTATGTAGTGGACTTTATTTGGAAAGTTTATTGTAGGAGGTGAGAAAAAGACTATTGTAATAAAAGGAGGGGGATCTTGTAATAGGGAGTACATTCCAACACAAGATCTCACACATCTCAAAACGTCAGCAGGAAATGCCAGATTCCATTTTTAAGAAGAATGCTTCCCATCAAGATTTTTTCTTTCTTTTTTTTCTTTCTTTCTCTCTCCCTGTCTCTCTCTCTCTCTCTTTCTTTCTCCCTTTCTCTCTTTTGTTTTTTGTTTTTTGAGACAAGTTCTCACCAGGTAGTTCATAGCTGGCCTTGAACTCACTATGTAGCCCAGGCTGGCCTTGAACTTGCAGAGATCCTCCTGCCTCAGCCTCCCCAGTGCTGGGATCACAGGTGTACGCCTCCATGCCTGGCCTCTATGAAGACATTTTTCAATGACTAGACTTCTTAGTTGTACACTGTTCATACAAATCCAATTCAGGAAAGCCAGGTGTGGTGGCACATAGCTGTAATCCCAGGACTTGGGAGGCTGAAGCAGGAGGATTGCCATGAGTTTGAGGCCACCCTTGGCTACACAGTGAGTTCAAGGCCAGCCTGGACTACATAGCGAGACTGTCTCAAAAAAACAAAAACAGGGCCGGTGAGATGGCTCAGCGGCTTAAGCGCCTGCCCGGCAAGCGCGAGGGCCCAAGTTCGACTCCCGGAACCCACATACGAAAAAGGGGCCGGTGATATCGCTCAGTGGCACGGGCGCCTGCTGGCGCGCGAGGTCCTGAGGTCGACCCCCCCGGTACCCACAAAAAAAAAAAAAAAAACCCAGTTTAAGAATACATGTATTGAGTAATTTTTGAGATTCTATGAGGAACAGAAGTATGGTATGCAGTGTAGATTTAGCTTGTTGTAGGGGTACAGAACTTAGCAAAAAACTGTTTAACAAATATTAATGTGTCTAACAAATATTTACTGATAACTACTCTGAGTAGAGCCCTGCCTGTTCTTGGTCCAGGGGCTGGAGCAGGGAAGAAGGTAGGAGCCTGTTTCTGGGGAATTTCTATTCCGGTGCACAGCACATGTATAATATGCAGGCAGGTTACTGTAAGTAACGTGGCAATACAGTGTTACAGCACTGTTTCAGTAAATACTTGAGGGCCTGCTGTGTATCTGTCCAGCCCTCCACTGGACTCTGTGTTGTGGAAAAGCAAGCAGTTCTACCCTGCGCTTTTTCAGTCCGATTGAAAAAATCCACTAGTCATGCTCGTAAAAGCTGGGCGCATAGTGTACATCTCTCCCCCCAGGAGCACAAGACCAGGGAGATCCTGGGGCACAGGAGTTGACAGCACCGTGTGAATGGCGCCCTGGAAGTCACAGGACCACGGCAGCCCAACAGGTACTGAGATGGTGGCAAACTGTGGCCATCGCCATGAAGACACAAATATGAATTGAAAGTGCAAAAATGATCACGACCTGATAAAAAATAAATAATTGCAAATATGGTAAATGAGAGTGTGATCAGCTCCTGCCTTTGGTGTGAGACAATGAGTTTTCTTTCTACCTGTGGGCACTGTTCAATACACTTTTCCAATTTTAAGTAAGACTGTAAAACAATTCACTTAAAGTAAATAACCCTGAGCTTTTCCTCCTTGCAGAGAAAGCAATAGTTGGCAAGAAGGCATCTTAGTAGCTGCTCTTGGGTTATCAGGTAGTTGTCAAGGGTTTCTTCGCCAGGCAGCGTGGGGCTCAGTTTTGTCCCATGCCCACGTTGTGAACATTGGGCTCATGAGCTCAGGGTCTCAGGAAACGGTCAGTTTAACAGCTGTCCCTCTGTAGCCCCTCTGGATTTGGAGGGCAGCTGTGGCTCCTTTTGTTCTGTGGGCCCGGATCCCTAGGGAGGCCAGCTTTTCCTTCCTTGGTTTCCTCTGTCCTCACCTGACTCCAGGATGCCTCAAGCCTCGCCCCCAGTTCTGGCCCGAAGGCCAAGCCTTGTGCCCAGAGGGACGTGAGGCTGGAGTGCTGAGGGGCCCATGGTGGCTGGGCACTCCTGGCTGCTGCCCAGTGCCCCGCGTGCCGGCCCGAACGTGCTGGGTACCGCTACTGTCTCCAGAGGAGTCGCTGGCAGCGCTCACGGAAGGAAGCACTGAGGAGGCCAGCGCGTCTGCCACTGAGGTAGAGCGGTTATGCGCGCGTCCCGCGGAGGCCTCTTCCGCCGATCCCGCCCTCCGCATCCCTGGATCTCTCTGCCATTCATTCCCTCGGGCTGCAAGTGTCTCGCTAATGTTGCCGCGTGGGTTAAAGGCGGCCCCTCCGTGGAGCCTGCCCGCCTGCATTAGCCTCAGACTCCCTCCGTCAGGGCTTTAGGGCGGCAGAGGCTCAGCTCACCCTGGCTGCATGTGGGGGATCCCCTGGACAGGCTGGGGCTCGGGAGGGCAACTGGCCGGGCGCAGCTCCGAGAGGAAGGTTGGCTGGGTGTGGTCATGGGACGAGGCAAGGTGCACTTCCGGGTGTGGAGGCGAGAGTCGCAGAGCCTGGGAGGGGCCGGCGCCCCGCAGGGGAAGAGCCTGTATTCTCTGTGCTCAAATGACTGGTTTCTTTCTTTCTTCCTCCTTCCTTCCTTCCTACCTTTCCCTCCCTCCCTTCTTCCCTCCTTCCCTTTCTTTCCTGTGCTGGGGATTGAACCTGGAGCTTTATGCATGCGGGGCATGTGCTCCACCATTGAGCCACAACCGCAGCCCCCAGAGTGCTTTCCTGTGGGTGACAGAGGGGAGATGGCATTCCTGTCTGCTGCAGGCTGAGCTGGATGTTCTTGGTCCAAACTCGACGCTGGATCGCATCTGCACAGGGTCAAGGGCACTTCCCTCTTCAGAGTCCAAGGCCAGGGTCTTCGGACTTTGTGAAGCGACTTACGTGGCCCGGCTTTACCCTGTGTAGGCCAGACTTTCAAGACGGTTCTGTGTCGACTTAGACTGAACAGTCCTCCAGGCTTCTTGTTTGTCCTCCAGGTACTGGCAGAATTAGCAGGTCACCATTCTGTCAACTTCCGTCTGAGCTCCTGCGTGCTCCTGGAAAAGTAAGGTCAGTTCCTGCTGGTTCCATCAGTGCTGAGGGCTTGCTCACACTTTTATAAAGAGAAGTTTAACTCTCAACACAGCAGGCACCCTGTGATCTGTGGTCTCAGAAGCAGTGGGAGGGCACAAATAGGTGTGTGGCACCTGCAGGTGTCTGGTCAGCCCCCCGAGAGAGGCTGTCCGGAAGGCCAGGCTCTTCCCAGCTCTTCGTCAGGGATTTGAACGGGAGGGTTATGTGCTGATGCTCAGTGTTTTACCATCCTGGTCCCCAGAGAGGACACCAGACTCGCGAGAGGTCCTGGGCAGAGCACCATGAGGTGGCCTCATATCACACAAGGTCATCTTTAAGCAGGCTGGCCACCTTCCTGGCCACTGAGGAAGGTGCCCTGGCCATGGCAGGAGATGCAGGCCTTCCCCACTCCCTGCATTCACAGTGGCAGGCATTCGGCTCTGGATACCTGAGAGAGGAGACCACGGAAGGCATCTTGAGAGCCCAGAGTCTCCTCGTTCTCATGCTATGGATTAGCATGTGGGCCACAGGAAGCCCAGCCCTTGCCTCTCTTGAAGGAACCTGGAGCAGCCCTGGGCCGGAGTAGGGGAGGGTAGGTGTTGGGGTGACTGGGGCCTCGGTCCTGACTGTTCAAGGGTGCTCACTGGCCTGCGCCCCGGGCAGCCCTGCGCCCCGGGCAGCCCTGCGCCCCGGGCAGCCCTGCGCCCCGGGCAGCCCTGCGCCCCGGGCAGCCCTGCGCCCCGGGCAGCGGGGCCTGTACTGCGGAGGGCCTGCACTCCGCTGCCTTCTAGGACGGCTCTGTGTTACTCTGTGGCCCTGCGTGAACCTTAGACATCTCAGCGGTCTGCTGGTGTGCGAGTCACAGTGAGTGTGTAATTCCAGCCTCTCTGCGTCCCTCGGTCCCTTGGTGCACTCCACCAAGCCCAGGCCTAGGAGCTGCATCCTCCCCGTCCTCGTGCCTGCTGCTGCTCGTTTCCCCGTCTCCCTTGAGAGCAGTCCTCACATCCCCGCCGCCTCTGTTCTCCCACGCCGTGCTTCCGCGCCGCCACGGCCCGGAGGGGCTGCTCCTCGGCGGAGCACGGCGCGTCCTTCCCGCCGGGCCCAGATCCCTCCCGCTCCCGGGCAGGCATCGCACCCGCCCCTCCGCCCTGCGGCCCGCCCCGCCCCGGCTCCGCCCGCGCTCTCTCCAGGCCTCTCCCTCGGGCGGGCTCAGTTGCAATCCCACCCGCCGCAAACCTCTGCGAGGCGACATGATGAAAAAAATATGGTGAAGGTTTAAATTTTTAAAAAGTATTAGTAAAAGACATATTGCCATTAATCCCCCTTCCCCACACTTTGAACACTTTTATCCCGTCGCTTTTGTCGCGCTCCCGCTCCGAAGCAGTTGTGGAGTCCTTTTTTGTGAGCGTTCCGAAATGTTTACCTTTCACGGTCATTTTGACTTTGGAAAAGAGCCAGAAGTCACAGAGTATGGGATCCACTGACTAAGATAGATGAAGACACACTGTAATGTTTTTATTTGACAGAAATTGCTATAAACGTTTGATCAATGAGGGGTGGTAAAAATACAGTAAATATTTAAATTGAAAAATTTATTATAGTAAAAGACATATTGCCATTAATCCCCCTCAAAATAATCCCTTTCACTTTGAACACACTTACCTCATGGTTCTTGGCAATGTGTCTTTTACTGTAATACATTTTTTTTTTAATTTTATTTTAAAGAGAAGAAAAAACAAAACAAATCAAAAGAAGAACAAATTTTCAAAACAACATAATAGGAGGGTAAGAATGGTTAATACATTGCGTATTACTATCTTTAAGTTAGTTATTCAGGACACCAGACATTAGCATTTAATTATCCAAACATTATTGGCACAAACCTTACTCTTCAATGAACTAAGTAAAAATCGTAGTGTATCTATCTTAACCATCTTATATATATATACAATTTTTTTTCCCTTTCCCTTCTTTCTTTTCCTTATTCCAGTCTCTCTTTCCTTTTGACCAGTTTCTTTTTGATTCACCATGTCTATTGTACATTTTGGATCTTATTTACTCTTTCAGTTTCTCATACTAGAGAGACAATACGATGCTTACACATGTGCTTCTGGTTTATTTCACTTATGAGTATTTTCTCGAGTTGCATCCATTTACCTATAAAAGTCTCCAGTTTATCCTTCTTAATGGCTGAATAGTACTCCATTGTATAAAAATACCACATCTTTCTTATCCATTCCTCAGTTGATGGGCATTCGGGTTGTTTCCAAGATCTGGCTATTACAAATTGTGCTGCTATAAACATGGGTGCACATATATCGCTGTGGTATGATGTTTTTAATTCTTCTGGGAAGATGCCCAGAAGAGGAATAGCTGGGTCAAATGGGACCTCCAACCCTAGCTTTTTGAGGAATCTCCACACTGACTTCCACAGTGGCTGTACCAGTCGACACTCCCACCAACAGTGGAGAAGGGTTCCTTTTTCCCCACAGCCCCTCCAGCATTTGTTATTAGTTGATTTCTTTATAGTAGCCATTCTTTCTGGGGTGAGATGGTATCTCAGTGTTGTTTTAATTTGCATCTCTCGAATGACTAGTGATGTTGCACATTTTTTTGTATATTTATTTGCCATTAGTATTTCTTCATCTGAGAAATGTGTATTCATCTCAGATGCCCATTTTTGGAGTGGGTCTTTAAATTTGGGAGGTCTGATTTTTTTGAGTTCTTTATATGTTCTCGATAGTAATCCTTTGTCTGAGGAACAGCTGGCAAACATTTTTTCCCACATTGTGGGTTGTCTCTTCACTCTGTTGGTGGTTTCTCTTGCTGTGCAAAAGCTTTTTAATAAGATGAGATCCCAGTTATTGATTCTTTGGGATAGTTCCCGTGCGGTTGAGTTTTTATTCATAAAGTCTTTGCCTACACCAATGTCTCCAAGGGTTTTACCTATCCTACCTTCCAGCAGATTTAATGTTTCTGTTTTAATATTTAGATCTCTGATCCATTTTGAATTTAGTTTTACTGTAATACATTTCTAAATAAAAATCTAAACATTCACCGCATTTTCTATCACCCCTTCTACACTGATGCCTGAGACCGGACCCCTCTGAGCTCTAGATGCCGGCCCTTTCCTGCCAGCTTTGCTGCCTTCTCCCCGGGGATGCGCAGGGGCTTCTCCTCAGTAACAGCCTAAATACTATGTCAGCCTGTGCAGACCTGTCCCCATTGTCCCACTGCCGACAGAATCTGGGAAAGCTAAAGACATCTGCCAGTCACCTTGACACACACACACACACACACACACACACACATACACACCTGCCTCACAACTGCCAGGCCCACGCCAGCCACACCCACATTCATATCCCCAGCAGAACAGACCTCATATCTGACTACTTCACCTGGCAAGTGCCCCCCGGCCCAAGGTACCCCCCAGCCCTCCTGGATGTGCAGGGCTCCTGCACCTATGTCATCCCTCATGCAGCCGCTGGAGAGACCCCCCTGACATTCTGCAGTGAAAATGTCCAAGCTCTGAACACTCAGACACCCACGTCTGGATTCTCCGTGAATATTGCAGCAGATTCCCTTTCCCTGTCCATCCCTTCACCCACCCATCCATTCCTCTTGATTATTTTCCCCCGTACTGGAATTGAACCCAGGCCCTTTGCACTGAACTACCTCCCTTTTATTTTGAGACAGAGTCTTGCTATGTTGCTAAGTTGCCCGGGCTGGGCTGGAACTTGTGATTCTCCTGCCTCAGCTTCCCAGCGTAGGAATGCAGCATACACCACCATGCCTAGCTTCATCTTGATTTTAACATATATTCCAAATCAGTGCCATTTCGTCGAAATACTCCAGCATGCACATCATTAACCAGAGTTCAACCTTGTTCAGATTTCTTTCTTTTGAAGCAAAATTTACAGACAATGCAACACATATATCTTAACTGTACATTTCACAAGCTTTGACAAACACTTATGCACCTGTGTGACCAGCACCTCTAGGAAGATACAGAATGGTACCAGTGGATTCCCTCAAGCAGGCCCCTTCCCAGTCAGTTCCTGTCCCACTCACTTCCCCAAGACTATCACCACTCTTTTTCCCCACCATAGGCTGGTTTTGCCCTGCCTAGAACCTGACGTGATGGAGCAGGTGCTCTTTTGTGACTCAGAATGCTTTTGCGTTTCCCCCGTGGGCTCGACTTTGCTTAGCCCTCTCCCGCCCTGCAGAGGTGGGATCTGAGCCGCGTGGCCCTGGTGCTCAGGCCCCGGGGCCCTCTCCCTGTTTCCCAGGAGTTTGTCTCCTTGTTTTCCAGACGCACAGGCCTGAGCTGTGACTTCACATGCTGGGGGCCTGGGAGATAGAGACAAATAGGGAAACAAAACAAGGTTGTTCGCTTATTCATTCCTTTAGTTATTGTCCCCCACCTCCAGATTATCCCCCTGAGGGCCTGGTCCATGTCTTCTTGCTCTCTCTGTCCCTCCAGCACCCTGTGGCGTAACTACTCTTGGATGGGCAGGTGAGCGAGGGAATGACCCCTCCTCCTTCCTGCACATCTGACCTCAGGCTGCCCTGCAGGTGGCTGGCTCTGAGTTTGCTCTGCCACACGGATGAGCCACTCTGGGTGGGCAAGAGAGGAGCAGAGAGGGACCCGGTTTGGCCACAGGCAGATTCCACGTGGGCCTTGCAATCGAACGAAGGGAGACTTCTAGGCTATAGGGCAGAGCAGGGCCCTAGGGGGAGACAGTGGGCGGCTCTGCTCTTCTGCCTTCCATTTTCATCTTCTTTGGTTCCCACAAGACCTCAGTATTTGATTAAGCATCCAGCAGCGGATTCTCAGGCAGCCCCAGCACGCCTACTCCTCCGTGCTGGCAGTGTGGAGAGCCCCTCTGCCTACACGAATGGATGAATCAAGAGATAGATCGGACGCACCTTACCCTTAACCAACCATCGGAGTCCAGTTCAACAGAACAGAAACAACTGCAAACCCGCTCAGTTCAGCACTCAGCTCCTCCAGAACGGGCGCCTTTCCAAGCTCATTTCTGCAGAGGGAAATTCCTGTCGCTATCGACTCACCCTTCTGACTGCTGCTGTTAACTTGTGGCCGGCTGCTCTACATGGTCGTTTCTAGATAGTCTTTGTCGGTTGCCGACACTGGAGGTGATATAAGGTCCACTCCCGGAACATAGCAGGCAACCCAGCCCGGGCCCCACAGCTGACACGGGGCTGCTGCCAATTATGCGCGGCACTCTATATAGAAATACGGATCTGCCTTTATGTAGGGTGAGGATTTCTTTTTGCCTAATAATTTTCTGGGAAAGAGTCCCTAAGTGATTTTATAGTGCTGATAATTTTGACATCTCTTACTGTTTCTTGTCAATAGTGCTTCATAGAGAGGAGCTGCGGGTTCTCTGAGTCTGGTTTTGTCCTTTTAGAAACTCCTGCTGAGTTAGAGGCTCGGCCCCCTCCTCGGGTGAAATGGATGTTTCCCGCGGAGGCCACTGAGCTGGCATCTGACCTGCCCCGGAAGAGGGGCCCTGGTCCGCGCGGGACTGCGTGGACTGCGGGTCCCTGCGGCCCCAGGAGGGAGCGGTGGCCCGCGGTGGGGACTCGGGCCGCCTCCGGCGCCGCCCCGCGAGCGCTGTGCGGAGATCGCGGCCGGGCCGCGGCTGGGCGCTTCGCGTTCGTTACAGCCCGCTCCTTAAAAAGGAAAACTATGCCCGGAATCCGGAGGTGGCAAGGCTGTGCCCACGCGCCGCGGCCGCTCGGTGTCCCCCGGAGCCGGTGCCGAGCGGCCCGCGCCGCCCCACGCCCACGCCCGCCCGGGCGGAGCCGGCCCGGCCCCCGAGACGGCGGCTGCGCTGCGGAGCGAGGGGCGCGCGGCGAGGCCCGGCGGGCGGCGGCACCATGACGGGAAGGTAACGGCCGCGTGCCCAACCCGTCCGCGACCCTGTCCCCGTCCGCCCTGACCCCGTCCCGGTCCCTGTCGCCCTCCCGTCCTCGCCCTGACCCCGTCCCGTCCCCTTCCCGTCCCCGTCCCCTTCCCATCCCCGTCCGCCCTGACCCCGTCCCGTCCCCGTCCCTGTCCGACCCGTCCCCGTCCCCATCCCTGTCCGCCCTGACCCCGTCCCGTCCCCGTCCCTGTCCGACCCGTCCCGTCCCCGTCCGCCCTGACCCCGTCCCGTCCCCGTCCCGTCCCCGCCCCGTCCCCGCGCGGCCGGCGGCAAGTGCAGCTCCTCGGGACCGGGCGGCCGAGCGAGCGCTTGCCCGAGGTCGCAACCAAAGGGCAAAGCGCTGGAACCGGCTTCCGCCGACTCCCGCCCCAGCCCCGACCGTGCGATCTGGGCGAGGTCACCTCGGAGCCATCCCTTTCCTAAAACGGCCAAGACTCGAGGGAGCGAGGGGCTGGGCGGATCGGCCGGGGCCGGGCGGCTGCGTGGGGCGGAGGCTCCGGCCTGGCCGGGCGCTGCTGGCGGCCTCTTGTTGCCATTTGACAGATGAGGCAGATGAGGCAGCCGAGGTCACAGAGGCTGAGCGACTCAGGCCGGTCACTTGCGCACCGGTGTCCAGCCAGGGTCGGCCTCTGCAGTGCGTCTGGGTCGTGGCTGGGGACAAGCGCGTGACTCGCAGCTGGGTGGGAAGGATGCTCTCCGAGGCCCAGGGGGTCTGGCCAAGCCGAGCAGAAACACAGTCTTCTTGGCCATCTCTTGCGCTGGGGCTCCTGGGAGGAGGAGGGAACCCCAGAGCCCGCGGGCTTTGCTGGGGAAAGGGCTGGTGGCGTGGAGAGCATCGGGAGTGCAGGACGTCCCCCGCCCACGGGACGCACCGCCTCTGCTCTGCGCAAGCCTGTGCTGGTGCTTGCGGCAGTGCCTGCCGCCACTGAGGAGACTGGCCCTTCAGAGGCATTTGGACCCCTGCTCCCCAGTACCCCGTTCCGCCCCCAGCTTGGGTGCACCGGGAAACCTTGCCCCCACCCCTCTCTGCAGTGAGGTGGAGGGACCCATCCCCAGGAGGGTGGCAGCTGCTGTGCCTCAAACTCCTCCAGTGTGCGCTGAGGCCCTGACCCCTCTTTCCCGGCGGCCCGCCTCCTGCAGCTGCTTGGTTCCCTCCTCGCAGCTGAGGAAAAGGAAGAGGAGAAACAGGGGTAGTTGTAGCAACCGCAGAGCCAGTGTGAGGCGGTGCTGGGGTGCTGCGAGGTAACACTTCCAGCTCTGGAAAGATCCTAAGGCAGAGACACCTCTGTCAAAACAATACTGTTTATCTCAGAAAATTAGGTAAAACCCAGAAACAGGAGATAACAGACACTGAAAAGAAAACAAAGAGCACATCCACGGCAGCACTCCTCAGCGATACCCTTCTCGGACACTTCAGTGGCTTCCTTCAGTTCTTTTCTCGCAGCGTTTCCCTGCTTGGTCCTCTTACGAAGCTGTGTACAGGCTGTGAGCAGTTTCCGCCCTTCTTTGGAGTGCACCCTGCCGCCGCCCACAGTGTTAGTGCCAGCCCTGGTTTCCTGTGCCTCCACCCGCAGGGATCTGGGCGAGGCTGGCCGGCGAGGACTGTCCGTCCAACCTGGTCTTTACAGTGGGTGAGACCTTTCCTGTCCCAGGGGCTGTGGAGTTTGCTTGCATTGCCACAGTGACCCCTCCCTGTGTTCACTCTCTTATGTGACACTGGGCCAGTCCCTCACACCTGGACCCTGGTTCCCACACCCATACCTCTCATGCTGTCCTTTGGAGATACCTCCTCCGCTCATGCATCTTCAGGGCTCTCCTTGCCACCCTTCTCCAGGACGTGGTGGGCAAGAGCAGAGGGACCTGGACTGGCATGTGAGGGACTGCCCTTTGCAGATGCACCTGTGCAGAGAAAGGGTTGCCAAGGAGATGGGCAAGTGGACAGTCGGGAGACCAGGGCCTAGAGAAGCCTTCTTGGGTGGCGGGGGTATGGAGCAGGCCCATGGTCAGGAGCTCTGGGAGGTGGGATGGATAGCAGGGGCACAGTGGGCAGAACTCGCTCGTGGGAGTGGTGTGGGAGTAGAAGGTGTGTTGGGTGTGAGCATGAGGCATCCAAGGAGATGGGCACATGTGAGGGGAGCACGAGGAGGCAGAGGTCACGGTCCCAGGGACAGGTGGCTGGGGCGGGTGTGATCGGGGGCTGGGGAAAGGGCCGGGCTGAGGCCAGAAAGGTCACTGAGGCCTGGAGTGTGGTGTGGTTGCTGAAGGAGAGGGTGTGCCTTGGCAAGAGAGGGGCTTAGGCCAGCCTGCGACACAGTGACTTTGAGACTTAAAACCCAGCCTCTTTGATTGTCACAGCAGAAGGGACTTTTGGCATCACCGTGGTTTATAGGGTGGAGGTTGGAGGGCCAGCTGCCTGAAGACCAGCCATCTTTGGCATTCCACACTGGAAGCCGGCAGGTGGCCCCATGGCAGCATAAACTCAGTGGCTTGGCCGGCTGTAGAATGGGTGTCCCTTGCCATGTGACCATCGTGCATGTGACCTCAACAGGCCTAACTGTGCACTGTGCCCCATGCTTGGTACAGTGCAGAGTCGGGGCTGGGCCCCTCCTCTCACCTCTTCCAGTCTTGCCCCTCTCCGTGGGCTGAGGCGTGTGCCCAGAAGGAGCCAGCCCAGGTGCCACTAGCTCAGTAGCCACAGCCCTCGGCACGGTAGATGGGGCTTGGGACAATGTGGCCCGGCTGATCCTGGAGCCCAAGACAGGGCCAGGCGAGCACCGACTGCAGACACTCACTTGCTCCACTTTTCTTCCTATGTCCACTTGTTTCTCTCACTAGCCATTATGTGCTATGGGGCACGGAGGGCCTGGTTTGCGTCTAATCCTGTGGTGTGAGCTTCCCCACATGGGCTCGTTTTAAGCTACTGACATGATGTTAACAGTTGGCAAAATCTTGAGAAATCTAACAGGCAACACTCGTAAGCCGGTACGAGATGACCCAGGCTTTCTCGAAGTGACAGTGCCAATCTTGCTCTCAGGAGACGTTGCTTTTCCCGGTTCCCCATTTGCAGCTCTGGAAGCTGATGCTCAGTGTCCGGTGAGGCCTGGTGCTCCATGACAGCATGGCAGGGGCATCACGGGGGAGGGACAGAGCAGGTGCCAGCTGGGTCTCTCCTCCTCTTCCTATAAAGCCACGAGTGGCGTGCTGGGGTCCCACCCTCAGGGTCTCATTTAACCCTGGTTACCTCCCCAGGCCCCATCTGCAGATACCATCAACATAGGAATTTGGGATTCAGTTTCCAACCAAGGGACCTTTGGGGAGTACATTCCAACCAGAGCAGCGTGGCTTTTCCCTTTCTGAGGATTTTACTCGATATAATGTAATAGGGTGAATGTTTTAGTGAGACATACCGTGTCACCAGGACGAGCGAGTGTCTGTAAAAGCAAGTACGCGTCCGTGCTGATGTTTACTTTAAACTAAGAAAGTGAAAATATTCATAATCAGATTTCCTGTGGGATCGGGGGATGTACTGAGACACACTAGGGACCTCCCTGGGTTGTCGCTGGCCCGTGGCAAGGAGTCCAGTGGGGGAAGTGGACTGGAGGAGAGGCTGTGCTCCACGGCGGTCAGGCAAGGCCGTAGGGGGAGCCCATCTCACAGCTGCTGGCTGCCACCAGCCTTGGTCCTCGCCTCTGGTGAGCTGTAGCACTGCGCTCTTCACTAAGTGTGTGCTTTTTAAATATTGAGATATAACTCACATCATAAACTTCTCTTTTTTAAGTGTACACCTGAGTGCTTTTTACATTCACAAGGTTGTGCAATCATCATCGCTGATTCCAGAACGTTTTAATTCTCCCCAAAGAAACCTTGTACCCGTTAGCAGTCAGTCCCCATTCTCCTCTCCTCCCAGCCTCACAACCGCTCACTTGCTGTCTCTGCAGATTTGCCTGTTCTAAATACTTCCTGTAAATGGAGTCATACATTATGTAGCTTTTTTTGATCTGGCTTCTTTCACATCAGCATAGTGTTTTCAAGGTTTATCCTCATTGTAGCATGAATTACCATTTCATTCCTTTTCTTGGCTAAATAATATTACATTGTATGGATGTACCATATTTTGTTTATTCATTTGTCCTTGGTGTACCTTTGACATGTTTCCACTTTTTGGTTACTATGAAATAATGTTGCTATAAGTGTTCTTATACAAGTTTCTATACAAACTATTTTCTCCTTTCTTTTTACCCTCCCTCCTTCCCTCTCTCCCTCTCTTTCTTTTTTGTTTCTTTCCTTACCCCCTTCTTTCTTTCCCTCCCTCCTTCCCTTATCTTCCTTCCTTCCTTCCTTCCTTCCTTCTTTGTGGTACTGCTATATGGCATATGATACAGGGATGATATAAGACCTCCAAATAATCCAAATAACATAAGGGAAATATAACTCTCAACCTGCTCGATGTCTGATATGCTGAGTTCGTGTTCTCTAAAATCGAAGAATGAATTCTAGGAGCAACAGAGGTTAAGAGCAGAAAATATTTATTGGGGAAAGAAAGCTTCTGTCTAAGAGAGACAGAAGGGGTCCCTAGTGGGTTGCCAGGGACCCCACTTCTCAAGGGAGTTTCATAGAGCCAAACCACAAGGTGAGGCGGAGCTACGGTGGGACAAAACTGTAATCAACTAATAAGATTACAAGTACAGTCGCTTTGGTAACACGGATCCAGTGGGAAACCACAGGGTGGGTGTGAGGAGGGGCAGAACTGCGGCAAGCCAGTAAGATTACGAGTATAGTCGCTTAGGTAATATTGATTAAATGAGGATCAAATGGGGAAGCAAGTCACGTAGCAAGTGTACATGAAACGAACAAGGACTTTCTGGGAAGGAATGGGCTAGGGAGGTTTTGGTCCCCCACCCAAGGTGATTGATGCCTGTTTAGAATGTCAGTCACTGCTGCTCATCCCTAGGGGGAGTATGTGGGTGTAATCATTTCTTTGTCTTGAAGCCTGACCTTCAGCAAATGCGCCACCAGCCACAGCTGTGATGTGTTCTCATCTACAGTGACTCTCGAGGGCCCAGCCCTGTCTGACTGCCTGGAATATTTCTAAATAACTTAGCTACCTATACTAGTACTAGAGAATGAACCCAGGGCCTCATGTATGCTGGGCAATGCCCTACCACTAAGCCACACCCTAGCCCCATATTTTCTCATTTCTTGAGCATAATACCTAGGCCTGAAATTTCTGGGTCATGTGATAACTCCATGTTAAACTTTTTTGAAAAAATTGTCAAGCTGCTATCCAAGTAACTGTAGAGTTTTACATTTATATTAATAAAATTTTTTGACCAGGAACATGTGAGGGTTCCAGTTTCTCAACATCTTTGATAACATTTTTTGTCAGGTTTAGTGGATGTGAAATGGTGTCCCATTGTCATTAGCATTTCCCTAATGATTAATGACATTAAGCATCTTTTGATGTGTTTACTGGCCACTTGTATATGTTCTTTGGAGAAATGTATCTTCAAATCCTTTGTTCATTTTAAATTGGGTTGTCTTTTTGGTTGTTGATTTATAAGTATTCTTTATATATTTGTATCAACTTAAAACATCAGAGAGAGTCTACAAATAATAATATTTATTTGGGAGTAAAAGAACACTCCAATGGGAATGTGTATGCCATAGTAAACTGTCAGCATATTTAAAGAGGTCGAAGCAAAGAAAAGTTTCTAAAGACAAACATGGGGATTACATCAAATACTTTGAAACAATAATCTTTAGCCAGTAAAGCCATCTGGTCCTAGCTTTTCTTTGCAGGAAGTTTTTTGATTACTAACTCAATCTCTTGACTTATTGGTGATCTATTTGTATTTTTTGTTTCTTCTTGAGTCAGTTTTGATGTCCTTCTAGGAATTCGTCCATTTCAAGTGAAGTTACTTGATTTGTTGGCATAGAGTTGTTCAAGGTATTCTGTTCCACTCCCTCCTTACCGAGCATGCAGACTATTATTTTTTAAGGCAGCCATGGAGTTAGGGATTAGAAAACTGGGACTAGGACCAGTTAAAACACCATCGAGCTAATGGTTCTCACCAAGGTCTGTTTTTATTGACTAAATGCTCCCAAGGTTATTGCAAGGTTTTGGTTAATTTGCAGAGTTCTGGGGCTGGGGATATAGCTCAGTGGCATGCGCCTGCCTGGCAAGTGCGAGGTCCTCAGTTTGATTCCTGGTTCCCCCCTGAAAAAAAATAATTTGCAGAGTTCTGAAAAAGTAGATTCTAACCATTTTTGCTAGTTATTTTTTTCTTTTATGGAGGGATAAAAACAATGATAGGCTCTTAGTTACTTTTTTCCTGTTGCTGAGACAAAATACCCGACATCCAAAGTTAAAGGGGGAAAGGTTTATTTAGCTCACAGTTTGTTGAGGCTTTACTCCGTATCTACTGGCTCCAAGACAGGGTGGCACAGGGCAGAGGGGTAACAGTTCATGGCAGCAGAAGACAGCAAAAGCAACCATAGCCAAAAAGGGGAAACAAGCCTCTTTCTGCCCCTTTTATCTTATCCAGGCTGCTGGAATTAGGGTGATGCCGATCCAATCAGTGGACTGATCCAGCAGTCACCCACCCTTAATCCCACCACCCTTAATCCAGCATTGCACTGTGAATCAATCACACACTCTAGATTTAGCTGCCTTCGAAAACCCCACCCCCATGACCGCATGAGGCTTTGGGGGGACATCCATACACAAACTGTAACATCTGCCATACTTTTTTGTGTCTCTTAGTCTCTCTTACTAAGTATTTTTTGACTGCGTACCCTGGAGCCAGAGTGCTGGCGGGGGAGCCCAGTGTGACTCCCACTCAACCCTGCAGCAGGACCAGCTGCAGAATGGTAGCAAGGCTGTGCCGAAATTGGGAATTTGGGCTCAATTATACTCTAAGCCACTCTCAGGTGTTTGTTGAATTGATTAGTACTTGGTAACCTTTACTTGAACTTCATTTACGTATTGTTACACAAAACACCTGTGGCTCTAGCCTCTGTGTTAGTCAGCTTTCCATTACTATAACGAATACCTGAGATAATCAGTTTATAAAGAGAAAATGTTTATTTCAGCCCATGGTTTCAGACTGACTGATGTTGCTTTTCCCTGTGGCAGCACATCCATCATGTATGGATCAAAACTGCTCACCTTGTTGCTAGAAATTAAGAGAGAAAGAGGCAGGGTCTGGGGTCCCACTGTCCCCTTCAAGGGCACTTCTCCAGTGTCCTGAAAACCTCCCTCCAGGTGCCATCTCTTAGAGGTTCCTCCGCCTCCTAATAACATGAAAGACTGGAGACTAAGTCTTTATCCCATGGGTCTTTAGGGGACTTCCAGAGCCAAACTGTATCAGCTCTTTCCCAGGTCTATGTCTGGCTCCAGGGGCCCCAAATAAATGCTCCCTCCTTAAGTAACATAGTGGCTCTGGGTGCAAGTTCTAGGTCCTAGGGTTCAGGATTTCTGCACGGTAGGGGCTGAGCCAGGGTGGTGAGAGGGGCCCATGCCCTGTGACTTTGACTACAAGCCGTCCTAAAGAAACTTTCTGCCTAAGCTTTCTGAAACCCTCCACTCTCTGAGTCACAGCATCGATGTTTGTACTTTTTGGCTCCTCCAGGCCTAGCTTCTATATGCCCTTTAGTCCCTGGAGCTACCTTTAAAAAATATTTGTTGAATTGATCAGTGTTAGGTAACATTGGAATTGGGCTGCACTTATAAATTGTATTGTACACAATTCTTGTGGTCACTTGACTGTATTTTGAGGCTGACCCCAGAGTGGCCAATGCGTCCTCCCCATGGGAGGATCTGCTGGGTGAGGAGTTCCTTGCTGCTTGGGCCTGGCGTCTGAGAGCAGTGAAGCCCCGTAAGGTTTTCCGTTGCTCCAGATAGGGCCGTCTACTGCCTGGGGTGATGGCTACTGTCTCTTTCTTTGGGAAGGCAGAGGAAAATACTACACACAGTTTCTGACCTTATGAAAAGATTTTTCAGGGAAATGGAATCCGTGTTAAAGATTTCCATGGTGCTCTGGATCTGTGTTTTCTTTTTGACCATAGTGCCCGCTGTGCCAGCCGTGGCCACAGCTCTGTTGCTGACCTCGGGTGCTTGCACTGCGATGGCAAGTAATGGGGGCAGTCTGCAGGTAAAATCCCGCTGCTTCTGCTCTCCCTGGCCAGCTGGGGATCACCTCCTCTAAGATGGACATTGTGGACCTCTTTTGGAGTGCTTGACTCTTTGTTGGCCAGGTCTTAGGCTAGGATGGGGGCTTCCCAAGTCTGGGTACCCTTGGTGGCGTTCGTGACCCCAGGCTCTTGGGGAAGGCAGCATGGCAGCATGTGGGCATGTGTGGGTTCCCTCTTGTTGGTTAACTGTTTTGAGGATTTCTAAACTGGCCCAGTGTCGCACAGCACTCCTCATGATGTCCAGGGGCCTCAGGTTCCCTGCTGTGCAGGTGGCAGCCTGAGACCTCCTGGGCACCCAGCCTGTCACTGTGGGCACACCTGGGGGTGTTTGGGACCTTCCCAGTGCAGTCCCCTCCCAGGCTGGGACCCGACTGGAGCCAGCCTTGAGTTCACTGAGCTGCCCCAGTGGAGTGAGAACAATATCCTTTCTATTTGGAGTTGACTCAGCTGCCCTTTGGAGATCCCAGTGTGTAACGTGAGCTCCTGTTGTGTCTGCCGCGTCCCTCCATCCTCTCATCCTCTCGAGGCTGGGGTGGGGTCCGAGCCTCACCTGACTGGTGCCATGGCAACAACCCGGCTGGGTGCGCTCGCAGCGTCAGGGCTGTACCGGAGGCGCCAGCACCGGCAGGGGCCACCGCCTGCAGTGCCTGGGTAGGTGGGGAGAGGCTGGGCGGGTTCTCAGGACAATGGCCGGAAGGCTGGCTTGCTGGCCTGGCCTCAGAAACCCGCCTGGGCCTTCCGAAGGCACCAGACTGGGCCTGGCTGCCCAGGGCATGGGGACCTAGGCTGGCACCCAGCAGGGTGGGTGCCACTAGAAGAGTTGGGTTTGATGTCTTCTGTGATCAGCTTTCTTGGGCAGGACAAGCTGAAGATGGTGATGAGAGGAGTTGTCCTTGTCACCCCCATTGTGGATTTCAGATTGGGGTGCTTTTATTGTCACTTTGTAGAGGAGCAAATCTAGGCTCAACGTGGTGGAGGGACCTCTGGACATTACCCAGCCAAAAACGGCTGAGCTGTGATTGAGCCCTGGTGGGGAACTCTGAAGTGGAGCCTCTTCTTCCCTGGCAGTGCTGCCGGTGTGGAAGGCCTCCTTTTGGGCTGGGAGGCGGGACAGCAGGGTGCAGGGTGCAGGATGGTCCTCAGGGGCTCTTGGAGGGTAGGCTAACCTGGAAAAGGAGGCGTTGAGGGCATCTAGATGGGGGGACCTGGATGCACTGAGTTTGCAATGCCCGGGGCCAGCTCAGAGGACAGAGCTGGGGAGAGAACTAGGGGGCAGTGGCCCCCAGAGGAGGAGGTGGAGGGTGGTCTGGGGGAGCCGGGGAGGGAGCCAGGAGCAACAGTCACAGGGGAGGGTAGAGGAGGGCCTGGAGGACAGGAAGTCCGGGGCATAGGATACCCTCGAAAATAGGGCTGCTTGTGTGCCCCAGGTCAGAGGAGGCTTTGGGAGGGGGATAGGAGGATAAGCCTCAATGTCTCCTGCTGAGGATAGAGGCAGAGGGAAGGGGTCAGGTGGGGAGTGGGACCTGCAGCTGCAGAGGGGCCATGTGTGGAGCTCCTGCCGGGCTCACACCTGCAGGCCCATCCCTGGCAGGATGAGGCAGGGCAAGCCCATTGCTCCGGTAGGGAATCTGAGGCTCAAGAGGCCAGGTGACTCACCTGAGCCAGGTACAGATGGAGTAGGACCTCATGGGTGGGTCTTTGCAGGACTCTGGCCCTCTGTGCTGAGACCTGTGAGGCCAGGGTGGCCAGGGCACGGGTGGCTCAGAGGTCATGCCGGAGGGTGGGCTTCAGAGTCTGGGTGCAGCGCAACAACGTGGCCAAGGTGCTAAGAGAGCCATGGCCCTGAGAAGGAAAATCTGATCTCAGGAGGGGCCATGCACACTGTATCTGCCGCTTGAGTTTTTCTTTGAATTTCTGCTTGGTGCCTTTTGCCAGTTCTGTTGTCAGTGTGACACTTTAAGTGGCTTTGATAAAAAGAAATGAAGCCACTGCTGGAGCAAAGAAGTGTGTCTGGAGCTTCAGAAAGAGCTCAGGAACTTTGGACAGGGTTCACAGGACTTGGAACACGCGTCTGACATAAATGCACAAATGCACTGTGTGTACAGCAGCCCACGCTGTGTGTTGACTTTCCAGCATCCTCGTGGCAAGGCACGGGGCTGACTTCGTGTAAATTCCTGTTCACTGTGTGCAGCCAGGTGACTCCTGATGCTGGCCTCTGGCTGGCCCTGGTGGGGAAGGGCAGGAAGAAGGGCCAGGCAGTGCTGGGGGACTGGAGCTGCCGGAAGCTCCCCCTGGGACTCTGAAGGCTGACTCTGAAGACTCAGCCTTGGGTTAGTGCCTGGAAAGGTGGGTACTTGGCAAACCCCTGCTGTATGAAGGAGGGGAGGGGTGCTCCTAGGTACAGCGCCTACAGACATCGCCTCTCTTAGCCCTCCCAGAAATCCTTGTTGACAGCTGGTATGAGCCCATTTTACAGAGGAGAAAGCTGAGGTTTGGAGAGTACTTTGCAGCAGTTTGCATGGCCAGGGAGTGTGGAGCAGCTTTGCAACCTGCTCTGCTTGGCTGTATGGCACACGCTGTGGGCCTGACCCCTGACCAGTAACTCTGCCTCATCCCCTATGTGGCCAGACCTTCCTCCTAGGCCCTTTAGTCTCTAGTGGAGCGGAGGCTGGGATGGAGGAACATTGGGGGTTATTGAAGAAGTAGAGTCTGCAATGAGCATGCCCATACGATGCAGTGGGAGCGAGGGGACAGCAAGAGGACACCAGGTCACTCAGCTCTCTATGCTTCAGTGTCCTGGTCTGCACCAGCACCCTCCCCTTACAAGGATCTGGCACCCAAGGGCACCCTCTGCCTCCCCCAAGGCTGCCAGTCACCAGACGCGGACATCGTATAGGGCACTGTCTTGTGTTGTCTGTACAGACGGGAAGTGTGGGGTGCTGGAGAGCAGCCCTGGGGCCTGGCCCTTGGCGTAGGTGGTGCTGTGCAGCTGGAGTTGGGGGGGGTGTCTCCTTGAGATGGCTGGGCTGGCTTGGTGCTTCCTGATCTTGGGTGGAATGTGAGGAGGAGGCTGGAATGTCCACGTCCCTGACCCTCTGCCCTCTGCGGGGAGTATAGGCGGCCTAGGGCCATCCCCTGGCCTGAGTGCCGGGAGCGACTCTGCACAGCTGCCAGGGTGGTTGGAAAACAACAGCTCCCTTCATGCAGCTGTCCTGTAGCTCAGCTGGAAGCCAGAGGGTGAGGGGTCTGTGGGTGCCTCCCCAAACCTTAGCACCTGGGGTCTGCAGAGGGTCTTGAAGGGCAAGTGGCCGGTGGCTGTGCTGTGTGGTCTCAGGAGGGCCCAGGAGGTTAGATTCAAGGCACAATCTGAAAGTTTCAGACTGGACTTGAATCCTCAGTTTGGCTTCTTTTCTGAGTCCTTGGAGTGGAGCATTTCCAGGCCCACAGTCAGGATTTCCTGTTGATTTCTGATCTCTGCAAGATCCGTGGGTCACGTTCACAGTCAAGGCTTGGAATGTCCTTCCTGTCACTTTGGGTGTGTGCTCCTGGAGAGACGGTACACAGTGTTCCTGGGAAGGAAATCATGGCCATCCTAACCAAGCCCAGCCTAGCCCTCCAGAGTGGCTCGGGGTGGCTTGTTCTTGGTCCCTGGTGGGCTGCCTGGGCCACCTCGTTGACACCAGCAGGAAGCTGGAAGGCAGGGGAGTGGCTGCCAGGCATCTTGCCTCCCTTTTGCCTTGGGCTTTTCCTGACTCCTGCTATCTCGTCCCTGCTTCTTTGTTCCTCTGGTCTGAATATGGACACAGGAGGTGGCTCTGGCCCCCAAAGCTCAAGGTAGGCTGAGACGCACAGAAGTCCAGCACGTCTGGTAAGCTTTGTTAAATGGCTTTCTGGTCCTGGCCTGGTGCACAGGTTCCCAAACAAGAAAGACAGGACATCCTGCCTGGGGGCAGCAACCTGCTATAGCAGCCATAGTCCACAGCACACACCAGACCGGAGGCAGCCCTCTCCCTCCCTGCCTGGCTCTCCTGGCCCGAGGGCCCCTTTCCAGTGGTCCACACCCTCCAGCCTGGCTCTGCCTGCTCCACAGGCGCAGAACAGCCCCACGGGGCCGCGCTCTTCCCTCAAGCACTCTTCTCCCAGTGTGGCTGAAAATGAGCCATGGATGGGTTCTGGTCCCTGGGAGGCAGAACAGGCTGAAAAGACATTCTCACAGATAGGGAGCTCGCAACATGCCCTTCCCTGCTGTCCTCACGGCAGGTACGACCAGTCGATGGCATCACTCCTCGACAATAAGGCTGGGCATCCCTCTGCCCAGATCTCCAGGTAGCTACCATCAACCCATTAGAATTGGTGCTTTGGACAGAACCTGCTTGCTGCCCTCTGGCGAAAGGAGTGGACATCAGAGTCCCGGCAGGGATAGCAGCTGTGGAGGTGTTCGGGGTGACTATGGTGCAGTCTGACCAGCCTCCTCCGGGCCGTGCCTCAGCGCCCGTGTGCTGGAGTGGAGCCTGGCTCAGCGTGGTTCCCCTCATTCCTGGGGATACAGCCCAGGACTCCAGAAGAGGTCTGAAACCACGGCTAGTCCTGTGCCCTGCATACGCTGTGTTCCTCTGTACATCTGGTGCTCAGAATGGCACAGTTTAAAACTTACGAGTTACTAGCTGGGGGTGGCGGCTCACACCTGTAACCCCTCTGGGGAGACTGGGGAGGAGGACTGCTAGTTCAAGCCCAGCATGGGTAACTTAATGAAACCCAGTCTCAAAATGAAAAATAAAAAAGGGCTGGGGATGTAGTTCAGTCCAAAGGCTCCAACCTCTAGTGCCTCGAACAAACAAGTAGAACAGAAAAACATATGAATTATTTATTTCTGGAATTTTTTCTTGCATTTATTTGTTTATTTTGGTGCTGAGGATGGAACCCAGGGCCAGGCACATGCTGGGGGAGTACTCCACTGCTGCGCTTCATCTCCAGCCCCGGAATGTTAAGTTTTTTAGTGCTGAGGATTGAACCCAGGGCTTCGCACATGCTCAGTGTATGCCGTACTGCTGGTAAGCTACACCCCAGTCTGGAACTTTGAGCATTTTCAGACCATGACTGACGGTGGGTAACTGAAGCCATGGAAAGTGAAAATGTGCAGAAGGGGGAGCCGCTGTAGTTCAGCTTGGACTCCACGCCTCTCCGAAGGAAGACCACCGCCACTCAGCCTGGGCCGGGCGGCGCCCCGCGTGGACACGGTCTCCCGTCGCCACTCTAGAAACTCACACCCTCGCCTTCTTCATGGTGGGGTGGTTACGCTTTCGGGGCGCACGTCGATTTGATACTCATGGTGCAGGGGAAGGAACGGCTGACCCCTGATAATCTGGGTGCCAAGCTGGTCTCTGTCACCTGCTGTGTGAACTTGGACAAGTTATTTAATGTCTCCGAGTCTTACACCCGGTCCTCTGGGACAGTGACAGCAGTGGTGGCTGCAGAGTTGCCTCAGGACTAAAGGAGGGTGCGAATACAGTGTCTGTGCCTGGGTGATTCTGATCCTCTGAGGAAGGGCGAGGACAGAGCTCAAGAGGGCGCTGGGGTGGCCTCTGAACCCCAAGAGGTGGTCTAGCACTGTGAAGACCAGGCAGCGTAGGGCCTGGCTCGGTGGCCCTGGCAGCCAGCGAGCTGCCCATTGCCCTGCTGAGTGTGTGTACCTCATCTCACTGGCCCAGACCCACAGCACAGCGCGACGGTGGCCTGTCCACAGCTGAGGCCGTGGGCGGGAGTGCAGGCCTCTCCGGAGTCCTGATGGCTCTGACCCGTCAGTATGCACCTGGCTGCTGCCAGCCCTGCGTGGGACACTATGTGGACAAGCAGTGTGGCACAAAGACTGGAGGCTTTGGAAGGGGGCAGGTTTCCAGCTAGCTTTGCCCGTGCTCCGCGGTCCTGGGTTTGGGTGTCCATGCTGTGCTCCCACGTCTGTGACTGGAGATGCCACCTTGGCCTGGTCTGGATGCACACTGCATTCCCAGCACACCAGCACTTGGGGTGCTCTGCACAGTGGTCACAGGAGAGAGGCGTATGGGCAGCTGTACCGGGTGACCTGAGCTGGTGCCAGGTGGCTTGGCCCTGGCTATGTGCCACCAAGCACCTATGGAGCCAAGGCTGGCCTGGGGGTGGCGAGCGGTTTTCCCTATCTTGGAAAGCACTGCAAGCTTTGAGCAAGGGTGTCCACGGACCCTGCCCTGTCCAGCCTCCTCAGGCCTAACCTAGATCCTCCTCTCTGCCCTCCAGCAACATGTCTGATGCCTTGGCCAATGCGGTCTGCCATCGCTGCCAGGCCCGCTTTGCCCCTGCTGAGCGCATCGTCAACAGCAACGGGGAGCTGTACCACGAGCACTGCTTCGTGTGCGCCCAGTGCTTCCGGCCATTCCCCGAGGGGCTCTTCTACGAGGTGAGGAGGCGCGGCCGACTGGCACCAGGGCAGGCCTGAAGCAGCACAGAGCCACGCCCGCCGTGTGGGCACCCTCACCTGTGAGCTTCCTCCGGCTCCTCTGGGCGGTGCAGGGGGCGGGAGACCCTGCCCGCGTGGTGCATGCCCTCCCCTGGGATCTGGCAGTAGACACAGTGGTGCAGTGGTCCATCGGATGGTGTGCGTGCATTGTTGATAAGGAATCCCAGGCTGGGAGTTGGGGGATCAGGAAGGATAATGTTTGAGGGGACCTGAAGGGAGGGGAGCCACACACATATCTGCCAGAAGAGCATTTGGCAGAGGGCACAGGCAAAGGCCCCATAGTGGGGAACAGCAGGGAACGAGAGGGAGAGGGGCAGGAGGTGGCTGTCCTCTCCCCCTGTGGCACTGCGTAAGGCCATGGGCTTCCACCCCACAAGAGACTGGACCAATCAGGGTGAGGAACCACGGAGCCACACCATTTGCCTAACGTGACCAGGATCCCTGGGGTCACCGTGCGGAGGACTGGCTGTGAGGGTAGCGGGGACAGAAGCTTAGAGGCTAGGATTATTGCCATAATCCAGATGAAAGTGAAGGAGCCCAGACCAGCACATACTGGCTCACAAGAGCAGGTGGTTAAACCTTCACTTTGCAAACTGTTGTTAAATATGGCCATTGTTAAAAATTAAGTTATATACACGCACAACAAAAAAAATTTTATTAAAACAAAGGTAAGAAATGCAAAACTAAGGTAAGAAATCCCCGCTTGCTGGTCATTTTGTTGTATTTTACTATCGTCTATGCTTCCGGGGTTATTTCTGCCCACTGCACCTGCGCTGTGGGGATCGCACATCTCTCTGCTCCACGTCGGGGGCCAGGGGTATTTACACCATGGCAGTGGCGAGCACCAGGCCTCAGGGCTCCCCCGCTGCCCTGTGGAGAGCTGGCAGCCGCACGTCTCCCAGCATGGCAGCTGCAGGGGAAGTGGGGCCCAGGGTTGGGTGCTGCATGCATTTTGGGGTGGAGCTCATGTTGGTGGATGGATGTGGGGTGTATGACCTGCTGACACACCGGGGACTGTCCTCATGGTGCCCTGCAGTCTTCTGAGAAATGTTGGCCCACTGGAGCGGCGGTGGGAGGGTGGGCGGAACCCTGAGGGACAGGTGCAAAAACAAAGCCTGGTACACCAGAGGTGCTCAGGAGACAGCGTTGCTGGCTAAATTTAAACACCCGCTGCCTCGCCAGCTGTAGTCTGAAACACTCATTATAGAAAGTCGGAAAACCACATTTTCAAAACAGAAAAAAATTGTCAATGGAGAGGGAGGCAGAGGCAGGCTTTGGCCACCACGCCTGGGGTCAGTGAGTGGCCCTCACTGTCAGACTGGCTGCTGGCCATGTCCACAGTAGCTCCCGTGGCTGCAGGACTCAGTTGTTCTCCCCCTTTCTGAATCCCCTCCCTTTTCTCTCCCCTCCTTGAGTCTTTTGTGACCTCTCAGGGAGCTGGGCTTCTCACACAGAAAGGACACAGGAGACAGGGCAAAGTTCAGACTTGCCCCATCCCTCCCCAGCTGAAGCCCCACCCCAGGCTCTCAGGACCCCCAAGGTGGGATTCTTAGTGGCCAGCCATGGCTGTCTGAGAGCTGGCCTTGGGGTTCCTGAGGCTCCCACGAGGGCCCTCATGTTGCACCCACATGTGGCATGGGCCAGTTTCCCGCTCCCACCTTGGTCTAGAAAGGTCTCTGCTCTGTACTCTGTCACTTGCTGTCAGCCCCTGACCTGACAGAGGTCCGGAGGGTCTCCTCGGAATGGAGGGTCTCCTCGGAATGGCGGGTGATGCGCTTGTCTTTTCTCTGTGCCCCTTTGCAGTTTGAGGGCCGGAAGTACTGTGAACATGACTTCCAGATGCTGTTTGCTCCTTGCTGCGGATCCTGCGGTGAGGGCTGGTGACAGCGGTACCCTGTGCTGCTGGGAAGTGGGAGGGGGTGATGGGCCACACGGGACTGGCCCAGCTTGGGGGCTTAACCTGCCCTCTCAGGACAGCTGCCTATGCTGCAGGTGGGGTGCCTCAGACCACGCTGGGCTTGGGTGGAGGGCTCGGTGGCCCAGGCTGGGGAGCGCCCTGCCCTGCCTGGGAAGCAGGGACCTCTTCTCTTCCAGGTGAGTTCATCATTGGCCGTGTCATCAAGGCCATGAACACCAACTGGCACCCAGGGTGCTTCCGCTGTGAGCTGTGTGACGTGGAGCTGGCTGACCTGGGCTTCGTGAAGAACGCGGGCAGGTGAGGAGGTTAAGACCCAGGCAGAGAGGAGGGCCCTCACCATGAGCGCCCGCGTGGGCACCAGGCACCCTCCTGACCTGGCTGCCAGTCTGCTGCATTCTTGCAAGAGGATAGGAAGCCCCGGCTCACAGGCGCTGCTGAGGCTGGAGAGGGTGAGCGCCAGAGGCAGGGCCCATCCCGGCTGGAGTGCTCGCGCGGACAGCAAGGACGAAGGCACAGGGAGATGGGCTGCGAGGTGGCAGTGGGTGGCTGGGCAGCCTCCAGTTGGCCTGATTCCCTCCAGGCCACCCCAGCGTGCTGGCCCAGCTTCCTGCTTCTCCTCACCTGCACCACACAGCTGAGTGTTGTCCGGCTTTGCCCTAAATCCAGGCCCTAACCCTCTGAGGGGTGCTCTCACCTTCCCAGAGGCTTTCCTTTAACCTCGGCCTGCCCTTCCCACCGAAGCCCAGTACAACCCCAGGCCACACCTCCCACCGCCCACTACGCCCCACTGCGGGGTGTCCCCACCCAGAGCCGCAGGCCCTGCGCCCTCCCAGCTCGCCTGCTGCTCCCCCGTGGCTTTCCTGAATCAGGGCTTGCTCAGGGCTGCTGCCTGGCTGGTTGGGAAAATCAGAAGAGGCCAAAGTGCTGTGGAAAGTGAAATGTGGTAGAAAAGCACAGAGCTGCTAATGACAGGGGCAGGGCAGCAGCTGGAGCAGTGGGTACCCAGCCGTTGTTAGGACCCTCCGGGCCCTGGCTGGCACACACAACCGCACCATGTGGGACTTGAGAGTCTGTGTAGGGCAGGGACCCCTCAGGGCCGCCGGAACCACAGCGAGGGAGCTATGGTGCTGCTTCTGTCACTGATGCCTGTAACTAGTTTGCCATTCTCAGGTTGAAGGGAAGAAAGTTCTGGGGAGGGCACCACACTGAGCGAATAATAATCTTCTTCATCTTAAAGCTACAGTTATATTTATGATCAGCACAAACAAGTACACAAAGGACGTGTTAGGACGGTAGATGCATGCTACCAAGCGGAAGCGCAAAGAAGGGCGGCAGAGGCTGCAGGCCTCTTGGGAGGGAGTGGGGCTTAGGACACCCCTGCCAGGTCTGGGTTAGCAGGAGAGAGCTTCACACACTGCTGAGGCCCCTTCTCCTGCCAGGGAGCTCGGATTGTCAGGCCACAGCAAGTCTGCGTGGGTTTACACCAGGAGGGGCAGGAACCAGAGCTGAGCTGGGCCAGGTTTGCTTGGCATCACACGGCAAACCTTTGAAATGCACTTACAGTGTTTGGCTATAATTTAGTTTATGTCCCCTGAAGTCAGAAAGGGGTCATCTGGCAAAGGCACCCTGAAGGGGTACCTTGCACTTTAAAGGAAATATTTGGATAGCCTGCCCCCACTCCACTGAGAGCCATGCTGCCTCTTCTCCTGGGCGCCGCGTAGCCCTGGGTCTTTCTGCAAAACTTCACTGTGGTGGGTAGGAGGCTTCGAGCCTGGTTGGCAGAGAAGGAACCCCGGCCCCCTCTTACGAGGGGTGAGGTCCCCGAGTGTCCGGGAGCTGTGTTTAGCACAGTCCCTGCAGAGGGGCAGCTATTCAGTCTCCACTGTTAGTCCTCCCTTTCCAGGGGTGTGCTTGTGGGTAAGACTGAGCTGGGGCTGGGTGAGCTCAGCCTGCAGACCCTGGAGGGGGGGGCGGGGACCTGCCGAGATTTCAGGTTGTTTGCCAGGAGGCAGTGGGAGAAGATGGAGTTCTCTTGCTGGGTCCCGTGGCACATGCCCCGAGTTGTCATCCAGGGACTGTGGCCTGTGACTCACAGCTCTGACCTGGCGCTCAGGGAGCTCTCATTGGTTTTCCCCTCAAAGCTTGGGGGTGGCCCTGTGAGCCCTTTGCCGCAGAGCAAGTTGCACAGGGTGTGGCGGAACTTCTCAGCCACGAAGAAGTACATGACAGGGTCCAGGGCCCCGTTTAGGCTGGTGAGGCAGGAGGTGATGCGGTTGCCCAGGGCCAGGACACGCTGAGCGGTGCAGGAGGTGCCGCCGCCGCCGTAGTGCAGCACGTAGACAGAGCGGTGCACGTGGTAGGGCACGAAGCAGACCAGGAAGATGGCCAGCACGATGGCGATCATGCGCACGGCTCTGCTCTTGAGGCGCTTCTCCACGCGGGGGCCCTGCCGCAGGCTGCGAATGATCAGCAGGTAGCAGGTGACTGTGGTGACAAATGGGAAGGTGAAGGCCACGGCCAGGGACGCGAGGGCGTTGTGGGAGGCCTTCTCCCGGTACAGCTGCAGGCAGACCACTGTGTGGTTGGTCTGCACTGTCTGCGGGCTGACCAGCAGCGGGGCCATGGCCGTGGCCACCACCACCCACAGGAAGGCGCAAGCCAGGTGGGCGTAGAGGGGCCTGCGCAGCTTGAGCGATTTGACCGGGTGCACGATGGCCAGGAAGCGGTCTGCGCTGATGCAGGTGAGGAAGTAGATGCTGGCATACATGTTGAGGTAGAAGAGGAAGCCGGTGAGTCTGCACGGGATTTCCCCAAATGGCCAGTGGCTCCCAGAGAAGTGGTAGACGAGGCGGGTGGGCAGGACCAGCACGCAGGATAAGTCAGCCACCGCCAGGTGCATCAGGAACACGTTGGCCGGGGTGCCTGACTTGTGGTCTCGGATGAAAAGCCACAGGGCCAGCGTGTTGCCTACGAAAGCCAGGATGAAATCCAGGAGGTAGAAGCAGGCAAACAGCATGTTCTCCAGTGGTGTCTCCTGCCCACATCGCTCAGCAGGGGCCAGGGAGGAGTTGCCGGTCAGACTCAGGGAGGCCATCTCTAGGCCATTCATGCTGTGGCCGGAGCAGAGCTGTGGGTGAGCCTGGAGGGAGCAAGCAGTCAGGTGAGGGCAAGCGCGGGGTGGGGACCCCCGGAATCAGAAGTAAGCCTCTGCTCCTTCAGCACCTCCCGTCCTGACTCGAGAGGAGCAGAGCGGCTCCAGGCTTAGCGTCGTCGTCGGGACTACTCAGGGCACTTCCTGTGTGAGTGCAGAAAGCAGGAAACAAGACCCCCCCCCAGTGCTGGGGCCTCAACACCCCTCACTGTGCAGTAAGTCCCTGCTGAGCAGGTGAGGGGCTGGGGCACTGGGTGACCCAGAAACACGAAGCTCCTCCCATCCTGCACCTCCCGTCCACTCCTCAGCACTTTGGAGGGGAGGAGATGTGAGCCCTACTTTCCGAGGCAGAGGAGGGCTCTGCGTTTTCTGTTTTGTGCCCTGGTGCGCTGCTGAACGAAACCTCTGCTGACGGATATGGGGGAGGATCTGTCCCTGAGAGCCCCTTGCTTCGAGTTTGCCAGTTCCTTTACCTTGGCAGCAGTCCTGAGCCCTAGGACCCTCCCCAGCCTGCCTCCCGGGGTCTTCTCGGCAGCTGTACAGCCACAGGCACCAAAGCATCACCTCTTTCTGCTCCAGTGCCGGCCGCCTGTGGCTCCTCTGCATTGGTACCCAGGGGCTCCACCGAGAGCGCAGTGTCCGGGCAAGGTCAGACCTTGCTCTGTCCACCTGCACCGGGGTCCTGATGCCTCCGGGGGCTTTCTGAACTCAGCCCACAGCTCCCTTGTGGACGTCCTAGCAGATGGAGGCCTGGACGTAGCCTTGTGCTTGGGCCACAGGCTGGCAGGTCTGTTTTCCTACACAGTGGTCCCACAGCCGAGGGTGGGGTCTTCTCCGGGAGGGAAAGCGCCTCACCCAGAGCAGCGAGACTGGCCAGGGTTTCCTCTGAAGCTCTGTAGCCCCGAGGGGTCTGGGAGGCCCTGTGTGTGCTCACTGCTGAGGACCGAGCTCAGAGCCCACTGGTCTTGGTAACAAGCCATGTGTCCCAGATCTGGGTAACATGTTCCCTACCCGTCCCCAACAGGGAAACCCACTCTTACCTCAATTGTAGTCCTCTTGAGAGGTCTGAGGAAGAAAAGAGTGGTCCCCAACACCGTGTTTCCTTCCCCCGGGCCTGGGAGTGGGGATGTGGACAGGACCGGGCAGGTGGTGGAAGCACAGGAGCCTGTAGCCTGCGGGAGGCCAGGCCGTTTAAGAGGCTGCCACCAGGCCCGGCTGTCAGAAGCCTGGACTGTGCCCCACAGGGCAGTCGTGGCCTGTTCCCTCCAGGAAGGCAGCTCCCTGTGCCTGCCATTGCGACCGCCAGCCTAAGGGGCGGGCATCAGCAGTTTCTTCTCTCGGATGGCCATCAAGGCTGGGTCTGCTCACTTGCTTGAGGTCGTGTGGCTCTGGATCTGGAAGGCAGTCAGGGGACCCAGGCCCCAGGGCGCTGGCTGCCTCGAGGGACCCAGAGGGCCTCTTGGCCGGAGCTGGGAGCGTGGCTCATCTCAGAGCTCGCACTGGAGTTCTTTCCCGGGCTCCGTGTCCTTTCCTTGGGGCCTGGCTCCAAGATGAGTCTTAATTCGGGGGCCCAGTGTAAATGAAAATGTGTTCCCTTGCTTTAAATGTCCCAGCTGTAGCTAAGGAGCTGTGGAAAATCTCTGACTGTGGGTTTTTCAGTTACACCTCTGATGATCGTATGGAGGAGGATGGGCTAAGATTAGCGAGAACAGAGATCGGGGCTCTGAGAAGCAAGTTTACCTCCTCCTTTTGTAATTAGAGTTACCTGGCTCCTCCGTGGAGATGATGGTCGAAGAGGGAGGCGCCTGTGATGGGTGCCTCCAGGGCCCCTCAGTCTTTTTGGACCAACTGGAAGGATGGGTTTGATCACAGAGACCCCTGCCTCAGGGCAGTTTTCTTTCAGGTGTGGGTGGCTCCTCACCATTTTGGTGGCAACCCTTATTACAGTTCCCAGGGAAGTGTGCTGGCTTTCTGTGCTACAGCGGGCGATGAGCTGCCTCTAGCGCCCTGGGACTGTGGTCGCCCCCTTACCCCAGGGCAGCCATCGTGTAGCTGTCCTTTTTGATCCCACTTCTCTTTTTTTGGCCTCCTTCTGGTCCTGTTAATAAAAGACTGGGTGGCTATCCTGGCCAGGGTGTCTAAAGACCCTGTTAGGACCAGGTACCTTTTTCAGTAATTTTTTCCTTATAACTATGGCAGGTTGGGTTACAAATTTATCCCTGATTATTACTTGTCCCTCTATGGTGTTTGGGGACAGAAAGGTATACTTAGTTAAAGCATCTTTTTTTTTTTTTTTTTTTTTGTGGGTACTGGGGATTGAACTCAAGACCTGGCGCTTGCGAGCAGGCGCCTGTGCCGCTGAGCAATATCACCGGCCCTTTTTTCGTTTGTGGGTACCGGGAGTCGAACTCAGGACCTCACACTTGCCAGGCAGGCGCTTATGCCGCTGAGCTGTCTCACCGGCCAAAGCCTCCTTTTTAAAAAGGCTGAGGGATTCTCTTCACTGTCCTGATCAATAGTTGATAACTTAGAATAACCAAAGGACTTAGAGCATATCCTCTGTAATCCCTTTAGAATGCGGGGCTGGCAATGTTTACGTCGCCATTCATCCCAATCGGATCCCTTATGATGAGTGTATGTAACTGGTCTCTGAAGACTCTGCTGCCTATGGGGCTGCCTGCTTTTTACTAGGTTACAGTGTCTGATTGAAAAGAAACATTGTATCCTTCTCAGCTAGATCAAAAGACTAAGCTAACCCTCAAAATGACTCTGCATTCTTATCCGGATCATCGGAAAACTTTCCTAAATCCGGTTGGATCTGTTTTAGGTCTGTCAAGGAAAAGGGCACATGGACTCGGATGACACCAAATTTCTCCCTGCCCCCTCCTGGAGAGGTACAGCCCCCTTTGGAGGGTTCTTTAGGAATGGGTAGTATCAGGGCCTCTGAACAGGTGAACAGGAAGGCTTGGATGGGCTGCCTGCGCCTCAGCAGTGTCTTGGGAGCCCTTGTGTAAGATGGGACCCCGTCTGCACCATTCATGCAGTTTGGGGTTGTCTCTAAAAGCAAAAAATGTCTGACATGGGGAACTTCTGACCATTTTCCCTCTTATAGAACTGGTTAACTGAAGGATGTGTCATAATTTATATTTCCCTCTGGCAACCATGCTGCCCCATTTCCCAGGGGCTCCCAGGCCATGCATGGGTGCAGGAAAGGATAAGGTGGTATATTTTTTTAGAGTCTGAGGGTCAAAGGAGTTCCAGTGTGTAAATATGCATTTCAAGGGGGTGTGGGAAGTCCAAGGTGACCTCGAATTTCCCATTCTGAAAAACAAGGGGAGAGAAGGCATCCCTGCCATCCGCTCGTTTTGTTACCAAAGCTGGAACGTCCTCCAGCTCCGGACCCTCAGTGTCAGCAGTGGCTGCTGGAGTTGCTGAAGGAAGTGGCAAAGGCCTGACTTTCTGCCTTTACTGGTGCTGCGTGTCCCCTTTCCTCACAATTTTGTGACTCCTTGGCTCATACTGGATGTTGGTTCTCCTTTCTCAACCCCCAGGTAACATATCTGTGAGTATAAAATTTGACTGTCAGCCTGGAAGTATGTTTTGGAGAGAATCCATGACGAGAGAGGGGCAGTCCCGTGGAGACCAGTGGCTGTGGCTGTTCCCTTAAGATCTCTTTTATCCAAAGTTGTCATTAAACCCTCAAGGGTCCCTAAAACTGTATTTTGTTCTATCAGTGAAATCATCCGTACTGTAATGAGCCTGTGTCAAAAGACTAATAATCTTCCCTTTTTTCATCCCGAGCACCAGATGTTTGGAAAACAGCTCTCCAGGCGTCAGTCCTGGGGCGGGCAGTGAGGGGGACAGGAGAAAAGCATCACCCAGCAGTAGCTCTATGCAGGGTGCAGGAACTTATCTACCAGGCCCGGCACTGTGTCCTCACTGCACCAATGGTAGAAAGACAACCCGGATTCAAAGCTTTCTTAGGGCCAGTCTCTGGTCTTTAGTAGAAAAAGCCTCCAAAAAAGTGAAAAAGAAAAGGAGCAGCAGGAGAAAGTCCGAGAGGCCATGGCAGTGAAGGAGGTCGCCCCTCATCAAGGCTCGTGTGAGTTAATAGCCTGCCCGAGGCCACCAGACCCTACAGACCGAGCGTTGAGAGCTAACGTCGTGGTCCACGCACCACCAGAGGGTCACACTGGAAAGGCAGAGGACACAGAACAGGCCGACATTCCCATCCATGTCCGTGGGGTCAGGTCACACACCGCCCCGTGAAACCTGTCCCCTGACACTTTTTTTTTTTGTGGGTACCAGGGGGTCGACCTCAGGACCTCGCATGCCAGCAGGCGCCTGTGCCGCTGAGCGATATCACCGGCCCCTTTTTCATATGTGGGTTCCGGGAGTCGAACTCGGGCCCTTGTGCTTGCCGGGCAGGCACTTAAGCCGCTGAGCCATCTCACCGGCCCCTGTCCCCTGACACTTGACAGCAGCAGCTGGTGCTAATCGCTTTTTAAATAATTGGTTGATAGGGTCCCGCTTTTTGGGTTTTTGTTTTGTTTTTTGGGACAAGGTCTCGCTATGTAGTTTAAGCTGGCCTCCTCCTGCCTCAGCTTCCTGAGTGCTGGGATTACAGGTATATACCACCACACCCGGCTGGTCCTTTTATATGAGATACATTGTTGTTCCCCAGTCTATTCTAACACCAGGGAAATGACAAAAGAGATAAGGCTATCCAGTAAAAAAGCAGAGTGCAAATCTCACCTACCTCCTAAATGTACTCATGGTTAACAAAAGCAAATTGCAAATGGAGAAAAAAGGGAAAAAGACGTACCCTCCCTGATCGGGGTCTTACCTCCTGTCAGTCTCGGGGTCCTCCAAGTCTGAAATTGTTATCTCCGTACAAACTGTGTAAACCCGAGCGTGTTGCCTCGTGGAGTTGAGAAACAAAAGTGTGGACAAAAAGGAAGAAGTTAGGAGAGTGTTTACTGGAAGTAAGAAGAAAAACAGCTCCTGGTGAGGATCCAGGAGGGTCCCAAGTGAGTCACTCGTGGCCCATAGGTCTGGAACCTTTTACGGGTCAGCGGAGTACATAAGCTGCTCCGTCGTTTAGTGACTACTTGTCACAGGCAGCTCTGTGGGTTTAAAATGACCAATTAACTTCAGGCTCTCTCAACCAGTTGCTCAGCATGTACAGTTTAAAGAACAATCAGTTAACTCAGGAACTTAAGGAGGGGCTGCATTCCGTGTCGCCTGAGGAAGCCCATTCTTGGGCAAAGTCCTGGTCTGCTGCCTATTTTTGTTTTAAGTTTCATCGGTGTGGCTGATCAGCTCTGTCTCGGGCCCTTTCCCCAGCTAGCTGCCCGTGCCTAAGCTAATGAACTAAGTGGCCTTTCACACTGTGGCCAGGCCACGGTGGTTTCCTCCGCTCAGAGCCCTTCTCTCTCCTTGGCCTGCACCCTGCTTGTGGACAGTCTCCTTCGCCTGGCTTCTCTGGGGCTATCGGTGTGGTGCTGATGGGTTCCAGCTGCCTGTTATTGCAACACGGGACCGTGGACACGGACCCCTTGCCTTCTGTCAGCCTAGACCTAGGGACCAAGCTCACCCCATGGTTGCTGTGAGTTCGGCCAGTGGCAGCCTTCACTGCGCCATCATCTAAGACACGGGGATGAGAGGCAGCCCCTCTCGACCCCCGCAGTGCATCCTGCTCTCTGCACCTCTGCCTGGCCCCGGCTCCCTGTCATCTGCCAGGCTCAGCCCCACCCCTTACCTCTTGTAGCTGGTCTGGCAGAAGGGGCAGGAGTCTGGGGGCGCACGTGAGCGTGGTGGTGGCAGTAGGCTCTTTGCAGCTATGGGTGGAAGGCTGGCTATTTAAGGAGAAGAGGGGAGGCTGCAGCCCCTCTGGCCCTGAAAGGCTGCTTCTTTCCTGAGGGGTCCTTATGGGGTGGGCTGCTCTTCTGTTGCTCCTGCTGCCACAGAGTCTGTGAATATTCCAGTGTGTCCCCAGCCTGTGTCCCCCCCAGCTTGGTCACTGAGCGTCACAGAGGCTGAGTGTGTGGCTGTCCTGGGAGCCTGGGAGTGGGCGAAGCTGGGTGGCTGGGGGGCTCTGGCTGGAACTGACAGACACAACAGGACGTTTGAGAAGGGGATGAGCTCCTACAGCAGGGCAGGGAGGGGCCGGCCGCCATGGCAACCAGTGCACTCGGCTGGGAGCAGGGTGTCCTGAATGGCGAGGGAGGGAGGCTGAGGAGTTTTGTTGGGCGGAATGAGAGAGGATTCTTTCAGGACACTTGCTGTAGGGTCCTGTGTCCTGCCCCATATAATTAGGCCCCACTTGGGCTTGCGGAATAAATCATGGCCTTTATGTGGGGCCGGCCACAGCTGCAGGCTGCTTCATAATGGGGGCGCTGTCTGTCCTGAGGGAAGCAGCTCGGCCCTCGGGCCTGCGCGCTGGGGTGTGCGCCTCTCAGACAGACGGGCTCACGGGAGCACTGTGGCCTGCCGGGCCTCCTCCCGGGGTGGCTCATGCCAGGTGCGTTTGGGTGGTACCAGTGGCCGCTAAGCGGACCAAGCTTGTTTCTCCCTGTCGTGTTGCAGAATGGTGTGTCACTAACTCAGGGCCAAGTCAGCATTCCTAGTTTCAAAAGACTTCTACATTTTTAGTGACAACACTTAAAACTTTATGTGGCTGCCACGTGCACCATTTTAGCTCTCACCTAACCCTGTGCAGCTGGGAATATTGCCCCGTTTGATGGACCAGGAAACTGAGGCTCAGGGAGGCAAAGTAACTGGCCCAGTGGCAAACACTAGGAGTGGCAGGCGGGGCCAGGATTGGTACCCAGGTACGTGTCACTCCACAGGGGATGGTTCTGTATGTGTTGGTCTGTTTTGTTTGTTTTCTTTTTGTATTTTTTTTTTCCTGGCATCTCAGTGCTAAAATGCTTAGGCTTCATTTTAATCCTACCTGAAAAACACTTCTGAGGGTTACTTTTGGATCTGGTGCTGGGATCGGGTCTATACTGAAGCCATTTCCCATTTGGGGTTTCTACAAAAGTTTCATCTTCCCAGTCTGTCCGCCTGGAGACAGTGAGGGGTGTGGGCATCTGAGCCAGTGTGGAGTCCCCTCCCAGGGTGCCCTGAGAGTGGCTGGAAGAACTGGCTTGCGCTGCTTGGAAATGTGGTGCGTGAACCTGGCGCCAGGCCACTTCTAGGCTCAGACTGATCTTCCTTTCCCTTCCTTCCTCCTTCCTTCCTTCCTTCTTCCTCCTTCCTCCCTTCCTTCCTTCTCTCCCTCTCTCCTTCCCTCCCTCCTTTCTTCTTTCTTTTCCTTCCTTCTGTTGTGTCTGGAGAGGGTAGATCTTATCTAGGGTTTGTAAAACTTTATACTGATAAAAGAATTAGAGATATAAGTTTTAGAAGAAGAAATAAAATAACCTTGTTGGAAAGGGGAGAAAATAAGGAGATAGACGGCTACCTTGTCGGAGTAAGGTGGGGAGCCTGGAGCCTGCTCTCGGGGTCTTTGTTCTTAGCCTCCTTGATTACATGGCAAGAAAGGGGTTCTCTCCCCCTCAAGTATTGCTATAACTTGATCAGCTGTTCTGGGCTCGAGTCCCCTGATGTGGCCATTGCCCCCTCCACCACCTACGTGTGCATTCTTGGGTAAGCGCTTCTGCGGTCTCTCTGTGCTGTCCAGGTGCTTATCTTGTGAGATTTACAGCAGAGTTACATTCGAGGCCTAGTTAGTAAAAAGGATTCATGTGCGTTTTAGTGTTAGTATGGTGAGAATAAAATATCTATGTACTTATATATAAGTATGCGAGTGATCAGGTGGTAGTATATATTTTATATACTGAATTTTAAAAAATAATATAGCCCCCTCCCCCCTTTGTTTCTTTTGTGCTTAGCGGGAGGTGGAGGGAGGAGGGAAATTTGGCATGAAGCAGCCAGGCCAGGTGGTCTTATCAGCTCTCTCTGTTTGTTTTTCTCCCCCCCCCCGAGGTTTTAACTCGTTATTTGCCAGAAACCTCACTGAGGCCCTTTAAGTTTCCCTGCCTGTCCCCTGACTTTCCCTACATTTCCCCCTCAGAGATGGATAAGTGGAATTGGCTCTATTGGCCTCCTGCCTGTGGGGGGAATAGATCTGCCAGTCTTCCCCTGGATAACTGCTTTGGTGTTGCACTCCTGGAGGTTTTAATCGGGCATTTCAGGCTTAGTTCTCAGACACACTTCAGTTCACATCCTTTAGCCACCTGTGGTGTCACTTCATCCAGCCCTTCCCCCAGAAAGAACTTGGTGACCAAAGTAAGGGTTTTTCTGTCCTAAATGACAAGTGTCATGGATACTTTTAATTACTTTCCACGCCAAGCCTCTTGGTAGAGAGGTGACCCTCAGGGGTGGCCCACCATCCCTCAGAGTTAAGGGCCCATCCCTGGGTCTTGGCATGTAGAATTTGTTTATCAGAATAAACAGGTGATGCAGGGTATGGTGGTACATGCCTGTAATCCCAGCACTTGGGAGGCTGAGGCAGGAGGATGGTCATGAGCTTGAGGCCAGCCTGAACTGCATAGGGAGACCCTGACTCAAAAAAAACAAAAACAAAAATAAAAAACAAAAAACAAACAGGTGAGCTAGTAGGTAATAGATCAGCTGACCACAGAGTGAGCACTCTAGCTGCAGAGGAGCTGCTGCCGTTGCCTCCTCATCGGCCCTTCCGTTGTCTACAGCAGTAGCCTCTGTTCCTCTCGGATGTCCCAGCCAGTGAGTGGCTGCCACTTCTCAAGGCAGGTGAACAGCCTTAATGAGTTCTAGAATTTCCAGGGCATATTTAACAGGAGATCCGTTAGGAGTCAACAGACCTCTTTCTCTCCAAATTGCAGTGAGTGCATGGATCACATGGAATGCACACTTAGAATCAGTAAAGATGTTTACCCTCATCTCTTGTCAATGTGAGTGCTCAGGTGAGAGCAATCAGCTCTGCCTTTTGAACACTTGTGTTCTGAGTTAATGGTCCTGACTCGAACACTCCCACATGGCCAAGCACTGCATATCCCACCTTTCTGTCCTGTACAGAGGAGCTGCTGTCAGCTCATCCTCAGGGTCACTGAGAGGCTGATTGCTTAACCTTTTCCTCAGCTGTTGGGTGTGGATTAGAACCGCTGCACAGTTGTGTTCAGTTTCTCCCAGCTCTTGGGGATCAGGCAGGAAGGTGGGCAGCATTAAGGCTTTGATAGCTTTCAATGTTTGCATCTGGTCCTTCTAACAAGAGAACCTGATATTTTAAAGTTTGTGCATCAGAGACCCAGGGGTGGACTGGGGCATTAAGAAATCTCCCGATGTCATGGGGGGACTTGATTATGAGTCCTCCCCTGGGTGAGCTTATGAGCCTCTGGGATTAATGTGCCCACAGCTGCTGAAGCCCATAAGCAGCCTGGCCATCCTTTGGCCACAGTGTCCAGGCCTTTGCTTAAATAGGCTACCGGCTGGTGGCTAGGCCCCAGCAACTGGGTGAGACACCTGAAGCCACTCCCTGTCTATCAGTTAAGAAGAGAGTATATTTGTCTTGAGTTGGCAGGCCCAATGCAGGGGCCTTTTGCAGAGCTTTCTTGAGAACTTGGAAGGCCTGTTGGGCCTCTGGGCTCCAGACAAGGAGAGGAGTCCTGCACTGTGGGTCTCTTTAAGAAGCTGGTAGAGGGGTCTGACCATTTCAGCATATCCTGGAATCCAGATTCTGCAAAACCCAGTCACCCCTAGAAAGGCTCTCAGCAGTTTGATATGTTTTGGCAAAGGGAAATCCAGGGTGGGTTGGATTCTTTCTGGACTCAGTGACCTTTCATCCTGAGAAATGAGCAGCCCTAAATAGGTGACCTGGGAATGACAGATCTGAGCCTTTCCTTGGGAGACTTTATAACCTCAGGAGGCCAGGAAGTTAAGGAATGACTCAGTTTCCTCTTATACTTGGCTGTCTGTGTTCCCACAGAGCATCAAATCATAGACATATTGTAAGATGGTGATGTCCTCTTTTTTCCACTCTAGCAGGTCTTTGCTAGAACTAGGCCAAAAAGATCGGGGCTATATCGAAACCCCTGGGGAAGCACTGTCCAGGTCAGTTATCCCACCCCCATAAGTAGATTTTCAAAGGCAAAGATGTTTTGACTCTCAAGTGTCAAGGGAAAGCATCTTTAAGATCTAAGACAGAAAAGTAGCTGGTTGAGGCTGTGTCAGCGAAGTGTAGGGATTGGGCATAACTGGGTGTAGAAGTACCATGGCCTCATTAATGAGGTGCAGGTCTTGAACTAATCTCCACTTATTAGGCCCCTTTCTAACTCCGATGACAGGAGGATTATAAGGGCTGACGGCCTCTCAAGAGTCTCTGTTTGAGTAGTACTTGGACTATAGGCTTTAGTTCCTCTCTCACATCAGGACAAAATGGGTACTGTTCCTGGTGGGGAAAGTGAGTGGGGTCTTTGAGATGGATCTGGACTGGTGTAGCTGTTTTTGTCTTCCCCAGCATGTGTCCATCTGTCCACACAGCTGGGTCCACCTGTAATTCTTGGAGAGGGAAATTTCTCATGAGGCTGTGCCCTGGAAGAAGCAGGATTTGAACATGTGCTTTGAACAGTAAGTCTCTTCCCAACAACGGAGTGGGGTTTCAGGCATTATCGGAAAAGAGGGATGAAATGCAGTTCTCCCCAGGCTTAGAGAAGAATCTTCCCACAGGGCATCCTGAGACGCCTTGGACAGTAGCTTTTTGTGTAGTGCATGGTCCAGGGGAGAATGCAAGGACAGACGACTGGGTGCCAGTGTCCACTGAAAGGCTTATGAGCTGCTCCCCACAATTAGGTCAACCCGGAGCTCCGCTGTTTTAACAGGAGTGAGGGGAGCCTGAATATGCAGCCCTGGGGATCTTCGCTGGGGGTTTTCTTGGCTCGGGGGGGGGCATTGGTCTTTCCAGTGATTCCCTTGGCAGATGGGACAGGGGCTGGGGGGCCACATGAGGTCCTTTTTGTTGGGCTTCCTCCTGTTGGGGGCAATCCTTTTTAAAATGTCTTGGCTTTTCACAATGATAGCAGAGTTTGGACTTGGTAATTGGGCAGCCCTGGAGAGCAGCACCTGACTCTCGATGTCTCTTTTTTCCTATCTGTTGAATTTCCCAGTCCCTGTTGTGAAAGACCTTTGTAGCCTCTCAGAGGCAATCACCCAGTGCTATGTTCTCCCTGTCAGGATCAGATATCAGCTTCAAGAGTTGGTGGTGAATGCCAGGAGCAGACTGGGAGATGAATCTGTCTTTGAGGATGACTTTTCCTTCATTCCTCGGGGGTTTATGAGGGTGTGTTTGGTCAGAGCATCTTAAGCCTTTGTAAAAATGCTGATGGGGTTCTTTCTGCTTCTGATAAACCTGGCTTGGCACAGCATCATTGATCAGCTTAGGCCTTCCGTAGCCCAGCGGGGCTTGGCAGAGGGACAGGCCTCCTCCCCCTCAGAGGCGCTTACCTCCTCATCTTCATCTGCCTCCTTTACGGCATGTCTGTAGGCCTCGTGATAGGTATGTCCTGTCCTCACTGCAGCTCTCAGAATCCTCTCTTTTTCTGGGTTTAATGTCTCACTGAAGATGAGCGTTGAGTCATCCCAAGTGAGTCTGAAGAAAGAGGTGACTCTCTCAAAGGCTTGGATGTATCTGTCAGGATCATCGGTGAAACTTCCTAAATCTTGCTTAACTTCTCCTAGCTCAGCATAAGTGAATGGATGGGTTCAGCTGTCCTCTGTGATTGGAACGGAGGGGCATCAGGTGAGCAGCTGGGGCATGGAGCCTGACTCCAGGATATGGGGTGCAGATCTGTCCTGGAGACTCTCTGGGTTTTGGTTTTTCCCTGTTCAAGTCTCAAGGTTGGGTCCCTCCCCACTGGGACAAGGGGAAGGGATTGGTCCCAAAGCAGCTAACGAAGGAGAGTCAGTGGGACACTGAGACATCTATTCAGGATGATTTCTTTTTTTTTTTTTTTTTTTTTTTTTGGTGGGTACCAGGGGGTCAACCTCAGGACCTCGCGTGCCAGCAGGCGCCCGTGCCGCTGAGCGATATCACCGGCCCCTTTTTTTTTTTTGTATGTGGGTTCCGGGAGTCGAACTCGGGCCCTCGCGCTTGCCGGGCAGGCGCTTAAGCCACTGAGCCATCTCACCGGCCCTCAGGATGATTTCTGAGGCAAAAAACAATTGGACGTAAGCCACTTCTCCCCGTGTTCCTTCCTTTTTGCAAAATAGATCTAATTGATGTATGATATTATAATTTAGAGCCTCCCGGGGTGGCCACCTTTCTTGGCCTCCTAGTGGGTAACCTGGCCAAGCCCTAGTGCAGTAAAAGACAAGGGCCTTTTTCCTTAAACTTTGGGGATCTAACTCTCTCCAGTGTTTAAAAAGATATTCCAGGGGTAAACGTGGTGGGATGGTTGATTGTCCAGGCCTCATCTAAAGAAAGAGAAAGGCTGAGTGCGAGGGTCTCTTTGCTTCTGGGCATCCCTCTGGCAAAGTCTCCCCCAATTCCAAGGGTAAAATGGGGGAGAAAGCTTGTTTAGGCCTCAAGCTGCCCTGCTGCAGGTTTCTACCTGGGCATCTCTCCTGCCTTGCATAGCCGAGATAGGACATCTCCCGCCTCATCAGGGGGCCCCTGCCATCATCAGGATTTATCCGCAACTACCTGTGTGTGGGTGTAGGCCAGTGTCCCTGATGAATCTTTCTCTTTCTGGGGAATTGGACTAGGGCCTTTGTAACCCCGTTTTTTGTCCCCAGTAAGGATGACCGCGCCATGTCTTGAATGCAGAGAGCGCCCAGCAGGCTCTTTAAGGGGCTGAGATGCTGTTAAAGCTCTTCTGCTGCCATGGGAGAGATACAAGTTTTAGAAAAAACAAAATCGCCTTACTGGAAAGGGGAGAAAATAAGGAGATAGGCGGCTACCTTGTCGGAGAAAGGTGGGAAGCCCGGAGCCTGCACTCCGGGTCTTTGTTCTTAGCCTCCTTGATTACATGGTGGGAAAGGGGCTCTCCCCATCGAGAGTTGCTATAACATAATCGCTGTTCTGGGCTCGAGACCCCGGATGTGGCCATTGCCCCCTCCACCGCCTATGTGTGCATTCTTGGGGAAGTGCTTCTGCGGTCTCTGCGCTGTCTGGGGCTCACCTTGTGAGGTTTGCGGCAGAGTCACAGTCGAGGTTGAATTAGTAAAAAGGAGCTTGTGCATTTTAGTGTATTAATATGGTGAGAGAGTAATAAAATATCTGTGTACTTATATTTAAGTGTGTGAGTATCCAGGCGGTGGTGTATGTTTTGTATACCAACTGACTTTTTTTAATAGTATAGCCCCCTCCCCCCTTTGTTTCTTTTGTGCTTAGCTGAGGTGGAGGGAGGAGGAAATTGAGCCTTGGCATGAAGCAGCCAGGCCAGGTGGTCTTATCAGCTCTTTTTTTCTTGCCCCGCCCCGAGGTTTAACTCTTTATTTGCCAGAAATCTCACTGAAGCCCTTTAACTTCCCCTGCCTGTCCCCCAACTTTCCCTACCCATGCTTCCTTCCCTCCTTCCTTCCTTTTTCTTTCTTTTTGGTGCTGTGGTACCACTGAGCTAAATCCCAGCCAGTTTTCTGTAATTGAAATGACCAATGACAGTAGCTTCAAGGGCAAATAACCATTGCCATGGAGTTTTGGGGAGTCAGGCTCCCCAACAGTTACTCTATAATGGCTCCAGAGTGTCTTCATGCAAAGAAGAGTCACCAAAATTGGGAGTATGGTGGGGAATAGAGCCATGGCTGTGACAGATGTAGGCAGAGGAGAGGGTTGGCCACAAGGGGTGGCCCAGCCCTGGGCTGCCATGCAGTGGGTTCAGCGGGGACCAGGCCACAGGTGTCAGGGGAGGGTGGGCTCCAAGGATATGGTGATGACAGCCACAGCCATCACCATCCCTGCTGCCACTGTGGGGTAGGAAAATCCAGGGGTCCAGGCCAGGAGTCCGTTGTCACAGGGAGGTAAGGCTCCCTGTCTCGCCCTTCCTCTCTTGCACCATCATCTACCCACCTACACACTCAACACAGTGGTCCAGAGCCACTGGCCTGTGCTGGACACACAGGACTTAGAGGGGACACAGTGAGTGGTTGGCAGATGGCCCCTTGCAGTACACACCTGCAGGGAAGATGATACACCAGGGCAAGAGGAGAGCAGTGCCCTGCGGGCTGGAGTCCAGGCACAGAAAGACAGGCACTGGGGTCCCGGCCGGGGATGCCAAGGTAGCTCCCCTGGCATCTGCAGTCTGCCCACAGTCGCTGGTTGTAGGTTTTTTGCAGAGTTGGTCTCTTGTGTAAACTCCTGTTAAAGAGGGGCAGATCGTGGTGGAGGCTGGTGAAGGGGAGAGGGCCAGCCCCTTGCACTGGGGGCCCCGGAAGGGAAAGTTTGGCTCCGTCAGGGCACATGAGATTGGAGCATCGGGTGGGGATCGGGCACCGAGGGGTGTTGGATCAGGGTCTGTGTTTATCTTTGCCAGGGGACTCTGAATCTAAATTCTTGCCACCTTTGAAAGCCAGGAAACAGAAACGACGTTGATGTCTGTCTCGGTTGAGACACAGCTGTTGCTTAGTGCAAGGAGTAGCATCAGAAAGGACCGAGGTCTTCACAAAAAAAGGCTCTGTTATGACAGTCCCTGGTTTGGGGCCTCTGTCTGACACAGCCATGCTTGTGTCTGGGGACAGAAAGCGCCTGTACATGTTAGGGCCCCTTTCATCCGGCCGACCCCAGAGGAAGGGGCGAGCGGGCTGATGGCCCCGCACTCGTCGTTCCGCTCGGCACGGTAGGCTTCCAAGGCTCGCATTCACTAGAGTGCACTGGTTTAAAAGACATTTTAGAAATAAAACTCACTTTTCAGAAAGTGTCAGTAAATGTCTGTTCTATTCCACACAACATCCAAGGCTGAGGAAAGATAGGAGGAGGAAATATATCATGTAAAGACGGCAACCACGGACATTCCGGTGCAGTCCAGTGTCCCTGAGCATAGGTGGCCGTGCTTTTACAAGTTGTGCTTAAAATGCAGGGTGAATGTTTAATTTAAAAAAAAGTTTGTCACAGTAAAAGACACATTAAACCCCCTCAAAATCTCCCCCCTTGCTTCAAACACACTTATTCCATTGTCCTTGCCACTTTCTGAAGCAGTCTGGACGTCCTCTATTGTGTCGTTATGAGGAGTGTTCAAAAATACGGTCAGCACTGCCACCGAGCACCATCGCACAGAAAGGTAGGCTCGTGAAGCCCTGTCTCCTCACCCACCTGTTTCCTCAGCCTGGCACCGTGTGACCTTGGGCTCTTCCCCAAAGTCAAAATGACCGTGAAAGAGCAATGTTCTGAATTGGTTTGGGATATCAGTGCAGCCATAATGGTGCAACAAAAGACACTCCTGAAAGAGGACTTCAGAACTGCTTCAGACAGTGGCAAGAACAATGGGTAAGTGTGTCCGAAGCCAGGAGGAGTGTTTTGAGGAGGATTAATACACTGTGTCTTTTTACTGTAATAAAAAAAAATTAATTTTTTTCTTTTTGGTACTGGGAATCAAACTCACAACCTTGTACTTAAAGAATTTAAATTTAAATACTCATCATATTTTTTTATTACACCTCATAGGTGGAGTGTGTGTGGCCTTCCTGGCCTTGTGGTTGGGCAGCTTACTTTTCTGCATCCTGGGCTGAGCCTCTTTGAAGCACCAGGCTCTTGCCAAGGCCACAGGCATGGTCCTGGGCTCTCTTCTCCTGCAAGTGACCTTGGCTGTCTTGCACAGGAGGTGGCAACCTGCCTAACACAGCCCTTGACCCCTGCAGGCACCTCTGCCGGCCTTGCCACAGCTGTGAGAAGGCCAAGGGCTTGGGCAAGTATATCTGTCAGCGGTGCCACCTGGTCATCGATGAGCAGCCCCTCATGTTCAGGAACGACGCCTACCACCCAGACCACTTCAACTGTACCCACTGTGGGTAGGTGCCCAGCCCTGTCCCTCCAGGTGGGCAGGTAGAGGCCAGGACTGTCATGGAGCAGGGGCAATGATGTGGCAGGAGAGGTGAGCCAGGAGGGCAGAGAGGGTGTCCAGAGTTGGGTGCAGAGCTACAAGGCAGGGATGGAGTGGGGCTGGGAAGGGGCCCCAGCAGGAAGCTGCTCTGCAGAGCTCTGTTTAGGGGGCGGACTGCAGGGACCACAGCTGAAATGAAAGGGAGAGGAAGGGGTGGAGGGAGCGAGGTTCGTGCTGGTGTTGGAGAGGAGCAGGGGAAAAGAGAAGATGTAGAGCTGTCCCCTCGGGTCCCTTTCGTGGTCCCTTTCGTGCCTGTCGCAGACACCCAGTCTGGTTTGGAGGAGGAGGAGGCCTGAGAACAGACCTGCTTCTCAGAGGGCTTTGGGGACAGAACACAGGCGCCCTTCTGCCAGCCTGAGTGGGAAGTCTGTTCTCCAGGGACTGTCTGGGTGCACACAGGAAGTCTCTAAGCAGGCCAGAGATCAGAGCGCACCGCCCTCTCACTTGCCTGCCCAAGTGGGGCCTCTCAGTGCCTGGGGCCCTTGGGCTGGAGGGGCTGGGATGACCCTGCAGAAGGGCAAGGTGGCACTTGGGGGCTTCTGCTGTCTTCCAGAAAGGAGCTGACTGCTGAGGCCCGGGAGCTGAAGGGTGAGCTCTACTGCCTGCCCTGCCATGACAAGATGGGCGTCCCCATCTGCGGGGCCTGCCGCCGGCCCATCGAGGGCCGTGTGGTCAACGCACTGGGCAAGCAGTGGCACGTGGAGGTGAGCTGGGAAGGGGTGCAGGGCTTCAGGTGAGGGTGCCCTGGTTCCCAGCCCCTCTTGTCATACCTCAGCCCAAGCTGTGCCCTGGCTCCGGCAAGGACCTGCCTGTGAGTGTTGCCTCTCCTGGGACCTCAGCCCATCCATGGGAACTGGGAGACCAGAGCCCACAGACCACAGTCGGGCAGAAAAGCCCATCTTTGCCTTCGTGGGAAGATTCTAGAAGATTTCAGAGTCAGGAGGAAACCTGGGGGCTGTGGTTGGCCGACGGCTATGCACACGGCCCTGTGCAGGTCTGGGGCTGGCAGGCTCCTCAGGTGGGCATGCGGGTCACCTGGAGCTCTCCCCAGACCAAGGGCGCTAATGACCTTTCGTACTCAGCAAGGAGGTTTGCATTCCCCAGGGGCCTGGCTACCTCTGTGTCCAGAAGCTGTTCTTTGGTGGCCTGTTTGAGGAGGCCCCTCAAGAGGTGGTGGGCCATGGTGCCTGGCCCCGACCCCAGGGGAGGGCGTGCCCTCACATGCAGAACTCGTGTCCTTCTCGGTGACCAGGGCTTGGGGACACCAGAGGGGACATCCCAACAACAGCAGGGCAGCTTCCACCTGGGAGGGCACTATGCCTCAACAGGCAGCTGGGGCCTTGTGCTGAAGTTGCTGAGCAGGGAGCCCAGGCCAGAGAGCACGGTGACATAGGATGTCACCATGGATGCATTCGAGGGGACCAGGGTCTCCTAAGCCCCTGGGCATCAGCAGAGGTGTCAGCCCCTCTGCCATCTGTGAGTCGGCCCTCCCTCTGCTCCCTGGCTCCTGGGGTTCCTGCTTGGCCCTGACACCGGCCGGCTTCCTCCTGTCCCCCCAGCACTTCGTGTGCGCCAAGTGTGAGAAGCCCTTCCTGGGACACCGGCACTATGAGAAGAAGGGCCTGGCCTACTGTGAGACCCACTACAACCAGGTGGGCCAGGGCAGTGGCGTGGGGGTGCGGGCCAGGGAGTGGCTGAGGAGGGAGGTGGCTGAGGAGGAGGGAGGGCCTGGCTCAAGGTCCTAAGAAGAGGGCGGCTCTCTCTACTTGGGAACCTCATTTGAAAAACGTGCCCTTTGGCCCAGACCTGTTGTGAGGACAAACCAGATGACAGTTTAAAGTCTGGGCTTGTGGGGTGACATTGCCAGCCTCCCCTCATCCTGCTGCTCTGGTACAGAAGGTGGGGGAGGCTGCCCCGAGCCCCACTCTCGCAGGACACTAGCAGGAGCGGCACTGGGGAGCGGTGCCTCAGCCTGGGGCCTTCTCAGGGTGATTCTGACAGGCTGAGGCTGTGCCTAGCAGAGGGACGGCGTGGGGCCCTGGGCAAGGCGTGAACCCCACAGCCTGCACTGACAGCTCGCTGTGTCCACAGCTCTTCGGGGACGTCTGCTACAACTGCAGCCATGTGATTGAGGGCGACGGTGAGCCCCCTCTGCCCCGCCCCGCCCACGGGCTCTGCAGCTGCAGGCCCAGCTGGCCTTGGCTTCACACAGCTGGGCCTGTGCAGGGCCTGCTAAACCCCCTCTCCCCTCGCAGTGGTGTCGGCCCTCAACAAGGCCTGGTGTGTGAACTGCTTCTCCTGCTCCACCTGCAGCAGCAAGCTCACCCTGAAGTGAGTCGCCACCTTCCTTCCCCGTAACCCCCCTTTCTCAGCTGCCTCTTGCACACTGTCTGTGGTGAGCCCTGGGGATGCAGCCCAGGCAGATGGGGGCAGACCCAGGGACCCAGGGCCAGAGGGGTGGGAACGCACCTGCAAGGACTCTGGGCTCCGGGGAAGGAAGGTCACCCCAGCCCAGAGAACAGCAGAGGCAAAGGAAGTGTGTCAGATAGCAGGCTGTCACAGGAAGCTTAGAGGCGAGCTGTGAGACAAGAGCTAGGACCCAGGTTTCCAAGGGCATCAAGGAGCCATAGAGGATTCTGGAGCATCAGAACCTGAGAGAAGCCCATAGGAAAGAAGGGTTGCCTGGGCCTGGCCTGCTGGCTGGGGGCAGCTTAGGGTGGGGAGGCAGGAGCCCGCCTCTGCCTCCGGGGCACCATCAGGGTCAAGGTCGGTGGGGCATGGACTGCTGAGCTTCATCTGCAGGAACAAGTTTGTGGAGTTTGACATGAAACCCGTATGTAAGAAGTGCTACGAGAAGTTCCCACTGGAGCTGAAGAAACGGCTGAAGAAGCTGGCGGACCTGACCTCCCGCAAGGCCCAGCCCAAGCCTGTGGATGTGAACTCCGCCTAAAGGCTCTGCCCGCCTCGCTGCCACCAGCCTGCTTCTCTGCTGCGGCCTCCCCTTCTGTTTCCTGCTTGCTGTGCTGCTCCTGTCCTTCCTCAGCTGCCTCTCGTCTCCCTTTTCCACCCCATGTCTGCCCTCTGTGTCATCGTCTTCCCCTCTGCCAGCTCCTGTCTTCCTGTCTGTGGGGAGGCTGCCCCACACCTGATGGCCACTTCCGCCTGTCCCCACGAGCTCCAGGGACAGCAGCAAATCGGGGTTGGGGGTCACCCGCTCCCACTTGGACCACAGCTGCCTGCCCACGCGGCTGACCTGTCCTTGCCACAGGGGCCCTGGTGGCACCCACTGTCCTGGGGAGCATGGCCCCAGAGTGGTCCCTCTGTGTGCATGTGGCCTCCGGGACACCCTCAGCCGACAGCCACTCGGCCACTCGGACCCCTATGTCTGCACTGGGCCAGCAAGCCCTGCCATCTGCACTCACAAGCCAGCCTGAAGGACAAGGGAGGCTCCCTCCATCCTTCCGAACCCCGACACCCAACGTGGTGTCTCAGGTGCACTGTGCTTCCTCTCAGCTGTACCTCAGGCTGCACTGAGCCTCTGGGCAGAGCCCGGGGCGGGAGGGATGGTGTCAGAGGTGGCTCTTGCCCACTGCAGGGTGACCCTTCCCAGAGGCCACCGCACCTGGCTGGAGGCTCACACTCGCACAATGAAGGCTGATCCATCACCAGCAGCAGTGGCCCGTGTGCTTTGTGGGGGCTGCGTGGAGGAGGTGGCGTGGCCCATGTGGGCCATGTGGGGCAGAGCAGAGGCCAGACAGCAGGTGGAGAGCACAGGTGCCCGGCCTGCCGGTCCATGGAGGCTGGCTTGGGGGGAGGGGGACCCAGGCTGCAGGGCCCCACACCATGCCCTGTTCATCGCTACGTCAGAGGAAGCCAGCACTCTAAGAGCAGGCAGGGCCTTCCTGCCCCTCCACCCTGCCCATGGGAGAGACACCCATCCTTGCACCTCCCAGGAAGAGAAGAGTGCAGAGCGGCTCAAGGAAGGGCCCTCCAGCGAGCACCTCTCCCCAGGCTGAGGATGGGAAGGAGGGAGGGGAAGGAGGGAAGAAGGGCGAGGCGGGGAGAGACAGTGAAGCAGATGCAGCCTGTGAAGTCGCTCTTGGAGAAGCCGTTGTCACCTGTTTCCATGGGGAAAGCCCTCTGGGGACCAGGGCCTCCTAGGCCCGCCACTCACCTGGCACCCACTCTGTCCCTCCCTGAAACTTTCGTGGTGTATGGGTTTTATTGAATATTCAGGGGAGCCAGCCATCATACCGGGGGCCTAACCCCTCCTCTGGCCTCCAAGGTCAGTGCTCAGGAGAGGGGCGTCTCGGTGCTGAGCCGAGGGGGGTGTGGGGAGAGGGTGGCGTGGAAGGCTTCATGCAGAGGCCAGGCCCTGAGCTGGAGACCTAGATGGAAGGTGACTGAGTGGGCAGCGAGGGTCTACCTACTCCTCGGGGGTGGCTGCGGGGGGTGCCTGGGAGCCTCGCTGCCTGTCCACCACTCTCAGGAGCTGCTGCACATAGGAGGTCAGCAGGTCGTCCATCTTGTAGCCCTGGACGGGGAGGGTGGGGTCAGAGGCTGTGGCGCAGGGAGGGCAGTGGGGTCTTGGTGAGGAGGGAGGAGGCTCTGGTGCTGCCCGCCCTGTGCCGCAGAGCCCTCCCAGCCTCCTCTGGACCTCTGCCAGCCCAGGCTGGCCCTGGGCGGTCCACCCCTCAAAGTGAGCAACTCCCTGGTGGCAGTGAGGGAGGAGGACAGGCCGCTGTCCCCAGCCCTAGGTCTGCATGTGGGCGGAGACTGGGCTCACCAGCGAGGTCTCGCACAGCAGGCGGTTGCCACGGCCCAGGCTCCCCAGCACCATGTGGAAGTAGGTGCTGCCACTGCTCCAGCTGGAGATCTTGGTGAAGGGGTAGGTGGTGAGCAGCTCCTGGGGGCAGAGGGGCAGGTCACACATGTGTGTGTTGGGGACAGGCAGGACGCACAGGAGCTGCCGCCACATCCCCCCTGCCTGAGGCCCCAGGCCAGCCCTGCCCTGGGCCTTGCCGCTCTACCTTGGTCTTGGGGTGGATGAGCAGCACCCCGTGTCTGTTGATGGCGACGAGGACAATATCTGGATAGGAGGGCTCTGAGGCTTGCTGTAGGGAGGTCACAGCCTAGTCTGGCGCCAGGTGGCACTGCCCTGATGGCCGCCTTCCACGTGCCACCTGAGACGTAGGCACACACTCCTCCCGAGCCTGGTGGCCTACCCCACCCTGGGGTGCACCTGGGGCCAGGCTGAGTGGCCCTGCGGGGGTGAGGCCTACCTTCACCTCGAAGAAGGCGGAGCCAAAGGTGGGCCAGCGGCAGACGCACTTGAGGAAGGCCACCTTGGCCTCCTGCACTGTCTTGTTCCGGTGCTTGTCGCACTCGAGAAGGAGGCTCTGGGGGAAGGAGGAGCCGTGAGGGCAGGGGCAGACGGGCACTCCGCATGAGGCCGGGCACCCCAGAGGGCCCCGATGCCCACGGGTTGTCTGTGGGGGAGGGGCCGTGCTGCGGGCGGGGTGAAGAGAGGTGTGAAGTGTGCAGCCCACCCCCCACACCACAGTGTGCCTGCTGTGCCTGGGCAGGGTCCTGGAAGGGGCAGTGGGCTGAGGGCCCCCTCCCCGACCCCCCAAGACCTTTCTCCACTCCTCTGAGGACATCAGGCGTGTGAGGTTCTCAGGCACCAGATCCCTCAGGATCTTGGGGACACTCGCCAGCTGGGACTGGTCATTGTCAAACTGAGCCTTGTAGATGAGGCCAGCCAGGTGGATGGCATCTTCCCGCGAACACTTATGGAACCCACGCAGGTACTTGGGCAGCTCCTGAGCAGTGGACATGCCAGGCCTCAGGCTGCCAGCCCACCCCACAGCTTCATGCGAAGGTGACGGGGCCTGGGGTGTCAGCCCCCACGATCTGGAGAGTGAGCAGGCCAGAGGCTGAGATCTGTGTGGGGGCAGGGCTCCCTGGCCTGGTGCCACAGAGGCCACATCTACTCTTTGTACACATCGTTGGCCTTCACGGCAAGGCCTGTTCTCCACAGGTAGTCATGCGTCAGGTGCCAGCAGAGATGCTGTCCCCAGGTGCCGCTGTGCACTGCTCCTGGTTCTAGAACCCTCAGGAGCTGGGCCTGCCTACCGCATGGGACCTGTTGCTGGTCCCCACCCTGGCTGCTGCCTCTCCCACGGCTCAGGGGTGGCATGGGGTGGGAGTGGCCTTTTTTTACCTGGTGGTAATGCAGTATGGTGTCTGCATTCACATCCTTCCCTGGGACCACGTTAAGCCACAGTTTCCGCATGAAGTACACCTGGTAGGGGAGTGTCACCGGGGCCCCTGCGCGAGGGGCGGCAGTGGGCACCACGCCTGGCCTGTAGACCCCACACCTACTCCCTCCCACTCCCTGTGAGCTGTGAGCACTCCTGCGGCCGCCTCCCCTGGCCTCCCTGCTCCTCCAGCTCTTCTGCACCCCTCAAGACTAGAGCAGGGACCACCTCCTCCTGGGACATTCCCCCACCTCCCACGGGGATGGGCCCCGGGCATCCTTTATAACCCTGCGCCACAGCCACCTGTGTGCTCAGGGACATACAGGTGGTGAGTGAACGAAAGCGATGGGGCGTGAAGGAGGTGCCAGGAGTCCGACAGTCCCACCCTGTCCCTCCTCCCAGCCATTCGCCCTCCACACAGACCCGCACCTTCTTTCTGGGGCCTGTTCCTCCTCACCCAGTCAGACACCTGCCTCAGGGAGTCGAAGAAGAAGTCTCCTTCCTTCTGGCTGATAACCTGGGTTGCGAAGGGACAGAGGACAGGCAGGTGGGGTGGCTTCCAGGGACAACCCTTTGGGGCTTGAGTCCAGCAGCCATGTACACTGGCTTGGTAGGCAGGGCTCAGTTGCGGTCAGAATGGGACTGCTGGTGGCTGTGGTATGGAGGTAAGGGGTTGGCTATGGGACCCCCCTTCACCCTGACAGCCCCAGCTGTGAAGGGAGGGGTCTGGGCCTGCACAGCTGTGCTGGACGGGCTGAGGTCCGCCTGGCGTCTCTCCAGTCCCCAGCCTGCCAGCTGCGCACCTTATCTGCAATCTTGATGAAGAGGCTGCAGCCTTCCCAGGAGGCCAGCTGCAGCCTGGTGGCGATGGCCTCGCACACTTCTCGCACCCGGTTGTTGGTGCCCACTTCCAGCATCTGGACAGAGAGCAGCGGGTAAGGCCCAGGGCCAGAACAGGGCCAGACTGCTCCCAGAGGCTGTCTCCGACGACGTCACAGCCTGCTACTTGTGCGCCTGCGTGACTCTTGTGGCGGGTGCTGAAAAGGTGGCCCTCCCTACAGAAGTCCTCCTGGATGGCCACATTGCTGTCGCAGGCCCTCAGGCCCACCCAGGAGGCCTGGCCTTTGGAACTTGCTTTGAGAGCCCTGCAGCCAGACTGTGGGAACTTCCGTTAGAGGGACTCAACTGGCCCCAAGGCCAGGGGGGGTGTGAGGGCAGCCCTGGCTGCCCCAGTCCGCTTGGCCCCACTGTCCTTTGCTGCTTCAGTCAGGGCCTCTTGGTCACCCACCTCTGTCCTGCGGCACATCCAACCTGGGCACTTGCTCACCATTGTCCCTGAATGGACCGAAGTCCCTAGCGCCCCCAAACCCTGGGACTCCACCTTGCTGCCCATCCTTTTGCCTCCTCGCCTGTGTCCTTGGCCTGGCCGCCTGGCAGTCTCCCCTCATCCTCACCCTCTGCCTCTGTGCCCTCAGGACAGTGCTGCCTGTGCTGTCCTAGAGCCTCTGGGGTTGGGTGTAGGAAGAGTGGTGACAGTGCGAGGAGCACAGCTCTGCCTGGATGACCAGAGAGCAGGCTGGGCGGGGAGGGACGAGGCTGCTGTGCGCACCAGGCCGGGGGACTCACCTCGCTGGTGTCATTGGGGAAGTAGACCCTGTGGCAGATTCGGGAGATGTTCTTCTCAGCGGCCTCCACCTCGACCTGATGTGGGGGCTGCTTCCGGGGTCCTGTCCTGAACAGGAAAGTGCTCCATGAAGATGCCCCCCTTCCTGCCCCTGCCTCTGCCCCTGCCTCCACTGGGGCTCTAAGCCAGGTGCCAGAAGCAAGAACCCCAAGTGACCACTGCAAGGGGGTGGGTGGGCGCCAGCCCCTCACACTTCCCAGGGGCTGCCCTGCAGGCCTAGTGGGGCTGGCATGTGCCTCAGCGGTGGCCATAACGGAAGTGGGCCCGTCTGACTCCCGAGGACCCAGTCCTGAAGCAGCCCCAGAAGGCCTGGTGCCTGGGTGCCTGTTGGGGAGGGGCGTCCTGTTTGTTCTCATGCACCATGGCACTGGGCAGGGCAGGGACTCTGGCAGGGCCTCTCGGAGAGTGCCTGCCTCCCTCCATGGGCACAGTTGCCACAGACATGCGACCACACACAGGTCACCCACCCTCCCCCCAGCCACAGGACGTGGGAGGAGAGCAGGACGACTCAGACACCTAGGAAGAGCCTCTGCTGGTGGAGGGGTGGGAGATGGCACACGGACTGGAGGGATAGGCCTCTGGGCTTGGCCACCTGGGCTGGGCTGAGGCACACGTCCACCCCCTGGGCCCCAGGCAGTTCCTCCGACCCTGGGCAGGTGGTGGTGGGGCAGGGGCAGTGCAGGCAGGGCGCCTTCCACTGAGCCTGCCAAAGCCTCTCCTGGCTGCCCATCTGGGGCCTCACCTTCCTCCCTCCCTGCAGCGGCTCAGGGCCTGGTTCCACCCCCAAACTGAAATCAGTTTCTGAAGAGAATGTGAGTCCACCCCACTGCAGGTCACCCCCGCACCATGAGATCCTGGGGCACTGGGCGGGCTCCAGGGTGCTCCTCAGAGGCATGAGGCAGTGGGCTCACCTCAGGACCCTCTGGATGCGGCGGCTGCAGTCGGGAGCCAGCTTCTGCTTCCTCCGAGTGTCTATGAACTTCTGGGCATGGGGCAGCAGCGCCTTGCCAGGCGGGAAGAGGCCCGTGCAGAGCCACAGCAGCTGCCATCCCCGCTCCTCGCTGTGCCTGCAGGGTGGCACCAGTCAGCGGGAGGGGCGCCTCCTGGGGACCCAGGCCTGGCGGGCACCGCAGGAGCAGTGATGTGATGTGAGCCTTCCTGGAGCTGGAGGTCTGGGGGCCCAGTGAAGGGAGGAGCAAGGGACACCTGCCTGCCGCCGGCTGCCCACGTCACAGGGCTGTCACACCCCGGGGACAGGGAGGGCTTCCACTCTGCTTGTTTTATGGACGCCGAGGTCCAGAGAGGCCAAAGCTCGCCTAGGTTGTACCAAGAGGGAGGAGCAGGCAGGGCCGGGCAGGACTACTCTGCGCTGACATCCCCAGGACACGAAGAGAGCAGGCCAGGGCTGCAGCCTCCCCACCACCGCCGTGGGTGCCGGGCACGGGTCTGGCCACCACCGGAGGCCACCCGGGCAGTGGGCAGGGCTCTCTTCCCTGCCTCCCAGCAGACCTGTTGGAGTTGTGAGTCAGCTGCTTGAGGATCTGGCAGTAGACCTCATCCTGCAGGGCTGGCTCCTGCAGGGCTGATAAGAAGATCTGGTCCGTGAGCTGCAGGGCGGGCCAGGCCTGCCGAGAGGGGTAATCGCCTGTGTACTTGAGGATGGGTGCGGCTGTCAAGGACAACAGCACTGGGGGCCTCAGGCTGAGCCCTAACCAGGGCTAGACAGTGACCTTGACCCTGACCCGTGCTGCCCCCCCAACACTGACCCATCTGATGCCCAGTGCTGGCCCCACACTGATCCCTCACCCAGCCCGTGCTGAGCTCTGCACACCCTGTGGGGAGCTGGCGCTGGCTCCACCCTGTGCTCTGTCCGGTGAAGCCTGCCCCCCACCACAGGGCAGCTGTGGGCCCAGGAGGGGACGTGGGTGCCTGTGCTTGAGGCTGGTGGCCAGGGAGGGCAGCTGGCAGGGAAGGATATCAAGGAAGATCTGGCAGGCGACATCCCGCAGGTTGGCTTTGTCATGGACGTGCTTAAGCAGCGGCTGCCGCAGCGGCTCCAAGGAATAGGACCACAGGTGGCCCCGGGTGCGGGCCAGGGGCATCATGGCTCTGCTGATGGTCTCCTTCTCCGGGTCCCTGCAGGGAGGGATGCTGGTGTGAGGGTTGTGTTGTCTGAGGGTTGTGCTGTCCTCCGTCAGCCATGTGACCCCAGGGTGGCTGTGGGAGCACCAGAGGGTCCCACACTGCCACAAGCCCCTGCTGGCTCTGCCTTGGCTTGGGGAGTGTGGCAGGCCCGCGCCTGCCCCATGGCCTCCTTGTAGCCCTCAGGGGTGGTGGGGCACCTGAAGAACTTGTAGGAGAACTCCTCCAGGGTGTGTGGCTTCTCCTTGGGCTGCTCCTCAGGCAGCAGCTCTGAGGGCCCCTCCTGGGCCACCAGCTTCCTCTTCTCCGGTGACATGGCCAGCAAGCTCTGTAGGAGCACAGGCCTGTGGGCACCCAGCAGCCACTCTTCCCATGAGGCCCTTCCCTTAGGCTACCCTGGCCTGGCTGCCTCCGTGACAGGAGGGTCAGACTACAGGCTGGGTTGGCCTTGGCCTCCCTCTGCTTCACCTGCAGTGTGACCCGGGCCTAGGGACGCAACCTCTCTGAGCCTCTTTCCATTGGTGCCAACGGCTGTGGAGCCAGGCCCACCCCATTCTCAGTGGGTGACCACCCTGGGCCTCTCAGGACCCCCACTGCCCTTCCCTAGGGCATGCTCCTCAGGGGCACCTCTTAATGCCCTACAGGCTTGAGCCACACATCACCTTCTCAGGGATGCCTCCCAAACAGGGAGAGCCCCACCCCACATTTGTTCCCATAACAACCAGTGTTGCTTCTCAGTGGCACCATGCACCTGACATCAGTTTGTCTGCACCCTCCCTGAGGGTTGGAGCTGCTGCCGAATTCATCCCTGTATTGCAGGCACAGGGCACACAGTGGGCACTCAATATGTGCACGTTAAAAGGCCTGCCCCAAAGGCTGCTTTGAGCTTCAAGGTGGTGGTTCTTAGGGTGGAAGGGGCCTCAGGCACACTGGGGTCATGGGATCATTTAAAAACGAGGCTGAGGCTGGGAGGATGAGTTTGTCCCTAGGGCATACCACAGCAGGAGAGGGGCAAGGTCTGTATCTACAAGGCACCTACTAAGTGCCCACACAGAGTTCTGCACAAACCCCATGCCGGCTTCACACTCAGCCCAGGAGACAGGCCGGGCAGGGGCCTGTGCCCTACAGAGCTTCCGGCCCCCTTCGAGGTGGACACAGACTGGTGGCAAGGCCCCTAGGCTGGGTGCCCGGCTGTGCCCGCTGTGTCCAGCTGGGCAGAGATGAGTGTGCAACTCACCAGCAGCTGGGCGGAGGGCTTGACCACCGTGGGGATGACGTAGAGACAGGCCGTGGGCACCAGCCCCGTCTTGCCCGTCCTGTCATTCTGGCCCAGCGTCCAGTTCTCAGAGGCCAGCAGTCCTTGCTTTTTGGTCAGGACCAGCAAGTCGCCCTTCTTGAAGGACAGGAGGGTGACATCATCTGCAGGTCCAGGCCACACATACAGGGACAAAGAAGCCACATTTGTTGAGGGCTCTGCAGGGGCCTGAGGCTATGCTGGCTTTCATGGGTGTCTCCCTAGGCAGATGAGGAAACTGAGGCACAGAGGGTGGCTTTGAGGCCACTTGGGAGCGAGTCAGGCCTGTCACTGCTGCTCTCTGAGCTCTGACCTCGGCTCTGAGCCAGGCCTGCAAGGTGGGCGTGGGGAGAGGCTGTGCGGCCTCGAGCCCATTCCCTCATCTGCAGACTGGAGACAGAGGCCGTCCCTCCCTGCTGGTGGTTGTGAGGACTGAGTGAGTGCTGCTTCTTGCTGCCCCTTGTTCTGCAGCCCTGATCCCCTCTCCTCAGTCCTTGCATTCCCCTTTGCCTGCGAGGCACAGGTCCCGAGATCTTGTCACACTTGCCGAGGCTGCCTGTCAGCTCTGGCTGGCGTGACCCTGATGGAGCTTCCCTCTCTGAGCCATGTCTGTAAGATGGAATGATGAGGTGGCTGTGGGGATGGTGCCCAAGGCCCCCAGGTGAGGTCAACCCTGCCCGTGCTTCTGCACACAGGGCTGGCTTGGGAAGGTTTGAGACCACCTCTTGCAGCACCCCAGTTTCTGGTTTGTGGGAGAGGAAATCGGCTGAGGGAGGCAGGGCCTTGCTCAACACCAGCCCCCAGAGTCCCCCGGGACCCGACCCTCCTTCTTCCGCTTGGTCTCCGAGCCCGCTCTGCACCACGTTGCTGCCGAGGTGAAGACGGGCCAGCACCTCCCTCTGGCCCCAGGACAGCCCCCCAGTGGGCACCTGTGGCCTTCTGGTCCTGCAGGGCCATGGCGAACACGGACCTCTCCTTCAGGCCCTCCAGAAACAGTGCCACCAGCTCGGCGATAGCCACACTGCTGGGGGTGGTGAACTCGCACTCTTCTCCTCGCAGAGTGGACAGCAGCAGTCTCTGCCCACCCCGGGCCCCCCTGTGGGGATGGAGAGTGTGGTGTGAGGAGCGGCCTCCCTGCCTCTCCCTCGGTTCAGGCCCTCGACGGCCTGGAAGGGTAGCCCTCCGGAGTCACAGCCACGGGGTAGCTTCTCTGTGAGCAATCGAGGGCCAGAGTCTGTGCCCAAGTTGGCCCCACCCCCAGACACCACTGTGGGTGGTGGGCAAGTGACCACCAGTGCTCAGGGCCCGAGTGTGGGCTTAGCTCTGGACCAGGGCACTGCAAGGAATGCTGTGCTGCGGTGAGGGGCTGGCTGTGCTGCAGGATCACCTAGAACCCTGGCCAGCAACCTGGCCTCTGTGTGCCTCACTTTCCTCACTGGCAGAATGGATGGTGCCATGAGGACTTCATGACAACCAGGCATTGTCCAGCATGGTCAGCCTCAGTGAATGGCAGCCAGTGTGCCCCAGGCTGCCCACCGGTGGTAACAGGTACAGTAGTCACGCCACACTGGGGTGGGCCTTAACATAGGAGTATTCTAGTAGGACGTGGTGGGACTTCTTGAAGGGCTTGAAAGAGTCCCAGGAGCCAGGACAGCCCTGGTGCTGGCATTTAGAAGGCTGTCTGGTCTCTCACCCATCTCAGAGATGACCCTTCTGTCCTTCGTGGCCAATTCTCACCCAGGAGCAGGGAAGGAGCCTGCTAAGTGACTGCCTGCCAGAGAGTTGGCGAGCTCCATCACCTTCCCAGTAGGCCTGGGTTTCGTGGAGCAGCAAAGGTACAGATGGTGTACCTATTGGGCAGTGTGGCTTGGAACGAGGTGGGGATGGTATAGCATCCCTAAGTCCAGTGGCCACTGTACATGTTGATCCTTGTCTCTCCACTCCAGCCAGCTTCTGGGGACAACGCCACTCTTTCCCGTCTCTCCCAAAGACTCAGTTTGTGAGGCGAGTGAGAAGAGGGAAGAGGCCCTCACCTGTTGGTGACCAGACTTGTGACCTCTGGGAAGGAGAGTTCCAGCACTGTCTTCTCCCGCTGGTCCAGGAAGTGTAGCCCCTTCCAGTTAATGGCCAAGACCAGCTGCGTCTTGGGGAGGCGGGGCCCTAGCCGAGGAGACCCAGAGTGAGGGCTGTGCTGGCCCCCGGGTGCCCAGCCCATACTCACCCCCACCCAGCAGAGCCATTACCAGAGAGCGTGGTGACTTCAAAGAGCCGAGAGAAGAGCAGTGGCCACTGCAGGCGGGCGGCATCCACCACCTGCTGTCGCACCGCCAGCGCCGTTGCCCCCGTCTTGGTGTACGGGGCCTGCGGGAGGACCCTGGGGTCACTGCCGTCTCCCGGCCTCCTGTAGCTAGTCCCTTGCTCAGTGTGTAGGGTGATTATTTGATGGATCATTTTGTGAAGCCTCTACCTTATAGAAGGCCAGTGCCTGGCAGAGAATGCTCTGGGGATGTTCTGGGGTTGGCCCAGCCCAACTGGGTCCTGGGGGAGACCCCTTCAGAAGGCGCCTGCAGAAGGGTAGCAGGCCTTCTCTTCATTAGCAGCAGTGTGCCAGAGGCTCTGGGCATGGCTGCTGCCAGCTGTGTTTCAGCATAGAAGGCTTTGCCTGTCCATGAGCCTGTGTGCCTGCAGGCCCCAGCCTGGGCCTTGGAATGGTTTGGATCTTAGATGCACCCCCAAAGCCATGGTGCTATTGGGAGGTGGTGGCAGCTTAGGAGGTGGGGCCTTGTGGAAGGAAGCTAGGTCACTGGGCTGTGCCTGTGAAGGGATATTACCCCCACCCCTTTCCTGGCTGCTATGAGGTAGCAGCTTTGCTGCACCACATGCTCCTTGCCATGATGTTCTGGTTTGCCCTAAAACAGAGCCAACTGACCATGGACTGAACCCTCTGAAACCCAAGACAAAATGAACCTTCCTTCTTTTAAATCTCTGGTATTTTGGTACAGGGGTGGAAATCTGACCAATGCAGGCTTACTCTTCCCAGTGCACGCCTGTGGCTCTGGCTTCATGCATGAGGCCATCTCGCTGTGTGACCCTGAGTCCTGGGACCTCTCTCTTTCTCTTCTCTAAGGTTCTCAGACATATTTGGGGGCCTCTTGCAGGGCCTCCCTCTGCACCTTCCCCTCCAGTTCTCTCCTTCCTCTGGCTTGTCTCCCTCCTCTTCTGCTCCCTTTTCTCCCATTTCCATGGCATGGTGTTCACACCAAGCTTTCTTTCCCCTGTTTGTTGGATCAGATGTTATTTCCCTTGTTTCTACTTTAAAAAGTGGCTTTGGGGGTGTAAATGGATGCATCTTATCTGAAGTGTGACTTGGTCAGATGCACCATGTACCAGACATTTAGGGTGTCCCTATACTGACTTGTGTCTCGGGAGGGGACACAGAGAGGCCTGGGGCAGGAAGGGATCCCATGGAGGCAGGACTGTCCTGAGGCCATGGAATGGCAGAAGTTGGTGGCTGTGGATGGCCATCTGGGCAGAGAGGCCAGGACCCAGCAGTGCTGCAGTACAGACTGGCACGGGGTCCACCAGCAATGCCAGGTTTTTTTTTTTTTTTTTGGTACCAGGAATCAAACTCAGGACCTTGTGCTTGCCAGGCAGGTGCTGTGCCGTTGAGCTATATCCCTGGCCCTAGCGATACCAGCTTGGAAGAAGGGCAGGTGGCGGGGTCTGTGCTTAGGCCTGAACTGAGCAAGACTGTAAGCCTCCGGGGCAGGGCTGCCCTGTCAGTTTAAGCTTTCCTGTTCTGCAGGGGCCAAGGAATCTATCCCTAGAGCCCCACCACGCTGTGGGCAGGCTCGGAGCTGACCTTGGCTTGGGCAGCAGTGACGAGGCTAGCCCACTTCTCCGGGGACTTGGTCTTGTACAGCTTGGGGGGGATGCAGCTGGGCAGCAAATCCTGGACAGCATCATTCCCTGACGAGGCACCGAGCTGCACGTGGCAGTGCCGGGCCAGCAGTTCCACCAGCTCTTCTTCCTGCACAGTAGGGGGCACACAGGAGAGGGGAAATAAGTGGGAGCCCCCTCAAGCCCCTGCCCCACGGACAGCTCCTGTCCCCTGCAGTGCAGCTGACCAGAAGCTCAAGAGGACTGGGCAGTGGGAGCACCCACCTAGTCCTGCCACCTCCTCTAGGCAGGACCAGCCCCACATGACCAGCCGGGCTCCCCCAGGCCCTGTTGGCACCGGGAGATTCTGGGCATCTGTGGCCTCTGCTGAGGACAAGCGGGCTCCTCTCTGAGTTCCTGGGTAGAGCCCCAGTGTCGCTGCTGTGTGGGGTGCAGCTGGACAAGGCCTTATGCTGCCATGGCTCTAGTCATTTTTTTTTTTTTTTATGTGGGTACCGGGAGTCTACCTGACGCTTGCCAACAAGCGCTTGTGCCGCTTAGCGATATCACCGGTGCTTTTTTTTCCTTTATGTGGGTTCCGGGAGTTGAACTCAGGCCCTCGCGCTTGCCAGGCAGGTGCTTACGCCGCTGAGCCGTCTCACCGGCCCTTGGCTCTAGTCTTTCACACAGGAGACCAGTGGCCACTACTGCAGGGCTTCCGCAGGGACCCTGGCAGCACCTGGCCCTGCTGCTCCTTGACCATGCCCTCTGGGCAGGCTCCCAGGACTGCGGTGGCCCCCTCGCCTCCCCAGGAAGTGCCCTCCAGACTCGGTACAGGGAGGTTTGTAGCTGTCGTTCACTCAACTTAGTTGCCCCATCACTGTCCCTTATCCTCAGTTCTCACAACGACTTGGCACTTTGTGCCCCCATATGTGGACCTAATGGTCAGGAGGCGACAAGGCTTCCCAAGGTCGCACTGCCAGGGAGATGGAAAGTGGGACTTGGACTTGGGCACCTGGGCTCCAGGGCCACATTCTTGACTCCCAGGCCCTGCTGCTCCATAGACAGCCGCTGAGCAAGGCCATGCAGGCCTGGGCTGACGGAGGCAGGGAGGCCTCCCCTGCCTGCTGCTAAAGCCTCAGATGCTCGAGCAAACCTTTGGCCCAGGGGAGGAGGATGAGGAGGCCAGGCTGCCCCAGAATGTGGTTCCTCCCCAGGTTCCTCACCCTCTCAAAGCTGTACTCGCCAGACCAGACTCCATGGAGGACTTGATGGTAAATGAGCTTGGTGCTGATAGGGTCCTCCTGGGAGTCATGCCAGGGGGTGAAGAACTCTTTCCGGAAGTAGATGCGCCAGGGCGACTGGCGCTGGCTCTCGCCCCTCTCCTGGGCCAGCTGTTCACACTGAGCCACAGCATCCATCACATGGTCTCGCCCACTGCCCAGGGACCAGAACTGAGGACAGAATCGGACAGCAGGGGTGAGCAGCTGCTATGTGCCATACCCCGGGGACAGCCACTCTTAGCACAGGCCACCTCCGTCAGCCCAGGCTGGGAGGGCCGTAGCCTGCCCATCGGTCTGGACACATCTCCCTGTGGACCCTCCCAAGGAGGCCGAGATTGGCGCTGGCTGTGTCACCTGGGCTGTGTGCCTTCGTATCTGGTCAGTACCTTGTCATACACAGCGACCTGGAGGGAAAAGCCCAGGTGGTCAGTGAGGTCCTGCTTTTGGGCGATGTGCAGGCAGACTTCCCGAGATGTGGAGGCCGAGTCCACTGTGACGGTCAGGTGCTGTCCAGTCACCAGGATCACGTGGATGGGGATGTGCTTCTTGGACTTGACAGCCTAGGAGCCGATGAAGACGCAGAAACCTCTGGGTGGAGGCCCTGGCTGACTGCCTTGGATCCCAGACGCCGTGGGCCGGAGGGCTGTCCCCCATCCCTACCCCAGCTGCCCATCCTCCTGGGGCCCCGAGGGCGGGGCCTTCCAAAGCCCCAGGTGGTTGTGGCTCAGCACGGAGTTAACAAAGTTCAGGCCCGCAGCTGGCTGGGAGCAAAAACAATTCTGCCATGCATGTCTTGGGTTTTCAGGCTTCTCTAAGTTTGCCTTGGCAGCCCTGGGGGCCATAACAGGCTGTAATGGTCCTGCTCTCAGAAGAAAACAGCTTGGTGAGGTTGACTGAGACTCACATAAGGCACATGGGGAACATTTTTTGGTCCTAGGCACCTATGTGCAGCACTGTGTGAATATTCCCAGCTGCTACAAGTTCATTTACAATTCCAGGGCTTGCAGGAGGAGCCCTGCAGAGTTGGGACATGGGTGAGAACAGGATGGGTTCTCTGGAGGTGACCCTTGGACCCCAGTACAGGGCACCACGGGGCCACACACACCTTCCAGGTTTGGGATGGGACCAAAGATGGGGGTAGAGCCAGTGTAGGGTGCCCCTCCACCCTTGCCGCTCGAGTGACCCTTCCCGAGGACACTTCTGGAACTGGCAGGTGTCCCAGCTGCCAAAGCAGGAAAAGGTGGCACTCATTCCCAGCAGCAAGGCACCAGGGAAGACAGCCTTGGCAGGACCATGGCCCTCCTGACAAGTCAAGTGCCTCTGGAGGGGTAACCTCAAAGCCACTAGCATCAGTCACACCATCCTGCTAGTGGATGTGTCATGTTCACTTCCCCGCCATCCAGGAGCACAGAAAGGATGGTTGGTTTAGATAGGGGGAGGCGGAACCCTGGGGTTCAAGGCACCTTGGCACAGAAGGTGCCTTGGAGGAGATGGAGGAGCACTGAGGACAGGTCACCCCACCTGCTGCACCACAGGGGTTGGGGGGCTGCGCCACCCCTCACTGCCCACCTCTGCCCCTGCCAGTCCCTACCTGCAGCTCCAGCCAGGTAGGGGGCTCCATGCGTACCCCATTAGCACAGGTGCGCTGCAGGCGCTCTGCACAGAAGGGCCCATAGCTGGCCGGCCCTTGGCCAATAAAATTCAGCAGGTACTGGGGTGCAAAGAAAGAAGGGAGAGACACTCAGAATGGAGGCTGATTTCTACTTTCTGCTCAGACAGCTTTTAAAAAGATCACTCTTGGTTTGTAAAGGTGCATTTGGATGGGTGTTTTCCATTCACCGTGGGACAGACTAGAAACTGGTACTTTTTTTTTTTTTTTTTTTTTTGGAAAGAGGGTCTTATTATGTAGTTTAGGCTGGTCTTGAATTCACTATGTAGCCCAGGCTACCTGTGATGATCCTCCTGCCTCAGCCTCCTGAGTGCTGGAGTTATAGGCGAGTACCACCATGCCCAGATATAAATCGGTACGTTTCAGAGGCACAGTTGGGCAATATGTTTTAAATAGTGCATAGTTTTAAAATATGCATGCTATTTGATCCCATTATTCAAGCCTATCCTAAGAGCAAAAATATGTATTTTTGGGCTGGTGAGATAGCTCAGCAGCATAAGTGCCTGCCTGGCAAGCCAAGGTCCTGAGTTCAACTCCCGGTACCCACATATGGAAAAAGGGCCAGTGATATTGCTCAGCGGCATGGGCGCCTGCTGGCGTGCAAGGTCCTGAGGTCGACCCCCGGTACCCACACACACAAAAAAAATGTATTTTTTGGTTGCAGTGGTTGGTATCTATGGCGATGAGCAAGCAGAAGGTGAACCTTACATATCCACCAACAAGTTCACACCTTCTGGGGTTGCTTAGCCATTGCAGCCGCACCAGGGAAGTTCTTACCAGGGGGAAATCACGGAGACAAGTAAGGGAAAATGCAGGCAGGCCGATATCCAAAATATGTTGGACAAAAGGTGTTGAAAATCGTTTCCTCTCACAGAGGTGAGGGAGACAGGCTGGGAGGGTTTACTGGTGTCAGGAGTGGCCCAAGTGCCCAGGACAGATAGCCGGGTGACCGCATTCCTGCAGTCACCACAGGGGCTCATGAAGAAGCAAGTGTTTCCTGTACGACCACAGGTGTGACACCAACAAGAAGCCAGAAGAAAATATTAACTTGAGTCACCTCTGGCTGTGGGCGTGAATTTCATTTTCTTTTTAGAGATTCTACATTCCCACATGCTACTTTTATCATCAAAACTAAAAGGGATATTAAGGCAGCAAAGCCTGGGGCCTCGAATACTTGGACGCTCTTGCCCGTATGCCTACATTTTTGGTTCTAAGGAGTAGAAAGAGGCACAGCAGCCCATGTCCAGCAGGAGCCCCGTCCTGGACATCTGTCACCTTGAGGTGCATGTCACCTGCCTTCTTCTTTTGGTTTTGACAAGCCACTGTGGTTCTTGAGCCCTTGCAGTCCCTGGCTAGGGATGGAAGGAGCCAGGCAAAGTGTTGTCTTTTACTGACTGGGGAAACCAAGGCCCAGAGAAGTGCAGGAAGGGCTGCCATCAGCTCGCAGGTGCGGAAAACCCAGTCATGGGCCGAGGCTTCTGGACCCGCGTGGGCCTGGGCCCACCCACGGTCCTGCTACAACCCGCCCAGCCCCCGGCCCGCCCACCTTCAGGAACCGCTCAGAGGGCGGGAAGCAGCCCAGGCAGAGGCTGAGCAGGATCCAGCCCCGTGCCCGGCTGCTCGCTTTGGGGTTCTCCGAGAGCTGCTTGCAGATCTGGCAGTAAATCTCATCCCTGAAAGACACAGGGCAGAAGGCAGGCCGGGGCTGGCTCTGGGTGAGGAGACAGATGCCCCGGGTGGGCGCTTGCCCGCGGGGCACCCCTCAGCACTCAGCTCTCTCCAGCCTCCTCTGAGGTCTCCGGAGCTCTGTGTCCCGCTCCTTCCAGCCCCCATTTCCCAGCTCATGGAGGCCACGGCCCAGGTACCTCCCCCCATCGTGTCTCTGCTCCCTCGCTCACACCTTCTGCCCACCACACCCTCACCCCATGTTGCTGCCTTCTCTGCCTTTTTTCCAGACCTCACAGTTCTTTCAGTTATTTCTCCCTCTACCTGGTGGCCACGCCCCCTTCCCTGAAGACAGCCCCGGCACTGCAGAGGGAAAGGGAGTCTCGTGGGAGAACCTCTCAGCCCTCACCTCCTGACCCGTCCCCTTCCCACAGGCTCATGGCCTCCCCTCTTGTCTCCTCTTGGTGAGGGGCTCTCCTGGACCCTTCCCCACGGAAGGGCTCCCCCAGCCTTTCAGTCCCCACGTATCAGAAGCCAGCACCTCCCCCAGTACTCAGCGCTGTGCTGGTGAATGTCTGCCTACCAATTTTCCCAGCTTCTCTGCATTTGCTGTCCCCTGTGGTGTGAATATTCCCACCAAGGCCAATTTTAAGTTGCCACTGTGACATTTCTGAACCCGGAGTTGGAAAGATATGCGCACAACTGGCTCTTGAGAGCTAGTAGGGGCCGGCTCCAGCACCCCTCCTCTCGCTGCAGTCTACAGGCACTGCCATCAACCACACACCCCTCCTGGGAATCTGGGAGTCACCCTAAACTCCTCCCGTCCCTCCATCCTCCACGTCCCATCAGCCACCATGTCCTACCACCTGTCTCCTGGATGTCCTTCCTGTTTCCTGGGCCATTCCTCATAAGCTGTCCCTAGACCTCTGTCACAGCCCCTTCTCTGCCTCCCACTCCCAGGCTCTACTCCCCACATCATTGCCAGAGAGAGCTGTCTGGAAATTGTATAAGATTATGGTCTTCTGCTTAAAACTTTCCCCCACTGCCCTTAGAATGGAACCCAGACTCCACGCGTTAGCTGTGACAAACCACTTAGAACTTCAGACCCTTATGGCTGTTTGAGGGCTCTGGGACCTATTCATCCCGTCTGGTGAACACCCCTGCTCCTTCCCACATTGCCCAGGAGGGCATTAGGCTACTCCTTTTTTATATCCCCACTAGTTCCGAGCAGACCCCAACCTGAGCACATATTCTTGGGAGTTTCTTGGTCCTTTCATGGCCCCATTGTTGGTTTGGATGAATGTCCCCCAAAGAGTCATGTGTTAAAGGGCTGGTTGTGAGTCTGTAACACTACTGAGAGGTGGTGGAACCTTTAGGAGGTGGGGCTGAGAGGGGAGAAGGTATGCCACTGGGGGTGAGAGCTTGAAGGTAATACTGGGGCCCTGCTCCCTGCCTCTCTCTGCTTTTGCATCCTGACCACCATGAGGTGAGCAGCTTCCTTCCCCACATGCTCCAACCATGATGGACCACAGGCCCAAAACAAGAGGATCAAGTGACCATGGACCAAAACCCCTGAAACCATGAGCCAAAACAAATCTTTCTTACTTATAAATCGATTGCCTCAGGTATTTTGTCATAGTAATGGAAAGCTGGCTTACACAGCCCCCAACTAAAGGGCGAGTTCTCTGAGAATAGAGACATATTTTCTTCATCTTTGCATCCCCAAGCCTCATGCCAGAGCCTCAGCCCAAGCAAGGATGTAATGAAATGAGATATATCAAATGTGTGGCAGATGTGGAACAGAGCATTGGTTTTGTCTTAGAATTTGGTTAAGACCTCAGATCCAAAGACAAATGGATGGTAATGTCCAACATTCTAAAGAGAGACATTCTCGTGGGATTTCCTAAAAGATGGCAAAACCAGTCCACCACCACGCCATTTCTAGCCAGGAATTTGGAAGGTGACTCCAGGAAAGGACTTCGTGGGGACAGAGAGATGTGTGGCCTGTTCCCACTACTTCAAGTGATGGAGGAGTGAGGGGATCCCAAGAGAGCTGCTGTCAGGAGGGGGCTGCCTGCCAGAGAAGAGACCCATTTCCCTCCCACCTGAGGCACGCTGAGCTCCAGAAGCCCATTGCCTCGCACCTGTTCCCAGCCCAGCCCACTGCAATGGAGCATGGTGACAGAGTCCTTCCAAGATCTTGACTTGTTGCTCCTGTAGTTCCATGAACAAAAAGACTAGCGACTGGTTCCTTCTAGTGAATCCCGAGGCCATCAGAAGAGGCAAGGTCTGGCAGCTGCACCATGTGTGGGGCATATGAGAGTGTGACATGAGGATGCTGTGGAAAGAGCTGACATCCGGGCATCTTGGAGGGGTCCCACATAAGTAGGCAGCCGATTATTCTGGGAGAATCAGCAGTAAAAGGCTGTAGGATGCTCCACTGGGGCTGGAGTCAGCAGGAGATCAGCGAAGTGTTGGCCCCGGCCGGATGCCAGCACTGAGTGGCACTGCCTGTGGAGGTGTCTGGAGAACCCATGGTGTACCTCGTTTTGACATAGCTTTTTGGAGGTGGTGGTGGCTGGTAAGGATTAACATGAGGGAAACTAGCAGCAGACCAACTGGGTCAGAGAACTTGCCCAGGTGGGGTTATGCAGGCTAGCACTTAGGTAGAGGGCCTGTAGTCTTACTGGTCTGAAGAAGCAGAGGGCAGAGTTTGGGGTACCCCAGCAGCATGAGAGTGAGAAAGGTAATCCTGGAATGAAGGGCACCAGAGAAGGGTACTCCATTTTGCACGTAAAACCTTCCTAAACGGCAGCTGACTGCTTGTCTGTGCGTGGTGAGGTAGATTCTGGGCAGATTAAACAGCTGAATATGAATTCCACCTGCTGCTCACTATGGAAGAGACATACTTGAATTCGGCCAAATTAATCGCCTGCTAAAACAAAAACTCAACACTCTCTGAAAGAACATAACAGAATCCAGAGTCTCTATCATCCTCAATGTCCAGGGCACAATCCAAAAGACTGACTTCTCAGGAAACAGGAAAACATGACCACCCTCAAGCAAACAGCAGCCAGGGGAGACTGACTCGGGTGTGACCTGGGTGTCAAATTTTTAGAAAAGACCTAAATCCACCATAATGATGCTCAAGGACATATAGGAAACTACATACACAGCAAATGAACAAATAGGGAATCTTGGCAGATAAATATAAATATAAATGTGCAGAAAAACATAATAATACGGGTATAAATTAAGTTATAATATCTGATATTAAAACTTATTGAATGGGTATAGCAGTAGATTGAGGAAGACAGATCAGTAAATTTGAAGATAGATCAACAGAAACTATCCAATCCAAAGAACAGAGAAAAAAAGAAAGAAAAGATGAACGGACTCCTAGAGACCTGAGGGACAGTCATGTAAAGTTTTACGTAGGTTTAATTAGAGTTTGAAGGGGTTGGGAGAGAGGAGAGAAAGAGAATATTTGAAGAAATGATGGCCAATATTTCCCCAGTTTGGTTAAAAATAATAAAATAAGCAACTCCTTAAAATACTGTAGTCTTCCCCATAAAGTAGTATACTTTTTCTTTGAATTTGCATAAAAACCTAACTTGTAAAGGAAATGGCATATAAAGCGCATATATAATGTAAGTGAGGAACTTGCTCATTTTCAGAGTCCTACACTAAAGCCAAGATGATAAATCTGTTTTCCTAAAACTGGGTTTTACACATGGGTTTTCTTAATGCACGGCAAGTAGAGAATGCCGGTGGCTGTATCATCTGTGGTCCTAGGCCGAGGCCACAGCCCCAGGCCAGGGAATAGGAGGAGGAGGGGTTTCTTGGGGACAGGCAGGAGGCTGTGGCCATTGGCTGAGAGCCAGTGGGGAACCTGGGGCTCTGAGTGGGGTGGGGTAGCAGTGGGGACTGACCTGAGGCTGGGCCGAAGGATGGCGTAGCCCACGATGAAGTGCACCTTCTCCAGGTTGGACATGGGTCTGTCTGAGATGGGGCCATCGGGGTCGAAAGCCTCCTCTCCCGTACTCAGCCGGCTGGCCACCTTGCAGCCCAAAGACGGCTGTTAGGACAGCTGTGATTCTCCCCATTTGCCCAGACAGGGGTGGAAGAAATAGTTGGGAACCCGGAAGCAGGCTGGGCCCTTGCCCCAGGCTCACCTGGCCCATGACCCGGGAGGACCGCTTCAGCTTCATGGAGGAGATGTCCTTGGTCCCTCTGTCCTTGTGGCTCAGTCTCTGTGGAAAGACACAGGCAGCAGGAGAAGGGATCCTGAGGGGTCCCTCGGTGCTACTAACCCTCTAGTCACCTAGAGTGGAGCAAGCGTCCCTCTCGCTCAGATGTTCCTGGCCTGATTTACAGAGCTGCTGAGGAGGGGTTTGCCCACAACCATTAGGGTCCGTGGTCTCCCTTAGGCTGAGGTCACACCTTGTCATGAAAATTTGCTGCCCACATCAGAGCTCACTGTGGGCCTGGGCACCAGCTTCTGGCTGGGGCAAAGCTGGTTTGGAGCACAGGACTGAACGTGCAGCACTGGCTGGCACACTCTGGGAGGGTGGCTAGGCTTGTGGCCCAGGGCTCTGTGAGTGGGGCCCATGCGCAGGCAGGAGACCCTACCTGGGAAGCTATTCTGCATCCCCTCTGTCACCTCCAGGGGTGTGGAGTGGGTACACTGCCTCCCAGAGCCCCTTCCCTGAGGGGCCGCCAGCCTCCAAGGTGACCTCCAGGGACGCCTGCCCCCGACACCCCTGCCCTGTGTGCCCCGTGACTTCCGTGCCTGCACACTGCGTCTTCCTTCTGCTGTCCTGCCTGGGTCGCTCTCTCTGGGGAAGGCTCGCTGAGGGCGGCTCCACAGAGAGGTCCATGCGCCAGGCACAGAGGCTTCCTGTCAGCAGCCACGAGTGGCCATCTTGGGAGTGGACTCTCCACTCTGGTGACGCCTTCAAATGACACCAGCTCTGGGTGGCATAGGTCACCCAGCAACCTCCTGAGAGACACTGAACCAGAACGAACCAGCTAAGCTGCTCCTGGCTGTGAGAAACCATGTCAAATAATAGATAAGTGCTGCTCTGGGGGTAGCTCGTCACACAGTGATAGATCGCTAGCACTCGGGTGGAGACTGCGCCTCCAGAGGTCAGGGGACAGCGTCTTGTGACGGGGCTGCAGTCGCTCTTAGGCTGCTATGCAGTCAGCGCATGGGGCGCACAGGGTCCTGCAGCCGGCGGCCAGGGTGACCTCACTGCTGTGCACCCCTCTGGCGAGCTCCACCGAGATTTCCTCATGGAACTAACTGGGCCTTGACGAGCACCTCCGAGCAGAAATGGATGTGAATTAACCTTCCAGCAGGGGGCACAGTCGAGCGAGAGGCAAGAAGGTGGTCTCTGAATTCAGCAGGATGGGTGCAAAGCCAGCTGCCACACTCACCCTCGCTGTGACCTGGGGTGAGTCGCTTCACCTCTCCATTTCTCTCGCTATAAATAAATGTACTAACCCCCAGCTTGTAGGGCCAGCCCCACTGGGAACTAATCAGAGAAGCAATGGGATGTAGCAGGCGGTTGGTCAGCAACGGCGTCGGTCAGCAATGGCGTCGGTTGGTATTATTATGGTGTATACATCTGAATTCGGTTTAAGTCTAACCCAATATTCAGAGTCCAGGGGACTCCCTCCATTAATACTGCATAATTCAAACTGTCTTGGATGTGATTCTTAATTCACGAGTTCTCAAGTACAATTCAAGACTGAGCACGCCCAGGTGCCCTGCCTTGGGGGTGGCTCTGGGTGGCACTTAGGAAAGGGACCTGTGTCCACCTCTCTGTCCTGCCCAGACCACTACCCACCACCCTCGCACCACTTACCTGCACAGACCCACTGTGCCGGGCACCCTGCGCTGTGCCCTCCCGGCCCAGCCTGTCGTGGATCTGCCGCATCACCGGGCTGCCCCGCAGGCTGTTTCTGGCATAGAGCACCGGCTCCGGAAGGTCACCCATGAACCTCAGGATGATGGTCCAAGTGGCCAGGGCAGCCTGAGGGAAGGAGACAGAGGGCTGACTGGAGCCTGCTGCCAGCTCCCCTAAACCACAGCTCCTTCCTTGTGAACCTCAGCTCGGGTCTCTGGGGTGCCTGAGCCACTGTGAACCCAAGAACGACCGGGTACCGAGTAGTCGGTGTTATCGTCATGGTAGAGCAGTGGGTAGCGGAGAGGCCGCCGGATGTGTGTGTGGCTGGCTGATTTCTGGAAGTAAGTCACAGCGAACTTGGGAAAGGTGTACTCCGCCAGGCCCTCTGTGTCCTCCTCTGGCTCCTCCACCATGGGGACTGTGTCCAGGTCAATCTCAAGGAGTTTCGGGGTCTTGGTTTCCAGGTCAATCTCAGGCAGTTTGGGGTTCTTGGTTTCCAGATCCTGGGGACGGTTGAGGGAGGAAGTGGGTCTTTTAGATAATAGCTGAGCCTTGGACTGGATGTCCAGCAGGTGAGCAGTGCTGGGGTCCAGGGAGCCTGAGGAGGTTCCATCTGGGTACCGCCAGGTGCAGAGGCATCTGCCTGGGCCCTGGGGTTGAGCCCTTCCCCAACTCCCACACTCAGTGGGAGGCAGTTGGCTGTGTGTGCACAGCCTTGGCCCTCCTGCCCTGCAGATATGAGCCCTCTGCATTCTACTCCAGCCCTCCTCTCTACCCTCCTGCAGGCCTGGCAGGTCAGGGCAGTGCGCCTCCTGAGGAGGGGGTCCCAGCTGCCCCACTCCACAGAGGCCTTGAGCACTGAGGGTGGGGCAGTGTGCAGGTCTCCAGGGCCTAGAACCCAGAGTGGGTGGGATAAGGGTCTGCAGGACAGTCCTGGATGCAGCTTCTGCTGCCTGCCACTGCCCTGCCCCTGCCCCTGCTGCCTCAGCTGTGTCCTCTGCATCTTGCCTCCAGGGTCACATCTGCACTACACCAGCCTGCAGGGCTCGAGGCATGCGTGGGAGGTGCTGCCCAGCTGAAAGCAGGCCTGTGGGGGCTCTAGGAAGTCTCGCAGGGGAGCCAGCTCCCTGGCTCTGAAGAATCTGACCACTTGGCTGCCCGCCTGCTCTTTGCATGGCCACCAAGGGAGCGAAACTCACCTGGCTGCTCCCTGGAGCAGCTTCTCCAGGAGCCAAGGGCTTGGCCCCCACCTGGGGCTGTCTTACCTCGAAGCGTGCTGGGGCCTGGCCTTCCTGGCCCCCAATCATAGATGGGAGGAAGCCAAACACTTTCTCTACCATGTCCGTGTCGGTGACAGTGTCATAGATGGACTTGCACTTCTTGGCAGGGAGAGCACTTTGGTCCTTCTGCTCTTCAGCTGGGATGATCACAGGTCCCTGCACACACACCCCATGGGGGGATGGTGACCTACAGGCTGGGCTAAAAGGGTCCCACTCTGTCTACTCTCACACCACAAGTATCTTCCAGAAGCCAGGTAAACCCTGTCCTACCATGATTTGTCCAGAGCAATGATAGCTAGGGTAAGTGGAGATCAGCCAGGAGTTTTCATTTCCCAGTGAAATTAGAGGTCTGGAGAGAGGTGAAATTGTTGGCCTGATCCCTGCAGCAGCACCTCAAACTCCAGAAATCAGTGCATTAGGGGTCCTCCGGGGGAGGTCCAGGCCTGTACTAAGGAGTGCACAGGTCAGGGTACCCTGCAGCCAGGCTGGGGTCACCGGAGCAGAAGCATTCTGCTGACTTGTCTGAGCGGCTGCTGTCTCACCTGGCCTGTGCATTGCCCTGGTACTTTATGAGGTCGACCTAATTTTCATCTATGGGGCAGAGGTAAATGTCACCCCAGTCCTTTTGCCTTAGCACAACTTCCAAACGAGCCAAGTGAAAAGCAATGTGGTTAAGTCTAGAACAGTTCCTAGAGGGAATGGGATATGTAAGGGTGACATTTCAAAGTGCAGGAGCATGCTTCTTCGAGCTGGTACGATGCTCCCTATCCTCCCAACCTCCCAGAAGAATGGATGGCTCCCCTTAGTGTTTCTCTGTCACCTGAGCTGTCACACACAGCCCTGTGCCCGGCCCTCTGCTTTCCTACGTGGAACCACAGCCTCCTATAGCTCATCTGGCCCAAGTTTCCTGTGCCTTCCAGGAAACTTTCCCTGCCAAGGAAGTGTCCCTAAGACTTAATAAAGGGAAGGGCCTGAGGAGTTCCACTTCCAGGATGTAGGTACGAGGCTGCCCTCTCCTCTGTTTCCTGTTCATGCTGTACTCTGCAAGGCCCTGGGTGGTGGCCGAGTCTTCCCATATGGTGCCACGGTCCCCGCACTACTGACTTGGGACAAGGAGAGGAATGAGGCGCCTCTTGTACGATCTCAATGGCAGCCCAGGTGTTGCCTAATTTGACTTCTGTATCCTTGCTGTGGTCTTGGGTAATTGGAACAGATTTAAAAGACTTGAAAGTGTGGACTTTCGAAAGGGGACTCTGAGACGAGCTCTTCATTGCCACTCTTTCCTCCCATCTGCCCTCCCCTACCCAGGCCCCAGCCAGTCCCACCTGTCCAGAGGCGGGATGACCACCTACCTTGGCTTTCCGCTGCTGGAAGCACCGCCGCGCAGCCATGCCCCGGGCATGCGCCTGGATGACCACCACCGCCCTTCTTTTTGCCTGGACTTGCTGGCGCACCAGGTAGCCCCTGCAGCGGGCCTGCAGTTGCACCATTCTCTGCCGCATGGCCTGGAACTGTCTTGCTAGTATGTGGCTCCGGGCAATGGCCTGCAGGCGTTCAAAGCCTACCAGAATCTGGGGGGCCAGGAGGGAGGAGGGCTCAGAACCGAAGGCCTTCGTAAGGAACGCTAAGTGGCAGTTCCCAGGAGATCCTGAAAGTTAGCGGGACAGGCACCTGCTTCTTGGTAAAGGTCCAGTGCTACAGTTGGGCACAAGCCCATCAAGTGAATTATTGCTTGTAAAGTCCTTAGAAAAGAGTCTGCTATGCAAGTAAGTGCTAACTAAGCATTTGTTAAATCATAAAGTGGCCTCCTGAGGGCCAGGAAGGAAGAACTGGCTTGGATTTCACATGGGCAATTTGTTTCCGGAGGCTTTCTTTTCATTGCTACTGCCAGCCAAGTCCAGCCACTGCGTCTGCCAAGGGGCTACACAGTATGGGCTGGGGGAGGGGCTGTGGTTGGCTCCATCAAGCTAACCTCTGGGGACTTTAAAACAGAAGGAGGCTGGGGATGTAGCTCACTGGCACAGCACCTGCCCAGCAAGCGCGAGGTCCTGAGTTTGGTTCCCAGTACTTAAAAAAAAAAAAAAAAAAAAAAAACCAGAAGGAAAGTAAGAAGTAGCTGAATGGCCATTTGTATGCTGCAAATGTCCTCTGGCCACAACAGTTCCTGAGCCCCTGGGACAAGCTTTGCTGGCCGCTCAGAGATCAAGCCAGTTTGGGTCAGCTTAGGGCCTGGAAGTCACGTAGACTCACATCCAAATGTCAGCTCTCTGCTTACTGTGTGCTCCTGGGAACTCTACCGAACTCTTCTATGCCTCAGTTTCTTGACTTATAGTGTTGGTTTAATATTAAATAAAGAAACAGGCCCCAAGCAGCCTCTCCATACACATTGGCCACCATCACACGCTATATGAACGTGGAACACAGAAAGCCTTGGGGCTCATTTTGCTAATGTGACCATTTTATGTCCCAACCACAGTCGCGGCCACGACAAAGTTAAGCGAGGCTTAGCCGAGTGTGGCCACAGTTGCTTGGCTTCATGTGGTTGCCTGCAAGTTGGGAAAAAAAGAGTCTCAATCTCACTTCAGAGCAGGATTCCTCAGTCCAGCTCTGGGGATGCCCTGAACTCTGCAGGAGAACATGAGCATGGGTCTGAGAGGTCAGCATGTGGGTGCTGATGTCCGTCATTTAAAATCTATCCTACATACGTTAGGGATGGGACTCTCCCTGCCTGAGATCTCTAATCAGAGAAACAGACTCTTAAAATCTACCCATGCTCCCAAAGGCCCAGCCTCCTGAGCTCTCTCACCAGCTTGAAATTCTTCCTGTTGCAGTAGCCTCGCCACCCGGCCTGGAGGGTCACGGCTGCTTGCCTCTGCCTCAGGAACTCCTTCCTGGGAGAGGGGAGGATGCAAGCCAGAGGCATGAAACAACCCAGATGTTTGGAAGGCCTCTGAGGGCTGGGGAACTGATTGGAAGGGAAGAGGGATGACAAGCTCCTGGGGAAAGTGAATCCGTACAGGACTTTCCCAGAGGCCTGTACAGACCAAATGGTACCCAGGCAGGCTAGGAACACGAAGTCCACTGGCAGTAACCAAATTGCAGGATGAAGACATTATAGTTTTTAAGATAATCAAGAAATCTTTCCTTACCCCCAAGATCTGTGAGAGAATAAAGTTCATTTCAAATATTTTATTCTTAACCAGAACCCTCCTTATGGCCTCTTAGCCCAAGCCTGGACCTAGAGAGGAGAATCTGAATGTTGGGCTTAGGGGGACAGAGGCAGCCCCAGGTGAGTTTAGGCCATACAGAACTTTCATTTCCCAGTCGGCTGAGTTTTCTTTTCACTTCTAGTAACTTTTTCGGAGGACTTTCTTAAGTTTAGAGCAGTAGATCACAACCATGTTAAAACCATCTAAAAAACTTCTACATTTATTGATGCCTTGGTTGCAGCCAGGACAATTAAGTCAGAACTTCTGATATTTGTTTAGCTATACACACACACACACACATACACACACAGAGCCAGCCCTCTGTACACATAGATTCTGCCTCTACAGATTCAATCACCCACAGGTTGAAAGTATTTTTTTTTTTTTTTGTGGGTATCGGGGGGTCGACCTCAGGACCTCACGCGCCAACAGGCACCCGTGCTGCTGAGCGATATCACCGGCCCCTTTTTTGTATGTGGGATCCGGGAGTCGAACTCGGGCCCTCGCGCTTGCAAGGCAGGCGCTTACGCCGCTGAGCCATCTCACCGGCCCAGGTTGAAAGTATTTGAATAAAAAAATCACTTCTGGGGCCGGTGAGATGGCTCAGCGGCATAAGCACCTGCCTGGCAAGCGCGAGGTCCTGAGTTTGACTCCTGGTACCCACATAAAAAAAAAAAAAAAAATCACATCTGCACTGAACCTGTACGGAGTTTCTTTCTTGTCATTCATCGTTCCCTGAACAATACAGTGTAACAGCTATTTACACTGCATTCCATTGTATTGGGTATTATAACTAATTTGGACATGATTGAAATCATATGGGAGAGTGTGTGTAAGTTACATACAAATATTATACCATTTTATATAAGAGACATGAGCATCTGCAGATATTGGGTTCTTGAACAATGGAACTAACCCTCCAAAGATACTAGAGGACGACTGTATATATTTAACTCCCCAGTATTCTAATAGAGAATCAAAGTAAACAAACAAATCATCCAAAAATAAAGATAATCTATCTCCTTTCCAGTACTACACAGTAGTTCCTGAGTATAGCTGCCCTCCAGGGCAGATTTGGCAAAGCCTAGAGGTATTTTGGTTGTCATGATAGCAGGAGGGGTGGGAGAGGGTGTTACTGATAGCCAGTGAGTAGTGGCCAGGGATTCTGCTAAACAGCCTGTAATGCATAAGGCTGTCCCACAACAGAAGTTATCCTGGGTTATTAATAGGTCAGGGGTAGAGTGCATGCTTAGTATGCATGAGGCCCTGTGTTCAATCCCCAGCACACATGTATGTACACAGCACATACACACACACACACACACACACAGAGAGACCAAAATGTCATTGAGAAGCCATGAGTCTATCTTTTCTTTGATTTTTTTGTCCAGTTTCATTGACTAGAGCGGCAAAAGCATGGTGAAATATCAGTGGTCATCACTTCCAAGAAGATAGGGTAGATGTACTTTTACCTAATCCTCCTGCTAAGTACAACTAAAAGCCTTGGGCGTTACATACAAAACAAACATAAGACAGCTCTGAAAGGTGGAGAGGAGAAAGCAGGTCATCTAGGGACATCATGGCTCAAGAAATAACACTATGGTAACTTCTCCAAGTTTTCCTTTTACCTCGTCTACCCGGGCTAGAACTGAAGAACTCAGCAATCCAGAAATGCCAATAGATACAGACCAACCAGCCCCTAGAAGAGCCTTTCCTCTCTGCCCAAAGGATCAGGAAAGAGGTAGCATAGCAAGATAGAAAATTTAAAATAATAACCACTCCACTCTAGTGAAGTATCACACAAGACAACTGCAGGCCACCCACCTACACCAGGAAGTGGAAGTGGGGAACTTAGACTTCAACCCTGAGCAGCCTGTAGTGAGGTGCTCCTCCTGCCAAAGTCAGGTCCAAGAAGGCTGAGAAGGGAACCAAGACCAGCAAAGTACTCTCGGCCCTCCTGGCCAGGGTGGCACGAGTAGCTGCTGAGGAGCAGACCCCCAGCTGCGGCCAGCAGTAACAAGGAACCTGCAGCCACCTTGTTATGGTTTGTGTCTAGATGTCCCCCCAAAGCCTCATGCAGTCGTGGGGGTGGCTTCTAGAGTTTGTGATTGATTTATGGTCCAGTGCTGGGATTATGGGGGTGAGTGCTACGCCCACTCTGGGGCAGCAGCCTGCATGCAGTATAAGGGAGGGAAAGAGGCTGCTCTCTCGTGCTCTCTCGCTCCTCCCTTTTTGCTCTTGTTGCTTTTGCTGTCTTCCGCTGCCATAAACTGTTGCTTATCTGCCATGTGCCACTCTGCCTTGGAGCCAGCTGATTATGGACTGAAACCTCCACAAACTGCGAGCCAAATAAACCTTCCTTCCTTAATTTGGGCATCAGGTGTTTTGTTTCAGCAACGAGAGAAAAGTAACCAAGACACACCTTGACACTTGACAGAGGCCATGTGGAGAACCTGACCTGACAGTAACAGGTGGTACCTTGTGTACCCCTGCCCAGTGGTGGCTGAGTGGAAAGAAGCCACCAAAAGCAGAATGAAGACGTGGTGTTCTCATAATGCAATACCCAAAATGTCCATGTTTCAATACAAAATCATTTATCCTACTAAGAACCAGAAGAATTCAACTTGAAGGAGAAAAGACAATTAATAGATGCCAACCCTGAGGTGACAGGGATGTCAGCCATCATACAAAAATGCTGGGACACAGGCTGTGGTATGTACATGGAAGCCCTCCCTGAGATGACTGTGAACTGCACGAACTGCAAACATGTACTAATAAAATTTAAAAATTATTTCTAAAATGTTGCTCTGGGGGCCGGTGAGATGGCTCAATGGCGTAAGCGCCTGCCTGGCAAGCGTGAGGTACTGAGTTCGACTCCCGGTACCCACATATGAAAAAAGGGCCGGTGATATCGTTCAGCGGCACGGGCACCTGCTGGCGCGCAAGGTCCTGAGGTCGACCCCAAGTACCCACAAAAAATAAAAAAGTTGCTCTGAAAAAAAACCAAAAATGCTTCAGTGAGCAATTGTGAACACACTTGAAATAAGCAGGAAAAGAGTCTCAGTAAAGAAATAGAAGGTACAAAGCAGAGGCAAATGGAAACTTTAGAACTGAAAAATGCAATTGAAAAAATCCCCACCTCAATGATGGGCCCAGCAACATAAAGGAGACAACAGAGGAATAAATCAATGAGTTTGAAGACAGATCCGTAGAAATTATTTAAACTGAAGAACAGAAAGAAAATAGACTGAAGAAACTGAACAGGGCTGCCAGGTGTGGCGCACACTCAGGAGCAGAGGCAGGAGGCTTGCTGCTGTGAGGTCAAGGCCAGCCTCAAAAAAAAAAAAAAAAAAAAAAGTGAATAGGGCCTGGGAACCAGAGGAACTGTGACAAAAGGTCTAATATTTTTGCCATCAGAGTCCTGGAAAGAAAGGAGAAAGAGGTAGTGTTAAAAAAGTAATTAAAGAAATGATAGTTGAAAAGCTCACGAATTGGGCAAGAGACAGAAACTTATAGATAAGCTGAAAAAACTCAAAACAGAATAAATCCACATCAAGACACATTTTGATGTCAAATTCCTAAAAATCAAAGGCAATAAAACCTTGAGAGCAATGAAAAAGAAACGACACACTACCTTAGGACAAAAACATTCAGATGACGGTGTATTTCTCATCTGAAACTAAGGTGGCCAGCAGGAAGGGGCACGGCCTCCCCCAGGTGCCCAGCAGGAGGAATGTCAACTGGAGCTTCAAATCCAGCAATGGACCCTTACTGAGTAGAAGGGAGAATCAAGACATCCTCAGGTGGAGGAAGAGGAAGAGAACTGTGAGTAGACCTGCTCTAAAAGATGACTAAAGGAAGTCCTCCGAACAGAAAGGAAATGATGAAACAAGAAACCTTGGAATGTCAGGAAGGATAAAAGAATAATAAACAATAGTTTATTGGGCAAATACAATTTCCTCTCTGCCTGAGTTTGCTAAAATATATTTGATAATCAAGGCAAAATATGTAACACTTTCTGATGTGGTATGTAGAGAAAATATCTGAGAAAATTATATTACAAGTGGGAAAGAGCAAATGATATACAAGGTTTCTATACTTCTTTGCAGTATATATACAAATATGGTAATAGTAATATGTATGACACATAACATCTAAAGCAACCACTTAAAAGGATACACTTTAATATACCATACATAAATCAAAATGAAATCCTAAAAAAAATTTAAGTAACCCACAGAGAAGTAGAAAAACACAGGAAAATAAAAACTGATAGAAAACAAAAATAAAATGGGAAACTAACACTCCAAGATGTGAATAATTACATTAAATTTAAAAGGCCTAAATGCACTAATTAAAAGACAGAGATTGGTAGGATGGATTAATAAACATGACCCAATTACATTCTATCTATGAAAAACTCACTGAAAGTGTACTAATATAGGTAGGCTGAGAGCAAATGGATGAAAAATGTAGATCATGCAAATGGTAATCAAATAGGGATGGCTACATTAATGTTAGGTAAAATAGACTTCAGAGCAAAGAAAATAATCTGAGATAGAGAAGGAGATTACATGAGTATAAAAATGCATATCTACCAAGAAGACACTTCAGTGTCTAAAAACAGAGCTGTAAAATAGATGAAGCAAAAACTGACAGAACTAAAATGAAAAAGGCAAATCACAGTTACAGTGGAACAGCTCAATACCACACATCAATGATCAGACAATTAGAATATCAACAAGGATGTAGAACTCAACCCCACTACCAACCTACCAGACCTATTTGACATTTTTTTAGAATACTTCATCCAACAACAGCAGACTATATGGGTTTTTTTTGAAGTTCCCTTAGAACATATATCAAGACAGACCACATCCTGGGTCATGAAGGAACTCTCAACATATAATAAAATTTAATGTGTATGGAATGCGTCTCTGACTGCAGCGGAATCAAACTACAAGTCAATAACACAAAGATAATGGGAAAAATCTCCAAAAACTTGGAAACTAAACAGCATGTTTCAGAAGTAATCCAGGGGCCAAAGGGGAAATTTTAAAAAATAAACTGACTGAAAATGAAACTTTGTCATACCAAAATTAGTGAAACTCAGCTAAAGCAGTGCCGACAGAGGCACGTCATTTTACATTATAAAGATAGAAAAGCACTGAGTTAATGGTTAAGAATTGAACGCTTGGGCCGGTGATATAGCTCAGCGGCATAAGCGCCTGCCTGGCAAGCGCGAGGTCCTGAGTTCGACTCCCGGTACCCGCATATTAAAAAAAAAAAAAAGAATTGAACGCTTTCTCCCAAGATACGGGACACGGTAAGATGTCTGCCGTCAGCATTCGCTAATGGTAGTTCTAACCTGTACAATAAGGTGAGAAAAGGAAATGAAAGACACATAGACTGGAAAGGAAGAAATAAAACTGTCCTTATTTGCAGACAACATGGTTATCTACATTGGAAACTCCAAGAAATCAATAAAAAGGGAGGTCAGCAAAAGTGCAAGATACAAAGTCAACACACAAAAATCAATCATAGTTCTACATACAAGCAGTGAACACATTGATGATAAAATTGAAAATACAGTGCCACTTATAATTGCAAAAAACCCCCAACAACTTTAACTGCAAATCTAACAGAATATGTACAAGACATGTATGCTGACAACCAAAAAACAGCGATGAATAAAATCAAACATTTAGATATATGGAGCGAGATGTCACGTTCATGGACTGGAAGATTCAAGCAGTAGGAATGTCAGTATTCCCTAGGTTGATACACAATGCAGCGGCGGTAAAAAAATCCCAACCATATTTTATTACAGATATAGACAAGATTATTTTTAAATGTCTATGGAAATGTAAAAGAACTAGAATAGATAAAACAACTTTGAAAAAGAAGAGTGAGAGGAATCCGTCTACACAGCTACAAGAGTTACACTGTGGCCCCTGGCAGGATACGCACACAAAGCAAGGGAAAGGAACTAGAGAACCCAGAACACACATGTGCCCGGCTGATTCGTGATAAAGACATAAAAGCAACTCACTGAACAGAAGATGGACTTGTCAGTGAGTGATGCTAAAGCAACATCTATAGGAAAAAAATTTTAAAAAAGCCTTGATGTTGGTCTCACACCTTATACAAAAAATTCACTCCAACTGAATATGGATTATAGACCTAAATGCAAAACTTTTAGAAAAACATAGGAGAAAATCTTCAGGCAGAAATTTTTTAGACTCAACACCAAAAACATGATCCATAAGAGGGAAATTTGGGGGTGGGCGTGGTCGTGCATGCCTGTAATCCCAGCACTCGGGGGGCTGAGGCAGGAGGAGCACCACAAGTTCAAGGCCAGCCTTGGCTACATAGTGAGTTCAAGACCAGCCTGAACTACATGGTGAGACCCTGTCTCAAAACAAACAAACAAACAAACAAAAAACATAAGAGGGAAATTTGTCTATTAGACATTATAAAAGTCCCTTTTAAGAAGATGAAAAGATAAGCTATAGACTGGGAGAGAATATTTACAAACCATGTAACCAACAAAGCATTAGTATCTAGAATATGTAAAGAACTTTCAAAACACAACAAACAATCTAATTAGAAAATAGGCAAGCGCTGGGGTTACAGCTCAGGGGCACAGCGCCTGCCTGCAAGCGTGAGGTCTTGAGTTCAATTCCTGGTACCAAAAAGAAAAAAAAAAAAAGAAAGAAAGAAAGAAAAAAGAAAATAGGCAAGCAACATTCACAGACACTTCAACAAAGAGGGTGCATACATATGTCAAATAAGCACAGGAAAAGACGTCCAACTTCATCAGCCAAGGGGGAAATGTGAGCAGTAACCACGATAGGACGTCATTGCACCCATCAGCATGGCTGTGCACGAGCAGAGACAACATCGGATACTGGAGAAGATGCAGAGAAACTGAATAATTCACTCTTCGCTTGTGAGAATGTGAAATGGTACAGTCACTCTGGAAAATAGTTTGGTGTCCCCCCCGCCCCGTTCTGGGGACTGAACCCAGGGTCTGCACTGAACTACATCCATGGCTCTTTTTATTTCTTAGAGACAGGGTCCCACTAAATCACTAAACTGACTAGGCTGAGCTGGAACTTGGGATGGGTCCTCCTGCCTCAGCCTCCCAGAGCGCTGGGATCACAGGAGTGCGCTACTACATCCACCTTGGAGGTTTCTTAAAAAATGAAGTGTGTTACTACCATTTGACCCAAGCATTATCATTTTTGGACATTTCTCCCAGAGCAATAGGCAACTTACTGATTTCTTGGAGTTTCCAGTGTAGATAACCATGCGAAGTCATGGGTGTTTTTTACCTCTAAACCCAGACTATCTCATTACCCAAGCCCATGTGCTCTTTAAGATGATTAATCGAGCATCAAAATCATTTTGCTCACAACTCTTGTGTATGGAGTGGTTTTTGTGTTTTCCAAACATTTCGATGAGGCGTTTTCTGGCCAACACAGGCTGCACTTACACCTCAGTTTCCCTTTCAAGCCTGCTGAGAGGACATGGTGGGCAGGTATGTGGACTGGGCGGGGGTGGAGGTGGGGCCGGCACCTGTATTTGTAGCCCCGCAGGACCCTCTGGATGCTGACCGCTGCTCCGTCCAGAGCCTGGCTTCTCCGTATCTCCAGCAGAGTGTCCTGGTGCTCCTGCAGGTGGGGGTCACACTGTCGCACGGCTGTCCCTGCCGCCTTTCCCACAGTGCCGGCCTGGGGCCAAGGCTCAGGCTCCAGAAATCAGCGTCTCCTAGGCTTCCCCAGGAGGCCAGCAAGGAAGGTACCTCAGCTTGACCCCGCTGGGACTCAGGGAAAGAGATCCCAGAACTCCCCACCTGAGCCCTTCCTTCTTGTGAACGGAACCCAAGGGGGAGGTTGTCATAAAATTTCTCTGAAGTTGTGTTTTATTTCCCAATATTTGTGTAATATTTGCATCTAACTATACAGCGGACCCATGCTTGTTTCAATATAATTTTTTTTCCCATCAGCCTGTGAGCAGGGTCCACAGCATGAGGTGTCATCCCTGGGCGTGGCTGTCCCCAGCCTCTGTCCCCCCATCCTTGTGCACCGTGATGAGAGGCAAGAGCCACCACCTGAGCCCTGAGAAGACAGGGATCATCCCAGGCTGGGTGGGAGAGGACGGGCTTCCTGCCTCCCTCAGGCCAGGCTCGGGGAGCACCAAGCCTCTGTGTCCCTGGGTGAGCACTGGACACAGACAGACTGGACTTCGGCTGCGGCCTCCAGGAACAGCCAGGAGGGTGCTCTCCCCTTCTCCTGGACCTCCTGACTGCGCTGACCCAACCACACCGATGCCCCTGGAGCCTCGCGGTATGACCACCCTCCTGGGCAGTGCCCTGGACGCTCCCTCTGGAGCCTCACCTCCCAACCAAATTGGAAGTCCCTCTGCTTCTTCCTCTCGTCGGCGCCCCAGAGCCCCAGCTCGGGCCGACTAATGCACAGAGAGATGAACAGATGAACCCGCTGGAGGGCTGGGGCAGGAGCCCCGTGGGAACAGAAGACAGGTAGGGAGGCTCTCGGGGGGGCGGAGAAAAGGCACGAGGATGGGGTGGGAACCCTCCTCCTGGCTCCAATCTCGGATTTCTCTCCTTACTTCGCTCACTCACCCCATGCTTAGGATGCCAGGGGGACACGGAGGTCCCTCCGTGGAGGCTCCCTGAGTCAACTAGCAATCCTGGCCTGCTACAAGGCTGCATCTGCCTGACCAGGCCTCCCTGCCTGTTGTGGGGAGGCTGGGGTGTGCCACAAGCTGCCTAACGACAGCTGCTTCCCGGGTGTCAACACACGGAGTCCTCACACTGAGCCTCCCCAGGGGGGCAAGCCCTCTGCTGCAGGAGGAGGCTCCCGGCGCGGTGGAGCCAGTTCCTGGCACTCTGGGAGCCAGCTTTGAGCTCCTCTGGACCTGAACTTCATAGGACCAGAGGGGCCCCGAGGGCGCAGAGTGGGTCCCAGCAGCACTGCTTAGCGTGAGGGGTGAACTCCAGGCCTGGCACAAAAGCCAACCTGCCCCGCACAATCCAGGAGGCTGATGATGGTTCTTTAGGGTCTCACCTTTAGGAAGATTTTGGTCTTTCCCACTTTCCAGTCCTTGTCTGTCTCCAGACACAGGTCAGTGATGCTTAGGGTCATCTGACGGAAATTGTCTCGAAGCTACAGAGGGAAAACAGGGCGGCCCAGTGCTGGTTGGAGCAGGGCCTGGGTGGGGGGCTGAGGGGACTCTCTGGGGTGTCCCGGAGATCTGTGTCTCCCTCATCCTCTCACTGGTTTCACATCAGGGGCCGCCCTGCTGGGCACAGACATGACCAGGATCTCAGGTCCCAGGGGTGGTCGAGGGGAACGCTCCGGGCTCAGGCTGCAAGGCCATGGCACTGTGCTGGGGCTGGGGCTTCCATGCAGCTGTGGGACACTTGGCCTTAGAGCAGCCCAAACTTTAGGACTTGGGTTCCAGGAAAGACAGGAAGGACTTCCTGCCTTGAAGACCCCACACGGCCCCCCAGCTCCTTGACACTCTGCCAGGGGAGAGCATAACTGTTCACAGTAAAACTGCAGACATCTCCGAGAAAGAAAGCCTACAGCATGGTGATCCAATGCCAGTGTGAGTCACCGCCTTGCTGTCTGTCACAGCATGGAGAGACTGGGAGATGACGCCAGGTGAGAGATGACACCAGGAGGATGGAGGGAAGGGTGGCTGGGGTCTTGTTAAGGCTGGGGGTCCGGGGTGGGTGAACATCCCTCAGGAGGCAGTAGGAGGGGTCCTTTGGAATTAGGGAGCTGGAGGGGCCCAGAGAACAGGCAGAACTTGGCGGGGTGAGGTACAGGGTGCGGAGCACACACCTGAGCACGCTGGGCACTGGGCAGCAGCACCCCGAACCTCTTCGCAAACTCCTCAAACATATAGCGGACGGGGAAGCCCGATTTGCGGATGCGCACGGTCTCCATCATGCCCGAGTAGCGCAGCTGCCGGAGGCACAGCTCCCTGTCGAAGAGCTGTGGGTGGAGAAGCAGCGCCCACAGTCAGAGAGGTCAGTGGCCCTGGGACCCGCTGGGCTGTGCCCCAAAGATGGGAGGAACTAAATAAATGCTTTGTTGAATAAAAATGACTTTTTTGGGGGCCAGTGAGATAGCTCAGCGGCATAAGCGCCTGCCTGGCAAGTGCAAGGTCCTGAGTTCGACTCCCGGTACCCACATACGAAAAAAGGGCCGGTGATATCGCTCAGCGGCACAGGCGCCTGCTGGCGTGCAAGGTCCTGAGTTTGACCCCCAGTACCCACAAAAAAAAAAAAAAAGACTGTTTTTTTGAAGAGAGAGTGGAGGTAACCAAAAAGTCTTCAGAGTGTTTCCAAGAGGACAAAAATTGATAACCAATGAACAACTGTGCCCATAAGAACACCACACTTTCATCAGCCTAAGATATGCAAAGTACAATGAGCGGAAAAGACAGCTGCATCTGCCCCCTTGGAAATGCTCTAATGGCCCCTGGCTTGCAGCAGGCTGGCACCGCAGAGCAATGAGGAGATACCACTCCTGCTTAGGGGCAGAGAGCCTTCTTGTGAGCTTATTCTGTTAGGGTTCAGGTCTAAAATGTCCCCCAAGTCTCATGCGTTCCGAGACGGGGATCTCAGTGGTGACTGGATCTCAGGGGCTGTAACTTTATCAGCGGGTTAACCCACAGGTGAGGTCATAGTGTGAAGGTGCCCTGGGAGCTGACGGGAGGCTGGTCTGGCGGGAGGGAGTGCAGCATGGGATGTGACCTCAGGTGCTCCGTCTGCTCCCTGGCCCCTTCCTCTCTGGCTCTGTCCTTCTCGCTCCACTTCCTGGCTGATGCTGTCTGTCACAGGCCTTGAAGCAATGGAGCCAACCAACCATGAACTAAAACCTCCGATTTCTCCTCTGAGTTATTTTTCTCAGGTATCTGGTCACAGCAATGAAAAGCTAATATCTCCCTTTGCAAGGCAGACATGGGACAGTTGGAGGGGGCAGCTGGCCCTGGGGAGCTGGGCTGCCCATGTAGGGGCTGGTGTGGCCACCAGAAGATCATGTGCATGATGCTTTCCTAGGGTGTCGGCACCCCGGGGCTGCCTTGCTGGGCCTCTGAGAGCCCCCTCTACCTCTACCTGAGGCTCCCTCTAGCTGGGCAAACCAGCAGGTCTGTCCCTCTCACCCCACCCCCTGCCAAAGCCCTAGGGCTAAGAGCCGACTACTCGTGGGGTCTGGAATGCACAGCGGTCAGCCTTGGCTAGGCGGAGAGCTGCTACTGATTACTTCCTGCTCTCTCAGTCTTCACCACCGCCCTGGCCCTGCGTGGTGGGGTAACGGGCTCTTAAAGAGGAGGTGGCCCAGAGCCGCGCTCCGAAGTACCCAAGCCGGGGTCTGGGCCCTCAGCGTGGGCTTCTCTTCCCTGTCACCCATCAGAAAGCTGCCCCTCCTAAGCGGGGCCCCAGTCAGAGACGCCCACAAAGCTGTGCCTCAGCCCTAGTCCTGCCTGCCTGCCCTGAAGCCCCGAGGCAGGCAGTGTGGGCGCAGGCAGAGGGCCTCTGGGAGCACAGGGATGTCTCCGGGCAGCTAAGGGACGGGCGAAGTTGTCCAACATCCTCCTGTTTCAGCTGTAAGGAAGGGACATCCTCATTTTTGTGGGACAACCCCAATTGCATATATTTTTATCTCTTAAGAAAGGCACCACAGTTGATGTAGTATTTATTTTCATCCCTTTGTGTTTTTGAATTACCTTTTATTCCTCCAAGTGGCGCTTCCCAGTTTAGGGAGGCCCTATGTCTGCAGGCTTCAGGAGGATCCCATGGATCAAGGACGCCTGGGCTCCCACCCCTTGCCACACATCCAGAAAAAGCCACCACAGGTCCTGGCACTGGACTCCAACGTCCCGGGACTGGCTTCTGCCACTTACTGAGTACCCCAATACTATGTCTAACCCTCAGGCAGAGTGAATCTGACTGTATGGAAGAGAAAAATCAAGGCTCAGGGAAGTCCAGAGCCTGGCCAAGACACACAGCAGATGAATGGCAGGGCTAAGAGAACCCAGCGCCTCTGTGGGGGCAGATAGCAGCTTTAAGGCTGGCCAGGACTGGTGAAGGAGCAGTCACGGCCCTAAATGCCTCAGACTCACCCCTTCCTCCTCATCAGTGCCCTCTTTTCCCCTTACCAGAGGCTTCTTATACTCATTGGGTTTGATGCAGCGGACAAAGTAGGGCTGGCATCTGGTCAGGATTTTCATCAGCTGCTCCAGCGACTGCTTGAACTGGCCTGCCAAGGTGGAGGGCCGCTTGGCGGAGTCTGCAGACTGCTAGCGGGAACACCGGGCATGAGTAGGGGCTGTGGGGCTGAGGCCTGGGTCACATTGACACCCCTCCTCCCCTGCACAGTGAGGGCTGCTGCCAAGTGCTCTGGACTTGCATGCATGCATGCATTCATTCATTCATTCCTCCATCCAGTACAGGTCTCCTGAGTGCCTGTTCTGCAGGCACCTGGCTGTGCGCTGCAGGCATTTGGCACACATGGGTGAGCAAAATGTTTTCCTCCATACACATCTGTCTGGCCCTGTGGTACTTGAGGATGAGAGACCCAGGAGACCAAGGAGGGCACCGGAGCCCACCTTGAAGAGCTGGCTCCCTGTCTTTGCCTGACGGATGGTGCCACGGCCCAGCTTGGTCTCTGCCAACTCCAGGTTGAATATGTGCCTCAGGAACTTGTTTGTGGAGGAGTGAACCAGGGTAAGGATATCCATGCTTAGCACATCTCGGTTCTTCTCCAGGAAGCCTGTGGGTACAGCAGGGCCCACCCAGCAGGCCAGCTCAGCCATCACCCCCATCCATAAGGAAGGAGACACCCCCACGATTGCCCTGTAGATGGACGTCCATAGCTGCACGATGCAGAGTAGCCAAAAAGGGGAGACAATGCAGCTATCCACCAATTGATGAAGAGACAAACAAAATACGGTCTATCCACATATCAGAATATTATTCTACAATAAAAGAACTGAAGTACTGATATAAGCTACAACACAGACAAGCCTGGAAAACACTATGACGACTGAAAGCAACTGGCCACAGAGGACCGGGTCACATGAGGTGTCTGGGGTAGCAGAGCTGTAGGGGTGGCAGTTATCTGGCGCAGCAGGGAGCTGGCAGTGGTTGCTAATGGGTGGTTTCTTCTGGGTGATGAAAATGCTCTAAATTTGTGGTAATCATTGCACAACTCTGTGAATAAAGTAAAAACCACTGAATGGGCCATTTGAAATGGATGAATAATAGGATATGTGAAATATACTCAATAGATTTATTACCAGAACGGAAGCCTAGCTCATTCCATTTCCTTTCTCCAGCAAAAGCCATACTACTTATCTTACCATCCCATTCCTAGACTTGTGAAATAATCTGTCCTCTAAGCCCCTTGCCAAGGTCTTCCTGGAGCCCATTCCAGATAAGCAGGGCATGAGGGAAGCTGAGCGCACCTTCTGCTTGGTAGTACACCTCACCGGCAAAATGGGCAATGCCAAATCTGGCATCATGGATGTTCTTGGGTTTCAGGAAAGCCTTGTTGTTGGCATGGATTCCATTCAGTTTTTGCAGCATGGTGAGATCTGTCCCCTGAAAAAACCGGGATGCTCTGTGGGCTGAGGTCCCAGAGTCTGGTGATGGGTTCAGATGGCCCACACACAGGGCTCAGGGGCTCCCCCGTGGGGACAAAGCAAGCTAGATTCAAGTGACTGATGGCTCCCCACAGATGAGACTCTAACCCTCATCTGGACACGTCACACTGAGTGACAGTGTACAAGCTGGGAACAGAAGCTAGGTCTGCCACCCCCACTTCAAGCTCTCTTGCTCTACTCTCTGAACAGGAGCCCTGTAGTCAGGGAAGCCTTGATGCAAGAGGTGGGCTGAAGTGGGCACTGAAGAAGAGGAGGGTCTGGTTACAGTAGGGCTCATCTAATTATTCCTGCTAGAGATTTTAGCACCCCTTGGAACATGTGGGCCACCCCAATGACGTTTCCTAACCTTGGAGAGGAGACCCATGAGCAAGGGCTCCAGTAGAATGTCAGACACACACCTTTGGGAAGTGGCTCTCTTCATCTAGGAGGGAGATGACGCTCATGGGCTTGAGGGCCAGCAGGTCCAGGGTGGGCTGGTTGTCGGTGTAGTATATGTAGTCCCAGGCGAGGTTCTCTGAGCGGTACTCCTCCTGCTCCATGGCGAACACATGCTGCACGAAGAACTGCTGCAGGTGCTCATTGGCAAGGTTGATGCAGAGCTGCTCGAAGCTGTGGAGACAATGCCACCATGCAGGGCGGAGTGGAGTCAGCTGGGTCCCCACCACAGCTGGTGGGAGCCCTGCAATCACTGCTATCTGCACACAGCCATGCGCACACAGATGCACACCCCTGGACACATGCAGCCGCCCTGTGCACACCAAGGCACACATTTCCCTGCACGTCCTGCACTTCCTTCCACCTCCCTCCTTGCCATCACCTCCTCTAGCCCATGGCAATCAGGCTGAGAGCAGCAAGAAGCTCAGCTAGCATCAAGTCCTTGCCTTTGGCAGCTCACAGTCCCCCAGGTCCTTTGCTGGGCCTGCCCACCCTGACATTGAGCCTCTGTACTGGGCCAAGTGCACGCAGGAAGACCCTGCCCCACAGGACAGTGGACTTGGTATTGAGATGAGCTTCCAGTAATGTCTGCCGGGCCCCTCTGTGTCAGCCAGACGTGTTCCCTACCCCACGCCCCCGCACCCACAAGCCCTCCAGCCTGACCTTCCTCCTGGGTTCCCTGCTTTGAGACGCGGCCCCTCTACCAACCCCCTGGCTCAAGTCTGGAAACAAGGTGTCGAGCTTGACTCTCCCTCCTCCTCCAATGTCTACTGGCGGCCTACGTTGGTCCATGTCATCCCCAACACAGCACCTCGATCTGTTTGCTTTTTGTCCCACTGCTGCTAAATTAGTCCAGGCCAGCTTCACTGCTCACCTGGAGCACAGCGGTGGCCTCGTCTCTGCTCTCCCTACATCAGCGCTCTCTGATGTGCACATCCGCTCTCGCTCTGTGCTTCAGGTCCTCCCACTTCCCACTGATTTCAGATCCAGAAAGTGACCACAGGAGAAAGCCCCGGCCACCTTGCCAGCCTCCCTGGGGCCACTCTGGCTAGACTGGACTCTTGCAGTCCCCCGAGCACTCCCAGTCTTCCCTGCCACAGAGTCCTCTCTCTCTCTTCACAACTCAGGGGGTTCTGCTCGCCTTCGGGTCTCTCGGGCATCTCCTCCTCAGGGTGGTCACCTATTTGGGCAGGACCTCATCATTTTGTGACTGCTCATTCAATGTCTGTTAACCCAAGAGGTGAGGGAACGGGCCCAGGTCCCCCATGCCGAGCACACTCCCTGGAGGGGTTCCCTGAGCCTTGCAGAAGTCATAACCAAATCGAGACCCAGTGCCCGCAGCCCCTCCTGCCCCAGACACCCAGGCTGTGGCCCTGTCACAGACCTAGTGGTGGCCATGGGTGTCCTTCCTTCAGGAAGGGGTCCCTGCACACTTGGCCAGATCCCTAGAATCAACCACTCATCCACATCTAAGGTGTTGATGGGTGTGCTTCGTCCACTTTCCTGCCCCTTTCCCCTGGGCCAGAAACCACTGGAGTTTACTATGCTTTTGTGGTCCCACGGCATTCAGCTAAGTCTGACGCAGTGAGTAGCCCTCTGCCTGCCCTGGCTGGCCCAGCTGGCTGAGATCCTGGTGAGCTTGCACTTGGAGTGGCTTGTGGCTCACTGGCCCTGGGGGACAGCGGGATCTAAATACCTCCCAAGGCCAACTTCCACCGGAGACAGGGCCCTGGGCAGGGGCATACCAAGGTCGGGCCAGTGCCCTGGCTCTTTTGACAGTGTCCAGAGGCCTTGACTTCTTGGAACCAGCGGGCTGGGCTCTGTCCTGCCCAGTCCGTTACATGAACCAGGCTCAGGCCTGAATGCCTCCCTCCTGAATGTCCCAGAGCCCTCATTCCCACTTGACCCCTCCTGCCCTGATAATGCCAGGACATCATCTGCCCAGGCTTGGCTGCCCAGCCTGCTCCCTTCAGCCTACCCCACCCCCAGCTTTGTCAGAGTCACATCTGCCTCCTGGTGACAGCTCTTCAGCTTCCAGTCATGTGAGACACTGGGTCAGAGGTGTCCTGCCTTACCTTACCCACCCCCCAACTCCAAAGTCAGAGATGGCTACAAATGCCCCAGCTGAGTCAATGTTAGGGATTCCCATCATCTCCCTGAGCTCACGTCACAAGGCACTCCGGTTCACGAGGAGAGCTGATGGCTCAAGAATGGTGGCAAAGGCTGGGGTCTCAGCCTGGCTCTGGGGGCTGGCTTTCAGCTATGTGGCCTTCTCTGAACACACCGGGGTGCTGGGGGAGGGACACAGGCATCTCATAGAAAGACTTGTCCTGCTGGCAGACAGCCTGGCATCGCGAGTGAAAGTAGGAGCCCTGGGCTCCTAGTGCAGCAGCATGGGGGTCGGGTGGGATGAGAGATGTGGTGGTTTTCTCTAGCTCGCTCTGCTAAAGGGAAGCCACTGAGCTTCCATTTCCCAAAAGCAGGTAGACTCAGATCTTCGTACCTATTGTTCTGGAAGTTTTCAAAGCCAAATATATCCAGGAGGCCGATGGCCCTTCGCACATTTTTGGGGTCCTGGGCTGATGGCGTGAAGATTGCAGCATTGATCTTCTTGACAATCCATAGGAAGAGATGCCCGTAGATGCCCTGGGGAGACACAGGGTAGAGCCCCTGGGCTTTGAGGCACAGGGGAAGCTGCCCCTTCTCCAACTTCACCCAGAAAGGCTGTGTGCCAGCTGGATGTGACAGACCTACTGAGGGATGTTACCCCTGTTTAAAGGCAGGAAAACAACGCTGGGGAGGATGGGAGTCCCGGTCACCAGTGGGGGACTGGCAGAGCTGGGACCTGTCCACCCATCTTTGCTCTTCCCTGCTCTCCACCAGCAGGGTGGGAAGCAGGCCCTGTACCTTGACAAAGGCGTCCCTGCGGTCAGCGGCCTGGGCCATGTTCAGGGGCCTGGTAACACCCTCCCCACGGATGAGGATGGTGTGCCTGATCAGACAGTCCCGGAGGGGCTGGTGCTGCACCTGGAAAGGAAGATAGGGCTGCACCTGCCTGTGGAGCAGGCCTGGGACTCCCCCCACTTCTGTTGTCTTGTGACCTAACGCCCACGCCCAGGACCTGACGGTGGGTAGCCCCTGTGACCAGGGCCAGGTGAGTGGAGACATAGCTGGGGCCCTGGCAGTGCTGGGGCGCAGAGCACTCAAGAAGGTGAACAGTCAGTGAGGCCGAGCACAGTCCCTAGGGTCCGGGAAAGGGGCTGGCACAGGGTGAGCTCTGAGGCTGGGCCTCAGCTACGCCCAACCCAAATCACCCCCACTGGAGACTGCAGGCGTAAGGAGCAAGGGGCGTCTGATGGGCCAGGCCTTCCCCACCAGGAAGGGAAGGCTGAGCCAGCAAATCCCAAACCTCCTGAGTACCTGCTATGATGTGAATGTGTTCCTAAAAGTTCCCGTGTTGGAAACTTACTCCCCAGACTCCTAAGTATTTGAAGACGGGACTTGGGGAGGTGAGTGTGAGGGCTCTTCCTTCAGAAACGGACTCATGGGTGACCGGGTCACTGGGTTGTCAAGGGAGTGGCTTTGCTACAAGAGCAGCTCTCTGGTACGGTTGTTCTGTGTGCACGTCTGACACCTCCACCGTGCTCTAATGTGGTGGGAAGGCCCTCGTGACACAGAGCAGGTGCTGGCGCCATGTCCTTGCACTTCCAAACTCCAGAACTGTGAGCCCGCTGTTCCCTGTAAGTTACCCGGAATCAGGTATTCTGTTAGAGCAACAAGGACAGACTAGGACAGCACCTTTGAACCAAATGCACATTAATAGCAAAATGTGCCTGTGATTTTGCTTCTAAGTCTATTAATTTTTCAGAGAACTGTCCTCAGTGTCATTTCTATCTCAGTGTCCTCAGTGTCAGCCACCCAGAGCCTGCTGCCCACCCTCCCAGTCAAGGTTCACTCTGCCCCCTGGATGACAGGGATGGCTGATGGCATGAGCTGGAGACTCACTGACACATGCCACTTCCCCACAAGAGCACAACTTACGGAGAAGTCCTTGGGACAAGGACACAGGGCAGGGATGTTCTGGTGGGTGTGGGGTCAGGTGCCCTAGTAAGGAGCGGAAGGATTCGATGGGGCACAGTGAGGGCTGAACGCAGGGACACCGATGGGCAGAGGGGCATGGGAAGGAGGAAGAAACAGTCACTAAAGCTGTGCTCACTGCATTGCTAACGGTCAGCTCACAGTGCTCCCTGGGGCACAGAGGCTGAGTCACAGCCTAGGAGAGCAAGGGAGGCTGAGATGGGGCCTGGGCAAGATCTATCAACTCAGGCCCCTAGTGCTTCTCACAAAGATGGCTAAGCTGAGTGTGTGGTGCATGCCCGTAATCCTAGGAAGTTGAAGCAGGAGGATCACAAGTTCAAACCCAGCCTGAGCAATTAGTGCTCTGAAACCGTTTCAAAATTAAAAAGTAAAAACGGGCTGGGGATGTAACCCCTTGCAAAGACCTCAGGACTGCAAAAACAAGGAAATGAACAAAGAAAAACCAAGAGGGAGCTAGCGATGCGCTGCCTAACTTCAAGTTACCTCCAGTAACTTCATCACAGTGGGAAAGGCGGGCGTCTCCATCACTTCAGAAGAGTCCAGGTTCTCAAAGATGGCAGCTAGAAAGAGAAGCAGTTCCCTGACTGGGACTGTGTCCTCGGAAGGCTGAGGCCTGTGGCAGCCCCTAATCTATGCCTCAGCAACAACTGTCCCCGGGGGTGAGCCATGGCCTCTCCTTTCCCGGACCCTCTCCTATGTGAATGTGCCACCACGAGCACCTTAACTGTGAATGAGTGGCACCGACCACGGCTTTCGCCGCCTGGTGAGCTCAGGGCTCTAGGCCAAAGGGAAACTGGAGGAACCTCAGGCTTATCTGGAGGGAGAAGACTGAACTGGGATGCCCAGTAGGCACTGGGCTGGCAGGGCCGACTGGGGTCTATTTCGCGAGATGAGCTGCCAGCCCTCATCCACTCCACTGTCCGTGGAAACCTGGAGATTCGTCTGTTCATTCAATTGAATGAACATCCTCTGACCACCTCTCCACTTCTAGTTCCTCCCTTTTGAGCTAGCATCCATCCACCTTAGGAGTGCCAGGCTGGGGATGCAGGTCCAGTTTACTGTTCTTTTTTAACTTAAAAAAATTGTGAGATAAAACATACAGATAAAAAATTGCCTTGCCGGGTGTGGTGGTGCACACCTGTAATCCCAGTACTCAGGAAGCTGAGGCAGGATTGCTGCAAGTTTGAGGCCAGCCTGGGCTACAAAATGAGTTCAAGGCCAGCCTGAACTGCATAGTGAAACCCTGTCTCAAAAAAAAAAAAAAAAAAAAAAAAGCCTCAAATGCAAAGGTGTGCTGTAAAGAATAAAGTCAACATTATGTAACAATAAAGCCAAATGGACCCTGCCAACACCAAAGCCCTCTGGCATACTTTCTTGAGAGGACAGTGTTCCTTCCCCTAGAAGTGACCGCTTTTTTCAACTTTCACGGAAAAAACATAGTCCCCTCACAGCACTTAGTTCTACTTATGCTAAGTGTTACGTTTCATGTGATCTCGCTGCCTGCGTTCTCCTGTGCCCATGTCACTTCCTTGAGACCAGGTCTCTGATACTCTTTCCCGTTCAGAGCCCCTCTGGGCAGCGTCTGCAGGAGTGCTGGGTTTGGTTGACAGAGGATGGGTCACCCTCACTCCCTTCACCTCGAGTCTGTGTTATGATACGGTGTCAGGTCGTGACCCAGGCTCCTGCTTTCCATAAGGATAACCTCCTCTCCAACGCAGTTTCCTGAAAACTCTGTCCTTCCCCCAGTGCTCCGTGGATTGGTGTCTAGAACGAACCGCAATCTCTCCAAACCCTGCCTCTCTTCTCCATTAGAACTCCAATGAGTACTTTGCTACATTTTCTCAATGCATTCTCAGGTTTCCTCCCTTCTCTTCTCTATTTTCCTTCTTTTTGCCTCTCCCTCGTTTCTTGTGACTTTTCCTCAAGCCCACACATTCCCTTGGTTGTTAAATCTATCCATTAAGTTCTTAATATTTTAATGTTAGCATTTCTGTTTTGTTCCTTTTATTTATTTATTTATTTATTTATATTTTTGTGGGTACCAGGGGTCGAACTCAGGACCTCGTGTGCCAGCAGGCGCCTGTGCCGCTGAGCGATATCACCGGCCCTTTTTTCGTACATGGGTACCGGGAGTCGAACTCAGGACCTCGTGCTTGCCAGGCAGGCGCTTATAATGCCACTCTTCGGAGTTTTCAGTTCCCTGTCTACATTTTCCAGCATGGCTTTTTCTTTTCTGGAACACAGCAAGCAGAGCTACTCTGTGACCTGTGCCCTGTGGTTCCAATACATGAAATTTTTGTGAATCTATTTCTATTGTTTAACATTTCTGCTGGTTTTTGCCCATGGTACCTTGTTTCCCTGTTCCTATTTATTTTTGGCTGCATGCGGGATGTTGTGTTTGAAAAATTATTAGAAGGAATCATTAAGAACCTAGGTTGCTGGTGCTCTCCTAGTTATTTCTAGTAACTTCCATCAGGTGCTTTGGGATTCTCACAGGCCAGGGCACCCGAATTCCCAAATCACCCTGATGTTCACAAACAGGTTTGCCAGTTTGTGCATGGATCTGTTTACTCTGGCTCACTCTTAACCTGAAGCCTAGCCATTTGGGGTCCTGGCAAAAAGGAGGGGGTGACTGACCAGAATCTCCACCTTTGGAGGGCCCTAAGCTGTGACATCTCCCCCTGCCACGCTTCAGATCTATTTCCCAGGACCAGGTTGGAGCGCAGGACCCTTGGGCCAGGGTGAACCCCCAGAGACTTCTTCCTCCTGCTGTCCCAGTTCCTGGCTCGAGGTAGCAGGGGTAGAAGCAGCATTACCCATAAACTCTATGTTCCCCAGGTGGAGTATGGCCGCCAGCAGCTTGCTGATGTCCCAGTTCTCGGAGTCAGAGAACAGGAGGATCTTCATGGCCGAGCGGATGTGAGCGTAGTCCTTGGAGTCATCGAGCCCCTGGCAGGATGCGCAGTTCCCCTGAGAAACAGAGCACTTCAGTGAGCAGCGTTACCCCAGTGCCCTGCTCTATCAGGGCCAGCAAGGCCGAGACACCAAGCAAGGCTGGGGACTCAGCCAGAGGCCCCTGAGGAGTCACATTTCACAGGCTCTGGGTGGACCCCGAAAGGCCACATCCGGGGTCAAGCTCCGAAAAAGGAGTCCTTCCAAGTCAGAACCACGATGCCATGACGCAGTGTGCCTGGGCCGCCTGCACCAGCACTTGGTCACTGCATGACCTTGAGCGAGTTGCTCCTTTCTCGAAGCCTCTGTCTGTCATCCATCTGTGCTTAAACCTGCCTTGTCTGTCACTAGGGTATGCTATGGGCTCCGTCCTCTGACAAACACTTCCCACAGCTCCCCGCGGGCCAGGCCCTGGGTTCCCCACTGGAAACTCAGTCATGGTGAGCCCAGGCCTGCTCCTGGCACTGTGCGTCCAAGAGGAGCCAGCAGGAGGCAAGTGACAGTGTTGCGGCTGTGACAGGTACCTCAGCTGGCCCTGCGCACTAACCCTCAAAGCCGCACGGGGTGGACAATGGCAGGAGCAAGCGTACAAGGCGGGGCAGAGGCTGCGAGGGGGCTGGGGTCAGAATTGGGAGGGGAGCCGTGCCAGAGGGAGGGTCTTGGGAGGGACCTGGAAGCTGAGGAGCTTGGACTCCTCCCAAATAACCGCACCAGAGATGTGCGGCCATCAGAGCTGCGCTTTGGCTGTCGTGGATGGCAACAGGGCAGCCCTGAGGAAAGTACTGCCATGGTCCAGGCAAGGGCCGAGGAAGGTTTGAGGCAGTGGCCACAGGACAGACCTAAAGGGTGGGACTCGTCTATTCCATTGTCAGCCACTGCGAGCACGTGGCTGCCTGTGCTACACTGTCCCCAGAGGCAGGGACAGCTAGGCCCTTGCTTTCCTAGAGTCACTGGTCTCGAGGCACCTGCCAGAACAGATGCAGGAGGCACGTGATGACTGCCTGAGACCCAACTCCTAGGAGCCTTCTGTCAGTCCAGAGGGACCAAAAGAAGAAGAGGTGTGTCAGGAAGACCACCGGTGCAGCTGGGGACATGGGTGAACTTAGCACAAGGGAAGGAGGAGGCCCCTGGTGGACACAAAGGCAGGCCAGACACTAAAGGAGCAGGAGCAGAAGGGAAAGGTGGACCCTCACCCCTGCCTCGGAGGCCCAGCTAAAGTCAGGAATGTCTGAGCGGACACTGGCCCTACACCCCTCTCTGTTCACAGCTGAGGAGTGTTGGGGTGGGGCGGCTCACCATGGTCAGGTAGTGGTACTCAGAGGGTGTCCCCAAGTCCAACAGCTTCTTCTCCTCCTCGCTCATGCCCATGAGCATGCAGTAGAAGATGTGGTAGTTTCGCTCCTCCGGGGCCTGCAAGGGAGGGTGTCCAAGACTCATAAGCCAATCTGCTGAGGCCCCTGGGCCCAGCACTGTCCTGGTTTTACCTTCAAGGTCTCCCCTCCAGGTGTGGCTCTGGCATTGACCCAAGGGCTGGGCTGGCCTGGCCGCTATCCTTATCCTGGGCAGGTTCATTCCATGTCCTGTGCTCCCTGCATCTTGACCGCTCCTCCCAGCCCTGAAGCTGCCCAAAGCCACAAGCGGCTGACTCACAATGCCACAGGCTTTGCAGTGTGTTAGTGGCCTGTGGAGATCTAACAGCTGTGGGCTTACGTAGGCCGTCTGAGTCTTTGTTTCTTAAACAGTACTCAGGATTGAATCCAGGACATGCTAAGCAAGGACTGTACTGCTGAACTACATCCTCATCCCTCTTTTTTTTTTTTTTTAATTTTGAGGCAGGGTCTCACCAAGTTGCCCAGGCTGGCCTCGAACTTGTGATCCTCCTGCCTCAGCATTCTGAGTGCTGGGATTACAGGCATCACCACCACCACATCCGGCTCAACTTCCTTTCTATTCATCTGGTTTTTGGTGATCCCTACACACTGACATACATGGCCCTCTCCTTTTTAATTCTGCTCAGCATCCCGCAATATAAATATGCCTTAATGTGTGTGTGTTTGTGTGTTTCTGGGTATTGAACCCAGAGCACACACTCTACCACTGAGCTGCTCCCCTAGTCCATGCCACGATTTTCTAATCTTTCTCTTACCATGGACAGGGCTTGTTTCTAATCTGCTTGGGGGTTTCCTATCCATTCTGGGGTACCTCGCTGGGTGATAAATTCTGCCAGTTCACCAACCCCTATGAGAACAAGTGTGGTTCTGGGAAGGACAAGCCCCGATGTAAGAGACTCTGCTACGCACAGCCCTGGACTCTGGGCACCAACGTGTACACTGGGGAGGAGGAGACCCAGCTCTCCGGCTGTTGTGAAGACCAAATGAGCACGGCCTGGCATTGGCCCCAGTGGGGTGGTTCACTAAGGTGAACTTCCTTCTCCAGCTTGCCATGGTTTGTGAGGTGCCATCCTCACGAACAGCCCAGCCCCTCTGTTGGCCTTTCTGCCCAGGCCTTCGTGTGCGCGCGCCTGTGCACCCCAATGTTAGGGACTACACCATCACACGAGAATGACCCCCTCCATCCAGATGCATTGGAATGGCCTGGCCTCAGAATTAATTCTAATAAAGGTGAGGCATAGTATGTACTAAAGAATGATGCAAATTAAATGGATGAAAAATTCAAAACAGAAAATCCTTTGCTGGAACACCAGAGAGGTCCCCGTGGGAGAGGGAGAGAGCGAGGCAGAGGCGCTCACTCTCAAAAGGCTCCCTGGGCTGCAGGGCCTCACCTGCCGGCAGACCCGGGACTTCTCCAGGAGGAACTGCTCAATCCGTGCACCCTCAATCACCCCGCTGGGGCTGATGTAGATGTCGATGTATTTCCCGAAGCGGCTTGAGTTGTCATTGTGGATCGTTTTGGCGTTTCCAAAGGCTGAGGGTGAGCAGGCAACGCCCACAATAACAACAGCGAGGAGAAAACTTACTTTCAGAGGGGTCATCTGGTCTCACAGAGAAGGGGTGAGCCCGGAACAGAAGATGGGAAGGGTTGTCCCAGGCAGTGAAGGCAGCCAGGGGCACGCCAAAAAGAAGGAAACGTGCCGGGCAAGCTTGGAAGTCAGGAGGTGTGGGGGCTTGTGGGGCAGAAACTGGACATAGGACAGCAGTGGGAGGTGGACAGAGCTGGTCAGTGGCAGAGGGCAGGTGGCACCAAGCCCTGAATACCAGGATTGTGAGAAACCACGGCCCTGTCTTCCCCATCAAAGGATATAAACAGGAGCGACTCCATCTTAAACTCTAGTCCGCCCTAGCTGCCCTCACCCACCTCTTAAAAGTCTGCTCAGCTTAGATACTGGGAGCAAGACTGAACACCAAAGATAATGTACCAATAGCCAAAGACTTTCTGGCCCTCATACCCCCACTCTCCCCTCCTTTAGCAACCCTGCCCTGCAACCCTTGAGGCCCTCCCCTCACGCCACTTAAACTAGCCAATCTAGACAGATTGTGAGCCTTCAAACCAGTCGATGCAGAGGTCAGCTGCTTCTGTGATAGGAAATAAAAGGAGCCTGCTGCTGCATCTCTGTGTACCTGCTACCTCATGCTAAGAGTGCACTGTCACCCTTCTGCAGAAGTAAAACAACCTTGCCTTGTTGAGATTTCTTGGTGTCTGGGTGCTTTATTATTTGCAATGACAAACTGAGTCCGGGGGCATATTCCCAACAGGATTGGAATTTGGGAATCTGCAGATGCCGAGGGAGGCGGGAAGGCAGATCGAGGAAGCAGATCTGCATTTTAGAAAGAGATCCAGGCTGCAGGTTGAGGCTGGGATGGAGAGGGCGGGCTTGCAGGTGGGTGAGGTGGTCGGAGTGGGAGGTGTCTGGGTTGTAGCATAATCCAAAGTGCCTCTTGCACAGCTATTACTGATGGCTTTTCTAATGTGATCCACAGTAAGAGAGAGATCTTGCACTGTATCCCACTATGTACTGTGAAAGTTGTCAGAATCAAAATGGTGTCACTTGTGTCAAACCCTAACCAAATAAATAATTAATTAATGAAGCCAGGAGAAGATGAAAGGAGGGTTCTTATACACAAAGGCCTATAATGAGCACTGTTATGAAAAGCCCTTGAAGGATCTTACCAACCTGCACCTTTAACTAGGACTTCTGCCAAGGACTTTCAAACTGCACCTGGCCACACGAGTCGTAATTGTCATCCTATACCCTGGATGGTGGCAGGTGCCAGCCAGCCCAGAACAACCAGCACTCTCCTCCTCTGCAGATGGGAAAGCAAAATGGGAAGGCTACTCTAGAAAACATCTCCACAGTTTCTGACCAAGTTCAGTGGCTCACACACCATTGAGCCAGCAATTTCACTCTTTCATATTTATCCAAGAGAAATGCAATGTGTCCACACAAAAATCTATGGAAACAACTGTTTATAAAGGCTGTATTCATAATTGCTAAAAACTACAGACCAGCCAGATGTCCTTCAGTTGAACAGACAACTGTGGTACCGCCACGTAACGGAATTCTGCCCAGCTTTAGAGAGGAATGAGCTGCGGATACTGGCCACAGCATGGGAGAATCCCAAGCACATTCCACTAATGAAAGCAGCCAGATGCAAAGGCTACGGACACAGTGATTCTGTTTCTGTGATACTCTGAAACAGACAGAACTTAGGGGCGGGGGAAAGACGAATCAGTAGCTGCCAGGGCCTGGGACTGGGGAGATGGGTTCAGTACAAAGGGCCCTGAGGAAAGTTTTCGGAGGTGAAGGGGACATTCTATCTCATAATTATGATGGGGAATTACAGGGCTACACCAAAAAAGGTGACTTTTTATTGTCCATAAAGCATATCTCACTCATGAAGAAGCAAGAGACAGCCGACAGCCTTAGGGCTGAGGTCGTTAGTGTCTGGGCCTCCCCCAGCAGGCACTGAACCCCGGACACGGGCACCTGTGCAGCACTCCTCGGAGGGGCAGTGTGACCCAGAGCCCGTCACTGGGCTGGCTAAGACTTGGCAGGCCCACCGCAAAATGCAGCTGTGGGGCCTCTTGCCGGAAATTTAGGGAGAATTCTGAGATATCAAAGCTGAATGGTAAACCAAATGAGAAGCTTCCAGTTAGAACCTCTCCTGCCTAATCCTGCTTTCCATTCTGAAGTGTCCACTCGGCACCCTAGTCTGTAGTCTTGGCCCGCCCATCACTGCTTCCTCCTCCTTTAGCTTCTTCCACAAAGGTCACCCCCCTCAAAAAGCCCCTTGCAGTCCTAACTGTACATAGCTCAGCAACTGCTTCTGAGGGGACCTGAATGAGCACAGCCAGCATTTCCCAACTTGATTTGATATCAGAGTCCCTTTGAAGAGGAAAGCTTCTTACATCCTATAGCGAACACACAGTGAAAGCTTATAAAATCGTCAGTCCGTCTCCTGTGTGCTTTCTGGGAGCCCCACACTCCTGTCCACCACCCCCTTGCCTGCAGGTCTGTGATTTATCCTGTCCTTCCCCATGGTCACCTCCTGCAGGAAGGCTTCTATCAAGGGGGAGGGCGCATCCCCAGAGTGACCACTTACCTTCCAAGATGGGGTTGGCCTCCAGGACCTGCTGTTCAATCCATGAATGCTGGCCGCTGACGGTGGCCAGGAACTGCAGGATGAGCTTGGTGGTCTCCGTCTTCCCAGCCCCTGACTCACCGCTGCCAAGAGGGCGTGTGGGGACATGAGCTCATGGAAAGGTCAGTTCTTGAATATCTCTCAATTCTCCTGTAAACCCACCCCTGGCCTGCTTTCTGGGCCAGTCTGATAGGAACACCCTTTCCCCATGCAGAAATCCCACACCATTTGCCCTGAAGTCCTCTATAGTTCTCAGATTGTTCATGATGTACAAGTTATTGGTGTGTTTGTCTTTTCTTCCCTGCCTGGCTGCAAGATCCTTGGCATAGTAGGATCTGGAACATTCCAGGGACTTAATGCTCCATAAATACGAATGAATGAATAAGATGACTCAATGTCTTGCTCATGAAAGTGGCCCACAGGCCAATAGTGTCTGTCACCTGGCCAGAAAGGCAGACTACCAGACTCCATCCAGCACTTCTGAATCAGGACCTGAAGTTTTGCAAGACTTCTGAGAATGATTCCTACATGTTAACGTTTACAAAATGAACTCCCACAATCACTTTACCCCACTTCGACTTCTGGTCGATTTTGTTTTCCCTCTTGTACTGTTTTGATGCAAATCCTAGAAAAACATTGTTTCCTCTAAAAATATAACCTTTTAAAAAAGCCATGATCAAATGGGCCGGTGAGATGGCTCAGTGGCGTAAGCGCCTGCCTGGCAAGCACGAGGGCCCGAGTTCGACTCCCGGATCCCACATACGAAAAAGGGGCCGGTGATATCGCTCAGCGGCACGGGCGCCTCCTGGTGCGCGAGGTCCTGAGGTCAACCCCCGGTACCCACCAAAAAAAAAAAAAAAAAAAGGTCCACAATTGCTACGGCAGCAAAGCAGAGTTAGACCAACAAACCTGTGCTGGTAGTCACAGGCTCCCGTGAGCACTTGCTGCATGCAGGTGATTTTACAAACACAGGCTCATCAAATAACACGCCAATGTAGACAGACCACAGAGGGAAGAAAGCTTAAAAGGTCCTGCTCACAGCCCTGGGGAAGCCAGGTGCTCAGACATTCAGGGAATTAAAGGCTGCTTTTGCTAAAAAGCACAAACTCTTCAGTTGGGCTTGGAGATCTATGGGTCACTAAAAGCAGGATAAAGTTTGGAACCTTCATTTTTGTATCTGTCTCTTTTATTATCTTCAACTTTGGGTCAGACCCCTTCTTAGTTCTGCATGTAGGCATGTTAATCACTTAAAGAGTGTCTGTCTAAAAACTGGCAATACAAGGTTTATTAGCTTTAAATTCCCCTAACCTATTGTATCAACTTCATGATTGAAGACACCAAGAATAACTAAAGCAGTCTCAAGATCTGCAGGGACATTCAACTGCCAGCTTTTACAAAGTCCTGTTCCAGTGGGGCCTAGAAGTCTTCAGTCACTGTCCTAAAGCTGAAGTTTCCCTGGATTCCAGGAAAAGCAGATCCTTGCAGATAGATCACCCCAGGGTGAGACTGTCCCCCTAAAAGGGAGCAACTACCCCACGACAGAAACGGAGGCTGCCCGCATAAGCAGTGCTGTCATCTCGTGAGAACTGCATTGCCCCTCGAGTGATAAGGACTTCTCCAGAGCCACCTCACAGAGCCAGAACTGAGATAAAGATCAACCAGAAATTTCTGGGAAGATGGCAGAGCTATAAGCAGCAACAAATCAGCCTCTCCAAGATTTGGAATACAGACACTGGAAAATAACAACTTCAGGAAGGAAAGGAGAGAGGTCGACCCCTTGGACCCAGGAAGGACTTGAAAGGAAAATTGGTCCCAACAGAGACATTGAAGAGACAGACCACAGTGCAGAGAGGAAGTGGCAATCTGCACTTCCTCCCTGGCTCTTGGCTGGAGCATGAGAAAGGAAGATCGAATCTACAGAGATATAGTGAAAGCGGGTGACTCCGGGGCCTTCGGGGAGAAACACATCAGTGGAACAAAGAAGCGGATGCTGTGCACTACCACAGCTGCTGAGTGACCCCAGTCCCATGTCCCCAGAGAGTGCTTGGTCAGATGCCATTTTAGAGAAGGGCCAACTAAGTCCAGGACTCAGAGCAGCCCCAGTCAGCTTCATCTCAGGGCTCCCAGTGTTGAACTATCACAGTGACTGGGTGAGGGACAGTCACAGGACACATCCATGGACAGGGAGCCATGGGCAGGCCGGCAAGTGACACCCAGAGGGTTATAAACTAGATGACTCAGGCCCCGAGCCCACGATCAGACATGAGTTTCAGCCTGAACTCCTGTGGATTGGAAAGTCCCAGAACCAATACCACACCCTCATCCTACTGCCAGGTTACTGGGATTATCTAGCATCCCACCCTACTCCTGCCGCAGGCTTGCTGGGATTATCCAGCATGGATCTGGGCTCTGACTGTCTCCTTTGTCTTCCAGCCAGAGCGGAGTCACACCTTGAATTGGACACCACCACAAAACTATAGACCCCAGAAGATGACCACAGGCTTGAAATTACAGAGACATTTCTCCTTCTTCATCTTCTTCTTCCTCCTCCTCCTCTTCTTCTTCTCTTTCTTCTTCTTTTTTCCTTTGCTTTTGGGTTTTTGTTGTTTGTTTTTGCTCATTTGGGTTTTTTTTTCTCTGATTGTTTTTGTTTCTTTGTGAGGGTGAACACTGTTTGTAGTGTTTTTCTTCTGTTTTGACCCTGTTTTTGTTTTTTCATTCTTTCCTTCTCTTCTGTCTTCTTCACCAGTTTCCTGAAGCTTGGGTAATCCTCTCTCCTTCTGTCTCGCTTCTAATCCCTTTTTCTTCTTTTATTTTTCTATTTTTTCCTTTTCTCCCTTTTACTTTTCTCCCCTTAGGGTAAAATTGCTCTATTGAGTGGATGTTTACTGTATATAATTTTCTGACTTGGCTTAGATTTTGTTATATAACTATAAATCTTTTTTTTGTGTGTGTGGGTACCGGGGGGTCGACCTCAGGACCTCGCACACCAGCAGGCGCCTGTGCCACTGAGCGATATCACCGGCCCCTTTTTCGTATGTGGGTTCTGGGAGTCGAACTTGGGCCCTCGTGCTTGCAGGGCAGGCGCTTAAGCCGCTGAGCCATCTCACCGGCCCCATATAACTATAAATCTTGTACATATGGTTAAAAGTCACACATTATTAGTTATCACAGTGTGTCATTTCTAGTCTGTGTTTGATGCTATTGTTATTGCTGATTGTACTACTTTAGCAAAGGTGATATAGTTGCTGTGATCAATTGATCTTCCTTGTATGCCAATACCTAGATTGTCTGGGGTACAAAAACAATACTACAGTCCAGTACCAAAGAATTGGTGCTAGGTCAAACAGGCTGCAACCTCTCATCTCTAATAAATAGAAGAGGCAGGATTCAGGGACAGACACAAAGGCCAAGAGCCAGCAATGCCTAGAAGACATCTCTGAAGAGTAATCATTTCCTAAAGAGGTCTTGATAATAGTAATAAACTAGCTACTATAAGCAATTTACAAGCATCAGGGCAGAAAACACATTTTTTTTTTTTGTGGGTACCGGGGGTCAAACTCAGGACCTCGTGTGCCAGCAGGCGTCTGTGCTGCTGAGCTATATCACCGGCCCTTTTTTCGTATGTGGGTACTGGGAGTCGAACTCGGGCCCTCGCGCCCGCCAGGCAGGCGCTTACGCTGCTGAGCCATCTCACCAGCCCCAGAAAACAAATTTAAAAAGAAAGAAAGAAAGAAAGAAAGAAAGAAAGAAAGAAAGAAAGAAAACAAGAAAACACGGAAGCAAGACCCAACCCCAGACCTCCACTCACTCAAGGCAAATAGGGGTGGCATTGAGGTGGAAGAAATCAAAACCCACCCAGCTGAACTCTCTGAAATGGTAGCAGTGGAGGTGACAAAACAGATGAATGAATCTCTAGGAAAACAAAACAGAAATAATTATACAGATAACTGAAGAGATGATGACCATAATGAAAGACAAGGTTAGTAAATCTAGGCTAGATACAGATAAAAAAAAAAAAAAGAGGGAAAAAAAAGAGGAACCTAAAAAAGTGATGAAAATCTGAATGCCCAACAAAGGAGAGAAGTGGATTCTATGAAACAGATTCAAACAGGAAATCAGGAGATTAAAAATTCTTTTTTTTTTTTTTTGTCTTTCTGAGACAGGGTCTCGCTATCCAGTTCAGGCTGGCTTTCAACTCACTTTGTAGTTCAGGCTAGACTCAAACTCACAGCAATCCTCCTGCCTCACCCTCGCAAGTGCTGGGACTACAGGTGTGCACCACCACATCCAGCTGCTAAAAATTCTATTGAAAGAATACACAGCAGAATCAACCATCATGAAAACAGAATATCAGATCTAGAAGACAGGGTTGTCGTTGGCGATCATCAAGTGAAAGACTTCTTAAAAATGGCAAGGGATCATGACAAATCAGCCCAACAGGTGCTAGATGATGCAGAGAAGAATAACATAAGATTAATCGGAATCAATGAAAAAATCAGAAGATAGCACAAAGGACATAAAAAACCTGTTCACAGATGTAATAGCAGAAAACTTCCCAAGCATGGAAAAGGAATTTGATATACAGATACATAATGCATATAGAACTCTAATTAGCCATGATAGGAAAAAAATGACACCAAGGCATATAATAGTCAAGATTCCAGAAATTCAAGAGTATTAAAAGAACTGAGTATTAAAAGCTGTTAGAGAAAAGAAACAAATCACCTCTAAAGGAAAACCCATCAGAATCACAGCAGACTTCTCAACACAAACCCTCAAGTCAGGGAGAACTTGGAGTTAAAGCCCTAAATTAAAACATTCTCCAACCCAGATTGATGTACCCTGCAAAATTGTCTTTCAAAATGGATGGAGAATTAGATACTTCCATGATAAAGAACACCTGAAGAAATTCATGATCACCTAACCAGCACTCCAAAAAGTTCTGAAGGATATTCTAGAAAAAGACAATGAAGACAACAATTCCAAGAATACCAATAGAATCAATCCACCAGGCAAGGCAAGCAATTAAATAGAATGGAAAGAAAGGTAATTAACAACAGGAAAATAATATGTTGACAAGGGCAAGTCAATATCTATCAGTTATAATCATCAATGTGAATAGTCTCAATTCACCAATCAAAAGAAATAGATTGGCAGAATGGATCAAAAAACAAGATCCAAAAAAAAAACAAAACAAAACAAAACAAAAAACAATGAGATCCAACAGTATGCTGCATAGAAAAACACATTAATTCAAAAAGAAACCCATAGACTGAAAGTCAAAGCATGGAAAACATACTTCATGCAACAGGAACCCAGAAAAAAAGCAGGGGTCACTACTCCGTTTCCATATGAAATGGATTTCAAGCCAAGATTGATCAGAAGAGACAAAGATCACCACACACTTGTTAAGGGAATAATCCAAGAGGAAGAGATAACAATCATAAATATATATGCACCAAATACCAGTGCACCCAACTATATGAAACAAACAATAAGGGATATGAAAAATCAGATAAGCACTAATACAACTGTAATGGGGGACACTGATACCCCACTGTCACAAATATACAGATCAACTAGACAAAAAATCAACAAAGAAATACCAGAGCTGAACCAAACCTTGGAACAAATGGACTTAGTAGATATCTACAGAGTGTGCCACCCAACAACAGATTACACACTTCTCAGCAGCACATGGGACTTTCTTCAAAATAGACCACATACTAACTCATAGAACATGCTTAGGTAAATGCAAAGAAATTGAAATTATTCCACACATATTATGAGATCATAGTGCAGTGAAATTAGAAATAAATGGCAAAAGAAAGCACAAAAACTATATAAACACATGGAAATTAAATAATACCCCCCTGAATAACCAATGGGTCACAGATGAAATTACAGAAGAAATTAGACAGTTTCTACAATTAAACAATAATGCCAATGTGATGAACTAGAATTTATGGGACACAATGAAAGCAGTCCTATGAGGGAAATTTATAATGGTGAATTCACACATCAGAAAAACAGAGTGAGCTCAAGTAAGTAACCTAATGTTGAACCTCAAGGCTCTAGAAAAAGAAAAGCAAGTTAAACCCAAAGCTTGTATGAGGAAATTATAAAGATCAGAGTGGAAATTAATGTAATTGAGACTAAGAAAACAATACAAAGAATCAATCAATAAATAAAATATGCAAACAGCAAACCTCATCAAAAGAAGGAAAGAAAAGACCCAGATTCATGCAATTAGGAATGAAAAGAGTGAAATCACAACAGATTCTGTAGAAATCCAGAAAATTATTAGTACCTACTTTGAGAACTGTACTCTAATAAGATGGAAAACTCAGAAGAAATGGACAGATTCCTAGGTACATATGAATTACCAATCCTGAATCAAGAAGACATAGAAATTCTAAATAACCCAATATCACTCACTGAAATTAAAGATGTAATTTAAAAACTGCCAACAAAGAAAAGCCCAGGCCCTGATGGACTCACTGCTGAATTCTACAAGAAGTTTAAAGAAGATCTAATGCCAGTACTCCTAAAACTCTTTAATGAAATTGAAAAGGAAGCAATACTCCCAAACTCATTCCTGGAAGCAAACATTACCCTGATACCAAAACCAGAGAAGGATCCAGCCAGAAAAGAGAACTACAAGCCAACTCCTTAATGAACATAGATGCAAAAATCCTCAATAAGGTACTGGCAAATAGAATGCAGCAAATCATCAAGAAGATTATACACCATAACCAAGTAGGACTCATCCCAGGGATGCAGGGATGGTTCACCATATGCAAATCAATAAATGTAATACACCATATCAACAGAGCAAAGGACAAAAACATGATCATCTCAATAGATGCAGAAAAAACATTTGACAAAGTCCAACACCCAGTCATGATAAAAACCCTACAGAAAACTGGAATAGATTTTCTTTATGTCAATCTAATAAAAGCCATCTATGACAAACCAACAGCCAACATTATACTAATGGTTAAAAACTGAAAGCTTTCACTCTAAAATCAGGAACAAGACAAGGGTGCCCACTTTACCACTCTTATTCAGTATAGTTCTGAAAACATTAGCCAGAGCAATTAGACAAGAGAAAGTAATAAAAGGAATATGGATAAGAAAGGCAGAAGTTAAATTATTATTTGTGGATGACATGACACTCTACATAGAAGACCCCAAAATGTCCACCAAAAGACTCCTAGAATTAATAACAAAATTCAGCACCACAGCTGGATACAAAGTCAATGTCAAAAGTCAATAGCATTCTTATACAGAAATAACAAACTCAATGAGAGAGAAATTAGGGAAACAACATGTTTCACAATAGCATCAAGAAAAATGAAATACTTAGGAGTCAATCTAATGAAGGAAGTGAAAGACCTTTACATTGAAAACTACAGTATTCTGAGAAAGGAGATCAAAGAGGATACCAGAAAATGGAAAGGTATCCCCTGTTCTTGGATAGGTAGAACCAATATAGTGAAAATGGCCATACATCCAAAACTGTAATATAGATTTAATGCAATCCAAATCAAATTCCAATACAACAGCTCACAGAACTAGAGAAAACAACCCTAAAATTTATATGGAACCAGAAGAGACCCAGAACAGCAAAAGTAATTCTGGGGCCGGTGAGATGGCTCAGCGGCATAAGCGCCTGCCTGGCAAGCGCGAGGGCCCGAGTTCGACTCCTGGAACCCACATACGAAAAAAGGGCCGGTGATATCACTCAATGTCACGGGCGCCTGCTGGTTCGCGAGGTCCTGAGGTCGACCCCCGGTACCCACCAAAAAAAAAAAAAAAAAAAGTAATTCTGGGCACAAGGGGGCATCACAATTCCTGATCTGAAGTTATGCTACAAAGCTACTGTGATAAAAGGAGCATGGTACTGGAAAAACAAAACAAAACACAGACTTAACGATCAATGGAACAGAAAAGAAGATGCAGAAACAACTCCAAGCACACTCAGCCACCTTATCTTTGACAAAGGTGCCAAACACCTTCACTGGAAGAAAGATAGTCTCTTTCATAAGTGTTGCTGGGAAACCTGGCTTTCCACATGTCAAAGATCTACCCTACACCCACATCTCTCAACACATGCTAAACTAAAATTGAAATGGATCAAAGATCTAAATATAAAAACAGAGACAATCTGTTGGAAGATAGAATAGGTAAACCTCTTTAAGACATAGGTGTAGGCAAAGACTTTATGAACAAAACCCCGATCGCACAGAAAATATTACAAGGAATCAACAACTGGGATCTCATCAAACTAAAAAGCTTTTGCACAGTAAAAGAAACCATCAACAGAATGAAGAGACAACCCATAGAATGGAAAAAAAATTTACCAGCTACTCCTCAGAAAAAGGACTAATATCTAGAATATATAAAGAACTAAAAAAAATCAGGTCCCCCCAAGTTAAAAGACCAAACCAAAAATGAGCATCTGAAGTGAATAGATACTTCTCAGATGAAAAAGTACAAATAGCAATAAATATATCAAAAAATGTTCAACATCACTGGTCATTCGAGAAATGCAAATTAAAACAATGAGATTCCATTTCACTCCAGAAAGAATGGCTATCATCAAGAAATCAACCAGTAACAAATGCTGGAGGGGCTGTGGGGAAAAAGGGGAGCCTTCTTCACCATTGGCGAGTGTGTAGACTGGTGCAACCACTGTGGAAGTCAGTGTGGAGAGATTCCTCAAAAGCTAAAACTAGAGGTCCCATTTGATCCAGCTATTCCCCTTCTTGGTATTTTCCTGAAAGAGTTAAAAGCATTACCACCACAGTGATATATGCACACCCATGTTTATAGCAGCACAATTTATTTTAGCTAAATCTTGGAAACAGCCCATATTCCCATAAACAGAAGAATGGATAAAGAAAATGTGATATTTATATACAGTGGAGTACTACTCTGCCATAAAGAAAGATAAACTGAAGTCATTTGTGGGTAAATAGATGCACCTCAAGACCATAATTTCAGGGCTGGTGAGATGGCTCAGCGGTGTAAGCACCTGCCTGGCAAGCGCGAGGGCCCGAGTTCGACTCCCGGATCCCACATACAAAAAAAGGGCCGGTGATATCGCTCAGTGGCACGGGCGCCTGTTGGCGCACGAGGTCCTGAGGTTGACCCCTGGTACCCACACACACACAAAAAAAAAGACCATAATTTTAAATGAAATAAATCAGACACACAAATTTAAATATTGCATTATTTCTCTTGTGTGAGAAACCTGAAGGGTAAAGAAGGAGCAAAATGGAGGATTGATATTGGGAAGCAGGAAGAATGTGTTCAAATAGGAAAGGGAACAAGGGAGGGGGGAGGGGAAAGGGAAGGAAGGGAAAAGGGATTAGAAAAGAATGAAAGAAAAAATGGAAGGCCGGTGAGATGGCTCAGCAGCGTAAGCACCTGCCCGGCAAGCGCGAGGGCCCAAGTTCGACTCCCGGAACCCACATACGAAAAAAGGGCTGGTGATATCGCTCAGCGGCACAGGCGCCTGCTGGTGCGCGAGGTCCTGAGGTCGACCCCGGTACACACACACACACACACACACACACTATATATATATATATATATTTTTTTATGTATTTATATATATATATTTATATACATATATATATATTTATTTATTTATTTATTGCCTGCCTGTTTCCCCTTCCAGAATGGGAGCGCCATGGGACAGAGCTTTTAGTTCATTTTTTTTGCTGCTGTTTTCCTTGTTGGGACAGTGAGGGGCACAGTGGGGGCTCCGTTACATCTTGGATGAATGAGCAAAGAAAAATGAACACATGAATGACTACTCAGCACCAAGACAGGCGCTCTGGCACCAATTTCCCACAGCATCTCCCCTGCCCTCTGGAACTCCCTTCCCTTGGCAGCAAGAGGAGCTGTGGTCCCAGGCCAGGCCAGGCCAACAGGCAGAGCTGAAGTGGAGTCCCTCCCGGGCTCCACTGACTGACAGCTGCCCCGGGAGCTGCTGCCACCTGTCCTCACCTGGGGCTGCCCTGAGGTTATGGGAAGAACCTCACCTATTCGACCCCCGTGTCCTCAAGTACCCATCCAAGGCCCATCTCTAAAAGAGCCATCCTGTCCTCCTTCCCCAACAGCCAGGGCAATCCAGACCCCAGTGAGGCTATGAAGGACTGGGCTCTGCAAGAAGGAAGCTTTGGAGCTTTAGAAGGACACAGCCTCAGGGGTCAGGGGAGGAGGCAGCTGCAGGTGAGCTGGGTGCCCTTGAGAAGGGTATTGGTAGCTGAATCAGATGAGCCCCTAAACCCACCACCCTTACAGTCACTGCTGGTCATGAGAGGTTTAGGAAGAGGGGACACTCGCTCCTTTACGGGGTGCTCGGAGGCAACGTCTGCCCCCAGGAACGAGGCGATCTGAGCCCCACCTGATGACACAACACTGGTCCCTCTTGTTCTTCCTCAGGTTGAAGTAGCAGCTGTTGGCGATGGCAAAGACGTGCGGGGGCAGCTCGCCCACGTGGCGGCCGTAGTAGAGCCGCACCTGTTCCGTGGTGTACAGCGGCAGCAGCTGGAACGGGTTCACTGCCACCAGGATGGATCCAGTGTATGTCTGGAGAAGGAGGAGGTGGTTAGTGGCCCCTCCTCAGGAAAGAATGGGGGCCCTGGCCAAGCCTTAGGTGCAACCCCTTGAGAACTCCCAGGACCCACAACTCTGGTGACAAAGTGGGATCTGACTCTATGTTAGAAGGTGGCAACTGCTCAGAACCTTCCTCAGGGAAGATGAAGCGGCCACCAGGAACGTAAGCTTCCAGGAGTGCATTCCCAATAATGTTAAGTGCTTAGCATTCTGCCTGGTACTTACAAGGGGCTTGATACAGGAAATGAGTTTTACTAGCCTCGCGTGGGAGCCTCCCTGAAGGCTGGTCAACAGCCCTCACTACCCAAACACATCCTCTGCGCTCCAGGCCCCAGGGCCAAGCCCCTCTCCTGGGAGTCCAGCCCAGAACTACCTGCTCTTCAGGACCCCCATGGGGCCTAGCTGGATTACCCGTCCTCTGCTTCAAGGTCACGAGAACCTGATAAAGGATGCGGGGAGGCACTTTGGAAAGGGCAAGCTACAATTCAGTTTAGCTTAGTGCTGTCATCATCAGTTCCAGGCATTCTCACCCACATTCAGCCAGAGCAGAGCAGGTTCCTCTGCCCCCCTAGGGGGTCCTTCTTCTCCCCTCTGGTTTTCTTCTGTTCAAGGTCTCCAGCTCACTCCTGGACTCCTCTGTGCAGTCCAGAAGGGCTGGTCAGAACCTAACTAGCCACCCCTCCAGACGTGCAAGAGGCCCAAGCAGGCAGCGACCTCCCCTGGGCACACTCACTGGGGCAGCGCCCCGAGTGCCCTGGGAGCTGGTGTCAGTTTTGGAACACCATTTCTCCTGGGGTTCTGGTTTGAGTGCCTTGGGGGTGGGGTGGACCTGCATCTACTGCCAGGCTTGGGAGAAGGGCCCCCATTTACCCACACGGTCCTCCACAAGTGGTGGGTGGGGCCCTGGAATTACAGCTGCCACAGGTCTCATCTCAGGTGGGGAGGGGTGTTCTGCAGGGTGACCTAGGCTGAAGGCCTGCCCACATCCCTGGCATCCACCTAAGCGGTCAGAGCAAGCCTTCTGTTTAGCCACAGAGGGAAGGGGGCAGCACCTATTGTGTGCCATTGAGCACCTACTGTGTGCCGGGCAGCATGCTTCACCAGGCATCACCTTCCAATCCTCAAGGGTGTGACCTCCCTGCTCCTTTCAGATTGGGACCAGAGGTTGAGACAGGTTGGGATTGGGCTTTTCTCACACAGTGAGGACTGCGGAGCAGTGCCTGGCTCCAGACCCTCTGGTGCACTGCTGTCTTCTGCCTGTGGGGGCGCCCTGTGGACATAAGGTAGGGGGACTCACGTAGATCTTATGCTGCTGGTAGCGGATCAGGAGGTTGTGCACAATACCCGCCTCGTGCAAATCTCCCAAGCGGATCATGTCGTCCACACCCTGAGCTGAGTTGGGATGCATGGGACTGAGGGCGCCAAGGTCCCCTGCTTGGATCCAGTGCTCCTGTAATGATAGGCACAGACTCCCCTCAGGGGCAGCCACCCTATGGGCCCCCTGCACCTGTGTCCTCCAGGTCCTTTGCAGGGTACAGATCGGCTGACCTGGACCTGACCTGTCTCTTGCCAGAGTCAGTCTGTGGTTTAGGTCCAGGGGCACCTGTGGCAAAACCAAGTCCATCTATGGCTTTGTCAGTGTTTGTCTAGGGCCTGGGATCCATGTGCAGCTGGGGCCGGGGTTGAACTTCAGGCTGAGGAGGGGAGCTACATACTAGCTGGAAGTTAGATTTAATGGTCAGGTTGCAGTGGGGGCCTCACCAGTTGTTAGAATAAAAGCATTCAAGTAAAAATGCTTTTTGAAAAACTGTACAGCATTATGCAAATAGAAGATATTACTATTTTTCTAGAACCTTTTCCTTGAAGGCCACGTCTGCAAGTGCCTCGTCTTGCAGCCCTGGGCTGGGCAGGGAGGGCAGGTGGATGCTCCTCCTGCAGCCCTTGCCTCCCCTCTCCATGGGGCTGTCCTGTCTCCCTCAGGAGGATGAGCTGCCCACCTCTTATTGTGTTTTTCCCCTCCCCTGCCACACCATTCTCACCTGCCTTTCCCTCCAATCCCCTTCTCTCTGCACACCTGCTTTTGCCTTCCCCTCCATAGCCCTTCCCACCTCCCTCCCTCCTGCTCCCCTCTCTCCTACTCTCCCTGAAACGCAATCTGGAAACATCACCAAGACAAACACACAACACACACCAGGGCCAGACTCCACCATGATCTGTCCTGCCTCACAGATGCCCCTCCCCTCAGGCTTGGCAACCCCTGGTGTTGGGGAGCAGCAGAAGGGGCTGAGGGGAGAGTCCTGCGACACTGACCTTGCCCTCGTCATCCTCAACCAAGACCTTGCCTGGCTTTGTTTCTTTGATGATGCCTCCAATGGCCACGCTGGTCTTATTGGTGGAGGGAGGGTCCAGCCACACATGGTCACCCTGGAGGGCAGAGGGGATACAGTGGTCTGATTCCTGCTCCCCCTTCCCCTTCCTGCTGGAGACTTACCTGTCCTGCAGCTGTCTGCTGCCTTCAACTCAGAGCTCCTGGGCGACTCTTTCTCCCTCTCCCTCTCCCCTCTGACTGTGTGTATGTCACCTGCACTGCTTACTGGGCAGGTACTAAACACTGACTGTGCAACCTATTGCCTTGTCTCTGTCCTGTCTGGGACAATAAGCTCATCAAGGACAGAAAGTCAGGCTTTCCCACAGCCCTCTCCCAGAGGAAAATCCCCACCCCCACCACACCGCCCCAACTCATCCACTGTTCACAAAGGCAGGAACAGGGTGGTTTTGAGCAGACTGCTTGTCAGAGTTGAACATGGCAATGAGAGTCAGACTTTTCTCTTGCATCCTCTCAAGACTGCCTGCAGAGAGAAGCAAAGCCAAAACCCTGTCTTCAGCGAAGCCGGGAGAGGGCGAAACCATGGAGCAGACAGGAGGATTGCTGGAAGATGCAGGAGGAAGCTGAAAAGATGACCCTGAGTGCAGATTCCAGAAAAATCCCACAAAGTTTGTTTCCCCGGGTGGGGTGCATCCTGTCATGACTGCCTTGCTGCACCAGCAGGAGCAAGGACTCCAGGGAGCAGCAGGTGGTTCCTGGGCCTGTATCTGTTCCAAGAAACCGATAAACGGTATTTGAGGAAGCAGTCTCCCTGTGAGATGGGAAGGGTCTCTTTCCCCTGTGAAAAGCCCTACACTGTCCAAATCCACTGGGGGAAGTGTGGACTAAAAGCCCAGATGCAAGGTTTCTGCTAACTCAAATGCAACACTGACTCCACGAGAACCTGCCATTCCCAGAGGAGTAGTCCAAAGACGCCATATAGGTCTCCACAGGGACGAAAGGAGTGGCCAAGGAAGGAAAAAGCCACCAGAACAGTGCAGAGCAGGGCCCAACTGTTTCACCATCATTTATACAAATGTATTGAAGTGCAGATTAGAGGAAAAGAGGTCAGGAATTCGATGGTGAGACACCTAAGAAGAATGAGACATGAGTTGGCAGAGCTCAGAAAAGAAATGAGGGGAATAAAATAAACACCGACCAGAGATGAAAGCAAAATTGGAAACAACAGGAGACTACGCACTGATTTTAAACAACAGGATTAGGAAGGAAACAATAGATGCAGAAGACAGGAAAAACACAGAGTGTCCAAAAAAAACTGGGGCAGGGTGGATAGAAAGATTATTAAAGATACAATTCAAAACAGCTATCCAGAAAATAAAGAAGACTTGGATCTATAGAGAGAATACATGTACCAGGTACCAAGAAAACAAAATCTAGAAGAAGACCTGGACCAAGAAAAATAAAAATCAACTCCAGTACAGAATCAATACAATCCCTATCAAAATACCAATGGCATTTTTAATAGAACTGTCCTAAAATTGTATGGAACCACAACACACCACACACACATGCACAAATAGCTGGTCTTCTTGAGCAAAAAGAACAAAGCAGGAGGCATTACACCACCTAACTTTAAATGTACTACAAATCTGTAAAAATCCAAACAGCACACATAACACACACACACACACACACACACACACACACAGACCAACGGAGCTGAATAGAGTCTAGAAATGAATCCATGCACCCACTGGTTTTTGACAAAGATGCTAAGAACACACAATGGAGAAAGGACAGTCTTTTCAGTAAATGATGCTGGGAAAATTGGATATCCACATGTAGAAGAATGAAACTAGAACCCTATCTCAGTTATTAAATTCAACTCAAAATGAGTTAAAGACATAAATGTAAGGCCTGAAACCATGAAACTACTGGAACAGAATATAGGAAAAATGATTCAGGACACTGAAATTCACAAGGATTTTTTTTTTCATAAGACCCCCAAAAGCACAGGAAACAAAAGCAAAAATAGATTAATGAGATTATAGAAAACTAAAAAGTTTCTGTACTGCAAAGGAAACAATAACCAAAGTGAAGAGAGAGCCTACAAAATGGGAAAAAAAATTCATGAACTATACATGTGACAAGGGGTTAATATCCAGAATATTTTAGGGTCCCTAAAAGCTCAACAGCAAAAACCAATTTAAATCAATTTAAAAATGAGCTACACACTTAAATAGATATTCGCAAAAAAAGAGACACAAATGGCTAACAAGTAGGTAAGAAATGATCAACATCATTAACTGTCAGGGAAGTGTAAACAAAAGCCACAGTATCACCTTACCTTGGTAAGAGTGGCTATTATCAAAAAGACAAAAGATAACAACTGTTGGTGAGGACGTGCAGAAAAGGGAACCTTGCAAATTAGCACAGCTGTTATGAAAAACAAGACGGAGTTTCCTCAGAAACTTAAAATATGATCGAGCAATTCCATTACTAGGTATAAACTCAAAGGAAGAGAATTCAGTACGTCAAAGAGACACCTGCACTCTGGTTTACTTCAGCACTGTTCACAGCAGCCAAGAAATGGAAACCACAACGACTGATGAATGGACAAAGCAAATGTGGTGATGTGTGGTACGCACATTACAATGCTATCATCCGCAAAAAGTGGAAACCCGTTGTGCTAGGGCCCCTCCCGACAGGTAGGGGTGGGAATTTTTTATGACCTAGCGATATCAGCCTCTGTGCAGCATCTGTAGTTCAGATGTAACTCTGTAACGTAAATCATACCCAGCCACGCTGTAAAATGTTAGTGGATGCCCATATAAGGGGACAAAGATGCAAAAATTGTATAAAAGGGTGTAACTACGCCATGCTTGGCACTCAGCCTTTGGATACGAAGCCTCTGAGTCAGTGCCGGTACAAATAAAGCTGCTTCCTGGGAAAAGGGCTTTGGTGTTCTCTCTCTACACGAAAATCCTGCAGCACTGTCACTTGCAAAAACATAGGTGAAACTGAAAGTCATTATGTTAAGTGAAATAAACCAGGCACAGAAAGACAAGAACTGCATGATCTCACTGGTACACGGAATCTGAAAAGTTGATCTCATAGAAGTTGAGAGTAAAATGCTGGTTCCCGGAGGCTGAGAGGAACAGCAAGGAGAAGCCCAGGAAAAAGTTGATTAATGGGTTCTAAGGTGCGGTTAGGTAGGAATATGAAGCTCTAGTGTGCTGGTGCACAGCAGGTGACTGTAGGTAAGAATTATGAACCTTATATTCCAAAAAGCTAAAAGAAAGGATTCTGAATGTTTTCACCATAAATAAATGGCAAATGTTTGAGGAGATAATATATCTAATGTAAACATAATGCAATGTGTACATATATCAAAATATCACCTGGTATCCCATTAATACGTACAATATTTATGTCTTTATGTATCAGTTAAAGTAAATTTAATTTAAATTAAAAATATAAACTCCAGGACATATATTAGTGAAAGTTACTAGGTTTTAAAAATAAATAAGTTTTGAGGGGTAAACAGACAAAAAGAAAATACCCACTTCACAAAGAGTCAGGACAAATTCAAATCCCTTGAGAAGGCTGAGCAATTCCTTCAAAACTCTCAAGAAAAGAGTAATCCATCCATCCCATTAGGATGTCCACTAACAAAAGAAAATAAAATAACAAGTGTTGGTGACAATGTGGAGAAATTGGAACTCTTGTGCCTTCTTGGGTATGTAAAATGGCTCAGCCATTATGGAAAACAGTGTAGAGAGTCCTCAAGAAATCAAAACAGAACTACCACATGATCCAAAAATCACACTTCTAGGTATAAATCCAAAAGAGTTCAAAGTAGGATCTCAAAAAATATATTTGTGGGCTGGTGAGATGGCTCAGCGGCATAAGCGCCTGCCTGGCAAGTGTGAGGTCCTGAGTTCGACCCCTGGTACCCACAAAAAAAAATATCTATATCTATATCTATATCTATATATATTTGCATACCCACATTCATTGCAGCATTATGTGCAATCTCCAAAAGGTGGGTGCAATCCAGGGTCCATCAACTGATGAATGGGTGAAGAAAATGTAGGATATACATACAGTGGAATGTTCTGCAGCCTTTGAAAAGAAAGAAATCCTTTCCTATGCTACATGGATGAACCTGTAGGATTCCATTCATATGAAGTTTCTAAAGTAGTAAAACTCAGAAAGAGAAGGTAGGAAGATGGTTGTCAAAGGCCTGGCGGGGAGGGCGATTAATGTTCAATGCATGCAGAGTTTTTGCCAGATGAAAAAATGCATCGTGAAGATAGCACTACTAGACTGTACACTTAAACTGGTTAAGATATAAATTTAATGTTATGCTTTTTTTCACACTCGAAAAATCTGATACATATTTTTTTACCCAGCTAAATAGTCATTCAAGTATAAAAATAACAAACATTTTTGAAGATATGGTATTACTAGTCACATAAGCCCTTTGGAAAAAACAACTTGAAGACACACTTCTGGGATCAAAGAATGAAGATAGATCTACTCCGTGACACATCATCATGAAGTTTCAAAGTTCATGGAGACAAAGAGAAGATCGTAAATGCTTCTGGGGGTAGGTGAGGGTGTAGGGACAGTGGGACCATTAGGTAGGATTAGATTAGGGGAACTGGGTCCCTTTAAGAGGTAGAAAGGAGGGGGCCTCTGCATCTCAGCAAACAGCAGAGCTGGCAGCCTGTGGTTTTCACACCCTCTTCTGTGTAGTGCACTGTCCCACCTAAGCTTCTCTTTAAGAAGGTTACTTCTTCCTAAAAAAGAAAAAAAGAAGAGGAAGAAGAAGAAGGAGGAGGAAGAGGAAGAGGAAGAGGAGGAGGAGGAGAAGGAGGAGAAGTTTCCTCTATTGGCCCACCTACCCTAGCCTCTAGCAACAGGTCCAATAACCAATCAAGTAGTGATGGGGTGGTGGGACCCTAACCCTATAAGAACAGGATTGCTGGCCCACACTCAGCAGTGACCCAGCTCTGGAACACCCCCCCCCTTCCCTCAGAGTGGCTGTGTACCACTTCTTGCCATAAAGATTTTGCTTTGCACTGGTCTCCTCTGACTCCTCCTCCTCTGTGTCAGAGAGACAGTCAAGACTGGGGAGGATGATTCTGGGGACCCCTAAACTCCAGACCCACAGGATTTATCAAGGGGAAAGAGGGATAAGCTTTATACAAAGAATTAAGAATTAGAACAGTAGGGCCGGTGAGATGGCTCAGCGGCGTAAGCGCCTGCCTTGCAAGCGCGAGGGCCCGAGTTCGACTCCCGGAACCCACATACGAAAAAGGGGCCGGTGATATCGCTCAGCGGCACGGGCGCCTGCTGGCGCGTGAGGTCCTGAGGTCGACCCCCCGGTACCCACAAAAAAAAAAAAAAAAAAAAAAAAAAAAAGAATTAGAACAGTAGGATGCTATCAGACTTGACAACAACATTGCTGGAAGCCAGAAGGCAGCACACAGCAAACCACTTCATGATTCTTAGGGAAAATTAAATCCCACATGGAATCTCATGACCAGCAGACTTCAAATGTGACTAAGCCATTTCTAGATACAGGAGTCCTTAGAAACATTTATTTGTACTTCCTGTGTTCCCTTTCTCAGACCGCTGTTACAGGATGTGCCAGGTCAAAACAAGGGAATAGGGCCGGTGAGATGGCTCAGCAGCATAAGCGCCTGCCCGGAAATGCGAGGTCCTGAGTTCGACTCCCGGAACCCACATAAAGGAATAAAAAAAGGGGCTGGTGATATCGCTCAGCGGCACAAGCTCTTGCTGGCAAGTGCGAGGTCCTGAGGTCGACTCCTGGTACCCACATAAAAACAAACAAACAAACAAACAAAAAACAACAAGGGAATAAACCAAGAAACCCTTGGGATCCAGGAGCAGAGAATCAACGTGAAGGAGACATGAAAGCCAACTCAGGCTGGCCCTGAGATGACAAATGTGCCCCAAGTACAGAGGACATCATCCATGTGCTTCAGGTTGACAGTTTGTAGAGATGAAATGATGGAACTCTTGATGAATTGGGACATTTTGAAAGAAGACTGACATATCTAGGAGAAAATTGGAGGTTGAAGTATTGATAAATACAAAAACAAACAAACAAACAAAGAAAAAAACAAAGTGAACTGAGGAAGGACGATTATAAGGTGAAGCAAAGGAAAGCACGTGTTCAGTCCCAGCTCACAAACTGATGTTGTAGCCAGTGATCACCAGATGCACAATGGTAGGCCCATAAGATTACATAACCTAGTGACAGTGTAGCTGTCTTGGTTTATGTAAGTACACTCTATGATGTTTGCACGACAAAATTGCCTAATGACATATTTCTCAGAAGTCACCCCCTCCTAAGTGTACACACTGTGCTTACTGTACACTGCGTGGCTTAGCTGAGGGTAGCATTCATTTTGATAAGAATAGGTTGAACTCTGCATGTGGATCTGATTAAAACCAGGATTTAACGCTTTTGGGAGGAGAGACAGATAGTAATCATGTGAATGCCCTGGCTGGAGAATCCAGGTGGGGAGCTCAGTCCTTTCAGATATGGAGGGAACAGATAATGCCTGAAGCTGAAATATCAAGTAGCACTGTAAGCTCCTTCAAGACGTAAAGGGGAAAATCAAAGGGATCAACAGAAAAGGTTAACAGTGGTCACTCCTAGGGAAGAGGAGGTGGGTGCTGACTCATTAAACTGTGTGTTTATGTAACTTTATAAAAATAAAAACTAAATTAAGTGGCGGGGATGTATGTCAGCAGTGGAGCATGTGCAAAGCTCTGGGATCCATCCGCAACACAGGCGGGGGGAAGCTAAATTAAAAGGAACAGTAGACAGCATGAGTCACACAGTGTACTGATGAATTAATTAAATTTCATCAGACCCTCAAGGCTGAACTTTCAGTGTGAATGATTGCAATGGACAGTGGACACAGGTGGCCAGGCATCAAAGCAGGAAAATTAAAAGCTGAAGACAGGGCCGGTGAGATGGCTCAGCGGCGTAAGCGCCTGCCTTGCAAGCGCGAGGGCCCGAGTTCGACTCCCGGATCCCACATACGAAAAAGGGGCCGGTGATATCGCTCAGCGGCACGGGTGCCTGTTGGCGTGCGAGGTCCTGAGGTCGACCCCCCGGTACCCAAAAAAAAAAAAAAAAAAAAAAAAGCTGAAGACAGACTGATAAGCATCTCACAGCAAAATAGACCTTAGCCAGAGAGGAAAAAGAGTCCATTTCCAATCCAGACAACAAGGAGGTGTCAGCCCCAAGGGAGCTGGAAGAACAAAAACCAGAGTGTGGGCAAAGTGCTACTACGAAATAACCGAGAAGCCAAGTGGCAGAAAATAGATTCTTCATGAACTATTGGTTGAAAAAGAGAATTGTGCAAAAGCAGTTGGATCATAAGAATGAGTGAGAAGAGAAAAAGCAGAAGTGGCCAGCTGCAAAGAAAGTAAAAGTGTAGGTTAAGTTTTGAGAGAGAGAAACTGAGCTACAGAAAGGAGAGACTCCAAACCCTGCACTGCTCTTAGTGGGAAGAACCAGCCGGCCACCGCTGCTACCCCTGCTGCGGCAGAGCTCTGCCTGCAGAGAAGGTGGCAGTGCCAGCCTGAGACAAATTATTGCAAAGCTGTGAGCTGCCCGCTCCCAGGAGATCTGGTCCTCAGATGCTGTCACACCGATGTCTCCCAAGATGAATGGCTCTTTTGTCCACACACTGACACAGGCAGCACGCACTGTGCCCGCTGCCATGCGTGCCCACTTGCCACATGCCTCTCTTCCCCTAGTAGGAGAGATGGGCTGGAGGTGCCTGCAGGACTCAAGCACTCTCCAGCAGCAGTGCCTGGGGGCCAAGCCCTAGCCCAGGTCAGCTGACTGAAACAGGGGCCCTGCCCCTGCACAGGGACAGTTGGCTGGTGCCACAGCCCCGCCCCCCATATGCAGACAGTAGATCCCTTCTTCATCTGATAAGGAATGGATTGCCTGAAAGGTAAAGGAATGATTGATTTACCATTAAATTCAATGAATAAAAGTTCATGGCTTAATTAACTAGGGACTGTGCCAATCTAACAAAGAGATACTTTGAAAATCAAAATATCTCCACCCAGCCTCACCCAGGAAGGGTCCCCAGGCCCTCTGCTTGTATGCAGGTTGGCAATCAGTGCTCATTTGGAGTGAAGGTGGGGTATCATTAAAGTGGTTATAAACCAGGTGCTGCCCAGAAGCTTGGCATGGTGCAGAGTGAGTGGCAGCACTGGGCGTGGCTCTTTCACTGACACATGAGGTGGGAGATGAAAGGCTACAGTCATGGGGAGACAAAGGTCTACCTGCATGTTCATCCTTAAGTCGCCTAGTGTGTGTGTGTGTACACATGCCTGATGGAACTCACCAGCCCAAATCAGGGAAAAGCAAATGGCTGAAGGCATACATAGGCAAGTAAGATCCATTCACCTTCTGTGAAAGTCTTCAGGCTCTTTTTGGTGACTCATCCACCCCAGTTCTTGGCCCATGTATTTGTCAGGGAGCAGCACCTCCACCCCAGGGGTGGGACAGGTGACAGGGGCCCAGTCCACTCGTTCCTCCCCCTTGGCTACTGCAAAAGGACACAGCAGTGTCCAGCTGAGTGCAGGTGTGGGTAGATGGTTTATCAGTAGTAAGCTCACTAAAGTTCTGCCCTTTATTCAACTACTGCTTGGGTCCTTTGCAGGATTCCTTTATGAATAAGATGACCACCTCTTGTGGCTTGTATCTAGATGTCCTCCCCAAAGCCTCGTGTGCTCAGAGGTGGGGCTTTTTCGAGGTGGCTGGATCTGGAGTGTATGACTATGGATTAAGAGTATATAACTAAATTAGTTTAGTACAGTTCTGGGTGTGGATAATGGAAGCCCCTCTCTGGGTGTGGGTGGTACCGATAAATAGGCTTATAGCCTGGGTGGGATAAAAAGAAGAATGAAGAAGGCAGGTTTGTTTCTTCGCTGCTTGCTGCTTCCTGCCTGCCCTGCCATGGACTGTTTCTCCTCTGTGATGCCCTTCTGCTATGCCACTCCGCCTTGGAGCCAGCTGATGATAGACTGAAACCTCTACACACTGTTAGCTAAAATAAACCTTCCCCCTTTAACTTTCAGTGTTGGGTATTCTGTCCTGGCAAGAAGAAAAGTAAGTAAGACATCACCCTCTTCTCAAAGAATTTGAGCTCTTAGAAGATAGAACCAGACCACTGCTGCACTTATAAGTAACAGAGCCTGGTGTCGTTCTAAACTCTGCTTTCTAAACTCTGGGAACATGAAGTTAGTTATGTTCCCAGGGGGACATCTGAGCTAATGATGCCCATGGACAGATTCTTTTGTGCGGTGAATCTGGTTTTGCCTTAAAGCTGTATCACGTGTTTGAGGAGATAGATAATGTTTACCCTGATTTGAATATTACACAATGCTTACATGTATCAAAACATCCATGGTACCTTATAAATATGTAGTTTTTGTTTTATGCCAGCTTAAAAACTTTTTGTTGTTGTTGAGCCAGGGTCTCACTGTGTAGTCCAGGCTGGCCTGAACTCACTATGTAGCCTGGGTTGGCCTTGAACTTGTAGTGATCCTCCTGCCTCAGCCTCCCAAGTGCTGGGATTTACAGGTGTGTGTCACCATTCCCAGTTTAAAAACTTTTCTAAAAAACCAAATTGTGTTCCAAAGCGATGCCAAGTCCTTATGTGTGTGGGGTAATAGTTGCCAAAACCCTGACAACTTGAATTTTCAGACCACGGTGAGCCTTTCTCTTGTCTAAGGCAGCCTTATTTCTACTCCCTAGCTGAAAAACAGTGATAACAACAAACCCTCACTGCCCATTCTGTTGGTCAGAAGGTGCCAGGGGTAGTTCTGGGGGCCCTGGGGCTCCTGCTTGGTGATGGGGTCCCCTCTCAGCAGTGTGGATCCAGCAGCAGGGGCGATAGCTATCATATGGCTCTGTGCTCAGGAGAATACTGTGGACACTTTCTATCAGAGAGGACTTGGCAGCCCTGCCCTGGGATTGGGGGAGCAGGGGTGAAAATCTGGGGGAGAGGGAGGGATGGCCAGTCTGGCTGGGGGCTCTTCTCTGGCCTCCCGCAGCCTCCCAGCTTCTCCCTGCCAGGCACGCACTGATCGGCAATCTGAAGCCCTGTCCCCAGTGCTCGATGGTACATGCAAAACTCCCCACTCCCTGTGGATGAAGCTGCCTCTCTGCCACTGGGACAGGGACATTTGCTGAGTGAAAGGAACAAGATACAGAGCCCGAAGTGTCACGTCCCATCCTGTCCCACCATCGTCCAGTCACCTGTTTTTCCTGAGTGGGCTCTCTGCAAATACCGTGAGACAACCTCGAGAAAGCCCTGTGTGAGCCCTGGGGACAGCGAAGAGATTTCACACCCAGAGGCTGCCTTGTTTCCCTAAATAACACAATCTGTCTTGTTTCCCAAACCCCCTGCCTCTGCTATTTTCTTTTTTGGATCTTTGCCTTTCTTCTTTCCCTGGGAGAACTTGGGTAACTTTCACAGCCTCGGGTAACCTCCACAAATAACTCGTAGATGCACAAATGCAATTCTCACCAGCCTGAACGCGGACATCCTGGTCTGCAGCTCCGCACAGCCTGTGAGTAGAGAGAAAGAGGAACGTCAGCTCTGTGAGGTCCCTGATGGGGAGTCCCTGGGGGCCAGGGGCTGTGCGTGCTCATCAGCGCATTTTTGAGTGCCTGGCTCTGAATATGCGGCTGCACCAGTCGCAGTCCCAGCCAAGTGCGAGAAGGGGCCCCTCAGCCTCTTGGTCCCGTCTCATCTTTATTGAACTCAGGCCTGGGCTCAACAGGGAGTGGGATGGAGGTGCCTGTCACCCAGAAGCCCCAGGGGTACCTAGCCTGACACCCTGAGAACCAGTCACCAGCACACATCCTGGGAAGTCCTCAGCTAAGCAGCCACCAGAGCCACACATGTCACACACTTTAAACCTCATAGCACCCCACAGCATGGGTGCTGCCCCACTTCATACCTGAGGTTCCGCAAAGGAAGGGCAGCTGCCCCTGTGGACCATGCCCCTCCCAGCGCGAGCTCAGGCTTGAGGGCACCTGTTCTCTCATCGCATGCTGAGCCCTCACCCTGCCTCTCCTCTCCCGAGTCCAGATCTTCATTTCCAACCTGTCCCAGCACCTGGCTGCTACTAGGTGCTGTGGGGGCACCCGGGCAGGCCACAATCTGCCCTGTCTGGAAGAAGCCCCCACCGTTACCCAGACTTGAGAACTGGCTTTCCCGTCCGAGCACCGAGCAGCCACAGGCGGGTCCTGGGACTGTGGTATTTGTCACCCTGTTGCCTTATCTAGTACCAGCTCGCCACAGAAGGGACTTGGTCCATATTTGTCCACTGAAAGGGTGTGCAAAGCCCCTGGAGAGGGTGTCACTGTGAGAGTGGTTTGGAGGGATGAGTGAGGTGCACAGGGGTGGGGACAGCCTTGAGGACAAACATCATCATCCTCAACTTATAGGTGAGAACACAAAGACTGAGGGACGCCAGGTCTTTGCCAAAGCTGTTCACCTGGTAAGCAAGAGGTGTCTTCTACCCAGCGCCAAAATCTACCTCTGCCTGGGGAAGGTTTAAGAGGTTTAAGAGGCCAAAATGCAGAGAAGACCCTGATGGAACACGGGGTCCCACACAGCTCTTTTGAGGGGAGGCTGGTCCCTCTTTCCCCCCTCCACATAACCCAGGGCAGGTGGGGTAGGGAGAAGACACAGAGGGACGTGGCCTTGCTCTGGCTGCCATTATCCTTTCCTGCTCCTGACTTCTCCAGCCCAAGTAGAAATCTGAGGTCTCCAGCTCTGTTCCCATCTGCCCTCCTCACCACCATGGCATCTGCCTCCAGGTGACTGGTGTTGGTCCTCCTGGACACAAGTGTGACCTGTCACACACCTCCCACGGCCACCCCTCTGAGCCCAGACTCCAGTGCCTTCCTCTCCCCCACGGCTTGCCCTGGTCTTCCTGTAACCTGGAGCTGTGGCCCTCAGAAGTCTTCCCACCACCCTGCAGACCACACGCCCCAGCTCACCCCCACGGGCAGCTGCCCTCTCACCGCATGTGGCCCTCAGCCCTTCCGCTTTCCCCAGCCTCTCAGCCTGTCTCCCAGCCTCATTTCTGTGCCCAGCTCACCTGGCAACTGAATTAAAACTTTTTGGGGAAAGTGGTTATGTAATACTCATAAACAGAATTTAAAAATAAGACACAATAAGCACACATGATGTGGACCCCCCCAGCCCATCACTCTCTTGGGAACATCATTACTTCCCTTTAACATACTCCTCTCACATCTTGCAAGGACCCAACCCCGGAGCTGAGCACAGCCGGAGACAAGTCCTGCTCCCCTGCATATAAGAGCCAGGCTGGTCTCCTGGGCTGCACCTCCCCATAGCCCTCAGGAGCACCCAGGGGTCCTTCCTTGGGCCTTGACCAGCCCATTTGGCAAAAAACCCTATTTTTTTTTTATGTGTGTACCAGGAGTCGAACTCAGGACCTTTCAATTGCCAGCAGGCGCTTGCCAGCAGGCACTTGTGCTGCTGAGCGATATCACCGGCCCTTTTCTTCCTTTATGTGGGTACCGGGAGTCAAACTCAGGACCTCACACTTGCCAGGCAGGCAGGCGCTTATGCCGCTGAGCTATCTCACTGGCCCAAAACACCCTGTTTTGAAGCTCCCTCAAACTACTCTACCCAACACCTTGGCCTATTTTACTGCAAAAAGAGAGCTCTGTCCTCACTTCCAGCTCTATCCCCCTCTCCCTTCCCCTGTACACAGTTAGGTGACTGCCTGGGTGAAGGGACCCCTTCCTTCTTGACCCCACACCGATCCTTCTAGCCTTGCCCTTTCTTCCTCCTCCCTTGCTTTGTGCATTACTGTGCCAGCTTAAAATATGTCCTCAAATTTTGTGACATGTTACTATGGTTTGGGTATTGTTATGGTTTGTGTCTGGATGTCCCCCCAAAGCCTCATGTGGTCATGGGGTGTTGCTTTTCAGAGGCAGCTGAATCTAGTTTGTGACTGATTTATGGTCCAATGCTGGGATTATGGGTGTGAGCGCTACACCCACCAAAGGGCAGCCTACACACGATATAAGGGACGGAAAAGTCTTCTCTGCGCTCTTCTCCCTTTTTGCTCTTGTTGCTTTTGCTGTTTTCCACCACCATAAACTGCTGCCCTCTGCCATGTGCCACTCTGCCTTGCAGCCAGCCGAGTATGGACTGAAACCTCCACAAACTGTGAGTTAAATAAACCTTTCCTTCCTTAATTTTGGGCATCAGGTATTTTGTCTCAGCAACGAGAGAAAAGTAACCAACACAGATATAATTTGAATGTCCTCCAAAGCTCTGTATGAAAAGGATTGGTCTCCAGTGTGGCAGAGTTGGGAGGACCTTCTACAGACGGAACCTAGTGAAACTTTTATGTAAGAGGCAGGACCCCATGGGAGGTCCTTAGGTCATTGGGGGTGTGCCCTAGAAGGGGACTGTGGAACTTCTCTTTCTCTCTGGCTCCTGGCTCCAGGTGGCCACTCGCTGTGACATACACCCCTGCCATGATGTGCTGCCCTCACCAGAGGCCCAGGCTGATGAGGTCACCCAATCTTGGAATTGAACCTGCAGAACCATGAACCAAAATAAAGTTCTCCTTACCCCATAAGTAAGCCTGTGTCAGATACTTCATTATAGTGATGCAAAGCTGACGAACACACACACACACCTCCCTTCACAAGATGGAGACTAATTCTCTCCACCTTGAGTGTGGGCCTGGTGATTCACTTCTATCACATAAAATAAGATAGATGTGACAGACTATAGCTCCATTTCACAAAGACCTTGTGCTTCCTCCTTGCTGTCTCTGTACGATCCCTCTGACTGCCATGTTGTGAGGACACTCAAGAAGCCCTAAGTAGAGACTCACGTGGTGAGGAAATGAGGTCTCTACTCCATAGCCATGTGATTATGGAAGGGACACTCCAACCTTAGTCCGGGTTTTGGACTGACATCCTGACTACAACTTTGTTATAAGCCAAATTGTGTCCTCTTGAAATTCATATGTTGAACTTTTAACCTCAAGTACCCTTAGAATGGGATATATTTGCAGAAAATATCTTTAAAGAGGTGATTAAGTGAAAACAAGGTCATTAGCATGGGCCCTAGCCCAGTCTGGTTTGTGTGCTTATAAAAACAGGAAATGAGCACACTGACACGCAAGAGGGATGATCGTATGAAGAGGCAGCAAGAGGACAATGGCCTCACTCTGCATCAGCAACCCAAGGACAGAGTCTTAGGAGAGCCCAAGCATGCTGGAGCCTTGATCTTGAACTTCCGGACTCCACGACTGTAAGAACACAGTTCTGCTATTTAACTCACCCCACCTGTGGTGTCATATTCCAGCAGCTTCAGCACATGACCACAAACTTTATGAGGGCCTCTGGGTCAGAGCTGCCCGGCTATGCCACTCTTGGATTTATGACCTTCAGAAACTGGGTGAGGTAACAAATACTTGTTGCTCCAGTTTAGGTCTAAATGTCCCCCAAAGACCCATGCTGGGGGGGGCTTGGTTCCCAGGGAGGGGCTAGAGGGAGATGGTAGAACCTCTAAGAGGTGGGGTCTAGCAGGAGGTCTTCAGGTTATGAGGTGGGGGTGTCTTCCAAGAGGACTGTGGGGCCCCCAGCTCCTTTCCTTTCTCTTTCACTCTGGGGCCATGAGGTGGAAGGTTTTGCTCTGCCACCTGCTCCCCACCAAAGGCCTAAGGCACCCAGACCAATGGCCTAAGAGCACTGAGTGTTTCCCAATCATAGCCTGGAACCTCCAGAACTGTGCACCAAAATAAATCTATGTATAAACTGGTTATCTCAGGCCTTTGTTGTGGTGGTGGGAAGCTGAGTGACACACTTGTTTGTTACGCAGCAATGATAACTAATACGATGACCCCTCCCTCTCATGTCTCCACCCACTCTCACTCTCCTGGCCCTTTCCAGTCTGCTTGGAGATAAGCTCAGGTCTCTTCTGACAGAAAATGAATTTTCTTGGCCTCATGAAGCCCTCCAGCTACTATCTTCCTTGCATTTGCTCCACCTCCAAGCTGCCAGAGGAGCCACCCCATCACACTGTCATATGCTTAATGTCTTCCTAACCACTCCTCGCTCCTACAGAATTCTCCTGCCTTTCCCTATGCCTTTGGGGTGTCTCTCCTCCCAGAGCCCCTTTAATCTCTTGGTGAGTGAAGGAAATTCTGGTGGCTTTGGTCTTCCTGGCGTGGCTTCCTCTCATGTCCTTCTGGAGCTCTTCTCTTCTCCTGGCCCAAACCATATTTCCCATAGAGACTGTGAATCATGGCACCAGAGTGGCCATGTGGCCCACACCACAGCCAGTCACAGCTGCCCCAAAATGTTCTGCGCTGGAGCTGGGGATTGGTTTTCCTCTCTAATCTCGAAGTTTGGGAATATGATTTCAGAAGTGTCAGAGATCATGGTTCAAGATTCTTGAAAGCAGCTGGGTTGAGAGAATAAAGTTGGCAGGTGGGGAGCGAAGGAGTCAAAAGACAGAAATCCTGTCCCTGACTATTACAGAAGAGGCAAGTGATGAGGGGTGGGGTGAGGAAAGGAAGAGGAGGGGAATGAGGGGATGAGTAAAGTGTGTTACATGCGTGTACGAATACACCAAAGTGAAACCCACTAGACACTGTAACTAACACGTACTAATTTAAAAATTACTAAACTAAAAATCAAAAGAAATCCTTTCCCTGCTCCTTATTAGTTTGATTGTTTAAGCTAATTCATTTGGATTCCACCGTTGAAACCAAAGTATTCTCCTTGATCTGGTGGCCCTCTATTCTCATTCAGCCTGCACACTCCCTTTGGGTTCTCTCTCCCCAGGCCACTCTGAGATCCCAGCACTGCTGAGTCCCAAGCGAACATCTCCAGCCTTCATTCCCTTCCCAACCCCAGACCCAGCAAGACCCTGCAAGACCCTGTTTCTCCAGACATCTCACAGATACGCCATGGGCATGTCAGTGTGACCGTAGCCTTTCTTTCCTCACTCCCCACACCCGCTCCATCCCTGCATTCTTCAGAGATGAATGACAGCAACTGCTGAAGAAAACACATCAGTCATCCTATTTCTCACCTCCAAATGATCACTAGGACCTGAAGATTTTGTCTAGTTTGAGATTCATAACTATACGTTGTCCATAAGAAACATGCATTAAATATAAAGTCACTTAGATTAAAAATAAAGATGGTTAAAATGTATTATGCTAATACTAATAAAAAGGAAGCTGGAATAGCTGTATTAATTTCAGAGAGATTAATTTCAGAGAGAGGAAAATCATGAATACCATGTGAGTGGCAGCCCAGGAGGTCGGTGGCCTGAGCCAACTCACCCTGAAGGCTGCCTTTTATCCTGCCCAGGTAAGATCAGAATAAGGACGTGAAATCACAGATCTCCATTCTGCCCACTGTAATGGGCATGGGGCTTGGCTACCCTGCTGCCAAAAGTCCACAGCGGGTGACAGTGAAGCTTGAGACCCAGCCCCCTCAGATCTTGGCCCAGCTCTCCTGAGGACGTCAGCCACAGGGCAGCCTGGTGAAGGAACACTCCTGGGACACTGTCTTCCCCTGGTCAAGCTCTGCTCCCCTCTAGGGGGAGAATATGGACCTGGGAACTTGGCAAGGATCCTGTTTGTCACCTGTAACAGCCCAGGGTGAGCAGATCTGGCCAGGTTTGTCCCTCACTGCTGCATATGCATACCCGACACTCACAGCTGGGTGCAGGTGTGTTATGGCTCCCTGTGGGTATGAGCAAGGTACTGGCCTGTTCAGCTTCATCTCCAGTCCCCTCCTTCCAACCTGGTCAGCTGCTCCCTTGCAACCTCCCTGATGCAGTTCCCCCAGGCAGAGCTAAAGTCTGTCCCTCTCTGCTCCCAGCAGACCCTTTCTGACCCTCCCTTGGGCCTTGATGTTCACCACCCTGCATTGAAATGCGTGCCTCGCACCTCTCCAGGAAACAGCTTTCTCTTTGTTCTTTCTTTCTTTGCAGGAAAGTTGTTAGACTGCGCGGAGACAACTTGGAAGAGGCAGCCCTCCAGCAGCTCTCCTTCATTATAGAGACAGCCCTGAGAAAACCTCCTTCATTGGTAGGACATCTGAGAAACGCTGCTTCATTCTATAGACAGCCCATGAGAAACTGCCTTTGTTTTACAAAGACTCTTAGAGACGCTCCCCTCCCTCATAGAGGCGGTCCTTAAGAAAGCCTCTTTCATGGTAGAGATGGCTCATGGTGTGCCCCATTCATAGAGAGATAGCCTTGAGGAACTATCCTCCACTTTCCACAAATAGCCCTTTGAGAAGTCTGAATTCACTGCTACTGACAATGTCATTTCCTCCCTTGATATTCCCTTCGTGATGTTTCGTTGGAGAGCTGGTCTTTGCCTCGGAAACTCTTCCTAACTTGAAAACACCATTAGTCTTTCACCGCTTTGTTGTGCTTTAGAATAAACTTAGTGTCTGTGCCTAGAAAATGTACAAGACTTCCTGGTTTGCTAACCTTTCCCCAGCTGCACTGTATTTTCTTGCCTTAATTTTCCTTTCATCTCAGTTTTTCATCTATTTTATTTTATTTTAATGTGGGTACCGGGAATCGAACTCAGGACCTCACGCTTGCCAGCAGGCGCTTGTGCCACTGAGCCATATCACCGGCCCCATCTATTTTATTTTTGATTATGTTGCATCATAGGTACACCTGTAAGCGTCCTCAAATCACTCTGTTTTGTTTGCTCTCTGAATGAAGGGGAAATGGATAGGTACACATGCTTGTGCATGCCAATCTCTTTCGCAGCACTGGGGTTCCTTTCATACTGCCACCTCTCTCTTCCAGGGCCCCCAAACAGAGTAGAGGCTCAGACAGGCACTGTGCTAAAAATGTCACAGTAGTGGCTCATTCATTTTAAGTGCACAGCAACCTGCAAAGTAAATGATGGGGTCCCATTTAACAGATAAGGAAACTGAGGCTCGACGTCCTACACTGGGTAGGTGGCTGAGTCAGGATCTGAATCCACGATTACTTCCAAAGTCCTTGTTTATTTTACTTCACCCTCTTCTCAGTCTGATATGCAAGACCCTGCAGGGCTTCACTGTGCAAGATAGTAGCCACTTGCTATATGTGTCTATTTAAACTTAATTTTAGTTAAATCCAGCACCTCCATTGTACTAGCCACACTTCAATAGCTATATGTAGCTAGTGGCTGGTGTTTTGGACAGTAATGATATTCCTATCATTTTGAAAAGTAATTGGTATAGTTTGAATATGGTTTGTCCCCTCTGAAACTCATGTAGAAATGTAACTCCATTGTGAGGTATTAAGGAGGTGGAAACCTGCTCTGTCTCTGATGTTTATGGGTGGAGCCTGTGGGGGGTGACTAGGATTAGATAAAGTCATCAGGGTGGAGCCCCCAATCGAGTCCTGGTGGCTTTACAAGAAGAGGGTGGCTGGAGGACACATATATCTTGTCTCTTGCCATGTGATGCCTCTGTCAGCAAGAAGGTCATCACCACATGCAGCCCCTTAATCTTGGGCCAGAACCATGAGCCACAATGAACCTTTTTTCTTTATAACACACTCAGTCTATGATGCTGTGTTATTAGCAACAGAAAACACACTAACACAGTAACAGAGCATCTACCAACATTCTCCTACACCTGTACTTGGTTCCACTGGGTACCAACAGTGTCATGCTGGGTGGGTCCTTTCTTTCCTCTGCATTTTGCAGATGCCATTTCCTTTGCCTAGAATATCCCTTGGTCTCCACCACCGTCACCAAGCTGTCCTTTCCTTCAGAGCTCACCCGGGTGTCCCCCACCCTCTGCCACATTGTGTCCTCCTCTGACTCTCAGAGTCCTGAGTTCTTTGTTCATGGTGTTCACTGGCCACTTCTCCTTTGCACAATCCCACTTCACCAGCTGATGGTGAAGGAGTGCAATACCCACTGCTTCATTAACTGAGGAGGTGACGAGAGTCTAAGATGAAATTGGATTGAAAACTTGACTTTGCCCCTGGCTTGATCACTTCTAACTATTGCATTCATGCACTTGGCAATGCATGTGCAGAGGGCTTATTCTCTGCAGAGCTCTGGTCCTCGGGAGCTCAGAGTCAAGTGACCCTGTGCAAGTCACCTTACCCAACTTAATCTCTTTTGTGAAAAATATGCTACCATTCCTGCTCCTTTTCCTTGAACAACTTGTCACATGAACTGCGTGAGAATGGGGAGTCAAGTAGAGGTAACAGGGATATGTCCCTCTCTACTGTGCCACCTCTCTGCAGAGCCCCACACCGAGAACTAAGGGTGCAGCGGGCCCACAACAGACGCCCATGGGGTAGTCCTCTGAGAGGTGTCACCTAAGGGGCAGGCGGCAGGCGCCCAGCAGGTCCAGAGAGATGGGGAAGACTTCCTGCCCAAAGAGCTGCTGAGTGGAAAGATTCTTAATAAGATTTTGCTGTGGGGCTGTGTTCCAGAGCCACGCTCAGAGGGTTAGTTTTCTTTGAACTAAAATCCTGAACAGAGGCCTGGGGAGTACCTCAGTGGCCTCACACGCATGGGGTCTTGGGTTCCCTTCCCAATACTGTGGAAAAGAAAAATTGTAAAATCTCAAACAAAGTTCAGGGATCTCATAGACTAGAATGAATTCAAGTCCACAGTTTCAAAGTGGAGCCCAATGAGGCCTAATTATGCCCAGTTATGCCCTACACACATGCCCAGTTTGGGAGATTTTGGGTGGATCCTAGTCCTGCCAGCTGCCAGTCCCTCCTGACTTCTGTCTTGAAATTCCTCCTCTGTGAAATGGGGAGGGGACACACACCATGCCAGCAGCTCAGGGTGGGTGAGCCAACTTCTCTCTCCTCGGCAACTCACTCCCCCAGTGACTCATGCTGAGGAGGCTCTGAGGCCAGACAGGCCTGTCCTGCCTCACACCAGGGCCCAGGCCTTTCAGCGGTGACTACGTACAGTTGGCCAAGGCATATGAACCAGTCAGATAAGCCTGGGCTCCGTTTCTTCCTGTGGGATCCTTAACTTTCACAGTCCTTGGGCTCTGAGTCCCTAAAACAGAGGCAATGCCAACAGAATGTGGGAAGAATGCTGTGCACCAGCAAGTGTGGCACAGCTGAGGCCTGGTCATCTGTACCTGGGTTGTCCTTGACACTGCTTGATTCTGCAGTGTGGCCCTCCAGTTGTGAGGAGGCTGCAGGTGGCTGGGGGGGCGCAGCCCAGCAATACTATTCCCCTGTGCCAGCGTCTGCCTGCCCAGAACAGAGGGCCAGGGCAGCTTCACCTCCTCCTCGACTTCCGGGTCAGCCAGCAGGAAGCTGATGGACTGAGTTCCCAGGCTGAGGTTTCCGGTTTCAGAGTCCTGAAGGGCATTTCTAGCCCTCTACCCCATAGGTCTACCCCACCCTGTTTCCAGATCTGTGCTTCCTAAGCTGCCTCCGGTCTGTCCAGGAATCCTTCTACCAGGAGATGAGCCCCTCCTCCTTTCCTCCCCTCTTCCCAGCTGGAGGAGCGCCTCCTGGGGCTCCCTTACCTTGTCAGGATGGGATTCTGCTGACTCTCTTTCCCTCCACCCTGGGAACCCCAAAATTTCTGGAAAAGGAGCAGTGCCAGGGCTCCGGTGTGTCACAGAGCAAGGCACGGAATGAGAGGCGGAAGGGCCCCAGGAGGAAATGGCTGAGCACTCCAAGCCCACGTAATTTATTACAAGGACTTTGTCCTCAGTCTCCAGGCACATCCACTCCCACATGCCTGCTGTGGCCCCAGCCAGCAGGGCCTCAGACAGGTTTGCTCTTCAGCAGAGCAGCAGATGCCATCAGGGTCTGCACCCTGCACATCTGCATCTGGCCACCAGGCAAATCCATCCAGGAGCTCAGCATTTTCCAGCTGTCTCGGGACTCCAAAGGAGCCCATGGGAAGAAATTTGCTCCTAAGCATCTGAGTAATAACTGGGGGCTGTGGTATGAAATACATTTAGTCTTTGTCCTTGGTTCATGTCACAGAGCTCCTAAAACCCTGAGTGGGTGGAGTGTTTTTGGTTATTAATAATCCACAATGAGACTCTGATAATCCCTGGGATTATGCTAATGAGGCGATTTAGGTTGGGGCCTCAGGATGGGGCCAAGCACCAGAAAGACCAGATGAGTTAGAATCTTCAGCCCTAATTTCCCGTTCAAGTCGTGAACAAGATTTGATTAGCTTCCAGATAGTGGAAGTGGAGCAGGTGCCTGAAAGGCAGCACCCAGAGAGGGTGTGGGGGCCCAGCATCCCTTCCCCCACCTTGCCTACAGATCTCTTCATCTGGCTGCTCATCCGTGTCCTTTATAATAAACTGATAAACATAAGCATTGTCCTAGTTCTGTGAGCCTGTCCTTAATGGAAGCTGAGGAGGAAGGGGCAGTGGGAACTTGATTTGTAGCACATCGGTCAGAAGAACAGGTGACAATCTATAGCCTGCAATTGGTGTCTGAAGTGGGATCAGTTTGGGGGGATTGAGAACCCTTGACCTGAGATCTAGCTCTAAATCCAAGTAGATAGTGTCAGAACCAAGTTCAATTATAGGACACTTAGTTGGAGTCTATTGGAAAATTGCTTGGACATCTGGTCACAGAAGTGTTCTGTGTTGATTGGGAAAGTAGGGGGCATCTTTTACATGGTGCACAAACACGGGACATGCCTGCTGCAGTCAGGAAGTGGTACAACAGAGCCAAAGGCCTTCGGTGTAACTAGACTTCCAGGAGGATCCCTGGGAACAGAGGGCTGGTTTGGCCTGGGACTTGAATGCAGGGGGATTTGGGCTCTGAGGACATACAGACACTTTTGTATATGTGCTGCCAAAGTGAGTACATACAGACACTTTTGGAGGGAAGTGCATCAGGCAGTATACCCCGGGCAGGGCCAATCTGAGGGGCAGGCCATCGGTGACTGTGCAGGCCAGAGAAACCTGCTTATGAAGGCAAGCAGATAGTCAGTGCGCGGAGAGGCCCAGCTGCAGTCCTTTCCTGGCTGAAGAGAGGACTCTGGTCCTCACAGTTGGCCCAACCAGAGCTAGTCGGTTTCTCTCCTCTGCCAAGACTTGGGATGAACCTGGACTCTCTAGGCAGAGAGGTGGAAAGGACTGTCATCTTTTGGATAGAGTTTGAGGTCAAGACAGGGAGCAACAGGGACTGAGGGCCTCTTCTGGGGCAGACCAAGCTCTGCTGAGGGAGAAAAGGGAAAAGTGGAGCCTCGGAGGCAGAGACCAAGTGGGCCCCGAGAAGGACAGAGACTTGCTGCTAGAGACCCCTTTCCTGAGCGCACCCTGCACCTCTGCAGGGAGCCCCACAGAATCCCCAGCTTCTTCTACCAAATGCACCTTCTGCTGAAATGACTCAAAGGCATTTTTGTACCTTACAACCAAACAGCCGTGACAAGGCCAGGGCGTTGGGAGATGACTTTCAGGATGCTTCGGAGGAGGTTATGGGGCTCTGAGCCATTCAGCCCACCTCTGCTCCCTAGCCAGCCCTGCATCCCAAACTGTACCCTACTCTGACTAGTCTTCTGGCCCCTAAACCCACACTTACTTTTGTTACTGAGCCAGGCCTTCTTTGCCCATCGCACAGTTACTGAAATGACAAGTTTGGCAAAAGAAAAAGAGTTTATTCACAAGGCAGCCAGTGGAGGATACAGGAAAGCAAACCCCAAACCTAGAGAGTGGGGTGGGGGCGAAAATTGATTGGAGGCAGGGAAATGTGAAGTAATGGTGATTGCAAATGTGTAGTTAAACTTTCAGGCTCTTCATAGGATGCATGATCAGAAAATGGTGGCATTAGCATCATCTTAGGATGGAGTTTTGGGCTCTCAGATATCAAAGATGTCACTCATGGGACACTTGCTCGGGCCTAAGTGAAGTGTTGGTGGTTTCAACAGATTGGAACTAGACAGAAGTGGCCTCCGGGTTCCTGAATGGACTGCAAAAAGCAAATCTGAGCTCATGGCTTTGTTTTTTGTATTTTGTCATTACAGAAAGATCCAGAAGAGAGCTTATTAAACCAGTCAGCTGGGTGCAAAAGGGGACATCTGTCGGGGCAGTTCTTTTGGAGCCTCAACTTTCCATCACTGAGGGACCTCAGCCCTTGAAATAAAGGGTGCTCTCTTCCAGCCTAGTACTACTTCCTCAATTCTACCAAAGACGCAAATATTCTGCTAACCTTTAAAAATATTTCTGAGCTGAGCCAAAATGCATCCACGGGAAAACTTGCGGTTCATTGCTTTCCTGTTTAATGACAGAGCCCACTGTAGTGCCATCACAGCAACTAAGACAGAGCTAGCAAGCAGTTAACTGTGGCTGCAGCATCGCATCGTAGAGTCGCGTGGTCACTTGCTTCCTGGTGGTGCTAATCCTTCTGTGTAACTTATACCAGCCACACTATCCACTAATCCTATAAAGTAGCACAGGTGTTAGCATGGATCTCTGTGACTGAGCCACTCTTCAAAACATTTTAGAATTTGCCATTTCAAAAGGGGCCAGAATTTAATGAGTGTGTTCTCTGTGTCAGCCTCTGTGTATGTGGCGTCTCCTTCAATCTTCATCAAATCACTGCATATGAGGGTGCTTATCTCATTCATAACAACAAAGTTAAAGTCCAAAAGGTTAAAAAACAAAACAAAACCAAAATAACCACTGTGGGTCACATGGCCCAAAGTGGCAGAGATAAGATGAGAGCTGAAGTTTTCCCGACCCCATGCCCAGCACTCATTGCACTGCTTTACATCATCGCAACCTTCAACCAAACCTGGGTTCCTCCTCCCTCGCTTCCAATGATGCGTGAAACACACTATTTTAAAAATTTTATTTGAGATATCCTATTTTAGAGACTTTTAAAGAAGATGTTTCCCCAACTTGCTTGCTTGCCCAGCATCTGCAGGGCATCTCCCTTCTTGTTCCCTTGGTCTCCAAGGTGCGAGGGCTGAGGACCATCTGGGAAGAGAAGCAGGGCTAAATGCTTCCCTAGAACCACAGTTATACACGGTCCAAGAGTGCAGGTCATGGGGCACATTCCACCCAAGGGGATCAGGGTTTCTCAACACTGCCCTGCTCACATATTGGGTTGGGTTGCTCTTCCTTCCTGGGATAGGAGGAGCTGTCTTAGGACTAACATCTGGAATACATAAAGAACTCAAAAAATTAGACCCCCCAAAATAAAAGACCCAATCAAAAAATGGGCAACTGAGATGAACAGACACTTCTCAGAAGTACAAATGCCCAATAAATAAATGAAAAAAATTTCAACATCTCCAGCCACCAGAGAAATGCAAATTAAAACTACACTAAGATACCATCTTACCCCAGAATGGCTATCATCAAAAAAACTAATAATAGCAAATGCTGGCAAGGCTGTGGGGAAAAAGGAACTCTATTACATTGTTGTTGGGAATGTAAACTGGTACAATGACTATGGAAGTCACTGTGGAGATTCCTCGAAAAACTAAAAGTAGAAATTCCATTTGACCCAGCTATCCCCTTCCTAGATATCTTCCCAAAAGAGTTAATATTAATATTTCAGGGATACATGCATACCCATGTTTATAGCAGCACAATTTATAATAGCTAGGTCTTGGAAACAGTGTAGTATATGTCCATCAACAGATGAATGGATAAGGAAAATGTGGTATTTATACACAATGGAGTACTACTCTGACACAAAGAAAGGTAACTTGAGGCATTCCTAGGTAAATGGATACAACTTGATAATATAATGTTAAATGAAATAAGTCAGACACACAAGTTCAAATATCACATGGTTTTTCTTACATGAAAAACACATACACACATAGCTATACATACAAATAAAGAGCAAAATAGAAGAGATATAAATAGGAAGTAGGGAGAAGCTCAAATACTTCCCCAAATTACATATTCTGTTGTTTTAAAAATATTTCAGCATATATGCTAATTTGTTTCATTTATACTACTAGTTTATCTCAGTTCATGGAAAAGAAAGCTCTATGTTGTTATCTTTGTTTCTTTTTTGTAAGAATCTTTTGGATTTATGTCTTGCACTCTGAGTAACTACTTTGAAGATAAAGATACACAGAATAATAACTACTGTTTTTCTCTTATTATGTGGTTATGAAATTTTTTTTTGTAAAAAAATAAAAAGGAGGAGCTGTCTTATGCACTGCAGGATGTTTAGCAGCATCCCTAGCCTCTACCCACTACTGTGCCCCACCCAGTGATGACACAGCAAAATGTCTCCAGACATCATTATACGAAATCTCTCATGTAACAAGGACATCCCAAGAGTCAGAATGGTGGTGCAAACCTGCAGTCCCAGGTATTTGGGAGGCTGAGGCAGCATGATTGCAAGTTTGGAGCCATCTTAGGCAACTTAGCAAAATAAAAGGGCTGGGGATGTAGCTCAGCTCCCCCTGGGTTAAATCACCGCTACTAGGGAAAAAGAAAAGATCGCCTCTAGCTGGGAGCTTACATATACATCATAAGCCTGGGTGCAATGAAGGATGAAGGCCGGGAGGAAGAGGAGGCCAGCAAGGGGCAGAACAAATACCTTCCTGGAAGAGGCGACCTTGCCTTGGCCTCCTTGAATGGCAGGAAGATACGGCACAAAGGGAGAGGGTGGGAGGGAGTTTGGACCTGTGCTTCTTAGAGAATCTTGGTTCCAACATACCAAGAAAATGACTCACACAAGCCAAAGTACTTCATCTTCCTGGGTCAGCAGAGATAGGTGCTCCTAGGCCAGGCGGACCTGGGATCCAAAGTCCTCCTGGGCCGGGCAGTATCCACAGTTTCCGCCTGGCAGGAAAGGGCTCGCCATTGATGGCGTTTATCACCATGAACTAAACTAACTAAATGATAACGCTGATTATGATCATGATGATAACAGTCATCCGGCTCTTGGAGGGGGTTGAAGGTGAGGAGCTAAGGCTTATTGGTAAGAGCTTCATTTCTGGGAAAAGAGACACTGAGACAGATTTCTTACCCCTGCTGGAGAGCTCCAGTGCACCAAAGTCAATTTTCTTTTCCTCCTGTTTCTATAGCTTGAATATTCTTCCCAGCCTCACTCAAAGTTAAGAGTTGCCATGGAATGAGGATAACTGATATACTTCTTGGGCTGTTTTCTGTTGCTATAATTGAATACTTCAGACTGCGTAATTTATAAAGAAAAGAAGTTTATGTTGGCTCACAGATCTGGAGCCTGGGCAGTTGAAGGGCACAGCAATGGTGTCTGACAAGAACTTCAAGTCATGGTGGAAGGGAAAAGAGTAACCAAGCACATGCCGAAGAGACAAACCACAGGGGTAGACTTGCTTCATAACAATGTGTTGTAGTGGGAAGGCGCCAATCCCTTTTATGAATCTAATTATCTCTTAAAGGTCCCATCTGCCAGTACCACCACAAAGGCAATCAAAATATCAACATGAGTTTCAGAGAGGACAAACCATATTTAAAACAGAACAACTACACTTCCAGGCTGGGCTATTGAAACCTTTTATGACAACCTGCACTCTCTTTTCCCACCTATTGGTGGCCTGCAGAGCACCCAGCAATGGATTCTGAACCCCAAGGGAATGGTAAAGACATGGAATGGAAAGAGCCAGACCCCTTGACTGACTGCAAGGAGCAGAGTGCTACCTCCCCTCTTCCATTGATGCCACTGCCTACTGACAAGAAGAAGAAAGAAACATTTATTGTACCAAGCCACCAAAATTTCTTGTTGTTATTATAATAACAGCAATATAACTACATGGCAGGTAGTTAGCCTACTGTGATTAAAATATGTGTTAAGTTTCCATCGTTGTGACAAATATTTGAGAAAATCAACTTAAAATGAAGAAAGATTTATTTTGGCTCACGGGTTCAGAGGTTTCAGTCCATGGTTGCTTGGCCTGTTTGCTTTTAGACCTGTGGCAAGGCAGAAACATAAAGAGTGTGGTAGAAGAAAGCCGTTCACACCCCATGGCAGGCAGGATGCAAAAAGAGAGAACTAGCTTTTATAACAAAGCCCTTCCACCCAAATCATTTAAACTACAATCTGTAAATGGATTAATCCATTCACTGGGTCACAGTCCTCATAATCGAATCACCTCCCAAAGGCCCCACTTCTGAACACTGCTGTGCTGGAGACCAATCCTTCAACACAGGAGCTTTTGGGGGAACATTTCAGATTCAAACTGTAACAGATTAGGATCCCTCTTCCATTCAAACCTGCCTTGTTCTTCAAATACCAGCTCAAACAGCCTTTCCCAGGAAGTCAGCCCTGACTCTACAGTTCATTCTAGCCTCACACGCCTTCTAATTCCTATGGCATATGTCACCCACATCATATAATTCACTTCTTAGCATGTACTTTTTTCAGAGTAAGATTTCCTGGTGGAGGGGCCGGTGAGATGGCTCAGCAGCATAAGCGCCTGCCTGGCAAGCACAAGGTCCTGAGTTGAACTCCCGGTACTCACATACGAAAAAAGGGCCGGTGATATCGCTCAGTGGCAAGGGCGCCAGCTGGCGCGTGAGGTCCTGAGTTTGACCCCTGGTACCCACAAAAAAAAAAAAAAAAAAAGATTTCCTGGTGGATTGTAAACTTCTTAAAGACAGGAAATGCTCTGGTTTGAATGTAGTTTGTCCCTCAAAGGGTTAACGAGTTGGAGGCTTGGTCCCCAGGATAGTGGTGTTGAGGAGGTGGAATCCTTAAGAGGTGGGGCCTAGTGAGAGGTTGTTAGGTCACTGGGGGTGACTGTCACAGGGCCCTGGTTAGTTTTCATGAGAGGACTGTTTTGGAACAGCAGGACTCCACCTCGTACCCTGTGGCCTCCTGTCTCATTATGTCACCTCTCACGCTTGCTCCATCATGCTGTCTGCCATAAGCCTCGCCAGTGTCCAGCAGACACCAGCACCATGCCCTTGAACCTCCAAAACTGAGCTCAGTAGAGCTCTCTTCTTTGTAAAGTATTCAGTCCCAGGTATGTGGATGGCAAGAGATAACAGACTTATGTAGGAATCATTTGTTAGACTCTTTTGTATCTTCGGAGTAAATAAATAACAATAATACTAATGTATATATTATGTCCTATGAATCACTGTTTATACATATTAATGCAAATAATCTTTGTAACAACTCTGTGAGATAAACAGTACTGCTATTCCCAATTTACAGATGAGGAAGGGAAGCACAGAGAGGTTAAAAAAAAACTTGCTCAAAACCACACAGCTAGAAAGTGACAGAGACAGAATTCAAACCCATAAACTTGAGAAATGAACAAGCATCCAGAAATTACATCGACTTAACCACAGTTGCTTCAGGAGCATTAGCTTGTAGGTCCAGTGTAACTGCAGGCGCTTCGTGGCCGGGGACCAGCGCTGTCCATCTCATCTACTCCAGTATGTGAGAACCAGGAACGGAGCAGCTGCCGCCCAGGCTGCTGACCAAGGTTGCTGCAGGCTAGCTGGAAGCCAAGTGGGCAGGGCAGGGCAAGAAAGGAAAGGAAAAGATTTGCTCTTGGTGCTGGTATGTATTTATCATCCAGTGTGGTGGAAAAGTGTCAAACTGTCCATGAAAACACTGCTTCTTTAAAGTAGTTTGAATAATTTTAATTTCTGCATAATCTATCAAAGTAGATTATAATCTCACTGTTATTTCTAAATTTTCTCTTAATTATCTTCCCATATTTGCAGCTCCTGAGAAACCTAGCTCTCAAAACTGTCTTTGAATAGACTGGCAGAGCCTAAAGTACACTCAGGGCCTCAGGGTGAGCACTGCGGAAGTCTCTGGCCCCTCAGTCAGTCATCCGTCCGGAGACCATTTACCAAGCCCGTCCCGCTGTAAACCATCTGGGTAGCCGGGGAGACCGAGGAGCTATGCATTCAGTCTTCACACCTCGGTGCCCACATGCACAGGGCTGCTGGGAAGAATTTCTCAGGGAATCCTAGAAAATTTAATCAGACAGTTCCACGTCTCTGGTGGGCTGCACTTGTGACTCATTTCCAAAGAACAGAGTTTGGAAAGAGAAACCTAGTTAACTTCATCTTGCTGAAAACTAGAAGACACTATCAAGTGTCTAACCAAGTGTCATAGGGTGAATGCGTCCCTTCCCCAGGGCCTCAGAATGTGAATGTATTTCGAGATAATTTAATCGGTGGTTAAGGTCAAATGAGGTTAGGAGCGTGGGCTGTAATTCAATCTTTTTGGTGTCTTTATAAGAAGAGATTGGGACACAAACACACCAGACCGTGTGGAGACACAGGGAGAAGGTGGCCTTCTACACACCAAGGACAGAGGCCTCAGAAGAAGCCAACCTTGCTCACATATTGATCTTAGACTTCTAGTCTCCAGAAATAAATTGTCAAGAAATAAATTTCTATCACGAAGCCCCCAGGGTGTGGTATTTCTTGTGACAGCACTAGCAGACCAACCCACCAAATGATCCTGTTTAACATCACCTATGACAAGTCATCATGATAAACAAGGTAAGTTGGACAAACTTTTGTAGACTAGAAAAGACTAAGGAGACATGGTGATTAAATGCAATGTTGTATTCTAGAAAAGATCCTGGAATAGAAGAAAGACACTAATAGAAAACTGCTGAAATCTAAATAAAGTCTATAGTTCTTCTACTAGTATATACCAATGTTGGTTTCTTAGCTTTGACAAATGTAATATAATGAAAAATGGTATTGTAAGAAGTTAATATTGAAGGTAACTTGATGAGGAATATACCAAAACTTTCTGAAATTTCAGTAGATTTTCTGTAAATCTAAAATTACTCCAAAATAAAAAATGCATTAAAGAGTCTATCTGGATACAGTGGCTCACACCTGTAATCCCAGATATGATGTAAGACAATCACTTGAGCTCAGGAGTTAGAGGCCAGCAACATGGGGAGACCCCTATAAATGCCCATCCCCTCAAGGTCCGGAGTTCATATATTGTAATCCCAGGGAAAAGTTACTGGAATTCTCGCGAGTAAATTCCAACCTACCACTTCCAATGCAACCCACAGTGAGAGAAAAGAGGCAGAGACATATCTGCAATTGTGGGGAGCCAAGGGGTCCTAAGTCCAATCGGAATGTAGAAAATGCCCCCCCCGCAAGCCAGTATACTTCAGTTTCTATTAGATGCCCAGGTAACAGTTCCTGTCACAGATCCTGTTACTTCTGTTTCTTAGAAATGGCTGGTCACTGTGATGCATAGCTGGTCACTATCATGCATATTATAAGAACCAATCAATAACTGCCAAATACTCTGCCTCTGTACTTCCAAGTTCATTCTTTTCCATGTGAAGATCCAGTTTTCCTGGCATCATTTGTTGATGTAACTGCTCTTTCCCTCATCAAATGGTATTGCCACCTTTGTCAAAAATCAATTGTTTACATGTAGGGATCTATTTCAGGGTTCTTAATTCTATTCCATTGGTCTATATATCTATCCTTATGCAAATACACACTTTTTCATTAGTAAAATTTGAAATCAGGAAGTATGAATCCTCCAATATTGTTCTTATTCAAGGTTGTTTTAACTATTCAGAAGCTCCTTGAACTTACATACAAATTTCAGTATGAGTTTTCCCATTCCTGTAAAAAGATGCCACTGGGATTTAGATAGGGATTGCACTGAAACTGTAGATGTTTTTGGGTAGTATTGCCAACTTAATAATATTAAGTCCTCCAGGATATCTTTTTGTTTATCTATATCTCTTTTCATTTCTCTTAGCAGTTTTGCCATTTTCAGTGCACAAGTCTTGCACATTCCTTTGGTTAAATTTCCTTAGTATTATTATTATTATTTTTTTTTTTGGAAATATTGACTATTTATTTACTGGTTAAAGCAACTTTATTTAAGAATAATTTTTATTCACCAAAATGCATTCACTTAGAGCATAGAGTTCAATGTGTTTTGAACTCATTGTATCATCATACTAATTAAAATAGGGAACGTTTTTACTATGCACCAAATTCTCCTAGTGCAACATATTTGTTTGCTAGATGTTATAGTTTTGCTTATATGAGAAACCATATCTCTATCTCTATATCATCTATATCTGTAGGATCTGTATTTTTTTTTTTTAATTTTATTTTAAAGAGAAGAAAAAACAAAACAAATCAAAAGAAGAACAAATTTTCAAAACAACATAATAGGAGGGTAAGAATGGTTAATACATTGCGTATTACTATCTTTAAGTTAGTTATTCAGGACACCAGACATTAGCATTTAATTATCCAAACATTATTGGCACAAACCTTACTCTTCAATGAACTAAGTAAAAATCGTAGTGTATCTATCTTAACCATCTTATATATATATATACAATTTTTTTTCCCTTTCCCTTCTTTCTTTTCCTTATTCCAGTCTCTCTTTCCTTTTGACCAGTTTCTTTTTGATTCACCATGTCTATTGTACATTTTGGATCTTATATACTCTTTCAGTTTCTCATACTAGAGAGACAATACGATGCTTACACATGTGCTTCTGGTTTATTTCACTTATGAGTATTTTCTCGAGTTGCATCCATTTACCTATAAAAGTCTCCAGTTTATCCTTCTTAATGGCTGAATAGTACTCCATTGTATAAAAATACCACATCTTTCTTATCCATTCCTCAGTTGATGGGCATTCGGGTTGTTTCCAAGATCTGGCTATTACAAATTGTGCTGCTATAAACATGGGTGCACATATATCGCTGTGGTATGATGTTTTTAATTCTTCTGGGAAGATGCCCAGAAGGGGAATAGCTGGGTCAAATGGGACCTCCAACCCTAGCTTTTTGAGGAATCTCCACACTGACTTCCACAGTGGCTGTACCAGTCGACACTCCCACCAACAGTGGAGAAGGGTTCCTTTTTCCCCACAGCCCCTCCAGCATTTGTTATTAGTTGATTTCTTTATAGTAGCCATTCTTTCTGGGGTGAGATGGTATCTCAGTGTTGTTTTAATTTGCATCTCTCGAATGACTAGTGATGTTGCACATTTTTTTGTATATTTATTTGCCATTAGTATTTCTTCATCTGAGAAATGTGTATTCATCTCAGATGCCCATTTTTGGAGTGGGTCTTTAAATTTGGGAGGTCTGATTTTTTTGAGTTCTTTATATGTTCTCGATAGTAATCCTTTGTCTGAGGAACAGCTGGCAAACATTTTTTCCCACATTGTGGGTTGTCTCTTCATTCTGTTGGTGGTTTCTCTTGCTGTGCAAAAGCTTTTTAATAAGATGAGATCCCAGTTATTGATTCTTTGAGATAGTTCCCGTGCGGTTGAGTTTTTATTCATAAAGTCTTTGCCTACACCAATGTCTCCAAGGGTTTTACCTATCCTACCTTCCAGCAGATTTAATGTTTCTGTTTTAATATTTAGATCTCTGATCCATTTTGAATTTAGTTTAGTGCATGGTGAAAGATATGGGTCTAGTTTTAATCTTCGGCATGTGTAGAGCCAGTTTTTCCAGCACCATTTATTAAAGAGGCTATCTTTTTTCCAGCGAATGTGTTTGGCACCTTTGTCAAAGATAAGGTGGCAACCCACATACGAAAGAGGGGCCGGTGATATCGCTCAGCGGCACGGGTGCCTGTTGGTGCGCGAGGTCCTGAGGTCGTCCCCCCGGTACCCACAAAAAAAAAAAAAAAAAAAAAAGATAAGGTGGCTTAGTATGTCTGGGGTTGTTTCAGCATCTTCTAATCTGTTCCATTGATCTTCAGGTCTGTTTTTTTGCCAGTACCACACTGTTTTTATCACAGTAGCTTTATAGTATAATTTCAAGTCGGGGATAGTGATGCCCCCTGCCTTGCCTTTGTTGCCCAGAATTGCCTTTGCTATTCTAGGTCTCTTCTGATTCCAAATGAATTTTAGGATTGTTTTCTCTAATTCTGTGAGATATGCTGTTGGAATTTTGATTGGAATTGCATTAAATCTGTATAACAATTTTGGAAGTATGGCCATTTTCACTATATTGGTTCTTCCTATCCAGGAGCAAGGGATATCTTTCCATTTTCTGATATCCTCTTCAATCTCCTTTTTCAGAGTACTGTAGTTTTCAGTATAGAGGTCTTTTACATCCTTCGTGAGGTTGATTCCTAGGTATTTCATTTTTTTGGATGTTATTGTGAAAGGTATTGTTTCCCTAATTTCTCTTTCAGTAAGTTTGTTATTTGTGTACAGGAAGGCTATTGACTTTTGAGTATTGACTTTGTATCCAGCTACACTACTGAATTTGCTTATCAAATCTAGCAGTTTTTTAGTGGAGTTTTTGGGGTCTTCTGTGTAGAGTATCATGTCATCTGCAAATAATGATAATTTAACTTCTTCCTTTCCAATCATTATTCCTTTTATTTCTTTCTCTTGTCTAATTCCTCTGGCTAAAGTTTCCAGAACTATGTTGAATAAGAGTGGGGACAGTGGACATCCTTGTCTTGTTCCTGATTTTAGAGGGAAGGCTTTCAGTTTTTGGCCATTTAGTATGATATTGGCTGTTGGTTTGTCATAGATAGCTTTTACCAGATTGAGATAAAGACCCTCTATTCCAATTTTCTGTAGGGTTTTTATCATGAAAAGGTGCTGGACTTTGTCAAAAGCTTTTTCTGCATCTATTGAGATGATCATGTGATTTTTGTCTTTGGTTCTGTTAATATGGTGTATTACATTTATTGATTTACATATGTTGAACCATCCCTGCATCCCTGGGATGAATCCAACTTGGTCATGGTGTATAATCTTCTTGATGATTTGTTGGATTCTGTTTGCCAGTATCTTATTAAGGATTTTTGCATCTATGTTCATTAGGGAGATTGGCCTGTAGTTCTCTTTCTTAGTTGGGTCCTTCTCTGATTTTGGTATCAGGGTAATGCTTGCTTCCAGGAATGAACTTGGGAGTATTGCTTCCCTTTCAATTTCATTGAAAAGTTTGAGAAGTAGGGGCGTTAGGTCTTCTCTAAATTTCTTGTAGAATTCGGCAGTGAATCCATCAGGGCCTGGGCTTTTCTTTGTTGGGAGGTTTTTAATTACATCTTCAATTTCACTGGCTGATATTGGTTTATTTAGGATTTTTAAATCTTCTTGATTCAGCTTTGGTAATTCATACGAATCTAGGAATCTGTCCATTTCTTCTGCATTTTCCATCTTAGTAGAATATAAATTTTCAAAATAGGTATAGATGATCTTCTGGATTTCTGCAGGGTCCGTCGTGATATCACCCTTTTCATTTTCAATTGCATGGATTTGAGTCTTTTCTTTTCTTTTTTTAATAAGGTTGGATAAGGGTTTGTCAATCTTATTTATTCTTTCAAAGAACCAACTTTTTGCTTCATTGATTCTTTGTATTATTTTTTTAGTCTCCAATACGTTAATTTCTGCTCTGATCTTTATAATTTCCTCCCTTGTACGGGCTTTTGGCTTAACCTGCTCTTCTTTTTCTAGAAGCTCGAGGTTCACCCTTAAGTTGTTTATTTGCGCTTGCTCTATTTTCCTGATATAAGTGTTTAATGCTATAAATTTCCCTCTTAGGACTGCTTTCATTGTATCCCATAAGTTCCGGTATGTTGTACTGTCATTATCATTCAGTTGTAGAAAGTGACTAATTTCTTCTTTAATTTCATCTGTGACCCATTGGTTGTTCAGGAGGATGCTGTTTAATTTCCATGTGTTTAGGGAGTTTTTGTGGGATCTTTTGCCATTGATTTCCAATTTCATTGCACTATGGTCTGATAATATGCATGGGATAATTTCAATTCCTTTGCATTTACTTAAGCAGGTTTTATGAGCTAGTATGTGGTCTATTTTGGAGAACGTCCCATGTGCAGCTGAGAAAAATGTGTATTCTGATGTTGTGGGATGGAACACTCTGTAGACATCTACTAAGTCCATTTGTTCCAAAGTTTGGTTCAGTTCTACTATTTCATTATTGATTTTCTGTCCAGTTGATCTATCTTTTTGTGACAGTGGAGTATTGAGATCTCCCAATATAATTGTATTAGTGCTTATTTGATTTTTCATGTCCTTTAGTACTTGTTTTATATAGCTGGGTGCATTGGTATTTGACGCATATATATTTATGATCGTTATCTCTTCCTCTTGGATTGTTCCCTTTACAAGGATGTAATGACCGTCTTTATCTCTCTGAATCCTTCTTGGCTTGAAGTTCACTTTGTCTGCAAAAAGAATAGCTACCCCTGCTTTTTTCTGGGTTCCTGTGGCATGGAGTATTGTTTTCCATCCTTTGACTTTCAGTCTATGAATTTCTTTCTGAATTAAATGTGTTTCTTGTATACAGCATATTGTTGGATCTTGCTTCTTGATCCATTTCGCCAGTCTGTGCCTTTTGATTGGTGAATTGAGACCGTTAACATTGATGGTTAAAACTGATATGTATTGACTTGTCATGATATTTTCCTGTTGTTGGTTCCCACTCTTTGTTTTTCCGCTTTCCGGCTATTTAATTATTTGCCCTGCCTGGTGGATTCCTTCTGTTGGGGTTCCTATCTCTTTCTAGAATGTCCTTCAGAACGTTTTGGAGTGCTGGTTTGGTGGTCATAAATTTTCTCAGATGTTCTTTGTCATGAAAGTATTTTATTTCTCCATCAATTTTGAAAGATAGTTTTGCAGGGTACATCAATCTGGGCTGAAAATTATTTTCCTTTAGAGCTTGCAATACATCATTCCAAGCTCTTCTTGAATTGAGGGTTTGTGCTGAAAAGTCAGCTGTGATTCTGATGGGTTTTCCTTCATAGGTGATTTGTCTCTTCTCCCTAACAGCTTTTAAGATTCTGCCCTTCTGTTGAATTTCTGGGATCTTGACTATAATATGTCTGGCTGAAGTTTTTTTTGATCATGTCTAGTTGGTGTTCTGAAAGCTTCACTTATAGAGGTGTCAAATTCCTTTTCTCTTCCAGGAAAGTTCTCCCTGATTATGTCTTTGAACAAGGTTTTAATGTCGTTGATGTTATCTCCTGCTTTTTCATTTATTCCAATTATTCTTAAGTTGTTTATCTTTGAGTCATCTAGCAGCTGCTGAATTGATTTTTCATGGTCCCTTGCTATTTTTAAGAATTTTTCCATTTCATGATCACTAATTGCAAGCCTATCTTCTATATCTGAGATCCTGTCCTCGCATTGGCTTATTCTGCTACAAATACTTTCAATGGAATTTTTTATCTCTTGGATATCTGCTTGAATCTGCCTTATGGATTCCATTTCTTTCCTATGCTGAGCATTCATGGTTTCTATAGTTTTCTTAAGTTCATCTATTTTTTTGTCTGTATCAGCTATAGTGTCCTTAAGCATGGTCTTCGTTGTAGACATTATCTCTGCAGTTATCTGTGAGATTATTTCTGTTTTAATTTTTTCCAGAACCTCATTCAGTTGCTTTGTTGTTACCACTTCAGATAGGCCAGGTGGGTGGCTTTCGGATTGTCCCACCTCGTTGCTCCCTAGGTTTGCCTTTGGTGAATTGGATGTGTGGGGTTGCATCTTGTTTAAGTGTCGTCTCATGTTTTCTTTCTTTAATTCCTGGGGTGATGTTTGCAAATTACCTATAGTAGGTTACTTTATTGCTAGTGTTTAAGATCTTTAGAAGATGACTACTTCTCTGCAGTATCTTCCAAGTGGAGCTTGCTTTTGTGTTTTGAGCTTTCTGCCAGATCCTACCTCTTCAATTCGTTGGGTATGCGAAGTTGCTACCTGTTTGGCCCAGTCCTTGATTCTTTGGTACTGTGCCACTGTATTTTCTGTGTCCCTTAGTCAATCTCAATCATGAAATATCAGGAAGGAAAGATGTTTAGAACAATTATTTCACATTTGGCTATAATGTTAACTAAAGCATCAAACACAGCCTAGAAAATGACAGACTGAGCTAACCAGTTATTTACCACTTTTAGCTGTATAGAGTTGCGGTTATATAACAAAATCTAAAACACACCAGAAAAATTATATGCAGTATACAAGTCCTATGTATGTCAATTTTTCCCTAAGGAGTTTAAATTTAAAATGAGTTAAGGAGGAAATAGAGTATTGGGAGAAGAGGAAGGAATTAGATGTAAGGTTAGAGGACCAAGAGGGATCCCACTAAAATTGGGACACTAGTGCCGAGAACAGGTGGTAAAAAGAGAAGGAAGTGATAAAAGGAAGAACAGATCACGACCACAATCACAAAGAAGTTAGAGGCGCTGTTTACTCTCATATAAAAAACCAGAGAGAATAATGAAGGAAAGAGCAAATACACATACAGAAACAATAACGAAGATAAAAGCAATAAAACAGACAGATCAAAAATAAAACCCCACCTGTTTTATTTTTGATCTGTCTGTTTTATTATTTTTATCTTTGTTTTTGTTTCTGTATGTGTATTTGCTCTTTCCTTCATTATTCTCTCTGGTTTTTTATATGAGTGTAAACAGCGCCTCTAACTTCTTTGTGATTGTGGTTGTGATCTGTTCTTCCTTTTATCCCTTCCTTCTCTTTTTACCACCTGTCCTCGGCACTAGTGTCCCAATTTTAGTGGGATCCCTCTTGGTCCTCTAACCTTACATCTAATTCCTTCCTCTTCTCCCAATACTCTATTTCCTCCTTAACTCATTTTAAATTTAAACTCCTTAGGGAAAAATTGACATACATAGGACTTGTATACTGCATATAATTTTTCTGGTGTGTTTTAGATTTTGTTATATAACCGCAACTCTATACAGCTAAAAGTGGTAAATAACTGGTTAGCTCAGTCTGTCATTTTTTAGGCTGTGTTTGATGCTTTAGTTAACATTATAGCCAAATGTGAAATAATTGTTCTAAACATCTTTCCTTCCTGATATTTCATGATTGAGATTGACTAAGGGACACAGAAAATACAGTGGCACAGTACCAAAGAATCAAGGACTGGGCCAAACAGGTAGCAACTTCGCATACCCAACGAATTGAAGAGGTAGGATCTGGCAGAAAGCTCAAAACCTAAAAGCAAGCTCCACTTGGAAGATACTGCAGAGAAGTAGTCATCTTCTAAAGATCTTAAACACTAGCAATAAAGTAACCTACTATAGGTAATTTGCAAACATCACCCCAGGAATTAAAGAAAGAAAAAATGAGACGACACTTAAACAAGATGCAACCCCACACATCCAATTCACCAAAGGCAAACCTAGGGAGCAACGAGGTGGGACAATCCGAAAGCCACCCACCTGGCCTATCTGAAGTGGTAACAACAAAGCAACTGAATGAGGTTCTGGAAAAAATTAAAACAGAAATAATCTCACAGATAACTGCAGAGATAATGTCTACAATGAAGACCATGCTTAAGGACACTATAGCTGATACAGACAAAAAAATAGATGAACTTAAGAAAACTATAGAAACCATGAATGCTCAGCATAGGAAAGAAATGGAATCTATAAGGCAGATTCAAGCAGATATCCAAGAGATAAAAAATTCCATTGAAAGTATTTGTAGCAGAATAAGCCAATGCGAGGACAGGATCTCAGATATAGAAGATAGACTTGCAATTAGTGATCATGAAATGGAACAATTCTTAAAAATAGCAAGGGACCATGAAAAATCAATTCAGCAGCTGCTAGATGACTCAAAGATAAACAACTTAAGAATAATTGGAATAAATGAAAAAGCAGGAGATAGCATCAACGACATTAAAACCTTGTTCAAAGACATAATCAGGGAGAACTTTCCTGGAAGAGAAAAGGAATTTGACACCCCTATAAGTGAAGCTTTTAGAACACCAACTAGACATGATCAAAAAAAAACTTCAGCCAGACATATTATAGTCAAGATCCCAGAAATTCAACAGAAGGGCAGAATCTTAAAAGCTGTTAGGGAGAAGAGACAAATCACCTATGAAGGAAAACCCATCAGAATCACAGCTGACTTTTCAGCACAAACCCTCAATTCAAGAAGAGCTTGGAATGATGTATTGCAAGCTCTAAAGGAAAATAATTTTCAGCCCAGATTGATGTACCCTGCAAAACTATCTTTCAAAATTGATGGAGAAATAAAATACTTTCATGACAAAGAACATCTGAGAAAATTTATGACCACCAAACCAGCACTCCAAAACGTTCTGAAGGACATTCTAGAAAGAGATAGGAACCCCAACAGAAGGAATCCACCAGGCAGGGCAAATAATTAAATAGCCGGAAAGCGGAAAAACAAAGAGTGGGAACCAACAACAGGAAAATATCATGACAAGTCAATACATATCAGTTTTAACCATCAATGTTAACGGTCTCAATTCACCAATCAAAAGGCACAGACTGGCGAAATGGATCAAGAAGCAAGATCCAACAATATGCTGTATACAAGAAACACATTTAATTCAGAAAGAAATTCATAGACTGAAAGTCAAAGGATGGAAAACAATACTCCATGCCACAGGAACCCAGAAAAAAGCAGGGGTAGCTATTCTTTTTGCAGACAAAGTGAACTTCAAGCCAAGAAGGATTCAGAGAGATAAAGACGGTCATTACATCCTTGTAAAGGGAACAATCCAAGAGGAAGAGATAACGATGATAAATATATATGCATCAAATACCAATGCACCCAGCTATATAAAACAAGTACTAAAGGACATGAAAAATCAAATAAGCACTAATACAATTATATTGGGAGATCTCAATACTCCACTGTCACAAAAAGATAGATCAACTGGACAGAAAATCAATAATGAAATAGTAGAACTGAACCAAACTTTGGAACAAATGGACTTAGTAGATGTCTACAGAGTGTTCCATCCCACAACATCAGAATACACATTTTTCTCAGCTGCACATGGGACGTTCTCCAAAATAGACCACATACTAGCTCATAAAACCTGCTTAAGTAAATGCAAAGGAATTGAAATTATCCCATGCATATTATCAGACCATAGTGCAATGAAATTGGAAATCAATGGCAAAAGATCCCACAAAAACTCCCTAAACACATGGAAATTAAACAGCATCCTCCTGAACAACCAATGGGTCACAGATGAAATTAAAGAAGAAATTAGTCACTTTCTACAACTGAATGATAATGACAGTACAACATACCGGAACTTATGGGATACAATGAAAGCAGTCCTAAGAGGGAAATTTATAGCATTAAACACTTATATCAGGAAAATAGAGCAAGCGCAAACAAACAACTTAAGGGTGAACCTCGAGCTTCTAGAAAAAGAAGAGCAGGTTAAGCCAAAAGCCCGTACAAGGGAGGAAATTATAAAGATCAGAGCAGAAATTAACGTATTGGAGAATAAAAAAACAATACAAAGAATCAATGAAGCAAAAAGTTGGTTCTTTGAAAGAATAAATAAGATTGACAAACCCTTATCCAACCTTATTAAAAAAAGAAAAGAAAAGACTCAAATCCAAGCAATTGAAAATGAAAAGGGTGATATCACGACAGACCCTGCAGAAATCCAGAAGATCATCTATACCTATTTTGAAAATTTATATTCTACTAAGATGGAAAATGCAGAAGAAATGGACAGATTCCTAGATTCGTATGAATTACCAAAGCTGAATCAAGAAGATTTAAAAATCCTAAATAAACCAATATCAGCCAATGAAATTGAAGATGTAATTAAAAACCTCCCAACAAAGAAAAGCCCAGGCCCTGATGGATTCACTGCCGAATTCTACAAGAAATTTAGAGAAGACCTAACGCCCCTACTTCTCAAACTTTTCAATGAAATTGAAAGGGAAGCAATACTCCCAAATTCATTCCTGGAAGCAAGCATTACCCTGATACCAAAACCAGAGAAGGACCCAACTAAGAAAGAGAACTACAGGCCAATCTCCCTAATGAACATAGATGCAAAAATCCTTAATAAGATACTGGCAAACAGAATCCAACAAATCATCAAGAAGATTATACACCATGACCAAGTTGGATTCATCCCAGGGATGCAGGGATGGTTCAACATACGTAAATCAATAAATGTAATACAGCATATTAACAGAACCAAAGACAAAAATCACATGATCATCTCAATAGATGCAGAAAAAGCTTTTGACAAAGTCCAGCACCTTTTCATGATAAAAACCCTACAGAAAATTGGAATAGAGGGTCTTTATCTCAATCTGGTAAAAGCTATCTATGACAAACCAACAGCCAATATTATACTAAATGGCCAAAAACTGAAAGCCTTCCCTCTAAAATCAGGAACAAGACAAGGATGTCCACTGTCCCCACTCTTATTCAACATAGTTCTGGAAACTTTAGCCAGAGCGATTAGACAAGAGAAAGAAATAAAAGGAATAATGATTGGAAAGGAAGAAGTTAAATTATCATTATTTGCAGATGACATGATACTCTACACAGAAGACCCCAAAAACTCCACTAAAAAACTGCTAGATTTAATAAGCAAATTCAGTAGTGTAGCTGGATACAAAGTCAATACTCAAAAGTCAATAGCCTTCCTGTACACAAATAACAAACTTACTGAAAGAGAAATTAGGGAAACAATACCTTTCACAATAACATCCAAAAAAATGAAATACCTAGGAATCAACCTCACGAAGGATGTAAAAGACCTCTATACTGAAAACTACAGTACTCTGAAAAAGGAGATTGAAGAGGATATCAGAAAATGGAAAGATATCCCTTGCTCCTGGATAGGAAGAACCAATATAGTGAAAATGGCCATACTTCCAAAATTGTTATACAGATTTAATGCAATTCCAATCAAAATTCCAACAGCATATCTCACAGAATTAGAGAAAACAATCCTAAAATTCATTTGGAATCAGAAGAGACCTAGAATAGCAAAGGCAATTCTGGGCAACAAAGGCAAGGCAGGGGGCATCACTATCCCCGACTTGAAATTATACTATAAAGCTACTGTGATAAAAACAGTGTGGTACTGGCAAAAAAACAGACCTGAAGATCAATGGAACAGATTAGAAGATGCTGAAACAACCCCAGACATACTAAGCCACCTTATCTTTGACAAAGGTGCCAAACACATTCGCTGGAAGAAAGATAGCCTCTTTAATAAATGGTGCTGGAAAAACTGGCTCTACACATGCCGAAGATTAAAACTAGATCCATATCTTTCACCATGCACTAAACTAAATTCAAAATGGATCAGAGATCTAAATATTAAAACAGAAACATTAAATCTGCTGGAAGGTAGGATAGGTAAAACCCTTGGAGACATTGGTGCAGGCAAAGACTTTATGAATAAAAACTCAACCGCACGGGAACTATCCCAAAGAATCAATAACTGGGATCTCATCTTATTAAAAAGCTTTTGCACAGCAAGAGAAACCACCAACAGAGTGAAGAGACAACCCACAATGTGGGAAAAAATGTTTGCCAGCTGTTCCTCAGACAAAGGATTACTATCGAGAACATATAAAGAACTCAAAAAAATCAGACCTCCCAAATTTAAAGACCCACTCCAAAAATGGGCATCTGAGATGAATACACATTTCTCAGATGAAGAAATACTAATGGCAAATAAATATACAAAAAAATGTGCAACATCACTAGTCATTCGAGAGATGCAAATTAAAACAACACTGAGATACCATCTCACCCCAGAAAGAATGGCTACTATTAAGAAATCAACTAATAACAAATGCTGGAGGGGCTGTGGGGAAAAAGGAACCCTTCTTCACTGTTGGTGGGAGTGTCGACTGGTACAGCCACTGTGGAAGTCAGTGTGGAGATTCCTCAGAAAACTAGGGTTGGAGGTCCCATTTGACCCAGCTATTCCCCTTCTGGGCATCTTCCCAGAAGAATTAAAAACATCGTACCACAGCGATATATGTGCACCCATGTTTATAGCAGCACAATTTGTAATAGCCAGATCGTGGAAACAACCCAAATGCCCATCAACTGAGGAATGGATAAGAAAGATGTGGTATTTTTATACAATGGAGTACTATTCAGCCATAAAGAAGGATAAACTGGAGACTTTTATAGGTAAATGGATGCAACTCGAGAAAATACTCATAAGTGAAATAAACCAGAAGCACATGTGTAAGCATCGTATTATCTCTCTAGTATGAGAAACTGAAAGAGTAAATAAGATCCAAAATGTACAATAGACATGGTGAATCAAAAAGAAACTGGTCAAAAGGAAAGAGAGACTGGAATAGGGAAAAGAAAGAAGGGAAAGGGAAAAAAATTGTATATATATATATATATATAAGATGGTTAAGATAGATACACTACCATTTTTATTTAGTTCATTGAAGAGTAAGGTTTGTGCCAATAATGTTTGGACAATTGAATGCTAATGTCTGGTGTCCTGAATAACTAACTTAAAGATAGTAATACGTAATGTATTAACCATTGTTACCCTCCTATTATGTTTGTTTGAAAATTTGTTCTTCTTTTGATTTGTTTTGTTTTTTCTTCTCTTTAAAATAAAAAAAAAATAAATAAAAAAAAAAAAATAAAACCCCACCAAAAAACAAAACTAAACAAAAACAAACCCTTCGCCAGAACAAAAAACAAATCAGTGAGAAGAAGAAAAAAAAATAATAAAAAAAAATAAAAATAAGAAAAAAAAAAAATTAAAAAGAATCAGTTCCAGGTGTTGACTTTGTTGTAGGCAGCTACCTGTTCTGTGCAGGTCCGTGCCAGTAAGCCAGGAGCGCCCTCTGGCGGGCGGTGAGCAGAGGCGCGTACTTTCAGGTAGAGACCAGTCTAGCTCGCCTCTGCTCTCAGCGCCCTTTCACGATCCCTGGGCCTGAGAGGCTCAGCGCGCTGTCTGAGCACGGATTCCCTGCACTGGTTCCCGCCGCTCTGGTTTTTCGCCACGCCCCCCACAATGGCGCCGGGCCAGTCGCTCTCTGGCGCGGGACAGGTGTGGCTGTGAGTCCAGTCTCGTTCGCCTGCTGACCTCAGCAGACTTTCGTGGGCTCAATTGAGAGGCCCTGTGCTGCCCTGTCCGGAGCACAAGTTCCCAGAGCAGTTTCCGAGCCGCTCTGAGTTTCGCCACACCCCCCACAATGGCGCCCGGCCGGTCGCTCTCTGGCGCGGGACAGGTGTGGCTGAGAGTCCAGTCTCGTTCACCTGCTGACCTCAGCACACTTTCGTGGGCTCAATTGAGAGGCCCTGTGCTGCCCTGTCTGGAGCACAAGTTCCCAGAGCAGTTTCCGAGCCGCTCTGAGTTTCGCCACACCCCCCACAATGGTGCCCGGCCGGTCGCTCTCTGGCGCGGGGCAGCTGTGGCTGAGAGACACTCACCGCCGGTCAGCGCCGTTCTCCGCCGCTCCCCTGCCCCGCCGCTGTCTCAGGATCCTCCGTGGGGGCTCCCTGGGCGCCAGCTGCCACCGTGTGTCCGTAGAATTGAGCCTCCGCCGGCGCTCCAACTCCCGGGATATTAGAAGGTGCGCGCGCGCGGTCTGCTCCTTCTTTCCGTCTTCTTTGTTAGAAGTCACCCGTCACTGGTGCCGGGGGTCCCAGATTGCGCTTCAGAACTTCTCTGGGTTTCGGGGAGGCATCTCCCCCCCTCCTGCGCTTTCCGGGTCGCTATATTCTCGTGTTCCAATGGTAACTTTTAGAGAGAGTTTCGTTGCCTGCTTCTTACTCATCCGCCATCTTGAGGCTACTCCCCCTTAGTATTATTTTTGACATTATTGTAAATGGGACTGTTTTCATTCTTTCCTGGGCAGATTGTTCATTATTATTAGTGTGTAAAAATAGAACAGATTTTTGCATATTAATTTTTATATTCTGAAATTCATAGCACCATTATTCACAGTAGTCAAAAGACATAAATTATCCAACTGTCTATGAACAGATGAATGAATAAGCAAAGTATGTATATGCATCTAATGGAATATTAGTCACAAAAATTAATGAAACCCTGATAGATACTACGATGTGGAAGAACCCTGAAAATACGCTAAGTGAAATAAGTCAGTTACAAAAGCACAAATATTGCATGCTTCCACTTACAAGAAATATCTAAAACAGGCAAATTAATTGAGAAAGAAAGCAAAATAGAAGTTACCCAGGGCTATGGCAAAGAGAGAAAGGGGTGTATCTTTTAATGAGCATAGAGTTTCTGTTTATAGCAATGGAAATTTTTTGAAAATAGATAGTGGTGATGGTTACATAATACTGTGAATGCAATGAATGATGTGTAATTGCACACTTAAAATAGTTCAAATGGTAAATTCAGTGATATATATATATATATATACACACATATATTCACAATAAATAATAGTTTAGAAAAAAAAGGTGTGAAGATGATATGGTTCAACTGTGGTCCCAAACCTTAATCTACACTATGGTTTAAATAGGAAGTGCCGGCCAGGCGCTGCGGCACACACCCATGATTCCAGCACTCAGCAGGCTGAGGCAGGAGGATTGCCCTGAGTTTGAGACCAGCCTGGGCTACATGGTGAGTTCAAGGCCAGCCTGAACTACATAACGAGACCCTGTCTCAAAAAACCAAAATAAATAAATAAATAAGTATGAAGTGTTCCCGAAAGACTCATGTACAATATTGAGGGCTTAATCCCTAATGCATCAGTGTTCAGAGATGGGGGCTAAAGGTGAATGGATCATGAAGGTGCTGACCTCATCAATCGATCCATGATGAGTTCACAGCAGAATGGACTATTAGAAGGCAGGACCCCGTTGGAGGAAGTAGGTCACTGGGGTCACCTGCTCTTTCCTCTCTGGCTATTTGCCTCTCTCCTTGTCTCTCTGTCTCTGTCTCTGTCTGTCTCTTCTCTTCTCTCCTCTTTTCCTTTCTCTGTCTCTCTCTCTCTCTCTTTCTCTCCCTCCCTCTTTCTCTCTTTCTCTGCTGGCTGCCATGAGGTGAGCAGCTTTCCTTTGACATGCCTTGGTGTCATGATATTTCTTTTTGTTGTTGTTGCTGTTGTTTTGTTTTGTTTTGTTTTTGAGACAGGGTCTCACTATGTAGTTCAGGCTGGCCTTGAACTCACTATCTAGCCCACCCTGCCTCAAAGTCACAGCGATCCTCCTGCCTCAGCCTCCTGAGTACTGGGATTACAGGCGTGTGCCACCATGCTCAGCTCTGCTGCTATATTTCTGCCTCACCACAATCCTAAAAGCAATCGAATCAGCTGACCATGGACTGAATCCAAAGTAAAATTCTTCCTCCTTTTAAGTTGATATTTTCAGGTATTTTGGTACTGCAGTGCAAAGCTGGCTATCACAATCACTGTATAACACATCCATGGTCCCTGCTCCTATGCTTAGTGATGCGGAGCTCACCACCAACCAAAACTAAACTAAAACAAAACAAAACCAAAAACAAAGAATCTTTTGTAACTTGAATAATTATCTATCCATATAGACGTACACACATACATAAGGATGCATAGAAATAGGGCTTTTCTTAGACTGGGCACATGTCCATATTTACTGTCTAAGGCAAGACCGGGAAAACAAACCTATTGCTGCTTACGTTGTCTGAGCTAGGAGATGCAGCCTCATTATGGCCATGGGAGGCCTCCATACTTGGAGTAACTGAAGACTGCCACTTCTAAACTTCTTTTAACCGTGGGCTCTAAACTATTATTGAGCTATGGAGTTAATGTGGTGTGGTATAACTTTATTAGAGTCCTCCAAAGAGAGAACCAATAGGATGGATGGATGCATAGATAGGTATATAGGCAGGCAGGCAGACAGACAGAGACAGACAGACAGACAGACAGATGAGATAGATGGCAGGGGATTTACTACTAGCATTGGATCACAAGATTATGGAGGCTAACAATTCTGCAAGTCTGAGACCCTGAGATGGTAGTGGGGGCTCAGTCTAAGCCCGAAGATCTCAACTGGAGAAGATGAGAGTATAATTCTCCATCTAAAACCAAAAGCCAGGGAACCCAGAGGGGCTGATGGTATCAGTCGTGGAGTCCAAAGCTGGAGATCCTAGAGTTCTGACGTTGAAGAAAGCAGAAAAATTCTATCCCAGCTCTCAGAGAGGAGACCGATTCACCTTCTGTGTTTGTTCTCTCTGGGGCCCTAGCCAACTGGATGGTGCTCCCCTTTAGTGAAAGCATCACCTACCCCCAGTCCACTCAGCTTCCCGTACCGCTCTCCTCTGGAGACACCCTCACAGACACACCAAAGTACTGCTTTACACAACAACAAAATTAAATAGAACCAAACAGAAGATATCATTTGGGGCAAAAGTATTATGTACTGTAAAGACATTAAAGGCTTCTCACTCTTTTGTCTCTTTTTCCCTTTCTCCAATAATCAATACTTTGTTTTTATACAATTTCCAAAGTTAAGACATAGCTATGAGTAACAACAAATATATACTGTCCCCTCCTGTGTTAGTCAGCTTTCTGTCACTGTGATAAAACACCTAGCTTAAAGGAGAATACTTATTTTGGCTCACAGTTTCAGAAGTTTTGGTTGATGGTTGCTCATCCATGTTGCTTTGGGCCCACCGGCATAGTACATCCTGGCAGAAATGCATGGCAGACAAAGCTGCTTACTTCATGCTGGCACGAAAGGCAGAGTGAGAGGAAGAGGCCAGGGACCCAATCATCCAAGCACACATCCCCAAAGACCTAACTTCCTCCCATTGGCTCTACCTCTTAAAGTTTCCACCATCTCCCAGTGGTGCCACAGACTGGCAACCAAGCCTTTAGCATACAGAACTTCAGGGAACATTTAAAATCCAAATCATAACACCTCCTTTTCACAACAGATGGTATACTATAACACTGTTCTACATTTTATATTTGTCACTCTATCTGGCTTAGAAATCTTTCCAAAACAATATATAAAACAGCTTCTTCATTTGTTGTTACGTAACATTCCATTGTATGAATTTAACATAATTTTGTGATTATTCCTGTTTGGACATTTATATTATTTTCAATCTTTGCTATACACATAGTTCTACAATAAATAATTTTGTAGGTATGTAATTTTGCATGTGGTCAAGTATACTTTTACATTTGCTGACATAAAATTGCTGGGTCATATGCATCTGTAATTTGTTTGTTTTGAGACAGAGTCTTGCTGGGCAATTCATGCTGGCCTTGAACTTTATGTACCCCAGGCTCAAACTTGTGAACCTCTTGCCTCAGCCTCCACATTGATGGGAATACAGGCATGTATCACTACCACACCTGGCCATTTGCAAATTTTTATAAATATTTCCAAATTGTTTTCTGTGGTGAGCTATATCAATATATTCCCACCAGCACTTAATGGGAGGGCCTTTCTTTCCATGGCTTCACCAATGAAGTCTGACTGAGCTGCTGAAGTCTGTATACATTTTTTGGGCAAACTCTGTACTTGTACAGAGTTTGCTCAAAAAAATGTATACATATTCAACAGTCTACCATACTAATAAATGTCTGGAAGCTAATGGCCACCACTTTGAGCATCTCTTGTAGTTGTAGAGGCCAAAGGTAACTTGTATTAATCTCATGCTGTCTCAATAAGTTTAGTATTAAAATATCTAGACAAGTTTTTCTTTTCCTGATGTATACATTTTTTGGCAGACTGTATTATCTCAATGTGATTTTAATATGCTTTTCTTTAATTGTAAGATGAGTATCTTTCAAGTATATTAGAGCTATTTTCTTTTCTGTGAACTGTCATATCCTTTGCCCATTTTGAGTTATTAGTTTTCTCACTGATTTCTAGGGGTTCTATATTCATTAAGGAGAATGGTCTAACAGTGGTGGTGAACCTATGGCACGTGTGCTGCAGTAGGCTATTTGTATCACTTAAAGCTCTAAAAGGTTTGCCATCACTTGTCTATGATATGAGTTGCAAAAAATTCTTTTTAAGATATCCTAATTATTTTTTCAACCTTGCTAATTGTGTATTGTTTTTACATGCATATGTTTTTGTCTTTTAAAGTTTTAAGTTTTATGTAATCAAATTTTTCAATCTTTTATGGCTTTTGGCTTTTTAAGTCATTGTTAGAAAGTCCTTTAAGGAATTCTTAGGTTGGATTTTTGTTTGCAGGTTTTTTTTTAACATTAATAAAATTAATATATTGATAGTATTCTACTACTTTTTTTTTTCACTTGCCATTATTTTCTGGACATCCATGTAAGTAGATAAAAGTGCACTTCCATTGTGTTAATAACTGTGTGGTGTGCCATGGCACTGATGTTTAGTTATTCGTTATTCATTATCCATTATAACTGGGCTTTCCAGTGGGCTCCCATTTCTCAGAATTATAAACAAACTTGCTGGGACAAGTCTTGCCACTGTGGCCCACGGAGTTATGAAATTGGGATGCTGAGGATGAGCACAAAGCCAGACCAGCAGGCTTTCGATGGCACTTAATCTCGCTTCTTCCCCTATAGGGCCCCCTACTGGTTTAAGCACAAAAAACTGGTCCAGACTTGGAGACTTGGCTCCTCCGACTTGGAATAATGAAGCTGAGGCCTTGAAATCTTCTGATTCAGTCCCTTCATTTGACACATGGGGAAACTGAGACTCATAGAAAGCTGGTAGCTTGTCCTAGCTCACCAAGCTCAATAAGCCAAGAGTTAGACCCAGAACCTAGGGTTTTGGGACCCTAGTCTGCCGCTCTGCCAGTGTCAGGCTGATCATTGTATTGTATGACCAGACATGGTCAGCAGGTGCCAGTGTCTTAAAAGGCTGGCTGAATAAACTTTTAAATCGCTTAGGAACTCTGTATCTCTGGGTTATCAGTTCAGAGAGAAAGAGTTCTGAAGTGCCGCAAGCTGGCCTCTCCTCTGTCCTTAGTAGCACTGTGGGGTGGCTCCTCCTGGGTGCCTCACCTCCATCACCGCTATGTGCCAGTTGTGCTGGGACTAGAGTAAGGCCTTAAGGGAGGGGCGATGTCAGTCCTCAAAACAGAAGGCATTCCAGACCAGAAAGGCACATCTATGCTGCTCAAGAAGTTTTCTACCAGTCCATTGGAGGAAAGGAGCTCTGGAACACGCTCCTGAAGTTGTGTCTATGCATGCTTCTCTAACTCAATCTATGTTCATTTGAAAGGGGTGTCCCGTCTCACTAAATTGTTGGCCTCCTGGGTGTAAAAACTAGATCTGATGCTTCTTTGCAGCCTCAGCACGTTGTTGTATGATCAGTCTACATTTATCTCTCCATTCGCCAAAACATTAGGACAGTTACTTTTATGTTAAAATTCAGTAATTATCTCCTTGCAATTGCATTGCCTATATAATCCAATCAGTTTGTGTCTGTTAGTCTTACATCTTTGATGAAACTAAGAGTCATTACAGGCAGGATTTGCACTGGGTTCCCTTCCACTCAACCTCTTCCTCAACTTTCCTGCTTGTTCTGCCCTATTCACACAGGTACAATCTCATTCACTCTTAGAAAAGAGTTTAGATCCTGGGGTCTCTTCTGTCAAATGTAAAGAAGCTAAATATTTTAATTTTGTACCTCTTGTTCCACACATTGCTGATTCTTTGCTCTTTTAGTCTCAGGACAGCATGAAATGCCATTCCCCCAGCTGAAGGGGGGAAACTTGGATTACGAAGCTGTTCCTACTATGCCAAAGAAGGAATATTCATCAACTCTCTTGCAAAAAAAATGGTAATTTCCAGAGAAATCTCTCTTCCTCCTTTCTTCCCTTCACATGTCCTTTTCAGGAGTCCAGAACTGGGACCACTAGGATAGTCTGACTGCCTACAAAGGGGTCATATATCTGTAATAGTAACAAAGGGCCCTATTTGTGCAAGTCTACAGCTCCCGAAGGATCTGTGTACACCCTCACTGGCCCTCTGATCAAAAGGCAAAAATGCTCTCCTCCTCGACTAAGACAAAATGAAAAAGTAAGAAAATGGATTTTATTCAACTTATTTTGTGTGTGTGTGTGTGTGTGCGTGGGTACCGGGTGTCAACCTCAGGACCTCACACGCCAGCAGGCACCCATGCTGCTGAGCGGTATCACTGGCCCTTTTTTCTCATGTGGGTACCAGGAGTCGAACTCAGGATCTCGCCCTTGCCAGGCAGGCGCTTATGCCGCTGAGCCATCTCACCAGCCCTTTATTCAACTTATTACAATAGCGTGGGAGCCCAAATATGGCCAGTGTTTTGGTAGGATGTTTGGCCTTAGACTTGTTTAGGATAGGAAGGTGGAATGATTCGCAATTGGCATTATTTTGCAATTAGACGTTTCAGTCAGGTGAACAGAAAATGTTTAGCTGAATGGAGCTAGTTTCACCATGACAAAGAATTCAAATCTCAGCAAATCATTTTTGAGATTATGAACGGGAATTTGGAAGGACCATGATTGGCCTTATCAACCGTCTTAGACAAAAGGGGGGAAAAGGGCCTTTGACTGGTCTTGTCACAGATTAAATGGGAGGGGGGTATGTTTTATGTAAGCCATATGCAGACGGATGGTTCTTTACAGTGAGCCATTCCAGGAACACAAACAGGTGAGGTTTCCTAACCACCCTGTTTTCGGGAGCATAGGACTCAACAGGGTAAAGTGCAAAGTTAATCTCCTCGAGGTTTCATCAGGGGCTATTTCTGGAGGCAAAGATCTGCACTTCTTATTGTTGACCAAACGGGTTCTTACTTTGGAAGTATTTTACAAAGAAGGTCAGTAAAATGCCTTGTAAGGAGGCGCTTTTGAGCATTCCAATTAGTAATGCATCGTAGCGCCGCAGGCTCTGAACTGCAAGTCCCAGAGCGTGACGCGCCACTTCCCCCACGAACCCGGGGCGGGAATCAAGCTCCTCGCTGCAGGACGGGAACGATAGTTTATTTGGCCAAATGATGTAAGGTATACTTTTGGCGGGTCTTCATTTTTCGGAACAGTAGCTCAAATGCTCCTCAAAGAAAGTGCAGACGTAGAAATAAACAGATAACATCCTTCCCACGGAAAACAGACCTGGCTCAGCGAAAGGAGAGTACTTAACCGAAACCGGAACTGCCGCTCAGTTTTCCCAGTAATCTCCATTTCGGCTACGCCTTGCGTCGTTACCGTCGCGTCTTCTCATTGGTCGTTTTGACGCACGGCAGCGCCTGCGCACTGCATCCCTTTGAGGGTCGTGGGTAGGCGCCATTTTGGCCCCAGCGGTGCTTCTGGGAAGTAGAGGCTTAACCCGCGCGCTTGCTGGGCTCTCGGTACGGTCCTTTCTGAGCCGGCTGGCCGGTTGAAACCCTCAATCTTGCAGCCGCTGGTTTTTCATCCTCCGTTTTCTCCGACCTCTCCGATTGGGCGGGAGCCTCGGAGCACTGAGCCGTGCCATCGGAGGTCACACCACCAGGAAGGAGGAGGCGGGGGCGGCGCGGGCGCGGACACTCCCCGCGGAGAGCCCGCCCGCCATGGACTCCGAGTACTACAGCGGCGACCAGTCAGGTGGGTTAGGGGCGGGGGACAGGGCCGGGGACGGAGCGGCCCCTCCTCGGACCTGTCCCGAAGGGGACTGCGGGCGGAGCGGGACGCGCGTAGCGGTCAGCCGGCTGCGGCCTCCGGCTAGAACCTGGAGAGGGGAGTGAGAGGGAAAGCGGTCTTCTGAACCGGCTCAGGTTTTGCTGAAATAGTGGGGCCACTTCTCTACTGCGGTATTGTGTGCCGAGTGCTAGAGAAGGTGATGTGTTTCTTGTCGAGGGATTTTTTTTTTTCTTGGAGTTGAGTTTATCGAGAATCCAAAGAAATGTTCACTAGGGGTCGGGGATCCTTCCTAGAGTTTTCCCTCCAGTTAGGGCTAGTTTAATTTTTTCTGCAGTACTGGTTCCACAGTGAGAAATTCATCACCCTTGTTTGAGTTGCGTAATATTTTAGAGTGAGGGTGTATTGGTGGTGGTTGTGCCTTTCCTTCATCTTGAGATCTTTCTTCTTTCTCCTCACCGAAGTTTGGTCGTCTTATTCGAGGACACACACTGGGGCCCACTCTGCTGGCCCTGAGCCAGGCACCGGGATGGGACAGGACCAAATGCGGGGTAACAGGAATTCATATTTACAGCTCATTTTGTAATACAGTGTGTGCTTTACTTTAATGAATTTTCACTGTTTCCAGTCTGGGGTTCTTGTGGTTTTCATACATAAACAGTGTATCATGTGCAAGGCAGTGTTCTGGGCTCCAGGGACTGAACAGTGAACTGAAAGACACACATGAAACAAAATAATTCGAAGTGCTGTGGAAAGACAGACAGTTTTAGGCTGGGCGTGGTGGCGCAGGCCTGTAATCCCAGCACTCGGGAGGCTGAGGCAGGAGGGTCGCTGCGAGTTTGAGGCCAGCCTGGGCTACATAAGTGAGTTCAAGGCCAACCTGAACTGCATAGCGAGACCCTGTCAACAAAACAAAACAAAACAAAACAAAACAGTTTTTAGCATAAAAGTTGAAATAATTGAGCAGCACACTATTATTTAGAAGTTACTGACTTGGAGTGCTGGGATTACAGGTGTGCGACACCATGCCTGGCTTTAGTGATTTTCTTAAGCTTCACGTTCTTCTAAGAAGTATTTTTGCTGCCACATACGACACATTATGTTAGTAATTGTTAGTATTTGTATGAATATTGTTTTGTTCAAAATGTTAGCATTGTTACTTATCCTTTGTCAGTGGTAACCTTTGCTCTCATGTTCCTGATAGTGTGTCTGTTTCACCTGTTGTTTTTGTTTTTAAGCAGATGATGGTGGTGCTACCCCAGTACAGGATGAGAGGGATTCAGGGTCAGACGGTGAGGATGACATGAATGAGCAGCGTTCGGGATCTGACACTGGAAGTACAGAACGGCATTCGGAGGTACTGGCTAAGCAGCGTCTTTGGGGAAGCTCTTCCCTTCCATCTCTGTGAGGCCTCTTTTATTTAGGGATTGTAGAGTCGCTACCACAGGGTTTAGGTTTTAATCCTTGAGTAAAGAAGATAGAAATAGTAATAGAAAACTGCTTTTAAAGTAAATGAGGTGGTCTGGTTACTGATGAAATCACAAGTAAGTAAGTTCTGATTGGGTAGAATTTCAGTTACTAGGCAATTTTTAACTATACGTATTTATTTTGAAAATAAGCCAGGCCTCTCATATTTGACTAGGTTTCCCCGTTCCAAATAGTGTCTTATTGGGGCAGTGAGCATTTGCGATAGGAAGTAAAGTTGAAATGGAAAGTTACAGGGTTATCACCTCTCAAACTTCATATCAAGAGTTAGTCTTCTTGTTTGAACTGTTACAGTGCATAGAATAAAGCAAGTATAGTTTTAGAAATTGCTTTTGTTTAGTAATACAGAGTAGATTTTATACATTTTAATATATTTGGCCTAATATATAAAGATTTTTAAAACTATTTAATTTGCCTCCCTGGTTATATAGCCTCTCCTGCACAGTGTTAATTAAATAAAATAGGGACATTTTTCAGTAAGTCAGCATAAGGTTTTTAGTAGACACAAACTGAAACAAATAAGAATGATAAAGATGGACAGATTTTCTGAGAACATTATGTGCATCATTTTGCTTGATTACACATGCACAGAAAATTGTCCACTTTTATGTAGTAGGTAGAATTCTCTCATTTATGTTTATACGTTTGCATTACTAGGCATTTACATATTCATCCTGTACTTATTGAGCACTTACTATGCGTGGTACTCTTTTGGTGCCTTGGACATATCAGTGACTAAAAGTAAAAATCTTTCTCTTGGATTTATTTCCAGTGGGAGGAGAAAGACATTAAGACAATATACACACTTTTAAAAGTTGTATAGTTTGTTAGATGGTGGCAAATGCTGTGGACAAAGAAGAAAATTAGATGGCTGGGGTGTATCTCAGTGGTAGAGCCACCTGTCTGGCGTGTGCAAGGCCCTGGTTTCAATCCCAGTACTGCCACTGGAAAGGAGAGCGTGAAGGCTGTCAGGTACCAGGATGAAGGGGCGGTTTCACTGTTGAACAGGGAAGTGTTCATAGTCCTATTAAGAATGTGGCATTGGAGCCAAGGCAGGAAGGGAAAACAGGGGATAGCCATGTGGAAAGTATCTGTGGGGAAGAACATTCCAGTCAAGGGCCCCAAGGTGGGAGTGTGCCTGAAGTCTTCAAGGGCACTGTATTAGTCGGCCTTTCATCACTGTGACCAAATGCCTGAGAAAAACAACTTAAAGGAGAAAAGGTTTTCCTCACAGTTTCAGAAGTTTCAGTCCGTGGCAATGCCAGCTCTATTGCTTTTAGGCCTCTGGTGATGTAGAAACACCATGGTGGAGGAAAGCTACTCACATAGCAACCAAGGAGAGGGAGGGAAAGAGTCATAGGAGAAGGGGCAGGGACCAGGTAGAGTCCCCAGGGTCACACACCCAGAATTCACTCCCTGCAGGTAGCCCCCTGGGTTTCTGTCAACTCTCAGTTATGCCATTCAGTTGCAGTCTCATCAAGGGATTAACCCAGTGATGGAGCTAGAACCCTCAGGATCCACCCCTGAGCTTGGGAAGCCCCACGGCTGAAGGTGTGAGTCTTCGGGAGGATGTTTTAGACCTAAACCGCAGCAAGCACCAAGGAGTCAGCGTGGCTAGAGCGGAGTCAGTAAGGGACTGAGAGGATCAGAGAGCGAAACACAGGTGCGGAGGCCATTTTGGTGTCACTTCCTTTTTTATTTTTTTTTTATTTTTATTTTTTTTTTTTTGTGGGTACCGGGGGGTCGACCTCAGGACCTCGCGCGCCAACAGGCACCCGTGCCGCTGAGCGATATCACCGGCCCCTTTTTCGTATGTGGGATCCGGGAGTCGAACTCGGGCCCTCGCGCTTGCAAGGCAGGCACTTATGCTGCTGAGCCATCTCACCGGCCCTACTTCCTTTTTTATAGGTGCTTAGTTATTTAGGCAAAATTCTAATATGTTAATGGTAGCAATTATTTGATAATGTAAACATTATGGTACATTTGGTGTGTAACATTTTGTTTCTACATTGGAAGCAGTGTTAGATTGATCAGTATCAGTTCATGTTTTTTTGCCTCAGTTATACATAAATGTAATGTAGTTCACCTTTAAGCAACTGCTTTTTATAATAATGGATTCTAAATAAATGTTCATATTGTTGAAAAGTTGAAAAATATATAAAAATTTAAAAATTAAAATCAACATACTACTATCACAGAAATGACTGTTAACCTTTTGATGTTATTTCTTCTACATTTTAATTCTCCCCATGCGCGTAAAGTACGTGTTTTAAGTTAAACCGGAAACTTCACTGTGTATATTTTGTGTCTAGACTTAAGATTATGCCTTGAGTGTTTCTCCACGGCATTAAAGAACCTCAGTGAGTATAATTTTAGCGCCTGCATAATACAGGCGCAGCATCACACTTCTCCCTCTGCGTACATGGGGCTTGGTTCCGGGACTCTGTCCCCTGTGCCCGGGATTATCAGAAGTCAGGATGCTCTGGGCCCTGTAAGGGCTGGGGCTGTAGCTCAGTGGTAGAGTGCGCACTTAAACGGGTTAGAGCCTTGGCACCACAAACTGGAGTAATTAAGATGGCATAATATTTGCATATGACCTATGGGCATTTTCCTGTGTAACTTCAGGTATCCTCTAGGTTGCATATGCCTGTACTACAGTGAAAATGTTATGTAAGTAGTTGTAACACTGTGTTGTATAGGGAATAATGACAAGGAAAAAAATCTGTTCTAGGCCCTACTACATAGTAGGCTATAGCCAGGTAACATATTGTATTTTCAGTCTGAGATCTGTGCTTGGTTGTTTAGACTGTCAGTTCTCTTTTTCTTTTGAGATTAAACTTCTTGCTCCCTGTGGTTAAACTCCCTGTTGCTTTTTTTTTTTTTTTTGGTGGGTACCGGGGGTCGACCTCAGGACCTCGCGCGCCAGCAGGCGCCTGTGCCGCTGAGCGATATCACTGGCCCTTTTTTCGTATGTGGGTTCCGGGAGTCGAAGTCGGGCCCTTGCGCTTGCCAGGCAGGTGCTTACGCTGCTGAGCCATCTCACTGGCCCCTCCTTGTTGCTTCTTAATTGTGCTGTTGTTCACAACAACACCCTGGGTACAGATTGCTCTGGATATGAATCCCATCAGATTGTGGCTGCTGTGGAGAACCAGTGTCTGAGAACGGTGTTTGGCAGGTATTCGAACCCCAGAGCGGCTCCTCCTAGCTGTCTTAGTCGTTGGTTCTTTCCTGCAAACTAGCCGGCCAACAGCTTTGTCTGTATCTAGAATCCCTTCCCAGATGCTTTCCTCCATGGCTGCCCCAGTCTGGTTGCTAGTGAAGTCATATTCTTTGAGGAGAGATTAAGAGCTATCTGGTTGTGATCTCTTTTTTTTTTTTTTTTTTTGTGGGTACCGGGGGGTCGACCTCAGGACCTCGCGCGCCAACAGGCACCCGTGCCGCTGAGCGATATCACCGGCCCTTTTTTCGTATGTGGGATCCGGGAGTCGAACTCGGGCCCTTGTGCTTGCAAGGCAGGCGCTTAAGCCGCTGAGCCATCTCACCGGCCCTGTGATCTCTTTTTTTCAGGCAAAATCTCTCAGCCTGGGCTCAAGATAATGGCAAGTTTCTCCTTCAGTGACAGCCCAACTCTAGAGGTTGCTGAGTGGCAGTGGGAATGAGGTGGCAGCTGTTCTCTATAGCGAGCCCTTCCCATTCCTTGTCGTGGTCCAGGAAGTTTATATTTGTAATCCCATGGAAAAGTTATTGGAATTCTAGTGAGTTAATTCCAGTCTTCCACTTCTAGTGCAACCCACGGTGAGAATAAAGAAACTAAGGCATACTTATAGTTGTGGGGAGCTAAGGGGTCCTGGGTCCAGCCAAGATGGTGGTTACTGGAACAAAGGCCTTGACCCAGGGCCGAACCCGGGTTTTATTAATTCTCAAGGAGGGGAGTGGCTCGGGGATGAGTGACTGTGAGAGTGGCGGGAAGTCTGTGAGTACCGTGAGCTGGGCTAGGTAGGTGGCCTGAAATCACCTTAGCAATACGCAGAGGGAAGGCTATGCAGAAGGAGTAATCTGCATAACACAGTTCCATGTAGTGTCTAATATTTTGGGGTCGGTGCTTTGGCTCCGGTGTGTAATCTTCTATGCCCTGGGAAGTCATAGCCTCTTATCTCAAGGCTCCATCCCAGCTGACAGTGAGGAGCATGGCTCTCCATCCCACCAGGCTCACCCACCTATGTGTTTTGGGAGTTACAGGGGCGGGGAAACACTGATCTGTCACTTGCTTCAAAGACTACACATCAGCACCTTGGCTGGACCTTAAAGCCAGTTGAAGGGATAAGGAAAAGTCCTAGCCAGCTCTATACATATCACTACGTGGAAATAGGGCCAGGTTTAGCCAAAATGGAGATAATTGCTCTTCTTTCAAGGAGAGTCATCCAGGTGGTTCCGCACAGTTCTCCTGGCATGGTTTCACAAGCCAAGGCAAGGGGCACAAGCCCTTGTATTCTCAATGTGAAGCACCTGTTCTTGTTAGAGCCCCCTTTCATTGAGTACGGGATGGGCTGAAGATGGGAGCACCCACCTCTCAAATCCACTTGCCCAGGTCTTGGACATCTGAGGGCAGAACATCTAGTTCTCCCAGGGAAGGACAACAGGCTCAGAGTAGGGGAAGGGGAGCCCTGTGTTTTGACTGCAGTAGCAGACAAAAGGGTCTGTCTTGCTGAGGTAGCTATGAGGCTGAAAGGAGGCAGTAATCTTGGTTCAAGTACCAGAAACTAGCTCTCACCTCTCTTTCCAAAATTTTATAGATGCTTCTTCTTTTTCTCTTTGCCCTTAGTACCATTTCCAGAGGTGTAAGTGATGATCGCTTTTACACAGCTCGCTGTTTCACTGGGGATCAGGGCTATAGAATTTGACATGCTGTGATGCTGGAAGTCCTTGTTTGTTTCATTTTCCTCTCTCGCTTCTTGGCCAAACCTTTTCATATTCACCTTCTCAGATCTCCTAGGGACCAGCATCCTTTGCTTGTGTGTTACCACAGTCTCTACTGGGCCTTGTGAGTTCTTTCAGCTTACTCGGTCTCCTGTCTGTGTGCAGTGCTCAGATCTCTGGGTACTGTCCTTGGTCCACAGAGAGGGTCATGTTGCCTCCTGATCAAGACATTCTTCCGGTCCAGCTGTGGGTGCTTTGAACATCCCTGTATTACAGGACGTGTTGCATTTTGGTTCCCTGGGCATGAAATGAAATGCCAGTAACATATCTGCCCCTGTCACTGACAATAAGAATGACCTCGTCACATTGTTTACCACTGCTTGGAGGAGGAGCCAGGGCTACCCTTCTGCTGAGGCACTGAACCGTACAGTAGTAAGTGTAAGAAGGAGACAGTAAATATTCAACAGTATAGAAAACAAATTATTGAAATACAAATAAGCAGTTGTAAGAACTGCAGTGCAGTTTTGAAATTGTTTCCAAAGAATATTTGGAGACGTGGGAGATCACATCAGTTACTTGACAGACACAGGCTATTAAATCGTGCTGTGAGGCAGGGTGTGGCTCTGTGGAAGGGTGACAGTTCAACGTACTGGGTTCGATCCCAGTGCCCCCCACAAAAAGAATCGTGACTCTAAATCCTACTTTAATTTCTTCCTCTTTTCTGTTTTTTTTTTTTTTTTTTTTAACTGTGATGCCTCAGTCCTATTTCAGTTTCTTAAATTCACACGCAGAGATTAATAACAAAATGTAAGTAATGGTCATCTTTAGGTGGTAGGCTGAATATTTCTGTATTTCTGCAGTGCACATTAATCATTTAAATCAAGGGGAAGATAAGTAGAATACTGCTCTATCATTTTATATGGTAACCCATTTTTATGAGCCTGTATCAAATGATTCAAAATTACCTAAAAAATTCAAAATTTAGAAGAACCTTTCTTTTGCCCATTAGGTTTCTTTTTCTTTTCTTTTGTTTTCTCAGTACTGGGAGTTCAACCCAGGCCTTCCCACTGAGCTATACCCCCCACCTTTCTTTTGTTTTGTTTTGTTTTTTAAATAAAGTTTATTGAAAAACAACTGTACTTCCACTTCATGGTGAGAAACAGAAGCAAAACACATCGTGTACAAGAGCATTAAAATACGAAATAGTGATAAATCTCATCACAAAATTTACAAGACCTATATACAGAAAACTAGAAAACATTACAGAGAAATTGCAGATTTCAAGCAACATTTCCCCCTTTCTTTTCGAATCAGAGTCTAGCTGAGCTGTCCAGTCTGGGCTCGACCTTGCAGCGCTCCCGCCATGGCCTCCCAGAATGCTGGGATTGCAGCTGTGCACCACCACACCCAGCTTTATCTCTATTTTTAATTTGTTTTTAACAAATATTCCCTTACTACAAAATTGCAACAGTTAGGTATCATTGTGTTTTCATAACAGATTGATAATATGATATTTTAGTTTTTTAAATTGGGAGAAAAGCATTGAAGTTTAGACTTCAGTTTTTTCTTTAAAGATTGTATTCCCGCCTGCCCAGGTATCACTGCAGTAGTAGCAGCATTTGTTTTCTCTGCGCCCAACTTTGTCATATGGTTTTCAGTCAAGATATTAAATCTTTAGGTCGAAATATATTTCCCTAAATTTTGGCATTGTTGCTTGGTTGGCATAATGTGTATATTATTATGTCTTTCAAGAAACATTTTTAAATATTTACTGTTCTCTAGACCTAGCAATGCAAACTTAAAACTTTGGGCTCTCAGGTGGGTGTGGCATACCTGCAAAAGGTGGCTATTGTACAGTGCGCTGTGACATGAAGGCACGCCCAAGGCACTGCGGAAGGGGAGGGGTGGGCTTCATCCACGTTTCAGTGGATGAAGGATGATGCTGCCCATGGGAGGAACAGGTGACAGGTGGTAATGGCTCTGACGGTAACCATGGGAGCAGCAGAGGCCAAGGCATAGAACTTTGAAGGACTCGGTATATTCCAAGAGTGACTTGTGACTGGGAGATGGACTGGCTTCATGGGAGGCGAGGATAAAGAGTTAGCTTTGGACCAGATGGTGTAATAGCAGACCTCTGTGGAGTAATGATGCCACTGTTTTGGATTTGTGTCACTCTACAGTGAAAGGCAGTATGGCTGATGGCCACAGTTTGGTTTTAAGTTCTAGCTTTGCTCCTCCTCCTCCTCCTCCTCCTCCTCCTCCTCCTCCTCTTCCTCCCCCTCCTCTCCCCCCTCCTCCTTTTTTTTTAATGGCCTTGGGGAATTGAGCCCAGGGCTTCTGCACTGAGCTGCATTCCCAAATTAGTTTTTTATTTTGTGTTTTGAGACAGTCTTGCCAAGTTGCTCAGGGTGGGTTTGAACTTGCGATCTTCTTGCCTCAGCCTCTCAGAGTTATGGAATTACAGGCATGAGTCACCACACTCAGCTCTAGCTTTGCTTCTTAATAATTACCAGCTCCTGGAAAAAGTATTCCATCTTTGTAAGCCTCAGCTTCACTCTCTTGACAATGGGCTAAGAATGCTGTTGTGACGGTTAAATAAAAATGTAACAGTTTTGAGAACTGAAATATCTATTATACCACCTTATAGTTACCATCTATAGTAAATAAGGGTGGTGTAGTACTCCTCTTTTTTTTGTTTTCTTTTTTGGTTTTTTGAGACAGTATCTTGCAATGTAGTTGAGGCTGGCCTTGAACTCACTATGTAGCCCAGGCTGGCCTGGCCTCGAACTCATGGCAATCCTCCTGCCTCAGCCTCCCAAGTTTTGGGATTACAGACATGCACCACCATGCCTGACTTGCTGATAGTACTTCCTAGGGGTGAGATCATTGTTAATCTTTATGAAGTTGAAAACTTACTATTTTAAAGCAAAATGTACTTGGCATATGAAGTAAAGTTTAAAAGTAATATTTTTGAGTTTGCCTTGGGGTTTGTGGGTATGGTGGATACTGGGGATTAAAACTAGGAGTGCTCTACAAATGAGAGATATCTCCAGCTCTTTTCCTTTTATTTTTTTAACCTGTTTTGTGGGGGTGGTTTGAGACAGGGTCTCCCTATGTCATTCAGGCTGACCTTGAACTCACTGTTTAGCCCAGGCTGACCTTGAACTCATGGTGATCCTCCAGCCTCTCTAGTGCTGGGATTACAGGTGTGTGCCACCGTGCCCGGCCCTTTTTTTAATTTTGACAGAGGGTCTTGTTGAGTTGCCCAGGCTGGGCTCAAACTTGAGATCCTCCTGCCTCTGCCTCACAACCAACAGGGAACAGGTGTGGGCCACATCTGACCTTTGCCTTGGCTTAAAAAGCAAATCTACAATGAACAGTTGCAGTAATAGTTGATTATACATTTATTTATTTTTAGGTTATTAACATTTCTCCAGGATTAAAAGGGATATAAAAAAATCAGTGAGAGTTTGAGGAGTTTTTGTTCACCTTGAGAGCTCAGAATTGCCCTCCATTTGTGGTAGGGCTGATGGGGAAGAAGAGGAGAGACTAAGCACTTTCTGAGTAGTAATTTGAGTATCACATGGAGGGATGGCCCAAAAATATGACCCACTATAACTAGTTGCCAGGTCTAATTTTTCTTGGATAGCATGAAATTAGCTGTGTATTTTGGGGGTTTTGTTTGTTGGTTTTTGTTTTGGTCAACTGTATTCTCTTTCATAGAAAATATGTTAAAGAAGTACCTATGTTAAAATCTAGACGCTGTAAGTTTCATCTCTACCGGAGAGTAGTGTGTGCTCTCCTGAGGGTCCCATAGAAGAACAGAGAGGGGACGTTAAGAAAGGTTATTTGGGGCCGGTGAGTTGGCTCAGCAGCGTAAGCGCCTGCCTGGCAAGCGCGAGGTCCTGAGTTCGACTCCCCGGTACCCACATACGAAAAAAGGGCCGGTGATATCGCTCAGCGGCACGGGCACCTGCTGGCGCGCAAGGTCCTGAGTTCAACCCCCGGTACCCACAAAAAACAAAACAAACGAACAAAAAAAAACGGTTATTTGGAACCTGGCTTCTGGTTATTTGTAACTGCAGGCCAGACCCAGTGGGCTCAGCTGTCCCTCTATGCTGGTGCTGGTGACAGCCCCCTCCCGCCTCACTCAGAGTTGTGTAAAGGTGGCAGTTGGCTCCTGTGGAGCTCTCCAGTGAGAGATGGTGTCAGTGTATGGGGCACTTCCTTATTGGGTGTGTCAAAACAACCACGAGATTTCCTGGCCATTTCTCTCCCTGTGTACCATCTTCCTTTCCAGTTCTTCTGACTCGGTTCGCACTTTCCTTGGGTTAGGAATCACACATTTTCTGTTAAGTGTTGCTTAAGGGATTTCTTTTTCATTTCAGTAAAGGCATTTTGGTTTCTTTATTCTACAGGGGGAAAAAACATTTTTAAAATGGTTTCTGATCTCAAAAGGTCAGTGTGTATTGAAGATAAATGTGTGGTCAGGCAGTTTCCGGGGAAGTAGAAGCGTATGAAGGAGGAATGGCTTACTGGCTCAGCCTTCGCAGAGGATGCACCTGAGCTGAGTCTTGAAGAGTGAAAGTTCTGCAGTTAATAATATTTGTTACTAACTGTCTTGCAAGCATTTACTTTTCAGAAAAGCCCTCTGAGGTATAAATACTAGTCCTAACTCCATCACATTGAGAACACGGAGGTTTGAGGAATTGAGAAAATTTCCATCCATCACACGATAGAGTGGCAGGGCTCGAGTTTGGAACCCAGGCCTTTCTGACTCTACAGTTTCTGTTCCTTAGAACGTACCTGTTGCACCTAGAGAGAAAGATGGAAGAGGCTTCAGGAGAGGAATATTTTTGCCAGGTTTAAAGTTACAAAAAGGACAATAAAGGTCAGAGCATCTAGGCAGAGGGAACAGCGTTTGACAGTGCATGGATGAAGCCGACTGAGGTCGGTACTTCCAGATGACCGAAAAGGACTTTTTTCATGCAGTCAATCGTGTGGCTCACTTGACAGAATGAACATTCTTTGACTCATTCCCCAGATCTAATGAAATTGGTATCTGGAGGTGAGAAGTTTTCACCAAAGCTCCCCAAGAGATTGCTGTGCACGCAAAAGTGTGGGAACTTTGCGTGTGTCTTATATTAATGCTGGTGAGCTGGGGGATGAGGCTGGAGAGGTAGGCAGGGCTGGACTTCTATAAAGTCTTAGGCATGCATTAGGTAGAATCTCTTCCCAGTACTCATCAGGACTGTCTTACACTCTGCTATGTAGCGTCATTGTATTATGTGTGTGCTTATAAAAGGGAGCTTTCTGGAGCAGCTGCCCAAGAACCACTGTGATCAACAGCATTGTATTACTTTGTTGTTGGTTTCCTCAGATTCTGTCTTCCTTTTTTTAAATGTGTATTTATTTACTTTGTGTTGCTGCCGAGGTCTCACACATTCTAGGCCAGTACGTTACCACTGAGTTACACCCCAGCCCCTCAGGTTCTTTCCTGTGGTTTGCCTTGACAGATTCTAGTAGGGGATTTCACTCAAGATCTGGACATAGCGTCCAGTGAAACATGGTTTTCAAAATTCTCCTATGGTTATTTCTCCATGGAATTCACTGTGTAACTTACCGTTTGGTGTTATACTGATTTACAGTGGTAAGGTAGTGTACTTTTTCTGTTTTGAGTTTGACACTTCTGATGAGTGAAAACAGGTATCTTGTCATTTGGCAGTTTTTAGATTTGATGATGTACTACTTTCAAATGTACAAATTAATGTTTGCTTTACCACAGTTTTTAGTATTTGGTTTTCAGTTTAAGAATGTCAGTTAGAAGGAGGAAAAAGATGGCGGATGAGTAAGAAGCAGGCAGCGAAACTCTCTCTAAAAGTTACCGTTGGAACACGGGAATATAGCGACCGGGAAAGCGCAGGAGGGGGGGGAGATGCCTCCCCGGAACCCAGAAAAGTTCTGAAGCACAATCTGGGACCCCCGGCACCAGTGAAGGGTGATTTCCAACAAAGAAGAAGGAGCAGACCGCGCGCACGCACCTTCTACCATCCCAGGAATCGCAGCGCGACAGAAGCTCAATTCTACGGACACACGGTGACAGCTGGCGCCCAGGGAGCCCCCATGGAGGATCCTGAGACAGCGGCGAGGCAGGGGAGCGGCGGAGAACTGCGCTGGCCGGCGGTGAGTGTCTCTCAGCCACAGCTGCCCCGCGCCAGAGAGCGACCGGCCGGGCGCCATTGTGGGGGGTGTGGCGAAACTCAGAGCGGCGCGAAAGAAAAACAGCACTGGACACTCGTGCTCCAGACAGGGCAGCGCGGGGCCTCTCAGGCCCACGAAAGTGTGCTGAGGTCAGCAGGCGAACGAGACTGGTCTCTCAGCCACACCTGTCCCGCACCAGAGAGCGACTGGCCCGGCGCCATTGTGGGGGGCATGGTGAGAATCAGAGCGGCGGGAAACCAGTGCAGGGAACCTGCGCTCCGGACAGCGCGCTGCACCTCTCAGGCCCAGGGATAGTGAAAGGGCACTGAGAGCGGCAGGCGAGCTAGACTGGTCTCTGCCTGAAAGTACGGGCCTCTGCTCACCGCCCGCCAGAGGGCCGCTCCTGGCTTACTGGGACGGACCTGCACAGAACAGGACTCTGTCACCACACGGTGCCTGCCTACAGCAGAGTCAACACCTGGAACTGATTCTTTTTTTTATTATTTTTATTTTTATTTTTATTTTTTTCTCATTTGTTTTTTGTTCTGGCAAAGGTTTTTTTTTTTTTTTTTTTTTTTGGTGGGGGTTTATTTTTGTTTTGTTTTTTTTATTGTTTTTAAATTCGTTTTTTTTTTTTTTTTTGTGGGTACCGGGGGGTCGACCTCAGGACCTCGCGCACCAGCAGACGCCCGTGCCTCTGAGCGATATCACCGGCCCCTTTTTCGTATGTGGCATCCGGGAGTCGAACTCGGGCCCTCGCACTTGCAAGGCAGGTGCTTATGCCGCTGAGCCATCTCACCGGCCCCTTTATCTTCGTTTTTGTTTCTGTATGTGTATTTGCTCTTTCCTTCATTATTCTCTCTGGTTTTTTATATGAGTGTAAACAGCGCCTCTAACTTCTTTGTGATTGTGGTTGTGATCTGTTCTTCCTTTTATCCCTTCCTTCTCTTTTCACCACCAGTCCTCTGCACCAGTGTCCCAATTTTAGTGGGATCCCTCTTGGTCCTCTAACCTTACATCTAATTCCTTCCTATTCTCCCAACACTCTATTTCCTCCTTAACTCATTTTAAATTTAAACTCCTCAGGGAAAAATTGACACACATAGGACTTGTACACTGCATATAATTTTTCTGGTGTGTTTTAGATTTTGTTATATAACCGCAACTATATACAGCTAAAAGTGGTAAATAACTGGTTAGCTCAGCCTGTCATTTTCTAGGCTGTGTTTGATGCTTTAGTTAACATTGTAGCCAAATGTGAAATAATTGTTCTAAACATCTTTCCTTCCTGATATTTCGTGATTGAGATTGACTAAGGGACAAAGAAAATACAGTGGCACAGTACCAAAGAATCAAGGACTGGGCCAAACAGGTAGCAACTTCGCATACCCAACGAATTGAAGAGGTAGGATCTGGCAGAAAGCTCAAAACCCAAAAGCAAGCTCCACTTGGAAGATACTGCAGAGAAGTAGTCATCTTCTAAAGATCTTAAACACTAGCAATAAAGTAACCTACCATAGGTAATTTGCAAACATCACCCCAGGAATCAAAGAAAGGAAAAAATGAGACGACACTTAAACAAGATGCAACCCCACACATCCAATTCACCAAAGGCAAACCTAGGGGGCAACGAGGTGGGACAATCCGAAAGCCACCCACCTGGCCTATCTGAAGTGGTAACAACAAAGCAACTGAATGAGGCTCTGGAAAAAATTAAAACAGAAATAATCTCACAGATAACTGCAGAGATAATGTCCACATTGAAGACCATGCTTAAGGACACTATAGCTGATACAGACAAAAAAATAGATGAGCTTAAGAAAACTATAGAAACCATGAATGCTCAGCATAGGAAAGAAATGGAATCCATAAGGCAGATTCAAGCAGATATCCAAGAGAGCAAAAATTCCATTGAAAGTATTTGTAGCAGATTAAGCCAATGCGAGGACAAGATCTCAGATATAGAAGACAGGCTTGCAATTAGTGATCATGAAAAGGAAGAATTCTTAAAAACAGCAAGGGACCATGAAAAATCAATTCAGCAGCTGCTAGATGACTCAAAGATAAACAACTTAAGAATAATTGGAATAAATGAAAAAGCAGGAGATAGCATCAATGACATTAAAACCTTGTTCAAAGACGTAATCAGAGAGAACTTTCCTGGAAGAGAAAAGGAATTTGATGCCCCTATAAGTGAAGCTTTTAGAACACCAACTAGACATGATCAAAAAAAAACTTCAGCCAGACATATTATAGTCAAGATCCCAGAAATTCAACAGAAGGGCAGAATCTTAAAAGCTGTTAGGGAGAAGAGACAAATCACCTACAAAGGAAAACCCATCAGAATCACAGCTGACTTTTCAGCACAAACCCTCAATTCAAGAAGAGCTTGGAATGATGTATTTCAAGCTCTAAAGGAAAATAATTTTCAACCCAGATTGATGTACCCTGCAAAACTATCTTTCAAAATTGATGGAGAAATAAAATACTTTCATGACAAAGAACATCTGAGAAAATTTATGACCACCAAACCAGCACTCCAAAATGTTCTGAAGGACATTCTAGAAAGAGATAGGAACCCCAACAGAAGGAATCCACCAGGCAGGGCAGATAATTAAATAGCAGGAAAGGGGAAAAACAAAGAGTGGGAGCCAACAACAGGAAAATATCATGACAAGTATAAGTCAATACATATCAGTTTTAACCATCAATGTTAACGGTCTCAATTCACCAATCAAAAGGCACAGACTGGCGAAATGGATCAAGAAGCAAGATCCAACAATATGCTGTATACAAGAAACACATTTAATTCAGAAAGAAATTCATAGACTGAAGGTCAAAGGATGCAAGACAATACTCCATGCCACAGGAAACCAGAAAAAAGCAGGGGTAGCTATTCTTTTTGCAGACAAAGTGAACTTCAAGCCAAGAAGGATTCAGAGAGATAAAGACGGTCATTACATCCTTGTAAAGGGAACAATCCAAGAGGAAGAGATAACGATCATAAATATATATGCGTCAAATACCAATGCACCCAGCTATATAAAACAAGTACTAAAGGACATGAAAAATCAGATAAGCACTAATACAATTATATTGGGAGATCTCAATACTCCACTGTCACAAAAAGACAGATCAACTGGACAGAAAATCAATAATGAAATAGTAGAACTGAACCAAACTTTTGAACAAATGGACTTAGTAGATGTCTACAGAGTGTTCCATCCTACAACATCAGAATACACATTTTTCTCAGCTGCACATGGGACGTTCTCCAAAATAGACCACATACTAGCTCATAAAACCTGCTTAAGTAAATGCAAAGGAATTGAAATTATCCCATGCATATTATCAGACCATAGTGCAATGAAATTGGAAATCAATGGCAAAAGATCTCACAAAAACTCCCTAAACACATGGAAATTAAACAGCACCCTCCTGAACAACCAATGGGTCACAGATGAAATTAAAGAAGAAATTAGACACTTTCTACAACTGAATGATAATGACAGTACAACATACCGGAACTTATGGGATACAATGAAAGCAGTCCTAAGAGGGAAATTTATAGCATTAAATACTTATATCAGGAAAATAGAGCAAGCGCAAATAAACAACTTAAGGGTGAACCTCGAGCTTCTAGAAAAAGAAGAGCAGGTTAAGCCAAAAGCCCGTACAAGGGAGGAAATTATAAAGATCAGAGCAGAAATTAACGTATTGGAGACTAAAAAAATAATACAAAGAATCAATGAAGCAAAAAGTTGGTTCTTTGAAAGAATAAATAAGATTGACAAACCCTTATCCAACCTTATTAAAAAAAGAAAAGAAAAGACTCAAATCCATGCAATTGAAAATGAAAAGGGTGATATCACGACGGACCCTGCAGAAATCCAGAAGATCATCTATACCTATTTTGAAAATTTATATTCTACTAAGATGGAAAATGCAGAAGAAATGGACAGATTCCTAGATTCGTATGAATTACCAAAGCTGAATCAAGAAGATTTAAAAATCCTAAATAAACCAATATCAACCAATGAAATTGAAGATGTAATTAAAAACCTCCCAACAAAGAAAAGCCCAGGCCCTGATGGATTCACTGTCGAATTCTACAAGAAATTTAGAGAAGACCTAACGCCCCTACTTCTCAAACTTTTCAATGAAATTGAAAGGGAAGCAATACTCCCAAATTCATTCCTGGAAGCAAGCATTACCCTGATACCAAAACCAGAGAAGGACCCAATTAAGAAAGAGAACTACAGGCCAATCTCCCTAATGAACATAGATGCAAAAATCCTTAATAAGATACTGGCAAACAGAATCCAACAAATCATCAAGAAGATTATACACCATGACCAAGTTGGATTCATCCCAGGGATGCAGGGATGGTTCAACATACGTAAATCAATAAATGTAATACAGCATATTAACAGAACCAAAGACAAAAATCACATGATCATCTCAATAGATGCAGAAAAAGCTTTTGACAAAGTCCAGCACCTTTTCATGATAAAAACCCTACAGAAAATTGGAATAGAGGGTCTTTATCTCAATCTGGTAAAAGCTATCTATGACAAACCAACAGCCAATATTATACTAAATGGCCAAAAACTGAAAGCCTTCCCTCTAAAATCAGGAACAAGACAAGGATGTCCACTGTCCCCACTCTTATTCAACATAGTTCTGGAAACTTTAGCCAGAGGAATTAGACAAGAGAAAGAAATAAAAGGAATAATGATTGGAAAGGAAGAAGATAAATTATCATTATTTGCAGATGACATGATACTCTACACAGAAGACCCCAAAAACTCCACTAAAAAACTGCTAGATTTAATAAGCAAATTCAGTAGTGTAGCTGGATACAAAGTCAATACTCAAAAGTCAATAGCCTTCCTGTACACAAATAACAAACTTACTGAAAGAGAAATTAGGGAAACAATACCTTTCACAATAACATCCAAAAAAATGAAATACCTAGGAATCAACCTCACGAAGGATGTAAAAGACCTCTATACTGAAAACTACAGTACTCTGAAAAAGGAGATTGAAGAGGATATCAGAAAATGGAAAGATATCCCTTGCTCCTGGATAGGAAGAACCAATATAGTGAAAATGGCCATACTTCCAAAATTGTTATACAGATTTAATGCAATTCCAATCAAAATTCCAACAGCATATCTCACAGAATTAGAGAAAACAATCCTAAAATTCATTTGGAATCAGAAGAGACCTAGAATAGCAAAGGCAATTCTGGGCAACAAACACAAGGCAGGGGGCATCACAATCCCTGACTTGAAATTATACTATAAAGCTACTGTGATAAAAACAGTGTGGTACTGGCAAAAAAACAGACCTGAAGATCAGTGGAACAGATTAGAAGATGCTGAAACAACCCCAGACATACTAAGCCACCTTATCTTTGACAAAGGTGCCAAACACATTCGCTGGAAGAAAGATAGCCTCTTTAATAAATGGTGCTGGAAAAACTAGCTCTACACATGCCGAAGATTAAAACTAGACCCATATCTTTCACCATGCACTAAACTAAATTCAAAATGGATCAGAGATCTAAATATTAAAACAGAAACATTAAATCTGCTGGAAGGTAGGATAGGTAAAACCCTTGGAGACATTGGTGCAGGCAAAGACTTTATGAATAAAAACTCAACCGCACGGGAACTATCCCAAAGAATCAATAACTGGGATCTCATCTTATTAAAAAGCTTTTGCACAGCAAGAGAAACCACCAACAGAGTGAAGAGACAACCCACAATGTGGGAAAAAATGTTTGCCAGCTGTTCCTCAGACAAAGGATTACTATCGAGAACATATAAAGAACTCAAAAAAATCAGACCTCCCAAATTTAAAGACCCACTCCAAAAATGGGCATCTGAGATGAATACACATTTCTCAGATGAAGAAATACTAATGGCAAATAAATATACAAAAAAATGTGCAACATCACTAGTCATTCGAGAGATGCAAATTAAAACAACACTGAGATACCATCTCACCCCAGAAAGAATGGCTACTATAAAGAAATCAACTAATAAATGCTGGAGGGGCTGTGGGGAAAAAGGAACCCTTCTTCACTGTTGGGGGGAGTGTCGACTGGTACAGCCACTGTGGAAGTCCGTGTGGAGATTCCTCAAAAAACTAGGGTTGGAGGTCCCATTTGACCCAGCTACTCCCCTTCTGGGCATCTTCCCAGAAGAATTAAAAACATCGTACCACAGCGATATATGTGCACCCATGTTTATAGCAGCACAATTTGTAATAGCCAGATCTTGGAAACAACCCAAATGCCCATCAACTGAGGAATGGATAAGAAAGATGTGGTATTTTTATACAATGGAGTACTATTCAGCCGTAAAGAAGGATAAACTGGAGACTTTTATAGGTAAATGCATGCAACTCGAGAAAATACTCATAAGTGAAATAAACCAGAAGCACATGTGTAAGCATCGTATTGTCTCTCTAGTATGAGAAACTGAAAGAGTAAATAAGATCCAAAATGTACAATAGACATGATGAATCAAAAAGAAACTGGTCAAAAGGAAAGAGAGACTGGAATAGGGAAAAGAAAGAAGGGAAAGGGAAAAAAATTGTATATATATATAAGATGGTTAAGATAGCTACACTACCAATTTTACTTAGTTCATTGAAGAGTAAGGTTTGTGCCAATGTTTGGACAATTGAATGCTAATGTGTGGTATCCTGAATAACTAACTTAAAGATAGTAATACGTAATGTATTAACCATTGTTACCCTCCTATTATGTTGCTTTGAAAATTTGTTCTTCTTTTGATTTGTTTTGTTTTTTCTTCTCTTTAAAATAAAAAAAAAATTAAAAAAAAAAAAAAAGAATGTCAGTTACTTCTCTGTGTGTATTGTGGTCTTGTTCCACAAAGGAGTTGTATGCTGAGGTAAACAAGATTTTTCCTTACGATGGGTAAACAGTAGTTCTTTATAATTTCAATGTGAACTAACAGGGAGGTGTTAGGGAGGCATTATAGACATTTCTGAAGTCTTCCAGGATCTTCAGTGTGCTCAATTTTGTTGATAGTGGCAACAAGATTGTTTCTTTCATTATTATATATATATATATGCTATTTCAGTTGCAATTTCTTTTTTTGTTTGTTTTGTTTTGTTTTGGTACCAGGAATTGAACTCAGGACCTTGTGCTTGCCAGGCAGGCACCGTGCCGCTGAGCTATATCCTTGGCCCTCAGTTGCACTTTCTGTTGTATGTTGTACTTATATCTGACTTCTAAAAACTTGTATTCCAAATTTACAATTTAATGGCCAAAACCTGCCTGAAACTTTTGAATATTATGACAACTTTGAATTAACTGTGTAATTTCTAATATACTTTTCCCAAATTCTGCATCATTGGCTATTTATCCTCTAGCTCGAGTCTGTTGACTATCATTTTCTTGCCACAGTGATTTCTCTCCATCATGCCACATCTAATGGATACCCAGGCTCTTGTAAAACTCCTTTAAAGTTGATGGAAGTCCATAAGTTTTACAATTGTTTTCATATGTAACGTCCTTGCACTTTTTGTTGTTTTGCAGTGCATGGGTTATGTGTCAGGAAATCCAGGAAGGAGGGTCATAGGTAAGTTCTAGGACTCTTGCCCAGTGATGGTATCTCTGTCCTTTGGCAGAGACTTCCAGTGCTGGCTTCTACTCTGGCCATATCTGGTTGGATCACATCTGATACTGCCTTGGCCAATTAGATCATCTCTCCTAGAAATTCAAAAGTTAGATTTTAGACACTGATACAGCATGATTAGAGCTGAGTCATGTTATTGATGGTATTCCAGTGAAAAGATCCTGGAGTTCCCTTTTCTGAGTTCTCTGAGCTGCCTAGGTTCTTTCTGGACTGTTAGTCATTCATTTCACTTTGGTTCTGAAGATTGTTCTTATTTCTGGACCTAACCAGAGATGGTTACTGTTTGCAGCTAAAATAAGTTGACTTGCGCATAAACAAGTTATGTGATACGTGTGTCACAAAAAGTTTTCCAAAGGCCAGTTTGCACTTTCCATTTTGCTTTCTTCTGGTTCCTGTATCCTCCATCCTAGTTAACGACGTAGTCATCACAAACTAAGTGGAGAAATACCTGTTGTTGTCACACCCTTTATAACTCGGTTTTATAGATACATTCATTTCCTACAGGTTTTCAAAATGCTATATGTATACTTTCATAGTAGTACGTACCATATCACTATATCAGTGGGTTTATGATGCGTTTTGCTGGTTTCTTATTAGACAATAGCTCCTCAGGGTCAGACACTGAGAAATATACCCAGCCTTGATTGCTAGTCCCTTGCACACAGTAAACATTAAACAAATGCTTACTGACTTAGTTATTCCTCAGTTTATGTTATTCCTACTTAACTCCTTTATTATCCATTCAGTAAATACTTCATTGTGAAATGTGTGTGGCTGGAGGCCATTCTGTGCTCTGAGATACCTCAGGGAAGAAAATAAACTCAATACTACCTGTGTTCTTTGAGCTTACATTCTAGATAAATTTTTATCTACATTCTTTTCAGTTAGGAAGTATGGCTAAAGTAAACTTTAAGCAGTGTATGGATTATTATACTATACTGGCAAGATTCTGTTTTCCCTCCTATAGCGAGCCCTTCCCGGTCCTTGTCACGGTCTGGGAAGTTTGTATTTGTAATCCCATGGAAAAGTCATTGGAATTCTAGTGAGTTAATTCCAGTCTACCACTTCTAGTGCAACCCATGGCAAGAATAAAGACACTAAGGTATAGTTGTAGTTGTGGGGAGCCAAGGGTGTCCTAAGTCCAGCCAGGATGGTGGTTACTGGAACAAAGGCCACAATCCAGGGCCAAACCTGGGTTTTATTAATTCTCGATGAGGGGAGTGCCTCGGGGATGAGTGACTCTGAGAGTGGCATGAAGTACATGAGTACCATGAGCTGGGCTAGGTAAGTGGCCTGAAATCACCTCTGCAATATGCAGAGGGAAGAATATGCAGAAGGAGTAATCTGTATAACACAATTCAAGATAGTATCTAATGTTTTGGGGTCGGTGCTTCTGCTCTGATGTGTAATCTTCTATGCCCTGGAAAGTTACAGCCTCTTATCTCAAGGCTCCATCCCAGCCAGCAGGTCTCTTCATCCCACCCAGCTCACACATATTTTTTGGGAGCTATGGGGAAACACTGACCTGTCACCTTGCTTCAAAGACTGCACATCAGCACCTTGACTAGACTGATTTGCATTGCTTAAAGCCAATTGAAGGGATAAGGAAAAGTCCTAGCCAGCTCTGTACATATCACTACCTGGAAATAGGGCCAGGTTTAGCCAAAATGGAGATTATTGCTCTTCTTTCAAGGAGATTCATCCAGGTGGTCCTCCACACCTCCTATGCTAATGTCACATTTAGTAGGTAAATACTACTTTCACTGGGATAGTAGGTGTGTGGCAGGGAATCTAGTATCATGCTGAGCACCCAGTGAGAACTGAAGAAAAATGGCCCTGGAAATTTTGAAATGTTTATGATTTTGGTGAATTCATATTTCAGTTACTTCATATAGCAATTAATGTTTCTTTGACATGCCATGTTGTCATGGTAGTAAAACATTAAAAACTTAAACTTTTTGCTTTGTAGGCTTGCTTATACTGTCTTTAAAGTTGTAAACACAGCATACTTAGTCTTTAAATGAGCCTAGGGAAGTTGAATCAGTTTTGTGAAAACACCTTGAAGGTGTTTTTCTAGTCACTGAATTCTCACATCACTTAACTGTTCACAGATAGCATGGCGGTGGGCATGTATGTTACTAAAGACTCTGATTCTTGAAAATTGATCTGTGGTAAGTCCATATATTCAGCCATATATTCTCAATAAATATTTGGTTTTATAGATTTTTTAAGAGGGAACGTTCAAACACAGAAATGCTTTCATTTTAAATAAGAATATTATTGAAAGTAGAGATTCTAGAGATTTTCTAAATCCTAAAATACTTGTTTGTATTTTGGTATGTTTAATTTTATTATATCTTTTCTGTATTTTTATATAGTTTGTATATGTTAAGTTTGTGCCCTGGAGCGTGTTTTCAAAGTAGTTATTTTGGGTTACATTATGGACTAGTTAATGTTGTTCTCCGTAAAACTAAGTTTTTGTTCCGAAAGTGCAAGGTGTGTAACTGTGACTATGACGAGCCCATTTTCTTACATGAGAAGTAACGTCGCGAGGAGTAAATGAACACGAGAGAGCACAAAATACTGTGAGTGCTTAGTAAGTGCTTAGAAAATGGTAATTCCTTTCCTCCTTTAGATTCTCATGGGAGAATGTATGTTATTTGATCCTTTAAATACAATTAAGTTTTACGATCTTTTTCTCTAAAATAAAACCCAAGAATGCTTATATGTAAAAGAACTTCATTACATGTTTCCTTGTACTAATCTGAGAAATAGTTAGGTTTTAAGGAACTAGAATTAGATGAGGAAGTTAGGGTTTCTTACTTTCCTTATTTTTAAAATCTAGCTCTTTAGAATTAACCTTATGCTTTACAAATCTTGTAGTTACCTTTCCCCGTTTGGAGGTCCACACCGTGGTAAGCCATTGCACAGATTGGCCTCTAAGGTGGGATGTTTCTATATAGGTATAGGATAAGAATTACACATTTAAGTGTCTATATTCCTACATTCAAAGAATTGTTGAAATCTTTAAACATTTGACTATCAGATTTGTTTTGCATGGTGCCAAGGTTTTCTTTCTTTCTTTTCCTCCCAGAATGAACGTAGTGATCCAGAGGATGGGCTCACTAAAAGACACCACGTGACGGACTCTGAGAATGACGAGCCCTCAAACCTTAATGCTAGTGACTCTGAGAGTGAGGAGCTTCACAGGCCCAAGGACAGCGACTCCGAGTCTGAGGAGCGGGCAGAGCCTCCTGCGAGTGATTCTGAAAACGAGGATGCCCATCCGCGCGGGAGCGACTCGGAGAGCGAGGGGACCCAGAAACTACGCGGGAGCGACTCTGAGAATGAGGAGCTGCTGAACGGGCATGCGAGTGACTCTGAGAACGAAGAGGTTCCGAAGCATGCTGCCAGTGACTCGGAGGCGGAAGAGCTCCAGAAGAGCCCTGCCAGCGACTCTGAGCCCGAGGATGCGCTGAAACCTCAAGCGTCTGACTCCGAGAGTGAGGAGCCCCCGCAGCACCCGGCCAGCGACTCAGAAAACGAGGGGCCTCCAAAACCACAGATGAGTGATTCAGAAAGCGAGGAGCTTCCTAAACCTCGGGTCAGTGACTCGGAAAGCGAGGGACCCCCGAGGCACCAGGCCAGTGACTCAGAAAATGAGGAGCTCCCCAAGCCCCGGATCAGTGACTCAGAGAGTGAGGACCCCCCAAGGCACCGGACCAGTGACTCAGAAAACGAAGAGCTTCTCAAGCCCCGAGTTAGTGACTCTGAAAGCGAGGACCCCCCAAGGCACCAGGCCAGTGATTCAGAAAATGAGGAGCTCCCCAAGCCCCAAATTAGTGACTCGGAAAGTGGGGACCCCACAAGGCACCAGGCCAGTGATTCGGAAAATGAGGAGCTCCCCAAACCCCGAGTCAGTGACTCTGAGAATGAAGAGCCTCGGAAGGGACCTGCTAGTGACTCTGAAGCTGAGGACACCGCCACCCTCGAACAGAAGCCACAGTCAGATGATGACAGTGACAGGGAGAATAAGGGAGGGGACCCAGAAGTTCAGAATGACTCCTTTCATTCGGATAGCCATACAGCCAAAACACAGTTTCACAGTTCTGACAGTGAAGACGAAGCACTGAAAAGGCAAAAACTGGACAGTGATGAAGATGAAGAAAAGGAGGGCGAGGAAGCGAAAGTAGCAAAGCGGAAAGCCACTGTGCTTTCCGATAGTGAAGATGAAGAAAGAGCCTGTAAGGAATTCTGTTGGGTAGCTTTCCCTATTGCCTAAGCTTTTAATTATGAGAAACTATGCCATCCTTTTCTGTTATGTTAGATCTGTATTACTCAGCTCGATACTCTCTATTCTGCTTCTCATAGGCTGAGCTTAATATTAAACGCCCTTTGACTTATTCTGGCAGCATCTGTTAACTTTTGACCGTGCAAAGTGATAAGCCAGACCAAGAGTCAGTGGGCGTGTAAGACTTAGGTTGTCTTCAGCAGAAAGGATAATGTTTCAGAGAAACAGGTTCACGTGAAAACCCCTGACTATATCAAGAGTTGGCTGGGTCTCTGTAACGGCTGGCTCAGTAGGTCCCCTGCAAATAGTAATTGAGCTTCCATGGCTGTTTGTTTGTTAGACACTGTTGAGTGCCCAAATACAGGGAGGTTTGGGAGAGATTGTATTTAGAGGCTGTGTGTCTCTGGAGAGTATTCCAGTCTTGGCTCCCTGGGACCCCATTTTCACAGGTAGTAATTTTACTTGATTACTTTCTTGTGAAACTTAACCTCTTTGGAAAAGACATTGCCTAATAACTTGATAGTTACAGTAGTAGAAGGTTAAAAGAATATCACACATACTGCCAGTTTACCAAGAAAGATGAGAAATGTCAAACTGACAAGCAATAATTAAGAAACATGAATATTCCTAGAAAAGAATAGCCAGTCTCTTTCCCCCCCTTTGGTTTTTTTGAGTCAGAGTCTCACCATGCAGTTCAGGCTGGCCTTGAATTCCCTGCTGTCCAGGCTGGTCTCAAACTTGTGGCAATCCTCCTGCCTTATTAGTTGTAATATTGGGCAGTGCGAAAAAGATGCCAGTTGCTAACCTTAAAAGGAAAGGTGTTTGTTTGTTTGTTTGTTTGTTTATTTATTTAATATGCGGGTACCAGGAGTTGAACTCAGGACCTCACGCTTGTCAGGCAGGCCCTTATGCCGCTGAGCTATATCACCAGCCCCAGGAAAGGTGTTATTGATGCCAGCTTTATATTGATTCCTTTCTTCATCTTTTGGCCGCTTTTTTCCTGTGACTCTGAACATGAGATATTTGGGGGTTTTGTTTTTGTTTTTGTAGTAGTGAGGCTGAATATAGGGTCTTGGGCATACCAAGCAAGCGCTCTACCACTGAGCTACACTCCCTGCTAGTTCTTTCCTCTTTTATTTATTTTCACTTTTCTTTTTCACCATGTGTTAGGAGGCCCTTTGTTTTTTGTTTTCTTTAGTGTCACACACTGACATCTGAGAGCACTCATTGTGTTTAGTGGCAGAATGACTATGGCAAAATAAGACTGATGGTGATTTTCATCTTCCAAAGCAGCCAAGAAGAATCGTGTTGTCTCTGATGCCGACGACTCTGACAGCGACATTGTGTCAGACAAGTCAAGCAGAAGAGAGAAGACTGTGGCGTCTGACAGTGAAGAGGAAGCAGGGAAAGAGCTGTCTGATAAGAAAAATGAGGAGAAGGATCTATTTGGGAGTGATAGTGAGTCAGGCAATGAAGAAGAGTAAGTGACAGCATAATGTGACTTTTCTAGTTATTAGGTGGTATAGAGTCTTATAAAATTTTTAAACTTGGATTAAGGTATCATGGTGAGATATTGCCTAATTTCATGACTTTGGAAATTAGAATTTTAGTTCCTGAGCTGCTTGTACACGTACTATGTGTAACATGGATGGATCCCAAAAATAATTCAGTAAATGAAGGAAGCAGAGAGCACATTGACATGATTCTGTTTATGTGAAGTTTTTAGAACAGTCAGAACTAATCTGTGATGGTGGAAATCAGAGTACTGGTTGCTTCCAGGATGTTGATGTTGGGGGACTGACTAGAAGGGTGTATAGGGAGCTTTCTGGCAAGATGGGATTATTTTGCATCTTGATAGGGGTGCTGGTTACATGAATATACCAGTTACATTCTTAAAGCCCATTGAATGGACACTTAAGATATGCACATTTTACTATGCATAAATTATACCTTATTTTTTAAAATGATTTCTAAGCAAATGGGAAGAAAGATTAATGCTTTTATAATTTGTTTCTTTTCTAGAAATCTTATTGCAGACATATTTGGAGAATCGGGTGATGAAGAAGAAGAAGAATTTACAGTAAGTATGATGGAAATATTTTGTTGAAGCATTAAAGCTTTTTTTCTGTTTTATGGTAGTGGTTCTCTGATATACTATTACAATAAGTAGGAATAAATAACTGTGATGTATTCAGGAGAAGAAAATGATTCAGAAAGTGAAATACAAAGACACGAAATGAAAGTAATAATTGAGCTAGTGGGGTGCAGGGATACATTGAGAGATAAAGGCACTATGCTTAAAGTTAGAGTCACAGTAGTTGTGGAGCTTCCGCTTTTGCCAGTGGCAATTTTAGATTAAACAGACAACTGGACAACTAGACAGACAACAGACAACTAGAAAAACATTGGGAGATCTGCTTATCATCTAAGGCACAAAGTAGCAAAGAACTACTAAGGCAGCAGATAGAAATCTTAGAAAAGTAACTGAGCATTTGGGACTCCTTTTTCTTTGGGAGTGTTTGCCCTGCTGCAAAGCTGCATATAGTTCTGACAACCTCAGGCCTTAGGAACAAAACTTAAAGTTCAAGGCCTGGGGGAGGTTAGAAGACCCTGAAAACGCCATGCTTTAGCTCAGACTCCAAAGAGCAGCACCAAAGGATTAAGGGTGAACTGAAGTGAAGTGGCCTTTGCGCAGGCTTTAGGCCAGTTGGAGTCATCTAGAAGCCCAGTAAACCTTAGCTCAGACATCAGATTATGATTCAGGTTTTTGGTATGTACAGCATAGTATTCAGTGAGAGATAAAGGAACAGTAATAACTGAAGACAGTAAAAATAGACCCAGGGGCTCTTAATACAGGAATTTTGGACAATACCTTTAAAATATGTTCAAGGTGAGAAAAAGAAAAAAATTGCATCAGAGCAAAGCATTTTTGAAAGAACAAGACAGATCTGGGAAAGAACAAAGTAAAAGTTTCAGAACTATAAAGATATAGTAGCTAAAATTAAAAATTCAAGGGGTCGGGGATGTAGCTCAGCGGCACAAACGCCTGCCTGGCAAGTGCAAGGTCCCGAGTTCGATACCCAGTGCCAAAAAAATAAATAAAAATAAAAATTCAACGTAGGACAAACTTAACATAGAAAACAAAAGACATACTTGAAAAACAAATTGGTGAACTGCAAGATAAGTCACAAGGAAATATCTAGAATTAAGAATTGAGATATATTATGGAAAATGTAAAAGACATAGTTCATGAGAAAGTTTAACATAACCAATTGGAGTACCAGTAGAGAAGGAAAAACAAATAATATCAGAAGCAATATTTACAGAAATAATACATAAAACCATGTATTATGGACCTACTACAAATTACATGCAGGATAAATACAGTAAAAAGAAATCTGTGCCTAAGAGCATTATAATAAAACTGCACTAGATCAAAGAAATTGAGAAAGTCTTAAAAGCAATAACTGGAAAAAAGAGTTACATTAAGCAGCAGCTAGCTGGGTGGGGTGGTGGAAGCTTGTAATCCCAGCTCTTGGGACGTTGAGGTAGGAGGATCCCAATTTGAGTCCCATCTGCCCAACTTATGCAAGACCCTGTTCTCAAGATTGAAGAGGGCTGGGGACATAGCACGTGCAGTGGTAGTGCATCCCTGGCTTCAGTCCCCAGCACAGTGAACGAATGAACGCGTGCAGCAGCAACCAGACTAACAGCCCACTTTTCACCAGAAACAGCAGAATGTAGTAGCTGTGAAATTAAAGATTTGTTACATCCAGCAGAAGAGCGTCTCAAGAATAAGTGTGAAATAAGGAGGGAATGAATTAACAATATACCAACTAAGGGCAGTACCTGAAGAAATTGGCAGGAAGAATATAATCTCAGGTAGAAGGTGGGAGATATAGAAAGGAGGAAAACTGAACAAAAGTGTGTGACTGAGTCGCAATACTGACTATAGAAAACAAATTTATGTCTGGCGTAATTTAAAATATAGAATTAAAACATGACAGCAGTAACAAATCGGGAGTATCTATGAAATTGTGAAGTTCACAGATCTTTGCAAATGAACAGAAATATACACTATTAGACAAGTTAGGATGCATGCTTTAACAAGTTTAGATGCCTTGTCATCTAAGCAGCCACTAACTGCTAAAAAGACTGTAATGGTATATGTAACTTCCAAACAAACAGAGGGAAAATAATGGAATAATAAAAGCTAATCAGTCCAAAAGGAGGTGGGAAAAGAGAAAAGAAATGTAGAATAGGGAGCGCTTATAAAGTAGTATGTAGTAAAGGCACAGGTTTAACTTTTGATAATATCAGATGAATAAAATGTAAATATGTTAAATGCTCTAATTAAAGGACAAAGATGATCAAGAGAGGATTTTTAAAACCAATTAGATTTCAAGAGGTTCATCTCATGTGAAGAAAGTTGAAAATAAAAGAAAAAGATGCTCCATATCAATACTTAGCAAAAGAAAACAAAGCTACATAGCTACATTAAATAAATAAAGCTAATAAAGAAAATAAAGGGGCCTGTGAGATAGCTCAGCTGCATAAGCGCCTGCCTGGCAAGCGCGAGGTCCTGAGTTCAACTCCCGGTACCCACCTAAAGGAAAAAAAGGGGCCGGTGATATCGCTCAGCGGCACAAGTGCCTGCTGACAAGCGTGAGGTCCTGAGTTCGACTGCTGGTACCCACATTAAAGAAAAAGAAAGCTAATAGCTCATTAATTCAGAAAGGTAGACTTAAGGTAGAAAACATTACTCGAGATAAAGAGGATCACTCTATTGATGATTTTAAAATTCTGTACATTGATAATATGGCTTTAATCCGTACAAAACTACAAAGAGAAAATGGGCAAAGCCAAGAACAAAGAGGAATGTAGCTAACAGAACAAACAGTCCAAAAAGCCACAGAAAAATCTTTCTGTATATAATCTGGATGTGTACCCTTTGACAATTATGAAAGTTAAAAGGTCTCCCATTTGTTTGCCTACTCCACCCTTTTTTTGGTACTAGGGATGAACCCAGGACCTTGTACCTGCTAGGCAAGTGCTCTCACTGAGCTGTATCCCCAGCCCACCTCCTTCTTTCTTTCCTTCTTTCCTTCCTTCCTTCCTTTTTCTTGTCTCGTCTCGTCTCCTCTTTTCTTTTATTTTTTTGGTTTTTTGAAACAGGATCTCGCTATGTAGCTCAGGCTGGCCTTGAACTCACTATGTAATCCAGACTAGCCTCAAACTTGTGGCAGTCCTCCTGCCTTAGCCTCCCAAGTGCTGGTATTACAGGTGTGCACCACCATGCCTGGTTCTTTTCCCTTTCTTTACAGAACCTTTTGATGAACAAAATATTGGCCTATCCCCAAGATCATGAAGATGTTCTAACAGATTATCTTCTAGAAAGTTATTTTTACTCAGGAGGTTGAGGCAGGTGGATTGCTGTGAGTTGGAGGCCAGCCGGGGCTACAAAGTGAGTTTAAGGCAAACCTGAACTGTATAGTGAAACCCTGTTTCAAAAAAAAAGAAATTTTTTACCTTTCATACCTGTACAGTCTACCTAGAATTGGTTTTTGTCTGTGATTTGAAGTAGAAATTAAAATCACCACATAAACACAACCAGTTTGGAGTACCTGGTTGACCTAGCACAATTTATTGAAATGATCATTCTTTCCTACTACTCAGTGGTTCCATCTCTCTCATAAATAGTTACGTATTTTCCAAACTGTTTCTGTACCATTTCCTCAGTTCTGTTGGTCTCCATTCTTGTACTGTTAGCACATTATTAGTTATAATTAATTGGTCATGTCCTCTAATCTTGTTAATCAGCATTGCTTTGGCTTTTCTTGGTTCTTTGCATTTCCATATACATTTTAAACTAAGTTTTTCCAAAAAGTAGGAAGTATAGATAATATTTTCTAAATCCAGTGCAATGAAACTAAAAATAACAATAAAACACTCTTGCCGGGGGCCGGTGAGATGGCTCAGTGGCATAAGCGCCTGCCTGGCAAGCGTGAGGTCCTGAGTTTGATATCCCGGTACCCACATAAAAGGAAAAAAGGGCCGGTGATATCGCTCAGTGGCACAAGTGCCTGCTGGCAAGTGCGAGGTCCTGAGGTCGACTCTCGGTACCCACATTAAAAAAAAAAAAAACAACAAAAAACACTCCTGCTACTTTGAAATTTGAAGCTTTGTTAAAATAGTTCTTGGGTCAAAAAAGAAATCAAGTTTGTTTATTAAAGGAAGAATGCAAGTAGATGAATTTAGAATTTTTTTTTTTTTTTTTTGTGGGTACCAGGGGTCGACCTCAGGACCTTGTGCGCCAGCAGGCACTCGTGCCGCGCCTGAGCGATATCACCAGCCCTTTTTTCGTATGTGGGTACCGGGAGTCAAACTCAGGACCTCGCGCTTGCCAGGCAGGTGCTTATGCTGCTGAGCTATCTCACCGGCCCTAGAATTTAATTTAAAATGGTAGAAAAATAACAAAGCTAATGAAAGACAGTAAGAAAGAATTCATTTAATAAATATTTGAAGGACTGTATCCCACAGGCATTGGCTACTGCCCTCTTGTAGTTCACTCTCAGTTAAGCACCACTTAAGAGTAAGATGTATTTATCTAGTTTGGAGAGTTAAGATCAACTTGCTGTAGTTTTAGTTCACTGAGAACAACAACATACTAAGGTGAACCATTGAGAAGGCCTCTTAAAGTATTAGAGCTAACAAAAATGAGCTGTACAAAAAAGATTTGCTATTTTGTTTACATAAAAATGGAAAATAGAATTCATAGAGAAAGAATTACAAATAGCTTCCTATGCATGAAAAAAGCTTAGTTTAGTCATAATAAAGAGAATGAAAATAAAACCATAGTGAAATGCCTTTTGGTTTTTGGTCCAGAGGTTGGTGGGTATCAATGTCTGATAACCTGCTGTAGTGATGAGAAGTAAGGATACACACACTCACGTTTTGCTGGAAGGACGGGTAATTGGCATCACATCTATGGAAGATAGTCCGCCAAATACATCTAAGAATTTCAGATACACATAATAGTGTCAGTAGGCAAATGTGTTAAGGAAGTTATTGTCACAGCCCTATCTGGTGAAATCACCCAAAGCCTTAAAAACAGTGGATATTTCATGCTGATATGGATTGGTGTCCACATTCTTGTGCGAATTTAGGGACGCGCAGAGCAACGTCTCATACCCTCTGTAGATAATATGCTGCAGTTCATAAATTCATATAATAAAAGTGTGTGTGTGTGGGTGGGTGGGTGTGTGGAAATACATCAACAGACCTGAAAGGAAATAAGAAAACTAGTAACACTAGTGGCTAGGGAGGGAGTTTTTAACTACATCCTTTTTGATACCTATTTAATTTTTGTTCTTCGTGACTATATTGCAAAAAATTAAAGCAATTTACCAAAGAAAAATCCATAAGAGGACTGTAATAATTGACTAACTCTGCCTTTAGGGTTTTAATCAAGAAGATTTGGAAGAAGAAAAAGGTGAAACACAGGTGAAAGAAGCAGACGATTCGGATTCTGATGATAACATCAAGAGAGGCAAACAGTAAGTTCTGAGATTTGCTTGTTTTTTAAGGAATTTATTTAAAGGAAGCTAAATAAATGAAGGTAGAGACTATTAGACTTCTTGTTTTCATTTTGATTTCTAACTTTTGGATAAAATCTCTTCCATTTTTCTCCCTCCACCTTCTCTGTATGTGCTGTTGTCAGTGAATTATTTACTGTTATATGCCTGTGCTCAGCTGTCTTAATTTGTGGTGTATATAACACCAGACTCTTCATTTATGGCTCCCCAAGCAACTCTTCTGAAAAAAACAGCTTTAAAAATATATTTGTTTCAGAGAAAGCTGATTTGGGGGGGCAGGGAAATAATTCTAAAGTTTTAAAACAGAATAGGTGATTGTATTTTACTCATATAGTCTAGAATTAAGCTGAGTGAGTATGTCAGTACAGTACTTAGAAGTTTAAATTTACGCAGTGTCAGAGTCAACTTCCTCTTTCAAGTGTGACTGATGAGAGCTGTAAAAGTCTGATGTTCTTAATAAACCTACAGATTCCTGTCTTTTATTTCAGTCCTGTTGTTTTGAGCTGTGCTCTTACCATGAAAAAGCAGTTTATTTTTTCTACTTAAGAAGTATAAGATGGAAACATACAAATACGTTAACACCTGTTCCAGAATAAAGGCAGTGCATCTAAAGCTGAATGAGAACATCATTTCTCTCAAAGCTCATAGATATTTCTTCTCAAATTGATAGATACAAGTGTGAAGTAGTTCATCAGAGTTTAAGGCTGTTAGTGATTAATGTATAACACTTGAGGTAGAATAGGAGGTGGACATAGGTCCACAGTCAGTGGTTTTCATAGCGAGTTATAAGTACTTGCACTTTTAAAAAGCACGCACCTCGCTGAGTTAGAGTTAGGCGTTCTTGTGATAAGCATGTGATTGAAAAAACTTGGATGTCACTTAATTTTATGTTACTGCTTAGTATGGACTTCCTGTCGGATTTTGAGATGATGTTGCAGCGGAAAAAAAGCATGAGTGGCAAGCGTAGACGTAATCGCGATGGTGGCACCTTTATCAGTGACGCTGATGATGTTGTTAGCGCCATGATTGTCAAGATGAACGAAGCTGCTGAGGTGAGATGGGTCACTTCCAGGCTCTCCTCTTCTTTCTCCCTCCGTAATTGTCGGGTGGCTTTTTTGTGTGTGTGTGTGTGGGTACCGGGGGTCGAAGTCAGGACCTCGTGCTTGCCAGCAGGCGCTTATGCCACTGAGCTATCTCACTGGCCCTTGGGTGGCTTTTTTTAAAAAATGGTTAGTCCTTAAACTACATGAAAAATGTTTTGCTTTTTGTGATAAAACATTTACTGCTCTAAATTTTTTTGAAAATGGAATTAATTTTATTGCATCATTTTACTGACTAGAACAGCAGATTTATAGTCAATATAAGTATAAAAATAACCAAATTTGGGCGGGGGATATAGCTCAGTGGCACAAGCGCCTGCCTGGCAAGCGCAGGGTCCTGAGTTCAATTCCTGGTACCAAAATAAATAAATAATTTTTTTTTTTTTTTTTTTTTTTTGTGGGTACCGGGGGTCGACCTCAGGACCTCGTGCACCAGCAGGTGCCCGTGCCACTGAGCGATATCACCGGCCCCTTTTTCGTATGTGGGTTCCGGGAGTCGAACTCAGGCCCTCGCGCTTGTCGGGCAGGTGCTTAAGCCGCTGAGCCATCTCACCGGCCCAATAAATAATTTTTAATAAACCAATTCTTACAAATAATACTCTGCTGCTACAGTACTGAATAATTTGTGGAGGCTGCAATTAAACATTCTTACAACAGATTTAACACAATCGACCAGGGACTAAGGTTTATAAAGAGAAATTCAGGACCGTGCGAAAACTCAAAAAGTTCACATTTCATCTGTAGGTTACATTTAACCATAAATCCAGCAATTCAAACATTAACAAAACAGCAACTCACAATGACACAATCATTTTCTTTCTAGGACAGGCTTCGGTAGTACAGAGAGCTAAGTGAGTTGGACCAGTTTTCTAAACAGACTGATCCTTCACCTCTCACCCTATCCCATCATTCCTACCCAAGGTACTTCACTTCTCTCCTCCCCTCCCCTCCCTTCCCCTCCCCTCCCCTCCCCTCCCCTCTCCTCTCTCTCAAATCCCTAACAAAGAAAACAGGTTAAAATAGCAGGAACTGGGGCTGTGGATGTGGCTCAGTGGTAGAGTTCTTACCTTGCATGCACAAGGCCCTGGGTTCGATCCCCAGCACCACAAAAAAAAAAAAAAAAAAATAGCAGGAACATTACAGTAATAAATGCCAATTAATTTATGAAAAGCCTGTGAAACCAAAGGCATTAGGTCTAAAAAGAGACAGATTCTAGACTGAGTCTGTCCCGTGAACATTTTCAAAGAGGACATTTCAAAGGAGTCCTTTATTAGATTCCAGTATTATAATTTTTTTATGATATGTTTTAACATTCTAAGTTTTAAACATGGAAATAATTTAAATATTTTATTTAGTCACTTTTAGGAAAAAAAATGAAAGACCAAGTGTTAAATGAAACAAACTTTTTTTAGATGAATGGCTTTGCTGGTTTTATGGGGAAATGGCTTGTTCTCAGGTTTGACTGCTTCACCACCAAGTTTGATGTGTCTTTATTTATTAAAAGTGTTGGGCCGGTGAGATGGTTCAGCGGTGTAAGTGCCTGCCTTGCAAGCGCAAGGGCCCGAGTTCGACTCCCGGAACCCACATACGAAAAAGGGGCCGGTGATATCGCTCAGCGGCACGGGTGCCTGTTGGCGCGCGAGGTCCTGAGGTCGACCCCCGGTACCCACAAAAAAAAAAAAAAAAAAAGTGTTATAAAATTGTGTCATGAGGGAGGAGGTGATGTTCAATAGCCCACAGTCTTCATTCTGGCTCCACCATACTGATGACCTGTGTGCTGCTGAGAGCAGCTCTGGGTGGCCAGGCCTCCATCACTCTGGCCACAGGTTGTATGTGTTGGACATGAACCTGAAAGCTAGAAATGGTAAACTGGCGAACAAGGGGTCTGGGGTCCCAAGGCTGAGGGAGGGATTGGTTGGAACCATCAGGAACTGACTGTGGAGGGACCCAGCCTCCCAGGGCCTGCAGCCCAAGTCCACCACTGATCTGCTGCTCTGCCCTCACTCCCTTCCATCCCATGTAGTGTGGGGCTAGGGTGGTGGGCAGCATGCCGTTGTCCTGTCCTGTCCCTGTGTACTTTTGGGTACCTCCATAGCTCCTGTCTCCCTGGATTGCATAGGCTGCAGGAGTCATGGAGAGATTCCCTACTCCATGTGTGGGTTTATGTCAGAAGGAACTGGGGGATATGGTGGGGTCCCTGGTTCTTCCATTCTCCCCAGGGTAGACCTGATTACCCTGAATTTTTAAATGTTTGGGAAGCAAAGTCTCATGTCCACTACTGGTCCCTCAGCCCAGTGCTGCTTATATGCTTCCCCACTTTGCCAAACTCGTTGGAAAGGATTCAAATGTGCATGTGGTTGGGGCTCAAGTGGAAGGGGAGTTGTGCTGCTGCCCTCTCTGACATAATGGTTACTGTCCTTAGACTGTTTCTAGACATCATTTTAGATGAAATGCTGGTTGGCACAAGACATGACTGTTCAAAAGGAGTATTGCAGTGGGGGGAAACCCTGTCTATGAGATCTGGAAGCATCTCAGCAGGCAGGAGAGGGCTTTTCTTCTGTAGGGGGAGTAAAGGAGACTCCAAGAGGGTAGGACAGAAAGGGATGATAACACTGACAAAATCATCTGAAATAAATTTTAATAATAAAATTGTGTCATCCTCTTGCCTCTGATCAAGAGATTGCATCTACTTCATTGCATTTTAAAAATCTGTCCAAATTGTAAAAATTGTCCAAGTGTTAAGTTTAAAAACCAGTTATAGTAGCTATAATTCATTAATAACAACTACTGTCAGTTCTTCTGGACATACTTGCTGAAGTATTAATGGATTCAGTGATCCGTGTCTAGAATTTGTTTCAAAATAAGGGCAGAGGGAAAGTAGGTGAAGATATAGCCAAAGTGAGATGCCCTGTGTGTTCAGTTGTTCAAATGTACAGGATAGGTACATTGTGTATTTGTAGAATTTGACATTTTTCATAACTAAAAAATAAAAATTACCCAAGTAACTACCAAAAGTCTAATTTGGTAGTATAGCATACAAGTCATATCTGGAAGATTATTCTTGAAGACAGACTAAAACTTACCAGCTATAATAATTTGTCCTTTGAATGAACTCTTAGAAAACCTGATAAATCTGCCAGTATTTTAAATTAAAATTGTGCCTCTATTTAGAATTGTCAAGGTAACTATAATAATTTTATGGGTTTGACTGACTCAGACAGATACAGAAAAAAATATGTTCATAGACAGACATTCCTCATTTAACTAGCTACCTGTTTAATGACAGTTCAGATTTTACAGTCAAGGTGTGCTGTTCAGACTTGGGACCTGTCTTTTTTTGGGGGGTACAGTATACCTTGTTTATATAGTACTGTAATTTTTGCTGACTGTACTGTACAGTACTGCAGTTTTATGTTCTGTTACACATTATAGTACTGCATGTAAGAGTTATGTGAGTAAAAGCAAAGTCATCAAGTTGGGTTTTCCTTTGACCATTTCCTTGTTCTGAATATTGTAACATACCTCACTTAGCAACCAAGTCATTTAATGAGCTAGATACATGCAGGACCATATTAATACTTAATTATCCTCTACTGTAGGAAAAATTGTAGTTTTTTCAGTACCGAAGATTGTACCCATGGCCTTCACACCGATCTATATCCCCACCCCTGTTGGTGGTGGCAGTGGTGCTGGTAGAGTCGGTTTTTCGACTTGTTTTGAGACAGAGTCTTATTTAGTTGCCCAGGCAGGGCTTGATCTTGCCATCCTCATAGCTCTGCCTCCCAGAGTGCTATGATTACAAGCGTGTGCCACCACACCCTGCAAAAAGTTGCAGTTTCTTTGAGAAGCTGCTGCTTTAAGGTTCAGAATTACAGTGGTTGTAATTCATTAGTAACAATTAGTACTTTTTTTTAAATCTTTTTTTTTTGTCTTTTTTCTGAATAGGAAGACAGACAGTTGAACAATCAAAAAAAGCCAGCTCTGAAAAAATTAACTTTATTGCCTACTGTGGTTATGCATCTTAAAAAGTAAGTATTTTGTTTTCTTGAAAAAGTTGTTCCTTTAATGGACTGATACTCAAACCATGTACTAGTATTGTAAGCTATTAAATAGTGAGTCTCTGCCAGATCACAGAAATAATGAATAAAATTTCCTAAATTATATTTCATCAATTTTTCTTAAACTTTGATGCCTGATAGAAGCAGAATAGAAAACTGATATTAATGAAAGAAAACCTTGAAAACTACTAATTTTATTCTTTTTTTGGGGGGGTATCGGGGGTCGACCTCAGGACCTTGAGCGCCAGCAGGCGCCTGTGCCGCTGAGCGATATCACCGGCCCCTTTCTTCGTATGTGGGTTCCGGGAGTCGAACTCGGGCCCTCGCGCTTGCCAGGCAGGCGCTTACGCTGCTGAGCCATCTCACCGGCCCTAGTTCTATTCTTTATAGACAGACTGGGGTCTGGTAAAGTGCTTCTATTTTCTCAGCGTGATTAAAAACAAAACAAATCTTAGGAGGCGATTTGAAGTATTGTTCAAAGCTTGTATGTCCCTATACGTCATGATCATTGATCTTTCTGTAATAATGATGCCCTGCTTCTTAGATCCTTGTTAGGAAATTTTTTTCATTGGTTTTCTCATATTTATCAGCAATTTGCTGCTTCTTTGAATAAAGTCACAGCCTACATTTAATGGCCTAAGTGCATTAGTACATTAACGATCCCTAAGCATGACTTAGGACAGCTGTGACTAAACAGCTGCTTCTGTTCCAACAGGCAGAGCTATGTGGCCAGATTTTCTGTTAATGTAATCAGTTCTGTTGCCTAAAATGGAATTTAATTACCAGCATTTCGTTGAGATCTTTTTTCTACCAGGAGAGTTATATTCTTGGTGTCCTGCAAAGAATAGCACAATTCTTGGTTCTCTGCCTCCTCAAACTGTTTAAGAAGTACTGTTCTGATAGAGTGAGCAATGTATCATTCATGTCACCATTGATCTGTCTTGTGTGAGTTGACTTTATTCTGGTTTTATTTTTAACAAATCATCTTTGCTGGTCAAGTCTAGAAAATAAGAACTAAATTTCATTCTGCTTTTGGGACCAGAATAGAGGCCCAGTAATATTGAATGTATATATAATTTTTTTAAAGTGATATTTTGAAACATCACTAAACATGTAAGGAAAGTCTGAGGGAGATACAGTGGAACTAAGGTGCATAGATTTGACTTTTTTATTGTTATTATTGCAGGCAGGACCTTAAAGAAACATTTATTGACAGTGGTGTGATGTCTGCCATCAAAGAATGGCTTTCACCTCTGCCAGATAGGAGTTTGCCAGCGCTTAAGATTCGGGAGGAGCTGCTGAAGATTCTGCAAGAGGTTAGCAGCAGATGATCTGATTTTGCTTCATTAATTATCTAATGTGGTTTGTATTTTCATGACCTCTGTATTTTACTGTGTATTTATAAATTCTTTCTGCCAAAGCCTTCCTAAAAGGGGTTAGAAGAAGGAACTGCCTAATAAAACGAGCATAAAAAGGAAGAACCCGTAACTTCTGTAACTGTAGTGTTGAAGGGAAATGGTATCTCCATGAAGAGTAGTCCAGTGGTGGACGTTCCCTGGAGAGGTGCTTGAAGTAGAAAGAACAAGTTCAGAGTCATGTGAACCTGTATGAGACTCGAGCTAGGCTTTCTTGCATGGCTTTGATGTCTTGGGCCAGCTGCTTGAACTTAGCAAGGAATTCCTAAGAACCTGCTATGTGCCAAGCACTGTGCAGGTGCTTTGTGTGTGATTTGGCTCAGCTGTTCCTCACAATAAACCTGTAAGGTAGGCATATTGTCTCCATTTTACAGATGAGGAGATGAAGACTCAAGTTAAATGCCTTGTCCAAGGTCAGATAGCAGGCAGGTGGCTGTGCTTGGGTTCAGTCTTAGGTGCGTTGACTTCTGAGGCCTGTGCCAACTCCGGTATTAAACTGCTGCTTGTAAGTATGCTAAGTTCACACTTTCTCACGTCGGTTGGTTTGACTTCAACTTAGTGATAATACTAAACTCAGCTTCTCATGTGAACACAGAGGATCTGTGTGTTCAGTATCTGTAGATCTTAGAAATGGACTTTTAAATTTGTTCTGATGTGAATGAACCAGGTCTGAAAAGTCCTCTAGCATAGATTAGCAAAGCTCCCAGCTTCCGAGTGATTAATTTGTGTTTATGTGTTTGTGTTCCCCAGCTACCTAGTGTGAGCCAGGAGACCCTGAAGCATAGTGGGATTGGACGAGCAGTGATGTATCTCTATAAACACCCCAAGGAGTCCAGGTCCAACAAGGACATGGCAGGGAAATTAATCAGTATGTAAACTTCGCTTTTTGTTTGTTGTTTTTTATGTTCATATAAAGAGAGATGTATATAAAAGCTGTTTTTCACCAATATTTATTTAAAATGAGTCAAGTAGAATAGAAACATTTTAGTAGCTTCTTATAAGTACCAGCTTTTTTTTCTTACACTTAAAATGCTTCTCAGCATACTTAATATGCTATCCAGCATTAAATATAACAAGTAAAAGCATGTATTTTTTTCTATTAGTACACGTTTGTCATACATGATGATTGCATTCATCATAGGGAATTTGTAGTATGTATTTTCTAGTCATGGATCACAAACATGAAGGGGTTAGAATTCAGGCCCCGGAGTTGGCCATACCTGGTTCCCATCGTAGATCCACCACCTCCCTTGCTGCGTTATCTTTACTAGGGATTTAAACTTTGTGCTTGGTCTCCTTTGTAAAATTGACATATGTTTTCTTTGGGTTATTATAAAGATTAGATGAGAGGAAGTTTATAAAGCATAACACCAAGCACATAGTAAGTACTCAAGAAATGTTAGCCCTACTGTAGTTACTACCACTACAGTTACCACTTGCATAATGCTCTCCAAAACCTTTTCCATGTTCTTAATTAACAATGCCAGAGAAATCGAGAGCCTAACTGAAATACTTTTGGTTATTCAAGTGCCATGTTATGTCTGAAATCCCTCAGTTTTAGGAATGAAGTTTGTATTTGTTTTCATTATCCTGCTTAACTCTTTCCGTGTTTCACATTGGAAAGAAATTTAAGTAACTGCTTCTGTATTTGGAAACAGTTAATTATCTGTTAAATTTTTAAGATTATCAAAACTGTTAGGGCCGGTGAGAGAGCTCAGCGGCATAAGTGCCTGCCTGGCAAGCGCGAGGTCCTGAATTTGACTCCCGGTACTCTCTCAGTCTGGGGGGAGCTGAAAACCACTGCTTAAAAGCAATCAGAAGTTTATCATTCAATAGGCAGTAAACTGCAGACCGAACATGGTGTTATGTCTCTGGTTTATAAAAGATATTTATATTTCTCTAACAGTTTTTTTGTGTATGGGTACCAAGGGTTGAACTCAGGACCTCACACAACAGCAGGTACCCGTGCTGCTGAGCGATATCACCAGCCCTTTTTTCGTATGTGATTATAGGTGTATGCCACCATGCCTGGCTTAAGAATTAATTTTTAAAGATTTAGACCATTTTGACAAGTAATAGGCTGTTTTTGGTTAGGGTAAGAAAGTAGAAAAATTTAAATATTTCCTGTTTTCAGGAGAGTGAACCTAGAAATTAAGCTGCATTTTAGAAATATTTTTTTTAAAAGAAAATTAGGGGGGCCGGTGAGATGGCTCAGCGGCATAAGCATCTGCCTGGCAAGCGCGAGGGCTCGAGTTCGACTCCCAGAACCCACATTAAAAAAACAAAAAAAAGAAAAGAAAAGAGTATGCTAAGGGTCTAGAGCAGTGGTGGTGAACCTACAGCATGCATGCCACAGTGGGCTGTTCGTATCATTGAAAGCTATAAAAGGTTCGCCATCGCTGTACAAGGATGTGATTATTTATTTATTTATTTTATGGGTACCGGGGGTTGACCTCAGGACCTCATGTGCCAGCAGGCGACCGTGCCGCTGAGCAATATCACTGGCCCTTTTTCATATGTGGGTTCCGGGAGTCGAACTCGGGCCCTCGCGCTTGCCGGGCAGGCGCTTATGCCGCTGAGCCATCTCACCAGCCCAGAGTAACTTTTTTTTTTTTTTTTTTTTTTTTTGTGAGTACCGGGAGTCGACCTCAGGACCTCACCAGCAGGCACCTGTGCCGCTGAGCGATATCACTGGCCCTTTTCTCGTATGTGGGTTCTGGGAGTCGAACTCGGGCTGTTGTGCTTGCCAGGCAGGCGCTTATGCCGCTGAGCCATCTCACCGGCCCAGGATGTGATTATTTAAAAGCCTACTAGGAGAAAATACTGTTTTGTGGCCTAACTAGTTGAGTTTTTTTCCTTGTTACAGATGAGTGGTCTCGGCCTATATTTGGTCTTACCTCAAACTACAAAGGAATGACAAGAGAAGAAAGGGAGCAGAGAGATCTAGAACAAATGCCTCAACGACGAAGACTGAGCAGGTATGAGGGACAGGTATGAGTAAGTGGAGTAACTGTTGTTGCCTGTGTTTGGGACAGTGAGATCCTAGGCTCCTGGGATCATCTGCAGACTGATAGGATTTTGTCTTTCCGCTGTCTGTTACATCTGAGAAGAAAGTAGTTCATAATATCCTTTTAGTTAAATATAATAGCGTATGGTGAGGGTCTTCCCACCACAAACCAAGAACTTTCTGCATAAATTTGGTGAAAGGTGGCCTCTTTCATGGTTCTAAGGGGGCCCTCCTGGGGTGGGGCATTTCGGGAACGCCTAGAGTGAAGGGGAGCTGGTCCGGTCCGGGCTGTGCTCGGGGGGGGGGGGGGCGTCGCTGCGCCCCTGTTCTGCGGAGGCCTGTGGGCGGCTGCCCCATTTTCGTGTTCGCTGCGCTGGCACTGCAATTTACAGCTCTGAACAGTTTTCCTCTCCCCCATTTTCCCCTCTGCAGAAATAAATCCCATTGTGGAGACCCCAAAACTGTATAAAAGGATATAGTTTAAATTCTGTGAAGTGTAATTTTGTTTTCAGAGAGCAGCTTAGTAAATTACTGGTACATTATGTATATGCAGTAGTTTTGTTGGTTAGTAACAATATTTTGTTAGACATTAGTGATAACATGTTCTGAGGAATGTGTTGTTCCAGCCACTTGCAGAAAATTACTTTCCTGGTCCATTTCCAAAATCCTGGAGAAAAAGAAGTTACTTTCCTATTTCGGAGAACATACTGGGGACAGTTGCATCCAAGAGGACAGGGTTGTTGGTTATACGTACAGAGTTGGCTCACACAGTGTGAAACCTGCTAGGTGACTGAACAGTTCTTTTAAATGATTAGGAGTTATTTTCCCTGCTCCAGTGTAAAGGAGCTAATTACAGTCTAAGTTTGATATTTTGGTTTGTTTTTATAAAAGGGTCCAAGGTTCCCAGTATCTCACTGTTCACTCTTTTCCTAGCACTGGTGGTCAGACACCCCGAAGAGACCTGGAAAAGGTGCTAACAGGAGAGGAGAAGTAAGGATTTTGTATTAATTTTTTTTCTTAGAGTATATAGAAGATTTCTATTTGCTACTTTAAGAAAAATAGTGCTTTGGAAAATTAACATTTCATTCAGTAAGGATTTTGTTGCTGCTTCAAAGTGCTAGGCTCCTTGTTAAGTTTTGAGAATGTGAAAGCAAGTCATCCATGCTCTCAGAAGGTGTACGTGTAGAGAGGGGTGATGGGCTGGGCCGTGGAGTCAGTGTGCAAGGCCTGCTTTCAGAACGGCAGGTAGACAGAAGTGATCGGGCAGCAGTGTGGTGCCCGGAGTGAGCGGTGCATAACAAAACTGGGAATACAGATGAGACCTAGTGAAGGACTAAAGTCAAGATGAGGGGTTTTCATTTCTCTGTGACTCCATAGAACATTTATGAGCCTAGATACAAAACTATCAGGTTTGATTTGGAATGCTGATGTTGATAGCCTCGTGTAGGAGGAGCTAGGCCCAGTGGAGGTGGATGCCGAGAAACAACAGAGACAGTAATGGAGGGACAGCAGGTTGAGAGGACATTGCAAAGGCAAAGCTGCCAGAGCTGGTGACTTAGGGGAGAATTTGCCTGGAATTGAAGGCTCCAACGAAAAATTTTAACCCACATACTGAGACAATGGTGTTACCGTTCACTAAAATTAAGGAAGGGGCAGATTTAAGGTCATTGGTGGGTATCATTTCAAGCAATTAAATGTGAGATTCCTAATGAGATACTTCTATAAGTATCATAGGTCTAGAAATTGGGATTTGGGCTAGAAACATATATTTGATCATTACCATCATAGAAAAGTTGTTGAATCAAGAGAGTATAGAGAAAGAAACTAAACAGGGCTAAAGATGTAGCTTAGTGGTATAGCACTTGCCTAGCATGTGCAAAGCCCTGGGTTCCATCCCTAGCACTACAAAAAAGGAAAGAAATGAATCAACCAACTTTGGAAAGCAAAGTGACAAGTGGAGGAAGCATGTGGTCACACATGTTGGAGCAGTGCCTGGAGGGGAGTGAGGCTACATGTAGTGGGCAGTGGTAGTAGCGTAGGGCACAGAGGCCAGGGCACAGAAGAGCTGGTGGTGCTGTGAGTATTGGCAGTCAGCATCCAGATTGGAAGAGGAGGGTTGGGGAAGAGCTAGAGGAAGCAACATGTATCATGTTGAGAGAGAAATTTTGGTCATGAGACAGTGGTTTCAAGGAGCAAAGAAGAGTTGTGGAGAATTTTCATTGGCTAGCCAGATATAGGAAAGTTATAGAAAGTTTAATGTTAAAAAATGGGGCAAACTAGAGCTGGATACAGTGACACACACCTGAGATCTCAACAACTCAAGAAGGTTAGGCAGGAGGATTGCAAATCGAAGGTCAGCCCAGGCAACTTAATGAAACCCTGTCTCAAAATACAGTATAAAAGGCTGGGGATTTAGCTCAGTAGTAGAGCGCTTGCTTGTTTAGCATGTGTGATGCCTAGGTTCAATCCCTAGTACTACATAAAAAACTATAAAGCTTGGGGAATGGAGGGCAAACTATACAGGGGAGTAGAAACAGTTCAGAATTTCCACCCTTGACTCCTCACTCACGAGATATGCCACTTCCCATTCACCACTAGAGGGAGTTAGCCAAAGGTGGAGGGCCCAGCAGCCACAGAGGGCCTTCACTTTTGAGGATGGTTATCTCTTAGTCTCGCATGGATCCTCTCAGATTTGTGAGCTATATATACAGATGAGTACAATTAAAAGTGAGGAAAGGCAAATGAGAGCACTCTTACTGTGAGCCTCTCAGTGTCCTGGTTGTGATACTGTATGGTTACCTTTGGGAGATAATACCTTTGGTATTACTTCTTATAAATACTTGTAAATCTGTAATTATCTCAGCGGTTTCTGCAAAAAGAAACACGGCAATTAGTATGTGATTTGCATATGCAAAATTATGAGAACTGGGGGGTCAGAGCTCTTGGGGCTCATTTCAGCTCCATGACTTTTCACCTCACAAGTGAGCTCCTGAGTAACTCCATGAGGCTAGTGAACTTAGGATTCAGTCCTGCTGGAGGAGCAGTCTTAGAAGGAGAGGGCATGATGCCATCCGCACCTGAAGAGAGCAAAGAGGAATTGTGTGAATGCAGAGGAAGTTGGCTTTGTGGGGTTTGCACAGGACAGCAGCGTATCTGATAACACAGTTACTAAGGGCAGGAGCGTGGGGCAGTGACCCTGGGAGGGCAGAGGAGACTTCTGAAGCATTGCAGCTGGATAGTGTAGATTGGGAACAGGAGGGTGAGATGGCTTCTGGGCTCCACAGTGGCTGACTGCGTAATCAGCAAGCTTTTCCTCTTCCTTTTCTCAGGGCTCTTAGGCCTGGTGACCCTGGATTCTGTGCCCGAGCAAGGGTCCCCATGCCTTCAAACAAGGACTATGTCGTCAGGCCCAAGTGGAACGTGGAAATGGAGTCGTCCAGGGTAAGCAGGCAGAGGAGGAGCAAGGTGGATCTCAGATGCAGATAACCATTTGGTTTTTTTTTCTCTGTGGTTAAGAATTCTTACAGTTCTTAAGGTTTATCTGATTTATAGAGAACTGTTTATTGACCTTTTATCTAGCCAAATCACAGGTCAAACAATCAGAGGTAGGGAAAAGTATTACCCAAGATTAAAGTTCATTGCTGATAAGTTTTTGTTCAGACTTAAACCAATATTAAGAAACAGGAAGTTTCTCCCTTGAATCCCTTTATTTCAAGGGAATTTTGAAGCCTAGAGTGTTCTGGTGCAGTGATTTTTGTTATGAACAACGTAAGTACCAGTTTTCTTGCTTCTGCACATTCCCCTCCCTTTCTCTTCCAGCTGTCTAAACAGTTCTGTTGTGAAATCATTAGGTTGGAAACTTCCTCTGCATCATTGTAAATACTTCTCCAACACTGTTTCTTGGTAATCTTTCTTATTCTCCAATTGAACCACTCTTTCTAGCCTGGTATTCTTAAAAAGGGCCTAAGCCGATTGGAAAAGCATAAGAGGCGATTTGCAGAACAGAAACGGCTCAGCAGAGTGCACCATGCTGTCAAGTTCAGCATTAAAGGCAACAGGATGCCCTTGTAGGCCCGGCCCTCCCAGAGCGTCCTGAGAGGTATCCCCGAGGAAGCATGGGCCGTGTGTGGACTTGCGTTGTCGCAGAGTGGAAGCAGGCGTGTGTGTGCTTTCCTAACCAGAAAGCCTCTCTGCTTTTAGTTTCCAGAGCAGTGACCCTGACAGGTACTTCGAGACAGGCATGGCCTCTCTCTGTCCCTTTTGTCAGTACCTTGGAGACTGACAGGTCGTTACTCCCCTGGTAGGCATTGAGTTCTTCCTGTCTAGTACCTGTTTTGTATCGAAAGACTTCTGTCAGGGCCCGGGATCATAGTGGTCTGCAGGACAGGTATAAACCCCGGCTGGTGGCTTCTTGGTGGAAGGGAGGCGGCTTAGTTTCCTGTTGTCAGAGGCTCAGCAACATGCATTTGAGAACTCATTATATAAAGCTTATTCAGTCCACGATCACAAGTGAGGAAAGACTGGATTATAAGCCAGACTCGCTGACCCTCTGTGCCCTGAGATTGGGAGCAGCACCTTCGCTGCAGTGTGCAGAGTTTGCGCGTGTTGTTGCCGCTCGTACTCCGCCGGCCTGTGCTTTGGCAGTTATTTCTACAGGCTCCATCTGCCCTCCCTTCAGTGCACTATGCTGTCAAGCGGCTGTTGCGACAGCCGAGAATAAATAAGGGTAGAGGGACTACCTCTCTCCTGAGGGCTTCCTCTGTAGCACTTTCTTTTTTTTAGCTTCCTCTCTTTTCTCACTGTCTCTTACCTCTTTTTAGTCTCTCTAATATTTTCTTGCTCAATACTTTTCTGAGAATTGGAAACTATTATGTTTCCCCAAAAATAAGACCAGGTCTTATATTAATTTTTGCTCCAAAAGATGCAGTAGGGCTTACTTTCAGGGCATGTCTTGTTTTTTTCATGTACAACAACCTACATTTATTCGTGTACAAAAAAATCTACATTTGTTCAAACACAGTCGTGTTATCTTCTGGAACATCATCGTAACTCTCCAGATTCCAGATTCTGGCCTGAATTTCTTGGGTCTCTATTTCCTGTGAGCCATCAGCCCCAATCTCTCACATCCAGCAGTAGAGCTTTCCCTGCAGCCTGCTCGTAGTGCATCACTACGATACATGACACACTGCATTATGAAGATTCATGCTAGACACGGCCACATCCGCTCATTATCGAGTGCACGTGTCATTCATGCATTGTGTCTGTGCTCTGATTGGTCATTCAGCAGTGAATTTCAAGTTGATCTATTTACATAGGTGTTTACCTCTCGTCCAAAGGCACCCACTTGGGTATTTGCAAGTAATTATAATTTATTATATGTAAGTATTAACGTCAGTAGTATTATTTGTTTATATTCAATTGCATATTAATATTGTATAATTCAGTGCATCATTGTGTGTTGCAGTGGACACATTACATGCATTAGTCTGGCTGACAATCTTACCTGGGGCTTATTTTGGGGGAAAAATCATGCTAGGGTTTATTTTCTGGTTAGGTCTTATTTTCAAGGAAATACAACATGGTATGACCAAGAAAGTGTAATAGAAGCTGAACGGCCGGTCTTGTTTGGAAGCATTCCTTCTGCTGCCAGGCGCCTCATGCTTGTCTGCTGCTGCTGTTGGCTCTGAGTCTTCCTCCCTGTGGGGAGAGGTGCGGTGGAGGGGCCTGACCTCCCGCTGGAGCTTGAGGAGAGAAGAAAGCTTCTGGGACATTCCCTTCCTGCCCCGGCACAGCGCAGTCATGCTGTGCTGGTTTTAATTGAGGCTGTAGTTTGGCCTATGGAGCTCTATCAAGTCATACTTTGATCTAGGGGTTGGCTCAGTGGTAGAATGCTTGCCTATCATGCTGAAGGCCTTGGATTCAATCCCCAGCACTGCCAAGAAGGAGAAGCTGGGTGTGGTGATGCACGCCTGTAATCCCAGCACTTGGGAGGCTGAGGCGGGAGGATTGCTGAGAGTTCAAGGCCAACCTGGGTTACATAGTTCAAGGGCAGCCTGAACTACATAACAAGACCCTGTCTCAAAAAGGAGGAGGAGGGCCGGTGAGATGGCTCAGCGGCTTAAGCGCCTGCCCGGCAAGCGCGAGGGCCCGAGTTCGACTCCCGGAACCCACATACGAAAAAGGGGCCGGTGATATCGCTCAGTGGCACAGGCGCGCAGGCACCCGAGGTCCTGAGGTCGACCCCCCGGTACCCACAAAAAAAAAAAAAAAAAGAAGGAATAGAGTTTGGGGGCTGATGATCCCATGTTACCTTCTTAATATCCTTAAACTTCCTGATGCTGTTTCTCTCTTCAGGAAGGCTTCTTGCATGTTCTTTTAATGCTTACATTTGTACGGACACTAATGAGTATTACTAGAAATCACATTGTCCATGAATAAAACGAGTGACTAAATGGCTTTCAATGAAACCTTTTGTTTTAAATGTTTTTTAGTTTTAAATATGAAACTGTGGATTAACCTCCATTCCCAAAGCTGTGCTCTTCCACTAAGTCACCACTGTTAACAATTTAATATTTTAAATGTATTTCCAGTTATGCCTTAAACTTAATTTTTATAGTTGGAGAAAAACTTGAGATGGTAAAAAAAAGAAGTCATCCATGGTCTCAATGTTCAAAACCAGTTTGATTTGTTGCCCTTTTTTTTTATGGATACTTTATATAATTGAAATTGTACTACTATAATTTTGGTCATTTTACCTTTTGGTTTTTTGTTTGTTTGTTTCATGTTTGTTTTTTGAAACAGGGTCTCACTCTGTAATTCAGGCTGGCCTTGAACTCATTATGTAGCCCAGGCTGGCTTTGAGCTTGTGCAATCTTTCTGCCTCAGCCTCCTGAGTGCTAGGATTACAGGCGTGTACCACTATGCCTGGCTGGTCATTTCACCCTTTTCTTTTCTTTTTTTTTTTTTTTTTGGTACTGGGAATGGAACTCAGGACCTTGCACTTGCCAGGGAGGTGCTCATGCTGCTGAGCTATATCCCCAGCCCTGCTCATTTCACCTTTTAAATCACCTTGTAGAGTATTTTTAATGGCTACATAATACTCCATACTTTGTTTCTTATTCCTCTGTCGTTTCTGATTTTTCACTCTATTAAATAATTCAGTAGTATGTCCTACACTATCCTGTATGTTTGTGTCACTCGTGTAGTGCTTTTTAAAATTAACAATAAATAGCGGTACCAATGCATGCTTTTGTATAAACTTTAAACCCATCTTGCTAAGCCTTTCGGTTCCTTTTGTTTTTTTCTCTGATAAAACAGTGTATCATCTACTTTTGCACTGTTGTAAAGAAGTGCGGTATAGAGTTGATGAATTAAGAAGGGAGATTAGAATTTGAATCTGTGTGTTTTCAGGCCTGGGGTAGCTAAGGGTCAGCAGAAGTAGATTGACACTGGCCTAAGTGTGTCCCCGATGCCGGAGCGGAACAGATGTGTCAGAGCTCAGCGTGGGCTGAGAGGAGGCCAGCTTGCTGTGTGCAGCTGCTGGGAGCCGGGTGGTGGTTAGAGATCTGAGCAGCTGAGGCTGCTGATAAGCACTGATTCCAGGTACTGAATCAGAGCATATTGCCCAGAAAGAAGTCAGATACGAAGGAGAACCTGGGAGATCTGAGGGGTAGTGTGAGGTGGCACAGCGCTTTTTCATCTGATGAATTCTTATGCTGACTCAGAGTACCCAGTGCCAAGTGTTGAGATGGGTGAAGTAGTATTTGGAATTAGGACGTTCCTGGGAAACAAGGCTGGCCGGCCAGCGTGGCTCTTGCTGGAGGGTGGCGGAGAGTTCCTTGCCTAGTGTTGCGCTGACGCCATGTTGGGATGAGACTGAGTCTAGGCCAGAGGTGGGATAAGACTTGGAAGGCCCCTGGGCTCGGAAGCGGACCACCACCCTGACACTCGCCCTAGAACGTCTCCTAGCCCAGCTTTACTCAGCATTCTTTTGAATTGAGCTTCAGAGGACATGGCATAGTGAACATCTGGTAAAAAGAAGTACAAAAGCCCATCTCTTTAATCACTCACCACTCTTAGGGGCCGGGGGTATAGCTCAGCGGCACAGCGCCTGTCTGGCAAGTGCAAGGTCCTGAGTTAGACTCCCGGTACCAAAAAACAAAAACAAAAAAACCATTCTTAAATGTTGTTAGTGCTACAGTGAGAAGAGTTCACACTGATGTTTGACATCAGTGGCAGAACACCCAGTGTTTCTAAACAGTACTGATTTCTTGGAGACCACATCTTTCCAAGACATGCAATCTTCAAAATATAAAAAGAAAAATACCAACTACACCTTGAGATACAGAGGGAAAGTGCGAAGAAGAGTCAGTCCTGGAAGGCGTGCAGACCAGGACTGTAGAAGCTGCCGAGGCAGAGCTGGGGACCCACCCCAAGTCTGGAACGCTAGAGCTCCAGCACCTAGCAGTTCGCTTCACTAACCCTCCGCCCTGCTCACTGTGCTTAAGGCTTTATTCCTTAGGTGACTCTTCTTTGCTGCAGGGGGTCATTCTTTTTTATGCTACAGTAAACCACATTACTCTTTGACAGGGAAAAAGTCAGATGTAATGCAAGTGATGGACCTGGAAGAATTTGTAGTCATAGTATTTCCCCTTCTCTCTAGATTTCCATGTACTGCGGCAAAAAGAAAAATAAGACGTAGGCAACAGCAAAACTAGTCGTCTTTGGGAGTTTAATAGTTGTTTCTGACACTGCTGTGTGTACTTGCTCTGTTCCTCGGGTCACCGCAGCATATTCTGGTAATTCTAGAGCTAGGAGCTCTCTGACTGCTAACCTTCAGATAGAAGATGAAAGACAAAACTAGATTTACACATTTTAATAATTTGCTCTTTAATTTCTCCCCCACTCTTAGTTTCAGGCAACTTCCAAGAAAGGTATCAGTCGACTGGATAAGCAGATGAGAAAATTCACAGATATCAGGAAAAAAAGCAGATCTGCACACGCAGTGAAAATCAGCATCGAGGGCAATAAAATGCCATTGTGACCTTGCCTGGGATATGTCCCCATCTCTGCTCTAAGAAATGCACAATGGACTCTTTGGAGAAAGAAGATATTTAAAAATTTTTTTAGTGTGTCTGTAAATGGTTCAGCTTGTACCACATGTTGTCATAGGACTCACATTTCTTAGTTGTATTTAAAATTGTTGTGTACTTTGTACAGAAGAATACTAGTCATACCTCTGTACGCTTTACACAATAAAATTTCATTCTGGTTTGGGGGGCTGTCTCTTCATTGTCTAAGAGGATGCATTCTCACTGGAACCAGAGATTGGTCCTCGATGAGTGAAAAAAACCCTTGACATACTGACAGTATAATGAGGAATTGGTTTGGTTTTTGTCCCTGGTTTCTGACAAGGAATGTCTCAAGCCCCTGGGTCCTGTGGGTTTCCTAAATGATAGAAGTGTCTTTGTTATGCTAATGACAGCAACTCGTGGTTGACCCCTAGGTAGCTTTAGATTGGAGAATGGTCACTGGAAAGATCTTTAACCAAGTCGGGTGAGACACTGAGGTCCATTTATGGGGCCCCCTTTTTTGGGGGGGGTTGTTTGTTTTGTTTGTTTTTGTTTTTTGCCTGTGTAGTGCAGCCTCAGTCAGTCAGTTAAGAGCTCTGATTAGATGTTCTGTACTACCTTCCAGACCATATATGTATGTTCTGAACTCTGTGACTAATTTTTGGCAAATTCTTGAATGAAGAGGTTCACAAGAACCCTGGATTTGTAACCAATCAGAACTGTTGGTGGAATGGAGACCTTTCTTGGGGCCAGCATCTGAATTGGGCGGTCTTCTGAAGGAAGACCTGAGCCTTAAATTAGTGCAGCCCAACACTAGCCTTGGGCATTTAGTGTCAGAGCTGAATCGTCGTATCCCATTTGGGGTTGGAATACAATACCAACAAAATCTTTATTTCTTACTGTTTCTCTTGTTAGGGAATAATTTATTTTAATAAATTTAAATTTCTCTCCAGGAGTAGGCCCAGATATGGTGGTACACACCAGTAATCCCAGCACTCAGGAGGCTGAGGCGGGAGGATTGAGTATTTGAGGCTTGGACTACATAGTGAGACCCTGCCTTCCAGAAACAAATACTATCTTAGAAGAAGTATGGATGTGGCCAGGTGTGGTAGCACACGCCTGTAATCTCAGCACTCAGAAGACTGAGGCAGGAGGATCACGCAAGTTGGAGGTCAGCCTGGGCTACGTAGTGAGTTAAAGGCCAGCCTGCACTACATAGCAAGACCCTGTCCCCACAAAAAAGAAAAATATGGATGTAATTGAAAATCACTGCACCAATTGCTTATGGCAGTTGGGCAGTTACAGCAGAGGGAGAAATTACAGCTTGAAGTTGTGTTTTTCACTGCTTTATTTTTGTGATATTTTAAATTATTAGTCTCCACAAGATTTATGAGAGCTCTGATAGGTCAAGAAGAGTAAGCCCAAGAAAATCAGTAGACCCTTTCAATTATAGAAATCCTAGTCTAATTCAAATTTGGTCCTTGGTTTTCAGAAACTCTTGAGACTGTTACTAGCCATGAAGACCTTTGACATAACAAAAGGTTAATGCATTAAAACACTTTTACTCAAAGAATTTCTCAACCTGTTTAGATTAACTTTCAAAAAATCACAAATGAGATACAAAGTAAGTATGCAAAGGCAGTAAAAGGTAATGGTAACCACTAGGTGGAGACAAAATCTGAACTACTTTTAGCAGTTTTATTTACCACCAAAAATACTGGAGAGCAAAAAAAGAAAACACACACACCTAGTGAAACCTTATGGATGCTGACCATTAAAACAATTCTAAACAAGAAAGGCAGGTTTTTCGGGAAAATCTTAAAGATATTAACATTTTCACCTTTATTTGGGCAAGCTCCATTTATCTGAAAATACCACTTAAAATACCAAGGCAAAAGTGATGGCATCAAGTAATAAAGTGATAACCATACCTGGGAAATTCAGATTCTCTTATACTGGGTTTGAAAGAAGAAACTACTAGTTCCTGTCTAAACGATCCTTGGGACTGTACATTTGGGGCAATCTGAGGGTTGGCTACCAGAATAACTTCTGAAAAATAATTTGGAGATATTTCCAGTTTATAGTAGTTTTGAGAATATAGTTTCCATATTTAACTCCTGATATTTACCATTTGCCACATTTATGTCATCTTAAGCATATTGTTAGTTTGCAAACCCATTCCTCTCAACATGGATTTTTAGTTTGTCCAAGAATTAGTGGTAATCACTTGGATAGGATAATACAGAGTCACTTTTTGGGGGGAGGGTTTGAGACAGGTTCTATGTAATTTAGGCTGGCCTTGAACTCGCTATGTGGCCTCTAACTCAGCAATCCTCCTGCCTCAGCCTCCCGGGAGTGCTGAGATTACAGGTGTGTGCCACCATGCCCAGCTTTTTGTTCTGTTTTGTTGGTTTCTTTTTTGGAGACAGGACCTTGCTATGTATTCTAGGCTTGCTTTGAATTCATTGTAGAGCCCAGGGGGGCCTCAAACTTGTGGCAATCCTGCCTCAACCTGCCAAGTGTTGGGATTACAGAGTGCCCCACCATGCTAGGCAAGTCACTTTCTCTTTCTATTTTTTGTAAAATATTTTTGTGTAAAAAGGTGCATAACAAAGTTTACCATCTGAACCTTTTTTTTTTTTTTTTTTTTTTTTTTTTTTGTGGGTACCGGGGGTCGACCTCAGGACCTCGCGCGCCAGCAGGTGCCCGTACCGCTGAGCAATATCACTGGCCCTTTTTTCATATGTGGGTTCCGGGAGTCAAACTCGGGCCCTCGCACTTGCCAGGCAGGTGCTTACGCCGCTGAGCCATCTCTCCAGCCCCATGAACCATTTTTAAATGTAGTTAGGGTAGTCGAGTGCATTCACATTGTTATGCAGCCATCACCACCATCCCTCTCCAGAGATCTTTTCATCTTGCAAACTATAGAGTCTCTGTTTTGTCTTCCTCCCGTTGTCGGCCACCACCATCCTACTTTCTGTCTCTGATTTTGACTGTTGTAGCAATTTCTATATTCTGGTGTCCTGGTTACTTTTTTCTCATTGATGAGAAAATACCTGATGTCCAAAATTAAGGAGGGAAAGGTTTGCTTAGCTCACAGTTTGTGGAGATTTCATTCCATAATCCGCTGGCTCCAAGGCAGGGCGGCGTGGCAGACGGCAATGGTTCATGCGGTGGAAGACAGCAAAAGCAGCAAGAGCAAAAGGAGGATGAGCGTGAGAGAAGACTCTGTCCCTTGTGTTATGTGCAGGCTGCCCACTCCAGGGTGGGTGTTGCATTCACACCCATAATCCCAGCATTGGACCATGAATCAACCACAAACTATAGAAACCCGCCCCCATGACTGCATGAGGCTTTGGGGGGACATCTAGACACAAACCATAACATCTGGTGTTAATATTTTAGATACATTGGCAAGTCATTTTTTCTACTCTATAGGTTGCCTTTCAGTTTGTTGGCGTGTCCTTTGATACATAAATATAATTTTCATGTAGTTTATCTGTTTCATTTATTGGTTGTGCTTTTTGATGTCATCTGAAAATCAGTGCCAAATCCAGTGTTACAAAGTTTTTGCCCTACGTTTTCTTCTAAGAATTTGTAGCTTTAGCTCTTACATTTAGGTATTTGGTCCATTTTGAGATAAGGCTCCAGTTTCATTCTTTATGGACATAAAATTTTCCCAACACCATTTGTTAAAAACAGTCCTTTTCCCAGTGAGTACTCTTGACACCAGTCCCAAAGTCATTTCATCACATATATGAGGATTTATTTTTGTACTTTTCTATTTAGTTGCTCTTTTTCCCCATGACAACCCTGTTTTGCTTTCTGTAGCTTTGCATTCAGGAAATGTGAGTCCTCTACCTTTTCTTCTTAAGATTTCTTTGGCTGTTGGAGGTTCCTCAGGATTTTATATGAACTTTGGGATAGATTTTTCTTTTTTTTTTTTTTTTTTTTATGTGGGTACCAGGAGTCGACCTCAGGACCTCGCACTTGCTGGGCAAGCGCTTGTGCCGCTGAGCGATATCACCAGCCCTTTTTTTCCTTTACGTGGGTTCCGGGAGTTGAACTCGGGCCCTCGCGCTTGCCGGGCAGGTGTTTGTGCCGCTGAGCCATCTCACCGACCCCAGATTTTTCTATTTATGCAATAAACGTTGGGATTTTGGTGAGGATTGGATTGAATTTGGGTAGTAGCGACATCATAACAATATGAAGTCTAGTACATAGAGTATCTTTCTATTTATTGGTATCATTTTTTATTTCTTTCAGCAACATTTTCAGTATACAAGTCTTGCCACCTCAGTTTACCCCAAAGAGTCTTACTTTTTATGCTATTGTAAATTATTTTCTTAATTTCCTTCAGAGTTGTTCATTGTTTGCATGTACAAATGCAATTGATTTTTGTGATTTCATATCCTGCAGTTTTGCTGAATTTATTAGTTCTAACAGTTTTATTTGTTTTGTGGAATCTTTCGGCATTTCTTCATTTAATATCATGTGATCTGCACATAATTTTACTCTTCTATTTAGATACCATTTTATTTATTTTTCTTGCCTAGTTGATTTGGCTATTTGCAATATGATGCTGAATATACATGGTGAAAGTGGGTACCCTTGTCTTATTTCTGATGTTAGAGAACAAGTTTTCAGTCTTTCATCACTGAGTATGATATTGGCTATGGGCTTTTCATATATGCCCTTTATTGTGCTGACCTTTCTCTTATTCGTCATTTATTGAGTGCTTTAATGAGAAACTTGGGCACATCAAATGTTTTTTTGGGCCCAGATGATCATGAGTTTTCTTCCTTCTGTTAATGTGGTATATATAGTACATTGATTTTTGTTACGTTGAATCATCTTCGCATTCTGGAAATAAATCCTTCTTGGCCATGGTATATAATCCTTCTAATGTACTGTTGAATTTCATTTGCTAGTATATTTTTGGGAAGTTTTAGAAAAGTATTCATCAAGAATATTGGTCTGTAGTTTTCTTGTAGTGTATGTCCAGTTTTGGTGTCTCAGTAATCCTGTCCTCAGTTTGGAAGAGCTCCCTCAAATTTCTTGGAATAATTTGAGGAGGATTGGTGTTCCTTCTTTAATTGTTTGGAGAATTTCACCAGTAAAGCTATCTTGTCCTGGACTTTTCTTTGTTGGGAGGTTTTTGGTAACTGATGCCATCTCCTTACTAGTTACAGATCTGTTCAGATTTACACTTCTAAATGATTCAGAGTTGATAGGTTGTGCATGGGACTTTGTTCATTTCATCTGTTAACCAATTTGATGATATATAGTTGTTTATAGTACTCTATACTCTCTTATTTCTATAAAGTTGGTCATAATGTCCCCTTTTTCATTTCTGATTTTGTTCTCTTTTGCTTACTCTAAAGGTTTGTAAATTTTGTTGATTTTTTGAAGAACTAACTATTGGTTTTCTTTTTTTTTCTTTTTTCTACTCTATCTCTGCTCTGATCTTCACTATTTCTTTCCTTCTGCTTGCTTTCTGTTTAATTTGTTCTTTTTCTAATTCCTTAAGGTATAAAATTAGGTTCTTAATTTGAAATTTTTTCTTTCAAAATTATATTTTTGTTAGTACACTTCTACAGTACATAATAGTTACATTCATCCTGGGAAATTGGTACATGTATGTAACATATCTTAATTATTTTTATGTCCCGCTCCCCTTTCCTCTCTCCCTCCATCTCTTGGTTCCTTCCCATTTGCAAAAGATCCATCTCACTGTCCTCTATTTATCTTGGCTTTGGGTTTCTCATACAAGAGAAACCATGTGATATTTAAGCATGTGTGTCTGGTTTCACTTAGCATTATGGTCTCAAAGTCTGTCCATTTACCTATAAATGACTCAAATTGACCCTTTATAGCAGAGTAGTACTCCATTGTGTATAATTTTCTTTATCCATTCATCTATTGATAGACATACAGGCTGCTTCCAAGATTTAGCTTTCATGAGTTAGCTGCTATACACATGGATATGTGTGTATCATTTAAATATGATGTGTTTAACTCAGGAAGATACCTAGAAGGGGAACAGTTGCATTGAAAAGAATTGGGGGGGTTACTGGGAATCGAACTCAGGACCTCGTGCTTGCCAGGCAGGTGCTGCGCCACTGAGCTATATCCCTGGCCCTTGAAAGGAATTTCTAGTTTTAGTTTTTCGAAGAATCTCCATACTGATATCCATAATGGCTGTACTACTTACATTCACAGAAAACGATGTAGAAAAGGTCCTTTTTCCCAGAAGCCTCACCAGGATTTGTTATTATTTGATTTCTTGATAGCCATTCTTTCTGGAGTAAGATGGAATCTCAGCATTATTTTAATTTGCATTTCTCTAATGGCCAGAGATGTCGAACATTTTTTCATGTATTTATTGGCCATTTTTACTTCTGAGAAGTGTCTATTCAAGTGCCCAGTTTTTTGATTAGTTCTTTTATTTTGGGAGGTCCGATTTTTATTTTATTTTTTACTTTTTTGGAATTCTATCAGTTGTCTCTTTACTCTGTTGTTTTCTTTATTGTACAGAAACTTTTTAATTTGTTAGACCCATTTGTTAATTCTTGGCATTATTTTTTGTCCACTTGAGGTTCCGTTCAGAAAGTCCTTGCTTGTCCCTTCAAGAATTTTACATATTTTTGTCTTCCAGAAGATTACTTGTGTTTTAACATTTAGTTCTTGGATCTATTCTTACTCTAGTTTAGTACATGGTGAGAGAGACGGCTCTAGATTCAGTCTTCTGCACGTGGAGAGCCAGTTTTCCTAACACCTTTCTTCCAGTGTATGTTTTTGGCCCCTTCACAGAGATCGGATGGTTGAATGTGCCTGAGTTGTTTCTGCATCCTCAGTACTGTTTCAGTGATTCACATGTCTGTTCTTCTGCCAGTACCATGCCGTTTTTTATCACTGTAGCTTTGTAATATAATTTAAAATCTACGATTGTGATGCCTCATGCTTTGTTCTTGTTGTTCATGGTTGCTTTTGCTACTCTGGTTCCATATGAATTTTAGAATTGTTTTCTCTAGTTCTGTGAAGAATGCTGTTGAGAGGCCGGTGAGATAGCTCAGTGGCATAAGTGCCTGCCTGGCAAGTGTGAGGTCCTGAGTTTGACTCCCGGTACCCACATACGAAAAAGGGCCAGTGATATCACTCAGCAGCATGGGCGCCTGCTGGCACGTGAGGTCCTGAGTTTGACCCCGGGTACCCACAAAAAACAAAAACAAAAACTGTTGATACTTCAATTAAGATATATTAAATCTATATATCCAGTTTTGGGAATATGGCTGTTTTGACAATATTGCTTCTGCTTACTGAGGAACAAAGGACATCTTTGCATTTTCTGATGTCCTCTTTAATCTCCTTTTTTAAGAGTACCGTAGTTTTCCTAATAGAACTCTTTCACTTCCTTGTTAGATTAATTCCTAAGTATTTAGTTTTTCTCGAGGCTATTATGAATGGTATTGTTCTCCTAATTTGTTTTTCAGTGGGTTTATTGGTGTACAAGAACACTATTGATAGCCAGGGTGTCCTGGTGCATGCCTGTAATCCCAGCACTCAGGAGGCTGAGGCAGGAGGATCACAGCAAGTTCGAAACCAGCTTGTGCTATGTCGTGAGTTCAAGGCTAGCCTGGACTACATAGCAAGACCCTATCTTTAAGAAGCAAAAACAAACAAAAAAACTATTGATTTTTGTGTGCTGATTTTGTATCTTGCTACCTTTCTGAATTTATTAGTTCTAGGAATCTTTTGGTGGAGGTTTTTTGGGCCTTTTATGTAAGTGATCATGTTGTCTATGAATACCATTTTTTAAAATTTTTATTGGTACATGTTTGCAGTGTATGATTACATTCATCATGGGACATATCCCTTTTATGTCTCTTGTTTGATTGCTCTGGCTGAAGTTTCAAGTAGGTACTATATTGAACAGGAATGGTGATGGGGACATCCTTGTCTTGTTTCTGATTTTAGAGGGAAAACTCAGTTTTTCCCCATTTAATATGATGTGGCAGTAGGTTGATCATAATAGCTTTTATCAAATTGAGATCAGGTCCTTCTATACCTACTCAGGGTTTTTGTTTGTTTGTTTTTGTTTTAGTGAGTGGATGTTGGATTTTGTCAATAAGGTTTTTTTTTTACATCTATTGAGATGATCATGTGATTTTTGTCCTTGCCTCTATTCTTGTGGTGTATAACCTTTGATTTGCATATGTTGAACCATCCCTAGAATGAAGCCTACTTGGTCATGTTGTATGATCTTTTTAATGACTTGTTCCATTCTGTTTGCCAGTATCGTGTTGAGGATCTTTGCATCTGTGTTCATTAAAGAGGCTGGCCTGTAGTTTTCTTTTTTAATTGAGTCTTTGGTTTTGGAATCAAGGTAATGCTACCTTCCAGGAATGAATTTAGCAGTACGCCTTCCCTTTCAATTATACTAAAGAGTTTGAGGACTACTGGTGTTAGATCTTCCCTGAAGTTCTTTTAGAATTCAGTGGAGAATCCTTCAGGTCCTGGGCTTTTCTTAGTGTGTAGGTTTTTTACTCTTGCCTAAATTTCATTGTCCATTATTGGATTATTGGTTCAGATATATCTTGGTTCAGTTTTGTTAAGTCATATATATCTAGGAATCTATTTCTTCTGCATTCTCCAATTTATTGGAGCACAGGTTTCAAAGTAGTTACTAATAATCTTCTGGATTTTAGTGGTGTCTATTATGACTTCGCCTTTTTCATTTCTACTTTCATTGATATCTTTCTTTTTTTTTTTTTTGGTAAGATTGGGTAAGGGTTTGTCTATTTTGTTTATTATTTTGAAGAACCAGCTCTGTTTCATTGTCTCTTTGTTTTAGTCTAAATTTTAAATTTTGCTCTCATTTTTATATAATTTCCTTCCCTTTACTAGCTTTGGATTTGATTTGCTCTTGTTTTTCTGTGATCTTGAGGTGCATCATTAGGTTATTTGGGCTCCCTCTGTTTTTCTGATGTGGGCATTCACAGCTATAAACTTCTCTCAGGACTGCTTTCATTATCTCACATAGGTTCTGGTATATTGTGCTGGCATTATCTTTTGATTCTAGGGACTAATTTCTTCCTTGATTATTCAAGATTGTATCATTTAATCTCCATATGTTTGCATAAATTTGCAGTTCCTTTTGCCCTTGATTTCTAGTTTCATTGCTGTGAGATCTTATAATATGCATGGGATAATTTTGATTATTTTATGTTCACTTATGCTTTATGGGCAGATGTGGTCTGTTTTGGAGCAGGTTTCATGTGCTGCTGATAATGTGTATTCTGTTGTTTGGTGGAACACTGTAGGTATCTATTAGTCCATTTGTTTGAAGGTGTGGTTCAACTCATATTTCTTCAATGGTTTTTTTCTCTAGTTGATTTATTTGTGATAGTGGGGTATTGAGGTTCCCTATCACTGTATTGGTGTTTATGTGATCTTTTATGTCCAGTAGTTTGTTTTATGAAGTTAGGTACACCAGTGTTCAGTGCATATATTTTTGTAATTGTTACTGCTTCCTGTTGGTTTGTTCCTTTGACCAATATGTAGTGACCTTCTTTGCCTATTCTGATCAGTTTTGGCTTGAAGTTCACTTGTTTGAAAATAGAATAGCTACTCCTATTTATTTTCGGGGTCCCCTGCCATGGAATAATTTTCCCATCCTTTGGTTTTTAGTCTGTGAATTTCTTTTTGGATTAAATGTGTTTCTTGTATACAGCATACTGTTGGGTTTTGCTTCTTGATCCAGTCTGTTATCAGTGTCTTGATTGAAGAGTTGAGACCATTCACACTGAGTTATTACTGAAAGGTATTGACTTATTCTCATCATTGCATTACTTTTTTGTTATTGCTGAAATCTTTTTTAATGTAAGCATTTATAGCTATAAATTTCTCTCTTAGCATTGTTTCTGTTGCATCCCATAAGTTTTGGTATTTTGTGTGGTTTTTTTTTTTTAATTTCTCTCAAGGTATTTTCTAATATCCATTGTGATTTCTGTTGTGACCCATTGGTTGTTTTAGAATATACCATTTAACTGGGCATGGTAGTACATACTTGTAATCCTAGCTACTTGAAAGGCTGAGGCAGGAGAATTGCAAGTTCAAATCCAGCTTAGGCAACTTAAGGAGACCCTGTCTTAAAATGACATTAAAAAGGGTTAGGTATGTAGCTTAGAAGTAGAGTGTTTGCCTAGCATGTGCAGGGTCTTAGGTTTAGTTCTCAGTACTGTTACCAAAACTGAAAAAAAACAAGAATGTACTGTTTTAATTTCCAAATATTTAGGAATTTTCTGCTATTGATTTCTAATTTTAATCCATTATGATTGTGATTAGAAAGCTACTTTGTATAGTTTCAGCATTTTAAAATTCATTAAGATTCATTTTGTGGCCTTATATATATCCCAGAACCATGTGCACTGGAAAAAAATGTTTATTCTATTTATTATTAGTTGATATGTTGCATATATATGAGTATTAGGTCCAAATAACTTATGCTGTTGTTTAAGTCTTCTATTCCTTTATTGATGTTCTGTCTTACTGGCTTATCTGTAATTGACAGTGGGTTTGAAGCCCACTACTATAATCATGTAGCCTTCTGCTTTTCTCTTTGGTTCTATCAACATTTCCTGAATGTACTTAGGAGCTATGGTGTTTGGTGCATATATGTTTATAATTGTTATATCTAATTACTTAATTGACCTTTATTTCATTATATAATATTCTTTGTTGTCTCTCGTGACAGTTTTCACCTAGTCTTTTTTGTCTGATATTACTATAGCCACTCTTGTTCTTTTGGTTATTGTTTTTATGGAATATCTTTTTTCATCCTTTCATTGTCAACTTATGTTTGCTTAGGTGTAAAAAGTCTCTTGAAGGCAACATATATTCAGATCCCACTTTTTAAATCTGTTCTGCACAAGTCCAAAAATGAATCACAGAAAATACCAATTTTTAGTTTTCCTTTCCTTTACAAGGGTATGTATTAATAGGATATGACATGAGCTTCTAATAGGACTACCTGCCTGCTTAATTTTGTTTTGCTAAGGTTCATATTAAAATAGGCTTATAGAGCAAGTGTGGTGGTGCCCTCCTATAATCCCACCACTCGGGAGACTGAGGCAGGAAGATCACCACAAATTCAAGGCCAGCCTGGGCTACGTAGTGAATTCAGGGCCAGCGTGAACTACACGGTGAGACCCTGTCTCAAAAAAACAAACAAAAATAAAGTTATTAATAAATCTGTTCTGCAAACATGCATTTTATTTGGGAGTTAAATCCATTTACATTTAAAGTAATTACTGTTAGGGATGGACTATCACCATTTTGTTACTCATTTTCTATTTATCTTTCCCTATCCCTCATTTCCTCCCTTGTTGCCTCCTGTCTCAGCCTTCCTTTGTGCTTAGTTGATTTTTTGGGGGAATGGTATGTTTGATTCCCTTCTCATTTACTTTTCTATATTCTATATATTTTTTTCTTTGTGATTACAATGGGACTTACATAAAACATCCTAAAGTTATAACAGTCTTTTTTAAACTGATAACTTCAATCACATACAAAGCTTCTACTTTTTACAACTCTGTCCCCTTTTATGTTATTGATATCACAAACTATATCTTTATATATTGTGTGCCCACTAACAAAGATTTATAACTTCTATGCTTTTCTATCTTAAATCATGTAAAGGAATAAAAACTGGAGTTGTGAAGCAAAATTACAATAATGCAAATTTTTATACTTCTCTATGTATTTACCTTTATTGGAAAATCTTATAAAATACAGCTTTGAGTTTCTAATTTCCTTTTCTTAGAACCTTAAGGACTCCCTTTAACATTTCTTGTAGGGCAGATCTAGTGGCTGTTCAGTGATGTCCATGTCCACACTGGCAGTGGAGCCTGGCAACCTGGTGGGGACATGACTGAGCTGCGGGCAGCCCACAGGAGCGCTGGGCAGGGGTGCCCCGTACTCACCTCTGGAATGTTCTCGCCAAGTCCTATCGGGGACCCCTGCAGTGAGTCTCCAATCTCCTGCCAGGTGTTATGGTGCACGGTGAGAGAGAAAGAAAGAGCAAGAGACAAAATGGCAGAACAGCGGGGATGCGGGATGACCAGTTATTTGCAAGGAACAAAAGGCCACGAGGCAGCCAGAACTTTGGTATTTATTGATCGAGGAGGGGATTATTGGATGACTCAAGAGGGCAGAGGTGATCTTATGCTAAGAAGGATCTTGCCCTGGAGTGTCTTTTAATCTTAGCGGGTGGGATAGGATGGCCCATCCCTAAAGAAATAATAGGAAATCTTAAAAGGGTGATACCAATAATCCCAAACCTCCATTCATTCCTTAGGGAAGTATGCAGAATTAGCCATTATGAGTCTGTGGTCCCCAACAAGGTCCTACTTTACACATTTCAGTTTTGCAAGAAGTAGTTGTCATGTTTTCACAAAAAAAAAAAAAAAAAAGTCCAAAATGAAAGGTCATCCAGAGTCGTAGGTCCAAAGTCCACTCTCTCTGCCTCCAAAGTTCTGTTATGCTGTGGTGTTCCTCTAGATGAAATACTAGGATTTACATATATGTGGAGCAGTTTTGTGTAGAACTTAAGATGTTCTTGAAACTTGCCATACTCGGACCAGCTGAAGTGAACATGGGTGCCCCTTTTCCAGGTTGATGCTACTGCTCAACGTAATCACACACTGGTGGATAACAAATGGAATGGGAAATGTTAGCATGTTTATAGAGCTGATACCCCAGTGACGATACTCAATGGGTCCAGGTGAGAGGAAGATGTGATTCAGCCATGCCGGCACATGTCTAGGTGATGACTGCCTTCAGATTTCACATTTGTTGAATGTTACTGGGGCCAAGGATCCTGGGTGAAGTCCTTGAACTTTGTCCTCCTTTGGGCTTGGTTATTGACAGGTCCAACAGGTTGCAGTGGCTCTGGGAGAGGCCCACTTACAGAAGCTATGGCAGCCTCAAAGGAACACTTGGCATGCAAGAAGGAGCAACCTGACAGCAAACCCACCTCCCCACAGAGTCCAGTATTGAGGTGAGCCGTAGTTCCAGGTATGTCCTGATCCAACCAACTTGAAGGTAAGTGTGTAGACTGGGGAGAGAAGGGCTGTGGGTATAAACCAAAAGCTGTGTCAGTGGACACTATACCACTGCAGTTCAAAGTTTTGCTGAGTTGCAGCTTCATTCATCTGAACCCAGAAGGAATGTGTTCTCACCTGGCAAGAGCAGGCTTCTTATATTGGGGGACAGTGGCAGCCTTCTGGACCCACAAGCAGATTCCTCTGTGAATTCCAGATCCTCTGGCCAGCCCAGGGGATGAGAGCATGAGGGGAGCTTACCACTGTGGCACATCTGTGGGACAACTGGGGCCTGAAGCTGCAAACTGACCAGCCACAGCAACCAATCTGGGATCATGTGCACACCGTTAGTCCTACGAACACTTGGAGAAGAGGGCGTGTCCTGGAGTCGGGGCTTTCTGCTTTGCACAGGCGAGAACTCAAAGCCATTGAGATTTAGATCGCATGAATAGGTTTCATTTGAACTCATTAAGGCTAACTAAGGCTGGGAAGATTTTCCTTTTTGTTGCATTTAAAAATAAGTCAGGGGCCGGTGAGATGGCTCAGCGGCATAAGCGCCTGCCTTGCAAGCGCGAGGGCCCGAGTTCGACTCCCGGATCCCACATACGAAAAAGGGGCCGGTGATATCGCTCAGAGGCACGGGCGCCTGCTGGTGCGCGAGGTCCTGAGGTCGACCCCCCAGTACCCACAAAAAAAAAAAAAAAAAAAATAAGTCAGATTGGGGCCGGTGAGATGGCTCAGCGGCATAAGTGCCTGCCTGGCAAGCGCGAGGGCCCAAGTTCGACTACCGGAACCCACATACGAAAAAGGCCAATGATATCGCTCAGCAGCACGAGCGCCTGCTGGCGCGCGAGGTCCTGAGGTCGACCCCCAGTACCCACAAAAAAATAATAAGTCAGATTTTTCAAAACACCCAAGAAAGTGATGATTTATCTCTTTATTAAGCAACGGTTGAACCCCATGTAGTCTAGGATCTGTAACCCAACAGCAAACTGAAAGCTGTGCCCCGACTGCTTCTCTGATTTCATCTCCTAGCCCTGCAGCTCTAGCGTTGCTGGCCAGCTTTCTGTTCATACATACCCATCACACTCACCCCAGGACCTTTGCACTTGGCCTGTTCCCTTGATCTGGATCGTGCTCCTCCCCCATTCTCCCCCCATTTCCTCAAATATCCGTGCATCTTGCTCCCTTCAGGTCTCTGTTCAGATGTCACCTTACCTGTGAAGCCTTCCCTGACCACCTTAATGTAAGAGCAACAACTGCTCCTTGCTTGGTTGCCCCTTAATTTGTTTTCTTTTTCTCCAAAGCACTTATTTGTTTATTGAGAGCATCCTCATCAGAATGGGAGCCCCATGAGGGCAGAGACTCCATCTGTTTATTCGCTAATGTAACCCTAGCAACCAGAACATTGTGTGTCACATAGTGTGCAACCAATAAATTTGTCAGCCAATGGCCTTCCTTCCTTCTTCTTTTCATTCATTCACTCAGTCAGCAAACACTGAGCCCTAGATGCCGGATACTACTGAATAGCGGAGAACCAAAGATGAGGAGGGTAGCCTCTGCCTCTAATCAGGTCGCAGTGTGAGAGGGGAGCAGATAGTGATCCTAACTTTGAGCGCAGTGTGCTGGTTTCTGTGGGGAAGTAACTGAAGGGCAGGGAAGCTTCGTGGAGGAGGTGGTATTAGGTGGACCTGTGAACAGTGAAAATCACTGACTTGTTAGCACTTAGTGAGTGCTCACTCTCTCTGCTAGGCAACTTAAACACAGCATCAGTTAACACTGTTTTATAACATAAGTGCTGATATTGTCTTTTATTTTGGGATAAAAAAGACTCAGAAAGAACCAACGTCATAGAGCTACTACTTGGTGGGACCGAGATTCAAACCTGGTTCTGTGCCTCATTTTTTAACCATGTGTGGGCAGACAAGAAGGATATACATTGTGAACAGAAGAAACAATGTATACCAAACCTTGAAACTCTGTGGTGTATTTCAGGGAACTGTGGGAATTTTAGGAAATATGGAGAGAGAGGAGGTAGACACACACTTCACCAAGAAGGTGACCTTACAGGCCACATCCTAAGGGGTTTGTTTTTTTAGGGGGTTTTTTGTTTTGTTCTGTTTTGAGACAGGGTCTTGCTATGTAATGCAGGCTGGCCTTGAACTCAGTATGTAGCCTAGGCTGGCCTCAAACTCACAGCAGTCCTCCTGACTCAGCCTCCCGGGTGCTGAGATTACAGGTGTGTGCCACCAAACCCACCCACGTCCTATGGTTTGGATATGGTTTGAGTGTGTGGCCCAAAACTTCATAAATTGGGGGTCCCCACTGTGGCCATGTTGGAGGTCATGGACCCTTTAAGAGGGAGGACTGGTGGGAGGTAATTAGGTCACTGGGAGCACTGCCTTAGGAAGGGCTTAATGTAATTCTTAAAAACCCAGGCTAATCCTCATGAAAGTAGATGGTTATAAAAAGAACCCAGTTCCTGGCTTCCTGTCTTGCCATGTGGTCTCTCCCTTATGCACCTTGCCATGATACCACGTGACAGGATGTGATGCAGCTGAGGAGCCTTGACCATAGGCTGAACAAACGGAGCCACCATCTTCCGGCTCCCAAACTGTGAACTAAATAAAGCTCTGTGCTTTATAAAGTGCCAGCATCAGGTGTTTTGTTACAGTGACAGAAAATGGCCTAACACTGCACAGGTTTCTCGTACCTGTATTGTCTGATTCCTTTCACCTTCCTTCCAGTGGCTTGCTCTTGTTACTGTATTGGGCTTCTGAATTTGCTTTGATCTGTACAAAGTTCATGACTGAAGCAGGAGCTCGTCTGGGTCTTTGTGGTTGCTCAGATGGGAGTGTGAGTCCTTGATTAGGATAGTGACTGTGAGAATAAAGGAGAGATGACAATGGGAGTGATGTTTAGAGACAGAACTGCTTGAGTTTGGTCTCCTATGGCCATTAGAGTTAGAGGGGCAAGAGGCTAGGCCTGGGTGAGTGGGGGATAATGGTGCCGGTAACCAGAACAGAGCATCAGGAGAGAGCGGAGGAGTGGGGAGACGAAGTGATGCTGATGTACGGAGCTGGTGACTCGTGGAGCAAGGAGCTGCTCAGTGGTGATCTGGATGTGCAAGCTGGAACTCTGGGTGGAGTCACAGAGCTGACAGACATCAGCTTCTCAGAATTTGCTCTTGCCCAGGAGGAAAGTCTGGAGAAGAAGACAAGCAAAAGGCCGGGAATGGACCCTTGGGAGCTCAGCACACGAGAACCAGCCATAGGGATGCTAGGAAGCTTCTTGGCACTGACAGCTTTGGACTGGTATTATGTTATTTTCGGATGAATTGTTGTGAAATAATTATCAGACAAATACGTTATCTACATTTTTCAGGGAATTTTTTGAAATTTTCTTGGTTTAAAAAAAGAAATCTCGGGCCGGTGAGATGGCTCAGCGGCGTAAGCGCCTGCCTTGCAAGCGCAAGGGCCCGAGTTCGACTCCCGGATCCCATATACGAAAAAGGGGCCGGTGATATCGCTCAGCGGCATGGGTGCCTGTTGGCGCGCGAGGTCCTGAGGTTGACACCCTGGTACCCACAAAAAAAAAAAAAAAAAAATCTCTGGAGGCCAGCATAGACTACATAGAGAATTCAAGGACAGCCTGACCTACACAGTGAGACCCTGTCTCAGAAAAAACAAAATAATAAATAGATAAATCTAAAAACATGAGATCTCCTTGAAGCATTTTTTTTTTAATGTGGGTACTGGGAATCGAACTCAGGACCTTGCACTTGCCAAGCAAGCGCTTATGCCGCTGAGCTATATCACCAGCCCGAAGCATTTCCTTCTATCAGTGTCAAGCAGGTGTCTGTGTAATTTTTCCTTCAGCAGAAAGGAGGGCACAGGATGGTCTGGAAGTGTGGGCTAAGTAAAGACTGCCAGTCATAGAGGGAGAGAGGCCTACGCAGGCCAGCCCACCCAACATGACATGGTGACGTGGTGAGGCAGCCTGTTCACCACGCCACACCACAGTAACCACTCAGCATCTACGATGAGGCTTCCACCATAGAAAATCTTGTTTTGGTTATTCCAGATCAGGGCCTGGGAAAAACATGGAGAGGCTCCTGTCCTCCATTTTCTCAGAACAAAGAGTTTTCCCTGCCCACAGCACATCATTGTCCCAGATTCCTCAGCACCTTCAGCATGGATGCCGGACTGCCTTTCAGTAAGTCCTTTCCATGGAGCTTGGCCAGGCCTTACTGTCTACCCTGTTCTTTTGAGGATTTCATAACATGGTTTCATGTGATAGCCTTACAATTCCTGGATGATACTGTTTTTACTTTAGCTTTTTAAAAAAATACAACAGCCTTCTTGACATAGAATTCACATGACATAAAATATATCATTTGAGGGCTGGTGAGATGGCTCAGTGGCGTAAGCTCCTGCCTGGCAAGCGCGAGGGCCCGAGTTCGACTCCTGGAACCCACATACGAAAAAAGGGGCCGGTGATATCGCTCAGCGGCACAGGCGCCTGCTGGCGCACGAAGTCCTGAGGTCGACCCCCGGTACCCACAAAAAAAAAAAAAAAAAAAAAAAAAAAAAAAAAATATATATATATATATATATATATATATATATATATATATAAATTTGAGTGTGTATATTTTAGTATTTTGTTAGTATATTCACAATTGTGCCACTGTCACCTCAGTTTCTGATAATAATATTCTCATCACCCCAAAAAGAAAACCACATAACTATTGGGAATCATTCCATCTTAGTTACTTCCTCATTGCTGGGACAAAATACCCAACACCCCCAAGTTAAAGGAGGAAAGGTTTTAGCTCATAGTTTAGATGTTTCAGTCCATAGTCAGCTGGCTCCAAGTAAGGGCAACATGGCAGAAGGGCATGGCAGAAGAGAAACAGTCCATGGCAGGACAGGCAGGGGAAAAAAAGCAGCAGCAGTGAGCCTTCGTTTTCCTTCGCATTCCATTCAGGCTACAAGCCTCTTGGTTGATACCACTCACACCCAGGTTGGGCCTTCTGTCTTCAGTGAATCCATCTAGCCACACTGGAGCTATGCTAAGCCAAGCAGTAGACTGATCCATTGTCCCACCAGTGACCCAGAATCTGTGCCCATGATCCAGACACTTCCAGAAGCTCCACCTGGAAGTGCATGAGGCTTTGGGGGACATTGTAGATATAAACCATAATAACTTATTCCCCATCATCCCTCCTTCCAGCCTCTGGCAACCATTAATCAATCTACTTTCTGTCTCTGCCGATTTGACTGTTCTGTACATAGCTTTTTTTTATCTGGCTCCTTTTACTTAGCCTTGTGTGTTCAAGGGTGATCCGCATTGTCACATAAATCAGGACCTCATTTCTGTTTATGCCAGTAATATTCTACTGTATTTCAGATGCATGCTGCATGGTGCTTTGCTTCTTCATTCATTGGTTTATGAACATTTTTATTCTTTATACTTTTTGACTATTCTAAGTAATGTTGCTATGAACATTCATCTACAAGTTTGTTTGTTGAGACAGGATCTCGCTACATAGCCCAGGCTAGCCTCAAACTCATGGACACTCCTGCCTCAGCCTCCCAAGTGCTGGGATTACAGGCATGTACCACCACACCCAGCTTCCATCCAGAAGTTTTTGTGTGGACATATATTTTCAATTCTCATGGATTTATAACTAAGAGTAGAGTCACCAGATCATATGATAACTTCATGACCAACCTTTTGATGAATTGCCAATTTTCCAAAGTGGCTGCACCATTTTACATTCCTGCCAGAAAATGTATGAGAATTCAGATTTCTCCACTTCTTTGCCTGTTACATTGGATTTTTTTGTTGCTGTTGTATAGCCATGATAGTGAAGTGGTGTCTTAGGGTGATTTGATTTACATTTCCCTGGTGGCTAATGATGTTGAACATCTCGTCTCATGGTCTGTATCTTCTTTGGACAAATGCTTATTCAGACCCTTTGCTTCATATTTAAAATTCAGTTGTCTTTTTATTGTGGCAGATATGAGTTCTTTATAAGTTCCAGATGACGGTTCCTTAGACATATGATTTGCAGAAATATCCTCCCATTTGAGATTGTCTTTTCTCTCTCTTGACATCAGCCTTTGAAGCGCAAACATTTTTAATTTTGGTAGCATCTAGTTTACCTGTTTTTTATGTTGCTTGTGTTCTTGGTGTCATATCTAAGATCCACTACTGATTCCAAGATTTACTCCAAGATTTTCACATCACGTTAATTTTTGTACCTACCCAATTGTTCAAGCTTCATTTGTTGAAAAGACTATTCTTTCCTCTATTGAATGGCTTGGTATTCTTGTAAAAAATTAATAACAATAATAATACAGATGGGGTTACATCCCAATAAATCCATTATCAGTTGAAAATGTTGTAAGTCTAAGATACATTTAGTAAGCTAACTGGTCAGACACCATCATTTCAGCTGGGTGTGCTTGGTGCACGCCTGTAATCACAGCACTGGAGAGGCTGAGGCAGAAGGATTGCCATGACTTCAAGGCCACCCTGGGCTACATAGTGAGTTCAAGGCCAGCCTGCACTACAAAGTAGGACCCTGTCTCAAAACAAAACAAAACAAAAACACCATAGCGTAGCAATACATTCTAGTGCAGTAGTGGAAAACCTATGGCACGGGTGTTACAGCGTGCTGTTTGTGTTACTGAGAGCTCTAAGAGGTTCGCCATCACTGCTCTAGCAGGTAGGTTATTTACCCTTCTGATTGTGTGGCTAACTGGGAGCCATGGCTTACTGCCATGCCCGGCATCACAAGAGGATGGTACTACATATTTCTAGGCTGGGAAAAGGTCAAAATTCAAAATATAGTTTCTACTGAATATGTATCATTCTTGGACCACTGCAAAGCTGAAGAATGGTAAGTCAGACCATCCTAAATTGGGCTCTGTCTGTAATTTCTCAATATTGGTTTATCATTTGAAACAAATGTACCACTGTTGGGAGACAGTAACGAAGGGGAGGCTGCGGGTGTGTGGAAACATTTCTGGTCAGTTTTTCTGTTTACCTAAAATTGTTCTTAAAAAAATCTATTAACGTTTTAAAATCAGTTGAACATATAAAAGGGCTTATTTCTGGACTCTCAATTCTATTTCTTTAATCCATTTGTCTATCATTTTTGCCAGTGTCATGCTGTCTTTTTTGAGGGGTGGGTGGTAGGAGACTGGGGATTGAACCCAAGGCTTTGTGCATGCCAGACAAATGATTAGTGTAGTATTGTTCCAAGATTTGAAATCAGAAAATGTGAATCCTCTTTATTCTTTTTCAAAATTGTTTCAGCCATTATGAGTCCTTTGAAGTTCCATATAAATTTTAATTTATGCTAAAATTGGATTGCTGATATTCTGTTAAGGAGTGTTCCGTGTATATTCATAAGGGATATTGATCTATAGTTTTCTTGGATGTCTTTGCTTTTCTTTTTTTTTTTGTTGTTGTTGTTGTTGGTACTGGGGGTCGACCTCAGGACCTCGCACGCCAGCAGGCGCCCATGCCACTGAGCGATATCACCTGCCCTTTTTTCGTATGTGGGTTCCGGGAGTCGAACTCGGGCCCTCGCGCTTGCCAGGCAGGTGCGTACACTGCTGAGCCATCTCACCGGCCCTGTCTTTGCTTTTGACATCAGGGTGTATATTATCCCCCTAGAAAGAGCTGGGATTTTGAATTAATTCTTCTTTAAATGCCTTGCTGTTTTCAAGGTTCATTTTCTCCCCCCTCCCCTTGGCTTTTGACAGTTTAACCATGTGTCTAAGTGTTGGTCTTCCCTCAATTTAATCTACCTGGAATTCACTGGGATTTTGTGATGTGCAGATTAATGTTTTTCATCAAATTTGGGAGAGATTTGGCTGTTGTTTCTTCAAATACTATGACTCATTCTCTTGCTCCTCTCATTCTTGGCCTCATGAGCATTTGATACGTGTGATGCTGTCCAGTAGGGCGCTAAGGCTCAGTTCATTAATCTTCACTTTTTTCTTGCAGTAACCAGACTGGCTAGTCCCAACTGACCTATCTGCATGTCCACTGATTTTTTTTAATCTGCCAGTTCGATCTGCTGTTGAGCTCTGCACAGGCAGGCTCACCAAGAAGTTCTAGCCATACATTCCTACAAACTAAGTAACTCAGTGGGAAGGGAGGGATGGAGGGAAGGGCAGAGGAGACAGGAAAAAAGCCAAGCCTCTTTTCCAGCAGCTCCATCCAAAGTCAATGGTCTCTGCCACTGGAAAGCTTCCTAGAGAGACATTCTGTGGGAGTTGATCTGAGAAGCTGGCACAGGCCATAGAACAGGTAAGCAGAGGCTGTGTTCCTGTGTACCTTGCTGTCCACACCAATTCCAGCCCAGGGTGCACCCCACCCTCTTCCAAGCTAAGCCACTGCTGCTCTCGAGTGTGCCAATACTAGGAAGTATCTTTTAGCAAAACTGGGCTGATAGTGATAGATAAGTAGGTAATTACTCCTTCGGTTAATCCTTCCAAGCTGCTCCCCTTCTTGGGGAGGAGTCCTTTTAAAAATATGAGTGTAGGGCCGGTGAGATGGCTCAGCGGCGTAAGCGCCTGCCTTGCAAGCGCGAAGGCCCGAGTTCGACTCCCGGAACCCACATACAAAAAAGGGGCCGGTGATATCGCTCAGCGGCACGGGTGCCTGTTGGCGCGCCAGGTCCTGAGGTCGTCCCCCCGGTACCCAAAAAAAAAAAAAAAAAAAATATGAGTGTTTCTTGGTATTTGGCAGATTTGGGCATCCAGTGTTGTTGGTGTGTGTGTGTGTGTTGGTGGCGGTGGTTTTTTGTTTGTTTTTGGAGCCCAAACTCTTGTTAATGTAGTAAAAGAGCAGTGCCTGCTAGAAAGGTTGACTTCTCTGATCGTCTGATTCCTGTAGGTGCAGGCTCAGACACCAAGGTAGGGCTGTTCACAAAGACGACACCTGTTGAGGAATGGTAGTTTAACACTGGTGAGTGCTGTAAATGCACACCAATTTACCTTCGGGATTCGATATGACCTCTCTTGATCACCTCGGGGTTCACATTTAAGCAGGGTCTGGCTGTAAGTGGATTGTTAGGGAGCAGGAGAGCCGCTCTGTTGATAGTAATTTTGATTTCAGCCAAGTGAGGTACTGTTTATAGAATGGATAGGCAGATTGATTCTGAGTCTGTGTCTTACATGTTGCATTAAATCCAGAGCAGTGAGGTCTCTTGGACTGTTTTAGCATTAGCCATAGTTGCCAGTAAACAGGGATTTGTCAGAGGTTCCTCTGAGGAACAGCTGGATGGAGTCAGGACTCACTCCAGCCTCCTCCGGGCTTGCCAGACCTTGTTACATTCAGTCTGTTGCCTGATAAACCTCGCCCAGCATCCCCAGCTGACGGGGGAGGTCTTCAGCTGTGGCTGACATTCCCCTCGGTAGTCTGCCCAGGCATTCGTGAGGCCCAGCTTAGGGTGAGCAGCACCCACCCCCAGGCGATAAAAATCCCTGTCACAAGGTGTCTATGAATCAGCGTCCAAAGCCTCTTTTAGGCGCCGTCCCCCCTCCTTACCACTCATGCACAGTCCTTTTGTAGTGACACCATTTTGCATCCTACACTATGGCCCCTGCTGTCGGGTTCACTGTACTCACTGCACCAGGTCCGTTCTGTACAGCTAGACAGCCCCTGTGTTTTAGGAAAGACTCGCACTCAGAGTGAGAGAGGACACTTTCTCCTTCCAAGCAAGAGCCAGCCCCTTCCTCTTGGTCCTCCGCCCATGCCTTCTCTTTGTATCACTCTGTGACGGTCTCCAGCAAAGCAGAGGGTGTGAATCATGCCCATCATGACTCTCATGGTGGCAGCTTCCTCGGGGCTTTCCCTGAACTCAACTTTCCTGGGAGTGCAAGCTCCTGCCTCCTCCCAAGGGCATTCTGGTGAGAATCAGCCGTAAGCAGAGCCCAGCATACTCTCTGTGGTTCAGAGCGCTTGTCTACGGGGATAACCACCTGCTTCCGAGGCCTGGCAAGGATAGAGACATAATCTTCCTTGCCTTTAGTCACTGTAAGTGGTGTTTTAGCTGACTCTGCACACCTGGTCCCAACAGCAGCGGTACTGTCCCAACTGTGCTTATGAGACCAGCGCTGGTCTGATGCCTCTGCTTCATCAGTCTTTGCCCGCATAGCAGCCTCCAGGAATAAGCACATCCTCTTGCCTCAGAGTTCCCCAGATCAGCAGCAGACACGGACACGCCTCCCTCAGAGCGTGGTGTGGCGTCAGAGATGGTCCATTCTTGGACCAGAGGTGTGCACGCCTCCCCTTTTCTTACTCAGGCGCCCTCTAAGTCTTACCCCAGCACCTGCCTAGGGGAAGACCCGGGGCATGAGCTGACCTCCCTCTTGGGGCCATCTTGACACCTGCAGCTCTGAAAGTCAGTTCAGGTGGTGCGGGGTTGCTCAGACATTGGGGTGACCCCTGCCTAAGCTAATGAGCTGCTGGGGAGGACCACAAAAATGCAGAATTACTTACAGCACAGAGCGGTGCTGCACCAAACCGGGGTGAAAATGTTCCAGACGTTGATCTCCAACCGCTTGCAGGTCCCCAGGAGCAGTTTGCCAATTGGTTGCCCCACATCAGTTTCTTAAGCATTTCCAAAATCCCCCCCTTCCTCATCATCACTTGTAGTGAGTTTAAAGGCTTTGAAGTCAGACCAAAAACGTCTGACCATAAGGTAGTCATAATGAATGCATTTGGGGAATACTTTTTATTTGGGAAAGTTCCTCACATCACAAGGCCATCCAGACCGACAGCCAGGGACTGTAGGAAACTCCCAGGGAGGGAGGAGGCCTGAAGAGTGGCTCTGTGTCTCCATGGTGCTGCCCTGCAGCACAGTGTTTCCAAAGGGCAGCTGCAGCTTGGGGTCTTCTTACACTGCCAAGTTTATCTCATCTGAGTCTAGCAGATGCTGTGTCAGTTTCTGGGAGTATGCAAAGTGGCCAAGCTCTAAATAGCTAAAAATATGCTTATTTGGGCTATATTTAAAACAATTAGATGTGTAAAATTTGATTTTGGCACTGGTAGGCTTTTGAGCTAACTGGCCCCAGCTTGCTCTGAAAAAGTAAACAATATATAGAAAATACCTTTGGGCTGGTGTAGGGCTTAGCGGTAGAGCACTTGCAAGGCATGGGTTCCATCCTCAGCAGTGTCGAAGGAAGGAAAAGGAGCGAGGGATGGAGGGAAAGAGAAGGGCCAGGAAGAGGGGGAAGGGGAGGGAGGAGGAGGAAGACAGCAACGGCCATCTTTGGCTTGTTTATGTAGCTAGCACAGACTGATGAAGAAACAGAAGACATGGATTAGTAATATCAGGAATGAGAAGAACATTGCTGTTTTATTTATATCAAAAGGATAAAGAGGAAATTTTTTTTTTTTTTTTTTTTTTTTTGTGGGTACCAGGGGGTCGACCTCAGGACCTCGCGCGCCAGTAGGCGCCCGTGCCGCTGAGCGATATCACCGGCCCCTTTTTCGTATGTGGGTTCCGGGAGTCGAACTCGGGCCCTCGCGCTTGCCGGGCAGGCGCTTAAGCCGCTGAGCCATCTCACCGGCCCAAGAGGAAATATTATAAACAACTTTATGCCAATAAATTTTACAACTTAGACAACTTTTTGTAAAACACTAACTACCAAAGCTAACTCAAGAAGAAATAGATAATTTGAATAGCCCTATGCTGTTTTTTACAAGTTAAACTTGTGGCTAAAGACCTTCCCACAAGGAAAACTCCATACCAAGATGTCTTTACTAGTGAACTCTATTAAACATTTAAAGAAGAAATAATGTCAGTTCTACACAATCGGAGAATTGAAGGTTCCTAGCCAGTGCAACAGGGTAAGATGTAGCCAGGCGCGGTGCTGCACACCTGTAAATCTCAGCACTCGGGGAAGCTGAGGCAGGAGTATCACAAGTTCAGCCTGGCCAACTTAGGCACTGTTTAGACACTGTCTCAAAATAAAAACATGGAAAAGACTGGGGACATAAAGGGTTCAGTCCCCAGTCTCACGTGCACACACGCGCACACAGAGGTTTGGAAGAGAATAAAAGTTTTGATTCACAAACAACGTAATTATGTAGAAAATTTCTTATAATCTGCAGAAGAATTCTTAGCACTAATGAGTTTAGCATAGTTTCAGGATATAATATCAGTATGAAAATTCAATTATGTATCTGTATATTAGCAACGAACAATTGGAAATTGAATTTTGAAAAATGAATATTGTAAATAGTCTCAAAATTAAGAAATATTTATGAATTGCTTCGACAAAAGATGTTTAAGTCCTGTGTATTTTTTTTGTGAGTGTGTGGGTACCGGGGGTCAGACTCAGGACCTTGCGCTTGCCAGGCAGGCGCTTAGGCCGCTGAGCTATCTCACCGGCCCAGTCCTGTATATTAAAAGAGATAATTGGTAGGAGAAGTTAAAGACCTGAATAAATTGAGAGCTATGCTCTGATCATGTTTCAGAACACTCAGTATTGTTAAGGTGTCAGTTCTCCAAATTGACCTGTAAATTTATGATACCAATCAAATACCAACAGTTTTTAAATAAAATTTGACAAGCTGATTTTAAAATTTATATTGAACTGCAAAAGGCCTGGAATGGCCAAAAGGATCTTGAAGAAGAATTTTTAAAGTTGGATGACTTATACTACATCATTTGGAGGCTTACGATGAAAATGTGGTATTGATATAGAGACAAGTAGATCTGTGGAGCAGAACAGAAAGTCCGGACAAGACTCAAACACATAGAATTTTTGCCAAAGGTGTCAATTCACTGAGAAAAAATAATCTTTATTTTACTTTTTTGCTGTAGTGGGGATTGAACCAGGGCCTTGCACATGCTAACCAGCCAGTGTACCACTGAGCTACATCCCCAGCCCTTTTTCACTTTGAGACAAGATCTTGCTAAATTGCCCAGGCTGGCCTTGAACTTGCTATCCTCCTGCCTCAGCTTCCCAAGTAGCTCGGATTACAGGTGTGTGCTGCTACACTGGGCAAAAAGAAAACTTTTACAACTAGATATGCAAAAATTAAATATCTGATGTTAGCTTACATCACATACCAAAAAGAACTCAAATGAATCATAGATTTAATTGTAAGAGCTAAGCCATAAAATATATAGGAGAACATCTAAGTAACTCTGAGTTTGGCAAAGATTTTAAAACTAACCCTAAAACACAATATAGGTAAAAATCAATAAATTGGATTTCTTCAAAATTAAAAACTTGTGCTTTTAAAAGATACTGTTTATTTTCAGTCAATAGGTAAGGACCCTGGAAGTCATCACCTCCAATCTCATGAAAGAAAAACAGGGAACAAGCCAGGTGTGGTGGCACATGCCTGTAATCCCAGCACTCAGGAGGCTGAGGCAGGAGGATTGCTATGAGTTTGAGGCCAGCCCGGGCTACATAGTGAGTTCAGGTCAGCCTGAACTACATACCAAGACCCTGTCTCAAAAAAAAGAAGGAAGGAAGGAAGACAGGCAGGAAGGAAGGAAGGAAGGAGAAAGAAAGAGAAAAGGAAGGAAGGAAGGAAGAAAGATGAAAAGAAAAAAACAGAGAACAAACTGAGAAACAACTCTTCTCAGCTCCATCAGAGATTTGAGGTCACAGGGCAAACTGCATCCCCAAGATTAAAGAGGCAGAAGCAGATACAAAGAATCACAGCTTCCTGGAATAGAAGGCCAGGAGTAGAAGAGCTCCATGGGAACCAATGCCAGAGTAAGAAACCCAAAACTGTAACTGACCATTTGCTGAGGTTCAGTGTAGACAGGTTTGAGAAACAAAGGAGGAGCTAGTATTCTGGAGTCTCACATACTTTCTGGCATTTTACCTCTAGAAACCCTACCAAGTTCTCACTGCAGTAGGGCTCATAGGAAAATCCCCTTGTGCTTCAGCCAGGGAGGAGGGGATGAGCCCAGGGCACTCCGTTCTCCACTGGGCCGCCTTCCAGGAACTGTTGTACCACAGCCTATTAGGGCCTCCCCGGAGCCTAACTGACCAGAAGGGAAATGCCCAGCTCCATCCTCCTCTAGGCTTCCTGCCCACGTATGGGGGTGGCAAAAAAGAAGCATTTGTAGTGGGCACCTCCCAGGAGCTCGTTAGAAGACTTAGACTTTTTCGTTTGTGTGTTTGTATTTTTTCAACAGGGTCTCACTCTGTAGTCCAGGCTGAACCTGAACTCACCGTGTAGCTCAGGCTGGCCTTGAACTCACAGTAATCCTCCTGCCTCAGCCTCCTGAGTGCTGGGATTACTGGTGTGCACCATCACACCTGGCCAGAAGACTTAGACTTAATCACAAGAGTGCAGAAACTGCCCTTTTCACCACATCGATAGGGCTTTTTTAGTAACAGGAAAACGACTGAAAGAACTGCAGAACACAGGCCTAAGTTAAGGAAAAGGTTCTGCGGAAACTCAAAGACAACAGAGGAGACAAAACAAGGACATCAAAATAAATGTTGTCCTCTGACACTTACAGCTATAGCAAACAGTAAACAAAGCCTGACTCCTAGGCAGGTAAACATAGACCCTCCCAAAAGACCATTTACCTCAGCCCCTTTTACCAACATATTTTTTTAACCAACATATTATGTTGGGTTTCAACAGAAAAATTACAACGCATACTAAGAGATAAACATTTTCAATAGACCAAGCATTGGAATGAGATTCAGAAAGTGCAGATATATGTGAATTACCAGAAAATTTTAAACAACTAGGACTAATATGCTAAGAGCAATAATGAAAAAAGTACATAACATGAAAGAACAAATGGTGATGTTAGCAGAGAAATGGAAACTCTAGGAAATAATAAAATCTAATTTCAGAAATTAAAAAACACTACTGTAGAAATGAAGAATGACTAATGAATTGACCAACACATGGGACATAGCCGAAGAAACAATCAGTGCACTTGAAGGAAGGTTAATAGAAACTTCCAAAACTGACGTGCAAAAAGGAAAAAGAACTTAAAAGATGGAGCAGAATATTCAAGAACTGTGGGACAAATGTAGAAGGTAAAAATGTATGCACAGTAAGACTACCACTAGAAGAAACATTTGAAAGAAACAGAAGAAATACTTGAAGAAATAACTGAGAATATTCCAGAATTAATGACAGCCACTAAACCGTAGATATAGGAAACCTGGGGAACAGCAAGCAAGATAAATTCCAAGCCAAAGATCTACACCTACGACTATTATACTCAACATGTACAGATCAAAGACAAAGAGAAAAATCTTGAAAAAAGCCAGAGGGAAAAACCCACCTTACTCGAGAGGAATAAGGATAAGAATTACACAAAACTTCTCTTTAGAAACTAAGCAAGAAGAGACTGGAGTGAAATATTTGATGCACTGAAAAAAATCATCAACTTAGAATTCTGTATCCAACAAATGATCCTTATAAAAAAGTTCCTCAAATTAAACCTGAGAGAATTTGTCATCGCTACATTTACATCTTCAAAAGGAGATAAAAGCCTTGTAGATCAGAAGCTTAGATCTGCAAGAGTCCTAGAGAATAAATAAAGGTAAAATAAAATTTTAATTTTTCCCTTAACTGATTTCACCGTTAACAGTATCTGTTCATTGTGAGTAAATCTTACGGGTAGGTGAAATGAATGGCAGCAGTGTGTAAAGATGAGAAAGAGGAGTTAGGAGTACTTCTTAGAAGGTGCTTTCAATACTCATGAAGTGGTATAGTGTTGTTTGCAAGAGGCCTTGAAGCCAGGTGTGGCGCATGCCTGTCATCCCAGCACTTGGAAAGCTGAGACAGGAGGATCACTGTGAGTTCGAGGACAGTCTGGGCTACGTAGTGAGTTCAAGGCCAGCCTGGACTACATAGCAAGACTGTGTCTCAAAAAACAAAACAAGACAAAACAAAAGTCAAAGAAAGCAAGCTTGGATAACACTATTAATTCCAGACAAATTAGACTTCAGAGCAGGGAAGATTGTCAAGGATAAAGAGGGCAGTATTACATAAGAGTAAGGAGCTAATTCTCAAAGACAACCTGTCATACTTTGTTTTCTGTTGCCACAACAAAATAATGGATGCTGGACAATGTAACAAGAAAAGAGGTTTACTCACCCCACAGTTTTGGAGGCAGAAAGTCCAGGGTGAGGCAGCCCCCCGGGTCAGTGTGGGAGAGTCTCGTGGAGGAGGCATCGGAACAGCGGGAGCCTGGGTAGGAGAGGTCCCACGCGGGACAGGATAAGGAGGTCCCTTCTTACCCCATATTCCTCATTGTACCCAAAGTTCTAGTTAATACGTAAGACAAGAAAAGGAAAATCTCACTTTGACAAATTTCACAGGACTTAGACACAGGAGAAGACAATTTGTGAATCTGAAGAAAGGTCAGTATGCCAACAGCTTACAGCACAGAGCCAAAAGAGGAAATGAAGGTGAGGAGGGCTGGGATGGCCACCTAGAAAGCACGTACAAGGTACGCGAAGTGCATGCGAAGTCCTGTGAGTACATATGAAGTCTTGGGTCTTGTTTGATTTCTTCACATGTGCACACGTAACTCTGATTCATCTTTACCATGTGGGCTGCCCTCCTGCCTGCAGAAGGCTGATGGAGACTGCACGGACCCTCTGACCCGTGCTCATGGTGCAGGGTGGCAGGCTGGGTGCAGAGCACTGGACCAAGAGGCCTGGCTTTCAGGCCCAGCTCTCCCCTGACTTGCCCTGCACATGAGGGACAACTTGGGAGTGCTTTGGCCCAGTAGGGTCTGGCCCCCAAATAGTGTATCATCTCCAGGGCCAACCCCGGGCTGGAACCGTGCCACTTGTTCCATATCTAGAACAGTCTCCAGCCCTTGAACACGGGTCCAGGTGAACAGAGCCTGAGTCACAATGTGCTCCCTTCCCCCACACACAGAATTTAAAATAAAAATGGTAGTAAACCAAAACTAAGTGTGATGAAATCCATCAAAACTCCGACTCTGTCCATTAAGACTACTTCAAGACTTTTTTTTTTTCTTAATCCATTAAGAATAACCTTTTTCAAGGGTATGGTGCTCTGAATACTTGCTGGTTCTGGCCTGAGGCAGGACTGCAGCCCAGTGTATGCAGAAGTCTGAGCGGAGAGACCAGGGCTGCCCCCCCGCCCTGTCCCCCATTTCCTGTCCAGGCTAACCCTCAGGGGTCCCCCAGCAGGGCAGGCCTGGCCCGCGCCTGTCCAGGGCAGCTGCCAAGGGTCAAGACTGAGACAGGCTAATGGCTGACACATCTCGAGTACTGACAGAGCCCAGGACCTGCACTGCCCAACCACAAATCACTCTTCTCCCGCACAGGCGCTGGCTCCCGCGACACCAGGGACAGCAGGGACTTGGGAGGTGCATATGCCGGCCCAGACTCTCCAGCTGGGACTGTGGGGGCGTCCTGGGCCTCTTTCCCCTCATCCCAAGGAAGAGCGACAAATTCCTGCTCTGGCTGCCCTGAGAGGACTGCAGTCACCACGGGCTGGGTGCCGCGGAGGGCCTCCGCTGGCCCCAGTCCTGGCCCACAGCTTGCGACGGCCCTGGAGCTGGCTGGTCCCTGCTCCTGCCTGGCCTCTCCCAGCCAGCCCTGGAGTCTGGTCTGCTAGCTCATCCGGGCCTTTTGGCCTCCTTAGCTCCTTCCTGCCTGTCCTCCCCAGACGAAGCTGGGTGAGGGACCACAGCAGACCAGAGCCCAGCTCCCTGGCCCCGGCACAGAGCTGCCCGCACTTCCCACTGCAGGACCGAATTTGCCCACTGGCTCAGGTGACATTAACACACTAATGTCCCGATTTTCTGAAGAGATTTGGCTGGCTGTGACCCTGAGTCCCAGGCTTTCACCAGAGGTCAGGAAAGAAGTGGGGGAGGTGCTGTGGATCACATCTGAGATGAGGAAAAGAAGATTCGGAAAGGTCAGGCAGCACACCTGGGATGCACAGCAGGAAGCGACCCCGACCCCAGGGCCTGCCGCTTTCTGTTCTGCCAGGCTGCTGCTCTGTCACTGTCCAGATGTCGCTGTAATGAGACACACGTCCCTGTGAATCTTTCCACACCCTTCTTGTCAGTAAAGAGGCTGAGTTAAAGCAGTTTTGTGTGAAGCCTTTCCCTTGCAGTTTGATTTCTCTGGGCCTCGTCTGACCCAGTGGCACTTGGTGAACACAGGCCAGGAGTGAGCGCTTCTGCCAGCTGTCCCCGGCCTCGGGCTCTGTGGCCTGTCCCATGGTGCTCACCTCCTGTGGGACCCCCCCCACCTGCCACATACACCAGGCCTGCAGGACTTTGTGTTTGTGCCCAGAGAAGCCAGAAGCTGCCCCTGGCAGAACAGCGTCTCCTCCTCAGTGACCTTCCCAAGGACCTGCCCACATCCCACGGCCGTGTCAGACCCCAGCATCTCTCACTGACCGGACCCCAGGACGGAGCTGGGGCACGTGGGGAACTGAGGGTCCCCACTCTGCAGGAAAGGCTGGCCAGCCGGCTGGCCTGGCCAAGCAGCAGCCTGGCTACATGGTACCAAATGTAGAACGAGCTGGGTGGTTTCCCTCTTTGCCCTTTTTCGGGGAAACTTGTTTAAGAAGAGAACTAAGTTTGGTAGAACTCTTACGAAACCCAGGAGGCCAAGGCTTGTGAGGGGAACAGAGAGGCTTTTACTATCATTACAGTGGATAGTTTGTATTTGTTAAGGATTGTATCTATTTCAGCTAGGTTTTCAAATTTATTGGCCTATAATAAAAAATAGTACTTGCTGGGTGAGGTGGTACATGCCTGTGATCCCAGCATTCAGGAGGCTGGAAGGCAGGAGGATTGCCATGAGTTCGAGGCCAGCCTGGGTTACATAAGCGAGTTCAAGGCCAGCCTGAACTACATACCAGACCTTGTCTCAATAAATAAATAAATAAATAAATAAATAAATAAATAAATAAATAAATAAAGTAAAAGTTCCTAATCACCCACCTGTCTTTGTGCTTTTTCTTTTTAATTTGCATTTCCCACTTTTCTCCTTGCGAGAGGCCTGCCTCTCCACCTTTTCAAAGTGCTGGTTTGGGTTTTATTTCTCATCTCCATTTCCTCAGTACCCCCTCTGTTACATGGATTTCTGCCCCATCTTTATATTTCCTTCCTTCCTTCCTTGTTTCTTTGGGTTTGTGTTCCTCAAATTCTCAGGTCACCTCTGTATTTGTTTGCTAGGGCTGCAATAAAATGTACCACAACTCGAGTGACTGAAGCCATCGAGGTTTATTGTTCATGGCTGGAACCCCAAGGTGTGAGCCAGGCTGCTTCCATCTGGTCTGTGGCTCGCTTCCGGCTGCTGTGGTCTGCGGGCAAGCGCCGGCATTCCTTGGCTCACAGTACATCCTCCTGACTCTGCTTTCCTCTTCGAATGGCCTTCTCGTGTATTTATATCGTTGCCTATGTGTGTCTGTGTACAGACAGTCCTCCCCTGTGTGTGTGTGTGTGTGTGTGTGTGTGTGTGTACTGGAGGCTGAAACAAGGGCTTCACGTTTGCTTGGCAAGCACTTTACCACAGAGCTACAGCCCTAGCCCTTAATTCAATTTGACTTAGTTTTATTTTCAGACAGACTTGCCCAGGCTGGTCTTTCCTCAGCCTCCCAAGTAGCCCAGCTGTGCCCATCTCAAATTTCCCTTTTTATAAGAACATCACTGTAGAAAGCCAGCCTATCCCAGTATGACCATGTCTTAATAATTACAGCCACAACAACCGTAGTTCTGAATAAGATCACATGCAGAGCGCCCAGTGCTTAGGACTTCAGCATGCGACTGTCGGCAGAACACAGTGCAGCGTGTGATGCTTCGTGGTGGTTAACTGTACGTGTCTTCTGCAGCCTTCCATGCCTAGATACATGGTCGTACATTCTGAAGGTTTTCTGTGCATCTATTTTTTGGACAAGATTAACATTTAAACCAGTGGACTCTGAGTAAAGCAGATCGCTACCCATAATGTGGATGCACCTCATCCAATCAGCTGAAGTGTTTAATAAACACAGACAGACCCCACCTCCCCCACCCCCACCCCCGGGGAAGAAGGAATCCTGGCAGTCAGATGCCTTTGGACTTGCCAGCTGCCACGTCACGGGAGCCAATTCTCTCTTCTCTTCTCCTCCTCCTCCTCCTCTCTCTCTGTCTGTCTTTTTCACACACACACACACACACACACACACACACACACGCACACTATATGTTGTTCTTTTTCTCTCTGAACCCCTAATTAATAAATGCTTTCTTTTAACTTTTTTTCTTAATGCTATTTTTAATTTGTTCCTGCCAGACTTCAAAGAACTCCTCCCTCATCCTTTGTTTTCACCACATAGAGACCCTCAGTGAACTCTTGCCATCTAAATTGAGCTTGCACCCAGCTGTGCTCTAGGCAGAGCCACATGTGTCCCACCAGAAATATTTAGATAGTTGTGTCCCCTCTTCTCAAACATGACAGGCGTGTTGAGCTTGGTGATGATGAAGAAAAGATGATTTCCAGGGAAATTCCATGGGAATGCACTACTTTTGAGAAGGGGAGAGAAAAACAACTCTAACAACTGTCTTGGCACCATTAACTACTAAAGTTGAAAATTAGATCGAGTTTAGTTTTCACACTTGACAGAGACCCCTACTTACACATATAACCCCAGAACTACAACCATGACGTGTGGTTTGAATTGTCCCCACAGGCTGTGTGCTGCACTACTTCTAACTCTCCCCAGATGAGCCTCAAAGTCACCTTTAAAGTTTTACTACTATGGAAAAACATCATTTTTCATAGTTACAGTTTTGATTTCTGTGAGTGTACAGCCTTGGATATGTTGAACCAATTAAGTGAAACTGTTAAAAGCCAAAGAAAATGGAATTTTGGCAGTAAGTAAAAAGGATTTTTTAAGGAACCCAAAGTAGTGGGAGTTGTCATTGTCACTGAAAGGGGATTTTTTTTTTTTTTTTTTTCATGATCAGCCCAAAAACAAGGTCTGACCTGCAAACCTTGGTTAGTTCCATAAATCAGACGGTCCTTGCCCCTTCTTCCTTCTGAGGTATTGGATGATTTCTTGACAGCATCGTGACAGAATCCCAGTCACAGTGAGAAGGCCACGTGCGGTGAGGAGGAAGGTAACACTTTCCTCACGGTGACGACAAGCACAGCCGGTTCCGACGCATGCTGGGCATTCTCTTAGTGATCAAGTTGGTGCAGTTGAGCCTTTCTCACACAGTCCGGGAAGGGAAGGCGAGCAGGCTGACAGCTGAGGTCTCCTGGCTTGGTCTGGCGGGGGTGCTGCAGGCGCGGGTCCTGCTGAGCTAACTTCTCCCCCGAGGCACCCTTCGAAGTGCACTCGCCCACCACCGAGTCCGACGCCAGAGCCGAACCCCGCCACGGCCGCTGCAGTCTGACTGCCGCTTTGCACTGTCTGCACGTCAGGGCACTTTTAGCCCCAGAGGAAATATCCAGCCGGTGCTCTGGGGCCCCTGAGTGCACACGATCTCCTCGAAAGAGCGCAGTGGGGCCACCGCTGTCAAGCGCTCCCGGCGGGATTTACGTTTCCTGCAGTTGCAGCCGGAATTTCCTCACCTCATTCCCAGCCCTCAGATACACGTAGGAGCTCTTCACGAGATCAGGAACGAGTCTGTAGAAGACGTATTTTTCTTTAATTTCCGAGATAATCTCCAGACACTCTGAAGTCAAATTCTCACCCAGAATAACCCTGAGTGCCTGGCCTCCAGTCAAGCGGAGGTGCGGCCGAGTGGACGCAGGCAGACCGCCGGCTGCACTCTCAGGTTGGTCCCCCGCCCACGGCGGTGCGGGGTGTCCGGGTGTCACCACCCCGACCGGGGCCGCGCACTGGGGGCCGCCAGCGCCTCTCCTGGCCGTCCCCGTCTCCAGTGGCCGCGCTGGACCTCCGGAGCATCCCCCAGGCCAGCCGCGAGGAGCAGGCGAAGCGGACGCTGCCTTCAGAGAGAGCGCAGGCTGCGGCGCCCCGGCGCAGCTGGAGGCGGCCGGCTCGGGGTGGCCAGGCCGCGCCCCTCTGTCCTCGCGCTCAGCTGCCGCGTGGCGCCCGGACGCGGCGGGACTGCAGGTGGCGGCGGAGCCCGGGCCCGCGGGTGGAGCGACGCCACCTCCTGCCCGAGCTGGGAGCTGCGGCGCAGACGCGGGGGGCAGCAGCCCCGGGGCCCCGCGCACGCTCGGGCAGGCCCGGTCCTACGCGCAAACGCCGCCCGCCAGCCCGCCGCGCCGACGGACGGGGACGGGGGACGGGGGGCGGGGGACGGGACGGGGGACGGGACGGGACGGGGACGGGGGGCGGGGACGGGACGGGGGGACGGGACGGCGGACGGGGGGACGGGACGGGGATGGGGGACGGGACGGGGGCGGGGGACGGGGACGGGACGGGGGACGGGACGGGGGACGGGACGGGGACGGGACGGGACGGGGACGGGGACGGGGGACGGGACGGGGGACGGGACGGGACGGGACGGGGACGGGGACGGGGACGGGACGGGGACGGGGGACGGGACGGGGACGGGACGGGGACGGGACGGGACGGGGGGGGGGACGGGGGGGGGACGGGACGGGAAGGGGACGGGACGGGGAAGGGACGGGACGGGGGACGCGACGGGGAAGGGGTTGAGCGGCCGCCGCTGCAGGGGAGGCCCCGCCACCGACCACTCCCGGGGTCGCGGGCTCTGAGCCCTGGGGGCCGCGCGGGCCTCTCGCTCCCGCAGCCTGGGCAGCAGCGGTGGCCAACTTTGATTCTTGGTGGGTATGTTTAGGGATACAGTTTCCCTCCATGCGTTCCTTTAACTGTGAGCCACAAATTAGCACTCGATTTTTATTGTTTCTTAACTTCCCATACAATTTTTTTTAAACTAATGTTACTTAGTTTGCAAACATACGGAGGTTTTTTTTTTTTTTTTTTTTTTTTTTTTTTTAATGAGGCAGGGTCTCCCTCTAGTCCAGACTGACCTTGAACTATGTAACCCAGGCTACCCTTAAACTCAGGGCGATCCACCTGCCTCAGCCTTCCGAGTGCTGAGATTACAGGCCTGTGCCACCACGCCTGGCTAAATATATGGCATTTTAAAATACGTTTTTGCTATTAATTTTTATTTTAGCTAGAGGACACACTCCGTATCATATTAATCTCTTGGAATTCTTTGTGGCTTCCTTCAGGGCCCAGAATATTTTTGCAAATGTTCCCAGTGTGTTCAAAAAGAATCACCTAAATGTATTAATTTTATTATTGCCCAGGCAGAACTCAAACTTTCGATCCTCTTTGCCTCAGCCTCCCTGAGTGCTGGGATTACTGGCGTGTGCCATTTATTTTTTAATGTTTACTTTATTGGTTTCTAAAAGAGTTTTTTTTTGTTTTTTTTTTTGTTTGTTTGTTTTGTTTTTTCTTTTTGAGACAGGGTTTCACTATGCAGTTCAGACTGGCCTTGAACTCATTTCGTAGCCCAGGCTGGTCTTGAACTCACAGCAATCCTCTTGCCTCAGCTTCCCAAGTGCTGGGATTACAGGTGTATACCACCATGCCCAGCCTACATTTTTTTTTTTTTTGTGGGTACCGGGGGGTCGACCTCAGGACCTCGCGCGCCAACAGGCACCTGTGCCGCTGAGCGATATCACCGGCCCCTTTTCCGTATGTGGGATCCGGGAGTTGAACTCGGGCCCTCGCGCTTGCAAGGCAGGTGCTTACGCCACTGAGCCATCTCACCGGCCCACAGCCTACATTTTTTTAAAAAACCTATTACAGGGGCTGGTGAGATAGCTCAGCAGCGTAAGTGCCTGCCCGGCAAGCACGAGGGCCCGAGTTCGACTCCCGGAACCCACATATGAAAAAAGGGCCGGCGATATCGCTCAGCGGCACGGGCGCCTGCTGGCGCTCGAGGTCCTGAGTTCGACCCCCGGTACCCACACAAAAAAAAGAAAAAAATCTATTACAATTGTTTCTTTCTGTCCTTCTATCAAGTGTTGCTCTATATATTTTGAGGTTATGTGATAGGTCACCTATTCTTTTATGATGATTATGTCCTTGTTCTGTCCAATGGAAAGCAAAGGAGAATAAAAGTCAGAATCACTTGCGTGCGCACACACACACACCCTGGCAGTGGCCTTGGCCTGGCTTACTCCTGTTTCCAAGCAGACGCACCTGTCCCTTCCCCAGATCACTACAGGGATGGGTCCTGCAGACCCGTCTCAGGGTGGCCTCTTTTCTTGTGGCTGCACGTAGATTAGTAACTCTTGTGTCCTGGTGTCCCTTCTGTTCTGTGAGCGACACCATGGGCTGGCAGTCTGGGCAGAATCACTATGTCTTCCTTCACTACTGGCTGGGCTATGCTGTGCTGCCTGAGAATGCTAGTCATCCTTCTTGGCCCTCAGAGTCCTAGAACAGAACCTACAGAAAGAGTAAACCATTGGTCTGGTAGCTTTTAATCCCTGCCACACATAAAAATGAAATGGAGAGTTGTAAAAATAATCAATGTCTAGGGCTGGGGTGCAGCCCAGTGATAGAGCTTGGGCTACCCTCTAACCTGGGTTGATCTTCAGCGCACACATGCACACACACACACACACACAAATAGAGAAGGAAGAAACAAAAAAGAAATCTGGGTCTGCCCCACCCCACCCCAAATCAGTTAAATCAAAGCCTATGAGGGTGCGAGGGTGGGGCTGGACATGGGTATTACGGAAAGCTCTCCAGAAGAGTCAAATGTGCAGCCAGTTGAACGCCATGAGGTGTGACATGAGGCCCTCGCCAGAGGCCAAACCGTGGGGCTGCCCCCAGTCTCAGACATTCCACCTTCAAGCCCGAGCTAAATAAACCCCTCCTCATAAAGCCAGCCTGCCCCCAGTAACAGAAGATGAGGGAGAACACCAGCCATTTGAGTTTTCCCGAAAGAACCCTCACACCTGGAGAGAAATGACCTGCCCAGGACAGACAGACAGCTGGACTAGTTTTCAACTTTGGACTGATTTTCTCAGCTTTGTCTTACCTCAGTTACTCAATGATTTCGAACGAGGACATCCTGACTTTTTTCCCTCTCACCCAATTATGCCTATAAGGACAAGACAGTGCTTCTGCGTGAATATTTAACATCCTCCCTTCTCCCCGCTCCAAGACAGGGTTTCCCCACGCTGCCCCCAGCTCCTGCACTCTGAGTCCTCCCACCTCGGCCTCGCGTGGCTGGGACCACAGCACCGTTCCAAGCCCTCCTCACGCCACTCTTCCTTACTTAGCTTCCTCAACGAAACTATGAATTAATTCTAAACAATACTTCTGGGTCTCTGGCTACTTTCCCACCTAAAAGGGGTCACAACAGCACCTTCAGGGAACAGTGGAGAACAGGGAAAAGCCCCTGGTTTTGGAGTCAGACCTCCACTCCAACCCTGTCCCCGGCATAAGCCTTCTGGAGTCTTCTGTGCCTCCTCCGGGGCTCCCTGTGAAGCCAGTCAAGCTTCAGAGTCCACGACTCTCACCTTCCCTTCCCAAGGCCTTGGGAAAGGCTCCAGCAGCTCTTTAGTTACATTTTCTATTCTTCTGAAAAAGAGCACACACATTCTCCTACCGTATCAGCTTTAGTCTCCACAAAACATGGAACCACTCTTCCCTGCCCTGTCGTATTGCTTCGGGAGTTAAATAAGATTCAGTTTATAAAGTGTGTGGCATATAGTACATGCTCAATAAACATTACTTCTGTACAGAACAGCCCAGAAAAGATGACGCAGACGCAGCTGCAGGCCGGTGTGCTTTCTGCACGCCCCTTTAATGGCCCATACACTGCCAGCCGGCAACCCAGCCCCACTGCAAGAGGCCTGGGGCCCAGAGACGAGAGGGGCAGCTAAGGCACATGCTTGTGGGGGGAGCCGTCCTTGTCCCTGATATGGCTGTGGATCCAGTCAAGGTAGTGGCTAACTTTGGTGTAGATGCCATAGTTGTTAGGAAGCCCACAACCCTCGCCCCAGCTCACCAGACCCACCAGGAACCAGGTGCCTTGGAAGGAGGCAACCATTGGCCCCCCACTGTCACCATCACAGGCATCCCGGGGGTCCCCAAGGATGCCTGCACACAGCATGTTCTCCGAGATTGCGTTCTTCATGACCTGGATGCACTCGTTGCGAGGGGCCACAGGAATTCTGATGGAGTTGAGAACGAACGTGGGGCTTCTCCTGGCATTTCCCTTCCGCTCAGACTGGTAGCCCCAGCCCGTCACCACTGTCTCCTGGCCGGCCTGAGTGAGCTGCCGCTCCGCAAGGCCACTGTCCGGGAGGCAGATGGGCACAATGGTCTTGGAGAGGACGGTGGGCTGGGCCAGGTGGAGGAGCGCGATGTCATTGTTGGTGGTACTGTGGGTGTAGTTGGGGTGGATGAAGATCTCCTTGATGTCCAGGTCCACCTCTCCCTTGTCTCTGCGCCTCAGGTCGTACTCGCCTGCAGGGCAGAGGGCGCTGTCAGAGTGGCCTGGCCAGGGGCCTCCGACGGCTACAGTCCTGTGTGTGGCCTGGGCTGGGCCCACGGCTGGATGGCGGTCACAAGCCGCTGAGCTGTGCCTTGGATCCTTCTCAAGAGCAACTTTTCCTGACAGAAGGAGTAGCCTGTGGGTGTCAACCTCAAAGGACAGGATGCTGGTCTGGATTCAGGACTCACAGAGGAGCAGTGAGACCAGGGAAGCCCGGGGCCCTAGGACATGTGCTGGGGTGACAAGGGCAGGAGCAGCAAGACCCACACAGGAGGGCCGGTGAGATGGCTCAGCGGCGTAAGCACCTGCCTGGCAAGCGCAAGGGCCCGAGTTCGACTCCCGGAACCCACATACGAAAAAAGGGCTGGTGATATTGCTCAGCGGCATGGGCACCTGAGGTCGACCCCCGGTACCCACAAAAAAAAAAAAGACCCACAGAGGAGAACCAAAAGGACAGGGCACCGAGGGGTAAGAGCCATCAGGACCACACATAAGAGGTTCCTTCCAGCCCAGTCTGATGGTCCCTGGAAAACAGGGCATGGAAATCCCACATCTGCCCCCCGGGGCCCCTGGCCACTGGTTGTGCTGAAGATGACAGTAACGGGCGTGCATTCGCACATGCTCAGTGCACCTTCCCCTTCCTTTTTGTATGTGGAGTCGAATGAGACCTCCCTCCAGAAACTGTCATAGTGTGGGGCCTCTGCCTGGTGACCCCAGCCTGCCGGAGAAAGCAGCACCCCAGGGTGCTGAGGCTGCATGCAAGCAGGAGTGAGGAGCCCAGGTTGTGTGGCAGGCCTCACTCACATGCCCATGCCCAGACTGCAGGGGGCGCTGGACAGTCCCTCCCCGCCCGGCTCATAGGCACCCAGGCCTGTTTCCCCAAGTCACCTGTGTGGCGCTCGAGTTCCCTGGGACCAGAGTTTCCCAAACCCGACAGCCTGCCTGGCTGCCCTGCACCACCCCGGCCTCTGGCAGCCCCTCCTGCTGGCTGCAGCCCGCACCGAGCCTGACAGTGAGCTTCCGGGACCCCTCCAGGCAGTGGGCCGCAGTCAGCACCCAGGAGCTGTGGATGAGCACTCCGCCACAGGCCAGCTTCTTCTTGGAGTCCAGCAGGATCACCTGGAACGGCAGCTGCAGCATCACAGGGCTGACCTGACAGCTCCCATCACAGGCCCCAGGCCCCGTTCTCAAGAACGTCTGGGTCCCGGGCCACATGTGCCTCTCCAGCCCTTTTAGAGATGGAGCTCCTCCTTGCCTGGCCCTCCCCGGCCCACTGCCTACCGTCCGCGCCGCTGTCCCCTGCCCTGATGGGGTCACCCCACTCGCCCCCAGCAGCACGGCACTTCCCTCCCCGTCTGCTTCCAAGCAGGAACTACCAGGGCGCTCTGTGGCCCTGGCCCAGCAAATGACAGGTTGCTCTGCTGCTCCTCCCACCTGCCAGGGGCTCTCTCCGTGTCTGGTCTCAGTGCCGTTGACGATCCTTGGATCTAACTGTTCGTCTTGGTCTTCTTGCTCTACTTGGTCTGTGTCACGTTTGTAGTTACTTCGCTTCTTCTCCACTTGCTTCTGTATCCTCCCGCACGGGAATATCACTGAACACAGAGGGAGGTGGTGAGGGGCCCTCCCATCTTGGTCCTCCTGCTGCCTAGAGGCTACATTGCTACACTATAGGACTCAAAGTTTGCTACATGGTAGGATTCAAAGGATAAATGATGTTTAGAACACTCAGTATTAGCTGTGAAACCCCCACCCCCACTGTCAGTCAAGTCAGTCAGTCAGTCAACAAACAGTGTCACCTAATGGCAAGACACAGACCAAGCCACATGTGTTCTGTCACGGGTTGTTAGACTTCTCAGAGGTTCATCACACCCCAGAGCTGTTGGGTAATAATCCCCAAGATACACGAGTAAGGTCTCCGGATGGATGCTGCCAAGCTCCTAAAAGAGGTAAAAGTTATGGAGGGGAGGAGGTGAACATTCTTGGAGAGCTCAAAGCAGCTCTGAGCAAGGTGGTGAGGCCTCTTCCAAGAGAAGAACGCACAGCGTGGAGAGCAGGGGGCCTGGGTGGTCTGCCAGGGTCTGCTCCTAATAGTCGTCGAATGGCAGGTTGGGGGCTGTAGACTTTCGCAGCAGCAGGACACCGTGGCAGGGGAATGACAGCAGGGAAAGGAGACAGCAGAACTAAACTCCAGAAGCCTGTGCACTCACACGGCTTACGTGGCAGATGGGGACTGCCAGGCCCTCTTCCTTGCTCGGTGCCACTCCCACCCCTGCAGGATCACATGGAGTCCACAAAATCAGGCCCCACAAACACCAGCTCCTCTGCCAGTCTGCTCCAAGTGGCTGGAAGCCAGGCATGAACCCTGCAGCATGACCTCTCCAAACCCCCTAAATACCAACCCCTAAGGTCCTGCAGAGCAGGGCTCTGCCAATGACCATGGCTTTCCGGTGGCCAGCGAGAAAGACCACAGGCCCATGGGCCCACCGGCCATTTTTCTGCAACTTCCTGTGAACCTCTATTTCAAAATAACAAGTTTTTTTTTTTTTTTTTTTTTTTGTGGGTACCGGGGGGTCGACCTCAGGACCTCGCGTGCCAGCAGGCACCCGTGCTGCTGAGCGATATCACCGGCCCTTTTTTCATATGTGGGTTCCGGGAGTCGAACTCGGGCCCTCGTGCTTGCCAGGCAGGCGCTTAAGCCGCTGAGCCATCTCACCGGCCCCAAAATAACAAGTTTTTAAAAAATGAATTACAGAAGGATTGTAACATAAAGTTGTAAAACTTTCTCTGGATGAATACAAAGATATGGCCAGGCGTCGTGGCACACGCCTGTAACCCCAGCATTTGGGAGGCAGAGGCAGGAGGATCACCATGAGTTCAAGGCCAGCCTGAACTGCCTGGCAAGACCCTGTCTCAAGAAAAAAAAAAAAAAAAAAGGGGGAAAAAAGAAAGATACAAAGAGGTGGAAAGGAGAAGAGACAAAACTAGAGGAAAGAGATATGAATTATGAGAGGTCCAGAAAGACAGAACAAAGAAAGCAGAGAGAAGACTGTCAAATAATCTTAAAACGTTCCTAGAAGCAGAAGATACAATTTGCTCATTGAAAGAGTCCACCAAGAGCACTTGACAGGAAATGAAAAAAGCCGCCCAAGGAAAACGCCCTCAAATTCCACGATAACAGTTGTAAAAACCCTGGCTTCATAAACTATGCAAAAATAAATTTGAAAAATTAGAAAGGCATAGCCGGGTGTGGCGGTGCACATCTGTGATCCCAGCACTCGGGAGGCTGAGGCAGGAGGATCGCCCTGAGTTCGAGGCCAGCCTGGGCTGCACAGTGAGTTCAAGCCCAGCCTGAACTACATAGCGGTACCCCGTCTCAAAAAAAAAAAAAAAAAAAAAAAAAAATCATAAAAAGGAAAATATAAAGGAAGGCAGAATCAGGGTTCTGTTCTCTCCTGGAGAAGTTAAGGGTAAAGATTGAACAGGGATGCACGGCTAACGAGGTGCGCTACAGAAATTAAACACCTCCAGGGCAGACGGAGGAAGGCGTTGGGTTTCTGCTCTAGGAGTCGTCTCCAGGCAGCAGGACCTGGAGGAAGGCAGCAAGCAGGCCAGAGAAAGGAAACGGCGCCGGGCGCGCCGACCCCCAGCCCCCGGCCGCCCGCCTCGCGCGGCTCACCCGCGGGCTCGCACTGCAGGTGGTCGTCGGCCAGCTCGTAGCCGGGGGCGCAGCTGCAGCGCCGCGCGTCCCCCTCCGCCAGGCAGTAGTGCGCGCAGCCGCCGTTGTCCGCCGAGCAGTTGCTGAAGCCCACCTCTGCGGGGACGCGAGTCAGCCCGCGCGCCCCGGGCCCCAGGCCCCGCCTCAGACCCTGGCCCCGCCCCTCACCGTTCTGGCAGAAGCGGCCCTCCCAGCCCGGGCTGCAGGCGCAGGTGAAGCCGCCGAGGCCGTCGATGCACGTGCCCTGCTCGCAGCAGGGGCTGGCGCACGGGTGCTCCGGCGGCAGGCTTTGGCACTGGTCACCGTCTGCGACACGTGGCGGGTGGGAGGTGGAGGTCAGCAGTCTCATCAGCCCCCTTCTCGACCCGCAGCGTCTAGCGACCCGAGGGGAGCCCCGCCAGGTGAAGGCACTCACCTACGTACGTGGTCCAGAAGTCCAGCTGTGGGGAGAGGGGCGGTGTCAGCGCCAGCCTGTGTGTGGACAGGCGCCTCGCTCCTCCTGGCTGTGACCCAGGGTGCGCGGCAGGGTGGGTCCAGCCAAACAGAGGTCACCGATTGATGGTCACCAGCTCCCAGCAGCTAGTTCGCCTTGCCCCCCTCCCCGCCCCACCTCCATCCCACAGACCATCAACAACACCCCTCCTTATCCATGGCATCCTGCAGCCGGCGCCCTGCTTGCAGGACTGTCTCCTCCTGCAGTGGGTTCTGCAGCGGCAGGCAGAGACCCCATCCCCACCTGGCTGCTCTGCCTCCTTGAAGCCCCCTCATTCCACACCCCCTCTTGGGGTCCGCTCATATATCTAGTCTTTCCCTAAGCCAGTGCTGCCACCTCAGAAAGTCTGGGTCGCCAGAGTCTTGTTTCTAACTAGGTCGCAGGAGCAGCAGCAGCAGGGGCTGCTGCTGCTGGCTTTAACCTTTAGCCTAGAGAGCACCCAGGCCCCCTCTGCTCTCCTGGACGCCTACTTGCTCCCCTGCAAATACGAGCTGAGGCACAGCATAAGTATATGTGTGGGCAGACCTCAGGGCCTCCCGGTCACACACACCCTGACCAGTGCTGCGGGCGCATGGGTGGAAGTGGCACATGGCCTTGTGGTGAGCAGGGGGCAGTGGCCGCTGGCAGGCAGACTGACCTCCCTGCCAAAGGTGCTGCTGGGAATCTCAGCCTAGAGCTGCCGCAAACTTTTTCCTGGCACTCACTGCGGAAGTCTGCTTCTTGTGCCCTGACCAAGACCATAAGACCAGCGTCTCCTCAGCCACCCCAACGAGCTGGGAGGAGGGATGGTGCCTATCGCACCCCAGCCTCCCAAGAGAGCTTCTGCAGTTGGTCCCCACCTGCTCATCTAGGCCCTAGCCACCTCACCCTTCACCCAAGCCTCATTCTCTGGGCCCAGCTGGTGGCCTTACTGTGGCATCCACGGTATGGAAAATTTCCTTGGCCTCCTCGAAGTCACAGGTCTCCTCGTGGCACTCGCGCTCCAGGTTGCCAGGTCGGACCTCCTCCAAGAAGGCGTTGGCGCGTTTGCGGATCCGCAGCACCTGGTGGGCGCGCTGGCTGCTGGAGAACACCGAGTCTGGATGCAAGGGAGGGGGCTCACTGTGGTGGACCACAGGGGTCTCAGGAAGCCGGGCTGGGGACAGTCGGAGAGGCATTGTCTAGGGCCACTTCGGGGTTCAATCTAATTCCTGAGAATGCTGCCGTGTCCGGCCACGATGCTCTGTCCCTCCACAAGAAGCAGACAACGGCAGGAGGACAGGAGCCTTGACTGCCCAGAGGCGGAATCTCTGTGAGTCCCAACCTGACTGTGTGACCTGGAGCTGTGTTTTTATCTCTTTAAACCTCAGTTTACTCGTTCAGAAAATAGGGACATGATAATCACGTAAAACAATACAGTGCCTGGCATGGAAATAAGTACTTAGTGACAAATGCCACCTGCTGCTGCTACCAAGACTGCAAAGTTAAATCAGCGTCGTTCTCCAGCACACCCAGTACAATCCCTCCCTGACTTGTCACCAGACCCTCTCTCTCCTCCCTCCACAGAGTGGCTCTCATCTCCTCCCCTTGGCCGGAAGCACCTGTTACCCAGCATGCATCTCCGCATGTCTGCTGGGCTCTGGCAGGTGTCTGTCTTGGCGAGGGGACTCTAGGAGGGAGGGACCAAGTCAGAGTAGTGAGCAGGAGTGGTTGGAGGGAAGGGAGGAAGATGCGCCTGAGCTGAGGTGGCCGGATGAAGTAGACTGGAGGTGTGGCGGGGCAGGGGGAGTGGGAAAAGGCCTCCAGGCAGATCCGCAGCTCAGGAAAAGGCACGAATGCAGATTGTGGGTCCCTTGGTCCTCCCAGAGAAGCACGGCTGCCTCCTGTTGGCTGTGGGGAACTAATGGGCATTTTAGGTGAGACACGCAGAGTGGGGTGGGTGGAGGCCTGGGCCCGAGCCCTTTACTGCTGAGGGAGTAATGGTGGTGTGGGAAGGCCCAGGGGATTCTGTGACCCACTCCAAGCCCGCCACCACCTGGGTCTGCCCTCACAGCCCTTGGGTTGCGTGACTGGGCATTGCCAACCAATTCCTGCTGCCCCTGCCTCCCCTCATCTCACTGAAGCTCAAAGGCAGGGGAAGATGTGAAGGCCAAGGCTTCCAGAGTCCGGGGATGCCTTGATATTTGGGGTCCTGGGGAGACTGCAGGGTATGGGAGGGTACCCTTACCAGGAGAGACTGGTTTGCTGGAAATGCCCCAAGTGGCCAGGAACAGCAGCAAGCCTGCCAGCCGCCACATTCTGCCGTCGCTGACACCTGTCTGAGGAGGACGTCTGAGCTTCTGGCAGCCCCCAGCCCGCACTGCTCTGCCCGAAGCCTCCTAGGAGGAAGCTAAATGCAGGGAGCCCTGTGTGCCGGTGTTCGGGACACATGGTGCAGGGCTTGTGGACTGTGGCACTTAGGCCTGGGGAATGCCAACCCGTGCTCTGGCCTGGCGGCAGGGGCCTCGATTCTTTGACCCCAAGCTCTGCTTCAAGGAGTCCACCTCCATGCCATGTGCCCTTCTTGCCCTCTACACCCCTCCCTCCACACCCCTCCCTCCTGCCTCGAGGGGACTTACAGGGGTGGGCCCTGAAGAGATGGCAAGTCTGCCTTCCTGCCGCCATGACAGCCTGGAACTCAGTTAATCCATAACCAGTAGGAGGCCACCCTCCCCCAAGAAAACAAACAGGTGGTGCTGACACTCTGGTCCTGGCCCCTGACACCCAGGTCATCAGAGCTCACCTCTGGCCACAGGGTGCCGTCCAGGGGTGGGGTGTGGGGTGGGGCTGGCACCCTTAAAACCCTTGACGGATGTGGTCTCTTTTCACCTCAGAGTGGCTGGCTAAGGGAGGGATGTTTTAATGCAAAATACTACAGTTTGTCTATAATCAACACAACAGATAATAATTTCATATTTCATCAAATATAGGGTTTGTTTATGTGCCACTGTAAAAGAAAAAAGTCTATCACGACACGACAATTTCTTGTTTCTCTCCTTTTTCCTCCCTGTGGCAGGGATGGAATCCAGGGAATGATGAGCTACATTCCCAGCCCTTTTGCTTTTCTCCTCCCCTTCCCCGGCCCCCTTCCTTTCTTTCAACTGGATCCCTGCTAAGCTGCCCAGGCTGGCCTTGAACTTGGGATCCTCCTGCCTCAGACTCCGAAATGGCTGGGATCACAGGCATGTGCCACCACACCTGTCCTCACGGATGACAATTTCCTGTGGAATACTGGCTATGTTACCGGGTTTGGGGTGCTGCAGCCTCCTAGAGGTGGTTTCTAGGTTTTTTCTGTCCTGAGCAAAGAACTGGTCAAGACAAGGGCAAAAGGTGGCGAGGTTTTACACTGATTAAGGAAACATGCTCTGCAAAGCGCGTTTGGGTCAAGTAAAAGTAGGAAAACAAGCCGTTTGTGAACACGTGAGAAAAAGAAACTGGATTCTGGAAAGCTGCATGGAGTTTCTAGCCGGAATGTCAGGAAGGAAAAGGGCAGAAGTAAAGGCCCGCTTCGGACGGGGCCCTGCTGTGCCCTGAAGACTGCGGCCTTGGCTAAGCATCTTTCTTCCCTGGAGGTGGCTCCCAGGGCGGCCCACACGTCTCCCTGCCCGGCCGCCTCCGCAGGACTCGACCCTGCGGTCCTCGGAGGCTGTGCCGCAACAGGCCACGTGCCCGCGCTGCTGGCCTCTGGCGATTGCACAAGGAGGTCACCTGACCGGGAAGTCCCAGCCTGTGTCTGCGGTGCCAACCGGCCTCAGATTTTGACGCCAGGGCCCGGTCTCCCTTTGCCCCTTGGGGAGGGAAGGAGGCGGCGCAGAAGGCGGGCTTGGGGTCCGGGCGGGGCCGCGGGAGGTGGCGGGGAGCCGGGGGTCTGCGCGCGGTGGGGAGCGAGGCAGCCGCCTGGAGAAGGGGAGCGCGAAGACCAGCGCGGGCCACACGAGAGGGGCGGCTCGCACCGCGGACGTTTCCGGTTTGTTTGGGTCTGCGGTGCTGGGGACGGACCCAGGCCGCCGCTCCCGCCATAGCGCGACAGGCCAGCCTCCCGGGGCGTGCGCAGTGCGCCGCCCTCCACGCTTTCCCCGGCGCCAGCGCTCGGCTCCGCAGCAGCCCCGCGCTGACTCCGGACCCGCGTGGAGAGTCGGCCTGGAGCTGCCGCGTCCACACGAGCCCGGGGTCCGGAGCACTGGCGCCCGTACCCGCCAGGCCGGCTGCGGTGCCCCCCGGGGGCCAGTGCGGGGAGCAGCCAGGCCTGGTGGGCTGCCTGGAGGCGGCGTCGGGCTGTTCCGCAGAGCTGCGCGCAGCTGACGGCCACCCGCAGTCCGCCCGGCTCCTCTCGGCCGCGGGGAAGGCGCGGCCGGCGCCCGCGCCCGCGCCCGCGCAGCTTCCGGCAGGGGGCGCCGGCCCGAGGTCCCGGGCGCTGGCCAGGTGCGCCCTCGCCGCCTGGGCGCGCGGGATGCCCCGCTCCGGTTTACTTGCCAGAGTCACGCCGCGCCGGCCGAGTTCGTCAGGCCGACCCCGGGGTGCAGAGTGCTGTGGCCACGAACGCAGCGCGACCTGGAGCGTGGAAGGTGTGCGTGGCGGGGTTTCGAGGTGCGAGTGAGGGGCCGAACGACGCAGGGGTGGTGGGGCTGTGGGAAGGAGCCGGATGCTCAGATGGGTGTCCCAGGAACCCCATCTTTCGAGTTAGGCTCCCAGGGGCTTAAACCTTAACTTGGCCGCTTCTTGCCTGGTTATTTAACTTCCCGGAACCTTAATTACCACATCTCTAAAATGGGTCGATAACAGCATCCGCCTCAGATGGATGTTGCGACGATCAGATCAAGGTTCTAGTGAAATGTTTATACAAAGTGGAGAGGGCCTGGGGCCTCAGGGATCGAGCAACGACCTCCTCCCTGGGCGTTCAGATCTGGAGTGAAGGTGAAGTAAGTACCACAGGAGGCTCCGCAGGGATCGCGCCCGCTTCGCTGACCTTGTAAGCAGCTGCCAAGGTCAGGGAAGGGCGCGCAGGCAGGGGAGGGGCACAGGCAGCCGCCGGCTCTGCGCGGTCGCCCCTCGTTTCCGCCGGGTCTGGACCGTGTTCTTACCTAGCACGGGCCCCGGCTCTGCTATGGGCGCTGAAACCTGAGCACCCCTGTGCCGAGCAGGGTGGCCGGAGGGCGCGGGCGCTGAGGGCGGCGGGACCTGGGGTCCCTGTCACCCGCGCGGGTCCCGTGCGCGATCTGTGTGTTCTGCCCGGCGCGAGGCTGTGCGCCCGGGCGGGTTAGGGAGCGGAGAAACTAGACGGAGACACGGGGCTGCCCGATAGGAGTGGCGACGGGTGCATGAAGTCCAGTGTCCTCGGCACAGCGACGAGTTTTTAAAGTCAGATTCATTGAGGTATAACGTACATACAATAACGTTACTCTTTTTACAGTTGTATTTGTTATGACATAAGTACATGATGGTTTAATAACCACCGCGCATGACCTGGGATGTTTCTGTTATCCTGAAAAGGGCCCCTGTGTTCCACCTCTGCCCCTGACACTCTCGGATGTGACTTCTGTCCAGCACGGCGGATGTATGGGATTCCACACGCAGATAGCCTCGAAGACTGGGCCCTCTCGTTCATTCGTGTTGACGTGTTTGTGAGTAGTTTTTTCCCGTGTTACGTGTGCATGTTCTCATATCTCTTGGGTGAATAGGAATGGAATTGATAAGTCACGTGGAGAGTTCATATTCAGTTTAAAAAAGGTCAAACTGTTTTCCAATATCGCGTGGTTTCTCTGGTGTGAGAAACTGAAAGTGTAAATATGGACCAAAATGTATAATAGATACTGGGAAATGGGAAGAAAATGTTCAAATGGGAAGGGGAACAGCGGGGGGGGGGGGGAGACAGGAAAAAAAAAGAATAGAAGGAAAAATGGAAACAAAGCTTTTTGTAAATAAAGAGGTGAAGAGGGGTTGAAGGGCGGGGAGGGGAATGGGAAAAAAAGAAGGAAGATATATTATCATGTACAGGTACAAATTCCCAATTATGAAGGTTATCATTATGAATATCTAAAATGTACCAATAAAAAAAAATTGTTGAGAGAGGAAAAAGATGGCGGATGAGTAAGAAGCAGGCAGCGAAACTCTCTCTAAAAGTTACCGTTGGAACACGGGAATATAGCGACCGGGAAAGCACAGGAGGGGGGGGATGCCTCCCCGGAACCCAGAAAAGTTCTGAAGCGCAATCTGGGACCCCGGGCACCAGTGAAGGGTGATTTCCAACAAAGAAGAAGGAGCAGACTGCGCGCGCGCACCTTCTACCATTCCAGGAATCGCAGCGCGACAGAAGCTCAATTCTACGGACACATGGTGACAGCTGGCGCCCAGGGAGCCCCCACGGAGGATCCTGAGACAGCGGCCAGGCGGGGGAGCGGTGGAGAACTGCACTGGACGGCGGTGAGTGTCTCTCAGCCACAGCTGCCCCGCGCCAGAGAGCGACTGGCCCGGCGCCATTGTGGGGGGCGTGGTGAGAATCAGAGCGGCAGGAAACCAGTCCAGGGAACCCGCGCTCCGGACAGCGCGCTGCGCCTCTCAGGCCCAAGGATGGTGAAAGGACACTGAGAGCGGCAGGCGAGCTAGACTGGTCTCTGCCTGAAAGTACGCGTCTCTGCTCACCGCCTGCCAGAGGGCTGCTCCTGGCTTACTGGGACGGACCTGCACGGAACAGGACTCTGTCACCACACGGTGCCTGCCTACAGCAGAGTCAACACCTGGAACTGATTCTTTTTATTTATTTTTTTTTTCCTCACTCATTTGTTTTTTGTTCTGGTGAAGGGTTTTTTTTTTGTTTTTTGTTTTTTTTGTTTTGTTTTGGTGGGGTTTTATTTTTGTTTTGTTTGTTTTATTGTTTTTATCTTCGTTTTTGTTTCTGTATGTGTATTTGCTCTTTCCTTCATTATTCTCTCTGGTTTTTTATATGAGTGTAAACAGCGCCTCTAACTTCTTTGTGATTGTGGTTGTGATCTGTTCTTCCTTTTATCCCTTCCTTCTCTTTTTACCACCAGTCCTCTGCACCAGTGTCCCAATTTTAGTGGGATCCCTCTTGGTCCTCTAACCTTACATCTAATTCCTTCCTATTCTCCCAACACTCCATTTCCTCCTTAACTCATTTTAAATTTATACTCCTCAGGGAAAAATTGACACACATAGGACTTGTATACTGCATATAATTTTTCTGGTGTGTTTTAGATTTTGTTATATAACCGCAACTCTATACAGCTAAAAGTGGTAAATAACTGGTTAGCTCAGTCTGTCATTTTCTAGGCTGTGTTTGATGCTTTAGTTAACATTATAGCCAAATGTGAAATAATTGTTCTAAACATCTTTCCTTCCTGATATTTCGTGATTGAGATTGACTAAGGGACACAGAAAATACAGTGGCACAGTACCAAAGAATCAAGGACTGGGCCAAACAGGTAGCAACTTCGCATACCCAACGAATTGAAGAGGTAGGATCTGGCAGAAAGCTCAAAACACAAAAGCAAGCTCCACTTGGAAGATACTGCAGAGAAGTAGTCATCTTCTAAAGATCTTAAACACTAGCAATAAAGTAACCTACCATAGGTAATTTGCAAACATCACCCCAGGAATTAAAGAAAGAAAAAATGAGACGACACTTAAACAAGATGCAACCCCACACATCCAATTCACCAAAGGCAAACCTAGGGGGCAACGAGGTGGGACAATCCGAAAGCCACCCACCTGGCCTATCTGAAGTGGTAACAACAAAGCAACTGAATGAGGCTCTGGAAAAAATTAAAACAGAAATAATCTCACAGATAACTGCAGAGATAATGTCCACATTGAAGACCATGCTTAAGGACACTATAGCTGATACAGACAAAAAAATAGATGAGCTTAAGAAAACTATAGAAACCATGAATGCTCAGCATAGGAAAGAAATGGAATCCATAAGGCAGATTCAAGCAGATATCTAAGAGAACAAAAATTCCATTGAAAGTATTTGTAGCAGATTAAGCCAATGTGAGGACAGGATCTCAGATATAGAAGACAGGCTTGCAATTAGTGATCATGAAAAGGAAGAATTCTTAAAAACAGCAAGGGACCATGAAAAATCAATTCAGCAGCTGCTAGATGACTCAAAGATAAACAACTTAAGAATAATTGGAATAAATGAAAAAGCAAGAGATAGCATCAATGACATTAAAACTTTGTTCAAAGACGTAATCAGGGAGAACTTTCCTGGAAGAGAAAAGGAATTTGATGCCCCTATAAGTGAAGCTTTTAGAACACCAACTAGACATGATCAAAAAAAAACTTCAGCCAGACATATTATAGTCAAGATCCCAGAAATTCAACAGAAGGGCAGAATCTTAAAAGCTGTTAGGGAGAAGAGACAAATCACCTATAAAGGAAAACCCATCAGAATCACAGCTGACTTTTCAGCACAAACCCTCAATTCAAGAAGAGCTTGGAATGATGTATTTCAAGCTCTAAAGGAAAATAATTTTCAACCCAGATTGATGTACCCCGCAAAATTATCTTTCAAAATTGATGGAGAAATAAAATACTTTCATGACAAAGAACATCTGAGAAAATTTATGACCACCAAACCAGCACTCCAAAATGTTCTGAAGGACATTCTAGAAAGAGATAGGAACCCCAACAGAAGGAATCCACCAGGCAGGGCAGATAATTAAATAGCAGGAAAGGGGAAAAACAAAGAGTGGGAACCAACAACAGGAAAATATCATGACAAGTATAAGTCAATACATATCAGTTTTAACCATCAATGTTAACGGTCTCAATTCACCAACCAAAAGGCACAGATTGGCGAAATGGATCAAGAAGCAAGATCCAACAATATGCTGTATGCAAGAAACACATTTAATTCAGAAAGAAATTCATAGACTGAAAGTCAAAGGATGGAAGACAATACTCCATGCCACAGGAAGCCAGAAAAAAGCAGGGGTAGCTATTCTTTTTGCAGACAAAGTGAACTTCAAGCCAAGAAGGATTCAGAGAGATAAAGACGGTCATTACATCCTTGTAAAAGGAACAATCCAAGAGGAAGAGATAACGATCATAAATATATATGCGTCAAATACCAATGCACCCAGCTATATAAAACAAGTACTAAAGGACATGAAAAATCAAATAAGCACTAATACAATTATATTGGGAGATCTCAATACTCCAGTGTCACAAAAAGACAGATCAACTAGACAGAAAATCAATAATGAAATGGTAGAACTGAGCCAAACTTTTGAACAAATGGACTTAGTAGATGTCTACAGAGTGTTCCATCCTACAACATCAGAATACACATTTTTCTCAGCTGCACATGGGACATTCTCTAAAATAGACCACATACTAGCTCATAAAACCTGCTTAAGTAAATGCAAAGGAACTGAAATTATCCCATGCATATTATCAGACCATAGTGCAATGAAATTGGAAATCAATGGCAAAAGATCTCACAAAAACTCCCTAAATACATGGAAATTAAACAGCACCCTCCTGAACAACCAATGGGTCACAGATGAAATTAAAGAAGAAATTAGACACTTTCTACAACTGAATGATAATGACAGTACAACATACCGGAACTTATGGGATACAATGAAAGCAGTCCTAAGAGGGAAATTTATAGCGTTAAATACTTATATCAGGAAAATAGAGCAAGCACAAATAAACAACTTAAGGGTGAACCTCGAGCTTCTAGAAAAAGAAGAGCAGGTTAAGCCAAAAGCCCGTACAAGGGAGGAAATTATAAAGATCAGAGCAGAAATTAACGTATTGGAGACTAAAAAAACAATACAAAGAATCAATGAAGCAAAAAGTTGGTTCTTTGAAAGAATAAATAAGATTGACAAACCCTTATCCAACCTTATTAAAAAAAGAAAAGAAAAGACTCAAATCCATGCAATTGAAAATGAAAAGGGTGATATCACGACGGACCCTGCAGAAATCCAGAAGATCATCTATACCTATTTTGAAAATTTATATTCTACTAAGATGGAAAATGCAGAAGAAATGGACAGATTCCTAGATTCGTATGAATTACCAAAGCTGAATCAAGAAGATTTAAAAATCCTAAATAAACCAATATCAACCAATGAAATTGAAGATGTATTTAAAAACCTCCCAACAAAGAAAAGCCCAGGCCCTGATGGATTCACTGTCGAATTCTACAAGAAATTTAGAGAAGACCTAACGCCCCTACTTCTCAAACTTTTCAATGAAATTGAAAGGGAAGCAATACTCCCAAATTCATTCCTGGAAGCAAGCATTACCCTGATACCAAAACCAGAGAAGGACCCAATTAAGAAAGAGAACTACAGGCCAATCTCCCTAATGAACATAGATGCAAAAATCCTTAATAAGATACTGGCAAACAGAATCCAACAAATCATCAAGAAGATTATACACCATGACCAAGTTGGATTCATCCCAGGGATGCAGGGATGGTTCAACATACGTAAATCAATAAATGTAATACACCATATTAACAGAACCAAAGACAAAAATCACATGATCATCTCAATAGATGCAGAAAAAGCTTTTGACAAAGTCCAGCACCTTTTCATGATAAAAACCCTACAGAAAATTGGAATAGAGGGTCTTTATCTCAACCTGGTAAAAGCTATCTATGACAAACCAACAGCCAGTATTATACTAAATGGCCAAAAACTGAAAGCCTTCCCTCTAAAATCAGGAACAAGACAAGGATGTCCACTGTCCCCACTCTTATTCAACATAGTTCTGGAGACTTTAGCCAGAGCAATTAGACAAGAGAAAGAAATAAAAGGAATAATGATTGGAAAGGAAGAAGTTAAATTATCATTATTTGCAGATGACATGATACTCTACACAGAAGACCCCAAAAACTCCACTAAAAAACTGCTAGATTTAATAAGCAAATTCAGTAGTGTAGCTGGATACAAAGTCAATACTCAAAAGTCAATAGCCTTCCTGTACACAAATAACAAACTTACTGAAAGAGAAATTAGGGAAACAATACCTTTCACAATAACATCCAAAAAAATGACATACCTAGGAATCAACCTCACAAAGGATGTAAAAGACCTATACACTGAAAACTACAGTACTCTGAAAAAGGAGATTGAAGAGGATATCAGAAAATGGAAAGATATCCCTTGCTCCTGGATAGGAAGAACCAATATAGTGAAAATGGCCATACTTCCAAAATTGTTATACAGATTTAATGCAATTCCAATCAAAATTCCAACAGCATATCTCACAGAATTAGAGAAAACAATCCTAAAATTCATTTGGAATCAGAAGAGACCTAGAATAGCAAAGGCAATTCTGGGCAACAAACGCAAGGCGGGGGCATCACAATACCTGACTTGAAATTATACTATAAAGCTACTGTGATAAAAACAGTGTGGTACTGGCAAAAAAACAGACCTGAAGATCAATGGAACAGATTAGAAGATGCTGAAACAACCCCAGACATACTAAGCCACCTTATCTTTGACAAAGGTGCCAAACACATTCGCTGGAAGAAAGATAGCCTCTTTAATAAATGGTGCTGGAAAAACTGGCTCTACACATGCCAAAGATTAAAACTAGACCCATATCTTTCACCATGCACTAAACTAAATTCAAAATGGATCAGAGATCTAAGTATTAAAACAGAAACATTAAATCTGCTGGAAGGTAGGATAGGTAAAACCCTTGGAGACATTGGTGTAGGCAAAGACTTTATGAATAAAAACTCAACCGCACGGGAACTATCCCAAAGAATCAATAACTTGGATCTCATTTTATTAAAAAGCTTTTGCACAGCAAGAGAAACCACCAACAGAGTGAAGAGACAACCCACAATGTGGGAAGAAATGTTTGCCAGCTGTTCCTCAGACAAAGGATTACTATCGAGAACATATAAAGAACTCAAAAATATCAGACCTCCCAAATTTAAAGACCCAATGCACAAATGGGCATCTGAGATGAATACACATTTCTCAGATGAAGAAATACTAATGGCAAATAAATATACAAAAAAATGTGCAACGTCACTAGTCATTCGAGAGATGCAAATTAAAACAACACTGAGATACCATCTCACCCCAGAAAGAATGGCTATTATTAAGAAATCAACTAATAACAAATGCTGGAGGGGCTATGGGGAAAAAGGAACCCTTCTCCACTGTTGGTGGGAGTGTCGACTGGTACAGCCACTGTGGAAGTCAGTGTGGAGATTCCTCAAAAAACTAGGGTTGGAGGTCCCATTTGACCCAGCTACTCCCCTTCTGGGCATCTTCCCAGAAGAATTAAAAACATCGTACCACAGCGATATATGTGCACCCATGTTTATAGCAGCACAATTTGTAATAGCCAGATCTTGGAAACAACCCAAATGCCCATGAACTGAGGAATGGATAAGAAAGATGTGGTATTTTTATACAATGGAGTACTATTCAGCCATAAAGAAGGATAAACTGGAGACTTTTATAGGTAAATGGATGCAACTCGAGAAAATACTCATAAGTGAAATAAACCAGAAGCACATGTGTAAGCATCGTATTGTCTCTCTAGTATGAGAAACTGAAAGAGTAAATAAGATCCAAAATGTACAATAGACATGATGAGTCAAAAAGAAACTGGTCAAAAGGAAAGAGAGACTGGAATAGGGAAAAGAAAGAAGGGAAAGGGAAAAAAAAATGTATATATATATAAGATGGTTAAGATAGATACACTACCAATTTTACTTAGTTCATTGAAGAGTAAGGTTTGTGCCAATAATGTTTGGACAATTGAATGCTAATGTCTGGTATCCTGAATAACTAACTTAAAGATAGTAATACGTAATGTATTAACCATTGTTACCCTCCTATTATGTTGCTTTGAAAATTTGATCTTCTTTTGATTTGTTTTGTTTTTTCTTCTCTTTAAAATAAAAAAAAAAAATTGTTTTCCAAGTGGCTGTACCATTTTGCATCTCCACTAGTCACGTCTGAGTGTCCCAATTGCCTTGCGTCCTCAACGGCATTTGATGTTGCCATTTGTTCTGTTTTTATTTTTAGCCATTCTAATAGTTGTGTAGTTTATCTCATTGTAGCTTTAATTTTTATTTCCTTCATCATTAATGGTTTTAAGCATTTTTTCACGTGCTAACTTGCCATTCAGTATATCTTTGGCAAAGTGGCTGTTTAAACGTTTGACTTGGGGCTGGTGAGATGGCTCAGCGGCATAAGCGCCTGCCTGGCAAGCGTGAGGGCCCAAGTTCGACTCCAGGAACCCACATACGAAAAAAGGGCCGGTGACATCGCTCAGCGGCACGGGCGCCTGCTGGCACGCGAGGTCCTGAGGTCGACCCCCGGTACCCACACACACACACACAAAAAAAACCTTTGACGTATGTTTTCTATTAAGTTGTTTGATATTTTTACTTTTTTTATTTTTATTTTTTTGGTGGGTACTGGGGGTCGAACTCAGAACCTCGCGCTTGTCAGGCAGGCGCTTCTGCCGCTGAGCTATCTCACCAGCCCCGATGAGTAAGTGTGTTTAATTTTAATGAAGTTGTCTGCATTTTCTTTTGTAATTCATATTTTTGTATCCTATCAAATAAATCTTTGCCTAACCCAAGCTTACAAATGTTTTCTTATACATTTTCTTTTAAAAGCTTTATGGTTTTATCTCTTACATTTAGATCTCTGACTCATTTTGAATTTATTTTTTGTATATACTATGAGGTGGAGATCAAGCTTTTTAAAAAAAAATATATATATAATACCTAGTTGTTCGAACGCTCTCCTTTTCCACACTGAATTGCCTTGGCCATTTGTCAGAAATCAGCCACAGCTGTGTGGGTCCACTTCAGGACTGCGTTTTGTTTTGCTGATCTGTGTGTCCATTCTTATGCCAACACCATATTATCTTAATTGCTAAATTGCTGTTACAAGACTTAAATCATGAAATCAGGTAATAAGTCCTCTAATTTTTTTCTTCTTTTTCAAAATTGTTTTGCCTACTCTAAGTCCTTTCTTTTTCTCTTTAAATTTTTCTTTTTTATTATTAGTGCCTATTAATTTTACAAAATGTTTGGCTTCAATGTGTATATTTTGATCCTATCCATTCCTCCTGTTGCCCTCCCTTGCAGTATCCTCCCCCTTATTCCCTTCCTCTTGTTTAATAATAGTCTCCTTTCTACTTTCATGTCATTTTAAAAAATCCATGTGTTAGGGAGAACTATTTATACTAATTATAATTATGAAGAATTAATTATACTTACTTTTCTGAGTGTGGCTTATTTTGCTTAACAATATGACCCCCAGTCCCATCCATTTTCTTGCAAATGACAAACTTTTATTCTTCTTTACGGCATAACAATACTCCACTGTGCGTATGCACACATTTTCCTTATCCTTCCATCTGTTCATGGGCATCTAGCCTGGCTCCATACGTCGGGACTGTGAATTGTGCCACAGTAAACTGGGTATGCAGGCGACCCTACAGTGTGCCAAGAAGTGGTAGAGCTAGATCAGACACTTGCTTTATTTTTAGTTTTTTTTTTTTTTTTTGAGGAAAGTTCATACTGATTTCCACAGAGACTGTAAATTTATACTCTCACCAGCAGTGTAAAAAGGTTCCTTTACAAAAACATTTGTTGTTTTTTTGTATCATCAATGATAACCATTCTGACTGAGGTGAGATGGAATCTCAATGTAGGTTTGTTTTGTTTTGTTTGTGTTTTTTTGAGACAGAGTCTCACTCTGTGGTCCAGGCTGGCCTTGAACTCACCAGGTTGGCCTCGAACTCACGGTGATCCTCCTGCTTCAGCCTCCCGAGTGCTTTCCCCGAACTCTTTCCCCCCCAAAATGAAAAGATGTTGGCCAATAAATGTCCTACACACCCTGTGCCCAACACTACCAAGGGGAGTGGGCTTAGCTTCCCTGATATTGAAGCTTTCAGAATGAAAGCTTTTGGCAACTTTTCAGATTCCTTAAAATATGCAAGAGCTCTTACTGAGATTTTTGACATTCTAAAACGTGGAAAGAAAATGTCTTTTTTCTTTGAGGATGGGACCCAGGGCATCACGTATGCTAGACAAGCACTCTACCATGGAGCCAATCCCCAGCTCCAGACTGAGTCTTTTAAACATATTTCTGTAAGGTGGCTGTCATTGTTGCCAGGCTAAAAGGTCACCCTGCCATCAGATCTTTCTGTCCTTTTTCCTTTCTTTGCCCATTGTGGGGATCACACCCAGGGCCTGTGTGTGCTACACATGCGCTCTACCACTGAGCTAACCCCCAACACCCACAGCATATTTTCAAAGTGTGGAACAAAAACAGTGTCCACTAATTTGGAAATATATTGAGAATGAAAACAGAGAAAAGGATTACAATCTGCTGTGGTTTGAATGTATAAGAAACAATTCCCCAAATTATACGTGTTTGGTATTTGAAGGTGGAATCATTGGGAGGTGATTGGGCCATGGGATCTCTGCCTTCATGAGTGGGTGACGCCATTCGGGAATTAAGAGCTTATGGGTTATGGGGGAGTGGCTTTGTAAGGAAAGCAAGCCCTGTCCAGTATACTTGAGGTCTTGCCAGTGACACCTTCTGCATGCTATGATGCAGCAGAAAAGTGCACATCAGCCACCACCCCCACTCTTGGACCTCCAGCCTCCTGAGTTGTGAGCTAAATAAAGCTCATTCTTCATGAATTACCCTGCTCTCTGGATGTGGTGACACACACCTGTAGTCCCAGCTACCCAGGAGACCGAGGCAGGGGGTTACAAGTTTGAGAACAGCCTGGGCAATTTAGTAAGATCCTGTCTCAAAATTAAAAAAAAAAAAAAAAGAAAAAGAAAAAGAATAGGGCTATCTCAGTGGTAGAGCACTTGCCTATCATACATTTAGGCGCTAGGTTCAATCCCCAGTACTACAAAAAGAAATACACAAATAAATTAATTACCCAGACTCCAGCATGCACAGCTGAAATTTACAGGTTGTTACCCCAGCACTGGAGAAAGGACAGGAGGACTGCGAAGAAGGGCGGACTGACTGTACCTGATCTGCCACATGTTCTGTGAGGATGGCAGCAAAATGCCATAAAATGAAAAGTGACTCATTTTTTTGGAGACAAAACAAAACACCAGAACACAATGACCAATTTAAACAGAACCTTCTCTTCCTATAATTTATTTGCAATCCAACTTCAATTTCACAAATACACGTGACCTCAGGATTGGACCCAGGGTCTTTGGTTTTTTTTTTTTTTTTAAGAGAAGAAAAAACAAAACAAAACAAATCAAAAAAGAACAAAATTTCAAAACAACATAATAGGAGGGTAACAATGGTTAATACATTACGTATTATTATCTTGAAGTTAGTTATTCAGGGTACAAGATATCAGCATTCAGTTGTCCAGACATTACTGGCACAAACCTACTCCTCAATGAACTAAGTAAAATTAGTAGTGTATCTATCTTAACCATCTTATATATAAATACAATTTTTTTCTTTCCCCATTCCCCCATCCCAGTCTCTCTTTCCTTTTGACCAGTTTCTTTTGGTTCACCATATCTATTGTACATTTTGGATCTTATTTACTCTTTCAGTTTCTCATACTAGGGAGACAATACGATGCTTACACATGTGCGTCCGGTTTATTTCACTTATGAGTATTTTCTCGAGTTGTATCCATTTACCCATAAAAGCCTCCAGTTTATCCTTCTTTATGGCTGAATAGTACTCCATTGTATAAAAATACCACATCTTTTTTATCCATTCCTCAGTTCATGGGCATTTGGGTTGTTTCCAAGATCTGGCTATTACAAATTGTGCTGTTATAAACATGGGTGCACATATATTGCTGTGGTACGATGTTTTTAATTCTTCTGCGAAGATACCCAGAAGGGGAATAGCTGGGTCAAATGGGACCTCCAACCCTAGTTTTTTGAGGAATCTCCACACTGACTTCCACAGTGGCTGTACCAGTCGACACTCCCACCAACAGTGGAGAAGGGTTCCTTTTTCCCCACAGCCCCTCCAGCATTTGTTATTAGTTGATTTCTTAATAATAGCCATTCTTTCTGGGGTGAGATGGTATCTCAGTGTTGTTTTAATTTGCATCTCTCGAATGACTAGTGATGTTGCACATTTTTTTGTATATTTATTTGCCATTTGTATTTCTTCATCTGAGAAATATGTATTCATCTCAGATGCTCATTTTTGGAGTGGGTCTTTAAATATGGGAGGTCTGATTTTTTTGAGTTCTTTGTATGTTCTCGATAGTAATCCTTTGTCTGAGGAACAGCTGGCAAACATTTTTTCCCACGTTGCGGGTTGTCTCTTCACTCTGTTGGTAGTTTCTCTTGCTGTGCAAAAGCTTTTTAATAAGATGAGATCCCAGTTGTTGATTCTTTGTGATAGTTCCTGTGTGGTTGAGGTTTTATTCATAAAGTCTTTGCCTACACCAATGTCTCCAAGGGTTTTACCTATCCTACCTTCCAGCAGATTTAATGTTTCTGTTTTAATATTTAGATCTCTGATCCATTTTGAATTTAGTTTAGTGCATGGTGAAAGATATGGGTCTAGTTTTAATCTTTGGCATGTGCAGAGCCAGTTTTTCCAGCACCATTTATTGAAGAGTCTATCTTTCTTCCGGTGAATGTGTTTGGCACCTTTGTCAAAGATAAGGTGGCTTAGTATATCTGGGATTGTTTCAGCATCTTCTAATCTGTTCCATTGATCTTCAGGTCTGTTTTTTTGCCAGTACCACACTGTTTTTATCACAGTAGCTTTATAGTATAATTTCAAGTCGGGGATTGTGATGCCCCCTGCCTTGCCTTTGTTGCCCAGAATTGCCTTTGCTATTCTAGGTCTCCTCTGATTCCAAATGAATATTAGGATTGTTTTCTCTAATTCTGTGAGATATGCTGTTGGAATTTTGATTGGAATTGCATTAAATCTGTATGACAATTTTGGAAGTATGGCCATTTTCACTATATTGGTTCTTCCTATCCAGGAGCAAGGGATATCTTTCCATTTTCTGATATCCTCTTCAATCTCCTTTTTCAGAGTACTGTAGTTTTCAGTGTATAGGTCTTTTACATCCTTTGTGAGGTTGATTCCTAGGTATGTCATTTTTTTGGATGTTATTGTGAAAGGTATTGTTTCCCTAATTTCTCTTTCAGTAAGTTTGTTATTTGTGTACAGGAAGGCTATTGATTTTTGAGTAATGACTTTGTATCCACCTACACTACTGAATTTGCTTATTAAATCTAGCAATTTTTTAGTGGAGTTTTTGGGGACCCAGGGTCTTTGAACCAAGCTACATTCCAGCCACATTTCCATTTCTTATCATGAGACAAGGTCTCGGTAAATCGCTAAGTTGCCCAGGCTGGAACCCCTTTCCTTCCTTCCTTCCTTCTTCCTTCCTTCCTTCCTTCTTCCTTCCTTCCTTCCTTCTTTCCTTCCTTCTTTCCTGTTTTTGCAGTACTGAGGATTGAACCTAGGGCCTTTGCAATGAGATACATCACCAGCCCTTTTTATTTTATTTATTTACTTTTGGTTTTTTTGAGGCAGGGTCTTGCTATGTAGTTCAGGCTGGCCTCAAACTCCCTATGTAGCCCAGGCTGGCCTTGAACTTGAAGCGATCCTCCTGTCTCAGCCTTCCAAGTGCTGTGATTAAAGGCATGTGCCATCAGGCCTGGCTCATTAGCCCTTTTTACATTTTGAGATAGGGTCTTGCTAAGTCACCAAGTTGGCCAGCTTGGGCTCAAAGTTTTGATCCTCCTGCCTCAGCGTCCCAGAGTGGTGGGATTACAGGTGTACTCACTATGCTCAGTTGATCTCTGGACCTTAAAACCACTTTCCCTGAGTGGAAGAGTGAGGTTTAATCTATGACATCTGGTGTGTTCTGAAATATTTAAAAAGGTTGGCCATCTTAGACATGGGTGTCCTGCATGATGAACTTACAGGTACGAAACACAGCCACAGCTGCTTCACTAGAATCAGCCTTTGCACATAAATGAGTGGACATTTCTGGAGCGCTGGAGACTAATTCTTACAAACCTAAAAGCCTGCTATTGCTAGTAAGTAAAATCCCGAGTATCCCACGCTCAAATGCTTTTGCCGGGAAGAAAACTAGTGCGCTGCTGTCACCCTGGGCTGAGCCCAGGAATGGGCGGGGTGTGGGCTTAGCAGGAGCAGAGTGGCCAGTGGGCAGGCTTCACACCAACTGCATCGGGCTGATCAGCGTTGGAGAGGGGTTTCCTAACGACCGGGCCAGGAAGCAGGAAGCACACAAGTATGGACTGATCATGAAGCTGAATGACATTATTCTTATTAAATATTGGTAATGCTAGTTTAGTCCTATTGTATTATCATTCTCCTTTTAAAAGGTATCATAATGCAAAGTTTAAGTATCTAAAAATGAATTTAAATAAATTGCTATATCAGATGACAAGAAACAGAAAACTTTTTCTCACACATATTATTAGTTTTATTAATTATTATTATTTTTCAGTGCTGGAGATGGAACCTAGGGCCTGGTAGGTTACCACTGAGCTACACCATCAACCCCGTATTCATTTATATTAAATAACACCATTTATGTAGCAGAAAAGTAAAACAATACATAATTTCAAGTAAACACCTATTTTTCATATCTTAACAAGTAATTATATATAACCTTAAACAAGTGGTTTTTTTAGAATGTTTCTATGTTAAAGTAATAATATACATGTGCATAATTTCTCGAACACATGGTGTTGGCCTTTTCCTTTTCGCCGGGTGAGGCAGGCCGAGCTGGGGCGCTGCACGCCTGAATTCGCGGCCCCTCCTCCCCAGCGCCCCGCGCAGCCCAGGACTTGGTCCAGGCCGGGCACCGCCGCCTGAGTCAGCGGTGATTCAGCACCGCGCCGCGCTGCGTCTGGCGGCCCGGGAGGGACACGGATGATGGGCCAGGGAGAGGGCGAGGAGATTACTCATTAACCTGCCAGTCTGCGAGGGCGTTTCTGGAAGTCAGGCCTGCACTTTTAGGGCCGCTGGCTCTCTGGAACAGCACAGCCCCCTCTCCTGCAGGCTGTCTTGGTAAGCCAGGTTTCGGCCTATTGTAGAGCCTCCACTGTGGCTTAAGGCGATGCTTTTCAAACAAAACCAAAACCAAACGGAAGTCCCTGACCTGTCTAGCACGCACAAGGCCCTGGGCTGGTGGTGTTTATAAAGTGTGGTCACACACATCACACGCATAGTACCTAAACATTTTGATTTAAAAACACTTTAAATCTACAGAAAGGTTCAGGGACAAACGTCAGGCTAGCTTCTCCCACTGCACACCTCCAGCCAGCAGCAGCACTGCCCTGGCAGTGGGTCAAGCCTTGAACCCTCACACCGTGCTGCGGCCCTCAAGGATGCGGTCAGAACTTTGCGGTGGAGGGTGTGCATGGCCCCGCAGACTGTCCCCTCTGACACTGTTCAGCAGAACCCCATCTGCAGCTGCAAGAGCGCCTGGCAGGACTGGACATCCTCACAGCAGCTTGTTGCCGGGCGGCTGGCCCCTACACACATAGCAGTGACAGGGAGAAAACACACCAGGTCCCAAAGTAACTATAGAGAAGTTGGACTCTGTCCTGGAGAAGATACTAAGAAAGCCAGAGAAGAATGCAAACAGCAGACATAAGAGTGCTTTTAATCACATAGGCCTTCGGGGACAATGCAGTCACCGCCTCTGGGGGTTGGGCTTACCTGGAAGAGCTGGTGAAGCAGGTGCCTCCTTCAGGTCGCAGGGCCTGAAACATCTGCACACTGTGGCCGCCACTGTGAAGCCCTCTCCCCACGAGGGAGAAATCTGGAGGGTCTGGGTTCCCGTATGTGACCTGCTTGTTCTAATCAGCCCTGCGTCTGCTGCACAAGCACATTCGTGCCCTTCAGCTCACTGACAGAAATACAACCATCGGGAGGGATGGAAGTCCATGCCTGCTGCCGGGCATGTTCTCTGCTCCATATGAAACTCCACCAAATGCTGCTGGGAGTTTTTATTTTTTTTTATTTTTTATTTTTTTTGAGGCAAGTCTTGCTATGGAGTCCAGGCCCCAAACTCACAGTGATCCTCCTGCCTCAGCTTCTCAAATTCTGAGATTACTGGTGTGCACCACCACACCCAGCTCAAAATAATATTTACTCTTTTTTTGTGTGTGTACTAATGGGGATTGAAGCCAGGGTCACATGCATGCTAGGTAAGATCTCTACCACTGAGCTACGCACCCCCAGAGTGCTGAACACTGTTTCTTACACAGCGTCTCTTCTCTCCATGGCCTTCCTAGCAGCACCCCAAGTTTGTTCAAGTACCCACCCCTCAACATGTGCATCAGGGAAGTGGACCCCTGCCCAGCCCCTTTCCTCTAGTTCCTGCGCGGGGATAGTAGACTCTGATACATCAGAGGGGGGTCCCATTGTTCTCAACAGTCTGTGCGTGGGATCTCCTGACCCACAGGTTACTTTAGGAACAGGCTTGTAATTAAATTCAGGCTAATGGGACAAGAGGATAAGTTTAGAACCTTCTGCAAAAATAAAATAAAATAAAATAAAGAAGTTCTTATTCTTTGAATAGAGAGTCACTGGAAAGGCATCACTGTTGTCCAGTGGAGCAGCCAGATGTGGAGACTGGAACTTCTAGAGCCATTTGGCCATCAGAAAGGAAGCAGCCTGAGGACAAAGACAGCCACAGAAGATGATGTGACCAAGGGTCAAGGAGAAACAGACCAGGCCTACTGGACCATGTTGCTCCTGCAGCCTGTGTCCTGATCGCGGAGACCGAGAGGGCGGCTGGGGAGGAAAATGCAGTCCCTGGAGTGGGCCTGGCCCGCTGGGCCCTGTGCCTCTCCCTGTCATCATCTCTGGACTCCTCTGATGTTCCGTGTCCAGTCCAGCACACCATTCATAATCCCATATGGCTGTCAGTCTCCCTTACTCAGGGTCAGCTCTTCAGTCTTTCCTGTCACTGCAACACTGGCCGTTTTGAAAAATATTCCTCGCTTTGGATTTGTCTGATAATTAGATAATGTCTCATAATTAGATGAGAGTATGCGTTTGCCAGGATGTGACAGGAGAGATGACCTGTCCTCCTCTCAAGGCTGTATCAGGAGAGGTGAGGTTGATGGGTGTAATTACTCATCCTGTTAACTGTGGTCATTTGGTTACAGTGGTGTCCCCCTGGTCTCTCCACTGTACAGTTATTATTTACCCCCATAATTAATAAATATCCTGAGGAAGGTGCTTTATGACTATGACATATCCTATTTCTCCCAGCCTTGCCTTGCTGTCTGGCACAAGATGCCCCAGGCTATTCTGGTTCTTTCCCTGCCCCAGCCCTGGAGCCCACACTGGCTTGTCTCACTGGAGGACGGTACTGAGAAAGCAAGGTCTGGGCATCCATCAGATTTACCTTGGCTCAACGGAAACGCAGAAAGTAGGCTGGCCAGCAGGGCAGCTGGAAGGAGAGGGGCGCGCCGTGCCGGGCGGTGCGGGGTCGCAGAGGGACAGCAGGGCGGCTCTGGGGCCAGTCCCCAGCCGGGAGCATGAAGGGGAGGTACGGCCTCCCAGCGCGGGCGGTGTGGATCCGACGCCAGCCCCGCTCCTCTCCAGGGTGCATGCGGGACTGGAGTTGGCAAGGGAGGGCTTTTAGGTGTATTTTTTTTTTTTTTTAACACATAATAAGCACCTATGTTTGCAAAAAACAGCACTGGAGTAATAAAAAGAGGAAAGGCCTACTCTTCTATTCTCCTTCAACAGTGCCCTCAAGTACTGTTTCCTTTCCTCAGATGGAAGAACACCGGAAAGGTGGTGGATGGAGAGCAGCGCTGTGGGTCTAGCTGCGCGTAGCCAGCCTCGGGTGCCAGGCAGCCGCATCACACAGGTGGCCGAGTCACACAGGCCTCCCCGCAGGGATCGAATCAGGAAATCCTGGGACCTCAGGGCAGGGGGCGGCGGAGACCTTGGGTGTGCTTTCAGCCTGTCCCGCATGCCGTCTACAGTAAAAAATACGTATTTTACACCATGACCTACCAGACAGACACCTATTCGACTTTCACAAAATTTCACAACGTGTTCACGCGCTGTGGGTGACACTGTCCCATCACCCAGGGCCAAATGTCCCATGTTTACTTACATCTGAAATGTGTTTAATATAGTCATGATGGTCAGTCTATTTTCTATTCTATAAAGTTTATTTCTTACTAGTTTCATTTCACAATGTACTGATGAAAGGATCAGGACCTTCAGTTTGAAAAACACCACTCTGGTCCAACCTTGTATAAATGGGGAAACTGAGGCCCTAACAAGGGGAGTGAATGTCCAAATCCTGCACTTTTCACATTTACATTTACTAATGACATTTAAAACAATGCTACATTTTTGTTTTCACATTTTACTGGGGAGAAATGTGTTTAAATAATAAGGGTTTTTTTTTTTTTTGTGGGTACCGGGGATCGAACTCAGGACCTCGTGCACCAGCAGGCGCCCGTGCCGCTGAGCGATATCACCGGCCCTTTTTTTTTGTATGTGGGTACCCGGAGTCGAACTCAGGATCTCGTGCTTGCCAGGCAGGCGCTTATGCCGCTGAGCTATCTCACCGGCCCAGGTTTTTTTAAAAAAATGTACTTTTAAAAATTTTTTTGCAGTACTGGGGCTCTAACTTGGGCCTCACACATGCTGGGCAAGTAGTGTGCCACCGAGCTACACCCAGGGCTGATTTTTTTAAAAAAGTGTCAAGAGCTGGACGGAAGGGTGGAGAGGGTAGAAGTGTTGAACCAGACACTGCCTGCTCTTATTCAGTAGCTCCAACTCCTTCAGGTGGAAGCCCTGGGCTCTTTAAAGTAGAATATTTTGTCCTTCATTTGTCATTTGTCCGTGTATCCACTTACTCAACAAAGACCTATAGTAGAATTAGAAGGAGGCAGGCAAGGGGGGGGTGCCCTCAGGTGTCTGCAGTCCCCTGGTGTCTGACACAGGAGGAGCCGGCGCCAGGGAGGAACTCGCAGCCGCAGAGGTGCGCACGGTGGGGCCTACAAGGTCGAGGACAGCACAGATGTGGCTGCTGTGGGTCTGATGTGATGTGAGAACCCCAAGGCTTCATGTGGTGAAATTTAATCCTCATTGTGGGGTCCGAAGAGAGTGGAAACTTAACTGACTGTGGCGTTCAGAGGGAGAGCCTCTTGGAGGTGATGAGGCTTCGATAAATTCATCAAGGTGGAGCTTCCGTGATTGAAGAAGAGGGAGGCAGATAGACGGATGCACACAGTGTCCTCTCTGTCTCTCACTACATGATGCCTGGTGCCACCAGCAAGAAGGCCACTGCCAGATGTGGCCCCTAGACTGTCAGCCAAAATCATGAGGCTAATTAACTTCTATTCTTTTACAGTGTTAGGCGCAGGTGTTTCACCGCAGCAACGTGAGACTTTACACCATGACTTAAGGAGAGTAATTTTCTGAGCCTCAGTTTCCTTCACAAACTGGGCCCGTGAGACCTGGCCTGGAGTGCAGTGAGCCCAGGATGCCCCCAGGACAGGGCTGAGCACTGTTGGAGGAGAAGGCAGGTTTGAGCCAGCCTGGTGAGCCCAGGTCCTGGCAGAGCTTGGCATGGAGGCCTGCAGATGAGCAGGAGAGGACATGCAGTCTGCAGGGGACCCAAGCGGCTTCTGAGAGCGGGGTGATGAGAATGACGAAGAGGGCTGGAGACACAGAAGCCCCCCGGGGGAGGCTCTTTTGGCTGACATTCAGCCCTGCAGGGGTCAGGTGTGGCTTGGTGGTGGAGGGCTTGGCTGTGGGTGACTCAGCACTGAAAAGAATATTAGCGCTGTAAGCCATGGGAAGCCACTGAAATGCTCTGAGCAGGGGAATAACATGGCCAGTTGTCGACCCATTACACTGACTCAAACAAGATTCTTGTAGCCACAAGGAAACTAGTAGTCAAAATGTGATGCTGTGCAGTGCTTGGAAGACACCCTGTTGGGTGACTCAGCATACAACAGGGAGGCTGGCTTTGCCAGTGAGAAGCCAAGAGTGCATCAGGCAGGCTGAGGCAGGCAGGCAGCTGCACTCACCTGTGCTGGGCCCTTCCAGCGCCTTTCTAACGGGAATACAGGCCCCTGACATCAGAGAGGATTTTCCATCCTCCTGTAAGAGACTGCCCTGGGGAACCCCATCAGACTGAGCCGAGGAACTCACAGTTCCTGAACCTTTCAACTGGGTTAGGCATTTCAAACACAAGGTCCCCGTGCCTGTAATCCAGCACTCTGGGAGGCTGAGGCAGGAGGATCACAAGTTCCAGCCCAGTTTCAGCAACTTTGCCATTTAGTGAGACCCTGTCTCAATAAACAAAGAGTTAGGGATGTAGTTCAATATGAAAGTCCTGGGTTCAATTCCGAGTACTGGAGAAAAAAAGAGAAAAAGACAGGGCCCTGACCCATGCAGACATGGGCTTGAATCCTGCTTCTTCCATGTAATCAGGTGACTTGGGAGAAGGGAGGGCACGTTAGACTGTGTGAATAGGTTAATGGATTGTGCCTGTCAGCCCTCAATAAGGGTTCACGATAATGTCATCTCATATTCTTCTTCTACGAAGAGTAGGCAGAAGAGACCATGGAGAGACTTGCCCCAGGCGACGTGGTTGGAAGGTGGCAGACCCAGGAGCCCCGCCGTGGTCTGCCTATCTACCAGTACCCAAGCTCCTTCCGCTACCGCTTCCGCCGCCAGGTGAGAAGCCGCAGTCGGTGCAGTCCCAGGCCTCGGAATTCCACAGCCCAGAGCGCTTGCCGGTCCACGCAGGCGCTGGCGTTATCGCGTGAGTCTGCTAACCTGGGGCCAGAGGCCAGAGTGTGCGGCGATGAGTCACCCTAGTCCACTGCAGCGGGAGACCCCTCCTCCCCGCCCGCGCCTGGTTGCTGAGCAATGAGACAAAACATATAAATAAAATGCAATTTCTTGCCATAACAGGGAGGCCTGCTGTCTTTCCTTTGCTTGCTCTCTGCCTCCTCCAGCTTCTCCTGGTGCACTGGGTCTGATGCTCGAGTAAGAGCTTCCAGACCTGCCTTCATCGGACACCGACGGTGGACTCCTAGGGGTGGGGGCGCTGAGCAGCGAGGCCGCACAGGGTGGAGCCGGAGGCGGACTTTAGCGGCGCGGGCCGGCCGGGGTGGCGCGGGCGCCGGGTGTGGCTGGGTGCCCGAGCCGGGAGGGTGGACCCGGCTCCGGCGGGAAGTGCTCCTGGGTTACTCGGGTGGGCGGGGCTCCTGCTGCCCTCGGGGACGGAGGGCAGGGACAGCCTCTTCTGGAACTTGGACTCCTGTTCCACCTTGCACTCCCTGGTTACTCACTTTGGGTGTGGAACACCTGGGAGCGTGGCTTTCCTGGGTGGGCCACCTACACGCACGCTTGCCCGCGCAAGGTCACGGCTATTATTTAGGAAGCCTCGCAGGGCAGGCGCTGAGTTTGGGGAAAAAAAGACATATAATCTCCTCCCGTCAGTCCTCACCATGATGAGTTTTGACAAGTCTTGTCGTGTGCGTGTGCGACAAAGGTACAGTCTTGTAACCACCACCACGAGCTTCATGACGCACAACATTCCCACCACCCCAGGAAGTTACGGCCGCTCCTTCAGTCCTCCACCTAGCCGCTGGCTACCGGGTTTGCGTTTATTGTAATTTCATATAAACGGAATCATATGCAATCTTTTGTCTGCTTTCTTTGTCTTAGCACAGTACTTGAGATGCACTCATTTTTTCACTAGTTTGTGGCTTTCTTTTCTAACCAGTTGATAAACATTTGGATCGTTTAGGGCTATTATGAATAAAGAGGCTAGAGATATACACACGGAACATGTGGAGGTAGCTTTTCATTTCTGCGGAGGAAATCCCTAACTGAAAATGTTGGTTCAGTAACTGGGTTTTATGACTGAAGCTCAGAGAGGTTAAGTAGCTTGCCCCAGGTCACACAGCTTGGCAGAAATTCAAAGCCATGCCTGACCAGGAGATCACCACATGAAATCGGTATATTTAGAATTGAAGATACTTTGGTAATTGTCGTTATTACAGATGGGATGAACTGGGGTTATGCATACATAGACTGACAATGAGCACAAGCTGTGAGCACAGAATGTGCGAAGGTCATTCTGAGGCATTTTAGAAATGACTTCTGGAGGCTGAAGGTCACATCTGCAGGGTTTTGTCTGGGAGAGGCGGTGTTTGCCAGGCTTCCCCATTGTGAAACTATTATTTTCCCTTTGCGGTTACTAGCTTGAGAGGAGCATCTCACGGGGTAGAAATCTTGCTTCTCATCAAGCTTCTGCCCCTGGCTGAATGGCCATTGTGGGCTTTCTAATATCATTCCTTTTAGATTGGCCAGTTACATTTTTCTCTTAGGGAGAGTGTCTTAGTTCGTTTTCTGTTGCTATGACAGAATCCTGGAGACTGGGTACTTTGTGAACAATACAAGCTTATTCGGCTCATGGTTTTGGAGGCTGGGAAGTCTTGAGAGCACAGTACTGGCATCTGCTCAGCATCTGGGGAGGCCCTTCTGCTGTATTATAACATGGCAGAGGATGTCACTTGGTGAGACAGAGCCACTGTGTTAATGCAGGTCTCTCCTTACTAAGCCACTAATGCTGTCATGAGGGCTGCACCCTTGGACCTCATTAACAGTAATTACTCCCCAAAGGCCCCACCTCCCGATACCACCAATGTAGGGACACCTTCAAACCATACCGAGAGTGTTTCCTTCTTTCTCACTTAGATTAGAATTTCCTCATGTGTTGTTTCATTCTTTGGGATATAATCCATTATCAGTGTGTCCTGAATTTGACTGGAAGGAGTCCCATGAAGTTAACTCCTATGTCTTTCTAACACGTCCCTCTCCTTTCCATGTTGGGGGCACTCCCTTCCTCTCAGGTCCTCAGGTATAAGAGGTTCTGAGATCTTGTCCTTTCCTGCACCAGCCCTGTCCCTGTTACTGGAGAATGGTGATCAGAAACCAAGATCAGGGAGCCAGATGGACTTGTTGGGATGGCACAGCTTCTGGCTGCCTCAGGCAACAGGTTTTAAGGCAGCAGGTAAGGGGAAGGGCAGGGCCATGAGACTGGACTTGAATCTGTGGACTCAGCAAGATCAGGCTGGTGACGGTAGTGAATCTGCAATAAGTGCACTGAGCTCAGCCGTGGTGTCATGGGCGTGGAACTAGGGTCAGTCCAAACAGTGGAACTGAATCTCTGTGAATTTCACAAATTTATAAACCTTCTGGAAGTTAACATTTTTTTTTTTTTTTTTGAGACAGGGTCTGGCTGTGTTCAGGCTGGCTTCGAACTCATGGTGATCCTCCTGCCTCAGCCTCCCGAGTGCTGGGATTACAGGTGTGTGCCACCATGCCTGGCACTGGGAGCAACATCTTTCAGCTCTTTCTGCCTTGGTATGAGTTACTTCCACGACAAATGACTTGAGTAGCTGGTGCTCAAGTCTATGTGGGGAGTGGAGCCAGGGCAGGAAGGCGTGGAAAGGTTGGGTGGTCTTGGGGCTCCATATGGTGAACCCGTGTCTCCCATGGGCTGCAGATTTCTCCTGGCACAGGCCCTCCGCTGACCTCAAGTCTAACTGGTCAGCTGGCTCATGAGAGAGCCAACGCCCAGAACGAAACCCAGGAATTAGAGGTGGTGCGTCACCATGTGGGTCACAGCCTCAGAGTCCACCTCCCTAGTGAGAACTGTGCCTTCCACTCTGCAGGGCCAGCTGGGGCAGACAGTGTGAGGCCTTCTCTGGGCAGCAGGTGGGGACAAGTACTCTCTGTTGCCAGTGGCTGTGCCTGTGCTTTGCACCACCGGTTTCCACTACAACCCCAGGGACAGTATGCCTTTTTCTGTGCTCCACTAGCCCAGAAGGTTCCTGAGATTCTAGTGCTTGTCAGACTAGGCTGGCCAGAGGCAGCAGGCAGATGAGTGAGGCACAGAGAGCCCCCTGTCTGAGTCCACCGAACAGCTCCAGCAGTCTGGAGGGTCGGGGTGGCTGGTGGCACCGCTGCCTGTGGATACATGCTGTCTTGCTCACCTTTGGCCAGCCAGGGTGGCAGATGAAGAACCAGCACCCTTCACTGTGACTTGACTTGCAGACACGCACTCTGGAGTGAGCTGTACAGGCTGGGTATGAAGAACTGTGAGGAACATGACTGACTCTTTTCTTCTGGTGCGAACTCCCACGATGGGGAACCAAGAGGGCCTAGGGTCCCGGAAACCAGCCCAGAGAGGAGACTGCGAGGATATAGAGTGAAGGAGGCCAGGACGACTTTGCAGGCAGAGTCCCAGGTGCTGGGAAGGGTGGCTGGAGAGCCAGGCAAGCCAGGAGTGGCGTCCGGGGCACTGGGCAGTCAAGGAGGAAACTTGAGATGAAGGACGGAAGGTTCAACTCAAGGGACAACTTGAGGGAGCATCTAGGATTCTGGAGGTCCCATGTGGTGTCTGGCTGCTCCAGAGTGTCCCTGGGGCTTGGTGACAGCCAGCTGACCTTTCTCTGGTACTTTTTCTCATATGTAAAATGAGAATAATGATTCTGTTGACCTATTTCTCAAGATATTTATAAAAATAACTACTAAAATATTGTAAATTAAACAAGGTGGGGAAGAAGCAGAGAAAAGGGAAAAAGAGGAACAGAAAGAGGATAAAAAGGTGAGATAAACAGGATAAATATATAATACCCACTTTGCTGCAAAGACACAGAAACCAGAAGTGAAGAGCAGATCGCTAGCCCTTCAGAATGGTATAGTGGCGGAGAGCATGAGGAAGCCCCAGGCCAACAGCCAACTTCTAAAAACCTGTACTGTTAACAATCTGATCTTTTAAAAGCCTGTTTTTTGGGAGCCAGTAAGATAGCTCTGTGGTATAAGCGCCAGCCTGGCAAGCATGAGGTCCTGAGTTCGACTCCCGGTACCCACATAAGAAAAAAAAAAGCCTATTTTTTTATTTTCAAGGCTTAGAATGCACTAATTCAGATGAATGTACTATATCAGATAACTCACTTGATTCAGGGACCATAGGTCCTTTTCTAAATAGTTCTCCCCCCACTAATAGCCCACACTATTCCTTTGCATTGTGTCATGAAAGCAAGCAAAATTAGGTAACACTGTGACAAGGGCCAAGGGATGTTCGAAGGACTCATTCCAAGGCAAGAGTGAGTTTTACTTCTCAGATTGAAGTCAGCATCGGCAGTCTCATTCTGCCTCAAATACTGAGGGCAAAAAGAAACCTCTCTGCTGTGTCTTCCAGCAGCCCACTTGCCCTGGGGATAATTGTAGTAGATTTACTGTAGACCACCACACAGTGCAGCATATGCTTACAGGGTGTCCTGCTTCTCCATGAGCCGCTCATGGCAGACATCACTAAGGCACCGTGCCCAGGCAAGGGTGACCCCATCAGGGGGTCCTGACTCTTGCAGAGAGGTGCAGGGTGTGACTCAGCTCTAGCCAATAAGATGCTACTGAGAGCAGGTTCAACTACTAGTGAGAACCACTTCTCTTGTGTGAAAACACAGAGTCCTATAGTCTAGTCTGGGAAGAAGTCCTCCCAGTCTCACTATTTCTCTGCACGGCCCCTTGTCCTTACTTAGACAGCCAGCAGGGATCCGGCACGGAGGACAGGATGAAGATGAGGATAAAGCAGTACACTTCCACTGATTTCCCTTTGGCCAAATACTTAACTCACCAAGCCGCGTTTTGCTGTAAGCGAGGCTAGGGAATGAATTCTTTATTACAGAGGGCCTCTGTGCTCAGCTAAAAGTTGATTACAATGGAAAAAGAATTAGTAGACACTGTTGCAAAAACTACTTAGTCAACTTCGCTGCAAAAACAAAACAGGGCAATCTGCTGGGGGGAGATGGCTCACAGGAAGGATGCCCAGCCTCAGATCTTGGTTTCTAATTCCCTTGTCCAATAACAGGAGCCAGGGCTGGGAGCACTGATACTGTCAGAGAGTACAAACGTGCTCAACAGTAGTATATATAATTAGAAACAATGGAGCTGAGGAAGTCAGTCCTTCCACTCATTTAATTTTAAATAGCACCCGACAGCCATTCCTCCTTCCACAGTCCTAGGAGAGGTGGAAAATAAAATAAATACCCAGGAGATCTCTGATGTTCTAGAGAGAGCACATGGGCCTTGGATCTCCTGGCCTGACCTTCAGTCACCTTCGCCCCACTCGAACCTCATTACAGGTTCATGAATATGTGCACGTCATACGTTAAGATCAAAGTAAATCCTGGGATGAGCATATGCGTCGAGAGCCCTTGAGAAGACACATGGCACCTTTTAGTCATTCCTGTCAACCACACCTACAGATGCAGGGGAGGGGCCTGGGCTGAGCTGCAGATCCTTTGAATTCTGAAAGCCTGGTATATTGGGGGCTGTCACTGCTGCTGCTGCTGTTCTCTGTGTACAGTGCTTTTTTCCTGTCACCTCAGGACCACTTTTCTGTCTGTGCCATATCTTTTGTTGGCACAGACTTGCCCTGAGCACAACTTCCCATGATCTTCAATAAACGCAGGGGCTTGCCACTTTCCATCTGGTGTACCCTTGCAATTCTTTGCTTGTACACAAGAGCCTGGATTATACCTGAATTTGTCACACAGTAACAAAAGTTAAAAATAAAATCAAAACCTAACAATGACTGGTTTATGTTCAAGGGACACAGGAGCCAATTAAGAGATCTAACTGGCCAACCTGGAATAAATGGAGTAACAAAACAAATAATGTGATACTGGGTGATAATCCAGAGTATAAAATACGTATCTGTGACTCCTTATATAAATAAGTGATGGTGTAGGTAAGCAAATGGGGCAGAAAAGACAAAATCTCCCATGCATAAGATTTCCAGGTAATTTATGTAGCTACTTTGTATGCAAGAAAGTACAGCATAACTCCTTAGTCCATAGTGACTTCCTGGCAAAGAGTGCTGCATAGAAAAAGAGAAAGAAAAGTAATGTCACAGTGGACAACACCATCTCAACCAGGTGATCGAGGCCAACACCGAGGCGTAAGTCATACTGATGATATGTATACGCTGTGCTTTTAGTTTCTCCTCCAAGTCCATGTGTTAGAGTCTTCATCTCCAGTGCAGAGGCAATGGACGGTGGAATCTTTTTTGGTTGGGGGGGACATATGGAAATAAATATACTTTCAGGTAATTCATGAATACAAAAAAAACCATACCATTAATATAAAAAGTATTTTGAGCTTGCTAGTTGTTACTTTTGTTGTTGCTGAGACAAAATACCTGACACCCAAAGTTAAAGGAGGAAATGTTTATTTAGCTCAGTTTGTAGAGGTTTCTGTTTGTAGTTGGCTGGCTCCAAGACAGGGTGGCATGGCAGAGGGGCTTTGCAGAGGAGAAACAGTTCATGGCAGGCGGAAGGCAGGAAGGCAGCAAGCAGTGAATAGTGAGGAAGCAAGCAGCAAGTGGCCACAACAGCCCTCTTTCTGTCCCTTAAATTATATCTAGGCTGCGGGCAGGTAGCACTCACACCCAGGGAGGGGCTTCCCATTATTCATACTCAGAATTGTGCTAAACCAATCAGTGCGCTGATTTAGTAATCACTCATCCTTAATCCTAACATCACGCACTCTAGATCCAGCCACCTCTGAAAAAGCCCCACCTATGACTGCATTAGGCTTTGGGGAGACACCTAGATACAAGCCATAACACTGATAATTAAAAGACATTAAATCATCCTTAAAAGGAAATATGTAAACTAGCTGGGTGTGGTAGCACACGCTTGTAATCCCAGAACTTGCAAGGCTGAAGCAGGAGGATCCTCACGAGTTCAAGGCCCAATTTAGGCTACTTAGTGAGTTCAAAGCCAGTGTGAACTACATAGTGAGACCCTGTCTCAAAAACCAAAAAAAAGGGCCGGTGAGATGGCTCAGCGGCATAAGTGCCTGTCTGGCAAGTGTGAGGTCCTGAGTTCGACTCCCGGAACCCACATAAAGGAAAAAAAGTGCTGGTGATATCGTTCAGCGGCACAAGTGCTTGCTGGCAAGCGTGAGGTCCTGAGGTCGACTCCCGGTACCCACATTAAAAAAAAAAAAAAAGTAACCTAAATGCATATATGATAAAAAGATTAAAAATGAATAATTCAACCAATTAATCTGAAACAAAATAAATGAAAACCAAAAAGTAAAGGAGATATTGTAAACCAATGAACACAAATCAATGCAAAAAAAAATCGTACAATGGAAATACCAAGAAAAGCAAAAATTATTTTCTGAACAAACTAATAAAATTAACAAGCAATGATGATGAAAAATGAAGGAAGCAAAAATTACCAATATCAAGGCAATATCACTGAATCACTTACATACCTAATGCAATGCAAATGTTACATAAACAGTTACTACACTGTATTGTCCACAGTACAATGACAAGAAATAAAACCTGCACACATTCGGCAGATGCAAATTTTTTTTTTTTTTTTTTTGTGGGTACCGGGGGGTCAACCTCAGGACCTCGCGCGCCAGCAGGCGCCCGTGCCGCTGAGCGGTATCACTGGCCCTTTTTTCGTATGTGGGTTCCGGGAGTCGAACTCGGGCCCTCGCGCTTGCCAGGCAGGCGCTTAAGCCTGCTGAGCCATCTCACCGGCCCTACAATTTTTATAAGTATTTCCAGTCCACACTTGTTTGAATCTGTAAATACAGAAGTTGTAGATACAAAAGACTAACTGTACAGATACCCATTCCTTTTTTTTTAACTCATTGATACATTTTTCCTTTATGAATAAAACAAAATTCCTAACAAAATAATAGAATAACAATAGTAAATACACTAGGTAACATTATCTTCAAAGTAGTTACCCAGAGTACATCTACAAAAGATTCTTACAAAAGCAGCAAACTGATATTAGGACATAACTTTCAACAAACTAAGAGAAACTTGTAGTATAAATGAAACAAATTCGCATATACATTAAAACATTTTTGAAACAGTGGATCAGGTAATTTGGGGAACCACTGAACCTCTCCCCACATCTTATTTATCTATCTTCCATTTTGCTCCTCATTTGCATAAATATACTGTTTCTCGTATAAGAGAAACCACGTGATATTTAAGCTGGTGTGTCTGATTTATTTCTTAACACTATGTTCTCAAGTTGTATCTATTTATCTATAGATTCCTGAAATCCATCTTTATGGCACAGTTGTACTCCATTGTGTATAAATACATTTTCCTTATCCATTCATCTGTTGATAGACATATACACTGTTTTTGAAATCTAGCTATTATAAATTATGCTGCTACAATCATAGGTTTGCATGTATCCATGATAATTTTATTTTTATTTTTTTGGTGGGTACCGGGGGGTCGACCTCAGGACCTCGTGCGCCAACAGGCACCCGTGCCGCTGAGCGATATCACCGGCCCCTTTTTCGTATGTGGGATCCAGGAGTCGAACTCGGGCCCTCGCGCTTGCAAGGCAGGCGCTTACACCGCTGAGCCATCTCACCGGCCCTCCATGATAATTTTAAATCTTTTGGGAAGATATTTAGAAAGGGGATAGCTGGGTCAAATAGAATTTCTATTTTACACTGATTTCCATAGTGGTTATGCGAGTTTATATTCCCACCAACAATGTAGAATTCTTTTTTTCCCCACATCCTTGCCAGCATTTGTTAATATTAAGAGTTTTTCTTTTTTTTTTTGGTTGTTTTTTTGATGATAGCCATTCTTTCTGGGGTAAGATGGTACCTCGATATAGTTTTAATTTGCATTTTGCTAATGGTCAGAGATGTTGAACATTTTAAAATCTATAATCTGAGCAACTACTTTGAAGATAACAATATGCAATATATCAACCATTGTTTATCTACTATCTTTTTTTTTTTTTTTTTTGTGGGTACCAGGGGGACGACCTCAGGACCTCGCGCGCCAACAGGCACCCGTGTCACTGAGCGATATCACCGGCCCCTTTTTCGTATGTGGGTTCCGGGAGTCGAACTCGGGCCCTCGCGCTTGCAAGGCAGGCGCTTACACCGCTGAGCCATCTCACCGGCCCTTATCTACTATCTTGTTTTGAAATTCTCTATCATTGTTTTTGTTTTTTCTCTTTAAAATTAAAAAAAAAAGTTCCATGAAGTTTAAAAATAAAATCTATTTATTGGCTATTTGTACTTTTTTTTTTTGGTACCAGGAATCGAACTCAGGACCTTGCACTTGCAAGACAGGCACTTGTGCCACTGAGCTACATCCCTGGCCCCTATTTGTACTTTTTCCAATAAGTTTCTATTCATTTCATTTGAGTTCTTATATATTCTAGATGTTAGTCCTCTGTCCAAGGAATAGTTAGAAAATAATTTTTCCCATCTGTGTGTTGTCTCTTCATTCTTTTGGTGGTTTCCTTTGCTGTAGAGAAGCTTTTTAATTTAATATGATCCCATTTCATTTGTTGATTCCCAGTATTACTTCTTGTGCCACTGGGGTTCTGTTCAAAAGTCTTTGCCTATGCCTGTGTCTTCAAGAATTGCACCTATTTTATCTTCTGGCAGATTATTTCTATTTTAACATTTAGGTCTTTGACTCATTTTGATTATAGTTCAGTACATGGTGAGACATATGGGTCTAGACTCAATCTTCTGCATGTGGATAGCCAGTTTTGCCAGCACCATTTATTAAAGAGGCTGTCTTTCCTCCAGAGTATGTTTTTAGCTCTTTTGTAAAAAAAATTAAAGAAGTGTATGTGCCTGGTAGTTTCTCCTTCTTCTATTCTGTTCCACTGAGCCAGATGCCTATTCTGTGCCAGTACCTTGCTTTTTTTTTGTGGGTACCGGGGGTCGACCTCAGGACCTCACGCGCCAGCAGGTGCCTGTGCCACTGAGCGATATCACCGGCCCTTTTTTCCGGGAGTCGAACTCGGGCCCTCGCGCTTGCCGGGCAGGCACTTACGCCGCTGAGCCATCTCACTGGCCCTACCTTGCTGGTTTGACTACTGTAGCTTTATAACTTCAATTCTGTGATTCTGATGCTATCTGCTTTGCCTTTGTTACCCAGAATTGCTTTTGCTATTCTGGGTCTCTTCTTGTTCCATATGCAATTTTTGGGTTCTCTTCTCTAGATCTGTAAGAAATGCCATTGATATTTTGATTGGGATTGCATTAGATTTGTACATCAGTTTTGGAAGCAAAGCCATTACATTGGTTTTGTTTATTCAGAACAGGGAATATTTTTCCATTTTCTGATGTCCTCCTTGATTTCTTTTTTCAGAATTGTAGTTAGCTTAATACCTAAGTACTTAATTTTTCTGATGCTACTGTGAATGGTACTGTTTTCCTAATTCCTTTTTTTCAGTAAGTTCATTATTAGTGTATAGGAAAGCTACTGATTTCTGTGTTTTTTTGTATCCTGCTACATTGCTGAATTTGGTTATTAATTCTGGGAAGCTTTTGGTGGAGTTTTTTGGGTCTTTGTAAGTAAAGGATCATGTCAACTGCAAATAATGATACTTTGATGTCATCTCTCCTATACATATTCTTTTTATTTCTTTTTCTTGTCTGATTGCTCTGGCTAATGTTTTGAAGACTATATTGAACAGGAGTGGTGATAACAGATATTTTTGTTCCTGATTTTAAAGGGAAAGCTTTCAGTTTTTCCTACTTAATGATGTTGGCAGTAGGTTGGTAATAAATTGCTTTTATCAGATTCAGATAAGGTCCTTCTCTACCTATTTGCTTCAGTTTTTTTTTTAAATAATAAATGGATGTTGGATATTGTCAAAGGCTTTTTCTAGCTGGGTTGATGGCACACATCTGTAATCCCAGCACTTGGGAGGCTGAGGCAGGAGAACTGCCAGGAGTTTGAGGGTAGCCTGTGCTACACAGTGAGTTCAAAACCAGCCTGAACTGTATAGTGAGACCTTGTCTCAAAGAAAAGGGGGGGGCTTTTTGTACATCGAGATGATCATGTGATTTTTTTTGTCCTTGCTTTTGATGCAATGAATTGCATTTATTGATTTGCATATGCTGAACCATCCCTGCATTCCTGAGATGAAGGCTACTTTGTCATGGTGATGATCTTTTTGATGACTTGTTAGATTCTGTTTGCCAGTATCTTGTTGAGAATTTTTGCCTCTATGTTCATTAGAGATTGGCCAGTAGTTCTTTTTTGATTGGATCCTTATATGGTTTAGGGAATAGGATAATGTTAGCTTCTGGGCATGATTTCCTCTCAATTTCATTAAAGAGTTTGAGAAGTATCAGTGTTAGATCGTCCCTGAAGTTCTTTCAGAATTTGGCTGTGAATCCATGAGGTCCTAGGCTTTTCTTAGTAGGTAGTGCTTTTATTACTGCCTCAATTTCTTGCCTGATATTGAATTATTCAAGATTTTTAAGTCTTCTTAGTTCAGTTTTGGTATTTCACATGTATCTAGGAATCTCTCCATTTCTTCTGAGTTCTCCAATTTTTTGGCATATATGTTTGTGAAGTAGTTGATAATAATTTTCTGGATTTTGGTAGTGTCTGTTGGAACTTTACCTTTTTCCATTTCTAACTGCACTGATTTGCATCCTTCCTATTTTTGGCAGGATTGGCTAAGAGTTTGTCTACTTTATTTTTTCAAAGAACCAGCTCTTTGATTGATTTTTCTTTTTTTTTTTTTTGTGGGTACCAGGGGTCGACCTCAGGACCTCGCGCGCCAGTAGGCGCCCGTGCCGCTGAGCGATATCACCGGCCCTTTTTTCGTATGTGGGTTCCGGGAGTCGAACTCGGGCCCTCGCGCTTGCCAGGCAGGCGCTTACGCCGCTGAGTCATCTCATCGGCCCTCTTTGATTGATTTTCAATCAGATTTTATTGGTACATAATGATCATATTCATCATAGAGAATTTGTACCTGTACATGATATAACTTGATTTATTTTTTCCTGTTCCCCTACCCTCCCTTAAACCCCTCCTCCCTTCCCCATTTACAAAAACTTTGTTTCCATTTTTTTTTTATGTTTTTTTTTGGTCTCCATTTCATTGACTTCTACTCTGACCTTTATAATTTCCTTCCTTGTATAAGCTCTGGATTTGGATTGTTCTTGTTTTTCTAGCACCCTGAAATGGATCATCAGGTTATTTATTTGGGCTCATTCTGTTTCTGATGTGGGGATTCACAGATATAAACTTCCCTTATAGGACTGCTTTCACTGTCCCATAAATTCTAGTATGTTATACTGGCATTACCATTTAATTCTAGGAACTGTCTTATTTCTTAATTTCCTCTTTGATTCACTGATTATTCAAGAGTATGTTCACTTCCATATGTTTGCAGTTTGTTTTCTTTTGCTATTGCTTTCTAGTTTCACTCACTGATAAAATTTCAATTTTTTTGTATTTACTTAGGTGTGCTTTATTAGCTAAGGTGATCTATTTTGGAGAAAGTACCACATGCTGCTGAAAAGTGTTATCTTGTTTCAGTTGGGTGGAACACTCAGCATGTATCTATTAAGTCCATTTGTTCAAAGGTTTGGCTCAACACTGGTATTTCTTTGTTGATTTCTTGTTTATCTGATCTATTTGTGATAGTGGATATTGGAGTCTCCCACTATAATTGTACTGAAGTTTATCTGATCTTCTATGTCTATTATTATTATTTTTTGAGACAGTTTCTCACTATGCAGTTTAGGCTGTCCTTGAACTCACTTTGTAGCCCAGGTTGGCCTCAAACTCATGGCAATCTTCCTGCCTCAGCCTCCTGAGTGCTGGGATTACATGTGTGCACCACCTTGTCTGGGCTGGTTTTTGTTTTATGAAGTTGGGTACACTGTGGTTTGGTGCATACATGTTTGTAATTGTCATTTCTCCTGCTGAATGGTTCCATTAACCAGCATGTAATGTCCTTCTTTGCTTCTTTTGATTGGCTTTGGCTTGAAGTCTGAAAACACTGAAACACTTTGTCTGAAAACAGGATAGCCACTCCTGCTTGTCTTGGAGTTCCCGTTGCATGGAATAGTTTTCCACCCTTGCGTTTTTAGTCTATGAATTTCTTTTTGTGGTAAATGTAGTTCTTGTGTATAGCATACCATTGGATTTTGTTTCTTCGACCATTCTGCTAATGTGTCCTTTCATTGGCAAATTGAGTCTATTCATATTGATAGTTATGGACTTATTCCTCTCATTATTTCCTGTTGCTGTTTCTTTCTTTCCCTTCTACTTAATTGCTAGCATTGCCTAATGCATTCCTTGTATTGGGCCTTATAGCATTGTTAGCTTCATTGTCTCCTGTGATAGTCAGAATTTCTTTCAGTGTTGGTTTGGTGGTCATGAATTTCTTTAGGTTCTCTTTATCACAGAAATAGTTTATTTCTGCATCTATTTTGAAAGATAATTTTGCAGGATATAATAGTCTGGGTTGGAAGTTGGGTTTTTTTTTTAGAACTTGAAACATTCATTCCAGGCTCTCCTTTCCTTTAAGGTTTGTGTTGAGAAGTCTGTTGTAATTCTGATGGGGTTTCCTTTATAGGTGATTTGTTGCTTTTCCCTAACAGCCTTGAAGATTCTGTTTTCTTCCATTTCTGGTATTTTAATTATTATGTGGCATAGAGTTTTTTTTTCTTCTCATCAAGGCTATCTGGGGTTCTATATGCCTCACTTACCTGTATGTTAATTTCTTTTTCCATGTCTGGAAAGTTTTCTGCTATTACTTCTACAAACAGGTTTTTTATGCCTTTTGTTCAGTCTTCTAATTTCTCATTAATCCCAATTCCTCTTATATCAAGCTTCTTTGGTCATCTAGTAATTGAGGGATCAATTTTTCATGCCTTCTTGTTGTTTTTAAGGTCTCTCTCTGTAACCGATCGTTGACTGCAGCCCTGTCTTCTAGATCTGCTACCACTCTGCTTCACGCGGTTTAGTTCTGCTCTCTATACTTTCAATAATAATTTTCAACTCCTAGATTTCTGTTTGGAACTTTTTTATGGACTCCCATTTTTTTTTTTCCTTTTATGCAGGGCACACGTTTTGCATCATTTCCTTTAGCTCACCTCTCATGAACTGGTCTTAACCAGAGCAAAGAGGTCAATGGTTTTAGTGAACACACTTAAGCCACCCAGATACTGACCCCCAGTTAATCAGAACACTAATTTCTAGTGGATGTAGGTGTGGTGCAAGAGCTCAAGCGTACAACTGGATTAATGTCATCTCCTTTGGGTCCAGCCCCTCCAAAGACTACACCCACCAACCCTGACCTCCCAGCACAGTACAGAGGTCCTGTGATCCTCCTGGGCCGAGCCTGAGCCTGCCAGGGTTTAGCTCTTATCCTCGCTAAGCCTGTCTCCCCTGGATGTCTCTCACCTGGTCTCTGCAGTAGGGTAACAATTCAGTCCTCAAGTGAAACTCTACTCCTGGGTGTTGGTCTTGTCTTCAATCAGTTCAGTCTTTGGTCGTCACTTCTGCCATCCTGTGCTGTGGAGAACACAGGAGCGAAGCTGGCCAGGATTCAGTACTCCAGCCATTCTCCTCTTGGTGCGAGGCCCACGAGGCCTCTCTGCTCCTGCCTCCCACGTGGATCATGTGGTGCTGGGGGCCAGCACTGTTGTTGGCAGGGTGTATGGTTCTTCTGTGCTCCTGTCTCATGTGTGGGTCGCCAGGGTGGAACCTTTAGGACATAAGGTTGGGTGTGAGAGTGTATGGGAACTCTTTGTACTATCATGTTACCAATTTTTTTGTAAATCTGAAACAATTATAAAATAAAAAATTTATTTAAAAAAACCAACTCAGGAGGCTGAGGCAAGAGGATCACTGTGAGTTTGAGGCCAGCCTGGGCTACACAGTGAGTTCGAGGCCAGTCTGAACTACATAGTGAGACACTGTCTCAAAAAACACAAAAAAGGCAACAAAGGGAGCTGGGGATATAGCTTAGTATTGTGTGGCTCTGAGTTAGTCCCCAGCACTGCCGAAAACAAGAAAGCAAGAGAGAGTGGAGTGAGAATGAGGGGGGTGGGGAGAGATTCCAGAGAAGATTCCCCTTCCTAGGTAGGAGGTCATGATATCAGGAACTGAGGCAGGCATTTTTGACTCCAGAAATGCCAATGTGTAGCTAACCAGCCTTGGAAACATCTACTAGATTTTTATCACATGGGAAAATAACCCTCACTGTTTAAGCTCTTTTGAGCCAGTGACTTACTTATTTATACACTACAGTCAAATGTATCCCAAATGATACTCATATTGTCATAGCCACTGCTCTGGCTTAGACTTTCATTGCCCAACTGTCTTAGTCACTTTTCATGTTGCTGCAACAAAATACCTGACACCCACGACTGAAAGGAGGAGAGGTTTATTTTAGCTCACATTTTAGACGTTTCAGTCCTTGTATGGTCAGTAGCATGGTGACCTACGCAGAAGAAAGCTGCTTACCTCATGGCAGACAGGACGCAGAGTGAAGGGAGAAAGCAGGAAGGAAGATATAGCCTTTGAGGTCATGCCCCAGTGACCTGCCTCTTCTGGCCAGTACCCCTTCCCAACACCAAACCAGCTGTAGCACCTCCATAACCCAATCACCTTCCATAATCCCTGCCTTGAGGGGCACATGAGGCTTTGGGTGACATCCATATATAAACCATAACACCAACAAACCTAGCTGTTTAACTTGCCTCAACTATCTCTTTTCTAATCTCCTGGTAGCTCCCTTTCTTCTCTGACTTCATTCCTGCCTTCATCTCTCCCAAAACCCAGCAGCCAGCAATGCTTGCCTTTCCTAGGAAGGACATATTCTTTCATGCTTCCAAGCTTGTGTGCACTTGAGTCCCTCTACCTGGAATGCCCATTATCCTTTTTCAGCAAATATCAACCCCTACTGGAGTTACAGCTCATGATTTGTGGCAGGTAGGGCTCTAAGATTCCCTGAAGATCCCTCCCTGCTAGTGTGCATGACCCATGTGACCATCAGTATTGTGAATATAATGGACTTTACTGCCATGATTAGCTTATGTTGACACCGCTGACATTAAGAATAGAACATTATCTAGATATGTTTGATCTAATCATATGAATTCTTTAAAAGCAGAGTTTTAAAGGGCCGATGATATCGCTCAGCGGCATGGGCGCCTACTGGTGTGCGAGGTCCTGAGGTCGACCCCCGGTACCCACACACACACAAAAAAAGCAGAGTTTTATCTGGCTGGCAGTAAAAAAGGAAGTGGGAGGGACATTTTTGTCATGCAAGAAATCTTTGTTGCTGGCTTTGAGGATGGGGGTCATGTGGCCAGAAATGTGGGTAACCTCTAGAAGTAAAAAGTAGGCCCAGGATATGGGAACTTCAATGCTGCAACCATAAAGAAGTGAATTCCGCCAACAACAAGCTGAGCTTGTAAGAGGATCTTTCCCAAGGCCTCCAGACTAGAACTCAGCCCAGCTGACACCTTGGTTTCAGCCTTTGATACTGAGTAGCCACGTTCCTGTGGAAACTTCTGACCTACAGAATTGTGAGCTAATCAACAGGTGTAGTTTGATGTCAGTAAGTCTACCGTAGTGTGTTATGCAGCAAAACACGTCATATCACGCCTCCACTCTGAAGTTGGCTTTCACTTCCTTAGGCACACCCGTGACAACTTCTCCTTTGCTGTTGCACCTGATACACACTGCTGTTACAATGCAAGTCACTCTGTATTGTAGTTTATTTTTTGTATCTTAAAAGATTCTGAGTTTCTGGTAGGTGGGATTATGTTGCAATCCAAGGCACAGTTAGAAAGGCAGACCCTCTCCCCGTAAAAACTCTGAAGTGAAGGTTTCATCAAGAAAAAAAAAAAAGGGCTGGTGAGATGGCTCAGCGGCGTAAGCGCCTGCCTTGCAAGCGCGAGGGCCCGAGTTCGACTCCCGGATCCCACATACGAAAAAGGGTCCGGTGATATCGCTCAGCGGCACGGGCGCCTGTTGGCGCGCGAGGTCCTGAGGTCGCCCCCCCGGTACCCACAAAAAAAAAAAAAAAAAAAAAAAAAAAAAATACAAGTGCATTAATTTGGAATCACACATACCAAAATAACCAAGGATGTCAGAGATTTCATATATAAGCATAAAAAATGACAGTGAAATAAAAAGGGGAGAAAAATAATAGCTACTATAATTAGGTGAGGTGTTCCTAAGGAACTCAGAAGTGCAAGAAGTCGCCAGGTGTAGGTGATAGGAGGGAGAGGAGGAGTGCGAAGAGGTATGAGGAAAAATCTATCTCTAGATTACTTAGTAAACAAATACATATTTATTAAATGCCTGCTATGTGGTTAGGCTAGGAACTGTGGAGAGTAAGGGAAAAGTATAGGATTTAAATGCTAACCTGAGCTGTGTGATGGCCCACACCTGTGATCCCAGCACTCTGGGAGACTGAGGCAGGAGGACCACTTAGGGACTCACCAAAAGCCCTCCAGTAACCCCCCACGCAGGCATAAATGCTATCTAGCTGAGGGTGTAGTTCAGGGGTAGAATGCCTATGTAGCACATGTGAGCAGGCCCCGGGTTCTATCATTGTACCACAAAATAAAAAAGAAAATCTTAAAGATCTTTTTGAGATTTTATGTGTATTTAAGGATAAAGTCCTCTACTTTTAAAACAAGCAAGATTTAAGGTGGAGCAAGGTTTTCCCACTTAAATTTATTTTTGAGGTGTACATCCTTTATACTGTGCCATTGATAACTCTAATGACAGTGTAATAAAAATCCCTGGAAGGGGATTTAGATATTTTGATACTTCATAGCAACCCCCCTCCCGTCACTGCCCAACAATGGCACCTCCCTTCACCCACTAAGGCAGCTTCTAACCTCCAAGCCCAGCGGGTTCCTCTCCCATCTGTTTCCTTTGTAATGCCTGAGTGGAAATGTGGTCTGAACAAGCAGGAACGGGGTAGGATGCAGGCTGTATGGAACCACGTAGGAGCAGCCCAGAGAAGGTTGGGACAGGAAGTTGTAAAGGTAGCTGAGGAAAGGAGAGAACAGAGCGTGAAGGATGCTTTCTGAACTAGTGTGATAAAAACCTCTGGGCAGGGTAGTCACACCGCGGAGGGCCTCCAGCGATAATTAATTCAATTAATCTGCATTTTATCCAAGCAATGGGGAGCAAGGGAAGGATTAGAGGAGAGAAATCTGGGTTTCAGGTTAGGCCAGTGATTTTGTTTTTTGGTACTGGGAGCTGAACCAGTACCAATCAGTAGTCAACTCATCGCTCTGAGCAGACGTTAAGTAGTACAGTATTTGCTGGGCCAATCTAGAATGACGATAAAAAACTAAATAGAAAACACAAAATTCGGGCAACAGCTGGGCGTGGTGGCATACGGCTGTAATTCCAGCACTTGGGAGGCTGAGGCAGGACTGCTGCGAATTCGAGGCCAGCCTGGGCTACAACGCCAGGGCTACAATCCCTGTTTCAAAAAAACCAAAACCAAAACCAAAAGACCCCCCCCCCACACCCCAAACCAATCAACCAACCAAACAAAAAAATTCTGGGCAATCTCGGGGCGGGGGCAGGTTTACGGTTAGGTGGCAAACTTATGGCACCTTTTTTGTTTTGTGGTGCTGGAGAGGGAACCCAGGGCCTCGGCGCACGTCAGGCAAGCAAGCCATCTACTGATGAGCTAGGCGCCCTGTCCAAGCCTACGGTCATTTCTGAAGTCTTTCAGGAAACAACTCTGAAACTTGGTTCACCAATTAAGAGGCACCTTGAAATGACTTGCCCCGGTTTTGGACTCGGTCGCTGCCTCTCCAGGCTTGCCGCCCTCGGGTGCAGCCCGCAGTCCCAGCGGGAGCTTCGTTCCCAGCTCGGCGCTGCGGACCGAGGCTTGAGCGCATACGCAGGCGCGACAGAACCCAGGCTCTTTTACGACACGCGTGCGGTAAAGCGCAGGCCGCCGGAAGCCAGGGGCGAGGCCGACGCAGGGGCCGGGCCGACGGAGGGGCCAGCCCTGACTACCTCCACGCTGCCCGGTGGGCGGGGCCCGGCCTTGCGTGGGCACAGCCGGCCACTGCGCGCCACTGCGCAGGCGCTGACACGCTCTGCCCGGCTAGGCGCGCGGCCGCGACGGGTTCCGTCCCCGGCGGGAGGAGGGCCGCGCGTGCCCGAGCGAGCGGCCGTGACGTGCACCGCGCTACGCCAGACGTCACGGTCCGTGTGTAGTGGCGGCCGGGCGATCCTCGGCTGCGGAGCCTGACGAGGGCGGTGTGGCAGCGGGGTGCGGCATTCGGGGGTCGCGCGGCCAGTGGCGGCGAAGGCGAGGACGACTACCCGGACGTCCCGCGTCCCCGGCCGCGGAGTTGCCGCTCCCGCCTCTTCTCTTGCTTCTGGCGGCGCCGGCCCTCGGCTTCCTCCTTTCCTGCCCAGCTCCCCGCGGGCCTCCGGGCTGCTGTGGCGAGAAGCACAGAGGGGCGGCACGGGCTCCATGTGAAGGAGGGACGGACCCGGCCCCGCGGCCCGCGCCCGGCTCTCGCACGCCCCTCCGGCCCCCGGGCAGGCTCCGGGACCCCGGGCCGCGGTGACAGGTCGCGCGGGGGCGGAGGGGCGGGCCTAGCTGCGGGCGCCCCTCCTCCGGCCTGCGGTCCCTGCGTCCCCGCGGAGTGGTCGGTGAGTGCCGCGCGCGCGTGCGTGTGCGTGCGTGACACTGTGTGTGGCCCTGGCCGGGTGCTGAGCGCGGAGGGGGCCTGCGGCTGGCCCGGCCTGTGCGCCGCTCCCTGGGCGGGGATTTCGCTGGGTGATTGCCCTGCTTGGGAGAGCGGACTTGGGCTCCCTGCATCCCGTGCTGAAGGCAGGTCAGGTGGAAGGAGGCTGCTGGGCGGTGTAGCTGTCAGACACGTACTCTGCGGGGACTTTAGTCGGAAGGTTGCAGCTGATCCTGGGAGAGTACAGGTACTTGCTGTAAGCGAAAAAGTGCTTGTCTTTTTAATCACAGTGTGCTAATCTATTACTTAGGGTTGCTTCTCCTTTTTCGTTTATGGAACATTTAGCTAGCACTTACTGTGATCTTATTCTGCGCCTGGGAGCTGTCCTTATTATCTTATTTCATCTTCCAAGTCCAGTGAAGTGGATACGCTGTTTCCCCATATTACAGATGGAAAATTGAGGCTCGGAGAGTTTAAGGCATTTGCCCAAGGTCATGCAGCTGGCAATCGAGGAAACCTTGACTCAGATACGCAGATGTCTTCTATTAGAGCTCTTTTTTTCCATCATGTAAAAGTAAAACTGTGAGGAAAATGAGACTGGCTGTATCGTTTCTTCCTGGGCATAAATTCCAAACACCAAAGAAGATATATATGCTTTTTCCCTGATGTCGACTGGCGTGTTTTGCTGCAGCCTTGCTAAATCATTTCCTTGATTTTTAAAATAATTATGTGTGAAAGGTGTTTCTAGGCACCTTTACCCGTTTTTATGTTAGAACTGGACAGAAAAAGTTTCCTTTCTTGCAGGAAAAAAAGTACTTGGTAAAACAGCATATTTCTTGAGAAGTTACAGTTTTACTTTTGCAGTTTGTTCTTGATGCATACAGGGAACTCACAGTTGGGTTATTTGTTTGAGATTTCCTTATTGCAAAATTTGTTGCTGGATTATGTGGCAATGGCAACACAGTAATTTTGCATTGTCTTGTGCAATGTTTCTGACTTTAATGTCAAATTTAATGTGTAGAATACTGCAGAAAGTTATTTTGATGGAGTAATAGTTTTCATGTGTGGCGTGATATAAGTTAACTGAAAATTTTCATTTTAACATTGGTCTGTACTATTTTTTTTGAAGCATTGGCAAGAAAGCAAAAGTGAAGAGTGTGGGGAAACTGGCTCTGCAGAGCGAGCTTGGGTCGAGTAAAGAAAGAAGGAAAGCAAAGACAAAAGTACTGCGTCTGGGAAACAGCGTGGGCTAGCGCCACAGTAGCCTATTTCTTTATGATTAGTGAAAAAATAGAGCTCTTTACTGAGAAAATGGTGATAAATTCCCTTGAGTAATTGAAACTTCATGCACTTGCATATGTTTAAGAAACCTATTGATCCTCAACTGATAATGTGCGATTTTACAGTACTGTATATTATCACGTTGAAGAAAGTTTATTGAATGTCTTTGTAACATCTTTAGGGAAAAGGCCTATAGAGTTAACAGGTGGATGGTTCACAAATTGATTTGTTGATAGGTTAAAGTGTAAATATGTTGAGTCTTATTGAATTAGGTTGAATATGGTTGAACAACAGAGAATTGTTATCTAATGGTGCTCTCCATGTGTCTGTTTTGAGAGAACTAGCTGTTAAAGGATTATCTTAAGTAACTGTTTTTCATTTGTAGACTGAATCTTTTTAAGCAATGTTTTTAGGTGGAGCTTTCCTCCCTATTTTATTGCTATCAAAGAGGTAAACTTATATTTAACAAGTGCTGTATTAAAAAGAAGTCACAGCTGGGTGTGGTGGCACATGCCTATAATGACAGCTACTTGGGAGGCTGAGACAGGAAGATCCCAAGATGAAGCACAGCCTGGGCAACTTATTGTACGCTGTCACATAATAAAAAAATATAAAAGAGTTGGATATAGTATAGTGTGAAGGCCCTGGGTTCGATCCTGGGGTGGAGGAGAGGGGAGAAAAGAAAGAAAAAAAAAAGTCATGTTTGGCACTCTACATTTTCTATATACAGTTTTTTGCTTTGAGATTGATTTTTTTCCTTCTGAAATTAGAGCTTTTGAGGTTCTCCATCCCTAACTTTTTATTATGAAACAATTTCAAGTACATATACAGAAGGTGGGAGTAATGAACACCCTCTAACATTATTTTTAAATTTTTTATTAGTACAGGTTTGCAATACATAATGATTGCATTCCTCATGAGGAGTTAGTACATGTACATAACACATCTTAATTCTCTTTTTTTCCCTTCCAGTCCCCTCCCTCCCCACTCCTTCCATCTTTTGGTCCCTTTGCAAAAGCTCTATCTCCCTATTTCCTATTATATTTTATTTTGCTGTTTATTTATGTTTTGATTTTTTCATATGATAGAAATCATGTGATATTTAAGCTAGTGCGTCTGATTTATTTCACTTACTATTATGGTCTCAGGTCCATCAATTTTTGTATAGATGACTCAGTTTATCCTCCCTTATGGCAGAGTAGTACTCCACTGTGTGTAAATGCCACATTTTCTGTACCCATTCATTTGTTGATGGACCTTGGTGCTTTCAAGATTTAGCTATTATGAATAGTGCTGCTATAAATATGGGTATGCCTGTATCACTATAATGTGATGTCTTTAATTCTTTCAGGAAGATGCCTAGAAGGGAAAAACCTGGGTCAAATGGAATATCTATTTTTAGTTTTTGCAGAATCTCTATAGTGATTTCTGTAACACTTGTACTAGTTTACATCCCCATCAGCAATGTAGAAGGGTTCTTTTTCCCCCAAATCTTCTCTAGCGTTTATTATTTGATTTCTTGATGATAGCCATTCTTTCTGGCGTAAGATGGGCTCTCAGTGTTAATTTGCATTTCTGCAATGACTAGTGATGTTGAACATTTTTCGCACATTTATTGGCCATGACACTTCTTCTGAGAAGTGTCTATTCACTTCAGTTGTCAATTTTTTGCTTGGGACTTTTATTTTGGGGGTCTAATTTTTTTGAGTTCTTTATGTATTCTATATATTTAGTCTTCTGAGGAATGGCTTGCAAAATTTTTCTCATTCTGTAGGTTGTCTCTTCACTGTGTTGTTTTCCTTTGCTATTTGATATGATCCCATTTGTTGATTCTTTTTTTTTTTTTTTGTGGGTACCGGGGGTTGACCTCAGGACCTTGCATGCCAGTAGGTGCCCGTGCCGCTGAGCAATATCACCGGCCCCTTTTTTCATATGTGGGATCCAGGAGTCGAACTCGGGCCCTCGCGCTTGCCAGGCAGGCACTTATGCCACTGAGCCATCTCACCTGGCCCCATTTGTTGATTCTTGATGTTATTTCATGTGCAATTGGATTCTGTTTAAAAAGTCCTTGCCCATGTCTGTGTTTTCAAGAGTTTTACCTGTTTTATCTTCTAGCAGATTAAGTGTTTCTGTTTTAATAGTTAGATCTTTGATGCATTTGTGATTTTAGTTTAGGGTATGGTGAGAGATACAGTTCTAGGTTCAGTCTTTGGCATGTAGATAGCCAGTTTTCCCAGCAACATTTGTTAAAGATGCTATCTTTTCTCTAGTGTATGTTTTTGGCCCTTTTATCAAATATCAAATAGTTGCATCCTGTATTCTGTTCCATTGATCCACATGTCTGTTTTTGGGCCAATACAATTCTGCTATCACTGTAGCTTTGTAGTGTACCTTGAAGTCTGGGATTGTGATGCCTCCTGCTTTCTTCTTGTTGCCCAAGACTGCTTTTGCTATTGTGTCTCCTTTGGTTCCATATGAATTTTAAGCTTGGTTTCTCTAGTTTTGTGAGGAATGCTGTTGGTATTTTGATTGGGATTGCATTAAATCTATATATCAGTTTTGGAGGTATTGTGGCCATTTTGGCTATATTGGTTCTTCCTATCTAGGAACAGGGGATGTCTTTTCATTTTCTGATGTCTTTTTTGATCTCCTTTCTCAAGAACTGTAGTTTTTATTATAGAGGTCTTTCACTTCCTTGGTGAGGTTAGTTCCTAAGTATTTTAATTTTTTGATGCTACTGTGAATGGTATTATTTTCCTAATTTCTTTCTTGGTGAGTTCATTATTGCTGTACAGGAATGCCATATATTTTTATGTGTTGATTCTGTGTCCTGCTGCTGAATTTGGTTATTCTAGGAGCCTTTTGGTGGAATTTTTTGGGTTTTCTATGTTGAGGATCGTATCGTCTGTAAATAATGGTAATTTGACTTCTTCCTTTCCTGTACATATCCCTTTTATTTCTTTCTCTTGCCTGATTGCTCTGGTTAATGTTTCAAGTACTATATTGAACAGGAGTAAAACACCCATTAAATTCAACTTCTTTGATACCTTGCCACTCTATTTATAAATATGTGTATAGAATTTTGGCTGAACTATTTGAAACTAAACTGTTCACATTATGACACTTTACTCCTAAAATATGTCAGCATGTGTCTTCCAAAGATAAGGACATTTTCTTATATAGCTAAATAACCATTATTGTTAATTAGTTTAGATGTGGTAATTCCTTAGTATAAACTATTATCTGTCCTTACTTAAATTTCTTTATTTGTTTAGGTCTTTATGGTTTTATACATCTTCCCTTACCAAAGAAAGATCCCAGCAAAGTATTGATTGCATTTGGTTGTAAGGTTTCTTTTGACCTCTTCTAATCTAGACCAGCCTCACCTCTGCTTTTTTTTTTTTTTTTTGAGACTGGGTCTTACTATGTAGTTCAGGCTGGCTTTAAACTCACTACAGGTGTGCACCACCATGCCTGGCTCACTGGCCTTTTAAAATGACTTAGGAAAAAAAACAAGATAAAAAAGACTGTCTTCGAAATGATTCACATTCTGGATTTGCCAGTTTTTCCTTTCACAGTATCATTTTACTTGTTCCTATATTCCCCCAAAACTAGCCTTAACTGTAAACTAGATTTAGAGGTTCATTAGTTTCCAGTAAAACATTTAAGACAAGAATATCTAATAAATTGCTGAGTGAGGTGGTGCATACCTGTAATCCCAGCACTCAGGAGGCAGAGGCAGGAGGATCACTGCAAGTTCGAGGACAGCCTGGGCTACATAGTGAGCTCAAGGCCAGCCTGGAACTACACAACAAGACCCTGTCTTAAACAAACAAACAAACCCAAAAAACAAACAAAAAAATCAATATCTAATAAATGATGCTGTGTAATTCATATTGATTCCCAGTAGGAGGCGTAAACTGTTCGGTCCCATTATTTGTGATGCTGTTTGATCACTTGGCTAAAGTCTGGTTTTTTTTTTAAATGTGGGTACTGGGAGTCGAACTCAGGACCTTGTGCTTGCCAGCAGGCGCTTGTGCCGCTGAGCGATATCACTGGTTCTTTTTTTCCTTTATGCGGGTACTGGGAGTCAAACTCAGGACCTCGCACTTGCCAAGCAGGCGCTTATGCCACTGAGCCATCTCACCGGCCCTAAGCTCTGTTTTTACACTGCGGTTAGCAAGTAATCTGGCATGATCAATTAGCAGTGACACTAGCCTGTTCTGCAGTAATCTTCCACCCAATAGTTGTAGCATCTGTTGGTGATTATTGTCAGGCTAACTTTTGCATTTTAGTGTTAATCTTTTGTGGTCTATAGATGGACAAAACCACAAGAATTGTAAATATTGAGTCCTATATGGCTATATTAATTAGAATCTGATTTTTTGGGATCTGATTTTTAGTGATGAATTCAAGGTATCTGCTGTTACAAATTTTGTAAGAAACCTGGCTTGAGAAAAATGGGCAAAGTTCAATCCCTGTCTTTTCCTGTATTCTTAAGAAGTGTGTTTAAATTTCTCTTGGTCAGTATTTTTTTTTGCACAGAAGTGGCCAGAAGCATACCATGAAGGAAGGATAGATCTACTAAAAAACATTTTGAGAAAATTGTCTATATTCTGGTGTAACAGTGTGAATACTGCTTCTAGAGTCAGAAGATTTGGATTGAAGTGTTAATTCTACCAGTATGTGAAGTTGAAGAATTATAAATATTGGGTTGGGGCTGTACGTAGTTCAACGGTAGGTCATATGCTTTGCATTCATGAGTTCTGGGGTTCAGTCCCCAGCACAACAAATAAAAAAAAAATTATGTTTCTAAATTTTACTCTGTGTTCTCATTTCATAATGATTGTGTTAGTAAATATTTATGAATAAAGAATGAATTAGTTTCTGCTGAGAGGTATTACTTATGTTAAGAGGTAAACCATTTTTTTTTTTTTTTTTTTTTTGGTGGGTACCGGGGGGTCGACCTCAGGACCTCGCGCGCCAACAGGCATCCGTGCCGCTGAGCGATATCACCGGCCCCTTTTTCGTATGTGGGATCCGGGAGTCGAACTCGGGCCCTCGCGCTTGCAAGGCAGGCGCTTATGCCTCTGAGCCATCTCACCGGCCCCAAAGAGGTAAACCATTTTTATGAAGCCAAATAGGAATAAAATATATGTAATATAAATTGTATTTCCCGGGCAATTCATTAGAGATTTAGTATGTGATTATTTTAAAGTTTTCATAATAGGATTTTCTTAAGTAAAAAATTCCCTTTCTCTTTTTTTGTTGGACTGTAATTCTCATGGTGGTTCATCACAGATTTGCTCTTTAATATCTTTTGCATTGTTGCTTTTGTTACTTAACTCTTAGATTGGTGTGTGTGTGTGTATTTTCATACTTGTCTTCCCAACTCATAGCAGGATAGGGGCAGATCTTTTATTGGATTTCCTCCTGTAACAAATACACTGCCTTTCTTTTTTTTTTTTTTTTTTTTTTGTGGGTACCAGGGGGACGACCTCAGGACCTCGCGCGCCAACAGGCACCCATGCCACTGAGCGATATCACCGGCCCCTTTTTCGTATGTGGGTTCCGGGAGTCGAACTCGGGCCCTCGCGCTTGCAAGGCAGGCGCTTACGCCGCTGAGCCATCTCACCGGCCCCTGCCTTTCTTATAAGTGCTCAATAGTTACCTGTTTAAGATTCATAGTACCATAAATTTAAAAAGGACTATGTGGCTGATAAACTGGAATTTTTTTCTAAAGGTAATTTTCCCCCAGATAGAATGCTCCTGTAGCACTGTGTACATCTGCTTCTACCATCATAGTAAACATGTGCACTATATTAAGGGCTGTGTCCTCTAGCAGGAAGTTAGCTGTTCAAGGACAGAGGCAGTGTTCTGTTGATTTTGGTATCTTACTACCTAGGGACTTTCTTTCACAGTGTTGTAAGATTACTTAAAAGGTAATCCTACCAGAATCGCTGATGATTTACCAAAGTTGTCTTCTGAAGGTACTGGTTGGGTTTCCTTTGTTTCTTTTTCTACCTCATGTCATTATTTATTTTATTTAGCAAATACTGTTTTCTACATTGTAGGCACTGATGTAAGCACTACTTTAAGGGATCTACTTCATTTAATACCTACACCAACCTAGTGAATTAGTTACCATTTTAAATGAGGGAACTGAATAAAGCTCAGGGACAGCAAGTAACTTGCCCACATTTACACATCTTGTCATTGGCGGGGTGAGGACTTGAATTCAGGCAGTCTGGCTCCAGAATGTAAACTTTTAACTTGCTGCTCTCTCATCAGGGCAGTGAAAAAACCTGACTTTATTATATTATCATTGATTTGAGTACATACTGTGTACAAGGGTGGGGAGGATGCTTCCAGAAAATCTTGAAGAATAGGCAACAGTTGAACTAAATAAACAAATGATTCACATTAACTGATTGTGCTTATAATATTTACTGAAAAAATTAAAAATATAGAAAAGATAAAATAATGGTTGTAAACAGGTAAGTAAGTGTATGAACTTGGGAGTGGGACCTAAATGTGTCTCAGCACCACTGTTTGACCTCTGTAAACCTCACTTTACTTATCTGTATAATAGAAATAATAGTGCCTAACTCACAGGTTTGTTCTGGTGTTTAAATGGTGCGTTATGTGTAGGACAACACCTACCATGTAAGTATCCAATAATATAGTTAATTGTGGGGGACCACCTGGATGGCTGTCCTTGAGAGAAGAGCAACTATCTCCACCTTGGCTGAACCTGGCCCTAATTCCACCTATTGATATGTACGGAGCTGGCTAGGACTTTTCATTATCTCTTTAATTGGATTTAGGCAATGCAAATAGGTCCAGCCGAGGTCCTGATGTGTAGTCTTTGAAGCAAAGCGACAGGCCTGTGTTTCCCCGCCCTTTGCTCCCAATACATGGTTGAGCCTGGCGGGATGGAGAGCCGTGCTCCACGCTGTCGGCTGGGATCGAGCCTCGAGAAAGAGGCTATGACTTCCCAGGACATAAAAGATTACACATCAGAGCTGAAGCACCGACCCCAAAACATTAGATACTATCTTGAATTGTGTTATGCAGATTACTCCTTTTGCATATACTTCCCTCTGCATTTGCAAAGATGATTTTCAGGCCTAGCCCAGCTCACAGTACTCACATACTTCCCGCCACTCTCACAGTCACTCATCCCCGAGCCACTCCCCTCCTTCAGAATTAATAAAACCCGGGTTTGGCCCTGGGTCGTGGCCTTTGTCCCAGTAGCCACCATCTTGGCTGGACTTAGGACCCCTTGGCTCCCCACAACTATAAATATGCCTTAGTGTCTTTATTCTCGCCGTGGGTTGCGCTGGAAGTGGTAGATTGGAATTAACTCGCTAGAATTCCAATAACTTCCTTTTGGGTTTACAAATCTGACTTCCTGGACCGTGAGGAGAACCAGGAGGGCTCTCTATAGTTAATTACTGTAAAAATCATCCACAGTCTGCTCAGACCATGAGCTCTTTTTTAATATGATTAGGATGGTTAGTATTCAGTTTAATAAAAAATAATTATTAATATGGGGAATACAAATGATGTATTTTTACCTGAAAAAAAAAATTTTGTTTTTTTGTGGGTACCGGGTGTCGACCTCAGGACCTCGCGCGCCAGCAGGCGCTCGTGCCGCTGAGCGATATCACCGGTCCTTTTATTGTATGTGGGATCCGGGAGTCGAACTCAGGACCTCGTGCTTGCTAGGCAGGCGCTTACACTGCTGAGCCATCTCACGGGCCTTACCTGAAATTTTTATTTTGTTTTAAAAGACATAAATGTGAAGCAGTGTGGGTATATGATCCATCTAGAACTGTATGATTTTTTTCCTCCTACTCTTTTGCAGTTGGTTCATCTATACTTAAATTCTTTTGGTGCTCACAGGGTTTGAACTGAGGGGTACTCTACCACTCAGCTGTATCATCAGTGCTCCCCCCGACCCTTCTTTTTGTTTGGAGACAGGATCTTGTTAAATGGCCCATACTGGTCTTGAACTTGTGATCCTCCTGCCTTAGCCTCCTTTGTATCTTGAATTACAGGCTTGCACCACTGTGGCTGGTTTATACTTAATTTAACAAGTTTTTTTCGTAACTAGCTTTTGAATCTTTCTAGATATTGAACTTCACATTCACAATTTCATTCGTTTATGTAATATTTAATTAATCATCGTAAGTACATAAACATAGCTAATTTTTGGTAAGTTAATGGGAGCACAAATATACAGGTTTGATAAAAAGCTTTAAGTTGGGTGCTGTGGCCCATGCCTGTAATCCGAGCTGCTTGGATTGAAGTTTAAGCCCAGTTTGGGCAATTTAGTGACTTAGTGAGACCTTGTCTCAAAATAAAAGAATTTAAAAAGAACTGGAGATGTAGCTCATTGTACAGGCTCAGGCTCTGGCTTCAATCCCATGTATATACATAAAAGCTTAGCTAGTGGTGAATGTTAAGTAGTTTATTGGAAGGCTATACAGTATAGAGAAAACGGAGACTTACGGTGAATTTACAAAATTTTTTTTGTTAAGGGGTTTGGATAAGAGGAAGTATCAGCTGGAGATTTAGCTCAGTGATAGTACCGCCTATTGTACTGAGGCCTTGGGTTTGATCCCCCACCACAGCAAAAATCTCCATTTTCCATATCTGTCATCTTTTCTCAGTATTTCCATCTCTTTAATAGTTTACTTTGCATTCTAGTAGAGTGTATCAGTCAGATTTTCATCACTGGGACACAATACCCGACACTCACAACGTGAGGAAAGAGGTTTAATTTGGCTCACAGTTTTAGAGGTTTTCAGTCCAGGGTCAGTGGCTCCAAGGCCGGATTGTCATGGTAGAAGGGCATGGTGGAACAGAGCTGCTTAGCTCATGGGGATCAGGAAGCAGAGCAGGAGAACAGTGCCCAAGAGGAAGAGTCTAGGGACCAGATAAGACCCCAGGGCCATGCCTCAGTGACCCGCAGAGGCATACCTGGAATTACGCTTCACCAGTTCCTTGGGTGGGTCCCAAAGCCAGTCAAGTTGGCAATCTACCACAAAGAGCTTCTCAGGTTTGGCCTCCATACCACATCAGTACTTCTGTTCCTTATACCCTTTAAGACCAATTACAAATATTTTCATTTCATCAGTATTTTAATTCTGCATTTTAATCTCTATTATCTTGGCGCTTGGTTTCACCCATTTCCTTTTTAATCTTATCCTTGTTTACATCAGTCCTGTCTCCTCTTTGGCTTTCTGTTCCTGTTTCTTAAAGGCATGTCTGCTGGCATTGAGGACGTCATAAAATCATAACATTTTTCTGTAAATTTCAGAATGTATCTTAGGAGGAAGAAGAAGAAGTAATATTTGAGTATCTCCTATGTGCCAGAAATGTAACTTTTTTTGTGTGTGTGGCACGGGGGATTGAACCCAGGACCTTGCACATGCTGGGCAAATGCTGTACCTGTGAGCTACACCTCTAGCTTGCTACATTTTTAAAATTCACAGTAATCATAGTAACCATGGTAGATCATGGTAGATTTTACAGGTGAAAAACAGAGGCTTGGAGATGTTTAGATTTTTGCTTAGAGTCACACTGGAATTTCATGTGGTTCTTTCAGGTAGAGTAAGGGTTCCTACCTTCCTCACATGTTCTCATTATTATATGCAGAATTCACTGTGGGAATACGTGCACTGGAAAATATTCTTGGGTGGGACAACATGGCCTCAGATTTAGATATATTCTTACCCCTCGGCCTTTATAATTACTAGTTTATAGGGTTCAGATTAATACTTGAGTAAACCTGAATGATGTCTTTATGTGCATTACAACACTTTCAATAGGGTAAGAAAAACCGGTCTATTTTGAATATGGTGTGGGAAGTGTGTTCACACTAGGAGTAATTTGGGAGAATTTACATAGTGTATAGTGTTAGAGAACTGATGACATGATTTCTCAATGAATAGAATAAATACTAAGAATTTGCAGAGTGATTTTTATTATGTTTTAGTCTCTATCACTCTGAACAGGTTGCGAACAATAATTCCCACATCTTAGAAGTTTAAAACAACAAAAATTTATTTTTTCTCCTGCTGTGTGTTCATTGAGGGAGGGTTCGCCTTCCCTTCAGGAAAACTCTAGGCAAGAAATCCCTCAGGCATATCCCTTAGTAAATCTTCAGCCTTAAGGTTGTATCCAGTAGCCCGTAACTGTGAAACAGAATTCTGTGATGCTGATCAATTCGCATTCTGTGACCTCAGAACACATAACTGATCTTCTCTCAAGTCACAGGTTAGATTATGTATGCCAGAGACATAGTGGCGTGGGGTGAGGTCACGGAGCAGTTCGGTGCTGACTCCATGGGTTAATGCCGTGTGGTCTCTAAAGCAGACTTTTGTCCATACTAAGGCTGCGCTACCTTCTGTTGCTCATTTCCTTAATGCCTGAGCACCTTAGACATTTTGTAAATACTGCTTCTGGAATGTAGTTCAGTGCAGCGCTTGCCTAGCATGTGTGAGGCTCTGAGTTCAGTCTCTAGTATCACACACACGTACACAGAGGAAGAAAATTTCAAAATAAAGTACTGCTTGACAATAGCTATTAAATACTGTGTGCTATAAAATGTAAAATATTGCTGGCGGAACCTCAAGATGGCGGATGAGTAAGAAGCAGGCAGCGAAACTCTCTCTAAAAGTTACCATTGGAACACGGGAATATAGCGACCCGGAAAGCGCAGGAGGGGGGGAGATGCCTCCCCGAAACCCAGAAAAGTTCTGAAGTGCAATCTGGGACCCCCGGCACCAGTGACGGGTGACTTCCAACAAAGAAGAAGGAAAGAAGGAGCAGACCGCACGCGCGCACCTTCTACTATCCCGGGAGTTGCAGCGCCGCGGAGGCTCAATTCTACGGACACACGGTGGCAGCTGGCGCCCAGGGAGCCCCCACGGAGGATCCTGAGACAGCGGCGGGGCAGGGGAGCGGCGGAGAACGGCGCTGACCGGCGGTGAGTGTCTCTCAGCCACAGCTGCCCCGCGCCAGAGAGCGACCGGCCGGGCGCCATTGTGGGGGGTGTGGCGAAACTCAGAGCGGCTCGAAAACTGCTCTGGGAACTTGTGCTCCGGACAGGGTAGCACGGGGCCTCTCAAGCCCACAAAAGTGTGCTGAGGTCAGCAGGCGAACGAGACTGGACTCTCAGCCACACCTGTCCCGCGCCAGAGAGCGACTGGCCCGGCGCCATTGTGGGGGGCGTGGCGAAAAACCAGAGCGGTGGGAACCAGTGCAGGGAACCCGCGCTCCGGACAGCGCGCTGAGCCTCTCAGGCCCAGGGATCATGAAAGGGCGCTGAGAGCGGAGGCGAGTTAGACTGGTCTCTGCCTGAAAGTACGCACCTCTACTCACCGCCCGCCAGAGGGCGCTCCTGGCTTACTGGGACGGACCTGCACAGAACAGGACTCTGTCACCACAAGGTACCTGCCTACAACAGAGTCAACACCTGGAACTGATTCTTTTTATTTTATTTTATTTTTCTTATTTTTATTTATTTATTTTTTTTTCTCACTGATTTGTTTTTTGTTCTGGCGAAGGGTTTTTTTGTTTTTGTTTTGTTTTGTTTTGTTTTTTGGTGGGGCTTTATTTTTGATCTGTCTGTTTTATTGTTTTTATCTTCGTTTTTGTTGCTGTATGTGTATTTGCTCTTTCCTTCATTATTCTCTCTGGTTTTTTATATGAGTGTAAACAGCGCCTCTAACTTCTTTGTGATTGTGGTTGTGATCTGTTCTTCCTTTTATCCCTTCCTTCTCTTTTTACCACCTGTCCTCTGCACTAGTGTCCCAATTTTAGTGGGATCCCTTTTGGTCCTCTAACCTTACATCTAATTCCTTCCTCTTCTCCCAATACTCTATTTCCTCCTTAACTCATTTTAAATTTAAACTCCTCAGGGAAAAAATGACATACATAGGACTTGTATACTGCATATAATTTTTCTGGTGTGTTTTAGATTTTGTTATATAACCGCAACTCTATACAGCTAAAAGTGGTAAATAACTGATTAGCTCAGTCTGTCATTTTCTAGGCTGTGTTTGATGCTTTAGTTAACATTATAGCCAAATGTGAAATAATTGTTCTAAACATCTTTCCTTCCTGATATTTCATGATTGAGATTGACTAAGGGACACAGAAAATACAGTGGCACAGTACCAAAGAATCAAGGACTGGGCCAAACAGGTAGCAACTTCGCATACCCAACGAATTGAAGAGGTAGGATCTGGCAGAAAGCTCAAAACCTAAAAGCAAGCTCCACTTGGAAGATACTGCAGAGAAGTAGTCATCTTCTAAAGATCTTAAACACTAGCAATAAAGTAACCTACTATAGGTAATTTGCAAACATCACCCCAGGAATTAAAGAAAGAAAAAATGAGACGACACTTAAACAAGATGCAACCCCACACATCCAATTCACCAAAGGCAAACCTAGGGAGCAACGAGGTGGGACAATCCGAAAGCCACCCACCTGGCCTATCTGAAGTGGTAACAACAAAGCAACTGAATGAGGTTCTGGAAAAAATTAAAACAGAAATAATCTCACAGATAACTGCAGAGATAATGTCTACAATGAAGACCATGCTTAAGGACACTATAGCTGATACAGACAAAAAAATAGATGAACTTAAGAAAACTATAGAAACTATGAATGCTCAGCATAGGAAAGAAATGGAATCCATAAGGCAGATTCAAGCAGATATCCAAGAGATAAAAAATTCCATTGAAAGTATTTGTAGCAGAATAAGCCAATGCGAGGACAGGATCTCAGATATAGAAGACAGGCTTGCAATTAGTGATCATGAAATGGAACAATTCTTAAAAATAGCAAGGGACCATGAAAAATCAATTCAGCAGCTGCTAGATGACTCAAAGATAAACAACTTAAGAATAATTGGAATAAATGAAAAAGCAGGAGATAGCATCAACGACATTAAAACCTTGTTCAAAGACATAATCAGGGAGAACTTTCCTGGAAGAGAAAAGGAATTTGACACCCCTATAAGTGAAGCTTTTAGAACACCAACTAGACATGATCAAAAAAAAACTTCAGCCAGACATATTATAGTCAAGATCCCAGAAATTCAACAGAAGGGCAGAATCTTAAAAGCTGTTAGGGAGAAGAGACAAATCACCTATGAAGGAAAACCCATCAGAATCACAGCTGACTTTTCAGCACAAACCCTCAATTCAAGAAGAGCTTGGAATGATGTATTGCAAGCTCTAAAGGAAAATAATTTTCAGCCCAGATTGATGTACCCTGCAAAACTATCTTTCAAAATTGATGGAGAAATAAAATACTTTCATGACAAAGAACATCTGAGAAAATTTATGACCACCAAACCAGCACTCCAAAACGTTCTGAAGGACATTCTAGAAAGAGATAGGAACCCCAACAGAAGGAATCCACCAGGCAGGGCAAATAATTAAATAGCCGGAAAGCGGAAAAACAAAGAGTGGGAACCAACAACAGGAAATTATCATGACAAGTCAATACATATCAGTTTTAACCATCAATGTTAACGGTCTCAATTCACCAATCAAAAGGCACAGACTGGCGAAATGGATCAAGAAGCAAGGTCCAACAATATGCTGTATACAAGAAACACATTTAATTCAGAAAGAAATTCATAGACTGAAAGTCAAAGGATGGAAAACAATACTCCATGCCACAGGAACCCAGAAAAAAGCAGGGGTAGCTATTCTTTTTGCAGACAAAGTGAACTTCAAGCCAAGAAGGATTCAGAGAGATAAAGACGGTCATTACATCCTTGTAAAGGGAACAATCCAAGAGGAAGAGATAACGATCATAAATATATATGCGTCAAATACCAATGCACCCAGCTATATAAAACAAGTACTAAAGGACATGAAAAATCAAATAAGCACTAATACAATTATATTGGGAGATCTCAATACTCCACTGTCACAAAAAGATAGATCAACTGGGACAGAAAATCAATAATGAAATAGTAGAACTGAACCAAACTTTTGAACAAATGGACTTAGTAGATGTCTACAGAGTGTTCCATCCACAACATCAGAATACACATTTTTCTCAGCTGCACATGGGACGTTCTCCAAAATAGACCACATACTAGCTCATAAAACCTGCTTAAGTAAATGCAAAGGCATTGAAATTATCCCATGCATATTATCAGACCATAGTGCAATGAAACTGGAAATCAATGTCAAAAGAAATTACAAAAACTCCCTAAACACATGGAAATTAAACAGCATCCTCCTGAACAACCAATGGGTCACAGATGAAATTAAAGAAGAAATTAGTCACTTTCTACAACTGAATGATAATGACAGTACAACATACCGGAACTTATGGGATACAATGAAAGCAGTCCTAAGAGGGAAATTTATAGCATTAAATACTTATATCAGGAAAATAGAGAAAGCGCAAATAAACAACTTAAGGGTGAACCTCGAGCTTCTAGAAAAAGAAGAGCAGGTTAAGCCAAAAGCCCGTACAAGGGAGGAAATTATAAAGATCAGAGCAGAAATTAACGTATTGGAGACTAAAAAAAAATACAAAGAATCAATGAAGCAAAAAGTTGGTTCTTTGAAAGAATAAATAAGATTGACAAACCCTTATCCAACCTTATTAAAAAAAGAAAAGAAAAGACTCAAATCCATGCAATTGAAAATGAAAAGGGTGATATCACGACGGACCCTGCAGAAATCCAGAAGATCATCTATACCTATTTTGAAAATTTATATTCTACTAAGATGGAAAATGCAGAAGAAATGGACAGATTCCTAGATTCGTATGAATTACCAAAGCTAAATCAAGAAGATTTAAAAATCCTAAATAAACCAATATCAACCAATGAAATTGAAGATGTAATTAAAAACCTCCCAACAAAGAAAAGTCCAGGCCCTGATGGGTTCACTGCCGAATTCTACAAGAAATTTAGAGAAGACCTAACGCCCCTACTTCTCAAACTTTTCAATGAAATTGAAAGGGAAGCAATACTCCCAAATTCATTCCTGGAAGCAAGCATTACCCTGATACCAAAACCAGAGAAGGACCCAACTAAGAAAGAGAACTACAGGCCAATCTCCCTAATGAACATAGATGCAAAAATCCTTAATAAGATACTGGCAAACAGAATCCAACAAATCATCAAGAAGATTATACACCATGACCAAGTTGGATTCATCCCAGGGATGCAGGGATGGTTCAACATACGTAAATCAATCAATGTAATGCACCATATTAACAGAACCAAAGACAAAAATCACATGATCATCTCAATAGATGCAGAAAAAGCTTTTGACAAAGTCCAGCACCTTTTCATGATAAAAACCCTACAGAAAATTGGAATAGAGGGTCTTTATCTCAACCTGGTAAAAGCTATCTATGACAAACCAACAGCCAATATTATACTAAATGGCCAAAAACTGAAAGCCTTCCCTCTAAAATCAGGAACAAGACAAGGATGTCCACTGTCCCCACTCTTATTCAACATAGTTCCGGAAACTTTAGCCAGAGGAATTAGACAAGAGAAAGAAATAAAAGGAATAATGATTGGAAAGGAAGAAGTTAAATTATCATTATTTGCAGATGACATGATACTCTACACAGAAGACCCCAAAAACTCCACTAAAAAACTGCTAGATTTAATAAGCAAATTCAGTAGTGTAGCTGGATACAAAGTCAATACTCAAAAGTCAATAGCCTTCCTGTACACAAATAACAAACTTACTGAAAGAGAAATTAGGGAAGCAATACCTTTCACAATAACATCCAAAAAAATGAAATACCTAGGAATCAACCTCACGAAGGATGTAAAAGACCTCTATACTGAAAACTACAGTACTCTGAAAAAGGAGATTGAAGAGGATAACAGAAAATGGAAAGATATCCCTTGCTCCTGGATAGGAAGAACCAATATAGTGAAAATGGCCATACTTCCAAAATTGTTATACAGATTTAATGCAATTCCAATCAAAATTCCAACAGCATATCTCACAGAATTAGAGAAAACAATCCTAAAATTCATTTGGAATCAGAAGAGACCTAGAATAGCAAAGGCAATTCTGGGCAACAAAGGCAAGGCGGGGGCATCACTATCCCCGACTTGAAATTATACTATAAAGCTACTGTGATAAAAACAGTGTGGTACTGGCAAAAAAACAGACCTGAAGATCAATGGAACAGATTAGAAGATGCTGAAACAACCCCAGACATACTAAGCCACCTTATCTTTGACAAAGGTGCCAAACACATTCGCTGGAAGAAAGATAGCCTCTTTAATAAATGGTGCTGGAAAAACTGGCTCTACACATGCCGAAGATTAAAACTAGACCCATATCTTTCACCATGCACTAAACTAAATTCAAAATGGATCAGAGATCTAAATATTAAAACAGAAACATTAAATCTGCTGGAAGGTAGGATAGGTAAAACCCTTGGAGACATTGGTGTAGGCAAAGACTTTATGAATAAAAACTCAACCGCAAGGGAACTATCCCAAAGAATCAATAACTGGGATCTCATCTTATTAAAAAGCTTTTGCACAGCAAGAGAAACCACCAACAGAGTGAAGAGACAACCCACAATGTGGGAAAAAATGTTTGCCAGCTGTTCCTCAGACAAAGGATTACTATCGAGAACATATAAAGAACTCAAAAAAATCAGACCTCCCAAATTTAAAGACCCACTCCAAAAATGGGCATCTGAGATGAATACACATTTCTCAGATGAAGAAATACTAATGGCAAACAAATATACAAAAAAATGTGCAACATCACTAGTCATTCGAGAGATGCAAATTAAAACAACACTGAGATACCATCTCACCCCAGAAAGAATGGCTACTATTAAGAAATCAACTAACAACAAATGCTGGAGGGGCTGTGGGGAAAAAGGAACCCTTCTTCACTGTTGGTGGGAGTGTCGACTGGTACAGCCACTGTGGAAGTCAGTGTGGAGATTCCTCAAAAAACTAGGGTTGGAGGTCCCATTTGACCCAGCTATTCCCCTTCTGGGCATCTTCCCAGAAGAATTAAAAACATCGTACCACAGCGATATATGTGCACCCATGTTTATAGCAGCACAATTTGTAATAGCCAGATCTTGGAAACAACCCAAATGCCCATCAACTGAGGAATGGATAAGAAAGATGTGGTATTTTTATACAATGGAGTACTATTCAGCCATAAAGAAGGATAAACTGGAGACTTTTATAGGTAAATGGATGCAACTCGAGAAAATACTCATAAGTGAAATAAACCAGAAGCACATGTGTAAGCATCGTATTGTCTCTCTAGTATGAGAAACTGAAAGAGTAAATAAGATCCAAAATGTACAATAGATATGGTGAATCAAAAAGAAACTGGTGAAAAGGAAAGAGAGACTGGAATAGGGAAAAGAAAGAAGGGAAAGGAAAAAAATTGTATATATATATATATATATAAGATGGTTAAGATAGATACACTACCATTTGTACTTAGTTCATTGAAGAGTAAGGTTTGTGCCAATAATGTTTGGACAATTGAATGCTAATGTCTGGTGTCCTGAATAACTAACTTAAAGATAGTAATACGTAATGTATTAACCATTGTTACCCTCCTATTATGTTGTTTTGAAAATTTGTTCTTCTTTTGATTTGTTTTGTTTTTTCTTCTCTTTAAAATAAAAAAAAATAAAATAAAATATTGCTAACTTTATTTTTAAATTTTTAAAATTTCTTTATTATATGTTTGCAGCACATAATTACATTCATCCTGGGGAATTGGTACAGAAACATATTGCATGATATTACTAACTTTAAAAACAGAGGTGAGCTGGGGTTATAGATGAATAGTAGATTGCTTGTTTAGCATGTACAAAGCCCTGGATTTGATTCCCAGCATGGCAGGGGGTGTTTTAATAGGTTATTTGAAAATGCCTCAACTGATTAAAAAAACACATTAAAGCTATCATGTAGGCTATCTTTTTTTTTTTTTTAATGTTGGTACCAGGAGTTGAACTCAGGACCTCGCGCTTGCCAGGCAGGCGCTTACGCCGCTGAGCCATCTCACCTGCTATCTTCATCTGTCTCTCCTCAGACTGAATCAGGAGACATTAATCTTATTTCCTTAAAACATTAAAACAAAAGAGCAAAACTTTTTTGGATTGTGCCTTTTCACAAGTTAGACATGTAGGAAATCTGGGGTCAATCTTAAATCTGCCATTAAGTAGAAATAGACTGTAACGGAGTGACTTTAGGATTTAAATTTTTTCCTCCTGTGCTGGGGATTGAATTCAGGTCTTTACTAGTGCTAGATATGTCACTTAGCAATAACCCCAGCCCTGACTTCAGATTTCTGAATTTGTAAAAGTGTGGTTGCCCCTAGGGAATACCATAAGGATACCTGTAGCTTGTGATTCTGTAAGACGCACAACTTAACAGAAAGTAGTAAAGAGGCAGAAGAGGCTTAAATCTTCCTGAAAAGTTGTTAACCTGGCAGCAGTCCGGGGAAGGTTTGTTTTAGGATAGCATTTAGAAGGAGGATAAATGGCTTTGTTTAATGTGATTGATTGAATGAAGTCTCTTACTATTTTATAAAGCTAGGTATTGTGACACATGCCTGTGATCCCCAGTACTCTGGAATCTGAGACTGGAGGATCCCAAGTTCAAGGCTGGCCTGAGCAACTTAGTGAAGCATGACTCAAAAATTTAAAAAGGGGCAGGTTTGGTGTGGGGCTGAGAATGTAGCTCAGTGGTAGAGCACTTGCCTAGTATGATCCAGGCCCTGGGTTCAATCCCCGGTTACCCCCCATATATATATATGAGATTTTTTTTTTTCCATAGCCAGATGTCTTATCCTACATTGAACTATGGTTGCTATACATAGGGTCTCAGTAAATACTTGTTGAAAATGAGTAAGGTAGAATTACAGGTAATTCTAAGGACACCTTAGTAATCCAAGAAAGTAAGCATTGAGGCCTAAAACATAACAGAGAAGAATTAAATTGTTTTCATTTTATGAATGGAGAACCAAGACTAGTGAAGTACATTTTTGGAAATGGGTAATCTTTTTAGAAAAGAAAGTTTTGGAAAAATTGTACATATAGTCTTTTATGCCCAGTAAAAACTTAAAAATAATTTATAGAAATACTTGGATAAACCCAAAATTATTACATAAAAAGTAGCTCTTCTCTGCTTCCAGTGAATAAAACTTTTGGGACAAACTGCACATCAACAAATATTTTTGTTCTCAGAAATTTTCTGTATCCTTGTTCTTCCTTTTTCTCCCTTCACACCTCTATCCAAAGCACAGAAGTACCTGTAAGTGTTCTTAGCTAATCTGATTCTTAGTGAATAAATTGGTATTGACATTTGTTAATCTGATACCCACTCTACCTGGTATTCTTTCCATATGTTCTCTGTGCAATCACAGAGATCACTTTGGATGATTTTACGTGATCAGTTATTCACATAAGAGTTGACAAACCATTCCTTTTTGCAAACGTGAGGATTAAGTAGGGAGATGTGCTTCTTTGGAATGCAAGATTCTTTGGAAGCAAAGATGGGCAGGTCAGAACTGATAAAGTAAGGTTTTGATTGAAGGCGAGGAGAGGACTGAGGGCCCTATACAGTATTTGGTTATGCAAGATCTCAGAAGGGAAACTTGCTGAGATTTTTTGCTCAGTAGATTGAGAGGAGCCAGTACTTGTATCATTTAAGAGTTCAGTCAAAGGCTGGGAGTGTAGCTCAGTAGTATTGTGCTTGCCTGGCTTGCTGGAGGCCCTGTGTGTGGTACCTAGTGACACGCACACACACACACACACACACACACCCACCCACCCTAGAGTTCAGTCAAGGAAGCAAAAGAGTAAGACCGCACAGTTGTGGGAGAAACTCTGGAGCCAAACTCTGTAGGGCAGGTCAAAGAGTCATGCATCAGCCTTTCTAAAGCAGAGGTATAGTAGGCAAGTTGAATTTGAGAAGCCAGGTGTGCTCAGCTGATACAGTGGAACCACAGCTGCTGATGGAAAGTTGGTGGAGAGTATTATTTCTGCACAGCTACTTCTCCTGTGGTGAACCTGGGGTTGCTGTTTAGCAAGTAGAATTGGCAGTCAGGAAGATGAGCTGTAGACTGAGCAGGGTTGAGCAGAGACACAGTGGGTTCTGCTGGCAACTTTGCATCTCTCCAATAGTGATCTTCAGAGTAATTTGCTCTTTTGGCCAACTCTAATGCAGAAGAGGATTCTGGGAAATGTAGTTTGAACTTAACTAGGTTGGCAAAGTACAAAACTGTCATAGCAATAAGGGAGAAAAAACAATGGGGGAGGTTGAAGTTTTGGGAACCCACGTGATTTTTTATAGACCTAGGATCATGCTTATGTGAGAGAGCTAGTTGCTTAAGCTCTCCAAGCTTGTTTCCCTTTCTGAGAAATGGGGAAATAATAGCTTCCTTTTGGAATTGTGAAGATAAATGCTTATAAACTGTTTAGCAGAGTATGCGCAATACAGGTCATTGTAAATTGTAGCATTTGTTACCAGCAGTAATTGCAGTTGTATTGAGAAGAGATTGAGGAACAGGAAAGGGTGCATTTTGGAGGGAGGGGAGAAGTGGATTGAAGACCGATGGAGGTAAGAATATGATATGTTGTTCCTATATTTGAGAATATTGTGGTCTAGCTGCAGAGAACACATGTAAACATGTGGAGTAGTTAGGAAGCTATTATGTGGGGTGATGAGAGTACATAGTGAATGTTTAAGTTAAAACTTATTACAGCAAAAGACACATTGCCTTTAATCACTTTTAAAATACTTCCCCTCATTCTTTTTTTTTTTTGTGCCAGTATCAGATTTGTTTTTAAGTCTTTTATCAAATTAATTATCATTAACACAGATTAACAGCCAGACTAGTAGACCAAAAACCATATAAAACACACACAACAACTGTACTAAATCAAGGTATACTTTTAGATACATTGCCCATGCTGGATTGCGATAACATTTTTCTCTTTTTTTTTTTCCTATTGTCTGTCTTTTTACTCTTTATATATTGGGTTTCTCATATAAGAGAAACCATGTGATATTTAAGCTTGTGTGACTGATTTACTTAACATTATAGTCATTTTCCCACAAATGACTCAAGTTTATCCTTCTTTATGGCAGAATAGTACTCCTTTGTATATAAATACCACATTTTCTTTACCTATTCATCTGTTGATGGACATATCAGCTGCTTCCAAGATTTAGCTATTATGAATTATGCTGCTATAAACATGGATATGCATGTGTCACTGTTGTATGATGCCTTTAACTTTTTTGGGAAAATACCTAGAAGCAGGGCAAAATAGCTGGGTCAAATGTAATTTCTAGTTTTAGTTTTTTGAGGAATCTCCATACTGATTTCCATAGTGGTTGTACCATTTTACACTCCCACCAACAATGAGAAGCCCCCTTCACACAGCCTCTCCAGGATTTGTTATTTGATTTCTTAATGATAGCCATTTTTTTCTGGAGTTAGATGGACTCTCAGTGTTGTTTTAACTTGCATTTCTCTGATGGCTAGAGACGTTGAACATTTTTCATGTATTTATTGGTCACTTGTATTTCTTCATCCGAGAAGTGCCTATTCATTTCAGATGCCCAGTTTTTGATTGGGTCTTTAAATTTTGGAGGTCTGATTTTTTTTGAGTTCTTTTTATATTCTGGATATTAGTCCTTTGTCTGAGGAGTAGCTGGCAAAAATTTTTTCCTGTTCTGTCAGTTGTCTGGTTTCCTTTGTTGTGCAAAAGCTTTTTAATTTGATGGGATCCCATTCGTTAATTCTTGGTGTTATTTCTTGTGCAACCAGGGTTCTGTTGAGAAAATCTTTGCCTATCCGTATGTCTTCAAGAGTTTTACCTATTTTGTCTTTAACCAGATTGTTTCTAATATTTAGATCTTTGCTCTATTTTGATTTTAGTTTAGTGTATGATGAGAAATATGATTCTAGGTTCAGTCTTCAGCATGTGGATAGCCAGTTTTCCTAGCACCATTTGTTAAAGAGGATATGTTACCCCCAGTGTATGTTTTTGGCCCCTTTGTCAAAGATCAGATAGCTGAATATGCCTGAGGTTGTACAAGATAATATACTTAAGAAAGATGACTCTTTGCCATGACAGTAGAGAGATAGCAAATACTGTCATTTCCATGTAGTTAGGATTAAAGTGACATGGTATGTGAAATACCTAGCACGTTGTCTGATAATCCACAGGTGGAAAAATGACCAAGTGGGACAGGGAGAGCTTTGAGGGCTTAGGCTGGGTTCTTAAAAGATGGGTTGGATAAGTAGTAAAAGGTAAACATTTTAGACAGTACAGAGGTAAGTTGTAGGCATCCAGAAGTGACACACAGCCTCAAAGCACAGCTCAGGTTGGGTGTGGTGGTGCATGCCTGTAATCCCAGTACTTGGGAGGCTGAGGCAGGAGCATCACACTGAATTCGAGGCCAGCCTGAACCATAAAGAGAGACCCTGATTGAAAAACAAAAATAAATAAAATAGCACAACTCAGTACCTTTTGGCTCTTACTCTTTGCTTCTTTTGGTTAACTACTTACTATTTCTAGAGATTGTTTATGATTAGTCCTGCTTATTTAGTTCCCTACCTCTGGACCATTAGTTGTGACCCAGGTTGTGAGCTCACATTATTGATCTGGCTCAGTGTAATCAGGTAAGTGTTTGGAGGTGGTGGTGGGAAAAGGCACAAGTTTCCAGAAGGAGGGAGTTTCTGGAACCGGTCAGTGCTCACTAGGGGTGAGTATTTCAGTCACTTCCTTTATCTTATGTGCTGTAGCTGTCCAGCACTGGAATTCCATTCTGTACCTATCAATTCCCCCAAATTAAGTAGTTTTTCTTTGTCTATACAGTATTTAAATTTATCACATTTACCAGTTTCTTGTTAGCTTTTGTTCTGCTGGAATTACTCTCCTTCCTGTTGAGGTGTATCTTTTAGAAGTTTCTCAAAGTAAGTTTGGCGGTAAACTGTGTTTGTGTTTATTTGAAGTCTTTAGCTCCTGTTTTTGAATATTTTAGTTCATGAAAATCTAGATTGTGGTTATTTTCTTTATTTTTTATTTTTTGTGCGTACCGGGGGTTGAACTCAGGACCTCGCACTTGCCAGGCAGGCGCTTATGCCACTGAGCTATCTCACCGGCCCTCGTGATTATTTTTGTTTGCAGTATTTCGAAGCTGTTACAGTCTGTCTTTTGCTATATAGTCAGAAACAGGAAGCTATACAATGGTTTAAATTTTTTTTTTTTTTTTTTTTTTTTTTTAGACAGGGCCTCACTGTGTAGTTCAGGCTGGGCTTGAGTTCATTATGTAGCCCAGGCTGGCCTTGAACTTGCAGTGATCCTCTTGCCTCAGCCTCCTTAGTGTGTGTGTCACCACGCCTGGCTGGTTTTAAAATTTTTTAAAAAGTGTGAAATTTTTTTTTTTTGCAGTACTGGGGATTGTACCCAGGTACTTTCTACCCCTGAACTGGACCTGCAGCCCTTTTTTATTTTTACTTTTTAGAGAGGTTCACTAAGTTGTCCAGGTGGAGCCTGACCTTGTGATTCTCCTGCCTCAGCGCTAGGATTACACTTGTGTGGCACTGCTGGCGTATAATAAATATATATTTTCAATGTGGTGTTAGAATATAGATAATTGGCTTTTGTATGGAAGTATTCATACTGGTTTTTGTTTTTCTTAATTTACTTTTAAAATTCACTGAACATTTATTGAAAATCTTATGAAGCTTCAAAGGATATCATAAACCTTTAAAAGCAATTTTTAACATAGTTTTAGTTGTTAACTTGCATAATTATTACCACAATGTTCAGCTACCTTCTCTACGTTAATACTGAATATAAACAGATAATTACTTTGGAGAGATTCATTCTGGTGGAGGAGATGTGCATATTAGTGTGACTGTATAATTTACCAGCCAAACTGGGATCATTTTGAGTGAAAGGAGAATGTTTTATTAACTATCCTGGGCATATATTGTCCTGATCAGTTCATGGGTATATACTTATCTCCCAACTCAGGTTATATGTATTAAACATGTACAGCTTTTTGCATGTTAATCATACCTTAAAAGAGTAATTTAAAAAAATGATCCTGAGTTAACAAGAACTGGAACTCTTCTTAGCAAATTGGAACATAAGATTTTCCCAACATAATGTAAAGATAATTGAGAAACAAATATTTACAAAGTACCTTGGAAATATTTAATGTAAAATCATAAAATATTACAAATATTCTAAAAATTCATAGTAAATATAAAATTGTAAGTAGCATATTCAAATACTAAAGGTACTGTATATTTAAGTAGTGATGGCAGTGGTACTGTCAGTCTTGTAGGAATAAAGCATACCTACATGTTAGCCTAGTCTAGTGAAAACAAGAAGTAAACAGATAAAAGCCTTGGTTTTTATTTATTTATTTATTTATTTTTTTTATTTATTTATTTTTTTGTGGGTACCGGGGGTCGACCTCAGGACCTCGCGCGCCAGCAGGCGCCTGTGCCGCTGAGCGATGTCACCGGCCCCTTTTTCATATGTGGGATCCGGGAGTCGAACTCGGGCCCTCGCGCTTGCAAGGCAGGTGCTTATGCCGCTGAGCCATCTCACCGGCAAGCCTTGGTTTTTATAAATAAACAAATTCCAGGTGGAAGGTCATGCCCAGAAATGGGGTCCAAAGTGACACCGAAGGTAATTGGAAACAGTCTTGCATACATTTTTTGAGATACATGTTAGGAGTAAGGATTGCTAAACATGAGGCAAGAAGGGCATTCAGGGGATAGGCGGAAACCAAGGCCTGGAAACTAGCAAGTCTTGGGGGAAAGCATGTCTTGGTTGTAACTAGAGTCAGAGTTGATGTTTGTTACTGGGCTGGCTCTGTGTGAAGCTCATGAATTGGTGTGGGAGATAATAAAGATATGTAATGTTTTCTGCCTTCAAGGTGCTTCATCATAAAGACAGCCCGGGAACACAAATAACCTGTTGACAGAGCGTGGGTGAATGGGATTGTGGGACTTATTTTGATGAAAATTGACTGGTCTTGGGGTTCTTGTTGGCATTTGAGGTGTTGGCAACTTTGACTGACATCAGAGTTCTGATCGAGCTGACCAATGTGTGATAATATTTGGGAGTTAAGTTGATTTAGATAATAAGCACCAGAAAGCATCAAACTCATACCAGCAAAGTGGGAGTGTGCTTAATACAAAATTTTTTGATGGTAGCCCTGGTCATTGCTTTATTATTACAGTATTAAGGTATAAGTATTGCTCTTTAAGCTTTGGAAGAATTTTAGAATTTTTAAAAGACATTGATACTTTGGAATTTAGTATTTCGTCATTTTTAAAATCAGGAGATTTGCAAGTGGGAACATATTATAAAATAGGCATGTGTTAAATGTCGGTGGAACAAATAAACAAATGAGAGGCAGTAGAGTAGTGTGTAAAAGTAGATTCCAAACAAGATTGAATTAAAGTGATGAATTTAATAAATGTTAGCTTTGTGTGTGTGTGTGTGTTCATTATATGGGGTATTCTAACTGCTTTACATATATTTTCTATAATTCTTACCACAGTCATATGAAGTAGATGTAGATGCTGTCCCTGTTTTCATCTTAGGAAACAGGCACTGAGAACCATTATTGTAATTATTGTTAATTAACCGATTATGACTTGTCATTGATTTTTTTCTGGTGCCTAATAGAAATACATGGGAACAATAGTCAGGGTTCATATATAATTTATATATCAACCTAAAGTGACTTGAGAGTTTTTAAAAAGTCCAAGTTTGTACTTAAGAACTAACTCTTCTTTTAGGATACTGTTGATAAAATATAGAAAAATGAAGACTTATAGACACTTAAATGCTCCAGTGCTGTCAGTATGGCTTAAGAACTAAAAGGAGGAGGTGCTCCTAAGTATATATGTTTTAGTTTGTTTTGTGCTTCTATTCCAGAATACCACCGACTATAAAGAACAGAAGTTTATTTCTTACAGTTTTGGAGGCTGGGCCTTCATCTGGTGGGAGCCTTCTTGCTGTGTCCTAACAAGGTGGAAGGCCTTATATGGGTTGGACAGAATGAGAGATTAAATTTATAGCCTCAAACCCTTTATTATAGTTTAATCCATTAACAAAGACCGAGTCCTCTTGGCTTAATTGTTCTCTCAAAGGTTTCACCTCTTAACGCTGTTGCACTGTGATTAAGTTTCCGACACATGCTTTTTTGAGGACGCATTGAAACTATAACAGTAGATCAGCTTGATTTAACAGACACGTGTATAATTATTATGATATGTCATGCCTCTTCTAACCGTTTTACAAACATTCACTTTGTTTAATTACCACAGCAATCTAGAGATGGTATTATACCACAAGTCTCCATATTACAGGTAAGGAAACTAAGTGAAGAGATACTAATTCACTTGTCTAAGGTTATGTACCTGGTAAGTGGCTGTAGATTTCAAATTTAAGCAGTTTGGCTCCACAGTCCAACCTCTTATCTACTGTGCTTGCTGTCTTTAGTTTTGTAAGGGAACATGACCTGTTGAGAGAAAAAATGTAGATGAATAAGAAAGAATGGGTTACAGATTACAATTATATTGTTTCTGTGTAATACCTAAAAAAGGAGAAGAATCAGAATTTGCTATTTAAAGATTAATATGCTTTTAACCCTGAGCTGTTTGGAAGAAAAGGAAATAGACATTTATTAAGTAAGAATCCCTGTGTTGGGTGTGTGTGTGTTTATGCTTATGTTATCTTATTCAGCACTTAAAGCAAACCTGGCACATGGATTTGTAACAGCCAAGAGTCACACACAGCAACTACTACTGGGTTTTAAATCCAGGTCTCTGCTGGACTCTAAAATGTTCTATGACAATCCTTTGCTTCCTAAGGAAATGTAAAAAGTCAAATTTGATTTGCAAATAAACTACATATTCTTTTGAAATATTTTAAGAATTGATAAAACATTAATTGAAAAATCTTTTATAAACTTGATAAGAGAAAAGAAGTAAATATACTTTATTTATTTATTTTTATGTGGGTACTGGGAGTCGAACTCAGGACCTCGTGCTTGCCAGCAGGCGCTTGTGCTGCTGAGCGATATCACCAGCCTCTTTTTTCCTTTATGTGGGTTCTGGGAGTCGAACTCAGGACCTTTCGCTTGCCAGGCAGGCGCTTACGCCACTGAGCTATCTCATCGGCCCATAAATATACTTTAAATGTAATGATTATCAGGACCACAGAGACCACTAGATAAAAATTAGATTTTTCTCTTTCTGAAGATGTGCAGAACTGTTTACAAATGATTGCCACTTTCCATGAAATATGATCATTTAACCAATTGGAGATTATATATGAGATCTGGCTATTAAGTTAATATTAAAACTTAAGCAACTTTATTGCCTCTGGATAAGTTTTCTTTCCTTTAATCCAGGTAGGTGTTTAAAGCTGATGTTATGTATATTATTACTTTGTTTTGGCAACACTTCTAAAATTCCCTTTAAATTTGGATTTTATATGATTTTCAGTAGATAATATGGTACAAAACCCAAAATGTGTGAAAAGACACAGTGGGAGGTGTTGAAGTCCTTCCTTCCCTTTACCCCAGCCACCTAGTTCTTTTCAATCAGAAGTGAACAGTGGGGAAATAATTATTTGAAATAGTTTTCAGACATTTTCAATATCTGCAGTTCAATATCTGTCTAACCCATGATAGCATATTTGATTTTTTAAAAATCAGATTTCTGTCAAATAAAGGTGTCACCAGTTTAGGTGGTACCTTTTTTTTTTTTTTTCCAAAACAAATTGGTACATGTTTGCAATACATGAAATTTATATTTGTTTCGGAGGACTGATATATATATATATATATTTTTTTTTTTTTTTTTTAATCTTAATTATTTTTACCCTCCCCCATTCCCCCTTCCTATATCTTTTTTAAAAAGCATAAGCAAGGGGTGTCTGTAAGATAATGAGGGTTGGGGGGGGACTCAAATTATCTTAAAGATAGTGGTTAGCATCACAGAGTTAATGGCATTAAAGAATAAATTTTTCTGTAACTTCATCAAGATAATTGATACAGGGCTGGTGAGATGGCTCAGTGGTATAATCGCCTGCCTGGCAAGCGTGAGGTCCTGAGTTGTTCGACTCCCAGTAGCCACATAAAGGAAAAAAAAGGGGCGGTGATATTGCTCAGCGGTGCAAGCGCCTGGTGGTAAGCGCAGGGTCCTGAGTTCGACTCCCGGTACCCACGTTAAAAAAAAATAATTGAGGGCCGGTGAGATGGCTCAGCGGCATAGGCGCCTGCCTGGCAAGCGCGAGGGCCCGAGTTCAACTCCCGGAACCCACATACGAAAAAAGGGCTGGTGATATCGCTCAGCGGCACGGGCGGCAGCTGGCGCGTGAGGTCCTGAGGTCGACCCCCAGTACCCACAAAAAAAAAAAATTGATATAAAATAAATTATATGTTTAAAGTATACACTTTGGAAGCAAGTATTGGTACAGTACTTGGTGAGCATGCCAGAGGACCTGGCTTCAATCCCTAGTACTGCAAAAAAATCGCATATATATGGTATATGCATATACACATGTATATGTATATGTATATGTATATGTATATGTATATGTATATGTATATATAAATAAACTTTGGGCTAGGGGTGTAGCTCAGTGGTGGAGTCCTTGCTGAGCATGCAAGAGGCCCTGGGTTCAATCCCTAGTACTGTAAAGAAAGAACTTGCGCACATATATATATATATATATATATATATATATATATATGTGTGTGTGTTTAATATATACACACATATGTGTATATAGCATGTATATATAAATAAAATATATTTTGGGCTAGGGATGTAGCTCAGTGTGGAGTACTTACCTAGCATGTGACCCTGGGTTTGATCTTTAGCACCACCCAAACAAATAAAACTAGAGCTGAGCACTCGAGAGGCTGAGGCAGGAGGATCACTGCGAGTTTGAGGCCAGCCTGGGCTACGTAGTGAGACCCTGTCTCAAAAAAACCAGAACCAACCAAACAAAGTCCATAAGCCAGAGCTGGCTAAAGTATATAATTTGGTAAATTTGGATATGTGTTTATACCTGTGAAATCTAATTACCCATCTCAAGATGGTGAACATTTCTATTACTTCCAAAAGTTTGCTCTGGTCTTTTTATAATCTTTTATAATTTTGCCTCTATCCATTGTTCCAAGGCAACCAATTATTTGTTTTCTGTCGCCATTAATTAGTTTGCATTTTCTAGAATTTTATATAAATGGAGTCATATAGTATATACTGCTTTTTGAGGGGGAGGAGTCTGGCTTCGTTCACTCAGCATAATAACTATTGTAATTATTATTATCATCATTGGTTGGTGCTGGGTGTTGAATCAGGGCCTCATAGGTGCTAAGCACATGCTCTATTACTGAGCTACACCCCCATCCTCTTCATAATTATTTTTGATTTTTCATATTTGCATGTATCAGTAGTCATTCCTTTTTATTGCTGGTTATTGTTTATTGCGTTGTATACATACACCACAATTTAACCACTTACCTGGTGATGGACAATTGGATTTCCAGTATTGGGTGATTATAAAACTATCCACTAAGAATATTTGTTTTAAGTACTTTTGTGGGCATAGGGTTTCATAGTTTCACTGTTCTGAAGGGTCTCTATTTTATTCGCAGCACCTGGCAGTCGCTGAGCTTTCTACTCTCTCAGCAGATTTGCCTCTTCCAGAATATAGTCAGATAGTTGGAATCACTTTGGCTTCTTTGACTCAGCAGTATTCATTAAAGATTCCACCATGTCTTTTTGTGGCTCATTTCTTTTTATTTCCTAAATAATATTGCACTGTACAATGTGCCACAGTTTATCCGTTTGTCTACTGAAGGATAACTTGATTGCTTCCAAGTTTTGGTAGTTTTGAACAGTTGTGTGCAGGTTTTTATGTGGATGTAAGTTTTCAGCTCCTTTGGGTAAACACTAGAAACATGATTGCAGTGCCAAATGGTAAGAGTATGTTTAGTTTTATAAGAAATCACCACTCGGTGTGTTTGTGCACGCCTGTAATCCCAGCACTCAGGAGGCCGAGGCAGGAGGATTACGGTTAGTTTGAGGCCAGCCTGCACTACATAGTGAGCTCTTGTCTCACCCCTCCACAAAAAAAATTGCCAGACTTTTCCAAAGGTGTTGTACTGTGTGACATTCTCAACAGTATCGCGAGTATTAGAGTTGCACAGCGTCCTTGCCTATACTTGGATGCCGTCTTTTGGAATCTTATGGTTTTGATTTATAGTTCTGTTTGCATTTCCATAATAGGTAACAGTATTGAATATCTTTCATGTCTTTATCTGCCATTGTATATCTTGTATGGTGAAGGGTATGTCTGAATAGTTTACCCATTTTAAAAAATTGGATTGTCTTTTTTCCTTGCATTGTAAGAGTATTTTATGTATTGTAGAGGCAAAGGTTTTGGCAGATTTTTTTTTTTTTTTTTTAATGTGGGTACCGGGGGTCAAACTCAGGACCTCACGCTTGCCAGGCAGGCGCTTATGCCACTGAGCTATCTCACTGGCCCAGGCAGATATGTTTTATACATATTTTCTTATCTGTTCTCATCTGTGGCTTGTGTTTTCATTTTTTACTTGTGTCTTTTGAGAACCAAAAGTTTGTAATTTTGATGAAGTTCAGTGCATTTTTTAGGATTAATACTTCTGTGATTCAAAGGGCACAAACTCAAGGTAACTAAGATTCTTTTCCTAAAAGTTTCATGATTTTAGCTCTTGAGTTCAAGTTTATGAACCAGGCTGAGTTAATTTTTGTCTGTTAGGAGGTAAGGGCTGAGGTATCTAATTGTTCTACCACAGTATTTAGAAAATACTATCTTTTCTCTTCTTTGTTTTTTTGGTACTGGGAATTGAACTCAGGACCTCATGCTTGCCAGGCAGGTGCTGCACCACTGAGCTAAATCCCTGGCCCCTGTCCTTTCTTCATTGAATAACTGTAGCACCTTTTAAAAAAACCAGCTCTTTTGTGGGTTTGTTTCTAGATGATCTGTGCTGTTCTGTTGACCATTTGTCTATCTTTTTGTCAGTACTACATTGTCTTATTATAGCGTTATAGTAAGTCTTGAAGTTAGATAATGTAAGTTCTCTAACATCTTTTTTGAAGTTGTTTTGGAATTTCTTTTTTTGTGTGTGTGGGTACTGGGGGTCTAACTCAGGATCTCGCGCGCCAGCAGGCGCTCGTACCGCTGAGCGATATCACTGGCCCTTTTTTTCCTTTATGTGGGTACCGGGAGTCGAACTCAGGACCTCATGCTTGCCAGGCAGGTGCTTATGCCGCTGAGCCATCTCACTGGCCCTGTTTTGGAATTTCTAGATTCTTTGCATTTCTGTATGAATTTTACAATCATCTTTTCAAGTTTTATATAGTAGCCAGTCAGGATATATATCAAGATTTCATTGAGTCTGTTTATCAATTTGGAATGAATTGACATCATAAGAGTATTCTGATCTGTTTATTTTTAAATTTTTTTTGTGGGTACCCAGGGTCGACCTCAGGACCTTGCGCACCAGCAGGTGCCCGTGCCACTGAGCGATATCACCGGCCCTTTTCTCGTATGTGGGTTCCGGGAGTTGAACTCGGGCCCTCGCTCTTCCCAGGCAGACGCTTACGCCACTGAGCCATCTCACCGGCCCCTCTGATCTATTTAAAATGGCATTTATTTTAATTTTAGCTCTTTAATTTCTCCCAGCAATGTTTTCTAGCTTAATTACCAGTCTTGTCAAATTTGTCTTTAAGTATTTCATAATTTTTTATTGTAAATGGTATTTTTAAAAATAATTTTTTTTATAGTATATAGAATTACAGTTGACTTTTGTACATTGTATCCTTCAACCATTCTAGGTTGATTTACTAATTTTCATAGCTTTTCTGGACATTTCATAGTATTTCTTCATAGATGATCACATTTTTGTGAATAAAGACAGTTTTACTTCTTTCCAATCTGGCTGGCTTTCATTTCTTTTTCTTGACTACTTGCACTGGTTAGAACCACTTGTGTAGTGTGTTTGAATGGAAATGATGAGATTGAGCTTCTTTGCCTTATTTTTGTTTTGTTTTTGTAACAATTATATTGAGATATAATTTATCTATTCAAAGTGTATAATTAGTGATTTTTGTAGTATTTAGTAGAGTTGCATAGACATCATCAAAATTTTAGAACATTTCATCAGAACACAAAGATACTGTACTTTTACTCTTTACTATCACCTTCCAATCTTTTCATCTCCCCAGCCCTGGGCAGCCACTAGCTTACACTCTGGCTCTATAGGTTTGTCTATTCTGAACATTTCAGGTAATCATACAGTATGATCTTTTGTAAGTGACTTCTTTCAGGTAGTATGTTTTCAAGACTTACCTGTTGTCTGGATTATCAGTATTTAATTCCTTTCTATAGCAGCATCCTATTCTATTTTATGAATATACCATATTGGCTTATTCATTCATAGTTGGTGAACATTTGGGTTTCTGCTTTTTGGCTAATGCAAATAGTGCTACTGTGAACATTTAATACAATTTTTGTGTGGACATATATTTTTAATTTTTTGGTAGTGGAACTGCTGCATCATATGGTAATTTTTAACTTTTGAGGAATTGCCAGACTGCTTTCCAGATTGGCTGCCACCATTTTAATATTTCTATCAGCGTTTATGAGGGTTCCAGTTTTTCCACATCCTCATCAATACTTATTACCTGACTTTGATTATAGCCATCCTAGTACATGTGGAGTATACCTCATTTTGTTTTTGCTATGTATTTTACTGGTAACTAATGATGTTGAGCGTGTTTTCATGTGCTTATTGGCCTTATGTGTATCTGCTTTGGAAAAATCCATATCCTTCTCATGTTTAAAAAAATGTGTTGTCTTTTTATTACTGACTTGTAAAAGTTCTTTTCTATCTGACCAGTGTTCACCATATACTTGAGGTGACTTTCTTGTTGCCAGCAAAGAACTGAATTCTTTTTTTAAAAAAATCACCTGGTGCGGTGGCGCACACCTGTAATCCCAGCACTTGGGAGGCTGAGGCAGGAGGATCACTGTAAGTTCGAGGTCAGCCTAGGCTACATAGTTCAAGGCTAGTCTGAACTGCATAGTGAGACCCTGTCTCAAAAAATCAATAAAAGAAATCAATATGACTACCTCTGCCTTTAAATTGTGGACTTTATATCATTTGTATTTAATGAGATTATTATCACTGTGGTTGGGATTTTTCTGTCATTTCCCAATTTTTTTTTTTAAATTTAGTATTTTATTATTATTGTCACCTATTTTCATTGTTGGCTTACTAGCTGTAGCTGGGCAAGAGGATTGAAAGTTCAAGCTCCGCCCCGACAATTTAGCTATTTATCAAGACCCTTTCTCAAAAAATAGGGCCAGGGATGTAGCTCAGTGGTAGACTGCTTGTGTAGCATACCTGAGGTCTTGAGTTCAGTCCCCAGTATGAAAGAAAGAAAGGAAGGAAGGAAGGAAGGAAGAAAAGAAAGAGAAAGAGAGAGAAAAAGAGAGAGAAGAAGGAAGGAAGAAAAAGAAGGTAGGTAGGTCAGTGAATTTAAAATGGGTTGGAGATGTAGTTTAGGATAAAAGCCCTGGGTTCAGTCCCCAGTACTGCAAACAAACCAAACCAAACCAAACCAAAACAAAACATCCTTTTAAAGACGTTTGGCTTAGAGTTGTAGCATATTATCTTTAAATGATCACAGTTGACTTTCAAGAACTGTATACCATTCCATGTGGAATGTAAGACATTTCTGTCAGTATACTTCAGTTCTCCCTCCTTTCTGATCTTCCTTTGGGATCCTTTGGAGCATTTTGGTCATGAGTTGGTTCAGGTTTTATCCTCCCTCTCGTCTGTTATTTGGAGTGCAGGGGATTGAACCTAGGGACTTACGCACACTTTTTTTTTAAAGCCCTTGATAATAGAGGTTTATTTATTTTTAGTGTAGTTTTATTAGTGGCTATAATTTTATAAAACACGATTGCATATATCTTTTTTAATCAGATTTTATTGGTACATTTTAGATATAATGATCACATTCATCATGGAGAATTTGTGCCTGTACATTGTATAACTTGGGATTGCATATATCTTGATTATATCCACCCACTATTACCCACCTTTATACCCCTTTTATCCTTCCCCTTATTTTCTTCCTCTTTTTTTTTTTTTTTTTTTAAGACAGGGCCTTGCTAACTTATTACGTTGACCAGGCTGGGCTTGAATTTACAGTCTTCCTGTCTCAGTCCCCCAGAGTGCTGGGATTACTGGTGTATGCTACTGTGCCCAACTTCATGTCATCTTTTTTAGATTCCACAAATTAGGGAAAGCATGTGATGAGTGAGTCTCACTTACTTGTTTAACATGATGATCTCCATTTCCTTCCTTTTTCCCACAAGTGACGTAATTTTGTTATTCTTTATGGCTGAAGTTTTTCTTTTTCTTTCAGTACTTTAAAGATGTGTGATCCTCTGTCCTTTAGCTTGCATTGTTCCTGATGAGAAAGTCCTTGTTTCTGTGTATCAAATGTGTCTTTTAAAGTCTGCCATGTACCTTGAAGGGAAGGTGGTCTTCACTTCAGTCTCTTTCTGGTGTTTTGGGTTCATTGAGTTCATAGTTTCTATCAAATTTGGAATAAAGTATTTCCTCAAATATGCTTTCCCTGCTTTCATTTGAGGGCTCGCATGTAATCAGGCTGCTTCCGGTTGTCGTCGTGCTCCCCAGTGTTCTGTTCACTTTTCCCCTAGTTCCTTATCTGTTTCATTTTTAAAAATCATTTTTTTGCTTAGAGTTTTAGTAATCCTTTTTCCTTCAATGTCTGATTTAACTGTTGTTAATCCCATCAGTGTAGTTTTCATCTTAGATCTGTATTTTTCAACTGTAAAAATTCCATTAGAAAATCTTCCAGCTGGGTGTGGTGGTGCCTAAGGCCAAGGTAGGAGGATCACAAGTTTGATCCCACCTGAGCAACTTAGCAAAGCTTTCCTCAAAATAAAAAATAGATTGCTTTCCTCAAAATAAAAAATAGACAGTTAGATTTGAAGCTGTTCTAGTAATTCAGGCAAGAGATGAGTGATGGTGGTAGAGATAATATATCTTTAAGGAACAGTGACAGGATCATTGTGGAGAGTGCAATCCTCAGTATTAAAAAAAAAATCTTTCAAGCCACTTAACATCTTTCCTTTACCTCCTTGAACACATGGAATAAAATTGTGTACTAATTCTGCTACTTGTTATTTCTAGGTCTGTTTGTATTGGTTTATTGGTTCATAATTCTGATTCTTTGTACTTCATGCTTTTTGTTTAATATAACTACATTTTATGAATTTTACCTTGTTGGACACTGAACATTTTATTTCTAGAAATATTCTTTGTTCTGAGATTAACTTAAGATACTTGATCCTTTGTGTCTTAATTTTAAGTTTTCCTAGGTGGCAACATATAGTTTGGTGCAAAGCTTTTTCCACTGTTGAGATTGGATGCATCTGAGTACTTTGCTCAGTGTTGCTCAGTGTATGAGGTTTTCCATTCTGACAGTCTGACATTCTTCTGAGGAAATCCTACATATAAAATGGTTGTAAGCAGGGAGTGATTACTGAGAACCTCCTCATCTTTGCAGTGTCTTGCTGTATCAGGGGTTGTATTCAGCAGTGTGTAGCAAGTATTAGGAGTTACCATAGTGTTTTCGTATAATCAGTATGGAGATGCAAGCAAGTTTTCATGGACTCCTTATGTTACTACTTCACCATTCTTTTTTTTTTTTTTTTTATGTGGATACCGGGAGTCGAACTCAGGACCTCGCGCTTGCCAGCAGGCGCTTGTACCACTGAACAATAACACCGGCCCTACTTTGCCATTCTTAACATGTGACCAAGGGTGGAAATGGCTTATGTAGTTTTATGTAATTTGAGATTTAAAGGTGAGCTCTGTTTAGTTCCACTTGTAGGTTTGGGAGTTATTAGTTAGCTTATAGGTAGTGATGGTTGTCATACTAGAAAAGATGATGTCGCTGCAAGAGTCATTAGAATGAAAAGAGCAGTAGTGTGAGAATGTCACTGCAAGTGACATCAGTGTGTTAACAGCCGGGCAGAGGAGGAAGAGATGCTGATGCCTTCAGGTGAGAGAGGGTGGAGAATCATGAGTGCATGGCCATGGACGCTGTCATGCGTATTTCACTTTCAGCCACAGTATTTAAACAGCCACCCCCTTTTTTCTTTTAAGGGAGGCATTATCTATTTTGTTAATTATGGTCAAGGTAGCACTAGCAGTGTTCTTTAGTGTCACCCGTACTTTAGTAGGATATAACATCTAGCAGTACAAAGACAAAAATATATAAAGTACACCAATGCAAGGACTTTTGAATTAATTCAAGGTGTGATGGGAAACTACTGGTATGTTCTGAGCAGAGAAAAAGCATTAACATTCTCTGACTTAGTTTTTAAAGATGGTGACTCTCATTGCTGTACAGAAAATAAATTGTATCAGGACTTGGAGTACAAGGTAAAAACAGTTCAGTTAGATTTAAAGCTGTTTTAGTAATTCAGGCAAGAGATGAGAGATGGTGGTAGAGATAATATATCTTTAAGGAAAAGTGACAGGATCTGCTGATAGATTGGAATGTAAGATGAGAGGATAAAGGAATCAAGGATATTAAAAATTATTTTTTGTGACTGAGAAAAAAGATGATGAAATAGAAAACTGAGGAGGATAGGTAAATTTTTTATATGATGTAGTTCAAATTTTTTCAATTGATATGATTTTAAGCTCTAGAAACTACAAAGAGAGTGTAAAAGATTTTTCCCCCCCTGGACCATTTAAGGGTAACTTGTTAAGATCAGGTCCTATTAGCCCAGACTGTTTTAGTTTGTAATTATTAACAATAAAGGCATTTGCCTTCCTGTTCAGAACGTAGCCATCAAAACCAGAAAGTTAACATTGGTAGAACAGCATCATTAAGCCCACATAACTCATTCAGGTTTTGCTGGTGGTCCCAGTAATATCCTTTTTAGCAAAGTAGTTTAATCTAGGGTCATATTTTGCATTTAGTTCTTGTGTCTCTGTGTCTTTCAATCTGGAACAGTTCCTTAGTATTTCCTTTACTTTCATGAGCTGGGCAGTTTTGAAGTTTATAGAGCAGTTAGTTTTTGGAGTATTCTTCAGTTGGGCTTTGTGTGATGCTTCCTAATGAAGCATCAGTTCAGGCTGTCAGTTTGGGTAGGAATACCACAGAAATGATGTACTGTTCTCGGTGCTACGTACCAGGTGGTATGTGATTTTCATTTGCCTATTACTAGTGACCTTAACGTGGATCATGTGACTAAACTGGGTTTCTACAACACAAAGAGTACTGCTCCCTCCTCTCCTAGGCTGGGCGCAGAACCCAGGGCCGACATGTTTTTTTTTTTTTTTTTAATTTTAAAGAGAAGAAAAAACAAAACAAATCAAAAAAAAGAACAAATTTTCAAAACAACATAATATGAGGGTAACAATGGTCAATGCATTACGTACTATTATCTTTAAGTTAGTTATTCAGGATACCAGACATTAGCATTCAATTGTCCAAACATTATTGGCTCAAACCTTACTCTTCAATGAACTAAGTAAAATTGGTAGTGTATCTATCTTAACCATCTTATATATATATATACAATTTTTTTTCCCTTTCCCTTCTTTCTTTTCCCTATTCCAGTCTCTCTTTCCTATTGACCAGTTTCTTTTTGATTCACCGTGTCTATTGTACATTTTGGATCTTATTTACTCTTTCAGTTTCTCATACTAGAGAGACAATACGATGCTTACACATGTGCATCTGGTTTATTTCACTTATGAGTATTTTCTCGAGTTGCATCCATTTACCTATAAAAGTCTCCAGTTTATCCTTCTTTATGGCTGAGTAGTACTCCATTGTATAAAAATACCACATCTTTTTTATCCATTCCTCAGTTCATGGGCATTTGGGTTGTTTCCGAGATCTAGCTATTACAAATTGTGCTGCCATAAACATGGGTGCACATATATCACTGTGGTATGATGTTTTTAATTCTTCTGGGAAGATATCCAGAAGGGGAATAGCTGGGTCAAATGGGACCTCCAACCCTAGTTTTTTGAGGAATCTCCACACTGATTTCCACAGTGGTTGCACCAGTCTACACTCCCACCAACAGTGGAGAAAGGTTCCTTTTTCCCCACAGCCCCTCCAGCATTTGTTATTGGTTGATTTCTTGATAATAGCCATTCTTACTGGGGTGAGATGGAATCTCAGTGTTGTTTTAATTTGCATCTCTTGAATGACCAATGATGTTGAACATTTTTTCATATATTTATTTGCTATTTGTATTTCTTCATCTGAGAAGTGGGTATTCACCTCAGATGCCCATTTTTGGATTGGGTCTTTAAATTTGGGAGGTCTGATTTTTTGAGTTCTTTATATGTCTCGATAGTAATCTTTTGTCTGAGGAGCAGCTGGCAAACATTTTTTCCCACGTTGCGGGTTTTCTCTTCACTCTGTTGGTGGTTTCTCTTGCTGTGCAAAAGCTTTTTAACAAGATGAGATCCCAGTTGTTGATTCTTCATGATAGTTCCTGTGCGATCAGGGTTTTATTCATAAAGTCTTTGTCTACACCAGTGTCCTCAAGAGTTTTACCTATTCTATCTTTCAGCAGATTTAATGTTTCTGTTTTAATATTTAGATCTCTGATCCATTTTGAATTTAGTTTAGTGCATGGTGAAAGATATGGGTCTAGTTTTAATCTTCGGCATGTGCACAGCCAGTTTTTCCAGCACCATTTATTAAAGAGGCTATCTTTCTTCCAGTGAATGTGTTTGGCACCTTTGTCAAAGATAAGGTGGCTTAGTATGTCTGGGGTTGTTTCTAATCTGTTCCACTGATCCTCAGGATTAACTTTGTACAGTGGTATGTTTTTTAAAAAGAGTTTATGAAAAAGAAAACATAGTCTTTCAACTTACTCTTAAATTTACAGTTTCCTATATTCTTCATTTCATCCTCTGGATTTGACATTTCTTCCTAGTCTGAAGAACTCTCTTTACTCTTCTTTTTCTCTTTTTTCCTTTTTGAGACAGGGTCTTGCTCTGTGATTCAGGCTGGTTTTAAACTCACTATGTAGCCCAGGTTAGCCTCAAACTCATGGTGATCTTCCTGCCTTAGCCTCCTGAGTGCTGTGATTACAGGTGTGTGCCACCAGGCCCGGACACTATTTCTTATAAGGTGGATCTTGCAGTGAATTCTCTCAGCCTTTATTTATCTTGCAAGTCTGTATTTCACCTTTCATTTTTGAAGGATAGTATTGCTGAATACAAAATTTTTGCTGGACACTGGTTTCATATTTGCTATTTAATATGCCATTCCACTGCCTTCTGGCACCTGTTCTTTCTGATGGAAATCAGTTTTGAGCTGAGGGTATAGCTCAGTGACAGAACACGTGCCTACCTAGTATGCAGAAGACCCTGGATTCAATCCTCAGCACCACAAAACAACAACAACAACAACAACAAATCAGTTATGAATTATATATTTTCCCTTAAGATCTGCTTTCAAAATTTTATTTTTCTACAGTTTGACTATGATGTGTCTAATTGTAGATTTCTTGATATTTAACAATTTGAGTTCATATAACTGATTTATATATTGATTTTTTTTTTCATTTGATTTAGGGGAATTTTTGGCATTGTTGCTTCAGAATTTTTTTATGCCTTTTTTCCTCTCTTCTCTTGGGATACCTATTAGTATTTTTTGGTATGCTTACTGTTGTCTTACAGGTTTCCTCATTTGTCTTTGTTCTTTAAGTGGTATAACTTCTATCGATCTTTTGTCAAGTTTGATTCTTCTGCCATCTCAGATTTAGTGTTGAGTCCATCTGATACCTTTTACATTTGATTATTATTATTATTATTTTTTTGTGGGTACGGGGGGTCGACCTCAGGACCTCGCGTGCCAGCAGGCGCCCGTGCCGCTGAGTGATATCACTGGCACCTTTTTCGTATGTGGGTTCTGGGAGTCGAACTCGGGCCCTTGCGTTTGCCAGGCAGGCGCTTATGCCGCTGAGCCATCTCACCGGCCCCGATTATTCTTTTAAAGTCTAGAGTTTCCAGCGGGTGGGATGGCTCAGCGGCATAAGCGCCTTCCTAGCAAGCGCGAGTTCCTGAGTTCAACTCCAGGTACCCACGTACGAAAAAAGGGCCGGTGATATCACTCAGCGACACAGGCGCCTGCTGGTGCACAAGCTCCTGAGGTAGACCCCCCGGTACCCACACACACACACAAAAAGTCTAGAATTTCTATTTTAGTCTTTTATAGTTTCTGTATCTTTATTAAGGTCACCTATTTGTGGAATCATTTTCATCAAATTTTCCTTTCTTTTAAATCTTTTTTTTAATAGTTGCATTGAAGTCTTTGCTAATTCCAATATGTGGGTCAACTCAGAGTTAGTTTCTGTTGACTACTACTTTGAGTGTGGGTTACAGTCTCTTTATTTGCATGCTTCATGACTTTTTAATTAATTAATGTTTTAGAACTAGGCAGGTTAAATAATATACTGTAGCAACTGGAGTCTGATTTTCTTTGCTGGATTTTTAAAAAACTAACTTGCTGCTTCTTGATCAGTAGAAAGTTATTCTCCATCTTTGTTTGCCTGCTGTTGTGTTTGTATAGCTATTTTTGTCTCTTGTTTTTTCTCTTTCGTGGTTTTTGTTTTTAGATCAAACTTCCTATGTTGCATAACATAGGGGTCAGCCAGTGATCGAGGTTGCTCTCAGATACTCAAGTTTCTGAGGCGTCAGCCATCTGCTGATGAATGTGTATGGATGCGAGAACACAAATTTAAGGCAGTTTACAAATGTGCTTCAATTTTTACTTTGTACCTAGCCCTTTTGGGTCTCCCTTGCACATGTCTATAGTTTCCCAGTCAGCCAGGAGTTTATGGAAAGCCCATCTACCTATTTTATTGATCTGTTATTCCCAGGATTTTCTCATTACATTTCTGGCTGGTCTGCCACCCCCAGTCGAGAAGACGTTATACTCCTAGGGGAACTACTTATTTTCTTCATTTGTTTTTAATCCTGTTTAGTTTATTTTTTTAATTTAATTTAATTTTAGTTTTTTAATTTTATTGACATTGTCATTCATTATGGATTTTCATCTTTTCCCATCCAGGATACATTACAGTTCGTGTCCCTTTAGATTCCTCTGGATTGTGGAAGTTACTCTGGTGTGTGTTCTCTCTCTCTTTCTCTTTCTCTTTGTGTGTGTGTGTGTGTGTGTGTGTGTGTGTTGGGTGTGTTGGGTGTGGGCCTAGATTCAGGCTTAAAAAAAAAAAAGCAGCGAGCCCAAACATAGGGCTCAGGATAGGGTAATATTGACAGAATAACTGGGTGTAGGTACTGGCAATGTATTAAAAGTATATTATACTTTTAATTAGCAATTAAGAGTACTTTACTCTCAGGTGATTAAAAGTCAACAAAAGAAAAGGTAAAATAATCTGGATAATTTTATGGAGAAGATCTTTCAGTTACAAAGCTGGATGTGATGGTGTACACCTGTAATTATAGCGACTGTGGAGGCTGAGGCAGGAGTATTCCAAGTTTGAGGGCAGCCAAGGTAACAGTATATCCAGTCTCAAAATAAAGTAAAAAAGAGCCAGGCATATAGTTCAGTGGCAGAGCTCTCGCCTAGGATGAGTGAGGAGGCCTGGGGTTCCATCCCCAGAACTGTCCCCCTACCCCCAAAAAAACCTTCCTGTTACAGACATAATATTTTGGATTTGATTTGTTTGAGACACGTTCTTGCTATGTAGTTCAGGCTGGCCATGAACTCACTATGTAGCCCAAGCTAGCCTTGAACTTGTGGTGATCCTCCTGCCTCAGCCTCCTGAATGGTGGGATTATAGACGTGTGTCACCACGCCTGGTGCTATAGATGTAATTTGCCTTTGTCTTTTTACATTGGTCTTTTCCTTTTGATTTGTTGTCTACTTAGTTTTGTAACTTTTTCATGGTTTTGCCCATTTTGGCCACAGAATATTACAAACTGTAACAGACTTCTTTTATAGAAATATGACCTTGAGCCATTTCCATTAGGTTTATGTTTCTTTGATTTAACTTAAAAAATTTCTGTTGCTTTTTCTGAAAAAAAATGTTACTGATTTATGTAGTCAGAAAAAATTCTGGTTTTCATGGTACTTTATTTCTGAAGTTAGATTTCATGTTAAACATTTTAAGTTAAAAACCTTGAAAAGTTTGCTTGAAAATATAATTTGTAGATAATGTATTAAATGAAGTCCTCTTAGCCATTTTATGACTTTATCTGTGTGTATATGTATGGTAGGAAAATTTCCCATCCTAGTTGTTTCCCTAGAAGGTGAACTAGAGTGACTTACCATGTTGCAGAAAGTTTATTTGAGCAAGAAATAAGACATGGGGTTCAAGTATTAGCTTTGCCCAGCTTTATGGCCTTGAAAGAGTTATCTTTTTGGTCCTCAGACTTCTCATTTATAAAATAGAGTGTTTAGACTAGATCTTCATTTATCAGTTGTCTACAATTTGTTTCTAGACTTGCCTTGCTTTAAAAAATCCTTAGGACTTGAGCTGGAGGTGTAGTTTAGTGGTAGAGCATCTACTTAGCACGTTCAAAGCTCTGGCTTGATCCTCAGCCCTGAAAAAAAAGAAAAAAGAAAAGGGAAGGGAAAGGTGGGGTAGGGTAAAAAGCCCTAAAAACTGAAATAACAGTGGAAATAGTACTGATTGAGTGATGAGAGAGGAACATTTTCATGGAGGAGTTATGTTCCATGTATATTTAAAATTCTTGGGCCGGTGAGATAGCACAGCGGCATAAGCGCCTGCCTGGCAAGTGTGAGGTCCTGAGTTCAACTCCTGGTACCCACATACGAAAAAAGGGCCGGTGATATTGCTCAGCGGCATGGGCGCCTGCTGGTGCATGAGGTCTTGAGGTCGACCCCCGGTACCCACAAAAAAAAAAAAAATTCTTTCTTTGATAATCTTTTTATATCACTTGTCATTGCAAAATATTACAACTAAAAAGAAATGAAGGCTGTCTAATTTTGATAGAGACATCATTGAACCTGTAGATCAGTTTGGGAGTATTGCTATCTTAATGTCTTCCCATCTATGAACATGGGCTGTCTTTCTGTCTACTTTAATTTCACTAAGCAACATTTTATAGTTTTCAGTATGTAAGTATTGTACATATATTATACATATATTCCTCAGTACTTTATTCTTTTAGATGCTTTTGTTGTTGTTATTGTTGTTTTGTTTTTGAGACAGGGTCTCACTATGCAGTTCAGGCTGGCCTTGAACTCACTGTGTAGTTCAGGCTGGCCTCAGACTTGTAGTGATCCTCCTGCCTCAGCCTCCTGTGTGCTGGACTTACAGGCGTGCGCCACCATACCTGGCTTAGATACTATTTTATTTTATTTTTTTGGTACTGAGAATCAAACTCAGGGTCTTGTGCTTGCCAGGCAGGTGCTGTGCCGCTGAGCTACATCCCTGGCCCAAGATGCTATTTTATTTTATTTATTTATTTTTTTGTGGGTACTGGGGGTCAAACTCAGGACCTCACGCAGCAGCAGGCACCTGTGCTGCTGAGCGATATCACCGGCCCTTTTTTCGTATGTGGGTGCCGGGAGTCGAACTCAGGGCCTCGCGCTTGCCAGGCAGGCGCTTATGCCGCTGAGCTGTCTCACCGGCCCCCAAGATGCTGTTTTAAATGGAATTGATTTCTCAATTTCATTTCCAAAATGGTTGTCACTATTTTTTAGAAATACAGCTGATTTTTGAATGTTAATAGTGTATTGTATCCTTAACTGCTGAACTTGTTTTATTCTGTTTTTATGAATTTCTTAATATTTTCTGTGTACAAGATTATTTTAGTTGCAAATAGGATAGTTTTACATCTTATCAGTCTGAACTTTTTTATTTTCTTTCCTCATATTTTCCCTTCAGCAAAGTATCATAGAGAAGCAGCTATTCTTGTATTATGTCTGATCTTGGGGGAATGCATCCATTCTTTTACCAGCAAGTGTGATGTTACTTGTGGGTTTTCATAGATGCTGTTTATCAACTTGAAGATTTTCCCTTTCATGTTATTACTATTATTTTCTTTTTTCAGTACTGGGGATTGAACACAGTCCTGGGGCAGCACCGCTAGCTGCTTCCATAATACTCAGTATTGTGCTCTTTCCTACTGGCAAGATCCACTTTTGGTCAGGGTAACAGAGTGTTCATTTAAGCTTACTCCCCCAAATCCCTTGCAGCGAGTAACAGCATCATTTGTAGTTTTGTCGTGGTTGAGTGGAGCTTCTTAGAGTGCTTGTTTTTCTTTTTTCATGAGGTGCAGCCCCAGTAGACATCTTTTTTTTTTTTTTTTTTTGGTGGTTCTGGGAATTGAACACACACTCTTGCATGTGCTGTGCAAGTGCTCTGCACTTAGCTTAATCCCTAGTACCCCCCACCTTTTTTTTTTTTTTTTTTTTTAAGAGAGAAAGGTTTATATAGCTCACAGTTTGTGGAGGTTTCAGTCCATAATTGGCTGGCTCCAAGGCAGGGTGGTACACGGTAGAGGAGAACAGTTCATGGCAGCGGAAGACAGCAAAAACAGGGTCAGGGGAGAGTGAGAGAGTGCCCTAGTCCCTTTTTAAATTTTATTTTGAGACAGGTTCTCACTAAATTACCTTGTCTGGCCTCAAACTTGCCTTAGAAGTAGCTGGGATTACAAGTGTGTACCACCATATTTGGCTATGTTCCCTTTTATTTGTTGTCTTTTGAGTGTTAAAGGGTGTTGAATTTAGGCATGTGCATTTTCTGTATGTATTAATTGAGATGCTTATGTGCTTTTTGTCCTTTATTCTATGAATGTGGTTTATTAAATAGATTTTTGTATGCTGAACCTATCTTGCTTTTTTGTTGATATGTCCCATGTGTTCATGGTGTGTTACTTCTTTTTTTATGTTCTGGATTAGATTTGTTAGTATTTTGTTGAGGCTTTTCACATCTGTATCATATCATAACCTTGGGGAATGTAGTTGTTTTTTGTGATATCGGTTTTCATTCAGAATGAATTGGGAAATGTTTCTTCTGTTTTCTTGAAACGTTTTTTTTTTTTGTGGGTACCGGGGAGTCACCTCACGACCTTGCGCGCCAGCAGGGGCCCGTGCTGCTGAGCGATATCACCGGCCCCTTTTTCGTATGTGGGTTCCGGGAGTGAACTCGGGCCCTCGCGCTTGCCGGGCAGGCGCTTAAGCCTCTGAGTCATCTCACCGGCCCATTAAAACGGTTTTTGAATAGTGTTAGTTCTTTGTGTTTGAAGCCATATGGCCCAGGACTTGTGAGTTTCTCATTTCTAATTTAATCTCTACTTATTAAAAGTCTGCTTAGTTTGTTTATTGATTGATTGATTGAAACAGTCTTTTTTTTTTTTTTTGTGGGTACCGGGGGGACGACCTCAGGACCTCGCGCGCCAACAGGCACCTGTGCCACTGAGCGATATCACCCGCCCCTTTTTCGTATGTGGGTTCCGGGAGTCGAACTCGGGCCCTCGCGCTTGCAAGGCAGGCGCTTACGCCGCTGAGCCATCTCACCGGCCCAACAGTCTTGCTTTGTAGTCAGATTAGCTTTGAATTCACTGTGTAGCCCAAGCTGGCCCTGAACCTGTGATCCTCCTGCCTCCCGAGTGCTGTGCTTACAGGTGTGCGCCACTGCTCTCAGCTGTGTTTTAGCTTTTTAATTTCTTAAGTCAGTTTTGGTGGTTTGTTTCTTTCTTTCTTTCTTTTTTTTTTTTTGTGGGTACCGGGGGTCGACCTCAGGACCTCGCGCGCCAGCAGGCGCCCGTGCCGCTGAGCGATATCACCGGCACTTTTTTCGTATGTGGGTTCCGGGAGTCGAACTTGGGCCCTCGCGCTTGCCGGGCAGGTGCTTAAGCCGCTGAGCCATCTCACTGGCCCGGTTTGTTTCTTTTTAGCAATGCGTGTTTCACTTAAGTGTTCTAATTTGTTGATGTATAGTTGTTCATAGTATGCCCTTAGACTCCTTTTTATGTCTGTAAGGTTGGTCCTCTTTAATTCCTGGAGTGTGGTTATTTTATCTTCTCTTCTTTTCTTGGTTAGTGTAGCTAAAAGTTTGTCTTTTCGAAGACCAATTTTTGTTACTTTTTTGTTTGTTTCTGTGCTATTTTCTATTTTCTAGGTATTTCCACCCAACTCTGTATTGTTTCCTTTCTTTAATTTGCTTTGTATTTAAATTACTTTTCTTTAAGCTGCGTGTGTTGGCACACACCTGTAATTCCCGCACTTGGGAGGCTGAGGCAGGAGGATTGCCATAAGTTTGAGGCCAGCCTGAGCTACATAGTGAGTTCAAGGCCAGCTTGTACTACAAAGCGAGACCCTATGTCAAAGAGCCAAAAAAAGAAAAAGAAAAAAAAATTTTTTTTCCTTTTTCTACTTTTCTAAGGTGGAAGGTTAATGATTTGAGATTTTTAAAATAGATGTTTACAGTAATAAATTCATCTCTACTTTAGAATTATCCACTTAGTTTTGAGTTTGTTGTAATTTTCATTTACATTTATCTCAAAGTATTTTCAAACCTTCCCCATTACTTCTTTTGGATCTGTTGGTTCTTTTTGAGTATGTTAGTTTAATTTTCACATATTTGCAAATTCCCAAGTTTCCTTCTGTTACCAATTTTTAATTTCACTGCACTGTTGCTGGAGTACCCACTTTGGGTGATTGTGGTCTGTTTATTGAGATTTGTTTTATTGCCTAGCATATGATTTGTCTTTAAAAATGTTCTGTATGCATTTCGGAAGAATGTGTATTCTGATGTTTGGGGTTGAATGTTACATAGATGTCTATTACATCCAGTAGTTTTTTAATGTTGTCCAAATCTTCTGTTTCCTCACACATTTTCTGTCTTAACTATTTTATCTGTTATTGAAAATGGGGTGTTGAAGTCTCCACTTCTTATACAGTATTTGAATCGCATATTTCTTAACTTTTGTCACTTTTTGCTTCATGTATTTTGGGGCTTGTTAGGTGCATATAAATTTATAATTGTTATAATCTATTCTGTCTGATATTAGTATAGCTGCTTCAGGCCTCTCTTGGCTACTGTTTGTGTAGTTAATCTTTTCCATCTTTTCACTTACAATTTATTCTCTCTTTGAATCTGAAGTGTGTTTGTTATTAACAACATGTAGTTGGACTAAGTTCTTTAATTTATCCTGCTAGTCTTCATTTTGTAATTGGTTGGTTCGTTCCATTTATATTTACTGCAATAACATAAAGGTAGGATTAGATCTGCCATTTTCTATTTGTGTTCTCTGTGCACTATGTCTGTTTCTCAGTTTCTCCATTACTGCCTTTTGTACTAAATAGATATTTTTTGGTGTGCTATTTCAGTTCTCTAGTATTTTTTGCTCTTTCTTTTAAATTTACTTTTTAGTGGTTGATCTGGGGATAACAGTTAATATCTTAATTTATAAACAATGTCTTTTGGGTTAATACCAACTTAATTGTAATAGAATATAGACACTTATATAATTCTTTTTCCTCTTTCATTTGTATTACTATTGTTACAGAAATTATATCATTACATATTGTAAGCCCAGCCACACAGTTATAATTATCACTTTATATAATTTTCTTTAAATCAGTGTATTCATTTCCTATTGCTGCTTATAGACAAGAATTAAGATGTCATGTTTATCCTTAGAAAGGATTGTTCTAAGCAACTGTGTTTTTAACCTTGTAAGGAGAGTCTTTGGTACCTGAGAAATTGTGTTTCAGGATGCTTTCCAGCCTTTCTGGTAACTGATAACAGCTTGTTTGCCTGTGTTGTCAGTACAAGTGTTGTGGGGTGTGCTGAACACCTGCTCTTCCTCTGGTTGTTGGGATTTGGTGTGTTAGGTAATGGTGCCTACATGATCAGCACCCGTGTATAAAGTCCCTCTTCTCCCCCAAAACATGTAAAATATTCGTACTATCTCTCATTAGTGTTATTTATACCAAGTTTTTTGCTTTTATGGCCACCTCTTCTGTCTCTTATTATTTATATATTTGTCTTTTTACCTCCTAAGGCAATAAAGAATGCTGACAGGAGAACGATTTTTTTAATTGCCAATTGTCAAGTTGGTTGCCATGATGGGTAAGTTCAAACTAAGTTTTTTTAGTTATAATTAAAAGAGAATAAGGGCGAAGAAATTTTCTCTGTTATTTGTTACTATAAGCCTTTTTATGAAGAAATTTTATGATATAGCAGATTTATATAATGTTTCCATTTACTGATTTTCAGCTAAATCACTTAGTAGTACTTGTTAGGGCACAATTAGGAACATTCAAGATAAACTGTGAAGATGTATTTTGATTTGTTTGGAGTCTGATGGTAAGAGAAAAACAAAATTTTATAGCAGAGTAGAGCAGCAAATCATTGATGCTAAGGGATAATGTTTTACAAGCCTTGTTAATATCCTGTGGTATTATAATTTTAATTTAAAGGCATAGGGATGGATTGTGGATATTCACTTTATATATCATTTTGTTTTCCTTCCCTTCCCCTTGGTGTTGATGGTACCATTGTGAGGAAAGGATTAGACAAGGAAACACTAGAAAGAAATTGAGCGGTGCTGCCGTATCCTAAATTGGAAAAATGGAATAAATTATATGCTGTTAACTTATGCCAAAGTTTGTCTTTTTCACCCTTTTCCTATCTGTTGCTTAAAAAACGCTGCATTATTTACACACACACACACGCACGCAGACACACACAGCTGATCTCATAGGCTTAAAATCTTAAATTTGCCCATGTTCTTTAGTTGGAATAGCTATTGTACTTTCAGTGTAAGTACAGTACTTATAGCAAGTATTTAAGCCAATGCTTCACCCTCCTACTTTTGAAATTCCTTTTACTTTCTCCTTTGTAGCTATGAATGCAGTGCCCTCTTGTAGTCCAGTTTTGCCACTCTAGCCAGCCTCACCTCTAGCTGAAATTGTATATACTTTTCCTGAACTCTCATGTGTGTCTTATTTTTGTTGCTCTTACTTGCATTCTGAGCAATATATTAATCAAATAGATTTCTATTGTCTTTCTGAAGTAATACTGCACTGTAGTAAGCAAAGAATAGTCATTGCTTAAAAATATATACAGGGCTGGTGATATCGCTCAGTGGTACAAGCACCTGCTGGCAAGTGCGAGGTCCTGAGTTTGACTCCCAGTACCCACATAAAAAAAATACATATATATATATGTATACATATATATATATATATACACACACACAAAAGTAGTCATAGAAAACCATGACTATTTAAAATATAAATCACAGATACTTGAATTTTTATTAAGAATGTTCTCGGGGGCCCGTGAGATAGCTCAGCGGCATAAGCACCTGCCTGGCAAGTGTGAGGTCCTGAGTTCGACTCCCGGAACCCACATACGAATAAAGGGCCGGTGATAGCGCTCAGCGGCACAGGCAGCTGCTGGCATGCGAGGTCCTGAGGTCGACCCCCGGTACACACACACACACACACACACACACACACACACACACACACACACAAAAAAGAAGAATGTTCTTGTATTAGTTTTCAAGTATAGTGAAAAAGCACGTAAGGTACTTAATTCAGTATTTTTAAGCAAGGCATGGTGGTATATGCCTGTAATCGCAGCAGTCGGGAGGCTGAGGCAGGAGCATCACTGCAGGTTTGAGGCCAGCCTGGGCTACATAGGGAGTTCAAGGCCAGCCTAGCCTACATAGTGAGACCCTGTCTCAACCCCCCCATAAAAAGAATGTATACATACATATATATACATATACATATATATATATATTCTTTTTATATGCGGGTACCGGGAGGTGAACTCAGGACCTTGTGCTTGCCAGGCAGGCGCTTATGCCACTGAGCTATATCACCGGCACCTCCCCAAAAAGAATATTTTTAATAAAATATTTTATTTGAAATTATCTCCAAAATATTTTCTGATTTTGCATTAAATTGTATGTCTTCCAGTATATGTTAGGAATCAACTGCTGCTTCTGTGTGCACACTGATCAGAGTCTGGGACCCTCCGGGAATCCTCCCTGCCTGTGGGGTTAGCTCATGATCTTCATGACATTTATAATTGTCTACTTGTCTAGTACCCTGTGACCACTACAGGGAATTTTAGTAGCATGAAACAGTCTTAAGAATTGTAAGAAAAGTGCTTATTCTAGTTTGGCTATGTTCACACTATGCTTGATCTTTTGTGGATTTGTTAGCTCACATCTTCCTGCTGGGTACCTACCTACCATGTGACTCTCCAAAACAGAAAAGAAGGAAGTCAATTAGATTGCCCAAAAGTATAGGCTTTAAAAGTGTTCTAAATTAATACATTTACATTCAGTTCCATTATAAATTTTGTTTGGTGTCTGTGATAAATATGTTGAAATTAAAATTCTGTGTGCATTCTATTTTAAAAATATCTAGATGATCAGCAGGCTTTGAACTCAATCATGCAAGATTTGGCTGTCCTTCATAAGGCCAGCAGACCAGCATTATCCTTACAGGAAACCAGAAAAGCAAAATCTTCATCACCAAAAAAACAGGTATTTGTTTCAGTAATATTTTAATATATTTTGTCCTGTGAGTTGTTTTCTTATCCAGATTTATAGAGGATTTGTTCAATATATTGAGCTTTTACAACTTTTGAATCAAATGTTCTGTGGAATAAGTGTTTCTAAAAAGATTTCTTTTGATGTAACTGCTAAAACTAATATTTCATCCATTCTCCATGCACTTAAGCAGTTTTTCCCCAATAGTCTACTACAGATATTTACAAATGAGGATGATTTTGATTCCTATAAATGAAATTAGTCTTGGATATACAGCATGAAAAGTAGAATTACAGTAGTCCCCCCTCATCCATGGTTTCACTTTCCACAATTTCACTTACCCATGGTCAACTGAGGTCTGAAAATATTAGATGGAAAATCTCAGAAACAAGCCTAAGTTTTAAATTTGTGCCTTAGTTGAGCATGGCGATACATGCCTGTAATCCTAGCAATCAGAAGGCTGAGGCAGGAGGATTGTGAGTTCAAGGCTGCCTGGTCTACAGTAGCCTGAACTACATAAGAAGATCTGTTTTTAGGGGAAATCTATCTATATCTATATGATATAGATAGATATAGATAGATACAGATATAGATATATGGATTTTTTTCCCTTTCTTTCTTTCTGAGTAGCGTGATGAAATTTCCTGCTGTTGTACACTGTCCTGCTTAGGATATGAACAGTCCCTTCATCCATCACATCTACTTCGTGTATGCTACCCTGTCAGTCACCTTAGTAGCTATCTCAGTTATGAGACCAGTTGTTGGAATATTGAAGTGCTTTTGTTCAAATACGTTATTTAATAGTAGCCCCAAGGTATGAGAGTAGTGATGCTGGCAATTTGGATATGCCAGAGAGAAACTGTAAAGTTTCCTTTAAGGGAAGAGGTAAAACTTCTTAAGTTCATAAGGAAAGAACAAAAAACGGTACCCTGGGTGCCGTTGGAACATTTACCTCACAGGGAGGGCGGCCCGGGGTGTAGTGCTCTGTATTTTGCTCTGACAGGGTTAGTGAATGTCTCATGACCCTGGTGGCTTCCCCGAGAGGTCTTGGTGCTCTTTTCTGTTGAGCCAGATCCAGCAACATAATTCTCAACCCACCTTTTTGGCAGATTCTGTCAGTTGATTGCAATTGGTAGTGAAAATGAAATCTTCTTTCTTGTCTGCTCTATATTAACTGAAGGGCTTAGAAAAAAACGATTTAGGAATTTATCATTTCATTACAGAATGATGTCCGTGTCAAATTTGAACATAGAGGAGAAAAAAGGTAAGGAAACATTACATGCCAATTAATTTATTTAATAAACCATTCTAATTAAGAGTATTCTAATTAAACCCTTAAAGGTTCTTCCCAGATTTGAATGAAGCTTCATGGCTTACAAATTGAGAATGTCAGGGTAACATGTGGTTAGACTATTAAGATAAAATTTGTTAAAATTCAGGCTAAATATTAGAAATGATTAATGTTTTTACTTTGAAATACTAGGAAGTAAGGTGATTGCATAATGCAACTTTTGAATATTAACATTTTAAGAAATTTTTACTCTTTGGAAGGTAAATACATTCTTATAACTGTATCATCCCTCCAGATACTATATGGAATTTATATATGGATTTAATGTTTACAATTTTGATTATTCTCATTGTATTCTCACATATTTTTGTTAGAAATGTTTAGGAAGGTAAGTTGGAATAGTGGCTGCAAATTATTGTCAGAGATATAAATCTGTCCTTCTACTTGGTATCTGTATCTCAGTGTAGACATGATGTTAGTAGTTGACAATAAAATTGCTAGCAAGAATGATAGGAGTTAGGATGGAATTTCATTTCTGCTATTAGTGTCTCATATTAACTTAAGAAAAACTATTAGCTTTAAAATGACTTGGAAATGTATAACTTAAAGATTTAAACTTTACACAGAGATGTTGAAAAATGCGGTGTACTAGACATACAACAGAATTAGCCAGTCTGCGTTCTTACTTGAGACTCTATTATGGATATGTCCCCAATTGTTTTCATTCATTCAGCCCCATTGTTTAAGAGCTCACTACTTGCTACACCCCAAGGCATACGGTGAGCAAAGCAGACCTGGACTCCCCCTTGTGGAGCTTGTAGTCTAATGTAGCCTCTAAACTTTTAGGGTGCCATCTGGAGCCATGCAACAGTCCTTTGGAAAGAGGAAGAAAATACTATAATCATGTTGCAATTTAATATTTTAATTCCTTTAAAATACTTATTTTAGAGATTTGCTTGTGTGATATATATGCTCAACAATGTTGAGTTGGTAAAAATACAGAAATCAAGATTTGAATCCCCAAAGAACTTTATTCTTTGGAACCGTTTCATTGCATTCTGTTGCACATATGTCACATAGTTAAGCTTAATCATTTTCTTCAGTGGACATTTTACATTGTTCTTTAACATTTACATGAGTTTCACTGCAAATTAAAAACTGCAGAAATTTTGTCCTTTCTAAAATTTTTAGCCAGGCGTGGTGGCTCATGCCTGTAATCCCAGCACTCGGGAGGCTGAAGCAGGAGGATCGCTGTGAGTTCGAGGCCAGCCTGAGCTACAAAGTGAGTTCAAGGCCAGCCTGAACTGCATAGTGAGACCCTGTCTGAAAAAGATTAAAAAAAAAAATTTATTAGGATAGAACATACTTTAGAGTTTCTAAACTTTTATGTTGAAAAATTGTGCACTTGATCAAAAATGAACCATTTGATTAGGTAAAGTGAATATACAATTTTTACTTAATTTTGTATGTAACAAGTGTTAACTGTTGTAAGTATACTGTTTATAGCTAAAAAAATAAAATATTTTAAAATTCTTTCTATATAGAATCCTTCAGTTCCCCAGACCAGTTAAACTGGAAGATCTGAAGTCTAAAGCTAAAATTGCCTTTGGACAGTCTATGGATTTACATTACACCAATAATGAGGTAAACATGTACAGTTTTAACTTTTAGTAGTTCTTATTTTGGAAAATAGTGTGTTCATGTAAAAGATTATTTTTAGGACTGTTGTGTTTTTATTTAGTGATTGGTAAGAATATGTCAGATGAACAAAGCATCATAGGTAAATTTATAAATTTTAACTGATTAAAATGGATTTTTTACATTATGGAAAATATTTATACAAGATACTTATACAAATAATTGAATAAGAATTTATGCTAGGAGGAAATATGTGTATTACTTGGAATTTTCTAATGTTTTATTTTTACTCTGCATATGTTTTTGTTGTGGTGGTTTTAGAGACAGGGTCTTGCTATGTAGTTCAGGCTGGCCTTGAACTGTGTAGCCAAATCTGGGCTCAGATTTGAGGCAGTCCTCTTGCCTCAGCCTCTGAGTGGGGGATTAAGGATGTGCGCCCCTTGCCCAGCCCCTACGTACTTTATCAGTGAACTGTTTTTTCCTGGCATGCTGTGCTTGGCTGCAGGCAGCAGAACTTGGGTAATCAGACAATTTTGTTAACACTTAACGGATTCTTTGAGTGCTGGGATATGATCAGCTCGTCATGCTTCTGTTTGAGAGCCCATACATGTGACCTCGAGGGCTGCTCTGTGTTCTGGGGAAACAACTTTTAGTCTTCAGGATTGGATTAAGTGGTTTCCAAGTTTTCTTGTCGTTCTTGAGGAACAATTTAGTTAACCTTGCAGAGAGTTTCAGAGAATGAATGTTGCCGGGAGAGAGCAGCTTGAGGGCAGTGTACTTGAGGTCCCTAGCAAAGGTGCTGGTGGGGATGAAGTGCAGTGGGATGCTGGGGAAAACCTAATGCAAGGAGAACCATGAAAATGCCTTGCAGATGGTAAAGCACTGTGCAAAAGAAAACATTTGAAAATACTACATTTTAATAACAATTTAAAACCAAATTAAATGATAATGTAGCAAGCAGTGCTTGTCTAAAGAAACCCTTTACAGTTTAAAGATGATAGAGTAAAATCCATATCCTGAACAAAATGATGACTACTATACTATAGTAATGCTTTGATTGGGGGATGTACTGGGGATTGAAACCAGGACCTTTACACTGGGCCACATTCCCAGCCCTTTTTACTTTTTGAGACAGCGTTTCACTAAGTCCCTAAATTGCCCAGGCTGGGCTAGAACTTTTGACTCCCCTGCGTCAGACTCCCAGAGTGCTGGGATTATAAGCGTGGGCCAGCACACTAGCTGAAATTTTATTGTTCAAATGCTTTTTAAGGTTTCAATTAGTTGTAACATGTCTTGTTGCCCAACTGTATTTTGGCACTTTATTTTTGTTTGTGCTAGTCTGATTTCTACCTGCCAGCCCTTGGGATTCTGAGGGGTTTTCTAGATGTATGCCCAGAGGCTGATGTGTATTATAGGAGTGTGGAGGTGGAGACTGTAGGCACGGTGGGGGGAGGGGGGTGGATTCCACTTTCCAAAGTGGTAGCTTGCTAATAGACAATATACTCTGTGTGAGTCTCCTTCCCTTCCTTCCCTTCCATATCCCCCTACCAGTGTCTCCTAGTATCTTTTCCTATAGAAGTAGTTTGAATCCTTATCTCGCAGTATGATTCTGAAAGAACCAAGACATAGTCTTTTTTTTTTTTTTTTTTTTGTGGGTACCGGGGGGTCGACCTCAGGACCTCGCGCACCAACAGGCACCCGTGCTGCTGAGCGATATCACCGGCCCCTAATGTTTTTTTTTTTTTTTTTAATTTATTTAATCTCAAATTGTTTATCATGGAAAACTTCCACATGCCAAGATATATTAAGAATACAACATTGTTTTGATCTACTGGCCTAGTAGGTCTATCAAGAAAAATGAGTTTAGTTCGACATTTGTACTACCTCTACTAGCTCCTAGAATTGCTGTTTTTTTCCTCCAAAGTTCTCTCAAGTTGTTTCTGTAATTTTTTTTCTGTGGTTTCTTAAGGATTGACATCAAGTTAACTGAGCTGCAGTTTTAGGAATCCTTTTGCATTTGTAAAAATTGAAAAATTCTCCATTTTTTTTCATGGTTTCTGAAGGATTTCTGTGTGTAGTTCTGCCATTATGTGTGAGTGGCCTCTTGGCAGGAATGTGGTAGAGGTAGCATTAGGGTAAAATTACTTTTAAGACTTCTTGCAGCCCTAAGGTTCTGAGAATTGGTGATTCCATTAAACAGTCCTGATTTGTATCCTGACATATTGTTCCAAACCAAATGCAGGACCTTCAGTGTTGGTGGTACTAGGGATATCTTACAAGTGATATTTTGTGGACCTGTGGCCAAGCAAAAAACTCATGTAGAGTGTATGTTATTTTACTTCTATAAGTATTATTTTCTAATATAAAATAAATTTCTTTGTTCAAAATGAACTGTTATTCTGTGAACATGTAGTTTACCAGAATGGAAACAACAAAGAACTTTAACACATTCTCGATGGGGCTGTAATTTGTATGTCTCGCTTCTGGGTCGCTCTGATTTGATTCAGTTGAATTTGACTGTTCCTGCCAGCTTGAACCGCTGGTGGTACGTGACTGTTCCGCCTGTTGGCTTGTACCACTTCTCAGGGGATCTTTGATTATACTAATGCAAAGAAAGGTGTTGATTTAGCAGACCAGATGCCATCATATTACAGTTCTTAAGGAAAACATTAAATGGTATTAAAGAATCACAATACAGCTAATTTCTGGTACAGCAGTTGTAAACGTATATTATATACACTAACAGTGGGGTACTCATAAATATTTCCATGTTAAAATTTAGAGAATTAATTATCAATAAATTATTAACCTGTGGAGAAATACCACAGGTGCAAATTACTCGAGAAATACTCACTTTATAGAAGCTTATCTAGGATCGGTAAGAAGCACATGCAAGTCGAGTAGATGATGTTATGGAAAATTATCTGAAAAAATGAGTGCCACTATGGCTACAAAAAAAGCCAAGTGTGATATAATGTTTTGCGTGCCCTGCACACATCAGCCTCCTTTATGTATAAACATGTTTTAAAGAAATTCATGAATATAAATGTTTCTTTTAATTAGTAAAATAAATTTGTTGATTATAATAAAGTTTTAATTGGTATGAATAGTATTAATATTTATATTTGGGCAGTAAGTATTCAAATTCCAGAAACTAACTAGATTTAGTCCATTTATAGACTTAATTAATTTTATTAGTAAAAAGACTGATAAAAGCAATTAGATCCATTTGTACCACCAAGTGGCACAAGCCTCTAATGGGATAGTCATGCATATACCACTGGTGGTTTAAGCTGGGGGAGATGTGCTAAGACTGGAATTGGTTGGGTCTTTTTTTTTTTTTTTTTTGGGTGGGTACTGGGGGTCGACCTCAGGACCTTGCGTGCCAGCGGGCGCCTGTGCTGCTGAGCGATATCACTGGCCCTTTTTTCGTATGTGGGTACTGGGAGTCGAATTCAGGACCTTGCACTTGCCAGGGAAGCGCTTATGCCGCTGAGCTATCTCACTGGCCCTGGTTGGGTCTTTTAGGTTTGCTCTTCTTTATTTTAATAAGGTGCAGGCTGTGTGTCAGAGTGTGTGTGTGTGTGTGTGTGTGTGTGTGTGTGTTGTGGGAGATGAGTATGGATCTGTTCCAGCAAAGGAAGGATTTTCTAAGATCTTTCCTATTTTAGCTGAAGAGAATACAAAAATGGGCAGTTTTCATATATTGCTAATAGAAAGTCATAAAGATAATGTGCATTTTTCAAATTTAAGTTCTATTGAATGTGTTCTTAATCTCAATTTTTAGTTTCCAGAAATATAAACCAGTTTATTTAAGTAAATAAAAACTGTATATTAATATAAACATAGATTTCATGAATGAGGCCAAAATGAATTTACCAAGCAGGAAAATGTTCTGTGGTTATTTAGTATCCTTTAGAGAAGCTGGGACTTCTTTGTGATTGCCTTCATTTTGCTGTTTATACCATGTGACCTGAGAACATGGGAGGGATCATATCAGGACTGTGAGAAGCAGAACACCGGAGATGGGAATACAGTGTACCACTATGGCTCATAGTGCAGTGAAAGGAATGTAATTATGCACATCATTAGATCAGGCTCATCCTGTGATACCAAACAGTTGATAATTCTTTCTATTAAAAATATTCTTGGGGCCGGTGAGATGGCTCAGTGGTGTAAGCGCCTGCCTGGCAAGCGCGAGGTCCTGAGTTCAACTCCCGGAACCCATATAAAGGAAAAAACGGGCCGGTGATATCGCTCAGCAGCACAAGCGCTTGCTGGCAAGCATGAGGTAGGTCCTGAGGTCGACTCCCGGTACCCACGTTAAAAAAAAAAATTCTCACAGAGAAAGAAACAGCCCAGTTGAATAACTTATAGTAATATAAAATTAGCTACAAACAGAAATTGGGAATAAAACTTTAAGTACAGAGCAAGTAAATATAAGCAGAATGTATGATGGAATTTATATTAATTCTAGTTTATGTTTATACCTAGCAGTCTTAAAGTGAGTTTTTTTTTTTTTTTTTTTTTTTTAAGAAATCTGCAGGCCGGTGAGATGGCTCAGCGGCTTAAGCGCCTGCCCGGCAAGCGCGAGGGCCCGAGTTCGACTCCCGGAACCCACATACGAAAAAGGGGCCGGTGATATCGCTCAGCGGCACGGGCGCCTGCTGGCGCGCGAGGTCCTGAGGTCGACCCCCCGGTACCCACAAAAAAAAAAAAACAAAACAAAAAAACAAAAACAAAAGCAAAAACAAACAAACAAAAAAAGAAATCTGCAGAGTGAATGCACACTGTGCCCACTCGTGGGTTTGGGTGCAGATTGAGCCCTCAGCCCTGTCATACTTATTAAACATTTAGCAAGTACTGTACCTGCTCTCTGCTCTGTTCTGCTGGAGTGTGGGTCCTTGTCTTCAGGGTTTTATAGTGTAGAGGACCCCAGACTAAGTAGGTCTCACATTTAAATGCCTCACATTCTGTGATAATAAGAGGTGGTTAAGAAGTGTGGGATATGGGATATATTCACTTGTTTGTACTCTGTCCCTCTTTTAATGAAATGGAGTATACTTTCTTGTCATTAACAGAGTCATCTTAAGCTACAAAGCTGACTTTTTTTTTTTTTGGTACTGGAGATAGAACTCTGGGCCTTGCCCTGAGCTAAACCCCAGCCTGCCAGTGCTGGAATTACAGATATATACTGCCATGCCCAGCTAAAGCTGACCTTTTTTTTTTAAAGAAACAAATATTTTGATTTTCTTACATTGTGTGAAATGTACTTTTTCTCATGGATCTTTCCCAGGTGCTTTTGTCCCCTGTATCTAATCCATGATGGGACCAATGAAAGCAGAATCTCACATTCAAGTTTACCATGGGATGGCTGACCCATTTAGCTTACTTCCTGTAGTGCATAGTAGTCCGGTCAGCAGGGTCAGGGAAATGAGCCCCAGGTGGACTATAGATTGCGCTTTTGTTGCTTAGTGGCACATCTCCATGGTAGCTGTCATATGTGCTCAGGATTTGGTATATTGAAAAACGTACCAGGTGAGAGTGCAAATCTGTGGTTACCACTGGGAATAAGATTTTTATCTATGTAGATGAAAAGTTGTATCTTTATTTCATATAGTTTGTGTATCTCTTACTGCTGTTTTGAGATGAACATGCTGTAACTTAAATTTAGCTGTATGATGGAACTATTCTAACAGATTAATCTTTGAGTATATTTACTAAAGGAATGTAATGATTAATAGAGCAAACATTTTAAATACCCATATTCATTCTAAAATTTCAACAGTGGTAGTAGGGAGAACAAAATGTAGATAAATATACTCATTCAGACTTTGATTATAGTAACAGTCAAAGAGAAAACTATTTTGAGATTTGTAACTCCCTAGTAATGCAGATGCTCATGGGAGAACTTGACCTTGTAAGATGGCTGTCTGATCCCGTGTGTCTTTTTAGTTGGTGATTCCGTTAACTACCCAAGATGACTTGGACAGAGCTGTGGAACTCTTGGATCGTAGTATTCATATGAAGAGCCTGAAGATATTACTTGTAATAAATGGAAGTACACAGGTATGAATTGGCATTTTTTTCCATTAAGTATTGCAAGATGTATCCTTTAAAATTCAGTGTAAGAAATAGTTATATTCTATAATTGTTGATGTATTTTTAATATATATACACATTTTAATTGCTGTAGTTTAATATCCTTGTTCCTTAAAACCACAGTCAAAATTACAAATAAGAATATGTTCATATAAAACTGACCATTTGGGAAGAATAATGTTAGGATTGAAATGTCTTTTGTTTGTTTGCTTGTTTTTTTAAGACAGTCTTACTATTGCCTGTTGCCCAGTCTGGCCTCTACCTCTTGGGCTCAAGTGATCTTCCTACCTCAGCCTCCAAATTGCTGGATTATAAGAGCAGGCAACTATGTCTGGCAGGATTTAATTTTCTAAGAGTAGAAGATTGATAAGTCCCACCAACAATACAGAATAGCTAGATTGGATTTGGTAGGGGAGAGGACTCTGTTTAAAACCCTATAGGAGAATAATAGCATCAGTTGTCCTTTTTCTTTTGTAGGCTACTAACTTAGAGCCATTGCCATCACTAGAAGATTTGGATAACACAGTATTTGGAGGAGAGAGGAAAAAACGGCTTTCCATAATAGGTAAGAAAGCTAGTATATGAATCATGAAATGGGTGATTTTTCAGTTTCTTTTCCTTTTTCCTTTTTTTTTTTTATGTGGGTACTGGGAGTCGAACTCAGGACCTTGCGCTTGCCAGCAGGCGTTTATGCCACTGAGCGATATCACCAGCCCTTTTTTTCCTTTATGTGGGTACCAGGAGTCGAACTCAGGACCTTGTGCTTGCCAGGCAGGCGCTTATGCCTGCTGAGCCATCTCACCGGCCCCTCCATTTTTAAATGTAGGGCAAATCCTAAATTTATCCTGATAAATAATACCCTATTTTTATATACTTTGTAATTTATCTAAGTTAAAATAACTTTCTAGAGTCTGATGTCCTTTGTAAATTAATTTCACATACTACAGGATTAGCGATCTCCTAGTTAAATTCTTTGTTTATATTCTCAGGATATTTTAATGTTTAACCAATTTAAATAAAACTTTATAGAGGTTTTAATTGTATAAATAGAATGGAAGGAAAAATTAAAATAAGTAATACTAGTACATTAAAGTAAATAGGCTAGATTCTGAGTTCCTAAATCGTTCTCTAAGGTTTTAGTTACTGCTGAGAATACTATCAAAATAAAAGATGGTTAAAAATTCCCAGATTATGCTTTATTACTTTCCTAATATTTAATTTTTATTTACTATTAATAATGCATTGCTATAATTGAGCCTATGATACAAAGAAATAAAGATCCTGTGTGCTGTATTTATTGTAAGGTGGCCTTACTAGGGAGATGTGGGCTAAGTAGAAGTGCTCTTCACTCCTTAGTTCTAGATGTCATCTTCAATTTGTATAAAACATGAATAATCTACGTTTAATGAAAAAAAATTTCACTGCTCAAAAAACATGGTATACATATTTTTAAGCAATAGAGGATGTGTTTATTAAAGATAGCATGAGAGCATGTACAAGGGATGGATTTGAAGGGGAAAAGTAGAAGAGGAGGAGAAACAGAAGGATAGGGAGGAAGCAGGAGAGTGGGATAAAGGAAGAGGTTAGGGTTGGGAGTCCAAAAGATTGCTAACAGAATAGGGTTGTTATCAATAGAGGGAGCGATTACATTGGCATAGGCTACCAAAAAATCTTTTGTCTTCTCTTGGTCCCCCAGAAGACTATTTATGACCATTCTTTTTGAGTGTCTTGTCTCCAATTCTACTTTTCATTTCAGAAGTGCTGGAAATGGGATCAACAGAGATGATACATAAGTAAAATAAAAATGGCTTGTCCTTCTAATTGAGATATAGTTTGATATAATTTAAAAACTTGGTGACAGAACATTTGGGATACCTGTCTTCAGATTTTAATTCTCTGGTTAACAACCCTAGAACAATAAATCTGTCCTGTCCTCATCTTCAGATCATGGAATGGTAGCAAAATATTGAGAGAAAACTTACATATTTTACTCTTCAAACTGGAAAACATGACTATTAGTTGTTCATTTCTTTCTTTATTGTATCTATCATTTTAAAGTAAAAAAAAAAAAAAAAAAAAAAAAATCCCAGCCAATTCACTTTGGTTACATTAGAGAGACCTAAATGTACTAGTTACATTGATATTTTAAATTTCTTCTGAGTTAAAATTATACTAAATAACTCAGTCTTATTCTACTAATAAATATTCTTATTGTTTGACTTCAGTGCCAAGGTAACAAAAACTGGAAATTGTTTAGAATTACCAAGAGTGTGTTAGCCTGCCCATTACTAACACAAGAAAGTTGTGTTTTCAAGTAAGGAAATTGAGAAATTTTCATACCCCATATTTCTTCCCTAGCTCCTTCTAGTAGTTGAATATATTGATTTTCTTTTATAAAAGAGATATATGAAAGAAGTAAAAATATTTGGGGCCAACATAATCATTGTGGTATGGTTGTTAGAAAGCCGAAATCAACTCTGACTCACAGTTGCGTCCCTCCCTACTCATTTTGTAGACAGATGTAGACAGTGATCTTGGACCACACATTTCTTGGTAATTACTTTGTTCTTTCTTCTTATCTCACTAACAAATGCTGGCATATATAGTACTTACAATAACCCCTTTACGTAAAGCTAAGAGCTTTTTTTTTTTTTTTTTTGCTTTATATTTAACACAGATGCTCACATTACTTCTCCATATCTGTGCTTCTGGTTTTTTTTTTTTTTTTTGAGATACTGGGGATTTGAATGCAAGGGCCTTCCCACCGAGCTACATTCCCAGCCCTTTGTATATTTTTTATTTTGAAACAGGGTCTTGCTGAGTTACTAAGTTGTCCACACTGGGCTCAAATTAGTAATCTTCCTGCCTCAGCCTGCCAGTGTGTTGGAATTATAGGCATGTGCCACCACGTCCAGCTTCCATATCTGTTTTATGGTCTCATTTCAAAAAATTATAAGGAAGGGGAGAAATTATGCTGATAAAAGCAGTATCATTTCCACACAATCAAGTAAAAATAAGATGGCCTTTTGTCTCATAAGAATTAATAATTAATGAAATGAACCATCTTAAATGAATGCCAGATTCTCAGTTTTTCTTTTTCCATTTTTCTAAGCTGTGACAAAATTTAAATTCCAGAAATATGACTTTCCAGAAAGCCTGAGTTTACCCCAAAATAAAATCCAGGATTCCAAATTTAAAGTGCTCTGATAGTGGTTATATGACTAAGAAGTATTTTCTCTCTCTCTCTCTTTTTTTTTTTTTTGGTCTTTTTGAGACGGGGTTTCTCTATGCAGTTCAGGCTGGCCTTGAACTGACTTTATAGCCCAGGCTGGCCTTGAACTCACAGCGATCCTCCTGCCTCAGTCTCCCGAGTGCTGGGATTACAGGCCTGCGCCACCATGCCCAGCAGCTGTATTCTCACTTAAGGTTTCTAAAGATTAAAGAAATGGAATAGAAAGGATATCCTGGAGCAGATGAACCTAGCATATGTTCATTGTAAGTGATTTGACCATCACAACACCTTTGCAAAGAAGGGATTTAGGCCCTTGTTTCTAGGCAGAAATTAGGTTCGTGGTGATCAGGTAACTTCTGATCTGGGGTAACCCATCTGGTAGACAACTGAAACAGGGATTTAACTGAAGTCCAACTCCAGAGCCCTCATTCTTTCACTGCACCCTGATCCCTTGCACCGATTGTGTTGAAAGCTAACATATATGCGTTATTTCTGGAAGCTCAGAGCAGTGGCATTTATCTAAGATTCTGTAGTGTATTATAAACCCATGATGCGGTTATCAGCAGTTAGAAGAAATACTGCTTGATGAGTTACAGTGAGGTAGTGAGTTACAGTGAGTGAAGTTTAGAAAACCTAAGAAACATTTGAAGTTTTACAAATATGAATGTTCTGGTAACTTTTAATAAATACTGGATTTCATTTGCTAAAATTATTTTTTAAATAGTTCAGAAATACACATTATTTAAACATAAAGTTATTTCCTTACTGATATTTACAAAATCTTATATTTTTTCTCCTTCGAGGTCCCACTAATAGAGATAGAAGTTCCCCTCCCCCGGGATACATTCCAGATGAATTACACCAGGTTGCCCGGAATGGATCATTCACTAGCATCAACAGTGAAGGAGAGTTCATTCCAGAGAGCATGGACCAAGTAAGCCCAAATTGGAGGCTGTTTTTCGTGTCATTCCATTTAAAGCGGCATTGGTCAGGGGCAGTGTGGTTTGGCAGATACCTGGAGGTGTGTGTGTGTCCATATGTGTGCGTGTGTCTGTCTTCCTTCTTAGATGAACAAAATAGCAAAATACAGAAAAAGGTCCATTAATTTGCATCTGCCTTTTATCTGTTGATATTTTTAAAACAACTTGTTTCTTATATTGTTCATCCATAAATGAATGCATTTGTTTTGTAATTCTCAGATTAACACTTAAATTTTTAAAATTAATGCTTAGAGCCGGTGAGATGGCTCAGCGGCTTAAGCGCCTGTCTGGCAAGTGTGAGGGCCCGAGTTCGACTCCTGGAACCCACATACGAAAAAGGGGCCGGTGATATCGCTCAGCGGCACGGGCGCCTGCTGGCGCGTGAGGTTCTGAGGTTGACCCCCTGGTACCCACAAAGAAAAAAAAAAAGTAAAAAAAAAAAAAATTAATGCTTAAAAGAGTAAAATTTGAGCTATTTAACTTTATGAAGCTGAGGTTTGTGAATTTTCCATAACATTTTTTTTTTTTTTGTGGGTATCGGGGGTCGACCTCAGGACCTCGCGTGCCAGGAGGCGCCCGTGCCGCTGAGTGATATCACCGGCCCTTTTTTTGTATATGGGATCAGGGAGTTGAACTCAGGCCCTTGCACTTGCCAGGCAGGCGCTTATGCCGCTGAGCCATCTCACCGGCCCCCATAACATTTTAAAAAATACCTCAGTTTTCTAGCATTGAAATTTTTCCTGGAGTTGCCATTATTCCCTTAGCATCACGTTGAATGCTCCCTCTGTGGTGGTGCTTAACCTTTGCTAACAGTGGAGCAGCCACTGTCAACACGTTGGTCTTCGTCTGAGTGCGGTCATTGTTCAGTTTTCAGTAGGTAAAATCTAGGGAAATATTCTGACTTTTAATTATTTGAATAGCAGGCTCTAGAGAAAGTGTATTTTCTCTTAGGAAGTATCAATTGTGACTTTCCTGTGTGGGATGTTTAAAGATGAACAACTCTGGAGAGTGACTAGGTTGGGCACACGGTTTCTTTTGGAGGTACTGAAAGTGTTCAAAAACTGTGGTGAGGGCTGCTCTGCTCTCCGTGTACTGAGGGCCATTAAATTGTACACTTTAAATGGGTGAGTTTTATGTTTCATGAATTGTATCTTAATAAAGCAGTTTTTTTAAGAAAAAAAGGAAGTATAACATTTGACTGTATCACATTGAATCATGTGGGAACTCTTCATTTTCCTAGATGCTGGATCCGTTATCTTTAAGCAGCCCTGAAAATTCTGGCTCAGGAAGTTGTCCATCACTTGACAGTCCTTTGGATGGGTGAGTTGATTATAGCTTTGTATTTTATTTGTTTGTTTGTTTGTTGAGACAGGTTCTTGCTGTATATATAGTTCAGACTGGCCTTGAACTCAGTATGTAACCCAGGCTGCCCTCAAACTCGAGGTGATCCTCCTGCATCAGCCTCCTGAGTGCTGGGATTACACGCATGCACCACCATGCCCGGCTGTTCTTGTATTTTATCTAGTATGTGTGGGTAAATATGCACCCACAAAGCAAGTGGAATTATCAGTAACTTTTTGCGGTACATTGAGAAGAATGTAGTTAATTGATACTTGTCCATATTGTTGACAAATGATATCTAATTATAATATTTGGAGTATTTCTGTTTGCCAAAGTTGTATGTTTGAAGGCAGATGCATACTTAGAATTTATGTACATTTACTTTTAAAACTGTGCTTATGAAACTGTTTCCAAATTTTTCATTAATGTTTGGCTTTAGATGCTTCTTGAGTTGTTTCACCTGTTCAATATTATATTCATTCCGAGAAATCATTTATGTTAACTGCCTTTCTTTTGTGAAATAACAAATTGAGGATTATGAGCATCCGTGCATTTTTTTGTTACAAGTGCGCCCTCCCCTGGTGTCAGTAGGACATTGGTCTTGGTAATCACTCTGTTAAAATCTTCACTTGTTCAATGTTCTCTGCGATTGTTTTATGAAAGCAGGTTTTTGGTGGCTTTTTTCTTTTTTTTCTCTTTCTTTTCTTTTTTTTTTTTGTGGTGCTTGAGATCAAACTCGGCCTCATGCATGTGAGGCATGTGCTTTACCATTGAATGGCATCCCTAGCCCTATAAAAGCAAATGCTAAAAAGATAATTTATACTATTTGGGATTCTGCATTTACTTTCTTCTTATCAATGTGTGTATAACCCCATTTATGTCAGTGTCTGTTGCAAGTAGATATTTAAGAAATGCAGAGAGATTGGAAATACATATGGAGAACTTAGCTATTTGGGACACACTGCTGAACACCTGACTTCTAAAAGCTTGCAAGGTTGGAAATCATTGTGTCTTCCATATAGCTGCAAAACAGTCTTAGAAGGGCTCTTACCAAGGTTATGCAGAACTCAGACTGAAACAGCAGTGTTTCTAAACACCTGTGATTCCAAAACTTACTATTCTTACCGCTTTACTCTGTAGGCGAATTTTAAAGCCAGGATCTTTGGCAATATGTACCAGACAAGTGTTTAAAAAGAAGTTCCTGTTTCTTTTAGTTATGTTAATATTTCAGAGTGAGCTCCTTTATACATAGACATGCACTCATACAGATAGTTACAGATAGTGTGGCTTTAAAATTTTTTACATGTTTTATTTACATATATTCTCTTAATGTGGCATTTTCTGTTTATAGAGAGAGCTATCCAAAATCACGAATGCCTAGGGCACAGAGCTACCCAGATAATCATCAGGAGTTTTCAGGTTAGATGATATAAATTCTAAATATTTAAATTAAGTTTGTATCATAATAATGTTTTGGCTGGGAGGGAGAGGGGGAGATTTTTAAAAACTCAAAATACTTGTAAATGTGCTTTTCATCACTAAAACTTTGACTTTTTGTAACATAACTTTCATATATGTCTTAACAGACTATGATAACCCTATCTTTGAGAAATTTGGAAAAGGAGGAACATATCCAAGAAGGTATCATGTTTCATATCATCATCAAGAGTATAATGATGGTAAGTTCCTGGTAATTAGACCATGATAACAGTTTATTAAAAATCTCAGAAAAGTTTTAAAAATCTAATATTTTTATAATACTGTTGGGAAATAAATTTGTTCTTGAATCTTTAGTTTTCTGGCTAAACAACTTTTTTTTGAGGCGATTCAGTCCTTGCTAAAAACTATAATAGCTTTTTTTTTTGAGACAGGGTTTTGCCATGTAACTCATGTTGGCCTTGAACTCACTATGTAGCCCACGCTGGCCTCAAACTCATGGCGATCCTCCTGCCTCAGCCTCCAAAGTGCTGGGATTACAGGAAGGCACCACCATGTCTGGCTGTAATGGCATTGTCTTTCCTTTAAATGTAGTAATTTTCAAATGATGCTAATTAGAAAATTATTCCTTGACAATGAATTGATACTTGAATTGTCCTGTTAGGGAAAAAATTTGCTACCTATAACTTCCCGATTTTTGTATTGTATTGTTTTGTATTGTTTGTATACATGTATGTGTGTATGTTTGTTTTTTGAGGCAGATCTCACTATGTAGTTCAGGCTGGTCTTGAACTTGCTATGTAGCCCAGACTGTCCTCAAACTCATGACTATCCTCCTGCTTCAGCCTCCCAAGTGCTGGGATTACAGGCATGCATAACCATGCCTAGCTCTTGTTTTATATTTTAAAGTCATTATTAAAAATGAGAATAAAATTGTTTTCAACTTTTTATTGAAAAGTGAAGGGCTAGTGTTCCATAGTTCTCATGTGTGTGCACATCTGAACATTTTTCCATAACAGGATCTGAATTTATATTGAGATCCTAGTATTTTTCCCCAGAATCATTGCTATCATTGCTATTTCAATTCCTTAGCCTAGTCACAGGACAAATTTATGTTCCCTGCATTACAAATTTTAAATACTTTAAAAGTACAGTATATTAGTAAAATAAAATAATTCTGTTTTCATTTTTGTAGGTCGTAAAACTTTTCCAAGAGCTAGAAGGACCCAGGGGACCAGCTTTCGGTCTCCCGTGAGTTTTAGTCCCACTGATCACTCCTTAAGCACTAGCAGTGGGAGCAGCATTTTCACCCCAGAATATGATGAGAGCCGAATAAGAAGGAGGGGAAGTGACATAGACAATCCTACTCTGACTGTGATGGATATCAGCCCGCCCAGCCGATGTAAGTGATAGAAATTGTTATAGTGAAGTGTTTAACAGAACCTTTGCAGAGTTTTATAATATTAACAGGAATAACTACCAAATGAGTCTTGAAGGTGAGACAGACTCCTCAAGAAAGATAATAAGTGGGAGCTGGAGTTGAAGCTCAATGGTAGAGTGCCCGTTTTGCATGTTCCAGGCCTGGGATTCAGTTACCAGCACCACAAGGCAAAAAGAAGAAGACAAAGAAGTAGTAACAGTGGTGTTTCTAAAGATGACCAGAATGATAGGTATAAGAATGGTAGTGCTAGCCAGGCATGGTGGTGCATGCCTGTAATCCCATCACTCGGGAGGCTGAGGCAGGAGGATCACTGCGAGTTTGAGGTCAGCCTGGGATACACAGTGAGCTCCAGGGAAGCCTGAACTGCATAGTGAGACTCTGCCTCAAAAAACAAAACAGAACAAAAAAACGAAAGGTATTGCTGCTAATTATTTCAGTTAAATCGGCACTTTGCTTTTACTTGAAAATTGTTAATAACCAGTCATATTTTCTTCTATTCCATTCCACATATCCTTTTTGAATATCTAGCGCTGAGATCTCAGACATGACCTCTAAGATACTAGTCTAACAGGGAGAGTGGTATATGGAGAAATAATAATAGTATAAGATTTCATCCAGATCTTTTTTTTTTTTTTTTTTTGTGGGTACCGGGGGGTCGACCTCAGGACCTCGCGCGCCAACAGGCACCCGTGCCGCTGAGCGATATCACCGGCCCCTTTTTCGTATGTGGGATCCAGGAGTCGAACTCGGGCCCTCGCGCTTGCAAGGCAGGCGCTTATGCCGCTGAGCCATCTCACCGGCCTCATCCAGATCTTAATTTGGAGTAGAAGTTCATGAATTAAGGAGGTAGCCATGTATATTCTGAAACGGGAAGTAGTTTGTTTTTGCTGATATGGGGGATATTCTGCTTTAAATAATGGGAAGAGGATGACAGTTTGCAAATTATTTGGACTTTGTCATATGAAGAATGCATACAAGGTTTGTGCTCAGAGGTATTCATTACATCAAAATTTGCATGCTCTGAAGTCTTTTTGTGTTAGTGTTGTCATATTTTACTTTTACAGTATACTTGTACTATAATATTTTTGTTTTAGACAACTAAAGCAAAATTAAAAATAAGAGGAAAATTTTTATATGTCTTATATAAACCTTTAATATCTGTTTGCGTAGATCTTTGATTATGTAGATCCAAGGTGCAGTTAAGCATCAGATTCCTTTTGCCTGGAAAATTGCATTTAACCTTTCTTGTGATACAAGTCTGCTGGTAGTGAATTCCTTTAGCTTTTGTTTGTTTGGATGTTTGAGCAGGTCTTTATTTCTTCTTCATTTCTGAAAGATGTATTTTTTTTCCAGATATAGAATTCTGGGCATGGTTTTGTTTTGTTTTGTTTTGGGGTGCTGAGATTGAACCTAGGACCTTCTCACTGAGCTACATCCTTGGCCCTTTTAATTTTTTGAGGCAGGGTCTCACTAAGTCACTGAGTTGCCCAGGCTGGTCTGAAATTTGAAATCCTGCTGCCTCAGCCTCCCAGAGTGCTGGGAGTACAGGCAGTGCACCATCATGCCCAGCTATATTTTTGTTATTTTTTACTTGCAGCAATTTAAAGCTGTCTGACCATTGTCTTCTGGCTTATATACTTTCTGAGGAGAAATATATAACTCTTGTCTTTGCTCACCTTTAATAGTATCTTTTCCCCCCTGTGGCCGCTTTTAAGGTTTTCTCTTTGATATCTATAATCATATTCAGTTTGATTTGTTATAATTTGTTTATAAAAATTTCTCAGTTATATCTCTTCAAGTATTTCCACTCCATTTTTTCTTTTGGGATTCTAATTACTTGCACAATGGGGTATGTGATTCTATGTCATACCTTTTTTCATTCTCTTTCCTCAGTTAGTTTGAGAAATTTCTGTCATTAATTGATTTCTTCAGCCTTGCTGCACCTGTTTGTGAGCCTATTGAAAAAAATGTTTATTTTTTGATTTCAAGCTTTTCCATTTGACTCTATCCAGCAGTTTTTGTCTCTCTGTTGAGTTCCTCATCTGTTTGTTCATGTTGTCTACCTTTTCCACTAGAACTTTAATATGTTAATCATGGTTATTTTTTTTTTTTTTATTTTTTTTTTTTGGTGGGTACCGGGGGTCGACCTCAGGACCTCGCGCGCCAACAGGCACCCGTGCCACTGAGCGATATCACCGGCCCCTTTTTCGTATGTGGGTTCCGGGAGTCGAACTCGGGCCCTCGCGCTTGCAAGGCAGGCGCTTACGCCGCTGAGCCATCTCACCGGCCCTAATCATGGTTATTTTAAGCTCCTGATTCTCTTGATTTTGGTTATGTTAATTTCTCTCTCTCGTTTTCTTACTTGCTTTTTCGCATCGTATAATTTTACACTGAAAGCCAGACATTATGCGTAGGACAGTGGAAACTGAGCTAAATAGAATTCATACCTGAAGTTAGACACATCTCTTCTGCCTAGGCCATTATTGTAGAGGACAGTGTCATCCTCTCAGTAGTTAAGCGGCTGTGTTTGGATTTTATCGTTGCTGTGATCCCTGTTTACCACTAACTTCATATTTTTCCAGAGTTACTTTGTGCTATTCTGTCCAGTTTTTTTTTTTTTTTTTTTTTTTTTTTCCTTTTCCATTCCCTAACCTGTGGGTGACAGGGTTTGCTGCCTTTCCTCTAATAGTTTAGAGATCTTAATTTCTTAGGGGATGTAGGTTTGGGAGGGGCTTTCTGCCTTTTCCACAATAGTGGGAGATTCCTTTTTCCAGGTCTTGACTCCAGGAGGTTTTCTCTCATCCGTTCCTTTGAGTACCTGGCAGATAGGTGCATAGAAAAGACTGAACTCACCATGGGGTGAACTCACCATGTGCTGTGATATCCCAGGGGTTCAGTACTCTCGTGTCAACCCTTACTTGTTAAAAATGGAGCTGACTGCTTCTGTGTAGTGCAGGAAGGCCTTGAACTCATCACCCCCTTGACTCAGCCTCCTGAGTGCTGAGATTACAGGTATGTGCTTGGAGCTGAGCTTTTCGTACCTATCATTATGGATCTTTCTGTGTTCCTCCATAAATTTGTCAGTGCTTGTATTTTCCTTTCTCCTTAGAAGGACCTGTTTTTCCTCATATTTCAGGCAAGTTAGGTCCCTTGCAGTCTCTTTTCCAACAGGTTCAGTAAAGGTTATAATTTTGTAGATTACCTAGATTTTTCTTGTTAGGATGGAAGTGAAGATTATAAATAATGCATTTTACAATCATTACATCCTAGGTTGAAGGAAAGATGTTATAATGGGGGATCTCATTGGAAAAGTCAAGTCATGTGAATATGAACTTATTTGAGTTTACAAGCTTAGAAGATTGACTAAAGAGAAAAATTTTGAAAGATGGTGACCATTTTGAATTTGGAGTCATAATTTTTCCTTGTACCCAAGCATGTTCAGTTAAGGATATCGCTAGCAGCATACTTATTTATTTCATCCTTAATCATTCACGTGCCATTGAACTGTTCCATTTTAAGAAAGTGTTCTTTTTCAGCACCTCGTGCTCCAACCAACTGGAGATTGGGCAAACTGCTTGGTCAAGGAGCCTTTGGCAGGGTTTACCTCTGTTATGATGTTGATACAGGAAGAGAATTGGCTGTTAAGCAAGTCCAGTTTGATCCCGATAGCCCTGAGACCAGCAAGGTAAAAATAACTGCATGGTCTACTTTGTCACATTTTAAGAACCATCTGTGCTAAAAACAAAACAAAACAAATCAACAATAATAAAACACAGAGTAACACAAATTATTTGCAAGACAATTCGATAATTAGATATACTTCTCTACTTTGTACTGTGGGTATTTCTTTTTTAGTACCAAAGCTGTATTCTTAGTCTGATTTAGTATTGCTTCAGCACACCATTGGGGACTGTTAAAGCTGGGTGTGATGACACATGCCTGTAATCATAGCACTCTGGGAATCTGAGGCAGGAGGATTACAAGTTCAAGCCCAGCCTGGGCAACTTAGCAACACCCTGTCTGTAAATAAAAAAATTTTAAAAGGGACTGGGATGTAATGTAACTCAGTGTGAAGGGCCTGGGTCTAAAAAAAAGTTACTGGCTAGAGACTTTAAAATAGTTTGTTCTTTAGGAAGTATATGTTTCAGAACAAAATCACCTTGATATAGTTCCTGAAGTTACTATTTTTTGCTTCTGCAAAAACAGTGTTATAAAGACTTCATAGTGAATTTTGTCTTCCAGGAAGTGAATGCACTTGAGTGTGAAATTCAGTTGTTGAAAAACTTGCTGCATGAGCGAATTGTTCAGTATTATGGCTGTTTGAGGGATCCCCAGGAGAAAACACTTTCTATATTTATGGAATATATGCCAGGGGTAAGTTCACACACCCTTTTTTTTTTTTTTTTAAAGAGAAAAAAATAGGACAAAATTTCAAAACAACATAATAGGAGAGTAACAATGGTTAATACATTGTGTATTGTTATCTTTAAATTAGTTACTCAGAGTACAAGATATAGGCATTCAATTGTCGAATTTAGCACAAACCTTTCTTTTCAATGAACTAAGCGAAATTAGTGTGTCTATCTTAACTATCTTATGTATATATATATATATTTTTTTTTTTTTCTTTTCCCTTCCTTCTTTTCTCTATTCCCCCATCCCAGTTTCTCTTCCCTTTTGAACAATTTCCTCCTGTTTTACAACATCTATTGTACGTTTTGGATCTTATTTACTCTTTCAGCTTCTCACACTAGGGAGACAATATGATGTTTACACATGTGTCTGGTTTATTTCACTTATGAGTGTGGTTTCGAGTTGCATCCATTTACCTATAAAAGTCTCCAGTTTATCCTTCTTTATGGCTGTGTAGTACTCCATTGTATAAAAAGACCACATCTTTTTTATCCATTCCTTGGTTGATGGGCATTTGGGCTGTTTCTAAGATCTGGCTATTACAAATTGTGCTCCTATAAAAATGGGTGCACATATATCGCTGTGGTACGATGTTTTTAATTCTTCTGGGAAGATACCCAGAAGGGAAATATGTGGGTCAAATGGGACCTCCAATCCTAGTTTTTTGAACAATCTCCACACTGATTTCCACAGTGGTTGCACCAGTCACACACCCTTTTTAAAAAAGTCATTGTATTTAAAAGTCTTAGTTGAAAAAAGGCAACAAAAAATTTGAGTATAAAATGTTAACCCTAGTTAAAGATGTTTTGGAAGAGTTTTAAATTAAGAGCTAGGTAATAATCCTCTTCATTTGTCTTTGTATTTTTAAACTCATTAATGCTGAAATATCCTAAAGGAGGTTACAGACATCATAGTCTCTCATCAGATTTCTCTAAGTACCTTAAAAATTTCTATTTTATTTATTCAAAGCAGGTTCCAGTCCAGGACCATACATTATATTTAGTTGTTATGTTCCCAGATTCCATTTTTATGTATAACAGTCCATTTTTACATTATATGACTTTAATAAGACTTCCTTTATTTCCCATAAACTCCAAGTTTGTTGTAAACTTTTAGGTAGATTCTAATTCAGCCTTTTTTACTGGACACATCAGATGACTGTGTACTTTACATGGCATCCCATCAGAAAACACATGATTTCTAGTTACTCCATGGTAGTGACCCTAATATTGATTCCTGATTAGGGTGATTGACATCCCGATTCCTTCATTGTAGAGTTTTGTGTTTTCCTGTAGACCAGAAAGTAATCTGAGGTATAGCAAAGGCATCCATGAATATTCAGTTCCTTTCCAGCCTTTCACCTAGTGTTATGGGTTTTTTTGTTTTGTTTTTTGGTGCTAGCAATTAAACCCTTGGACATGGTTAAGCAGCTGTTCTACCCCTGAGTTAAACCCTCAGTGTAGCATTTGGTACTGTATCTAGTGTTTTTTAGCACCTAATATATATATATATATTTGGGGGAGTACTGGGGGTCGACCTCAGGACCTCGCGTGCCAGCAGGCGCCCGTGCTACTGAGTGATATCACTGGCCCTTTCTTCGTATGTGGGTTCCGGGAGTTGAACTCAGGACCTCGCGCTTGCCAGGCGGGCGCTTATGCCGCTGAGCTATCTCACCCTCCCAGCACCTAATATTTTTTAACACTGACTGATAGTCATCACTAAAGTTAATAATTTCATTAGGAGTTGCAAAATGAAATTTAGGACCTTTTATCATTCCATCTATACACTAAATTTTAATACTAATGATTTTCAAGATGCTGATTGGTATATTTACTAACTTAAAAATACATGCAAGCCAAGTACAGCGACACACACATGTAATCCCACTTCGTGCTCAGGAGTTTGAGCTCAGCCTGGATAATATAGTAAGACCCCCATGTCCAAAAAGAGGAAAAACGAAAAGCACACAGTCTCAAAATTTAATAGGTATTGTATGTTACAAAAAGGAGTTTTAATTATAGGTCTGCAAGGAGGTAGTTGATTAGAATTGTATGTAGAATGTACAGGGTTGCACTTTGAGCTGATGGATCAGTAAAACTTCTTTGTCACTAGAGCAGCAGTAAACTTTTTCTTATCATCATGACTGATAACTGTTCGTGTTGACACTATTGTTACTCAGTGATTATTTTACTATTTTTATATTTTCGAAGAGTCTATTCTCAGTGTAAGTTTGTTTTAAAAAATCCTACTTGGAAAACAAATTGGGGGAGTGTAATCCCTATTAAAAGCAATAGGAATATTGAAGCCAAATCACTTGATAGTCTCACAAAGACTTATTGTGCAGAAGCAACCTGAAAGAAGGGGAGTGCTCTATACATTTATTTTAGTATTATCTGTGATAGGAAACAGAAGGGAATATTAGTGCCTACAATGTAAGTGAATTATGGCATTCTCTCAGATGCTAAAAATTAAAATTATGCAGTTGTATAGTGAATTAGAGGAAATATCTGTAATGAGAGGAAAATAACGCAAAATGCTTTTTAATAACGATTATGAAACTGGCAGTGTATCTCTCTTTGAACAAGGACAAAAGAAACTTATATGAAAAAGTATTGTGTTGGGATTTTTCTGGGTGGCAACCCACTTTTGACCCCTCCTGTCTCTCAGGAGCTATTCCTATTCCCCAATAAGCCTTTCCTACTCTTAGAAAATAAAATAAAATTCAGATTTCTATTACTGTTTTGTGATCTTTAAGTAACAATGGAAAACTATGAATGAGTATGACTAGAAACCCACATTGTTGAAGGTAAGATAAATTTAAATGGTTAAACTGATCTACATCACAGATGGAGGTGTGTAACCCTTATACACTCAGCATATAATCTTTAGATGAAGCCAGGACCATTCAGCAAGTGCTGTTTGGCCGTGTTTCTCATTCACTACACTTGGTTTTGTAAGGGCAGTGCTCCCTTTCACAGCATGCACTGTTGTTTCTCGAACTTGAAAAACATGTTGGTAAATTAATAATAGTTCACCTAAATGAAGTATACAACATATGGCGAGCCCATCGAAGTTGCTGGACATACATGTTCTTATACTTTGCTAAATCTCCAAGTTTGTGAATGGTGGTGCTATGTAATTTCTCTCACTACATGTGATAGGATCCTTTGTGACCCAAAATCAAGCTCTTTCAAAATTTTCATCCCATTTTTCAGTTTTTCCAAATTTAGCACTACATTCCTTAGTTTATTTAGAACTACTTTCAGATTTGGGACCATAACTTTTTACTGTTTTCAGTACCTGGAACAGCAGTTGGCTTATCTGTCTGTCTCTGTCTCTGTCTCTCTGTCTCTCTGTCTCTGTCTGTCTCCCTATGTCTGTCTGTCTGTCTGTGTCTGTATCTTTGCTGCACAGTTCTTAAAACATTGAAGTTGTGCACACTGCAGAAGTTTTATATATATATATATTTTGTTGTTGCTTGTTTGTTTTCTCAGTACTGAGGATTGAACCCAATTCCTTCACACTGAGCTACATCCCCAGACCTTTAAAAAAAAAACCTTTTTTTTTTTTTTTTTTTTTTAATTTTGAGACAAGATCTTGCTAAGTTACTAAGTAGCCCATCCTGGGCTCAAACTTGCAGTTCTCTCAGCTTTCCAGAGTGCTAGGATTACAGGCGTATGCCACCATGTCCTGCAGAAGTTAACATTTTTACAGGTACAGGGGTAAATAGACCACACTGATGGACTCGTTAGTAGCCATAGGCCACCGACCCAGCTGGCCAGAGGACCCATCAGCCTGCAATTATTATTGTGCCTACTGTTTGGAGAGTTCAGTTTTAGCAGAGTTATTCTGTGTAGTGCTACAAGTGGAGACACAGAAAGAAGATGGTGAATAAACAGGCCACAGTAGATTATAGGGGTGAGTGATGGACATTCCTTGTGTATGTGTGCAAATTTGGGTGTGCAGAATTGCGTACTGCTGCCCCTGTAAGGATCACTCATGAATAATGGAAACAGCAAATGGTTAAATCTGTAAAATCCAGGGATCTGCAGCTTACAACAAGAGTACAAAATTCAAGGAAAGGCAGAAACATTAGGATGTATTTTCTTGTTTAAAAAATTGATTTAGAGCTGGGGATATAGCTCAGTGGCACAGTGCCTGCCTGGCAAGTGCAAAGGTCCTGAGTTTGATTCCCGGTACCAAAAAAAAAAAAAAAAAAATTTGTCTCTCAGAAAGCATTTTATTTCCATTAAAGCGGTAATAATTAAACTTGCCCTTTGGAATTACTGGGGAAGCTTTTTCAAAATTCAGTGCCTATCTTGAACTGGATGTGGTGATGCACACCTGGGACCCCAGTGCTCTGGAGGCTGAGGCATGCAGGAGGATCGCTGAGAGTTCAGGCTTCTTTCAAGGCCAGCCTGCACTGTGGAAACCAAAGCAAAACAAATTCCTGTGTCATGTCTCAGACTGACTCAGCATTCTCAGAAGAGGCACTTTTTCCTGACCTAAAATACACTCAACAAAATATGAAATTCCTCTTTATTGTATTTTCTCATATGTTTTTAACTAGAGTATTGGCCACAGAAAGCAAAAACAGAAAACTCTTGTGCATTCTGATTTTCTCATCATACCCTTTCTTTCTCCTGAGTAAGAAATCAGTAGATGTCAGTACAATACAAATTTGCTTTAAAATATAGAGAAAGAACAAAATAAATTCAGGTATGACAAACTTAGAGGGATTAATAGGAAAAACAAAGTCATGTTCAGGGATAAATAAAGCAAGATAAAAGTACTGGAGAATTTTGTAAAACAGAGTTGCAAGGAATAGGAGATAGAACCAACATAGTCATAGAAACAAGGGCACGAGTCAAAACAGAGTTTTAAGGCCGGTGAGATGGCTCAGTGACGTAAGTGCCTGCCTGGCAAGCGCGAGGTCCTGAGTTCGACTCCCCGTACCACATGAAGGAAAAAAAGGGCTGGTGATATTGCTCAGCGGCACAAGTGCCTGCTGGCAAGTGCAAGGTCCTGAGTTTGACTCCCAGTACCCACATTAAAAAAAAAAAAAAACAACAGAGTTTTAATTGCTTCTCTCAGCTATGACACGTACTTTTTCCCACCGTCCTAGTTAGAGAATGCAGATGACTTTTATTTTAAATTGCATGGGCATGTTGTATCATTACTGACAGTATCTGCCTTGTCCAAATACAGCCACCCAGTCATGAACTAGGACTCTCTTAAAAATAAAGATTTAATACCAGTTTTCATTTCAAACCATATCACAATTTTTGTGGTTGTCCTCTTTTATCCTAGGGCTCAATTAAAGACCAATTAAAAGCATATGGAGCTCTTACAGAGAATGTGACCAGGAAATACACACGTCAGATTCTGGAGGGTGTCCATTATTTGCACAGTAATATGATTGTCCATAGAGATATCAAAGGTAAGTAATGAGGTACTTTTTAATTTACACAGTTCTTTATGAATGAAACAAGTGATGTGGTTAAGACATTTAATGTTTAAATGCATACATCTACTCTGAAACAGTTCTGCTTTCTCATGGACTCATCAGACCAGTTTTGATGTTCAGGTTTCCACAAATGTGTAGCTCCACTTTGGGGGTTCACAGATCAATAAAGTTCAAGAGACCATATAAGTGAGACCACATTTTAATACATATTGCATAGGCATTAGAAGGGAGCGGTTAAGAGTTAGGGTTCTGGGGCCGGTGAGATGGCTCAGCGGCATAAGCGCCTGCCTGGCAAGCGCGAGGTCCTGACTTCGACTCCCGGAACCCACCAAAAAAAAAAAAAAAAAAAAAAGAGTTAGGGTTCTGCTACTAGGCAGACTGATGCAAATTCAGGCGTTACCTGTTAGGATTCTGTGACCTTGGTCAAGTCATCTAGTCTCTGTGCTTCATTCCACATTCTTATGTGAGGATCCTTACAAGGGTTAAGTGAGTTACTTAAAACAGTGCCTAATGCCTAGAAAACACTCGAAAGTTAGCTGCAGTGATGACATACTTGATGTTGAGATCATATTTAAAATCATGTGAAGGTCATGTGAGTCATTACTTAGGAGAAGAAAAGCACGAGACTGAGTGGTGGTGAACTCGGTTAAATTCTCTTTTTTAAACTGAAAAACTCAGCTGTTTTCAGGGATCAGGTATGTGAATGAATGAGTATAAGCTACAAAAGTAAGTGATGAGGGTGTGTAAAATTTGAGAGTACTTAAAACTTTACTGTGTAGCATTTTTGGAGGTCTAATTGTGTAAAAACTTGTTGTGACCTCAAATTTAGAAATTACTTTATCAGTCAATAAAAATAAATTAACAAATGTAAAGGTGTATATGAATACATAAGTCATTGGTCTTGCTGGGATCTCTTGAGTTCCCAGGCTTTTACTTCTTCCCTGTGGTGTGGCACATCCTGATGTGGCCATACTCATGCCAAAGAGGACATTCCTAACCAGTTTCTGGTGATAGAATAGACTCTGTAGAGTGCTTGAGCCAGATCTACTAGAATGGGGCTTAATAGTGAATATGAAAGGCAGGGGATGTAGCACAGTGGCACAGTGTTTGCATAGCACGTGCAGGCCCTGGATTCAATCTCACCCCCCAACACACAAAAGTTATGAAGTCTGAGGATGTGGCCTGTGATCTATCTCAGGCAGAACTTAGTTGTTAAGTACTGTCTCAGTTACTTTTCTCTTGTTGCTGAGACAAAATACCCAACACCCAAAATTAAGGAAGGAAAGGTTTATTTAGCTCACAGTTTGTGGAGGTTTCAATCCATAATCAGCTAGCTCCAAGGCAGAGTGGCACATGGCAGAGGGCAACAGTTCATGGTGGTGGAAGGCAGCAAAAACAGCAAGAGCAAAAGGGAGGAGAGCGAGCACAAGCAAGAGCGAGCAAGCCTCTTTCCCTCCCTTATATTACATGCAGGCTACCCGCCCCAGGGTGGGCGTAGCACTCACGCCCATAATCCCAGCATTAGACCATGAATCAGTCATAAACTCCAGAAGCCCACCTCCATGACTGCATGAGGCTTTGGGGGGACATCTAGACACAAACCATAACAAGTACAAAACCTGATAAATGGCTTTAAGAATCTCACAGAAAAATTATTCACTTAGGAATAATTGCTGTTCAAGCCAGTTTCTCATTGACACTCAGAATAAGGCAAGGGAGAGGAACTAAGGGAGCAACTGCCTTAGTTACCTTCTTGTTGCTGGAACAAAATACCTGACACCCACAAATTAAAGCAGGAAAGGCTTATTTTAGCTCTCAGTTTGTAGAGGTTTCAGTGCATAGTTGTTGGGCTCCAAGGCAGGGTGGCATGGCAGAGGAGAAAGGGTCTATGGCGGGGCAGGAGGCAGCAAACAGCAAGTAGCAGCCAGCGTTCTTTCTGTCCCTTTGTATTCCATCCAGGCTACAAGCCTATTGCTGGTGCCACCCGCACCAGGAGTGTGGCTTCCCTCTTCCTAAATCCATCCAGCCACACCTAGAACTATGCTAATCCAATTAGGGGACTAATGCAGATATCACACACCCTTAATTCTAGTATCACATACCTTGCATCCAGCCACCTCCCAAAAGCCCCACCTATGAACACATAAGGCTTTGGGGGGGCAGGCATGGCATCTAGACACAAGCCAGAACACCAGCCTTTCACATGAATCCTCTTCCATCTTGCCGGAAAGAGTGATGAGCTACCTTGGCCAATTGAGCATGGAAGCAAGCTGACTTTTAAATATTACAGGGAAAATATATTGACGAGGGAGAAAAGATATAAAAGTAGATGTGCAATGTGATCTCATGTTTGTAAAATTTAAATATGACACAGAAGGAAAATTTTCTTATGAGCAGCAGTGGATATCACCAAATGACAATGACAGTTGTTTTCTACTATATATTTTTTACTTTTTCAGTATTTCCCAAAATTTATAAGCAACTTTTAAATGGGAAAAGATCAATAGCTGCTGACATGACCAGCACAGAGACAGTCTGCAGTGCAGCATTATCTAATTTTGCCCCCCAGTCTTACCAAATCTTCAGATTCAGCTGTCAAATTATAACGTGTTTATATAAGGCAGATGAACATGTTCAAATGACCCCTTAAGATAGAGCCAGCAAGGTAGAGGGGAAAAAAGAGATTGGAACTTTTAGGTCACGAAGGACTTAAATACATATCAGTGAGGCTCATTGTGTGGACCTGACTTGGGTTTTTTCTTCTTTTTTGGTGTGTGTGTGTAAAAAATTGAATAGCTATTATATATTGATAATATTTTTTTTTTTTTTTTTTTTGTGGGTACCGGGGGGTCGACCTCAGGACCTCGCGCGCCAACAGGCACCCGTGCCGCTGAGCGATATCACCGGCCCCTTTTTCGTATGTGGGTTCCGGAAGTCGAACTCAGGCCCTCGCGCTTGCAAGGCAGGCGCTTACACCGCTGAGCCATCTCACCGGCCCTATATTGATAATATTAAAAAATAAAATTATTAATCTTTTTAGGTGTGATAACAGCCCTTGTCTTTTAAAGATATGTACTGAACGTTTGATTGATGATGATGTCATGGTTTTCTTCCAACACTGTGAGGTGGAAGGGAGAGTGGGTGGCAGTACATAGTTGGGCAGGGTTGTCCAGACGGATGTTGAGGCTGGGTACATATACGATTCCTTCTAGTTCTGTTTATGTTTGTAAAGTCCCCTTAGTAACTTTTAACATGTACAGAACAAGTTAAAACACACACACACACACACACACACACACACACACACACACACACACACACACGGCGCCTGGCTACCCACTTTCTCCCCTGGCCCTCCTGTGGATGAGCATTAATGATTTCTCCCCGCAGATAGCTGTCGCTGTCTGCGATCTTCCAGGATGCTTCCTTCCTTGCTCGTAGTCAGTGAAACGGCTTGTTAAGCCAGCTACACCTGTAGTCCCAGCTACGCAGGAGACTGGGGCGGGAGGATCAGTTGAGCCAAGGAGATTGAGGCCAGCGTGGACAACACAGTAAGACCTTGTCTAAAACAAAAATAGAAACTGGCTTGTCGTCCTTCCACTGGTTAAATAAAGATGGTAGCTTTTTTGACAGAGTCCTTCTGTTAAGTATTGAATGGTAGGAAATGTTGAAAAAAAAAGTGCTATTTTAGAGGGTTACTGGTAATGTAGACTTCAGACTTATCGTGTGCACAAAATGGATACTACACTTTTCCCTGGAGAGAGACTTTGGGGAACCATCATTGCTAGATTGAGGGATTTTGGGAGACTAGAAGCTCATGGTGGAGTTGGAGAGTCTATATTTTCCCCAATCTATAATATAGATTTCCCCTACTATTCACCCTCCTTCATAGAGAGTATTTAAAAAATTTTTTAAATAAAATAAGACTAAAAATTTTGAAATATGTTTAAGGTTTTACAAGACCTAAAAATAAGTACTAAAATAAAATGTGAAAATTTATAGCTGGGCGTGGTGGTGCACACCTGTAATCCCAGCACTGGGGAGGGTGAGGCAGGAGAATTAGAGGCTAGCCTGGGATATGTAGTGAGTTCAAGGCCAGCCTGGACTACATAGAAAGACCCTATCTCAAAAATAAATGAATGAACAAAAAATTAGATAATAAAAATAAAAAACTTTTTAAAAAACAGGTCGTTTATAGAAAAAGCTAATGATGAGAAGGGAAATAATTTGTTAAAGGCAGAAACCAGACATACAGTCCTAGAAAAAATATTGAGTTGAGCCAGACATGGTGGCACATGCCTATAATCCTAGCACTCTGGAAGTACAAAATAGGATTGCACGTTTGAGCCCAACCTGGGCAATTTGTGAGACCCTGTCTTAAAATACAAAAAAGGGATGGGGATGTAGCTTAGTGCAGAAGCACTGGGTTCAATCCCCAGCACTGCCAACAAACAAAAGCCAGGTGCTTTTTGCTTTACGATAACCAGGGCCCATGAGCCACTTGTGCTTCCTTAATGCTTCACCAGGCTTCACGCTTCGCCCTTTTCCTCTTCTCTTGTTTACCTCCACTTCCACCCTGTCCTTTTCAGCAGAAGAGCCTTCCTAGGTCCTTCATCAGCATAGCTGATTAAAAATTCAGCGTTCATGCAGCATATTCCTAATGACCTACTGTGCGATTAGTGTATGCCAGGTCTTGCTTGCAGAGATGAAAGGCAACCTGGTTTGGCAGAAAATTCTCTGTCAATGTTCTTTTGTATTGTATTCCAGAATGCCAGTAAAAAAATGAAATGAAGCTCTTTTCTTATTTGTAGGTGCAAATATCCTGCGAGACTCAACAGGCAATGTTAAACTAGGAGATTTTGGGGCCAGCAAACGGCTTCAGACTATCTGCCTCTCGGGAACGGGAATGAAGTCCGTCACAGGGACACCATACTGGATGAGCCCTGAAGTCATCAGTGGAGAAGGCTATGGCAGAAAAGCAGATATCTGGTAGGGTTTAATGTGAGATTTCCCTGGGAACTGACCCGCCACCTTTATGTATTTTTATCCAGGATTGAAATTACTGGTTTGAATTTTCTTTTGAACTTTTGAAGTAGGGTGTATGAACTACAAGGTCCAATAATTTTACCTTATTTTGGCTTACAATTGACTATTTAAAGTCTTTGAACCTATCTTTACTTCTTTAGGAAGGATTTTCTCTTGAACAAATCTCAGCTTTAGTTAGCTATCTTATTTCCCTGAAAAAGTTTTTAAAAATTAATCTTTGTTGGCAGCATTCTTAGAATTCAGTTAATCTTTAATTACTGAATAATTTAAAATTAGAACATAAAATGGCCATTTCCTACTTCCTACCCAGAAAAAATTTTAAGAGACATTCATTTTAAGTACCTGAGGGCAAGCGCTTGGGAGGCTGAAGGAGGAAGATCGCCGGGAGTTCCAGGGCAGCCTGGGCTACATAAGTGAGTTCAAGGCCAGCCCTGTCTCAAAAAAGAAAAGAAAAAAAGTACTTGAGGGCAAACAATTTATTTTTGAAGGCAATTTCTTTTTTTTTTTTTTTTTTTGTTTGTTTGTTTTTTATGTGGGTACCGACCTCAGGACCTCGCGCTTGCCAGCAAGCACTTGTGCCATTGAGCGATATCACCGGCCCTTTTTTCCCTGTATGTGGGTTCTGGGGGTTGAACTCAGGACCTTGCGCTTGCCAGGCAGGCGCTTATGCCGCTGAGCTATCTCACTGGCCTTGAAGGCAATTTCTAATACTTGATTCTTTGTAAAATGAAGACAAAAGTTATTTTAGAGGACAGGTTAGAAAATTACATAGAACAAAAATAATCAAATAATAATATTTTTGTGTAACATATAGGTCAACTGATAACATTAAATTGTGGTATATTTCCACTGATTTTTGTATCTAAATTATAATTTTATGTCATGACCATGTCCACCCTATCTCTTTAGTACTGGAACCCCAGACTTTGCACACACAACACAAATGCTCTACCGTTGAGCTACGGCCCCAACCACAAACATCTTAAGGAAACCTGAAAATTGAAGTCAAGTCACATTTAAATATTTATGGGCTTTACTCCTGTTTCTCATTTTCCGGCTAAGCAGTTTTCTTCCCTAATGTTACTGCTTTTGTAATGGATTTCTTTTTGTTTCTTTTTAGGAGTGTAGCATGTACTGTTGTAGAAATGCTAACTGAAAAACCTCCATGGGCCGAATTTGAAGCAATGGCTGCCATCTTTAAAATTGCCACTCAGCCAACAAACCCAAAGCTGCCACCTCATGTCTCAGACTATACTCGAGACTTTCTCAAACGGATTTTTGTAGAGGCCAAACTGAGACCTTCAGCGGATGAACTCTTAAGGCACATGTTCGTGCATTATCACTAGGAGCTGGTGACCTCCCCTGTGCCTCCACCCAGCTCCCATCTGTTCGTTCACCTCTCTCTCACTGCACTTTTCTTTTTTATGAAAAAGAGAGATGGGGGAGGAAAAAGACAAGAGGGAAAGTATTTCTCTTGATTCTTGGTTAAATTTGTTTAATAATAATAGTAACCTAAATTTTTTATATTTAATCTTTTTTTCCCCTCACAAGAACTTGAAACTTTTTTTAAAAATTTTTATAATGTACTGATGTGGTTAAGAGAGATAAAGCACTTTAGTACATAGTCACTCTTTCTAGTACAAACAAATCATTTGGAATACCTAAAGATCGTAGAGTCTTTCCCAGTATCACAAATTGGTGGTGATGGGGAGATGTGGAAGAGGAGGAGAAAAAATAATGTACAATTTGTAGTTTTTAGTGATAGTATTTAAAATAGTTCCTCATTTGTGGAGTTGAGCCCTAAACTTAAGTTTAGGGTAGGCACTCAACCTAAAGAATATAGGTTCCTTTTTATCTGTATTCTTTAGCTCTTAACCTCTGTCTACCAAGCTTTTTGCTCAGTAGGAATCTGGGTAGAAGATATGAATCTCTAAGAGGTATGTTTATTTGTTAATCTTAACCATATAGTAAGCAAATACACAATAATAGATCCATGTTACTGGAATCTATTAACTTGAGGGATGGCTTTCTGCTTAAAAAAAAGATAAAATTTATTTTAAGGCAGATATGGGAACTCAATGAGTAAATCCAACTAAAAGACGTAATTAGTCTCAAGTGTGTGAGCAGAAAAGACCACATTTGCCAGTAAACAAAAATAATGAAAAAAAGAACCAAGTGTTGATTAGTATATTTTAAACTGTTCTTTACTTGAGGGGGAATGTCCCAAAATTAAAGAAATTGAGAAATAATAAAAATCATATATACTCTTCTCCTATTTCTAGCTCCTGATTTTCCATAGGTAACAGCCTTTAGGAATTAGAGTTCAGCCTGCTGGAATATTAAAGCTAGTGGCATGAGATGAAGCTCTTGTTCTTGGGATCACAGAATACTAAAGTACTTCAAGAATTGCAGACATCATGTAAAACAGTGAGATGGGGATGGGTTTACTTCACTTGGCATTTGGCAGTGCCTGGAGACATTTTTGTTTGTCACAACTGGGAAGGTACTACGGGTATCTAGTGGGCAGAGGCCAGGGATGCTGCTAAGTAGCCTACAGTGTACAAGGACAGCACCCTACCCCAAAGAATTGTCCTACCCCAAAGAATTGTCCTTCCCCAAATGGGAAAGCTGCTGAAGTTGAGAAACCTGATGTAAAGCTAGGCCCATCTCTAAACTGAAAATGGCCATCCAGAAACCAGCAAATGCAGAAAACCAGATTTTAAAAAGAAAGGATGTATCACAAAATGAGGATTTTATGAGAGCAGATACCATTGCTTTCAAGGGTGAAAGATGTCAACAAACAGTACATAGCAATCACTTCTTTACTAGCTCCATATTGCACCCAAATCAGTAATTCAGCTTTAGAAACAAAATGAATTAGAATACTGAGCCTTTTGAACTCATCATTGGTATATATTTTTTCCTTAAAAGTTAATTCATAATTGCGGGCAAAGAAAAGCGTATCACAACAAAATGTTCACTACCAACAGGAAGGTTAAAACTGTCAGGTATTTCTAGTATAAGGTATCAACTGAGGGCAAACACAGCTGGGAAAGATCCCACCATTGCTAATGGAATCATGCTGCTGAGAAAGACGCGGCTATCAGTCATTGGACCACTTGCAGTTTTTCAGAATATTAAAGTAAGTGCTAAATACTTACTTTTAAAGGTCTAGAAAATAATCATCTTCTGAAGGACCCTAAATGGGATGTCTTTCAAGGGATTCATAAGGGACTAAGGTATTCTTACTTTCTGTGCAAGGTATGCTCGCTTAGAGACACTTAGAAGTACTTTGTTTTGAAGTTATCCTGTTTATCCTGTAAGGTCCCATCTGGCATTCCCGGTAGGAATATTTGAAATTCCACCAGCTAGTTTGAGAAATCAAAGCACAGAATTAGTTGTCAATGCTTCTCCCGTTTTCTGAGTATCAAAGGAAGCAGCTTGCAAAGAAGAACAAGAATGACGTGCCTCCTCCCTTGGTAAATCAACTGCCTAATCTTGTGCTGGAAACAATCCCCAAGTGTGTGGATCTATTATAATTTCTTTATCTTTTATGGGTGAGGACATTTTTCTACTTGAACAAAATCACAGTATCTGGACCAGTGGGCTTTTCTTTCATTTCTTTGTCTTGTGTGATTGTGATTTCCCTTTGGCTCATTTTTGGTCTGTCAGGGTAACCAGCAGTGCAGAATACAAGGCAAAAGCTCTATAGAGAGAAGCCTGAGGAGACTTGTGGAACTCAAAGCAAAATCGTTTGCTTTTTTCAGTCTCCTTCTTTTCTAAATGCTATAGAAAATCTGAAAAGTAACTGCTACTTTATCACTGCTGCAGAAGACCTTTGCTTTATAAGAAAAATATTATTAACTATGGGAAAGTAATGTTTTCTATGTAAAGACTTAAAAATAGACTAATAGTTTACAGAGTTATTATATAGAATATGATGTGAATTTATTTCAAACAAGTTGTGAAGGTACCAAAAACCACAATAAAAGTTAATATATAAAAAAGACTACGAGAACAAAAAAGCTTGAAGTATGGGGTGGGGACATGGAAGACCAAAAGAACATTTTAAAAACAAGAAATCGTTGAAAGGAAACACCTTTAGCAGGAGAAATTAAATATTACACTTCCATTTTTCCTCTTTCTAATAATGGTATGGATCAACAAACACAGTTTGAACTTTTTAAGATGACTAAATATATTCTGTTTTTTAAATGCACAGCTGATCCTTCTATACTGTAATGTTTCTTTGCTGAGGCTGGAAAGTGGCCAGACTGCTGACTTTGTGCCTTTAAAATGCATTCTGCTTTGACAGTGGCAGACTTTTTGGTGCTGGAGAAGATTCACTTGCAGTCTTTTATGTGCTTTTCAGGAAGTTTCTTTCTACTTAGGCCTTGAGAGATGCAAAGTGACACGACTTAGGCTTGGACCAAATACAAGATCTTTTACATTGTGAAGTATAGAGAATAAAAGGATTGAAAAATATAGTGGAAATTTTGATGAGTTGGTAGTTATTTAAAATATGTTTAAAGGTAGACAGACTTAAAAAAAATCTTGAAATTTTTCAGTACTTTTCCTTGTTTACAAAACATTTTTTAACTTAAAAAATCACTAGGACTATTGCCTTAGAAAGTTTTAAAAGGTACAGTCACCCTTACATGATGTGTGTAAGACATTGAATATTGAGGCAAAAATGAAAACTCTGATTCCAGAATAAGTTGAATTGGCTTTCATTTGAAAGTCTTTACCTGATTCTCAACAGAAACTACATAAAAAGGGTGAAAATATTTCTTTAGAACAGCTTTCTGCTCTTATGGCTCTGGCACAGGTCAGGTTGGATCTGTAGAGTTTCTGAGATGGAGGTTGTAAGATACATGAAATCACAAAGAAAATGAAATCAAATTTGAATAATTTAACAGTATGACTAAGCCAAATAAGGACTCCTTGGCCAACAGCAGAGTTCTGTGCGAAGAATTTCATTTGGGGTCTAGGAACCAGTAGCTTGATGTAAAATCACCTGGTATCAATCACATCTACAGATCTCTCCGCTTCTTTAAAATAGGGTGTCTTTTCTTCATTTGCTTTCCAGTAATTGGGACTTACTGTGTCAAGTATGAAATTAACATCCTTGAGGTCACAGTCCAGGAGGAATATGGGCGAACAGTTCTTTATGGCAGACCCTAAATCTGAGAGTTCAGCAATGATTTTTTTAAAATGTTATTTATTTATTTATTTTTTTTAAATGAAGTAAGGGGAAAGCAAGTTTGGGTAATCATTGGCTGTTATAAACCAAAATGTCATTAATAACAGGAATTATAGTAAAAGTATCCCCCAATTTAGGGGAACCCCCATGGTCAAACAGCCCCTTTCTCTCAGGACCCCCTCTTACTACAAAACACAGCCTCTATTCAAACAGTCCCAGGGATAGCAAGCATTTATTCCATAATACTAACCCACCCACCCCAGCAGTCTTTTAAAGAAAAAAAGTTTTTCTTTTGGTTTAAATTGTGAAAAAAACTCAAAAACATTTGGTAGAAATCGAACTCTTGTCAACAGTGTTATTTATGCTAAGAGTAGGACAGTTTCTTAAGACCATATTGTTGTTGTTGTTGTTGTTTTTTTGGTGGGTACCGGGGGTCGACCTCAGGACCTCGCGCGCCAGCAGGCGCCCGTGCCGCTGAGCGATATCACCGGCCCCTTTTTTGTATGTGGGTTCCGGGAGTCGAACTCGGGCCCTCGCGCTTGCCAGGCAGGCGCTTATGCCGCTGAGCCATCTCACCGGCCCAGACCATATTGTTTTATCTTTAAGTTTGGCGGTTGTTTTAAACATTTATTTGAATTTATGATTGGTTAAATGGTAACATAAAGCAATTTAATTGTTGGTTTTTAGTAGTGCCTTTTTCTCTGTATGCCTTACTTTTATTTTGTATTACTAATACAAGTTACCCACCAAAATGAAGATTTGTTTTCCCCCAGATCAGTAGGCTTCAAGAGTTTAGATTGTGTGCTGGCCCTTAAATGTTTCTTAATGCCTGCTTCCTCCCCCTGCCCTTTTCTACCTCTTTTTTTTTTTTTTTTTTTTGGTTAGGAAAGAAACATTAGTGTTTGTCTGAGTTACTAGTCTCCCCTATTCTTAAATAAGCATAGAAAGTTATTCAAAATAGGCATAGTAAATTGTTTTCTGGATTGATTACTTGACTTTCAGTCACATTGGCATCTTCCAGGTTCTTTGTATATCGTGGTTCAGTTGCGATTTTCATACCAGAGCTAGAGTAGTTGTTTTTGCCTAAAGAGGTTGTTTAAACAGTTTTACAAATGCTAAGGCAACGAATGAGGTGTAGGGCAATGAGCAAGAAATACAGAGACAGTAAATTCTAATCCTTACTACTTAACATTTTGACTCTCTAGCTTACTTTCTGTGGTGTGTGTGTGTGTGTGTGGCGGGTGTTTGGAGTTGGGTGAGAGGAAAGGGAAGGAAGCAAGGAAAGGGAGAGAGAGAGGAAGGAAGGAAAGAGAGAGAAAGGAAGTATGAATGTTCGATTAGATTAGTCTCTGTTCTGAGAACAACATGAAAATGTATGACCTACTGACCATGAATGAAAGTAATCATCCTCCAGGTAGGAATGCCAGTACATTTTTCCTAAGTAGCTAGTGTAAATGATTTTTAATAAAGGTATTTATTGTAAATTGCCAAGCTCTTGGTTGCTAAAAGTAGACTAAAATTCAATTTGTGTATGTGTATCATAATGAGCTTATATATAATTCTTAAATAGAAAGTAACTGATCTTTACATAGTTCTTCATGAACTGTTTGGAATAGAAGTCCTGCCAGACATTATCTACACAAGCTTCCTTAGCTTACCAAGTATTCTAAAGGAAATTCCCTTATACCTCTTTTTGGTTGGCTTAGGGAATGTGTGCTGTGAAAATACTGTTCCTCCTTCATAGTTCTCTTTAGCTTTGCTTGGACTTCTGCCATGGCCTGGATAGGATGCCATAATAGGTGTGGGGAATATCAGGGCCACCCACCTCTCTCTGTTCTTTCTTTGGGAGGTGTAGATGCTAATAAGCTCTCAGGGGAGCCTAGGGATTCTTTACTCGGTTGAAGTGACAGTGGTCAGGGTTGACCATGGAGGTGAGGGAGGAGTCATAGCTCTAGTAAAGAATAAATTTTATCTGTTGCCTATATACAGTGTCATATAATTCTTCATGTTTTTCATAATTGTGCATTTTAATCGACAGTCATACGGTATTTGTTAATAACAAAGGCTGTCAGCGAATACTGTTATCCTCTGTGCTTGATGACTTATTTGTATCACAGTCTGTTATCAGAATCACTTTAAACCAAAGCTTTTATATTTCTTGCACACATAGCCAAAATGATTAATCCCGTTACATCTGCCCACTTGTAAGCTAATAGCATAAAAATGGTAAAGCAGACACTAGTAGAATGTGATCCCAGTCTATCCTTCGAGGAAAGGGACAGGTGCTCAGTGTTTGCATTTAGACATGCTGAATTTACTTCACCTATAAAGGAAGTATATAGATACTACATAATTAACGTGTACTTGTGCCAATCTTATTAATGTCATTTGACCATAGATGCATGTAGATACGTGTTCATAGCTGATGCTCAGGTTGGTGGCATATTTTCTTCCTAGTGTCTTAACATGTATGAGCTTGTGTTTGACTCGAGGGGCATTTCAGCAAAGCTTTGAAGAAAAGGAGGTTATGGACTGACATCTGCTTTGTGCCATAGACACTTTGGAACACAAGAAAGCAACTGTCTTTAGCATATGTGCAGAATTTGTCCCCAAATAAGGATTTCTGAATCTCTTAATGAGTTGAGAAGAGTAAAGTTTATGACTATCCTGAAAAGCACTTTTGTGTTCACTTATTTATATTTTTTTAGAACTTCTTTTTTTAAAACCATATGTAACCAGTGATGATTTTAGCATTAACATTTTTTGGATGGAAGAGATGAGTAACGAAATTAGATCTTAAACTCTGTCAGATACTTAGACTCTAGAATGGATTTGACATATTCTCATTTTTCCAAAGAATTTTTTCCACCTGGAAATAAGAAGAGAGGACTAGTGGAAGCATTTGAGTTGGGCAAAAGAAAGTGGGTCAGACCCTTGCAATACACACTTTTTGATTAACAGTACAGTGTATAGGGACAAGAATACTTCTTTAAACACAAACTATCATTTTAATACAATCTTAATTAGTAAGTAAAAGGTTTACATATTTTCTATTGCTGTTGGTTTTTAAATTTGCTACCCTGCATTCTGAAATATTATAAAAGTTAATATGAAAAATACTTTTAAAGTCTGCCATCACATTTCACATGGTTCTTTTTATTTATTGTAAATAAAAAGTAAATGGATAAATTTGAAAATAAACTTTTAATTATTGCAAACTCTGATTATCAATTTGTAAATTTACCCTTTGACTTAATGTACGTTTTTCAATGTAGCCACTAAGTTCTCTATGTTTAAACCTATTGGTTTCTCTGGGTAAATGTTTTTAATCTCATTTGAGTGCTGCGCAGTTTATAATTATCTACAAAGGTCTTTTTGTTTCCTAACAAGGTTGACTTTTTTGCACATTTTTGAAAATGTTTAATTTGTACACTGATTTATTACTCTGACCAATAATTGTTGAGTGTGAGCATTGTGAACGCGTGCGTCAGACTACTGTCTGTGTCTCTTGCTTTAACTTTCAAGATGTAACCATCAGTTACTAGACTGCTGTGACTGACTTACGTGGACCTTCTTGCTTTTACAAAGTATACTTATCTATGGTTCTATCTTTGTTGAAGAACTCAGGAGTTCAACATTACTTTCTAATTTTATAATGTATTCTAAAATCCATTACTGTGTTGAAAGTATGCTTTGTAACTCTATGTATCAGGGCATGTGTGTTTGTGTGAAGATGTCTTTTTCTGTTTGTAGGCACATATATATATCCCAGTAAATTCTTACTTTCATTTCATTTCTACATTTTTATGAACTTGTTTTATAAGGGTACTATTTAGTTAGGATAAATATATATAAAAGCTTTCTGAGAGATTATTTACTATATGAATATATTTTCAGCTGGCTGATCAAAATATTTTTTTAATTTTGTTTTTAACCACTTAAGATGTATTTGTATTTCCAGAATTGGACACAAGTTGTACTTAGAAATCGGTTAAAATATTCTTGAAAGGAAAATCATGGAATTATCTTTTGACAATTCCGTGAAATGCAAATTAGAAAAGAGGCTTTAAGAAGTAGCAAAAATACACTGTCCATTAACATGGACCTTTGAATTCTCAGAGCTGTGAAAAAAAAGAAGCTAAATTGTTTTTATGTCAAGATTTTTATATTTCCAGTTGCTATAGGCTTGTCCTACTGTTGTTTTTAAATTCTCTTTATTCTCCCAAAAGATTTCAACTTTTAGTTTTTCCTTTACTGAGCAGGGTCAGACTGGGCTTATAAAACAATAAATACTTTGGCATATGTGATTCTTTGTAATTGACTATAAATTGGTTTAGAAATGTCCAAACCCCAATGTCGTGTCTGTTATACTGTACTGTGTGTTTTAAGGAACTGGCAGAAAAAGAATTGGAAATTAGGTTTCCAATCTCACAGTGTTACTGTATTTAAAGAAAACCTTGTTTTTAATATGCGGTACCACATAAAATTACTTGTGTTAGGAATAAAGTCCACTGTTGAAGTTGAATGTCACTTGTTAAAAGGAACCAGTGTGATTAGAACCTACCAGAAGCCAGATATAGTGTGGTATGTACCCCATTTCATGCACATTTTGAGTTTGTGTTGTTCATGCAAAATTATATGCTTGTAAAAAATGTATAAAATTCCTAAGTTTTATAATTTCTATGTACTTGTTTTTTTGGTGTTAAATACCTTTTTTTAAAAAAAATCTAATATAAAAAGAAACCATGTTTATATTTTGTTAGTGATCAATGACTTTGTTTATATGGAAATTTGTATATTGTTGGCACTCATCTTTTGTTTAGATTTATCATGCATGAAGGCTTGCAATAATTAGCACAATGAAAATTGCTTTTTCTTACATGTACATTTTTTTTTTTGAAAGATTGTGGTGCAAAGGCTTACTCTAAGTAACCTTCTGGACTATGGAATGAATATAAATGAATGGCACTTTGAGTGTTAATAAAGCTGATATTTATTTCCACTGTGATTGGTTTGTCTAGATTTTGTTGTTGTTGTTTGTTTGTTTTTTGTTTCTTGAAACAGGGCCTCACTATGTAGTTCAGGCTAGTCTTTTCTTTTTTTGTGGGGGGTGGCTACCAGGAATTGAACTCAGAACTTTGCGCTTGCCAGGCAGGCGTTTGTGCCGCTGAACTATATCCCCGGCCAAGTCTTGAGCTCACTGTGTAGCCCAGGCTGGCTTTGAATTCATAGTGATTCTCCTGCTTTAGCCTCCCGAGATCTGAGATTACAGGCATGCCCGGCCAGATATTTCTTATACACAGCATATATACTGATGTCTCCTCTTGCTTGAGTCGATCACTTTGTAGGAGACCAAGCACAAATGCACCTAGAAACACAGAAACTAACCAGATCTCTCCCGTGTCTAATCTTACAACGTCCTACTCAGCTTGCACTAGTATATCTTTATATGACATACAGGTCACCTGCTCAGAACTTAGTGGCGTTTAAAAACAAACAGGAAGCCTATTATCTTACCACCTACCAAGTATAAGGAGTGGTCTCTTACATGGTATTGGAGCTAACTTATATTAATGACTTAATGTAGAGGGCTACTTAATGCAAGTCAAAGCCTCAGAATCTTGTGTGTTCTCTGACCTAGTGATTTTTTTTTTTTTTTTGGTCTTTTTGAGACAGGGTTTCACTCTGCAGTTCGGGCTGGCCCTGAACTCACAGCAATCCTCCTGCCCTAGCCTCCCGAGTGCTGGGATTACATGCATGTGCCGCCACACCCGGTTTGACCTAGCAATTTTAACATTTGAGAATGAATCCTGCTGGCTTTTGGTTTGTTGTAGATGGCTTTTATCAGATTGAGGTAAAGACCATCTATTCCAATTTTCTGTAGGGTTTTTATCATGAATGAGCGCTGGACTTTATCAAAAGTTTTTTCTGCATCTATTGAGATGATCATGTGATTTTTGTCTTTGGCTCTGTTGAGATGATGTATTACATTTATTGATTTGCGTATGTTGAACTGTCCCTGCATTCCTGGGATGAATCCCACTTGGTCATGGTGTATAATCTTCTTGATTATTTGCTGCATTCTGTTTGCTAGTATCTTATTGAGGATTTTTGCATCTATGTTCATTAGGGAGATTGACCTATAGTTCTCTTTTTTGGTTGGGTCTTTCTCTGGTTTTGGTGTTAGGGTAATACTTGCCTCCAGGAATGAGTTAGGGAGTATTGCTTCCCTTTTACTTTCATTAAAGAGTTTGAGGAATATTGGCATTAAATCTTCTCTAAATTTCTTGTAGAATTCAGCAGTGAATCCATCAGGACCAGAGCTTTTCTTTGTTGGTAAGTTTTTAATTACATTTTCAATCTCATTCACTGATATTGGGTTATTCAGAATTTTTATATCTCGTTGATTCAGCTTTGGTAATTCATACGTATCTAGGAATCTGTCCATTTCGTCTGTTTTCCATCCTATGAGAGTAAAGATTTTTGAAGTAAGTATTGCTGATCTGAATTTTCACAGGATCTGTAGTGATTTCACCCTTTTCACTCCTTAATGCATGAATTTGTCTTTTCTTTCTTTTTTTTTTTTTTTTTTGATAAGGTTGGGTAAGGATTTACCGATTTTATTTATTCTTTTGAAAAATGAACTCTTTGATTCATTAATTCTTTGTATTGTTTTCTTGGTCTCTATTGTGTTAATTTCTGCCCTGGTCTTTGTAATTTCCTCCCTTGTATGGCCTTTGGGTTTTTCTTGCTCTTCTTTTTCCAGAAGCTTGAGGTGCAACATTTGGTTGTTTATTTGTGCTCGTTCTGTTTTCCTGATGTGAGAATTCACTGCTATAAATTTCCCTCTTAGGACTGCTTTCATTGCGTCCCATAAGTTCCGGTATGTATCTGCATTCTCGTTTATTTGTAGATATTGTTTAATTTCTTCCTTTATTTCATCTGTGACCCATTGGTTGTTTAGGAGGGTGTTATTTAAATTTCCATGTGTTTATGGAGTTTTTGTGGTTTATTTTGCCATTACTTTCCAATTTCGTTGCCCTATGGTCAGATAATACACATGGGATGATTTCAGTTCCTTTGCATTTACTTAAGCATGTTCTGTGGGCTAGTATATGGTCTATTTTAGAGAACTTCCATGTGCAGCAGAGAAGAATATATGTTCTTATGATCTTGGGTGGGACACTCAAAACATCTACTAAGTCCATTTGTTCACAGGTTTGGTTCAGTTATTTCTTTGCTGATTTTTTGTCTAATTGATCTATCTCTTTGTGACAATGGGGTATTAAGGTCTCCCATTACAATTATGTTATCGCTAATTTGATTTTTCATGTCTATTAATAATCGTCTTATATAGTTGGGTGCTCCCATATTTGGTGCATACATATTTATGATTGTTATCTCTTCCTCGTGAAGTTTTCCCCTAACAAGTATGTAGTGACTTCTTTATCTCTTTTGATCATTCTTGGCTTGAAGTTCACATTGTCTGCAAACAGAATAACTACCCCTACTTTTTTCTGGGTTCCTGTTGCATGGAAGATTGTTTTCCATCCTTTGATTTTCAGTCTATGAAATTCTTTTTCAGTTAAATGTGTTTCTTGTATAGAGCATATTGTTGGATCTTGTTTCTTTTTTTTTTTTTTTTTTGGTGGGTACCGGGGGGTCGACCTCAGGACCTCGCACGCCAACAGGCACCCGTGCCGCTGAGCGATATCACCGGCCCCTTTTTCGTATGTGGGTTCCGGGAGTCGAACTCGGGCCCTCGCGGTTGCAAGGCAGGTGCTTACGCCGCTGAGCCATCTCACCGGCCCTGGATCTTGTTTCTTGATCCATTCTGCACATCTGTTTCTTTTGATTGGTGAATTGAGGCCATTTATATTGATGGTTATAACTGATATGGATTGCCTTATCTTTGTCATGTTATTTTCCTGCTGTTGGTTCCCTGCTTTTCCCCTCTGTTTAACTGCTTGCCTGCCTGGTGGTTTCTTTTTGTTGTTGTTCTTGGAATTGTGGTAATTTTTATCTCTGCCTAGAATATCTTTCAGTACTCTTTGTATGGTTGGTTTGGCAGTCATGAATTTCTTCAGTTGTTCTTTGTCATGGCAGAGTTGACACATAAAATTAACCACAGGGATTGATCAAATAAGCTGTAGTATATGCATACAATGAACTCTCACATCTTATTGACTGAAAGAAAAATGAGACATAAGATGATCCAATTTTTTGTTTAAAAAAGAATATCGAGGGGCCGGTGAGATAGCTCAGTGGCGTAAGCGCCTGCCTGGAAGCGCAAGGTCCTGAGTTTGACTCCCGGAACCCACATAAAGGAAAAAAAGGACTGGTGATATTGCTCAGCGGCACAAGCACTTGCTGGCAAGCACGAGGTCCTGAGGTCGACTCCCGGTACCCACATAAAAAAAAAAAAATTGAGGTTATATCACTCAAGTTGTGGTAGACTTTTGAGAATTTTTTTTTTGGTACCAGGAATCGAACTCATGACCTTGCGCTTGCCAGGCAGGCACTGTGCTGCTGAGCTATATCCCCGGCCCATTTTCTTTTTGCTTATTTGTAATTTTAAAATTTTTATGATAAATGTGGGTCTTTTTGCTTAGTGCAAAATATTTTCTTAGTTATGAAAATGTTAGATTAGCCATCCTTCCTTATCAACACCTCCAGTCAAATTAATCAGGTTTGGCAGCAAGAACTTAAGAAAAGTTTATATCTTTAGCTCAGTATTTCCATTTCTCAGAATTTCCCTTAAGAAAACAATGCAAGATAGAGTTAAGGATTTGTATCCAATAATATTCATCACAGAAGTGCTTATAACTGAATAAACTAGAACTATCCTGGTGTCCTCAAATTAGGGTTTGCCTAAGTAAATTGTAATATTCCCATACAATGGAATATTAAATGGCTATTAAACGTTCATTTTAGTGAGGAATGAACAAAGCTTATGTTAGGAGGATATAAAATCATTATATATCCAAGAAATATCTTCATGGCAGAATAACATCTACTCACAAAAGTGAATTTAAAAACCTATTCACAGGCTTTGTCTATGAAGCAGAGTGGCCACATGATGGAGATGCCCAACATGGGGACTATAAACAGTCCTGCCCCTGTCAGGGAAAGAAGATATCAATGTTAATAACAGACTGTGACCTTGGAGCTGTGAACAAACCATGGGAGATCTCGAGACAGGTGGCTGAACTTGTAACCAGTGAGTTCTTTGAACAAGGAGATCGAGAGAGATCGGAACTCAAACTCACTCCTTCAGCTATTTTTGATCGGAACCGGAAAGATGAACTATCTCGGTTGCAATTGGAGTGGATTGATAGCATCAGGTATCAGGTGTTGGTGAAGGTCAATGTGAAACTGAAGCCTATGCTAGATTCAGTGGCTGCAAACCGAAGTGAGTGGGAAGAGTTGCACCAAAAAAGACTGCTGGTCTTGGCCGCCTCCCCAGCCCCTACCAGCCTCATGGTGGCTGAAGAGGATAGAAGCTAAACCTCTGTCTTCACAGAGCTGCTGCAGAGTAACTGCAGCTTGAAGGGTCAGCTTCAATCCAGCCATGTCATCCTTTCGTTCTCATAGCTCAGACAAACCTAAAGTCTCAGGGATGTGGATGCACTGGAAAGTGCGCCTGGGTTTTCAGCATGGATTGGTCAGCAGCTGAAAGCGGGACAAAGGACAAAGAAGGAGGGGGACCAGGGAGCTGGGACCCTCAACTGGTCCTGATGATTTCACATGGGCTGAGACAAAGGCTTTGGGGAGAGGACTGGTTTGGATCCACAGACCTGAGGACAGTCAGGTCTGCCCAGTCTGAGTTGAGGGAACATGGAACAGTGAAAGCATCCTTATTGCTGCTTCGTTTTGTATATGCTCTTCAGTTTGTTACAAGCCAAACACTGCCTGATTCTGTAGCCTTTCCTGGAGTGCCCTTTTGTGCCAGATTATCCCAGGAACCCAGCTTTGTATTCCACAAAGGCTGATGTTTCATTGTACGAATACTACATTTTAGACTGTTTGGCCAATTCACCAGCAACTAATCCATGATTTTGAAACAGACTGTTTTAAGAGACCTTAATATCTTTGTTTTTAATAAAATGCTTAATGTTTGATGAAAAAAAAAAAACCTATTCACAGACAAAAGGTTGAAAGAAAAAGACAAAATGTAGATAGTGGCTGGGGTTGTAAATCAGCAGTAGACTGCTTGTCTAGCCTGTGCAAGATGTAGATTCCATCCCCAGCACCAAGAAAAAAAGGCAGCAAAGCGTAGTGTTATATGTGATTTAAGTAGCCTTTCTATACTGTTCTCTATTTTGCAAAACTTTTTTTTTGTGGTTTTTTGAGGCAGGGTCTCAGTTCAGGTTGATCTTGAATTCACTGTGTGGTCGAGGCTGGACTCGAAATCATGATAATCCTCCTACCTCAGCCTCCAAGTGCTGGGATTGAAGGTGTGTACCACCACACTCTGCTGCAATCAAGGGAAAAATATAAAAATATGGCTTAAAAATTTGGTTCTCCTACCTCTCAAGTAAGGCAATTTCACTTGGACCAGGAACCAACAAACCTTCACTTTACTAACACCATTCAACTGAAAACTACAAATGCTGTAGCTGAGTCTATCTTCAATCTGTCCATCTGATCAGTAGCAACACGGTCACTTCTTCCACTTCAAAGTGAAATCAGGACTATCCCATGACTCTGGGTTTTACTATCTCACTGTTCACCTGATTTTGCCTACATCTTCATTTTCCAGCCTCTTCACTGTGAAATGTCCTCAGTTCTTGGGCCTTTTCTGTACCTACATTCATTCCCTAGGTAACTTCGAGTTCTACAGCCCTAATACCATAAATATGTTGACCCTCCCCAAATTTACATTTTTAGGTCTCTGAACTTCAGACTCATATCCAACATCTTTCTTTCTTTGCTTTTAGAGACAGGGTTTCACTATGCAGTTCAGGCTGGCCTTGAACTCACTTTGTAGCCCAGGCTGGCCTCAAACTCACAGTGATCCTCCTGCCTCAGCCTCTTAAGTGCTGGAATTACAGGCGTGCGCCACCATGCCTGGCCTAACATATTTCTTGATATTTCATTTAATTGTCTGCTGTGGTTTGAATTGCATCCTCCCTAAATTCACATATGGAAAGCACAGCCCTCAATGTGACTGTATTTGAAAACAAGACCTGTAAAGGGTGATAAAGGTTGAAATCAGTCATAAATGCAGGGCCCTAAACCAACAGGACTGGTGTTCTTATGAGAAGAGGAAAAGACACCATCTGAGGACACAGCAGGAAGGTGGCTGTCTGCCAGCCAGGAAGGAAGCTGGCCCTGTCCAGGAACCTTATTATTGGACTTCCCAGCCTCCAGAACTGTAAGAAAATCAATTTTTGCTGTAGTCTGTGATAATTTGTTATGGAAAACTGAGCAGACTAATACAGTCACTCACATTTCAGATGTTCAAAACCATCCTCTAACACTTTACCTTCCTTAAGGTACATTATTTTTGTGGTTGCTGAGGCCAAAAATCTTGGAGTTACCCTTTACTCCTCTTTCTCACTTCCCATAATCAACTTAGCAAATTCCATTCATCCATTCCACTTCCAGAATGCATTCAGAATGCAACCATTTTCATCACTTTTACTCCTGCTTCCCTGGCGAAGCCTATGGCTTCTCAACAGGACTGCTATAAAAGGTGCCCTTGGACTTGTCAGTCTGTGTTCAACACAACAGCAAGTGTTGAGTAACCCTTTTATACTAAATCAGATTGTCTTTAAAATTTTTTTTTTCCTGCTCAAAACTCTCCACTGGTTTCCCATTTCATAATAAACCCAAAGCCATGGCCTACAAGGCTCTACATCAGTGGTTCTCAAACCTGGGCATCAGAATCTTCGGGAAGCAAGACCGATGGTCCCACCTCCAGTGTGGGGTGGGGCCGGCTTCTTCGCCTTTGTCTTTCTAACCCACCTTATCCAGTTCTGATACGGCGTTGATGTGGCCTGGGGATGTTGCTGAGAAGTACTGCTCTGCATCACTCCCTTGTTCCATATGTGGGTCTCGTGTTTGTGCTCTACACAGGACACCGTCTCACTCTCTTCAGGCGTTTGCTCAAAGAACCCCACTTCAGTGAGGTATTCCAGGACCTGGCATTTTAGAATGACACTCTGTCATTCTGAGCCCTTGTTTTATTTTCTCTCGGAGCACTAAACACCGGATTTATTTCTGCCTATCTCGCTCCTTTAGAATACTCCTTTAGTTTATTCCAGGAAGACAAAGATCTGAGTTTGTTCACTGTCCTATCGTAGCCACGAAAGCAGCCTGCCTGCGGACACAGGAACTCAACAATTACATTGTCGAGGAATGAAGATCAGACGAATTCTTGGGGAAAACTCAAGACCCTTGCGCACTCGCCCCGCCCCTTCCGTCCAGGACTCAGGGCGGGACTTCCGGCGTGTGATTTTTTTGCGCTTCCGGTGTAAACCGGAAGTCCCCCAAAAGTCGGCTTCGTGGTGGGCGAGTGGTGCTTTCTGCCCTTTTTGGAGGCTGTCGCTGCTGACATGGGCAAAAGAGACCGGGCGGACCGCGGTGAGAAGGGTCGCGGGCGCGCTGTGGCGTCCCGGTACCCCACGGCCCCGTCTCTGCCGCTCTGTGTCAGAGCTGCCCGGGCGATCCCCCTCGCAACCCAGTCCCACAGGCGGCTGGGCAGAGGGAGATGCTGGACCTGGGAGCAGCCCCGCGAACTGGGCCGGGTGGGGGCAGTTGAGGGCTCATGCCTGCGGGATGCAGAGGGCGCTTACCTAGGAGTTCGTGGCGCAAGTGGAATTCGGCTCCTGCCAGGTTCCCGCACGATGCCGCTGTGCAGTGCGGAGGGAACCGGGGCTCCTGCGGGGGCTCAGCTTTGTGTCTGTATCTGCAGACAAGAAGAAGTCCAAGAAACGGCACTATGAGTATGAGGAGGAAGATGAAGATGACGCCCCTGGGAACGACTCTCATGAGGCGGTGCCATCGGCGGCCGGGAAGCAGGTGGATGAGTCCGGCACCAAAGTGGATGAATATGGAGCCAAGGACTACAGGTTGCAGATGCCCCTGAAGGACGACCACGCCTCTCGGCCCCTGTGGGTGGTAAGCACGCCCGAAAGTCTGGATCATCAGTTAAATCTTGGACATTCTCCCTGTCCTAAAAATCGGAGATACTGCCCCGCAAAACCAGGAGAGACAGCTTTCACGCACACAGATTTGAACAGCTATGCACACGTGTGCTGGCTGGATCTGGGCGTTTTCACCTCTGACCTTTCCTTTTACTCTTTTTTCCGTGGCTGTGCCCATTAGGAAGACTTTTTAATCTGCATTTATTATGTAACAGTATTTTCTTATTTTTCAAGTTAATGGAAGACATTGGTAGCCTGCGTTTCGCTCAGCGTAGAATAATTAATGTTCTACTCTTGGTTGTAGACAGGAGGTAATTTGAGGACAGCCAGTAAGTTGGGGAATATTTTCCTGTAGAGATCAGTGGGAAACAGATTCTACTTTGGAAACCTTTTTTTCTGTTTCTTCCTACTCTCCTGTATCTGATTAAATAACAAGATCCACAGTTGTCTGAAGAACTGGTTGCAAAAACATCTCTGATGTTGGGCGGCTTACCCTTTCTTGATAATGATAAGGGGAAGAGTAATAGTGTCTGTGGCTAATGAGTTTTCTTGTGTGTTTTGTCCATTTGGTGTTTGTCAGGCTCCTGATGGCCACATCTTCTTGGAAGCGTTCTCTCCAGTTTACAAATATGCTCAGGACTTCCTGGTGGCTATTGCAGAGCCAGTTTGCCGTCCAACCCATGTGCATGAATACAAACTAACTGCCTACTCCCTGTATGCAGCTGTCAGCGTTGGGCTGCAAACCAGTGACATCACTGAGTACCTCAGGAAGCTTAGCAAGACTGGAGTCCCTGATGGAATTCTTCAGTTTATTAAGGCAAGGGGGGACCTAGACTAGCAGTCGTGCCTGCGTTGGTAATGTGGTACTAGTGGGTATAGGAGGTACATATTGTTATCCATTGACAACCATGAGAATGTGCCATTCGTGACTCCTGTGGGAAGCATAATCACCGATCACCCTAATTGCTGCGCCTCTGGATCCAGCATTGTGTTCTGGCGGAGGCTGTGTTTTTTGAGCTGCTCCCAGATATGGGTACTAAAATGGTAGGAGTACTAATTCGGACCCATTTGGGATACAGCCCCAAACGGGTGCTGTTGTAGACTGGATTGTGTTCTCCCAAAATGCATATGTTGAAACCCTAACCCTCAGTGTGACTATATTTGGTAAGACTGAGGTCCTAAGCATGGGGCCTGTCCAGTAGGTAAGTGTCCTCATCACCAGACACCAGAGAGCTGTGTCTCTCTTCCTGTCCTGTTAGTACACAGTAAGAAAGTGGTCATCTACAAGCCAGGAATAGAGCTGTCACTAGAAACTGAATCAACTGGTACCTTGATCATGAACTTCCTTTCAGTCTACAGAACTTTGAGAAAATAAATGTTTAAACCACCCAGTCTATGTGGTGTCATGTTATGGCAGCCTGGGCTGACTAGTAAAGGTGGTGAACTAAATCTAAGGCTAAATATCTGTAAGAGACCCATAGTCAACGAGTTCATTAGGGAAAGTAAAACAGAAATTTCAGATGTCGAAGTGGAAAGGGTCCCATGAGAACCGACGTTGAATATGGGTAAATGCTGCTCAGAGAGACAGACAGTGGCTTTTGTTGTCCTTGACTGATATCAAGGGAGTCTGAGTGACACAAGAGTGCCATGGGCACCCATCTCAGAGAAGCTGGTAGGAGTCCTGGAGAGAGTTCTTTTTTGTTGTGATGTGGAAGGGTGCCCAGGAAGAGGGCACCTCTCCTAGAAGGAGTCTGCACCAGCATGTAGGCAAGATCTGGTCTTGGCTGGGAGCCGCCTGCAGGGACATGACGTTGGGAGTGGGGCAGTGCAGTATTACGGGGGCAGCAGGGCAGACGGCAGCTCAGGGTTTGAGTGGCAAGTTTTCATAGCCACAACACAACCTCTCCTGGATTCCTTCCTTCAGGAAGGAATGGGAACCTGGGAGGATTGAAACTGTATTCCCTACCATTTGGTAAGCTTACATTCTAGTTGGGGAAATAGGAACATACGTAGGAAGGCCAGCAGGCTTTGTATTTTATATATACTACAACTAGTTACTAAGCACATGCTCTGTGCATGCTGTGTGCTGGCAGCCATAGTAGCACTGGTGTTGCAGGATGGACCTCTGGATTAGGATGGTGGCTATGGGCATGGAGAGGAGAGGGAAATAGGAAACACAGGTGAGATTTTAAGCAGTGTTTGTAAATGAAGAGATGTGCGTGAGAATTAGCCAGGCAGGAGGAAAGTTTTGTTCTCAAAAAAGCAGAAGCCAGTGCTGAGGATATAGTTCAGTGGCAACAGGCGTCTGCCTGGCAAGTGCAAGGTCCTGAGTTTGATTCCTGGTACCAAAAAAAAAAACAACAAAAAAACCCCAAAAAAACAGAAGCCAGCCAGGCATGGTAGCACATGCCTGTAATCCCAGGACTCAGGAGTCTGGGGCAGGAGAATCGCCACAAGATTGAGGCTAGCCTGGGCTACATGGTGAGTTCAAGGCCAGCCTGAACTATATAGCAAGACCCTGTCTTAAAAAACAGTTAAGAAGCCAGTTGAAAAAGCTCCATGTAGACAGACCTTACTGCTTTAGGTTTGCACATTGGGTTTTCCTAAAGTAAATTCAGCTCTTCACTTGGTTGGTGGGTGGTAAAATGTGACCAGTAGGAAGGTTACTAAGTGAGCTGCTTATTGCTGATTTTGCCTGTTTGGTGTTATATCTACTTGCAGTTGTGTACTGTCAGCTATGGGAAAGTCAAGCTGGTCCTGAAGCACAACAGGTAAGAGATTCCATGACAGGCTTATCCTAAGGTATTTTCAGCCTCTGTACACCAGGAGGGAAGAAAGGCTGTGGGCAGGAGCCGATGTTTAGGGACTGTCTGCTCTGCACCAACACCTTGCTCCCATGAAGCACAGATAAAAGGAACAGAGATGTGGCCCAAGCAGCAAACCCATTCACCAGCTGCCGTGTTCTCATTAGTCACAGAACTGGGGCTCCGACACCTGCTGACTTGATTTCAGAGTAGGGATTTGCCCACAACTCTTGTGTTATTTTATGACCAGCAGCTCATAGCTCCAATTTGACACAGTATGGGAGAGCAAAAGGGTCATGAAGCCACTATTTCCAGACCATTGAGTCAAATCAGTGGTAGAATCTTCTGGAAATGGTGTGCTGGTCAGTAGGCACCACCTTCCTCTCCTGCTTATAGGTACTTTGTTGAAAGCTCCCACCCCGATGTCATCCAGCATCTTCTTCAAGACCCAGTGATCCGGGAATGCCGCCTGAGGAATGCTGAGGGGGAGGCCACTGAACTCATCACAGAGACTTTCACAAGCAAATCTGCTGTGCGTGGGCTCCGGGATCTCCTGGGGGGCTGGGTGTCAGCTCTCTCCTTAATCCAGCACTGACCATCTAGTAGCCCCACTGTTTTCTTCCTCCCTTGCAACTTGAGTTCTTGCTTAGTAACAAAAGGATTCAATGTGTGCAGGTCCAGAATCCTACCTTTCTCCTACAGATATCTAAGACTGCAGAAGGCAGTAGTGGGCCTTCTGCTTCCCGGGTGACAGATCCACAGGGCAAGTCTGACATCCCCATGGACCTGTTTGACTTTTATGAGCAAATGGACAAGGATGAGGAGGAAGAAGAAGAGACACAGACAGTATCCTTTGAAGTCAAGCAGGTTAGTGAATGCATCCCCCTAGTTCCTTCCTGCCTCATCTCCCTGTCTAATCTATGTCAAAGGAGGGGTCCCTGTCTGTTCCTCAGTTGCAGTTGCCCTTTTGGCCTGTGGGCCATCACATTGTTCCTCTTGATGAGTGAGCGTCCTGGTCCTCAGCCTGGGAGCCTCATCTGCGCAGCTGCCTTGAGATGTGAGAGACAGTGTCTGAGGGTCCATTTTGCTTCCGATTAGAACTCGTTTTGAGTGTTGCTAGTTTAGGTTGCTTTTCTGTGCTTTTACCTAGTTGTCAGCAAGCAAGATCAGCAATTGTGTTTGTCTGGATAAGATGCAGTTTTTGACCATTGGTAGAATGTGCATTGTTTTGGGGCACACTTTGGTGTTAACAAGATTATGAAGCTCTCTTCATGCTGCCTGTCTCCCCAGGAAATGATAGAGGAGCTCCAGAAACGTTGCATCCACCTGGAGTACCCCCTGTTGGCAGAATATGACTTCCGGAATGATTCCGTCAACCCTGATATCAACATCGACCTGAAACCCACAGCTGTCCTCAGGCCCTATCAGGAGAAGAGTCTGCGGAAGATGTTTGGGAATGGGCGCGCGCGTTCGGGGGTCATCGTGCTTCCTTGTGGTAAGTGGAGCGTGAGTGAAGAAGGTGGCCCGGTTGCTGTGTTAGATTTGCCAGCTGTCTCCTCCTCTGCCTATGCCCCTTGCCCCTTTCCCTAAATTGCACCTTGCCAGTGAATGTCCAAGGTCTGGCGATTCCTTGATTCATGTCTTTGTGTTTGTGTGTGTGTGTGTGTGTATGTGTGCATGCACGTGTGTGTTTGAGAGTCTTACTGTGTAGCCCAGGCTGGCCGTGAGCTTGCAGTCCTCCTGCCTCAGCATCCTGAGCGCTGGGATTACATGGCTGTGCTGTTGTGCCTGACTTTCTCTTGACAGATATTTGTTGAGTGCTTGCTGTGTGTGACACGTGTGCTGCAGCAGGCTGTTTTGTATCCCTGGGATACAAAAGGAGCTTATTTAGCTGGGGAGAGACTAGTGGTAAACAAATCGGCTAAGGAACCTGCTAAATCTTGCGCAGTGAAAGAAAGAAGAAAACTAGAGTGTGCGTAGTGTGAGGCAGTACTGCTGGCAGGGCTGTGCGAGGGTTAGCTTCTCATTCTGTGAAATTAGCCTTATGAGGCATTGATTTAGAGGCTTCCTGGCTTGTTCCTGCATGGCTTATGATGAGGTACAAGGCTGAGAAGCAGTCCCATGACACCTTTTTGACCTTACTTGTCCTAAGTAATGTCAGGTCCTCGCCTGGCTTCTCAGCTGGGGGTCACAACATCCTCACCCAGGCGCCCCACCTGGACAGAGTCTCCAGGGATGGGTCTCTGCCTTCAGCTTTCTGGTTTTTATGTTTTGGTCTTTTAAGACAAGGTCTTACTATGTATTTCAGGCTGGCCTTGAACTTGCTGCGCTCCTCCTGCCTCAGCCTCCCTAATGCTGGGATTACATGCATTGCGCCACCATACCCAGCTTATTTGTTTTTTAAAGCTTCATGGGTTGTATTGATGGTAAAGGAGGAGACGATGAAGGGATTAGTTTGATTTTTATCATAATCTTCAGGGAGAGTAGTAAACCCGGAACCTCCTGGAATTTTATGTTTTCTGCCTTTGCAAGTAGTGTGCACGCTTAGTGCATTCTGAGCACTGTTTACTGTGTAATAGTTAACAGCTGTCACTTGCTGAGTCCTTTGTACGATGTGTGCTTTGTGTGCTGTGCCCTGCATCAGTGTCTTACAGCCCCTGGCAAGGTGGTTCTCTTCTCTGATTTTTATTTTCGGTACTGGGGACTGAACTCAGGGCCTTCACACTGAGCACATTCCCAGCTTTTTGCTTTTTGATTTGGAAGTAGCGTCTCACTAAACTCCTAGCCTGCTGGGATTACAGGTGTGTACCACCAAGCCCGGCTAGGTCCTTTCTCTTGTTTTCCCATCGGTAAAACGTTGGTAACAGGGTGTCTCCTTTCGCTGGTTGGTTTTGAGATTTCGCTGTTTAAACAGTACACACGTAAGAGCTGCGGAAGGGCCTGCACCCGGTGATGCTCACGTGTGGGGAGCGGACGTTTCGTGTTTGTAAAGAGAGAAGCGGGCTACAGCAGTGAACGCCTCACAGGTAGCGGCTGTGAGGACCGTATGAGAAGTTCGCCAAGGTTCCTCTGTGGAGTCATCACCCGTTCCATCCTTCGTTTCCCCCTGGCCGAGGATAGGCTCTCCCCTTGGTTTCTCATAGGTGCTGGAAAGTCCTTGGTTGGTGTGACTGCTGCGTGTACTGTCAGAAAACGCTGTCTGGTGCTGGGCAACTCGGCTGTGTCTGTGGAGCAGTGGAAAGCTCAGTTCAAGATGTGGTCCACCATCGACGACAGCCAGATCTGCCGCTTCACTTCGGATGCCAAGGACAAGCCCATAGGCTGCTCCATTGCCATTAGCACTTACTCCATGCTGGGCCACACCACCAAAAGGTCCTGGGAGGCTGAGCGAGTCATGGAGTGGCTCAAAACCCAGGAGTGGGGCCTCATGATCCTTGACGAGGTGCATACCATCCCAGGTAAGCTGTCTGCCCTTGTACGGATGGTTTCCAGTTGTTGTGTTGGGGAGGAACTGCTGTGTAGTCCACTCCACTGGCTAGAAATGCTCGCTGGGGGAAGCTTTCAGAGGATTTGTAAGCATGGGAGTGGGTGGCACTGGGCGGTAAGTGGGTGTACACATTCACATCTTCCTTAATCCCTGGCCCAGAGTAGTCATTTAGAAAATGATAGGGTTTTTTTCCTTCCATCTTTCTTATTGTTACAGTTCAGCTTACCCTCACCCCATTTTCCTGGTTCTCTGAAACCAGGCTGGGATCACTTCATTTCTCTTGAGATAGTATCGTGTCTCCTTTGAAGGCTGACATGTTGGTCCTTAAACAGTATATATGAGGTATGGTCAAAATACACAGTGAATGTTTAAAAAAATTATTATGGTAAAAGACACATTGCCATTAATTCCCCTCCAAAAGTCCCCCTTGCTTTAAACATACTTACTCTGTTGTTCTTGCTACTTTCTGAAGCAGTTCTGGAAGTACTCTTTCGTGAGTGTCTTTATAGGGGGTTCTCAAAAATATGGCCAATACTGTGGCTGAGTGCCATCCGGTGGAAAGGCATACTTGTAAAAACATTACGGTGTGTCTTCCTCCACCTGTTCACCAAATCTGGCACTGTGTGACTTCTGGCTCTTTCCTAAAATCAAAATGACCACAAAAGGTAAATGTTTTGAATCTGTTCAGGACATTGAGGCAGCCATATCAACACAACTAAAAACACAAGAGAGGACTCCTGGCACTGCTTCAGAAGGTGACAAAAGCGGATAGTGTGTTTGAAGTGGGAGGGAGTATTTTGAGGGGTATTAATGACTCTGTGTCCTTTACTGTAATTTAAAACAAAACAAAAATTGGGCATTCACTGTATTTTTCGATCATACCTTGTACTAGAAAGAAGCCCTACTTATTTCTCCAGGTATTAGAGATAAACCATTTTTTAAAACAGTTCTATTGAACTAATTCATGTGCTGTAAAATCACCCATTATATGTATACAATCCAGTGGTTTTCAGTAATTTATGGAGTTGTGCATCACTATGATCCAGTTTTAGAACATCTCCTTATACCCACATAGTCAGTCCCTGTTTTCTTCTTTAGCTGCAGGCAGCCACTAAACTTCTTTCTGTCTATAGATTCGCTTTTTCCGGAAATTTTCCTATGAACAGAATCATACAATACGTATTTTCTTGTGTCTGGCTTTTTTCACTTTGTGAAGTGGTTTACTCATGTCACAGCATTTATCAATAGTTTGTTCCTTTCCTCACTGCATAGTATTGTAAGCAAACTTTTCTTTTTCTGAGGCAGGGTTTCACTCTGTTGCCCAGGCTGGTCTTAAATTCCCGGGCTTAAGTGCTCCTGCTGCCTTGGTCTCCTGAGTAACTAGGACTACAGGCAGGTTGTCACCATGCCTGGCTCGGCAGACCTTTTTTGAAAAAAGGTTAAGTGGGTGCTCTGATACATTTTTTGTTTGTTTAAAATTTATTCAGATTTTCTTGAGTACATGTTTGCAATACATAATGACTACATTCCTTGCGTGGAGTTGGTACATTTATATAACAGCACATGGTGGCCGTGTGGCCAGAGGCAGGCACAGGGAGAGCAGGCAAGGCCGGGGCAGGGACTTCGCTTCACTCTGAATGTGTTAGAAGCCATCTCGGGGTGGAGCAGAAGCTTACCTGAGCCTGTCCATAAAGAGAGCCCTCCGGCTGCTGAGCTGCGAGCAGACAGAAGGAAGCACCGTGGGACGGTGAGGTGAGGTGGGGGCCCAGCAGGAGGGCTGGCCCCGTGAAGGTGCCGTGAGGGTGGAGGCAGCCTGACTCTGGATGGGCTGTGGAGGCCACGTGTGGGATCAGAGAAAGGAGGAAGCCAGGGCTGACACAGAGGCTTTGGCATGTGCAGAGAGGTGGAGAAGGTTAGGGAGGGACAGTCACACGTGTGGCTTCAGGCATAGTGATTTGAGCTGCTACACATTTAGGCAAGGGCCGGAATGTTAGGAAGTGGGCAAGAGAGATGGAAAGTTGCCAGGCTCTGTGTGCTGCTTAAGCATGTGTGACTGAAGCCTCCCCTTCTTCCCCCAGCCAAGATGTTCCGGCGGGTGCTCACCATCGTGCAGGCCCACTGCAAGCTGGGTTTGACCGCAACCCTTGTCCGGGAAGATGACAAAATTGTTGACTTAAATTTTTTGATTGGGCCCAAGCTCTACGAAGCCAACTGGATGGAGCTGCAGAACAACGGCTACATCGCGAAAGTCCAGTGCGCTGAGGTAGCTGGGCCTGGCTGGGTGGGCATCTGAGAAAGGCTCTTCCCATGGGCAGGGGGTCGGGCTCCTGGCTACCCTATTGTTACCTCCTGCAGGGTGCTTAGTAACCTGTGGGGGGGCAGTGTTACTCCCACTTCATAGTGGGTGCAAGAAGAGCCCTTGTCTCGGGTCACACAGTCAGTGGTGAAGTCAGGATGCTGATGCGGGCCACCTCCTCCTGTCACTGAGCTCCTGGGGTGATCTGCCCACACGTCCCTGGGGAGTGCTTCGTGGGGAACCACTGAGGCCACTCCCATTGTCAAAGCTGCAGAAGGTCGAATGTGGCCTTGATCATTTTCTCTCTTAAGAATACCTTTTCCTAATACTGTTCTATAGTGTATACCTACACAGGTAGATGTTAAAAATCCTTGTTCAAAGGTAGGTCTTAGAAGGAACAACCAGAAAGTCCTTTGTAACACTTTAGAATAACTGTCACTCAGTGTGAGAGTAGGGTGGACTTTGACCTGAAAGTGCGAGCAGGGCCTCCCTGATGATGGTGAGTGCGAAGAGCCTGTACAGAGGTTGCGGTGATGAGAAAGCCTTCCCCTTTGGCTATCTGCAGAATCGCCACCGCTCAAGAGCAGTGTAGCTGGCACCTTTGAGGCCTTCTCTTCCTCTCCACTTGTGTCTTCTTTCCACTCGTTGGTGTAACCACCATCATGGAACTTGGGTTTGCCGGTCTCTCGCTTTTATTATTTTACCACCTATCTATGTTTGCCTGTTTTTATTTTAAAGAAATGTAGGCAGAATCAGTTTATAAATGTTCTTTTACAACTTTTTTGTCTCTTCTCAGTGTTTTTATGCCTTGTGGGATGCGTAGTTTCTTGGGTGCTACGGGTGGCTGTAGTTCATTCCTTTGAATCACTGTGCAGTATTCCGTTGTATAGAGGTGCCACAGTTTGACGAGGATGGAGTACTACATGGCAATAAAAATAACAATCTTTTCTGATGTTGAAGACATTTGAGTTGCCAGGTTGTTTTCTTAACAGCTTTGTTGGGGTTTAATTTACACACTAATAACATTCATCCATTGTAAGTTTACAGTCCCATAATTTTAGGGCAGCAATTCCTACAATCCACTTTTAGAGCATTTCTTATACCACAGAGTCGCCTTGTGCCTGAGCTTCCTTCTACTTGTCAGCAGCACAAGCATGGGCCCTGGCCCATGAAGCCCTCGGGAGTGTTCTGTCTTTCATTTCTGGATGCTCCAGTTGTTCCAGATGTGATCAGTGGGGCCCCTTCCTGTTGGGTCCTGTGTCCATCTTATGTGGCCCCATAGTTCCTTGAGCATGTCTTTGCTTTCTGGCACAGTAAGATAGTTCAGCCTCATCTCATACCTCCTTTTCTTTGGGCCTGAATTCAGCTGTTTCTCCAAAGAGAACTAGGTCCTTTCTGTAGTGAAAAACAACATCTGGGTGCTAGGTGTACTCATGACTATTAGGATGCTCATTGGGCAGAGCTAGGAAGTGTGTATGCACACGCGTGTGTGTACGTACATCCATGTACACACATCTGTATCTTATTTGCTTATACATATTGAAAACCATGAGTTTATGGTGATACGTTCAATATAATCCAACACCACAGTTTTTTTCTAACTTCCCTCTTTCCATATTTATAATTCCTTTCTCAGACAATAAGAAATTTATTTACAATATGATTAGGTTCTATCCTAGAATATGAAAAAAAATATATATATATATCAGTTTTTTTTTTTTTTTTTTTTTTAATGTGGGTACCGGGAGTTGAACTCAGGACCTCACACTTGCCAGGCAGGTGCTTGTGCCGCTGAGCGATAACACCGACCCTTTTTTTCCTTTATGTGGGTACCGGGAGTCGAACTGAGGACCTTGCGCTTGCCAGGTAGGTGCTTACGCCCCTGAGCTATCTCACCGGCCCTGTTGTTGTTTTTTTGAAATGGTCTCACTGTGTAGTTCAGGCTGGCGTGGGACTCACTGTGTATCCCAGGCTGGCCTCAAACTAGAGGTAGTCCTCCTGCCTCAGCCTTCTGAGTGCTGGGATTGCAGGCATGCGCTACCATGCTGTAGCTTGGAGCTTCAGAGTTGCTAAGTGATACCACTATGATAAATAAAACTAGAGCTCAATATCTGACTTCAGTTTGTCTGTGGCCTGAGAGTACAGTTCAGTATTCTGTTTTAGCTGTTGAAAAGTATCTTGGTTTGGCTATTTTTTTCTCCCCTCCTGTGTGGCTGGAATATTCTTTTGAAACATAGTCAGGTTGTTCTCTGATTTCTCCTTTCTTACACAAAGAAAGTACCACACTGTAGACACTTTTTGCACTGTTTTTTTTCCTCTTATAAACAAATCTTGGAAATCACTCTGTTGATTCTTTTTTTTTTTTGTGGGTACTGGGGGTCAAACTCAGGACCTTGCACATCAGCAGGCGCCTGTGCCGCTGAGCGATATCACTGGCCCTTTTTTCATAAGTGGGTACCAGGGGTCGAACTCAGGACCTCGCGCTTGCCAGGCAGGCGCTTATGCTGCTGAGCCATCTCACTGGCCCACTCTGTTGATTCTTAAATGTCTGCTTCACTCTTTCTTTGTTTTGTTTTGCAGTTCTGGGGACTAAACCTAGGGCCTCATGAATACTAGGTAAACACTGTAGTGCTGAATTACATCCTCCGCCCTTTTATTTTTTTAATTAATTAATTAAAACAATTTTTTTGAGACAGGATCTTACTGAGTTGCCCAGGCTGGCCTTAAACTTGCAATCCTTCTGCCTCACCTGCCTGAATAGCTGTGATAAGTCAGTGCTATCACGCCCAGCTTCCTCGGTAACTTTTAGAGCTGCAGGGTATGCCCCTGCGTGGCCATTCTGTAGTTTTTTCAACTTCTCCTTTGTGTGTGCATTTTAGGTGGCCAGTATTTTGCAGTTAATCTGGGTGTGGTAGTACATGCACTCCCAGCACTTTGGGAGGCTGAGGCAGGAGGATCGCCTCAAGTTTGAGGCCAGCCTGGGCAACTTAGTGACCCCCTGCCTTGAAATAAAAAGTGAAAAGGGCTGGGGATGTAGCTCAGTGGTAGAGTGCCCTTGGGTTCAATCCCTGGTGTCAAAAACAAAAAGACCACCAAAACCCAAAATTTTGCAATTATAAACAAGCTTGTGCAGTGAATAACTCTGTGTGTGTGTTGCTGGAGGTGGAGTTTTACAGTAGATTGGGAGTTAGATTTTTTTTTATGTGGGTAGCGGGAGTCGAACTCAGGACCTCACACTTGCCAGTGAGCGCTTGTGCTGCTGAGCGATATCACTTGCCCTTTTTTTTCGTATGTGGATTCCAGGGGTCGAACTCAGGACCTCGCGCTTGCCAGGCAGGCGCTTGTGCCGCTGAGCCATCTCACCAGCCTGGGAGTTAGATTTTAAATCGAGTGGTCAGGAAAGATCCCCCAGGATCATTTGCACGGACATGGAAGAGTTTGTCTTGTTGGTCTCCAGGGAGGTCCCGCATAGCGATGCTGTGGTGTCGGGGGCACGGCGCTGAGCAGAGTGGGGTGAGTAAGTACTGATGGCCTTTGAACAGTCTTCCTGGCTGCCCACGCTTTGTCCCCCTGGGTGTCACCTCTCCCCTTGTCAGCACTGCAGTTCTGTAGAGGAGGAGGCCCCAGCAAGGAGAGGTTAGTCACTCGCCGAAAGTCACGCTGACCAGCATCTGCCGAGACGCTCGCCTGGGCAGGGGTCATTGCAGAGCCATCGTGTGCTGCTCTGCTCCTGTAGAACTGGAGATGATTTTAGGGTACACAGAAGTCTTATTTCATGTAATTGATGGTAAACTTAGGAAAATACTCAAATGGGGCTGGAAGATTGGGATTGGTTGATCTTTGATAATACGCAGTGTCAGCCTGTCTTGTCGCCTCACTGGTGACTGAGGGGAGAGCCCCTTCCCGACTGCTTGTGGGGGTGTCGCTTGTCAGGGATGGTGTTGTAGCCATCGTGGTCATCAGCTATATTATTGGGGAGCTTGCCTGGGAAAGTTCTTGGATTTTTAATTCCTTCCATCCAGTGGTACTTTGTCATTATAAGACTCAAATTATAAATAAAGAGCAAGATAAAAGGCAGATCTTTCTCACATGGAAGGGCATCAAGAGATGGAGGGAGGAGCGAGGGGAAGGGGATGGAAAAAGGAATTAAGATGTGTTACGTACATGTACCAACTCCACACAGGGAATGGAAACAGTGTACTGCGAACACGTACTAAAAATTAAAAATAAAACAACTATTGACTGCCTAAAAATAAAAAGAGAACAGATGTGCAGGTTGGCTTCCATTTCCTTATCATACCATACCCCTGAGATTGAAGGGATTTGTTCTTACCAGCCTCGGTCTTCCCAGTCCTGGAATTTTGTGTGTAAAAATCGGTGTTGAGGGAACAGGGATGAATGGAAGCCACAGGAGCCTGGCGGCAGAGCGCTTTGCACTCAGAGCCCCAGAGCTTCTGCTGGACATGTGCCTGGCCCTGTAGGGAAGTGGGCTGGGACAGGAAGGGGCAGTTTCTGACTTATATGCAGGGTTGTGGTCTAAGTGGAGGGGTTGTGGGCACCACTCGCTGAAAATTTGGTTTCCCTTACTTGCAACTGGAGTGAAAATAATTCCATGGTTATGATTGCATTTAAAAATCTTTTGAGTTTTTTGGGTTTTTGTTTTGTTTTGGTTTGGTTTTTGAGACAGGGTCTTACTATGGAGTTCAGGCTGGCCTTGAACTCACTTCGTAGCCCAGTCTGACCTCGAACTTGCAGTGATCCTCCTGCCTCAGCCTCTGATTGCTTGGATTACAGATGTGCTCCACCACTTCTGGCCAAAAATCGTTAAGTGATTAACATATGAGAATATCCTCACTGAACGTTAAGTATTAGATGCGGCTTAGTTTTGTGCATGTGTATATTTACAGTTTGTTCTTTTTTTTTTTTTTTTTTTGTGGGTACCGGGGGGTTGACCTCAGGACCTCGCGCGCCAGCAGGCGCCTGTGCCGCTGAGCGATATCACCGGCCCCTTTTTTCGTATGTGGGTTCCAGGAGTCGAACTCAGGCCCTCGCGCTTGCTGGGCAGGCGCTTAAGCCGCTGAGCCATCTCACCGGCCCCCTACAGTTTGTTCTTAACTGCAGTAGATTTGTCTTAAGACCCCCAGTGGGTGCCAGAAACCTCATACAGTACGGAATCCTATAATTCAGTGCCTTTTCCATTTTAACTAAGCACTCATCATGCATTATGGCTGCACCTGTTGCAGTGTGAAGTAGGACAGAAAAACTAGTGTAAATTATTTTCCTTCATGTTTTCACAGATCGGAGGTTTGTACTAACCATAGATCTTAGCAACCTTAGCATGCAATTTCTATTCCTTTTCGTTAGGTTGAGAACTTCACCTTTTCACTTAAAGGGAGTGCTTTAGAACTTCTCTTTGGGATATCCAAATTTGGTATGTCGCTGCTCTTGTGCCTTGGACCCGTGATTAAGTAAAACAAGGGTGACTTGAACAGACTTGCTGCCACACTGGGACAGTTGACCTTGGAGCTGCGATGGTGAACAGATGCTTGGCAGGCAGGTCGCTGTACAGGGTGGTTATGCTGGACAAAGCAGTGGTTCACATCCTGGGCAGAATAATGGGGCTGCACCTGTGATTTCATTATGGTGCTGAGAAAAGGGTGCAAGTTAAAATGTATGAATTGTTTTACTTCTGGAATTTTCTGTTTCATATTTTCAGACCACTGTTGACTGTGGGTAATTGAAACCACAATATAAAAGGGATCACTGCGTGTTAAGATATAATTCATGTATCATTGGTTTTGTTTTGAAATATTTTAAAGCTAATTCTGCTAAATGAATGGGCTTCCAAAGTTTCTAAGCATATGATGTTTGAACTTGCAGATGACCCAATTCTTACTGCTTCCCAGGTTTGGTGCCCAATGTCGCCCGAGTTTTACCGGGAGTATGTGGCGATCAAAACCAAGAAACGAATCTTGCTGTATACCATGAACCCCAACAAGTTCCGAGCTTGCCAGTTTCTGATCAAGTTTCATGAAAGAAGGAATGACAAGATTATTGTCTTTGCTGACAATGTGTTTGCCTTGAAGGAATATGCTATTTGGCTGAACAAGTAAGAAGTAAACATTTAGAGTTGCTGTAGACTGGTTGGCATCTCCACTGAGAATGAAGAGGGTGTCTGTTTCTTTCCTGAAGTGCTTAGGAACTTCTCGGGATCTAAGGGTCTGGGTCCCGGGCGCCCATTGGCAGGAACCAGATGAGACTGAGAAGCAGGTGGTTGGAGTCAGAGGTCGGAACGGATAGAAAAGGGGAGGCTGGTCATGTGAACCCAGAGGGCAGGGGGCCGAGCTGAGCTGGGTGGGGTGCGAGTTCAGATCTGGGCTCCAGAGATGGTGGGAGGGGGCATCTGAGGTTTCAGGCTGATTGAGGGTGGAGTGGAGCCGAGCCCAGGCAGGGTGGGCCTGGGGGCTAGGAAGGCAAGGTGGGCTGGGCCAGCGTGTAGGTGTGGATCAGCGTCTGGACAGAGGGGCTCAGGAGCTTCTTACCCAGCATCCTCACCAATCACAGTGCCCCCATGTGTAAGCCTGGCTGTGGTAAACGGCCTGCCTGGGAAGCAAGAGGAGCATGCGCCTGCCCCTGTGGCAGGGCTTCAGGTCTGCGAGTACTGCAGAGCGCAGGGTCCTGTGTAGAGGCGGTTCTGCATTCCTTTTGTAGGTATGGACAGGAAGCAAATAGAAAGCCCCCGCCTCCTTTTTCTTTCTTCTTTTTTTTTTTTGCAGTATTGGGGTTAAAACCAGGGCCTTTGCACTGAACCGGGGATTACCAAAAGTCAGGACTTTAAAGGCCAGGGGTTAAGAACAGTCAAACCAAAAACATTTGAAGAAAAGAAAGTGTAGGGAATCGAAGGAAGCTTCAGATGCTGAGCACTGAGCTGCATGTCCAACCCTTTTTATTTTTTATTTTGAGGCAAGGTCTTGCTGAGTCACCAAGTTGCCTAGAATGGGCTGGAACTTGCAGTCCTCCTACCTTAGCCTTCCTCAGTGCTGTGATTACAGGTGTGCGCCACCATGCCTGGCCTAATCACTGTTGTTGCACAAGTGCAGTGTCTTCCCTTTCATCTTCTGTGAAAGCTTTTTTTTTTTTTTGTGGGTACCGGGGGTTGAACTCAGGACCTCGCACGCCAGCAGGGGCCGATGCCGCTGAGCGATATCACCGGCCCTTTTTTCATATGTGGGTACCGGGAGTCAAACTCAGGACCTCGCGCTTGCCAGGCAGGTGCTTGTGCCGCTGAGCCATCTCACCAGCCCCCTTGTGAAAGCTTTTGAAGCTGCCTTCAGTTCCCTACACTCTCTTTTCTTCAGGTGTTTTTGGTTTGATTGTTTCAGCGCCTGTCTTTGAAGTTCTGGGGTTTGGTAATCCTTAGCTGCACTTTTTTTTTTCTTTTCCAAGACAGGTTCTTGCTATGTAATTCAGGCTGGCCTTGAACTCACTATGTAGCCCAGGCTGGCCTCAAACTCACAGCAGTCCTCCTGCCTCAGCCTCCCAAGTGCTGGGATCACAGGTGTGCACTGTGCCCAGCATCGAAGCTACATTTTTGAGATTTGATCACTAAAAAGCTGACAGGCTTTTCTGTACTGCTTAGTGGGCTTGCCAACTTGTGCACCTCACTATAGAGAGACTAGCACTTAGTAGTTCATTGAGAAATTGCCAGGTGCTGGCATCTGTAGGTCTTTTCCATTCTCTTGGGCACCAGCATGAGGGAGGGTGGGAAAGGGTTGTGAGGCTTAGCTTTGAGGCTACACCTCCCCACCATGCTGCACTTTGTCTCCTCATCACCCTCCGCTCTGCTGACATCCTGGATGCTGCCCGTCCCTGTTCAGATCTGGAAGGGAATCCTCCAGCTTCCTGTCAGGTGGGGAGAGCCGGGCCTGCTGTGGGCGGGGGTCTCTGTTCCCCACACACTCCCAGGCCTGCTGCCTGCCATCTGCCCACCACCCTGTCCCTTCTTATGCATCTGGGCTCTAGTTGCCAAACCCTTCTGTGTCCTGCATAGAAAATTGGCAAGTTGGCTTGGAAAGGTGTTCTGTATTGGCTTTCCCCTGCCAACTCGGGCTGCTGCCTTCTGTATCTGTTAGCTTAGTTACTGCGCCTACATCCATCTGCTTTTACCCTCTGAAATGTTACCCCCCCCCATTACGCTCATCTCCTGTTATTTCTTCTGTTCTCTTTCTGGGTTTGTATCCTTTTAGTCCTTTGCTGTCACATTAGTGTGGATGTAAGTGAGGCAACAAGATGGTGCATATATTTACTGTTGTGTTTACAGCCATCTTCCCTCCTTCCCTCCCTCTCCCCCTGCCGTGCTCTGTCCAGATTCTCCCTGGACCCTTCCTCGAGTCTCCCCCCCAGGGGGAACACCTGTGGCTTTTCCTGGCTGCAGCCTCCTGCGCGTCTGCTCGTGGGGGTGTTAATTGACCTGGCACTGTCGATCCGAGCCAGCCTGACACAGGGAGGGGCAGCCCACTGTGGCTGTCTCATGTGTTTAGAATGATAGTCACGACTTTTATTTGTAACCTTTTCTTTTTTGTACCTGTCCTCTACATGTAGAAAGTGTTTTATTTTTATTTCCTTCTGAAGTGATTGTGTGGACCCTAGGCCTTGCTTCTTAACTTCTCTGGATGCCCTGTGTTGGGAGAAGTCTGCGCGCTTCCTCCCAGCCTTCTAAGAAGCAGATGGCTGTCATTGATGCGCACTGCAGGACAGACCAGGGGGTCAGAGGCAGTGCGGAGCAGTGAGCAGAGCGCTGCCTTTGGAGTCACACTGGGTTTGGGTCCCACCCTCCCCCTTAGGAGCATGTGACCTTGGGCAGGCTGTTCACTACGCCGAACCTCCTCCTGCTCCTTGGTCACTTGTAGTTACCAACACCTCTCCCAGAGCTGTGTCAGTAATTCCCTTCCCTGGGGGGTGGTCACTTGTTATTCATCTCCCGTGTGGGAGAACCCTTCACAAACAGGACCTGCCACTGTGCAAGGAGTTTTTCCTGATGATGGGGAGAAAAAGAACCACCTGACACCCCGGGTATCAGGAGACAGGCTGTTCTGACGAGTGTCTTTTTCACAGCACGACACGTAGACGCACAGGCTCACGTGGCTGGTGCCCTGGACACTCTTCTTGCTAGGTGCGGCCGCTCATGCCGGGCTGTCCAGAGGCCAGCAGTCTGGGCGTACAGCTGCCCAGGTGCTGCCTGCCCACAGGAGAGGGGTTGCACTCTCAGTCGCAGCCGTGACTGTCTTGTAGTACAGCACAGGGAGCCCCGTGTGTTCTCAGCCCTCAGTGGACACTGCCATGGGTGCCGCTGGGCCTGGGCTGGGGACAGCTGCATTTGGGCTTCACCCTCTCAGCCTCCTGATCCTGTTTCCTGTGTTTAAATTGGGAAACATGAAGCCTGCCTTTTACAGTTCTGAGGAGCACCAACAGCATGGATGGTTTTGGTTTGTTTTTTTAATGTAGTACCTACCCAGCTCTGTCCTCGGCATAGGTAGGTCTGGGTGTCTGGTACCTGTCCTCACTGTACTTGTAATTATCATCATTATTGTTCTGACCTTGGGAAGTCACACAAGCTGGCCAGCAATGCATTCCAAGACAGGAAGCAAAGCCGTGGCCTCCCCAGGTAGCACGGGTAATCAGTCAGTGTGGTTATCAGGTAGGCTTGTGCCCTGTGGCAGGGAGCTGGCATCTGAAGAGAAGGGTTTGAATTTAGCGCTACGGGAGGGCCTTCCACCCTTGCCCTCTCTGCTTGCTTCTGGGAGGGTGCCCGTGTCATTAGGGGACAGTTGCAGCAGCCTTCTGCTTGGACCTGAGACCTAAGTTGCAGCAGCCTTTTGTTTGTGTCTGCTTGGGCTTCATGAAAGTGGGGATTCTCCTTTGTGTCGACTGTATGCCTAGAGGACGGGCGTTGAAGCAGGAAGAAGCTCAGTGGAGAAAGAAAGGAGGGGATCCGAGGAGAGCGGTGGGTCTGGACCTGGAATAAGGGGCGCTGGTAGGGAGCGGCTGTCGTCAGTCCTGGTGTGCAGCCTGACGGGGGGCTTCCCAGGAGAGAGGACCTTGCCTGGGCTCCTTTTCCCCTTAGATGTGCTTTCAGGGTAACCAAGGTGTGATCTGTGGTCTTTCTGCGCTTCTTCTCTAGACCCTATATCTATGGGCCTACCTCCCAGGGAGAAAGGATGCAGATTCTCCAAAATTTCAAGCACAACCCCAAGATCAACACCATCTTCATATCCAAGGTTTGTGTGGCACATGGGCGGGTGAGGTGTGTAACACCGTGGAGGGTCGGGCTTCCTGGACAGTGAGTTGATGTTGGTTAGAGGGAACTTAGCACGTGCATTTTCATTCCCTGTGTCCAAGTGCTGGGCCGGGGGCCGGGGCTGGTGCCTGTGGCAGTGGGAAATGGGAACTCATATGAGGCTCTCCATGGGAGCTGGAGCTGCCTCTGTCCTGGCCCTAGGCTCCCTTAGCAGAGGCAGGCCCAGCTGGGGAGTGGCTCTCCTCTGCCGTGGAGCTGTGGCCTCCCCCTAAGGCCCAGAAGAAGGAAGATCTCCCTGTCAGGTGATGTGGCTGGGCTGGCTGGGAACTTCCCTGGCTGGACCCCGTGCTGGAGAGCACCCAGCCATCAGGCCTCTGTGTAGGGTGGTGGCCCAGGTCACGTTGTCCTATGTGTACTGCTGCCGGTCTCAGTAGTCATCAGATAAGAGTGTGGGTGGCTCTGTACAGACCTGTTTCTATAGCAAACAAACAGTGACTGCAGGTGAGTCCGTGTTGCCCTTGCACCCGGCGCTGCGAGCCTGCAGAGTCGGTCAGCGGAGGCGTGATTCCAGCTTAGACTCATTCTGGGTCTGAGGGAGCCTGTCTGCGATCACCGCATCACCCTGCCTGCTGCAGAAGGGCCTTGGTGTGGAGAGAAGTGTCTTTCTAACTTATCTACAGAGCTGATTTAAATTTAGGCCAGGGCTAGGGAAGTAGCTCAGTGGTAGAGTGTGTGCCTAGCATGCCCAAAGCCCTGAGGTCTACCCCCAGCACTGCAAAAATAAATAAATAAAAATACACTTTTTTGAATTCTGGGCCAGTTGAATTTTTTTTTTTTTTTTCTCGTAGGTAGGTGACACATCATTTGATCTGCCCGAAGCAAACGTCCTCATTCAGATCTCCTCTCATGGTGGCTCCAGGCGGCAGGAGGCCCAGAGGCTAGGGCGGGTGCTCAGAGCCAAGAAAGGTAAAGGGTCTTCTCTCTGCTGCTGCGGGTGGGCAGGCCAAGTGGGCTGAGCCACGGGGATATCCAGAGGGGAGCTCTGTCCTGGGGCTGGAGAGACACTGAGGGGAGGGGGTCTCAAAGCAAGGACCGAGAGCCTCCAGCCCTTGTTATTTCTAAGGCCACGAGGGTGAATATGGGTTTTTTTTCTGGGCAGCGGCGTGGAATTGACACACGTGCTCTGGGCTGGGTGATTGTGTCGGTGGACAGAAGGGGGCAGCTGGAATCAGTGCTCACTGGGGAGACAGGAGCGCCCATCAGTGGGCGTGGTGTTGTTGAAAGATGCTGTGGGTCTCCAGCCAGGAGGAAGGAGGCCACGGAATGGGCACACCACCATAACCTGCACTGCCTGGCTGCAGCCGGCAGCAGGGGTGGGCAGGATCGCGGAGGGACGGGTGAGGCACTGCTGCCAGGGCTCTGATTGAGGAGGTGCAGGCTGCCTGTGTGTATTAACTTCAGTGAAAGGCCCCATTGTGGGGCATGGCAGCGACTGACATGCGGTGGAGAGATGGTCACGTCTCCTGCTGGGACCGGGCACCTCCTACGGCAAGGACATGGGCCTGTCCTCAAGACATTTGGTTATTGCACCAGGAGGCATCTGGACTGCTATGATGTTTGAAAATTGCAAGATTAGCGGGATACCTTATTCAGATATGTTTGAGAGGCAATTTTTTTATTATAGTTAACATGGAGAAAGGGCTGATAATCAAAATAACATGGACTTGGGCACCAGACTAAATGTGTGATAGCCCATTGTGGTTTTGTTTGCGTTTCCCCAGTGACCCTAATGGTGCTGATGATGAATGGTTCATGTGGTCGCTGGCCATTTACTTACTGTCCTTGAAGGAATGTCTGTTCAGATCCTTTGCCCATTTTATAATTGGGTTGTCTTGTTCAGTTGCAGTAGTTTGTGGTATGTTCTAGATACCAGTCCCTTGTCAGGTGTGCTTTGCAGATCGTATTTTCTGGTTCCGTGGGTGGTCTCTTCAGTTCCTTGCTGGTGTTCTTAGAAGCACAAAAGGCTTTATTGAAAGTCAGGGTGATCATGCCCCGCCTGTAGAGTTCTCCCACTCCAATCCTGCTTTCGAGCCGAGACCCAAGACTCCTGGCTTCTCGTGGCTGATGTCATCTTTTTCCCTGCCTTTTCCCACAGGGATGGTTGCAGAGGAGTACAATGCCTTCTTCTACTCGCTGGTGTCCCAGGACACACAGGAAATGGCTTACTCTACCAAGCGACAGCGATTCTTGGTCGATCAGGGCTATAGCTTTAAGGTGGGTCTCCACATGGCCGTTTTGGTACTGCCCCTGCAGGAGAAGCGGGGTGCCAGCCTGGGACAAGCCTGTGAACCCTCGGGGTTCCATTCTCAGGGTGCACCGCTCCGCGTGCCCGAGCGTGTGGCCCAGACGGCAGAGCTGTCCCGTACTGCGAACCAGGGCTCTAAAGAGCTTGGGGAGTTCTGACACTGGCTGATGTTCATTGGCTAAGGCGTTTACTTTCTTTTTAAAATTTGTATTAGTGTGTGTTTGCTGTACGTAACGATGACACTCATCACAGAGAGCTGGCACAGGTCCCTGATACACCTTCATTCTGTTTACTTCCCCTTCCCCTCCCCGCATCTCTGGGGGCACATTCTTTCCTGTTGACATAACTATAACGTTTGTGTCAGGACTTAGTGTCCCACAGGACTTCATCTGTGGGGAAGAGAACTCCTCCTGTGCTCCACTAAGAGGATGTTGCTAGAACGTCTGGTTCTCTGCTTTCGATTGGCAAAAGGCCACCTTTTCAGATGCTTTGTGCGTGTGTGCGTGTGTGTGCGCGTGTGTCTCCAGGAATTGGTGAACATTTCCATTAGTAGCCTAGGATACAGGACAGGGTCACTGGCCTCTGTCCTTCAAGTCAGAGGCAGTTGCACTTTTCAGTCCTCTCAGGCTGGGCTAGTGGCCCGGATGCTCGGATTTTAGAGGGTTTGCATTGTGACTCGTTACCATCTGTGTGTGTCTGTTCTGATGGCAGCACCGGAGGGTGACAAAAAAGCAGCACAGTGCTCTGAACTCTCTAGAAGCCAGCCCAGGGAGAGGCACATCCGTGCTGGCTGAGCTGCCTTTGCTCAGAGCATCTAGTAAGTCCCGAGGGTGGTGACTGGGAGTGGTCGAGCCCGGCAGGCTTGTCCCATTGTCTGTACTCTGGATATCTGGCCACCTGAAGGACTCGGTCAAATCCTTGCCCCTGGCACTTTTCCTTTAATTACCATCATGAGGAGAATTGGGGTGGGATGGCTCTCTGCAGGGATAGGCAGGTTTTACAGTAAGTGATCCCTGTAGATGTGAAAACCCAGCTTTCTCTGTGCTCTTTTAGAGAAAATCTGGCTGATAATTCTCGACAGTCTGCCATTATTCTGCATTCGTGCCCACTGGAAGCACAGAGTCCAAGTGCAGTGCGGTGAAGCGTCCTTGTCAAAGGGCACAGCCTGTACCTTTCCTTCTGTTTCTCTGCCCTTACCTAGGGCAAGACAGGAAAACCGCATAGAGTAGTTGACAGTCACCAGGGGTCCTGTCAATCTTCCGAACAGGACCATTAGATGCTGTGCGCAGGGAGCGGATCCCTGCAGGTTCCCTGGTCTGTCATTAGGCTAGCCCCTGTTATAGGCCGCTCTTGGAGCTGGTCCCTGGAATGGCAGAGAGGAGCGCTGCATTGTTGGCCACCTGGCTGGCTGGGAAGGAAGTGAGCAGAGTGAATAGCCCTGGGAGGAGCCAGGCTGAGGGGAGAGGACGGAGAGACACACAGCTGCTGTTGGGTTTGCAGGTGATCACAAAGCTTGCTGGCATGGAGGAGGAAGAGTTGGCGTTTTCCACAAAAGAGGAGCAACAGCAGCTCCTACAGAAAGTTCTGGCGGCCACTGACCTGGACGCAGAGGAGGAGGTGGTGGCGGGAGAGTTTGGCTCCAGATCCAACCAGGTGAGCGAGTGGGTGAGGCTGCAGGTGTCAGTGTTCCCGAAGGACAGCCCCTGACATGCGGACACGCGCAGGTAGCCCTGTGTGTGTATGAGCTCTGCGGGTTTTTAGAAAACAGGAAAATGTGAAGGGAATAATAGAAACAACCCCCGAGAACCTTTTAGTGCTTGTCCCTTATGCACATGGTTTTGGACATGGCTGGGATCGCAGTGACTGCGACCGGCCTCCTGCTTGTCCGTACCGCAGTCCGGAATGAGTGTTTGTGAGAGTCTTGATGTTGAAGCCCAGAAGGGCAAACACATGATTGCAGGTTCTCTCCGCAGGCTGCTGGGTGCAGCAGTGGGTGCCAGGCCAGCGGCTGCTGCTGCTGGGTGTGGGCAAGTCAGCTCTCCTCTGTCCTCCCTCAGTGATAAAGTTGAGCCTTCCAGCCTGTAACATGGGTCTGATGATTAACTCCTATAGTAGCTTCAGTGTTTATTTTAAAAAATGTGTAGTTCTCTAAAAATACTTTTCATTTATACTTACTGAGTGCCCGCCGTGTTCCAGGCAAATGGGTTATGTGTCATGAAAGAGCGTCATTACAGAGCGTGCTCAGCAGGTCCTTCAAAGAGAGAAGGGCGGTTTAGTCATGTGCTTTTGAATATAGTTGGTAGCAAAGCCCGAAGGTGAGCAGTGGCTCAGACAAGACAAGAAGGAGGCAGCCGTCGCCTGGGCAGGTACAGCCGTTCCTCCTGCCGGCAGGAAGCTTCCTGCAGCCACTGGCCCTGAGGTGCCATCCAGACAGTCCTACCCCACCAGGTCAGGCTGTGGCAGGCCTGGCACTAGTGTTGCCTGCCTGTTTCCCCTGTAATCTGCTGTCAGTCATGTTCTGGGCTTGGACCAAACATGACCTCTCTGATTTCTGTTCACACTCCATCAGTCAGCACATATGTAGTTATCCCCATTTTACAGATGTGTTCATTGAGGCAGACATCTGGTGTTTGCCCAGGGTCTCCCAGTAAGAAGTGGAGTCAGGACTCAAACCCAGGACTTGCTTTTTTGTTTTTTGAATTTGTTCTCATTATGTTGCCCCAGCTGGCCTGGAACTCTTGGGCTAAAGGGATCCTCGTACCTCCACCTTCAGAGTAGCTGGGACTATAGTTGCACTCTACCATGCCCAGCTTATCTGCATGCCCAGCTTAACCCTGGGGCTTTCTGGCTTTCTCCTGAGTTCAAAGCATATTATGTGGTATCTCAGGGATTTTAAGGGACTTCTGCCCTGTTAAAAACTGTTCAGGGCTGGTGATATAGCTTAGCGGCACAAGCACCTGCCTGGGAAGCGCAAGTTCCTGAGTTCGATTCCTGGTATCAAAAACAAAAACAAAAAAAAACAAAAAAAAAACATTCAGAAATTGTCACTAAAAAAGACAGTGTAGCGTTGTGGTTAAGAACTCTAGGGCCGGAGAGATGGTTCAGCGGCATAAGCGCCTGCCTGGCAAGTGTGAGGTCCTGAGTTTGACTCCTGGTACCCACATATGAGAAAAAGGGCCGGTGATATCGCTCAGCGGTATGGGCGCCTGCTGGTAGGCACGTGAGGTCCTGAGGTCGACCCCCGGTACCCACAAAAAATAAAAAAAAAAAAGAAAAAAAGAACTAAGTCTTGATGCTGGGCATGGTGGTGCATGCCTGTAATCCCAGCGCTCAGGAGGCTGAGGCAGGAGGATTAGTATGAGTTCAAGACTAGCCTGGGTTACATAGTGAGCTCAAGGCCAGGCTGAACTACATAGTGAGACCCTGTCAAATAAATAAATAAAAGGACTCTGAGTCTCAAGCCAGACTGCCCGTGTTCAAGTCCTGTTTCCTATGAGCTGTGTGATCTTGGTTAATTGTTTTAATCTCTTTGTGCTTTGGTTTCCTCTTGTGTAGGATGAGGATTGTGTAAGGATTAGATGAGGTAATACATCTAAAATGTTTAGAATAATGGCCAAGACACAGTGTTAGTAAATGTTGGTTAAACATAACAAAATGCATTGAATTTTATTATATGTTTTATAAATGTAGTGTTTCCCCTGTGAGACTAACTGAGAGCTGGGTCGACCCCTCTCTGCAGGCATCCCGGCGCTTTGGCACCATGAGCTCCATGTCCGGGGCGGATGACACTGTGTACATGGAGTACCACTCGTCAAGGAGCAAGGCTTCCACCAAGCATGTGCACCCACTCTTCAAGCGCTTCAGGAAGTGATGCCTGGGTACCCGAGTGCAGCCTTGGTGCGCAGGACTAGCGCTAGCATTGGAAGGGATTTTTCCAGAAAACATTCTCTTCCTCACGTCCGTACTTCCTGCAGCCTTGCCCACGCTAGTCTAAGCACGTATCTTGACTGCGTTGAACAAAACTCATCAGAGGTTTGGCTCAACCTTTGTGGATCACGCAGGTTTCAAAAAATAAAAGAAGACTATGTTTTGGATTTTCAGACTTTTTAGAGAGTAGGTGATTCCTGTATATAAAAATATGTACCATTTAAGGCATACTTGTCTTGATGTTCTACTGAATAAACAAAAGATGAAACACTTCGCCACCCTACAGAACACCGTGGTTTTGTACCTGTGCAGGTGTGGGCTGTCTGCGGGACCGCTCCATCAAGGCTCTGCTTTGTAGCAGGCCCATGGAGTAAGATGGAGGTGAGCATGGGGGAACAGCCTTGGGAGCTTGGAGATGCGTGGTCCAGAGGGAGGGGAGCTTGTGCTGTTGGCACTAGTCCCTGTTCACAGTTAGTTCTGGAGGACTCAGACTGGCACTTCAGCCCCTCCAGCTTCTTTTTCTGTTCCCTACAGGCTGGTCCCCAACACGTAGGCCCTCCAGGTTGCTTAAAAGCCATCACCTCAGAAAGCCACTGCACCCAGCTCCTGGTGGCTCATCTCTGAAAGGACCATCTCTTTATTTCTCCTGCAAAATATGATTTAGATACTGCTGGGAGGCTGGGTCCCTTTTCTAATAGTTCCTTTATCTTTAAAAGTGTCTTTGGGCTTCTCTCTTATTCCTTCTGTGAAAGAAAATCGGACAAGACAGGGAGGCAGGATTGCTCAGTGAAAGGTGGGCGTGCACATGGTGAGAACGGCTGTTCAGAGAAGGCTTGTTCCGGTAGGAAATGTTCCCACCCAATGAGTGTGGCGGCCCACACTAAGAAGGCTCCGGGGTGTGCGGGGTCCCTGCCCGCCCGCCGCTCACTAGCAGCGTCTGTTTCCGCACGGTGGGCACGGGCACCGGGACACTGCGACTGGTGCTCTAGGAAGCAGCCACAGGCCCCGCCCGGGTTGTTAGGGTTTTAAGCAAGACCCACATTTGTGTTCTCTGACCTGACCTGACCTCTGGGACGGGTTCATAGTCTGATCAGCAGTTGGTGCCAACCCCAGGAGATGGCAGCAGGGGCCCAACTAGAAGGTGGTTCTGAAAAAAACTAGAACTAATGAGTGAGTTTATTATAGATGTAGGGTACAGTATTGATACAATATTATGAAAATCAACTATGTATGTATATATATTACAGCAAAGCTATTTGTGATCAGTGTTTGAGATTATATCCTTCAGAAATTTAATATATATATATTTTTTTTTGTGGGTACCGGGGGTCGACCTCAGGGCCTTGCGCGCCAGCAGGTGCCCGTGCCACTGAGTGATGTCACTGGCCCTTTTTTCGTATGTTGGAACCGGGAGTTGAACTCGGGCCCTCGCGCTTGCCAGGCAGGTGCTTACACTGCTGAGCCATCTCACTGGCCCCCGGAAATTTAATTTTAATAATATGATAATCTCTTAAAACTTGAACGTTGAACTACTAAACTTTTGTTTTCATAGAACATAAGAATTTATTTAAAATAAAATTATTGGGAACCCAGGTGTACAACAAGGAGGAGGGTGGCCCCTCCCATTGCACAGCTGTGACCCAGGTGGACCGAGGGGAAAGGACCAAAGAGCAACCCCTGCCCTCGCTGCTGCCATGACTGAGGTGAACTGCACAGGGAGGCCCAGAGACCAGAGGGAATGCCAGCGACACAGTAGGGTCCCGACTAGGGTGCACGGGATGGACAGGTGGGACTAGTGGCGTGGAAGAGTCGGAAGCAACAGTAACAATATGAACCAACAGGTGGTAAGTTAGGGGAACCAGCGTTGTGCTTGGGAACAAAGACACACGGAATAGAGGCCAGTGTGTGGGGCCGCCCCTGTTCTTTTTCAGTTGTTGTTTTTAGTTTGTTTGTTTTTCTTCTTTCTTTGTCTTTTTTTCTTTTTCCCTTTATTCTCTTTTTGCCTTTTTCCTCTCCCTTCTAAACGTCTGGGGAGAACTCCAGCCACAGAAAACTAATCCCATCTCCCAAACCCAGAGACCAAGTTCAGACAATCCCTTTCTTATTCCTTCATTCTTTCTCTTCTGCCCTCTCCTCTAGTTTCCTGAAGTTTGCGTGATCATCCTTTGTCCTCCAGCCTTGCTTCTGCTTTCGGTCTAGAGAGGTAAATTGAGGAAAAGGGGAAAGAAGATGAATAGATTAGAACAAAGATGTAGGTAAAAGACAAAAAAAAAAAAAAAAAAGCAGGAAACAAACCACAAACCAGCAAAAAAAAGGGAAGAAAAATAAAATAAAAAAACAAAATTCCTCTGGTGTCCACTGAGCGTCCAAAACTACTGGATAACACTGCCAAACCTGCAGTAGTTTGTGCTGGATTTGAGGCTGACCTTGGCCTCCAGATGTGGGGGCCTGCGGCCAGAGTCTTCAGCCAGTACTTTCTGTATGTCCCTTAGCGGCCTCCTCCTTACCCTGTTTCTCTTGGTGGCGGTGTCTCCCAGTTGCTGTGCTGTTTTCGGACAGAGACGGGGGTTGTTCCCAGTCCTGTGCACCTTAGGCTCCTCCTGGTCCTTGCTCAGCCCTCTGTGTTCCTCTTCCCCTGGCGAGTCTCTGTCCCTCAGGTCGTTTGTTGCAGGGTGGGGTGGGATGCTGTGATGTGGTCTGGTCCTCTGCTCCTGCTGCTGCAGTCCAAGGCTGCTCAGTCCCAGTTCTTACTCCTCTCCTGAGGTGGGTGCTAACTTTGTTGCTTTACAAGTTCCGTTGCCACTGTCACCTGCCTCTGCAGTAGTCTGTAACTTCCTTGGGCGAGATCGGGGGTGCCATGGGGTGCTTTTCTGCTCTCACCTCGGCAGTGTGAAGAAAGAGCTGGCCTGCACAGTCCTGAGGTGCAGGGCTGTTTAATTCCCTGCTCCTCTCTAACCACAGGTCACAGGGGAGGCGTTAGCTGTTCCATCGACTGTGCACCCCTGTAGTCTTTAATCTTGTTCCTGGAGGTTCCAGTTAGCGCTCTAGTGCACAAAAGCAATGGGAAGAAAAGAAAAAAGAAATGGAAAAGAAAAGAGAAAAAAAAGGAAAAGAAATGAAAAAAAGGAAAACTGGCTGATTGTCAGGGAGGGAACAGTTTGTTTCAGCAGAATTTACTGCTGGACTGTAACGTCTTCTGTTTGGAGGAAGGCAGAACAGGCAGGAGACCTTATATCCCAAGTCTATCCTGTACGGCTTGATTTAGCCACATTATTTTAGTATGTCTTTTTTTTCTCCTCTTTTAAGGTTCCAAGTATGGTGGACAGTTGTCCTGATCCAGCGACCCACTGACAGCTGGGTGGGCTGGCCGTTTTATTAAGTCCTTTATCTATGTTTGGCTTGATCTATTAGTCTCTTAAGTCAGACTGATTTTAGTTGCAGGGCGTATGTCCCTCCCCTTTCTTCCAATTACCTGTGTTTAGTTGAATTTCTCTGAGTAGCTCTGAACAAGGCTCCTCCTCTATTCAGCCATGTCGAATTCCCAATTGTGTTAATTTCTGCTCTGATCTTTATAATTTCCTCCCTTGTATGGGCTTTGGACTTGACTTGCTCTTCTTTTTCTAGAAGTTTGAGGTGCAGCATTAGGTTATTTGTGCTTGTTCTGTTTTCCTGATATGAGAATTCACCGCTATAAATTTCCCTCTTAGGACTGCATTAATTGCGTCCCACAGGTTCCGGTATGTTATATTTGCATTTTTGTTTGATTATAGATATTGTTTAATTTCTTCTTTAATTTCATCTGTGACCCACTGGTTGTTCAGGAGGGTGTTATTTGATTTCCATATGTTTATGGAGTTTTTGTGGTTTCTTTTGCCATTAATTTCCAATTTCATTGCACTGTGGTCAGATAATATGCATGGGATAATTTCAGTTCCTCTGCTTTTACTTAAGCATGTTCTATGGGCTAGTATATGATCTATTTTAGAGAATGTCCTGTGTGCAGCTGAGAAGAATGTGTATTCTGATGTTGGTGGGTGGAACACTCTGTAAACGTATACTAACTCCATTTGTGCACAGGTTTAGTTCAGTTCTGATATTTCTTTGCTGATTTTTTTTCTAGTTGATCTATCTCTTTGTGAGAATGGAGTATTAAGGTCCCCCATTACAATTGTGTTATTGCTTATTTGATTTTTCACATCTATTAATATTTGTCTTATATAGTTGGGTGTTTCTGTATTTGGTGCATATATATTTATGATTGTTATCTCTTCCTCTTGAAGTTTTCCCCGAACAAGTATGTAGTGATCTTTATCTCTTTTGATCATTCTTGACTTGAAGTTCACATTGTCTGCAAACAGAATAGCTACCTCTGCTTTTTTTCTGGGTTCCTGTTGCATGGAAGATTGTTTTCCATCCTTTGACTTTCAGTCTATGAGTTTCTTTTTGAGTTAAACATGTTTCTTGTATAGAGCATATTGTTGGATCTTGTTTCTTGATCCATTCTGCCCATCTGTTTCTTTTGATTGGTGAATTGAGGCCATTTATATTGATGGTTATAACTGATATGGATTGGCTTATCTTTGTCATGTTATTTTCCTGCTGTTGGTTCCCTGCTTTTTCCCTCTGTTTAACTGCTTGCCTGCCTGGTGTTTTCTTTTTGTTGTTGTTCTTGGAATTGTAATTTTTATCTCTGCCTAGAATATCTTTCAGTACTCTTTGTATGGTTGGTTTGGCAGTCATGAATTTCTTCAGTTGTTCTTTGTCATGGAAGTATGTTATTTCTCCATTAATTTTGAAAGATAGTTCTGCAGGGTACATCAATCTGGGTTGGAAGTTGCTTTCTTTCAGGACTTGACATACTGTACTCCAAGCTCTTCTTGACTTGAGGGTTTGTGTTGAGAAGTCTGCCTTGATTCTGATGGGCTTTCCTTTATAGATGATCTGTTTCTTTTCTCTAACAGCTTTTAATATTCTGTTCTTGTGCTGAATTTCTGGGATCTTGATTATTATATATCTGGGTGTAGATTTATTTTGGTTATGGCTAATTGGAGTTCATTTATCTGTATGTCAGATTCTTTTCCCATGCTTGGGAAATTTTCTGCTATTCTTTTTTTTTGGTGTGGGTACCAGGGGTCGACCTCAGGACCTTGTGCACCAGCAGGCGCCCATGCCACTGAGCGATATCACCGGCCCTTTTTTCGTATGTGGGTTCCGGGAGTCGAACTCGGGCCCTTGTGCTTGCCAGGCAGGCGTGTACGCCGCTGAGCCATCTCACTGGCCCTCTGCTATTACTTCTGCAAATAGTTTTTTTATGTCATTTGTGTTGACTCCTGCTTTTTCACTGATACCAATTATTCTTATACTATTTTTCTTTGCATCATCTTGCAGCTGTTGAATTGTTATTTCCTGGTCTTTTGTTATTTTCAAGAGATCTTTCCTTTCATGATCTATAGCTGCAATCCTGTCTTCAAGGTCTGTCTTCAGTTTCTTTCAAGTGGTTTTGCCAGCTTTCAATGGAATTTCTATTTTCCTGGATATCTATTTGAATCCATTTCATGCATCCTATTTCTTTCCTATATTGATTGTTTACAGTTTCCATCCTCTTCCTATCATCTATTTTGCTATCTGTATCTACTCTAGATTTGCTGAGGAATTCCTTTATAAATGTTGATATTTCTTTTTTTTTTTTACCTGAGAGATTATTTCTGATCTGATTTCCTCTGTAGCCTCATGTATTTGTTTCTTTACTTCAGTTGCTATCATTTCAGAAATTTCAGGTGTGTGTCTTCCATTTTCTTCTATCTTGATGTCTCCTGGACTTGTTCTGGGTGGACTGGAGGTCTGAGATTGCATCTTGATTCTGCGTCTTGTCATTTTCTATTTCAAAAATTTTTATTTTGTTTTCTATGTTGATCCTTGTAAGTTTTTGTAGTAGGTAGCTATGTCACCAGTATCAAGTCCTCTCTAGGAAAAGTCTGTTCCTCAGGGATGTCTTCTGTGTGTAGGTTCTTGGCTTCTGTCTGTTTCAGAATCTTACCTTCCCAGTTAATTAAGAGTGAGATAGTATCTGTTTGGCTCAGTCCCCAGTTCTTTGATGCTGGGCTGTGGTGAGGTTATTACCCCAGAGCTACCCAGTATCGTTACAGAAGGTAGAACAACTGATTACAACAGATATAACATCCTAGCTAAAGTAGTATAATTGGCAGTAACAATAGCATCAAGCACAATTTAGAAACTGACAAACTGTGGTAGCTATTAATTTTGTTTTGAAATTCTGTATCACTTTTTATTGTTTTTTTTCCTCTTTAAAAAAAAAGTTGACACTAAAATAAAAATTATTTTCCAGAAATGAGGCACCATTTCAACAAAAGTGGTTTTTCTGGTCTGTTTTCAAGTTTTAGAGAACTAAATTTGCATTTGTTAAAATCAAAAAGTAGGACTGATATTCTTTACAAATAATTTTGATCAAATATGTGTTTAAAGAAAGCGTTTCTTAATATTCTATATTGTTGAAGATTATGTGATGAGTAGAGGGTAAGTAGGGCCTGTCTAGTGATTTTGAACATTTCTAGGAGTAACAGGGCCTCTTTTAAGGTCTGAAAAAATGAGTGAGGAAAGGTGTTGTGATCTAAGGGCTCAGTGGGATCTCCCTTTAAAAGTTTGTAGAGGGGTTTAGTGAGGGGAGCAAAGCCGGGACCCGGAGGTGGAAGTATCCTATTATGCTGAGAAAGGAGAGGAGTTGTTATTTGGTGGTGGGGGTTGGAATCTGGGAGATCAAGTGGTTGCAGTCAGGAGGTTGGGCTTGGGTATGTTTGTGGAGAATGATGTCCAGATCGGTGATGGATGGGGAAGAGATTTGAGCCTTAGAGGGAGATACATGGTATCTCTTTGAGTCTAGATGTTGTAATAATAAGAGGATGTCTCTATGAGATGATTGATATGAGGGGCTGCAGAGGAGGAGGTCAGGTCAACTATACACTGTATGAGATTAGAGCAAGAGGGGTGAAGGGAGAGCAAGTCATAGGTGAGGCCTGAGTGAACTAGTAGGGGCTGTCCCAGGAACCCTGTGGCAGAACAGTCCAGGTCAGCTGTTGTGCCTGATGGGTGACAGGGTCTGTCTAGGTAACGGTGAAGAGAGGTTGTGAGGAGGGGTGCAGGGGAACAGTGAAAAAGGCATCCTTTAAATCTAAGAGTAATGAGTTGTAGATGGAGGGGTGGAAGAAAAAATTGCATAGGGGTTAGGTGCCATGGGGTGTATGGGAAAGACAATCTGATTGATAGCATGGAGATCTTGTACCAGCCTGTGAAAGCCACCTGCCTTTCATGCCAGGAGAATGGGAGTGTTGTAAGGGGAGTCGATGGGGATTCAGAGACCATGTCACGATAGGTGAGAAATAATAGGTTGCAATTCCCATAAAGCTGGGTCAGGGATGGGATATTGTTGTGGAGTGGTTAGGCTTGAGAAGGACGGTGAATGGTTGTTGGAATGAAGCGAGGGATGGGGTAGAAGTGTTGAGATGAGGGGAATGATGGGAGCTGCAGGGCGGAGAGGGACAGGGAAGGAGTCATAAGGATGGCTATAAGTGTTGGTTGTGTCCCAGGGATGGTCAAAGTAGCTGACAACTTGGCTAAAATGTCTTGACCTAAAAGGGGAAGGAACAGGTAAGGACAACTAAAAAGGAGTGTGGGAAAAGGTGTTGACCCAATTGGCATCAGATTGGGGGGAGTTTAAAGGTCTAGAGACTTTGTTGTCAATGATCACAGTAGTAGCCAGAGCCAGAAAGACCAGTCCTTTTGAAAGAAGGAAGGGTGGAATGGCAGGTCCCCATAACAATCAGGAAGGGGATGGACTTACTCTCCACTGGAGAGTTACCCAGAGTTCAGCATCCGAGATGTTCCAGGGGGCCTCTGAAGCCTTTGGGCAGCTTCAGTCTTTGGTGGCCAAGCTAAGAAGGTCTGGGAAGGAGCCAGTTGGGGGTCCCTGGGGACCTCCAGCATAAGTTATAATTGATTTGAGCTATAACAGGTATGTTTAAAGAAGAAAACAATGGTAGCAAGTCTAATAATCAAGAGATCTAAATCTTTTCTGTTTAATTTTTTTAGAGAGAATGAGAAGATATCAAAGAGCAGGTTGGAAATAGTTGGAGCACTTTTTACCCTGTAAAAGAGAACATCTCTAGAGATAAACAAAAGCAAATAAATAGCTTGAAGAATTCTTCCCTGGGCACTAGGGTTAAGAAGCCTTGAAGACATCTGTGTTATCTATCTAATCATCTAGGCAACCCCTTTAGCAGCAAGACAAGGCTACATTTTGTTTAAAGTTTGATCTAAAATTTCTGTGTCTCTGAAGCTCACAGATTGAACTGATACTCATCGCCTAGCAACCATGATTTACAAGTCAGTAAAGGCACATCCATCATTTTTTTTTTAATGTGGGTACCGGGAGTCGAACTCAGGACCTTGTGCTTGCCAGGCAGGCGCTTATGCCACTGAGCCATATCACTGGCCCCATCCATCAGTTTTAAATGCACACGAAAGAAGAGAAAGGCTGAACTGACTGAAGGGGTCCCGTGATTTCCTAATGGGCATGTATATTTTCTAACTATAAACTAGATTTAATAAGAAGACCCAATTTACAGCATTTTCTAAATTTATCCTGTAGTTAGAACCAAAGTCCACCAGATGGCATTTTTTAAAGCAAGTCTAAATGCAGCACATATAAAGCAGGAATATAAGACCTTGCCTGCAAAAGTAAAATGTTTAGGTCATCCCTTGGGGAGTATGTAGGCCTGGTCCTTTTGTTGATATCTTGAGGCCTGTCCTGTAACTGATGAATATCCAGCCACACTTGTGGTGTGTTTTTACCCTTTGTCTTGACTTTCTGGAGGGCTCAGTCCTACCTGACTGCCTATAATATTTTACCTAACTTAGCTGTCTATAATATTCCCCTTTCTGAAGAGGTATTTCGAACTGCCATGAGGAGGGAGGAGATGATGACTGTTTTGGCTGCTTCAGGCTGAAGGGGGTCATAGTTGTGATTGGCAGTTAGAGACACTCTCCAGAGGGCCTATCTAAAGGCCCTCGATAGATGTTAAGTGCTCTTGTCTTGCCGTAGGCGTATAGCTTTAAGTCTGGAGGAGACATGAAACAGGTAAGTAAGCATGAACCAAACAATAAAATCAATAAAGCTATTATGAATATAACCAAAAGTATTTTCACCTGGAAGAGCCAGTAATAGCTTCCCATAAACAGGGTAAGGAAAAGGTCCAGGGAGTTTTAGAATCTGAAATGGCATTAACCTGTCATTTAATATCTTGGATAGTCATTGAGATATTAGCAAAAGTATCAGGAATGTACACACAACATTTAGCCTTTATAATTGTACAAGTGGCCCCTTGTGCTGCTGTCAGGATATCTGATTTTATAGGATGGCTTTTGTCATTAATTTTATTTTGTATTTTTAGGAAAGAGAGAGACCAGTTGAGGTGTTCTACAGTGAATAACTGCTACTTTGGAGGGCACATAGACAGATGACATAAATTTATCTATCTCTTTTGATTATATTTTTCTGCCGGGTCTTTAGACCAAGTTAAAATGAAATCTGTGTTAATATAAATTGACCTCTTGCTGGGTGTGGTGATGCACGCCTGTAATCCCAGCACTCGGGAGGCTGAGGCAGGAGGATCGCCGAGAGCTCAAGACCAGCCTGAACTACATAGCGAGACCCTGTCTCAAAAAAAAAAATATATATATATATATATATAAATTGACCTTTTACTATCAAGGTCAGGTAAACCTCTTGAGGCATTACTTTTGGAACCATGTACGGAACCTTTCAGCTCCTCATGCCAGTATGGGTCATGGTCTTGGTTGACTATGTTGCTTTCTGTGAAAGTATGGGAGACTTTTCTCTTGGTGACCCTTCTTCGGCACACTGTAGATTTGTTAATCTCTGTCCTCTGGGGTCCAGCAGTCTCCTTGCTCAGGAGATTGGGTGACTCACCAAAGTTGTAGAATCCTGTAGAAAAGGCTCTCTCATATCCTGGGTCTCTGCTGACCTTGGATGGCCAGGGCCAAAATATTGGCTGTTTTTTAGCTCAGTTATCTCTCTATTTCTGGTCTCTAAACTTTAGTTGTTGAACACCCAGAAGGGAAGATCAGTTATATGGGTCTTAGCATATGTAAAGCAGAACGAACTGTAAATTGCTTTTTGATAGCTATTGTCCCTTAAAGGCAAACAGTTGTAAGCTTTGTTAATTTAATCTCCTGGAGGGAAGGGCAGTCTCCAATCAAGATTTTTTTTTTATGTGGGTACTGGGAGTCGAACTTGGGACCTCGCGCTTGCCAGGCAGGCACTTATACCACTGAGCTATATCACCGGCCCTCCAATCAAGATGTTTAAAGTTAACTTTTGGTGAGTTGGAGAAAAACTGGGGTTTTAAGAGTTTGAAGAGAAAGAGCTCAGATGCTGGCTGACCTGGGGGAGGTCTGACAGAGAGAGAGGAACATGGACTCTTGCTCTTGCTACTTTGTGGAGGGGGAGAGAGGAGCATAGGGCAGGGGAGTAAGGTGAAACTGTAGTAGACTGGATATGTGGTGAGGTGGGGGTTGGGAGATCATATGGTGGAAGGTTAGAGGATCTGCATGCAGCTCAGGCAGCCTGAGCCCCATGGCCTGGGCCCACAGCACTATGAGCAGTGGTAGGCCTTCGGAAGGCAGCCCTGGGTGAGCTTGGGCCATGCACAGACCAGCTCACTCATGGAGCCAGGCAGCCACAGTGTGGTGGCAGCAGGAGGGCAAGGATGGCATGGCGCAGGTTGGCTGGGGGGCGCCATGACTATGAACATGCTGTGGGCATGGCCAGCCCCCTGTGTGTGTGGATCTGGTGGCACAGGGTGGGATAAGGAGGGCACAGGCCCAAATTTTTCTTACCTAGGCTAGGCTTGGGCATGCTTGCGTGGAGGGAGGGCTGTGTACCCAGGCACTGTGGTCTCGCTGTGCAAATGAGTGCTGATTGGACCCTGGCCTCTATGGTGGCACCATATGCCAGCTATGCCATGCTGCTCAGGCTGTGAGGGAGGTGAGTGGGCTCAGGGCAGGGTGGGATGGGCATGCTGGGTGTGGGTGCTTGGTGCTGGGGCCGCACGGCCTGGGACCCATGGCCCAGAACTGGCACATGGATGGGGCAGCTGGGGTTGAGCAGTCCATGGCCAGCCCCAGGGTTGTGCCTCAAGGTGAACAACAGTGGTGGAGAGGAGAGAGTCAGGTGAGGGAAAAGTCGTATGGTGGCAGCGGTGCTTGACCTGGGCTACTTGACCTGGGCTCAAGCTGGGTTCTGTACCCACCTCCACCATGTGACAGAGGCTGTGGCAGGCAGGGAGGAGGGAGCTGGAGTCAGAGGGAAAAGTCTTACAAGCACAGAGAGGGGAGAGGGGAGAAGTCATACCCAATCGGAAGCTGGCGGGGAGTGTCTGGGGCATAGTCTGAGAAGCCAAAGTCACAGGGTGGCCTCTTTAAGACACCAGGGGCTTGAGATAGGGCTTGAAGTCCCTCTAAAGAGGGGTACCCTGTCCTGGGTTTTGGCACCATATATGTTAAAGGTGCAGAGGGGAGAGAGCCCACCAGGGAGGGTGCTGTGCTGGCAGCCATGGCTGTTTATTCCCTCCTGTGGGAAGGCTGAGTTCAGAGAGCAAAATCAGCAGGAAGCGAGGGCAGAATGAAGGTTTTAAAGGGGAGGGGAGTAGTTGCTGCCTTAGGGAATTTGGGGGCAGAGATAGCGTGTTGTGCTTCTCCGAATAGGCGGGGCAGATGGAGTGTGGTCATGTTTCTCGGGACAGGTGGTGCAGATGGACATGGCTTTGTTCTTCTGTGGCTTCTCACTGGCTGTCGGTGACAGCTCACCCATGAGCATGACAATAAGTAGGACAGTTATATATGATTTTAATTCACTTGCCCTTGCCTGAAACCATTGGCATGTCAAAGAGACACAAGGCATTCAGGCATTTCTACCTGTTCAGGAAGTCTAGAGAACTTTCACCACATTTTCTCCATTCTTCTCCAATTTGCCTGTACTTAGAGGGGAAGCAGTGGTCACCTTTCAAGTTAGTGTGGGCTTTTTTATATTCTGAATTACAATAGACACTCATTTATACATCATTCCCTTGGTATTTCTCTTCTGACTCTGAACAGGAAGACTATCGTTGTATTTAACAGAGTCTCTGTCAGTTTGTCTTTGCATGTTAAAACCAGTGCCAAGTCCATTCTTAATCAGCGGGCCTTTTGCAACCAGGCCAATCCTCATTATACCACACAATATTTGACCACCTTCATCCTTGAAATAGTGTTCTACAGCCTCATCTTTCTTCACCTCTCTCTTACCCTCTGTTTTTGTGCTTTTATTTGTTTCACCAGGCAATCTGAGATGTATTTAAGAGCACATTCAACAGTAGACACTGTATTTTGAATAGTTGCAAGTTTCTCTGGAGATGGATAGATTGTTGAATGTTCCATTACAACATGGCAGTCACGACTGGCAAAAGATTGAATACAACTTACAGTTTTCTATAATATTTTATCTTCTTTTTTGGATTCTTTTCTCTTTCTCTTGTCGTCTTCACTAGGCACTGTTTTGTGTGACAATAGTTCCTCATAAGTTGCTCAGCATCAAATACAGCAATGATGTTTGAAGGTTTTTCTTAGGTGTACAGTGGTACCTCAGTTCAAGCACTCAATTTGTCCCATGATTCTGGTCATGAACCGAATTGGTCACAAACCAGTGCCCCTGATGCCAGATAAGGAGCTGTAGGATTTAATGATTGCCCTGCTGGGTTTTAGTCTTGCTTTTAGGTCCTATTTTTTCTATCCCCCTATTTATCCTTTTTGGAATAAAAAAGTTTACCCTGAGCCATTGTACCTTGAGATTATTTAACTTGTTTTTTATTTTTACAGAGGTTCACAGCTAAGAGTTTGCCTTGAGACTCAGAAGAGACTTCGAGTTGACTTTTGAGAGATGCTGGGGCTGTTGAGACTTTGGGAAGGGATTACTGTATTTTCGGTGGGGTACAAAACAGTTGTATCTTGGTAGGCAGAATTGTGACCTTGTGATTTTCAGGATTAACTATGGTTTAAGGAGATATGTTTGGGTGTCAGGTTGACACAGGTGGAATATGACAGTTAAACTTGATTGTTTCAACTTGATGGGTTTGAGTCACCCAGGGGGTTGATGGAGTACATTCCTGGTGTGTCTGAGTGGTCACAGAGGTGTGACTTTGAGTTCCATCTGGTCTCTTCCTTCCTGGTGCTACTCCCCTGATCTGCTTTCCGACTGTCATGAAGTAAGCAGCTTTGCTCTGCCATATCCCTTCACTGTGACGTTCCTGCCTCGGAGCCGGTTGCCCATGGACTGAACCCCCTGAAACCATGAGCTAAATTGAACTTCTCCTTTATGTTGTGTTGTGTGTTCCAGCAACAAGAAAGTTAATTAACACACTTCTGTTTTACACAATATTTTTTTATTTGCTCAATCCTAAAATGTACATAAAGTACTTCATTAGTGTTAATTTATGCCTCTGAGAAGAGGAAGGCTACTAATTAGAGTTTAATATTTTGTTCAAACATTATTTGGGTTCTTTCCTTAATCCCCATTCAATGTGGTTATGTTATTAATTTGGTTAGCAATTTTTTTTTTTTTTTTGGTATAGAGGCCCAGGGCCTTCACACTGATCTACATTCCCAGCCCCTTTTTATTTACTTTTTTAAATTTTGAGACAGGGTCTCATTAAGTTACTAAGTTACCCAAGCTGGGATCAAACTTGCAATCATCTTGCCTCAGCACAATAGAGTGCTGGGATTACAAGAATGCACCACCATGCCTGGCTTTTTATATATTAAATTTTAGTTCTTATAAAAGTTTTTGTTGATTTTATTTTTGGTTTTTGGAGTATGTATAACAGTAATATGACTCCAAAATCTAGACTGTGCCAAGAATTACGTTTAGAAAAGTGTCTTGCTGTCACCATTTTGCTTGTCTTTTTCATCTGTTTCCTGACATGCCCTATAGGTTTCAAATCTCAATGTATTATTTGTGGTTTATTTTTGCTCAAATAAGATATATATGTATTTTCTTATTTTTTTCTCTTACACAAAAATCTTTTTCACTTTGCTTTCTTAAAAAACTTCACAGTAAATTCTGGAAATCATGTCAGTTCATAGAGTTTTCCCCCATTCTTTTCCCTCCTTTTGGTGGTGCAGGGATTAAACCCAGGGCCTCATGCATGCTAGGCAAGTACTCGGAGGTATACCAAGTGTCTTGGTTACTTTTCTCTCATTGCTGGGACAAAATACCTGATGCCCAAAATTAAGGAAGGGAAGGTTTATTTGGCTCACAGTTTGTAGAGGTTTCAGTCCATACTCGGCTGGCTCCAAGGCAGAGTGGCACATGGCAGAGGGCAATAGTTCATGGTGGTGGAAGGCAGCAAAAACAAGCAAGAGCAAAAGGGAGGAGCGAGTGCAAGAGAGAGAGCAAGCCTCTTTCCCTCCCTTATATTACATGCAGGCTGCCCGCCCCAGGGTGGGTGTAGCACTCACATCCATACTCTCAGCATTAGACCATGAATCAGTCATAAACTCTAGAAGCCCACCTCCATGACTGCATGAGGCTTTGGGGGGACATCTAGACACAAACCATAACATTCCACCCCTGGCCCCCCAAAGACTCATGCACATTCCTGTATGCAAAAAGCATTTAGTCCATCTCTAAGAGTTGCCAAAGTTCTAACAGTTTAAGCATTGCTCAAAACTCCAAGTCCCAAGTCTCCTCTGAGATCTAAGGCAAACTCTTAGCTGTGAGCCACTCTACAAATGAAAAGAAACTTAAACACTTCCAACATTCAATGGCACAAGATAGATATTACCATTCCAAAAGGTACAAACAGGGGAATACAAAAGAATGGGACCAAAGCAAGTCCAAAATCCAGTAGGGCAAACATGAAGTCCTGTAGTTCCACGTGGAACATCTGAAGCAATCTGTGGTAAGTTGTGAGCTCCAAAGGGCTTGCGTGGCTCCGCCCCTATGGCACTTCCAGTGGTTGTAGCACCCATGGTTTCTCTCTTAGGCCTGCTCTGCTCCCTTCTTGCAGGTTTCCTCAGACAATCCATGTTCCTGGCTTCTCCAAACTTCTGGGGTCTCTGCTGCATCTTTGACTTCACACTCACAGCTTCACACACTGCCCTCTCAGGGCCACCCTGCCTGGCCTCCCAGGCCTTCTTCTGAAATCTAGGTGGAAGCCTTCTTAACCTCAGAACTCTTGCATTTTGCATGCGCCTAAAACTAGTGCCACGTGGATGATGCCAATGTCTGCTGCCAGCTGGAGCAGTAGCCAGACTTTCTCTCTTGGCTGTAGGGGTCGAGTGCCTGGATCGCTAAGCATGCTGAACCTGATTCTGAGGAACGAATTCTCTATGCTGCTGCCATTTTGGAACCTGGTGCGGCCGCAGCCATTCTGGGACATAGTGTGGCTGCCGCCATTCTGGGACATAGTGTGGCTGGCGCCATTCTGGGACATGGAGCTCTGAAGCTTTCTCCTCAGAGCAAAGTCTTTTACTTTTACAGTTTTGAGGCTGCAAAGGGTGGAGACTTGCTGCTTCTTGTGATGTCCTCAGGCCATCTTTTATATTCTCCTATTCCCTCTCATCAATTAAGATCTCAGCTCTATCTTTGTAGTCCACAGCTTTACTGGAGCTTCCTTTCTGGCCAAACTCACATTTTAAATCATTCTTCTGGGATCCTTGCTCTTGGTTCTCAACATAAATCTGGTTAAAGGCTCCCGACAATAGCCTTGCTACTGCCTCAACATTCGACTGTCTTGAAATTTCTTCTGCCAGTTTAATTAGTCTGCCACTCTTAATGTTACTCTCAGGCAAAGTCTCTGGACACGAGCAAAATGCAGACAAACTTTCTGCCAAACCATAACACACATGTTCTGGAGTCCAGCAGCCAATGCAATCTTTCTTCCCAGCAGAAACCTCCCAAGCCCGGTTTTTGCCAGCAGGGTTTCTATCAGCCTTCTGGTCTTCTGAGCTCTGACCAGGATCTCCCATACAGAACAACCTAAGGCGTTCCAGCTCTACTCTTTCAGGCGACATCTCTGAACCTTTCCAAACTCTTCCTACAAGCCATTCCCAAAGGCTCTTGAACCACATGGTCGGGTATAGTCACAGCAACGACCCCACTTCACTGGTACCAAAATCTGTCTTGGTTACTTTTCTCTCGTTGCTGGGACAAAATACCCAACATCCAAAATTAAGGAAGGAAAGGTTTATTTGCCTCACAGTTTGTAGAGGTTTCAGTCCATACTCGGCTGGCTCCAAGGCAGAGTGGCACATGGCAGAGGGCAACAGTTCATGGCAGTGGAAGGCAGCAAAAACAAGCAAGAGCAAAAGGGAGGAGCACGAGCACAAGAGAGAGAGAGCAACCTCTTTCCCTCCCTTATATTACATGCAGGCTGCCCGCCCCAGGGTGGGTGTAGCACTCACACCCATAATCCCAGCATTAGACCATGAATCAGTCATAAACTCTAGAAGCCCGCCTCCATGACTGCATGAGGCTTTGGGGGGACATCTAGACACAAACCATAACACCAAGCTACACTGAGCTATGCTCCCAGCCCACTTCCTTATTCTTTATAACTTCCTAGTAGTCTATTGTGAATACCATATTTGATTTAACCTCTGTAATATGTATGACACTTAGATTGTTTAAAATATTCTGCAATTGCAAACAATGCTTCAATATTGAAACTTGTCCAAGTGCATTTTCTTATTGTTGGAAGTATATAGCCAGGGTAGATTTCTGAAAATAAGATTGCTGATTTAAATGGTAAAGGCTATGTAGTTTTGTTAAATACTACCCAAAACTTTTTACAAAGATTGTACTAATTTTCATCCTGGCAATGTATAAGGTATTTGTTTATCCTGTGTCTCACCAGAAGCATACTGTTATATTTTTTAAAAAAATTTATGGGCTGGTGAGATGGCTCAGCGGCGTAAGCGCCTGCCCGGCAAGCGCGAGGGCCTGAGTTCAACTCCCGGAACCCACATACAAAAAAAGGGCCGGTGATATCGCTCAGCAGCACAGGTGCCTGCTGGCATGTGAGGTCCTGAGGTTGACCCCTGGTACCCACAAAAAAAAAAAAAAAGTTAAAAAAAAATTTATGATAGGTGAAAAATGATTATTTTAAATGTAATTTTAATTGACATTTCTGTTGTGAATGACATTGAAAAATCTTGTTTTCATATATTTATTATTTTTTCATATGTTTTTATTTGGATTTCCTGTTTTGGTCTTATTTGTCATACAGAACCTTATAGTTTTCAATTTTAATTTAATCGAGTTTGTCAATCTTTTTTAAAAAGCGTCTTTAAAAAAATAGTGCTGGGGATTGAACTCAGGGACTTTCACATGCTTGGCAAGTGCTTTTTTACTAAGCTATATCCCCAAACCCTTGAAAATTGCTTTTCGTGTATCTGGATTTTGAGTCACAGTTAGAGAACTTTTCTCTATGTACAGGTTAAGAAGAAATTTACCTGGTGTTCTCCTAATACTTGTAGGAATTCAGTTGACATTTAGATCCCTGATCATTTGGAATTTATTCTTGAATAGATGTGAGATGCAGCTCAATTTAATCTTTTCTCCAGTGACCAGCCAATTGTTTAGAAGTGTATTTTTGCTGTAGTGATTTGAGTTGCTATCTTTATCATATACTGAAGTTCCATATGTATTTAAAATTAGTTCCAATTTTTCTATGTTAGGCTTGACAAACTGTGATAGACTTGCCTATTTATGTAAGTGCTAGCACCACATTTCTAATTATAGAAATTTTATAGTAGTGTGTTTTCATGTCTGATAAAGTAGTCACTTTTTAATGTTTTCTTGGATATTCTCTCTCCCTCTCTCTCTCTCTCAATTAATTTATGGAGTCCTGATACTTTTATTGTGTTGAGTCATTCTATCTAAGAACAAGAAATGTCTTTTCATTTGTTCAAGTCTACTTTTTTTGTGTTTAAAGTTTTATTCATGTAGATTTTGCGTGCTTCTTACTACATTCTTCCTAACTACTTTATCTTCTTTCTTGCCATATAAATAGGATTTTCTCTGCCATTCTATTTTCTAACCAGTTATTGTTTGTGAATGTAAAGACTATTTATTTCTATGTGACAATTTTGTAGCTTGCTACTTTGTTGAATTGTTAGTTTTATCATTGATTTCCTAGGGTTTCCCACATGCTTCATATCATCTACAAAATAGAAAGTTTTACTTTTCTGCTTTCATGAATCTAGCTAACTCCTCTTATCTAATTACACTAGCTAATATCTCTAGTATAATGTTGATTAGTGATGGAGACGTACAAATTTGCTTTGTCCATATCTTCACGGAAAGTGTTATCTCACTAAATGAGATGGTAGATTTTGCACTAGGGTGCATGTGTGTGTGCGTGTGTGTGTGTGTGTGTGTGGTGTGTGTGCATTTACCTGCTAAGGAAGAATAGCATCAATTCTTATTTTCTTGAATGGATCGTTATTGTTTTGCAGTGCTGGGGATCTCTGCCACTGAGCTACATCCTCAGTCTTCTGGAATGTTCTTAGCAGCAATGGGTGAGGAATTCTGTCAAAGACTTATTCAGCACCCATAGAAATCAACATGTGGTTTTTCTCCTTAGAGTTATAAATGTGGTTAGTTCACTTATTAATATTTAATCAACTTGTATTCCTGGAATGAATCTCACTTAGCTATGTTCTCATAATGTGGAGCTGGATTTTGTTAACTAGTATTTTACTTAGAACTTTTGCATCAATATTCATAAGTAATATTTAAAATTTTCTTTTTATACTATCTGTCAGATATAGGCATCAATGTCATACTTCTTTTACAAAAATAGTTAAGTTTTCCTTTCTTTTCAATGCTCTGGAAAAAAATTAGTGAATTATTGTGACTATCTGGCTTTTGAAGGTTTGGTAAAATAACCCTGTGAAACCATGAAAACTTGGTTCTTTTTTTTTTTTTTTTTGTGGGTACCGGGGGTCGACCTCAGGACCTCATGCACCAGCAGGCACCCATGCCGCTGAGTGATATCACCGGCCCTTTTTTTGTATGTGGGTACCGGGAGTCGAACTCAGGACCTCGCGCTTGCCAGGCAGGCACGTACACCGCTGAGCCATCTCACGGGCCCGTGGTTCATTTTTTATGTGGAAGTTCCTTGATAATATTTTTTGTACTTCTATGGAACTTAGTCTACTTAAATTGTCCTTCCCTAAATGGAATCAGTTTTGTGGACTGCACTCCCGAGGAAGTTATCCACTTCCAATATTTTCATAGAGGCCTGAAAAGTGGTCCTTTGATGTTTAAAATAATCTTCTGTTTCAGTGGTTACTTCACCATTTGGAATTTTTTTTTTTGTCTTTTGAGACAGGGTTTCACTTTGCAGTTCAGGCTGGCCTTGAACTCACTTTGTAGTCCAGGTTGGCCTCAAACTCTCGGTGATCCTCCTGCCTGGGCCTCCCAAGTCATTTGACATTTTTTATATTTTATATTTGTGCTTTCTTTCTTCTTGAGCAAATAAAGTAGTGATTTGCCTATTTTTTCAAAAAATTAAGGGTTTTAATTTATTATTTGGATCTACTGTTTATCAATTCTTCTTTATGTTTTGCTTTCATTTTTATTCTCTTTCTCTAGCTTTTAAACTGTTCCTCTCCTGTCTTGGGAGGGAATTTGCTCTCCTTTTTCTACTTCCCTAAGGCAGAACTTAGATTACTGATTTTAGATTTTTCTTCATTTCTAATATATTCACTCAGTGCAAAAAATTTGTCTCTAAGCACTGCTGTTGGTGTATCCCACAAGTTTTGATAACTTGTATTTTTTCTTTTAATTTTAAACATCTTAAAATTTCTTTTGTGAAAATAGAAAAAACAAAAAAGTTAAAAGGAAAAAGCTAAAAAAGAAAACAAAAACAATTTTTAATATATATATATATATATATATATATATATATATAATATAGTTAAGATAGATATACTACTAATTTCTCTTAGTTCATTGAAAAGAAAGGTTTGTGCTAATATTGTTTGGACAATTAAATGCTGATATCTTGTACTATGAATAACTAATTTAAAGATAACAATACGCAATGTATTAACCATTGTTACCCTCCTATTATGTTGTTTTGAAACTTTGTTCTATTTTTTTCTCTTTAAAATAAAAATTAAGGGCCGGTGATATCACTCAGCGGCACGGGTGCGTGCTGGCGCATGAGGTCCTGAGTTCAGCCCCCCGGTACCCACAAAAAAATAAATAAATAAGTAAAACAAAATAAAAATTTTTAAAAACCCAATTTTTTCTTGAAACTTCTTTGATTTATGAATTATTTAGAAGTGTTTTTTTTTTTTTTTGTGTGTGTGTGTGTGTGGGTACCGGGGGGTCGACCTCAGGACCTCGCGTGCCAGCAGGCGCCCGTGCTGCTGAGTGATATCACCGGCCCCTTTTTCGTATGTGGGTTCCGGGAGTCAAACTCGGGCCTTCGCGCTTGCCAGGCAGGCGCTTACGCCGCTGAGCCATCTCACCGGCCCCTAGAAGTGTGTTTTTAATCGTCAAGAATTTTGGGTCTTTCTAGCTATTTTCTGTTATTGATTTCTAGTTTAATTCTACTGTTATCTGATAACATGCTTTGGGTGATTTACATTCTTTTAAAGTTGGCTTTCTGCCAGTGGGATCTGTCATTCACTGATCCAGGATGTTGAAATCTGCAGCTATGGTGGTGGATTCTTCTGCCTCCCCTGGAAGTACTATTATTTTTTGACTCATGTATTTTGACACTCCATTGTTATGAGAATATATGGTTAGCAATTATTCTTCTTCTTGGAGAACTGAGTATTTATCATTATAAATCCTCCTCTTTATTCTAAATGTTTTCCCTTTCTCTGAAGTTTGTTTTGTCCAATATTGTACAGCTATTCCAGCTTTTTAAATTTTTGATTAGTTAACACGGTATGACTGTCTCCATCCTTCCACTTTTAATCTATCTCTGGCATTATATTTAATATGGGTTTCTTATTGACAATGTATAACTGTGTTTCTTTTTATTCACTCTTACAGTATCTGTTCTTGAATTGCATATTTAATGTAATTATTGATGTAGCTGGATTAATCTCTTGCCATTATCATTACTATTTTCTGTTTATTGATTTGTTCTTTGTTTCTTTTTTGTCACTGTTTTTCTGCTTTCTCTGGTTTAGCTGAACATTTTATATAACACCACTTTCACTCCTCCCTTAGCATATCAATTATGCTTTTTTAAAAAAAGTGTTGCTTTTGAGTTTGCAAGTTTGTAATATGGAGTTATAATTAATCTCTCTCTCTCTCTCTTTCTTTTTTTAGTTTTGGGGATTGAGCCCAGGGCCTCACACATGTTAATCAAACACTTTACCACTGAGTTGCATCCCCAGCCCTTTTGAATTTAATTTTATTTTGAGACAGATCTTGCTAAATTTCCCATGCGGGCCTCAAACTTGCAGTCCTCCTGCCTCAGCTTCCTAAGTAGCTGGGATTACAGGTGTGTGCCACTGTACTCAGTTTAATTCAAATCTTTCAAATAAAAGTATACCCCTTCACAGATAGTTCAACTGCTTTGTATCTGAGTACTCCTAATTGTCCCTTTGTCCCATGTAACATTGCTGTCATTCATTTAACTTACCCTAAGTTGTAAGCATGGGCTGCCGTGTTGCTGTTTTTTAAAAACAAATTTTATCTTCACTTATTCTGGCATAATGCTCTTTATTCCTTCATGTAGATCTGAGTTTCTGACCTATATAATTTTCTTCCTTTCTCAAGTTTGTTTAGTATCTCTTGCAAGGTAGGTCAGTTGATGACAAATATCCTCTATTTTGTTTCTCTTGAAAATCTTTATTTCTCTTTCATTTTCAAGAACAATTCTATTTTTTAATTTTTATTAGTACACATTTGTGTACATAATGATTACATTTTTCATGGGGGATTTGTACACATACATAACACATCTTAATTTTTTTTGGCATTTTCCCCTCCCCATTTACAAAAGCTCTGTTTCCATACTTTCTTTAACTTTTTTTGCTCTAAATCCCTTTTCCCGTCCTTTCCACCCCTTCTTCTCTCTCTCTCTCTCTCTGCCTCTCGTCCTCTCCCTCCCTCTTTTTTTTCTTTTTTTGTGGGTACTGGGGTTCAACCTCACCGGCCCTTTTTTCATATGTGGGTACCGGGAGTCGAACTCAGGACCTCGCGCTTGCCAGGCAGGTGCTTATGCCGCTGAGCCATCTCACCGGCCCCCCTCTTTTTTGTTTTGAGACAGAGACTTGCTGTGTAGTTCAGGCTGGCCTTGAACTCATGGAGAGCCTCCTGACTCAGTCTCCTGAGTTCTGGGATTACAGGCATGTGCCACCATGCCCAGCTCTCCTCTCATCTCTTGCTCCTCATCCCATTTGGAAAAGTTCTTCCTACTTCCCAATATCTATCCTCTTATTTTGCTGCTTATTTATACTTTGAGTTTCTCACACAAGAGAAACAATGTGATATTTAAACTTGTGTATCTCACTTGTTTCACTTAAGATTATGGTCTCAAGTTACATCCATTTAACTAAAAATGCCTTAAGTTATCCTTCTTTATGGCAGGGTAGTACTCCATTACATATAGATACCACATTTTCTTTATCCATTCATCTGTTGATGGGTATATGGGCTGTTTCCAAGATTTAGCTATTATAAATTGTGCTGATATAAACATGGGTGTGCGTGTATTACTGTGACACAATGATTTTAATTCTTTCAGGAAGATACCTAGAAGGGGAATAGCTGGGTCAAATCAAACCTCTAGTTTTAGCTTTGAGGAATCTCCATATGGATTTCCCACCAACAGTGGAGAGGGTTCTTCTCCCTTCCCCCATGCAGTCTCACTAGCATTTGTTATTGGTTGATTTCTTGGTAATAGGCATTTCTTCTGGAGCAAGACGGAATCTCAGTGCTTTTTAAATTTGCATTTATTGAATGGCCAGTAATGTTGAATGTTTTGTCATATATTTGTACTTCATCATCTGAGAAGTGCCTATTCATTTCAGATGCCCATTTTTGGATTGGGTCTTTAAATTTAGGGGGTCTAATTTTTATGGTTCTTTATATATTCTAGATATTAGTCCCCTGTCTGAGGAGTAGCTGGCAATTTTTTTTTTCTCATTCTGTGGGTTGTCTCTTCACTCTGTTGATGGTTTCCTTTGCTATGCAGAAGCTTTTTAATTTGATGTGATCCCATTTGTTGATTCTTTGTAATATTTCTTATGGAACCAGGGTTTTGTTCAGAAAATCTTTGCCTACACCTATGTATTCAAGAGTTTTACCTATTCTTCTACCAGATTAAATGTTTCTGTTTTTTTTTTTTTTTTTTTTTATTGTGGGTACCGGGGGGTCGACCTCAGGACCTCGCGCGCCAACAGGCGCCTGTGCCGCTGAGCGATATCACCGGCCCCTTTTTCGTATGTGGGATCCGGGAGTCGAACTCGGGCCCTTGCGCTTGCAAGGCAGGCGCTTATGCCGCTGAGCCATCTCACCGGCCCAATGTTTCTGTTTTAATATTTTTTATTTATGTATTTTTTTTTTGTGAGTACCGGGGGTTGAACTCAGGACCTCATGTGCCAGCAAGCGCTTGTGACACTGAGTGATATCACTGGCCCATTTTTGCTTTTATGTGGGTACCGGGAGTCGAACTCAGGACCTTGCGCTTGCCAGGCAGGTGCTTATGCCGCTGAGCTATCTCACCGGCCCTGTTTTAATATTTAGACCATTGATCCATCTTGATTTTAGTTTAGTGCATGGTGAGAGATATGGGCCCAGGTTAAATCTGGCCAAGATATAGATCTAGTTTTCCCAGAACCATTTTTTTTTTTCATTTGTTTTTTTGAGACAGGGCTCACTGTCTAGCTCAGGATGTCCTTGAACTCACTGTGTAGGCCAGGCTGGCCTCGAACTCACAGTGATTCTCCTGCCTCAGCCTCCCAAGTGCTGGGCTTTCAGGCATGTGCCACATGGCTGGTGTCAGCACCACTTGTTAAAGAGGCTATCTTTATTCCAGCAAAGGTGTTTGTCCCCTTTAGCAAAGATAAAGTTACTGAAGGTGCTGGAGTTGTTTCTGTGTCCTCTATTCTGTTCTGTTGATGCACAAGCCTGTGTTTTTGACAACACCATGCTTTTTTTTTTCTTTTTTAATCACCGTAGCATTGTAGTATAACTTGAAGACTGGGATTGTGATGCCCCCTGCCTTGCTCTTATTGCCCAGAATTACTTTTGCTATTCTGTGTCTTCTGGTTCCATATGAATTTTAAGATTGTTTTCTCTAATTCTGTGAGGAATGCTGTTGGTATTTTGACTGGGATTGTATTAAATCTGTGTATGAGTTTTGGAAGTATGACTTTTTCATTGTATTGGTTCTGTCTATCCAGGAACAGGGGATATGTTTCCGTTTTCTGGTATCCTCTTTGATCTCTTCAGAGTACTCTAGTTTTAATTTTAGATATCTTTCACATCCTTGGTTAGGTTTATTCCTAAGTATTTCATTTTTATTGATGCTATTATTCAAGGTGTTTTTTATGGCTTGTGTCTAGATGTCCCCTCCAAAGCCTCATGTGGTATAGGTGGGGGTTTTCAGAGGTGGCTGGATCTAGAGTGTGTAATGGTGTGATTAGTGTGTGATTACTAAATTAGTCCACTGACTGGTTTGTCATAGTTCTGGGTGTGGATAATGGGAAGGGCCACCCTGGTTCTGAGTGTTACCTGCCCTAAGGGCATGTAGCCTAGATAGAATATAAGGGACTGAAAGGGGTCACTGCTTGTCACTTGCTGCTTGCTGCTTTTTCTGCCTCTGCCTACCATGAATTGTTTCTCCTCTGTGATGCCCCTCTGCCACGCCACCCTGCCTTGGAGCCAGCTGATTAGGGACTGAAACCTCCACAAACTGTGAGCCAAATAAACCTTTCCTCCTTTAACTTTGGATGTCAGGTATTTTGTCTCAGCAATGAGAAAAGTAACTAGGACAGTGTTGTTTCCTTAATTCCTCTCTTGGTGAGTTTGTTATTGGTGTATAGGAATGCTATTGATTTTTGAGTGTCGACTTTGCATCCTGCTATGACGCTGAATTTGGTTATTAATTCTAGGAGTCTTTCAGTCGGAGTGCCATATCCTAACCACTAGACAAAAGGAAGCATCTCTAGGACTCTCTTGGTGTTTCGGGGTCTTCTATGTAAAGGATCAGGTCATCTGTAAATAGTGGTAATATAACTTCTTCCCTTCCTGTCCATATTCCTTTTCTTTCTCTTGTCTAATTGCTCTGACTAATGTTTCAAGAACTATATTGAACAGGAGTGGTGATATTGGGCATCCTTGTCTTGTTCCTGATTTTAGAGTGAAAACATTCAGCTTTTGTCCATTCAGTACAATGTTGGCTATTGGTTTGTCATAGATGGTCTTTATCAGATTGAGATAAAGACCATCTATTCCAATTTTCTGTAGGGTTTTTACCATGAGATGATCACATGGTTAACACTCGAAAATCAATAGCATTCCTGTACACAACTAACAAACTCACTGAGAGAGAAATTAGGGAAACACATTTTACAATAGCATCCAAAAAAATGAAATACCTAGGAATCAATCTAATGAAGGAAGTAAAAGATCTCTACATTGAAAACTGCAGTACTCTGAAAAATGAGATCAAAGAGGATATCAGAAAAAAGAAAGATATCCCTTGTTTTTGGGTAGGACAATATAGTGAAAATGGCCATACTTCTAAAATTGTTATACAGATTTAATGCAATCCTGATAAAAATACCAATAGCATATCTCACAGAATTAGAGAAAAAAATCCTAAAATTCATTTGGAACCAGAAGAGACCTAGAATAGCAAAGGCATTGTTTTCCATCCTTTGACTTTACTCTGAATTTCTTTTTGAATTAAATGTGTTTCTTGTATGCAGCGTATTGTTGGTTCTTGCTCCTTGATCCATTTTGACAGTCTTTCTTTTGATTGGTAAATTGAGACCATTAACATTGATGGTTATAACTGATATGTATTGACTTATCCTTGTCATGTTATTTTCCTGTTGTTGGCTCCCTTCCCCCAACCCCATCTGTTTAGTTACTTGCCTTGCCTGGTGTATTCATTCTGTTGGGATTCTTGGAATTGTTGTCTTCATTGTCTTTTTCTAGAATATCCTTCAGAACTTTTTGGAGTGCTAGTTTGGTGTTCATGAATTTCCTCAGGTGTTCTTTGTCATGGAAATATCTTGTTTCTCCATCCGTTTTGAAAGATAGTTTTGTGGGGTATATCAATCTGGGTTGGAGGTTGTTTTCCTTTAGGGCTCGAAATACTTCACTCCAAGCTCTCCTTGACTTAAGCGTTTGTGTTGAGAAGTCTGCTGTGATTCTGATGGGTTTTCCTTTAGAGGTGATTTGTTTCTTTTCTCTAACAGCGTTTAGTATTCTGTTTTTGTGTTGGATTTCTGGGATCTTGAGTATTATATCCTTGGTGTAGATTTTTTTTGATCATGGCTAATTGGACTTCTGTTTGCCTCGCTTATCTATATGTCAAATTCTTTTTCCCTGCTTGGGAAGTTTTCTGCCATGACTTCTATGAACAGGTTTTTTTATGTCATTTGTGCTATCTTCTGCTTTTTCATTGACTCTGATCAATCTTATATTATTCTTTTTTAAATCATCTGGCAGCTGCTGGACTGATTTCTCAAGGTCCTTTGCTATTTTAAAGAAATCTTTCTTTTCATGATTGCTAACTGCAATCCTGTCTTCTATATCTGATATTCTGTCCTCACTTTGGCTCCTTCTGCTGCCTATACTTTGAATGGAAGTTTTAATCTACTGAATATCTGTTTGAATCTGTTTCATGGATTCCATTTCTTTCCTATGTTGGGCATTCATGGTTTCCATCATTTTCCTAAGCTTCTCTATTTTTTTTTTTATCTGTATCTGCTGTAGAATCACTAAGCATGTCTTTCATTATGGTCACCATCTCTGTGTTTATCTGAGAAATTATTTCTGATTTGATTTTTTCTAGAGCCTTGTTTATCTGCTTTGTTATTCCACTGTTACCACTTCAGAGAGGCCAGGTGGGTGCCTTTCAGGTTGTTCCACCTCATTGCCCTCTCTGTTTGCCTTTGGTGAGCTGTAAGTGTGAGGTTGCATCTTGTTTAAGTGTCTTCTCATTTTCTGTTTTTTTAGTTTAATTCCTGGGTTGATGCTTATAAATTACCTACAGTAAGTATCTTTATTGCTAGTATTTAGAACCCTTAGGAAATGACTACTCCTCAAAGGTGTCTTCCAGGTGTAGTTGGCTTTTGGGTTTTGAGTTTGTTGCAAGATCCTACCTCTTCAGTTTATTGGGGATGAGAAGTTGCTGCCCACTTGGCCCAGCCCCTTGTTCTTAGATACTGGCCTATAGCATTTTTTATGACCCTTAGGCAATCTCAGTCTTGGTATACCAGGAAGAACAACTGGATAGAGCAATTATGTCACCTTGGCTAAAGTGGTACAATCAGCAATAACAATAGCATCAAACACAGTCTAGAAAATGACAAACTGATGTAACTATTAATTTGTGACCATTAACTGTATGAAATAGATTTGTAATTATATAGCAAGTCTGAAATGAACCAGAATATTGCATGCAATAAATAAGCCCTCAATATAGCAATTTTACCCTCAGGGGAGAAAATTTAAAAGGGGTTAGAGGGGAAAATAGAGAAATAGAAGAAGAGGAAGAGATTCGAGACAAGGCTGAAGGACAAAGGAAGATCACACAAACTTTGGGAAACTGGTGAAGAAGAGAGGAGGGAAAGAGAGAAGGGAGAAATAAAAACAAGAACATAATAGAACAACAACAACAAAAAGCTAGAAATTGTGTTCACACTCGTATAAAAACAAGAACAAACAATAAAAAGTAAAAACAACAACAACAAAAAAAAACAAGAAAAAGAGAGGATAAAAAAGAAGAAAATAAGAAAAAATTTGTCCACTTCAAGGTGTGTCTCTGCTGTCACCAGTAGACAATGTGGGCAGACAAGTCAAGATCTGAGTTGATTAATCCCAGCAAGCCAGCTGTAGCTTTATGTTGGGGCAGTGGATAATCCCAGCAAGCCTGCACCTTTAGTTCCACTGAAGTTCAGGATGGCTTATGACTGTGAGGCTGGAACCAGATTTGTTCAGCCTGCAGCAGTCCATCTGAGCCTCCAGAAGCTTGAACCTGGCTCCCTGCCAGTTTGAACTCAGCTCCCTGATCTGCTGACTTGAACTTGGCTGCTTGACCTGCAGCTGTTCTGATTTCCGAGCTCAGTTGGCCCCTCTCCAAGATGGCTACTGGCCAATCATCCTCTCCTGGGAGACGTCTGAACGCAAATAACTCACCAGCCACTGCAGTCCACCATGTCCACTGCTCTGCTCTAGTGGTGCATCTCTCCACAGAGGCCTCTGGGGTCACCAGTAGTCACTGCACTTCTACAGGTTCGAGCTGCCCCTTCCATGCAGTGAGTCCTGGGTTGGGGAGAGAGCACTGCCTGCCACTTCCTTCTTTTTCATTGAAATCTCTCTCTTCACTCTCCCTGTGTGCTTCAATCCTTGCTTCAGATCCTTCCTGGGTCCTGGAACCCACTTCTCTCCCTCTCTTCCTTGCATTGCTATATAACAGGGTCTGGACACCAAATCTTAGAGAGGCTCTTTCTCTGCTGCTCACTACTCCACCATCTTCCTGGAAGTCCTCAACAGTTTGACTTATAAATGTGCGTGCGTGTGTGTGTGTGTAGGTGTGTCAGTATAAGATGAGATCCTAGTGAATAGAATCCACTAGTGTAGGTGTTGAATATGTGTACTGTGAAGAAGAAATGTTCAATGCCAGATGAAAGGGAGCACAGCAATGGATGTGGTTAGAATCCCATTTGCCATCAACTGAGAACCAAAGATGTAATATGATAGTTATTTGTGTTTAAGAATGATATATATGTGGGTATAGATGCAGAACAATTTTACTTATTTATGTATTTATTTTGTGGTGCTGGGGATGGAACCCAGGGCTTCATGAATGCCTGCCAAGTTCTCTACCACTGAGCCATATTCCCAGCCCCAGAGCAGTTTTACAATTTGCTGAAAGGAAGCCATAAAACAGGAAAAGGCAGCCTCATGTGTTTAGTACCTGGTGGAAGTCAAGTCAGTTGAATGAAGTTTCTAGTAGGAAGGTAGCAAGCGCAGGGCTGGAGCGGGTGTTTCTGATGGCATGGCCGGAAAGTAAGAAATAAAATCTCTCTGTGTCCTGCTCTTTTCCAAGCACTTCCATGAGCAACTTGTAACCCCCCAGTGCCCCTCCGGCAGGGTTGCTGGCTTCACTGACCACATGGGAGACCCCAGCAGCCAAGTTGTCCCCTCCAGCTTTTTCTTTAGGTGAGCATTTCCCCACCTTGAATAGGACACAGAGCTCCATTTTAAAGGGAGAGGGAAAAAACCCTTCAGGCCAACTTAGGTTATTTTTAATATAATGTCACTTAAACATGTAAAAGCCAAACCCAGTATAAAGTTGTTATTCTGGATGTTCCGCATCAATAAAACAAAAAGTACATGAATTAAATGTACACTACCTGATTCAAGCTGTGATAGTGTTAATGGGCTATGTGGATGTGATAGATGGTGCGGATTTTTTCAAACTAAGTCACAACTTGCATGGGGCAGGAGTGAGTGGACGCTGACTTGGACTCCCTGTACCCCTCTCCCCTGGGGATCCTGAGGGCATTAGGCGAGGTGAAGTTGAGCGGGGATCTGTTTCCTTTCAGCATCTTAGGACAGAAGCCAGGCGCTGTTCTACAACTTCATCGTCATTTTAAACAACTGACTTTAGCACAGCATAATTGATGTGTAATAAATTGCATCCATTTAAACCATAGGATGCGATACAGATTGTTGACAAATGCAGTGATTTATGAAACTGCCATAACATTTTTCTAAAAATTTATAGAATCATACGGAATGTATTCTTTTGTACCTGGCTTCCTTCACTTAGCAAAGTAGCTTTGAGATTCATCCATGCAGCAGCATATGGCAGCAATGTGTTCTTTTTACTGAATAGCATTTCATTGTATATCATGTTTTGTTATTCCAGAAGAATATGACTTCAATAGAAATTTTCTTTTACTCAGGAGCATCAGAATTATTTCTTTATAATTTGTAAGGGAGAGCTTGCACATTGCATTATATATTATAGATTGCAGGAGCACCTGCTTTCTATAAACATGTTATGCCTATTATAGGGAAATGGCATCATTATGGCCTAATTAAATTAATTTTTGTTTTAGATTAAAGAAAAGGTATTGGCTTCTTGCCTGCCATGCCGTGAACTCTTGCCCCTCTGCCATGCCGCCGTGCCACCCTGCCATGGAGCCAGCCAGCTACAGACTGCGACCTCTCTATAAACTGTACCTGCTGTAGGTTCTAGGTCCCATGCAAACTTCTGGGAAACCAAGATGAATAAGAGGTGAATACGCTTGGGCTCAGTGAGGATGAACAACATGATTATGGCAACCTGTGAACAGAAAGAACTGAGCTTTGGAGACCTAACTACTCGTGGCTCTTGACCCTTCAGCAGGGTGTTGTCTCTTCAAATATTTGATCAGTTCCACATCTTCTTGCCACATCCATCCGTTAGACTCTCTTTCTGGGACAGAGGAATGCATGATTTGCCTGAAAGATCAGCTTCCTATATTAAGATGGGATATCTGCTACCAAAATGGCCTGATTGTTGGTACTATGGTATGAACACATAAAAGCCAAACCCTATAGATCATAGGTAAAAATTCCTGAAGATCTTAACCTGTGTAAAAATTGTCATATATATTTCTTTAATAGATTTAGAATAGAAAACTGTATTTCTAGTGGGACTTTTGAAGCACTGAGGCATCTCATGGAAAATGGATGTCTTTTCCCTTTTAAGAACAGTGCATATTTTTTTTAGAAGTTAATTAAGAACAGCATTATTTCCTTGTTGACAACAAATCAATACTGTCATTCTAGCGTGCTAAGTACCTTTCTCTAAAGAATATATTCAAGTGAGAAATCTCCCCCCAAAAAAAAGAAAAAGAAAAAGAAAAGAAAAGAAAAGGTATTTATACCAGGGAAGTGCTTTGTTCATAAGAGAGTGAAATATGTTCACATAGATGATGGTATTGGTTTTGGTAGAAATCTTGGGATTTAGGAGAATGAAAGACTTATTCTCAGTAATTGGGAGTAGAATTCTTCAGCCTGAGAAGTGGTGTTAGAAGCGATACTGCTCTGCACAGATGAGCTGTTCCCTGGCTGTATGTTGACTTCACTTGGTAAATGCGCGGGACAGTGGCTCACTAGTGATCCTTGAGCACCTCGCAGTGTCTGGATTAGGGCAGCTCCCAGCAGGCTGACACCACTGTCTTCGGCCTGTGGGAGACCAGAGGTCACATGGTTCTAGGGCTTCTGAGGCCAGGGGGCAGACTCAGGCCCTTTCTAGCAAAACCCAGGTGACCTCTGCAAAGATCACATGAAGTTCCAGGCAGGATTTCTGCTCATGACCACCACCCGCTACTGAGGCAGGAGGTAGAGCAAGGGCGATAAACAACAGAAAGCTGTGGGGCAAGGATTGAGAAAGCAGACAGAGCAGGAATGACTATGTCAAAGCATCAGGAAACCAACAAAGGTCATCCTGTCCCTCAAGACCCCCAGACATGCGCAAAACCAGAAGCACGTGACCCTGGCTTGTATCCAACCTCTTTAGTGTTGCAGTTTGATGCCCCTCTTTGGATACCATTATACTTCCTCTAAAAACCCTGTATGGTCAAAAGCCCTCCTGATAGTTGGGTCAAGTCAGGTACCCTGTTGGGCCATGACTCCTGCCAATTCTGAATCCTCCCATAACATCAGGACCTTGAGACCCAGAACCTGACCCTGTGGGGCCACAAGCTCTTCTCTCTGGCCTGCTCTCACCCTGGAGAGTGTACTTTTACTTCTAACAAACCTTACTCTTATCGCTCCTGAGCATCCTGCTCAGTTCTTTGCTTGTGATACCAAGAACCTGGAAATGACTCTTCCTGGGCCCCCACGCAATAATGCTATTGCCCCAGGATCCCCCGAAGAGGAGACATCTTGCTCTTCAATAATTAAAGACATTCTGAAGTCATTTTTCCCGGGGCTCTTCATTACAAGTCGCTTGGATCATGGATTTTACAAAAACAGTTGTTTGGCTTTTCTGGTATGAATTAAGGAAAAGACTCATTGTGTTGAGGTGTCCGTGTGAGCATGGAATTGTGTGTGTGATTATTTTCCAGAGACATCATGTCTGAGGCCTGCTTTTGTGTAAACCTTTGGTTTTGCTCACTGTGTTTGCAGCTTCTCTGATCAGACGGTGTTCACACTGTCCCGGGCAGTGTATCTCCTGGAGTCACCCAGAAGTGCAAGACACTGTGACAGCAGATAGTGGAGATGGAGGGGAGGGCGTGTCCTGCTTGTGGCGGACATCCCCAGAGTCCCACCGATCAGAGCGCTTCTTAAGAAAATCTTGAGGTACAAAGCTCACCAAGATCCAAGCCAACAAAATATGTCTTTAATGTCTCTTATTGTGTTTTTAAATTTTATTTTATTTTTTATTTATTTTAATAAATTTTATTTTTAATTGACAAATAATAATTGCATATGTTTATGGGATGTAATATGACATTCAACACAGGTATATATTGTGGAATAATCAAATTGGGGTAATTAGCATTTCCATGGCCTGAAATTGTTATCATTTCTTTGTGTGAGAACATTTAAAATAATCTGCTACCTATGTTGAAATATATGATACAGTATTTTTTTTTGTGTGTGGTGCTGGGGATTGAACCCAGGGCCTTATGCATTCAAAGCAAAACTTCTACCACTGAGCCACATCCTCCTACCTTGTTACCCTTCCCCTCCAGACCTTTGATTTTTTTTTTTTTTTTTTAAATCAGAAACCTCCAGCTTTCCTCAGTGGCTGACTTTTTAAGAAGAGGATTTCATAACTATCTTTCTTTCTTCTCTGCTCCTGTCAGACTCTCAGAAAAGCCATTCATTGTTCTTCATAAAGACTTTTTGGAGCAGCCATTTAACACTGCTCCTGCTTCAGCCCATTGGCTTGTCAAGTATTTCCAGTATGGTCTTGGACAAATACCATTGATTCTGGTCCTCTGCAGATAGAGCAGAGCAAGATTGATTTTCAGGAAAATATTGTGGACTACACATTAGTTTTCCAGCTCTGTGACAAAATATCTAAGAAACACAGCTTAAAGGAGAAGGGTTTGTTTTGGCTCATGCGTTCAGTCCATGATGGGCAACCGCCATTGCCATAGGCCTGTGGTGAGGCAGAATATCATGCCCGGCAGGGTATGGTGGAGCAAAAGCTCACCTCATGGAAGCCAGGAAGAGCCAGAGTGGAAGGGGTCAGGGACTATACCTAGTCCCCCAAGGACACCCCAAGGACTCACTCCCTCCCACTCCCTTCAACTAGGTCCCACTTCCTAAATTCCCATCACCCCCTAACACCCATGAAATTATGAACTCATTAAAGATTAATCCATGGATGAGGTCAGAGCCCTCATAATCCAATAATTTCCCTAAAGCCCCACCTCTGAACATTGCATTTCTGCAGATGAAGCTTCTAATATGTGAGTCTGTTGGGGACATTCTAGACAAAAACTGTAACCGGCTGTTTGGGTAATTTCAAGACCTGCTTGCAGACGCTTGTGGCACTTGTGTGAATGCTCTAGTCTGGGTTGGAGATGTCACATAGGGAGGCTCATTTGCTACTGGACAGGGCTTTAGTGACAGTTGGGAAAGCAGGAAGTGGAGAGATATATGAGTTGGTTGGGTGGGGGAATGGTTTGGCAGGAAGTGGGGTTAGATAGTCCATAACATTTCTCCTCCTTCTGTTGTTCAAGGATCCTAAACACAGTATTCTCTGGGGATGTGACAGAGAGCAAAGGTTATTTTCCACAGTATACCCCAAAAGAATTCTCCTAATCTGACTCGATAATGGTTACTTCAGTTTGTTCTGCATCCTCAGTCTTTTTTTTTTTTTTTTTGTGGGTACCAGGGGGTCGACCTCAGGACCTCGCGTGCCAGCAGGTGCCCGTGCCGCTGAGTGATATCACCGGCCCCTTTTTCGTATGTGGGATTCGGGAGTCGAACTCGGGCCCTCGCGCTTGCCGGGCAGGCGCTTAAGCCGCTGAGCCATCTCACCGGCCCCTGCATCCTCAGTCTTTAACACACTGATTAATCACGGAAAGAAGGATTTGGCCACGTTGTTTACTTGCACGTGTCAAAGTTGTATTCAGGTTTTCTTTCAGTCGACTCTCCAGGACATTCAAAGAGTGGAAGTATCATTTTTCAAATTAAATTTGAGCCTAAGTCGTATGAGCTATTGTGTGACAGAGTGGTCCCATGCTTACCTAAAATTCCAGAAACTTGGGACGTTTCCTCTTGGGAATGAAAGAGCACATTGAAACCTTTGCTTTGTGCTTTACAAATTTTCTAGACCTTGGAACCTTTTCATAGTCTCCAAAATACCAGCTGGCAAAGCTGTCTGAGGACCCACAAAGGTCTTTACAGAATGTTCTAGATGCAAATATACTGTGTGCTACTTTTTAGAATTTTTTAAGGGAAATGTCAGTATATCCTGGTTCCTGAGTGTCTGATAGCATGTGTTATGCGTACCCACTCCATCCTGTCCGTGTTGGCTCCCTGCCAGGTGTTTCCGGTGCTACCAGGGATTGGCTGGGTCACCCAGGAAGACCTGGCTATCTGAGTCCCTGGGCGTGAGGCCTAGGGCACGCGACAGGGCCGTGAGCATGGGCAGCACTGGAAATTCGGTTCAGGAAGTCTCTGCCCCTAGACACATGCACAGGATTCCCATTTCTGCGTGCTTTTGTGGTCTGGCTGCTCTGAAAACTTACTGCTCAAAAACATGTCAGGGGGTCTGCAGTTCACAGCCCCTCTCTCTCCTTTCTCCCTGGCGCTGGCCTGTGGAGCAGCAGCAGGAGTGAGAGCATCTGCGGGACTTCAGTGCCTTCCCAGTGGCTGCACTGGTGCGGTGGGAAGGAGTGGGAGGAGCGGTCTTCCCGGCTCTGTGGCACCCTGGGGCCAGGGGCCTCTCTGGAAGGACAGTCTGGCAAGGGCTCCGGCCTCTGTTCAGCCCGAGCAAGCCCTTCTTTAATCTTTCTCGGTGGCCCTCTGCCGCTACGTCACGTCCTACGTGGACGAGAACGTCCTCCGGCTGAGGACTTCGGGCTTGAGGACTGGCTTTGGAAAGGACATCTGGACAGCGTGGATAGTTCTGAGCCCTCACCTTTTGGGTACGGGGTTCGCAGTTGCATCGGGTAGAGAATTAGGGAGCTGGAGATTCACCTTGTGGTGATCCAGGTTGGCCACAAAGCCAAGCGCAGCATCTTCCCTGCCTCGAGGGGATCCACTTTCGGCTGAAAAAAAGCAGGGCATGGCTTTGAAAATATAAAGGCAGAGCACGAGCCAAGCGTGGTGGTGCACACCTGTGATCCCAGCACTGGGAGGCTGAGGCAGGAGGATCACAAGTTTCAGTCCAGCCCGGGCAACTATAACAACTTAGCAAGACCTTGCCTCAAAAAATAAGAAAGGGCTGGGGATGTAGCTCAGTGCAAAGACCCTAATTAAATATCCATACTGGAAAAAGAAAAAAAAGCAGAGCAATGTCTTTGCATGAAATCCCTCTTACACTGTGAAATGCTGCCTTTCCCCAGGAGCAGTTGCCACCTCAACCTCTTGGCCACCTGCCTGTGTCTTTCCTACTTGGGGCCCTGTTTGGGCAGAAGGTGAAGATGCAGAGGCCTGAAGGTCTAGGTGGTGTGTGTGGAGACTGGGGGCTCCGGGGACCCAGTGTCAGTGGTCTTAGCACCATGGGAAGTTCCTGTGGGGAGCCATAAATGACCCAGCTTCACGTCTGAGCATGCGCCCCCCCCGCCCATCCTGATTGTACGTCACCCATTAGACCCTCCCACCGTTTCCCTCAAAGAGATATAAGCCCTGGCACTTCCGCAATAAACTCTCTCGCTCGACTTCCCTGATCTGTGTGTGTTTGTGTGTCTTCTTTCTCATCCCCATACCATCGCCCGGGTTCGCGTTCCTGCCCCTGGGAGGCCCCGCTGGTCGGAGTCTTCTTGGGCCACAACATAACATTTGGCACCCAACGTGGGGCCCGGGAAAGATGGATCCTATGAGGGATCACCCTGTAGGGCGATAAATGCCAACGATTGACCGGTCTTTAGTTTCATTTTCATGAGATTCCTTTCTCAGTGATCCGTACGCCAACTCCTTTCTTCACGTCTGAATCACGGTAAGCATACAGGGTACAAAATGGGACAAAACCTCTCCGAGCACGAACTTTTTACTAAAGGGGTCTCTGAAGCGCTCAGAGTGAGGGGAATAAAAGTCACCCCGTGGCAATTGACTGATTACTTTTCCTTTATAAATAAGGTTTGTCCATGGTTCCCCTTGGAGGGCACCATTAACATCAGGGTCTGGGACCACGTGGGTGACGCACTCCAAGATTATTATCAGGTTTTCGGGCCAGAAAAGGTTCCCGTCACAGCCTTTGCTTATTGGACCCTAATTTCAGAACTATTACGGACACAGCCCAATAACCTTCAACCATCACAGGTTCCGGCTCAGCCACTGGGTCAACCGGTTGCCCCCCAATTACTGATACCCCTATCCCTAGCCCTCCACCCTCTGTAGTTCTCCAGATGCCAGAAGAAAAAGATGGCCGTTGCTCTCCTACTTCCCCCGTACCCACTTCCGCCTTCTTTAACGATAGTCACCCGCCATCTTATGAAACAGACCTCCGCCCGCCATCTTGTCCTGGGTCTCCACCGTTCCATGGCCTGTCATCATGTCTTAAGCCCACGCAGCCTTCTGCACTTTACCCCCCTCTTCCTGACCCCCCGCCTTTCTCCTTACCTCCACAAATACTGCTGCCCTCTGCCCCCCCACCTCCCCTTGTTGCACCCGCCTTTTCAGTTAACTTCCCCTCCCTTCACCCTGCACCTACTGCCACACCCATGCAAGATCAATTTCTCAGTTCGCTTCTGGAGCGCATCTCCCTACTTGAACGTAAGGCTCAACAGGATCATCTTAATTATAAGTTATCTCTTTCTCAGCCCTCTCCCAAGTTACATGCATACCCCATCACAGAGATACAACAGGCCCCCACGGCGGAGGGACAACCGGCCCCTCCGCCCCAGCGCGCCAGGGTTCCCTTCCCTTTAAATTCCCTCAAAGAACTCAAAATGGCAGTCACCCAATATGGCCCCACCGCTACCTTCACCCTTGCGGTCCACGACAGCCTTTCCCAGGGATGGGTCACCCCAAATGAACATAAGGAGTTGGCAAGGGCTGCTCTCTCTGGGGGTGATTTTCTACTCTGGAAGTCTAATTTTCTAGATCAATGTGAAATAATCTCCAAACAAAACCAAGAGAGACAGCCCCCCAACCCAGTTACCTTTGCCATGTTATCTGGAATGGGTGATTTTTGCACTGATGAACAACAAATGGGCCTTAACCCTCAGGCGTTTGCCCAAATCTCCCTGGCCGCAAGTAGAGCCTGGCCCAACCTTCCACCAAAGGGAGAGGGTCCTACCTCTCTTACCAAAATTCGGCAGGGTCCTACTGAACCCTTCTCCGACTTTATTGGCAGGCTCACCAAGGCTGCAGATCGCATTTTCGGAGAACATGAAAATAACAATTCTCTCATAAGACAACTCGCCTTCGAAAATGCTAATCCCACTTGTCAAGACATTATCAGACCCCATCGACATACGGGCTCTATTGAACAGCTTATCCGTCTGTGTGCAGACTTTGGCCCCTCATATCAACAAGGAGTAATGTTTGCCTCTGCGCTCGAAAACACCCTACAAAAGGTCTTATCTTTACAGATAGCTGGCCCACATGATAATAAACCCCCCCCCCCGCCCACCTTCGTTGCTTCAAATGCCACCAACCAGGACATTTCTCAAAGAGCTGCCCTCTTCGCACAGCCACCCTGCTCCCATCTCTCCCTCAACCTTCAGGCCTCCCACAATCATCTCTACCCCCATCTCGGCCCCCACCTCAAACCATTTGCCCTAAATGCCGAAAGGGATTCCACTGGGCAAATGAGTGCAAGTCCCGATATACTGTTGATGGACACCCCATTCCAAAAAACTTCTTGGGGGGCCCTCCCCAGGCCCCGATATCAAACCCTCTTCTGACTCAGGGGACTACGGAGTCAACACACAATCCCTCCACATTACCGACCTCTTCAAGGCAACACCTTCCAGCCCGGGACTTGACCTCTGTGCCTCCACCCCCATGGTATTAGAGCCCACCTCCCCGGTACATATAGTTCCCACCAATGTTAAGGGTCCACTACCAAAGGGCTTTTGGGGCCTTATACTAGGTCGATTCTCCACAGCTACTCAAGGGATACTCATACATCCAGGAGTTATTGATCCAACCTTTCAAGGACATATCCACCTTCTTGTCTCTGTCTCACCTGGCCCCACTCTAATCCCCACCTTCCCTCCCCTTGCCCAATTGGTCCTTGTTCCCCAAGTCCCCACTCCATCCAACCCTCCTCTTTCCACACATCGTCGGCCCATTTCCCCTGGTCTCTCCCAGGCTTATTGGTCTCAAACCATATCTCAAGATAAGCCCATGCTTAAACTCTTTATCAATAACAAACCCTTTCATGGGCTCATCGATACGGGAGCCGATGTATCCGTCATCTCCCATAAACATTGGCCCTCACATTGGCCCCTGAGGCCCTCGGCCACCCACCTACAAGGCTTGGGATACCTCCAACAACCTTATCAAAGCTCCACCCCCCTTACATGGCGTGACTCAGAAAATAATACAGGAACTTTCCAACCCTTCGTTGTTCGGGACCTCCCCCTCAATTTATGGGGCAGGGACCTTCTCTCACAGATGCAACTCATTATGCATAGCCCCAGTGCTATGGTCACTAAACAGATGCTTGCTCAAGGCTACCTCCCCGGACAAGGTCTCGGAAAATACTCTTCGGGCATCACTTCCCCCGTTCATCCTAAACCTTTAGCTCCCCGCCATGGCCTTGGCTACGATGATAGTCCTCCTAATGAGGATCCTCCCTCTGAGCCCCCTCTCCATCCTCAAAATTTTTAATTGGGACCGCTGATCCTCCTGTAACTCATGCACAAAAGATCACCTGGCTCTCAGATGATCCTGTCTGGGTTGACCAGTGGCCCATCATAGGCCCCAAATATTCCGCCCTTCTGCAGTTGGTACAGGAACAACTCACAAAGGGCCATATTGTTCCCAGCTCCTCCCCATGGAATACGCCCATTTTTGTAATACACAAAAAACATAATAATAGCTTTAGACTACTCCAAGACCTTAGGGCTGTCAACAAGACCATGGTTGTCATGGGCTCCCTCCAGGCGGGTATACCCACCCCCTCTGCCATCCCCCTTAATTCTCAGAAGATCATCATCGATCTCAAGGACTGTTTCTTCTCCATCCCTTTACATCCTCAAGATCAACATAGGTTTGCATTTACCGTTCCCGCCCCCCGTCTTCAGGGACCCTCCTCCCATTATCAGTGGACTGTCCTCCCTCAAGGCATGGCTAATTCGCCAACTCTCTGTCAACAATTCGTAGGCCAAGCCATTCAACCCCTTCGCCAAACCTGGCCTTCTGTGCATGTGTTCCATTACATGGACGATATCCTTCTCGCATGCATTGATGAAAATACACTTTATCGATGTTATGCTCACCTACAAACCCTCCTTAGAGATTCTGGCCTTCACCTCGCCCCCAATAAAATCCAGCTCACAGATCCTTACACCTACCTTGGCTTTCAGCTGACACACTCTACCATTCATGGACCAAAACCTCAACTTAGACTTGACACCCTTCACTCCCTCCATGACTTCCAAAAACTTCTAGGTGATATCAACTGGCTTCTCCCGTCCTTGGCAATCCCCAAATCCATGCTTAGACCCTTATATGACATCCTTCATGGAGACCCAAGTCCTACTTCTCCTCGATGCCTAACACCGCTGGCCCGTACGGCCCTCCAACATGTCCAAGAGCCAATCAATACCCAGAGCCTTACCTACATTGACTATATGCAACCCTTTACTCTGATTGTCCTCCCCTCCCCTATACAGCCCACCGCCCTCTTCTGGCAAAATGCGCCCCTCCTCTGGATTCATCTGTCTGTCTCCCCCAAAAAGGTCCTTAATCCATATTATGATCTTATTGCCCAGATAATTATGACGGGCCACAAACAAGCTAAAATCTATTATCATAAGGAGCCAGATGTCATCATCCTCCCATACTCTGAACACCAACTCACCTGGCTCCTACAGACCTCTGATACATGGGCCATTGCACTTGCTGCCTTTCCTGGCCAAACACAACATCATTACCCCCCCAATAAGCTCCTGGCCTTTTTTTCCTGCCACCCACATATCTTTCCAAAGATCACCTCTTATACCCCCATCGCTAATGCAACCACAGTTTTCACAGATGGTTCTTCCTCCGGCCACGCCGCTTATACATGCCTAGATCATAACCCCATCATCATTCCAACACCTGGTCTCTCAGCTCAACACGCTGAACTCCAGGCCATCATTCAGGTTTTCCAAGATTTCCCTAACACTCCCATAAATATCTACACCGATAGTCACTACCTGGCCACCTCCGTCCCCCTTTTGGAGACCCTCTCCAACTTCTTTCACTATACTTCCGTCATCCCCCTTATTGCCACCCTCCAGACACTCATCCATGCTCGCACACACTCATTTTTCATTGGCCATATACACGCACACTCTGGTCTTCCTGGGCCTCTGGCCTCAGGCAACGCACTTGCAGATCAAGCTGCTCGATCCACATCTGCCTTCCCCATGCTCCTCCCCACTCCCCATACTCGACCTTCCTTATCCAATGTCTCTCAAGCACAGGCTGCGCATGACCTACACCACCTTAACACCCAGTCGCTGCGCACTCTCTTCAAAATAACTAGGGAACAAGCCCGCGCAATTGTTAAACAATGCCCCAAATGCATCACTCACCTGCCCTCCCCAAATTTGGGGGTCAGTCCCAAAGGTCTCATCCCTAACGCCCTCTGGCAAATGGATATTAGTCATATTCTTTCCTTTAGACAACTCAGGTTTGTCCACCTGTCTGTTGACACCGTTAGTGGCTACATCTTCACCTCCCTGCAGTCGGGGGAAACAACTAAACATGTCATCGCCCACATGCTCACAGCTATGGCCCATATGGGCTGTCCTACAAGGCTCAAGACAGACAATGGCCCTGGTTATACCAGCAAATCCTTTGCTGAGTTCTGTCAACACCTTAACATTATTCACAGTACAGGGATCCCATATAATCCACAGGGCCAAGGTATCGTCGAAAGGGCAAATCAAAAACTCAAAATAACCATTTCCAAGCTCTCGACGGTCACATGGTATCCCACCAAAGGATCCCCCCGCAATATCCTCAACCATGCCCTCCTTATCATCCTTTCCCTAGACCAAAACAATCGCTCCGCTGCCGATCGCTTCTGGCACCCCTCTACAGCCTCCTCCTTCGCCACAGCCCTCTGGAAAGATCCCCTCACTAATCAATGGCATGGCCCTGACCCCGTCCTCATATGGGGAAGGGGCTCAGCCTGTATCTATTCTCAGGCTGACCACAATGCACGCTGGGTACCCAAGCGCCTTGTAAAACAACTTAATAAACCTGCCCAGGGAGGCGCCCCTGAGGGTTAATATTTTCCCTTTATAGATGTTCCCGTCAAGCTTCCTGTATGTTCTTGTGATGCTCCCGGCGACCATCGCTAATCATCAACATGCTTCATTCAGGTGGACACTCAGGCGCTGGGGGGACCAAAAGATACTAGGCGCGGCTTGGATCTACTATTCCTCAAGGAGGGGGGCCTCTGTGCGGCCCTCAAAGAAGAATGTTGCTTCTACATTAACTCCTCTGGTGTTGTCCTACGCGCTATGGACAAATTAAACGATGCCCTAAAAAGAGAGAAATAGCCAGAACGCAAGCCTTATTCCCCAGCGCCAGGTTCTCCACTGTGCTCCCCTACCTTGCCCCCCCTTTTGGCCCCCTTATAGTTGTGGTCCTCGCCTTGACCTTTGGTCCCTGCCTATTCAAGAGACTCATTGCCGCCGTAAAAACAGATGCTGATGAGTACAAACAAGCCGAACCATATGATGATATTCAGGCCCCAGCATATAAGAATGTCGGCCAATGACGGGTAAGATGGAGTCACAAGTCACTAACACTCTCAGGACCACCTAAGACAGAGCGCCACTCTCCGCTGGGACGCTGGCGATGCTAGTGGTTAGCTCAATGACGGGTAAGGCCTGAAAAATCAAATGCGTAAAAACAAAAAGACTTGCAGTAACCTCCACAACCTAAGACAGGCCACATTCAGGGTCATACAAACATTCATGGTCGGCAATATTCTCATTTGGAGAAAAAGGAGCATATGTGGGGAGCCATAAATGACCCAGCTTCACGTCTGAGCATGCGCCCCCCCGCCCATCCTGATCCTACGTCACCCATTAGACCCTCCCACCGTTTCCCTCAAAGAGATATAAGCCCTGGCACTAAACTCTCTCGCTCGACTTCCCTGATCTGTGTGTGTGTGTGTGTGTCTTCTTTCTCATCCCCATACCGTCGCCCAGGTTCGCGTTCCTGCCCCTGGGAGGCCCCACTGGTCGGAGTCTTCTTGGGCCACAACACAACAAGTTCCCAAGAGAAACCAAGGGCCAGTGTCCAGTGAGGGGTCCTCAGATGTCAGGAGTGTGAACAGCATTGGGGGGTGTCCTTCAGATGCAGGCTCCCCGGCCCCAGCCCCAGGGTGAGAGCTTGGTGGTTCTAAGGAGGCTCCCGGCTGCTTTTGACTGTGGTAGCTTTGGGCCCCAGGAGGCCTAGCTGTCTGAGGAAGCGGCGATGGGGCTGGGGCACCTCTTACGCTCTGTTGACTGTGTCTGGCCTGGCTGCTACCTCTCGGTGTCCTCGGCAGGCCACCCGGGGGAAGTCCACCGCCTGTCTCCTCGGCCATTCACACATCTGTGACTCCCAAGCTTTTCAGGCGGTGAACCATCAGAGGCTGGGTTTTGTTACGGAATCCCTTCCATGTGTGTCTCTGAGTGCTGAAGTACATACTTCTGACCAGCTGGCAGCGGAGGCTTCCAGATGGCAGGCCTGGGTGCAGTGTGAAAGCTCTGGGGGTTGGGGGGCTACTGCCTGGGGAGGAGGCACAGGAGGTGGTGGGGGAGGGGGCACGGCAGCCTCCCCCCAGGGCTGCGTGCTGGGGAAGGACAGGTGCGCAGTGAGGCTCTGCAGGCTGGGCTGTTGGTATCAAATGTCAATGCTCCTTGCGGGAGGTGAGCAGCACCGCTGTCCTGGGAAATGGTGGCTCAGGCCAGGCCCTGTCAGGTTCCATATGAGTGGCAGCTCCAGGTGGCGAGGAGAGGGCTCTGGGCAGGCGGACTTGAGCCGAGTTCTGGCATTCTCTGGCCCTGGGGGCCTGGGGCCCTGGGCAGGATTCTCAGCCACTCTGATTCCATCGCCTCATCCACTGAAGGGCCAAAGCCTTGTCTGATGGGGGTGTGAGGGATAGAAATGGTCCAGGCATATATTCCTTTTGCAGACAAAGTGAATTTCAAGCCAAGAATGATTCAGAGAGATAAAGATGGTCATTACATCCTTGTAAAGGGAACAATCCAAGAGGAAGAGATAACGATCATAAATATATATGCGTCAAATACCAATGCACCCAACTATATAAAACAAGTACTAAAGGACATGAAAAATCAAATAAGCACTAATACAATTATATTAGGAGATCTCAATACTCCACTGTCACAAAAAGACAGATCAGCTAGACAGAAAATCAATAATGAAATAATAGAACTGAACCAAACTTTTGAACAAATGGACTTAGTAGATGTCTACAGAGTGTTCCACCCCACAATATCAGAATACACATTCTTCTCAGCTGCACATGGGATGTTCTCCAAAATAGACCACATACTAGCTCATAAAACCTGCTTAAGTAAATGCAAAGGCATTGAAATTATCCCATGCATATTATCAGACCATAGTGCAATGAAATTGGAAATCAATGGCAAAAGAAATTACAAAAACTCCCTAAACACATGGAAATTAAACAGCACCCTCCTGAACCACCAATGGGTCACAGATGAAATTAAAGAAGAAATTAGACAATTTCTACAACTGAATGATAATGACAGTACAACATACCGGAACTTATGGGACGCAATGAAAGCAGTCCTAAGAGGGAAATTTATAGCATTAAATACTTATATTAGGAAAATAGAGCAAGCGCAAATAAACAAATTAATGGCGAACCTCGAACTTCTAGAAAAAGAAGAGCAGGTTAAGCCAAAAGCCCGTACAAGGGAGGAAATTATAAAGATGAGAGCAGAAATTAATGTATTGGAGACTAAAAAAACAATACAAAGAATCAATGAAGCAAAAAGTTGGTTCTTTGAAAGAATAAATAAGATTGACAAACCCTTATCCAACCTTATTAAAAAAAGAAAAGAAAAGACTCAAATCCATGCAATTGAAAATGAAAAGGGTGATATCACGACGGACCCTGCAGAAATCCAGAAGATCATCTATACCTATTTTGAAAATTTATATTCTACTAAGATGGAAAATGCAGAAGAAATGGACAGATTCCTAGATTCGTATGAATTACCAAAGCTGAATCAAGAAGATTTAAAAATCCTAAATAAACCAATATCAACCAATGAAATTGAAGATGTAATTAAAAATCTCCCAACAAAGAAAAGCCCAGGCCCTGATGGATTCACTGCCGAATTCTACAAGAAATTTAGAGAAGACCTAACGCCCCTACTTCTCAAACTTTTTAATGAAATTGAAAGGGAAGCAATACTCCCAAATTCATTCCTGGAAGCAAGCATTACCCTGATACCAAAACCAGAGAAGGACCCAACTAAGAAAGAGAACTACAGGCCCATCTCCTTAATGAACATAGATGCAAAAATCCTTAATAAGATACTGGCAAACAGAATCCAACAAATCATCAAGAAGATTATACACCATGACCAAGTTGGATTCATCCCTGGGATTCAGGGATGGTTCAACATACGTAAATCAATAAATGTAATACACCATATTAACAGAACCAAAGACAAAAATCACATGATCATCTCAATAGATGCAGAAAAAGCTTTTGACAAAGTCCAGCACCTTTTCATGATAAAAACCCTACAGAAAATTGGAATAGAGGGTCTTTATCTCAACCTGGTAAAAGCTATCTATGACAAACCAACAGCCAGTATTATACTAAATGGCCAAAAACTGAAAGCCTTCCCTCTAAAATCAGGAACAAGACAAGGATGTCCACTGTCCCCACTCTTATTCAACATAGTTCTGGAAACTTTAGCCAGAGCAATTAGACAAGAGAAAGAAATAAAGGGAATAATGATTGGAAAGGAAGTTAAATTATCATTATTTGCAGATGACATGATACTCTACACAGAAGACCCCAAAAACTCCACTAAAAAACTGCTAGATTTAATAAGCAAATTCAGTAGTGTAGCTGGATACAAAGTCAATACTCAAAAGTCAATAGCCTTCCTGTACACAAATAAAAAACTTACTGAAAGAGAAATTAGGGAAACAATACCTTTCACAATAACATCCAAAAAAATGACATACCTAGGAATCAACCTCACAAAGGATGTAAAAGACCTATACACTGAAAACTACAGTACTCTGAAAAAGGAGATTGAAGAGGATATCAGAAAATGGAAAGATATCCCTTGCTCCTGGATAGGAAGAACCAATATAGTGAAAATGGCCATACTTCCAAAATTGTTATACAGATTTAATGCAATTCCAATCAAAATTCCAACAGCATATCTCACAGAATTAGAGAAAACAATCCTAAAATTCATTTGGAATCAGAAGAGACCTAGAATAGCAAAGGCAATTTGGGCAACAAAGGCAAGGCAGGGGGCATCACAATCCCCGACTTGAAATTATACTATAAAGCTACTGTGATAAAAACAGTGTGGTACTGGCAAAAAAACAGACCTGAAGATCAATGGAACAGATTAGAAGATGCTGAAACAACCCCAGACATACTAAGCCACCTTATCTTTGGCAAAGGTGCCAAACACATTCGCTGGAAGAAAGATAGCCTCTTTAATAAATGGTGCTGGAAAAACTGGCTCTACAATGCCAAAGATTAAAACTAGACTCATATCTTTCACCATGCACTAAACTAAATTCAAAATGGATCAGAGATCTAAATATTAAAACAGAAACATTAAATCTGCTGGAAGGTAGGATAGGTAAATCCCTTGAAGACATTGGTGTAGGCAAAGACTTTATGAATAAAAACTCAACAGCACGGGAACTATCCCAAAGAATCAACAACTGGGATCTCATCTTATTAAAAAGCTTTTGCACAGCAAGAGAAACCACCAACAGAGTGAAAAGACAACCCACAACGTGGGAAAAAATGTTTGCCAGCTGTTCCTCAGACAAAGGATTACTATCGAGAACATATAAAGAACTCAAAAAAATCAGACCTCCCAAATTTAAAGACCCACTCCAAAAATGGGCATCTGAGATGAATACACATTTCTCCGATGAAGAAATACTAATGGCAAATAAATATACAAAAAAATGTGCAACATCACTAGTCATTCGAGAGATGCAAATAAAAACAACACTGAGATACCATCTCACCCCAGAAAGAATGGCTACTATAAAGAAATCAACTAATAACAAATGCTGGAGGGGCTGTGGGGAAAAAGGAACCCTTCTTCACTGTTGGTGGGAGTGCCGACTGGTACAGCCACTGTGGAAGTCAGTGTGGAGATTCCTCAAAAAACTAGGGTTGGAGGTCCCATTTGACCCAGCTATTCCCCTTCTGGGCATCTTCCCAGAAGAATTAAAAACATCGTACCACAGTGATATATGTGCACCCATGTTTATAGCAGCACAATTTTTAATAGCCAGATCTTGGAAACAACCCAAATGCCCATCAACTGAGGAATGGATAAGAAAGATGTGGTATTTTTATACAATGGAGTACTATTCAGCCATAAAGAAGGATAAACTGGAGACTTTTATAGGTAAATGGATGCAACTCGAGAAAATACTCATAAGTGAAATAAACCAGATGCACACGTGTAAGCATCGTATTGTCTCTCTAGTATGAGAAACTGAAAGAGTAAATAAGATCCAAAATGTACAATAGACACGGTGAATCAAAAAGAAACTGGTCAATAAGAAAGAGAGACTGGAATAGGGAAAAGAAAGAAGGGAAAGGGAAAAAAAATTGTATATATATATATATATATATATATATATATATATATATATATATGATGGTTAAGATAGATACATTACCAATTTTACTTAGTTCATTGAAGAGTAAGGCTTGAGCCAATAATGTTTGGACAATTGAATGCTAATGTCTGAATAACTAACTTAATACGTAATGCATTGACCATTGTTACCCTCATATTATGTTGTTTTGAAAATTTGTTCTTTTTTTGATTTGTTTTGTTTTTTCTTCTCTTTAAAATAAAAAAAAAAAAGAAATGGTCCAGGCATACATTCTGTGCAGAAGGGCAAAGTGGTATTTCTGTCTGGGCACCTTTGCTGAGTGCCGGCCTCAGGGAGAGTCTCAGGAAGGTCTCAGCTCCCAAATGCTGCTGTCCGTCCCCTGACCACGTCGCACTTCCTCCTTCAAGATGTTGAGTTGGTTCGTGCGCCTGCCTGCCTGAGGGGCCAGGGTGGGGGACAGCTGGGGTGCTCTCAGCAGGCAGAGTCGGAAGAGGGTTAGATGTGGGGTGCTAGGGGTGCGGGTGGGGGATTGTTTGCTGCTTTTGGAATACAGACAGGCCTGCAGCAGTTTTTGCGTAAGAAGTACCATTTCTACCCATGCAAGGACAGAAAGGGGGCATCATTATTTGCAATCACCAAGAAAGAAAAAGAGGAGGCACCCGTCAGCAGTGCCGGGAGCAAGCAACATGACACAATGACAGGTGCAGTGGGTGATGTTTTTAAAATAAAGAAAACATCACAAGCTGCTTTTTGCCAGTACATCCGAAGACTTACTGTGTTAGATTTCCACAGTTGTAACAAATGCTTGAGATAATCAGCTTATAAAGAAAAAGGTGTATTTTGGCCCATAACCTTGGAGGTTTCAGTCCCTGACCAGCCCCTCGCTTCTGGGCCTGTGATGTAGACAATGGTGGGGACATGTTGTGGAGCAAAGCTGCCCACTCATTGCCAGGAAGCTAAAGAGAGAAAGAGGAAGGGGTTTGGGTCCCTAAGTCCCCTTGGAGGCCATGCCCTCAGCCATTGAAATCCCTCCCACTAGGCCCCATCCCTTCAAGGTAGCACAGGCTCCCAATAGCGCCCCAGGCTGAGGCCTGAGCCATTACCACTCAAGCCGTTGGCACCATAAGATCCAAAATACAGCATTCAGAGAAATACACAACTCTGCAGAAAATGTAAGTTATCCCGGCTGACTCTCGGAGAATAGCCCGAAGACACGACCCAGCGGTAAGATGACACACCCCCCCAAGTGGTCTAGACCTGGACGCCTTTACTGGCAAGTTTGACCAAACCTGCAGCAAGCCCATAACCAATTTTTACACAAATGGAGACAAAGATAAAGAAGTATCATTTTATGAAACCTTACAGTCTTGATATTGGAACCTTGAAAGGTTGTGGAAAAAAAAACTGCAGGCCAGTCTGATTTATTGATGAAGATGAAAACTAACCCTGTGAAAAGTCCACAAGCTGAATGCCCAGGACCATCCACCACAAGAACCTGTGGTCAGTGAAATTCACCACAGTAACAAAGAAAGCAGAAGCAGTACAGGACCATCCTGAAAGAGAACTGGTAAAATTCAACACCCGTGCGTGGAGCAAATCCCTGCACACCTCAGCATGGCACACGCCCAGCAGTGTGGTGGTCATGTCGTGGCTTCTGAAGAGGAAGGAGAGCCTTACAGGGATGAGGTTAAATGTGTTCCCTGAGGGTCAGGGACAAGATTTTCATACTGTGCAGAATGTTTAGAAGCTCTGCCTGGCTCCTTGGGAGGTGGAGACTTGAGGTGGGAAGAGGGTACTTTGGTTTTTGCTTTTATGTCTCCTGTGTAGTTTTAATTTTTCCAACAAGTATGTATGGCCCACTCAGAAAGGAAAAAGGACCATGTGGCATGGTGGCCTTGAAGTTAGGAGGCTTGTGCATGAGTTGTGTGGCATGGGCAATTCTACCAGGCCAAAGTGTGGGCAGAGGTGAGCTGTTCATTAGAGCTGTCGGGAGGGTGGCGTATCATGGAGCTGCCTGAGACATGCAGTTCAGCTCAGTGCTTCAGTGGTGACAAAGGAATGCGTTCAGTACATCTCCCCCTGCAACCCTGACCCCTGCCTGACTCCATCCTGGAGCCTCAGTCCACCCTGAGGACCTATCAGCGGACCTGGCTTCTTTGCCTGGGACAAGAGGCCGGAGAGAGAGCCGGGGCACGGGAGGGCAGGGCAGGGCAGGGCGGGGACAGCGCCCACCAGAGGAAGAGGTCTGTGGTGTCAACAGCTCTCTTGCTACCTCATTGTCCATATGAGCTGCAGCAAGACCTTCAGCCCCTCCAGGAACCTGTGTCTTGCAAAAGTCTTTGGAGCAGATTGTCTTTTGTTCCTGAAGCCCAGGGGTGACTGGCCATTGGGCCAGTGATGGGCAGTTTATTGCTTTATGGCAATGGACACTCCAGTGTTATTTAAAACTCACTGTGCAGGCACTTTCCAGCTTTACTTTGGGAGGCAGGCATATTCATTTTGAATGGTGCATATGAGCAATGAAATCAAAGATAGAAATCAGGAGCATTTAAATTCAGGGCATCAGTGCTTGAAGTCTGTTGGGTGACTCTCCTCTTGCCAGCAGCACTCCTTGCTGTTTCCATGTGTGTTTGTTGTTGTGTGTTTGTGGTGCTGGGGACTGAACTCAGGGCCTTGTGCATTGGTAGGTGAGCGTGCTACCACCATCAAGCTACATCCCCCTCGGTCTCACTGTTGAATCCTTTTCTCTCTGTTCTTAGTTGCTTTGAAATGTTGAGATCAGAACATCTTGGACTAAAGCTGATCATGCAAAAACCTGCAGGCTTCTGATGCCAGAGGAGCCCATCCATGTGTGTTTTGTTAACAGAAAGTAAGCCTAGGTTTGGGGCTGGGCTGATGGAGCAGAGCAGCTTGCTGATGCACACTTAGGGTGCATGTTGCTGATCACTGCAGTGGAGGAGGAACACAGTCACTCTGCAGGCTGTCTCCAGATAGACTGGCCTCCCAGTACTAGGAACTTGCAAACCATCACGCAAAGGGATGTAAGAAGATGGCTATCCTACTTTTGCATACCAGAACTTGCCTTTCCTTTGGGGAAGCAGCTGTTTAAAAACCCACAGCACTGAATTCTCATGGGGCAGACATTGTGCTGCACTCAGTTTTCAACGACTGGTAGTAGTACTATGTGTGTTTGTGCAAGGAATGGCTTCAAACAAATTCAGTTCTTGAATCTGTGTCCTCATAATGGCATCAGGGCTCAGGTAGGAGGCAGCTTTAACTTACTGTTTCTCATTTGAAGTGGGAACATTACAAATGCCTCTAAAATGCTGTAATTATGGGAAGAAAATACCAGAGGCAAGGTTTTATCTTGAGCACTCGATTTAGATCCTGTAGAAGGGTTCAAAAATGAACCCTTTTCTTTCCAAACTTGTGCTTGCTTTTCTAGTCTTAGCTCCTAATGAAGTTGACTGTTAGTTTTTATTTAAAAACAATCATCAACAAAAAATTAAATTCCTGGTGAAATAAAGAATAATCAAATTTTCTAAACAAATCCAAATGCTAACAAATATATAAGAACTGGAATTATGACAGTGTAAAATTGTGTTGCCTAATGTATTAGCTTTCTGTTACTGTAACATACTTGAGATAAGTCAAAGTAAAAGAGAAAAGGTTTATTTTGGTTCATGGTTTTGGAGGTTTCAGTCCATGGTGAGTGGACCCACTGCCTTTAGACCTCTAGCAGGGAGACGGCACATCATGGGAGGTTCTGGTGGAGCAACCGTTCACCTCATGGCTGGGACAGGAAAGAGAGGGAGAGATCTGTGTCCCACAGTGCCTTTCAGGTGTGCCCCAAAGACCTAAGGACCCCACCTCTTAAAGGTTCCACTGATCCCCCAAGAGCACCACGCCGACAACACATGGACATTGGGGAACAGTTCCATTCCACCTGAGTTGAGAGAAATGAATTAGGCATCATGAAAAAACAGTGCAGCTTTATAAAATGTATATTTCAAGGAAAAATAAACAGACATGCTAAAATAACATTTTGGTCTTCATAGTATTATTACAAATATTCAAATTGGAAATGTGAACCAGCTGTTAGTGCTTATGTGAGGCTATAATGGGAAGCCCTGGCTCTCAGTGATGTTCGCTTGTGCTAAATTCTGTGGCCTTTCAAGCTATTTACTTGTTGCCAAGAAGGAAAACCATGATTTTATAACACTCTCTCCTTGCCACCATGCCTGAAACATCTTATTCCAATCCCATGATTCTTTTTACATAATCCTTATCCAAAAATCGCATAACTTCTACCATATACCATACAACTTTCTTCCTGTTCTACAAAATAACTCATCAATAAAATGGGAATGATATCCATTTCATACCATTTTTGTTAAAGTACATAATAATGTTGAAGTCTCTGTGTGATAAAATAACTGTAGTATGAATGCTGTAAAAATATGTAGTTAAATATGAAATTATGCCCTAATAACTGGTGACACGTTAGATTATTCTGAGGTAGCAGTATATACATGCATTTACTTTTATAAACTACATTAAATTGCATTGTTTGAGACTGAAATTTAAAAAATATTCAGAATTACCAAGCAACTGGAATGTCCTGTTACTTCCTGTGGATCAAGTACGACCCTCTGAGGAGGTGTGGCCCTGAGGAGAAGAGTGAGGACAGCGGAGCACAGATCAGAAGGGTGACCCCGTGCTGGCTGCTCAGTCTCAGAGGAGAGAAAGGGATAAAAGCTGACCTTGGGAACCCCCAGAGGTGGCGCAGTGGGGACGTACAGGCACCCCCTGTGGAGCATCCTGGCTACAGAAATCGAAATTGAATTGAGTCAGTCACTAAATCCACTACCAGTGGGCAATTTGTAACACCCAGCTGAACTGAATCAGCATGGCTCTGGGTGTGGAAGGCCCACCCGAGGATTGTTACCAACAGCATAAAAGGAGAACTGGAGGGGAAGAGGGCACACTGCTGATTCTCCTGGAGAAGCTTGTCACGCTGGTTTTCCTGATATGAACTCAGGTGTTCTTGTCACTGGAAGAGCTCGGGTCCTCGCTGTCGCTGAGGATGGCTGCGGTTCTCTTTGGGGGAGCTCTGGTCCTTACCTTGAGCATCACTTCCTGGCTCCAGTGCAGACCCCTCAGCCTGCTGGCACAGATCCTTCATCCCGCTGGTGCAGACTTTCTAGCTTCCACCACTGACCTTTGGGCCTTCCCAGTGAAGATCCTTGATATAGACTTGCATGAGACATTGTTGTGGGCTCTAGGCCTCCAGCTGGTCTCGTGGGGGCATTGCCATGGGCTCTAGGTCTTCAGCTGGACTCATGTGGGACACTGCCGTGGGATCCAGGCCCTCAGCTGGATTCTTTGGGTCTCTAGTGCATGGACGGATCTCCTGCACTCTTTTGCATTTGACTCTTTGGGTGAATATTATAAAATAATCCTATAAATTATGTGTCCTGTATTAAATCTTTTCTCTTATAAAACCTGACTACAACAACCAGTTTATATGTAATACAGGGTAAGGAGGGACATAATAACATTCAATGGGGTTGCAATCAACAAAATCCAGAATCCGGACAGTGACATTTGTCTTACAATTTTTTCCTATTTTTTTTCTCAAATTTCATTTTTTATTAGTACATGTTTGCAGTACACAATGACCACACTCCTCATGGGGAGTTGGTACATGTACATAACACATCTTAATTCTTTTTTCACACGCTTTTCCCTCCCTCCATCTCTTGGTCCCCTTCCTATTTGCATAAGGTCTATCTACCTGCTTCCTATTATCTATCTTTTATATTGGATTTTTCAGATAAGTGAAACCATGTGATATTTAAGCTGTGTGTCTGATTTATTTCACTTAACTTTATGGTCTCAAGGTGCATCTATTTTTTTACAAATGACTTAAGTTTATCCTTCTTCATGGCAGAGTAGTAGTTCATTGTGTGTAAATGCCACATTTTCTTTATCCATTCATCTGTTGATGGACATATAGGCCACTTTCAAGATTTAACTATTATGAATTGTGCAGCTATAAACGTGTATGCGTGTATCACTGTAATACAATGTCTTTAACTCTTTGGGGAAGATACCTAAGAGGGGAATACCTGGGTCAAATTGAATTTCTAGTTTTAGTTTTTGAGGAATCTTCATACTTATTTCCATAGTGGATGTTCTAGTTTACATTCCCACCAACAATGTAGAAGGGTTCCTTTTCCCTGCAGCCTCACCAGCATTTGTTATTATTTGATTTCTTGATGATACTCATTCTTTCTGGAGTAAGATGAAATCTCAGTGTTGTGTTAATTTGTACTTCATTAATGGCCAGAGTTGTTGAACATTTTTCATGTATTTATTGGCCATTTGTACTTCTTCTTTGGGGAAATATCTGTTTCAGTTGTCCATTTTTTTCATTGGGTCTTATATTTTGGGGGGGATGATGCCACCCAAAACTGTGCTGACTCCAGTCAGTGGGCTAATTTAGTACCACAAACCCTTAAACCCAGTGTCACACACCCTAAATCCATCCAGCTCGAAAAAGCCCACCAATGAGCACATGAGGCACTAGGGGATATCTAGATACAAGCCACAACAGTGGGTTATTAAGCTCTCCTACTGTAAATGTGTCTATGTTTATCTGATCTTTTGTGTCCAGTAGGGTTTGTTTTATGCAGTTGGGCATGCTAGTGTTGGGTACATATACATTTATAATTGTTATCTCTTCCTGTTGAATTTTTTTCTTAACTAATATGTAGTGACCTTCTTTGTCTATTCTGATCAATTTTGACTTGAAGTCCACTTTGTCTGAAATTTGGATAGCTACTCCTGGTTTTCTGGGGGGGGTAGTTTCCATTGCATGGAATATTGTCTTCCCTCCTTTGACTTAATCTGTGAATTTCTTTTTGGCTTAAATTTGTTCCTTGTGAACAGTATATTGTAGGGTTTTGTTTCTTGATCCATTCTACCAGCCTGGGTCTTTTGATTGGGGAATTCAGACCGTTCACATTGAGAGTTGTTACCGATAGGTATGGCCTTATTCCTATCATTGCCCTATTTTCCTGTTGCTGATTTCCCTTTTTCCCTTTTGTTTAACTGCCTGATGCATTCATCCTACTAGACTTTTTGGCATTGACTTTATTGTCTCTTTCCAGGATATCCTTGAGAATTTTTTGTAATGCTGGGTTTGTGGGCATACATTTCTTAAGGTCTCTTTGTCATGGAAATACCTTATTTCTCCATCAATTTTGAAAGATAGTTTTGCATATATCAGTCTGGGTTGGAAGTTGTTTTTTGGGGGGGTGTGCTTGAAACACTTCACTCTCCTGGCCTTCATAGTTTGTGTTAAGAAGCCTGCTGTAATTCTAATGGGTTTACCTTTATAAGCTTTTCTCTAAAAGCTGTTAAGATTCTGTACCTGTGTTGGACTTCTGGGATTTCGACTATGATGTGTTATAGAGAGGTTCTTTTTTGATCATAGTTATTTGGGGTTCTATATTCCTCATTTATCTGTATATATATATATATATATATATATATTTTTTTTTTTTTTTTTTTTTTTTTTTTTTTTTTTGGTGGGTACCGGGCGTCGAACTCAGGACTTCACGCGCCAGCAGGTGCCTGTGCCGCTGAGCAATATCACCGGCCCCTTTTTCGTATGTGGGTTCCAGGAGTCAAACTCAGGAGCTTGTGCTTTCCAGGCAGGCGCTTACGCTGCTGAGCTATCTCACTGGCCCATCTGTATGTTTAATTGTTGCCCTACATTTGAAACATTTTCTGTTATTATCTCTGTGAACAAGTTGTTGTGCCATTTATGCTGTATTCTGATTTTTCACTAACTCACATAATCTTAGATTGATCTTCTTTGTGTCGTCTAGCAGCTGTCGGATCCATTTTTCACGTTCTCTGGTTGTTTTTAAGGTATCTCTGAGTAACTGGCCTCCAATAGCAGCACCATCTCATAATTCTGATGCTCTGTCCTCACACTTGGTCACCCTTGCTGCCCATAATTTCAACAGAAATTTTAGTCTCCTGGATTTCTGTTTGGAATATTTTCACGGACTCTAATTCTTTGCAAACTGGTCATTTATGTTTTGTATCATTTTGTTTGCTTAGTTAGATTTTTATTAGTGTCTTCTGATTAGTGTCTCACTGATTGTTTTTTACTTCCATTATCTGTTTAATCTTCTTTGAGCTTGCTGAGCACCTCATTAATCTGTTTTCTTTTTATCTCCTCTGTTAGCCCTTCAAATAACTTGGCTGTTTTTGATTTCTTCCCCTTCATGGCCCTATGGATAGACTTTGAGGGAGTTGGTATTTTTTGGAGGCATTTTGTTGCCTTGTTTTCTCAAGTTTATATTGGTTTTTGTTATTGTTGTTTTGTGCTGAGGTTTGTGGGTACATATAGTGGAAAGATTTCATTGTGAGTATGGAGATCTCTTTAGTTACTGTTTGTTTTTCAGTGATGTACAGTAGTACCTCAGTTCACGAACATAACTTTTTCCACATTTCTGGTCACAAACTGCATTGGTTGAAAACTGAATCAAATTTACCCGTGAGGTCAACATTGAGCTTAACCATTGAATTTGATTCAGTTCTTGTCCAATTCAGTTTGTACCCGGGATCGTGGAAAGAATTAAGTTCGTGAACCGAGGTACCACTGTGCTCTGTGCCTGGCTAGCTATAGGCCTTTGCCTTTGTTCCAAGATCTAACCACCTCTGTTAATTTAAGAAGGGAAGATGCAGTGTAATTGGCCCAGCACCCAGTTCTTCTGGAATGAACACCAGTACTGTTAATGACATATGCTTATAGCTGTACAGCTCATAATAGCTAAATCTTGAAAGTAGCCTGGATGTCTACCAACAGAAAGAAAATGCGGTATTCCTGTACAATGGAGTACTATTCTGCCATGAAGAAAGATAGACTTGAATCATTTGTAGGAAAATAGATGCATCTTGAGACCATAAATTTAAGTGAAATAAATCAGATACAGAAGCTTAAGTATTGCATGATTTGTCTTATATGGGGAATCCTGAAATATAAATAAAGAGCAAAATAAAAGATAGATAATAGGAAGTAGGGAAACAGATCTTTTGTAAACAGAAAGGGGATCAGGGGATGGAGGCAGGGTGAAGAGATGAAAAAAAAAATTGAGATGTGTTATGTCTTTGTACCAACTCCCTGTGAGGAGTGTAATTATGTACTGCAAACATGCATTAATAAAAAATAAAAATTGAAAATAAAAAATGTGCTAATAATGTAAAAGGGCTTAGCCAATCACCCGGAGCCATCAGTGACACACAGGATGCAGGCAGAGTCTGAGGCCAGAGCAAGGAAATGCTCAGCACGACGCCTCTGTGTATCCCTTTCCTGCACAGCCAAGGCAGGCATCCCTGTCAGGTCTGCGAGGGCCAACAACAGACAGACGGGTCCACTTAAGTTAAAAGAAACTTGCCAAGGGGATACTGGCTCATTCATCAACTGAAGGAACAGCTAAACCACCAACCATCAGGAAAGGCTGTCCCAGGAATTTGGAGTAGTGTGTCTAGGCAACCACCTTTCTGGACTCCTTTGACTTTTGTTGGAGCATTGGATTGGCTGGTCCTGTGATTGACAGGTACTCTACCAAACGAAGGAGGCGGGTTGCTGAGTTGGCCAACCACAGATGTCCACTGGGCCAGCATCACCAGTTGCTGGGCAGAGTGTGCCTGGCGTGTGCAGATTGAAAACAATGTACACCTGTTTATGCTCCTTTCTACCATTACAATCCCTTCTTCTCCCACCTCAGATGAAACCTTGGGCAGTTTCCAATGCCTCTTAGGTCACTTCTAGAAAGGAGAAAAGTTCTCCGGTGAGTTTGCACTACCACTTAACAATGAAAACATCTGTGTGGTGTAAATAAAATGTCACAGAACTTCGCTAAACGCCAAGCAGCTCCCCCCTCTCAGGGCAGCGCGGCTCGAGGCTGCAAGTCTGAAGGACTGGGCTGTGGCTGGAGTCTTCGCTTTTCTTGCTTTGCCCCTCTTCTGGTCCCCGCCTGACACCGACACCCAGCACAGGCTCTCGCTCTGTCTTCTTACTTTTCCGTCCACTCATCCATGCGTGTAAAAGAACATTTACATTTTATTCAGCATTTCTAGGTGCTCTGTAGGGGAAGAGGTTTCGGGCCCCCGCGCAGCGCCCTGGCGCCAATGGCGCTGTGCCTTCATTTGCAAAAGACTCAGTGTCCTTCGGGCCCAGGTCTCTCTCGTTTGGGTCCCTCCGTTGTATTCCTCCTTCTCCGTCCTCCTGTATTTCCTGTCAAGGGAGTGCATGGAGTGGGGAGAGAAGAATTCCAGTGTCCCACACGGGACACGGGGGAGCGGCTGAAGCAGGAGACGGGTCGCGCGTGCGGGGCCGGAGCGCCCGAGGGAGCCGGGCGAGCGCGAAGGGCGAGCTGGCGTCAGGCAGCGGGTTTCCCCGACGTCGGCTCTGTCCTCCACCGCGCGAGCTCCTCCTGACTCGGCTTTCTGAAGGTTGGCTCCCGCCTTCTCGCTGCTCCCCGCCGGGGTTTCCGGAGCGCTGCGCCGGACGCGGCCGGACACACTTTGGGAAAACTTGGATTTAGGAAGCGCAGCTCTCGATGGGCCCCAGGTTGGTATGACACACGGTGACCTGTACCTCTGGAACGGAGCACAGCAGAGCAGGAAGTATTTTAGTCACTGCCAAACGTTCCGTTTTGTGTGAGGCTCTGTTGATACCTCAGCTCCCCTGCAGGAAAAGCCTTTGCAGAGCCCGGCGGGCTGCGGCGCCTCGGTCGCAGCGGGGGCAGACAGCGGGGCGGAGGTCGCAGAGGGGCTGCCAGCCCCGCGTGAGCAGGTGCTGGCCCCGGGTGCCCGCGGGGAGTGTCCCCGGGGACCCTGCGCGGGATTTTAAAATGTCACATACGTGGTAGGCGGCTGTGTGTGATCACCACCCGTGGGTTTTAAATTACATCCTTGGTGAAAACCTAGGATTACCATGTTGCCTCCCCCGCCCCGCCCGGTTCCCGGCACCTGAGGCAAGAACACGGTAAGCGAAACCAGGGTGGAGAGGGCAAATGCGCTGCTGTTGGCACGTGACGTTAAGAAGGCTCCGGGGAGCCCAGGGATGTTCGAAATTGTCTCCGTGCCAGAGAAAATAAGGCTAGAACACACTTCGTGTAAAATTCAGTTTTTAAAAAGAAAACAACAAAAATGTTTTGGCGTTTGGTGGAGATCATAGAGATGACTAACTCTCTCCTCCAGGGTGTAGACGCAATTTCCATAAATAGATAATTCCAGAGGAGCATGGGGTTCCCTGAGCAGATAACAACCCTGCAACCCTGCCTCAGGGAAGCTCTGACCACGGTCCTTGGATCATGGGTGGGAGTAGCTGGGGGTCTGCCTGACCCCAGAGTTGTCAATGACCCCTCACACTTGTCCTGAGCGTGGCTGCCAGGTGGCCTCTCTCAGCCAAGGCCCTGCCCCGGAGCTCTGGAGAGGAGTAGCAGGATTCATAGGCGACCTCCGAGCTTTGTGTGCGGAAGGGGAGGGTTGAGCCTACTGGGCCTAAATACTACGCAGCACTTGACCTTGGCAAGCACTCAAGGACCCAGAGGTCCTTATATGAAAACTAGGGATAGTAGTATCTACTTTGCTTGAAAAGATGAAATAAGAAAATGTACACAGAGCCTCCCGCACACAGCTGGGCCTCCGTAAAGGGCTCCTCTCTGTGTTTGTCCTACACTGCTGAATGAAGCGCTGTGCCCAGGATGGCTGCCCAGGACTGTTTGCAGCTGATTAAACGTGAGGTGGGCTGTGGTCTGAGGTCCTGAGTCCTGGCTTCCTGCGGCACCTGGGAGCCCTAGGGGAGCTGAGGACTGGAACCATGTACTGTACTCCAGGTCAGAACCACGGCCCAGGTGGGAGAAAATGCAGAGGAACCTGGAATGAAGCCATTGTAAGAAACCATTGCAGGGAAGCACCTGGCACTCAGGTGCGCAGGCTCAGGCACCTGGCTGCTTAGGTCAAATCCTGGCTTCCTTACTGCCAGGCACAGGACACCATCACTTGACCTCTGCACGAACCAGGTCCCCCAATGGCTGTACCAGCCTCTCGGAGCTGTGTCACTGGTGCCTGTTTGCAGGAAGGGTGTTACACGTGTTTGTATCATCACAGCTCTCTCTGAGGCCACTTCCCTTCTTCCTCTCCACTGCCTGAGTTGTTTTTCTCTATTTCTAGGCCACTGTTGAAACACGGCCTCTGCTGACGTGACTGCTTTCTTTCCTGCTCCTTCCTTTATGGCCTTGACTGCTCCCTGGGGCTCAGGTCCATGTGTTCCTTCAGTTTGTGTTGGAGCCAGCTCAGCTGTGCCCGCAGGCTAGGGCATGTGCTGGGGGGCATTCATCCTACATTGGTTCATCGCAGCTATCGCTGAAACCAGCTGGGAGAACCCACCCGGGGGAACCAGCAGATACATCTGGGCCCAATGCCACAGGTTACGTGCACAGTCGTCCATAAGGCTGCCCTTGTTCTGGGCCCAGACACAGTGTGGGGTTGCAAGGCCCCTTTCACTTCTGAGCAGCTGGCTACAGATTCAGGGACTCCCACTACCCTCGCGAATTCAGTCATTTGCTAGAATGACTCACAGAACACAGGAGAGCACTGCACTCAGGACTGCAGTGTAATCGATGTGTGGCACTTAGAGTGTCACCAACTGGGGCAGCACCTCTGAACTTTGGTGTCCTGAGTTTTACTGGGGTGTCATCCTGCAGGCGTGGGTGATAGAATCTTTGCCTACACGACTCAATCTCCAGCCGTTCTCCTCTACCCCAAGGTCAGGCTGATGTCTTCAATCTTCTGATCGCATGGTTGGTCTTTTGATGTGACCCCAGCCTTCCAATCACATCAATGACTGGCTGATGTGACCAGCGCCCATCCTGAGGTACCTTGCTAGCCTACATCATCAGCTGTGGCCTAAGAGACTCACCTGAGTAATACGAGGGAAAGTCCAAGGGTGTAGAGGTTCCCTTTGGAGAACCAGGGACAGAAACCAGCAAATTCTTTTTTTAGTGTTGTTGGGTAATTCCTTTAGAAATGGTTCACCAATAAAACTTATTCCAGGTCCTTCTTGCCTCGAACAAAGACAAGCCAAAAACAGTGCCTAAAATTTATTTGAAAAGTGACGGGTGAAGGGTTTATAAGGGAAAAACTGGCTCTGTAGAGTGAACTTGGGCTGAACAAAGAGAGGAAAGATAAAAGCAAAAATGTACACTCTGGTCTAGAAGACACGGAGTGGGCTATCATGAAGTCATGATAGCGTGCTCCTCATGGCGTCTCTTCTCTTTTATGCTGTCCACATCTCCTGGGAGCCTCCATACGGGGCCCTGGGAATTATCTGGTGCTGTCCCGGAATCTTGTAATTGATAGGTCCCACCCACTTCTCCAGCCACCCCCTACTTTCTATAACAATACAACTGCACACCAATACCTCCAGCCATACCCTTTCCATGTCCCCATTCTTCTTTCCAAGAACAGACACTGGATGGATCAGACTCATCTTTTCCCAGCAAGAATGTCAGAATGGCAGCCAGCCTCCAGTGAGGTGCCTCCCAGTCCACTTAGGGGGAGAGGAATGGTGTACACCATGACAGCTAATCTCCACCATCATCTACAGCTCCGTACAGGCAGTTTCACTTCTTAGAAAGCAGCGAATGTCTGCTATAAGCTTGGTTGCCACCCTATGGTGCCAATGGGAGGTGGTGGAACCTATAGGAGGTAGAGTCTAGAGGGAAGAAGTGAGGTCATGGGAGGGTGCCCCTGAAAGGGATAAGGGGACCCTGGCCCCTTCCTGTCTCTATCTTTAGTTCCTGTCTACCATGAGGTGAACAGGTTTCCTCTACTTCATGCTCAGGCACGATGTACTATTTCATCACAGGCCCAAGGTGATGGGGCCAAGCAATCATGGACTGAATCCTCTGAATTCATGAGCCTCCTCCTTAGAAGCTGATTATCTCAGGTGTTTTGTCACAGTAATGAAAAGCAGACTAACAGTGTCCAGTTGGTATATCTGCTGGATAAGGGAATAAGCGTCCATAAGAGGACGGGGGGGCAGTTTTAATTTTGTCTCTTTTAAGCCTCTTGACTTCACACATTTCTAGAGGAGGCTGATTTCTCTCTTTTAAACATTTCTTCACCATTGTTCTCAAGATCATGGTATAGTTGTACACTGCCTGGTCTGTGGGCTTTTCTTTCCCATTTGTAATTCACTGTGGTAAGTCAGAGACAATGAGCCTGCATTGAGTGTATTTTCAGAAACCAAGACGTACTCCATATTTGGGCTAAAAATGACAATATATAATACTATATGCTAGACCATGAGAGTGAGAAATAGTGCCATCTAATAGAACTCAACATGAATCACACATATATCTTTAAACTTTAGCAATTAAATTAAAAAAGTACAAAGAAACAGGCCAGTTAATTTTAATGGTATAGTTTGTCTAACCCAACACATTCAAATATTATAATTTCAATATGTAAACAATATAAACATTAGATATTTTCATTGTTTTTCTAAAGTCTTTAGGGTCTGGTGTGTATTTTATGTTTACAACACATCTTAAGTTGGACTAGCCCCAGTTCAAATGCTCCAAGGCCTGCTGTCTTGTGAGGACCAGTTACAGCCTCCTCCAGAGGAAAGGTGTTGGAGGAGAGCCTTTCCAGGAGTCCCTGTGCCTGCACCTGGCTCCCTCACCTGCTGGCCAATGACCACCCTCTTTGGGCCTCTGGTTCCTCATCTGCAGAGCAGGGATAATAACCCCTGTTGGTGTTATTGGGATTGTTGGGAGGTTTAAGTGGATACTGTACAGAGTGTGGTAGAGAACAGGTGATTTATAAATAGATTTTTTTTCCTCTACCCTGAGGATGTCAAGAAATGCCACAGATCAAGTTATTAATCTGGCCTCTGACCCATTTTGAGAAACGTGTCCAGAGTTTTCCAAATGTATTTTGACTGTGTAATCTTTTTCTATAGAATGACTCAGAGGAGGCTGGAAATATCTTGTTAGGCTCCCTACTGTTTATGTTAATTCTTTAAGACTCCTATGTAACACATCCTGCACCTACTTCTTCATTGTCTGATTACGTTGCTTTGGGTTAATAACTTAGGAATAATTTATGGTAGAATGGGAAGATTGGCTAAGCATGTCAGTCTTTCCATCCAGTTTTACTGAAATATAATTTGTAAAGTTGAATATATTTAAAGCGCACAAGGTGATGACTGTATATGAGTATATGTTGCATGATTGCTACAATCAAGTTCATTAACACATCCATTACCTTCCGTGTTACCTTTCATTTGGGGTGAGAATGCTTGAGATCTATTTTCTCAGCAAATGACAAGCATACAATACAGTGCTATGGACAGTAACATCTGTCATGGCCTCTTCATCCCAGAGCTTTTAAGAAAAGAGAGATTAAGCATCCAAGATTCAGGGACTGATATCAGAGTGGGAAGGCCCAGAATATGAGGAAAGTCCCACCTGTCTTCCCCTCACAGGAGCTGCCTTTTAGCAGTGCCGCCTCTCCCTGCATTTAGTGACCGGAATCTCAGATTTTCTGTTTGTTTCTGCCACATTTTATCTTTGTGGGTTTGAGCCTGTTGTTCTGCGAACTGGGTCATTTTTCTATCCTGGTTTTGTTAACTTGGATGTGGAATGACATGGCTGGTGTCGTGTTCACAATTTAGGCAGTTGTCATTCCTATGTTTGTGCAAGCGAGGGACATGAAGCTAGATAGCTCATTGCTGTGAGCTCCGCCCCACCCCCAGCCAGGTGCTGGGTGGGAGTTTGGCCCCCCAACCATGGCTGTTCACCTCTCCTTCTGGTCTCTAGACCTCCGGTTGCCTGTGGACCGTCCCTGGGGAACTGCTCTTGGAACCCTTGTTTAGGTCCAGGCATGCCACGGCTCAGGCTCTCCTCCCCCTCAGGATGAGACTGCTCTGCCTCAGTGGCACCCTACCAGGTCTGCTGTGGAGGGACAGACACGAGCCCCCCCTACCCTGAGCCCATCTTGTCCCCTCACACTGAGTCTTTGAAAATAAGGAACAGACTTGCTTTCTACCTTCTGTTCTCCCCTTCACTGCCTTTCTGGCTGCATCCATTACCAATCAGCCAAGGGTTCTTTTGCTGGATTTGGATGGAGATCTTGAAATCGCTTTGTCACTGGGTGGGGTTGGAGGGGGTTCCCCAGCCCCGCCTCATGCCATGGAGTAGGTTCACTGACTTTCATCGTACAAAGAGCATTTCAGGGCATGTCACTGAGAGGCATGGGCGGGTTTTTAGGCAGAGTTAGAAAGTAAGAGAAAATAGAAAAGGGTCTTCAGCTTGAGGAGCCAAAGGAGGTACGGCTCTGATCAGACTGACCTGCTAACAAAAGCGGGCAGGCTTTTATGGCTTCTCTGATGGGATGTGTACAGGATGAGACTTTACCACTGGTCGTGAGTATGGGATTTTAAAGACTTCTCTGTCATGTTTTGGGGTACTTCCTTCCCCGGTAAGCTATGGATTACTAGCCATTCTCTCCCTTGGAGACATCTTGCCTCCCCCCGCATTATGGTCTGTGCAGTGACAGTAGGGGGATAAGGAGAGGGCAGAGTCCGGACAGAGAAAAGCACATATCTCCCTTTGGTGGTGTCATGGCTGTGTCTAGATGCCCCCTCAAAGCCTCATGTGGTCATAGGTGGGGCTTTTCAAAGGTGGCTGGATCTGGAGAGTGTGATGCTGGGATGAAGGGTGTGTGATTATGAAATCTGTCCACTGATTGGTTTGGCATAATGGGAACGTCCACCCTGGGCATAATGGCATAATGGGTGTGGATAATGGGAAGGTCCACCCTGGGTGTGAGTGCTACCCACCCTAAGGGCATGTAGACTGGATAGAATATAAGGGACAGAGAGCGGGCTGCTCCCCTTGCTTGTCATTTGCTGCTTCACTAGTTCACTGCTTGCTGCCTTCTACTTTACTGTCCTCTGCCTGCCATGGACTGTTTCTCCTCTGTCTGCCTGTCTGCCATGTGCCACCCTGCCTTGGAGTCAGCTGACAATGGACGGAAACCTCTACAAACTGTGAGCTAAATAAACCTTTCCTCCTTTAACTTTGGGTGTCAAGAATTTTTGTCTCAGCAATGAGAAAAGTAACTAAGACGATGGGTAGCAGGTCATGGAGTAAGGACTGAGAATCCATGTCCCCTGTCCCGTGAGGTTACCTGTCCTATCTCACACCCATCCCATTTAGTTCCACCACTGAGGAATGGTTGCTGCTAGCCCTGTTGTACTGTACCCCAGGGACCATGCATTTCCTTTCTCACTCTCAGTCTACTGCAGCCCTCTCCAGGCTGGTATTGTCCCAAATTTCCACATAAGGGAACAGAGCATAATAGCGAGCTGGGTGTGGTGGCACATCCCCATAGTCCCAGCTACCCAGGAGGCCGAGACAGGAGAATTATAAGTTTGAGGCCAGCTTAGGCAATTTAATGAGACCCTGTCTCAAGTAAAATTTTTAAAAGGGCTAGGGGCATTACTCAGTTGTCAAGTACTTGCCTGGCATGCGCAAGGTCTTGGGTTTCATCGCTAGCACTGCACAAAGCTACCAAACCAAACTAAACAAAACACAAACAAGGGACACCCCCCCCCAACAATATCAACAACAAAATCCTATTGACACTGGAAGGTTGCTGGACTGTTTTTGTCCAAGCTGTCCATGAAGTCAACAAGTATTCATTGAGCACCTACTGCATGCTGTCCCCCTCCAAAGCCTGTGCTCCTTCTGTGCCCCATGGCTCTGAGAAGACTCAGGACTCAGGGCAAGGGGCTGGAAACAGGGGAGTTGGATGCGTGCCAGGCCCACTGGCCGTGGTGCTCGCTGCCCTGTCCTGCCACTAGGTGGGGTTGCTCACTCTGCTGTCCCAGGCCCGGGCCCCTCCAGTCTGGCTGCGAGGGCACCTACAGGCGCCAGGAAGTCAGCCGGAGGTCCTGGCTGGTGCTGGGATGCAAAGGGACTGGAGCCCCAGGGCACTTGGAGCCCCCATCTCATGAGCAGCATTTTGGTTGCTCAGAAGTTGCAGCCTGGAAATCTCTGGAAGGTGGGTGACCCAGAAGGACACAGGAGAACGGACCAAAAGTACAGCTTCCACGGACTGACGTTGTCCTGGAACTGCAGCATTCAGTTTTTGTTCTTTTTCCTGTAAATTTAATTTTGAAAAATTTCAACCATACAAAAAAGTTGAATAGTGCAGCGAACCCTGCCTGTATCTTATCCAGAGCCACCACTTGTTTACATTTCGACACATCTGCTTAGTCTCTTTCTCACACTCTGTGTGTGTGAGTGGGTGTGGGTGTGAAAATGCATGTGTGCAAAAGCCTGGTGTGCATGGGTGTGTGTGAGTCATATAAAGTCAGTCACAGACATCACGCGCTTCCCTCGAGTGCTTCAGCACGCACCTCAGTGCAGGATCCTCTCTGCCTCATCATGAAACCCTCTTGGTGGTGGTAGATGTGAAGAAAAGAACAGAAGGGAACATGCACTTGGCTTCAAACCTGAAAGCTCCCTGGGGAGGCCTCGTTGCCAAGGGCAAAAGTGCGAGGAAGCCAGCTTTAGAGTCACTTCTTCCTTGCTGGCTTTGAGAGAAATGGTAGGCCGAAATCAGATTCCCATGATGACTGTGTTTTTACTTTGACACTTTTCCAGGCCATTTATATTGGAAGAAATGATTTCATCTGGATAGAAGCTTAGGTCTTCCTAGTGAACTCCTCAGTGATTTTTTTTCCATCTTCTCCCTTCACTGTCGAGTTTTGAATGTGTACAAACATTCTGACAGGCAATCACTGCGAACTAGCTGGTTCCATCTTGCTGGTCATCAAACAAATGCAAATTCAAACTCTAAAGAGACGTGTTTCAGTAAAGTGCTGACATTTAACAGATGGTGCCTGGTCCTTTCAAAGCAATGGCAAGTCAGGTAGACATCCGTCATACACGGTGGCGTAGGTCTGTGTAATAGTACTAGTGTTGGAGGAGGACCCCAAAGTGTACACGGGAACCCACAACACCATACACTGTAACCAGTGGGGTACAACTCTCCTCACTGCACCGCCAACAAAACACACCAGTGTTTCCACTTGATGAAGTGATACTAAGCTGTCCCTCTGAACTATGATGAAGCCAGGCTTAGTAGAAAGCAGCCAATTTCCCAAACAGGCCGGTTTCAATGGACCTGACAACGAAGTTCCCTCTTGCCCTAACAGTGACACAAAAAAGGACATCTGAAGTTACCCCAGGTTCACTAATCAGCTGTGTTCCTATTGTTCTGTCTCCCTATCCTTGTAAAGGAACTTTGGAATGATCAGTTTCTTTTTGTTTTTGTTTCTGCTTTTTTCAAGCCTTTCTCTATAAAACCAATTTTCTCAGACATCGGAACACTTATTCTATTTATGGAATGAAATGTTGCCTGACTCTAGAATTGAAAAGAAAAGCAATTAAAATTGCTAGGGTAAATTGCTATATATTTGTACTTTGATAAATACAGTATGCTTCTTCTTTTTACTTTCTTTTTCCTCTTTTTTCCAGTGCTGGGGATTGAACCCAGGCCCTTTGCGTTGAGCTACATCCCCAGACCTTTTTATATTTTTTATTTTGAGCAGGGTCTCACTAAGTTGCCCAGAAAGGACTCGAATTTTCAATCCTCCTGCCTGAGCCTCTCAAAATGCTGGGATTATGGGCCTATAAGTTTTTTTTAAGCTATTTTCTTTCTGAGTAATTAAAAAAAATTGCTCCCCCATTCCTATACATTGTGTAAGCATTTCTTTTTTATGTTTCCACTGTTGGACATAGTGGTTCTGCAAAAGGAACATCCAGCTTTTGAAAACTGCTTTATGTACTTTTTCATATTTTATAGAGAGCTAAGTTAGAGAGAAATTAATACCATTCCGAGAGGGACTGGGCTCTCAAGTCAGTGAAAATACAGGTATCAATTGTGGCTGGAGGTGCATCTGAAGAAGGCCAGGCCTCCAGATAAAGTCCCAGTGGCCCAACTTGTGTACTTCCCCCCAAGGGGTAAGCAGAACCATAATTAGTACCACCTGGTCCAATAAGTCCAGATATGCATCAGATGCCGAGTGGGTGACCAGAAGCCAAGGTTAATGATGTCAGCCGTGTACCCTTGCTACGTGCCCCGCTTCCCTATTGGATCAGTATTAGCTAAGTGCTATATGTGTAATCTTATTGGTTTATTATGGCTTGACCCACCTTGTACTCACTGTGGCTTCACTGTATAAATTACCCTGACAAAGGGCATTGATGGCCACCCACTCGGGACCTCTCCTGTCTCTCAGGAGCTATTCCTATTCCCCAATAAACCTTTCTTACTCAGCCTCCTTTGTCCTTTGGAATTCATTCTTCGATTTCAGGGGACACAAACACAGCACATCTGACATCTAGCAGGTTGGGAGTTATATTTCTCCTGTATCAATGTGACATAAACTGACTTGTATTTTGAAAAAAAAAAAAAAAATGGTTTCAATCTAAGGGTAAGGAAGGGATTTCAATGTTAACTTTAGGATTTTCTCAGGACCAGGATGATGCATGCAGGTTTTCCTGGCTAGTGAATTTCTAATTTTTTATTTGAATTCATACGTGTAACTATACACCAGTAGCTTGTATTTCTGAAATATCCTAACTAACTTGTTAATAAGGAAAGAAACCAGATTTGCTGAAATCTGCTCAAGGCTCACATTCTGGAATTCTAAACTGAAAATAACTTAGAGGGTTTGGAGTGATTCTAATTATGATGATCAAGCCTAAAGTGTCTCTTTGGGAAACATTTTTTTTCCTTTTTGATTAAAATTTAAAGATTGCATTTGGCAGCTTAAGCAGTTAAAAACACAGCTTTTAAAAACATAGCTTAATGTGTATTTTTAAAAATCTTTCTTTTGTTGTTTTTGTTTTTCTTGGCAAAGGGAGCAAGGAATTGATTATGGCAAAAAGTAATAACTACATAACTCAGAGTGAGGCTACTTAGATCTTAGAATGGATATCTTTTTTTTTTTTTATGTGGGTACCGGGAATCGAAATCAGGACCTCGTGCTTTCTAGGCAGGCGCTTGTGCCGCTGAGCGATATCACTGGCCCTTCTTTTCCTTGATGTGGGTACCGGGAGTCCAACTCAGGACCTTGCGCTTGCCAGGCAGGCGCTTATGCCGCTGAGCCATCTCACCGGCCCAGAATGGATATCTTTTAACCATACCTATCCTGCCATGGTTTAAAAAAAATTGGTAGTAAAAACTGAGCATGTCAGTCATGAACTTAGTGTTTAATTAATACATCTGACTCACAATTGTTTATGCGATTAATCTCATATACCTTTATAATCAACTTTGTTTTTGCTGTGCCAGATCAAAAATAACTTTTTGCTAGGAACTCTGAAAATTCATTATCAATTTTTTTTTTTTTTTTTTTTTTTTTTTGTGGGTACTGGGGGTCGAACTCAGGACCTCATGCTCGCCAGCAGGCGCTTATGCCACTGAGCGATGTCACGAGCCCTGCTTGATGATTCTTATATCAACACTGTACTGTAAGTAGAAAGGTTGGCTAAATTGTGTATTTTAGTTATTAAGTCTAATCAATTATAACTAAAAGACTTTGTCTTGGAACTTTCCTCAAGATAAGCTTAAGTAAAAAGGATGTATTGGCCACATTTCATCCCTTCGAAAGTACAGAGTATGGTGAAGTAAACAGCTGGAAAAGTAGCAAGCAGAAAAGCAGGGTGCTTTAATAGAATACCTGACAAAGAACTCAGTGCTCTGCAAACATCAAGCATTTTGGCATAACTCAGCACTCCAGTGCATTACTCTCTTGAGAAAAGTCCATTTGGTGGTTGTTATTTATGATGCTGACCTTGTAACGTATGTTTGGTCACAGGAAACAAAGCAGTGCCTAGTTGAATGCTCTCATACAATAACAGTGACATAGCAGAGTAGTCATTTTGCTTCAAGGAATTTAATTAGGTGGCGAAACTGCTGCTGTTCATCTATAACCCTTGAGGGCTTTTGTCTTCTCTATAGCCGTTACCACAGATGTCTTACCTTAGAGCCCTTGACGCCCCCTGCTTCACGTGCTCGTGAAAAGAGTGAAGATTGTACAATCCCCGTGCTAGGGCTCACTGAAGTATCTGTAGAATATTTAGTTGATAAGAGTTTTTTGGCCTAGCAGCATCTAGGCCCTTTCATAAGGCACAATCTTGATTATCAGCTTGAAGTCAGAGGAGACGTCGTATGTATTTGGGACATTACATTATCAAATACAGTAAGTCCCTGACTTCGCAACCAGTTCCGTTCCGGGAGAAGTTCCTAAGTTGGATTCGTTTGTAAGTCTGACAAAGTGAGTCTTACACACTTTTGACACAAATACACAATGTGGAGCACAACAAACCCAAGCAAACACACACAAATACAGGAAGTCCTGTACTGTAGTGTACTGCTGTACACTGCCACACTGTACAGTGAGCACAGAGCAGCACAGCTGCGACCGTGTCCGGCAGACACGTGAGCTACTTCTGTGATGTGTTCGCATCTACGAGTGTTTGTAATCCGAGGTCCGTTCCATCTGTGAAAGTTCACAACTTGAACGTTCATAAGTCGTGGACCTACTGTACTGTAGTTTTATGTTCTTGAGGCTGTGTTAAACCTACTAACTGTCTCAATGAAGTTTTCAAGAAATGTGTTAATTTAGGAAAAAATCTTCCTAGGTCCATTTCTCCTAGTATAATCATTTTTAAAAGAGGCACTCTGCAGTGTTTAAGGGTAGAGCATTACGATGATAAACTTTCTTTCAAATGGTTCAGAAAAACAATGTGTGTGTGTGTGTGTGTAGACACTGCACAGGAGGAAGCCAACCTGCTAAGATGCTGACAGTGGACTCCAGATGGCAGGTGTTTGGATGTTGTGACACTGTCACTTCTACTTCTCTGTAGACTGGAGCATTTTGAAATCCTAAACTGAGAAAAACAACTATGGCAGTATGGCAAAAATTTTTACAAAATAATATCCTACAAGCTGGGTGTGGTGGCACATGCTTGTAATCCCAGCACTGGGGAGGCTGAGGCAGGAGGATCACTCTGAGTTCGAGGCCAGCCTGAGCTACATAGTGAGTTCAAAGCCAGCTTGAATTACAAAGTGAGACCCTGCTTTTTAAAAAAAAAAAAAATCCCATAAGAGGAGGGAGGAGAGTGAAAAGGGAAGGGGGTAGGCAAAGGACCTGAGCGTACAATCCATGATGGCTAGAAAACATGGGATACTCAGCATCACTAAGAATATACCAGATACAAAGCCCCGTTCTATACACCAGGTGATTGAATCTGTGATTACACACAACCTGGCGGTTCCGCTTTGGAGTACAAATCGCGAAGCAACGTTTTCCATGCTCCAGTTGACTGGGGAAGGAGAGGGGATGGGCAGGGCCAGGCCTGGGCAAGGGGCGGGGCTTGTGACAGGGGCGGGGGCTACAAGATGAGGGCGGGGCAGCAGCCCCTAGGAACCAGTCGCACTCTAGCGCCCCCTGCCGGCCCCAAGGCAAAGCCTCCCTCTTACACCTTCAATCGTCCAAAAAGGAAGCTACAGTAGTTGCTGTGGCTAACTAGTTTCAAGGGGCTTTGAACCACCCTCCCCCCAGCAATATCACTGTCCTCAAGAGATTTAGTCTTGCTCAGTCTTTCTTTCTCTCTGTCTTTCTTTCTTCCTTCTCTCCCTCTCCCTCTCTTTCTCTCTCTCTCCATCCCGCCTAGTACAGGTTTCAGAAATAAATTTAGTGAGGAGAGTGCGTTGCTTAAGCTTCTGCAAGTCTGTTTAGTATCTGGTTTAATAGGGCTCAGCTGGAGCCTCATCTCTGCCTCAGCATTCGGTGTGCTTGTTTATTTTATTTTATTTTATTTTTTATATGCTGGCAGTGGAACTCAGGACCTCGCACTTGCCAGGCAGGCACTTATGCCGCTGAGCTATTATCACCGGCCCTTTGTGTATTATTTTGATTGAAGAATGTGAAGAAATACAGGCCAGGGCAGGGAGGCGTATTTTCTTTCATATTTTTTTCATGTAGTTATAGATCCATTTCTTTGTCCTGTCAGCAAAACAAGGCAGAAGTGGTGTCTTAATCTCGTTGTGAAACCTGAGACTATTTATTTGCCATTTATCCTTAAACCATTGGTCTCCTTGCACTGTGAGCAGATCTTTTGCCCATGCATGGTTTTGTAATGTCACACATGATCATGTGGAAGTTATTGTCTTACTGAGTGATGTGGTTTTTCCTGATATCAACACCTTTCATCATACAGCATCACAAAATCAAACCTGATATCATTGACCTGGGTTATCAGGAAAGTATTCAAAAATTTGGAGGCCGTCAAGCTCAGGATGGTGGATACAAGCTTTGCACAATTCTAATTTTTGCTTCAGTGCTCAAATTTGATCAGCAGCAGCAAGTGCTATCATTGTTTCTGGGAAAAGAGGGTCACTGCTGATTCTCAAATAAATATCTGTCAAATCCCCAGCACTGAATAACCATTGTATAACACCAATCTTGCAGGTAAAATGGGAGCTTATTCTTTCAAGTAAAAATTGTCTTTCATGGAAAAACATATGTCCCCTCACCCTGTACTAAAATCAGACCAAAATGGATCGAAAACCTAGATTTAAAGCTTGAAACTGCTGGAAGAAAACACAGGGGAAACAGCCATAGACACAAGCAAAACCTTCCTTCCTGACTAGGACCCCAGTAGCACAGGAGATAATATCAAGAATCAACAAATGGGACTACTGTAAATTAAAAAGCCTCTGCACAGCAAAAGGAACAATCAACAGAGTGAGGAGACAGCCTGCAGAATGGGAGAGAAATCTCTGCTAGCCACTCTTCTTTAATATCTACAATATTAAAAAAAGAAAAAGAAAAAGAAAAGAAAAACATATGCCCCGATTGGCTCACGCCTTCAACAATTCCACAGTGTTTTTCTCAAGACAACCGTCATACCCAGGTGAGCGATAGAAGTTTTATCCATCATCAGCAGTGCAAATGCCAATAAAATAAAAGAGGCAAATAACATTTCAGCATTATTATGGAACCTCATTTTGATCTTGTGAACCCCGATGAGAATACACTAAAAGGCACACCAGGACAGAGGCTCACAGATGGGTGATGAAAACCCGCAGGTTCCAGGCCTCAGAGAGAGCCTGCTTGGGGCTGGAGGGCACTCCTGCCAGGAGTAGGACATGGGCACAGACCCTCGCCCTGCTCATGGGAACCGTGTGACTTGCTAAGAGAAGCAAGGCGAAAGAGGTTGCCTGAACTGAACTTTGAAAACCTGTGGCTGGAAGCGTTTCACAGCCCGGGTTGCTGTGTTCTCTCAGGATCTTTCTAGCATGGCTCCTAAGTGCCTATGGCCTGCAGAAGTTCAGTAACTGCTCACTGGCCAAATGGTTGGCATCTCTGCCATGCAAGCTTCAGCAATGGTGTTAGGATAAAGGTACTCATTACCGGGCAGATAATGCCAAGAGCTTGGGAGCTGCTCCCTGGCGGTTGATTGGTCTGGGGCAGTTGTCAGACATATATGTTTTTAATATTTTAAGATCCTACCACTACGTGCTGCCTGGTATGAACACTGGGTTGTCAAGAAGAGAAAGGGATTCAAGACAAAAGCATCTCTTCCCATTTCCGTGCTTCTGCTTAAGACAATCAAGGAGGGACATTTTGTTTGACCTTGGACCACAGGCCCTGGCTGCAGCTCCCAGGGTCCTCCTGCAGAATGAGCTGGGAAGGACAAGGAGAGAAGTGACTCTCAGGGGGTGCTAGAGGGATCAGGGGGCTCTGGTGCCTCTGGATGCATTGGAAGCAGAGAAGAATTGCTCCTGAATGGGGCAGGTTTTACTACAGAGTTTTAGAGTCCCATTGGCAAGGTTGGAAGGCCAAGGTGCCAGTTAGTATAGCGGCCAGCCTGCATCAGGGTTGCTTTGCTTTTCTCATTCTGAGGCCAAGAAGCCTCTGTCTTAGTGTGTTTCGTGTTGCTATAACAAGACACCAGAGGCTGGGTACTTTATAAAGAATGCTTTGTTTTGGCTCAGAGGTCTGGTGACTAATTCAGGCAACTACATCTGATGAGGCCTCTGCTGCATTGCAACATGGTAGAGAAGGAGAAAGGGAAATGGTCTTGTACAGAAAGAATTCAGCAGGTGGGATGGATTTGCTTTATAGCAGCCCACTCTCGAGGGAGGTGATCTAGTCCTGTGAGAACTGACCCACTCCTGCAAGACAGCATGGATCCTTTCATGAGGTGGCTTCCCATGTCCTAACTTCCTGTCACCATCAAAGGTTCCACCACCTCAACATTGTCTCACCGGCGAGCAAGTTCCTAACAGAGGAATCTTTGGGGTACAGACTCAGACGCTATGCAAACCACAGCACTCTCTTGTTGGCCTTGCTTCTGTTAGCGAGTCATTGCTGTTCCCTTAAGCAGACTAAAGTGAGTGATTCTGGTTCTGTTTGGTGTCCTACCCGCAGCTGGCTGACTCTGCCCACGTCCCGGCCCTCTAGCCCCAGGGGTTACTCCCTGTCCAGACTCAGGGCATGAGGCCTGGAGCCTTCGGGCTTTCATCACCCACCTGAATCTCTCTCCTCTTGTGTTTCTGTGGCTGTGAAGAAATGCCAAGGAGAACAGGGCTGTCCTGGATCCAGGAGGTACTTTTGATCTTTCTTTCTATTTTGTTTTTTCACTCCTTTTCTTTTGCAACTGTCCCCTCCTCTTCATAGAGCAACCCTTGGGCTGTTTGTCTGAAAAGCTTCCCAGCTGATTTTAATGCTTGCCTAGGTGGAGAACCTGGCTTTGTTATTTGTGTTTTTTGTTTGTTTATTCTTTAATATTGAATATTCAGTCAGGAAACCAAGGATGATATTCTGGGAGCCAGGTAGAAATCAAAGATATACGCTCCACATGCTGTTTTGAAATTAAAAAATAAATATGTTTATATGTAGGTGGAGGTTTTGGAGAAAATTTATTAAGTTAGAACTGCAAATAAAATTTGGAAAATACTTTCACTGATTAGGTTAATCTTTTTGAGGGGATCTTGAAGACCATATTCCACAACAGCACTATGGGTTTGTAAGAAAAGTAACATGTTATAAAGTTGCAGGGTGTAGAGAAAATGTTTTTGTGTTTCTGCAGGCTTTTGGAACAAATTTTTGCTAAAACTTGGCATTTTAGGTGCCTGCGTCAGCTGGGGCTGCTGTCACAAAATACCAAGGCTGGTTGGCTTAACTACTAACTGATAGGCATTTATTTCTCACAGCTTTGGAGGCTGGAAGTTGAAGATCAACATGCTGGCAGTGCAGTGTCTGGGGAGGACTCTCCCTGGCTGGTAGGTGGCTGTCTCCTCACAGTGTCCTCACCAGGCGCAGAGACAGCAAGCTCTCTGGTCTCTTCCAGCTTGTGTACTAATCCCTTCGCGAGGGCCCCATCCTCCTGACCTCATCTGACCCTAACTAACTCTCAAGGCCCCATTTCCAAATACCATTGCACTGGGGGTTAGGGCTCAACAGATGAATTTGAGAGGGATGAACGTATTCGGTCCCCAGCAGTGGATGAGGAGCAAGCCTTAGAAGTTAATTTACAGTTGTTGAGATAGTGGAATACTCTAGAGATCTTTACCTCACTCTGCAGTTATGTGTTTACATTTTAAGGGGGCTCCAACTCTAGGTGATTCTGTCCTGAGAGAGATGGATTTACATTCTAGAAAGTAGAACGAGAATCCAGGATCCTTGCCGCACAACCTCCAAAGAACAATCTGCTCTCCTTCCCTCCAGGGAAGGGGGCCGCTCCCTCTCCTTTGTGTGACCAGCCAGCGTCCATCGCTCTGCGTCCCTGGCACAGGAACAAGGGCTGCACATGGAGAGTTTCCATCTGGCTCTCTCTGTGCCCAAGGGCACAGACCCCAGGCTTAGGATTTATTGAGGGTCACTGCTTACAAATTTGCCTTGGGTCCGGGACAGTTCATCTGTGCATTAGGGATAAAATTAATGAAGGTGAACATTAAATAAAATACAATGGGAAAAAAGTGATATGCACTGAGTGACTAATTCCAGCTAGGCAAAAAAGCCTCTCAGTAGCAAAAAAAAAAAAGCTTAAAAAGAGATCAGATTATTATTATGATGGCATTTGAATGGAGACAGATATGCAATTTTAATTTCTCTTTCCTTCTCAAATTTTCTCAAAGAGCACACATTCATTTGGCAATGGAAAAATTAAAAAGAAAAAAAAAATTTTTTTTTTTGAGCAGGTTCTTGCTATGTTGCCCAGGCTGGCCTCGAACTCCTGGACTGCAGCCATGCTCCCACCTCAGCCTCCTGAGTAGGTGGGACAGCAGGCAAGAGCCACGTACACCCCCGCAGAAAACGTCTTTTACTGGAAGACTGTGGTAGAGAACATCTCTGTATTAGTTATCCTTGGTGGCGTAAGAAGCCAGCATTTAGCAGCCTGAAACATCACACCTTGTCTTAGTTTCTGAGGTCAGGAGTCCTGGTGTAACTGAGCTGCCACTGAGAACCCCAGTATCCCTACCTTTAGCAGCTAAATAAATGCGTAGCGCACAGTGAACTTGTGAAATAAATGCATGCCAAATAGATCTAATATTTGAGTCTTGCTCCTCTTTTTCATCTTTTCTATGTTGGGGTTTTAGCCAAGGTTTCTAGTTTTCCATGCTCCGTGTGCTATTCCTGTCTCTTCAAAGCCGCGGACCCTAACCCTAAACGCGCTCGGCTCGGCTTTCGTGAGCCCTGGAGGGTTTCGCTGAGCTCTCCATCTTCTTGGCAGCGTGTTTTGTATTCTTGGAATCAGTCAGAGCAGTGACTGGACAAGGGTCCAGAATTTTTTGGCATGGGACATGCAAACCATTCCTTGTATTTTCTACTAAAATGGAAGGATGAGAATGAAATGAGAATGAGGATGAATATACCATGATTTGGAAGTAGGAAAACGGCACGTGCAGAGGCTCGTGCCTCCGCCTCGGGCCCTGCTGGTGCCTGGGCTCCGCAGGCCTCTGGCCCCGAGGGCCACGGCTTCCTGATGGCTGTGCACAGACCAGCCTCCGGGAGCTCCTCAGCAAGGGCCCTGGGACTCACAGCTCTCAGGGATCCAGCCTAGTCCTGGCTCTGGCTGTGACCCTGGGATAGACCCTGGGGGCAGGACAGGGCAGGCCCAAGAAGAACCTGCTTGCTCCTTTATCAGCTCCTTTCCCGCGGGAGACCCCCATGACTCAGAGAAAGTACGCCTCATGCCAGGGCGCCTACAGAAGACCCCAGATTCCCTTCCCCTCAGGGGTACGGTGATTGTTAGGCATGTGTAATTGTACTTGAAGTAGGACTTTGAGGTTGGGCTGCGGAGGAGGATCATGAGGAGTAAGTGGAAGCAGGGACTGGTTACACGGCTTTGGAGATGCAGAATAAGCTTTGGCATCCAGAGGTTCCCTGTGTGGACTGATACTACAACGTTTGTTGTGAGCCCACCTTTTCCAAGACTCGAAACCCCACTCCTTAAACCCAAGATCGCAAATCATCCACCGGTGGGCTCCTGGTTCTTAATTGTTAAGAAAGTGCAAGTGGGGCATGGTGGCAAGCGCTTGTAATCCCAGCACTTAGTCCCCAGGACGGAAAGAAGGGGCTGGCTGCTGGGAAGAGGAAGATGGTATGCAAGATGTTTATAATAAAAATAAGAGTAAGGAATGGCACAAGGCCTGAGGAAGAGAGGCAGCCATCCCTGAGCCTCACTGCCTGCAGCAGAGCAGAGTTTGTGCAGAGAGTGTTCCAGGCTGCACGGGTAGAAGGAGGAGGTGGCAAGCAAGGTGGAGGACAAAGGGTGGCTGTGGCCCTGAGCACCCCTGGGCCTTGTCCCCGAAGCCATAGGGAGAGGGTTGGTCCTTTGGCTCTCTCCCTAGCTGCTAGCTCTGCTGCCTGGATAGATGATCTCACCCGCTCTGTGACTTTGGCAGAAACACCCGGTCAGCCAAGCCTGAGTCACGCGGTTTCCTCAGCTACTGAGGAGTGAGAGAGGGAGGCCCTGGGCTCCTCCAGCCACACAGTGGGAGGAAGGCCTGGACCGCTCAGCAAGGCAGGACCCCTCAGATGGAAGACAGTTCCCTCACCGGGGACCTCCAGATGTCCATCACAGCAGCTAAGTCTAAATATCTGTGGCAGACAAATGTCCACTGTGGTGTTTTAACCACGATCAACCAGCAGGCATTTGAAAAGACTGTAAAAGAACTCTGTGTGCATGAATAACATCATCTCCCATTATCTTTGGGAGATTGGCACCAAGACAAATGTGTACAACCTATGCACATCCTCCTACTTTAAGTCCTCTTTAGATTACTTATAATAACTAATATAGCGTTGAAGTTATGTGAGTAGTCGTTATGTTGTTTAGGGAATAACAACAAGAGGATTGTCTGTACATGTTCAGCGCACACCCATTTTTAAAAAATATTTTCCATCCATCGCTGGTTGAATCTGTGGATGTGAAACCCATAGATGTAGAAGGTTGACTGCACACACACACACACACACACACACACACACACACTATTCAACAATACGCCAAAGCTGAACATGAAGCGTCATCATCTCTTGCTGAGTTTGTAACCTCGTGGAACTATGTACACATGCGCTGGCTGGATTGGGGCAAGCGCCAGGAGTTCACTGTATGAATTGTTCTCTTGAGCAGTTACTATTTGAGGTCAAGGAAACCACTCTCTAGTCTACCAGATTTTATTAATTTTGGAAGAAATGACCCTTAGCATCAGAGGTTTCCTTCTTTTCTCTTTTAGCAGCACTGGTATTGAAGACAGGGCCTCTAACACGTGCTAAACAAGTACCCTACCACTGAACTGCATCCCTGGTCCGTAGCATCTGAGATTTCTAACCTCGAATGTCAAGATGGCGATTCCAATAGGAAACTTCTTACAGACTGTGATAGAGAACTCTTGGTTCGGGAAAGACTGGGGTTCATGTCATGCTTGGAAATAAGTTGAGGAGCTAATTTGGCGTGCTCCCCCGGTGTTATTGGGTTGTATTGCCCATTGTAGGGACATCCAGATAAATGAGAACTTGAGACATTCGCTTTGGTTCTGCATTTATAATTACAATATTTCAAGCTCTGTGCCAGTCAGCTGACAGGAATGAAAGTTACTTGTTCCTACATCCAGGACGATTATAGTCTGGAGGAGGAAATAACACTTATGTAGAATTTTATAAAGAACAGTACTTCTTGGAGTATGCTGGTAGGTGTGAGGTCCCAGAATGAACCGAGTGTATCTTTCTAGGAGGTGGCTTAATTCTGGGTGAATAATTTACAACCAAATTAAGTTATATTAAAACGCCATGGAGTAGAATTCAAAACTCAAAAGAGAGGATGGGAATGGCAGAGTAAGGACTTCTGAGGATTCTTTCTATGAAAACAATGAGAACATTAGCAAAAATGGTCAGAATCAACTTCCCTCAAACTCTGGAAATTAACCAAATTGCAGCAATCAGGGGAGTGTGTATTCAAGAAAAAAGGCTGGCTCTTGGTAAGAATGACAAAGCTTTGTGCATCATTTCTTGTCCTAGTCCCATACCCCAGGGTAGCTTTGAAAAATTGCCTTAGCAGTGAAAACTAGCAACTCAGGAGCCACCCAGAGGAAAGAGACTGCCCCGGAGGTCACACCGAGCCCGGTCACAGGACAGCTGTCATTATTGGACCTGTCCAGTGGTCTCTGGGAGACCTGCCTTGTTCTTTTTCTCCCCAACTTTTATTTTTTATTATTAGTACATTTTCAGTGCATAATAATTACATTCCTCATGTGGAGTTGGTACATGTACTTAACACATCTTCAATGCTATTTCATATCCCCTTTCCTGGCCTCCACTCTCCCTTCATCTCTTGGCCCCCTTCCCATTTGCAAAAGATCTATCTCCCTATTTCTTATTATCTTTTATTTTGCTCTTTATTTATATTTTCCACTTCTCATGGAAGAGAAACCAGATGATATTTAAGCCTGTGTGTTTGATTTACTTCACTTAACATTATTGTCTCTCCTGGGATGGGGGAATGGGGAAAAGAAAGAAGGGAAAAGAAAAAAATTGTATTTATATATAAGATGGTTAAGATAGATACACTACTAATTTTACTTAGTTCATTGAAGAGTAAGGTTTGTGCCAGTAATGTTTGGACAATTGAATGCTGATATCTGGTACCCTGAATAACTAACTTAAAGATAACAATATGTAATGTATTAACCATTGTTACCCTCCTATTATGTTGTTCTGAAATTTTGTTCTTTTTTGATTTGTTTTGTTTTGTTTTGTTTTTTCTTCTCTTTAAAAAAAACAAACAAAACATTATGGTCTCTCAAAGTGCATTCATTTTTCTACAAGTGACTCAAGTTTATCCTTTATGGCAGAGTAGTACTCCATGTTGCATAAACATCACATTTTATTAATCCATTCATCTCTTGATGGACATCAAGGCTGCTTCCAAGATCTAGCTACTATGAATAGTGCTGCTATAAATATGGGTATGCATGAATCATTGTAATATGATATCTCTCTAAGTCTTTCAGAAGATACCTAGAAGGGTTTTTTTTTTTTTTTTTTTTTGTGGGTACCGGGGGGTCGACCTCAGGACCTCGCGCGCCAACAGGCACCCGTGCCGCTGAGCGATATCACCGGCCCCTTTTTCGTATGTGGGTTCCGGGAGTCGAACTCGGGCCCTCGCGCTTGCAAGGCAGGCGCTTACGCCACTGAGCCATCTCACCGGCCCTAGAAGGGTTTGAATGGAATTTCTAGTTTTAGTTTTTTGAAGAATCTCCATACTGATTTCTATAATGGTACTAGTTTACATTTCTACCAAGAATGTGGAAGGGTCCCTTTTTCCCTGCAACCTTGCAAGCATTTGTTATTATTTCAATTCTTGATGATAGCCATTCTTTCTGGAGTAAGATGGAATTTCAGTGTTGTGTCAATTTGCATTTCTCTAATGGCTAGAGATATTGCACATTTTTCGTGTATTTATTGACCATTCATACTTCTTTATATATTCTAAATATAGTCCTCTGTCTGAGGAATAGCTGGCAAAAGTTTTTCCAATTCTCATAAAGAACTCAAAAAAATTAGACCCTCTGCAATAAAAGGCCAAATAAAAAATGGGCAACTGAAATAAATAGACACTTCTTTAGGCATTGTTAATTTCATCGGCTCTTTCTAGGATGTCCTCGAGAAGTTTTTGGAGCTCTGGTTTGATGATCATGAGTTTCTTCAGGCTGTCTACAGTGGTCATGAATTTCTTCATAGAAACACCTGATCCCTCTATCAATTTCGGGAGATAGTTTTGTATGATATATCGGTCTGAGTTGGAAGTTGTTTTCTTTTAGGGCTTGATACACTTCACTCCAAGCTCTTCTGGCATTTAAGTGTTGTGTTGAGAAGTCTGCTATAATTCTAATAGGTTTATCTTTATAAGTGATCTGTTGCTTTCCCTAACAGTTTTTAAGATTTGGTCCTCACGTTGGGTTTCTGGGATTTCGTGTTGTGGAGAAGTTCTTTTCTGATGGCTATTTGGGGTTCTGTATGCCTCACTTGTTTGTATGTTATATTCTTTCCCCACATTTGGAATGTTTTCTGGTGTTATTTCTATAAACAGGTTTTTTTATGCCATTTGTACTGTTGTCTGATTTTTCACTAATTCCAGTTAACCTTAGATTAGTCTTCTTTGCATCATCCAGTCACGGTTGGATCCATTTTCATGTTCTCTTGCTGTTTTTAAGGCATCTCTGAATAATGAGTCTCTCAGAGTAGCCCTGTCTTCTAGGTCTGATGCTGTCCTCACATTGGCTGCTTCTGCTTTCCACACTTTCAATAGAATTTTTAATTTCCTGACTTTCATTTGGAACCTTTTCATGGATTGTAATTCTTTGGAAACTGGTCATTCATATTTTATTTCATTTTATTTGGCTCAGCTGGTTTTTTATTAGTGGGAAGATTCATTATGCCTGATCTGACTCTGTTCTTACACCATGTAAAAGTATTTATACATTTATTCAAAATAATTACAGGCAATGGATTAACCTCATCAATAGCTGAGGCAGTAGAAAACAAACAATAGAGAAAACCTGGGGAATAAGATATCCATAGGGCACCAAATATCTAAGAAATAATCCTGGGGACTGAAAAGACCGTGCTCTCATGTAATGCTGTGAGCACGCTCAGGGTGTGGTCCATGCACACTCAGGGAGGACCTGAGAAGGCCCTGACCTTGCAGCCCAGCTGATCTTAGGGTGCCGTGCAAGAGGAAGTGAAGACTAAGGCAGAGTTGAAGCCATGCCTAACACACATGGGGCCCTCAGCAAAGGCTGGGAGACTTATCACATCCACGTGTTTGAGAAAATCTCTGTCCAGTTATGAACTGACCACCAGGCTTACTGAGCGGAGATTTCAGTGGCTACATACAACACAAATACAGACCATGCAGAATTAGTTCAAAAAAGACATTAAACAAACACAGTGAAAACAACTACAACAAATAGGGAAAACAACAACTACTAGAGCTGGAAAGAATTTGATGTTCAGATTTGTCATAATATAGGATATGTCTAGCTTTCAATAAAAGGAATATAAGCATAGAAAGAAATAAAAAAGTATGATCCATCATTATGGTGTCTATCTAAGTGTGCCCCCGAAGCCTTCCGTGCTCACAGGTGGAGCTTTAGAAAGGTGGCCAAGTCATGGGGACACTACACTAAATGTGATGGTAGGAGGTGGGGACTGGGTGGAGGGATCCCTGGGGAGTGACGTGGGAGGATGCGCCTCCCTCTCCAGCTCCTATCTGCTCTCCGCTTCCTGGCTGCCATGATGTGAGTATCTTTCCTTGGCCCAGGGCCTTGCACCGAACTTTCCTGTCTTAGAAGTGGCCAACTAGGGAGTAAAATTAAAACCTTTCTTCCTTTAAGTTGGGGGTGCTGGATATTGTGTTTCAGCAATGAGAGAAGTGACTCAGACATCCACTAACAGGAAAATAAAAGCAATCAATAGAAACTGTCTCTGAGAAAGGACAGGTGTTGAATTTACTAGTCAAAGTCTTCAAACCATTTGTTTGAAATATATTCAAAGACTGAAAAATGACATATTAAAGAGAACACTGTCAAAACAAGTAGGGGATACCAATAGAATGATAGAAAGTATCTATATCAATATCCAAATAGAAATTCTGCAGTTGAAAAATATAACTAGGATGAAAAATTCATCGGAGGGCTGGCTCTACAGCAGGTGGGAGAAAAAAAGCCAATGACCTTGAATATAGGTAAGCTGAGGTTATCCAATCTTACAAATGGAAATAAAAAGAATTTAAAAAATTATCATCAAACGAACCAACCTATACATAATGGGATTTCAGAAGACCAGGAGAGTGAAGGGTCAGAACAAATATTTGAAGCAATACTGAATGAAAATTTCCAGACTTGATGAACAATATTAGTCTATACACTCAAGTGCTCAATAAACTTCAGGTAGGATAAATTCAAAGTTATTTACAACTAAACACATGATAATCAAATTGTCAACAACCAAAGATAAAGGGGGAATCTTGAGGGGCCATGGCACGTAGCTGAGTGGTAGAGCAAGTACTTAGTATGTGCAAGGCCCCAGTTTCAATCCCCAGCACCCAAGTAAAAACAAAAATAAAAAGCATAAACAAAAACAACAGAAAGAATCTCACAAGCAGTGAGAGAGAAATGACCCATCATGTACACGGATCCTTGGTAAGATTAAAAGCTGATTTCTCAGCATGAACACTAGAGATCAGGAAACAATGGGGTGATATAATTAAAATAATGAAAGCAAACAGAAAGCCCTTTCACACAAGAATTCTTATATAGAGTAAAATTGTCCCTCAAAATAAGAGGAAATTAAAATATTTTCAGATAAGCAAAAAAGAGAATCCATTACTAGGAGACCCTCTCTATAAAAGATATTAGCAGCAATCTTTCAGTATAAAAATAAAAGAAACTTTAAACAGTAGCTTGTGAAAAATAAATAGCATTGGTGAAAGTAACCCCATAGATAAATACAAATGATGGAATAGAGGTCCCTTGTTAGTAACTCTTCTTTCTCCATCTGATCTAAAAGCAACTGCATGAAGCAACAATTAGAAATTCATGTTGATAGTCATACAATAAAACATGTAAAAATAAATGCTTAATTTGTATGAAAATAACACTACAAAGGAGAGAGAAAGGAACAGAACTTTATAGGAACAAAGATTGGTAAACCATTGAGACTAAGTTAATATTAATAAGAGCTAGATTTATATAAATTAAGATGGCAGTTGTAATAGAGTAACCCTAAAGAAAAAACCTTGAAAATATGTAGTAAAAGAAGCACTAAGAAGACCAAAAAAACTACACCAGAGATATCTACTCGATCCAAGACGATAGTAACAGGGGAATAAAGAGACAAAAATATATAAGAAATATATAAACAAAAATTAAATGGCAGATGTAATTCCAACCATATAAATAATAATATTAAATGCAAATGGATTAAACAAGTAAAGCAAATAGAGGAAATTGCCAGACTAGTTTTAAAACAAATAAAACAAAACAAATGAAAAACCAAGATTCAATTATATGCTATCTACGAGAGACACATTTTAAAGATACACATTTTGCAAGTAAAATATATATGATACAAACAGCAAAGATATGAGATGGAATAACTATGCTAATATCAGACAAAATAGAATTTGAAGAAAAAATTACTACTGATAACGAGGAACATTTTGTGTAACCACAGAAGTGTCAATTGATCTGCAAGATGTAACCACTATAGACATACGTGCAGCTAACCACAGAGCCCCCGAATGCATGAAACGATAACTAAGATAACTGAAATGAGAAACTGAAAATGCAACGGTAGTAGTTGAGGCTTCATATAACGATATACTCAGTAGTGGGCAGAACAACTAGGCAAAAGAGGAACAGAGGATGGCGACAGAGAAATGACTCATCGCGTGCAGGGATCCTTGATCAGATTAACAAAGGAGAATCGGGCGGATGTCGGATGCAGGTGGTGCACACCTCTAATCCCAGCACTTGGGAGGCTGAGGCAGGTAGATTGCCTCAAGTTTGAGGCTAGCTTGGGCTTCAAGGCCAGCCTGGACTACATAACGAAACCTTGTCTCAAAAAAAAAAAAGATTAACAAAGGAACTATGAAGGCCACATGCTAGGCCCCAAGACAAACATTTTAAAAGACTGAAATAGTACAAAGTATATTCTCTCACCAAAATGAAACAAAACTATATATCAATAACAAAGAAGTTTGAGAAATGCTCAAATATGTAGAAATTGATAACACTCTTAAATAACCAATGCCTCAAAAAGAAATTATAAGGGACATTAGACAGTGTTTGGAGATCAATGAAGTGAAAACAGTGTATATCAAAACTTATGGGATGGAGCTAACGCCGTGCTTAAGAACAAATTTACAGCTATTAACACCTCTGTTAAAAACAAGAAAGACCTCAAATCAATAACCTAAGCTTCCACCATAAGACACACACACACACACACACACACACACACACACACACACACCAGAGCAAATCAAGCCAAAAACTGAGTGAAAAAAATAATACAGTGAAAATAAACAAGCTAGAGAACAATAAAACAATAAAAAAATCAACAAATTTTCTTTCTTTGAGGTCAGCAAAACTAACACATCTTTATCTACCTTGACCAAGAAAAAAGAGAAAACTCAACTAACTAAAATCATAAGTGAAAGATGAAATAACACTATTGATTTTACTGAGATAAAACAGATTATAAAAGGATATTATGAACAATTATATGTCAGTAAATTAGATAACTTGGACAAAATGGATAAATTCTTAGAAAGACATAAACCATCAACGCTGACTCAAAAGGAAATAGAGGGCCGGTGAGATGGCTCAGAGGCATAGGCGCCTGCCTGGCAAGCACGAGGTCCTGAGTTCAACTCCCGGTACCCACAGAAAGGAAAAAAAGGGCCGGTGATATTGCTCAGTGGCACAAGTGCCTGCTGGCAAGTGCGAGGTCCTGAGTCTGACTCCCAGTACCCACATAAAAAGAAAAAAAAAAAAAAAGAAAAAGAAAGGAAATAGAAAATCTGAATGAGTTACAACAAGTCAAGAGACTGAGTTAGTAATCATGAACTACCCACAAAGAAAAGCCAGATACCAAACATTTAATTACCATCCATTCTTCACAAACTCTTCCACAAAAATAGAGGATGCGACACTTTCTAAATTGCTTATGAAACCAGTGTCACTATGACTCAACCAGCGGACACCAAAAGAAAAGAAAACTAGAGACAATACTTACTGTGGACACAGATTCAGAAGTCCTCTACAAAATGCTAACACAACCAACTCAGCAACAAGCAGGCAGGTTTGTACACTATGACCAAGTGAGTGTTATAATAGAATGCAAGGTTTATTTAAAATCCCAAAACAAAAACAAAAACCAAAACCAACGTAATGAGAACAGATTAAAACGAAACCATACAGCCATCAATGGAATCGCTAGCAGGAAAAAGCAGATAAGTCATTTAACAAAATCCAACACCCTTTATGATAAAACAAATCAAAATAAAGGACAATTCTCAGCAAAGCAGGATTAGAAGTGAAATGCGTTAAGCCAATACAGAACATCTGTATAAAAAAAAAACCCACAGTTAACATCATGCTTAATAATGAAAGCCTGGATGGATGCTTTTCCCCTAAAATAAGGAACAAGACAAAGTCGTCTGCTCTCACTATTTCTACTCAACACTGTACTAGTCAGCACAGCTGGGCAAGAAAGGAAATAAAAGGAATTCAGATTAAAAAGGAAGAAGTAAAACTATCTCTGTTTACAAACGATATGACCATTTAGCTAAAAAAAACTCCATGAAGACACACACACACACACGTGCACACACACACACAAATAACTAGAGCTAATAAATGAGCTTAGCAAAGTTGCAGGGCATAAGATCAATACACAAAAATCAGTTCTATTCCCTTACATTAACAGTGGACAATAAGATGAAATTAAGAAAACAATTCCATTTATAATAGGATCAAGAAGAATAAAATACTTAGAATAAACTTCACAAAAGAGGTATAAAACACGTGTGCTGAAAAATACAAGATGTTGAAAGAAATGGAAGAAAACTTCAATAAATGGGATGACATCCCATGTCCATGGGTCAGAAGGCTCAGTACTGTTAAAATGGCAATACTCCCCAGGACATCTACAGATTCATTTATGAGATCTGTGCTAGCATCTCTGTAGAAATTAACAGGCCGATCCTAAAACTCATGTGGCAGCCCAAGGGACTCATAATAGCCAAAACTATCTTCAACAGAAGAATAAAATTAGATGATTCATGCTTCCCAACTTCAACTTATTACAAAGCTATAGTAATCAATATGCTACTGACATAAGAATAGGCATACAGGTCAATGGGTATCGGGGACCCCTGCAGTAAGTCCCCAATCTCCTGCCAGGTGTTAAGGCACAAGGTGAGGAAGAAAGAAAGAGAGAAAGAAAGAAAGAAAGAAAGAGCAAACGAGCAAGAGACAAAATGGCAGTACAGCGGGGAGCCGGGATGACCAGTTGTTCACAAGGAACAAAAGGCCATGAGGCAGCCAGAACTGCAGCATTTATTGATGGAGGAGGGGATTATCGGATGATTCAAGGGGGCAGAGGTGGTCTTATACTAAGAAGGATCTTGCCCTGGGGTGACTTATAATCTTAGTGGTCTTAGTTTAGTCTTAGTGGGTGGGTGGGGATGGTCCACCCCTAAAGAGATAATAGGAGATCTCAAAAGGGTGATACTGATAATCCCAAGCCTCCATTTATCCCTTAGGGAAGTATGCAAAATTAGCCATTGTGAATTTGTGGTCCTGGACAAATGGGATAGATGAAAATCTGGGGATAAACTCTTGTATTTATGGTCAATTAATTATCAAAGTAGGAGCCAAAAATGTTCAACGGGGAGGGATCAGTCTTTTCAACAGATGATGCTGGCATTAGTGGATATCCACACACAAAAGAGAGAAACGGAACCCCTTCTTCATGAACTTCATTGAGAAATTAACTCAAAATGGGATAAAGAGCTGCAAAAATTTTGGGAGAAAAGTGTAAGAGAAAATCTTTGTAATTTTCAATTTAGCAACGGTTCCTTAGCTATGACATGAAAAGTACAAGGAACAAAAGTAGAAATAGATAAACGGAACTTCATAAAAATTAAACACTTCGGTGCTTTAAAGGGAATCATCAAAAGAGTGAAAAGTCAATCCACGGAATGGAGAAAAACTCTGTAAATATAATAAGATACTTGGATTTAGAGTGAAAACACTCCTACAGTTCAACAATAACAAGTCAAGTAATCCATTTAAAATGGGCAAAGGATCTGAATAGAAACTTCTCCAAAGAAGATATGCAAAAGGCCAAACGGCACATGAAAAGATAACATCATTAGTTATCAGGGAAAAGTGAACTAAAAACCATAATGAGATACCACTCTCACCCAGTAGGATGGCTAAAATAAAAAAAGGACAAGGGTTGTGGGGATGTAAGTTGGAACTCTCTCGCATCGCTGGTGGCCTTGTAAAATAATGAGGTGACATTGGGTCAGTCTGGCGAATTCCTCAGTAAGAGTTATTTTACCCAGAGGTTTCACTATTAGGCATGTGCCCATGCACAAGAAATGAAAACGTATGTCAAATAAAAATTTTTACATAAATATTCCTAACAGCATTATTCATAATAGTCAAAAGGTGAAAACAATCCAAATGTTTACCAACTGAGGAAAGGATAAACAAAATGTGATGTATTTGTATGATGGAATAATATTCAGCCGTAAACACATACTGATCCATATGACACAGAGGAATCTTGAAGACATCATGCTAAGTGAAAGAAGCCAGCCATAGCAGACCACATATGTGATTTCATTACAGGAAATATCCAGAAGAGTCGGATCTGTACAGATTTAAAAGAAGCCTGGGGCTTTAAGAGATGGCAACTAAGGAGTAAGGGATTTCTTTCTAGAGTGATGGAAATGCTTGGAAATGGATCGTGGTGATGGTTGCAAAGCTGTGTGGATACATTAAAACCACCGAATTGTACTTTTTTAAGTGCGTGTATGAGATAGTATGGAAATATATCTTAATAAAGCTGTTAAACAATGTATTTGAACATTTTTAGGAGAAAATCTGAGACCAGGAAGTCTGACCCTTTGGAGGGCCCTGTTAATCTGTGGTCCCTAGGCAGTTCACCTGTAACATCTGAGGTACCCGAAGAATCCATGCTGCGAGAAAGGTAAAGCCAAGAGCTCAGGCAAAGGAACCACGATGAGGGTTAACATGTTAGCGTGTGTGGCCTGTGGGGCTGGGAATCCTTCTAAGCTGTCAGGACGTGTCAGCTCAGCCCCTTGGGCTTTCAGGGGCCTGTTGCTGGACATACTTCCAGCTTGGCCGCTCTTAAGAAAGGCCTCTTGGAGCCCCTCAGCTTTAATCCCCGACTGCAATGTGAGCTGGGCTCATTGCTAAGCATAGGAACTGAGCAGGGCAGCACAGCTGAGGGCCAGCTCATCTTTCCCCAGGATGTGCAGCCACAGGGATCCTGCGCCCTTCCTGCACCATGGCACGATGCTAAGAATAGCGAGAGTACAGTATGTGTGCCTCTGAAGGGCTTCCTGTGGAGTCAGGGGTATTTGCAGCCTATCCGGGGATAAAGACTCTCACCCGCAGTCCTGCTTTGAGAGTGCCCTGTGCTCTCTCCCTTCGAAATCCACACTCACATTCCCTTTGAGTTTCTCAGAGGCCTAAACCCGAACTTGGCTTATGAATACGTGGGTGCTGTTTGTGAAGTAGGACCATTAAGCAGTGAGGAAGGACTCTGGCCCCCATTTTTGCCTGAAGGCCTGCATGTCCTCTTTTTGGATAAAATGACATAGCACGGGTATTCAGCTTTTTGGTTGCAAGAGATAGAAGAAGCCTGAACTGAACTTGGTAGCAGGCAGGGTGATGGAACCAAGGAGTCAGTGCTAGCAGGTGTCCTCCTGGCTTTGAGGGCTGCTTTCCCTCTCTCATTGCACACAGTGAAGAGCGTTGCTGTAGATACTTCTGCTTTACCTCTCCATGCACTGCACACCTACTGAGCTTCCTCCTTGCTCCAGTTGGGAAAAATCCCTGAGAAGGGCTCTGTTTGGCCTAACTGGGTCAGGTGCTCACCTCTGCGGCTGGGCAGGTGGTCAGAGCACCAGGCTGGGTGGGTGGCCGGGTGGGGGCAATCCCCCACAGAAGGAGGTGCTTTTAGAGGAATGGGGGCAGCAGCACTGGGCAGAAAAATGCTGACCTCTGTGCCCAGGTACCCAGGTGCTTGTTGGATTCTTTGAGGCTGAAGCTGCTTGGGATGATAAACTCCTGGTATATTGGCCTGGCGGTGACGTTTGCTATTTGTCCTAACACCACTCTTATTCTTTTGGGGACCACCCTGCTCTCAGCTGTGTGTTTGGATGGGGCCTTCCCAGGCCAGGTGTCGTGGGACACATGATCCAGATGGACGGTCATGATAGTCCCTTCCCTGCGACCACAGTGATGGCTCCCAACAGACCAAGAGCACCTTGCTGCCTTGCTGGCAGGGGCTGTATGTCACTCAGCTCTGGGTCCCCACAGAGGTGGCTCCCAGACCTGGGTGATCAGCCAAACACCTAGGGACCCCTCCCATGTTGTACTGAAGCAGCACATCCAGGTAGGCCCCAGGCACCTATACTTTGTGTAAGCTCCTTAGGGATATGGATGATTAGGTTGGGAACTATTGCCCCACTGTGTTTGTACACAGTAGGTGCCTTATAGTTGCGGGTATAATCACAAGGGGTGGTGTTGGCCTTGCTGTGATTGTACTAGCTGTCTTTAAATTCCCTGAGCACAGGGCCCAGGGTTTTGAGGTGGTCCTGCTGCTTTCAGCTGGTGACCCAGGCCTTCCTTGGTGAGACGGCACTTACTGACGGGAACAAGGCCTCCCGATTCCAGGAGCTGGCAGAACCCCAGGGAGATGGGACACTTGAGAAGACAGCCAGCTTGAACTGGGCTCTCCCAATTTGTTCCAATCAGGCCACCTCAGGATGACTCAGAAAGTCAGGGCCTTCTAAAATTAATCAAGCTTCTAAACTCAGGGCTTCACATAAAGCAACTGGCCTCTACTTGCTCATGGAGGGCTTGGGACCTTGGGGTGGGGACTGAGCTGGATTTGACTGTATCTTTCAGGCCTCAGACTGTCCGGATTTAGACTTGCTAATGGACGGTTTTGCTTCTCTTTTTCCTTTTTGTTTTTGATTCTCTCCTAACTGCAAGCAAAGGCTATTTTTATGACCAGAGGTTTCATTTCTCAAGAGGTGGATGACAGGAGATGGATATTTTAGTACTGGATCCTGAGTTCTTATTAATAGAATTTGGGTATGAATTTAATCCAAAATATTTGAAGCTCCCCCCTGCCATGGGCTTTTATTTTCCAGATTAAAAAGCTTGAATATGATCATTATAAATAATGTAAATAATAGAGAAAGTTCTACAGAAGAAAGTAGTCACCGGAATCCTTCACCCAGAGGAAACACTTGCTGGCATGTTGATGTGTTTCCTCCCCGTGGCTTTTTTGACAAACCCCTAAAATCCCATAGATTTTAAAAACAAAAATGCATAATTTGCATATGTGCAAATTCGTAGTAATTCCAAGGAAGTTCTTGGATTCTTTGTGACAGGGAAGTTTCCTGTGAGGAAGGAGTCAGGTATTTGGGGCCTCTACATAAATGTTGTTTTCAACAGTCTTTTCTTGGTTAGATTATAAATTTAAACCCTCTGGAAGCAATTTAGACTTATGTACAGGAAAAGTCAAACCTGCCTGCCCTCTGATGTAGCAAATACAATGATAAGAATTTAGCGTAGATCTTCTCAAACTTTTTCTCTCCTGGTGTTTTAGTGTCTCCGGAAATTCTTTTCACAGTGTTTGGTAGGCAGCAGTAAGCACCCAACAGTCATTTATGAGGAAGTGAGGTGTAAGTAGCTTATGTATTTTTGTCCTAACAACTTGGTAGTCATTTGAAAAAGTAATGCACATAATTTAAACATTTAAATTTTACGCATCAGTAATGAGGGACAGCAATGTCGGCGAGTAGCAGGCGGAGGAGCCGTGGCTCTGCAGTTCTGAGGGCTGACGGGGTCACCCTGGGCGGTGAGGGGTTTAGCTGTGCGGTGTCAGCGCCTGGCCGGTGCCTGGCTCCGTGAGGCTGTGCTGAGTGAATGAATAAGTGAATGAATGAGTGCTTTTTTAGGGCCTGCTATACTTTCCCAGTTTTCTCCTGTGTTTGAGATGGCTCGTATCCCTGAAGCCCAGAGTGCCTACATGACTGTGATGGCAAAGGGCTCTTTCACAGCCTGCTTTGGAAGACAGTGTGTAGGATTTGGTGGTCAAGAGGTCACAGATGTGGTTTCAGATCCTCCCGCTCTGTCTCAGGGAAATTGTCTGCGAAACAGAAACGACAATTGTGTCTATTCTTATAGTGAGAATGAATTCAACAGAATCCTGGCATATTATTAGCAGTCCATAAACATTAGCTGTTAATATTAGTGGTTAATCTCTTAGAACTACTTTCTTGGCTCTACAGTGGAAATGACAGGAGCCTGGCATGGTGGTACATCCTGTAATCCTGGCCCTCTGGGAAGCTGAGGCAGGAGGATTGCAAGATTGAGCCCAGCCTGGAAAACTTAGTGACTTAGTGAGACCCCGTCTTTCAGAAAAAAAAGGCTGGGATGTAGCTCAGTAAGAGGGCCTGGGTTCCATCCTAAACATATCTGCCACCATGGCAGCATTTCATTCTCAGTAAGAACTAGAGATGAGACAGGTGGGGGGCCAAGGTTGCTGGCTCCAGGTAACGCTAGTGCCTCTCCTGCCCACTCTGGCCTCAGCTTAGCCAAGGAGAACTCATAACTCATAACTTCTCTTTTGCTTTTTTTCTTCTCCTTCTTTACTGTCTTTCTTGAACTTCTTGCTTTTTACATCAAAGAGAAACAGGAAGCAACAGTAATAAAAGAAAAATAAAAAGGCCTGGTGTCAGTCCATTTCCTGTGGCTTTAACAGAATACAGATAACAGATACTGAGAACAGATAACTTCTAAAGAAATTAATTTCTTAAAGTTCTGAAAGCTGGGAGCTCAAGGTCGAGGCACCTCATGTAGTGAGCACCTTATTGCTAGTGGGTGCTTTTGGCAGAGTCCCCAGCAGCACAGGGCATTGTGTGGACTGGGGGCTCACGCAGGATGGCCAGTCTGGCTTTTGTAAGGACCCACTCTCGTGATAACTAATGTACTCCCTCAATACCCCAGTAATTCATTATTCCATTAATGGCCTCATGTACTTATAAAGGCAGAGCCCCCAGGTCCCAAATGACCCAACTGCCTCCCGAGATTCCCACCTGCAAGCATCAGACACATGCGAGTCTGGGGTTGAGTTTCAACCTGATCTAGGAAAGGATAAAGCTCACACCACAGCAGGACTTTTTCCTTAAGTTGGAATGTCTCCCGATGCGCAGCTCCTTAGAGAATCCGCTGTGATCTTAGGTTTGGATTCTTTAAGGGCAAACACCAGGCCTCCCTGTGTGTTTCATGTGGAATTCCCTGGGTAGAGCTAGCAGACAGGAGCACTGGTCCTGGTCCTGGCTACTCTTGGAGGGGTCTGACTGGCCCACTCCTTTCAACACCTTCGACCTCTCCCTCCTGGAAATGCCACCGGTAGTGCCCTGGTGCTCCTTAGTGGTGAGAGGACTTTTAGAAGTGCAGAGAAATGCTTGGCGAAGAAAACTGGAGATCCAGGATTCCACTTAGCCTGGAGCTGACTGTTCGCTAACATCTACTCACCCCTCACTACTAGGCTCAGGTCAACTCCTGCATTTGGGGAACATCTGAGGTGGACTAGGGGTTTCCATTTTTTTCTATCCCTTTTATATTTGGTTGGAATCCTAGGAAATGGGATGGTTTCTCATTGTCGTTGCAGTCATCTAGCTTTGTCAATGAAGCCCCTGCAATGACCCAGGGGCCACACTAGGCCTTTCATGTACCTTATCTACTGTAAGTCAGAGCTGGCCCGTGTGTTAAAGGCTTACTCCCCAGCGTGGCCCTTGGGAGGTAGTGGACCCTTTAGGAGGCAGGGCCTAGTGGTAGGGGTTTTGTCAAAGGGCACTGAGGGACTCCAGTCTCTTCCCTTTCTTTTTTGCTTCCTGGTTTCCATGAGGTGAGCAGCTTTCTTCCCCGAGTGCTGGCTGTGTGCTCCCCACCATCAAGTGCTGTCCTGCCACAGGGCCAAAAGTGGGGGGGACAACCCACCAGAAACCCCAAAGCTGTGAGCCAAAACAAACTGCTTTTAAATAGATCTCGAGTATTTTGTTACACTAACAGAAAGCTAACACAATATCCTACTTATTAACAGCAAATACGGCACGTAATACACAGTGGATCATTTATCTCATTTTGCAGATGAGAACACTGAGACATAAAATTTGTCCAAGAGCATGCAGATGGCAAACCTCACACCAACCGTAGTCTGTCTTGGTTGAAGATTAGCATTATGAGATATGAAAATATTAATTGAGAGGTTGATTCATAATTGTGAAAAATTGGACATTAGCTTCAATTTCCAACAATATGGTATCTTAAAATAATATGTAACACAGCCATATGTGGGGCATTATGCAACATTTAAGAATAAGGCCGGTGAGATGGCTCAGTGGCTTAAGCACCTGCCCAGCAAGTGCGAGGGCCCGAGTTCGACTCCCAGAACCCACACACGAAAAAGGGGCTGGTGATATCGCTCAGCAGCGCGGGCGCCTGCTGGCGTGCGAGGTCCTGAGCTCGACCCCCCGGTACCCACAAAAAAAAAAAAAAAAGAATAAGGTTGCGGTATTTATTGACACAGAGATTTTTACCTAGTACACTCTTTTTAAGAAGATATGTATTTGTTAATACGGGCATGGGGGCTCAACGCAAAGTGGGATATATTCTAAATTCTCATTATCAATTTTCTAAACTATTTTTCACTTATAGAAATAGCTAGCTGTGGGTCTGCTTGTGATATCTAATAAATTATCTCATTTTATATGGCATCTATTTTCTTTTTATGAAAAAAGTGACATTCATTTTCATTATTGTAGTTGAAATTCATAAACTTCTTATGTAAATCATTTAATCAAGATGATATATTACAGAAGACAGATTTTTATATAGGGGAGTGAAATAATATTTGTATTAAAATACAAGAATTTCCCAGTGTATCTTAAAAGAAATAGTGTGTATAATGGGATTAACTTTTTGAAAGATAAAATAAATGAAGACCTTATCAATATTGTTAGAAAAACTTGGTGGAGGCATAGAAAAATGTCTAGAAAGATAAATGCCAAAGTGTTAATTCTGGATCTTTGCAAGGTGAGATTATGGAGATTTTTAATCCCTTCTTTCTTGTTTACCAGTATTTTCTAACTTTCAACAACACCTGTGTGTTATTTATGGATGTGGGTACTGGTCTGGACAAGGGAGAGTCTGTGTTCTGATGCTGGTTCTTTCTCTAACTGCTGTGTGATTTGGGAAAGTCCTTTTCTTTCCAGTCTTGGCATTTTCATCTCTAATATGAGGGATTGCCTTATAGACCGGAAGGTGCATGAAGGCTGGGACCATGTCTATTTTGATCTCTCAGAGTCTGTAACATGGGCTGTACTCAATGTACAGTAAATTAACTCATGAGTGAATTTAAAAATTCATATGAAAGCACGAAATATCTCAAATAGCCAAAGTAATTCTGAGCTAAAAAAACAATGGTGTAGGCATCATGATATCAATTTCAAAATATACTATGAGCCACTGTAACAAAACAGCATGTTATCACCATAAAAATAGACACATAGGGGGCCCGTGAGATAGCTCAGTGGCATAAGCGCCTGCCTGGCAAGCAAGAGGTCCTGAGTTCGACTCCCGGTACCCACATACGAGAAAAGGGCCGGTGATATTGCTCAGTGGCACGGGTGCCTGCTGGTGCGTGAGGTCCTGAGGTCGACCCCTGGTACCCACAAAAAAAAAAAAAAAAGACACGTAGACCAGTACAATAGAATAGAAGATCCAGGAACTAACTCATGCCTCTATAGCCATCTTTTGACAGAGGAGCCAAAAACGAACATTGGAGAAAAGATAGACTCTTCACTGTAGTGTTGGGAAATCTGGATATCCACCTGTAGAAGATGGAAACTAGATTTCTATCTCTCACTCTGTACAAAAATCAACACAATGTGCCTTCTTATATAAGGAACTTGAGTATCCATGGACTTTGGTATCAGAGGAGGGTCCTGGAACTAATGCCCCATGAGTACCGTGGAAAAACTGTGTACAAAATCAGTACACACGGGCCGGTGATATAGCTCAGCTGCATAAGCACCTGCCTGGCAAGTGAGAGGTCCTGAGTTTGACTCCCGGTACACACATTAAAAAAAAAAAAACAGTACACAGAATCAATAATCTACATACAAGGAATGATTGAAAGATACAATTTAAATTTTAAGAAAACTTACTCCAGTAAAAGACACATTGCCAAGAATAATGGGATAAATTAGTTTAAAGCTACGGGGCGTATTTTGAGGGGGAGGTTAATGGCAATGTGTCTTTCACTGCAATAAATTTTTTAAAAAATTGAACATTGACCATATTTTTCAATCACATCTCACATATACAAGTAAAAATCAGAAGTTATAATGGAAAAATGACTCCATTTGCAATAGTGATAAAAGAGATCAAACTGAGGAATAAACTTTCAGGTGTGTAAGAGGTATGAGAAAAATCTTGCAATGCCAACAAGGGACACAGAAGACGAACAAGTAGAAAGACACACCGTGGTCTCGGCGAGGTGTTCGTTTTGCACATTCTGTGCATTTAGTGCTTCCTGGGGCAGACGCCATGCTGCCTCCTCAGTTTCCCCTCTTCTGCTCCTCCTTACTGATGAGACCTAACTTTGCTCAGGGCGACAGTGTATCCAGGTAAAGTCATTTCCCAGGTTCCCTTGTAGCTAGTAACAGCCATGGGTCCTAGTTTTGGCCTGGCTGGGTGGAGCTTTCTGGAGTGATTTTTTCATGCAGTGCAGACCCAGTAGACATCATCTTTGTTCGTTTGCATTTCTCTGCATTGTAGCTTACAGTGAAGACATGAGGCCCGCAGGCTCAACAGCCCTCTTGAGGCTGTGAGGATCAACTCCCCTGCCAAGGACAGCAGAGCCTGGACTCCTGATGACTTCCTCCACTTTGCTTAGCAGAGGAAGGCGACTTCCTTTCGGGAGAAGCCACTGCTGTCCTGGGTCTGTTACATGCAATCAAAGGAAGTCTTTAAATGACGCATAATTCAGTTGCAGTGCCAAAAGCCAGGCTGGGACTGGGGGTGTAGTCCGGCAGCGGAGCATGTGCCGAACACGTGTGAGATCTTGGGTTTAACCCTTGGTGCGCACACATGCACAGCCAAAAGTATACATCATTTTGAGAATTAGACAAGACAATTCTAAAGTTTACAAGGGAAATTAGATAAACACTAATAGTAAAACTCTGGAAATCAAGCATAGTGGTACACACCTGTAACCTCAGCTCTCTGGGAGGCTAAGACAGGAGGATCAAAAGTTTGAGGCCAACCTGGGCAATTTAGTGAGACCCTGCCTAAAACTAAAAAATAGAAAAGACCAGGGGATGTGGCAAGTGGTAGAGTATCCCTGGGTTTGACCCCCCAGTACCACAGAAACAAACAAAAAAACAAAAAGGAAAAAAAAGCTTTGCAAAAGATGATTAGCAATGGGGAATAATCCTACCAGTTATTAAAATGCATTATAAACCTACAGTATAATTAAAATAGTGCACCATCTCCACACTACTAGGTGCTCAGTTTAAAGGGAAGTCCAGAAGTAGACCCAAATATATTATGGAAATTTTGTCCAAGGTAAGAATGGTACTTTGTAACAGTGGAGAGAAGATAGACTACCTAAAAATAATTTTTGCAACCAGGCAGCTTTCTGAGAAAAGTGAGGCTGAACCCCCCACTGGATACATTAAAGTAAATTTGAAGTAGATCCAAAATTTAAATTTGAAAGATAAAACCATGAAGAAACTGGGAGAATACTTGTATGACCTTTGAATGGGAAAGGCCTTTTCAGTGTGACAAAAACTACAAGCTGTAAAAAAATGATTACTAGTTTTAGTGACATAAAAATAAAAACAAAGTATATATTATTTATCTATTACTATGTAAAAATTGTCCAAAAATTTAGAGGTTTCAAATAATAATGACCACCCATTATGTCTCAGCTGGATGCCTTGAAGTAGGACTGGGTTCCCTGAAGGCTCCCTCACCTGTGGGCAGTTGATGGTGGCCACTGGTTGGGGTCCTAGCCCGACTGTCTGCTGGGACACTCATATAAGGCCTCTCCCTGCAGCATGGTTGTTTCGCAAAAAAAAAAAAAAAAAAAAAAAAAAAATCCACCCAGTATTCATGTAAAATCTTAAGGAACTCCCAAGAGCTAAAGCAATCATGAAAAAAGAACAAAGTTGGAAGTCTCACCCTGATTTCAAAACCTGTTATAAAGCTACAGTATTAAAAACAATGTAATACTGGCATAAAGACAGGCATGGAATAGAATAGAGAACCCAGAAACAAACTTTTTGGCAAGGATGAAAAGACAGTTAAATGGAAAAAGGACAAACTTTTCATTAAATGGTGTTTGGAAAACTGAATATCCACTTTCCAAAGAATGAAGCTGGTCTTACAACATATACGTGAAGCAAACACCTAAATTTAAAAGCTGGTAGTATACAATTTTTCGAAGAAAGAAAATGTAGGGAGAAAACTTTTTCAGAAGAAAACACAGGGAGAAAACTTCTCTTGACATTGAATTTGGTAACAGTTTCTTGGGTATGACATCAAAAGCATAGGCAAAAAAAGCTAATAGATAAATTAGACTATACCCAACTTAAGAAATTTTGTGCATCAAAAGGCATAATAAACAGAGTGAAAAAGAAATCTATAGTATAGGAGAGAATATTGCAAATCATATTCTGATAAAAGGTAAATATCCAGATGTATAAAAAGCTCCTACAGCAGAACTTCAAAAATCCACTTAACCTAATTTAAAAAATTAAAAATTGACAAAGACTTGAATAGACATTTCTCCAAAATGAAGTAAAAATAGCCAATAATGGGCCAGTGAGATGGCTCAGCGGCGTAAGCACCTGCCTTGCAAGCGTGAGGGCCCGAGTTCGACTCCCAGAACCCACATACGAAAAAGGGGCCGGTGTTATCGCTCAGCGGCACGGGTGCCTGTTGGCGCGTGAGGTCCTGAGGTCAACCCCCCGGTATCCACAAAAAAAAAAAAAAAAAAGCCAATAAGCACATGAAAAGATATTCATGGTCACTAATCATTAGGGTAATGGATATTAATATCATCTCATATTCAGAGGGCAAAATTAAAAACAAAACAAAGACAAACGTTATCAAGGATGTAGAGAAATTGGAAATTTGTGCACTGATGGTGGGAATGTAAACTGGTACATCTGCTATGGAAAACAATATGGAAGTTCCTCAAAATTTTTTTAAAAATAGAATTATCCAGTAATTCTACTTCTGGGTGTATAGCTAAAAGAATTGAAAGCAGGGTCTGGAAAAGATATTCGTATACTCATGTTCATAGCAGCATTATTCACAGTAGCTAAAATGTGCAAGTTGCCCAAATGTCCATGAATCAATCACAGATAAACAAAATATAGTGTAGATGTTCAACAGAATTGTTACTGAGCTTTAAAAATAAGGGACATTTTGACAAATGCTACTACGTGGGTGAGCTCTGAGGACATTATGCCGAGGGGAATTAGCCAGCCACAAAAGGACAAATATTACATGAGTCCACTTATACGAGGTACCTGAATTGGTCAAATTTATAGAAACAGAAAGTAGAATAGTGGTTACCGGGGGCTAGGAGGAGGGGGAATAGGACTAAAACCTTGGATTGTGGTGTGCGAAGTTTTTTAAGCCTGGCCAAGAAGCAGTGAAGTACCAGGGTCCTCGGGACTTCCAGGCGCTGGAGAGCTGGATGCTGCAGATGCTGAATGAGGAGCCAGCCACGCCAGAGCCAGAAGGAGAACCACCCCGAGCCCCCGAGCTCAAGCAGGGTCTGTAGGAGCTATCGGCCAGCAACTTCGAGCTGCACGTTGCACAAGGTGACCGCTTCGTCAAGTCCTTCGCTCCGTGGTGTGCTCACTGCAAAGCTCTGGCCCCGGCCTGGGAGCAGCTGGCTCTGGGCCTCGAACATTCGGAAACGGTCAAGACTGGCAAGGGCGACTGCACGCAGCACTGCGGACTCTGCTCAGAACACCAAGTCCGAGGCCATCCCGCCCTGCTCCGGTTCCGAGACGGGAGGAGGGTGGATCAGTGCAAGGGAAAGCGGGACTTACCATCGCTGAGAGACTACGCGGTGTCGCAGCTGCAAGGTCTGGAGACGGAGCCCCCGAGACTGCGGAGCCCTCAGAGGCCCCGGTGCTGGCTGCGGAGCCCACAGGAACGAGAGCACCGTGTTGGCACTCACTGGAAAGAACTTCGACGACACCACTGCAGAGGGAATAACCTTCGTCGAGTTTTATGCCCCATGGTGCGGTCGTTGTAAGAATCTGGCTCCCACCTGGGAGAGGCTCTCTCAACAGGAATTCCCTGGTTTGGCGGAGGTCAAGATCGCTGAGGGCGACTGCACAGCGGAGCGGGATGTGTGCAGCAGGTACTCGGGCCGAGGCTATCCCACACTATTGCTCTTCCCCGGTGGCAAAGAAGTGAGCGAGGACAGCGGCGGTAGAGACATCGAGGCTTTACACCACTTTGTTCTGCGCCAGGCAGAAGACGAACTGTAGAGACCCTGCTGGAAGTCACCCGTCCCACAGCGCCAGCCTCTAGGAGTGACGTCGTGCGGACCTCCGAGTTCCCGTGGTGGTGATTCACAGAGCCGAACGTACTAAATTGGTGGTATCCTCTGTGTGTGTGTGTTTAACCCAAAACACGCTGCGGATTATTAAGTTTCTCTATGGCAATGTGTAATTCTTGGTCACTGTGCAAACTGAGTATTTTCAGGGGTGATCCATCCCCATTAACCTCCCTTGATGAAATTAAATGGTTTCCTTTGAGACTGAAATGGAGTCAAGGGAAATCAAATTGCTGGACTATTTTTGACTTCCAAGCGATTCTGGCAAAAGCATCCTCCAAAAGCCTAGTTTCTTAAACTGCCCTGGAGTCGTGGACACGTGTCCTTGTGGTGGGATGGATGTCTCTCTGATCTGAAGGTCACAATCGACTATTAATGACATGGTTGGTCTGTAGCTTGGGGCAGATTTCGAAACAAAAACCCACGCTCTGGAAGATGCCCTCACAGCCACTGCTGGATTTTCTGTTAGTTCTTCTCAGCATGAGAGGCCGGCCGTAGCGAAAGCAGTGGCACTTCTGAGGCCTCCCTGCGTGTGTGGGCACTCGTCAAGTCCCCCGCTGTGCCAAGGATCCTGCTGTCTGTCACTCACGAGGGGAGAGATTTCGTTAGTTCCTAGCGAATGCATGGAACCCAAGTCTGTGTGCACAGTCAGAGCCTGATGTCTGCCCTAGAAATGTGGCTGGTCCTGACCATTCCCTCAGCTCTTGAGAGATTCTGGTTGCATTTGCTGCTTTTGCGGTGGGACCAGACCGGCCTTCTAGGCCTGGGTATCCAGGGACCTGCAGCCCCGCTCCGGGTTCCCCTCGCAACAGTTTCTGCTTCTGCACCTCAGTATCCCTTTTAGCAGCTTGCCGTGTGGTGTCTGCCTTCCACGGGGTCAACCCTATAATGTGTACGAACAGTGGGATCCACTGGACATCAAGACCAAAGACTGAAGTCGGCAGGGCTGTGCACGCCACCCTGGTTATTAAAGATTTGTACTGTCCCTTCGGACATAAGCAGCTGTAGGACTAAGATAGGTATCTGTGTTCTTTACCATCGAGTTCCTTTTTGTGATAACCATTCTGTGGCAAGTCCCCCCCCACTCCCGAGGACACTGGACACGCACAGGTGGTGGTAGGAAGCTCAGAAACAAGACCACATCTCCTGTCTGAGGCAGGAGGTAACACAGCAGCGTCTTGGCCAGCCTCTCCTTAAAGGACATCTTTATTAATTGCATGTGGTTCACAGGCGTGCAGCAAAAGAATCCAGCTTTCTCAAGAAGGCTGGCACCCCAGTGGCTTCAGCTGTGCATCATGAGTCTTGTATTCAGATCAAGGTGGTACGATTTGTTTACACTATACTTTCTAAATAAACTTAAAAAAAAACAAAAAACCTTGGTTTGTAACTTGTCCTGTGAGTGTTCTGCAAGATAAGCAAATATTTCTAATAAATAAATGAGTGATGCCTTGCAATATGAGTAGTATGTGAAGCTGAATGTCTCGTGATCACAACTGAGCCTCCCCCCCCTTGCTGTGGGATTGTAGATGGTCATCTGCCAACAGCAAGAGGTTACAGAGGAGTTCTGGTCTGCAGAGGAGAAGGAGAAAAGGTGGAGGAAACCCTCACTTTGAATGAAATTAGGGAGATGTGTAAAATGTGGGAAATAGTGCGAAATTTGGTAGAAAAGCACCACCTGAATAAGGTTGTAGCTGTGCGAGCAGTGAATCCATTTAACAACAATAAAATGTCACATTTCTCTGAAATTCCCTAAAGGGGGCAAAAGCGTCATTGGATAGGTTCCTCGTTAAAGCTGCATAAAAAGAAAAAGATTTCATTGACCCAGTAGATAGCAGTGATTCCAGTAGGGACGGTGAAGTTCATCCTACACAATAACCCTCTTCTCTCTTGTCTCCCTCACACCAGTCCTGAAGGTTTTCAAAGGTAAATACAGATTTATTTACTTTTCTTTATTATTTTGTATTATATTACAGTATTGTAATCATTTTTATATGGATTTTTTGAGTTGTGGGACAAATTGTCTAAGTTTTCATTATTTCTTGTATGGAAATTTGCTTTGATTATGCAACTGCTTTGGATTATGATCATGTTTCTGGAATGAATTACGCTCGCAAACCAAGGTTTGGGGATAGAGTCTGTTTTAGTCAGCCCTCTTGTCATTGGGACACAATATCCAACTCCCATAACTTGAAGAAGTCTAAGTTGGCTCATGGTTTCAAGGGATTCCATCCATGGTTGGCTGGTTCCAAGGGAGAAACATCATGGTGGAAGGGCATGGCAGTTCATGGCAGCTGGGAAGCAGAGCAGGGGAACAGTGCCAAAAAGAAGAAGGGGCAGGGGTCCAGATACAGTACCCAAGGTCGTGCATCCATGACCCACCCAGACATATTTGTAAAGTGTGCTTTACTAGTCTGCAAGGGATCTTTTAATCTAATCAAGTTGACACACCAGGATTAATAGTCAAAAATTTTAGCTTTGTAAGGGAAAAAGAAGTCTGGAGATCAGTGTCACAACTATGTGAATGTATTTAACACCACAGAACTGTATGCTTGAAAAGGGTTATGATGTCAAATTTTGTCACATGTAGTTTGCCACAACCAAAATAAAAATGAAAAATAAACTACAATAAAAATATGTAAATAAACTCCAACAAAATACAATGCTACATATTGTAAGTAATCAAAAAGTTCCTTGCATATTTTAGGAAATAAAATTAAAGATTGTACTTGGGGGAAACAGTCAGTCATATAGCTCACACAGTTACTCAGATTATTTTTATTTTTTTTTTTTTTGTGGGTACCGGGGGGACGACCTCAGGACCTCGCGCACCAACAGGCACCCGTGCCGCTGAGCGATATCACCGGCCCCTTTTTCGTATGTGGGTTCCGGGAGTCGAACTCGGGCCTTCGCGCTTGCAAGGCAGGCGCTTAAGCCGCTGAGCCGTCTCACCGGCCCCGTTACTCAGATTATTGATAGAGCTTCAGTGGAGAACAGCTTGGCAACGTTTACCAAACTCAAGAATACTCCAAAAATAAAAATGCCTGCAGACACGAGAAAGGACATGGTCAAGGATATGCATTGCAGTGATGTTTAATACCAAGCACTGGAAATGCAAATGATATCAAGGCCCGTCAGCAGAGATTGGTCCAACAAAGCATGGAGCACCCGTGTAAGGGCTACTCTGCAGCTGTAAAAAGAATAGGGAAGGCTTGTGCATGCTTTATGTAAATATATACCTCAAACCCACCAAGACCTATTGTTGAGTAAAATGCAAAAGAAATAATGTGCATTGTGGTGTCGATGATACTGCACCTCTGGTGGCTTAAACACACAGCCGCAGTTTCTTTGCCACTTCTTCCCATTAAAAGGTACGGTCCATCCTTCACCCGTGAAACTGGGCAGAGGATTGTTGTCATGTCAACCATAGAGATTCTCTGGGATTCTGAAACAAGGTCACGAAGGCCATGCAGCTTCTGTCCAGCTCACTGCAGCATTGCTTTTGGGCACCTGACACCCCCACTTTGTGAGGAAGCCCATGCCACCTGTGGGATGTCTGACCCACAGTCATGACAGAGCACACCACTGGAGTTATTCCAGCATGGGATCCAGGCACAGCAGGAGAAAATCCCCCAGTGTTCCAACCCTGGACCCTGGAGTCTTTTCAGTTGCGATCCCAGACGTGGTTGGAGCAGAGGCAAACCATCTCCCTAGAGCTCTGAAAAATTCCTCACACAAAATCTGTAGCGTTACGGTAGCTTTTAGTTGCGGTGACAAGATACCTGAGACAAACAACTCACAAGGAGGAAGGGTTGCTTTGGCTCACAGTTCAGAGGTTTCAGTCCTTGGTTACTCGGTCCTGTTACTTTGGGGCCTGTGGTGAGGCCTCATGTCATGATGGAAGCTCATTGTTTCCAGGAAGTGAAGAGAGAGAAGAGCAAGGGCCTGGGGTCCCAATATCACCTTCAAAAGCACAGCCCCAGAGACCTCGCTCCTTTCACCTAGGCCCTGCCACCTTCCAAAAGCACCACAGCAGGCTTCATGCAGGTGGCTGTTTTCTGCCTCTAGGTTAGGAGTGCTTTGTTACCCAACAATAGGAGGGAGAGAACACACACCGGAAGGCATTTGAACACAGATGGACTGTCCCTACAAGGGCTCCCGGGACAGTCAGAGTGGTTACACCCAGGGAGGGGGATGAGGTGGGGGGATGAGAAGGGGAGACTTCCCTCCCACTGTGCACCCTTGGATACCTCTTAAAATAGATGTTCCTTTGACCACAAAAAGAAATAAAAGGCATAGACACAGGAAAGGAAGAGATAAAGCTGTTCCTGCTAACAGGTAGTATAGGCTTCTCCATAAATAACTGAGAGAGTTATTGGGCAAATGATTAATAAGAGAATCCAGTATGCTGGCCAGATCACACCAGCAACAAGCTAACCCGTACTCTCCTATGTCTCAGCAGTGCCCAAACTGAAAGTGCCACCACCACCGCAATCCACCACCACGATCCACCATTGGTGGTTTATTTCCCTGAGCAGGCTGAAGTTTAAAAAATTAAACTCTCCAGAAAAGCCATCCTGAATCCCTGGATATTTCAGGCTCAGCATCTTTCTCTCTCACAGAGGGAGCAAGAGGGAGCAGATGGGAAAACTTCAGCCGAGGGTGGTCCCAGGGAGGAGGGAGGGGGCTCAAGGAGGGTGCAGGATGGGCACAGGGCCAAGGGGTGACCTCTGCTCTCCCTGAGTCTCCCTCACCCCTGCAGAGTGGCTGTTTTAGGATCAGAGGAGCACTTGGCCAGCAGCAAGAGGTCTGGGTCCCCATGAAGGAGAAGGCAGAGGGTTAATAATGACAGAGCATGGGGCCGCATTCACAGGGCTCACTGGATCTGGCGCTGTGGCAGTGGGAAGTGAGGTCCAGGGCACCCTTCTTCCAGGCCTCTGCGTTCCCAGAGGTGGGAGCGCTCCAGGAGACAGGGCCTGTGGAATCGGATGACTGAACATAGGGCAAAGTCCCAGGGACAGCAGGTGCCTCTCGACATAAGGGTTAATGCCTAAGCCAGTGCTTCCCAACCTTTGGTACCCCCAGGACTAGTGGGGGGTAGGAAGGCAGATGCTGGGTTGCTGCAGCTCTCAGGAGCAGCCTGAGGAAGAAGCCCACAGTGAGAAAAGCAGCACAGGGCCTGGTCACGTGCTGGGCTGAGCTGCTCAACACACCCGGGAGTCTGCCTACGTCCAGCATCCTGTTGTCACTCTGCAAGACAAACAACCATATTGCTGTTTGGGTCAGTGTTCAGTATCAAGTATTTTAAAGGATGAGTCTCCTTTGTTGGTGCTGCTGCCTAACAGCTCAGCTGCCTGCTGGGCGCTGGACACAGCAGGGACCGGTGACACGCGTCCTGGGTCTGCCCAGGAACCTGGCAGAGGAGGCTGCTGTGAGTCACACTGATGAGATGCCCCTCGCATGGGCGAGGGCGTCACCATGCAGGGTGAGCAGCACCCGTGGCCACGTCCTGAGGTCACCCCAGGACATGGCCCACATGGGATGGATGGCTCCCCAGAAAGTGACATGGAGTTCCCCACAGGCATGGTCCCAGGTTTTGTGGGGGGCAGCATCATGAGACCCAGATGAAGAAAGCATTTGTCATGGAGGCCAGACAGAGGAGGGTATCAGCAGATGGGACGAGCACTGGTCTGGTCACTGATGGTCCTCACTGCAGGGCCATCTGGAGAGTGACTCAAGGTGCTATGGCTGTAGGTTGGGGGCCGTGGGTCATCTACTTCCTTTGCACAATAGGTCTTTTTTTTTTCTTTTGTGGGTACCGGGGGGTCGACCTCAGGACTTCGCGCACCAGCAGGCGCCCGTGCCGCTGAGCGATATCACCGGCCCCTTTTTCGTATGTGGGTTCCGGGAGTCGAACTCGGGCCCTCGCGCTTGCCAGGCAGGTGCTTAAGCCGCTGAGCCATCTCACCGGCCCTGCACAATCGGTCTTGCCCAGAACTTCCGAGTGGTCCTTGACTTCTCTCACAGTGTGGCAGCCCCAGAGGGGCCCAGGCTGCTGCCGCTGAGTTGTTTGTGAATTCATGCTCTGGTTTCTGGCTAATGCGTGTGTCTTTTCTGAGGCCACTGAGCTCATCCTGCAGGCCTGGTTGCCAGCAGGGACCTCTGAACTGCCTGGGTGAGCACCTCTGTGGGGTGTGTCCTATTGTTGCCAGGTGCCAGGCCACCTGTCTGGTCCTGGGCTGCTCAGTCCTCAGTGCTGCAGGGGCTCTGCCCTGAAGGAACAGGGTATTTGGTCCTTGCATGGAGGGGGCTGGCACCTCCTCAGCTTGCCTCCTGTCTTTCTGGAAGGAGAACGGCTCAGCCCGAGGTAGCAGGAAGAAATGATGAGCGTGTCAGGGACTTCAAACACTGACGGGGGTGGCCATGAACATCGCTATGGGCTTTCACTCCAAATTAGGCCTTGCTGCTGACCTCGGAATCTTGGGACATCAGGCCCTAGGCTCTTAGCTGTGGCCAATGCTGCTGTCCCAGCTTCTGGACCAGGAGAGGTCCCAGGCCATCCCTGGCTCATCTGGGATTTAGTTAGTCACAGCCCTGCTCTGCAGGTGAGATCTTCTCTGAGCCCCCTGCCTCTTGCACCCCGTCTTGTCTGTTTTCTGCTGCTATAACGGAAACCTGGGTTATTTATAAGGAAAAGACGCTGATTTAGCTCAGGGTTCTGGAGGCTGGGAAGCCTGAGGGCCTCTGGTCCGAGCCTTTGTGCTGTGTCAGAACACGGCAAGCCCTCATGTGGTGAGAGTCCGACAGCTTCGGGGACAGCTTCGGTTTCTCTTGCTCTCACAAAACCACTAATGTCATCATGGGTGCCTCCCCCCATGACCTCACGTAGTCCCGATTGTCTCCTAAACACCCCACTTCCAGATAACTTCAATATTAATTTGGAGATTAGGTTTCCAACATGTGAAGTTTTGGGGTACACATTCAAATCACAGCACTCCCATCCACACTGACCGCTCTATTCCTCCTGCCTCTGTGGGTGCTGATGGCCCTCCCCATGCTCCAGACCAACTGTTCTATTGCTGGGATGTGGGATGCCTCTCAGCCTTTGTGTAGACTTCTCACCCGTCCATCCCTTCATGGGCAAGTGGGCACTAGATTATTCCTGCGGTCACTCTGCCTGTCCCATCTTGGGTGTGCAGCTAGGGTCTGCAGATGTCTGCTGCCCTCATGGCCACTTTAGGCCTTCTCTTTCCCTCTTAACCCCACACTCATCCTTCATGTTCATCCTTGCCATAGCAATTGGGTGAGCCTTGGGAGCCCACATGGCAACGATTCACATGGTCCATTACCACGCACAATTCTTCTCTGATGGCCACCACGTGCTACTGGCCGGGCACTTGCCCACCTCTTCTCATTTCATCTGAATCAATATCTGCCCTTCTCTGACCCAAGTTCCAACACTGAGTCGTGTCCTGGAAGGAATCTCCGAACAGCAGTGAGTCACTCTGTGTGCTGGGGACTCGAGTGCCTGGGCATCAGAGGAAGAGGATGATTAGCTGGGCTGGCTTGCTGGGACAGACACCCTGGAGCATAGTTAGGGCTTGGTGAGTTGGCTGACAGGATGCTGGGCATTTTCTCCAGATAACTTCCTGGGAATGCATCTGAGATCCAAACAGCCCCTCCAATTCTTCTATCCATGCACCCACCCACGTATCCAGCCATCCACACAGCCATCCATCCACCCACCCACCCATGCGCCTTCCTATCCCCCCCTTCATCCGCCCAGCCAGCCATCTGTCCGTCCATCTGTCCATCTGTCTATGCATCCATGAAGCAAAGTAGCCAAGGGCAGAGTCATAAAGTCCATTGCCTGCAGAGCCACGTGGGCACCCTGAGTGAGTAGAGTGACCCAGAGGAGGGCGCTGAGGGGCCTTTGACTCTTGTCTTTGATGTTGGAGGCGCCGCAGGGAGTGGTGGGGACTGGGGCAAACTGGGGAGAGGAGAATGCTGTGAAGGGATCGGGGGCTGCCCCACTTCACTAATTGTCTTGAGGAAATTTGGGCCTGGCTGGACTTGATGTGCTGATTTTTCTAGAGAATCCAGAAATATGAGTTTTTATATAAATTCTCCTGATTGTTAAATGTTGACAACTCACAATTTAAAACACTGGGCAGGCTGCAATGGTGTGAAGCCAGAAAAATGTGTGTACGTACAGGCTGGAATCAGCTCAGGGTCACCAGCTTGCTGTCTCCGGCCTGGGATCCAAAAGATAAGTTTTGGAGTTAGATCTAGAGCCCGCTCTGCCACTTGCTGTCTGAGAGTGAGTCACTCTCGCCCTATTTTCTGCTTTGTGGAATGGGTGGATGTGCCTACCCACAGGCTTGGCACGAGGCCCTTGGGCACACGCTTAGACATGGTGGCTGCTGTTAATTTTCTTTTCAGCAGCAAGCATTGGCTCTGGGCCTGGCTTGGTGGCCAGTGTGGATCCTGCCAGGGCCCATGGACCAGGGCCTCACAGTCAGCTTGGAGCTTCCCCTCTCCCTCCATCTTCCCTTCACCTCCCGCCTCTGATCTTCCCTGGCTACTTCCGCTGAAAGTAAAAAGGGGAAAAGGGAATTTTTAAAAAGCAGAACAAAGATGTGTGTGTACGTGTTTTATTTTTAGATCCTGTATAAAGTTAAAGCTACAGGCCCCAGAGACATCAACAGAGTGAAAGCAGTTGTCTTAGTGGGGACGGGGACGGGGCCTGGGGACTGGCCCACTCTCAGGGCCTCTGCTCCCCCAAGTGTCTGCTCGGGGGACACGGGGCGGGGAGCTCCTCCTGCGAGGCCAGAGGGCAGGGACTGTGCAGCCCCGAGGCGGGTGATGTCTGGGCCGGAGCCCGCTCCGTGCGCTCCTGCTCATGTGTGTGCGTTCATGCGCACAGGCTCACGCTTCCCAACCCCTGTGTGTTCTCATTCCTGGGGTGGCTCTGCTACTGTGGGTTTCCCAGTTCAGAGAAAAAGAGAAACTTGAAGGAAAGCCCCATGAGGTGTTTCTGATCCTTTGGCCTCTGTGCCATCGGCAGTCATCTCTTGTCGCTGTCATGCGTGGAGGGGCCCATAGGGGTCAATTCCAAGTACTGTGTGATCTTGATCAGTTTCCTTTATTCCTCTCAGCTTCTTTTTATCCTGTCTGCTAAGAGGGGACAATATTTATCTTACAGAATTGTGTGATGTATACAAATTTAATCCTGGCACTAAGAATTCCCTGAGGTCAAGGACAGTGTCTTATTCATATCTGGATCCTTAGAGCCAGGTTCATCATCGGGACTCAGTAACTATCTGTTGAATTAAGTTGTTGGTGAGCGGTGTATGTATCAGTTAAGAAAGCTTTTTGTTGGAAGAAACAGAAAATCCAATCTACAGAAGTCTAGTCATACAACGGGAGTCTGCCAATCAGGTAAGTGCTTACACTGGTTCAGTGACTCAGGATGTCAGTGCAGTCTTACATGCAAGTCTCATAAGCTTTTGTTCTTGCTTGTTGGCTCGTGATTACAAAAAAGCTACTGTGGCTCCAGCCATTTTTTCGTTTAAGGCAGCTAGGAGGTTAAGGTGGTGTCAGCTGCATATTTCCCTGTAATTAAGCAGAAACCCTTCCAACCCCAGAAGATTTTCACTTAAATTTCATTTCCTAGAGCTAGATCATATGTCCACTCAGTTGCAGGGGAGGCTGATAACGTAAGTATTTAATTTTCTCAACCTCTTTAGTGGTGATGGCAGGGACAAGGAGGAAATCTAGGTTGGTTTGGCCTAGCTTTGCCCCAGTTCATGTTCCTCCAGCCCTTCGCTTTCTGATGGAACTGTGGGACAAAGGCATTTTGTGAGCTTATCCAGAGTGTGCCTAGCATAGGGGAGCCAGGGGAGTCAAGCACAGAATTGGGGGTCAGCAGCAGGAAGCATGTGTGATGTCCCTGGTCCCTGCCCCTCTCTGCACCCTGGCCTTCAGTCTCCATCTCCTCAAGGAAGGAGACAAGATGTTGTGTGAGAAGCCGTCTGCCTTCTAGGGTCCAGCTTCAGGGAATCCTCTGAGAAGGCCAGAGAAGAAGAGAGGGCAGACAGGTGGGAAGGCCAGGCATCAGGGGGACCGAGTGTCTGTGCATCCGCACACAGAGCCCAAGGTGTGTAGACCGGAACCGGAGGTTACGATGACCCCGGCCCAGGTCAGCTCAGACCTTAAGTGGGTGACGGTGTGGCGGCGCCAACCCCCCAGCTCCTCCAGTGCGGGGGCCCATGGCCGGCTCCCCAGGCTCCGGAGGGTCCTGCTGCCCTGGCTGGGCCTCAGTGTGGGGGTGGAGGCCAGGGGCCAAGTCCCCCACTTCCTGTTGTGTAAGGATGGCGTGTCCGTGTCAGGCTTCTTCCTCTTGCCTTTCTAGAGATGCATCTGTTATTATTAGCCCCGGCCGTGGGGAGAGCAGAGCATCTGCTCAGTATCGAGCCTATCTGTGTTTTCTACTCTGTCCAAAATTGGATGCATATTACCCAGAAATTGAAAGGATGACAGAAGATATGTATGAAATGAAATATCAACATTACACATATTTACACGCTACTGACCTTTGGGTCGCTGGCAATTAGTTGACCTGTGAACGTCAAGTCAACTCTGTGGCAGCATTTGTCATCTTTTAAAGGGAAGAAATTATAAACAAATAAGTACCTTAAATTATTTTTTAAAAAGCTTTGTTTTAAAAAAATTCTATTTTTTAGTTAGTGCAGCTAATGTAGGCTCATAAAGAATTAGAAGGAACTTACTCAAAAACAAGTAGAAGAACTAGAATTGTGATGTTTTTTGCTTTTTTATTTACTAATTGTGCACTTTTTTATTTTAAAGAGAAAAAAATAGAACAAATTTTCAAAACAACATAATAGGAGGGTAACAATGGTTAATACATTGCATATTGTTATCTTTAAATTAGTTCTCAGGGTACAAGATATTGGCATTCAATTGTCCAAACAATATTAGCACAAACATTTCTTTTCAATGAACTAAGTGAAATTAGTAGTGTATCTATCTTAACTATCTTGTATATATATATATTTTTTTTTTTTCCCTTTTCTCCATTCCCCCATCCCAGTTTCACTTTCCTTTTTGAACAGTTTCTTCCTGTTTTACCATGTCTGTTGTACATTTTGGATCTTATTTACTCTTTCAGTTTCTCACACCAGGAAGACAATATGATGTTTACACATGTGGGTCCAGTTTATTTCACTTATGAGTATTTTCTCGAGTTGCATCCATTTACCTATAAAAGTCTCCAGTTTATCTTTCTTTATGGCTGAGTAGTACTCCATTGCATAAAAATACCACATCCTTTTTATCCATTCCTCAGTTGATGGGCATTTGGGTTCTTTCCAAGATCTGGCTATTACAAATTGTGCTGCTATAAACATGGGTGCACATATATCACTGTGGTACGATGTATTTAACTCTTCTGGGAAGATGCCCAGAAGGGGAATAGCTGGGTCAAATGGGACCTCCAATCCCAGTTTTTTGAGGAATCTCCACACTGACTTCCACTGTGGTCGCACAGTTTTTTGCTGCTAAAAAAAAAGTCTACAACTGACTTCACTACGAGATCTTTAAAGTTAAATTGTTTTGATCATAACGTTTCTTAAATGTATGCAAAAATAAAATATTTGATTTGGGCCTGGGGCATAGCACACTGGATCAAGCGCTTGCCTGGCACTCATGAGCCCTGGGTTTAATCTCCAGCATGTGAAAAAATAAGTTGATTTTATCAGAGCTAAAGCTCTTATCTCACTTTGAAACCAAAAACAAATTTAGAAATAATAGATACCATACTACAAAACTAATAAAATGCAAAATAACACTATTAACAAGAAGGAGAAGAATGTTTAGTATGACCTGCAGGCCCAAGTTTTGTTTTTTGTTTTTGTCCGTGTTCGGCCAAACTTCTAGGGACAAAAGACCTGCAAACGAGTCTTATATTTCACTTAATAGTTTAGTTCTGTGAGTAGAACTGGTGTGGTAATTTTGAGACTAGTTGATGCACGTTGGAGAAGAAAGTAAGTAAAGACCAACTAAACCACAATTTTCAGTTTAAGGGAAAAGATATAAATATAAAATAAAAAAATTAAAAGGGGGAAAACTCTAATATTAAATTTGAGTTAGGAATATCAGTAAAAATGTATGTTTTTGAAAAATGTGGGTTTCCCAGCTCTGTGCATCGAAGAGAGCCAGGACCAATCCCGTCTCAGTAGCAAGAGCCCAGCTAGTGCGCATCTTTTGGTTTCTACAAACCATCTCCACCGGAAGAGATCAGACCCCAGAGCAAGCGCTGGTTCCAGAAAGCAGCAGTATGAAGTGAGCATCTCCCTGTGTTGAGGCTGCTACAACAAATGGTACCGTAGACAGGCAGATTTAAACTGACACTTATTTACTTCTCAGGCTTCTGGAGGCTTGAAATCCAAGATCAAGGCATCAGCTGAATCATTGGGCAGTCAGGGCCTGTTGTAGTCAGGGTTTGCAAGGGAAACAATACAATACGGGACACATAATTTTTAGGATTGTTTTGTAATAGTCACCCAAAGAGTCATATTACAAAAAGAGTGCAGGAAATCTGTCCACACACTAAAGACCCAAAGAATCCAACTGAAGGCCTGGATTCTACAGCAGTGTCCTGCACGAGTCCAGCTGAAGACCTAGAGCCCACGGCAATGCCTCCACGAGTCCAACTAGAGGCCCAGAGCCCACAACAATGTCTCATGCAAGGATATTTCATGGATCTGCACTGGGAAGGCCCAAAGGTCAGCGGTGGAAGCTAGAAAGTCTGCACCAGCGGGATGAAGGACCTGTGCCAGCTGGCTGAGGGAGCTGCCCCAGAGCCAGGAAGTGACGCTCAGAGTAAGGACCAGAGCTCCCCCGAAAGGCACCACAGCCATCCTCAGTGACAATGAGGTCCCGAGCTCCTCCGACGATGAGAACAGCCAAGTTCCTATCAGGAAAGCCAGCACGACAAGTTCCTCAAGGAGAACCGACAGCACCACCTCTTCCTCTCCAGTCCTCCATTTTATGTTGTTGGCAACAATCCTCAGGTGGGCCCTCCACACCAGGCACCACGCTGATTCAGTTCAGCTGGGTGTTACAAGTTGCCCACCAGTTGTCAGTACACCACAGGGACCATTTCCTAATTTGAAGATGGCAACTTCTTGCTGTGTCCTACTATGGCAGAAGGGAGAAGGGTGCGCTCTGTGCCTGTTTTTATTTTTGGTCAGGGTCTTGCTATGTGGCCAGGCTGGTCTTGAACTTCTGGGCTCAAGCGATCCTCCTGCTTCAGCTTCCTGAGTAGTTACAAGTGCGTGCCATCACACCTGGTGGGACCTCTCACGTAAAAACGTTAATACCATAACCTAACCACCTCCCGAAGGCCTGACCTCCAAGTACCTTCACGTGGAGGGGTTTAGAATTTCAACATATGAATTTGGGGATGGGGCATAAGCATTCAGCCTATAGCAGCGAGCTTGAAATATCTTACCCCAAGAAGCAAGGAAGGGCCAAGGATATTGCTCAGTGGCACACTGTCTGCCTGGCAAGTGCGAGGTTGTGAGTTTGATTCCCGGTACCAAAAAAAAAAAAAAAAAAAAAAAAAAAAAGAAGCAAGAAGCCTTCTGTCCTGGTAAAATTTATGTGTCAGCTTGGTTACGCCAGTTGTTCTGTCAAACACTAGTTTGACAGATGCTGCCGGGAAAGTATTTTACAGATGTGATTAATATCCACGATCCAAGGGTGATTATCCCCTGAAAAGTGGGTGGGCCTCATCCTACCAGTTGGAAGCCTTAAGAGCAAACCCTGGGGTTTTCTGGGGGAGAAGGCGTCCTGCCTAACACAGAAAGCCTGCAGGACTTTCCAACCTCCTGGTCTGCCCTGCAGATGTCAGACTCACCTGCTCCATAACCGAGGGAAGCAATTTATTTATTTATTTATTTATTTATTTATTTATTTATTTATTGTGGGTACCGGGGGTCGAACTCAGAACATCATGCGCCAGCAGATGCCTGTGCCGCTGAGCGATATCACCAGCCCTTTTTTCGTATGTGGGTACCGGGAGTTGAACTCAGGACCTCGCGCTTGCCAGGCAGGCGCTTATGCTGCTGAGCTATCTCACTGGCCCAGCAATTTCTTTAAAAACACACACACACACCCTTACGCATGTCCCTTCTATTGGTTCTATTTCTCTGGAGAAACCTGATCATACACTTTGAAAGACTAACAGGGAAATACCAAGAAGACAAGAGCCAGAAGGAAGGGTCTCCTGCAGGCCAAACTGGGCAATTTGAGCATTAAAAAGAACAAGAACTAAATTGATTGAAACTGGATAAACAAAAACCCATGAGTTCAACCCAGTGTTGAAAAAGAATGAGAATAAGATGGTCACTGTTGCCATCAGTGACTCTTATACCAATTCCTTATTCTGGAAATGAGGAGAAATAATTGTAGATTTATGTTCTTTAGCAGGAAATGTGGAAAAAATACTAGAATTGGAAGATGACCATTTGTGATCCCCTGTGAAATACTGATTGAGGAATGGGTTACCCATGGGCACTGGAACACTAGTTGGAAGGTTGCTGGGGACCCAGATATTGCAGTGGTGCCAAATGACCACACCACAGCTCATCTGCTTATTGCAAGGTAAAAATATACATTTATGATGGAAAGATTAGAGGTCACTGGTTTGGCTGTGTGACTAAAGCAAGTATCAGTAGCACGGGTCCAGCTGACATTAGGTGTCTCCCGCTGTGATGCAGCGTAAGGAGCGTAAGGTGCAGCTGCTGAAGAGTATTCAGAACTACTCTGTGCGATGAGGTTAGGATGGGTGAGGGGAACAAGTTAAACCAAGCCAGAGGAAACAAGTGTCCAGGTTTGCATTTAGAGCCACTTGCTCTGCAAGCACTCACTCACTCCACAACACCAGTATTAATCCCTTCTGAGGCCACGCCCCCAATGACCTCTACACCTCCCACTAGGCCCCACCTCTTAAAGGCTCCACTGCCTCTTAATACTGCCACACTGAGGGCCAGGCTTCCAGCACATGCACACTTGGGGAATGCACAGCAGATGATATTAGACAGGCAATTGCTACGTTCCCTAGGTGTGGTGGTGGTAGGGTGTGTATGCACAATCCCTGGTCTTAGGAGATGCATGCTGAAGTCTTTAGGAGTGACGTGCTGTCAGCAACTGCTTCCAAATGGTTCAGATAGGTACGTTACATCCCTGCTGTATATAATAGCTTCCACCACATCTGTGTGGCGACATCCACAGCTGTTGCATTGAGGTGATGCGTATGTAGTGTTTGTTGTGTTTGTCTTCCCATTTTTCCTTATTTTTGAAATTTTCCATTAGGAAAAGTTGGGGAAAAATCTATAAAACCAAAAAAATCAAAGTAATGACATAAATTTTAAGTGACAAGAAGTATTGTTTTCCTAATCATGCTTTAGAGAGTCACCAGTAGGACACCAGCTGTTGCTGTTATGATTTTCAGGTATGGCATGAGTAGGGAACTCATATCCTAAGAAGATGCAATTCTCCAGCTGCTCTCTTTACCCCAGCTGTTGTGAAACCCGTTTTTATGGGGCCTTGTGAAGTTGTTTGGCCTTCTCTTGACTTGATACAACACCAATATATAAACTGTGCCCTGTTCTTTCATATTTACCATGAGAGACAATCATCTACCTGGTGCCAGCATGATCCTAAACAGAGTCAGACGCTCCAGCTGGATGTGGCTCACAGTGGCCAGGTGCAAGGCGGCCGTGCACACGGATCCAGGGTGCCCGCACTTGTAGCTATCTGCTTGTCCCTGCAGTATTAGCACCGTGGTTATAGCTCTGCGAGAGACTTAATAATCCCTTCCCAGAAGGGAGCCTGTGAGAGAAATGAGGGAATGAGGGGAAGGGAAAGGGGGACGGAAATGATCAAAGTATGTCACATACATGTATGAATACACCAAAACGAACCCATCACTCTGTGTAACTATATACTCTAATAATAAAAAAAGAACAAAATACTTGCCCAGACCCCTTATTGCTAAGCATGTGTGATTCAGTCCTGACCAATAGGATAAAATCATTCACCAGTGGGGTTTCTGAACCACTTTCATACAAAGGACCTCCTGGAGGGCCTGTGGCTTCAGCCCCTTACTCTCTGTCCCTCCCCTCTGTCCACTAAAACAGGCGCAGCAGCCCTCCTGGGCTGTGAGGATGATGACCCCCAACCTGTGACCAGAGCTAGTGAGCCGGAACTCTGTCCTTGAGGACATCCTGGGACAGTTGCATCAGCCTGGGATAGCTTTTCTCTGGACTTCCAGTACACATAGAAAATAAACTCTGTGTTTAGGGCAGGGACTGTGGGCTTACCTTATAAATAAAACATTACTGAATGACAGATTCCCAAGATACTAATGTTAAATGTTTAGGTTATCACATGTGGCATGAATATAAATGCAAAAATTCTTAACAAAATGTAGGCGAGTAGAATTCAACAAATAAAAATAATTATGCATTATGACCAAGTGAGATCCAATGCTAGTTCAATATTTAAAAAACAGTCATTTTCATCCACAATATTAACAGGACACAAACGAACCAAATTACAGCAGTTTAGTTTAAAGATCTTAGTCAAACGTATTTGTGGTTCTGGAAAGGGACAACACTTCATTCCATAAAGTAGAATAGTAAGTGTTCTCATGCGCCAAGCAGAGGAAGTTTCTCTATAGATGGAGAAAGGCTGAGGAATGTAGAAACAAAGAAAAAACTGGACTATTTCAAAGTTATTTTCCTTGTAAGGCAGGGACAAGGTGACAAGTGAAAAATAAGTGATTAGTTAACATCAGACTACTTCGGGTTACTTTTGGTAAGAATTAAAGGAATAAAGCAGAGGGAAGTTCGACGTCATCCTGATTGGTCTGTTGAGGCATTTGGCTATCTCTCACGCTCTGGTTTCTCCATAGGTCAGATAACAACTTAGTTTGGGTTTGGTGATGTGAAGCTTTAGTGTGGGTGACTGCGTTTTGATTTTTGGCCTGGTCTTTTGGGACACTGGGGACAAGGTCAGGATGTCCACTCCTACCATTGCTGTTCAACATAGGGCTAGAATTCTAGCCAGGGTGGTAAATCAAGAAAAGGAAATTTAATCCCTGTAGAAATCCCAGCAAGCACGTTTGTAGATACAAACCAGATTGTCCTAAAATATATGTGGAAAGGCAGAGGAACTGGAACAGTGTTTCATTTTAAACCTTGTGCTTCTGACACCGTTGAGGGTCCTGCAACAAACCACCCGCTTAGCTCAGACCCCACAAATTAAAAGGCATGGCCCCCAACAAAGCTGTTCCCACTTTAGACAACTTTGACAAGGGTAGCTCGGGGACACCTGCACTTCCGGCAAACTACAAGCTCGGGCAGTTTCCATGAACTCCTCAGGGCTGCTAAATCACTGGCATGATCACAGAACTCAGGAAAGTGCTATACTTGTGAGTCCAGGTTTATGTGAAGGACACAGGAAGAGGCAGCTGAGGTGAGGTGTGGCAGCGTCCTGAGGCAGAGCTACTGAGGCCCAACCCCGAGGAGCCAGGGTCCCTCCCTAAGCATGCTTCCACTAGGAAGCTCCGTGAAGTTCCCGCGTCCAGAATTTTAATGTGGCATAGCTGAAGGCGTAGCTGAGTTGCTCAATCTCTGGCTCCTCCCCCAGCCACAGTGGTTGGGGGGTGGATGACAGTCATGTGGCTCAAACCCCCAGTCACAGGTCTGGTCTCTCTGGTGACCAGTCCCTTCCCTGAGCCACTTCATCTTTAGTGTACACTCACACGGGGTCCAAGGTTAAAAAAGAAAAAAAACAACAGCAGACATTGCCATTAAGGGTTGATTTAGTCTCTTTACAAAGAAATAGGGTAAAGAAAACTTGCTTGCTTGCTCACTTGCTGCTTGTTTTCCTGCTTTCTTTGTGTATAGAAGTAGTACCAAATAATGAGATTTGTGATGGTGTATTGGTACATGCTTAGGACGTATTTTGATTATTTTCAAACTATCAACACCTTCCCCATCCCTAGAAGACCACCTTCTAGTTTCCTGTCATTTCTTCCTTTTTGTATTTATTTTTACTTATTTATTTTTAGATTTCTTATGTAAAATAAAGCATGCAATTTTTTTCCTTTATGTGGGTTCCAGGAGTCGAACTCAGGACCTTGTGCTTGCCAGCAGGTGCTTGTGCTGCTGAGCGATATCATTGACCCTTTTTTTTTTTTCACGTGGGCACTGGGAGTCAAACTCAGGACCTCACGCTTGCCAGGCAGGCGCTTACCCCGCTGAGCCATCTCACTGGCCTGAAGCACGCAATTTTTAACTTTCTGAGACTGGCTTATTTTGCTTAACATAATGGTCTCTAATTCCATCCATTTTCATGCAAATAGCATAATTTTTTCTTCTTTATGACTGAATAATACTCATATCACATTTTCTCTACTCATTCATCTGTTGACGAGCAGCTAGGCTACTTCTCCACCTTAGCTACTGTGAATTGCACAGTTATAGCCACAAATACATGTGTACCACTATGGTATGCTGTCTTTAACTCTTTGGGGAATATACCAAAGAGTGCTATAGCTGGGTCAAATGTATATTAATTTTTAGCTTTTTGAGGTGGGCCCATACTGATTTCCAGAGTGTTGCACTAGTTTACATTCTCCAACAGTGTAGGAGGGTCCCTTTTCCCTGCATCCTTGCCAGCACTCATTGTTGTGTTCTTGGTGACAACCATTCTGACCAGAGTGAGACAGAATCTCAGTGTGGTTTTTTTTTTTTTTTTTTTTTTTTTTTTGGTGGGTACCGGGGGGTCGACCTCAGGACCTCGCGCGCCAACAGGCACCCGTGCCGCTGAGCGATATCACCGGCCCCTTTTTCGTATGTGGGATCCGGGAGTCAAACTCGGGCCCTCGCGCTTGCAAGGCAGGCGCTTATGCCTCTGAGCCATCTCACCGGCCCCCTCAGTGTGGTTTTGACTTGCATTTCCCTAATGGCTAAAGATGTTGAACATTTTTCATATATTTATTGTCCATTTGTACCTCTTTTGAGAATTCTCTTTTCAATTCATTTGCTCATTTATTATTATTTGGATTTTTGAATATATTCTAGATATTAATCCTCTACTGGAAGCATAGTGTTATGGTTTGCGTCTCGATGTTCCTTCAAAGCCTCATGCAGTCATGAGGGTGGGCTTCTAGAGTTTATGACTGATTCATGGTCTAATGCTGGGATTATGGGCGTGAGTGCTACACCCACCCTGGGTGGGCAGCCTGCATGTAATATAAGGGAGGGAAAGAGGCTTGCTCGCTCTCTTGTGCTTGCGCTCCTCCCTTTTGCTCTTGCTTGTTTTTGCTGCCTTCTGCCGCCATGAACTGTTGCCCTCTGCCATGTGCCACTCTGCCTTGGAGCCAGCTGAGTATGGACTGAAACCTCTACAAACTGTGAGCCAAATAAACCTTTCCTTTCTTAATTTTGGGTGTCGGGTATTCTGTCTCAGCAATGAGAGAAAAGTAACCAAGACACATAGCTACAAAAGTTTTTCTTCAATCTTGTAGGTTCTCTTTTCATCCTGTTGATTGTTTCCTTTACTGTACAGGAACTTTAAAATTTGATTTAGTCCCATGTGGAGGACCACCTGGATGACTCTCCTTGAAAGAAGAGCAATTGTCTCCATTTTGGCTAAACCTGGCCCTATTTCCACATATTGATACGTGCAGAGCTGGTTAAGTTTTGTCTTTATCCCCTCAATTGGCTTTAAGCAATGCAGATAGGTCTAGCCAGGTGCTGATGTGTAGTCGTTAAAGCAATGGGACAGGTCAGTGATGCCCTGTCTGCAGCACGCCCCCCCACCTGCCCAAGTAGTATGTGTGAACTAGGTCGAGAGACACCACTCTATCGGCTAAGAATGAGCCTCTAGGAAAGAGGCTATGACTTCTCAGGGCATGAAAATTACACATCAGAACTGAAGCAACTACCCCAAAACACTAGATACTGCCCCAATCTGTGATACACAGATTACTTTTTTTGCATCTCTCTCTCTCTGCATGTTGCAGAGGTGATTTCAGGCCTCTTACCTAGCCCAGCTCACAGTGCTCACGTACTTCCCGTCACTCTCACAGTCACACATCCCCAAGCCACTCCCCTCTTCATGAAGGATTCAGGTTTAGCCCTGAGTCGAGGCCTTTGTTCCAGTTAGCCATTAGCTGGGCTTAGGACCCCTTTGGCTTCCCACAACTACAAATATGCCTTAATGTCTATTCTTGTCGTGGATTACACTGGAAGTGGTAGAGTGGAATTATTTATTGGAATTTCAATAACTTTTCTCTGTGATTACAAATGTGGGCTCCTCTGGATCACGACAAGGTCCAGGAAGGGGTTCAGTAGTCCCATTTGTTGATTCCTTTGCTATTGGCTACCTATCCATGGAGGAATAAACTCTCACTGCATGCAACCATGTGGATGGATCTCAAGGATGTCATAGTCAGTGAAAAAGCCAATCGCAAAATGCCACTAGCTCCATGGTTCCATGGATATGAACTCTTGGTGTGAAAAGTCAGAGAAATGGAGCAAAGATTAGCGGCTGCCAGAGTTGACGGATGGTAGAAGAGGGTTGGCTGGGAAAGGAAACCGCCAGGGAGGTCTCCCTGGGGTAATTTCTCCATCATGGTGGTGGCCTCTGTGAATTTAGGCATTTGATAAAATGACAAAGAACTACACAGTTGTCCCTTAGTGTCCACAGGGGTGGACCCTCTATACATATCTTAACTATGGATGCTCAAGTCTCTCACATAAAATGACACAGTATTTGCATATAATTTCCACACATCCTTTCCTATATGTTAAATCATTCTTAGTTTGCTTATAATACCTCATGCAATATAACTGCTATGTAAATAGTGGTCACACTGTGTTGTTTAGGGAGTAATGACAAGAAAAATGTTTGTAAATGTTCAATATGGACACAATCGTTTTTTCAACCTGCAGTTGGGTGAATCTACAGATGGGCAATCTGTGAATACAGAGGGCTGATTGTACACAACCACTGTACCGTCAAATTCCTGATTTCATATGATACTGGAGTTATGCAAGATGTCACCACTGGGGGCTTGGGAAATGGCACACGGGCTCTTGATATTACCTTCCACTGTGTATGAATTTGTCATTATTTCAAACTAACAAAAAAAAAAATGATGGCAAAACAAAGGCTTCTTTGTTTTTCTGAAAAAATATTACAATAGAGTATATGGACCTCCTTGTGCATCTGGTTGCCATGAAGATATATTGATGTCACCCACAGCACTTGCCCTGGAGGAGCTCCATATAGCCAGAGGTGCAAGCAATGCAACCTTCCTTCCCCTGCCTCGCTCCAGCTCTCTGCCACTTCTCCTTCGTGCTGCACCCTGCTCTGCATCTAGTGTCACTGGGCACGGGGGGCAGGCTGGTCAGGTGGGTGCCTCTTCCTCGGGAGACACAGAGAGTAATAAGGTGGAATAAGAGCTGGGAGATCCCGTGACAAGTGCTGGCCCAACTGGATGGCAGGAGTCTTTTTTTTTTTTTTTTCGTGGGTACCAGGGGTCGACCTCAGGACCTCGCACGCCAGCAGGCGCCTGTGCCACTGAGCGATATCACTGGCCCTTTTTTCGTATGTGGGTTCCAGGAGTCGAACTCGGGCCCTCGCGCTTGCCAGGCAGGCGCTTACACCGCTGAGCCATCTCACCGGCCCGATGGCAGGAGTCTTGAACTGGACCTAGAAAGATGAACTGTAACCAAAGACACAAAGACAGAAAGAGCCACTTGGGCCACCTCCAGCAGGTGAAGGCTGGTGGGAAGGGCGGGTGCTTGGTGGACCTGGAAGTGCAGGGAGAGGCAGTGCAGAGGCAGGTAGGAGCTGGAGAAGTTGAGGGCTGGGTGCTAATCTGAAGTATTTGGACTGTATTTTAAAGTCTCTGTGGAGGAAGTGAAGGGCAAGAGAGTCACATGAACATTTTAGAAAAGTTGCCCCAGGCGATGGCGAAGTTAGGCTAAGGGGAAGACCAGGGTCTAATGAGAGGGCAACACAGGAGAGAGGTGGGAAGCCTCGAATGGGCAGGCCACAGGTGTGGCGGGGAAGAGAGCTCTGGAAGGCGGTCCTGGGCACACAGCTAAGGGGGCTCGTACACACTGTGCAGCTGCAATGATTAGTGCCTTGCAGAGCACCCATGGGAGCTAAGATTCTCTGGCCAGGCCTCCTCCAAGATTCCCTGGAATGCAACTCTTTCCATGCTGCCAAATTGTCCCCATCTGGACCCTGTGACAGGGTGGGCCTGGCCCTGGGCTGCTTTGTAGTCTTGGAGTTGCAGGGCCAAGAGCCTGCTCACTGCTTGGGAACGCCTTAGTTACGCAGATGGCCTGCGAGAGGTTGCCTTCTAGAAAGGCTAAGTCAAGAGGTGGCTCCAGGGCCCTCTCCACCCTAGGCAGATGCAGAAGCAGCTGCAGCCCTAGGAAAGGGCCCTGCACCAGGCGCCTGCTTTGTACCCCGGGTGTTTACATCTGAGTATCTGCCAAGGCCAGCTCAGCAGGTCTGCTCAGCACAGGAGTCCCGGTCATCAAAGTTTGGCAACAGGTGGCACTCAATGCTTCTGTTTTCATCTATAATGAGGAATTCATAGAGTATTTGTCACCTTCCAGGCTAGGGCTCCCTATGGGACCTATTTTACTCTCTTTTGTGGATGTCCCTAGCGTCTAGGTTCTTCCTGGCTCTCTCAGTGCTCTCTGGATACTGATTGGGAGCTGGCATTGCCCGGGAGGAGAAGTCACTGGAAATGGTACTTGTTTCTGCACTTGTAGGAGGCCGATGCTGGGACCTCATCACCCTGCAAAAAACACCTTCACAGCTGGGCACGATAGCACAGCACCCTGGGAGGCTGATGCAGGAGAATAGTAAGTTTGAGTCCAATGTGGGCAACTTAGCAGGACCCTGCCTATAAATGAAAAAATAAATAGGCTAGGGATATAGCTCAATGTGAGGGCCCTGGGTACCAAAACAATAACCATCAGTACCAAAAACAACAAAAAACCCCTTTATCTTCAAATTTACAGTGGATTCTGTGCAAACTATCATAGACAGATAGAGATATATAGTTACCTCTAACATACACATATATTAGTCACCGTATTTGGAATGCTAAACAATGCTGCTAGCCCCCACATTTCATCTTACTTCTTCCCTCTTTTGTTCAATCCCATGAGCTCTCTGCTTTTGTGGCCTCAAGGAATGGGTCAAATTCTTGGCTTTTGATTTTTAAAAACCTGGACCTGTTCATAAACCAGCCAACTCGGGACAACGCCTGAGGATTTACTCTACAGTAAGGCTTCCTCATGTCCCTCCTGAAGGCCACTCTTAGGGTGAGACAGTGGAGAATCAGAAGGTGAAGAGAGCTTCAATGCTTCCAGGTTCCCCGGAGACCCTGGCCCTGATGCCGGGACCTGGTCCCCAGGGAAAGGCTGACAGAGATCTCAGCTGGGTTTGGGAGAACCTGAGAGATTGGAGATCTGGCCCCTAGCAGTCATGTCTGCCTGGGAGAGGGCCTTAGAGAGCCTTCGAGGGTTGCTCACAGCCCTGACAAGGAAGAAAAAGGGAAATGATTCTTGTCCATCTGCCTGAGACACTCACCAAGGTTGAGCCTCCTAAAGCCCATGTCCCGAGGGATGGAGAATGCAACAGAACTGTGATGCGGCCATGTGGGTGACACAAAAGAGAAGGGAAGGTGCCATGAGCACGCTGTGATACAGAGAATGGACTGGGGACAAATGGCAGGACCGGAGCTTTCTAAGAAATGGGAGCAGGGGCCAGAAGTGACTGCTGAACTGGAGCTTGAAAGAGAAGCCAAGTATTTCTTGCACAGTCAGGATTGCAAGTTGAGATGCATGTCTTTTCAGTCATTTTTTATTTAAGGCATCATTGTTGTGTTTGAGGGGCAGAACCCATTGAATTGGACATTGTCAGATGTTTACTTAGAACGAACAAAAACGATTATTATCCTCAATGTTCTCCTCTGTAAAATATAAAATGCAGAAAACATGACATCACTGTGAGAGCGACGCTGGCCACCTGCACATTGGTGAATGTGCATCTCTGTGTGCTGGCCTCACCCGCTGCCCGAGGTCCAGTCGGGCTGAGCTCAGCCGTGCCCCCTGTGCTTCCATCAGGGCCCGGGGTCCGGCTGACTTGAGGATCAACACAGCCCATCAGGGTGAGTTAAACATGGCCAAAGACTTACCCGATCCTGGGTCTCACCCCGACCTACTACAGCCCACTACAGTCTCTCTTCATAAGAGAGACGGGAGGTGACAAGGACAGGGCATACGTGAAAAGCCAGTCAAGCAGGTGACTTTGGACAAATACACTTGTCCACTGTGAGACCCCACCTCCAGGAAGGTCACCGTGCTTCACCCTCCACCCTTCCAGTACTGAGGGCCTTCCCCAGGCTGGGTGGACCAAGCCCATAACCAGCGGTACCATGAGCATGTATTTGCTGCGTATCTGATCTGTGCCCACCAGCCTCAAGGTGGGCACTAGGGTCAGAGCTAGGAAGACCTTGTTCCTTCCCTCCAGGAGCTAGGGTTCAAGGCTGTTGGTCTCAGACAGCATCCTGTCTACTCAAGGGCAACCAACATCCTGTACGGACTGTCGCCAGCTCTCAACAAAGCCTGAGCAGGAAGTGTGTGTCTCCCCAGATGAGTGTGACCTCCTCCCCCAACTCTGGTCATCATGAGGCAGGGCAGAGCACTGTGAATATCCTCTCATTATCTATCAGGTAAGGAGCTGGGTCCTAGAGCACCTTCCCCCATGGGGGTGCTAAGTGTGTGAAAAGGCAGGCACAGAATCCTGGGGGAGTATGGAGGAAAGTCACTTGCCCTGAGTTACACGGGTCAAAGAAAGCTCTCTGGAGGAGATGACGCCTATGCTACACCCTTAATGGTGAGGAGGGTTGCTAAGTAGCTGGACAAAGAAAGGAGGGGTGGAGAGTTGGGTAAGTGGGACACACGTAGCTGTCAGTTACTGACCCAGGCCTGTTTTACCCATCCCGCGGTATGCTGATCTCTGAAATGACAAGTTTTGTGCAGAAGAGTTTATTAACAAAGCAGCCAAAAGTGGCAATGGGACATCGAGTCTCATATTGGCCTCCATGGAGGCAGGATTTGGGGATATTTATGGGCTGAGGTGTGGGGAAGGAAGACTGTGGCTTAGGAAGTAATCAGTGATCTACTTGCATAATCAAACTTCAGCTGCATAACCTATGTGCCAGAGGGGCTATCTACACTTCTAAAATTGGTAATTTTAAAATCAGCTAAAAGCAAGTAATTAAGAGTAGATGGAGTAGGTTAATTCAAGGGTGTGTTATGGTTTGGATCTTAAATGTGCCCCAAAGGCCATGTGTTGATGGCTTGGTCCCTTACCCAAGGTGACATTGGGAGGTGGTGGAAGCTCAGGAGATGGAGCCTGGTGGAAGGAGGTTAGGTCAGTGGGGTGTGCCCTTGGAGGAGGTATTTGGACTCCAACTCTTTCCTCTTGCTTTTGCTTCCCAGCTGCCATAAGGTGAGCAGCTTGCTCCACTACATGATCCTCAACACTATGTGTAGGCAAAAGGTGACAATGCTGACCAACCATGGACTGAAACCTCCAAAACCGTGAGCCAAAGTAAACCTTTCCTCCTCTAACTTGGTTCATTTTAAGTATTTTTTCACAGTGATGGAAATGTGACTGAAACAGGATTTATGAAGGCTTTCACTCAGCCTCATGTCTTTTGGAAGGATGTATTCAATGCCCTCTCGGTGTATAGGGCCTGTCTATGCAAGGCTGAGATGGACATGTGGGTTCTGGAGCCAGGGAGCCCCTGGTGTTTATCCAGGTGTTTGTTTGCAGCCTCCAGATCACTCAGGGGTAAAACATTCATCCTGCTCACAATTAGATTTGAGATATATATGATGAACTTGGGTAGAAGAGGCAGGAGAAACAGAAAAAGAAAACAAAAAATTCACTATGAGCAAAGCAGGAGGAATCTGGAAGAGAGAGGGCAGAGTGGCTGTGGATAGGGTTCCAATTGCTCCACATTCTCGCCAGCATTTGGGGTTGTTGGTTTTTTTAATCTGAGCCATTTTTGTGAGTGTGTATAGTACTGACTCCTTGTGATTTCTATTTGCCCTTCCTAAAGACTAAGGAAGTTGAGCCTCTTTTCAAGTATTTATTGCCATTTGTATATCTCCTGTAGGGAAGGATTTCTTCAAATTATTTGCTTTTTAAAAGATGGGTTGTTTGCCTTCTTACTATTGAGTTACACAATAATTCCTTCTGCATTCTGCATACAGTCCTTTGTTAGATGTTTGTATTATGAACAGCATTATCTGAGTGGGTCTCCTCTTCATTTCCACAATGGTATTTGGGGAGGGCAGGTTTTTAAAGTTTTGAAGTCTCACCAGGTATGGTGATGCATGCCTGTAATCCCAGCACTGGGAAGGCTGAGGCAGGAGGATCACTGCAAGTTTGAAGCCAGCCTGGGCTACATAGTGAGTTCAAGACCAGCCTGAACTATGTAGCAAGACCCTGTCTCAAAAAAATCCAAACAAACACTTTTTGAAGTCTCATTTGTCAAACTTTTTTTTTTGTTTTTTTTTTGAGACAAGGTCTCATGCAGTTCAGGCTGGCCTTGAAATCACTATGTAGCTGAGGCTGGCCTCGAACTCTCAGCACTCCTCCTGCCTCAGCCTCCTGAGTGCGGGGATTACAGGTGTGCGCTCCCACGCCTGGCTTATTTATCAATTTTTAATTGTAGCTTAATATTCAAAATATAGAGAAACCAAAACTAAGAAACTAGCTTTCTTAACCAACCCATGATTAAACATTTATATTGGTTCCAGCCTTTTACTACTTTACTTGTCACCAGGAGCATCACTGTCCTTTACCTTCTAATACAGTCTTGAGTGCATCTCAGGATGCAAACACAGGTAAGGCTTTGCTATGCCTCCTGCAACTGCCTTCCTAAAGGCGACCTTGTACCCTGTAAATGAAGTCCAGATTCAAGGAACCAGCCAGTCCTCTTGGATGCCCTATAGCGTGTTAGTTAGTGTACAGATTAATGAAGCTCTAGAAATGCTTAAAAGCCAGCCAGGTGTGGTGGAACACGCCTGTCATCCCAGCACTCTGAGACTGAGGAAAGGAGAATGGCAAGTTCGAGCCCAGTCTGGGTAACTTAGTGACTTAGCAAGACCCTGTCTCAAGCTAAAAATTAAAAAAGAAGGTCTGAGGATACAAACAGACAGCAACAACAAAAAGTTTAAGGACATACTGTACAATCTTGTGTCTGCATGTGCTTTAGTAAGCCACTTTGAGGGGTAGGTAATACAGAGACAATTATAGTAGAATTTCAGGGAGCATTTCCAAAGGCTGGAATCTTACCTCTACAGGAACCAAGCAATGATTTATTGAAGCAGTGCTGGGCAAAGGGCTATTTGCTTTCCCGCACCTCTATTTACCCATCTGTAAAGCTGGCAAAGGTCAGCCTACTGTGTCTAACTGGTAATGTGGGCCCACACCAGATTAACTAAGACACTGGATGTCATGACAGTAGTTACCGTTTACAAAAGTGCACTCATCCCAGGGCCAGGAGCTGCTTAGGTTATCTCTAATCCTCAACAACTGCTTGGCCTGGTGAGTACTGTTGCTTCATTTAAAAGGAGCAGATAGCGACTGGCCCAGGGCCACATGACTAATAATGATCCAGAGTCTTCTAGCCTAAAGCCCAAACTATTGTTGTTTTTGTCTTTTTGATCTACTACCCTTTAGCCACACCTTTTAGAAGTAAGATACCAGGCTTTGGCTTTGGCAATGCTCCCTAGAAATTTTACTATAATTATATTTGTAGTATCTACCCTGCCCCAAATGGCTTACTAAACAAAGTGCCACTCAGAGGTCAGCAAAGATTTCAAGACACGGAGGGGAAAAGAGCAAGCTGTCATCTTGAAACACTTCTTTTTTGCTCTGGGAGACTTCATCTGCTGGTGGCAAAAGGAAAGAACTAGTTGACTTATTGCCAGAAGCCTTGTTAATATGCTGGAGCTAGTTGGTGGCCTAGTAACTGGCCCATTCCACAGGCTCCCCTGCAGGGCTGTGAAAATTGGACCCCAACAGCTGGGTCAGTAGGTTTGGAAGCCTCAGAGTGTGGGGTGAGGAAAAGGTCCTTTCTGAGGATTTTCTGGAAGGCTGTCCTCCCTTCTCTGCCTGGATTACCTCAAGGGACAGGCTGTGGAGAGAGGTGCAGATGTCAATCTTTGGCTACCACCTGACCATATAATGAACTACATGTTCTTAGTCTCTTACTTGAGTTTCTTCTTAACTACTAAACCCCTAACCTAATATTGGGCAGCTTTCCATCACTGTGACAAAATACCTGAGAAAATAACTTAAAGGAGAAGAGGTTCATTCTGGTTCATGGGTTCAGTCCATGGTCAATTAGATTGTGGCCAGGCAGAGCATTGTGGTGGAAAAGTGTGGTAGAGAAGCTGCTCACCTCGTGGTGGTGAGAAGCAGACAGTGGGGAAAGAGAGAGATGGAGACAGAGATGGAGATGAGTTTTCATAACAAAGCACCTTCTCTAAAACCTGTTAAGCAATGAATCAACAAATGGCTTAATCCATTCATAAGATCAGAGCCCTTGTGACCCGAATACCTCCCAAAACTCCATCTCTGAACACTGCTGTATTAGGGACCAAGCCTCTAACACCTGAGCCTTGGGGGGAACGTTTAAGATCCAAACCCATAACACCAGGTTCTTATGTGTCCCCATTTGCCCACTGTGGCCCTGGTTTATATCTACTTCCCAGGTATAATTATATTTTTTCCATTTCACTCAAAACTGTCCCACTTTGGACCCTCCATATTAATGCAGATGGGCCAGGTGGAGGCACTCGGGAAAGACTAACCTGGAGATACCTGTAGAATTAGGAATGCATTAGGGTTGTCACCCAAAAGAACATTATTATGATGATGCATAATTGTCATGTTTCTTTTGATTACAAGTGATATCAAATTGAATTTAGCAAGAAAATATGTACTGGCTTATATAACTGGATAGCTGGAAGTGAGAGTGGGCAGGATACAAGCATGATTGGACCAAGTTCTCAAGCAATGTCCTTTGTTTTATCTCTCTGTCTCTGTTTCTCACTGTCGCCATCTCTCCACTCTTGCTGATCTCCACTTCTAGGCAGATGGTTCACATGGGGGGCAAGCTAGCCTCTGGTAGCTCTAGGCTTCCATCCTCCCAACTTTGCAAGTCCAGTGGCAAGAGGAACTTCCGGGTCTTACAAGCATAGCTTAGCCCAGAGAAGACACTTACCAGCTCTGCTTGGGTCATGTACTCATCCCTTCAGCCCAGGAGCAAGGGACAAGGCTTCATCAAACTACACCTGCATAGCCCGTTTTGTGTTGCTGTAACAGAGTACCTGGTGCTTAGTAATTTATAATGAAAAGAAGTTTTAGAAGCTGAAAGTCTAAGACTGGGCAGCCTCATCGGATTGGCCTCTGGTGAAGGCCTCAGGCTCCATTAAAGCATGACAGAGAAGTGGAAACAGAGACAGCCACATGTAGAAGGGGGCAAACATACGGAGTGGCCTTACTTTATAACGATATAAAGTGCTCTCGTGAGAACTAACCTGGTCCTGTGAGAACCACACTAACCCCTTCTGAAGGCAGTGCTCCCAGACCTAACCACCTTCCCGTAGGCTTCATCTCTTATGGGCCCACCACTTCTGAAATGCTGTGTTGGGCACCAAGCTTCCACATAATCCTTTGGGGGACATTCAAACCATATCCAAACCGTAGCATATTCCCAACAAGGGAGGATTGCCAAAGACAGCAGGACAACTAGCAGGGAAGACCCAACTTATAGTATCTACCACCAATTATACGTAATCGTTATTTACAGTGTTACTATTCCAAGGGCTTCATAGATAAATATTGTTCATTACTTCCACAATAATCTAAAGAGGATAATTTATCCCCAGATTACAGATGAGATTTGAACAGTTTATGTAACATATCCAAGGAAGGGAAAGTGGCACATAAGAGAGCTGATTTGTGACCCCAGGTCTGTCTGCCCTTTCCACAATATCATGGAATTTAAGAGTGGTGGCAATTTACACCAGAGAGAGTTAAAGATCATTTGAGTCAGGGAGCCCTTCTTGGATACCACATCACACTTATGAATTGGTTCTGCTTGTCGGTTCTCCTGGGTCCTGGGCAAGGGGTGAAGCTTGCTGTCCCAGGAAAGAGGTACAGACCTGGTCTATTCTGGACCCCAGAGGTGACCTGTGTGCTGACCAGTCTCAGCACAGGACCCATGAGCTGAGTGCCTTTGGTAAACCCATCTTCTGACAAACACAGCAACAACCTCGCTTCATAGGATAGAACGATGATGCTGATGCTGATGGTGATACTGGTAGTCAGAGCCTCTTCCTCGAATCTTGAATTATAAAAGGAAATGTAGGGGAATGTGGTTTTCTCTCCAAGGGAAAGGAGGACTGCCCTTGGCTTGCCTGTGTTCCTCATGGCTTAAAAATATTTCCCAAACGACCAGACACCAATGCACATCTATTAGTGTGGCCCAAGTCCTGGACACCATCAACACCAAATGCTGGCAAGGATGTGGATGGAGCAACAGGAGCTCTGATTCATTGCCGGTGGGAATGCAAAATGATTCTGCCACTCTGGAAGACAGGCAGCTCCTTACAACACTAAACACACTCTTAATCATTCAATCACACACCTCAGAATTTATCCAAAGGATCCTGAAGCTTATATCCACACAATGCCTGAACAAGGATGTTTATAGCAGCTTTATTGATAATTGTCAAAACTTAGAGACAATCAAGCTGTCCTTCCATAGGCAAGTGGATAAAATATGGTAAGCCCAGACAATGGAATATTATTTGGTGCCAAAAGGGAATGAGCTCTCAAGGCCTGAAAAGACACGGAGGAAATTTAAAGTATTTTACTAAGCAAAAGAAGCCAATCTGGAAAGGTTACGAGCTGTGTGATTCCAACCATGTGGTATTCCGGAAGAGGCAAAACAACAGAGAGGGTAAAAGGGTCTGTGCTTTCCAGGGGTTGTGGTGGAGGGACAATGAATAGGTGAAGCACAAGGGTTATTTAGGGCAGCGAACCACTCTGTGATGCTATGGTAGTAAATACAAGTCATTAGACATTTGTCCAAACCTGTAAAATGTACATTACCAAGGGTGAACACTATGGACTATGGACTGTGGACACTATGGACTTTGGGGAATAATGGTACATCAGTGTAGGTTCATCAATTGTAATAAATATGCTACTCTGGTGTGGGATGTTGATAGTGGGGGAGGCTATGCATATGTGAGGGCAGCAGGCATACGGAAAATCTCTGTACCTTCTGCCGATTTTGTTATGAACCTACAACTGTTCTAAAAAATGAAGTCCATCATATACGAATTTGCAAATACATAAACATCGTTTCTGCAGCCCTTGAATTTGGACACATAGCACACATGCTCAAACTCTGAGTTTTCTTTTTCTATTCTTCCAATTGTGGTTTCCAAACTATGGTTCTAGGAGACAGTTTCTTCATTTCATTTTGTATTTTTAATAGCATCTCTATCTGATGACAAAAATAGGACATATACAAAATTGGGAAAATAAAAATAAAGCAGGAATAAAAGCCCCACTCACAACTGGTCTCCTCAGAGGTACCAATCCCATGTTGGCTGGTAGATAGCACTGCACCCTATACAATTTAATGCCCTGCATTATTCTATTGCCAACATATTCTCTGTCGCCAAAGACTTCAGAAGCATTACTACTTTGGCAAACATTTCATGTTTGTCCATACCATCATTTTGTTAATCACACGGCACTCAGATGGTAATATTTAGGACATTTTCAGTATTTGTGCTATTCTAAATAATGTGATGGGCATCTGTGTACTCAAAACTTTGCTGAATTTTTAAAATTAGTTCCTAGCCTTGAGATTGTGGGGTTAAACTGTGTGGCTATCTTGGGAATTCTTGTTCTAACGCGTAATTGCTTTGCAGAAATTTTGCATCTGTTTACACTCTTAGAAGTAGTATGTTAGTTTCTAACTCTTGGCTCTTCCTAAATAACGTAATTTAAAAAAGAATTTGTGGATGAAAGTGGAGCCTGGAATGGTATCTCATTCAGTGATAAAGAATGAACTTTGAAAACTTCTTGATTATTTGAATATCCAATTTTGTGAATTGTCCATTTGTTCTGCTTGCCTATTTATTTATATATTGGGATCTTAATTTTTTATGAACTTAAAAATATTTTCTACAGTTTAATTTTTTAAATATCAAACTTCAAAATGGGAAATTTTTTTTCCTTGATAATTAAAATACTAGGCTATCCCAGTTAAAAGACTATAGCATACTATAGAATATTTTAGAAAGTAAAAATCTCTTCCTTTCTACCTTTTGGATTTGTACTAACATTCTTTTTTTTTTTTTTTTGAGGCAGGGTCTTGCTGTATAGTTCAGGCTGGCCTTGACTTCAGTATGTAGCCCAGGCTGGCCTTGAACTCACAGTGAGCCTCCTGCCTCAGCCTCCCGAGTGTTGGGATTAAGGGCATGCGCCACTACACCCAGCTTGTACTATCATTCATAAAGCATTTCCTTCCAAACTTGCATCCTATGTGTTGACTGTATTTTCTGAAGTTCAAAATTTTTAATTTTTATGCACTTTAAAACTACCATTTTGTACACTCAAGCTTAAACATCACATGGTTTCTCTTGTATGAGAAATTTAAAAAAGTGGATATATATATATATATATATATATATAGAGAGAGAGAGAGAGAGAGAGAGAGAGAGAGAGAGAGAGAGAGAAAGAGGGAGAGAGAGAGCAAAATAGAACATAGATAAAGAGGAAGTAGGGAGATCTTTTTCAAATGGATGATTGAACAGGAGATGGAGGGAGGGTGAGGGGAGGGAAAAGGGCTGATGAAAAATGATAAAAATAGAGCTTCTGCAAATGGGAAAGGGACCAAGAGTTGGAAGGAGCAGGAAGGGAGGGGTGGGGGAGGGGATAAACAAGAAAGGAAAAAAGAATTAAGAATTAAGATACGGGGCCGGTGAGATGGCTCAGCGGCGTAAGCGCCTGCCCGGCAAGCGCGAGGGCCCGAGTTCGACTCCCGGAACCCACATACGAAAAAGGGGCCGGTGATATCGCTCAGCGGCATGGGCGCCTGCTGGCGCGCGAGGTCCTGAGGTCGACCCCCCGGTACCCACAAAAAAAAAAAAAGAATTAAGATATGAATGTATATGTACCAACTCCCAATGCTAATTGTAATTAGTACTGCAAACGTGTACTAATACAAAAACTATGATTTTAAAATGTCAATATATCTTCCACTGCCTTTGCATTTAGAATGGTCTTTCTAACCTAGAGATCAGGTAAAAAATACTTTCTTTAAAAATAGAGCTGTGATTTCTTTTTAATGAAGGCAACGTGTCATATTATTAGGTAGGAAATGAAGGGGAAATGAGGCTGTAATGCCTCCACACATCTGCTTCCTTTCTGGACTCGCCATTCTCTTGAGTCTTTGATTCCAATGCCTGTATTTATTTTGATTTATTAAGGATTGTGCATGTACAATTTTCTGTTGTCCCCTCTTCATTCATAATTACGCTGTAAGCATTATTCTCATATTGCTCTACACAGTGGTTGTTCCCAATGATTCCCTAACGGCCCCTCTGGTTGCCGTGCTGTCCGGGCTGACCCTATCCTGAGGACGAACATTTCGGTTGCTTCCAAGTTTTCTGTGGAGTGATATTTTGAAGCTCCTGCTGCTCCCTGGGGGCTGACTGTCACAGGGTTGACTTCTGCTCATTTCCCCCTTTCCTCAGAGGAGTGCTGGAAGCGTTCGCCTTGAGAGCAAGGTTGACAATATTAAGATTGGGAGGACGAGACGGGGGTGACAGCATACTGAGCTTTCAGGAGGAGCCAGGCCGTTTCCAATTGGATGTGTGGGTGCACGAGTAAGTCATGAAGCGCTGGGTGCTTTTCAGGGCTAGATTTTTGCTCGTCCCCTGCTGTTCGTCTGACTTTCACCTGCGACACAGCTGGTGCGCTGAAGTCTGTCGTTCTACAGAATAGAAGCAGTCATAAGCCGGGAGGGAGGTCCGGGTGGAAGAACCAGGAGTAGCCAAAGAGCGTGCAGGAGGCCCTCCTGCCAGGAAAGAGACCGGCCTGTGTGACTGCAGGCCGATCCCTCCATTCCTGGGCCTCAGTGTCTCTGTTTGTACGAGGGACTCGGAGTGCTGTCTGCAGAGCTCCTCTTACTCCCCTGGGAACTCCCTGTCCTCAGGACCCCATCCCGGGTCCTCAAGCCTCCTCTGACTGCTGGGAGGGACACTCAGGTGCCGGATGGGACTCTGTCCCTGAGGGACGCACCTGGGCCTTCTCAGCAGCACTCATCACAGTCCGACACAGCCCCCTAGGTCCCCAGCACTTCCAGGCAGCACTGCCCTCGCACCCTTCACAGTCCCTGATGTTTGGGGGGACAGTGGGTGTGGGTATCAGCAGACCGTACACGTTTATTACAGTCGGCCCTCTGTATGTGTGAATTTCACATTCCAGCATCAAAAATATTCAGGGGAAAAATTGCTCTGTACTGAACATGAACAGATTTTTTCCTTGTTATTATTCCCTAAACAATACAAGTACCTATGTAGCATTTCATGTATTATTATAAGTTATCTAGAAATTTAAGGTACTTGGAAGATATGTATAGCTTATATACAAAAACTGGGCCATTGTATGTAGAAGACCTGGGCATCCACGATTTTGGTATCCCCTGGGCTCCGGGGAACCCGAATGACTGTCATTTATAATGCGTCATTAATGTGTCATTCATGTGTTGGCAAAGCTGGGGAAGAATAACCTTTTCTCCACTAATAATGATCCTGAGCCACTTTCCCTCCTGCAGGAATTAGGAAACAACCCGGTGTATAGTGGTGGAGTGCCTGGGATGTGGTCAGAAATCTTGCACCAGGACTCTTGGCGTCTCTTTTGTAAGAGGAGAGTAATAACACCTACGTCGAGGGGCTGTCCGGACACTGAATAAGACAATGCCCGTCAAATCACAGCACAGTGCCAGGCACACGGCACGCGACAATGTTAGGTCATTGATATAATTATTACTGGCAAAGTGGAACGACTGAGCGCTTAATTGGCAAAAGGCTGGGCACGCAGGAAAGAGACGTGGAGCTCTGCCCAAGGCGCCCGGAGACACCCGTGCGCCCAGGCAGGGAGGAGGCGGAGCCCTGGGCCCGGGGTGTGGGGGTGTGGATGTGCGTGGGGAGCCCGGGAAGAGCCGGGCGCCCGGGCCGCGCTCTCTCGCTTTAGAGGCTGCTGGATGCCAGGGCCTCGCACCCACCGCTGCGCATTATCTGTGACTTGAAAGCACCCTCCTCCTCCACCTGGCCTGCTTTCCTGCGCCGCAGGAGGGGCCTGATTAGGAGGAGGACGCAGCGTCGGGTCTGGGCGGCGCGGGACCCGGGACTGTCGGGCTAGTCCCCGCCCCGGGGCGGTGTCGCCGGAGCGTCGGGGTGTCCCCTTCGCCGAAGCCCCGCGCGTGCCGCTCCTCCTCCCCGGCCGCGCTGTCCGGGCTCCGGGAGTGGCTCTTTAAAAGGCAGAGTCTGGTCCGCAGGGGGCGGGCAGGGGGCGCTGACCCCCGCGAGGCCCGGCCCCCCACCCCGTGTCTGCGCGTCGCCCCCGCCGGCCGGGCGCTCGCTCCGCCCCGCAGTCTGCCCGGCAGCCCAGTGCGCGGCGTGCAGCGGAGCCGGAGCCGGAGCCGGACGCGCGGCCGGGCCTGGGGGCTGGGAGCGCGGCGCGCTCGGCCTCCCCGCGCAAGACCCGCGCCCGCCTGCGGGCGAGGCCGGCGCCGCGATGGCAGAGATGGGCAGCAAGGGGGTGACGGCGGGGAAGATCGCCAGCAACGTGCAGAAGAAGCTGACCCGCGCGCAGGAGAAGGTGAGCCGGAACCCCGCCACCTGTCCCCGGATCAGCCTGCCACCTCCGAGCGACCGCTGCCCGGGTCCCTAGGCTGCGGCCCCCGCGCCCTCGGCGTCCCCTTCGGTTCGCGTCCTCCGGCTCCGCACCGGCTCGGGGCCGCCGAGCGCACTGTGCTCCCCACCCGCCCCGCCGCCCTGCATCTTCGCGGCCGCCCTGCGGGGAAGGGGCAGCCACGCTCCCGGTCCCTCTCGCCCTAACCCCGCCCAGGAAGCTCAGGGCCAGGCGGCTGGGAGGCCAGGCGGCGACCCCGGCTCTCCAGGCCCGGGGGTAGTCGGGCGGGGCCCGCGGCGGGAAGGCGGGAGCTCACCTCCCCGCCCCGGTGCCGCCGTGCGCCCGCGACTCCTCGGGCTGCTTCTCTCCTTCCCACCGCCTCTCCGCCTTTGCTCCCCGCAGGCCGAAGGAGGGATCGGGTTTCCCTTCCGAGAGCGGCCCGCGGCCTGGGAAATCCTGCTTAGCGCCGCTGGCGGCCTTAGGCTGAGCACCCCGGAGAAGGTGCCCTCGCCCGCCCGAGCGGGGGCCGCGCGTTTCCGGCGGCTGGGGAGGGGGTGGCGGCCGGCCGGGTGGGGAGTGGGCCGGGAGGACGGGCGTGGGGGGCGCCGCAGGAAATCCGACCCTTCCTCGCCGGGAGTGACTCCCGGCTGGCTCTGGGCACCCTGATTATGCAGGAAATGCACGGATTGGGGGGCGAGGGTCCTCGCCCCGTCGGCTTTTTATCCCAAGCCATCTCTGGTTGACTGAATAGGATCGCGCCAGCTGCTGCTGACGCCACTTCCCCTGCTGATTCCGACTCTGAAGTCTGAGATTGCAGAATCCGTGTTTCTGCTAGGGTAGTTCCCCCAGTGTCCTGTGGTGGGGCCGGGTGGGGACCCGGGGACAGGCAGGCCTTCCCCTGCCGGCCTTGTGGCTGTTTATAAACAATGACTTTTGCAGCTGAGATCTCGGGCTCCCTAAGGATGCGGCCACGTGATGGGAGTGGGAGGGCTTTCCCTGCGACTCCTTCGTAGCCCTACCGCTCATCCTAGCGTTCCAGGCCGGGGAGGTGGGTGTGTGTGGAGTGGAGGGCACTCCGCCAAGCGCCAGATCTGGCCAGGCCTGCCCCCTCCCCCAGCAGCAGGAGGGAGTAGAGTCCCAGGAATAGCTGGCTGGGGGCTGGGGAGACTTCAGTTACCCAGTTGGAGGGGTAGCAGCAGATGCATCCACCCTTGCTCTCCCTCCCTCCCCTGTAGCTGGGTAATCCATCCAAGTGCCTGGAGCAGGCAGCCCTGGGCTGCAGCCTGCATTCTTCTCCCAAGTGGCTGCAGAGGAAATACAGGGCCACTGAGACCCCCCCCCCCGCATGTCCGATTTCTCCCTGCCTCCCCATTGCTCCTCCTGTGTCCCCTTTGCCCTGGGTGCGTTTCTCTGCGGCAGCATCTTTGACATTATTCTAGGGGCAACAGGCATGGGCTGTGTCCCTTTCCTGTGAGTGGCCATGTATCACTGGCCTCTGTTCTGTGGCCTTGGCCAGTTGGCCGACAGCTGTGGGCTATGGATGCTGGCTCTGCTCGGGCCTGGGACTGCAGTTGCTTAGTGCCACAGCTGCTCTCTGCCCAGTGGGCACCAGTTGGGGACCCTGCCCCATCAGAAGCCAAGGCAGCATATGTCAGGCATCCTGGCTGTCTCTGAAAGTAACCTTCCATCTCTTCCCTTCTTGGGTGGCTGGAGGCCCTGCTTGCAGGAACTCCCTGCTCCCAGGAAGCCCCATACTTCAAGCCACTCCAGCCTCTTCTGTGTGCCGTTCACCATGCAGAATCTGCATTTGTCACAGTCTGGCTGCTGCCAACTGGGTTGCTTCCTCAGCATCTTCTGGCGATGTTCAGGACTTGTCTAACTCCCATTGCTAACGCGACCGCAGTCCTAGTGTGGTAGAAGCAGCCCTGCCACTGTACCCACCCTGCCTCGGTCAAATCAGTGGATAAGGGGGCCATTGCTCTTTCCCTGTTGTCATGGGAGAGTATTTTCTGACCACGAACAGCAGGAGCTGTGATGGAAGGGCCCCAACGGCTCGTCTTCTCTTCTTCACTGATTTTCTACATCCCCTCTCATCGCAGACATCCCCAAGACTCAGAGGGTGACAGCATGGTCAAGGGCGGCCTGCCCTCTGTGCCAGGGGCTCTGTGGGGGTCATGAGGCCAGCCGTCCTGCATGAGCCTCCGTGGATCCTGGGTAGTTTTCACACACTGATTCATCTGCCTCCATTGCTGCTCTGGCAGGTGTGCGTGTGTCCATGTACGTACTTTGGTCACTGTCCTGGCCCCTGTAGGTGCTTAGCAAATACTTACGAACTAATGAAGCATCTGGGGGACTTGGCTGAGAGCCCTGACATGGGCTTAGGGGTGGGCTGACTTGTGTTGTGACCACTCTGCCATTTCTCCCTCATCAAATCCTTTCTGGATGTGAGCCAGGTGCTGTGTCCTAGGCTGAGCCCCTGATGCTGTCTCAGACAGGGTGAATGTGCTCTGTCCTGCGTGGAGCTTATTCTTGTAAGTTCTCATCCCACCGCTTCTCACTGCCCAGACACCCCCAGGGTGCTGGGGGTGCAGAGTTCGTGCCTGGAGCGCAGGCCTATGGGTGTCGTGAGGTCATCTTCCCATTGCATTTGGCTTGTCGGACCCTCTATAAATGACTGTGTCCATTTTTGGGCCTCAGAAGGGTGGCTGGGCAAAGCCAATTTAGGGCGGAACCTGGGTCAGATGACAGAGAGGATTAGAGGTTGGCGGGCTGGCCCCTTGGGGGATGGGGTGGCTGGGGAGAAGGACAGCTGGGTGGGGGTAGAATCTGGCCTGCTGGCCCCTGAAGGTCTGCGGCCCAGGAGTCCTCGTGAAGAGTGCATGAGGAGGCTGTTCTTGTTCTGGTGGAGCCCGGCCAGTGAGGAGACAGAAGGCCCTGTCAGGCTGGGAGTATGCACTCTGCGCATCCCTCGTGTGGCTGACCAGCCCTGAGCATGCCGGGAGGGGTGCAGGATGGACAGCGGGGGCACCAGCTGGGAGGGGAGGGCCCAAGGCCGTTAGCACACAGCATAGCACTGCCAGGCCAAGCAGATGCTCCCTGAGGTAAGGGGCAGCAGTGCTTATTTATAGGATTTTGATGCTCGGCTGCGCCCGGCACCACGTTCCCCTTCATGGTCCCCTGTGTACCAGTCATGTCAGCCTCATAGTAGAAGTTTGGCCTGTATACTCAGTCTATCCTTGAAGTATTCACACTACACTGAAAGTTGGGCGCCCAAGGGGCCTGTGGGGAGCAGGCGGGCCTTAGTCATGCAGCCCTTGTTACAGAGCTAGGAGTCCACCGAGGCTGCTGAGTTTGCACAGGCCTCTCCCCCTTCCCAGGCCCCAGCCCAAAGCTGCTGCTCTCCGCCCACATGCCTGTCTTCCTTTCCATCTTGGTGTCCACCTCTTCCCTGAGTGTCTGAGGCCTTTGCCTTGCCCCCCACCTCTCCACCCCAGGTTGTCTTTTCATCTGCTTCTGCCTCTCCCTGTGCTGAGCCTCTTCCCTCTGGCTTATCCAGGCCTCGGATTAGCTTCCTAGTTATTTCTGTCCATTGTTCATGGCCCCAGGAGAGAGGGCTCCTGCACCTGCACCCTGACCAAGTGTGCGTGGGGGCTCTGTGGGCATTGGCTCAGGCGAGAAGGCACAGGTAGGTGGGAAGCAAGGCTCCCAGCTCTCCCTGAGGCTCTGTGGGCCCGGGTGCCCTCTATATACTCTGCTGGCTCGTGGCAGGGCCTGAGCCAGGCACACTGCTTTGTGTGGGCGTTGCAGCTGAGGGGCAGCTTGCTGGGAAGGAGAAGGGGCTCAGGAGGGCCAGGGTGTGGAGGAGGAGTGGGGATGCTGAGGATGCGGGCTCACCAGGAGAGCAGGGCTGGCTGAGTGGGACATTTGGGCCGGATGTGATCAAATTTTGTGTGCCACTGGGATTCAGAGGAGCCAGGCCTGACTGCTCCTCCTCCCGTCTTCCCAGATTGCCCCCTTGGGGTGTTTCTCACTGTTGCTCTCTGGCACCTAACCAAGCCTTTGCTCCTGGACGGGGAAGTCGGACGCAGCTCGTTCCTTGCATGCTGTGTGACTGGACAAAACGAAGAGAATCTTCTGCCCCTCCCTCCTGCCGTCACCCAGGGCCTTTGCCTTGAGGTTCCTAAATCTTCCTGTGTTAGGCCTTCTGTCAGGCATGACACCATGTGAAGGATGGCAGAGAGGACGCGGGCTCTGGGTTCCCCCAGTTGGCCTTGGGACTGTGGTCAAGCGTCCGGACCTTCCTGAGCTCCTTTTCTTGTGTAAACTGAGAGGGCTGATCATTCCTCTTCACATGTGTGTTGCTGAAAGTAAAAATTTTGACAGGTGCCTGGGTCATAGCAAATGCTCACTGAACGCCAGCTCCGTGGGCAGGCCGGCAGTGCCGAGGCCCCGTGGGGAGCCCTCTGTCCCCACACTGTCCCTCTCCCAGAGCCTGTCTGTGGGAGTGTCTGTTACAGGCCTCTGTAGACAGCTAATCCCTGCTGAGCCCTTAGCTGCTCAGGGTTAGGATGTGGTCCTAGGCCCGGGGTGGTGTGTGTGTCTCGTGTGTGTGAGAGTGGTGTGTGGGGCAGTCTGTGGCAGGTACAAGGCTTGGACTCAAGAACCAGACCATTTTGGAGTGAATCTTGACTCCTCTGCATGTATTCGGTGACTGTTGGTACATTTCTTCCTTTTCTCCCCTCTTTGTTTTTCACCTCTGGCAGAGTGTCGATGGCGTTTGAGTAGTCAGTCATTTATCCACACAAATATTGAGCACTCGCTATGTGCTGGGCACTGTGGCAGGCAGGCTAACAAACCAAGGTCCTGCCCTGGCAGAGCCACTGCCCTGCTGGGGAGATGGGCTCTGTGCAGGTGACTCTGGTGTTCAGTAGCATTAGGAGCAGGAAAGCAGGAGTGCGCTCAGTATGGAGGCCCGACTGAGATTTCAGATGTGTCGTGGGTGTGGGCACATAGTGAGAGGGCTGGGCGGAGGCTGTGGGAAGCTTCCTATCCGATGCCTGGTGTGTTGTGTTTTTCTAAAGCTGTCTCTTTAGCAAGTCTCCTTTTGGGATTAAAAATGCAAAGAAAAGGACACTAACCCTAAAAATGAGGAAGGAGGGCAGGCCTAGCAGATATGCAGCTCAGGAGGGTGTTCGTGCCGGGCCGAGCCAATTGGATCTCCTATCCAGTATGTAGGCGGAAGAGGCAGGAGGGACTGAAGGATGAGGAAGGCGCCGAAGATGTCATAGACTGGGCAGGGCACTTCTCAGATTCCACACCAAGCAGAGACGTGGCATAGTGGAGGGACACAGGCTTTGTAGAGCTGGGACTGAATCACCCCCTGCATTCTTAGCCTTGGACCAGTTGTACTGATTTCTCTGAGCCTCGCTTTCCTCGTCTGAATTAGGGGTAATAACACCTGTCAGCAGGGTCATTGGGAGGATGGAAAGGAAGCATGCAGGGAAGCTGCCATCCAGGGCAGGGGCCTGGAACCCTGGTAGGGTTCAGTCTCCAGCTGTGAGAGGGGCATGCATGCCTTGTAGGAAGCTTGGCACGCAGGCTTCTGCCCCCACGGAGGCTGCCACCTCTTAACAAGGCCACAGTGTTGCGCACAAGCCAATGGCTGGCAAGGGTCAGGGCTGCGACTGAGAAGAGGAAGGCAGGCTTTTCTTGCCCCAAGGGAAGCTCTGTCACATATTAACTTGATAGTAGAAGCAGTGGGTTACAGCATACCTGCCCCAGCTGCCACTGCTCCCAGCAAGTGAGGACATTAGGAGATCCCTTCAGCCAAGGGAGAAACTGAGGCTTGGCCCAGTGGTGTGACTGGCCCATGGGCTGTCTGGGCCAGCTGCCTGGGTCACCCTGTCGTGGGGAGAGCCCGTGGGTCTGGCCCAGAAAAAGGCTTTGGAGACTTGGGACTAAGGCGGAGGTCTAACCCCAGGGCTGTCCTCCCTTAGACAAGATTTGGGAACCCCATCTGGGCTCTGGTGTGCACTTGGGGACTTGCCGTGGACTCTGGCTGATGGGAAGGCCTGGGGTTTCTGGAAGTTAGTGCAGAGATGGGTTTCTGTGTGCAAAGAGGACAGGTGAGACTGTGTGTGCCCATGTGTGCAGGAGCGTGTGTGTTCTCAAATAAGAAAAGCTATATCCGATTTATTCCATCTAAAGAAACACTCTATTCTGAAATTATATCCTATGTGCTTTTGTTTTGGCCATTGCTACAATGTTTCTCTTGCAAAATAATGGCAATATTTGTATCTTTTTAAAAATCTTGGGAGAAAATAATTGTGCTGTGGACCACACACAGGCACACAGGGGGCACTTCCCGGTGGGCAGCCCCTGTGGCCTGGGCCCAGGCTGGAGCAGTTCTGTGTGTCTGCTCCTGAGGGCAGGGCCTGCCTCCTGGGGTCACTGTGCCACCCACACCCCCAGCTGGGCACACAGTGGGTGCTCTGAGCATATCCGGCCTCAGCGTTGTTGAGTGATTGGTTCCGAGTCCTTACAGATACCAGTGCTCAAGTCCCCTGTAGAAAGTGATGTATGCTTGCCTATCACCCAGGATCGTCCTTCTGTATTCTCTCATCTTTAGGTGTCTTGTGATGCCTAATACAATGGCAATTCAGTGTAAATAGTTGTGATACTATATTGTTTAGAAAATAATAACGACAAACAGTCTGTACATGTTCAGCACAGATGTGATTCTTTTGGAATAGTTTGATGCGGGGTTGGTTAATCTGTGGATGCAGACCTGAGGGCCAGCTGTATGTCTTGCGTGCAGGCATACATTGTATGGCTTTTTCAGGCAGTGGAGAGAGAGCTGCTGGTGGCTGGGAGAGGCCTGGGGGCTGACTGGGCTTCATTCAGGGTGCAGGGGGTACGGGGAGGGATCCTGTGACTGCAGGATTCGGCTGAGATTGGACTAGCGGGTGCTGATCCTACCCTGCCTCTCGCATCTTGGGGTGACTCAGGCCTCATCCCCCGCCCCAGATGAGCAGACAGCCCAGGGTGTGGTAGGCCCTGATGGTGCTGGGAACCAGGTTCTTGTGATTGTTCAAGGCCAGGTGTCAGGCCAGATGCCAAATAGGACTCGGCCTTGTCTTCTGCAGAGGGGTGTTCATAGCTGGCAGTGGTACCAGGTGCTGACTGGGGGCGGTCAGTGCGATTAGCTGGACCCGAGACCTCACTGTCAGGGCCAGGGAGCCTCTTTGCTGAGCTCTCCCCTCTGCCCTGGGGCCTGCGCCTTCGCCTCACTCCCTGACCAGTTCCTGCCACCCAGATGAGTGGGACTGGGGTCACAGCACGTGGTGGGAGGGGTCAGGCCGTGGGGCCTGTAGGCACAGGGCTCTGGGGTGCTGAGGACTGCCCCTGGCATCCCTGGAGTGGGCATTTGGGCTTCTTGTACTGTGCTCCTGAGGGCCTGTGCTCCGGGGCTGAGCCTGGGTCACTGTGGGAGAGAGTGGGTGGCAGCAGGTAGCAGCTGCGGCACCGGCCTGGGAGGGCTTCGCACTGGAGGGGCCCAGAGCACACAGGCCTCCCCTCCTCAGAGCCTCAGGGCACTTTTGCTGGGGGACCCTGCTGGCTCCCCACACCTGCTTCTTGCTTTGTGCGTGTCAGCGTCTTCTACCGAGGGAGACCTCCGGAGGCTGCGGTTGGGCCGCCACGTCTCTCCTGTTGTCCGCTTTCCCTGTACCCTGGCCACTGCGGGCTGGGGTGCTGGGGTGCCGATGGTGGTACTGGAGAGAAATCCGCCCCTACCCCGGAGCTCCCTGCCTCACGCACAGTGCCCTTCCCAGGCCGGGGCCCCCTGTGTGCCGTCCCATCGGTCCTGGGCAGGCGGGGGGGGGGGGGCCTGGCGGAGGGGGTGCAGTTGAGCTGATTCCCAGGCAGGGAAGGCAGCAGTGGGTGGGGTGCATTTCCGGCAGCAGGGGCGCAGGACTTACAAAGCTCATTCGGATGACTAGAAAGCATGAGTACGGGGTGGGAGGGTGGACACGGCCAGCTGCTCTGCTTTTTCAGGTAGCGCCTGAACCGTTGTTCTGTCTCCCAGTTTGGGCTCAGCAGAAAACTCTCTGCCTTGCTGCCTGGGCCTTGGGAGCCTCTGGCTTTCAGAGGAGGAGGAGGTGAGGCCCTGAGTGCCCAGGGAATCCAGGCATTTCCAGGAAGGGAAAGGGGGTTGGGGGAAGGCTGTGACCCTGGAGTCCAGCTGTCAGGCTGGGGCCATAGGCCGGTGACCCTGCTGGCGGAGGGGCTGGAGGACCACACCCTGTGCCCGCCCTGTGATGTGCGTGCCTGCTTCTTGGCCTGCTTTGAGGCCCAGGGTAACACAAAGCATGGTGGTTCCGCTGGGCCTGGAGAGCAGGTGGGTGGGTCTGTTCCCCTCTTCGTGGCACCCTGTGTACAGAGGGGCCGGCCATTGGCCTGGGTGTGAATGGGATGTCCTGTGTGAAGACCATGAGAGGCCGAGTGGCCCTGCCAGCTTGAGGACCCTGGCTGCAGTGCAGACTGTAGGGCGGCGAGGGGTGGCGAGGGAGTCTCAGTCTGGGGTGTAGATGGAGGCTCGGGGCAGTGGAGGCTGGTGAGCAGGTTGGGCTTCCGCTGGGGCCTGTGGCTGGAGGAGTTTGCCTCGAGACTTCAGGACTGGAAGGGGATGGGGTGACAGGAGAGCCTTTGCCAGCCCAGCCTTTTTCCCGACAGCCGTGGCTGCTTTCTTTAGATCCTTTGGTCGGCTCACCCCCTCTCTAGGACTCCTGCCAACATGCCTGGGCCCTAGGTGAGTATGGGCCGAGAGAGGGCGCTCAAGGGGACCCTGCTTCCCATCTGCCCAGTCACTGTGGGTCCCCTGTTTCTCTGACCTGACATGGCATCAGCTGTCTTACTACATGTCAGCCAGTCTGTGGATAGTTATCTTTGGGGCCAGATGTGGGAGATGGGGTGGATGGGGCTGCTCATGTGACGCCCAGACCGTTGGCAGGTGGGCAAGGGGAGAAGAGAGTGAATGAGAGAAAGGGGAAGAAGAAAATTTAGGGTATGTGGGGAGAATTAAGAGGCTTTAACTTTCGAGAGAGCAGGGAATTTGCTGTGTGGCCCCAGACAAGTCACTTGCCCTCTCTGAGCTCATTTCCTTCTCTGCAGCGGGATGGGGAGAGTTCCCCCCGAGGGCCTTGGGTGAGGGCAAAGCACCTGCCTAGAGCCTACCCCCTGGTAGAGCTGATGGCTGTGCTCTGCCCCAGGGTCCTTGGGAAAGCCCCTGGCAGCCCACAGGCACACACTTCGGTGGGGTTTGTGTTTGTGCCGGTAACAGTTTCTTGAAACTGAACTGCAGTGCCCTTTATGTTTTCTTTTCCTTCTCTGTGGAGATTGAAAAAGCTAAATCGGGAGGTAGCAGCATCACCTTCCTGAGGAGGGAAGTCAGAGTCCCCTGAGCTGGACCTTGATTGAAAGGGGGGGGGGGGACAGACCTGGAGTGGGGGGTGCAGCTGGAGGGGCCAGATAAGGGGCATGGAGTGAGTCACTCATCTGTCCGTCTGTCCGTCCATCCACTGGAGAAGCCGGATGTGCATTGGAAGAGCAGGCTTAAAGACCTGCGTTGGATCCTGGCCCGGCCACAGAGCCTTGGTGTCCACGTCCGGGGACTGGGAACCAGGATGACATGAGCTCCGGTGACTTCACTCCTGGGATGTGTAATGGCAGCAGCCGAGTTCTTGCTGGGTCCCCCTGGGTTTTGGGTGGTTCAGGAGGACAGGGCTGTCGTGGCATCTTCACTGAGCTTTGTGAGTTGCCTAGAACCATCACGCTCGCTGCCATTTTTCTCTCTTTGTGCCCTGTTACCCAGGCAGGACTGAAGTATGGGTCCACTGGGCGGATGAGAGCCCTGAGGCTCCGGGAAACCCTGAATTTCTTTCCTCCTGGGCCACAGACTGGGCCCGAGCCCTGCTGCTAACTCCTCGTTCAGGGAATTCAGGGAACGAGAAAGAGGGCACAAGGGGCAGTGACTATTAAAGAGCAAATGGAAGCCAGCATGGTGCCCCATGCTAATTCCAGCTGCTGTGGAGGCTGAGGCAGGAGGATTGCAAGTTTGTGGCCAGCCTACGCAATGTAGTGAGATTCTGCCTCAGAATAAAAAGGCCTGAGGATGCGGCTCAGTGGGAGAGGGAGGAGTGCCCCTGGGCTCCACCCCAGCACTGGGGTGCAGGGAGAATAAAGGGAGCACTGCCATGTTTCACATGAAAATCAGTGTGTGGGCTGCATTTGTCAGAGAGCACCTGGTGTATGTTGGGGTGGGGGCGAGACCCTTGGCCCCTGGGGAGGCTGACCCAGCAGAGGAAGAGGTGGCCCTACAGAGGCAGGCTCCTCAGTACTGAGGACACATAGGGACTCTGGGAGGGAAGTGTGGTGCAGGGAACCTCAGTGCCCAAAGGAATTGAGGGGCCTCCAGGGCCAGGGCCCAGCATGAACAAAGCCGACTGCTGCCTGGGTCCCCAAGGTTGGGGAGAGAAGGTGCTCGAATACTACACCTGTTACCTCCCAAGGAAAAGGACTGGGTGGGGGGGGTGCCAGCGGCCCAGGAGGTGACTTAAGGACAATCGCGTAGCCAGGAGTGTGAGCTGAGCCTTGTTCTGAAGTGAGAAACAGAATCCACAATTAATTGGGTGCATTTGCCGAACCCGGAACAAGGCCCAAATACTGTTCTTTTTCTGAAGTACAAGCTAAGCCAAGAGTTTATTTCTTAGTGTCCCTTCTTCCTCCAAGGACTCAGTGAAGCAGGATCTGGAAGCAGGCCTGACTAGCTGGAATGTCACTGTCTCCCCCAGGTGACCAGCCTAGCCCTGTCCTCCTGGTGGGGTGGCCTGCAGGAGGCCCCAGCCAAGGTGCACTCGGGGCCCCTCCTAAGGACCTGGGAGTGGCCCTGCTCCTGGGGGGCCAGGCGGGAGCCAATCCCGGGCTGTCTGGGGCAGAAGGTTCCCCGAGGCAGGGGTGCGGGCTGCGGAGCCTGGCTGGAGGGCTGAGTCAGCGCTGGGAGACCGTGCTTGGCAGTGAGGACAGAGCCACTGCCCTCGAGGGTCACCCTGTCCTCCATGCTGGGAGACCAGGGAGGCCACCCCATGGCCCTGAGCATGGGGGTGCAGGGGGCCTCAGACGGGAAGCGGGACTGGGATTCTGGGCGTTAAGATGGGAGGGTGGGTGTCTCATTTCACACGGAGGACACTGGAGGTCACGGGGCCATGTTGTAGGTCCAGGCCCAGCCTGGGATCCAGATGATGAAGTGTGGGAGGATGAAAGACGAGGGAGTCCAGAGCACCTGCACCCCTCTTCTGGCAGCTCGGGCTGGCTGCTCAAGACCCCCTACCACAGAACTGTGTGTTTTCTGGGGAAAGGGCCTTGCATGGAGGGGACAGCTATGGCTGAGCCCAGGGGCAGCAGGCACAGAGAGCTTCAGGTGTTGGCAGTCAGTTCTGGGGGCCCCTGCCCTTGTTCCTGTTGGGGGTCCCTGGGCTCACTGCCTCAGCCCTTCTGGAGCCTTTGGAGGGGGCCTGGCTTATGGAGCAGAGGGACCGGGGTCACACCCCGGGACCCCTCTCACACGAGGAGACTGGCTTAAGGGTGGAGGGACCTTTCCTGCTTCAGAGGCGGTGACCTGCTCCGGGGTGCGGGTTCGTGATGGTCGGTTCTCTGGCTGCCTCTGCATTGTCCTTCTGAGTTGGCGGCTGGCCTTGAGGGCTGAGCCTGGGTGCTAAGGACATCAGCAGCACTGTCTCCGGGCTGGGCAGCAAGCTGACGGGGCAGGACCAGGGCCAGGAGGAGGGATAGGACCGGGGTGGGGGCAGAGTCAGGCCAGAGGCAGGGGCATGGCAGAGCCGTCTGTGGTGTGGGGGATGCTCCTGGTGGTGCCCTCATGGTCCTTGGCACTGTGGCCAGTTCAGACCAAGGCAGGAGGCCCTAAGTGCAGTACCGGGAGACTGGGCCCTGGGGTGGCCAGGGGCTGGTGAGGGTGGCCTCCCCATGGTTGTGCCTTGTTTTGGCGGGCGGGGTGGGGTGAGAGCTTCACTCTTTTTTTTTTTTTTTTTTTTTTGTGGGTACCAGGGGGACGACCTCAGGACCTCGCGCGCCAACAGGCACCCGTGCCACTGAGCGATATCACCGGCCCCTTTTTCGTATGTGGGTTCCGGGAGTCGAACTCGGGCCCTCGCGCTTGCAAGGCAGGCGCTTACACCGCTGAGCCATCTCACCGGCCCTTTTTTTTTTTTTTTTTTTAAAGATAGAATTATTTCATGCCTGTATCTTGTACTTTGACCAACTATTATGAATATAATGATATGTAATGTATTAATTATTGTTACTCTCCTACTAGCCTGTTTTGAAACTCTGTTTTGTTATTTTTAATTTTTTCTCGTTAAAAAAATAAATAAATAAAGCTAGAATCTAATCGAGTGGCCTTGAGCGCTTTATCTTCCTCCCTCAGCTGCGCAAGTAACTGGGATTGCAGGTGTGTGCCACCATGCCTGGCTGCATTTGCTCCTTTGGATAACAAAAATAACAGTAATATCCAAGATGATAACAGAAGTGTTGCAGGTAAACACCTCTCAGGTACATTTAGTCACAGGAGTGGAGACTGAGGACTCTGATCCCTATATGAGTAACCTGGTCGTGTGTCTAGGTCCTGCATCTCAGACAGGAGCAGATGTGTAAAGAAAGGGGCCAGAGTGTCCACTGGGACAAGTGTGTGTCCTTGTGCCTTGGTGGAGTTGGAGGGCTGCTTGGAGGAGGTGATGTGAAGAGCTGGCTCAGCCTGGCATTGCCTAGCATTGCTGGAGAGACAGGATTTCCTGGCAAGGAGTGTGGGGTGCCCATAGACATCCAGCTCAGACCTTTGCTTGGCCTGCAGGTGGGTGGGTGTGGGTGGGTGTGGGTGGGACCCTGCCCTTCCCTCCTGGGTCCTCAGCTCTACTGGGTGCTGCCAGGATGGTCCCTTCTCTTCCTGCACCTGGGCTGCTCCCCATGGAGCCTGGAAGCTGGAGCTGAGGGGTGGGCAGGAGGCTGGTGCGCTAGACGAGCTGATCCCGCTCTGTTTATGCCAGCATCCAGGCCGGGGCTGAGAATAGCACCCGGGCTGTGGGGGTGCAGGTGGGGCTCTGCTGACAGCTCGGAACAGGTGGGCGGAGGGCTGTGGCCAAGGGTGGGGCTCGAGCCTGTGGAGACTCGCTGTCCTCAGTGGGCCCCACCCAGCGGGCAGAGGAGGGCGGGGTCATCCTGGTGCCCACATTCCACCACCTACACCCGGCTGCAGCCTTTGGCCTTGGCACTGACGGCGGAATAGGAGGCCCAGCCTGGGTCCTCAGGCTGGCGTCGCTGGAAGGGGCTAGACGGAGCTGCTGTCTGGCTGATGAATGAAGGGGAGCAGGGTCCCTGCAAGCTGTGGGCTGAAGGGTGCTCGGTCTAAGAGAGGTCCTGGGGTGGTTTGTGGCCTGCGCTTCTGAGGAACGCAGAGTATGAGCCCGAGTCCTGGGGCAGGGGCTCCATGTGGCAGGTGCTGGGGAGCGTGTGTAGGTGGCCGGAGAGTGGGCAGGGCCGGGACCAGTGGGGTGGGGCGTCGAGCTTTTGGGCCCAGTGAGGAAATCCCAGGTCAAGATATGGGGTGGGACCAAAAGGGAACCAGTGAGCACTCTGTGTCAGGCTCTCCTGTCTGTGTGGCGGCCCATAAACACCCCTGGGGGGCTCTTGAGTTCATTTTACTGGGGAGACCCCACAGCTCGGAAGGGTGAGGATCCCGCACAGGGTTGTGTCACCTGGGCCCGCAGCCCACACCGCCTGCCCTCACACCACCAGGGGTCCCCGGCTTGCCAGGCTGGCTGCTGCCCTGTGTGTCAGGGGCAGGGGAGGGACCGAGGGGTTGGTGGGCGAGGGTAGGGAGTGGGTCATGTCCCTGCCCCCTCCAGACGTCCCCGTGTTGGTGATGATGGCTTTCCCCTCTGGTCGCGCAGACTCCCCAGCCCCCTCACTCTTGCTGTTGTCACCTCGCGTGGGCACCTCTCACTGCCTCCTGACCTCCACAAGCCACTGTTGCCTCTCACCTGCAGGCTGAGAGGTCACCTTCGAAAGGGCGTCCCCACACAGCAGCCAGGAGTGTGGCTGAGGGGAAGGTGGAGCAGCTCCAGCTCCCAGCTCACCAGGGCTCCCCGCTCCACGCTGGGTTTCAGGAGCCAGCGCCTTCCGGGGCCCCCAGGGCCGTGGCCTAGCCCTGGCTGCTGAGGCAGTTTGTGTAGTGGGTAAAGGTTAAAACACTGATGCCAAGCTCGGGGTTGGGACCCTGGTCATTCCTCTGACTTGGCTGTGTGGGCCTGGGAAGCTTTTAAAGCAGTGCCTCAGTTTCCTTGCCTACAGTGCGGGGATGTGACAGTTTTCCCTCATGAGGTCATCAAGGGGGTTAAGAAATCATGCCAGGGCCCATTGCAATACCTGGCATCTGGTGTTTGGGGCCTCCTAGTCCTGTCCCTGCACTCACCCTTTCTTCAGCCACGCTTGTCTTGCTTTTCCGTGGACAGTGCTAGCCTGTGCCTACCTCAGGGCCTTTGCACTCACTCTGCCCACTCCCTGACATGTGCTTCCTCCAGTATACCATGTACTCTTCAGGTGTCTGCCCAGATGCGGCTCCTCTGCACCCCTCCCTCAGAGCCACGCCCCACTCTCTTTCCATCCCCTCTGCACCCTGCTGGAGTTTCCTTCAGAGCCCTGCATCCTTCTCAGCCCACCTCTGCCTTAGAACCCAGGCTCAGGCAGAGGCCTTCCAGGTTCCCTGCAGAACAGGGCCAGCAGACTGCGGCCCACAGGGCACGTTTGCAGAGCCCAGCCGCAGCCCTCATTGTGAAGGGGCTGCCGGGGTGAAATCGGGTGGGGAGTGGCATCCCCTCCCCTGGGAGATCTGGTGCTCTCCCTCGTCTGGGCTGGCTGCCCCCCAGGGTGGGGCGCACATGAGAGCCGAGGATCTGGGAGCACAGGGGCAGTGTGTGAACCGCTGCCACTGGGCTACAGTTTGCTGGTCACGGAGCATCTCCCTGTCCTCGCAGCACTTTGAGAACTCTTGGTTTTGGATGAGCACTCATCTATCATCTCCTGGCCCATCCGTGGCCAGCACAGTCCCGCTGGCCCCTCTGAGATGCGCCCCCAGCCCCTTCCCATTCCTGACTCTGGCGGCCCTGTGGTGTCCTGCTGCTTGGGCCTCCCAGCCCACCCTGGCTTCCTGTGGGGTCCTGGTGGCCCCACCCTGGCCACTTAGCCACAGGCTTATCTGCTGAACTGGTTGGAATTCCAAGCATCCTGGGATGGAAAGCAGAGGAGGAGAGCAGCGTTCCTGACCCTGGGACAGCAGGACACCCCTCAGTGGGTGAGAGCATCCTTTCCTGCTGAGGGGTTGGGTGTGCATGGGGAGACCCTGTAGCTCCTCATCTTCCCCCTTCCTCGTATTTCCCCTTCCCCATCTTTGCCTCAACCCCCCATTTCTTGGGGGTGGTGTTAGGCTGCCAGGTACTCCCCTAATCCCCCAACAGCTGCAGGCAGCTGGATCTACACTCTGATTTCTGACCACCCCTCACATTTGAAGCTATTGTGGGGCTGACACAGGTGGCCAAGTGTTTATTCAATCAGTTAAGGACATTAAAAAAAAAGCCAAACATCGCTTTTTCACTGTGCTCGCCTTTCACCAAGGAAAGGGAAAATACAGGAGGGAGGAGAGGGTCAGCTGGCGGGGATCCTCCCAGAGGCCGCTGGCTTCCTCGGGGTGCCTGCTGACCACAGGGAAGTGTGATGAGTCTGGTGCGGTGCGTGAGGCCTCTTCGGGGAGACAGAGCACCGCGTGGCGGGGTGGCGTGGCTGGGAGGGCTCCCCGGGAGGGGCCACCCAGGCTCATTTGGCCTGGATTTGTTTTTCTGGTTTTGCACTTCATTGCAAAAATCCTTGGAAATTTTGCATTCTTATCCACAATCTGTCTGTGTTGGTTATGTCACGACAGTGTTTTCTTTACCAGTTAAATCCTTGGAATGAGGCAAGATGGAGTGCGAATCTTGGGCAGTAAACCCCACGCCTGTTGCCTGCTATTCCCAGGCATCTGTGAGCCCAGCTTGAGAGCCACAGGTTGAGTTTGGGCTTTGGAATTGAGCAAGTTGGGGTCCTGGCTCTGGTGCTTGTTAGCTGGGTGGCCACCTCAGGGTGGCCCAGGGGAATGAGCCCAGCTGGGAGGGGTGCCTGGGGTGGTGGGCTCCCCTCGAAGTGGGTCCTGGGGAGCTTGTGGGGAGGGGCAGGGTCCTGAGTGGGGACCCAGGCCATGGGCCGGGTTGGCTGAGAGATGGACTCTGATGGCCTCCTCTAGAGTGGGAGCCAAGCTCGCAGCACTGGCCCCAGGAGATGGCAGCCGGATGATGGCTTGTCCCCAAGCCAGCTCCTCCTGCAACCACCTCCCAGCCAGCCTGGGGAAACAGAGGGCCTGAGGATGGGACCCCAGAGCCAGCCAGTGGAGGAGACTGAGGCAGGGCCTAGGTCCATCTCTTGGGGTGGCGCCGCGTGTGAGTTGGGCGAGGGGAGGAGCCCCCGAGGTGCTGCTCCTTCTGGCTGGAGTCCAGCTCGCTGCCCTGGCTCACTGTGCACTTCCCTTCCTCTGGCCGTCTGTCCAGCTCTCTTTCCTCATTCTGGGTCTTGGTCCCCCTCGTCCCCCTTTGCCTCTTGGCTGGCTCTGTGGTTTCTTCTTGGTTCCTGCTGTGTCCTACTGTGCCCAGAGGCCACTAGAGAACCCTGTGGGGGTTGTGCTCAAGTGTGCGTGTGCACAGGCATGCGTGTGTGTGCATGTGCGTGTCACCTCACATCTGGGGCTTGCACCTGGTGAGCACTGCCCAGCTTGCACTGCATGGGGGGCTGGAGGGCTGGGGAGCGCTCTTGCCTTCTGGGGATAGGACGTTGTTCCTGGCTCTTGTCCAGGGCCAGCATCTCCACCCACATCTTTCTTAAAAGCTCCATGTGCCTCTGGAAGGGGGAAGCCAAAGCCTGACGGGCGGCCAGCCCTGCATCGCACCAGGGCTGAGCGCTCTCACTGGCTATGTCTCTCCTTTGCGTTCCAGTCTTGCTTTCTGGGACTGAGCTGCCAGTGCCTTGGGCTCTGCTTCTGGGCAGGAACCTGGGACCCTCTCCCACGGTGACCAGGGAGACTGGGTCCTTCATTCTAGCCCTCTGCCCTTGCTCACCCTCCCTTCCTCCCCACGGCATGGTGGCAGCGCCGCTCTGCCTTCCAGGCCTTGACTGCCACCAGGAGAGCCGCCCAGCCCTGGCCGAAGGGCAGAGCTGCTGACCCTCTGTGTGTGCATTCACTTGCTCCCAGGAGAGAGAGGGGCGGAGCTGGTCCGGGCTGGATGCAGCGTGGAAGCTGCCCCTGGAGTGACGTCTGTGAAGAAGGCCTGGCCTGGCCCTGTCAGCGCCTTCACACAGTGGGACTGCCATGTGCCCACTTGTTACTGCAGGCAGGCGGAAGGAGGGAGGCTTGGCCGGAAGAGGCTCAGACTGCAGTGTAGCCCTGGAGATGTCTGGCCAGGCCAGTGGGCGGCCCTGAGCGGAAGCCACCTGCTGGAGGAGTCTGCCCTCCTCCCCGAGCCCCACCATGCCCAGTTGCTAGCCTGAGCAGCCTGCGGGCGCTGTTGCCTTGGCTCAGGCATTGTGACAGGCATGGTGATGGGCACAGGGGTGGCTGCCGGGGCCCTTGGTCTGTCTCCCTTCCCACGCTGACAGATCTGGGTGGCTCAGCTGTGTTAGCAAGGTGGCCAAATCCTTCAGTGTCTTTGCCTTTCTTATCGCCAAAGTGAGGGTAGCTGAAGGCGTGATAGGAGTGAAGACGCAATGCCTAAGAGCACAGGCGCCCAGTAGTAAGGAGCTCACCTCCCCACTAAAGGGACTGAGGCCTTCTCAAAGAAATGGCAATTCTAGGGCCGAGGTAGGGAAGGCACAGGCCAAGCTTGTCGTGTCTTGCAGCGCCAGAAAGGAAGGAGGTGCAGGAAGATTAATGGAGTCTCCCTTTGGCCACATTAGGGACATTTGAGCAGCAGAAAGTAATAATGGGATAGATTTGTAACACATTGAATAGAAAAGGAAAGCATGAGCTCCGACTGATACCCTTACTACCTTATCTGCAAAGACAGGACTAAGCAAGCTCTTCTTTATAGAATGCCGGGGCCAGGGAAGAGGCCGGACCACAGTGGGGCTGGAGAAGGTGGCAGTGCAGTGTCCCTCAGACTTTGATGTGCACACACGTGCGCCCGCGCGCGCACACACACACACACACACACACACACACACACTGCTCATGAAAGCGGAAGCTGGTCTGGCGGGTCTGGGGTGGAGGCTGCTGCTCTTGATCTTGCAGGCTCTCAGCACGCTGGGACACAGCTGGTCTGCGGCCCCACTTTGAGTAGCAGAGATGGGTGCTAAGGCACTGGGCAAAAAGTTGTCAGTCTCAGACACTCGCACAGTGGCGCCGGTCACCCTGCAGGTATCTAGTTACCAAGGGAAAAGTTACCTTTGCCTCCAGGAGCTATGGCAAACCAAGCTCAGACCAAGTGGGCGAGCATAGCGTGCCAGGCTGGGGCTGTCCCAGCCTCAGTGGAAGAGCCCAGCATCACCACTGAAGAAACAGAGCTTGAGCTCAGCTTAACTGGGGGAAATAGTCAGATGGATCCTGAGCGAGGGGCATTCTCCAAATGACTGGTTTGTACTGTTTTTACAGATGTCAGCGTACTAAATTCAGAAAATAGATAAAGTAAATAACAAGTGTGTGTGCGCATGTGTGTGTGTGTTGTGCGCGCGTGCGCGTGTGTGTGAATATTCTGGATTAAAGGAGCCAAGAGAAATGACAAAAGCGACATGTGAACCATTAGGTTCCATGTAGAAAAACAAGCTATCCAAACACGAGGGGCGTTTTGGGGTATGGATACCTAGGGCTATTTGAATATGGACTGTATTAGAAAATATAAAATAAATATTAAACGTATGGGGCATGTTTGCGATGTCACTGGTATTTAGGAGAATGTTCTTGCTCTTGGGAACTGTGCTAAAGTATTTCGGGACTGAGTGTTTGGGGTGAAGGTCATGCCTGCAGCTTACTTTCTGGTGGCTGCGCAAACACATAACAAATGGACCCGCTGTTTGTACAGAGAAAGATGAAAGCCGATGTGGCCAAGCAGTGACAATTGGTTGGTGATTCTAGGAGAAGGCTGAGTGGAGGTTTACTGTACTATTCTTCTCAACTTTTTTTGAAGTTTATATTTTCCATGTAAGAAGTTGGGAGGGGCTGGTGGTGGCTTTGAAACTCTCTTCCAACTCCTTTGCCCTGCTGGTGGGTGCGCTGGCACCTGGATTCCTGGAGCCACTCAGACATCCCACCTGGCGGTGTGGGAGCCTGCCTAGGCTCTCAGTGTCCAGCGGGTCACAAGGTAAGAGGGGTGACTTTTCCCCCAGGGCAGAGAGGAGCCAGCAGCCGCCAGGAGAGGGCCCTGAGTGCCTGGGCCTGGAGCAGCTCTCTTGTGAGAGGTGGACTTGCAGGGGCTGGGAGGCTGACATGGGGACCCGGTGGGGCTGTCCTCAGGCCAGGCCACCTCTCCCACAGGGATCCAAGAGTCCCCTTGCTCACCTCCACTACTAGGGCCCCAGCCTTATTGGCCCTGACAGTGAGAGGCCTCTGGAGCAGGAAAGAAGCGGGAGGGCCTTGTACCCCGGTCTGCTTGGGGTGCTCACTTCCTCCTGCCCACACAGGCTCTGGTCTTGGTACAGACTGGACCTCTGCAGGTGTCCCTGCAGAGATTCAGAGCCTGGGGATGGCGAGGCCTGCAGCCGGCCCCCACCCTCTCTGTCTTCCTGGGCAGCCCTCTGAGCATCAGGGCAGAAGGACCCAGAGGCTCCCTGTGCTGTCAGCCGTGGCTCCTGTGTGGGTGGGGTGGGGGGAGGTGGGGAGAGTTCACAAGAGGAAACTCCAGGGGCTGGGGCAAGGTAGGGGCCTGGACAGGTGGCAGATGTGCCTTTGGCCTGGTTCTGGGAGCCCCTTCTTACATTTGCTGCTTGGGGAGTCTCCCTGTGAATGGTGCCCAGAGAGAAGCTGGCTGGTGTCTTGCTGTGACTGTTGCCTGTGGCCTGCCTGGGGAGTCTGGTGTGAAGCAGTGAGGGTGAAAGGGCGTGCATCCTGTCACTGTGGTCCCCAGCTGCAAGCTCTGCCGGGAGGAAGGTGTTCAGGCAGATGCCTTGCGCCTGGGCACGGCTCACTCTGACAGAATCTTCCTGAGGCTGCGGCTGGACAGGTGCCAGGAGCAGATGATGAGGAAGGTGAAGGCCTGATGCTTTCCGGGGGGTCTCAGCAGCGGGGTGGTGAGCGCTTGTACATGTGTATGGAGGGGTGTTGGGAACACTGAGTGCGGGGCAGGTGATGACCCAAGATGTACCCTGGCTGGCAAAGGACATTTTAGTGTTCCTGCTGGGCCCAGAACCTGGGACCAGGCTGACTAAAAATGTGGCCCTGTCCCTGTGTCTCTCAGGCTTCTCTCCTGGGCCTCTGGATTTGGCTCTTCTCAGTGGCTATAGGTTCTGGAAAGTCCTCATTTCTGCCCAGAGCTGGGCCTGGCTCCCCTCTGGGGCCGGGGATGGTTGGGAGCCCCCAGGAAGGGCTGGCTGTGCACGGCTTCGCCCAGTGAGGCCTCTCAGACCTGCTCATGGCCATTCTTGACCAGGTGACCTCAGGCCATGTGTCCCATGGAGGTGAGGACGGGTACTGTGTAAGGAGGACATGTTGGGTGCCCTGCAGTGAGTGTGGGTTGGGGGTCACAGGAAATGATGGAGTGCCCCCACTCAAACAAGCCTGGTGGGGGCAGGGGCTATCCCTTCCTCTGGGTTTTGTGGCTCTGCACGGCCACTGCCTGGGACTCCCTCGTTTGTGGGGCTCGCCTGCTCCCAGGCTGTCGGAGGGCTTGGCTGGCTCCCTGTCTCGTTGGAAGCAGGATGGCTCGGCATGACCTGGGCCTGGCAGAGGGCACGAGGAAAGGACAGGAGGCCTCCTCCCTTCCCTGTTGCTTCCAGGGCCCTCTTGCCGAAGCCTGCGGGCCCTGGCACCAGGAGGCACTGTGCCATGCCTGCAAATCTCTCAGCCCTCCCAGGGGAAGCTGAGCCCTTTCCTTCCGCAGCTGCAGAGCTGTTTGCAGAGGGAGGTTCCGGAGCCGCCACGCGGGCAGCCTGTCTGCACTAGCTCCACTCACGTCTGGCTTCGGGCTGAGGACTGGGGAGGGGAAGTGCTGATAGAAGTGTCACTGAGTAGCCCTGATAAGGCTCCCTAGACTGCGGTGGGTGGCTGCCCAGCACCGCACCCCCCCTGCCGCCTGGACTTCTTCTCTGTCACAGTCAAAGGCTGCTCTTTGCTTATTACACAGTGGGAGATGTGGTAAGTGTGTGATGAGTGTAAGTGATGCCACTGGTCTAGGGCTTCCTCCTTGGATCCATATGGAACCCTGGATGTGGTGCAAACCCAGGCCTGTGCCTCCATGCCTTCCTCTTTATCCAGCTCCTGCTTGTCCTTCACAGCCCAGGCCAGTTGTCCCATAGGCCCTGCTGGACTAGGCCCCTCCTGGACACCAGCCCCCCTTCCCCCACAGTGGCGTGTCTGCAAGCTTGGCATGGGGGCACCTTCTCGCCATTTGTCGAGTGGGTGGGCCGGTGGACCCTCTCAGAGAGCAGAGGGCTGTGAGCGTGTTCAGATGTGTCTCCCGGTGAAGGTGCTGGTGGGGTTGCAGAGAGCAACCTTGTGCTCCCGCCCCAGGGTGGGCACAGAGCTGGCGTGGTTGAGCAGCATTTAGGTGGGAGGAGGGGGCTGGTCAGGACTGGGCACTAGGGGTGGTCAGAGAGGCCTCCACAGCCGCTAGGCCATGGCAGGGTCCTGCTATGGACAGTGGATGTAGGGAGTGGGGGTCGAGTAAGGTGGTGGGAATTTGTCCTCGTCCCTGCTCTGGGGCAGGCAGTGCCAAGGCGAGCCCCCCTTTAACAGCCACATCAGGCACTCCTTGAAGACAGGGCCGTGTGCACCCAGTCTCTCGTCTCTAAGATGGGGCCAAGCACAGGGCAGGCCCTGGTGACAGATGGCTGGGGCAGCTGGCTTCATCATGGCTCCTGGGCCCCTGAAGGGGCAGCAGGCAGTGGGTAGTGTCCTGGGCTGGCCCTGGCCTGGGCACTGGGTAGGCAGGGTTGGCATCCCCCGCAGTGTGGCCCAGCTCTGGGTCTTCAAAGGGAAGGCATGTCCGAGGACCTGGTGCTGGCCTGCTGGCCTTTGGAGCTTCTGGGCTGCCCCCTGCCCACAGGGCTCCCTCTCTCTCCTTGCCTCTTTACCCCTCTTTCTGTCTCCCTCACAGAGAGCTCTGGGGTTGGCAGGAGCAGGGGCTGGAGAGGAAGGTCGGCAGGACCTGCTGGCCAGGCCCTTCCTCTTAGCCCCTGGTCCAGCTCCCACCTCTCCTGGCCTTGGGTTTCCTTCTGAGGTTTCCAGCTAGGGGTAGTGCAGGTGGGGTGTGTATGTGTATGTCTGTGTGTGTAAATGTGAGAATAAGTGTGTATGTGTGAGTGTGCATGATGGTAAGGGTCAGGTGGTGGAGGAGGAAGCCGGGCACAGGAGCAGGTCACATCTGACAGATCAGTCACACTGCAGTCAGCTCCAAGTGACCCCAGCCAGACCTGCCACTGTCACCCCCGACTCACATCCGGGGTAACTGGGCTCCTCCCATTATAGTCATGCGGGGACAGGGCCACCCTGCCCAGCCCCTCTGTTGCTCAGCTGGCTTTTCAGCTGTTAGGGTGGCCTACAGTGGGAGCTCAGCCCAAAGGGCGCCTGGTGCTCGTGCTGTCTGAAGCTCTGCCCGCTTCCATGGCTGCAGCCAGCCCTGAGGCCCCTGCTCATGGCCAGTGGAGGAGTTGGAATGGCTGTTATCAAGAAAACAAAAAAATAGCAAATGCTGATGAGGATGTGGAGAAGAAGGAACTCCTCTACACTATTGTTAGGAATGTGCAACCGTACGAAATCAGTATGGGGGTTCCTCAGAAAACTAAAAATACAACGACCATGTCATCCAGCTCTGCCACTCGTTGGTATGTGCCTGAAGGAGTTGGATTCAGCATACAATAGAGATACTTGTACATCTGTGTTTATTGGGCATTATTCACAACAGCCAAGTTATGGAATCAGCGTAGGGGCCATCAACAGATGAGCAGATGAAGAAAAGATGGTATGTGTACACCATGGAGTATTATTCAGCCATAAAGAAGGAGATAGTGTAATTTGCAGGAAAATGGGTAGAACAGGAGATCATCACGTTAAGCAAGATAAGCTAGACATGGAAAAACAAGTTCATGTTTTCTTTTATATGTGGAAAGTACAAAAACCAAGATGACCCTGAAAATAGAAGAGGGACTTAGGTTAGGGTAGAGGGAGGGCAGTAGGGAGGGTGGATACAATCAAAGCACAAGGTGTGCCTGTAGGAAAAGTCGGGGTCAGACCCACTAATTTGTACAGCTAATATGCATTAATAATTACAATAAAAATATAAAGTAAAACAGTAACACTCCAGTTGAGGAAGTTTATGAAGAAAAGAAACTTATTTCTTACAGTTCTGGATCTGGGAACTCCCAGGCCAGGGGCCACATCTGGCATGGCCTTCCTGCTGAGCCATGCGTGGCAGACGGCCGCACTGGGGAGAGCGCAGGGTGACAGAGCTGGAGAGAGCCAAACCTCTGTGCCTGTGGGTTCCACGTCCATGGACCCGCCAGCCTTGGATTGAAGGCATTTGGGGAAAACTAATTCCAAAATGTTCCCAAAGCACACCTTGACCTCGCCGTGCACTACGCGGAATGCACACAGTGTGGCGAGGCGTGGGCACACCCGGCCATAGCCTCCGAGTTACACAACCTCAGTTTCCCTCCAGCGCTGCTTTGAGCGCTGTTCTTCTCTCATCTCACGCCTAGATTTTGTGCTGTGTAGTGCTTGTGTCAGCACTAACTGTGTGGACCTTTTTCTTGTTATTCTCCAGACAATGTAGTACAACTCTGCCTGGCATTTCCACTGTATCATGTACTCCGAGGAATCTAGAGATTTAAAGCCTGTGGGAGGATGTCCCTTGGTTCTACACTGCACCCTTGTATAGAAGGGGCTTGCGCACCTGTGGGTTTTGGAATCTGGGTGGTGTCCTGAAACCCGCCCCCCATGGATACTGAGGGATGAAAACCACTCTTAAGATAACTAAATCTGTTCGTGTGGGCAGAGCCCTGGTGACCTGGTCACCTTCTGTGAGGCCCCATCTGCCAACACTGAGGCCGTGGGGACTGCGGTGGTGGGAGACCTGATGGTCCCAGGGCCCAGACCTTGGCCTTGGTGACCAAGCACCCTTGCTCTGGCCACTCTGCTTCTCAGGGTAACACTCTTCCCTTCTCTCTGCCTCGGCAGGTCCTCCAGAAACTGGGGAAGGCGGACGAGACGAAGGATGAGCAGTTTGAACAATGTGTCCAGAATTTCAACAAGCAGCTGGTGAGTGTGGTGGCCCCTGGCCTTGGGGTGCTTGTGGGTAAGGAGGAAAATGACAAAAGCCGAGTTTGTGGAGTAGGAGAGCTCAGAGGACAGGGATCAGAGTGAGCTGCTGAGGTCACGGAAGGCTCTGGAGGAGGTAGTACTGGCCCTGACCAGGACTGCTGGGGAGGAAGGGAGGGCGTACTTAGGTCTTTGGTAAGACCCAGAGAGAATGTTGGGGGATGGGAGGGGCTGGTGGGAGAAGGCAACAGATGTGGTCAGACTCTGGAAGAGCTTGCATGCCAAGGCATGTGGGAGCTACAGAAGTTTCTTGCTAGGAGAGTGGCACCTGCAGGGTTTAGTGTGGGGGCAGAGCAGGCTGGATTTGATTCGGATGTCTAGTGAGCAGGACAGGTACCTGGATGTGTGGCAGGCTCTAGGCTGAGCCCTTTGTAGATGGCTGTGAATACCTCTGAACAACCCAGAACCATTGTTCCCATTTTGTAGATGAAGGAGTTGGGGCTCAGAGAAGTAGGGTGATTTCATCCAGCTTTGGAAGTGGATTCAGATCTGTATTGATTTAGTTCTAAAACTGGGAAGGGACCCCCAAAGAATCCTCACCAAGGCCTATTCTAGACTAGGGGTCAACAGCAGGAAGGGGCTTAATTACATTAGCAGCCTGGGGACAGTGGTTAGATACAAGGAAGAACTTACCTTGTGATGGGAAAACCCTAACTACACTTACTGCGCTGCCCCTGAAACTTTCCTCCAGAAAAGCCAGAGCAAGCCATTTCTGTGGCAGTAGAGAGGGGAGTGAGATGACCCTGTCAGTCTCTCTCCCTGGGGAGGGCCAGGGAGCAGGAAAGAAGGGATGCTGGGCCATGGCTCCATGGCAGTGCCAGTGAGCTACAAGCGAATGACTGATGGAGATGATGGCCACAGAAGGAGGCTGCGAGGAATGGGACTGGGCATGGGAAGGTCAGGATCTAAGCTCTGCTAGAAATGCGGCAGGATGAGCCCCAGTAGTGGACCCAGGATGGGGACCCAGGCCTCTCAATACTCCCTGTCTGTGTCTGAGTCCTTGGAAAGCACTGAAGATGCCTACAAAAATCCCTGCAGCTGGAATGGAACCTAGGGGAGGGGCTGTCCTTTGTAGAGCTCAGATACTCATTGGTCAGGGATGGGAGCAGTTGGGAGTGGACAGGAGAGCAGTTGGGGGAAAGCTGGGAGTGTGATGAGAGAGGATCAGGGAACATGCTGGGAGTCAGGGAGCATGCTGGGAGAGGGTCACGGAGCATGATGGGAAGGGTTTGGCATTATTCTGGGAGAGGATCAAGAGCATGCTGGGAGAGGGCCAGGGAGCATAATGGGAAGGGTTTGGCATTCTGGGAGAGGGTCAAGAGCATGCTGGGAGAGGGTCAGGGAGCATGATGGGAGAAGTTCAAGGAGCATGCTGGGAGAGGGTCAGGAAGCATGCTGGGAGAGGGCCAGGGAGTATGATGGGAGAAAGTTGGTATTTCTGGGACAACGTCAAGAGCATGCTGGGAGAGGGTCAGGAAGCATTCTGGGAAAAATTGGCATTATTCTGGGAGAAGGTCAAGAGCATTCTGAGAGAAGGCTAGGAGCATGCTGGGAAGGGCTGGAGGGCAAAGCTACCCTGGCCTGCCAGAGAAGTTCAGCCCACGAGGCTCCCCAGGGTTGGGGTGGGAGCCATTGTGGCTGCTTGTCCTCCAGGACAGTCATGGGAGGTTTTTCAAGGCCTAGGTAGGCCCAAAACAGGGAATTTACTGCCTTGGTTTCCTCACCTATAAAATGTAGGCTTGAACAGGAAATTTGCAGCCTTAGTTTCTGATTCTGTCTCTTGGAAACCCTGGTCACTGGCTTCCTCAGGTTATAGGCAGCTCCGAAGTCCTTGTAGGGATACTGTGGGCCAGGTACTTGTATGTGTTTTACGGACATATCCTTGCAATCCTTGTAATGGCTACTGATACTCTTTTTATTTTGCAGATGAGGCACTGGAGGCTCAGAGAGTTTAGGCAACTTCCCAAGGCCACACAGCTGGTTTGGAGGCTTGGGGGCTTAAAATCAGATCCTGAGTTCTTTAATTTCCTCTCAGATTCCCTCTCTGGAGCTAAGCCTGGTGCTGAGGGCAGTGGGCAGGGCTGGTGAGAAAGCTACAGCCTGGGGGTAGGGGTAGGGACAGGGGTAGGGGTAGTGGTGGGGGTTGGGGTGGTAGTGTCTCCCCTGAGCAGGCTGGGCTGTCTGGTGGAGGGTGAAGCAAGCACAGACAGAGGAACTGAGGTTTTCTGTGGCCTGGTCTCAGCTGAATCCGCAGCGTCGCAGCAGCTTCGTTCTCCCCTCTTATCTGTCAGGGTCACCCCTGCTGAGTCCCTGGCCCTGGGCAGGCAGTCACTGATTCTTAGGCAGAGGGGCTGGGCAGCGAAGCCAGGGCTATAGACAGGCGGTGCTGGTGGCTGCCTGGCTGTGGGCTTGGAGGGGTCACCTGAGCTGGGGCTCTGTCTGCCTCCAGGTTGGGTGAGGTGGCTGGCTGTGCAGGGGCCAGAGGTAGGGAGTGGGCAGTTTTGAAATTCATTCCAGTCTTGGGTAACCTCCTGCCTTGGGATCATGGCAGCTAGTTGGTTCTGGGTTTGCCTGGGTGTGAGGATGGCTGCTGCTGGTGGGGTGCTGAGCTTGGGACCCAGCTGCATTGAGTACGTGTGCCTGCTCACAGCTGGAGTTTGGGAGACATAGGCCTGGCAGCCTACCCCAGAGAGCCCCCATGCTCGGGGAACTGAAGGAATTTTAGCACTTTTGTTCCTTTCCACACCCGCTCTTTGTTTTATTATATGAGGTAATGATTGAAATACTATACATGGTGAATGTTTAAATTTAAAAAGAAATTATTACTGTGAGAGAGACATTGCCATTAACCTCCCTCAGAATACTTCTGTACCTGAACATACTTATCCCATCATTTTTGTCACTTTCTGAAGCAGTTCTGGAAATCCTCTTTCTTGAGTGTTTTTATGAAATGTGATTTTAAAAAATACAGTGAATGCTGCTCTTGATAGCCATCCAACAGAAAGGCAGCTTGTAAAACCATTACGGTGTGTCCTCCTGCACCTTAGTCACTGGATCTGGCACCATGTGACTTCTGGCTTTTCCTCAAATTGACCACGAAAGGTAAATGTTTTGAATCGATTCAAGACATCAATGCAACTGTGACAGCGCAACTAAAGACACTCATGTGAAAGAGGACTTCCAGAACTGCTTCAGAAAGTGGCAAGATCGATGGGATAAGTGTGTTTGAAGCTAGGGGGAGTATTTTGAGGTTTATTAATGGTTTTTTTGTTGTTGTTGTCTTTTTTTTTTTTTTTTTTTTTGAGACAGGGTTTTGCTATGCAGTTCAGGCTGGCCTTGGACTCACTCTGTAGCCCAGGCTGGCATTGAACTTGTAGCGATCCTCCTGCCTCAGCCTCCCGAGTGCTGAGATTGCAGGTGTTGCCACCAGGCCTGGCTAGGTTACTAATGTTCATGTCTCTTTTACTGCAATAAATTATTTTAATTTAAACTTTCACTGTAGTTTTTGATCATACTACATGTAACGCGCCATTCTAAACCCTTCCTACCGTGTCCTCGCTGTAACGGGAAAGCACCCGTCGTAATTAGCAGGCTGATCTGTGGCTTCTCCAGGGCCACATCATTACCTTAGCACTCAGCACACTGCAGCCGAGTACCCTGGCCTTGCAGTGTCTCCCCTGTTTTCCAGTCCGTGTGACTCTGGGCCAGTTGCCCCTCAGCTTCCTTGCTCATCAGTCAGGGGCCGTGGTGTTGGGAAGATGGGTACAGGGAGCTCGTGGACACCAGGGAGGAAGAGCGGGTCCCAGTGAGGAGGGAGGCCTGCATGAGGGGACAGGAGGGGTCTGAGGGGCTGTGATGAACCTAGGAAGGTGGCTGCTCGTGCTTCCTTGGAGATGGACCTGCGGATGGGGCCCTCCTCAGGGGTGCTGGATCCCCCAGGACCGTGACCAGCTACTGGGCTGCGTCTCCCTAAGGGGCCGGGGGATCCAGAGCAGGGGCGTCTCTGGTGAGGTGGCTGATGCGGGGGGCAGGCGGTGCTTCTGGTAACACAGGGCAGCCTCAGCTGCCGCTGCCGTCCTCTCGTGTCCCCTGTGCTTGAAGCCTGTCTCCTGAGGCCATCAGGGGCCTGGGTGTTCCCTTGAGCTGTCCCCTGAGCACCTTCGGTGTGCCAGGCAGGGTCATTTCCCCTCGTGGGCAGGTGAGGAGATGGAAGCTCAGACAGGCTCGTTCACCTACTTGCTACAGGCACCCAAGCCCCCATTTGCTTCCCCCCTTCTTGCCTGAGTTCTGGAAACTTCTCCTCATGGTGGTTTCATACCTGGTGGTCTCCCCCTCTCATCTGTTGTTCTCTCTCCTCTGTTTCTGTGGTATCAGTGGCCCAGGGGACTCGAGGCCAGCCCACAGCTCTGCCCACTGTGCTGTCCCTCTGTCCAAAGAGGGCCCAAGGGCCACTCTTTCCTGTCATGGAGCTTCCTGCCTGCCCAGGGCCTCTCTTTGGCCCGTCCCTCCTGCATCCTCCTCTCGGTGCATGACCTTCTGCACCCCTCAAACACCAGCCTCTTTCAGAAGCTGCCTCCCTTTGGAGGTCCACTGCCCTCCACTCCTCAGTGCCCTTCTGCCCATAGGGTCCGCCCAGGCCCTCCTTGCTGTTAGCACGATGCTGGAGAAGCACTATAGTCTGGGCATCACCGAGCACATGGCACCATGGCCTGCACTTGCTGGTTGCTTGTCTGCTGTTGTCTGGGGAAGGTCTGTCCTGCTGGACCTGTGGGCCATGTCATGTGTGGCATTCAGCTGCCCTCCAGTGTGGCACCCCCAGGGCACAGGCACCCTGCTTTCCTTACAGAGCTGGGAAGGGTGACTGACAAAGGGACCCCAGGGCTCCCAAGCAGGGGCAGCATTTGGAGCGCAGCACCGTTCAGTGTGCCTTTGTGACCGAGGCTGCTGCTGCTGTCCTCCAAGGTCTCCCACGCCGGCCCCGCATGCTGGATGGAGGACGGCTCGCGGTGGCTGCTGCCAGAGTGGCCTGGCTTGTTGCATGGGAGTGGCAGGAAGGAGAGGTTGGGGACCCGCGTTCAGCCCAGGCCCTGACCTGGTTCTCACCTTTCTTGACAGACTGAGGGCACGCGGCTGCAGAAGGATCTCCGGACCTACCTGGCCTCGGTCAAAGGTCAGCCTGGAGGGGAGAGCCGGATGTAGAGCCGGTGTGCGCGGAGCTGGGAGGGTGGCAGGGCATGCCCGTGGCGGTGAGGGTGTCCAGGGCCGTCTGTGGAGGCCGTCTACCTCCTCTCTGCCCCACAGCCATGCACGAGGCCTCCAAGAAGCTGAACGAGTGTCTCCAGGAGGTGTATGAGCCCGACTGGCCTGGCAGGGATGAGGCGAACAAGATTGCTGAGGTAGGAATCATGCAGGGCAGGTGGTCTTGGCTCCTCTCAAAGGGCCTCTGGCCTCAGATCCCATCGCCCGCCTGGGCCAGGCTCTCTCAGTTCACCATCAGCACACACACACGCTGTGTGTCCTTGGGCAAGTTGCCTTGCCTCTCTGGGGATTGTGCTTCTCCTAACACTGTCACCAAGGTGATGGACTGTGACGAACGAAGTCTCCCTTGCTGACCCCATCGGTCCTGAGTATATCTGAACCTCCCCATCTTCCTGCGAGAAACTGCAGGGCAGGAATTGTTACCCCCCATTGTATAGATGGGCAAACTGAGGCTCCGAGAACCCCCTGAGCTTTGAAGTGATGGAGCTGGGGCTGACCCGCAGGCCTTGAGGAGTGAGAGCTGGGCCCTGCTCCCTGGTAGCCACTCGGTTGTTCTTGTCTGTTTCAGAACAATGATCTGCTCTGGATGGACTACCACCAGAAGCTGGTGGACCAGGCGCTGCTGACCATGGACACCTACCTGGGCCAGTTCCCTGACATCAAGGTGCGAGCTCGCTTGGCAGATGTGCCCTGCTTGGCTCAGCAGCTGGTGGAAGGTGCTGGGGAGGAGGAGAGGCTGGGGGTGTGGCTCAGGCCGGCCCAGGCCTGGAGGTGACTCTGCCTTGTGACACCTGCCTGGCCCAGCCTCTCACCCGCCTGGGGCTGCCCCCTCTGAGCTTGTCGTGCGCTCCTTGCTCCGCTTCCTGGACCTCTGGGTCCCGGGGCTGTGGAGAGAGGCCCAGGGTGTTAGGCGTATGTGGCTGTGTGCTCTGGAGTGATGTATGTATGTGTGCACGTCGCTGTGTGTATTGTCTCTTACCTGCGTCTGTCCGTCTGTCTGTCTGGGCAGGAGGCTGGCTGCTGGCTGGGCCCGCAAACACGCTAGGAGCCCTCAGAGCGTCAGAGCGTCAGGCTGTCCCCTGAGGCAAGTGGGCCCTGTGCTGTGTCCACGGAAGTGCAGGGTCGAGCCAGGATGGCAGCCATTGTGCTGGGCCTGATCCCCAGGAAGGCAGCTGGGGGTGTCACGCTTGTGAGGCCCCTGGGCTGCCCGGTGCAGATGTCTCAGGCTCCCCATGTTGATGGCTGGCTCTGGGGAGGAGAAGCCAGGGCCCAGGAGGCGCCTAAGGAGCCCAGAGCCAGGCTGAGGAAGAGGCTGGGCCTGCACAGTACTGGCTAGTGTTGCCAGGAAGCCGGCTGGCCCCAAGGGCGGGCTGTGCTAGAGAGGGTACCCGTGCCTCTGCAAGGGCTCACGCATGCACCCAGACTATTGCTGGGGCCCTCCGCACGTCTCCTCCCTCTCTCTGGGCCCAGCCTGGCCGGGAGCCTCCGCACAGGCCCTAGGGCCCACTCATCCCTTCCTCCATCTGTCTGCCCTACAGTCACGAATCGCCAAGCGGGGGCGGAAGCTGGTGGACTATGACAGTGCCCGGCACCACTATGAGTCCTTACAGACTGCTAAAAAGAAGGATGAAGCCAAAATTGCCAAGGTAAAGGCTGGGGAGCAGGTCAGGGGCACCCAGGGGAGCAGGGGATGGGGGTGACCTTGTGGGGAGGTGTTAGGCTCGGGTCTGGTCCCTCGTTGCCCTCTGGCGGGCCCCTCTGCCCTGCCCTGGTGCCGTTTTCCGGGAGAGGAGAGTGGGTTTGGGTTTCCTTGGAGTGGTGCCGCCCTGCCTGGCACAAGGTGTGGAGTTCTGTCATGGGATCCGAGGTGACCTGGCCCTGGCGAGCACAAGCTGGTAGGCTGGTCACAGCACTGGCCGCACGGTGAGGGGCTGGGCAGCTCCCTGGCCCCCCGGGGCAGGACCCTGCTTGCTGCAACCTCTGCCCTGCTAACGACTCTCCTGTTTGCCTTCGCAGTTGGAATTCACCCTCTCCATACCACCTGGGCGGCTCCCTTTAATTCTCTCGCTGCAGAGGCCTTTCCTTGTGGGGGGGCTGGCCAGTCTGTCATCTGGGCTTGGTGTTTAACATCTGTGTCTGTTTCTCTCTCCCCACCTGCCTCCTGTCTCTCCATTCTCCTTTGCCTTGACCTGCCCCCCTTCAGCCTGTCTCGCTGCTTGAGAAAGCCGCCCCCCAGTGGTGCCAAGGCAAACTGCAGGCTCATCTCGTAGCTCAAACTAACCTGCTCCGAAATCAGGTGACACTGGCTTCTAACCTTGCACGTGCTGGCGCCTTCTGGTCTGTCGTCCTGTCCTCTAGTTGGGTGCCCAGAAGCCTAGCAGGCTGGGCTTCCTGAACAGGGGCGGGCTCAGCCACCTGCTGAGAGCCAGGGGTGGCTTCCAAGCCCAGTCATGAGCTGGTGGCTGCCAAGTGCAGCAGGCAGGGGGCTCTGTTACCTCTGTTGGACCCAAGGCCAAGGGTCCGAGGCGGACAGAGGCTGGGGGCCTAGGTCTATGGTCCCCGTGAGGCTTCTCTGCAATCCTTGCACCCCAGGAACAGAATGAATGTCACTGGGTCATTTGTCTCCCCTGAGGGCTTAGTGAGAGGGAGGTAACACTAGGACTCCTATCCTGGCATGTGCTGTCCTTCCAGCTTCCCAGAATGCCAAGGTTATCCTGGATTTGCTGAGGACACAAATCTGCCCCGGGGAGACATGGGCTCCTATCCAGGGTCCCAGAGTCGGTTAATGACAGAGCTGGGGCTCACCTGACTCAAGCTTCTGGGTTGTTAACCTGGCGCTGCCCTGGCCTCCAAGTGGGTAGGCCCTGCTACAGCTGGCCCAGGGGGCCCCAGAGTGACTCTGGAAGGGACCCCAGAGGGCTCTCCAATCTGACTGTGGCATTGAGACCTGGAGGGTTGGCTGTTGGCAGGCATCATGCAGTCCCTGGTGGCTTCCTGGAGGAGGCTTTTCATACAAAGCCCTTGGGTCATCTCACCACCTTGGTGGTAGATATGTCACCAAGCACTCTGTCCTTCGGATGGGCCTCAGTGTGGCTGGGGCCCACTGGAGACTGTGCCCTAATAAAGGTGGGCCGCACAGCTGTCCCTCCAGTGAAACCTTGGCAAAGGCAGCCCGAGGAGGCCCTGGGTCCCCTTCATAGTGGGGTGGTGTGGGGGTGGGACGGGCAGCACTGGCTGACGCAGGAGGTCAGGTCTCTCTGCGCTGCTGCCCCACTTTTCCTGGGCCACCTCCTGGTTTCATCATCTTCAGCCCACATGTATCAAGTGCTAGTGATGTGGGGAGCTCGTTCCCCAGTTTCTTATGTGAACTGCTGCCTGATTTCTTTTAGGCCAAGGCTGGGGGCTGACTTTGGAGGGACTGAGTGATGACAGCCCCATCTAGAGGTTGGAGTCAGGGTGACCTTGGCTCTCCAGGGCCTATGGGGATGACCTAGGGAAGCATCTAGGGGGACAGCAAGATGCCTGAGAATTCCTAAGCTGCCATGGGACTGGGGTGGGGCTGTTGATCCAGAGCCAGGGTTTTGGGTGGGAGAAGTCCTGGGGGGCTGCCTGCTGCACGAGGTGTCCTAGGGTGGGTGTGGGTGGGGATGTGCTGGGAGGGCAGCCCGTGGGCATCTGTCTGGATACTGACCTGTGCGGTTTGCTTTTCCCACTTGGATCCCCTTTTTATTTGACCACGCCCTCCTCCTCTTCATGCCCGGCCCTGTTAGCCGTGGGCAGCTGAGCATGAGCTGAGGCACTTGGGGCCCAGTGTGGGCCTGGCTGGGGGGGAACAGTACATCCTCTCCCCCACTTTTTGCACCAGGTGCACCAGAATATGAGGATTGTGACCCAAAGGGAGTACAAGACAATGGCTCTGATTCTGGGAAGTCTAAACTGGACCTGCCCTGTTCTTTGTAGTGTTGCTGGGACCTCCCCACTCTGATCCATTCCAAGAGAATCGTGCAGGTTTAGATAAGACATTTCCCCCTCACCCCACCCTCTTAACTAGACCTTTCAGTCAGACAAGGAACCCCTGTGCGCGTTAGTACCCGGAGGTGACCGTCAGAAGGCAGGGCGCCCCTTTTTGCTCCACCCGTTAGCTAGGAGGCTCCCACTCGGGCCTGCTGCGGCTCGGAGCTCACTCAGGCTGGTCCTGCTGCCTGACGCAGGAAGGAACAGCTGTCGGGGCTTGGGGAAAAAGAACGCTTTGAGAAAGAGCATTCGGCCAGCTGGCTGCTTCTGCCAGAAGTGGCCATAGCCCAACCTAAGAACGTGAGGCCGCTGGCGAGAAGTTTTCCCTTGGGTGGGGCCACCACGTTCCTGGGCTGTGACTCAGACCTGAGTCGCTCTCAGCAGCGTTCCCCAGAAGCAAGCTGTCAGAGCCGTCAGCCCCAGCCATGTGGGCCACGCAGGCCTCTGGCGGGGTGGTGGGACCTTAGCGCCACCTGGTGGATGTAAGCAGCCTGCGCGGCTTAGGAAGGAGACGAGGCACAGCGCCCGCCCGCAGCCTGGCTCCTTCTTCTCCCCTGCCACCCTCTTCTGCCATTGCCTGAGCCTCTGCCTCTGGGCTCCAGGTGGGACAGGTTGCAGAAGAGAGGGTTGGTGGGAAAGACTGTCCCAGGGAGATAAGGCTGAGCAGGAGCTGGCCCCAAGAGAGAGGGAAGGAGCCCTTGGGAGGCACCAGCAAGAACAGCATCCAGGGAGCCCAGCGGCAGGGCCCGCTCTTGGCTCAAGAGGGCTCAGGATGTGGGCAGTGTCGCCACCTGGCTGCGTCTGGGGTCAGACTCTGTGATCCTCTTGGCTTCGCAGGTCCCTTGTCACAAGCCTTCTTGTTATGCCCCATCTTCCAGGCCTCTGGGCCAGATAGGGTGGTTACCCTTTGCAGTGGCCACCGTCCCCTCCCCTTCCAGAGTGGCCCGAGGGACTAATGTAGTGGCCCCAGGGACTGCAGTGGGAGGTCCCTGGGGTGTCCACATCCAGTCCAGACTCTCTCTCTCTCTGCCAAAGCCCTGATCCTGCTCACTGGGCAGGACTTGGGGAGTGGGGTGGTGGGGGATGGGCTGGCCCCTGACCAAGGCTCAGAGAGGAGATGACCTGTCCCGCCCCCAGGCTGAGGAGGAGCTCGTCAAAGCCCAGAAGGTGTTTGAGGAGATGAACGTGGACCTGCAGGAGGAGCTTCCATCCCTGTGGAACAGGTGAGGCCAGGAGGGGCCCCTGTGCCCGCTGGTGCTCCACTGCTCTCCCAGGGCTTGTGTCTCCGTGAGGGCACCCATGGTGGCGTCTGTGGTCCTGCGTGGGCACCCGGCTTGTGAAGTTGACCCCACAAGCTGTCCTGGGCCAGCTGCCCACCTCCTCCTCCTTCCCTCCCCACCGGCAGCCGCGTAGGTTTCTACGTGAACACGTTCCAGAGCATTGCAGGTCTGGAGGAAAACTTCCACAAGGAGATGAGTAAGGTAGGCCTGGGACTCCCTCGGGCCTCTGGGCCATGCTGGCCAAGGGTCAGAGTCCAAGGCACGGAGGGGGTGGCCCGAGCTACCCCGTCTCTGCTGGGATTAGGCACACGAGTGACCAAGGAGCCCCCCTGAGTGGCCAGCTGCTCTGGGGAGACTGTGAGTGGGTCCCCAAGTCCAGCCTTGACCCCCTCCCCAGACCCAGTCTCGTTCTTGCTTAGATGGATGGGCCAGAGGGACAGGGACCAGCCCTTCTCAAACTGCACTTTGCAGGGTTCCCTCTTCCTCTTACTTCCCTTCAAAGATTTTAGACCAAAAAAACCCAAAAAACAAAAAACAGATTTTAGAAAACTTGTGAAAACTTTAGAAAATAAGCATTTTGGGGAAGGAAAGTTTTATTTAAAGTTAGTCCCTTGAAGTATATGCCACAGAGCACAGTTGTGTATAGGTGGGAGGAAAATTCATGTCTGAGATTCCTTGTGGTCAAAGCAAAGAGGGAAATGTTCTCAGTGATGACGACCATGGCGTGCGTGGGCTGGACCTCCTCTCTTGATGTGCTTTTGGTGGGATTTCTGGCAGTGGAATGTGGCCTGAAAAGTATCTTGGCAAAGTGACCTGGACAATTAGGATCAACAGTGAGTCTATAAAAAAACAATTTTTGTGAAAAAAACACCAGCTCTGTGTAGTATTTTAGGCTATCCCTATACAAAGCAAGAAGAGAAAAGATGGTTCCTAGGAACTAGACCTGTCATTAATGCAGCCCACTTCCCCGTTTTCTTTTTCCCTGGGTTTTCGTGGGTTTGGTGTGCTGATTCTGGCTGTCATTGTAGGGACAGAGGTGCTCGCGTATTCCTGAGAGCGGCAGGGGCTGGGAGAGGGGACAGCAGGGGTTCCTGGGGAGGGGGCTGTTGGGTGGCCTTGGAGGCCCCCACCTCTCCCTGTCCCTCCCACAGCTCAACCAGAACCTCAGCGACGTGCTGGTCAGCCTGGAGAAGCAGCAGGGGAGCAACACCTTCACAGTCAAGGCCCAGCCCAGGTGCGTGAGGTCGCCGCCCTGGGACCGGGGGCTGTGGGGCTCGGTGTGCTGACTTCTGGGACCGAACCTGTGGTGCCTTCCCTGGGTCCATGGGCTTGGGCCTGGGGCTCTGGGTCCTTCGTGGCTCCGCCTCCACTGTTGGGGGACACAGATAAGAGCAGGTCCCTGTCCTCAGACATTCCCGTTCCGGTGTGTCCTGTGAAGGAAGGAGCATCCCTCAGGAGGTTGCAGGCGTCCCCCTGTTTGAGGAGTAGGAACATGTCTGCGGGGCGGTAGAGCTCAGTTTTAGGGGTGCAGGACTGTGGTTCCTCGGGTTGCAGCCTTCTGGAGAGCTTCAGACTCGAAACCCCAGCTCTGGATGGCAGCATTCCGCCGCCTCAGTGTGCTGGTCCCTGTCCCCTGCCTGGCCCTCGCCCCTTGGAGGAAGCCCCAGGAGCTTCCTGTTTCCTGCGGGGAACCCTGAGCGGTGAGGGAAAATGCCTCTCCTCTCTGGCTGAGACTGGGGGAAACAAGAGGAAGCTGGGATTTCCCTTCCTCTTAGGGTGTGTGTGTGTATGTGAATGCATGTGTTTGTGAGTGTGTATGGGTGTGTGTACACACGTGCCTGTCCCAGCAGAGTGCAGAGCACCATGAGCTTTGCTTTCTGTGTCTGTGGAGTGGGGCGACTATATCTGCTTCTTGGGGTGACTGCGGTGTTGCCTAGGGTTAAGGGAGTAGGTAGTGCGTGGCATGGGCCCTCTGAGTGCCGCCAAAATAAGTGGGACCGAGAAGGGCCCACAGGTGCCTTGAGGCAGCCTGGGGTGGGGGGCGGTGGGGGAGGGCGGAATGTGGGTTCCTGGGGAGACACCCCTCCAGGAGGGCTGGGTCCGGGGAGGTGGAGGTGGTGAGTGCCTCTGACTGGGGCGCAGGGACAGCCGTTGGGAGAGCGGTCCAGGGGGAGGGGGAGGGAAGTGGAGGCTCGGGACTCAGCTTGGCACCAAAGCGGCCTGTGGCGCAGCCCGTCCCCTCCTGGTGGCCTCCCTTCCCAGGGCCACACACTGGCCAGCTGAGCCCTTCCTGGTGCCCTGGGCCTAGCGAGCTCCTAGCCCGGGCTGGGGCGGGCGCCTGCCCCGGCCGAGATTCCTGTCCTCGCCTGGCCCCGCCAGCGCAGGGCCCCCCGGCGGCGAGGCCGGAGCACGGGTGCGGTCACCCTCCCCCGCGCGGAGGGCTGGCGAGGAGGGCAGGGGTCAGGGCCTAGCTTGCGCCTGGTTTCCCCAAATGAAGCCCTCCACGTCCCTTCCGTCCCCACAGAAAGAGAAGTAAACTGTTCTCTCGGCTGCGCAGGAAGAAGAACAGGTACTGCGGGGAGCAGCCCCGCGGCCGCGCATGCGCCGCGCGCCCTGTGCCCGGCGACACTAACCTTAACCTCCCGCCGCCCGCCTGCGTGTGGTGCTGTGTCCCGCGTGTGAGGGCAGGGCATGAGGACCGAGGGCGGTTGGGCCAGGGTCTGCTCGGTGTCGCTGATGCTGTGTGCACCGCCGCACCCTTCCAGGTGGTGAGGGAAGAGGCTGGGACGGGCCTGGGAAGGGACCTTGCAGCAGGTGGTTTCTAAAAGTAATTACACACGTGTACGGTAGCCTGTGTTGGTGTGTATTCCTTAAGGAGGCAAATACATCCCATAAAACACAGATTCAGAGCCATGGCTCTCACACTGTCCTCTCCCCAGTCGCCACCAGGTTCTGTTGTCCTTCTAGACCTGCACTGGCCGCCACAGTGGCCACCTCTAGGGCCTCTTGAACACCTGCAGGGTGGCCAGTGTGACCAGCAGCTGAGCTTGTATGGTTTACTAGTGAAGTCGTCAACAAGGCCAGGGGCTGCCATGTCGAGCAGCACCGTTTCGGAACTTTCTCCTGCAAGTGTGGAAGGAGGATTTGATTCTCGGCCACCACCCCCTGTGGCCACTGTGCGCATCCCTGGCCCCTGCTGCCCATTTCTCCACCTTGAGGGCGTGCTTTTTTTCACCCAGGCCCTGCCTGGTCTTTGGTGTCTCTGGATGTCTGTCCAGGGTGTGCAGATGGGGAATGAAATCTGGAGACAGTGAGGGGTGGGGAAGTGGGCGAAGGGGCTGGCCCCATGGGTGGATAAGCTGGGGAGGCTGCCGTGTGACGTGGGGTTGACTCACTTTGCCTCCAGGATGCTTGGCTTGCGGGTGCTGGGGTCTTGGGAGAGCCCGGTGAGACCTGTGGGGACCTCCGGCCTGGCCCTGTGTGACCTCGTGTGGAAGTGGGTGCATGGCCCAGGCCCCTGCATGCTCCCTCCCTCTTTCTTTCTCACACACATGCACCCTGACGTGTAGATCCATGGAGATACACGTACACACACGTGGATCCTGGGGGTACACTTGCACTGTTGGGATCGTACACGGACACACTTTCACATGTGGACCCACACGTACATGCGTTTTGACACACGGGTTCCTGCGGCTCACACTTCACACGGGTACACACGTAAGCCCCGGAGTGTCCTCAGGGCACCCACGTGGGTGCACAGCCCCTCACTGGAACCCACATCTGCTTGTCCTCTGCCATGGCCTCCCCACATTGGGCTCCCTGTCCTCTCCTGTCCTCCAGTGACAACGCCCCTGCGAAAGGGAACAAGAGCCCTTCACCTCCACCAGATGGCTCCCCTGCCGCCACCCCTGAGATAAGAGTGAACCACGAACCAGAGCCGGCCGGCGGGGCCACACCTGGGGCCACCATCCCCAAGTCCCCATCTCAGGTAGGCACGATGTCCCGGTGGTCTTCCATGCCCTCCCTCCTCCTCTTGCTTTGCTGTCGTGTCCTGTCCCTCTCCCTCTGTCCCCTGCCTGGTCCTGGACAGGTTTGGAGGTTGGGCCTGGACTGCAGTCTCCTTGGGCCCCACCAGCCCAGGTGTGCTCAGAGGCCACAGGCCACTTCAAGGGGGCTGTGACTGTCCCCTTCCCCTGCAGTGGCCTCTCCTTTCCCTCTTCCTGGCCTTTCGGTTACTTGACTCTTTCTCTTCTTTCTTTCCTCCCTGGACAGACACCGAGTCTCCAGAGGTGGCTGGCTGCCCTAGGTCTTGCAGGAGGCTGGGGAGGAGCCTCACTGGGTGGCCATGCAGGACCATTAAAGGGACAGAAGGGAAGGGCTCAGTGAAGCCGTGTGGGGGCCGAGGGGGATAGGACTGGATTTCTGGACTGTTCCATCTCACCCAGCCTTACCCCACCAGGCCCCCCAGGTTCCTGAGGGGCCCGGGAGCTGCCAGCTTCATGGGGCTGAAACGAGTGAGCCCTGTTGGTCTCAGCTGTCCCCGAGTTGGTGATGAGGACCATGGTGCCAGAGCAGTGACGATGCCCACTGTGCAGCCTTTCCCCAGGGCCGGACACTGCCGGCGCTTCCTGCGTTTACGTTCACTGACTCCTTCCTGATGCCCTGAGCAGTGGCCCGGAGAGGCGGAAGCCAGCTCCGTGGTGGTGTGACCTGCCTGCCTGCGGGCCCCACCTGGTGGACAGGGGTGCAGCCCCTCCGAGGACCTGGCACTGTGCTGGTTTCCCTAGGGATAGAGGGGCTGAGCCATGTCTCCGGGCCCGGGGAGGCGCAGAGGGACCTGTGGGAGGACAGACGTGGACGGGGGGGTGGCTGGGGCTATCTCTCAGCTGCAGGTCCTCTCCCAGTGACCCTCTCCTGGGCACCTGCGTGGTCATTCTCCCTTTCTTTTCTCCCCCCTTCCCTGCCTCTCTTCTCCCTTTCACTTCGCCCCCTCATTCTCCTCTTTCTCTGCAGTCTTTCTGGGCCTCCTGCCTCGGTCTCCCTCCTGGGGTGGCCTGCGGTCCTGCTGTCTGTGTCTGGGAGGCCGCAAGCTTCTTTCTCCTTGTCTTCCTCAGTTGCTGGGTGGGGCTGTGGCCTGGGCTGTGACTAACGGTGGCTTTGTCTTTGTCTCCCCGATGCCCACGCTCTGCCACGCCTCCCGCGCTGCCCCTCGCCCGCTGACCCACAGCTCCGGAAAGGCCCACCGGTCCCTCCGCCCCCCAAACACACCCCGTCCAAGGAGGTCAAGCGGGAGCAGATCCTCAGCCTTTTTGATGACACGTTTGTCCCTGAGATCAGCGTGACCACCCCCTCCCAGGTCAGCCGCGGCCACCGCGGCCCGGTCCTCTCTGCTCCTCTTTGGAGCCTGCATGGCCTTCACCCTCCATCCCACACCCTGCCTCTGTCCCTGGAGCCTGGCGTCTGGCTCGAGAGGTGGCCTTGAGCCACTCTCTCGTATCCTCCCCTCCACCCTCCATCACCATCACCATCACCACCACCACCATCATCATCATCCCCTACCGCTGAGTGTGCGTGTGGCCAGATGCAGGGACACAGAAGTGCGAGGTCCCCTCACCTCCCAGCAGCGGTGGTCAGTTCAGGGCTGGCCTCACAGCAGGACTCGTGCTGCAGCAGGAGTGTGGAGGGCTTTCGGGGGAGAAGGTGGCGTTTGCCTGGTGGGTTTTCAGGCAGGGCTTTAGCCAGAGATGCCAGAGATGGGCCGGGAGGCGTGGAAGACAGGCTCCCTGTGCCAGTGATGCAGGCAGCCGGCTGGCGCAGTTGCACAGCCCTGGCATGGAAACTTGGAACAGCCCTGGCATGGAAACTTCAGCTCCCAGGGCTGTTGCTCATAAATGCCCTAAGGGACATGTCATGTGTGTCCACTCAGATGGACCTGGACCTGCAGTGGGCCGGGCAGGGAGGTGCCATTCATGGCGGAAGGCCTCGGCCACACTGGAGTGGCTGGCACATCGTCAGCTTAGCTCAGGGTGATGAGAGCTTTCTGCTCAGGGCTGGCTCCTTGGCCTCACGGCCTCCCTCCTGCAGGCTGTGACTTTTGTGGAGGTGGCAGGTCCACACTGGAGGACCTGGCCAGGAGGACCTTGCTGGGGCCCTGCCTAGTAGGCCCCGGGCTCCTCTGCACGGTTGGCAGGACAGGGCTGGAGGCTGAGTGGGGAGGGCCTGCGGGAACTGTGAACAGTGGTCGCTGCTCAGAGGGGCTTGGGAGGGGGGGCTTCCACCTCCCTGGAAGGTCTCCGGGTTAGGACCAAGGGGCTTTACACACAAAACTGGTGGAAGGTGGGTGGGGCCCTGTCAGAGGCCTGGGGGGCACGTGGGCTCCTCTGGGGGACGTAGGAGTAGTCTGAGAGATTAGCGGTGCTGACCACCAGGGCAGCCTGCTGCCAGCTCTCCCCTGTCTGCGTGTGCCTGTACTCTAGGAGAGCCCGGGCAGGCTGGCCAGTGTGTCTTCAGACTAGGAAGATGGGGAGGCATGAGGCTTAGAAAAACTGAGCAGGGTGCGGTGCCCACCATCTACCTGCACCACCTTGCCTGGTTTTCAGATGCCTGGCAGGGGGCACTGCTCCATTTAACAGGAGAGGGACCTGCGGCCCGATCCACAGGCTGCCTAGTGCCCCTATGCTAGGACAAGGCAGGGCTGCGGAAGTGGCCAAGTGTCTGTGCCCAGGCCTCCTATGGACCTGTCCCTTGTGTCACCACACGCCTCCCTTGCTTATCCTCATACCTGTGCCTGGAGAGCTGGAGCTGCCAGCCAGTGTGGGTTGGGACAGCCATCGCCATGGATGGCCATGGGTAGCAGGGTTGCCCTTGTCCTGGCTGCCTTGCTGGTATCCATGGGGCTGCTGTGCTAGGACATGGTCTCAGCCTGTGTCTGCATGGTGTGGGGTGTCACCTGCCAGGGGTAGGCAGTGAGCAGGTGGCCAGGACTCTGGCTGTGACCCTCCTCTGGAGCACTGGGTTGTGCAGTCTGGGGTTGGCTGGCTTCTCTGAGGAGAGAGGGGGGTGCTGAGAGGCTGGCCTCTTGCGGCAGAGGCACCTAGTGTGGGGCACCTGTGTCCCTGGCAGTCGCTCCTTGGAGATGGCCGGCCGAGGTGGGACAGTGACCACCAGCCCAGGCTCCTCAGGAAGGGCTGGACCTGGGGGAGGGTCAGTTTCTGGGGCTGGGCCTGGCTCCCCGGTCCTCGGAAGTGAGTCCACTTGTGTGAGGCCTACTCAGAAGGCCAGTGCTGTGGGACAGCCAGCCCTGAGTGCGCTCAGGACTGTGGAGCCCCCTGCTCAGAATTCCAGGTCTTGGGGCCATGACAGAGGCTATGTGGTGGGCACGGGCCTGGGGCACCCTTCTTAGGGCTCAGTGCCCATCAAGAGTGAGTATAGCTGGGCAGCTGGCTGGCCTGGGCTGTGTGAGGTTGGCGAGGGGAGATCCCTGAGCCACATAGCTCTCTTGGGCCTGGGGAAGGGGAGCCCACAGACAAGACAAAGGTCATAACCTGTGAGCCCCACTCACAGGCAGCTTGTCCCCGCCGGACACTGGTGCTGCCCCAGCTGCTGCCTTTTCAGCCCCAGGGGGCTTATCTGAGTCAGTCTTTAGTCCTGGCCCAGCCGAAGGGCTCCTATGGAGCTCTGAGGAAGACAGTCTGGCGCAGTGCACAGCGGGGCCGTTCATGCAGGGCCGTGCTTGTCCTATGTGTGTGGCTGGCTGCAGCCAGGCCTACGAGAGGGCAACCTCTGGGGGTGGCTATGGGAGCCCTGGGAGGCTCCGAAGCCCTTTGACAATGTGGACTCCACTTTGAAGGTCAGTGTTTTTTTTTTTTTTTTTTTTTTTTTTGTGGGTACCGGGGGGTCGACCTCAGGACCTCGCGCGCCAACAGGCACCCATGCCGCTGAGCGATATCACTGGCCCCTTTTTCGTATGTGGGATCTGGGAGTTGAACTCGGGCCCTCGCGCTTGCAAGGCAGGCGCTTATGCCGCTGAGCCATCTCACCGGCCCCTGAAGATCAGTCTTGAGGCTGTGTGTGCTGGCACAGCCCCTTCCTTGTCCCTGGAGCTGGTGGTTGGGGAGTCAGAGGGTGACTTGCCTGCGGGTGCCCTGGGAAAGCCAATCCCCCCATCTTGGGGCCTCTTGGTGGGGGGCGCCGAGGTGGTTGTGCCTGTCTCTGCCACGCAGAAGCAAGGTCTGTGGGTGGGCCTGGCCCTGGGCTTGTGGGACGGCGGCCGCACGGCAGCTGTGCCTGAGGTGGCACCAGGTGTCTCTGTGTGGAAGCCCATGTCATTGTGCATGGTCGTGGGCGCTGCTGCAGTGTGTGTGTCTGTGAGAGAGAGGTGGGCGGGCGGAAGCCCGCGCTGTGTGTCTGTGTGCAGCTGCTGTCTGTGCCAGAGGCCAGGGCTCTCAGCCTGTCACTAACTGCCTTCCTTCTTTGCTGCTGCTGCTGCCAAGTTTGAGGCCCCAGGGCCTTTCTCGGAGCAGGCCAGTCTGCTGGACCTGGACTTTGACCACATCCCACCTGTGGCGAGCCCCGTGAAGGCACCTACGCCCTCTGGTCAGGTTGGTTGTGCCCACCACTGCCCACAGGCCCACCAGCCTCCAGGGCCGGGCTTCAGGCTCGTGTTTACCCACTGCTGTGTGGGTTATGTAGGTCCAAGCTCGTGGGGATCCCCGGATCACCAGGCCTTCTTCCCCTCATGGCCCTGCCGCTGGTGTTGTGGCCCTCAGTCCTCATGGCTTGCCGTGGGGTAGGGTAGGGAGCAGACAAAGGCCTGGGGCTCACCCTTAGAGAGTTAGCCGGACACTTCCTGCAATTTCTCGTTCCTCTCAGCAGCCTACCTTTCCTGGTAGCTGCTCCCTGGCCCAGGATCTAGTAGCCTCCGAGAGGGGTTCAGGACTGTTGTCTGTTGACCTCTGAGTCCAGCCAGCTCTGTGCTTCAGAGCTCTGGGGTGGGGGGTCCCTGGAGATAGCTTGCCCGCCCCATCTCTAACCTCTGTGCTAACTCTGCGCTTTCCCCCCACTGCTGCGCTCAGTCCATTCCTTGGGACCTCTGGGAGGTAAGCCGCGTTTGCTCTGCGTCTGGCACCGCTCCTCCACGTGTGCCCGGGCCCACCCCCTCCTCCACCGGGCCTGTCTGTGGGTGCATGCACACGCACACTCAGGCACAGTCAGCCCACATGCACAGTGAGTTCACCGAGGCCACCTCTCCAGCTCATTTGCTGCCCTCCTGTCAGGCATCCGTGATGTGGCCCAGTTTTCAAGGCTGCAAGTGCCTACATGTAGAACAGCAGCCAGGCAGCTGCCCGAGTATCCTCATGGTGGGTTGAGGCCTGTGAGGCAGGAGGGCCTCAGCGGGGAGGCTGTTTCTCAGCCAGGAACACATCGGGTGGTGCCAGGGAGCTGTTTGGCGGGGAAAGATGAGTTTTGAGGCAGGGAGGGCAGGTGAGCAGGTGCCTTCTGGGGGCAGGGCCTGTGGCCAAGTCCAAGGCCAGCTCCTTCAGGACAGATGTCACCCTCACCTGATAGCTCAGCACAGTGGGAGCTCAGGGAGGGCTTGAAATGTACTCAGCGTCTTGCAGTGGGAGAGCCGGAATTCCACGGGGCTCCTGCGAGAGGTCCTGAGACCTCCCGACATAGTGGGCAGAGGCAGGGCAGGGCCAGGTGGGTGTGGCAGACAGGTGTCCTAGGGGGCACACTGCTCAGGAGGTTCCTCAGAGCATTTCACTCTGACGGAACCAGAAAAGTAACCTGGTGTGAGCTGGTAGGCCGGTTCCACGAGGAGATGGCAGGTGCTGCATGCGGCCATCGCACCTGCAGGTCCCCTTGACCGTGGCAGGAATGAGGTGGGAGGGGGTTGACCCCCACCCCCAGTCTCTGGTCAACCTGCCTGCCTTGGGCACCCCACTTCCCTGTCAGCACTGGCCACTCATGACATCTTTTCTTGTCTCACGCCCCTGCCCAACACCTCTCCCATGGCCCCCACTCCCCTCCCTGTTTTCTCTTGGTGGCCTGGCACCAGCCCACAGAAAGTCCAGCTGGCAGCCTGCCTTCCGGGGAGCCCAGCGCTGCCGAGGGCACCTTTGCTGTGTCCTGGCCCAGCCAGACGGCTGAGCCAGGGCCTGCCCAAGTAAGTGTCCCTCCCCAACCCGGCTCGTCCCGCCTCTGGGGTGTAGCGTGGACAGAAAGCCCAGAGATGGGATGTAGAATGGACCAGGCCCCTGGCCCAGAGGGTGAGGTGGGCTTTGAGCCCCAGGACCCGAGGACAGGGATCACTATGGTACGCTGAGCACATCCACAGCCTTGTGCTTACCCACTGCAGCAGAGTCCCCTGGGCAGGAGAGAGGAGCATTTGAGAGCGTCTGCCAGTTTGTGCCGGGCACTTCCTGGCACTGCTCTTCACCTAATCTCCATAATCTTGTCAGCAGATATTTTCTCCTTTTACAGATGAGGAGGTGGAGGGTAGAAAGATTGGGCAGCTTGGTCCAGTGCTTGAAGTGGCCAAGGGGACACACCTGTCACCATGCAGCATCCTCAGGGGAGAAGGCAGTGTCCAGGGCTGGGCCTCGCTGCCCCACCTGGCCTGAGCCATGTTTGGGAGGGCACAGGCGTATGCTGCAGGCCCTTGCCAACCTGCGAGGGGCCATCCAGCTGGGCAGGGCAAGGTTGGGCTTGGAGAAGTCCTGGGTTAGAGGGCAGGACCTGTGAGGCAGGGTTGGAGTGGCATCTCAGGGGCCTGTGCAGGGCTGACCTGTGTACGTCATTGGGCATTCCTGGACCTGCCCGCATCTTTTGTCCAGCCGCCCGCACCCCGGCCTGTCCCGGCTTGCACCTCCTATGGCCTGTGTCCCTCTCCTGGTCGCTTGTCCACCCTGTGTCTGACTCCTTGCCGGCATTTATGTTGCAGCCAGCAGAGGCCTCGGAGGTGGCGGGTGGGACCCAACCTGCGGCTGGAGCCCAGGAGCCTGGGGAGACGGCGGCAAGTGAAGCAGCCTCCGTAAGATGGCAGGGACCAAAGCCCCGTCCTTGTTCCCCAATGCCTGCCTGTCGCCTGCCGCTGGCCGCCTGCGGCCCCCTGTGCACCTGGCCACGTTCGGTGGAGCCAGGACAGGTGCCTGGGCACAGGCAGACACCCCTCCCCGCGGCCGAGGGCCAGCCCTTGAGGCCCAGCCCTGCTGACCTGTCCCCTGTCCCCAGAGCTCTCTCCCGGCCGTGGTGGTGGAGACCTTCTCAGCGACTGTGAACGGCACCGTGGAGAGTGGCAGTGGGGCCGGGCGCCTGGACCTGCCCCCGGGCTTCATGTTCAAGGTGAGTCCCGGCTGCATCACCCTCTTTCATAGACATGGCTCCGGAGGACTGGGCCGGGGACCCTGGGCCTTTACGTGCTCCCCGACCTCTGCAGGTGCAGGCCCAGCACGACTACACGGCCACCGACACGGACGAGCTGCAGCTCAAGGCTGGTGACGTGGTCCTGGTGATCCCCTTCCAGAACCCCGAGGAGCAGGTGCGCGGCGGGACGGGCCAGTCTCCTCCGCTGCCGCTGTGGTGGGCTCGGTGGCCGGCAGGGGGCAGCAGAGGCCGCCCTCCAGGAACTCGGCCCACACTGGGGCTGCATCTTGCTTCTGTCCTCCCGTCCCCTGGTTCCCTCCAACCCCTTGATGGGTCCTCATGGGTCCTGCGCCTTGCAGGCTGCGCACACAGGGTCCCGGGTCTCCCAGCTGTGTCCCGAGCTGAGTCTCAGCCCAGATGCTTTCCAGACCCTCCATGCTACAGCTTCTCCATGTTCGTTACTCTCAGAGGGAGGTCCCAAGCCTGGGATTATCCCAGAACTCTGGCCAGGCGGGAGGACTGCAAATTTCAACTCAGTCTGGGCAATATTGTGATTTAGTGAGACCTTGTCTCAAAACGTGACAGAGGGCTGGGGATACGGGGAAAGAGCTCAGTGGGAAGGCCCTGGATTCAGTCAGTACTAGAAGAAAAAATCAATACGGGAGGTGCCCTGGCTGAACCTGGGCGAGTCCCGATTCCGGGGTTTGGGTGGCTGCTCTGCCCAGGTGGCTCATGCCTCACTGTTGGTGGAAATTGGCCATTGTGGGTTGTTGGTGGTGCCCACGTGGACCTCTGGACTTTGTTCTCAGTTCAGCCCTGAGCACCTGCAGGCCTTGCCTGGAGCCTGGCCAGCCAAGGGCCATTGTCGTTGTCCCATCTGCATGACTGAATTGTCGGGGTGGTTGAGGGTGAGGCCATCCCAGGTGGAGGATCCTGGGTTGGGACTTGAGGGCACAGGGGGTGGGAGGCCTGAGTCACAAGGATTTCCAGGCCGGGACTGAATCCACTGGTTCTGTCCAGCACCTAGGTCTCCACTGACTGCCCCGTGGGCCTGGCTGGGCTGGGTGGGGTTTCAAAAGCCCTGCCTCCAGCCCGCGGGACGTGCGGTTGTCCAGAGCCGGTTAGAGGAGGCTCAGACATACAGAGGCAGGATCTGTGATGAGGTAGAGGCAGATGGGACATAGAGCGAAGCCACCAGACCCAGGCAGTACCCAGGCACAGCCTGGCTGCAGGGGCAATGGTGGCCAGCCACGGGTGAGGCCAGGGAGAAGCAGGGGCACCTGGGCAGTGGGGCACCTGGCTGGGTGTACAGTGCCTGGGATCTTCCAGAGCAGTGGAGGCGAACCTGTGGCACGGGTGCCGCAGCGGGCTGTTTGTATCACTGAAGCTCTAAGAGGTTCGCCGTCACCGCTCTGGACACTTTTCACTGGTCGGTGGGTTCCAGATGGCAGGAAGCCCTTGGGGCTGGAAGTGAGAGAGTTGCTTGGACATGGTCAGACTGGTACAGTAGCCAGGCTGCCTTTCCAGAAAGAGAGCACTTTCCCAAGCCCTAACTGCTGAGGGCAGGCTGGGTCCTGCTGGGTAGAGGCGAGTGTCATTGCGTCTCAGGGAACACTGCCTGGAGAAGGAGAAAGGAACAGCAAGAGCAGGGGTCATCTTGCCAGAGTCCCCTCCACCCCGACCCTGGTGTGACCTGGGTGCCCTCCCTGCTGCAGGATGAAGGCTGGCTCATGGGGGTGAAGGAGAGTGACTGGAACCAGCACAAGGAGCTGGAGAAATGCCGGGGTGTCTTCCCCGAGAACTTCACAGAACGTGTGCAGTGACAGCGGAGCCCCTGCAGCCCTCCGGGCACTTGAAGAACATCTTTTCCCGAAAAATGTGTGTTTCTTTTCTGTTTCTTTTTTTTTTTGTTTGTTTGTTTGTTTATTTGTTTTTAAAACTTTTAAAAAGCAAAGGGAAATTGAGAGAGGAGAGACCTGAGCCGAAAGGTGTTCTCCCAAACTTTAGGTTGTTTTTCAAAGAGCCCGGTCCCAGCCCATCCGGTGGAGTTCACCAGTGTACCTGAAGCTGCTGTGTCCCCTAGTTGAGTTCCCGGCGTCCCCGCACACCCGCATGTGTGCCTGGCCAAAGGGCGGGCTGGGAGCTACCAAGCCGCCGCTGCGCTTGCCTGAAGCTTTGGCCACTGCCGGCCTGGGCAAGGGTCCTCCTTCCTGGCAGCTGCAGCGCATGGGGCCCCGTCGCCAGCCCAGCCTGGCCCCGCCCCGCAGACTATCTGTGTGCTGTTTGAAAATAAACCTTAGTGTTCAAAACAAAACGAAACAAAACATCTGGCAGAAACACTCCGAAAGATGTCAGTTTGTCGGTTTTGTCTACGGAGTCCCGTCTGAGGCTGCGACACTGAGCTGCCGGCTGGGGTGCCAGCCACGTGGCCACTCTCCCCAGCCGGAGCCTGTGCTGGTGCTTGGCCAGAGCCCCGGTGATGTGTGTGAGGGGTGATGCGTCCTGAGTGGCCATGGGAACCGCTCCACAGATGAAGACCTTGCAGCCCAAGGAGCTTGGGGAGCTGCTTGGGAATTTGGGGAGCTGGTCGGGGATCTTGGGGAGGATCTAAGTGCTTGGCCCCCGGCCGCCCAGAGGCCTGAGTCTGCCGGGGCCAGAAGGGCCTGCCTGGGTCAGGCTTGAGCTTGGCCTGCTGGCTTTATCCCATCTTGTGGCTCCCACTGAGCACAGCCTTTGCTTTGGGGGCCGGTCTGAGTGGCCAGTGACACACAGCAGTGGCCTGGTCTTTCCAGGGACCTTGGGAGTTGTGCTCATGGCCCCAGGAAGCAGCCTGGACTTGCAGGTGGAGGGAATGTATCTTTATATCAACCTGCAGTGATAGTGAAAGCAGGAGAGTGGGTGAGCCCAAATCCAGGGCCCAGGACAGTGTTCTCCCTCATGCCCACAGGCACCTCAAACTTTAGGTGCCTCTGAGAGGGGCTTGTCACGCTGGGTGTCCTTACCTTCCCTTTAGGGTGGACGCTGCTCACGCACAGCTGGCAGGCATCCCCATCTCCTCTGACTTTATACTCCACTAACATCTTCACTACCCCAGCTTTCTTGCAGCTATGGGTAGCTTTATGACACCTTCCTGTCCGGCGAGCTGAGAGAGGGCATACCTTCACAGATAAAAACAGTCAAAGCCTTGCTGGGTGCGGCTTTCACCTCCTTCTTTGGCCTAGAATGAGGGCTAGAGGAGCAGCAGCCTTCTTGTGACCCACAGGTCACGTACAGGAGGACAAAGAGCTACTCACTGAGGACGGCAGAGTGAGTGCAAAGGTGGGGGATGGAGTGTCCAGTCCAGGCTGGTAGCCAGACTTCTGGCTTAAGTTTGTACGAAGTATCACACCCATCATGTTGCAGGGGGGTGTCTGTCACTTGCAGCCTTCCTAATTGCTCCCATATCTGTCCCTAGGTCCTTGCGTTTGCCCTCCTATAGTCCTGCAACCCCTGCTGTATGCAGTTCTCACCGTCCATTTCCTCCTGCACCCACAGTGGGTCCAGCGCCCCTTGGATCTCCTGCTAGCCCACCTGCTACAGCGGAACACGGCTGCCAGGGAGGTTTCCTTGAAACGCATTTCCCCACTGCCCCTGTGTTTGCACCTTCAGCAGTCTGCATTTCCATACAAGCCCAGATCCCGAGACCGGGCCATGCGTGCTCTGGCCACTCCCCCGTTTTCTCCCATTCCCTGCCTGGAAGGGCCTGTCCTGTAATGGCCATGATCCCCGTGTCCTCTTCTGTGTGTGGCTTCTCTGCCTTTCTCTCCCAGCCGACCCAGCTCCTCTGTCTGAGGGCCCAGCTGAGGATGCAGAACTCCCTGCTTCGCCTGTCATGCTGCTTGCCGCACTACGGGTAGCAGGGTGGAGCCCCTCCCCCCATGGTGGCTCCCTGTGCAGAGCCCGGTGGACCCAGGCCAGCCCAGCTCAGGGGAGGCTCAGGGAGTGGGATCCTGCTGTGCCCCGCCCCTGCCACAGTCTGCCCACTGCTCAGTGTAGAAGCCACAGGATACTGTTTGCTGAAAATGAAAACATAAGCCACAGCCCTCTGCCCTCGCCCGATGAGGTTTGTTTTCAAGTTTTACAGAACTTACTCACAGGGGAAGGGTGGAGGGGGAACGAGGAGGAGCATCTGCAGGGGGTGGGGCCCTGAGGAGAAGGCAGCAGGCTCTACCTGGAGAAGGACTCGGCATGGGTACAGGTGGTCTGGCCATAAACACTGTAAGTTCTGAGGACGGGTACTCAGTCTGAAGTTGACTCTAGTTCTGTGTTGGGCTGAAAAAAAAAAAAATGCTTTGATTGTGTTCATGTAGCACTGAGGAATCATGGGAAGGGACCGACTCCATGTTGGAACTGACACAGACCAGAGAGGGCTCGACTGTAGGGAAGAGAGGGCTTGGTAGGGGCTGATGGATGAAACACCTCAGCAAAGCTTGTTGGAGATGGTAGGGCAGGAACTGAAATCTTCATGATAAGTAGGAAGAGACAGGGAGCCATTTTACTTGGAGAGAAGGAGATGACCCTAGAAGCCCAGGGGCCCAGGGCCAATGACGAGCAGATTCTTGGGTTGTGTTCAACGCCCTGGAAGCAGGTGCTGGAAATCAAGGGCTGGGCTCTGGAGTGAAAGGCATCTAGACTTCGTGGTGCAGTTTTGCCATGGCCTGTGGTTTCACGTCCTGTAAAATGGTGGCAATACTTGACTCAGGCTTGTTGTGTGAATTAATAAGTATTGCGGGACAGTTTCTATTTTTTTTTTTTTTTTTTTTTTTTATTTTAAAGAGAAGAAAAAACAAAACAAATCAAAAGAAGAACAAATTTTCAAACAAACATAATAGGAGGGTAACAATGGTTAATACATTACGTATTACTATCTTTAAGTTAGTTATTCAGGACACCAGACATTAGCATTCAATTGTCCAAACATTATTGGCACAAACCTTACTCTTCAATGAACTAAGTAAAAATGGTAGTGTATCTATCTTAACCATCTTATATATATATATATACAATTTTTTTCCCTTTCCCTTCTTTCTTTTCCCTATTCCAGTCTCTCTTTCCTTTTGACCAGTTTCTTTTTGATTCACCATGTCTATTGTACATTTTGGATCTTATTTACTCTTTCAGTTTCTCATACTAGAGAGATAATACGATGCTTACACATGTGCTTCTGGTTTATTTCACTTATGAGTATTTTCTCGAGTTGCATCCATTTACCTATAAAAGTCTCCAGTTTATCCTTCTTTATGGCTGAATAGTACTCCATTGTATAAAAATACCACATCTTTCTTATCCATTCCTCAGTTGATGGGCATTTGGGTTGTTTCCAAGATCTGGCTATTACAAATTGTGCTGCTATAAACATGGGTGCACATATATCGCTGTGGTACGATGTTTTTAATTCTTCTGGGAAGATGCCCAGAAGGGGAATAGCTGGGTCAAATGGGACCTCCAACCCTAGTTTTCTGAGGAATCTCCACACTGACTTCCACAGTGGTTGTACCAGTCGACACTCCCACCAACAGTGAAGAAGGGTTCCTTTTTCCCCACAGCCCCTCCAGCATTTGTTATTAGTTGATTTCTTAATAGTAGCCATTCTTTCTGGGGTGAGATGGTATCTCAGTGTTGTTTTAATTTGCATCTCTCGAATGACTAGTGATGTTGCACATTTTTTTGTATATTTATTTGCCATTAGTATTTCTTCATCTGAGAAATGTGTATTCATCTCAGATGCCCATTTTTGGAGTGGGTCTTTAAATTTGGGAGGTCTGATTTTTTTGAGTTCTTTATATGTTCTCGATAGTAATCCTTTGTCTGAGGAACAGCTGGCAAACATTTTTTCCCACATTGTGGGTTGTCTCTTCACTCTGTTGGTGGTTTCTCTTGCTGTGCAAAAGCTTTTTAATAAGATGAGATCCCAGTTATTGATTCTTTGGGATAGTTCCCGTCAGTTTCTATTTTTTTGAATTATTTTATTTTTTGCAGTGCTGGGGATTGAACCCAGGGCCTTAGCACTAAGCCACACCCCTGGCCCTTTTAAACATTTATTTTGAGACAGGGTCTTGCCCAGTCATTAAGCTGCCTAGGCTGGGCCGAAAGTTTCAGTCCTCTTGACTCAGCATGTATCTTATTCAAATAGAACAGCTTCACATTTTGTTTATTTTCTTTTGGGTCTGGGGATGGAGCCCAGGGCCTCATGCATGGTAGGCAAGTGTTCTACCACTGAGTTGTACCTTCAGCCCCTCAGCTTGGACTTCTGTTTGTCGGAAAACAGAGGCCAAGGAACTGTCACTACCAGGTCTCACTTCCTTACTTGTAATTTTGGGTGATTTTCTTGCTTCTCAGAGTTCCCCAAACTGGGTAATACTCTTGGCCCACAGGAATCTGCTCAAAGTCAGGGACCCAGAGTGTTCCTCCAGGGGTTTGTGGAGTTGATTCTCTACATAAAGTGGCTTATTTTCCCTGTTAACTGAGAATAATGCCCACCTTTGCCATCCCCAATATGGCCTTCACAGCACAGTACAATTCTATGCCAGAGAAAGGAGGCCAGTTTCTTACTGAACCCGTGAAAATAAATGTATTTCCAAGAAAAGTTAAGGAGACTAAGCTTTTGAATTGTGGGAGGCCAGCGAAAATCAGATATTATTGAAAAATGTTTCAATTGACAAAAAGCAAAATCTATTAAATTGTAGGTTAAGAAGGAAGAGAAAGGGCTTACAACCAGGTTTATAAATGAAAGAACACTAAAGCGACATTAACGATACTTCAAAATATAACCACAATAAAATGGGCTCGCTCAGTCACGTGATCAATTCCCGCTTGCTGAATCTTGGTCCATAGTCTACTTTCCGAAGCTCTTCCTGAGTGCAGAGGCCTGGAATCCGGACTCTGCCATCAGCGTGGCCCGAAGCCCCCGTCAGGAGACCTAGGCTGGCCTTCTGCGCTGGAGACACTGCACCCAGCTGCAGCTCATGGCACAGCAAAGGAAAAACTATCTGCAGATGACAAGGGCTGTGGTTAATTTATGACAGCAAGTAATAATACAAAAAGGCAGGAGGCTAAAATTCTCCATTGGGAAATGACTATTTCATAAGAGTTTGATCAATGTTTCCTTAAGGGTAAAATAGCTTACAGACAGCAAAGGCACTGGCGATCCTTCAGGGTCTTCTCGTAAAGGAGCGAGGTCTGAAATATTTATGTGAATGACATTTTACTCATACAAACTCCAGCTTCGGGAGGCCGAGCCTCTCTTCAGATGTGACAGCATCTCCCATGTAGCCCTGATTAAGGAACAATGAACATAATTACTTCTAGCATCACTCTTTCTCTTGTTTCATAAGGGGAAACAACAGATCTTTGTGAATTTGCAGGGGACCTCTAGGAAGTTTCTAAGAATGTTTTAAAGATAAAAAAGTTTTATTTTGCTGTTTCTATATTCAAGATATGATCTCAGGAAAGAAAAATCAAAGGAGTCATCCAAGAAGATGAGGACGCTTGGTTCTTAGAGTATCATGGATACCTAAGAGACAAGTTTTGCCCACCCTTGTAGTAATTTTAAAAATGGTGAACATAGAAGGTGACATGATTTTCAAGAACTTTATCATTTTCACAAGTGAGGGTTTGTGTATATTTTGATTTAAATAATAAAGGACATAATATAATCAGTAGAGAGCACAGACATTTCCCTGGTAAGACACAGGTGATCTGCTGCCTCGGCATACTTCATGGATGGTAAAGAATAACCTTTCATACCACGGACGAAGGCAGGAATCAAGCCCATCAGAGTGAGTGACCTGCGCCAGCATGTTCTCATATTTCATGGTTTCTCCTGAGAACGAGGTGTCATAAATCAAGGCAAATAAAATTCAACCCCTTCCACTGCAGTCTTTTATATTCTGGATCAAAACTACTCTTGCCATATAAAACAAAAACACACAGTTGTATTCTTTGCTTCTATTGTTTTATGTACACCACTAACCCCTTATATTAATGATAATTTTTATCTAAAGTAACCAATTTCCCTTTCACAGAAAACACTGGGAAGGTGGGCAGCAAATTGGGATGTGCCCTACACAAGCATTTCTGCAGACTGACAGAGTATATGAACACACACATGCACACATCGTCACAGTCACACGTGCCTTTTATTCCTCAAGGTGGCAAGCAGAGAGATGTTCATCAACAGGGCCCAAACATAAAAATAGCATATACAAGTAAGAAGCAAAACTAGACAGGTTTAAAGTTACTCTCAGTAATCTGTGTTTTAATGTTACATTACTTAGAAATTTAGCTAGGTATCCCCCATTAATGAAATTTATTTCATATAAGATTTTTCTAGCTAAAGATCTTAGAAGGTTATTTAATCTGATATATGACAAAAACAGGTTGAAAAGTTTGTCTAAATAATGATTCTATTTAACATCAACCGGGCATGGTGGCGCATGCCTGTAATCCCAGCACTTGGAGGCTGAGGCAGGATTACAGTGAGTTGGAAGTCAGCCTGCGCTCCATAGTGAGTTCAAGGCCAGCCTGAACTGCATGGTGAGCCTGCTGCATAGTGGGTCTGTCTCCCCCCGCCCAAAGTAACACCAATTTTATAGTTATCATAAGAGTACTCTCTCCCTGAGCTACATATCTCCAGATAATCCTTTTTTTAAACCAAAATTATTAAGCTAGTCTGACTTGTCAGAGATTTGTCTTATGTAAACTTGGATTTATAAAAATATTTCTTTGCTAGCTGATTTCGTATGAAATCATTTTGTTTCAAAGCCTAGCATACTGGAAGTGTGAGAAGTTAGGACTTTCTTTCCTCATAAACTAATCAAAACAGAGTACCTTTGATTTAAGAGATGTAATAATCTAATTCATTAATGTATTTCCCACTCACACACCAAGTGGTCGCTGCTTTTCTCACTGTAGACTTGCAGATGTTTGGATCGCAGACACATAGGCTGCGCCTTCAGCCCGGCCACTGCAGCCATTGCTGAAGCAAACACAGAACACAAGTCCCAAGAACTGTTCCTCCCCACAGTGGGCACCAAAACTTCACCTACTTGAGTGCAACAAGCAAAGAAACAAACAAGGACTAAGAAACTGCATTTTCCGTCGTCTTTCACTTAGAAGGGAATAGATCCCTACCATCCATCTGCAGAGATTACCAAATGGTCAGATCATAAAACTAAATTGCCAATCATTGTTGTCAAGAATGGAGAATAATTTATCAGTCACACATGGACCAGAAATAAAATGTAAACACAAATTCGGCAAAAGTTGGAGAAATAAACAGAAACAAAAGTGAAAGTTCTTTCACTACTTGGAATTCTCTCAGGAGGCGAAGAAATGAAATGTTTTACCTCCAGTAGTCATGAGGTGCCTTTCGGCAGAAATGTTACTCACCTGGCTCTGGAAGAACCTACTGGGTCTTGCTGTGGGACCTTTAACATTGCTGAAGGGTGATTTTCAAAAAGGTAGAATCATAACTTTCATAAATATAAATAAATATAAATATAAATTAATGCATGTTAAAGATTGTAATGAGATGTTATTGGAAAAGGAGCCAGTTTAAATATTTATGTTCTCCACTGGACAAAACTAATTGGTATTGCAATGGACACTTTTGCAATTGGTTTTACAATGGACAGAAAATATTTGTACCACCAACAGCCTTCCATGAGTTAATTTCTGTCTCTAAAGAACTGTCAGATAGCCCAGCTAAAGACAGTCAAAGGCGTGTCCCCTGTGGAATCAGACAGCTCCTGGACCACAGCCAGATTCCAGTGAAAGGTCACTATGTCATCTTTTTTTTCCCATTCCAGTCTTGTCTTCCTGACAGGAGGATGTAGAAAGTACATCTGTCACAGAGTAGAGACCAGATTAATGGCAGGTACTGTCATTAAGTCCAGTGACTAAGGGTAGTTAGCTGCTTAATGATTTTCTTTTTTAAAAATATGTATTTAAAATTTTATTGGTGCATTTTAGATATACATGGTCATGGTGTATAATCTTCTTGATGATTTGCTGCATTCTGTTTGCTAGTATCCTACTGAGGAGTTTTGCATCTATGTTCATTAGGGAGATTGGCCTGTGGTTCTTTTTTTCGGTTGGGTCCTTCTCTGGTTTTGGTATGAGGATAATGCTTTCTTCCAGGAATGAATCTGGGAGTATTGCTTCCCTTTCAGTTTCATTAAAGAGTTCGAGTAGTGGTATTAGGTATTCTTTAAATTTCTTGTAAAATTCAGCAGTGAATCTGTCAGGGCCTAGGGTTTTCTTTGTTGGTAGGTTTTTAATTACATCTTCAATTTCATGGACTGATATTGGGTTATTCAGAATTTTTATATCTTCTTGATTCAGGTTTGGTAATTCATCAGTACCTAGGAATCTGTCCATTTTTTCTGTGTTTTCCATCTGATTAGAATACAGGTTCTTGAAATAGGTATTGATGATCTTCAGGATTTCTATAGGATCTGTTGTGATTTCACCCTTTTCATTCCTAATTACATGAATTTGAGTCTTTCCTTTTTTTGGTAAGGTTGGCTAAGAGTTCATCAATTTTATTTAATCTTTCAGAGAGCCAACTCTTTGATTCATTGATTCTTTGTATCGTTTTCTTAGTCTCCATCCCATTAATTTCTGCTCTGATCTTTATCATTTCCTCCCTTGTACAAGCTTTGGGTTTGACTTGTTCTTCTTCTTCTAGAAGCTTGAGGTTCAACACTAGGTTGTTTATCTGAGCTCACTCTGTTTTTCTGATATGGGTAGTCACTGCTATAAATTTCCTTCGTAGACCACTTTCACTGTGTCCCATAAGTTCTGGTATGTTGTAACAGGATTATTGTTTAATTGTATTTCTTCTTTAATTTCATCTGTGACCCACTGTTTGTTCAGGAGGCTGTTATTTAATTTCCTGTGCTTATGAAGTTCTTGTGGTTTCTTTTGCCTCTGATTTCTAATTTCATTGCACTATGGTCTGATAATATGCATGGGATAGTTTTAATTCCTTTGCATTTAATTAAGCATGTTCTATGGGCTAGTATGTGGTCTGTTTTGGAGAATGTCCTGTGTGCAGCTGAGAAGAATGTCTATTCTGACATTGTGGGGTGGAACACTCTGTAGACAGCTACTAAGTACATTTGTTCAAAAGTTTGGTTCAGTTCTGATATTTCTTTGTTGATTTTTTTGTCTAGTTGATCTGTCTGTTTGTGACAGTGGGGTACTGAGGTCCTCATTACAATTGTATTAGTGCTTATTTGGTTTTTTCATGTCCGTTAATATTTGTTTTACATAGTTGGGTGGGCTGGTATTTGGTGCATATATATTTATGATTGTTATCTCTTCGTCTTGGATTGTTCCCTTTACAAGGATGTAGTGACCTTCTTTGTCTCTCTTAGTGAGTGTTGGCTGGAAACCCACTTTGTCTCCAAATGGAATAGCTACCCCTTCTTTTTTCTGGGTTTCTGTTACATGGACTATTGTTTTCCATCATTTTACTCTGTCCGTGAATTTCTTTTTGAATTAAATGTGTTTCTTGGATGCACCACATTGTTGGATCTTGCTTCTTGATCCATTCTGCCAGTTTGTTTCTTTGGATTGGTGAATTGAGACCATTTACATTGATGGTTATAACTGATATGTATTGACTTACCCTTGTCATGTTATTTTCCTGTTGTTGGTTTGCTTTTCTTCCCCTCTGTTCAATTGCTTGCCTTGCCTGGTGGATTCATTCTGTTGGGGCTCATGGAGTTGTAGTCCTTGTTGTCTCTTTCTAGAACGTCCTTCAGAACATTTTCGATTGCTGGTTTGGTGTTTATGAATTTCCCCATGTGTTCTTTGTCATGGAAGTATCTTATTTTGCCATCAATTTTGAAAGATAGTTTTGTGGGGTACATCAATCTGGGTTGGAGGTTGTTTTCTTTTTAGGACTTGAAATATTTCACTCCAAGCTCTCCTTGACTTGAGGGTCTGTGTTGAGAAGTCAGCTGTGATTCTGATGGGTTTCCTTTGTAGGTAATTTGTTTCTTTTCTCTAACAGCTTTTAATATTCTGTTTTTGTGTTAAATTTCTGGAATCTTGACTATTATATGCCTTGGTTTAATTTTTTTGATCATAGCTAATTGGAGTTCTATATGCCTCACTTATCTGCATGTCAAATTATTTTTCCCCGCTTGGGATGTTTTCTGCCGTTACTTCTGTGAACAGATTTTTTATGTCATTTGTGCTGTCTTCTCCTTTTTCATTGACTCCAATCAATCATATGTTATTTTTCTTTGCATCATCTAGCAGCTGTTGGATTGATTTTTCATGGTTTCTTGGTGTTTTTAAGAAATCTTGCAGGGCCGGTGATATAGCTCAGCGGCATAAGCACCTGCCTGGCAAGTGTGAGGTCCTGAGTTCGACTCCTGGTACCTGAATATTAAAAAAAAAAAAGAAAGAAATCTTTCTTTTCACGATCTCTAACCATAATTCTGTCTTCTAAAGCTGATGTTCTGTCCTCAGATTGGCCCATCCTACTGCATATACTTTCAGTGGAGTACTCAATCTCCTGGATATCTGAATTTGTTTCATGGATTCCATTTCTTTCATATGTTGGGTGTTCATGGTTTCCATAATTTTCCTAATATCTATTTTTTTATCTGTATCTACTCTAGAGTCACTAAGCATGTACTTCATTATGGTCACCATCTCTAGTTATCTGAGAAATTATTTCTGATTGATCTTTTTTCTAGAGCCTCATTCATCTACTTTGTTATCCCACTGATACCACTTCAGAGAGTCCGAGTGGGTGGCTTTTAGATTGTTCCACCTCTTTGCCTCCTGGGTTTGCCTTTGATGAGCTGGAAGTCTGGGGTTGCATTTTGCTTAAGTGTTTTCTCATTTTCTTTTTTTTTTCCCAGTTTAATTCCAAGATTGATGCTTGTAAATTGCTTATGGCAAGTAGCTTTATTGCCAGTATTTAGACCCCTTAGGAAATGACTACTTCTCCAACGTGTCTTCCAGGTTTAGCTGGCTTTTGGGTTTTGAATCTGTTGCAAGATCCTACCTCTTCAATTTATTGCGGATGAGAGGTTGCTGCCTACTTGGCCCGCCCCTGGTTCTTTGGCACTGACTTATAGCATTTTTTTTTTAATGTTAGGCAATCTCAGTCTTGGCATAACAGGAAGAATAACTGATTAGAAAAATTATGTCACCTTGGCTAAAATAGTACAATCAGCAATAACAATAGCATCAAACAGCCTAGGAAATGACAAACTGTGGTAACTATTCATTTGCCACCTTTAACCATATGAACTAGATCTGTGATTATATAACGAAATCTAAATGAACCAGAAAATTGTATACAGTAAATAAGCCCTCTGTATGGCAATTTTACCCTCAGTGAAGAACATTTAAAAGGGGTTAGGGGGAAAAATAGAGAAATAGAGGAGGAAGAGATTAGATGCAAGGCTGGAGGTCGAAGGAAGATTATGTAAACTTTGGGAAATAGGTGAAGAAGACAGGAGGTAAAGAAGGAAGAACTAAAAAGAACGGAAGAAAAACAACAACAACAAAACTAGAAACAATATTTACAGTCATATAAAAAGAAACATTCAAGAAAAAATAACAAAAAAAAAAAAAGAAAAGAAAAAAAGTGCACTTCAAGGCATGTCTCTGCTGTCGCTGGTAGACAAAGTGGCTAGACAGGGTCCAGATCTCTGTTGATTAATCCCAGAAAGCCAGCTGTAGAGTTACAGCAGGGTAGCGGATAATCCCAGCAATGCTGCACCGTTAGTTCCACTGAAGTTCAGGGTGGTTTCTGGCTGTGAGGCTGGAACCTAATTTGTTTAGCCTGCAACACTCTGAGTGACTCCTGGCAGCTTGAACTCAGTCCCCCGCCAAGCTGAACTCAGTTCCTTGACTTCCTGATGACTTGAACTCAGTTCCACCTCACCCTGACATTAGAAGCTGCTAGATGAAGCCTGCAGCTGCTCTGAGTTTTGAGTTCAGTTGGCCCTTCTCCAAGATGGCTACCAGCCAATCACCCTCTCCTGGGGGACATCCGAACCTGAATAACTCACCAGCCACTGCAGTCTACTGTGTCCACTCCACTGGGGCATTTCTACAAGGAGGCCTCTGGGGTCGCAAGCAGTCACCATTTGTTCATCTGCAGGTTCAAGCTGCCCCTCCCACACAGTGAGTCAGGGCTCAGGAAGAAAGTGCCACTTGCTACCTCCTTCTTCTGCATTGTGGTCTCCTTGTTCTCTCTACAGACTTCAATTCTCACTTCAGATCCTTGCTGGGTCCCAGGGACCCACTTCCCTCCTTCTTCTCTTCCTCATGTTGCTACATTACAGCGTCATGACACCAAATTTTGGAAAGGCTCTTCCCTCTCTTTTCTTTATGACTCCCAGGGCCAGGTCCTAGGCCAGGACAGAGCATGGGGGCCCAGCTGCCTCTCCTCATTCCTTGGCATTACCCTAGGGTCCGACCAACCCCTCCCCCAATGACAATGGAGGCAGAGTTAGTAGTGGACACTGTAACCGCAGCTGTTGCTCCACGCAGGATCTGGAACTGGAGTCAGACAGGACCGATGGGGACTGGCCCTTCCAGGTATCTTGCCTGCTCCAAACTCAGTCACCACTCGACCTCCAGTCGCTGGTTCAGGATCAGAGCATTTTGTGCTTAATAGTTTTCTTCAGACAGAAGGTGTCATGGTCCCCAGGTGTTGTGCAGACGTGGCTCAGTCCCCTGCTCTTTCCTGGAGAGAAAGACTGAAAGAAAGCATTTATGAGAGTAGGGACAGGGGTTGGGGTGACAGTGGAGGGAGACATCAACCAAGCACAAGGACATGTCAGCTTCCTGCAGGGGTGCAGCGTTGCATTGCTCTTCTAGTGTTTCTGGAAAATTACATGGAATTGTCACAAATAAAATTTTTATCTTAAATATGTTCAAGGAGCTTGTTACAATAACTACTTAGTAATAATGAATAGATCAATTCTATAAAGCATGTTGTAATGATTTAAAAATTTTTAAATCATTATACTTTTATTCTCTCATTGTAAAAATGAGTTCAAAAGCTTTTTTGTTTTCATTTTTTTGTGCTGGGAATCGAACTCAGGCCCTTATGCTTGCCAGGCAGGCGCTGTACTGCTGAGCTATATCCCTGGCCGAGTTCAAAAGCTTTTAACAACTGAAGTGGCACAGGCAGTGATAATCAAGGTCCAGCACTGACCAATGAGAAGGGGTATGAGTTGTGAACCCATTAGTTCTGTGTAGCCAGACCAGGTTTTTATCCCCCTATAAATTTCAGCTTGCTCCTTACAGAAAAATTAGAAAATGTTCCAAATTGTGACAGTGCCAGCTGGTAAACTGTGCATATTCTTTGAGGTCTTTCCTTTGTCTATATTTTACTGTTAATATATTTTCAAATATGGATGAACACTGCTTCATATCTGGGAGTTCGAAGGGAGCAGACGATATCAGCTCTGAGCACGTCTGAAACACTTTTCCGAAGTCTGACAGTCTCCTACATGCTGTGTGGATCTACCATTGTTTACAGCTGTCTCTGTTTACAGCTCTCTCTGAAACTTTTATACTGTTTCTTAGTCTCCATTTACACCCTCATTTATTCCCTTGGGAAAAATTTCCTAAAATGGAAACTCTGGATCAAAGGGCATTCATTAACAAAAAAAAGCATTTTCTTTTAGGATAGATTGATTCTTTTAGATTGATAAAATTATGAAGACAATATGGAGAGTTCCATATGTCCTGCATCCAGTTTCCCCAATTTTTAACAGTATTATCACGGCATTAGTATTACAAACATCTCACATTAGCTTTTGGTTGCTGTAACCAAAAAGCTGAGGAAAGCAAAGGAAGAAAGATTTATTTTGGCTCCCCATTTCAGAGGTTTCTGTCCATGGTTGACTGGCCCCACTGCTGTTAGGCCTGTGATGAGGCAGAAGCATCATGGCGGAAGGGCGTGGAGAGGAAAACTCAGGCGTGAAACTCATGGCGGCCAGGAAGCAAAAAGAAATGAAAGAGCTGTGGAGGAAGGGGCTGGGACCAGATGGACCATTCCAAAGCATCCATGGATGGGATTAGTGCCGTTACAAGCCAGTCATCTCTCTAGGCATCTCTTAGTTTAATTGAGTTGGTAATCACTGAACTCATATTGATACTGTAAGTCTCCAAACTGGCCTGACTCTCCCAGCCCCCAGCTTGCTTGCCAGCAGAAGCACTACTCTCTGCAGGGAACTCAGTTCAGCACTGAGGCTGTCACTGGCAAACATAGGAAAGGAGATAAGATGGGACAAGAGGGCCAGTGAGATAGCTCAGCAGCGTAAGCACCTGCCCGGCAAGTGTGAGGTTCTGAGTTCGACTCCTGGAACCCACATAAAGGAAAAAAAGGGCCGGTGATATCGCTCAGTGGCACAAGCACTTGCTGGCAAACGTGAGGTCCTGAGGTCGACTCCCGGTACCCACATTAAAAAAAAAAAAAAAAAAAAGATGGGACAAGAAAGTCTGCAGGTCCTGGAGACATCTGGAGACACCCAAAAATTTACAACAGACTCTTCAAGGCATTCTGCCCACTGAGATGCAAGATTGCCAGAAAACTTTAACCACAGATGTTCACTGGGACCTTCCTACCTAATATCCCCTTGCCTTCTCTCCATCCCTATAAAAGGGACACACTTTTCTTTGTTCAGGGCAGAAGGTCTTACTGTGCTCTGCCTGCACCCAGGCATAATAAATTCCATGCCATGCTGCCTTTCCCCAAGCCTGGTGGGCTCTGCTGCTTACATACCTTACAGATATACTATTATGAACTGAAGTCCATTTTTAATTAAGATTTCCTTACTTTTTTTGTCTAATGTCCTTTTTCTGTCCTAGGATCCCACATTGGGTCCCATATTACATTTGGTCATCATGTCTCCTAGGTGCCTCTGGACTGTGATCTTTTCTTAGGTTTTCCTTGGATGACCCTGACAGTGTTAAGGGGTCAGGTATTGTAAAGAACATTTCTTGCTGGGATTTATCTGATGTTCTTCTCACAATTCGACAGGGGTTTTGTGTTTTGGGGTTGAGGCCCACAGAGGCAGTGACATTCTCTCATCTCTTCATGTCAAGGGCATGTACTGTCAAGGTGACTTTTCAGGGTTGGTGTTGACCTTGGTCACCTGACTTGGCTAGTGTTTGAAGATAGTCCCTGTCAGCTATGTCCCCTCTTCTTGGGGGAGGAGAATTTCACACACTGGAATGCATCTGTGTGGGGAGTTAGTCCGTCCTCCCCCATCTATTTATTTATTCAGCTGGGCCTTATATTAGAGCAGACTCAGGCTGTTCATTCTATACCTGGAATATAAAATTCAGCACTGTGTTATTTTGTTGCTCAAAATGGTCGAGCTTTTGTCCATGGGCGCTCTTTCAGCTGGCTCCTCCATCCCTTGGCACACCCCATTGTTATGGGATAATTTTTTTTTTTTGGCACTTTCTTACATTCCAGCACTGCATGATGCTCCAGGCTCATTTCATGTACTTCCTGCTCCAGCCCTAGAACCAGCCATCTCTCCAAGGAACCCAGCACACATTTTAAAAGGGTTTTGATACACGTTGACAAGATCCCCATCAGAAAATTTACAACCCGGCTAACAGATTATGAGTGCTTATTTCTCCTTACACTGTAATGATCTAAAAATAATACCTTGTAACTCCTTTGATTCCATTAATAGTTAATGATTTTATCTAATTTTTGTAAGTTTATTAGCCATTTGTCATTTGGCGAATTGCCGTGCCATGCTTCTAACCCACTTTTTCATTAGCTGTTCACTGGTAACTCAACATTTCCTAAGAGCTATTTCTCAGAGTGAATGTTAACCTTTCAACTATTCAATAAATTCCAAATATTTGTCCTAGTTTCTTATTTACATTTTGAACTTAAAGTTTTTAAAATTTGAAATCAGTAAGTATGGGAAATTTTAAACATGCACAAAAGAGAATAACACAATAAAGAATCTCATGTACTTATCTCCCAACTTCAATGATTTTCAATTCTGCAAACTGTTTCAGTTGGTAACGTGGGCAACAAGACCCATTGAAAGCTCCGAGGAACGAGTGTGTGTGCGTGTGCGTGTGTGAGTGTGTGTATGAATTTGACAGTATATTTTATGCCTGTTTAGCAATTTAAAAGTGGGGCTTAGATTGTGAACGTCGCTAAATCTTTAGAAACAATTTACTTAAATTTTGAACATATCAGTCTACCATTGATCAAAATGAAAAGACACACCCAAACTGGTTCATCATTAGAGGTAATTTAAGAAGCATCGAAATAAGATAATATGGAACCAAAGAACTCTACTAAAGAATCCAATATGAGTGCGAAAAACGTTTGCAACATATTAATTGCTAACAAGATGTAAGAATCAATTCAGTAAATCAATAAAACGGGCAAACCTGAACAGATACTTCGTATGCAGGGTTCCAACACGAGAACGTCCAACCTGACCGTCTTCGCGGGGATGAACGGGAAAACCACCGAGAAGCCCCGGGTCCGCGACCAGCAGAGGTCGAAGCGGTGGGGCAGCGAGGCGCGGCCGCAGGAGCGCGGGGAGCCGGGGCCGAGGGCAGAGCCGCGCGCCCGGGAGCTGCGCCCTCGCCGCCCACGCCCTCGCGCCGCGCTCGCAGCAGACCGCCGGGCAGGCTGGGCGGTGAACCGGGCGCAGGCAGCGGGAAGGGCCCCCGCCTCCCTCAGGGCCTGTGGACCCCGGCGGTAGCGCTCGCCTGCGTGTCCCTCCTCCCTGGGGTCCGGGACCCGCGGGCGGGACACCCGCTGCGCCGGGGTGGGACCGTCCCCGCGCCCGCTCGCCCGGCTGCGGCCCGGCGCGCTGCTCATCGCTGCGGCTCTTGCGGTGGCCGCGGTCCGTGCTGGGCACCCTCAGCCGGCGCTCCCGCAGCCCGGCCCGCTGCTCGAGGGCTGCGTACCTCCCTTCCCTGCTCTCTGGCTCCAGCTGCTCTTCCTGGCTGGGGACCAGACTGCGCGTCCTGCCGCTGCCTCCGAGGAGTGGGGGAGATGGGCTCGTGGGGGCTACGAGATACTCGGATTCTGGCATCCTCACTCGGGTTCTGTTCCATGTCCGCCAGATGGCCCGCCGGGGCTGGGATTTAAAGCCCACCCTCCGAGCTGTGCCTGCTAGGCCGCCTGCATCTCCCTCCTCCCGCGAGTCTTGGAGTCACCATTAATCCTTTCCTGTTGGTGCAGATTCCGTGAAGGGGCCCCGAGCTGTCTCATGTCACTTTGACCTGACTTCACCTGTTCTTGGTCATTGCTCCCTTTCTTCTGGTACAATAAAATGGCCCAGTCTCGTTCTGTATATTTTTAGTTCTAAACACGGTATCAGTCAATTCCCTGGTAAACAGTCTCAGGTGAACGCAATCCAGGCATTAAGTGCACACCTTGTTCCTGGGCTGTCTTTGCTTCTGGGTTTTTCAGTTGACAGAAGTGGAAAACAGGTATTTTTTAAAAGAGAAAAATATGAGTTCATACTGCTGCGTTGTTATGGCTGCATGAGCCCCCCAAAGCCTCACGCGATCATAGGTGGGGCTTTTTCAGAGGTGGCTGGATGTAGAGTGTGTGATGCTGGGGTTGATTCACGGTGCAATGCTAGGATCAAGGGCACCAGGATTAAGGGTGTGAGTGCCACCCGCCCTAAGCAGACTGGATAAGGTAAAAGGGGTAGAAAGAGCTGTGATTCTCCCTTGCCGCTTTACTACCTTCTGCCTGCCATGGACTGTTTCTTCTCTGCAATGCCCTCTGCCAAGCCACCCGGCCTGGGAGCCAGCCCATTATGGACTGAAACCTCTGCAAACTGTGAGCTAAATAAACATTTCCTCCCTTAACTCGTGGGTGTTGGGTATTTTGTCTCAGCAAGGAGAAAAGTGACTAAGACATATGTCCAATTCACTTTTAAGACTACAGGATTTGTACTTACACTCTTTGATTTTATACTACATGCCTTTTATGCTGAAATTATGGTTCATAATGATGGAAACATAATCGTTTAATAAAATATCAATACTAATATATGACTGCTGAATGCAGTTTATGATTTCTTTCCTTTTTTATTATCTATGGAATCTCTCCCATTTGGAATGCATAGTCACATCTGGGTTTTAAAGCCACTTTCCTTTATGTGGGTATGCTGCACACTTTGTATGCCAGTAGAGTCATTCATTTTGGTTTATTTTCAGATTTTAAGGAACTTTTATGCTACTTAAAAAAATTTAAAAATTACATGAAACAGTTATAGCTCCCTCTTGAAAAAATTCCAAGTTACAGCCACAGAAATCCTGTTTCCATTGCTTCTCTTTCACCCTGTTCCTTTTTTCTCCCAATGGATAGCCATTTAAAAATTGGTTTTTGGTTTATCCTTCCATTTTTTAATATATATATATTCAAGAGATGATTAAAATATATAGCGAATGTATAGGCTTAAAAATTATTACAGTAAAGGACATATTGCATTAATTCCTCTCAAAATACTCCCCCTCACTTCAAACATGGTTTTGGCCTCTATTTTTGTTTTCTGTTGATTTTCTTAGGTGTGATAATGGCATTGTGTTTAGGTAGGTAGATGTCATTTTTTTTTTTCTGTGGGTACTGGGGGTCGAACTCAGGACCTCACGCGCTAGCAGGCGCCCATGCCGCTGAGCGATATCTCTGGCCCTTTTTTGGTATGTGGGTTCCGGGAGTCAAACTCAGGACTTCACGCTTGCCAGACAGGCGCTTATGCCACTGAGCTATCTCACTGGCCCCAAGATGTCATTTTTAAAAGATTCATATTAAAAGTCATAATTTAGCCAAAAAATTAAATGCAAAAAAAGTTAACAATGAAATCTAGATACATATATGGAATCTCATTGTACTATTCTTTCTGGTTGAAGCTTTTCATAATAAAAAGTAGAACAAACAAAACCAAACAACAAAACTCAAAAGGGATTATTATAGTAATAAACTAGGTTGTATTTAACTTATTATAAAATAAACTTTTTTCCTCATATATAAAAAATAAAGTATAAATATAAGCTTTCCTTTCCACTATTTCTGTGAATTTTAGCTCCTACTTTAGGCAGATTCACTTTGGGCGGACTTTAAATTCTTTTTTTGCCAATATCTCTGGATAACAAGGACTTCTGTGCCCCTGGGTGAGGTGTTCATAGCTTTTCAAGTAGGAATTCTGAAAAATTCTCCTTGAAAATGAAAGCACGAGAATTTCTTTTGAAAGCGAAGCCAAGGCTGAGGGTCTGTATGTGCACGCTTTGTACCTCCCTGTGGATGGGCGGTCCCGGGCCATTTCCTGTGTACCCTGCGTACACCATCTCCTGTCAGTGCGTGGAGGTCCTAGTCCTCCTGTCTGTCAAATGGCGATAACTCTGGTCTTCCAGGAGGTAGGAAGGATTAAATGAACTAGTGATGCCGACCCAAGACCGGATCTGGCTGGTCCTGACAGTACCTTGAGGGAGGTGATCCTGTGAGGCAGGGTGTGCATGCCTCTGAAGGTTTACTGGGGGTGCTTTGACAATGCAAGTCCATCGGAGGAATTTCCAGGAGGAGATTGACCAAGAGTGACAGGGTCTGGACTGGAGGGGAGTGGGTGAAGTGACAGGCAGCATAGCCAAGAGAAACTAATGGGTCACAAAGAAGAGAACAGAGGGTTTGATACTCCATTTTGGCTGTTAAATACTTTAAGCAATATTGAAGTTCCTTGGGCTATATGTATTCTGGACAAAGGAATGAGCCAGACCAGTGCCCCTAGCCTTCAGTGAACCTGGGAACTGTTATAAAATTCCATCACCGTGTATGGACCATCCCCAAGTTAGTGATGGTTTGACTTACAATTTTTCAACTTTACAATGGTACAAAAGCAATACCATTCAGTAGAAGTTGTACTTTGAATTTTGGTCTCTTCCTGGGTTAGTGGTGTGTAGTACGACCTCTTCGAGATGTCAGGCAGCAGCAGGGAGCCACCACTCTGTCAGCCCCACAACCATGGGGATGAACTTGCACTCCAGGCTTCGATGTTTGGAAGTTTAGGTGTATTTGATGTATTTTTAACATAAGATATTTTCAATTTAAAATGAGCTTATCAAGAGGCAATCCTGTTGTAAATCGAGGAGCATCTATATATACAGATAACGCACCATTTCTTTTGGTCTTCAGCCTGGCCTTCCACTGTGAGCTTTCAACTTTAAATATCCAGCTGCTTACATGACTGCTGCCGTGGGATCTCAAAGGCATGTTTTATCTGGCCCACCATCCAAGACAAAACGGATGGCTGGAGACCCTCTGAGACCTGCTTCTCAATGAAAGGCATCAATTACCACGCAGAAGCCAGAAGTCACTTTGACTCCCTTTCTCCTTCTCTTTTCTCCCAGAGTCAGTACAAACCAAGTCTGGTCAGTTTCACCTCTGTTGCCCTAATGTGTACGTTCTTGGGCTATTTCACTCTTCTGCTGTATCCCCAACATTTGAATCTCCTTATATCACCTCTTTGTATACAGCAGTCCACTGCTGAGATTCGACCCGCCTCCCTGGGCCGTGACCTCAGATGGTCTGACCTGCACCCACTTGCCTACTTATCTTGTCCCATTCTCTGCTCTGATGTTAATCCCACAGAGGAAAAAAGAAGGGGGTTACTTAGTATCAGCCTTGGGGAACACTTTCCTTGGAGGAGAGCAGATATCTTCACTGACTATCACAAATTTAACACTTGGAAAACAAAAGGGAACTTGGGGTCTTGGGAAATGAAACTGGCTCATTTAGCTGCTGGTTGCCACTTTCTCCTGATTTGCAAAGCCCAGGAGCTGTATGCACAATTAATGCTTTAGAATGGGTCTGCGGGTTGACATGACAGACAGTGTGACCTGCCTCTGAAGCCTATTGGTTTTAAATTGTTCCTTGAACCTGGGTAGCAGTTGCATGACACAGTAGATCAATCTTCAAATCCTGACTCCTCCGCTTAGTAGTCCTGCAGCCGTGGGTGGCATCATAACAGTTTATTCACCTAAAACATAGACGATTCTACCTGTTCTGCCTGTCCCCAAGGCATTCTTTGAAGCTCAAGAATGCATTCACAGGTTGGTGATATAGCTCAGCGGCATAAGCGCCTACCCGGCAAGCTCGAGGTCCTAAGTTCGGTTCCTGGTACCCACATAAAGAAGAAAAAAAAAAAAAAAAGAAAAAAAAATGCATTCACATGTCCTGTGTGGATAAGACGATTACACAGGTTAGCTTTTTTTTTTTGTAGGTACCAGGAGTCGAACTCAGGACCTCGCGCTTGCAAGCAGGCGCTTGTGCCGCTGAGTGATATCACTGACCAGTACACGGGTTAGCTTTGAACTGAGGTTGTTATGGGAGGGATACAGGATGCTATTCATAATTGCAAGGGACAACAGCAGCCACCTGGGACTATACTGAGAAAATTAGGACATCAGGTCACTGCGCAGGGAGGATTATCTAACTGGACACGTTAACATTTGCTCTCACAGTGGGTGAAGGTGAGCAGGGCCACTGTGCGATTCAGGTAGGGTATGATGTAAATATGAATGGGTGTGTTTCCAGTCCCAGTGGAGATTGTTTCCACTTCTTAGATAATCCCAGTTAAGTGGTAGATTTATTTTCGGAAAGCACGAGCTCACACGGTAGTCCTGCTGCTGTGTCTGGTAGATTACACGTTAGCTCTTTGAGAGAAGTCCCTAAACCGTGGACAAAGCCTGCCTCAGAGGCCCAGGAGACAACTTGCGCCTGGGTCCCTTCTGGTATCTTTAATCTTCTTCTCCCCTTCTCTGTCTGCCTGTTTCCCCATTTTTGCGGATCTCTTTTTCAGTCTGTCTTCCTGGCTGTGGTCTCATCTTCTCTCCCACGGCTCCCTTGTTCACTTTGGGTTCAAGGTGACCCGTCAGTCCTCCTGCTGAGAGAGAGCGGGAGCCTGCTTGGCTGGTGCCTCCGTCCATGCAGCAAATGGCGGTTAATATGGCGGCTCTGTGCCTGGGCAAAGAAAGAGTGAGGGGAGTGAGGCATCTGCCTTAGGGGAAAAGTTTTCAAAGGCGTCAAAGCCCAGTTGCTGAGATCCACACTTCCAAAGTTGTTTTTCACCGTGGCACACTTCTGTTGTTTCCTCACACAACAAGCAAGAAATTCTGCGTTCTCTGGCAAACAACAGCTGAGTGCCCTCTAATTCAATCCAGTTCTGACACGTCTACCTGCAGAAGGCATCAGGTCCTACAGGGTGAGGGCTCAGTCCCACAAGACTACGCCCCAATGCCAACTGCATGCCCCAGGGCAGCTGACCTGCTCTATCAGTAAGGGCTCCCATGACGCCTCCTTGGACTCTGTATGTTTGCTAGAGCAGCTCACGGAACCAGGGAAACATGTTACTTAACATTTACCTGTTTATTACTGAGCAGGAGTGGCGAACCTATGGCATGCCTGTTATTTGTTTTTCTTTTAAGACAAAAAATGTTGATGTAGAGTTTTTTCTAAGCTAAAACCTCAGTATTCAGGTTTAATTGCTGTGTTGGGACTTTGTGATAAATAAGTGAGTTTTGGGTTGCACTTTGGGCACTCATGTCTAAGAGGCTTGGCATCACTTTTGTAGAGGATGTTACAAAGGAGATGGGGGGGCAAGGTGTGGGGGAGGGGTACAGAGCCTTCACACTCTCTCCAGATGAGCTACCTCCCAGGAACCTGTGTGTGTTCAGCTACTTGGAATCTCACCCAAACTTTGGCCTTTTGGGTCTTATGGAGGTTGTACTACATAGGCATGACTGATTAAATCATTGGCCACTGGCGATCAGTTTTACCTTCAGCCTCTCTCCTCTCCCTGGAGGCTGAGGCAGTGCTGAGACTGAACCTTCTAAGTGTGCCTCAGTCTGTCCTGTGATTGGCCCCATCCCCAAGCTAGTTGGCCCCCAGCCACCAGTCAGCTCACCAGCATACAAAGGACGTTCTTATCACTGCAGAGATTCCAAGGGTTTTAGGAGATGGAGGTTATGAAATTTGGAGGAAGACCAATTACATATTTCAAAATCTTACAACACTATTTTAATGAAGTATTTTGAAAACCAAAATTATTACAAAATTTCCATGATGAACAAAACATCAATTTTTTTTTTTTTGTTTGTTTGTTTTAAGACAGGGTCTCACTGTGTAGTACAGGTTGGCTTTGAACTCGTGGTGATCCTCCTGCCTCAGCCTCCCAAATGCTGGGAATACAGGCATGTGCCACCATGACTAGCTAAAATACCAAAAAATTTAAATAAAGACAGGGTCAGTGCCCAGTCATATTGGAATCTGAGGCAAAAGAAAAATCAGTAATATTGATTGTCTTTAATTAAAAATTTGATATTTTGTTTATCATAGCTTTTCTTTTGCATCAAATCTGCCACAAGAAAGATATAGACTTGAAACTGCAAGACAGCTGCCATCTCATAACTATTGGCTGTGTTTCCATAAGAAGACTGGGCCCAAGAATGAACCACGCCCTACACGCTGCAAGTACAGAGAGAAGTCAGCAGAGATGGAGCCCACAAGGGCAGGAAGAGGTGGGCTTGGGTTGCATTTTGAGTGCGGGATAGAGAAGGCACAGGCTGGGGTGGGAGCTCCTCCAGGCAGGAAGCTTGGACAGATACAGGGCTGAAAGGGCCAGGACCAGAGATCAGGTAGGAAGAGAGACTGAAGCTCTCTTGTGAAGAAAGTGGTTCTCACATTGTGAAGGTGACAACGAGGTCTTGAGGGTCTCCAGCGGTCAGCATTCAGGAGCACCTCAAGGAGTCAACCGTCCACCCCAGAGGGCTGGGCATCCAGACAGGAGCAAGAACGCGGAGCCCAGGGAGGAACCCAACCCATTGCCTGGCTGGCCGGGGCAGGGTCTGGGGAGACATCACTTCATGGCCCCCTTTGCAGGCATGGAGAGCTGTCCCCTCAACAACTGGTATCTGAGACTGGCCCTGAATTCTAGAGGGCACTTTGCCATTGAAGCCTCTCCCTCCAGGAACTCACCTCCTTGGGCTTTTCCCTCTGGAGCTCCCCAGAGTTGGGGGTCAGAGGCTCTGTGTGAGTGCATCTGGCCATTCTATGGATTAGGATGAGGTGCCCTCAGGTGGAGGGTGAGGTAGGTCTCCTTAGCTGTGCCCGATGCAGAGCAGGAGGATGCTCACCTCACATCTCACTCCACTTTTGGACAGAGGGCAGCTCACACAGACAGAAAAGCAGCCCCCAGTGGGGAGATAAAGCCAATATCAGGAAGGACTTTGAAGTCACTATCATGGGCAGTGGGGACACTTTCAGATGAAAAGCCAAGAGCTGAACTCTTACTGGCTCTATCCCTCACTGGTTGGAGTGGGCCTGGAGGACATCAAGGACAGGCAGAGAGGGACAGACACATAGTGGCTTCTGCTCATTCTCCAGGTCTCAGAAGTTCCCCGGCACCCTGGCCACCCCTTCTGTACTTGGAGCATCCTGCCCCTGGGTGGCTTCCACACCAAGCGCCCATGGACAGGACCACAGTACCTCCCTCATCTTTCCTCGTCTTGTAGTTCCAAGGTCTGGTGTACAGGCAGGCCAGCGCCAGGTCTGTTGTCACTGCTGTTTAGATTTAACTCAAACACTTAGTTGCTTATGCCAACTCTGGTTTGTAGTGGCTGCTTTGAGAACTATGTTGAGAGAGATTCTGAGACTAAATTCAGGCTCATAGAGAAGTGTTAGGTGGGCAGTAGTAGTGGCAGCACTACCTTAAGAATTTTGTAAAAGGAGGGAGTTTTTTAGACATTGGAATAGCTTATGATTTATCTAAGTAATCAGTTATTGCAACACACTGGAAGTGCCTGGCTCGTAGGTTTTTGTGATAGAGAGGAAAGAAGCCCCTTACAATGGTGACTCCAGTATTAGTTCCTATTTATTAAGTGTCTATTAGATTCCAGAAACTGCTAGGTACTTTGTATATATTTTCTCATTTACTCCTCATAGCATCACCACAAGTGCATTTTATTCTTGATCACCATGCTGAGACTAAGAGATACTGAATAATGTACCCAAGGTCATACAGACCTGAAGTCTGTGATTTTGTCACATCAGTACTCTGCCTCACAGGCAAACCTCTGTGAGCTGCAAACATGGGACCGGTCGACAGTCTGAGGTCTCTTCTACCACACACAGTGACATCAGCATGGGCAGACAGATCTAAGCCCTGCAGTGGCCAGGAGAGAAGGGAGCTCAGGTTGGGAGAGTGATCAGAGAGGCTTCCTGGAGGAAGCAGAGCACAAGGACAACCTGGGGAGGAGAAAGATGGTTGGCCTGGGGGTAGCGAAAAAGACAATAAGTGTTCTGAGAGGGGTGTAGCCCTGGTCAAGGGGAAATAGTGATGGGGATTAGAGGGAAATGTGGTGGCAGGGAGAGGGCAGGTGGAATGGGTATCTGCAGCCTGGCAGAGGAGCTGAGACTCAGGGCACTGCTGGTAGAAACCCTGTGAGGGTAGAGAGCTATTTGGACACACACACTTGCTGTGCCAGGTAGCAAATGCAGGGCCTGTGTATGGTAGGCAAGTGCTGTACTGCTGAGCTGTACTCTTAGCGCTTGGAGAGAGCACTGCTATGGTCTGGATGTGGTCTGTCCCCAGAAGCTGCCTGTGCTGCAATCTTGGCCCCTGGTATGGTGATGTTAGGAGGTGGTGGGACCTTGAAGAAGTGGGGCATTGTGGGAAGTCATGCATGATCCCTCTCTGCTCTCTGGGTTCCTGTGTTGCCATGTGATCTCCTCTGCTTGAACATACCCCTGCCATTATGATGTCATCCACTAAGAAATCTTTTCTGGAGCTAAGCCAATACCCCTGCCACACTCTTTAACCTTTAGACCTGTGAGTTAATTTTTAGTTAAGTTATTAAGCCTTACACATTTTGTTATAGTAACAGAAAATGGACTAATGCAAGTACCAACTGGGGTATGTTAGTTTTCTGTTACTGTAACAGATAGCTGAGGTAGTCAGTTTAAAGAAATGCTTTATTTTGCTCATAGTTTTATTACTTCTGCTGTTACCACTTCAGAGAGTTCAGGTGGGTGGCTTTTGGATTGTTCCACCTCTTTGCCCCCTGGGTTTGCCTTTGATGAGCTGGAAGTCTGGGCTTGAATTTTGCTTAAGTGTTTTCTCATTTTCTTTTTTTTTTTTTCAGTTTAATTCCAAGATTGATGCTTGTAAATTGCTTATGGCAAGTAGCTTTAATTGCCAGTATTTAGACACCTTAGGAAATGACTACTTCTCCAAGGTGTCTTCCAGGTTTAGCTGGCTTTTGGGTTTTGAGTCTGTTGCAAGAACCTACCTCTTCAGTTTATTGGGGATGAGAAGTTGCTGCCTACTTGGCCAAGCCCCTGGTTCTTTGGCACTGGCCCACAGTATTTTCTGTCACCCTTAGATAATCTCAGTCTTGGCATACCAAGAAGAACAACTAATTAGAACAATTATATTACCTTGGCTAAAGTGGTACAATCAGCAATAACAATAGCATCAAATACAGCCTAGAAAATGACACTGTGGTAACTATTAATTTGCCACCTTTAACTGTATGAACTAGATTTGTGGTTATATAACAAAGTCCAAAACAAACTAGAAAATTGTATGCAGTAAAGAAGCCCTCAATATGGCAATTTTACCCTCAGTGGAGAAAATTTAAAAGGGGTTGGGGGAAAAATAGAGAAATAGAAGAAAAGGAAGATACTAGAAGCAAGGCAGGAAGACAAAGGAAGATCACACAAACTTTGGGAAACCAGTACAGAAGACAGGAAGGAGAGAGAGAAGGAAGAAATAAAAAGAACAGAACAACAACAATGAAAACTAGAAATCATGTTCACACTCATATAAAAACAAGAACAAACAATCAAGAAAAAATAAGAAAAGAGACAAAAAGAAAAAGAAAAAAAGAATAAGAATAAAAAAAAAAATCTCCACTTCAAGGTATATCTCTGCGTTCACTGGTAGACAATGTGGGCCAACAAAGTCCAGATTTGAGTTGATTAACCTCGGCGAGCCAGCTGTAGTTTTACGGCGGGGCAGTGGATAATCCCAGCGAGCCTGCATCTTTAGCTCCACTGCAGTTCAGGGTGGTTTCTGGCTATGAGGATGGAACCAGATTTGGTCAACCAGCAGCAGCCCACGTGCCTCTTACTGGCTCTTGAGTTTGGCTCCCTGCTAGCTTGAACTTATCCCCTGACCTACTGCTAACCTGAACTCAGCTCCCTGACCCTGTCACTGGGAGCCACTAGATGGATCCTGGGTGCAGCTGTTCTGAGTTCTGAGCTCAACTGGCTACTCTCCAAAATGGCTACTGGCCAATCACCCTCTCCTGGGGAGCGTCTGAACCTGAGTAACTCACCAGCCACTGCAGTCCACTGTGTCCACTGCTCCATTCCACTGGTGCATCTCTCCGTGGAGGCCTCTGGGGTCGCCAGTAGTCACCGTGCATCTGCAGGTTTGAGTCGACCCTCTCACGCAGTGAGTCCGAGCTCAAGGAGAAAGCGCTGCCTGCCACCTCTGTCTTCTTCATGGAAGTCTCTCTCTTCACTCTCCCTGTGGACTTCAATTCTCTCTTCAGATCCTTCCTGGGTCCTGGGGGCCCACTTCCCTCCTCCTTCTCTTCCTCACGTTGCTGTATTCCAGTGTCTGGACACCAAATCTTGGAGAAGCTCTTTCTCTGCTGCTCACCACTCTGCCATCTTCCCAGAAGTCTCTGCTCATAGTTTTTAGAGTGCAGATGTCTCCTCAACATACTGGTTTCTTTGTCTTTGGATATATACCCAGTAGTGCAATTGCTGGATCACAGAGCTGTTCCATTTTTAATATTTTGAGGAACCTCCACGCTCTTTTCCATAATGGTTGTACTAATTTGTGTTCCCACCAGCAGTGTGCTTTGATCGGGATTTTAGAAGGCACCTTTTGCCTGCGGTAGCAACAAGGGACCGATGGAGAGGTTAGGAAAGGAATCCCATCTTGGCCTGTAGCAACGGTGGTGGTAGGAAGCAGTCAGATTCTGCAGACCCTTTGAAGTCAGGGCCAACAGCATCTCCTGAAAGATCAGCTGTAGAGTGTGAGAAGAACAGAGGAGTTAAGCTGGCGGTTGGGAGGGTGGAGTTATCATCACAGCCATGTGTGTGCAGCAGTGTCCCGGGTTCCGGGTTCTTGGGGCAGATCTGTCTGTGAGACGTGCCAGTGGAGATGAAGTGTCCGGGTTAGGGTTACAGAGGAGGGGATGGAGATCTAAATTCAAGGGGTAGGCAGGGGTAGTTCCTTGGGTGGAGAAGTGGCTAGGAGGATCAGGATTAATCTAACATGGTTCATTTGTGCAGATCTCCCTGGGCCTGGATGAGACTCTGTGTTACGTGCAGAAAGCGAAGAGCAGTGGGCACTGATCCCTGGGCCTTCGTCAGGTGTCGCGCGCTCACAGCAAGGACAGGAGACACAGCAGATGTGGGCGGGAGGGGAACTGGTGGAGTGTGATACGGACACAGTGGCCGAGAGAAGACACAGAAGAGGGAGGGCCCTGCTGCGCAGTCTGCTGCAGCTTGGAGGTCTTCCTCCTAGCATCTGCTGGGCAACAGCTAGCGGGGGAGGAATAACTTACGAATAAGAGCTCTACCCATTGGGAATGCGTTCACAGCAGTCATAGTGGTCATGGCTACGTGAGGCTGATGAAGGGCTTTGTCCCCGAGCCAGCCAATCAGGCAGCCTTTTAGTGCCCCCTTTGAGGCCCCACAGCCACCATCCTCCTGTGAAGGCCTTGGTCCTGGCCATGGGGGCTCTGCCTGCAGCTGCTATCCTGCTTGCTCTCTGCTGGGGTATTCAAGTGCTGCGGGGCTGGAGCCAGTGCAGGCTGTGCCCAGGCAGGCTTGGGCCTCTTGGCTATTTGCTTTGGGCTCTTCTCAAAGTATGAGCTTTCATCTGATTATAATATAGTGTCTGGGAGTTTCTGTCTCCCAGTGCCAAACAGTTGGTCTCTTTCCACTGTCTTCCCTCTGTGCTTCTCAAACTTTATCCTGCTTCAGAGTCATCTGGAGAGGCCCCACTCCTAGCCACATGATCTAGTAGTCTGGAGCAGGAGCTTGAGAATTTACATTTGTAATACATGCCCAGGCACTGCCAACGCAGCTGGTCCAGAAACACAATTTGAGAATCACTGCCCTGGATCTACCTTGGAGACTTCTACCTTCATCTCCTGCTTTAATTAAGAACCAGAAGGGAGGGCAGAGTGATTTTGTACTCGCTGTTCTTCAGGTCATAATAGTCACCATGGCACTGTGGGGTAGTTTGGGGTGGTGTGCTCTTAGATTTTTCACTCTGTCTTTCTGTATTTCTTTTTTTTTTTTTTGTGGGTGCCGGGGGTCGACCTCAGGACCTCACGTGCCAGCAGGCACCTGTGCCTCTAAGTGATATCACCGGCCCTTTTTTTGTATGTGGGTACCGGGAGACGAACTCAGGACCTCGTGCTTGCCAGGCAGGCGCTTATGCCTCTGAGCCATCTCACTGGCCCAATCCTTCTGTATTTCTGCCACTCTCTCTGTCTCTCTTTGTCTTGATTATTATCTCCTTTGGTTTAATGTACTCAAGACTGAATTAAGATTCAAGTGTTTTATGGGAGACAAAGTCCATTAAGCTGTGAGGGTCCATCAGGGTCCCAGTCTGGCTTACTTCACTGGATTAGCCAGTCCCTGAGCACCACTGCAGCCTGTGATGCAGAAAGCCTATGCTTGGAGGAGAGAGGCAGGGGTGCAGGGCGAGGCTACCGAGGGTGGAGGAGGACGGTCTTTGGTTTGCTGAGGTGGGCTGGGAAGGGCTGCAGCCCCAGTGCAGAAGAGGCAGGGACTTCTGTGCAGTCTGTGCTGAAGTGGAAATGCTTGTCTACGTAGAAGACACTGGCTCAGAACTTGAGTAAGTTTTCACAGAGCTAAAATGAAAATGACAGGGCTGAGAGCAGAGCAGACCGGGAAGGTGTTGTGGGACGTTCTGAGTGGGTCTCTGCTGTGATTTGAATGGGTCATCCAAATTTCATGTGTTGGAAACGTAATCCTCAAGTTCATATGTTGGTAGCGTTTTGAGGTGGGGCTTTCGGGAAGTGATTAGGGTTAGATAAGTTCATCAGACAGAGCCCTCATGGCGGGACTGGAGGGAGAGAGAGCTGAGCTAATGTTTGCTTTGTCTTGCCGTGTGGTGTCTTCTGCCATGTTACGATGCCACATAAAGGCCCTCACCAAGGGCTGGTACTGTGTTCTTGGACTTCTCAACCTCCAGAACTGTAAGACAAATAAATATCCGCTGTTTATAAATTACCCAGTCTTGGGTATTTTGTTACAGCAACAGAAAGATAGTCTCTAAGTAAATCTACTTTCAGTTTGAGCCTTGGTTATTTTTTCAGTGGCCATATATGGTGGATGAGGATATTGGTACATGAAGAGGAGAGTTATAAGACACATTTATTCATTCACCCACTTACCCACTGATGGAGTTAGTTTTAAGTAAATACACTTTAAAAATAAGCTAATAAAATTGACCAAGAAAAAAGAGAAAATTCAGGTTATTAAATGAGAAATGAAAATGGAGACATTACTACCAATTCTACACAAATGAAAAGGATTATATGAGAGTACTCTGTACAATTGCATGCCAACAAATCAGATGACATAGATAAAACGGACAAATTCCAAGAAAAATGAAATCCTGACAAAGAAAAGCTGCAAACCTGATGTCTTCACTTTTGAATTCTACCCAACACTTAATGAAAAGCTAGTGCCAATATTTCTCAAACATTTCATAAGTCATTCTATGGGGCCAGCATTGTGCAAACTTCAAAGCCAAAGAAAGATGCTCTGAGGAAAGTACAGACCAACATTTCTATGAACATTAATGTAAAGGTGCTCAACGAAATTCTTGCAAACCAAATTCAGGAGCATATGAAAAGGATTATGTACCACAATCAAGTGGGATTTACACTTACAATATAGGGAGAGTTCATTGTGTGAAAATTCATCAATACAGTATACCAAATCAACAGAATGAAGGGGAAAATGGTATGATTATCTTATTTGATGATGTGGTAAAATTCAACAATCTTTCATGATTAAAAAAAAAAAAACCTAGATAATCCAGGAGTAGAAGGAAGCTATCTCAACAGAATAAATATTCAAAAAAGCCCACAACTAGCTGATGTCTCCACTCTGTGGAAAAGGATTGAAAGCTTTTCTCCTAAGATAAGAAACAAGGTACAGTGCCCACCGTGGCCACTTCTATTTAATTTACTAATAGGAGTTCTATCCCAACCAATTAAATGAGAAGAAATAAAAGGAATCCAAATCAGAAAGGAAGAAGTAAAAATATTTTATTTACAGATGACATAACTTTTTTTGGTACCACTGGGGACTGAATTCAGGGAGTACTGAGCTACATCGCTAGCCCTTTTTAATTTTTTAAATTTTTAATTTATTTTTTGTTTCTGAGCCCTTTTTATTTTTTATTTTATTAATCTTGCTAAATTGTCCAGGCAGGACATGGTCATGTGACCCTTCTGCCTCAGCTTCCCAAGTAGCTGTGATTACAGGCTTGCACCACCATGACTGGCATAACATAATCTTATATGTAGAAAATCCCAAAGAGTCCACAGAAAGCTGTTAGAGTAACAAATTTAGCAAACTATTCATACAAAATCAATATGGAAAAATCATATTTCTATATATTGACAATGAACACTCCAAAAAAGAAATTAAGAAAAATAATTTAATTTTTAATAGCATCAAAAAGAATAAAGCAATAAAATACTTGGAATTAACTTATTCATGGAGGTGAAAAGCTTGTACAATGAAAACTGAAAAATTGCTGAAAGAAATTAAAGAAGATATAAAAATGGAAAACACCCTATGTTTATGTGTAGAAAGACTGAATATTGTTAAGGTTTTGATACCACCCAAAGTGATCTACAAATAGAATATGATCCTTATCAATATCTCAATGAAGCTTTTTGAGGAAGTAGAAAAACCCATCTTTAATTCATACGGAATCTCAAGGGAACTCAGTCAAAACAATCGATAAGGGGAACCAAATTGCAGGACTCAGACTTTTTTAATTTCAACATTTACTACAAAGCTGCAGCAATTAAAACAACGTGGTATTGAACAAACGCAGACGTATGTACCCATGAAATAATACAGAGATTCCAGAAATAAACTCTTGCATATACGGCCAGATGATTTTATTTTATTTTTTTTTTGTGGGTACCGGGGGTCGACCTCAGGACCTCGTGTGCCAGCAGGCACCTGTGCCGCTGAGCGATATCACCAGCCCTTTTTTTGTATGTGGGTTCTGGGAGTCGAATTCAGGCCCTCGTGCTTGCCAGGCAGGTGCTTACGCTGCTGAGCCATCTCACCGGCCCAGATGATTTTTGACTAGGATGCCAAGATCGTTTAATAGGAGAATGGACAGTCTTTTTTAACACATAATCTTGAAAAACTGGATATCCACATGCAAAATAATAAATTTGGTCTCTTACCTAGTATTATATATAAAAGTTAATTCAAAATGGTTCAAAGACCTAAATTATATTGTTGTGGAAAATAAACAGGACTGAGCCAGATGGAAGACTTAGCACCGAGGAACTTGGAAGACAATTAACTTTATTAACGCTGGCGGGCTTGGGGACCATGGAGTCCAAATCACCAGCCTCGTCTTGGGGTTAGTCACTTATACAGGTTGTTAGCGGTAAATACAAAAGGCTGATAACAGGATACTCTACAGTTGGCTACATATTGTCTCGTCATATGTTGCTAGGCAGGTTTGGTTCAGGCAAGTTAATTGGGGGCTTTCTATCCTGTAACAGGGAGGTCAAGGCTAGGGTGAGTGGGAGGAATCAATCACTGTCTTAGACTGAGCCGAGCTGTGTCGGAGTGATAACTCCCTGAAACCTTGGAACGGGTTAACACAACAAGGTGCACTTTGTTTGAGGTACATTTATCTTACATGCTGCCACTGGTGTTGGAATGCCAAGGCCAGCCGAGATTTGCCACTTATAATTATGGGAGCAGTCTGTGCCTGCCTTTCCTTGTCTTTGAGTATAGTGGCAGACTTATAAGTTTAAAAGTTTTAAAATTTTCTTTACATTTTTAATTGCCTTGACAATTTAACTATTAAAAGAAAACATAAAGAGAAATCTTCATGACATTAGATTTGACAACAATTTAATGAATGTGATGCCAAAGGCACATGATATAACAACAAAATAGACAAATCATTTCTCATGAAAATTAAAAAATGTACCTCAAAGGATGCTATCCACAGAGTAAAATGTTAATATGCAGAAAGACAGTATATCCTTTATTAGATTATAAATCATGTACGAGTTTATATCCAGAATACATAGAGAATTGCTAAAATTTAACAAAATACAAACAACTCAATTTAAAAAATGGGCAAAGGACTTAGTTATGGAAGAACTGAATCTGCTGGCACCTTGTTCTTTGACTTCCAAATTCCAGAATTGTGAGAAATAATTTTTTGTTTTTTAAACCACCCAAGTTTTGAGACTTGTGTTATAGCAGCCCGTGTAGACTAAAATAGATGTGAACAGACATTTCTTCAAGATGTTCCTTCTGTATGTCATCAATAAGCATGTGAAAAGATGCTTGGCATAATAACTAATTGTTGGGGAAATGCATATCAAAATCACAAGACATGACAAATACTATTTTTGTAGTCAGGGTTTGTAAGGGAATAGATTTAATACAGGACACATAATTTATAGGATTATTTTATAATATTCACCCAAAAAGTCAAATGCAGAAGAGTGCAAGAGATCTGTTTACACACTAGAGACCCAAAGAATCCAGCTGAGGGCCTGGATCCCAAGGCAATGTCCTTCACGAGTCCAGCTGGAGGCCTAGAGCCCACGACAATGTCTCATGCAAGTCTGTATCAAGGAGACCTTTCCATGGCACCAGTTATCAGGGACCCCTGCAGTGAGCTCCCAATCTCCTGCCCAGAATTACAGTGCACGGAGAGAAAGAAAAAGAGCAAAAGACAAGAAATGCAAAGAAATAGGGCTCCAGGATAATCAGCGTCCTCTGGGAACAAAGACCAAGACTGTCCAGCTAGCCGCTATTTTATTAGCCAGTGCAGGGGGAGGCGAAGAGCAGCATAGAAGTAGTGGTTGAATGGGCAAGTTTAACATCATAAAGGAAATGAGTTAAGCTTCATCCCCACACCTGGGTACTAGTTCTCCCTGTGTTGTCCTCAGCAGACCTCATCCTGCTCTGTGAACATCACAGCCTCACTGAACATGAAGGTCTCAGCAGTGACGGAGAGGAAGCGGGATTTCCGTGTTCCAAAACTGGTCCACGAGGCAGGGCAAGGAGGGCCTCGGACAGATACTACGTCAATTTATAACTTGTGGTCCCCAACAGATCTGCACTGGGAAGGCCCAAAGGTCAGTGGTGGAAGCTAGAAAGTCTGCACCAGCGGGATGAAGGATCTGTGCCAGCAGCTGAGGGATCTGCACTGGATCCAGGAAGTGATGCTTAAGATAAGGACCAGAGCTCCCCACAAAAGAACCACAGCCTTCTCAGTGGCAGCAAGGACCTGAGCTCCTACAACAATGAGAAAAGCTGAGTCCGTATCAGAAAAACCAGCGTGACAATCTTCTCCAGGAGAATCAACAGCACACCATCTTCCCCTCCAGTTCTCCTTTTATACTGTTGGCAACAATCCTCAGGTGGGTCCTCCACACCCAGAACCATGCTGATTCAGTTCAGCTGGGTGTTACAAGTTGACCATTAGTTAATCTACCACAACTATATTGGAAAAACAAAGCCAAAACAAGATAAGTATTGGAAAAACTGTGGAGAAATGTTCCTCAGTTGCTGGGAACATAAAACACTGCAGCTGATGAGGAAAACAGTATGGGATTTTATCAAAAAATTAAAAATGGAATTACTATATGATTTAGAAATTTTACTTCTTTTTTTTTTTTTGGTACCGGGAGTCGACCTCAGGACCTCACGTTTGCCAGCAAGCGCTTGTGCCGCTGAGCGATATCACCGGCCCCTTTTTTCCTTTATGTGCGTTCCAGAAGTTGAACTCAGGACCTCGTGCTGGCTGGGCAGGCACTTATGCCGCTGAGCCATCTCACCGGCCCTAGAAATTCTACTTCTGCATGTATACCAGAAAGAATTGAAAGCAGAGTATTAAAGAGACATTATGTACTCATGTTTGCAGTAGCATTATTTACAGTAGCTAAAAGATGGTGTCCATCAATGGATGAATAGATAATCAAAATGTGATCATATACATATAATAGAATATTACTCAGCCATAAAAAGGAAAACAGTTCCGACACATGCTACAACATGCACAAACCTTGAGGACATGGCATGGAGCATGAGATGGTTAGAACAGCATGGGAAATAAGCCAATCACAAAAAAGATAAACGCAATGTGATCCCACTGATAGGAAGTACTTGGAATAGTCAAGAAGTAGAATGAAGTTCTGGAATTGGAGGGTGGTGACAATTGTACCACATTATGAATGTAGTTAGTAAGTAGTTAGTAAGTGAACTGTACACTTAAAAACAGATTGGATGGTAAATTTTATATTATGTGTTAAAAACAAAGACGAATAACCTGGTATTTGTTATTCACATAGTGTGAGTTTGTGCTTTAGGCTTTTTAAGCCTCAGTTTTCACTGAGAGGGAAAACTCAGTGTTGTATCATTCCATCCTCTTCTCTTCTCTCCCTCTTTTTCCTTTCCCTCTGTCTTTCTTTTTTTTTTTTTTTGTGGGTACCGGGGGGTCAGCCTCAGGACCTCGCACGCCAGCAGGCGCCCGTGCCGCTGAGTGATATCACCGGCCCCTTTTTCGTATGTGGGTTCCAGGAGTCGAACTCGGGCCCTCGTGCTTGCCGGGCAGGCACTTAAGCCGCTGAGCCATCTCTCCAGCCCCGTCTTTCTTAAAAATGTAAAACTAAGTATCATCAATCTGGAACTTTATAGAATTCAACGACGAGTCAGAAAATGCTTATTTTTAGTCCATGTGCATGATTTTTGGCTCGGGAAATACAGACCGAAAACACGATGAGACAAGATTACCATTGACTGACCGCCATTACAACGAAAACACATGCTGGGAAAACAGTTGCCCTGAGATCTCCAGACAAGAGAGCCAGGTACACTGAGCCTTTCACTTAGTTGAGAGCTTAGCTCCTTAAACTGTTAAGAAAAGCTTTCATAAAAAATTTAAAACATTTCCCCAGCAGAAATAAAAGTAACATGCCTTTCTTTGGATGGTGTTATAAACAATATCGTACTTCTAATTTTATTTTCCAGTTTACTTGTCATCTCTACAGAAATAAAATCGTATGTGTTGATTCAAAGACTCGTACAAAAATGTTCATAGAAACCTTGCTTATAATAGCTTCAAACCGGAAGCAACACAAATGCCCACCACCAAGTAAATGGATAAACTACCTGTAGTTTCGCCATGTAACAGAATACTGTTTAGTAATGAAAGGAAGAAACTATTGATACATACTATGGCATGGGTGAATCGTAGTCATTCTGTGTGAAAGAAGTCAGACAAAAAGCCGGGCATGGTGGGGCATGCCTGTGGTCCCAGCGCTTGGGAGGCTGAGGCAGGAGGATCGCCATGAATTTGAGGCCAGTCTGGGCTACATAGTGAATTCAAGACTGGCTTGAACTACATAGTGAGACCTTGTCTCAGAAAGAAAGGAAAACAAAAAACAAAAAACAAGAAACAACAGACAAAAAAGTACATACTGCGTGATTCCATTTATATACATTTTTAGAAACTGAAACATCTCTAGTGACAGAATGCTGACAATGGTTTCCTGAGGATGCAGGAGGTACAAGGAGGGGTGGAAGAGGGCCAAGAGTAAGCTTTTAGGGGTGGCGGGTATTGGCTGGGTCTTTGGTTTCAGTGTCAAACCATATCAAGTTGCAGAATTTAAATATGTGCTGTCACATATATTCTAATAAAGCTGTTTAAGAAAAGAATGAATTCTCCAAGACAGGAAAAAAAAAGAGCTTTCCCTGTTTACTTTGTATTCTGTAGCTTTGCTACATTTACTTAATAGTTCTTATAGTGTTTTGTGGGTTTTCTAACGTCTCCTATGGGCACCCTTCTGTTTTCTGTAAAAAGGCCATTTAATTCTTTCCAAATTCTATTGCTTTTACTTATTTGTTGCCTACCTACTGTAAGGGGTAGGATCTCCATTATCATGCTAATATAAAATTACAAATAGACATTTTCTCCTTGCTCTTTATCTTAGAGGGAAACAGTCTTTCAGATTAAGTAGGATGTTAAGTATAGGTTTTTTTTTTTAATGTCTCTAACAAACAAATTTTATTCAAAGAACACAAATTTTTGTTTTTTTTTAATGTGGGTGCTGGGGGTCGAACTCAGGACCTTGCACTTGCAAGCAGGCACTTGTGCCGCTGAGCAATATCACTGGCCCTTTTTTTCTTTGTATGTGGGTATTGGGAGTCGAACTCAGGACCTCACGCCTGCCAGGCAGGTGCTTATGCTGCTGAGCTATCTCACCGGCCCAAGGACACAAATATTTTACAAAATCCAAGACCAGACCACCAAATAGAAAACAAAATGACACTTTCTCGAGATAAATCAGTAGCTGGTTGGCTGCAGACAATCAGTGCAAAACAAAATGAAAAACTCAGGATATTACAGGCAACTGGAAGACATTCCATCTTGCCATCTATTTTCAGAATAAAAATTTAGTAGGACAATAACTGGTTCAACTAGAATGTTGTGAAAGGATGAAACCAAGTTCTGGCCAGAAGACTGTGTCACAGAGCAAGCAGAAGGACCCAGAAAGTTCTGACTGAAGAGGTGCCTGTAGGTGGATCCCATTAGCCTGAGGCTGTTGTTTTCCACAAGTGGACACAAATCAGTATACGCACATCTGACACAACCCATTATGAGAAATTACAGGATCCCTGTGTAAGCACAATGCAGATATGGTAAAAATTAGAGAAGCAGATCCATCTCCACAGCAGCAAAGCCTATGAAGCTGAGAAAGAAGATAAATATCTGAGTGGTTACAGGAAGATGTTTCTGAAGGAAATACTCCAGCAATCGGTAAGTGTGTGAAGAAAAGACCTTTTGCAGAAATGTTGAAGATTTGGGGGATGAAGTACAGAATATGCTGGAAAAATCTGGAGCTGAGACTAAGAAGGTCTCCCTTGCCAAGAAAAAAGGACTTGAAATATATGGCAAGGCTTCTTTCAAACCCAAGAATCAAAATTGAACATGTTTGGAGCGCACAGGAGCAAAGGCAGAAACTTTATCAAGAGTATTCTCAGCTGTTCCTTTTTTTTCCCCCATAGTGGGACATGAAAAGCTGAGGAAGAAGGAAAAAAATAACTACCTAGTATGTTTCCACATCATAATTTGACAGGGAAACCATGGGGTCCCTTCTCCCTCAAGCTGTGATTCCACTTCTGCCTGTCACAGCTTTGGTGGCTGCGTACTGCATTGGTCGCCTCAGTCCCTCACTGCTGTGTCCACTACACCCTGTCCTCAACAGTGCATCAAGGTGTCACCAAGGCAAGGCAGTCAGCTCCCGAGAGGACCAGGGGCAGGACGTGTCGGCCCACCAAGCCAAAAAAGCTTCCAGCACAGAACAGGGAAAGTGGCTCCTCGGTGGCTGAGAAACCTCCCTAATTTATGGCCTGCAAGTCTGTGCCCATTAAGCATGGGGACAAGGAGGGTGAGCCTGGCAGCCTGACGCCTGAACCGGGAGGTTCCTGGACCCAGGCTCATCTGCAGTGGCTCCTGAGGATCCGAACACCACCCCCGTTCGTCTATTAGTCATTAACAAAACCTGCGGGGCTTATTTCTCCCTGCCACTGTGCAGAGTACAGGCAGTGGAAGCTTGCAGGAAGGTGACAGAAATGCTTGGAGAGAACTCCGACTGCACCCCCTTGCCCTGAGTTAGGCAGACTCAAGATTGCCGACACTGGGTTGCTCTGCGTACCGGAAACCATTCTGCTCCCAACCCTGGTGCCTCAGCACAGAAGCCTGATAACAGGACGTCCCGAATTCCTTCCCTTGACCCCAAATATCCCAGAACCTGGAATCTGCCAGCGTGTACTTCTTTTGTCACTTTACACAAGTGAAATTTGAGCCATTTCATCAGGAAAGAAGAGGTGTCTGGGGTCAGTGTTGGGAGGACACTGCATCAGTAGCAGCTGACCTCCACCGGTCTCACAGGTGAACGTAGCTGGGTATAAATTTGGAGGCAGAGTGGTCAAGGGTAAGTGGTCAAGTGGTCAGCAAAGGGCAGTTGTTCCCTAGAAGAGCAGGCACTGCTCACAAACTTTCCATTACTGAGCAGCTTCGTGAGCAGCCCCTCCCCCATGCTTATGGGGACGGGAACACAAGGACCTGCTCTCATAGACAACTACTGTGCCTTCCACAGGCGACACCTCTCACTTCACACTGTCAGCGCACATCGTCGTAGAGCAGGCATGGGGAAGGAGCGGGAACACTGCTCCTTCGAACACAATGCGCATTGCAAGACAAAAGCCCCTCCACCCTGTCAGCCCCTGAACTGGGGACCAGAGCCAATAGCCATTCCGTCTGTCCTCATGAGAGCGGCTCTCCCCTCTTCTGAGCCTCTAAGCTCTAATACCTCTCAGTACAAGAACAGATGGAGTGGCTGAGAAAGCAGGCATGAAATCTGCTTAGTTCAATACGCATTCTCCTGCCAGTGTACGCAGTTATTTCTACCACTACACACAGCTTGTGTGAGCTCTGCGTCACCATATTCATGGGAAATAGGAGAGAAGTTAGAGGTTCAGGAAACTGGTTTCTTTTTTAAGCAACAAAACCATACTTTAAAGGGCTTCTTGGACTGGGGTTGTACTTTAGTAGTGGGGAGCTTGCCTACACGGACAAAGCCTGGGGTCTGGTGCCAGAACCAGGACCATAAAAAAGGCTTCTGACAGCCCGTGATTTCGAGATATGGGGCCATATGAACCTGGATCGAGTCCCTCTACTGTAACAGTTTGGACTGGTTACCATGGCAAGGTAATAATATGTCCCATAAATCTTTTAATGAAGTCCTCTGTAAAAGAAGATAGAGAACCCAAACTCACTAGAGTTAGAGGGTTAGTGAGAAACCCATGAACAGATTCCAGCACAGTGCTTGGCTGTAGGACATTTTCTTTCTTTCTTTCTTTCTTTTTTAATGTGGGTACTGGGAGTCGAACTCAGGACCTCGTGCTTGCCAGGCAGGTGCTTGTGCCGCTGAGCCATCTCACCGGCTCTTACATTTTCAACAGTGGTAGCAGCAGTTCTTTTCTTTCAGCATCAGCACCACATCATCATCATCGTAGTCACCACCACTCCCGATGGATTAAGGTCTGTCTGTTGCCCCAGTTACACTATGGGCACCTGAGTTCTCCTTGGCTAATGTCTCACATTTGTGGCAGGTCCTTATTCTCAGAGATAACGAATCGAGTCTCAGGAAGACGGGAGTTGGTATTTAAGGTGGGAGAAACTGTCCTTCAAATCCCAGGCAGAAAATTGGCCTCTCCCATACCCCATAATAAAAAAAAAAAAAAAAAAAAAAAGGAGGATGAGTTTTTTCAAATTTCTGAGTGGAGAAGCACAAATCTACTTGAAAAAGATCAATTATGAGAGCCTTCATAAAGAAAACTGGGTGTTGTCATAGAGAAGCCTAACTGGAAATTGTCCAAAATGGTCACAGTGGGTGTAATTTTATATAGTTGGATGTTCAGTGATTACATCTCAGTGCATGGGCCCAAAATCTCTAGATTATATGGGCCTAAAATCTTTAGCACAATCTGAAAAGTCATTTCAGAAAAAGAGGGAAAATAACCCCTTATGTATGTTGTACCATTTCACCAAATCCTAGCAAAACCAAATGCCTCTACACACAAAAGCAATAAAGTTCAAGTATAGGCTTTGCCTAAAAGTGCCCATGACAATCCATTCTCTTTTTTAACCTTTATAAATAAGTGGCATGAAAAACATTTTAAGGCAAACCTGGGTTGCCCTAGAATATGTCACACTAAGAATTTGTAGTACTTTACCATTTCCACAAGTGAGTGTGTTCTCATCCACATGCTTTAGGAAACAAAAGTCCCATGGCTGGCCTGGGAAGGGACTTCTTGGAGGATCCAAGAGCAAGGACCCACTTTGAATTCAGAGGGGCTGTACCTTCTCTTTCATTTATAACCTGACTCCTGAGATGGCAACCAGACAGAAACCTTTAGGACCCCTGTGCCTCATGGCCTCTTCCTGAATGCCAGTATTCAGCAGAATTACACATGAAATCCTTCAGATCAGTCTTCCGCACAGCGTCCTTCACAATGGAGTGAATCAAGAGAACTATGCCATCCAGAGGCAGACTGGCCCAGTGTGTATTTACCGGGGGGGAGGAGTGACAATTACATTTCAGTGTCACAACTGCATTTGAGTAACAAGCTGCCCTTCATCACCACTGCTTTGTCTGCTTCAGAAAGATGAGTATAGGGAGAACTTTTTCTGTGTATCTTATGCTTCAGTTTTTCACTGGGTGGGAAATAACAATGACCCTAATAACCTAAAGATTTCAAGAAATTTGATCCATTACCAGCATCAACCAGAAAAGAAAGAAAAATAGTGCTAGTACGCCAGATAAAAGCTGGACACTTCAGTTCCTATGAAAACAGGAAAGTGGAAATTTGACCAAGGCCTGTCTTGGCACCTTCTAAATAAAATTCATGCCAGTAGGAAATCAGACGAATGGGAGGTATCCATTGATTACAAAACAGAAGTGTCTTTGGGAATATCTTAGAGGACAGTGCATATTTATATTTAGCATTTATCTCTTCCTGTTCAAACTGTCAGATGTCACCACCTGAAATTTCATGAATTAATCACCACCCCCCCAAGAGAAGTGACTACATAAGCGACGAAAGAGCAGAAACTAGGTAACCGGCCCTCCCTAGGCCTCAGAGTTTACAAATAGTAGCAAGTCCTCACGGTGCTGGGTGCTGAGCCCTGTCACCTCCATGTGAGGTGCCTGAGCTTGCCAGGAATGCATGTGTCCCAGAAGATGGGCAACCCCAGAGTCCTGGGCCATCTCCGCTGACACAACAGGATTCCAAGGAGATGTCAAGGTAACCACTGAGGGATCTTCGTGGCCCTTTATTTCTCGTTCACAGTAGAAAAATCTGAGCAGCACTTCTATAATCTCTCCATTCCTGAAATTTATCTGGACAGCCCAGTTCAGTCCATTTTCCTTCTATGCATAAGAGATCACCACCAGAGTGGCCCGCCATGTCCCCGTATCCTGGAGGACAACTCAACCATAGGTTTTTTTAGATGCCTTTTCTTGGTTGAGGAAGCATTCCTATTACTATTTTTCTTTAAATCATGAAAGTGGTTGTGTTCTGTCAAATGTTGTTTTTTTCTGCATCAATGAATATAATCATGTGATTGATTTTTGAATGTTAAGCCAAATTTGTATTTTTAAGATCCGCTCCTCTTGGCCATGGTCCTTAAAGTATATTGGTGGGTGCTGTGGTTTGAATGTGTCCCCAGGAGTTCGTGTGTTGCAGACTTAATCTCCAAAGTCGTATGTTAATGGTGTTTGGAGGTGGAGCCTTTGGGAGGTAATTAGGAGTAGATAAGGTTATGAGGTCAGGAGAGTGAGACCCCCATGATGGCATTAGTGGCTTTATCAGAAAAGGAAGAGAGACCTGGGCAAGGTCCGTAACTAGCGATGTTTGTCCTGTCTCACCATGTTCTGCTCTCTGCCATGTTGTGATGCAGGAAGAAGTCCCTTATCGGATGCCAAGCAGATGCCAGTGCCACGCTTTTGGACTTCTAGCCCCCAGAACCATGAAGTAAATAAACATCTGTTCTGTAAAAATTATTTTGTCTGTTGTATTCAATTAGAGCAACAGAAAATGGACTAAGACACTGGCTTTGGATTCAACTGCAAATCTTCCTTGGATCTCCAGCCTGCCGGTCCAGGAGTCTGTGGATTTTGGTTTTACTAACTTTTCCCAATCACACGATGCAATTGGTTAAAAATAAATCTCTCTATTCACATCTTGTTGGTTCTGTCTGGAGACTCCTGAGTAATATACCATCAATTTGCAATGTTTTGTTAGCCTAGACAACAAATTAATCCACGTTTTTTTTAAAGTGCCCTCATTAATGTGGATCACTTGAATTTCCATCTTCTCAGATCTTCTTCATTTTCCCTCAACTATGCTTTGTGTTTTCAGTGGAGGAAGCATTACGCATCTTTCCTCCCTCGCTAGGATAGCCCTCAGCCACCCTAATGGTATCAGCACTAGACAGCGGGCTCCACAAGGACATGAATGCTGACTGTCCCCCACTGCAACCCCGGCATCTAACACAGGCTTGGTCCAGAGTAGCTGTGTAACAAATATTTCTTGCATAATTAATGAATTTTATTATTCATATAGAAGGTAATTTTTAAAAAGTGGTTTACCAAAAGATTAATAATGCCACAGCAAATCATCAAACACTTACTGAATATGCATCATAGGCAAGGATACCTGTAAAAAGCACCCTGTTAGAATTATTACAGAACTATCCTCAGGGTGGCACCGCTGCCAGCTGACAGAGTGTCACTGGGTTCCCAACTTTGGGCATCACTCCTGGGATGGGGCTGGCACAGTGACCACCTGTGCTCCTGCTCCAGCCCAGTGTCTCTTACTGGGCAAGGACCACTCTAGTTTGAAGGTAAACAGGCTCTGGGCTCCCCTGGCCTGCAGCATCCCAGAGTTCCCATGGCTGCAGCCCTCACCGCTCGCCAGGCTCTCCCTCCAGCTGGCTGCCCTCCACTCCCTGCCATTTTCCCTCTGGCCTCCCTCTTATTCTCCCTGGTAAAACCCAATTTGCATTTTGATGAAGATGAATAATTAGGACCCACCAGCATGAATAATTTTAGGTAAATTAATTTCCATGTCAACCAGGGAAAATTAATTGGCATCGTGTTGTTTCATATTTTCCAGGAGGGGCTCTCCAGCTGCCGCACCCACCTCTTCTCCGCCTCTGGCTCTCCTTCCCCAGCACTTTGGAGAAAATTGCTTGTTAGTTTTATCGTTTGTTTGTTTGTTTTTTAGTGGCTTCCACAGGCAACAATGCTACCCCTCCTTGCAGCTAAATGACCTATTTAACAAGCATGATAAAAACCTCCTTAGAGCCTCTCCTGGCTGAGTAAAACCCACCTGGTCCTTTACAACTCAATTTCTTCTTTAATTTTTTATTTGTTACTGTGGAATACAAAGTCATTTGAAGATGTACATAAAATATATAAATATATAGACTAATGAGTTACTGTGAAATGAACACTTGGGAATATCTTTTCCCATCTTATGGCTCGGTCTTCCTCACTCTTTTTTTATTCTTCAGTACTGGGGGTTGAACCCAGGGCCTTCGCTCTGAACTAAATCCCCAGCCCCTTTTCTTTTTTTTATTTTGATACAGGGTCTCACTAAGTTGCTAAGTTGCTCAGGCTGGGCTCAAACTTGTGATCCTCCTGCCTCAGCCTCCCAGAGTGCTGGGATTACAGGTGTGTGCCACCACACTTGACTCCTTTCTCACTTTTAATATTAGTTTTTGATAAAATTTTAATTTCAATACAAAAATATATACCCTTTCCTTTACACCCCTGTTTAAAAAGTTATTATAAAATTAAGTGTATATGTCATATTTTATGAGAAAACTGTAGTTCATTTTCATCTTCTTTCCAAAATGGAAAAGGAGACCACCACAACTTGGATCTTGAATGTCACCCAAAGAACCATGTTTTAAAGGTCTGGTACCCAGCCTGTGGTGCTCCTGGGAGGTGGTGTAATCTTTAGGAAGTGAGACCTAGTACGCATAGGTTAGATCACTGAGGATGCCCTTGATGGTGACATTGGACACTGGGCCATCCTCTCGTTCCATCTTCTGCTTCCCAGCCAGAGAGCTCCCTCCATCATATATTCTTTGCCATGATACACTGTCTCATCACTGGCCTGAAAACCTCAGGGCCCAGTGACCACTGACCATAATCTCCAAAACTGTGAGCCGAAATAAACATTTCTCTTGCTAAGGCTGATTACCTCAGGTATTTTGTTACAGCGATGGACAGCTGACTCACACATACACCCTCACATATGCTTGTGAGAACCATTTAAAAATAAGTTGCAGACATCGTGACACTTTTTAGTCTTAATTGTTTCAGATAAATTATAAGAATACCATCATCAGATCTAAGAAAATTAACAAATCTCTGATATTTGTAGTATCTAGTACTAATTGACATTCTCCAAATGTTTTAATATATGTGGGAAGACTAGTTTGCTTCTTAAATTTCATATAAATGGAATATGTTGTATAAACTCTGGTGTCCTCACTCATCATATCTGAGTGATTCATCCATGCTGTAGCATGTGTCTTAGTTTGTTTTTGTTCATTATTTGAGAATGTTCCATTGTATGAATATACCATAAACTACCTATCCAGTCTATTGATGGGTAATTGAATTGGCCCCCCTCTTGTGAATAAAGTTTTTACAAAGATCCTTTTACATTGCCATTGGGGAATAAAGTCAGGAGTGCAATTTCTGGGCCTTAGGGAAAAATTGATGTCTTAATTTATATTCTTGTAGCAATATATGAGAGCTTTGGTTACACAGCATCATGGCTGTGTTTGGCATTGCCATTTCCTTTGATTTTACCTTTATTAGGGGTGTAGTAGGATCTTACAATGGTTTTAATTTACAGTTTTCTGGAGAGTAATGATGTTGGCTACCTTTTCATATATTTATTGGTTGTCTGGATATATTTTTTGAATAAAACATGAATCTTTTGCTTATGCTCCTGAGGGATTGGCTGTCTTTCAAAATAATCAATTTGTAGGAGTTCTTTTTGTATTCTGGACAGACGCCCTATGCTGAATTTATGTAAAGCAAATATCTTCCACTCTAGCTAAGGAGTTAAACAGATTGCACTCTGGCATAATGACCATATTGAGTTGAAAGCACTTGAAAAACAATAGGTTCAGAGAGATCATTATAAACTTCCTTCTGTTTCTCAAAAGTGGGAGATGAAATGCTCACGTGAAAGACACCCTCCATATACCAAAAGGGAGGTATCATTCTTATCGTCAAGGGTGGGAAGTTGAGGACAAGGAAATCTGGAAAAACCAACCTTGTTAGACTAATCCTTACACTGTTAGCCACTTTCCACCGATGAGCTACCTCAGCCCAAGCCCCTCAGCTTTGCCATATTTTCATAATTCACCACTCTCTGTCTCATCAAGTATATAATCATCCATCTTTAGCTGTGTCTTTGGGTTTCATTTCCTTATGAAGGCTTCCACCCCACACAAAACCTATATTAAATAAATTTGCATGCATTTGTCCTGTTCATCTGCCTTATGGCAATTTAATTTTCAGGCCCAACTGAGAAACCCTAAAAAAGTGGAGGTAAATTTTTACCATCCCTGCATCTTCTCATTGTCTTAATGAAGTCTTTTGGTGAGCAGAGCTCTTAATTTTGATAACACTCAATTTTATTTTCATTTTTTAGGGTGATTCACTTAAGAGGTTTTTGCGTACTCCAAGCTGGTAAATACATCATTTTATATTTTCTTCTAGAAGCTTTGGAGGAGAGCCCAGTCACTGGCACAACTACCTCCATTTTGTTCTCCTGAGTCCATCTTGCCTTTCGGTTTATTTCCTTTTCTCCTTCTGAGTCCTCCTGAGCCATTCTCTGCTACAGTTACCTTGGATTCCAGGGTCCACAGGCCCGACTGGTGAACAGTTTAGGTTTAAGGACTGAAATGACCCCAAGTGGCAGTGGCTCTCTTTGCATCAATAAAGCTCTGCATGACTTGTCCTGAGATGACAGCCCCAGGTAACAACCAAGCAGACCACAGCCAGACCCAGACCACCTGGACGTCCGACAGTGGCGAACCCGACACTTGCCTGCCTGCCTTTTTCCTATGTAACCCTGGAACTACTGGAAGCACTTTGGTAACATCTTGCATCATGAACCTCTGTTCTTCCTTGTGTGGCCACACTGAGAATAAAACTCCTTTCCTGTTTTCACCACTGCTCACCTCTTGCAGTGGCTTCCTGGGGTGGGTAGCTGTACCTCCTTTCTTAAGACTGATGTAGCCAGGGCTTTTGCCCTAACTCTGGTAATAGCTTTAGTGTTTCACCTTTTATTTTTAGATTTATGATCTATTATAAATTCATTTTTGTAGGGGAAGGGTCAAAGTTTATTTTTCCCATGTGAGTATGTAATTTCTATGGCATCCTTTATTCAGAAGGCCATCCTCTCCTCACTGCATCTCAGTGGTTTCTTCGTCATAAATTAAATGGCTGTATATGTGTGGGTCATTTTTTAGGGCTTAGAAATTTGTGTTCCTTTGGTCTATATCTCTGTCTTTATGCCAGTAGTACACTTTTTTTTTTATTGTGGTTTTAGAGTCAGCTCTGAAATGTTTTGTGTAACTTTTCACATCTTTTTTTCTACTTCAAAATTGTTATATCTATTGTAGATCTTTGCATTACGTATTAATTTTTGAGTCACCTAACACATATAAATGTAGCTGATGGGATTTTGGTTGAGACTGGATTGTATCTCTACATCATTCGTGGAGATTTGCCATTTTAACAGTATCAAGTTTCTTAATCCATAGACATGGTATTGGTCCATCATCTTTCCTTTTCTTCAATGATACCTTGCAGTTTTCAGGGCTAGAGATTTTTGCATGTCTTTTGTTAAATTTATTCAATAATGATCCGGTAAACCTGTTCCCCTAAGGAGAAACTCAACAGCCCCAGCTTACAGCATTTGCTGAGTTCTGTGTGGAACAGACCCCATCATGGTTGACTTCATGCTAGTAGTGAAATGTGAGTTTGGGGAGCGATGCTGTGGGATGCTGTGGGACCCTATAGATATCAAGGTTTCCTGCCCCTGTCACTTACATACTTGACCTCATCCCCAGGGCTGTGAAGGGGATGGGTTTTACTCCTGTGTTTAAGTTGTCATATGGCACAGTCGACCTTAAAATAGGGAGGCATCTGAATGGTCCTAAACTAATGACATGAGCCCTTGGAAAGCAACTCTCTGGCTGGTCACAGAAAGAGAAGTAAGGCAGATTCAAAGCATGAGAAGTAGCTGGCGTGAGGGAGATCCATGAGATGGAGGGGACCACTGGACAAGGACTTGAGGGCGACCTTCAGGAGCTGAGAGTTGTCCCTGGCCCGCAGTCGGCAAGAGAATGGGCACCTAGGTCCTCCAGCAGCAGGAAGTGAATTGTGAGAGAAAGACAAAGCTGTAGGCAGTGAGAGCAGAGCAGAGAATCCAGTCGCTTTGGGCCTGGGCTCCTGACCCACAGCAGCAGAAGGCGGTCAGTTAACGCCGTCCAAGCTACTCAGACCGTGGCCACCAGTATGCAGCAACAGCAAACTGACGTAGACCGTGAGACCGAGAGTGTGGTGCTGCTCTCAAGTATCTAAAATGTGAGCAAAGGTGGAGTAGCCATGTGCCCCCTCTGTCCCGACTCTTACAGCTAAGCATCCCTGTACACAATAGAGTGAACAACCACGGGAAGTCTCCGAAAGGTAGAACTCGGGTAGCTTCCTAGGGACCTCAGGACGTGAGGCGGGACACAGCGGTGAGCCCCTGGTCTCCGCACTGCTTCCTGTGTGCCCAGTCAGTGTGCAGAGCCCCCAGTCCAGGATGCAGGCAGACACGCACACCACCCAAGCAAGGGCCGGGAAGGGTGCTGGCCAGGCACCTTTCTGGTGATCTTTTCCTCCTCTAACCAAGCAGCTCCAATGGAGACCACACTGTGTTTCAGTGGGCAGAGCGGGGAGCTGACTGATCTTCCGACTCCTCCCCGGGGAGCAGGCGGTGCTCTAGCTTCCTGCCAGCAGAGTGTGAGGGAGGCCCGGGTGAACTGGCCTCCGCTCCCCCGGCCGGGGTGGAACAGAAGGGAATCAGAATACGCTGCTCCAAACAGACCACTTAGGCATTGGTATTACTTTGAGCTGAGGTGAAGTGAGAAATAGCAGACACAGGAGAAGTTCTCTATCCTCCCCTTTCCTGCCCAAAGAGAAGGTACACATTTGACTTTTTCCTTTCTCATATAAGGAACATTGCAGACAAAAAGTTGGTGTTGAGTTGGATCTCAAAAAACAAAAAACAAAAAACTAACTCACTAAAGAATCCTTGTTTTCCATTAGTTTCCTCTGTATATTCTCTTTCCCACAATTTACTACCCTTAGAAGCCTAAATCTTTTTTCTTCTTTTCATTTCTCCACAAATTTATTTCCCTTTGTTAAGATGGTTTTATTCCCCCCAACTGCTAATCGCCACTCTGAGTTACTCACCATTGTGTTCTCCTGTGTGTATACCTGTTGTGTGCATAAACAAACCTTATTTTCTCTTGCTGATTTGTATTATATCAGTTTAATTTGCAGGTCCCAGACACTAAACATAATAGAGCAGAGGGAGAAGGTTTCCTCTGCTACAAAACTTGATGAGGTAGTAGGAGTGGGACTGGCTTTCCCTGCATCTGGGAGCAGATTGGTGGAAGAAAGTGAGGGAAAATGGGGCTATGTGGTGCTCCGCTCTCCCCTGGCGTCGGTAGGCTCAGCAGAGCTTCTGACTCCACCCCGCAGCAGTAAAGCAGTACGACAGCCCTCTCCTTTGCCTTCTTTGGCAGCAATGTGGCCCTCCGAGGGCCTAATGGAAGCAATGAGTCTGTACAACTTAGTGCACCAGGAAGGTGTCAGGGGACATGGAGGGAGGAGCTAAACTTCAACCCCACCCACCTGCAAGGAGGCAGGGTGAGTCCCTGGCCCACTTCACGGGGTGCTGTCAGGCCAGAGAAGAGCTGAACACACATACCCACCATCTCTTGTACTATTTCTCCACATGGGGGCTACCTGTGTAAAAAGAAAAATGAAACGGAATCCATAATGTCCCACGTGTTCACATTAGCACTGAAAAATCACTCATATCAAGAAACAAGAAAATCACAAAAAAGCAATTGGCAGATCACAACATTGAGAAGAATGAGGTGTTGGCTTATCTGATGTGGATTTTAGGGTGGTGATTAAAAAATGCTCCAACAGGGCCGGTGAGATGTCTCAGTGGCGTAAGCGCCTGCCTTGCAAGCGCGAGGGCCCGAGTTCGACTCCCGGATCCCACATATGAAAAAGGGACCGGTGATATCGCTCAGCGGCACGGGCACCTGCTGGTGCGTGAGGTCCTGAGGTCGACCCCCCAGTACCCACAAAAAAAAAAAAAATGCTCCAACAAACAATCATGAATTCTCTGGGAACAAATGAAAAAGGAGAAAAATCTCAACAAAGAAAAAGGTATTTTAAAAGGTCGAGTGGAAATTATAGAACTGAAAAATATAATAACTGAAGAAACCCCAAACCAAAACAAGACAAAAATTCTAAACACAAAACCAAAACCCAGCTGATGCCCTCAATAATGGAGTAATTGTAGAGGTGACAGAGGATAGAATCAGAAAACGTGAGGAAATAGAAAGTTTGAACAATACCATGGAACAACCAGACCTGGCAGATACCTATAGATCTCTCATCCCAATAGCAGACTACTTTTTTATCTTTCTTTTCCTTTTCATTTTACCCATTTTCCCCCTCTGTCTTTCTCTGTGTCTCTGCCTCTTTCTTTCTTTCTTTCTTTCTTTCTTTCTTTCTTTCTTTCTTTCTTTCTTTCTTTCTTTCTTTCTTTCTTTCTTTCTTTTTTCTTCCTTTCTTCTTTCTTTCTTTCTTTCTTTCTTTCTTTCTTTCTTTCTTTCTTTCTATTTCTCTCTCTTTCTTCCTTCCTTTGTTCTTCTCTCTCTCATCTCTGTCTCTCTAACAGCAAGAATAAACTAGGAAGTACGTTATTATAGACGGCTGAGTTAGGTAGAAATATTTTAGGAAGTCAGAGAGGGCTGGGCTTTCAAGAGAGTCAATACAAAAGATGAAAACACATTACAGCTGTGGCCAGAGATGCATCTGTTGGAGGCCAGGCTTCAAGATAAAGACGGAATGACCAGGCCTACATGTTTCCCCAAGGGATAAGATAAGCAGTGACACCTGGTCTAATAAAGTCTAGATAGACGTAAGTCACCTTGGTGGGTTTCAGAGACCTCTGGACCCATCCCTTCCTGAAAAGTTCTTTGTTCCTTCCACGTACACTTGCTGCATGGCTTGCTTCCCCCACTGGATCAATATTACCTAAGTGGCTATGCTTATAATCTTATTGGTTGATCATAGCTTTAACCCATGTTGTATCCACTTTGTGATTGTGCTGTATAAAACTCCCTCTGTGAAGTGGGCTCATTGGCAACCCACAGGGCCCCCTCCTGTCTCTCTCAGGCAGGAGCTATCTCTCAATAAAATTTCCTACTGTTAAGCTCCATTGTTCCTGAGAATTTATTGTCTGATTTTGGAGAACACGAACTCTGCGTATCAGACATCTAGCAGGTTTGGAGCTACATTTATTTCCCCTATGTGATCTGAAGATCCTATATCATTTGGATCCTGTATCATTGTCAGCACTCTGAGGCCTCTAGCATGCAAGCAAATGTGTTGCTTAAAGTGCAGTCATCCCTCGGAATCTGTGCGAGGTGGGATCCAGGACCCCCTGCAGATACCAAAATCTAAGAATGCACAAATTCCTCACATAAAATGGCGTAGCATTTGCATATAACCTCACACATCATCTTGTGTTATCTCTAGATTACTTACAGTACCTAATACAATGCAAATGGTATGTAAATCATTGCTATGTTGTATTGTTTAATGAATAATGGCAAGGGGGAAAAAGCCTGTTCATGTTCAGCACAGTCACAAATTTTCTTTGAATATTTTCCATCCACAGTTGGTTGAATCCACGGGTGTGGGAATTGTGGACACTGAGTGTGGTCTGCACAGCTTTTGATATAACTGTGTGACATGATTTTGTTAAGACTTCTCTTACCACTTAACAAGGCTATTCCTTCTTCCAACTTCCAATACCATGCTCCTTGCCAAGTGTTCTTGTATCTTAGATTTCTACTAAGAGTCTGTTCACAGAGATTTAGGTGTTCTCTAAGGCAATTTAGGATTTCTCTATTATGCTCCTTGCCATCTTCTGGGTCCTCACCAACCTCATCTTTAATGTCCATATTTCTATCTGTTTTGTTTGAGGCAATCAGTTTTTTTCCTTATCTTGTTCCTTGAAATAATTTCAGTTTCTACTGGCTGTCCCGTCCCAAAGCCACTTAAATGTTTTCTTTAAACTTTTTATTTTGAGACCATTAAAGTTTCACATGTAAGAAATACAAAGAGATTCCATGTGCTCAAAACTCAGTTTTTCCTGATGGTTACATCTTACAAAATATCATACCAGATATTGACATGAACAGCCAAGATGTAGAGCAGTTCCTTCCCCAAAATAATCCTTCCCTGAAGAGCCACCCAACTGGTTGCTGAGAGCAGTAGTTCATTCCTTTTTGCTGTTGAGTTTTGTTCCTCTTACGATGCATTACAGTTTGTTTAATCATTCACCCACTGAATTGTTTCTGGTTTTGAGCTAATAAAGCTGCTATGCATATTCATGCACAGATTTTGTGGACCTAAGTTTTCATTTCTCTGAGATAAATATCCCAAAGTGCAATTGCTGTGTTGTGCAGCGTTTAAGTATTTAGCTTTTCAAGACACTGCCAAAGTGTTTTCCAGAGTAGCGGTACTCTTTACATTCTCATGTGCAATAAATGAGTGATCCAGTTTGTCTGCACCCTGGCAAGCATTTGTGTTGTCACTACATTTAATTTTAAGCACTGTGACCAGTGTGTAGTGACATCTTATTGCAGTTATAATTTGTACTGGTTCATGCATGTTGGACATCCTTCCCTCGTGACTCACACTTGTTTGCCACGTGCATTCACTTGGTGAGAAGTTTGTTCATGGCCTTTGTCCATTTTCCAATTGGATTGTTTGTGTGTTATTCGTTGAGTTTAAAAGAAAATTCTTTATATATTCCATATACTAATCCTTTGTTAGACATGCAGTCTGCCAACATTCCTCCCATATTTTTATTCTAGTGAAATCTTTCACAGAAAAAGACTTTTATCTTTTTTTTTTTTTTTTTTGGGGTACCGGGGGGACGACCTCAGGACCTCGCGCGCCAGCAGGCGCCCGTGCCGCTGAGCGATATCACCGGCCCCTTTTTCGTATGTGGGTTCCGGGAGTCGAACTCGGGCCTTCGCGCTTGCAAGGCAGGCGCTTAAGCCGCTGAGCCGTCTCACCGGCCCAGAAAAAGACTTTTAAATTTTGATGAAATTCAATTTATCAGTTTTTCCTTCTCGATGCTTCTAATGTCAGGTCTAACTAGAAGTTAGACCTGGTAACTAGAAGTTATACCAGCCCTACAAGGGTGTGAGGAGGGTATTGGGGCAGATGGCCCTTTCTGGTGTCACGGGTGTACAGATGAAGAGGAAATGTGCCCAGCCCTGTGCTTCATGGACTATATTGGGAGTGTGCCTTGTCACACATGGTTTGAATACTTACATGACGAGATTTATCTCAAGATTTTGGACTTCAAATTGACACTGTCATGTGTTGAGGCCCTTGCCTATCTTGTGAGAAGGTGGATTTGTTCTTGTATTTGGGACATATACAAATACCAGGGAGCCAGAGGATGGACTGTGTTCGGCAGAACTGAAACATGTCCTCCGCAGTGGCCCGTAGACGCGCTTCAGATAGGTTGTAGAGGTGCGAAGCGGGGGATTCGGCTCCTGTGATTAGGTAGCTTTCAGCCATAGATGGGCCTGACTCTGCCACACAAGTTCTTTAGGAGCAGCGTCTCCTCTGGTATTCACAGAACACGAGGGGAGTTTGATCTGCGTGCTTCTTTTCCCAACCCTGGGGGAGACATATTTATTTTGCCACAATTAAGTACGGTGTGATTTGTATGCTGTCAGACTTAGGAAGTTTCATTTCATTCTAAGCTTGATGAGACTTTTATTATGGACAAGTCTTAAAATTCATCACATGCATTTTTTGGTATCTCTTGAAAGGATTCTATTTTTCCCTTTATTCTGTTAATGTGGTTAATTAATTTTTGAATGTAAAACAGTCTTGCATTATTATATATTACCCTTTATTTGTAGTCATTTTTTTTTTCTTGTGCTTTGGAACCTGTACACATATTGCCCAGAAATTCCAATGTTTCTTTTCTATTTTTTATTTTTATTTATTTATTATTTTTTTTGTGGGTACCGAGGGTTGACCTCAGGCCCTCGCATGCCAGTAGGCACCCGTGCCACTGAGCGATATTACCAGCCCTTTTTTTTTCATATGTGGGTGCCAGGAGTCGAACTCAGGACCTCGCACTTGCCAGGCAGGCGCTTATGCTGCTGAGCCATTTCACCGGCCCCTTAATTTCTAATTAAAGTTATGCTGATTTTATAAAATGACTAGGGCAGTGTTTTCTATTTTTATATTTCCAGAAGGCTGGGTATAATGTTGTCTTTATTTCTTTTCTAGGTGTTATAGTTCTCTGGGGTAGACTTCTTGACCTGGAGCTTTGTTTGTGAAAATATTTTTGTTTTCAGATGCTTTCTTAATATATAGTTTTAACTTTTAGATTCATTATAGAATTATTAAGATTTTAATTTTTGTGTCTGTTGTGTTTTTTTCTTTCTTTTTTTTTTTTTTGGTGCCGGGAATTGAATTCATGACCTCACACTTGCAGGTAGACTCTGTGCTGCTGAACTATATCCCTGGCCCTGTTGTGTTTTTTTAAAACTTGTTCAACTTTAACAGCCCACTTGTAAAAGAAGAAGGAAATGTAAAGACATTGGCTTAAAGCTGTCACTACATCCTGGATCTGGCAGCATCTAGTCTAGGGATGGGTTTAAAACAGACACCCAACTGTTTTGTCTCCACATTCTTGGTGGAATTTCTCTGTTTTTCTTTAGCTAAATCTTGATGAGGAACACTTAGAAATTTTGTTTTCCTCTGAATCAGAAGGGGTGCTACTTTCTATATTAGCTACTCATTCATAAGGGATTTTGATACCAAAAGTCTCCAATCAGCCAGGCGTGGTGGCGCATGCCTGTGAGCACAGCACTTGGGAAGCAGGGGGATCAGTGTGTGTTTGGGGCCAGCCTAAGCTACATAGCAAGATCCTATCTCAAAACAAAACAAAACAAAACAAAACAAAACAAAAAAAGAAAGGCCAAAACCCAAGTAGGAATTTCTTGGCTGTGGATGAGCAGTTCCTGGCTCCCTCGGACGCCTGCTGCCCTGGGCACAGAGTGCTGGTATTTGCTTTTCTATGCCAAGGCAACAAAGAAGGCAGAAGGCCACTCTTGGCTGCTTCACAGATCCTGGCTTGCTAGACCACCAAAGGGACACTCTTCAGATTGCTTCACTGATACTTGATGACTCAGGTGCAGCAAACAAGGGTACATTTAGAAAAGGAGCTGTGCAGTGATAGGAGAGGAGGTGGCTGCAGAGGAACCCTGTCACGACAGAGCTGGGTGGGCTTGGAGGCTGATGAAGGAAGCTCTTGCTCTCTGCGGGCCATTGGGAGTTTCAGGGACTTCACAGATAACACAGCCTGACTCTCTGATGAGCCAGGTGGAGAGGCTGCTGCCTAGCAAGCTGGCATGATCTGTTCTTGTTCTGAGAGAGTGAAGATGGGGCTACAACCAGCAGTGCAGACTCTGACAACCAAGGCTGGCTGTGCCCTGGGCTGCAGGCACTTCCCTTGCTCCCCCACTTCGAGCCCTTGCTCCCATGTCTCCCAATCCCCTTGATTCTCCAGCGTAGGAAGACAGGCCCTACTCCTCTTCATCGCAGGCCTCCTTTCTTGGTCCCCTCCCTGTCTGAGGCACTCCCCACGAGGGGTAGAGTCTGAGGGGGTCACTGGACCATGCTTCCCTAGTGATGGGGCCTCCACACTAGGAAAATCTGAGCAAGTTTCTTCTCTTTCACCCTATGTAGCGTCTTCGTGGGGTAAGAACTAGGTGTAGGGCAGACATTCTGCACCAGGTGGCTGGTTATCTAAGTGGATTCAGAGTCTTCTTGGGGATAAATTACCTGCTTAACTTTGTTCAGGGATTCTGGAGGTATGGGTTTAAGGTTTACTCTTCTAAAGGAAGGAGGAAGTTTTAGAACACCTGAGAGTTATGTAACCAATGCTCACTGATTCCCTCCCTGTCAGGTGCAGGGACTCTGCAGTGAACATACCAAACGGTGTTGCTCCTTCCCTCATGGAGCTTACATTCCAGATGGAGAAGTGCAGTAAATAAAAAGCCAAATAAATGAACAGAATATTACAGATGCTGATAAGTCTCCTCAAACAAAGGCATAAAGTGATGGATAGAGAGGAACAGTGTGTGGGAGGGGCCTGGCTCACACAGGGTGGCCAGGCGAGACCTGCCTGAGCAGTTCTGTGTCATCTGAGCCTGCAGGATGATGAAGAGCTCAGATGAGAGCTTTCTTGGCAGAGAGAACTGCAAATCCGTAGTCTCACTCTAGCGAGGAACTTGGATTCTGTTACAAAAATCTCATAGAATCTGGCCAGTGTGGCCAGAGAACCATGAGCAAGACGGAACAAGGTACGAGATGAGGTTTGAGTAAGGGCAGGTACTGGATCTTACAGGGTCTTGTGGGCTCTGTTAAGGGACCTGGATTTTATTCTTTTTTTTTTTTTTTTTTTGTGGGTACCGGGGGGACGACCTCAGGACCTCACGCGCCAACAGGCACCCGTGCCGCTGAGCGATATCACCGGCCCCTTTTTCGTATGTGGGTTCCGGGAGTCGAACTCGGGCCTTTGCGCTTGCAAGGCAGGCGCTTAAGCCGCTGAGCCGTCTCACCGGCCCCCTGGATTTTATTCTAAGGGTGTATTAGTCAGGTTTCTCCAGAGACACAGACCCAACGAACATATATGAAAGGATTTATTGGATTGGCTTATGTGACTATGGGCTAGATAACCCCACAATGGCTGGAGACCCAGGGAAACTGGTAGCTGCTCAATCCAAGAAGTTGGAACCATCAGAATAAGAGAAAGGCAGCAATGAATGGAACCAGTCTTGGGCCACAGGCCAGAAAGCCCCCTGGAGAGCTGCCGGTGCAGTCTGCATTCCAAGGCTGCAGAGTCCGGATTCTGATGTTCATGGGTGACAGCAGCAGCAAGAGTCCATCTGGTCGGGAGGGGTCGGGTGAGTATGCAGGAGGTTCCCCTTCTTCTGCTGTCTTGTTCCACCTGGGCCTGCAGCTCATTGGATGGTGCTGCCCGTGCTCAGGGCAGGTCTTCCCCACTCAGTTTACTGACCCATATGCCAAACTTCTCTGGAAATGTCCCATAGACACACCTAGAGAGTGCAATTCTCTCTGCACCCCTCAACCTAGCCAAGTTGACAACCAAGCTTAACCATCACCAGGGATGAGAAGATTTCAATTTGACAGTTGAAACAATTCAACTGATGCTTTTTAAAAGATCTCTTTGGCTAATAGAGCCACACTATGTTGCAGAGGTTGCTGGTTTCTCCCCAGTACATATCTCTCCTTATGTAGTAAAGGAATTTTTAACTGGCACAACACCAAGCAGTTGAAGATGGTAGCCTCAGCTTCCCTGGTGGAAAGGAACGTGCACGGAGATAACACATGGTCATGCCTTTTAAGGGCACAGCTTCCAGCCATGCCTTTGAAGGACGGTGTGCCTGTCCCCACACACTTTTCCTGTGGCTGCCTAGAGGTGGGTGTGAAGGCAGGGACTGCATTTGCGATGGAAGCCACATATAGGGGGTGTCAAAGCCATGAGTATGGGACACCAGGTCACTGATGAGGTGCAGCTTCCTCACCAGCCCTAAGGCCCTTACTTGGATGCTTTTATGAGTGAGAAATACACTTTTTATTTTGCTTAATCCTTATTAACTTTGGTCTCTATTATAGTGAGCACAACACTATCTTCACTTATGTGCTGGCTTACAATGGGAGAGGGCCTGGGATGCAGTAAGAGGCGTGGGGACTTTGTCTGCCCCAGACATCTAGGTGAGATGCTCAGGGACTATTTTACTTTTCACCACAGTGGTTCCTGTCGGAGCACACAGCCTGGAATTGGGCAGCCGCTCCACACACATTTCACAAAATAATTAATCGGTCATGACCATTCCCACTTCTGCTGTAATCTGTGTACTCTCCTATTGGTGGGTATCTATAGAAAGTTTATTTTTTTCCCCAATAAGTGCTTTGTTTTTGCTCCATGGAGTCTCCCCTTTCTTTCCCTTAAGAATATCCTCAGCAATTTCCATTACTGTGGATTCTGGTACCTTCTGTTGGTAAAACATTCACTCTCATGTGAGTGAAATATCATTTCCTTTCTCCAAAGTGGTGTCTCAGCCAGGGCCATGAAGAGCGGCACACTTTCATTTTAAACCAAACCGGCTGATATTGCAGCTCCTTCTTGAATGGCTGTCACTACATGTTAAAGGGCACAGATCCCCTCTGTTTGGCAGATACCCACACTCTGGCTTTCTACAGGGTCTGTGGGAGTCCTGGGCTATCTGTTGGACCCAGCAGGGTCTTCTTCCCTTTCAGCGCCCTGACACGGCAGGCCTGGATTTGGCTACCACTGAGCTACACCCCCGCCTCTCTTCCATTTTTAATGGTGCTCTTTCCAGGCTGGCTGACTTCCCCATGGAGGCCTCTGGGGTGTCTCTGCCCTCTGCCCTGCTGGCTCCTCCTCTCCTCTGCCCCTTTCTCAACTCTCCAGTGCTTCTTTCTTGCTTCTGGGCCATGAGATGGGGTACTGAGCAGGGTCCCTACACCCTCCCAGAGTCAGGCCCGCCCTTGTGAACTGTGTCATGTGATCGTGGAGTGGTCCCTCAGCCTTTCTGTTGGTGAAGGAGAGGGCTCTGGACATTTCTTGCATGCACCTTGGCGGTTCTTTATGAGAACCTCACCTCTGCCCAGAGAAATCCCGCTGTGCGCCCTGCTGTGTTCAGGTTCAAGGGTAAACCGACTCCAGGAAATCATCTAATTAAAACACGACTGATGGGCTTTGAGGTTTGCACTCTGCCATTCTGTGGTTTCCAAGATGCAAAGACTGGAGGTTGACAGCTGAAGGCTGAGAGCAGGGAACACGCACGACCACTTCTTAGGTCTGAGTACATATTTGCCCCTTAGCCCCAATCGCACCACCATATCTCAGCATGGGGGCTGGATGGGCATTCCGGCTCTTGGTGGCCAGGGCCTTATTGGCTGCCCAGATGGTGGTTTCTGGGTCAGTCTCCAGCTGCCGCGGTGTCTTCCCCTGCAGTGAGGACTGGCCACTCCCTGGCTGAATCTTCTTTTCCCTGGTGAAGGTTCAAATGGGCTGGATGCCTGGTCTGTCTACTCCATTTCCTTCTCTCTCACTTCCACTCCCGGGTTCTGGCGGAAAGAGACTGAGCGTTAAGACTTGAGCCACGTAAGTCATGGTGCCTGTGTCACTAGGGGACTTCCTGTGAAGAGCTTGGCCGGCTCCTGCTTCCCAGAGGACCATGTCCTCATCTCCCAGTGGGCGCCAGGCATGGCTCAGGGCAAGGCTGCCTTCTGGCCCCTGCAGGCTCTGAGCCTTGGCTGACACATTGTCCTGCTTGGGGGAGCGGTTGAGAATAAGGAGCAGCTGGCCAGAGAGGCCTCTTTTCCTGCTTTTCCACGAAGTCATCTGGAAGCATGGGGCATTATCCCCACTGCTGTCATGAGTGAGCATGGGGGAGCCGTGTGACCTTGGCTCGAAGGGCAGCCTGGGCTGGTGCAGGCAGGCGCCTACCTGGGTGGCAGTCTTCACCCCACCTCTCAGGGGAGGAGCCTCTGGAGTTTTGATCTGTGGAGGAGGAGAAAATGGAAGATCAGGAGTGGAGGGAGCTACAGAGGTGGGCTTCGCAAGGTAGGGGTGGAGCGGGGTGGCGCAGAGCAGCCGTGATGATGTGGAGTTTGGGCTCACATGACCCCGATGATGCTGATTCCTACTGACCACTTTAACAAGAGTGTCCCCCCTCTGAGCTTCAGTTGGGAAGTGAGGAGACAATAACGCCTACCTTGTAGAGTTGTTATGGACTTAGAGCATCTGTAAAGCCTCGACAAGTCAAGTGATAACTACCCTATAAATGCCAGTTACTACTAACCTGATGGGAAAATCAGAGGCTTAGGAGCGATGTTCTTTGTCTCAAGTCAGCCTTTGGTTGGGTTGCAGGATTGAGTAAGCGTGTTTGGATCTTTTAATTTTGTAGTCAACAGAGGGAAAAAGAGTCTTTTTTAAAATGTCCACAGAGAAATGAAAGCAAGGACTCCACTGGACATTACACGCTCATGTTCACAGTGGCTGAAGGTGGAAAGAACCCAAGTATCCGTGAAGAGACGTGCAGACACACGGAACGGGGAGCGTCATGCAGCCTCCGGCAGGAAGGGAGTTCGGACTCACGCTACCACACGGGCCACCCGCGAGAACGTGAGATGCTAAGTGAGGCATGCCAGTCTCGAAAGGACAGATACTGTGTGATTCTGCTCATGGGAGGTACTTAGAGCAGTCAGATTTATACAGAAATAGAGTAGAATGATGGTTGCCAGTGGCTGGGGGCAAGGGAAGGGGAAGTGTTACTGTTTAGGAAGATGAAAAGGTTCTGGAGATGGACGGTTGTGCAGCTGCATGGCAGTGCAGGTATACTGAATGAACTATACACTCAAACATGGTTAAAATGGTAAATATACGCTATGTGTATTTTACTACGAGAAATAATCCAGAATTTACACTTTAGTGGCCTTCACTTTGGGTAGAGTGGAAGGGACTCACTGACTCGTGAGCCTTTGGTTGTTCTCCGAGTGTCTCCAGCTTGTCCCATGAGGTCTCGTCCTGGTGAAGAAGGACCCCTTCTGTTGGCATGCCCCACAGGGAAGCTTTTACAAGGCTGCCCCTCCAGCGCCAGTCATCTCCTCTGCAGAAGCCCTGATTTGTGAGGAAAAGGCCTCACATTGTTCTCTCAAATCCCCTTGGCAGCCCCAGTGAGTGCCAGGGCTGGCTGCCCTTCTGGTCCTGGCAGCTGTGGCCCTGACAGCCAGCTCCTTGGCAGTGAAGGAGCAGGGGGTGGATGGCACTGGGATGCAGGCCTGGCAGGAAGTGCTCTGCAGCGCTGGCTCGGCTCAGCAAGGGGGAGACAGAGCCCCATGCTTGACTCTGCCTCTCTGACTGCTGCTTGTGGCCTGATGTGGGGAAAGCTGAGGCACCTGACAAGCTCCTGGTTCCCCACAGGCTCCCCACCCAGACTCGAGCTGTGGGGGACCCTCGCCAAGGCATTTGTTCTGGGTACCAATTTGCTAAGTAACAAACCTCCCCAAAACACAGTGGTTGCTTAAAACAACCACTTGATGATCTCTCACACTTCGGACCCGCATGGAGTTGGCTGCTGCTGCAGCTAACCGGGCTGGCTGGGAGGTCCACCTTGGAACGCAGTGCAGCTGGCAGCTGGTGCCAGCTGTCAACAGGAGCTCAGACAGTGCCCGTGCGCGGCTCTCCACGTGGCTGCATCCTCAGGAGTAAGTGTTTCAGGATAGAGGGAGGGGAAGTTACTGCTTGAAAAGCTAGATGCAGGCACACACAGCACCACTGCCCTTAATTTGTGTGGGTGTTCCAGACTGAGACGGGGAAACAAACACCACTTCTGGGGGCGAGTGATGAACCGGGTCATTGCTGATCTACTCTGGTGCTTGATGTCTATTTCCCTTCTGTCAAATGGAACCATATACCATACAGCAAAAGCTACCACTGATTTCACAGGCTTGAAAGACGTTTAAATCTGTCACGGTGAGTCTCAGCAGAAGAGAGCATACCGATTGTGTGGTTAGGGAAAGTAGCTAGGTAGCTCTTATTCATAGGCTAGGAGTTGCAAGAGAGGGGTTATCTTTTCTAGAAAAGGGAACTCACATTAACTGAAAGCTCGGTATTACAAAGTCTGCCCACTACTTACGTTTCCATTATTTCTCAAAGTAATTCCAAAAGTGGGTAAAACTGTGCCCATTTTATGGCAGAGGAAACTGAAATCTGTTAGAGACAGGCAAGACTTTCCCAGCTAGAGAGTAGAGGGGTCACCTCTGAACCCAAGAGTGATTCTCTCTCCCTGGAAGGCCTGTCTTTCTGCCACTGCCGTGTGCTTCCCAGGGAGTGTTGGCACACTGTGTTTGTAGCTCAAAAATCTTGAGGACAGAGGCGTGAGGATGATCCGAAGTGCCTTTCAGAGTGACTTCTGGCAGGGAGTGCGGATAAGCAGAGAGCTGGCTGGCTGGTGAGCTTCAGGAAGGAGGGGTGCCAAGCTGAAGAATCTCCAGAGAAGGGAGGGTCCTGGGCAGGGGAAATGGAAGGTATGAGCAACTCTGCTTCCTAACCAGGCAATGGAGGAAGAAGGATGCTATGCCAGGAGCCAGAAGCCAGGACATTGGGAGCAGATTGAAGGAACTTCTGGACACTGGGAGGAACTGGGAGGCAAGAGTCCCTTCTTTTATCTTTTCATCCATCTATTTTTCTATGACTCATCCATCCACCCATCCATCCATCCATCCACCCACCCTCCCATCCATCCATTCCTGCTTTCAATGATTGATTTTCTCTTATATGTTGGACTCTGTTTCACAAATATGCTTCACATATATATCTGCCCTTGGCTGCAGAAAAGTGAGCACCAGAAGCTTCCATGGAAACCCAAAGAAGGATATAAAATTCTGTACCCTAGAGACTGTGCAGAAGGCAGGGCCTGGGTATAGCTGAGGCTGATCCAGAGTGGGGGGCCTGGGATCTGGGCAGTGCTTTGGGAGAGGGTGTGCACTTCCCAACAGTGGGAAGGACTTGGAGGCAAGGCCCGTGACCTCCAAGTTGTGAAGGCTCTGAGAGTTTCCACCTGTAAGTGTGTGAGCTGAGGGGCAGTGGCTGAGGCTGAGCCTGTGACATGTCAGAGAACAACATCTGACTCCCCTCACTCCCGCAGGAAGGACCAGGCTTGATGAAGACAGCTTGGAATTTGCTGTATGTGGGGTGTGGCTTCATCTCAAGACAGAAGTCGACAGAAAGCGCCCCCCCATCGAAGGTGATACCGCAGCCGTATCTGAGCACGCATAATGCAGACATAGCACAGTAGTAGAACTACTTTATCCTTGGTGATGCCCTTAACACTTGCACTGCTCCTTGTTCGGGTAACTAAATCAGGAGTATGGAGCCTGGGGCATGGGGCCAGGGCTTCGCCACAGCAGAACTGGAGAACCAAAACATTCAAATTCTCAGATTTGAGATGAAAAAATAGAAAGAAACGTGCTTTCTTTTCAAGCCCTGTGGCCCAAAGATGATCACTGCTGTCATTTCTGTGGTTCCAGAAATTTTCTGCATACAAATATTTTTCACAGGGCTAGGTACAGCCTACCTAGTTTATAATATTGCCTCTTGTTCTCATGTCTTTTTTCCTTATTTAATCTTAAGCCTTTTGGTCATCATATAAGGTTCTCAATAACTTGTGATGTGGGGAATAATTCTATTTGATTGAAATATTGAACCTCAGGGAAGTTGTATAGCTGCCCATGATGTAATGGGAAGATTTGGGAATAAAAAGAATCCTGGGTTCACATTCTGACTCCACCACTATGTCTAGGATGATTGATCCCGCCTCTCTAAACAATTCCTGATTTGCAACATGTAGGCAATAATGGCACCCGCTTCTTAAGCTTATCATGAACACAAATAAGGCAGCGTATACAGTAGAACATGGGGCGCACTGTGTCTTTCTTGATGGGAGTGATGGCTTGTAACTCACCCTTTGTTCTTCCGTGTCAAGCACAGAAACTGCCACATAGGAGAAAATATGGCTTCATTGAATGCATGGGTGCTTAATTCAAAGAACAAAACTCTAAGGAGGACTGTTGAATGCTGAAAGAACAGGGGATGCTTTGAGGCTGGGAGGTCCTTTCGAATTGTCTGAGCATTAGCGATCCATGTGACACTTCCTCTTTCGTCCTCCCAGGCAGGTCGCATGTTACTGGCTTTCCCTCTCTATGGTTCACAACGAAGGATGGCTTGGGGTTACAGTCATGAATGAGCTGGTAGTATTAGATTTCCTGCTGTAACTGTGTTGGTTATCTTTTGCTGTATAGCAACATCATCACAAACTTTGTAGTTCAAAACAGCACACATTTGTTCTCTCATAGTTTCTGTGGCTCAGGGTTCCATACATCCTTTAGATGGAATCTCTGTAAGGTGACAATCTGTGTTGGGTGCAGCTGCGGTCTCATAAGTCAGTGCCTTAAAAGTTGTTAGGCAAATGTTTCCAGTTTTGTACTGGCTTTTGACAAGAGATCACCCTGTTACACCCTATACTTCCTTATAAAATGACAGCTTGCTTCTAAAAGTCAGTGAGGAAAGGAAGGGCTGCAGTAAAAGAGATACTACAATCTCAAGTAACATAATAATGTACAGTAATCATGACACATAATCACATAAACCCCATCATCATTTTTGCATTCTTATGGTTGATTCTCACGCTTAAGGGGAGGGCATCACATCCAGGGCATGAACGTCAAGCGGCAGAGATAACTGACAGGGTTTGTCCTCCAGGGAATCTCCGCCGAATGCATGTAAAATAGAACAAAATCTCTGAAGCAACTATTTTCAAACACCTCTGAGGACAGCACTGGACCGTGAGCCCTGGGGGAAGCACTCGAGCTGAGCTCCATATGTAGTTTGACTTCCTGCTTGAGGGGCAGTTTTCAAGCCTGAGCTCAGGAAAATAGAACTTACAAGTAGAAGGTGCAGTGCTGCCAAGCAGAGGGAACAGAGCTTGGAATTGCGGCTGCTGGGTGGCTGGAAGTTGAGGGATAGTGTACTAGAGAGGAGGGAACCACAGAGATGTCCCAGAAATGCCCTGGGAGCCTGGCTAAATCCATCTTGCTTGTATTTAGTGAAAGACTCTGAGCAGCCTGTGATAGCTGCTGAAGGACTATGGCAGATTGTATTTTATAAAGATGGTCAAACACTATCTGCTTGATACATAATTGTTTCCCTGGAGAGTTCGAGGCTGAGTGCTAGAGTGCAGGGGGGAAGTGGCAGAAGCACTGCAGAGCCGGGAGATGCACACTGGGCTCCTAGCGAAGAAAACTAAGCACACAGCATCTACTATTCTATTTCCCGAGATCAATCCTGGGTCATGGAGGCCTTTACTTGGTGGAGAAATCAGAAGGTCCTTGGGAGTCCCCACTCATGCTACAGATATTTGAGGCATTTCCTGCTGGAGAACCCTGTGACCCTAGCAAGTCCTCCGCCCAGGTTAAGGGGCTGCCAGGACAGTTCTGCACTGTCCGTGACAAAGAGCCCAGCTCCTATGGTGCCCATCCTCACCTGGACCCTGGTTGAACAGACCCATCTTGAGACCTGTCCAGGTCTTGTGAAGCAGCAAGCAGCTTCCCCAAGCAGACCCTCCAACCCAGCCCTGCAAACCAGCCAGCAGGCCCTGTCAGCCCTCCCGCAGCCCAGGACACACCACTCTGCATGGTTCATTCTGTGGAATTTTCCACAAAACAAATGAACAGCCTGCTTATCCTTCTACTACCTAAAAAGTAGCTGAGTGGCCTCCTCTGTGCCCACTGGTAGGGCCTTGTCCTTATGTAGCCCCCAGACACTGACAGATACTGCACCCTCCTTATAGAAATTCTGCACCGCACCTGCCTGGGCCAGCATTCGGGCAGCTCTGCCCTCACAGAACCCACAGACACTCACGGGCACCCACGTCCACTGCAGAGTGCACCAAGCCCAGACCTGCCAGCAAACCCAACTCACCTAAAGGAGCTGCATCCCGGCTCGTGATGCAGCCTCACAAGACCTGCAGCCTAGGCGCTGGGATTTACAGACATTGCTGTTAATTACAGATGGAGAAGCTACATGGACGATGTACTAAATCTCCCACCTGGACTCAAAGCAAACGCAGTGTATCCACCAAAACTCTAGGACACAGCACCATCAGAAAGTCTTTCACCACAAAAGCCACCCTATAAAATTGGTACAGGCAAATGACCCACCAGATGCACAAATACCAACATAGGGACACAAGAAGCCAAAACCAAACCAAAACAAAATAAAGAAAATCCCAGGTAGCATGACTCCCACAAAGGAACACAGTAACTATTCAGCAACAGACCTCAAAGAAAGGGAAAGGACAAATTATTCAACAAAGAATTTAGAAAAATTAGGAAAAAATGAGATACAAGGGAATTCAGAGATGTAGTTCAACAAAATTGGGAAGACTGTTCAGTATATGAATGAGGAATTGAGCAAAGAGGTTGAGAACATAAGACAATGAGTCAGAAATCCTGTAATGTAAGAATTCAATCAAAGATTAAAAATACCTCTGAGATCCTGAACAGCAGAATTTGTTAGATAGAAGAGTGTCTGAGCTTGAAAACAGGCCTTTTGAAATAACAGTCAGACAAAAAGGAAAAAATTGAAAAAGGATGAAGAATGCCTCTGAGATTTATGGATCATCCTTTAGGAAGAAAACATTAGTATTATCAGTGTTGCAGAAGGAGAAAAGAAAGGAAAAGGCATAGAGAAACTATTCAATGAAATAATTGCTGAAAACTTTCCAAGTACACAGTCAGATCCAGAAAATGCAGAAGCCCCCAATAGAATAACAATTTTGAAAAGATTCTCCTTGGGGCATAATGTAGTCATATTGTCAAAAGTGCGAGACAGGGCCGGTGAGATGGCTCAGCGGCTTAAGCGCCTGCCCGGCAAGCGCGAGGGCCCGAGTTCGACTCCCGGATCCCACATACGAAAAAGGGGCCGGTGATATCGCTCAGCTGCACAGGCACCTGCTGGCGTGCGAGGTCCTGAGGTCGACTCCCCGGTACCCACAAAAAAAAAAAAAAAAAAAGGAAAAAAAAAAGTGCGACATAAAGAGGGCTCTGAAACCAGCAAAAGGAAAGCATCAAATCACTTATAGAGGAATTCTCATTACATTTCCATTAGCAGCATACTTCTCAGCAGAGACCTGATAGGCCAGGATAAAATAGGATTTTATGTTTAAAGTTCTGAAAGAAGAAAATGACCACCCAAGAATAATATGCCCAGCAAAGCCATCAGAAAATGAAGGAAAAGAAAGACTTTCCAATACACACTGAAGTGTAGAACTTTTGAGTGATGAAATATGCATAATTGAACAATATTTAAGTGTGCAATTAAGTGGCATTAGGTACGTTCACAATCTGTGTAACCTTCACCATCATCCATTTCCAGAATTTTCTCTACATCCCGAACAGAAGCTCGGTACCCATTAAACAACTCCTAGCCCTCCCTCTCCCAACCCCCTGAAAACTTCAATTGTAATCTGTGAATTTGCCTGTTATAGGAACCTCACAGAAGTGGGAGTGTTGTTTTTGTCAGGTTTATTTCACTTGGAATGTTTTCAAGTTCCAACCATGTTATAGCATCTACTAGATTTAATTTCTTTTTAAGGCTCGGTAGCATTCCATGGAATGTATATAGTACATTTGGTTCATTCATTCATCCACTGATGGACATTTGGGTTATTTCCAGCTTCTAAACCCTGTGACATATAATGTTGCCATAAAGAGTGGTACTCAGGTATTATTTCAACACTCGCTTTTAAAATTTGGGGTACACATTACAAGTAGAGTTGCTGGATTGTATGGTAATTCTAAGTCTAACTTCTTGAGGAACAGTAAAATTATGTTCCATGGCATTTGCATGATTTTATATTCCCATCACAAGGGTTCTAAATTCTTAACATCTTTTCTAATGTTTTGATTTTGTCTTCCTAATTGGAGTGAAGTGGTGTCTCATTGTAGTTTTGGTTTGCATTTCCCTAATGGCTAGTGATGTTGAACATATTTTAATGCACTTGTTGCCTGTTTGTATATCGTCTTTGGAGAAGTAGCTATTTAAGTACTTTGCCCACTTCTGAAACATTTTTGTTGGGTTGTAGGAATTATTTATATATTCTGAATATTGATCCTTTATCAAATATATAGTTTGCAAATATTTTCTCCCATTATTTAACATATTGAGGAAATGTCCTTCTATTACCTGCTCAATTGAGTTTGTTTTTTAAATCATGAAAGCGCATTAACTATTGCTAAATGGCTTTCTGCATGAACTGTAAGGATCGTGTGGTCTGTTTCCTTCATCCTGTAATTGTGGTGTGCTGTACTGATGCATTCTCGTTTTTTAAAATTAAGTTTACTGGTCCATTTTAGATATACATCATGATCATATACATCATAGGGAATTTGTACCTGTAAGTGATATATCTTGATTTCTCTTTTTTCTCAGTCCCCCCCTCCTCCCTTCAACCCATTTACCCCCTCTATTTACAAAGCTTTGTTTCCATTTTATCCTTTTTTTTTTGTTTTTTGTTTTTTTTCTTTTCCCTTCCTTCCTTCCCCCCTCCCCCACCCTACTTTCTCTTTCCTTTTGAACAATTTCTTCCCATTTCACAATATGTATTGTATGTTTTCGTTCTTACTCTTTCAGTTTCTCACACCAGGGAGACAATGTGACATTTACATATGTCAGCCTGATTTATTTCACTTATGAGTATAGTCTCAGGTTGCATCCATTTACCTAGAAATGCATCAAATTTGTCCTTCTTTATGTCAGAGTAGTACTCCATTATATTAAAAAAAAAAACCCAGATTTTCTTTATCCATTCCTTGGTTGATGGGCATTTGGTTTTCTTCAAGATTTAGCTTTTATGGACTGTGCTGCTATAAACATGAGTGCACATATATTTCTGCAGTATGATGTTTTTAATTCTTCTGAGAAGATACCTAGAAGGGGAATAGCTGAGTCAAATGGCAACTCTAATCCTAGTTTTTTGAGGAATCTCCATACTGATTTCCACAGTGGTTGCACCAGTCTACACTCCCACTAGCAGTGGAGAAGGGTTCTTTTTTCCCCACAGCCCTGCCAGCATTTGTTATTGGTTGATTTCTTGATGATAGCCATTCTTTCTGGAGTGAGATGGAATCTCAGCATTGTTTAATTTGCATCTCTCTAATAACCAGTGATGTTGAACATTTTTTCATATATTTATTTGCCACTTATATTTCTTCATCTGAGAAATGTGTATTCATCTCAGGTGCCCATTTTTGGATTGGGACTTTAAATTGGGGGGGTGATTTTTTTTCACTTCTTTATATGTTCTAGATATAAGTCCTTTGTCTGAAGGACAACTGGCTAAGATTTTTTCACACTCTGTGGGTTGTCTTTCCACTCTGTTGGTGATTTCTTTTGCTGTGCCAAAGCTTTTTAATAGGATGACATCCAAGTTGTTGATTCTTTGTATTATTTCCCATGTGATCGGGGTTTTGTTCATGAAATCTTTGCCTATACCTACGTCTTCAAGAGTTCGTCATATTCTCTCTTCCAGCATATTTAGTGTTTTGGTTTTAATATTTAGATCTTTGATCCATTTTCATTTTAGTTTAGTGCACAGTGATAGACATGGGTCTAATTTTAGTCTTTGGAGCACATGGAAAGCCAGTTTTTCCAGCACCAATTACTAAAGAGGCTATCTTTCTTCAAGTGAACATGTTTTTCTCCTTTGTCAAAGATAAGGTGGCTGAGTATGTCTGGAGTTGTTTCTGCATCTTCTAATCTGTGCCATTGATCCTCAGGTCTGTTTTTTTTTTTTTTTTTTTGCCAGTACCATGTTGTTTATATCACTGTAGCTTTGTAGTATAATTTCAAGTCAGGAAATGTAATGCTCCCTGCCTTGCCTTTGTTGCTGAGAATTGTTTTTGTTATTCTAGGTCTCTTCTGGTTCCAAGTGAATTTCAGGAATGTTTTCTCTAGTTCTGCGAGGCATGCTAATGATATTTTGATTGGGATTGCATTTAATCTGTGTAACAATTTTGGAAGTATGGCCATTTTTACTGTTTGTTCTTCCTACCCCTGAGCAAGGGATATCTTTCCATTTTCTGATATCCTCTTCAATCTTCTTTTTCAGTGTACTATAATTTTCAATGTATAGCTCTTTTACTTTCTTTGTTAGATTGATTCCTAAGTATTCCACCTTTTTGGATGCTATTGTGAAGGGTGTAGTTTCCCTAATTTCTCTCTCAGTGAGTTTGTTGTTTGTGTACATGAATTCTATTGATTTTTGAGTGTTGATTTTGTATCCAGCTATGCTACTGAATTTGGCTATTAAATCTAGATGTCTTTTGGTGGAGTTTTGGGGGTATTCTATGTAGAGTATCATGTCATCTGTGAATAATGATACTTTAACTTCTTCTTTTCCTATCCTTACTCCTTTTATTTCTCTCTCTTGTCTAATTGCTCTGGCTAATGTTTCCAGAATTATGTTGAACAGGAGTGGTGATAGTGGACATCCTTGTCTTATTGCTGATTTCAGAGTGAAAGCTTTCAGTTTTTGTCCATTTAGTATGATGCTGGCTGTTGGTTTGTCATAGATGGCTTTTATCAGGTTGAGGTAAAGACCTTCTATTCCAATTTTCTGTAGGGTTTTTATCATGAATGGGCTTTTCTTTGTTGGTAGGTTTTTAATTACATTTTCAATTTCATTGACTAATATTGGGTTATTTAGAATATTTATATCTTCTTGATTGAGTTTTGGTAATTCATATGTGTCTAGGAATCTGTCTATTTCTTCTGTGTTTTCCATTTTATTACAGTACAGGTTTTTGAAGTAGGCATTGATGATCTTCTGGATATCTGCAGGATCTGTTGTGATTTTACCCTTTTCATTCCTAATTGCTTGAATTTGAGTTTTTTCTTCCCTGATAAGGCTGGCTAGGGGTTTATCAATTTTATTTAAACTTTTGAAGAACCAACTCTTTGAATCATTGATTCTTTATATTGTTTTCTTAGTCTCAGTTTCATTAATTTCTGCTCTGATCTTTATGATTTCCTCTCTCATGTGAGCTTTGGGTTTGATTTGTTCCTCCTTTTCTAGGAGTTTGAGGTTCAACATTAAGTTGTTTATCTGAGCACATTCTGTTTTCCTGATGTGAGAATTTACTGCTATAAATTTCCCTCGTAGGACCACTTTCATCGTGTCTGTTATATTCTGGTATGTTGTATCAGCATTTTCATTTACTTGTAGATGCTTTTTAATTTCTTCTTTAATTTCCTCTGTGACCCATTGGTTGTTCAGCAGGGTGTTCTTTATTTCATGTGTTTATGTAGTTTTTGTGGTTTCTTTTGCCGTTGATTTCCAATTTCATTGCACTATGGTCAGATTATATGCATGGGATAATTCAATTCCTCTGCATTTACTTAAGCATGTTCTATGGGCTAATATGTGGTCTATTTTGGAGAGTGTCCCATGTTCAGCTGAAAAGAATGTGTATTCTGATGTGGCATGAACACTCGGTAGACACCTACTAAGTCCATTTGTTCACAGGTTGGGTTTAATTCTGATATTTCTTTGTTGTGTTTTTTTTGTCTAGTTGATCTATCTAATTGTGGGAGTGTGGTATTAAGGTCCCCCATTACAATTGTGTTAGTGCTTATTTGATTTTTCATGTCTGTTAACATTTGTTTTATGTAGTTGTGTGCACTGGTATTTGATGCATATATATTTATGATTGTTATTGCTTCTTCATGGAGTGTTCCTTTAACAAGTTTGTAGTGACCTTCCTTTCTCTTTTGATTAGTTTTAGCTTGAAGTTCACATTGTCTGCAAATAGAATAGTTACCCCTGTTTTTTTGTGGGGTCCTGTCACGTGGAGTATTGTTTTCCATGCTTTTGCTTTCAGTCTATGAATTTCTTTTTCTTTTTTTTTTTTGTATCAGGAATCAAACTCAGGACCTTGCACTTGCCAGGGAGGTGCTTGTGCCACTGAGCTATATCCTCAGCCCTGAATTTCATTTTGAGTTAAATGTGTTTCTTGAATGCAGCATGTTGTTGGATCTTGCTTCTTGATCCATTCTGCCAATCTGTTTCCTTTGCAAGGTGAATTGAGACCATTTACATTGAGGTTATAACAGATATGTATTGGTATATCTTTCCCATATTATTTTCTTGTTGTTTGTTCCCTGTCTTTCCCCTCTGTTTAATTGTTTGCCCTGCCTGGTGGCTTCTTTCTACTGGTGTTCTTATGATTGTGGTTTTCCTTTGCTCTTTCTAATATATCCTTCAGAGCATTCTGAAGAGCTGGTCATGAATTTTCTCAGGTATTCTTTGTCATGGAATTATCTTATTTCTCCATCAATTTTGAAGGATAGTTTTGTGGGGTACATCAATCTGGGTTGGAGGCTGTTTTCTTTTGGGGCTTGAAATACCTCACTCCAAGCTCTCCTTTATTTGAGTGTTTGTGTTGCAAAGTCTGCTGTGATTCTAATTTGCTTTCCTTTATAGGTGATTTGTTTGTTTTCTCTAACTGCTTTTAATATTCTGTTCTTATACTGAATTTCTGGAATCTTGAATATTATATGCTTTGGTGTAGATTTATTTTGATCATGGTTGTTTGGAGTTCTGTGTTCTTCATTTATTTGTATGTCAGGTTCTTTATTCACGTTTGGAAATTTTTCTGCCATTATTTCTGTGAAGAGTTTTTTTTTTTTTTTAATGGCATTTGTGCTATCTCTAGCTTTCTCATTGACCCCAATCAATTTTATGTCAGTCTTGTTTGCTTCATCTTACAGCTGTTGGATTAATTTTTCATGGTCTCTTGCTGTTTTTAAGATATCTTTCTTTTCATGGTCACTAGCCGCAATCCTGTCTTCTAGATCTGATATTCTATCCTTGCGTTTGTTCAATATGTTGCATATATATACTTTCAGTGGAAGTTTTAATCTCTTGGATTTCTGTTTGGATCTGTTTCATGGATTCCATTTCTTTGCTATGTTGGGTGCTTATGGTTTCCATCATCTTCTTAAGCTTTTCTACTATTTTGTTTGTGTCTACTCTAATGTCTTTCATTTTGATCATCATTTCTTTTTGTACCTGAGAGATTATTTTTTCTATAGCCATTTCCATTTGTTTTTTCACTTCTGCAGCTATTATTTCAGAAAGTTCCAGTGTTTGATTTCTGATTTCCTCTATCTCATTGTCCTCTGGACTTGTCCAGGGTGGACTGGGAGTCTGGGGTTGCATTTTGCTTCTGTGTCTTGCCATTTTCTATTTTTTATTTTTTATTTTATTTTGTTTTCTGTGTTGATGCTTGCCAATTTCTTATGCTAGAGAGCTTTATCACTAGTATCAAGGCTTCCCTAGCAGATGTCTGTTCCTCAGGGATGTCTTCTAGATATAGGTGGTTCTTTGTGTCTACCCCAAGAACCTACCTTCCCAATTTGTTAAAGATGAAATGTTGATATTTGGCTCAGCACCCAGTCTTTTGGTCCTGAACTATGGTGATGATTATGACCCCATACAATTATCATATACAGTAGAAAAAACTGATTATATTATGTATGACATCCTGGCTAAAGCAGTTGAGTTAGCAATAACAATAGCAGCAAGTACAGCCTAGCTACTGACAAGCTGTGGTAACTATTAACCTGATACCTTTAACCCTAGAAGCAAATTCTACAGTTAAATAACAAAATCCAATGTATACCAGGAACTTGTATTCAATGATTTTCCCCTTTACACTGTTCTGGGTGGGGCATGGATTTAAGATGGGTAGGAGACAAGATAGAGAGATGAATGAGGTCAAATATGGTAGAAGCAAAGCTGGAGCACAAAGCCTTTGCCAGGGCCTCACTTTAGTTAAATTTTAAATGCTGTTTTTTTTTTTTTTTTTTTTTTTTTTTTTTTCTGTTCAGATCTTCAGGCATAGGTTTTTAAATTACCTGTACTTGAAGAAGAAATCCAGGAAGCTCTAGCCCCAGGTGGGGTTTAAAACTGGGAAGGAATAAGTCAGCTAAAGCTGTCTTGGTTGTCATTGGCTGCTGCCACCCACCACATGGGAACAGGTTTTCCTAGCCAATGCCCCTACCCAGCAAAAGCCTTTGGTGTTTCCTTTTAAAATGGACAAATTTTTCTCTTTCATTCAGGAAGAGCCACTGTGCTAGTTAAAATAATACAAAAAGAAAAGAGGTTGCTACCTCTTGTTCTTCAAAATCAGAGCCTTAGAAAAGAAAAGCCAAAGAAAAATATGATGGGAATTGACATAAGCTCATGTCTAGTCACATGCAGAAGACAGAACGGTGGCCAGCCATGTGGCAAGGTAACATGGTGGCACTCAGGACCAAAACACAAACCAAGAAAGAAAAGTCATTTACAAACTGAAATAAATGGAGAGCAGGCTATTTTCCCAAAAGGGCAGCAAACAAATGCATGGACAACAAGGCATACCACAAGAAAGAAAGAGAAAAAAAGTCTATAGCAGCTGGAAGAAAAACAAAAGTCATACATTCCCTTCCCCCATCTCCCACAGATGGCAAAGCAGCAAACATTTCCCTGTGCACTATGAAAAGGGCTCCCTGAATTTGCAGCCTAGGTGAAAGAGGGAGTGAAAGAAAGAGAAAAAAAAACTTTTGTGACATTTTAGAGAGAAACAAAAAGTGTGCTCATCAGGCCTAACCTGGTCTCCTCCTGGATGGCTTGCCAAATAATGTTACCGGGTAGCTTCTTCTCAAAAGAGCTCACCAAATAAATGTTACTGGGTTTTGGGGGGGTACTCATGTCTCCTTCTAGAGTTGGTTTCCAGATTCTTCTCATCTTAAACAAAGAATTTAATGAAACCCACAAAAAACCAGTGACAAAGTTCATTTGAAAAAGTAAAGGTGAAAGGTGGCTCTGCAGAATGAAATTGGGCCAAATAAAAGAAGAGAAAAAGTACACCCCGGAGGACTCAAGATGGGCTACCATAAGGAAAGCCACTGTAGTGAGCTCTTCATGATATCTGTGTCCCTTTATGCCACGTGTATCTCATAGGAACTCATGAGAACTCCTACATAGGGGGTCCTGAGAGGCAGTGGTGCATAGAACTTGGGATCCCATCACACCTTTCTTCCCAGCCAACCTAATCCATGCCTTACCTCCTACATCATTAAGATCAAATATTTATTGAAGGTGAAAGTACGCTTTGATCCATCATGGCCAACTAGAGGCAGAGGTGTACAAGGGAAGCTTGGAAGAGGTGCACTGGGAAGAACAGACACTCAGAAATGGGGGAGGCAAACAAAGTCAGACATGGAGACTCAATCTGAGGCGAACCCTGCCAGATTCTACCACTGGAGAGTTTAGAAGGGGAAGCAAGGATGCCTCTGGGCCACAGCACCCCTTGAACCCCTCATCTGGCAAACAGCATCTTGGAAGTGGCTCTAACATCTGGAGGGAAGGAGCCAGTACTGCAGCAGTGGCCAGATCCCTGAGATGGGCTCCTAACCCATTCTCCCTCCCACTGGAGAGGGAACTCGGTGAGATATTCACAGATTAGGGTACCGGAGAAATTGAAAGCCAGGAAATCCCCCAGAAGACAGAAACTGAGACAGCACTGGCATGTCCTTGGATATGTAAAGAACAAGAACACAGCATTAATTAGGGATCTGGAGCTGGAAACTGGCAGACATAAGCCTCAGGGAGCCACAGATTGCAACCTGCAAGATCCAGGGGAGAAAGGTAGTTTGAGCAGTGCCGGAGCGGGCACACCCCCATCGTTCTCCTAAAAACCAGGGAGTTCTGTGCCTATGTGATACACTGCCCGCATCCCACCACTTGGTGCCTGCAAGTAAACCCCATTACCCTCAGAGAAAATGTAGTATGTGCCACAAGCACTAGGTACCATACAGTTCACAGGTCAGAAAGTGATGCTGTTTGGAGTGAGGAGAGGGAGACTTGGTTGAAAAGCTGGGGATACGTGGCTTACCCAGAGGGCGTGACAAAGTATGCTTACCCGGAGCCTTATAGAAAGTGAGCACAGAGGCACAGGGATTATTGAGGAGGGGAGGGAGAAGAGATTAAGAAGCCCTTTAGGAAATCAGCAAAAGACTTGAGTGCTGGCCCAAGCACACTGTATCCTCCTCCTGACTCAACTGAAAGTGTCTGAACATAAGAAAAAGGCAAAAATCAAATGCTTGCCATGCCCACAGGATTGAAACTGAAACTAGATTGTGACCTACAGAGGGAAGATGGGCTCAGAGGTCCATCTGGACCCCCACGCCTCTTCACTCACTGGTAGGCAAGAGAACATATTATAGGAGGGGGCCAGGTCAGTTAGTTACAGGAGTGGGATGTGGACTGAGGAGAGTCAGAAGAGAGCCTCTGTGGAGTGTGGAGGTACAGGAAAGTGTCAGAACCAGCAGTCCATTCAGACCCACCCTTTAAGTCAAAACTTCTGCATTTGTTAACACAGGGAAAGAGCTCACACGTTAAATTCAAGCTGCAGTATAAATAGGCCAGTTGCTGCTTTAAATTAGTATTTCAGTAACTGTTTGGGTGTTTTTTTCTCTCTGTTTATTCCTTCCTTTCTTTTATTTTTCGCCTTTCATCTAGTGTATATATGGAAGGTGTCTGTATATGTGAAAAGGAAACTAAGTACTAGCCGGGGATTCAATCTAAATAGTACCTTTGGTGGGCAAGTCAAGGTAACCCTCACCAAGATCATGTATGGTGAACACAAGATGCCTCTCAGCATATTAAGGGGTTCCATGCTTCTTACAGTGTCCCTCGGTCTTCACTTACACTTCCTTCTCTCTCTGTTCTTTCTCCCACTCCCATAGTCTCTCAAAGTTCCTCCCCACCAGCCCTCTACTCCAGTTATAAAAATAATATGAACAGAGTTCAATGTCTTTCTTTCATTTGTTGCTATCTCTTCTTCTCATTTTCTTCTTTCTAATTCACTCTCTTCCTTTTCCTCTTCCTTTTTCCTTCCCTCATCCTCCTTCCTAGCCTTCCTGCGAGTAGTAAAATATCACAGTCTTTATGGATCATTGCAAAACAGGAAGAAATATTTTTTAAAAGTTTTGAGTGGGGCAGATGCTGATATAACTGGCACAGGTTCTCTCTTTGCAACACAGTGCCCAGACCTGATCTGATGCTGAACAGGTGGAAGAGGAATATAAATGTCAAAAACACAACCAAAGACAAAATTATATTGTTGGAAATCATACGGTAACTAAAGAGATCTCCATAGTAGTGACAGAATTTTTATACTCTAGTTGATTCTTGATCCTCTCCCTCACAAAAAGGAGTGTGAGAAAATAAGAAAACAAAGAAACAAGATGTCTCCAAAAATTCTTAACTCTCTAAAAGCTGATCCTGTGGCCACTGATAGGGAGTAAGGAATAAAGCCCGATGTTTGAAATGTATGAACAATAAAACAACAACAAAGCAACATCCTAGATTAATAAGACATTCAGCAAGCTCAAAGATGACATAACTAAACCAATAAGAGACTTAATTGCTAAAATGATCAATAATTGATAAAATGATCCAGAAGCCTAAAGAACACACACACACACACACACACACACACACACACACACACACACGGTGGGTGAACTAACAAGATGACACGTGAATAATCATTTTAATAAGGAATTAGAGACCATGAAAAGATATCAAACCAAAATCCAGATATAAAAAATTCTACTGAATGTACAGGCAGCAGAAATGACCAACACGAAGAAAGATGGTCAGAACTAGAAGATAAAGTTGAAGCGACTATAAGCTCAGCGATGCCTTAAAAAGAATAAGAAACCGGATGCAAGTGCTAGTAGGTGACTCAAAGAAACCTAAAAGAATTATAGGAGCTAAAGAAAGATCGGAAGACAGCAGAAAATGTATAAAATTTATTTACCAAAATCATAGCAGAAAAATTTCCAAGTATAACGAAAGAATTTATCTTTCAGGCAAATAATGCATATAGAACGCCAAATAGTCCTGATCAGAAGAGAACTCCATGATACATCATAGTTAAAATCTCAGGAGTCCAATACAATGGCAGAATTTTAAAAGTTGTTAAAGAAAAGCAACAAATATCTTATAAAAGCAAACCTATCAGACTTACAGCAGATTTTTCAACACAATTTTAAAGGCCAGGACAACTTGGAGTGAATATTTTCAAGACCCCAACCCTTCAAAAACTCAACTTTTAACCCAGATTAATAGATCCTGTAAAACTATCTTTCCAAATTTATGGAGAAATAAATGCTTTCCATGAAAAAGAGCACCTTAAGAAATTTATGACCACGAAAACAACCCTACAAAAGGTAGTCAAAGGTGTTCTAGACAGAGGCAATGAAGCTAACAAGAAAGAGACTAAAGGGATGAATATATTAAGCGGGGTGAGCAGTTAAAAAAAAAGGGAAAAATAAAGGAATCAAACAGGAAAATATGTAATGACAGGAATCAGTCAATACCTTTCAGTAATTACTCTCAATCTAACTGGTCTTAACTTTCCAATCAAAAGCTATAGATTGGCAAATTAGATCAAGAAACAAACCCCAACTCTATGTTGCATCTAAGGGATGCACCTCATCCATAAAGAAACACATAACTTGAAAGTCAAAGCATGGAAAATGACGCTCCATGCAATAGAAGGCCAAGAGCAAGCAGGAGTAGCTATCTCATTTTCAGACAAAGTGAATTTCGATCCAACACTGATCAGAAAATCAAAGAAGGTCACTGTGCACTAGTAAAGGGAATAACTCAACAGGAAGAGATAGCAATTATAAACGTATGCACCAAGCACTGGCACACCCAACTAAATAAAACAAACACTACTGGACATGAAAGATCAGACAAACAACGCAACCACAGTGGGGGGTGCTTCAGTACCCCACTATCAAATAGATCAACTACACCACACACAAACCAACGAAGAAATAGCAGAGTTGAATCACAACTTTGAAAAGTAAACTTAATAGATATCTACAGAGTGTTCCACCTAACAGTAACAGAATGTACATTTTTCTCAGCAGAACACAGAACTTTCACAAAATAGACCATATCTTAGGCCATAAGGCATGCTTAAGTAAATGCAAAAGACCGGGAACCATCTGTCTTAGTTTTCTCATTGTTGAGACAAAATACCGGACACCCAAAGTTAGAGGACAGGTTTATTTTGGCTCACAGTTCATAGAGTTTCAGTTTATAGTTGGCTGGCTCCAAGGCAGGGTGGCTTGGCAGATGGGCATCACAGAAGAGAAACAGTTCACAGCAGGCAGAAGATAGCAAGGCAATCAACAAGCCACAAGTGACAATAGTAGCTTCTTTCCACCCCTTCTATATTCTATCTAGGCTACCTGGCTTTAGGGTGGGTGCCAAGACAATCAGTGGACTGATTTAGTAATCACACACCCTTATCCCAGGATAACACACTCTAGATTCAGCTATCTCTGAAAAAGCCCCACCTATGACTGCATGAGGCTTTGGGGGGACATCTAGACATACGCCATAAGCCATAACACCATCTCATGCATGTTATCAGATTATAGTGCAATGAAACTAGAAATCCAAAAGTAATTACATAAATTCTGTTGACAGATGGAAATTAAATAATACACTCTTGAACAATCAATGTGTCACAGAAGAAGTCATGTAAAAAAATTAACAGTGCCTAGAATGAAATAATAATGCCAGTACAGCATTCCAGAACCTATGGGGCACAATGAAAGCAGTCCTAAGATGGAAGTTTATTGTTGTGAACCCCACATTAGAATAACAGAATGATCCCAACTAAATAGCCCAACAATGCACATCAAGACTCTAGAGAACCAAGGATAATCCAAATCCAAAAATAGTACAAGGAAGTAAATCATAAAGACCAGTGTGGTAATTAATGAAATTGAGACTAAAGAAAATATAAAGAATCAATGAATCGAAGAGTTGGCTCTTTGAAAAGAGAAACAAAATGAACAAATCCTTAGCCAAACTTACCAAAGGAAGGAAATAAAAGATCTATTCAATGCAACTGGAAATAAAAAAGGCAAAACCAAAACAGGCAACCCTGAAATCCAGAGGATTATGAATCTGAATTCCAATAAATTGGAGAATCTACAAGAAATGGAGAGATCCTTAACACATATGCATTACCAAAATGGAATTAAGAAGATATAAAAACCCTAAAAAGTTTAATAACAAGCAATGAAATTAAGACAGTAATAAAAAACCTACCAAATAAGAGAAGCCCAGGACCCAGTAGAGTCACTACTTAATTTTACAAGAATTTTAAGGAAGAATTAATTACAATACTTCTCAAGCTCTTTTTTATTAATTTAAAATTTTATTTTTATTGGTACTCTTGAAAGAGAAGAAATACTGCCCAACTCATTCCTCGAAGGTTGCTTTACCCTGATACAAAACTGGACAAGGACTTACCAAAAATAAAAGTACAGACCAACTTTTCAAGTGAACATAGACGCAAAAATTCTCAATAAGATATTTTCAAATGGATTGCAACAAATCATTAACCACTTAACATTTTATCCCGAGTGTCACTTGGGGAGTACCTTTATTTATGTACTGACTGTCCTGAGCGTCGCTCAGGCAGGTGTCATTTCAACCAGGTGACTCTTTTTGCATGAGATAGACGTGTACACCTGTGTATTTGTTTTATATAGATTATTTTTGCATACTTTTAAATTTAGAATGTTGTATTCATCTTCGATGTTTGTTTCTAGTGAAATCTAATAAGTTCTTGTTTTCTTCTACTAATTCATGTTTATTTGTGAAATTTTAATCTATAATTTTATGCTGCAACCTATAAAAACTCTTATCATAATTACATTAGATATAATTTTTCTACTTCTCCAGAACCCAGTGATGTTCTTTTACAGTACAAAATGGACACGTTTGGGACACTGAGAATAGGAAGGAAGTGCCAAAAGATCTGCAAAAGACAAAACTGAAAAAGGGAGAAATGGTAGCATATCAGAGAGGAAAAGTCTGTGTTATGAAATGGAAAGACAAAAAGAGACATCTTCTTATTTTCAACTACTGTATTCATAATACAGAAATGATAGAACTTGAAAGAAGAAACAAACCTAAAAAATTCCAGTAGTGGTCAATGATTATAATAATTCTATGGGTGGTGTTGACAGATCTGATAACATCTAACAAGCCATCCTGTAATCTAAAGTGAGGAAAAATATTATTAAAAATATTTAGGGGGCCGGTGAGATGGCTCAGTGGCATAAGCGCCTGCCTGGCAAGTGTGAGGGCCCGAGTCCGACTCCCGGATCCCACATATGAAAAAAGGGCCGGTGATATCGCTCAGCGGCACGGGTGCCTGCTGGCACGCGAGGTCCTGAGGTCGACCCCTGGTACCCACAAAAAAAAAAAAAATTTATGCACCTTCTGGACCAAACAATATGGAACTCATTTGTTATTTATTCAAAACAAGGGGATTCAAAAAGTCATTTACAATTTAGATTAGGTCTAATAGACCAAATAATTGAAAAATACAGACTAGCAAAATGCCAACCAGGACATCCATCACTGAAAACTTCACCATTACATTTAGTGTGTAGACATATTGAAATTATATTACCTGCAGAAAAAGAGGAAAGACCAATACTACAATGTAAAGTGTGTTGTTCAAAGAAAGACGATAATGCAAAAAGTGTGTTGTTCAAAGAAAGACAATAATGTAAAAAGAATTTGCAAAGAGACTAGGTACAACTGTCTGGACTGTAACATTGCATTGTGTATTGAATATTTTAAGATATACAATACACAGAAAAATTGTGGAATAAATTTGATAAAATTGTTATTTTTACATTGCCTGTTATCTTTAAAATTAACAAACAATGGAGGCCGGTGAGATAACTCAGCAGCATAAGCACCTGCCTGGCAAGCGTGAGGTCCTGAGTTTGACTCCCGGTACCCACATATGAAAAAAGGGCCAGTGATATCGCTCAGCGGCACGGGCACCTGCTGGTGCGCGAGGTCCTAAGTTCGACCCCTGGTATCCACACACACACACACACACACACACACAAATGCAAATTTTGGTCATCCTGTATTTAAATAATTGGAGTGGTAAGTGGTTAAAAGTATCGTACATCAAAAGCAAATTGGGGGCCGGTGAGATGGCTTAGCGGCTTAAGTGCCTGCCCGGCAAGCGCGAGGGCCCGAGTTCGACTCCCGGAACCCACATACAAAAAAGGGGCCGGTGATATCGCTCAGCGGCACGGGCACCTGCTGGCGCGTGAGGTCCTGAGGTCGACCCCCCGGTACCCACAAAAAAAAAAAAAAAAAAGCAAATTGGTCTGGCTGGGCATGATAGTGTATGCCTGTAATTCCAGCACTAAAGAGGCTGAGGCAGGAAGATCACTGAAAGTTCAAGGACAGATTGAACTACATAGTGAGATCCTGTCTCAAAAAAAGAAAAATTCCACAGAAACCAAACCAAACCAAACCAAACCCAAGTTGGTATCATTCTCGGGATGCAAGGATGGTTTAATGTATATAAATCAATAAATATAACACATCACATAAACAGAAAGATAAAAATGACATGATAATTTCTATAGACACAGAAAATTCCTTTAACAAACTTTAACATTGGCTCATGATAAAAACCCTGAATAAAATATATACAGAAGAATGTTATCTCAACCTGGTAAGATAAAGCCATTTATGCAAAACAACTGTTGCCTTCAAACTAAATGGGAAAAACTGAAAGATTTCCCACTGAAGTCAGGGACAAGACAAGGATGCCCACTCTCACCATTCCTGTTAAATACAGTGTGCAAAACTTTAGTCAGAGTGATCAGGCAATAGAAAGAAATAAAAGAGATGTGATTAGAAAGGCAAGAAGTTAAAAGGGCCTTATTTGCAAATGACATGATCTTTTACATAAAGGACTCAGAAACCTCCACCAGAAGACTCTTAGAACTAATAATCAAACTCAGCAAAGTGGCAGGATACAAAAGAAATACACAAAAGTCAATGGCATTTCTATACACCGAGAATGAACCTGAGACAGAAAGGTATGGCATGGCTAAGGAGGCTGGGAAAGGAGGTGTGACAAGGTCCAGGAACACATGCGCAGGACAGTTCCCAAAGCCCTGCGCATGGATTTTTTTGTGAGAAATTAAGCAGGTTTTTCATAGAATGACCTAGAGCTGACATCAGACTGAGGGGTTGGTGATCCCAAAAGGGCAGACCACATCGAGATTTTTGCCATTGTGTTCTCTCTTGCCTGGTGGCCACCCTCACGCTGTAGGTGTACTTCTTTTCCTATTTTTATCTGGTCCAAATTCACTCTGTAGAACCTGTTTCTGTTCCTACCTGTAATAAAACCTTGCTACTGTTTGTTCTTGTCTTACCTCATTCTTTGCTCAGGACAGAAAAACCTAGAAAACACCTCCAGAAGACTCCAGCACCCCCAAATCCAGTAATAGACACATTGAGAAAAAAATCAGGAAAACAATCCCATTTATCCCATTCACACTAGCTTCAAAAAATTAAATACCTAGGAAGTAATCTAACCAAGGGAGGGAAAGACTTCTATAACAAAATTTATGGTGAACAGCAATTGAAGAGGATAATATAATAGAAAATGGAACACTTCTCCTGCTCTTGGATAGGCAGAACTGATATCCTCAAAATAGCCATATGACAGAAAGGGTATGTAGATTTAACACAATCTCCATTAAAATAACATTAGGTCTTTTCAAAGAAGTAGAAAAAATAATTCTAAAATTTATATGAAACCAGAACAGACCCAGAATAGCAAAAGCAATCCTTGGTAACAAGAGCAAGGCAGAAGGCATTTCAATCTCAAAATTCAAGTTATAGTACAAAGCCACAGTAGGAAAAACAGTATGATACTGGCACAAAAACAGACTCGGTGACCAATGGAATAGAACAGAGGATGTAGAAATGCCCCCAAGCGCCTTCTACCATCTGATCTTTGACAAAGGGGCCAAAAACATATGGTGGAGGAAAGATAACCTCTTTAACAAACAGTGCTGGGAAAACTGGCTATCCACATGCAAAAGATTGCATCTAGATCCATATCTCTTACTCTGCTCTAAAATAAAATAAAAATGAGTCAAAGTCTTAAATATTAAAACAGAAACAATCTACTAGAAGATAAACTATGTAAAACTCTTGAAGACATAGGCACAGATAAGGACTTTCTGAATAGAACCCTTATTGCACAAAGAATAATATCGAGACTCAGCAAATGGGATAATATCAAATTAAACATCTTCTGCACAGCGAAGGAAACAACCAATGGAATGAAAATGGGAAAAAAAATTGCCATTTACTCCTCAGTCAGAGGACTAATAACTACAATATATAAAGAACTAAAAAAATTAGACTCCCCCAAAATAAAAGATTCAATTAAAAAATGGGCAGTTGAAATTAATAGACACTTCTCAGAAGAGGAAGTACAAATGGTCAATAAACTAGTGAGAAAATACTCGGTGTATTTGGCCATTAGATAAATACAAATCAAAACAACACTAAGATTTCCCATTAGCCTGGCAAGAACGGCTGTTATTACGGATTCAAAAAATGCTGTTGAGATTGTGGAGAAAAGGAACTCTTCTATATTGTTGGTGAATAGGAAACTAGTATGGAAATTCCTCAAAAAACTAAAAATAGAAATTCCATTTGACCTAGCTATACCTCTTCTGGGTGTCTTCCCAAAAGTTAGTCATCATACTACAGTGGTACATGTATATCCATGTTTCTAGCAGCACAACTCACAACACATAAATTATAGAAGCAGTGTTTATGCATACAACAGATGACTGGATAAAGAAAATGTGTTTATATATACACAATGGAGTACTACTCAACCCTAAAGAAGGATAAATTTGAGTCATTTGTAGGAAAGTAGATGGGTCTTGAGACCATGAAAATAAGTGGAAGAAGTCAGTCATAATATGTTAAACTTCACATGGGTTCTCTAATATGAGAGACTCAAAACATAAATAGTTTATGAAAGAGTAAATGAGTTCTAAAATGTACAATAGACATTGTCAAATTGAAGAAATTGTTCAAAGGGAAAAAGGAACTAGGTTAGGTAAAAGGGAGAAGGAAGGAAGAGAAAAGGAAAAAAAATGCAAGTTAGTTTTACTACTAATGTCTCTTAGTTCATTGAAAAGGAAGGTTCGTGCTAATATCGATTGAAGAATTTCGCATGCCCATATCTTGTACTCTGAGTAATTACTTTAAATATAACAATATGCAATGCATTAACTATTGATATTCTCCTATTATTTTGTTATGAAATTTTGCTTTACTTCTTTTTCCATAAAATAAAATAAAATAACATAAAATAAAATATAAGTAATTTAAAGAGCAAAGTAAACGAGCCATGTTAAGAAACGGGGGTAGATTCTGTGGGAATGAGAAGGAGCTGGGCAAGGAGGGAGCAGGGAAGCCGGGGAAGGGAGCAGGAGGCAGGGGGAGCAATAATGTCAAGGAGCGAGAAGCGACATGTACACGTATCAAACCCCCAAGCTAAAGGTAATCACTGGGTATTGCAAGCATATACTAATATGAAAATTTAAGAAAGAGAGTACACCCCACAGGGTGGGGACAGGCCAGGAGAAGAGCTCACAGCCCCACGGAGGCGTGGTGTTGAGTGTTTTAAGTATTGGGTTTTGGGGCAAGACTGAGGGGTTGGTCCGAGGTCTTGCTCTCACCAATGAGCAGACTGACTTTGCCTCTCCACCAGGTGGTGAAGTTTTCTGACTTCTTATGGCCCTTGGAGGAGCTATCATGGTGCCCAAAGCCCAAGATGTGAGAGGTGTCAAACTGCAGTCAGTGACTTTGTAACTAGGGCTGGGTTTGCCAAGGGTTGCTGAAGAGCTCTGGGTGCATGCCTGGAAACTCACTGTGCATGACCTGGTTACTTTCTCTCATTGCATTTAAACCGAATATCATGGATCTGGCTTGAGGTTCACCCAGAAGGTCGATCTAGCTCAGAAAGCAGGCTCCAGGGGAGGCCCTCCCTTCTCTCCTTGGCCAGTTCTTAGCTACCTTCTGCAAGATCAATGTAACAAGGCAAAGTAGACCTACATTTTACAGAGAGCTGATTTTCGACAAGTCACCAGAGGAATTCAGTGGGAGCAAGGAAATAGTTTTTATAATAAGTGGTGATGGAACAACTGAATATCCATGAGGAAAACCAAATGAGCCTTGACTCCTTCCTCAAGACTTGCAAAGGAATTAATTTGAAAGGAATGAAAACATAAATGTGACAGCTAAAACTATAAAGCTTCTGGAACAAAACAAAGAAGAACACATTCATGAGCTTGGGGAAATGAAATGTTTCTTAAACAGGACACAAGGGTACTAACAATGACAGAAACGTCGGTGCTTGCATTTCACAAAAATTAATAATGCGTGCTCTCCAAAATCCCCATTAAGGAAGTGAAAAGTCAAGTGATGTGGAGAGAACATTGCGTGTATATTATATCTGACAAAGATCTCAGAAAAAAACATATAATAAACTCCTAAAAATCAATAAGACAAAAACCATATAAGCCAATTTATAAAATGAGGAAGTATTCATCAGGCATTTTATAGAAGACGATATTAGGATGGACAACAAATACATGAAATGCGCTCATTTTCCTTAGGGGAAATGCAGATAAAACAAAATGGAACAGTAACAATAACAAAAACAACTCCACAGTGAAATACCACCACACATCTACTTTTCTAGCTAAAATAAAAATGTGGGCCAGGTAAAAACTTCACACACCAATAATGGGGATGTAAAATGCTATGATGACTTTGAAAAGTTATTTGACCATTTTTGATAATGTTAAACATAGACGTACCCTTTGACTCTGTCGTCCCAATATTAGATGTAGAACTAGGAGAAATGAGTCTTTTACACAAAAACACAGGCTCATGGACTTTTCATAGCAGCCCCAAACTGGAAAGAAGCCCAGTTTCTAACAACAGGCGGTAGAGCTGCGGTAGAGTAGAGCAATGGAACACTCTTTATGATTAAAAAAAAAAAAAGTACCGCTATATAAAATAATGGATGATTCTCAAAAATATTTTGTTAATCAAAAGTAGCCTGGTGCAGAGAATGGTATGCTGTATAGCTGCATTGAAATTAGAGAATAAAAAGGGTCTTTCAATAGTAATTGCCTGGAGGCAGGGGCAAGGGAGAGTGACGCTAAGGGGTATGAGTGTCTTTCTATGGTGGCTGGAGGGTTCTAAGTCTGTGTCTGGATGATGTTGGACTCATACATGAGTATATGAATATTTAAGATATGGGTCCTTTTTTGTATGGCAATTATACCTGAATAAAGCACCATTAGCCTAAAAATCCTGTAGGGTCAAACTCACTGGTTTATGCCCTTGAGGACAATGACCTTGAGGAATGTCCAGTTGAGGCACTGCTGGCAGGGCCAGGGCCAGTATCATTCTGCAGGAAACTGAAGAAATTCACCCACGAAGCAGCACGCTGGGCCAACTCCAATGTCTTAGTTCATTTTGCGTTGCCAAACCAGGATAGCTGGGGAATGTATGAAGAAAGGAGATTTATCTGGCTCATGATTCTGGTGGCAGGAAGGTCTGAATAGGATGGAGCTGGTGTCTGACGAGGGCCCCTGGCTGCACTGTGACATGGGATGGCACCACGCGGTGTGAGTCCATGGTGAGTGGTGGGTGCAGAGGGAATGACATGGTGAAAGAACACACAAGAGACCTGGGAGGGGGCAGGCTTGTTCTTTTACAACAACCTGATACTGCAGGAACTAATCCACTCCCAAGAGGCCTACACAGTTCCTTCTAAGGTTGCAGCCCCCACAACCTAATGACCTCCCTCTGGCCCTCATCTTTTTTTTTTTTTTTTTTTTTAGTATTGAACCTACCGCCTATTTACTGAGCTACATTCCCAGGCCTTTTAAAATATTTTATTTTGAGACAGGATTTCCCTAAGTCTCTAAATTGCTGAGGCTGGATTTAAACTTGTGATCTTCCTGCCTCAGCTACCTGGAGTATCTGGGAGTATCACCATGCCTTGCTAGGTCCCCTCTTAAAGATTCTAGAACTTTAACATTGCCACACTGCAAACCAAGGTTCCACCACATGAACCTTTGGGGGACATAAAGCACTATATAACATTTTAACAGAGTGTGTAATCCATTCTGTTAATCCTGCCACTATTTAACCCTTTAGAGGTCGGGGATGTTTGTTGAGATGCAAACTTTTTTACATATTGCTAGAGGTTAACACCTGACCCAGGACCTCTGAAAGGTTAAGGACTGTGGGGACCAGGATAGGAGCCACCACCCCACCTAACACATTGGGCTGTGGAGGTTTCAGAGTGTTCCTGTGACCAGGTTTCAGGTGGTTATCCTGACACCCATGTGTCTGTTTATAGACCAATCATAGAGATGAGGTTAATGCCCACGAAACAATGAAAACAGTGCCTTGGCTTTTGAGGTGCCTGCACCTTTTTAGGATCTGAACTTACTCATGCTTCAGAATAAATGTCTATCTTAAGAACAGGATATTTGGCTTGCCACTGCCAGTGCTGGGTGACTTTCTGTGTTGTCTAGACCAAGGAGGGGCGGGTCAGGACAGAAGGTGGCACACTTGGGTGTAGGAGCACAGACAGGCCAGTAATGGGCCAGTTTCTGAAGGCCAAAGCAGTCCCTGGAAGCCTAAAGTGAGACCTACGTCTCAGTAACAGCCCAGAGTAGAGTCCCAGAGGCAGAATGTCAAGGCAGAAGGGATACTTGAGACCTTCGTGTGCAGCGGTTCCATTTTGTAGAGAGGGAAACTGAGACACAGCTGGGTGATAAAGAGTGCTCTTTTGGTAGCGTCAAGGATGCATAGGCCCTCTGGTGGCCACAGTCCGTGAAATCCCAGTCACCTGGGGGAGCTGGCTGCTGCGCCATCCCTGAGTTGGTCCTAAGCCACGGGGGCAGAAGCTGGGGCTAGGCACAGTTGCAGGTTGGGGCTCTTTGCAGGGTGGTTTGTCCCTGGGCCTGGGGCTCGGGCAGCCCTTGTAAGGTAAGTGGGTGGGCCAGCAGTGTCAAGGGCTGAGTCTGCCCTGGAGGGGTCTTCCTGCGGGAGGTCCTGCGGGGTGTAGAGAGAGGTACAGAAAGGAAAGGGGAGGGCTCTCCAGGGCTGAGCTTGGCCAACAGCCAGAGGCAGGAGGCCTGGTCATGAGACCCAGAGTCAGGGATTTCTGATGCAAAAGGCTGGGTGCTCTGGCTCCAGGCAGTGGTCTCTACTTGCCTCTTACATGACAGGACAGCGTGTGCACACTGTGGCACCAGCTGAGAGGTACAGATGAGTTCATGCATGACAGCAGATGCTGCGTGTAAATGACAAATGTAAATGCAAGAGGGGAGTAATCCATGAAACAATGAAAACAGCGCTTTGGCTTTTGAGGTGCAACATGCCTCGTAGGGTACTCATTACCACTCTCAACAACCCTGTGAGATAGATACAACATTCTGAATTCATTTTTTGATAAGGAAACTCAGGCCCAGGGAGATCAGCTTGCCCATGGTCACAGATCTAGTGAGTGGCCGAGCCAGGGCCAGAAGCCAGGCAGTCTGACTCCAGAGGGCCCGATCTTAGCCACTTCCCCTTACTGCTCCAGGGACGATCTTCATTTATGTAAACTTAAGCACAGTCGATTCAATCAATGTTAAACCTACAGACAGATAAATGTCAGGATGGTTGCTGTGGAGGACTTGCAACCCTCCCCCATGCTTTTCTGTGCCATTTGTCCTTTTCTTTTTAAAGTAAGTGTGTGTTATTTATGCAGTGGTGGTGGGGAACAAACCAATCAAGTTAGGAAGAAAAAGCAAAGGAGTCATTCTCGTTCAGTCACTTTTGCCCACGGGACACTGCACAGCAGGTCTGCCCCGTGGGTGTCAGATTCCCAATAGTACAGGTGGGTGGGCGTCCCCACAGCGCTCCCTGCAGGACCTTCGAGAACGTTGGCTAAGTCAGTACTTGAAGCTATGACAGTAAAGGGATTCGCTGAGAGGGAGAAGCCCAGCTCTCTGTAATTACACATTGCAAACTAGACACACTGTGGCTTGAAATTGACTTTGAATCCTTCCTCCCTCTGATAGCAACTGGTGATGTTCCTGGTTAAGTGGGACTTAAGGTTTTTGCTTTTATTTCCTCTCTTTTTCCTCAGGCCAATTTGGCTGAGCCTTCTTGGTGTAGCTCCCAGTGGTCCTTGTGTGCTGGGTTTTGAAAATGGAATCTATGCAGTGACAGTGCATGCTACCTGCAGTCAGGTCATTTCTGTGCGGGGGTGTATGTAACATCATAGTTATATACAACGGGACTTCAGAGGGAGTGGGCACCTCTCTAGAGGAGTTGTCTTGGGGATAAGTAGAGGTGGGGCAAGAGTCACCCAACCTGGGGGGGGGCTGGTTGACATAGTAGATCATGGAATGGGTTCCAGTGGTGAGGCAGAGGGGTCCCCAGCATTTCTGGCTTCTGTGCTTATGTGGGTGCTGGTGCCCTTCCTAGAGGCAGGGTGCAGGGGAGATAGTAACTAAGGAGTGCTTGTGTGGGTTGGAGGTATGTGCAAGACATGCAGGCTGAGAGGCCCTAGACGCCATGGCACATGAAGTGTGTGACACAGGAGAGCTCCAGGTATACCTGGAAAATGATGCAGTAGAACTACTGAAGCTGAAGAGCTCTCAGGCCTGTGTGGCTCACTTGAGTGCTGGCGGGGAGAGCTGCGTGCATCTACCCCTCAAGGATATATGGTTCCGGTATCAGCCACAGCTGTCCTGGGTAGGGATGAGGTGAATCCACCACACTAAGCTGCATGTGTCTGGCAGGAGGAGAAAGCGAGAGTGAAGAAGGAAGATCCCTTTAAGCAGTTCATCTTGGATGTGACCCACAGTGCTGCTAGTCTCATCCCATTGGTGAGAATGAGTGACACGCCCCTGTGGATGGGGGGAGTCTGGGTAGTGCAGTCCTGGTGGGGGCCTTGCTCTCCAGCTGTGCCTCAGTCTTTACGGAATGAATCTTTGGTGACCCATATGTTACCATGGGTGATGGGGTCCTGGGACAGGTTTCCATTTTCTTGTGCACTACAAGCAAAGAATTTGGTGTTGCATGCAATGGTAAGGAAACAGCAGCTCAGTTTAACAAAATTTAAAGGGTGAAAGTGCTCAGAGTTGGCAGAAAGGAAAACGTCATGAATGTGGAATATCTGGGCTTAAGAATTTAAAATGTTGCACCTGGCCTAGTGCGCCTCCCTTTGGGTCTTTCAGAGCATGACTGACAACGTGAGTGACAGGATGGTGAGTCTTACCAGCAGAACCACGGCATGTGTCCTTTCCCATAATCTATAGTTACAATTGGATGCAGGAGATGCAGTCCTTCTGTATGAACTTTTTTTTTTCTTTTATTTTAAAGAGAAGAAAAAACAAAACAAAATAAATCAAAAAAGAACAAATTTTCAAAACAACATAATAGGAGGGTAACAATGGTTAATGCATTATGTATTGTTATCTTTAAGTTAGTTATTCAGGATAACAGATATTAGCATTCAATTGTCCAAACATTATTGGCACAAACCTCACTCTTCAATGAACTAAGTAAAATTAGTAGTGTATCTATCTTAACCATCTTATATATATATACAATTTTTTTTCCTTTCCCTTCTTTCTTTTCCCTATTCCCCTATTCCAGTCTCTCTTTCCTTTTGACCAATTTCTTTTTGATTCACCGTGTCTATTGTATATTTTGGATCTTATTTGCTCTTTCAGTTTCTCATGCTAGAGAGACAATACGATGCTTACACATGTGCGTCTGGTTTATTTCACTTATGAGTATTTTCTCGAGTTGCATCCATTTACCTATAAAAGTCTCCAGTTTATCCTTCTTTATGGCTGAATAGTACTCCATTGTATAAAAATACCACATCTTTCTTATCCATTCCTCAGCTGATGGGCATTTGGGTTGTTTCCAAGATCTGGCTATTACATATTGTGCTGCTATAAACATGGGTGCACATATATCGCTGTGGTACGATGTTTTTAAGTCTTCTGGGAAGATACCCAGAAGGGGAATAGCTGCATCAAATGGTACCTCCAACCCTAGTTTTTTGAGGAATCTCCACACTGATTTCCACAGTGGCTGTACCAGGCGACACTTCCACCAATAGTGAAGAAGTGTTTCTTTTTCCCCACAGCCCCTCCAGCATTTGTTATTAGTTGATTTCTTAATAATAGCCATTCTTTCTGGGGTGAGATGGTATCTCAGTGGTGTTTTAATTTGCATCTCTTGAATGACTAGTGATGTTGCACATTTTTTTGTATATTTATTTGCCATTTATATTTCTTCATCTGAGAAATGTGTATTCATCTCAGATGCCCATTTTTGGAGTGGGTCTTTAAATTTGGGAGGTCTGATTTTTTTGAGTTCTTTATATGTTCTCGACAGTAATCCTTTGTCTGAGGAACAGCTAGCAAACATTTTTTCCCATGTTGTGGGTTGTCTCTTCACTCTGTTGGTGGTTTCTCTTGCTGTGCAAAAGCTTTTTAATAAGATGAGATCCCAGTTGTTGATTCTTTGTGATAGTTCCTGTGCGGTTGAGGTTTTATTCATAAAGTCTTTGCCTACACCAATATCTTCAAGGGTTTTACCTATCCTACCTTCCAGCAGATTTAATGTTTCTGTTTTAATACTTAGATCTCTGATCCATTTTGAATTTAGTTTAGTGCATGGTGAAAGATATGGGTCTAGTTTTAATCTTCGGCATGTGTAGAGCCAGTTTTTCCAGCACCATTTATTAAAGAGGCTATCTTTCTTCCAGCGAATGTGTTTGGCACCTTTGTCAAAGATAAGGTGGCTTAGTATGTCTGGGGTTTTTTCAGCATCTTCTAATCTGTTCCATTGATCTTCAGGTCTGTTTTTTTGCCAGTACCACACTGTTTTTATCACAGTAGCTTTATAGTATAATTTCAAGTCAGGGATTGTGATGCCCCCACCTTGCGTTTGTTGCCCAGAATTGCCTTTGCTATTCTAGGTCTCTTCTGATTCCAAATGAATTTTAGAATTGTTTTCTCTAATTCTGTGAGATATGCTGTTGGAATTTTGATTGGAATTGCATTAAATCTGTATAACAATTTTGGAAGTATGGCCATTTTCACTATATTGGTTCTTCTTATCCAAGAGCAAGGGATATCTTTCCATTTTCTGATATCCTCTTCAATCTCCTTTTTCAGAGTATTGTAGTTTTCAGTGTATAGGTCTTTTACATCCTTTGTGAGGTTGATTCCTAGGTATTTCATTTTTTTGGATGTTATTGTGAAAGGTATTGTTTCCCTAATTTCTCTTTCAGTAAGTTTGTTATTTGTGTACAGAAAGGCTATTCATTTTTGAGTGTTGACTTTGTATCCAGCTACACTACTGAATTTGCTTATTAAATCTAGCAGATTTTTAGTGGAGTTTTTGGGGTCTTCTGTGTAGAGAGTATCATGTCATCTGCAAATAATGATAATTTAACGTCTTTCTTTCCAATCATTATTCCTTTTATTTCTTTCTCTTGTCTAATTGCTCTGGCTAAAGTTTCCAGAACTATGTTGAATAAGAGTGGGGACAGTGGACATCCTTGTCTTGTTCTTGATTTTAGAGGGAAGGCTTTCAGTTTTTGGCCATTTAGTATAATATTGGCTGTTGGTTTGTCATAGATAGCTTTTACCAGGTTGAGATAAAGACCCTCTATTCCAATTTTCTGTAGGGTTTTTATCATGAAAAGGTGCTGGACTTTGTCAAAAGCTTTTTCTGCATCTATTGAGATGATCATGTGATTTTTGTCTTTGGTTCTGTTAATATGCTGTATTACATTTATTGATTTACGTATGTTGAACCATCCCTGCATCCCTGGGATGAATCCAACTTGGTCATGGTGTATAATCTTCTTGATGATTTGCTGGATTCTGTTTGCCAGAGGATTTTTGCATCTATGTTCATTAGGGAGATTGGCCTGTAGTTCTCTTTCTTAGTTGGGTCCTTCTGTTTTGGTATCAGGGTAATGCTTGCTTCCAGGAATGAATTTGGGAGTATTGCTTCCCCTTCAATTTCATTAAAAAGTTTGAGAAGTAGTGGTGTTAGCTCTTCTCTAAATTTCTTGTAGAATTCGGCAGTGAATCCATCAGGGCCTGGGCTTTTCTTTGTTGGGAGGTTTTTAATTACATCTTCAATTTCATTGGTTGATATTGGTTTATTTAGTATTTTTAAATCTTCTTGATTCAGCTTTGGTAATTCATACGTATCTAGGAATCTGTCCATTTCTTCTGCATTTTCCATCTTAGTAGAATATAAATTTTCAAAGTTGGTATAGATGATCTTCTGGATTTCTGCAGGGTCCGTCGTGATATCACCCTTTTCATTTTCAATTGCATGGATTTGAGTCTTTTCTTTTCTTTTTTTAATAAGGTTGGATAAGGGTTTGTCAATCTTATTTATTCTTTCAAAGAACCAACTCTTTGTTTCATTGATTCTTTGTATTGTTTTTTTAGTCTCCAATACGTTAATTTCTGCTCTGATCTTTATAATTTCCTCCCTTGTATGGGCTTTTGGCTTAGCCTGCTCTTCTTTTTCTAGAAGTTCAAGGTTCACCATTAAGTTGTTTATTTGCTCTTGCTCTATTTTCCTGATATAGGTATTTAATACTATAAATTTCCCTCTTAGGACTGCTTTCATTGTATCCCATAAGTTCTGGTATGTTGTACTGTCATTATCATTCAGTTGTAGAAAGTGTCTAATTTCTTCTTTAATTTCATCTGTGACCCATTGGTTGTTCAGGAGGGTGCTGTAAATTTCCATGTGTTTAGGGAGTTTTTGTGATTTCTTTTGCCATTGATTTCCAATTTCATTGCACTATGGTCTGATAATATGCATGGGATAATTTCAATTCCTTTGCATTTACTTAAGCAGATTTTATGAGCTAGTATGTGGTCTATTCTGGAGAATGTCCTGTGTGCAGCTGAGAAGAATGTGTATTCTGATGTTGTGGGGTGGAACACTCTGTAGACATCTACTAAGTCCATTTGTTCAAAAGTTTGGTTCAGTTCTATTATTTCATTATTGATTTTCTGTCTAGTTGATCTGTCTTTTTGTGACAGTGGAGTATTGAGATCCCCCAATATAATTGTATTAGTGCTTATTTGATTTTTCGTGTCCTTTAGTACTTGTTTTATATAGCTGGGTGCACTGGTATTTGACGCATATATATTTATGATCGTTGTCTCTTCCTCTTGGATTGTTCCCTTTACAAGGATGTAATGACCATCTTTATCTCTCTGAATCATTCTTGGCTTGAAATTCACTTTGCAATAGGAATAGCTACCTCTGCTTTTTTCTGGGTTCCTGTTGCATGGAGTATTGTTTTCCATCCTTTGACTTTCAGTCTATGAATTTCTTTCTGAATTAAATGTGTTTCTTGTATACAGCATATTGTTGGATCTTGCTTCTTGATCCATTTTGCCAGTCTGTGCCTTTTCATTGGTGAATTGAGACCATTAACATTGGTGGTTAAAACTGATATGTATTGACTTATACTTGTCATGATATTTTCCTGTTGTTGGTTCCCACTCTTTGTTTGCTTTTCCCCTTTCCCTCTATTTAATTATCTGCCCTGCCTGGTGGATTCCTTCTGTTGGGGTTCCTGGAGTTGTAGTCCTTGTTATCTCTTTCTAGAATGTCCTTCAGAACATTTTGGAGTGCTGGTTTGGTGGTCATAAATTTCCTCAGATGTTCTTTGTCATGAAAGTATTTTATTTCTCCATCAATTTTGAAAGATAGTTTTGAGGGGTACATCAATCTGGGTTGAAAATTATTTTCCTTTAGAGCTTGAAATACGTCATTCCAAGCTCTTCTTGACTTGAGTGTTTGTGCTAAAAAGTCAGCTGTGATTCTGATGGGTTTTCCTTTATAGGTGATTTGTCTCTTGTCCCTAACAGCTTTTAAGATTCTGCCCTTCTGTTGAATTTCTGGGATCTTGACTATGATATGTCTGGCTGAAGTTTTTTTTTTGTTCATGTCTAGTTGGAGTTCTAAAAGCCTCATTTATATGAAGATCAAATTCTTTTTCTCTTCCAGGGAAGTTCTCCCTGATAATGTCTGTGAACAAAGTTCTAATGTCATTGATGCTATCTCCTGCTTTTTCATTTATGGCAATTATTCTTACGTTGTTTATCTTTGAGTCATCTAGCAGCTGCTGAATTGATTTTTCATGGTCCCTTGCTATTTTTAAGAATTCATTCTTTTCATGATCACTAATTGCAAACCTGTCTTCTATATCTGAGATCCTGTCCTCACATTGGCTTAATCTGCTACGAATGCTTTCAGTGGAATTTTTGTTCTCCTGGATATCTGCTTGAATCTGCCTTATGGATTCCATTTCTTTCCTATGCTGAGCATTCATGGTTTCTATAGTTTTCTTAAGCTCATCTATTTTTTTTGTCTGTATCAGCTATAGTGTCCTTAAGCATAGTCTTCATTGTGGACATTATCTCTGCAGTTATCTGTGAAATTATTTCTGTTTTAATTTTTTCCAGAGCCTCATTCAGTTGCTTTGTTGTTACCCCTTCAGATAGGTCAGGTGGGTGGCTTTTGGATTGTCCCACCTCATTGCCCCCTAGGTTTGCCTTTGGTGAATTGGATGTGTGGGGTTGCATCTTGTTTAAGTGTCATCTCATTTTCTTTTCTTTCTTTAGTTTAATTCCTGGGGTGATGTTTGTAAATTACCTATGGTAAGTTACTGTATTGCTAGTGTTCAAGATCCTTAGCAGATGACTACTTCTCTGCAGTATCTTCCAAGTGAAGCTTGTTTTTGGGTTTTGAGCTTTCTGCCAGATCCTACCTCTTCAATTGGTTGGATATGAGAAGTTGCTACCTGTTTGGCCCAGTCCTTGGTTCTTTGGTACTGTGCCACTGTATTTTCTGTGTCCCTTAGTCAATCTCAATCATGAAATATCAGGAAAGAAATCTGTTTAGAACAATTATTTCACATTTGGCTATAATGGTACCTAAAGCATCAAACACATTCTAGAAAATGACAGACTGAGCTAACCAGTTATTTGCCACTTTTAACCATATAAAGTAGAGTTGCAGTTATATAACAAAATCTAAAACACACCAGAAAAATTATATGCAGTATACAAGTCCTTAATATGTCAATTTTTCCATCAGGAGTTTAAATTTAAAATGAGTTAAGGAGGAAATAGAGTATTGTGAGTAGAGGAAGGAATTAGATGTAAGGTTAGAGGACCAAGAGGGATCCCACTAACATTGGGAAACTGGTGCAGAGGACTGGTGGGAAAAAGAGAAGGAAGGGATAAAAGGAAGAACAGATCACAACCACAATCACAAAGAGGTTAGAGGCGCTGTTTACACTCATATAAAAACCAGAGAGTATAATGAAGGAAAGAGCAAATAGACAAACAGAAACAAAAACGAAGACAAAAACAACAAAACAAACAGACAAAACAAAAATAAATCCCCACCAAAAAAAAGAAAAAACCCTTCACCAGAACAAAAAAACAAATGAGAGAGAAAAATAAATAAACAAACAAACAAACAAATAAATAAATAAATAAAAAGAATCAGTTCCAGGTGTTGACTCTGCTGTAGGCAGGCACTGTGTGGTGACAGAGTCTTGTTCTGTGCAGGTCCGTCCCAGTAAGCCAGGAGGCCCTTTGGCGGGGCAGTGAGCAGAAGCGTGTACTTTCAGGCAGAGACCAGTCTTATTTGCCTGCCACCATCAGCGCACTTTCCACCGGCCTGAGAGCTGCGGTGCCACGCTGTCCCGAGCGCGGGTCCCGAGCACTGTGTTTTCACGCTGCTCTGAATTTCACCGCACCCGCCACAATGGCGCCTGGCCAGTCGCTCTCTGGGCGGGACAGCTGTGGCTGAGAGACACTCACCACTGGCCAGCGCAGTCCTCCACCACTCCCCTGCCTCGCTGCTGTCTCACGATCCTTTGTGGGGGCTCCCCGGGGTGCTAGCTGTCACCGTGTGTCCACAGATTTGAGCTTCTGTCACGCCGTGGTTCCTGGGACAGGGAGAAGGCGCTGCAGTCTCCTCCTTCTTCATCATTGAAAGTACCCTTCACTGGCACCCTGAGTCCCTAACTGTGCCTCAAAACTTTCCTGGGTCCAGGGGAGGCACCTCCCTCCCTCCTGCGCTCTCCCGGTCACTATATTCCCGTGGTCCAATGGCAACTTTTAGAGAGTTTCGCTGCCTGCTTTTTACACATCTGCCATCTTTTCCCCTACCCTTCTGTATGAAATTTTAATGAGCTCCACGTGAAGAAAGGTCATTGTAGGTCATGCTGGCAGGCCTACCACACATAATCCTGGTTTAGAATTTTGGAAATTTCCAGAACTCTTTATTATTCTTATTTCTGCCTTTAGGCAGTGGGCCTGGGGAGAACAGTCAGTGGGGTTGGCCCTGGAGTGTGGCTCAGGTTTGGGTGAGTGGAGGGAGGTGGCCCACAGCTCCTAGTTGTACTATGTATATTAAATCGCTTTGTTGCTTCAGAAGCTGAGCCTCCTGGTGGTGTTGGTATGTTCACACCTTGATACTTTGTTGAAAGGTGCAAAAACTCAACTGTCCCTTTCTCTCTGCCTCCCCTACATCTGCCCTTTCCTTCTCAGATCTGATACTCTTAGTGCCTTTGCCTTTTTATTAATCAACTCTATCAACTAATTACATACAAAGCACTCATTATGTAGCAGCTTCTCTGTCTATTGAGCCTAAAATACAAATTGAGTACTTAGTATCCTTTTTTAAAATTTAAAAAATTTGAACTTTTGTGTAGTGGTGCTTGCGTGTAGTCCTACCTACTCAAGAGGTTGAGGTGGAGGGATTACAAATTCAAGGTAAGCCTGGGCAACATAAGATCTCAAAAAAAAAAAAAATCCTCCCAATGATCCCACAAGATGGGCATCTTAGTCACTTTTCTTGTTGCTGAGACAAAATACCCAATACCCACAAGTTAAGGAAGAAAAGGTTTATTTAGCTCACAGTTTATAGAAGTTTCAGTCCATAATTGGCTGGCTCCAAGCCAGGGTATTGTGGCAGACAGGTATTGCAGAGGGGAAACCATTTGTGGTGGGAAGAAGGTAGTGAAGCAACAACAGATGACCACAGCTCTTTCTGTCATTTATATCTTATCCAGGCTACTTAGGGTGGTAGCACACATACCCTTAATCCCAGTGCCCTTGATCCTGGCATTGAACCATATCAATGCCATCATCACACACTCTAGATCTAGCCACCTCTGAAAAAATCCCACCTGTGACTGGATGAGGCTTTGGGGAGACATCTAAACACAAGCCATAACATCGTCCTTCTTCTTCGGGCCTTCATTTTCTTATGAAGACTGTGTGTCTTGCAAAAATTTTAAAATAAATGCATATGCTTTTCTCCTGTTAATCTGTCTCTGTCAATTTTATTTTCAGGCTCAGCCAAGAACCTTAGAAGTGTGGAAGAGCTAGGCATGTTGTCACATGCCTGTAATCCTGGCACTCTAGGAGGCTGAGGCAGGAGCATTGCAAGTTCTGTAACGGGCACCTCAAAATGGAACTTTAAAAGTGAAATTATTTTCTTTTAGAAACAAATGTCTTCTCCAAAATTTCTCAGGCCTAGGACATAAACAGCTCCCCCCACCTCTCCTCAGCCCGGGTGAATAGACAGAATATGCAGACACTGGCACAAGGAAGCCTAAAGCCTTTTCCTTTCTCTGTTCCTTACTTTAAAAGACCTCACCCACCTGTACATGGTGAGTTGGTGACTTGAGGCAAACAGACTGCTCCATCTCCTCACAGCTAGCTTTGAATAAATCCTTTTTCCTTTTTTTTTTTTAACAAAATAAATGGCCCCCTTTTAATTGGTCAGTGGTGAGCAAATGAACCTGAACATATGCGACTAAGTACCTGGTAACAGTTGAAGCCCAGCTAGAGAAACTTAGCTTAGTGAGACACTGTCTCAAAATAAAAAGAGCTGGAGATGCAGCTCAGTGGGAAGGCCCTGGGTTCAATGCCCAGTGCCAAAAAAAAAAAAAAAAAAAAAAAAAGTGTAGGAAACTATTCCTCTGCAAAGATTTTTGTTTTTTAATGTAGTGATGCTCCTCTGAGTGTTATAATGGTGATTACAAGTCATCAGTAATTTGCCAAACACTTTATGTATGCATTGTCAAAAAGGAATGGAGGCAGGAGATTAGGGCATGGTCAGCTGGCTGGGCAAATTGCAGAGACCCGGGAGACATGTATTCAAGCCCTGTGCCTGGAACTAATCAGAAAGTGCCATCTACAGTTGTTCTCATGAGAACTCAAGCAGGTTTTTGATAGGAGGGCCTAGATCTGATGTCCGCCTGAGGAGTGGGAGATACAGTACACTGCTGCCATTAAGCTGGGAACCACTATTTTCTCTTTCAGTGGCCCGCCCTGCACTTTGCAGGGTGTAATTTTTTTTTTTAACCCTTAATTGGCCCACACTTGCTCTGAAGAGCATATTTCTTTTCTCTTCATACTTTTAATAAACGTAAAACCTTGCTACTTTTTGTACTTGTTCTGTTCAATTCTTTGTTGAGGACAAGAAAAACCTAGAAAGAATCTCTAGAAGTGTACCAGGTTTTGGGGTGCTGGAGTCTCCTTGTAGACTTTGTTTCTAGGTTCTTTCTTTCCTGAGCAAAGAATTGGTCAAGCACATATGGTAATAAGGCTTTATATTTATTAACAGTAGGGGAAAACAGGCTCTGCAGAGCAAGTTTAGGCCAAGTAAAAGGAAAAAATAAAAAATAAGTACACTCTATAGTTGAGAGTGTGCTACTGTGCAGGGATGCGACAGTGAGAGTGCAAAGGTGGCTGTCTTTTCTTCATATTTCCCTCGCTGATGTCAGGTCTAGGGTATCCTATCGGAAACCTACTTGAGTTCTCATGTGAATTCCATGTGCAGAGCTTTGCAAACTGCTTTGCACATGCGTGCTGGGATTTTGTAATTAACAGGTTACAACTACCTCCTCAGCTCCTCTGTCGCATTCCTGGGGTTTTGTAACAGATATGCCTACTTTCACAGCTAATTTTAGCCCTAGGCCTCCTGCCTCAGGAGTCTCCAGAACTCAGTTACAAAATCTATTTATTTTATTTTATTTTATATTTTTTGGTGCTGGGGACCAAACCCAGGACCCTGGCTTCCTAGGCAAGTGTTTACTACTGAGCTACACCCTCAGGCCTAGAGTGAACCTTAATATAAACTGTGGACTTTGTGTGACAGTGATGTGTCAGTGTCAGCTTATCAATTATAACAAAGGTAGGGGATATTGATAGTGAGCAAGAGGGTGTGTGAGAGCATTGCATATGTGATAAATCTTTGTACCCTCTGTTCAAATTTCCTATGAACTTAAAACTGCTCTAAAAGATAAAAACAATTTAAAAATCTCTTGGAAGAAGGTGGGCAGGTCATCTGGTAAGAGCCCCACCAAGCTGTGTCAGGCAGATGCAAGAAAGCAGCTGCTAGAAAGTGTGGTGTGGTAGTGAGGGGAACATGAAACAGCTGCCCTGATGTATTATAGAAAATAGTTTATTTCATTAGCCCATGGGATGATATAGGGGAAAGAAAATCCCAACCTGCTAGATGTCTGGTACCAGTTTGTGTTCTCTAAAACTGAAGAATGAATTTTAGGAACAATGAAGGTTAAGAGCAGAATGTGTTTATTGGGGAAAGAAAGCTTCTTTCTGAGAGAGACAGAAGGGATCCCAAGTGGGTTGCTGAGGACCCTGTTTTTCCTAGGGATTTTTATAGAGCAAAACTATGAGGTGAAGAGGGTCCAAGGTGGGGAAAAATGGGAAATTGCAAGGTGGGCATGAGGTGGGACAAAATGATTAAATGGGGATCAAATGGGGAAGCAAGTAACAAAGCAAGCGGGCATGAATACAGAACAGGGGCTTTTCCTGTAGGGAGTTGGGTCAGTGGCTCTTCCTGGCTTCCTCAAGGTGATATTCTAAATAGATATCAATCCCTGTTGTTTATCCTTAGGAAGTATGTGGGTGCATTCATTTCATCTTTTGTCTTGAGGTCTGGCACTCAGAGGAGGTGTCTGTCTCCCTCACAGTTGCAATGTATCACGTCGGTCTTCTGCACTGGCTCCTTCAAGGGCCTAGCCCTGTCTGACTGCCTATAATATTTCCACCTAACTTAGCTGTCTGTAACAAAAAGGCAGCTAGCTAGTGAAGTGATATAAGACCTTCAGATTATAGGGGAAATAAATGTAACTCCCAACCTGCTAGATGTCTGATACGCTGAGTTTATGTTCCCCCAAATTGATGAGGAATTCTAAGGAACAATGGAGGTTAAGAGTAGGATACTTTGTTGAGAGACAGCTCCTGAGAGGGATAGGAGGGGACTTGAATGGGTTGCCATGGACTCCACTTTCTGGAGGAAGTTTTATAGAGCAAAATCATGAGCTGGGTACAAAATCATGAGGTGGGTACAACGTGGGCAAAACTATGGCCAACCAATAAGGTTACAAGTATAATCACTTAGGTAATGGTGATCCAGTGGAGAAGCAAGTCATGTAGCAAGTGTACATGGAAAGAACAAAGAACATTTAGGAAGGGATGGGTCTGGGGGTCTTGGTCACCCACAGAGGTGACTGATATCTATCTAGACTTTATTAGACCAGGTGTTACCACTTATCCCTTGGGGAAACATGTAGGCCGGGACATTTCATCTTTATCTTGAGACTTGGCCTCCAACAGATGCACCTCCAGCCACAGTTGTAATGTGTTTTCATCTTTTCTACTGACTCTCTTGAGGGCCTAGCCCTGTCTGACTGTAATTAATGCCTGCCTATAACAGAAGGGCCTGAGGTAGAATGGGGTGACAACCATACTGATAAAAATTAAGAATATACAGTAAACCAGGACTTTGACCAGGGATGAACATTCCTCAGGCAACATAGAATGTGGTCCCTCCCTCTTAAAAAGAGGCACCACCCCCTACTGAACCTGAATTTTGAGGAATTTAAAATACTTCCTCTAACATGAAATGCAGCTCCCCCCCTTAGGATTTTTGAGTTTATTATAATGTAAAATAACTAGTTCTTTCTAAGATCCCAGTTTAGCATAAACAGCCTGTGAAAGAACTGGGCTGGAAAGCATGAGTCCCAATTGGTCATTTCAAATCCAAAGAGCCACCTGTGATAGGTGACCACCAAAGCATTAAGTAATTCCTGTATTCTACTTGCCTATAAGTAATTCTAAATTGAAGGACCAAGTGGCCACTCCATTTAGGACCCCTCCTGAAAATCTAGAAGCTATTCTCCTTCTCCTTATTTCCAAAAAAATGTGCTCCTCACTTTCTTCTTTGGTTTGTGCCTTCATTCCTTGGTGTTTGTGGACCTATGGGCCTGGTGCACAATGTATCAGTATCTGAAGGGTTGCCCTGTGACAGGGAGCCCAGCTCAGTGTTCTGCTGTAAAGAACACAGCCAGGATGAATGGGCAGATGTTCATGGAAGCAGGTGTTTGCTCACAGGAGGAAAATCCTCATGGTTGGAGTGGTCAGATATGGGGAGCCTCCTTCTGAAGGAGTGAGATTCTGTCCCCTTGGGGTGCAGCAGGGCCTGGGAGAGCCCTTGTCAGCACTGCAGAAGGCCCCATCTAGTCTCGGAGACCTTCCCAACTGTGACATTGAATTTTAAGTTTGTCTCAGTTCAGTTTTTTTTTTTTTTTAATAGGAACTAAAAGCTTACTTCCTAGAAGCCAGAAAACACTCAGGGATAATTGAGAAACATGAAAGTGGTTTCTAAAGTCTCCTTTGATTACTCTTTGAAATGTTAAAATATGATGTAAGCATCTGGCTTTGGAACTCGCAGGTATTCAGTTCCTTCTACAGGTGATAAAAAGCATTCATCCTGGAGCTTAGATGTGAGAAAAGAGATTAGGCAGTGTGTGAAAACACTTCCGACCAGCCATTTGATGGCTTTTTCTGCAATGTGAGTGTCAGTCCTACAGAGCTGTTACCTTGGAATTCATACCTATTTGATTCTACATCCAGGTAAAGAAAGCGTTCCCTCCTGAACACAGAAGTGTGAAGCCAAACTGAGGCAAACTGTGGAAATCCTGGACTCAGTTCATCCTGAGGGAAAAAGGAAACATAGAATTATCTTCCTTCTTCACCCAGATTTGTTGACTTTTGTGAAATTTGAAGCTTGAAGTTGTTACCATATATACCGAGCTCATGGTTTTGCCAACGTTGAAGAATGAAGTCAGGAACCAAAAGAGATTAGAGGCATTTTATCAGAAATAATAATTAATAATAATAATAATAATAATAATATCTCCTAGATTTCCAGGAGTGGTCCTGAGTGGGTGGCCACCTAGTCCTTTGATCCAGAGCTAATTATAGATAAGCAGAGCATAAGAATTGTTCAGTTGTTTTGTGGCCATCTATCACAGGTGGCTGTGTGGATTTAAAATGACCAACTGGAACATAGACTTCTAACCAAGTTCCTCAGCTTGTAGGGTTTAAAGGAAACTGGGATTTTGGAGAAAAAAAAAACTGGCTATTTTGCTTTTAATTCCCTCAAAATGCAGGACTTTAGTAGGGAGTTTGCTGCATCTCATGCTGCCTGAGGAAGTTCATCACTCTTGGTCTAACGTACTAGTTCCCTGTCTATTCTTTTTTTCTTTTTTTTTTTGTGGGTACCGGGGGTCGACCTCAGGACCTCGCGCGCCAGCAGGCGCCCGTGCCGCTGAGCGATATCACCGGCCCCTTTTTCGTATGTGGGTTCCGGGAGTCGAACTCGGGCCCTTGCGCTTGCCAGGCAGGCGCTTACGCCACTGAGCCATCTCACCGGCCCTCCCTGTCTATTCTTAATTAGTCCTTGTCAGCCTGGCTGGTCACCTAATTCTATCACAGGCCTTCCCCTAGCTAGCTGCCTTTGCTGAATAAACTACTGTATTTTCTACAGAGATGTAGGGGGAGATAACTACCATTACTTGAGTATCTTCTACAAACAGGGACAATATTGGGGGTACTTAACACTTAAATCTCCTCCAAAAATGTATTTATAAACATTTATTCTTTTTTTTTTTTTTGTGGGTACCGGGGGGTCGACCTCAGGACCTCGCGCGCCAACAGGCACCCGTGCCCCTGAGCGATATCACCGGCCCCTTTTTCGTATGTGGGTTCCGGGAGTCGAACTCGGGCCCTCACGCTTGCAAGGCAGGCGCTTACGCCACTGAGCCATCTCACCGGCCCTATAAACATTTATTCTTGCGTATTAGTCACAGTTGACATAGATTGAATAATTCGCTCAGACACACAGCTTGTAAATAGCTGTGTGGGAATACTGACCTAAAAAGATGAACACTGGCCAAAATCTCAGAGACCTACTCATCAAAGAAGTAATGTAAATGGTATCTCAAAATGCAACTTTAAAAGCTAGGTTTTTGCTGGGTGTGGTGGTGCACGCCTGTGATCCCAGCACTCGGGAGGCTGAGGCAGGACTGCCGTGAATTTGAGGCCAGCTTGGGCTACACAGTGAGACCCTGTCTCAATAAAATAAAATAAAATAAAATCTAGATTTTTTTTCTTTCAGAGGTAAGTAAATTCTCCAAACTTCCTTCTGCTGAGCACATAACCAACAATTCCTCTTCTCTCTTCAGCCCAAAAGAAGTGGCAAAATATGCAGATGCCAGCCTCAGGGGGCCAAAGCCCAGTTTCCAGTCCACAAGAAAAAGGAGGCTGAGCTGAGGCTGGCTGAGGGTGATAAAGCAAGTGTGGAGGTCTGCATATTTCTCTGTGCCCCCCTTGTCTCTGTTCCTTACATAAGAGACCCTTGCCCACATGTACAAGGTGAGATAGTGATTTGAGGAAAATGGGCCCCTCCATCTCCTCAGAGCTAGCTTTGAATAAATATTTTCACTTTTCATCGAAATATATGGCCCCCTTTGATTTGGTCAGCAGTGAGCAAATGAACTTTAGCATGTAAACCTGAGTGACCGTAGCCGTAAGGTACCTGTTGTGACCGAGAGCGCCCAGTCTCAGTGGTTTATGACACAGAATAGCATTAGTTGTTTCTGGTTGATGTGGTTAGGGATGATCTGTTCCAGGCAGTCTCTCAAAGACTGTGTCCCTCTATCTTGTGGTGACGTTATTGGATTTTGGGGTGCTAGAGTCTCCTTCTGGAGTTGGTTTCTACGTTCTTTCTGTCCTAAGCAAAGAATTGGTCAGGACCAGAACAAAGGGTAGCAAAGTTTTATTAAAGGTAGGAAAAGAAAAATGCTCTGCAGTGTGAGTTTGGGTCCAGTAAAAGTAGGATAAGAAGTGCACCCTACAGCGTGAGGGTGGCCACCATGAGAGAGAGAACCCAATGGCAAAAACTCAGTGTGGACTGTCCTTTTTGTGTCACCAACTGGTCAGGCTGAAGTCAGGTGTAGGCCAATCCCATTGTCATCTGATCCCTCTAGCTCTTGGTCCTTGTTTTGGGGCAACAAAAATTGAAGCTTATAAAAGCAAACAGCAAGTGATGTTTGCCAAATGTGTGTTTATCAGAAAGAATAAAAGAAAAGCTCTGCACTGGTTGGAGAGGAGTGGTCTGTAAGGCAGACACTGTAGATATTTAGGGCCATTGGCTTTTTATACAGTTTTGGGGACCAGTGTACATGACAGAAACAAGGATGCTCCTGGTTGCAGCAGACCTTTGCTGTCCAGAGTGCAAACTGCTTCATTTGCATTTTACTTCCTCCAAGGTCTCTCTGCTTTGGTTAAGGACCTATTCCTTGTCTCTTGCATTTCTTTGGGCCCTGGTAGTCTGTTTTTGTGTGCTAACTCACTTAAGCCCCAAGACTTTTAGTTTACTTTAATTACTGATTCAGGACCTGCATCCTCTCTGTAACGTCCTCTATCTCCTGGTTTCACCATCAAAAACCTGCTTGAATTCTCACAAGAAGTCCATGTGCGGGGCTTTGGGAACTGTTCTGCACATGTCCATGTAATTGGCAGGTCACGCCTTCTTCTCCAGCTGCTTTCCACTCCCTAATCTTCTGTCTCATTGCTACCTTCTTCCAAATGTAGCCACCTGTGTTACTGTTACTGCAAAATTGCAAGATTCACTCACAGAGGTCCAGTGCGGACTCAAGGAGATTTATTGGCCAGCCGGATGATGTCCCAGCTTTTAGCTAAGGCATCAACTGCCCAATCTTTGTTCTCAGGGGTTTTTATACATTACAAGTTTCCCATAAGTCCCCTCCCCCCATAACCTTAGTAACCACATTACACCATATTGTCTTCCTGGAATTTCACAGGAACATCCCTAGGTTTATCATAGGCCCTCTCCAAACATCTGGTCCCTTTGCTGTAGCTATTTGTTTCTCCTTTTATGTGTTTTATGGTTAACTGGGAAGCAGTCGGAGGAGTGGGTTTATCTATGGGTTAGTGCCTTAATATCTAACAGGGCTGGGGAGTGAGTGCATCTAGGGGTTAAGTGAAGACAAAATGGAGTCTAAAAAGAAAGTGGAGTCACTTTAGTCATATCATTACCACGGAAAGGAAGGGAATAGAGTGGAGATTTTATGGGTCATACACACTTCTACCTTCTTTCTATTATAGGCAGCTAAGTTGGGTAGAAATATTCTAGGCAGTCAGACAGGGCTGGGCCCTCACAGGAGTCAGTGCAGAAGATGAGAACACATCGCAACTGTGGCTGGGGGTGCATCTGTCGAAGGCCAGGCTTTGAGATAAAGATGTAATGACCAGGCCTACATGCCTTCCTGAGGAATAAGCAATAACTTGAGATTATACTATAATTGGTATCACTTGATCCAGTAAAGTCCAAATAGACATCAGTCACCCAGGTGGGTAACCAGAGCATCCAGACTCACCCCTCCCTAAAAATGCCTTTGTTCTTTCCTTGTACCCTTGCTACAAGACCCATTTCCTTATCGGATCATAAAAAGAAGAATCAAGATGCATCATGTACAGGTACAAATTCCCTATGATGAATGCTATCATTATGTATATCTAAAATGTACCAGTAAAATTAATTAAAAACCATTTTTTAAAAAGTTAGCTAAGTGGCTATACTTGTAATCTCATTGGTTGATTACAGTTTGATCCACGTTGTACTCACCTCATGATTTTGTTCTATAAAACATTCTTGGAGAAGTGGCATCTGTGGCAACCCATTTTCAAGACCCCTCCTGTCTCTCAGGAGCTACTTCTCAATAAATCTTTCCTACTCTTAACCTCTGTTGTTCCTTGCAATTCACTCTTCAATTTTGGGGGACACATATGCGGCATATCCGACATCTAGCAAGTTCGGAGTTATAGTTCTATGTCAATTCTTTTCATCATAGCTCAGTCACATGTCCCCAGACTAACTCCCAGGGGGATCAGAAATGTACTTAAAGTGTGTGCTTAGACAAAAAATGGAAGGATTTTGGAAATACGTATACTGTCAATTTTGTATCCTCCATGGGACATTGTTGCATTCAAGGTAGGTACTTAATATGTACTTTCCATATCTGGCTCCATATCTGAAGGAATAAATGCTCAACTGCATCATGGCTCAAGACCACAGAAAGAACAGTATAGTTGTAAGCAAACCAGAAAAGTCAAAGCTGGGTTCACTGGAGCTATTGACATCTGTCAGAGACCAGGCCATGTAAGGGTTAAATTGCTGACCATGAAGGGGCCTCTGGCTGTGTTGGAAAAGTGCATATTCACAGTGCTCTGAAGTCAAGATAATACCACAGCTGAGGCAGCTGAGGACACAGCTGCTGACATCCCCTATTCCAGTGCAATATCATCTGTTTTCTTCCATGGCTGTGATTCCAAAAACAACTCCTTAATAAACATCTCACTTAGACTGTATCTTGGAATCTGCTTTCCGGGCAACCTGACCTGCCTCGTTCACTCGTTGTGGGCCTTCTTCCTCCTGTTAACTAACTCCTGCTTACTTTGGAAAACTGGAACACAAGTGCCATTTTGACACTGGCCATTTGTCATCCTTTCTTTGATGACACATCTATTTTATTATTTTTTTTCTATTATGAGAAGAAAAGGAGTGCTGACCTACCTCTTGGGTGGCTTTTGAGAGATGGTAACACATCCTCAAGCTTTTCACTTCTAGGGCACGATCCTAGAGATTTTTTCACCTGTGGGGGGCTGACATCTGAACAGCATTATTAAATGCAACCTTGTTGGTAACAGTAAAATAAGGGGTGTGCACCAAAGGTTCTCCAGTAGAGAAGTACAGGTAAGTTACGACAGTGATGTACACCACAGCACACCTCAAAAAGAATGAGAATTCCCTCTAAGCACTAATTGGAAATGCTCTCCAAACCATCCCATTAATCACGAGAAAATCAAGAAGTGGCCCACTGCCATGTTTGGGATATGTGTAAGCATGAGCACGTGTAGCCAGAAAGGGCACCTGTGGTGTGCACAAGCCACCCATCATGGGTACCTGGGGTGGGGACTGGGTGGCTGGAGGACAAGGAGGGGGAGAAAGACTTTTCCTCATCTTTCCTTTTGTACTTTTAGAATTTTAAACAGTGAGGACTTTGTACTGTGTGATTTATTAGCTTATTGGGGAAATAAATATAATTCCTCCATTGAAAGCCATTGAGGCAATTAAACTGTGTTTGAGAGAGGTGAGGAAGGAACATTTTTTTGGTGGCTTGTGGTGTCTGGGAAGGATGCTGCTATGCATTTCATGGGTGGCGGATGATGGAGCTTTAATGGAGGTATGACAATGGGTGGGGCAGGTGAGGCCCCCAAGCCAGGGACCTCTGTGACTGAGTGAGGCCTGGAAGCGAGTCTTGGCCAGTTGCATGGGCCACCTTCAGACGGTCCCTGCACAGGGCTGTGCTGTGATGTTGCTATGGCAGCTCAGCAGCTGGGAGCCACGGCTGGCCAAGGTGTTGCAGGTGCAGCAGTTTTTGCAGCAGCAGCCAGGCCACCCCAAGGCTATTGCTGCATTTCCTAGAAGTGGATTGTCTTGCTTTTGATCTGAGGGAGGCCTGGGGTTCTTGGGTGATGGAGGAAGTGGGGAGAGGGAGACCCACGGGTGTGGCATGGATGTCTGATGGCCTCCATCAGAAGTTAGAGCTGAGACAATTCATACACACGTCCTGCTAAGGACTGCCAGGCTCTGCATTTGCGGCCCAGAGTGCCCACTCCTGCTTTAGACTTAGGCATCCAGTTGTGTCCAGGGCACCGCTGTGTGGCTGTCTCTTAAAAGCCAGTGTCCGTATACTCTGAATGATGCTTATTACCTCCCTGCCTCACCCCACCCCGCCTGCTCCTTGGCTCAGATTCTTTTTCCTGGTAACGGCCAGACACCAAGGTGTCATTACTCACCCTTCCTTCCCTCTCACCTCTCCTCTGAAGTGCCAATCAGATTGCGTCCACCTCCCCCTCAGTCTGCTCTGGAGCTGCCTTGCCTGTGTGACAAATTCCAGGCACCTTAGTCTATTACGCGTCCCTATAACTTGGCCCTCCCTCGTGTCTCTAATACTATCTCCAGGCTTCTCCTCTCCACACCTGTCTTCCCTCTGCTTGACTTCCTGTCCACCCCAACAGCCAGGAACCATACTTACATGTCCTTCCCTGACTTTGGTTTTGGGGTTAGTAGCCCTCCCATGGGCTCCTCACACTCCCCCTGGTGTTTGCCTTTTTATAGCACTGGCTGCTCTCTGGGTCGTTGGTAGCCTCTCCCACATCCTGGAGTCCAGGAGGGCAGGGTGCTCTACCAGCTAATCACTATGTCCACAGAGTTCAAAATATGACAACAAGATGGGACTCAGAGGGCATCAGTGAATGACCCCAATAAACCCCAGCTCCTCTTGCTAGAGAGAAGAGTCAGGATAAGATCACACAGCCATCCTCTAATGTACAAGCTCAAGGTTCCTTATACCACAGGGTGGGGCACCGCTGTGTTGATTCTCAGCATTCAAGGGAGTGAAAGAGCCCTGTAAAAGTATTTTCCTGATATTTTATGGTTTATTTCTTTCCCTTTCAAGTGGCTCTTCCTGCATTAATCGTGCTTCCACTGCTTTAAAATTAAGGAAGAAGAAAGTTTGAATTTCTTGTGATCTTTACCTTGAAAGAGCTTCCTCTCTTAACTTAATGTTAAAAAAAATAAATTTCTCATGTGTGAACCTAGAATTCTGTTTCCTAGCCAAATAAATTCTGTCATATTTCTGGAATGGATTTAACAACTAATTAAAGATTTATTTTAGCTGCCCTCTGCCCACACACCTCTCTCATACTGTCAGGACCGGCCACAGGAGAAAGAATGTGAGAAATTGTCTAAAAATAAAGCAAACCTGCAAGCCTCTCCCTAGAATGCTTTTGGTCCCCATTCTGGCCCCAGTAGGAACAGATGGGTGGTGTCTACAGAGGTGTCCTCAGCTCTGCTCCTTCAACTGTCCCTTTCAAAAGCCATCTGCTTCTCTGCTTTCCTCCACTTGGTTACTGCAAGGGTCACAGGCCCCAGGTCAAGAGGGAAGAGATGATGTTTGATGAGATACTGTGACTCTGCTGGGTCTTCCATCTCCTCAGTGAGGGCCAAATCTCTGTGTGGACAGAGAGGTCCACACTGGCAAACTGGCCAATGTGAGCAGATGTCAGGATGAAGGCTCTGTATTAGCTGGCTGTAACAAATGCCATGGGCTGTTTAAACAACAATGTGTCCCCCATGGCCTTTCCTTGCTGTGTGCATGTGAGAGAGGTCTCTTTCTCTTCCTATAAAGGCACTAATCCTATTGGATTAGGGCACCATACTTATTACTTCATTTAACCTTAATTACTTTCTTAAAGCATCACCTCCAAACAGTCACATTGGGAATTAGGTCACCGATATATGGATTTTGGAGGGGCACAATTCAATCCATAGAAGTTCCTCCTGAGGGGTAGGAGTGAGTACTAACTGAGAAGGGCCCAAGGGAGTTCACTGATGTGCTAAAAATGTTCTATATCTTGCTTTGAAAGGTGCTTACATGGCTATATATCATATAAAACTCAAGATTTTGTCTCTACTGTATGTAAATTACATCCTTTTGGGGCCAATTTCTATGGTATAAATACTTCCATCATGGTTGTTATGGTTTATATCTGGATGTAACCCCAAAGCCTCATGTACTCATAGGTGAAGCTTCTAGGAAATGATTAGGTCACAGGGGTGTGGTACTCATCAGTGGGTTAGTCTACTGACGAGTTTATAGCTAAATGTGATGTTGGGAGGGGAAGCCTGGTTGGAGGAAGCAGGTCCCTGGGGTTATGGCCTGGAAAGATCTCTCTCTCTCCTTTCTCCTTTGATCTCTCTCTGCTTCCTGTTATCCATGCCATGGACTGTTTTGCTTGTGCCATGCCCCTCTGCCATGCCATTCTGCCTTGGAGCCAGCCAACTATGGACTGAAACCTCTAAAAACCGTGAGCCAAAATAAACCTTTCCTCCTTTAACTTGCAGGTGTTGGGTACTTTGTTCCAGCAATGAGAAAGTAACTAAGACAGTGGTCAATTTGTTCTTTAAAATTATAATTATGAATGCATATTAATTGTATAAATTAAGAAGTTTCACTGTGACAGTTCCATACATTTATGTATTGTGATTTGATCATATCCATCCCCCCTTCTACCCTCACTCCCTTCTCTCTCCTTCTCTTGGCCCCTTCCCCTGCCCCTAGATTATTCTTAAATTAAAAAAAAACTTTTTTGAGGAAAAAGTTTTGAGCTGTGTTCTATACTCCAAACACAAATGATGTATTATTGGCATTTCTGATAGACTTTTTTTTTTTTAATGTGGGTATCGGGAGTCAAACTCAGGACCTTGTGCTTGCCAGCAGGTGTTTGTGCCACTGAGCGATATCACTGGCCCTTTTTTTCCTTTATGTGGGTACTGGGAGTTGAACTCAGGACCTTGCACTTGCCAGGCAGGCACTTATGCCACTGAGCCATCTCACCGGCCCCTCTGATAGACTTTTTAATTACAACTTTAAAATCTTTTATTAACACGTATTAATTTTACCTATTAGTGGGGTTCAATACAAAACCATAGTGAGATACTGTCTCACAGTTAGAAATAGCTAATATCATAAAAGCCAGAGACTAATGGATGCTGGCGAAGATAGGGATAAGACGGAACTCATGCGTTGCTGTTAGACAGACTTTTGGAGATCCGCAAGTGTCAACAAAGGGAATCTATTCTAAGTTTTGCTGGTTTTGGCAAGTCACATTAGAAATAAAAAACAATTATTTGTTAATAATCATATTTCTTGTTTAGCAGGCAGGATTAATATCTTCCGCATTTTATATTCTGACATGTTATTTTTTTTGTATTAATGGGTTAGGTACATTTTAGGAAGTTGGGTTTGGGTTTGATGTGAAGCACAACTTTTTCCCATTTCAACATCCCATTTACCTCCCAGATTTCATATGAGAATGAGAATTGGAATGGGGTAACATGGGAGAATGCAGCCCTGGGTCAGCCCACAGCAGTGCACATCATTAACAGTGTTAATTCAGGATGGAAGCCCACAGGTACAGTGTGGGACCCTGAGGTAGGTATGTATAGTTCCACACGTATCTATATGTATATACAGATAGAATTTCCAAAGATATGGTTTTGGTGGTCACTTTCTCTTTGGTAACTTCTCATTTTACTGAATTGTCTGTCATCTTGTGGTGTCTTCCTCTTAAGTCCTTTTGTTACTTTTGGAAATCTCTAATGAGTGCAACTAGAGAAGCATATTTCCTATTTATTGGATGCCAGGTTCCCTATGTCCATAGGTCCATATCTTTATAATTTTTGTCTGCTTTTTTTTCTTTTTTTTTTTTTTTTTGTGGGTACCGGGGGGTCGACCCCAGGACCTCGCGCGCCAGCAGGCGCCCGTGCCGCTGAGCGATATCACCGGCCCCTTTTTCGTATGTGGGATCCGGGAGTCGAACTCGGGCCCTCGTGCTTGCCGGGCAGGCGCTTAAGCCGCTGAGCCATCTCACCGGCCCTGTCTGCTTTTTTTATCTATTACTGGGAGAGAGCTATTAAAATTTCTTTCTATAAGCTATGGTTATCTTACTTTTCTTTTAATTACATTCAAAGAATTATTGTCTTTTAATTATGTTGGAAGAATATTTGATATACTTTGTGTCTGTGTTGTTGGTATAGAAGGCTCAGAAATTGTTTATCTTCCTGGTAAAAAAAATATGTAATATATATACATACAAAAATATTATATATATACACACAAACACACATGTATATGTACATACATTCATACATATATATGCATACACAAGTATTATATAATTTTACATAATAATAAAATAGACACATTTTACAAATATTAGTCCTTATTTTCTCCTCCATGATTCACTTTTATTTTATGTTACCTTCTCATTACCTCTCTGTGTTGCATTCTGATTTAATTTCCTCAGCCCTGTCTTCTAGTTCACTACTACTCTTTTGAGTTGTGAGTTTTTAAGTTTTAATGGCAACATGTTCAATTTCTAGAGTTTTTAATAGATTCAAATCTTCTCTCTTGCTCTTGTGATTTATAGTCTTTTTATCTCTTTAGTTTTTTTATCTATAAATTTCCAATTTTTCTAGTATCTTCAGCCTTGGTAATGCTGCTCTATCATGTCTATTAATTCTTACTCATGGTGAATTTTTTCCTTGTAGCTTTTTAAAACTTTTGACTGTGATGTTGGTTTCAGAGTTCTGCCTCCATTCCCTAATGATGGGATTCATGTGAAAACTAGCTGAGTAATTCTTGTTATCTCCTTCTGGCTCTCTCTGCTCCTGGACAAAATTTCCAGTTAATTTACTGGCTGAGGGATTCCTGTGTCAGGTAAGTGGTGTAAGTTTGAACACCAAGCCCATGTGGGACATAGGGGTAGGATTGGAGAATCTCTCCAATCTCTGCCTCCAGAGAACTAAGAGAGAAAAACATTATTTTAATCATCCTGGGCCCTGCAGCAACTTCCCAATCCCCATCCCATTCCCATCTTATTGAAGGTGTAGCCCTTGAAGTGTTCTGATTCTAAGCAGGGGTCTCTGTTTCAACTTTGGAGCCCAAGGTCTATTTTCCTGACTCAGTGGTTGTGTTAGCTTTCTGTTGCTGTGATAAAATAGCTGAGAACAACTTAAAAGAGGGAAGGTTTATTTTGGCTCATGATTCAGAGGTTTCAGTCCATGGTTACATGGCTCCATTGCTTCTGAGCTTGTGAGGATCATGTGTTGGAGCAAAGCTGCTCACCTCATGGTAGACAGGAAGGGAGAGGAAGGGAAGAAGAGAGAGCTCAAGGGTCTGGGAACAGGACACACCCTTCTGGGACACAGCCCCATTGACCCATTTCTTCCAGCTAAGCCACACTTTCCAAGATTCCATCCCCTCTCAGTAGTCCATTAAATTATGAACCCACCAATGGATCACTCCACTGAGAGACCAGAGCTCTTATGATCCAATCACTTACCCAAAGCCCAACCTCCAAACCTTGCTGCACTGGGGACCAGGCAATCAACACCTGAGCCTTTTGGTGCATGTTATGGATCCAAACTATAACAACCAGTACATTAAAGCCCTAGCCCCAGTCTTTTCATTTTCTTTGTTGTAAGCATATGACATCTGAAATCTCTAAGATGATCTGGCTTTTCAAGCACATCTTTTAGTGAGGGGCCTCATTAAAACTGACTGCTCTCCACATTTGCTGCATGATTGTCAGCCTGGAATTTCTTTGTTTGCTTTCTTTGGTTAGATCATTTTTTAATCTTATGAATTGTTAACCCATGAATTATATGTATTTCCGCAATATGCCCTCAGGAATTATTTTTTCAGAAAGGTGCATGAGAGAAAAAGCTTTTTGAGACTTCATCTCTTAAAATAGCTTCAGTTCCCCTTATGCTGACTGACAGGTTGACTGAGTGTGGATTTGCAGGTTAACATTGCTCGACTCCTGGTGGCATGAACTCTCAGCCCTGATTTCTCCATGGAAGATGAGATGATGAGAAGAATTATAAACCAATGTATGTGAAGTGGCCTCACGAGTCCTGCCTAGCAGATGTCTGGCATGAGTCTATCTCAAACGAAAGTCAGTTACTTCATATGTAAGTGCTTTTTGAGGGAGTGCCCTGGGGAGAGTTGAGGAAGCAGGATGTGGTTGGGGGAAGCTAAGCATGGACAGGTCTTCAGCTGCTGTCCAGCCCTGCCCATTCCCATGGGGACTCAGGACGTGATGAGATGTCCCATCTCAAAGGGTGGGGGCCAACATTTAGTTCCCGTCTCCATCAGCTTCCAGGTTACTTGAGGGGGCTGTGACCAGGCAAGGGCAACTATTTCAATATTTAATAAGTTCCTTCTCTTTTCCTCTTCTCTACACCAATACACCCTCTCTGGGGATATGTACTACCGTGCATGGTAGAGATGATAAGATGCTGTTCTGGAAACGAAGTGTTATGTCAGTCAACTCTAGATGAGACAAGCAAGCAGAATCCTTTTTTGGGACACGAGGAAGATTTGACACAACTGTGTAGCAGTCAGGAGCTGAAACTCTCCAGGTTGTAGAGTGGAGACAATTACCATCTGAAGGTAGATTAAGTGGGGAGGTAAGCACAATAAGTATTGCAGAATGGGTAGGGAAGACTTGTGGGTAAGGCCAGAGAGAGGCTGAATCTAGATGGAGGAAGCCCTAGGACTGTAAGCAATAGGCCTCACGATGCAGCTGGCTGGAGTGAAAAGGTGCACGACTGTGGAACAATTAGAGGGTGACCCTGGCTCATATCAACCAGCTGTTTGGTGTCCCCACAGAGCTCAGGAGGTCAGTGAGGAGTTCTGGGGTTTGGGAAGTCTTCTGGGGATTCTGGGATACCAGCCAATCTCTGGAGATTAAAGAGGGTTTGAACTGGGGCAGGAGGGACAGAGAAAGCTTTCTAGCCAGAGAGGCCAGCACAGGAAAAGGCCTAAGGTGGGGCCGAGCTCAGCGTTCTCAGGCAACCTAAGAGACCTGCTCTACTGGAAGAGGAATCACCATCTTGCTGTCAAGAAAGGGGTTCCTGGGGGCCAGAGGAACCCCACTGGGGTGTGCATCCTGCCTCCTTATCCCCAGAAGAGAAGAGCCCCCAGTGTGTCCCAAAGTTCAGGAGTGGATTTAATTTAAAAATGGGTAATTCCATGTGGAGTGATTTTTTGGTTGTGAAATTGGCTGGCCGGGCATAAGACCACTCCGTGGCTGTCGAGCTCGGGGTCTCTGTGCTGCCAAGACTTGGAGGTTCAGAGGCCAGTGCAGGGGGACCACAGGGCCTCTTTAAAGAGCCCATCTCCCAGCACAGTCTCACTCTGAGGAACCAGGGTTAGGGCTTCAATGTGTGAACTTCAGGGGAAACTCAGCCCATAACACAGAGGATGCGGACTTTCCCCAGCAAATGGGAAAGGGAGCCATGAGGCAAGCCACCTTGGAGGACAAATCTACAGAGCAAGCCATCAGAAATCTGGGCACTCTTCTGTGGCTGACGAATGTCTCTCCTCTCCCTGACATGTACCTGGGATTTCTCTCGGCAGCACATGTCCTCTTCCCTTGAGGAGGGAAACCTGCAGGATGCCTCCATGAGCGAGGTCCTGAGCTTCTACCCCTGGTGTTGGGAGCAGTGTGTGGTAGATTAGGTGCACTAAATGCATTTCAATTTATAATATTTTCCATTTATGGTGGGGTTACCAGTGTATAAACCCATTGTGAGTTGAGATCTGTACATAGGCTCACTTGATCATGCAGACTGGCAAATCTAAACTCCACTGGGCAGAATGTTGAGCTGCAAACCCAGGGAGACTTGAGGCAGAATCCCTTCTTCAGGAAACCTCAGTTTTACTCTTAATGTTGTCTGTTGATTGGAAGAGGCCCACCCACATTTTTCAGGAGGATTTACAAAGAGGGATTTGTTTTTTTAAGAGAAGGAGCAGAGAGATGAAGACTGTACCTTCATTTTGGAAAGGAACAGGGATTTGCAGCAAAGATCCCAGCTGCCCTAAGTGACCATAGTAACCGGAACTTCATACACAAAGACCTATTGGTCTCTTATCAGGTGAGGATAGGGGCATAGGCACTGATGAAGGTAAAGGACCAATAAAAGGAGATGGATGGGTAAAGTTAAAAGTGCTTTGGACATTGAAGCTCCATCCTCATGGGCCCCCACCTAAACCTTTGCTTTTGGGTGATTTTATTAGGGATAACTGGATAAAGCCAATAAATAATTCCTCTGCAGAACCATGAGTATATACATGTCTTCATTTATAACTTTGTATTTTATATTTAAAAATTTTTACATAAAATATTTATATGTAAATCAAAAATTGCATAGAAAAGTGAATGGCTGGGCTTCTATTTCCTTTAAGGCTGTGGTTCCCAAAATGTGTTCCCCAAATCAGCAGCCCCAGCATCACCTGTTGGCAATGCATGTTCTTGAGGCTTGGCTGAACCTGGGGGGGGAGACCCAGCAATCTGTGTTTTTATAAGTTCCTCAGGTGGGGGCATCAGAAGCACAGGGAATAACCACCTGTTAAAGCCAATCACTGAACCCTGCCTTCAGTTTCCTGTTCGGGTCGGGTGTAGTGATGGCGCTGATGAGGTGCTGAAGTTTGTGAGATGCTGTCAAGAAAAAAGAAGTCTGCACCAGAGTAACAAGGCTTTGGATGTAGGGCAGGGCAGTTTCAGGGTCTAGTGAGCCTCCACCTTCTTTTGACCTCTTTAACCTTGCTTCTGGGAGTGAAGCAGCACATCTGTACTCTGAACACTCCTAGAGCGCTCCCTAGGAGGGAGAGAGCACTGCTGCTCCAGTAGTCAAGATCCAAGTTCTCAGATCCCCTCAAGTCAAACCTGATTAAGTCACATGCCCACCTCTGAACCAATGACTGGGACAACAGGGGACTCAGGAGACTCAGGAGCTAGAGGCGGGGAGGGGCAGATACCCAGTGAAACTTAGGTGCACTAGGACACACTTGTCCATGTTTCCCTGCAGACTTTCTGGTTTTACTACTGGAAGTCCAGTACCCCTGTGATTTCCCTCAGTCAAGGGCAAACAGGGACAGTTGCTCCCCCTGGATGCTGGCCGGGCACATGGCTGTCAGGGTAACACTACTCCATCCTCTCTGTCTCTCTGTCTCCATCTCTGTCTTTCTCTGTGTCTTTGTCTCTACACAGCCCCCACATTGCTTCAGATGCCATATGCTTCTCAGGCGCTAGCTCAGGCTGTGTGTGGCTGTGTCTGCAGCAGGCCCACAGGTCCTTCTTCATGAAGTAGGCCATCCTGAAAATCCATGGAAACAGAAGGTAGAACCAGAACTCTGGGGCAGGAACACGTGTTCCTTTAGAGTAAGTAGAAGGGGGTGGGAAGGGGGGTGTGGCGATCTGATGCATCCACACTAGAATCCCACTGGCAGTACCCTGGGGAACTTTCTCAGCCTCCGTCAGCCTGGCAACTCATCTAAAAGGGCGGGATCATAATTCTTAGCTGGGCTGCTTTGGGACGGAATGAGGGCTGCAGAGGCACGCAGATGTGTGTTGTGGGGTCCCGGTAATTCCTGCAACTACTCAGCTCCTGTGGCCTGAGGCTGGGCCAGAGTTCTCTCAGTTAAAGCTCTTTGCCACAGGAAATGTGTGCAAGATGCAGGAAGGAGAGTATTTATTCATGGGAATATTAATCAGTTATGTTGCTGAGGGTGACGAGGAGAAGACGCAAAAATGTAAATTCTTCCTCATTAAGGACTTTTTAAAATTAATGATTTTCTTTCTTCCCCATACTAAAGCTAAAAATTCAGTCTGTTTCACTTGGCAGAGGGCTCATTGCTAAAATGGATGCTAAGGAGGCCACCCTCCAGGGTGTAAGAGAACCAGGAAGTGGGGCAGGTGGAGGCAGGGGCAGAGCAATTAGCGCAGATGGGAGAGATCTCCAGAGTATCCCTGCCTCTGAAGACCTGCTTTCCACTGGGACATCCGTCACACATTGGATCTTCTCTAGCCATCAGGCCAATGGGTGCTACTCTGACTCTTGCAGTGAGCAGCCAGGCCTTGGGAGCTGGAGCTGGAGCTGGAACTGGACTGCCCAGGTCCGAGGATCTCACCAATGCATTCAGAGGACAGAGCTCTGAGCCCACCAATATTTTTATGTTACAAATATGCCGTTGTGTCTAAACTCAAACTGCTGCATGGTAATTGAGTTGTAACAGCCAGCTTCATGTTCCAGGCACAGTCTAGTAACCAAAGAAACCCAGTACTAATATAAAATGCTACTGGCTTGGGAAATTTTAAAAGGAAGTTGATTTCAGGGGTCCCTGGCCAAGGTACACCATTAGTTTTATTCCTTTGGCAGATTTTATGTTCTGTTAGAACAAAGATGAGAGGAGTGATAGAGTTCTAAGATGATCCCCAGGGGTCATGCCCTCATGTATTTCCCTCCTGTCGGCTGTGGCTGGGACCTGCAAGTATGATTTCCCTCCTATGATTAGGTAATCAGGAAAAACAAAGGTGATTTTACAGATGTAAACAAAAAGAATGTTAATCCAGGTTGGCCTGGCCTAATCAGATGAGTCCTTTAAGAAAGGACTGGAGATCTGAGATGGAAGTAGATGCAGACACAACCGACAGCCCTGTTTTGGCCTTTAAGAAGCAAACTGGCGTGTTGTGGAGAGGACACAGTGAGGACATGGTGAGGAATTCTGTTCTGCTCTGTCTCTCCCCGTGGGCACGCAGGAACATCTGAGTCACTGCACCAGCAATGCCTTAAGTGCAGCTGTGGGAGACACTGGGCAGAGGAGTCGAGAACGCAGCTCTTGAGCCACGGGAGGCTCCATTTCTGTAGTTTTAAGTCAGTAAGTGTGGTAAGTTGTTCTGCACCACAGAGAAGTAACCCATTAGAAGAGAGGCAATAGCAAGTCACAGTGAACATAATAATGGCTACCATATTGACCTTCTACTCTGTGCCAGGCATTTTTTTACACTTAGTCCATTTTCACAGCAGTCCATGGAGTTAGGAAAAATCCTTTGGAGGGATTAGCATGTGACATGACTGTCTACTGATTTTGCCTTTTGTTGGGAGACAGATGGAATGAACAGGTGGTACGTCTTGCCAATTGTCCTCAAGGTCCTTCTCAGAGATAGGAAAGAAGATGGGCTTAGGTGGAAGATGTACCTGTCTTCAAATCCATCTTTGCTATTAATCAACGGGGTGACCTAAAGTGGATCACATGACCTTCTAGAAAGTGTTACCTGGCCTGATAATGAATGGAGTTGGTGCAAGAGACACTACCTGCTGTGTGTCTGTCCCTCTCTTAGAGATGTTCACAGAATATTTAATTTGCCCCCAATCCCAGCCAGGAGAACTGAGTGCTACAGCAACAATTTTTTGGATGAGAAGTTAAACAAGTTGCCTGAGGTGAGCTGTTGGTGGGTGATGGAGTGCAGATGGCAGTTCAGATCTGTGGGATTTTCCAGGCCAGCTTGCTGAAGGCCTTGAAATCCTGTGGCCTGGCCACCCTGTGCCCATGGTTCTCCTAAGGAACCAGCACTTGGTGAAGCATGGACCTGCCCTGCATCATCTCTTTCTGAAATGCCCATGACAACACCATGGGAACGGTTTCTTGTGTCCCCTCACTTTCTTCCCCCACCATTGCCTCTCGAAGGGGTGAATCCTAGTGATGAGGGGGAAATGGGGTGGTGATCGTCCTTATGGGAAGGAGGTGGGGGACCACAGTCAAGGCAGCAGAAAGTGCTGTCCACTAGCAGGGGAAGGTAGCCCCGTGCACTGGAAGGGTAGGATCGGTTTGGGATGAAAAGTGCTGTTCATCCCAGGTTTGCCCCATCACCAGGACCCAGGCTGGGCTCACAGTCACTCCACAGTGTCTTGCTTTCTCCTTTTATGCCCCCACCAGCCTTTCTCAGGATCCAGCTAAAGTCTTCTGGGACATCCAGCCTCAGTGCTGACTGTGCTCTGGGAAGCCAAGGGTGGGTGCCCAGTCTGGGCTAGAGAAGTAAAGAAAGGGAGGATGAAGTCTTCTGCAGGTGGACGCAGGTGCCAGTGAGAAGTGCAGGCCGAGTCCCCAGACAAGGGGCCTGGCCCTCACATCTGGGTTAGTCTTTGTCCAGAGCAAGTCTTGGAGACCCTAGGACATTTTCCATTTTTTCTTCTTGTTTAACATAGGGCTTAGATTTCTTCCCTGAAGTGCAACTAGTGAGGTGGTTAGCATACACAAGACTGCGTGAACTCCCACAGACACACAGACATACGTGTGCTCACACAGACACGCATTCACTCACAAACTCACGTAGGCACAGAAATATGTATTCACACTCACGTTCACTTGCACATATTTGCACAGGACCACACACAAAAACACTGTCAAATTCAGTGCGTACCTACACACTGATCCTACACACTGATTCTCCATGCAGGCTCTGGCAGTGCTGTCCCTCTGGGGATTTGGCCACCCTGTACCTGCTCCCCAGAACCCTTACCTGCATCCTTTGCTCAGGTTCTTCCACTTTCCTGCAAGCCTCACCCTCTGTCTTGGGCTTCCCCGCCTCTTGCCCCTTCTCAGGATATGGACTTACTCTGTGGGATTGCTCTCCTGCTCACTCTTCCTCTCTGCTCGGCTGGCGAACTCCTTGGCCAGGACTTCTCTGTCCTCATCTAGCGCAGGCTTGGCCTGCCCTTGGGGAATGTGGCCCGCTTGACTTGAACATGTGATGACTTCTCTGGATGTCCCATGCCTCTCCTAGCTGCTGCACCTTTGCCCATTCCCTACCTCCTGCTGCTCATCCTTTCCCTTCCCTGGCCCCTTTGCATACAGACTCCCGCTCATCTTTGAAGGATCACCTGCTTGGAGAAACCTCCTCTGTCCAGGCATGTGTGCCACTCCCCTCTGTCTTCCACAGCAGCCTGCTCACCTCTCTGTGGATGTGACTGTGCCTCACCAGGACTCTCAGGGACGGCACCAGCTCAGTTGTCTTTGTGGGCTCAGCTGCATTTGATAGGTTGCAATAGGAAGGGACAAACTTAAGAAAGAGCTGGCTAGCTTGTCAATCGAAAGGGAGCTTCATACTTCCTGGCTTACAAAATAAAACTGTTTCTTGTCTTTAACCAATCCAGGTCAGTAAAAGGTTTTCAAAGTAAGATACAGCCTTGTGAAGACTTCCAGAAGTAAAAAGGATTACATGTACCAATTCCCTAGAATGAATGCATTTATTATGTATTGTATATTTATACTAATTAAAGAGAGGGAAAAAGATTTCTACAACACTGAGTTGGCACTCAACAGAGCCCCCAGCTGGGCAGCGGGCTCCTTGCATGATTAAGAGGATGGTCTCACAGAAGCCGGGTGCTTCGAAAACACAAGTCATGAAGCCCAGACAGCAAGGTCTGCCTTCCAAGAAAAGGGGCACATCTGCAGCACAGGGAGGTCACTGGAATCCACTGCTTGGGCAGCCCTTTAGATTGAGAGTTTTGTTGGCGCTAAAGTTGCAAGCCTGGCCTGGAAGAAATGGAAACTTTTCAGGATGTGATGATCTTGGGCTTCCCAATTGCCCTGGGCAGGAAGAGGTTGAAGAAACTGTTTAGGGCTATCAAAAGGCCCATTGTCCAAGGCCCACATTCTAGGAGATCATGGAAGATGACGAAAAAGGAAGGGCTTTCTTGCGGTGGGCTAAGGAGTCATGGAAAATGATGGACTGGGACCGGTTGCTGTCCCTGGTCTCTGGATAAAGTAGAGACAAATGGACCTGAGGTGTTCATGAAGCCCTGGCCCTCAAGCCTGATGCTGTGGTTGGGTGAGGCTTCTGGACCATTGATTCATTTAGTACATATAAAGTGGGGGATGGGTAGATTGTGTTGGCTTGGATTATTATTTGACAAATATTTTCTCCCTTCTCTCTCTCTGACTATAGACAATAGACAATTCTCTAGCTCCAGGGGTGCACGCTGACCTTGGTCATGTGACTTACATTGACCAGTGGAACGTTGGCCTGGAAATGTGCCTGTGGTGCCAAGTGTGCCTTCTTAGCATCTTCATTCATCTTCCTGTTGGGCAGCTGGTCTTCCTCCCTGGAGGACACTTGAGGCCAACCCACTGGGAGAAGTCGAACCCAGGCAGACACTTAGTTGAGCTAAGCCTTCCTCCGGTCTGCTAACTTTCCCAGCTAACCACATGCCGTGTGGTGGTGATCAGTGAGCGCTGTTTTAAGTGGTGGGGTTTTGGCAGGATTTGTTGAGCAGTGATAGCTGACTGATGCACCTTCTTCCAAGTGAGAACTGGTGTAAACAAAGCAATCACAGCCAGGCACTAGCCTGCTTTCTGGGTTGGGTGGAAGCGGTGGGAAAAACAGCCAAAGAGACTCACAAAATGTTGTGATTGAAGCAGAGTGAAACATGGCCCTGGGGCCTGGAGCAAGCATCTTTTCTGAATGTTTACCTGGCCCCTGGGTGCTCCACTCAGAGGCCCTGTGAGCTGTACTGGGAGAATAATAAAGAAAGATGATGTCCACTTCACAGGAATATCCTAACAGCATTATTTTCCTTAAGCAAAGATGGAATGTGCCTTGTTCTCTCTTTTCTCTTGATCAGCTTTCCTCGCTACAGGCAATGTTGCTACCATAAAATGCCAACCACAGATTTGATGTCGTCCTCTCATTATAAGGCCATAAAGCTGCCATCAGACAGGGACTGCTTGTGTTTTGAGCTACGAGGGGAGATTTGATTTGTCAAAAAGAGAAAAATTCCACATACATGCAACAAATTTATTGGGCCCCATGAAAGTTCTTTTATAAAAATTAAAATTTTAAATACTCCTCAGAAAATGGCCTCATTAAATCTTGTGCCAGACTGCATATTTAAACAAAATTCAATTTAAATGGACTTGTTGTCTTCTTTTGCTTTGCTAATTAATCCGATGAAAAGCGGCCTTTAAAACAGAGTTAGCAACTGCCTTGAAAAATACAAATTTTTCATTCTTGCTCCCAACACATCCATCCCTGCTTGCCAGGGTCCTTGTGGGGCCAGTGATGTGTCTGCTCAGATTTGTCTGAAGGAGGCCTCTGCCATTGCTTGGGCTGGGTATAATTTGCCAATTTCACAAGTATTCCCTGTGGGACACTGGGGCAGGAATTGCCTCATGTTTGTCTGTGTCCCTAGGCCCTCGGGGTGCTCTTGCAGATGGGGCCCCATAGGTGCTGATCAGAACTGACATGAGAGGTCCATCTCGTGGGCCTGTGGAAGAGTCGCATCACATCTGTGCACACTGAGGCACACCTGTGATGGGGCCAGTTACCGTAATCAGGGGTGAACATCGGCATGGAACGTCCAGGTGGTGACTCTGCAGTGGCAGTGCAAGCAGAGTCCTCTTCAGGAGCTAGGGCGAGTTCCCTGCTGTGTCCCGATGTGGTGTGCACAACCTCACTGGTGCAGGTGTGGACAGAAAGGCCATGTTGCCAGAGCTATGACCTCAGGCGGGGATCGAGGTAAGAGGATTTTTCCCCATGCCGAGTGCCCTCATGCTGCCCCCTGTTCACTCACACATACTCCCTCTTTGTTTCTGCTGTGCTTTGGATTTGGATAGCATCCCCCATAGGTCCATGTGCTAAAGGTCCCTATAGGACCCTACAGGTCCAGGGTGGCATAATTGGGAGGTGGTAGAATCTTTAGGTGATGTGGCTGAATGCAAGATCCTTTGTCACTGGAGCAGTGTCCCACAAGGAGGCTGTGGCCCCAGTGCTTCCTTTTTCCTGTTTCTTTTCAGGTTTATGAGATGAGCAGTGTGCTGTACCGTGTGCTCCCACCGTGACTTGCGCCATTATCAGAGGCCAAAGCAGGGAGGCCCCTCAATGTAGGACTGGAACCTCCAGGACTATCAGCCAAAATAAATCTTTCTCTTTATAAGTTAATTACCTCAGGTATTTCCTTAGAGTGGCGGAAAGCTGACTAATATACCACCAAGTCAAGTTGGGTCTGTGAGTGGTTCATAATTACACCCCACCTGATTTATTCCTTCTCTTAATCTTGAGAACTCAGATTAGGTCTTGATTAGACACCACTTATACATTATTTAGTCCTTGATTTACATGCCTATATAGTCATCTGTCGGTATCCATGGGTACATGGCTCCAAGACCCCTGTGAACACCAAAATCTGCAGTGCTCAAGTCCACTGTACCAAATAGTGCACTCATGTGTCACTTAAATAAATGAAGAGGTCACGTATTACGAGGTGCATGACTCAGCGACTTCATCCTTGTATGGACATCACTGAGCATACTTAATGCAAACTGCAACGGCCACACCTCCAGGCAATACAATCTTATGAGACCACCATTGTGTATATGCTCTGCTGTTGACCAAAATGCCATTATGCATTAAAGCATACCACTGTGCAATTCCATTACGTAAAATTCAAGATCAGCAAATTAAACTATATTGTTTGGTGATATACCTTGTCATTAAATATTTCAGACAATGACAGACTTCATGTATGATGAGGGTCCCATAAAATGATATCATGTAGTGACAATGTTTTACCTCACTTTGTGTAAGTACATTCTGCAGTGTCCACAGAATGACGAAATTGCCTAATGATGAATTTCTCACAGTGATTCCCTTCATTAAGTGACACCTGTTTATATATAAATTATGCACATCTTCACATAGACTTTAGATTACTCTAAAACCTAATACAATGTGAATGTCATATAAGTAGCTGTTATGCTGTATTGTTTAGGGAATTATGACAAGGGAAAAAGCCTGTACATATTCAAAACAGATGCAATCATTTTCAGAATATTTTCCACCTGCGGCTCGTTGAAGGGTGAATGCAGAATTTGTGGATAACGGAAGGCTGACTGCATTTTCTTCTGACTAAATCAGAATGTACAGCTGGCAGCATTATTCCTGCTTCTGTCAGTCATCTGGAACAAGCCTGGGCTTAGAGTTGGATGAGTCAAAGTGATATAGGAGGTGAAGGTGGCAAAGCTGGCTGGGGAAATAAGTGGGACCTGTCAATTACAAGATCCCAGCACAGCACCAAATAATTCCCAGGACCGCATATGTAGAACTTCTCATGGGTTCCCACAGGTGTGGACGGCGTACAAGGACACAGACGCCGGGAGGAGCCCACTATCGTGACTCCTCGTTGTAGCCTTTTTTTTTCTTTTGTCCTTTTCTCTCTTTATTTGGCCCAAGTTCGCACTGCAGAGCCAGTTTTTCCCTTACCCCATCACCCCTCACTTTTCAAATAAACTCGTGGCACCGTTTTTGGCTTGTCTTGTCCAATTCTCTGTTAGGCAAGAAGAGCCTGGAATACATGTAATTGGCGAGCCGTTTCTAAGGAAACTACTGACAACAAAAGCCCACCCCTGACTCTGCTGCTTGCCTGGATTTCCAGAGCCGATGAATTCCTAAAAGCTGAGGCACTGGAAAGACCCAACAGAGGACGGGCAGAGCATCCGGGGCCTGGGGAGCCCAGGCAAGGTGAGGGTGCCCAGCCGCTGGCAATGTGAGGGCCAGGGCTGTAACCGTGAAATGGGGTGGGGTGAGGGAGCCCAGAAACCTCAAAACCTGAGGGCGTCTGACCGGTTCTCCCCAGCGCTGCTGTGGCCACTGAGCTCTGCTAGCAGCTGGCTGTGACGCAGGCTAAGGCTGTTCCCTTCTTTCTGCTACCAAGGTGGGAGGGGTGGGCCCCAGCTGAATTTCTTGGGGCTGTCTGAGCGGATTCAAATGGAGGCCTGGGGGCAAGTTTGAAAGTAGGGAAGATGGTGTTGACCAAGGTGAGGGAGGCCATTTGGGTTCAGCTCCTGCACTAAGCTCAACAATACAGACCACTCCTGCCAGGTGTTATGTCACCAAACTGAACTTTAATTTTGAGCCAGCTTTATAGTTTTCCAAAAAATCAAGGGATTCATAGCAACCGACAGAAAAGGGCCCAGCTGTGATAAGAAAGTTCCCTCTGCCTTTACCCTTACGAACAAAGTCACTTTCAAGGGATCTCTCCTTCCATGCTTTGCAGTTCAGTTTCTGCTTCCTCCAGCATTTTCTTTTCTTTCTTTCTTTCTTTCTTTCTTTCTTTCTTTCTTTCTTTCTTTCTTTCTTTCTTTCTTTCTTTCTTTCTTTCTTTCTTTCTTTCTTTCTTTCTTTTTTTTTTGAGACAGGGTCTCCCTATGTGGCCCAGGCTGGCCTGAACTCACAGGGCTCCTCCTGCCTCAGGCTCGGAGTGCTGGGATGACAGGCGTGCACCTCCAGACCCAGCTCCTCCAGCATTTTCTGCCTGTGCATCACATCCCTCTGCTCAGCTCGGGCCAGCAGAGGGCCTTCTTGTTTCATAGATGGGAGGCCGCCTGCTTCCTGAGTCCCTAAGGAAGGAAGGGAAAGAAAAAAAAAAAAGATAAAAGAAGGATAAAATGGAAACAAAGCTTTGTAATTAAGGAGGGGAAGAGGGGTTGAACAGAGGGGAGGGGATTGGGAAAAGACAGTGGAATCAAGATATACCATATACAGGTGCAAATTCCCTATGATGAACATGATCATTATGCATATCTAAAGTGTACCAATAAATTCAATTAAAAATACCAAAATAAATAAAAGCCCATTAGATCATCTTTTGGTAGTTTATTTTTTAACAGTGGAAAAACATAACAAAGAGAAAGAAACTGCCCTTTTAAATTATCAAGTGCACAGACGCCTAGCGCCAGCTCGGGAAGTTAGGAGAATGGCTTGCATCACCCTATGGCTTTATGTTAAGAGTAGATGGTCAAGGACTGCGGGGGCCCCCAGGGTGGGGTGTGGAGTGAGGCCAAGTGGATGGGGACAGCGGGGTTGGAGGGACAGCTCTAGCTCCAGGGGCCAAGACCCCTGAGCTCAAGCTACCTTTTCACCCTCAAAAATAGGACCCCAGGAATGACCTATGTACAGTCTGTGCTTTGAAAAAAAGTTGGAAATCACGATTTTAGTGTGAAATCTCTTGGACTGTATTTATTTTTAATTTTTTATTAGTACATGTTTGGGGTATGTAATGAATACATTCATCATGGAAAATTGGTACATATACATATTGCTTCTTAATCCTTTTTACTTTCCCTTCCCTAACTATCCTTCGCCTTTACTGAACTTTAAAAGCTGACAATCAATTAAAAAATAGTCTGTGTTCCAATCTGTGAACTGGATTTGATTTTAGGGCTGTTGTGTGTCCTGTGCAGATTATACTGTGTGTGTGTGTGTGTGTATGCGAGAGAGAGAGAGTGAGAGAGAGAGAGAGAGAGAGAGAGAGAGAGAGAGAGAGAGAGAGATGATTTGCTCATGTCTAGGAGAGCAAATAGTGGCCTATCTCACACTTGCCCTGGTGGAGAGGGCTGAAAGTGGATTGAACTTGAAGGGTAAGCCTCACCCTTGATTCTCTCCTGTCGGGGTCTCCAGCTTGCACCCCAGGGGTGGAAGTAGAGTTTGGTGGAAGGAGATGGGATTTGTGGACAAGGGCTGCAGTTTCCCTTAACATGGGCAGGTGGTTGACAATTTGCATTATAAATAGGTTATGTGAGATAAAATGTCTAGAATAGGTAAATCGAGAGAGAGAGAGAGAGAGAGAGAGAGAGAGAGAGAGAGAGAGAGAGAGAGAGAGAGAGAGAGAGGGAGAGACCAGCTTAGTGGTTATAAGAAGCTAGGATGAATTGGGGATTGGGAAGTGACTGCTAATATAATTCTTTTGAGGTGATTAAAATGTTCTGGAATGAGTGTAGTGATGGTTCCATAAATTTATGAATATATTTAGACTACATTTTCAAAGGGTGCATTTTATGTCATTTATATCCTATCTCAATAAAAAATGACAATGAAATGCACACCCACAATTCCACCAGCCCAGCTGAGAGATAGGTCACCAGTGGGTGGAAGCCACCTGGGTGCCACTCCTCATCTTGATTTTCTCCCTCTCCTGAGGCTAGCAGGGTGCTTAGGCGCCCACCTTCCCTTGCTCTCCTTGTAGTTTCACTTCCCTTGTGTTGTAACCAATTAATGAGACAACAAGGGAGGGTGTCAAAAAATAGAGCTCTTTATTTTAGCTGGTACCCAGCGGCATCCTCTATGCCAGAACAAAGAGGAGCGCCAGGGGCAGATAGAGAGCAGTTTTTATAGTAGCAAGCAGTTGTACAGAAGCCAATAGCGATGGTTAATAAAGTAATTTTACAAACTTATTGGTTAGGCTTTTAGGCGCGGGGTATTTTGGCATTATTTCATTGGGCAAAAGGAACATCTTATTATGGGTTGCTAGAGGGCGGGAAGGTGCATTTCGTCACTAAGGGGGAATTCATCTAGCCTAAACAAAGGCGAGGCTTATCTAACGGTATTTGGCGGGAAGCAGGAGCGGGAACAGGCGAAATGGCGGTTTGTTCATAAGATGGCATTAGCCTAGTCAGGTTACAACACTTTGCTGTGCTGTATGGAGAGAGCAACACTGTCTCTAGTTGAAGTCTTCTAGGAGGAGAGAAGCCCGAGTTTCTGGGTTTCAGTCAGGCCTCAGCTTTCCTGAATGTTTCTGTGATCTCACGAAAAAACAAGGCCTGGTGGGGCTGGAAGTGCATGGAGCAGCGGACAGCTGGCAGAATACAGTGAGAGGCAGAAGGCCTCTCCATACTGTCTCCTTCTAAGGCCATGGCTTCTCACTTCCAGAAGCTCCACTCTGGGCACTATGCTAAAGTGGAACATCTCCCTGTGGGGTGAGACAGGAGTATGCAGGAGAGTGCGGAGCCATCAGCACATGGACAAGGCCAGGTGAGCCCGAGGAGCAAGCTAATCTTTAGAGGTCAACGCGATGGGGGTGGGGATCTTGGTGATAACAGCCATGCTGTGTCTGTCCCGCAGTCACTCAGCTCTGACTGAACTGGGAGTCCAACCTATCGACCTCATCATTTATTCTGGGGTCTTTAATTTCCTTTTTCTTATTTGGCCTCACTTTTTTTTTAAGTTCCTCGTTTTCAGTTTCCTTTCTCATTTTGGCAAAACATATTCTCCAGTTATTTCTCAGGAAGAAGTTCACTAATTTTTTTAAAAAAACCATGTCACTGGATAGGGTCTGAGGAGACCCCACCTAAGAGGAAATGGGGACTTCAGCTCACCCTGTGGGGTAGGTTCTTGACTCATGACTGCAGAAAAAGAATTTCAGGATGTTTCAGTGAGAGGAATAGGCAGATTTATTAGACAAAATTATAAAGTAAGAGCTTGAAGGGGAGGGACTTCAGCATGAAGAGCCGAAGGGGGTGGAGCTCTGATGAAGCTGACCAGACCGGCCTTCGAAGGAAGAATGAGACCAGCCTTTTGGACTTGCAGGGGTGGGCAGGGGCTGGTTTATCATTATCTCAGTTCTGGTTTTGCAAGATAGCTCTAGAAAAGTCCTTATTGCTTGTGGGCAATTGGGTCTCCATGACTTGATTGGTTCTGCTTGGGGCCTCTGAGTCTTGTGGTGGCTCTGCTAAACCCAAGGTGACTATATAGGTTTAGGACAATGACTAGAGACTTTTGGGTGCTCGTCAGTGGTTGACTGTCCCTCCCAAAGTCTTAATGTAGTAAAGGAAACAGAAACAAAATGAAGGTCAGACTTTGTTCTGCTTTTGCTAACCATTGGATGTCTGTAGGCCTAATTGAAGAATCATTTTTGTTTTTAATTGTAAAAGCAGTTTTCAAGTCCCTGTCTGCTTTGGAAGAAAATACAAATTACATTCTTAATGAGTAACAGGTTAAGAGCCTAGGAGGTATGTTTGTCCTGAATCTCAATAAGTGTTCTCTGACTGGGTCAATTACAGATCTGAAAATGATTTTGCTTCCTACACAACATTTAGACATATGATATAGAATTCCAGGATGGAAACAATTTTCTTTCAGAATTTTGAAGGCAATCTTTCACTGTTTCCTTCCAGTGTTGTCTAGGGCATTTTGATTTATGACCCTTTGTATGTGAGCTGTTTTTTTATTTGATAATTCTAGCTTTTTTCCTTGTATTTAGTGGCTGAAACTTTAAAAAATACTGTGGTGAAGTGGATCTTTACTTATCATAGTGGGTGTATGAGTAAACCCTTTCTTGTAGCAATTTGTGAACTTCATTTTTGAGAAAATTTCCTGATTAAGCTCATCAATTATCTTCTATTTCCCCTTCTATTTCTATTTGGAATCCTTTTATTCATTGGATATCCATTAATTTTATCTTTTCTTTTTTATTTTCCAATATTTGCCTTTATGCTGTACTTTCTTAGAGATTTCCTTAACTTTATTTTTCAGTTCTCTCATTGAATTTTCTACCTCTGCTATCATGTTTTTAATTTCCCAAGGGTCTTTTTATTGTTGCTCTTTGAATTTTCCTCTTTTATACTTTACTGTTCTTGTTTCACAAAGGCAAATTTCCCTTCTCTCTCTGAAGACATTTATTGCAGCCTTTTGAAAAAGTTCTCTTTATCCTGCATGATCACCTGTTCATGGTAAAGACCAGGCACCTACACAGGCAATAGAGATCAGAGGGCTTGGGTGAGGCTTGTCACCTTGGAGCTTCACTGTAAAATTCACTGGGGAGTCTTTGAGGATGGAGTCTTTAGGTCTCCTTTCCTGGGTGCCACTGAGATGAATCCTTCAGTTCTTGTACAGAAGGCTGTTTCATAACAGAAATCTTATTATTTTGGGGTTTGGTGAGGTCAGCAGGCCAGGAGAAGGGAGCCATTGGAAAGGTAATTAGTTACATGCACAGATTTCAAGAGAAAGGGCACGTCACCATTGGTGGGCCACAGGGGCAGCGGTGCCATCGTCAGGCAGAGGGAGTGGGCCGCTGTGGCAACGCACGACAGAGACAGTGCAATGCAGCCGCCGTCCGGGTGCAGGTGAACTGTGAACAGGACCTGCGGGCCTCCTTTGCTCCAGTGCTGGTTTCGGATTTTGCTGTTTTGAGTCTGGAAACTCAGTTGCCTCCAGCTGCTAAAGTTAATTACTGCTCTCTTCTCTCCTGTTCTCCTCATCCCTCTGAGTTTATGATTTTGTTTTTATTTTATGGAAAAAAGGTAAAACAAAATTTCATAACAAATAATAGAAGAATAACAATAGTTAATACTTTACATGGTGTCATCTTTTTTTTTTTTAATGTGGGTACCAGGAGTTGAACTCAGGACCTCACGCTTGCCAGCAAGTGCTTATGCCACTGAGCTATCTCACCGGCCCCACATGTTGTTATCTTTAAAGTAGTTGCTGAGTTTATGATTTAAAAAATCCTTTTAAATCTTCCTTTTAAATCCTTTTAAATCATTAATATACTTTTAATAAAGTTTTAAGAGGGAGCAAAATTAGATAAATGTATGAAATCCTCCTCCAGGTATCAGAAGACTCTTTAGGAGTTATTTTATGAACATGCTTGTATTCGTAATTCTTCTCTGGAGCATTCTAGATCCACGGAACCTAAGAAACAAGGATGCCAGCACATTAAGATTTTTAATTTATAGAAATTTAAATTGCCTGGCTATCAGCTTGCGTCCTGAGTGGCTCGTTCCCATTGAGGATTTCCTGACCACCCTTTCACACCGGCCCCACCCAGCCCTCTTTGGAGTTCTGCCTGCTGTAGGGGAGCCCAAGCCCCGGGTAATATCTGCCCACAGGGAAGGGGAGCTATGTCCATATTGCAAACATTACCTTCGAGTGTGGGAAGGAAATGAACAAGAGTCCAAGGCTGAGGTGTTGACTCAGTCATCAATGAAGGGGCCAAGTACGCAATTAAAAGAGCGGAGAAGACAGTGGGAAAGCCCAGGGCAACCCTGGAGGTGTGGTCTTGTGAATGGCTCCTGCATGTGGATGGTCCTGGGCCAGATTCTGCAACTTCCTTTGGTGTGACAGTGTCATTTCACTTTTATAAGCCTCAGGTGCCTCACCTGTAAATTGGGGACAGAAAGAGCAGCCGTCTCATAGGGCTGTCATGGCAGGGACTGGGAGGTGACACAGGGCGAAGGCTCTCTGGCTGTTCCTGCCACACAGAAGCTCACTGCACAAGTGGTCGTCACCCTCCCCATGGTTCCAGGAAGACACAGTTGATGGGCAGAGCTGTGGCCCGATCCAGGTGGTAGGAAATGCGTGTGGAAAGGACTGATGTGGAGGCAGGGGGGAGGAGGTGCCCTGAAAGTCCACAGAAGGGGAATTGTTTTAATCCCCAGGACAGGGGCTGGAGTTTTCAGAGAAGATGGGCTCAGGCGGCCGTAGGTTTAGGGCGCCAGCCACCCATCGGCCTCTCTTGTCCTCATCCCAACCTGCCGAGCACTTGAGGCCCGCCTTTGTCTCCCCAGCTGCACAGGCCTTCAGAGAGGGTGGGTGTGCTGGGTGTGCTGGGCAGACATGGCTCTCACTGTGCGCAGGTAGATTAGTGTTGGGTTGATGCACATGTCAGCCAGTACTCAACCAGAGTCCAGCTGTTGCTGGCCCTGACCTCCCGTAACTGTGAGGCTGACTGGACCTCTGTGTGCCCGGGGTGGTGCGGGAGGCTGAAGTTCTTGTGGTGTGAGGCGGGCAATCTGGGCCCTCCAGGGAGGCTCAAAGCCTGTGTCCATTCCCACTGCCTCAAACTTAGTGACGTGTGTCCTGCTAAAGAAGCTGGCGGCCTTCCTCACAGAAGTAAATGTACTCCTGTCCTGGAGGGAGACTGGGGAAAATGGGAGCAGCTACAGGCCCAGCCACTGCCCCATGCCAACAACTCAGGGTCATCGTGTGTTAGCTGCGATAGTTCCTACCACAACCTCCTGAGCACAGAAAACAGATTGGTCACTGCTGGACTCAAGCCCTCCAGACCTCATGCAAAAGACCTCCTGTGGCCCATCCTGACCAGAAGCATCCAGGGAAGGCAATTCCAGGAAACAGGTTCATCCCCGCAAAGTGACAGAGCCACCACTGTGAGTGGGCATCAGTCCTTCGGGTACCCATCAGTATGCCTGCCAAGGAGGCCAGTGTCAGAGCCAGCAAAGGTGAGGGCCAGGCGTGAGGTCTGTGATGAACCCAGACACTGCTACTGTGAGCAATCTTACCAGCAGCACCAAACACTTAGTGCCCTGGGAGTTGTATCAGTCTATTCTCTGTTGGAATAATACAACACCACAGACTGGGTGAGTTACAATGAAAAGAGGTCTGTTTGGGCTCATCGTTCTGGAGCATCAAGGTCAAGGGGTTGCATCTGGTGACAGTCTTCATGCTGACAGAGTCCCAAGGTGGGGCAGGGAATTGCATGGTAAGAGATAAAGAAGATATGTATATGTGTGTCTCTTTTATTCCCTTTCTTTGTATAAAAGCACCAGAATTCGGTCATGGGAACTCTGACCTAGATTAGATTACTTTATCTAATCCTATCACCTCCCAAAAGCCCAGTCTTTAAATACTACAATCAGATTATAATCATAATACCATCATAATGCCTCACGATGGGGATTAAATTCTAACACACGAAGGTTATCGTATGCTCAAATCACTTCCAAACCGTAATGCTTGAGAGCTTGGATTCCAGTGATCAGAAGAGCAAAGGAAATGCAATGGCATAGGAGATGGGCCATGTGCTCTGCATTTTGGTAGGAGGAAGGAAGCCAACCTCACACCCTGCAGAGAGCTGAAGGCTATCCTGAGTGAGGCTGGAAAGTGGGTGACTCGAGCATTTTGCTCCTGTTTGGGAGCTCTGGGCAAGGAGAGGGAAGTGTGCAGAGACAGGTGGGAGGCAGAGTGGGTAGAAGGGTGTGGCTCTCTGCAGCCAGCAGGGCAGGTGGCAAACCCACTGGAGCTTGGCAATCCAGGTTAGTGCATAGCCGACTGTTGGAGTGAGGGGCGGGCTCCTCTTGGTGGCAACTGCTTGCCTGAGCTTAGGGTGACATGCTGTGGGTCAGAGAGGCCTGCGTGGGTTGAAGAGTGGATACTAAGTACAGGGTCTGTTCCTTTAGAGATCTGAGGACTGGGTACATGGGGCAGCAGGAATTGAGGGAGGGGTTAAATGTCAGGCTGCTGCTATGCTTGAAACTGGGGTGGAGAGCAGAAAAAGGAAAACATACTTCTAATTCAAATAAACAGCAAAGACATACTTCAAAAGTGAGGCTGGGGAGATCTTTCCCTAACTGCACTCCTCACAGTACTATGAGCCCCACATGGGCCTGGCACTTTCCCCAGAGATGAATTTGTTCTGTAGGAATTTCTGTCCCACCCAAAACCAGGATTGGGTTCCATTGGCTGTACTCAGATATCGCTCCTCATTATTTCTTTCATGATTAATTTGACACCTGCTTGTACAAAATGAACAATGACTACAAATATTTCATCCAGCAAAAGGCTTGGAGTATACAAGAACATTTCCATTCCTAAAACATAACCTTATTATTATGGCTTGTCCCCCCAAAGCCTCATTTGGTTATAGGTGGAGCTTCTTGGAAGTGGCTGGATCTAAAGTGTGTGCTGCTGGGATCAAGGATGTGATGCTGGGATTAACGGTGAAATGCTGAGATTAAGGGTGCTGCACCCTGGGTGTGAGTCCTACCCAGCCTAACCTGGATGTAATATAAGGGACAGAAAGAGGGTTGCTGCTTGTCGCTTGCTGCTTGCTACTTCGTGGCTTGCTCCCTTTGGCTTGCTATGAACTGTTTCTCCTCTGTGATGCCCCTCTGCCACACCACCCAGCTTTGGAGCCAGCTAATTATGGACTGAAACCTCTACAAACTGTGGGCCAAATAAACCTTTCCTCCTTTAACTTTGTGTGTCAGGTATTTTGTCTCAGCAATGAGAAAAGTAACTAAGACACCTATATTAACAAACTTTCCCAAGCAGGGACATTGGTGCCCTCTGCCCATCAGTCAAGAGGAGGGCCACCCTGGAGCCCTGTTATGGAAATCTCCCAGAAACCTGTGGATACTGGGGTGTTCACACACACACACACACACACACACGCACACGCACACGCACACGCACGCACACATTGATTGGTGCATCATTTTCCAGCTCTGGGCAGAAGGACATTGTTGTCCTGCCCTATGGGATGAGAAGCCCTGCCCTATGTGGTTTTTGGAGGGAGCTGGATCTGAAAGTACTGGCACTAAGTCTAACAGACCCCCCAGTCTAGGATAGAACTCAGTGGTCTGGGTGCTTTCCCTATCTGCCAGGGTGATCAGGTATGCGCCTTGCCTTGGGTGGTTGCCACAGCCTGGGGTGTACAGACAGAAGCATCTGGAGAAAGGGGCGCTTCACACACCCACAGGCCATAAAGCTAGGCAGAGATGCCTGTGACTTGGGACACACAGACACAGGGAGCGGGCTAGAGTAAACACGGCCTTAGTGCAGACGCCACACCATTGACTGACCCCACTCAGCAGGAAAGATGGAGTAGGACTCAGCACTCCCACACACAAAAATGAGCAAAATAGGACTTAGTAGCGACTCACTATCCCTCTGGTGGATTCCAATACTGCAGGCCCTGGAAATAAACCACTCTTTAAAACACAGAGAAAAATATTTCGGACTCATTTCTGTTTTTTCTTTTTTCTATTTTGTCTGTTTCCCCTCTCTTTTGCTCTTTGTTGCATTCCTTTTTCTTACTTTCTTTTTCTTGTTTGTTCTTTTCAGTTACATTTATCAGTATTGTTAATTTTCTTTTACTCTTTAATTGGGTTCTTTGTTTTACTTTTTCTACTTTTCATCTTCCTTTTATATTTCTTTTATTTTTCCCTTTTCCACCTCCACTTTTATAAAACCATATTAATTTTTAAATATTTAGTTGCCTGCTATTATCATTGAATTCTCTTCTATGGTTAATGTTCTATTGTTAATGCTGCATTTAGCAGATTTACTATATGTTAACATTAGGTATGTCTTTGTGTATATATTATTATTGATCTCTTTTCTATTGCTAAAGGTGGTACAATGATAATTTGGTTGGTTTCTGTGGTGTGCAGCTTGCAGCTGGAAGGCAGGCCCACGTGGCTGTTTGCATCTGTAAGTCTGCTCATTCACAAGCAGGCAATTGAGGAAATCACAGGGAGGCTAGTGTGAGGGCCTGCAATTGAACTCAGACTGCAATATAAATGGACTGTGAGGTCGGTTTGATTTTGTGTTCTTGCAACTGTATGGGGCTTCTGTTTGGTTGTTGTTTTTTTTTTTTTTTTCCTTTTGTTTTTTTCTCCCTTTTTTTCTTTTTTTTTTTCTCTTTCCTGTGCCTTTATCTTCCTTCTCTTCAGTTCCTCCTTTTATCTGGTGTCTGTGTATGTGCAAAGGAGAATAAGAATTAATTAGTGCTTTAATTTGAATTTAAAGAATTAACCAGTGCTTTCACTGACAGATCAGAGTAAACTTCACCAAAAAATGTGCATAGAGGATCCAAACATGAGCTAACTAACAACGTATTAGGAAGTTACAAAACTCTCACAGCTTTCCCCAGTCTCCCACTGCACTTCCTTCCCTCTTCATTCCTTCTCCTGCTCTCACACATATTCTCTCAAATCCCATCAACACTAGCCTTTACTCCAGCTATAAAAATATTCCAACAGAGTCAGATCTTCTCTCTGTTTTTCATCTATTGATATCTCTTCACTCCTCTTACCTTACCCCTTTCTTTTAGATTTCCTTTTTGTTTCCCCCCCCTCAAAATCCCAGTCTGCCTGTTACCAGCAATATAGTACAGTCTGATAAAAGGGTGAAAATGTTAAAACAAGTTTTAATGTACATAATTGATGTATGGTTGGATCTGTTGACATTGATATAGCCCTTGGGATTCTCTCCTTGGAATACAGTGACTTGGTCTGATCCTATTAAATTGAGTAGGTTGAAGAGGTAGATAAATACCAAAATGCAAATAAACCCAAAATTATATCACTGGGAAGCAGACACTAACCATTATGACTTGTATCTCTATGTCCCTCCAAAGCCTCATGTGCTCATAGGTGGGGCTTTTGGGAGGTAGACAGATCACGGGTGTGTGATAGTGGTACTGGGGTTAAGGGTGAGTGATAACTAAATCAAGTTAGCATAGTTCTGGGTGTGGATAATGGGCAGACCCACCCTGGGGGTGCTGTAACCTGAATGGAATATAAAGGGATGCTTGCTGCTGCTGTTGCTGGTGGCTGCTTGCTGCCTTCTGCATGCTCTGCCATGGACTGTTTCTCCTCTGTGATGCCCCTCTGCCACACCACCTTGCCTTGGTGTCAGGTGATTATGGACTGAAACCTCTACAAACTGTGAGCTGCAAGAAACCTTTCCTCCTTTAACTTTGGGTGTGAGTTGAAATAAACCTTTCCTCCTTTAACTTTGGGTATCAGGCATTTTTGTCTCAGCAATGAGAAAAGAGAAAAGCAACTAAGACACTAACTAAAGAAATCTCCATACTAGCAACAAAGAATGGGGGAAGAATTTAGCATGCAGATAAGAGAGGCATATGAAAACCCAAGTAGCCATGAGCAGAAAAGAACATCTCCACAACACATCATAGTCAAAATCTTGGATGTCTAATACAAGGGCAGAATTTTAAAAGCTCATAGAGAAAAGCAACAGATCACTTATAAAGATAAATTCATTAGAATTATAGCAGACTTCTCAATACAAACCTTAAAGGCCAGGAGAGCTTGGAGTGAAGTGTCTCAAACTCTAAAAGAAAACAAATTTCAATTGAGACTAATATGTCCTACAAAATTATCTTTCAAAATTGATGGAGAAATAATGTCTTTCCATCATAAAGATCACCTTAAAAAATTCATGACCACACAACCAGTGCTGCAAAAAATTCTCAAGAATATTTTAGACAGAGATAATGAAGCCAACAATGCCAAACAAACAAACAAACAAACAAACAAACTAGTGGAATGAACACACCAGGCAAGATGAGCAGTTAAGCAGAAGGTAAAACAAAAAGGAACTGGCAACAGAAAAATAATGCAATGACAGGAATAAGTCAATACCTTTAAGTAATAACTCTCAATGTGAGTGGTCTCAATTCCTCTGTCAAAAGACACAGATTAGGGGGCTGGTGAGACAGCTCAGCGGTGTAAGTGCCTGCCTGGCAAGCACGAGGGCCCGAGTTTGACTCCCGGAGCCCACATACGAGAAAAGGGCCGGTGATATCGCTCAGCGGCACGGGCGCCTGCTGGCACACGAGGTCCTGAGGTCAACCCCCAGTACCTACAAAAAAAAAAAAAAAAAAAAAAAAAGAAACCAGCACATGGCTACTGGGGACATTTTAGGTCCAAATCATAGCACCTTCCTGGATTCCTGGCTAGGTGAGACACAGATGCCTGTGTTGGGGACAAACTGGCTGCTGCCTTCGCTGTGGTGCTCCTTGACCTGGCTGTCATTTATGGACTCTTCCTCTCTTGCCTTGGGTCTCTTTCAGTCCCTAAGCAGTGACCCAGGAACGGCCCTTGCTGTGGGATTTTGCCTCCGAATTCAGCCTGCTTCCAGGTTGAGCCATCAGTTCTGAGGATGGGGCACCAACAGGGTGCAGGAGACCAGAAGTCTTGCTTTAGGAACTGGGCAGGGAACCTCAACAGAATGTCAGGGACGAGACTTAGAATTTGAACCCACAAAATGAACAAATATCAGATATCAAGTGTGACCCAAGTGGATTCCAGGCCAGGGCACATCACTTGGCAGCTAAAGTGCCACCTCGCCTCCCACTGTGGTGCTCAGATGGAGGAACTGAGGCTCAGATGGGGGAACCCAGGGCACCATGTTGGAGTCAGGAAGGGAGCCTGGGCTCTGGGGTGCTTACCCAAAGGTTAGACCTCAGACCAACTTCCTTCTGCTGACCTGGACCCTGGACCTGCTGGAGCTGTGAGGGGCTTCACAGACTTCAAGTTGGAGGAGGGGTCCTGCCTAGGCTCAGGATAAATCTGGGACCAGGCTGAGGGGGCCAGGAGGGCAGCAGGGAGGTGGTGTGGAGGGACCCAGTGCAGAGGAAGATAGGAGAGGGACACACCAGGATCCCTCTGGCATGGCAGCACTGGGTCCTGAGCAGGAAAAACTCATGGAAGGACAAGGAGAAAGCAAAGCTCCATCACAGGCAAGGCTGGGGAACAGCATTTACTAGCAGCACTAAGGACTGGATACATCTGGGCCAAGGCTTGGTGGCCTTGCTGGTGGCAGGACTTGGAGCCTGTTTCTGGTGTTTTCCTGCTAGTATCTGCTCTCGACTGGCCCTCACGTGGCTTCTCACCTCTTCTGGTCTATGCCCAGAGATGGGGACCTCTGAAGCCACCCAGACCACCTCTGTCCCTGTACCTAGTGTTGCAATTAGGTGAGGCTGGCAGGAGCATGAGAAGCCATCAGGCTGGGGACCAGGACAGGAGGAGGGTGGTAGGTCATAGGGGAGGATGAGGAGACAGGACAGCCCATACAGAGTTATGGAGGTCTCTTCTTGGCTTGGGTCAAAGCAGGAAGTAGAAGACACAGTCACTTAGAATTCAAAGGGATGCTTTAATGAAGGGACTATTTACAAAGGCATATATGTAGGGAAACCGTGAGAGTGTGCCATCCTGTGGGACTCAGAACTTTGGAGCGCTTGTGGCCCTGGTACGGCAGGGGTCACAGGATGCAAAGCTCAGAACCAGGTGTGTGTGAGCTTTCTAGTGCCCTTGGTTCATTTCTGGGAGATAAGTGGCTCCCTTAACCCTGTGAAGAGAAAAGAAGCAGAGGTTTCCACCCTGACTTCCACCCCTCTGACCTCCTGCTGGGACTCCCACTGACCACACTTGCCTGGCAGCCAAGCAGAGGCACAGGGTGCTGACCTGTGCAGGCAGCCAGGGGGCAAAAGGAAGGAGTGGGCAGGGGACAGTGACTACAGACAGCAGGGCCACTTTGTGTCAAAGCCAGAGGCCTGGAGTGTCGCTACCTTGTGTCACTTGTCCTGGGTACATCTGTGGCCCACAATCCCACTCTGCTCTGGATGCCATTCTAGGACCCCAGCGGGGGCCCTGGGCCCTGCTCTCCCCAGGACACCCTCCCTCCGCTCGGAGGCAGCCCTGGGTTTTGGCAGGGGTCTTTTTCCCTAGTACCTCTTCTGTCTCCTTCGTCTTGAGCCAGAAGAGGTAACATCTGGGCCAGGAAACAGTGTGAGGTGAGTCAGTCAAAGGGCAGGCGTGTCTTTCTTGGGAACACTGGGGCTGGGAGCAGTCACTCACCCACCTCCAGCTATGATCAGGAGCAGCACAATCCCGAAGCTCATGAGGATCATAACCCAATTATAGCTCTGAAGATTCTTGGCTGGGGGTATGAAAGGGAGGAGCCCGCTGTGTGGAGGCCAGGCAGGGTTGCCTCTGCTCTAGAGAAGGCCACACATCCCTCCTCCTGTTATTCGTCCACTCGGTCACTTACTTGCAGACATTGACTGTGTACCTATTCTGTGCCTGGTACACCTCAAGACATGACTGAGTCATGATTCCCTCTCTCCAGAAGGGGGACAAGCAAACAATTACAGTGTGGTGTCCACAGGAAATAGGACATGGAACGGGGCAGGGGAGATGATGGCAAAGAAGGCTGACAAAACTCTGAGGGCGGGAGCTGCCCAGAGAAAATTACTCAGGAAACAGGACCTGGGGGTGGACTGTGCAAGACAAATATGGGCTCAGCCCCAGTGATCATAGGCAAAACTGTTCTAGAAAGAGGACATGGTTGCAGACAGGAGCATGAAGCTGCCCATCTGTCCAGAGTGTCCAGAGCTGGACACAGTTGAGAGTCAGGGAGGTAGAACATGAGCAGCTGCTGCTCACGTGGGGCCTCCAAGCATTCCGGATGTTATCCGAGGGAAGCTGGGAGCCACTGGAGTTGGCAAACAGGGAGTGCCACAAGTAAGAGTTCTCCTTGAGAGTTTTCTGGTGGTGGGGTGAGACATAGCCAGGATGGGAAGGAGGCCAGATTGAAAAGGTTGCCTTAACTCAGGTGAGAGATTAGGATGTCGTAAGGAAGAGTGAAGGAGGCAAGAAGTATCAGAGCACACTTAAGAGTTATTGAGCAAGATGTGGTTATCCCACGAGGTTAGTCAGAGGGGGAAGGGAGAGCGAGATTCCTGGTTTGGAAGAGTGTGGGTGAGGAACTTTGCTGAGAAGGACCTTGAACACAGAGCAGGTCTGGGGAAAGCAGAGATGGGTTTGGGCAAGTTTCCAGGCATCTGACTCTGAGAACCCAGGGGCAGATGGCTCTATAGCTCTGAAGCTGCACATGTGTACATCAAGGAATCCCACATGTGCTACTTGCTCCTGGAGGAGGAAGAAGAGCAAGAAAAGTTCCAGGTTGGGAGAGGAGGAAGATGGGTAGAGACAACAATGGCCTTGGGGAGGAGGAGCCCAAGGAGGGGGGCTGGAAAGGTAGAGGCCACTGACCTGGGCAGAGGACAGGGTCATTGCAAGACAGGAAGTAAGCCCTGCAGTTGGCACATTCGGTGACCTCCATTTTAGATTTGATATCTATATGAGCGATAAGCAGGACCTCAGAGTGGGCGGAGGCTGACATCCCCCACTCAGGCCGTGGACTGGGCCATACTTACCACATGACTCATTGCAGGCTGCTGAGAAAGGTGAGATGGTGAAGAAACAGAGGTGTTGGGGAGGCAGACAGAGCTGGGAGGGATTGGGGTGAGTGAGCAGGACATGGGGATGCTGTGGCAGGCACCCAGGCTGCAGGCAAGCAAGGCTGGGGGCTTCTGGGAAGGCCCAGGTGGGGCTGCAGACTGGATTCTGTGGGGATGAAGTGATGGGGAAGGGGAGGGGAGGGGCAACCTTATCTCTTACCCTGCTCCTTCAGCTCCTTGGCTCTTTTGTTCAGCCTCTCTAAAAAGAGATCCTTGTACATATGAATCTCGCTCAGAAGCAATGTTTTGTCTGGGTGGAGCAGGAGGGAAAGATGCTTGGTTATAGAACTTGCTTAAGGCTGAGACTTTAAACCCGTGTTTTCAAGCAGACGTTCTGTAGAGTGCACAGAGACGGACTACGCGCGTCTCACACCCTTTACTGGCCTTTTCCTATCCCATGGCCAAGCTGCCCTCCAGGAATGTGTTGGAGGGTTGAGCTCTGCCAACTCAAGCCTGGGGGCCCTGGGACACAGGTTTCCTTACCATCCCTGAACTTCCCGATGGCTTGGTCTACTTGGTTGAAGAATTTGGCTATCTCCTCTTCTACAAGATCCCGATCTGAGGAAGGAATATGGGAAGGGGGAAAGTTAGGGGAGGAAGGGCCGGGGCAGGTGAAGAAGCCAGCCCTGATCTCTGGACTCCTGGTTGTGCCTCACCGAGGTACCAGGGTTGGAGCAAGACGCTGTCCTCTTGGAAGAGGGAGTGGAGGCTCTGGGAGAGTTCTGTGGGTGGCCCTGGGGTACCCCAGAGAATCTGTAAATCATAGTCAAGAAGGGCGGGCAAGTCTGACCAGCAGCGGAGACAGTTCTCCCCGCTAGCACCTAGCAGGAGGCAGATGAGCAGGAGAGGCTGCATCTTCTGGGGTCTTCCCTCTGCTATGCACCCTGCCCGCGGTTCCGTATGGAATGTGGGAGCTCTGTTCCCCTGGGAACCAAAATTAATTCTACAGGGTTAGGGGAGGGTCAGTTGTGATGAACATGGGCTTTGGCATCAGACTCCACTGGGACCCTTGGTGTGAGCTGCCTCTCTGAAAATGGGGTTGCTGGTGTTGGTAGGGAGCGTTCTCTTGAGAAACCGGGCGATGACTGTGTTGTCCCGTGGTTGGTGCTCAGGTATCCTGGTTGTGTTTATCTTGTATGAAATAGCTCAGCAGAACTGGCATTTGAAAGGTTATGAAAGAGCAGCACAGCAGGAAGATCAGGTGTGAGAGAAATGGGCAGCCATGGAGGAAACTTGCGGCAAATATATCTTCACAGCATATGTAAAACAGCAGCTGTCTCGTGACTCTCATGATAGTGTAAGCAGAGTGAAGGGAGAGTTCTAGGCAGAGAGAACTTTTACAGCAGTTATTTTGTGCAATGTATTCTGAAGAAAAGTGAAACCCCCTACTTTTCTTTTTTTTTTTTTTTTGTGGGTACTGGGGGTCGACCTCAGGACCTCGTGGGCCAGCAGGCGCCCGTGCCACTGAGTGATATCACCAGCCCTTTTTTCGTATGTGGGATCTGGGAGTTGAACTCAGACCCTCGCGCTTGCCAGGCAGGCACTTACGCCACTGATCTCACCGGCCCCCCCCTTACTTTTCATAAAGAAAAACTTCTGGGATCACTGTGTCCTACTGGCTCCAAGCTTTACCCTCTACTCTGTGCTTTCAACTTTCTGAGCTCCTTGGGCTAGATTATGAGCAGATGAGAATGCTTTCAATGTGGAGAAGAGACAAAAACAACTGAGAATTCAAATCAAAGGCAAACCTAAACTGCAGGAAAAACAAAGAGTACAGAGATACAGTGGAAAGCAGAAGACTTAGAACTCCACTACAATGAGACAAAATATTGCTTTCCTTAGACAAGATGAGGCTGCTATGTAGAAAGAAAATAGAATGAGAAAGAATTATTTGGAGATTAGAAATATTATAGCAGAAATTTAAAAGCTTAAAAACCTTCTTGGCAGATGAAACTTTCAGAAATATCTCAGACATCGGCACAAAAACACCAATGGGAAATAAGAAAGAAAAGATACTAAGATTAGATAATCTATGAGGTCCAACATCCAGAGAGTTCAAGTTCCAGAAAGAAAATGGAGCAGAGGAAATTATTATAACACAACTTCAATATGAAGTACATCCAAGTTGGAATTCTATCGTATAGGGAGGGGGATAAGGAGGGCAGGCATAAAGGTTTGCTAAAATAAAAAGTAGTTGCACTTGTAAGTTCAGCTGCATTAATTGGGTGAGCTCTGAGGTTAGAAGGATGTTCTGAGTCCTGCTGAGCTGTTGTTCTCCCACCGGCTTTGGACAGAGTCAGGATTAGGGAATATGCCTGATTTTTATTGTTTTTTTTTTTTTTTTTTTTTTTTTTTTTTTTGCTTTTCTGCTCAGGTAATGCCACTGGAAAGGAATGCCTTGATTCCCTGAAATTCAGGTTAGGAGAAGCAAGTGCTCCTTCCCTTGCTGCTCTGGGTAGGATTCACAGCCACATCACAGGCAAACCCACTGCTTACAATGTCCTCCCTTCCCACCCACTCTGAGTTTGCCCCAGCCAGCCTGTGTGCAGGAGGAGAGACCAGGAAACCAACAGACATGACAGAAAAAGAAATTTAGAACTGAAAGATATGAGTTTCCAGATTGAAAGATCCTACCAAGAAGGAATTTTCTTTCTAAGAATAAGGAAAATCTCACTCAAGCATGGAGGAGAAATAGACCATATACAGTAACCAGCTATCAAACTGGAGCTAACACACAATGAAGCAATGTTTTCCATTTTGAGAAAAATATTTCCACCATATAATTTCATACTCAGCCAACATCAGTCAGGGAGGAAGAAAGACTAGTGCTAGCTCAGCAGGTGAGGTTTAAAATTGACCTCTTCTACCTTTTCTCAGGAAATTACTGAAGGATGTTCTTCAACTAAGCTCAACAAGAAAGATGATGGTGGAGAAATTAGGAAGCTGGAGTTTAACTCTGCTGGGAGACAGAACAACTCCCGGGGAAGCAGTCAAGGGAAACCCCAGGATGACAGAGAGTCCAAATTAGTTCTCCCCAGTGGAGAGAAACCTGCAGTGGGCAATTAGGTCAGCTCCCTCTACCCAGTAGATTTCATTTCTGACTTTCTTTGCTCTTTCTTGGTGTCTTCTACTTTTCCCTGGCAGGTGCTGTGTAGTGTTTCCTCACATTGGGAGTAATAAGGTCCAAACTCAGGTTTGAGTTATGGGGGTGGAATGATAAAAGTAAGTCTTATCTACTCTTGGTAAGAAATGGAAGGGAGTGCTTAGCAGTAGGTCACCATGAAACCCTTGTTCTGGGGGAAAGGTATATTTCAGCTTACAGTTGGTAGAGGATTCAGTCCATGGTCAGGTGCCTCCAAGGTAGGGTGACATGGCAGAGGAGAAACAGCTCATGGCATGGCAGACAGGAAGCAGAGAGTGGTTGAGGAGGGAGGAAGACAAACCCTTCCAGGCCACACCCCCAGTAACCCACCTCCTCCCACCCAGCTTTACCTTCCAACATCACATTTAGCTATCAATTGGTGTTCTAGTCACCTCCCCAAAGCCCCATCTATGGGCACATGAGGCTTTGGGGGACATCTAGATATAAACCTTAACAGTGACTAACTAGGTATGGTCAGGTATGGTCCTGTGAGCCCACCATGAATAACAAAGATTCTCCTATCACTCAGGAAATTCTGAGAATTTAGAGGTAGTCTGTCAGGAACCAGGGACAAAGGATAAGTATACTCTTCATTGAACAAGAGTAGCACATAAAGTCACTATTACCCACTAACATTGTCATATGATTTTACTTGGATTGGGGCTTTGTAATACTTCTGGGGTCTCCTGGAGTCTTCTGGGAGGCTCTCAAGTCCTGAGCACAAGCTCCTGCTTCACAGGAGGTGAGCTGTGAGGGTACTAGGACAACAGCAGCGAGAGAGCAAGGTACAAGCAGACATTGCACGGACACCTGTCTTTAACAAAGTGCACAGTTAAATCTACTCACTTGGTTCACAAAATCATCTTAGAGGTCATTGACTGACACATCCTGACCAGCTGCTGCAAGGAACTTTGGTTGAAAGGACATTTGACAAATCCAAGAGGTTGGTATCTGGCTGGCCAATGCTTTTACAAGAGGTTAGATTTAGTCATTTGATATTTTTAAATAAAAAATTACAGAAAAATTCATTACCAGATGAGCCATCATAAATGAAATATTCATTTCATTTTCTTTCTAGTTAAAACTTGTGTCTTGAAATGCTTTGTTGTATCTACTTAGAATGATCAGTGGGAATGCCTGAGGGGATTCTACTTGTTGGTAGAGAACATTAAAATTTCATGAAGCCACTCACGTAATTTTAATGACCATCAAAAGAATTTTGACTGAAACAGGAAGGAATTTTAAGTGAATGATGCTCCTCGGAAACATTGCAACCATCAAGAGTCAAGGTCAAGGATCTATAGGGCACTGTCCTGTCTACCCCTGTGGCAGAGTAGAGATGTTCTGTGCATAGTCAGGGGCCATGGCCAGATGGCCTGAAAGAAAAAGAGCTCCCTGCCACCTCCCTGCTCCTCTAGAGGATGACACAGGCTTGAGCTGGCATGGACTGGAGAAGGACTCAGCGCAGCCAGTCATCTCCATGGAACCTGATGAGAATCCAACTTAGGCCTGGCGTTCTCTTGCTGTGGCCACCACACTAGGTCTCCCTTTCTCTGTAGTTATTTCCATTTTGTCTCTACCCTCCTCAGCTCCTGAATCTGTAAGACTAATCAGATCTCTCCAAGCACAGTAATTTCCACGTCCTCTGCTTTCTATCATGGCCTAAGTTTGTGTATTTAATTAGGCAATTAGTTGCACTCTGACTGTGACATGCTTGCTGTTGTTGATTTACAGGGTCACTGGAATCTGACCAACCTATGGTTTTCTCAGACCTTACCAGCCTGCCTCCAAAAATAGGGTCACAGTCACAACAATGTTTCTTCAGGTCATTTCCTTTTTTCAGTGTCTTGGCTCTCTTGGCTTTTCTGCTGTCAGCAGTTTGGACCTCTCTCAGGGCACGTTCCCCATGAAGCCATGAGCTCACAGTTTATACGGCTCATCTGTGACTTCTGATCTCTCTGTGGAGGTGACTTCACCAACTGCTCCCTAGAGCGAGCCCTTCCCAGTCCTCGTCGTGGTCGGGGAAGTTTATATTTGTAATCCCACGGAAAAGTTATTGGAATTCTAGCGAGTTAATTCCAATCTACCACTTCCAGTGCAACCCACGGTGAGAATAAAGACACTAAGGCATACTTATTGTTGTGGGGAGCCAAGGGGTCCTGGGTCCAGCCAAGATGGTGGTTACGGAACAAAGGCCTCGACCCAGGGCCGATCCCGGGTTTTATTAATTCTCAAGGAGGGGATTGGCTTGGGGATGAGTGACTGTGAGAATGGCGAGAAGTCCATGAGTACCGTGAGCTGGGCTAGGTAGGTGGCCTGAAATCACCTTAGCAATACGCAGAGGGAAGGATGTGCAGCAGGAGTAATCTGCATAACACAGTTCAAGATAGTATCTAATGTTGGGGTTGGTGCTTTAGCTCTGATGTGTAATCTTCTATGTCCTGGGAAGTCATGGCCTCTTTTCCGAGGCTCTATTCCAGTCGACAGCGTGGAGCATGGCTCTCCATCCCACCAGACTCATCCATATAATTTGGGAGCTACAGGGGTGAGGAAACACTGACCTGTTGCCTTGCTTCAAAGACTGCACATCAGAACCTCGGCTGGACCGATTTGCATTGCTTGAAGCCAATTGAAGGGATAAGGAAAAGTCACATCCAGCTCTCTACATATCAGTACATGGAAATAGGGCCAGGTTTAGCCAAAATGGAAATAATTGCTCTTCTTTCAAGGAGAGCCATCCAGGTGGTCCTCCACAGTTCCCGTTTCTTTGTTTTGAAGAAGCTGGAGCAGGGTCAGTTGTGGCTGTATGGCCTCAAGTCATCTCCAGGTTGTGCATCCTCTATAACACACTTTAATGAGAAGAATTATGAACAAGAGGATGAGCACACCAATTCCAACATAAAACCAGAAGTGAGCCTTGAGATATGCAAATGGATTTAATTGTTTTATAGCATCTGCAAACTTATCCCAGTCTTTAATTTGGGCATCGAATGTGGCTGTCTGTTGTGACATGGACAGCACTTTTCTCTGAAGAGCATCTATATCCATAGTAATATTTTGATGGATTGCTCCTTGTATGTGTTTTTTGGTCATTCCCCAAGGATGTAGGCTTTTATTATATGGTAAAGGGGTGATACAAAAGTAAGTCATATTAGAGTGACATTTTATTTATTTATTTATTTATTTATTTATTTATTTATTTTGTGGGTACTGGGGGTTGACCTCAGGACCTCGTGCTCCAGCAGGTGCCCTTGCAACTGAATGATATCACCCATCCTTTTTTTGCATGTGGGTTCCGGGAGTCGAACTCTGGCCCTCATGCTTGCCAGGCAGGCGCTTATGCCGCTGAGCCATCTCACCGGCTCTATAGTGACATTTTAATCCTTGTTGCAATTGCAAACTTTCAATTTGATCTCCCATCCAAAGGACAGAGGTCTCTAAGATGCTTACTTGGGTTTGCAATTTTATATCAGTTTTGCACTGAATTTTCCAGCTTTCATCAGCAGTTCTTGTCCAATTGTCTACAAAGTGAGCAGTTTGCAATGAATGAGCTAATGCCGCAGAGCCAATAGCTGCACTGGCTATCAAAAGCACTAGGGAGGTTATCCCTGCTATAATTAATCCAGTCATCCTCTTGGTACGATTAGTAAATCTCTTAATCAAAGTCTCTACCAAGAGGGAATTAGGCAAATGATACCAAGGCTCTGTCAGATTGACCGGAAGCCAAATTCCAGGCATCCCACCCATGATCACTACTGTGGAGTCATTAGAAAGATGCTCAGGCATGACACAATGGGTTAGATAACAATTAGTACATGAGAACATATTTTGTTGCCGCTCTATCTTCCCTATCAACAGTATGTGAGGATCATATACACGTATGTTTACTTTTATGTATCTATTAACCCGTAATACTACTTTGACTTTTTCTCCAACTACTGGCTGTAGATACCCAGTCTGCAGCAGTCTAGCATGAAAAGATAGGGCCCATTTCCATAAAGTATGTTGTATGGGTCCAGTTTTGTCATTGATAATGAGTCTGGGGATGGGAAGATTGAGGCCTCTACCTGATCATGTAACATTGGACAAGGCCTCTGAGGTCATGGTACAGTCGGGAGAGCCTGAAAAGGAAATCTCATGCCAATCTCGATCTTTTCCCAGAAGGAATCGTCTGGGGGACCAATCTACAAAGGAATAATTAAATTTGTGTATAGCCCATCCATGATATGGATCCCTGCAAGTCTGCCAGGGCCCCAAATCACCTTCCTCAAAATGAGGGGCGTGAGCTTCTGGAATACAGATAGGAATGTTAGGTTTAAAATCTCTTACAAAGTTCCCATCTAAGGGAATAGAATTTAAGGTTAATAAGGCAAATTGTCCTTTAGACAGTTGTACTTTTCAAGTCTGATCCATAGCCAACATGCAAGGGCTAGAATCTAGAATCTTGCTGTAGATGGGCTACACATAAAGGTGGATATACAAACTGAGAGATAATGTTAAGCTTAGCCTGTTCTTATAAATGCATTAAAATTTGTGGGCTGGGCAGAATAGTATATGTAGTGTTATTGCTCTCTATAGAATGGAAAATCTCTGGGGGCCTGTCCTTCCATGTAAGAGGTCTAAGTAAGGGTGGATTAGTTATGTAGGCCCAATACTCTTTTCCCTGAACCACAGGAATACATACTGTAGCTGTTAGGAGAGCAAGCATTGCAAGGAAAAAATTTTCAGGTGATTGAACCAAACCCTGGCTGTTAACTAGGTGGCGAGCCTCACAAGTGGTCTGCTGCAGGCCTTCCCAGGACAGTGGACGAGGCGCTGTCAGGTTCACTCCTTGAGGTCTCAGCAGAGGGCTTGACGTGTTGCACAGGTGGGTTGGATTCTGGCCACGGAATAGCTCTGATGGTCATAATGTCTCTTGATTATCTGTGGAAATACAAGCATGTCCTCAGCCCCAATTTAAAAGTGATGCTGGACCATTACAAACACCTGTTTGGAGGTCACACCAAGCAGGATTCAGAAAAGTTAAAACATATATAGCAAAGTTTTGACCCTGTATTCCCCTTTTCTTTTGTTTAGCTAGTTGATTTTTTAGTTTAAGATGAGTGTATCTGGTTTTTATTTGAACTCGGGGATTATAGGGGATCTCTGTAACATGTTTTATATTTTAGTTATCAAGAAAACTCTGAAAATGTTTACTAATATAAGCAGGACCAATATTAGGTTTTATTGTTTGTGACACTCTATGGTTAGCAGAGGCTGATACACAATGCTGTATGACATGTTGACTTTGTTTACCTGAATGACAGGTAGCATGGATCATATGTGAGAAGGTATCTGTAGAGGCATGAACATATTTATGTTCGTTAAAAGAGGCTATATGTGTAATATTTACTTGTCATAACTGGTTAGTTCTAAGGCCTCTGGGACTGCAACTTTGTTGAGGAATAGGCCTAGGAATGAGCTGACAGGTAGGATATGGCATCATGATTTGTCTAGTTTGTGTTTTGGTAATTTCAAATTCCTTTTGCAGAGATTTAGAATTTTGGTGAAAAAATTTATGGGATTGTCTCAATTTATTAAAAATGGAAACCAGATTTACAAGAGCATGTGTATTATAATTACCTGATGACAATGAACCCGGGAGATTAAAATGGGTTCCAATATGATAAATAAAGAATGAAGCAGTTCTACTTAATATAGCCCTTAGCAGTTTTAAAAATAGTCGTAATAAAGTAGGCTTTAGATGACCCAATTGCAGTTGTTCTTTTACCGATGTTAATAAAATCCTTAACTTGTTTTGCAGAGAAGTACCATTGGCCTTCATTATAAATCCAATTCTAGATCTATTTTGTTTAATGAAAGGCACAACTGGCAGAGTAGAGCCCTGCAAATTTTTACCCAAACCTTTGTTTTCTTGATATCCCATCTTAGCCATCATCCTGGTAGCTGTTGACACACACCTCTGACGGTCCTATTCTTTCACAAGGTCTGTGCCCCATAGATTGACAGGAAAAGGTGCAGCAAACTGTGTTACAATGCCTGTCTGTCCATCATCGCCTACACAAGGGAGTGATGGTGTACTCTGTGAGACAGACTGAGGGGAGCCTAAGCCTATCAAAGCTGTGGGGCGGGTCTAGTCAGCCAAGGAGATGGCCACGATTGGCTATTTACTATGGTGACATCAGCTCCTGTATCCATCAATCCAGTAAAAGATTCCCCATTGAGCTTAATAGTACAAGTAGGTCTATGAACTGAAATACCCGGGGAAAAATAAAGTTTCTTGCTTAAAGGCTTGTCTCTACCAAGTTTACACATGGGGTTAAGGGCAGGAGTGGAAATTTCAGTGGGAATTAAACTGGGCTTTTCTTCCCCAAACAAATGAATGCGAGAAGCTGCTGGTAAATCTAATTCTGCACTCTGATTGGTCCACTGGACCAGGGAAACAAGGGAAGCAAGATTTCGCTGTGCACCCATCCTAGCAGAGGGGCTGTTGCTTGTCTGGTTTGGACTGGATATAACTGGTTTAACTGGGTCTGAAACTTTGGAGTACTGACTGACTGGTGTTTTATTAATGGGACTCTTGGTTTGGGCACATGGTTTGTTTCTCTGCAAGAGTGTGCCATTTCTATGAAATTTAGATTTACAACGTCTTTTTCAATGTAAACCTTTCATGCAACTGTCCTCAGTTCACACGTAGAGAAAGGTCTCAGAGCAGTCAAGGGGCCTGCCAGGGCCATGTGGCTGGGAACCTCGAGGCCCCCTTCCTGAGCTCTGTATGGTCCCCTGCAGCCTTTTAAGCTGCCCCACTGGCCCAGGAGTGTTTCCCCAGGCAGTGACTCTCAGCAGACTATCCCAGGGTGTTTAAGTCTCTCAGTGTTAATTAATATGGCTGGCTGTGCCTCCCAGTCCTGGACCTGATGCCTGGGGCAAGGCCAGCTGGCTTGGGGCTTGGCGTGGCCCTGGGGGCGGGGGAGCAGTGGGGCCGGGACCAAGGGGAAGACTCACTAGATGTAAGGGTCCTGCGGATAACGGCTCAAAGGGAGGGGTTGTGGGGTGTTTGTGATGGGAGCCCAGCCCCTAAAACCCCCCTTCCAGTCCTGGGAGCTGGGGGCTTAGACTCCAGGCCCGCTTTGGCTGGGGCAGCTGTTCTTGATGGCTCTTTCTGCAACAAGGAGGCCCCATCATTTCAAACAGGCCCTGAGTGATGAGCATCTGCAGCTTAATCCATCCATCCTGTTTTTTGCCTCCCCTAGCATTTTGTCTAAGGCCACAGTCCTTGGAGCAAGGGCCTCTCCTGTACCCACTCCCACCCAACTCAGCCCCTTCCAGCCTCTGGTGAGGGCAGGGGAGGCTGGGAAAGATTAACCATCAAGCTTTGCAGACATTGCTACCCTCTGTCTTCTCAGTAGCCATGTGTGGCAAGAATGTCTCTTTCCACTTCAAAGATGGAGAAACTGAGGCCTGGGGAGAGTGGAGTGACTTGTCCAAGGCTGCCCAGTTAGTAATGGGCCAACCATGGCATGGACCCAGGGGTCTAACCGAAGGCCAGCCTGCCTGCACACTCACTGCCCAGAGAACAGACGGGCTGGAGATGGAGGGGCTGTGTAGGGTGCAGGCAGCGTCCTGCCCAGGTCTTGGTGGCCCTCCTGCTGATGCAGCCCTAGTGAGAGGGAGGACCCTGAGGAGGGACATGGCCCTCTGCAGAGGGCAGGGGGTTGGGATCTGTCTTTGGAGGCAATGGGCTTGGCCTAGGGATGGGAATTCCCCAAGTGGACAGAGCAGGGAGATCTGCAGGGGGCCCGAGGGAGGATGCCACAGCCTCTAAGGAAGGCTATTCTCTGCCAGGTAGACTTTGGGTGACTCACCTTCATAAGGAACAACATTCTGACACCTGCAGACTGGTTTTGTGGAGCACTGAGGAGGGCAGGATCCAGAGCTAGGGAGATTCCGAGGGGCTCAGCGTAGCTGCCACCCTGCCATTCACCCTCTAGTGACGATAATGGAGATGTGGTGGGAATTATTTCAAATAGTTCATGCGAAGGTCTAAGCACAGTGCCTAGCACAGAAGCCTGGCATTAGTGCTAGCAGTTGCCATTGCTGATGCTGTTGCCGTGGGGGTGGGTAGTGACCTCCTCAGCACACAGCTTGGAGAGCAGCGGTGACAGGGTGGCCGGTGCGGTAGTAGAGACCTCCAGTGGGGAGTAAGGTGGAAGTGGGTCGTGGTTAGGTCCCTTCATCTGACTTTGGATTCTGTCTTTGGTGAGCCGGGTGACCTTGGGCGGGTTCCAGGGCCCTCTGGGACCACAGAGTCTTCTTTTGTAAGCGCTCTTATCTTGCTAGGGTGAGAGAGTGACAACCCAGGGTACTGCTGGGGACTGAGACACCACGTCTCAGAGGGCGCAGGTAGAACAACTTTGTTCTGTCAAAGTGAGGGGTCAGGGTGACTTTCCCAGGCTTGGTGGTCCGCCAAGTGCCTTTGGGACTTCGGTCTATGCTGGAGTTGGTCCAGGGCCATCGGCCCGAGAACTCATCCACATTCCTTTGATGGGCTCCAGGGTTCACTGAAACAAAGTGTGCAAAAACTCCCTGTAAATGCCTGGTCATGGCTTGGAATCAGGCCCTGCAGGGTTATTAGAGCCATCCATCTCAGTTCTACTGAAAATCACTTACGCCCTTTCCGTAACAGCGCTGCATTCACGAGTTCAGCGCTGAACCCAGTGCCTGGTGGGGCTCTCTCACTAGCTGGGGGATTATTTTCCTCACACTGTGTTTCTTTGTCCTCCCTCCTTTGGGGCATGATGAGCTGGGTGTCTCGACGGGTCCCGATTCTCTGTAGTTAGCCCCATATTTAACCCTCTGCTTGACCCTGTGAGTGCAGAGGCTCAGAGAGGCTGCGTGACTTGCCCAAAGCAACACACTAGGAAATGGTGGCTCCAAGATGAAAAGCTCTGCTTCTGCTTTCCACTGGTGCACCATAGACACCTCCCCGATGCCCTCTGTCCCCAGCGTTGAAGTTTCAGTTCTGTGGCAGGAAGCCGTGATGAAGAGAAATCACTTCCTCACCAAAGGCAAACCTTGCCAAGTAACCCCAGAAAGCATATCTATGCCACACACATGCACACAAACATACGTGCACAAACGCACACACACGCAGGCGCAGGCACACGTATGATATATACATGCATATATGTGAGTAGACACTGTCGTTGTCTGTCTGGTCTGTCTGTCTGTCTGTCTGTCTCAGACAAATCCCTCCCCATCTATTACAGGGCTTGGGTGTCTCCACTAGAGCACCCTTATGTGGGGCCAAGGCTGAATCTTCTACTCCCCATTCCCGTGGGATCTATGCTGAAGGTGACACCAAACTGGCCTGTGATCTGCTCGGAACAAGCTGTACTCTGGAGTCAGTCTTGGGAGCCTCCTGTGAGACCAGAGCTGAGGGAGGCCCTGGGGTGTGGAGTCCAGAGGGTTGTGGGAGCTCAGGTCTGGGGGTTCTGGCCGAAGGGGGACTTTCCTATAGGTCTTGAACACATAGAGAGCAGAAGCCATATGACACATACAGGAAGTCACACAAAAAAGTTTGGACAGCGTGTGCTGACAGAATGCTGTTTTGCTCAAGGGGAAAAGAGCTGGGCTCTGAGCGTTGAAGGATTCAGTCAGACAAGGAACCGATGTGGAGGGTGGCCTGGGGTGGGAGGTAGGGAAGGTGGAGGAGGAAGGGGACACAGAGACCTATCTTAGGTCAGCAGGTGGCTGAGGAGGGGATTCTGAGGTTGAGGAGTGGCTGGAGGAGACATGCAAGGAGACCCTAGCAGGGGTCAGATATTGTCACTCAGACACTGCTTACTGCCAGAGGGAGGGTCTCCCTAAGGGGAGCGCAGTGGCAGATGTCGGAGCCGAGTCCCTCCTGTGGTAGGGAGGCTGGCAGGAGACTCCTGCAACTGTGTACAGGCAAGAGCAGTTAAAGGCAATCCAGGCAGGTGTGGGGGGAGTGGTGGGGATGGCATCTAGTCCTGCCACCTGGCTGAGGTGGTGGGGGGCATTTTGGGGTCCTGGCTGATGGGGTTGTGTGATGTGGTGGGACCAGCCCTGTGGAGCCAGATGCTGCTGGCCTCCCAGTTGCATCTGGGCTGGAGCAGGGGAGCCTGGCTTGTTGGGCTTGTGGGGAGGGCAGGCTGCCTTGGGACAAGCAGAGGTCACTCAGCCTCATCTGGCCCCCTACTTGCCCCTGGGTTCATTGCAGAGGTCCTCAGAGTACAAGGCCATAGATGTGCTGTCCAGCATAGACTTCTAAGTATTACCATGTGGACTGGCTCCCGATGCCCCCACTTGCTAGCAGCACCCTGGACACTCTGGGGCAGGATGTGTAGTGTCCAGGGCTTGCAGATCCATCCTTGGAAGATCACCAGGATAGCAGGCTGGTGAATGAGCTGCCCTTCTGAGGGCTGCAGGCCCTGACAGCTGCTGCCCTGTGGACTCAGCATGGGAGAGCTGCTCCGGCAGAAACTTCCAAGAGTAGAGCAAGAATTCAAGAATCCTCAACCCAGACTGACAGTGTGGGGTATGAGGAAAGAGCCAGGTTTTACAGGCCCTGAGCCTGTCACCCAGGCATGAGGGTTGCAGTGAAGGTATGGCCTTGACAACCCAGGAGGGGCCTGGAATTTGCAGCCCCATCTCACCCCAGCCCAGGATCCCCTGGGGCTCAGAACAGCAGCCCCTTCTCCCCCAGTAGCAGCAGAAGCCTGGGGCTCAGAGAAGAAGCATCCATTTGTCAAAGGCCGTCCACAGTGCTGGGATTGGACAGGTATGCTTTACGGTTCCCACTGGAGAATGGGCCTGGGCAAAACTGGCAACAGCCACGAGGGGAAGGTGAATCCCGCTGGGCCTGGCGTGAAGGCCTCATACTTCTGCCAGCAGCCACCGCCTCTTCAGCCTGTTCCTGCCTCCTTTGTCCTGTCTTTCTCTCACTCAGAGGCTGTGGTGTGGGTAGATTTCTAGAATGATGTCATATTGGTCAAGGTTTTCCAGAGAAATAGAACCAATAGGATACATCTATCACCTATCTATCTATCTATCTATCTATCTATCTATCTATCTATCTATCTATCTATCATCAATATTATCTATATCTATCATCTATCTATCATCTACATCTATCATCTATCTATATCTATCATCTATATCTATCTCTCTATCATCTATCTCTATCATCTATATCTATCATCTATATCTCTCTATCCATCTATCTTCTATATCTATCATCTATCTATCATTTATCTATCATCTCTCTCTATCTATCATCATCATCATCATCCTCCTCTATCAGATTGGCTCAAGTGTTATGGAGGGCAACAAGCCCTGAACCTGCAGCGCTGTCATTCCAGCTTGAAGGCAGCAGGCAGGGAGACTCTCGTGTTAACAGGAGGACCTGTGTTTAGTTCTCTCTAGGCCTCTGACTGGTTGGATGAGGCCCACCTACGTTATGGAAATCAATCTGCTTGACTCAGTCTACTTGTTTAATGGAAATCTCATGCCGAAACGCCTTCGCATACTTATCCAGAATAACATTTGACTCAGTAGCTGGGCACCTCAGGGCCGAGTCAACTTGTCACATGACATGAACCTTCCTGCTGCCATGTGTGCAGAGGGCGGTGGTATAGCTGCTGCAGGCCTGGGCATAAATGCCAATTTTCTGAGATTCAGTTTTCTCAGCTATAAAGAGCATGCTGTGAGCATAAGAAGCTAACAGGTCAATGCCACCTAGGCGCCAGTGGTGTGCTTGGCCCACGATGGCTCCCTGTCAGATTCACGTGGTCAGCCTTGATTTCAGGAAGGGACCTGAGCAGTAGTGGCACCAATGCCTTCAAGCACTCACCAGCTGCTTCTCGGCCAGGATCCCAGCACACCCATCTGTAGCTGATGTCTGTAGGACTGAAGGTGATCCCTGAGATGCCATCTGTTCCCCTGGGCTCAGAGAGCCCCCATCCATGGATCTGTGAGGTCACTGTGACCTGCAGTGTCAATCAGCTCCCCAGAAGCTGACTTCATCTGGAGCCGGAGAAAAGAGTGGCAGTTATGGGCAAGGCTTGACTGCCACCAGAGTCGCTGTGTGGAGAGAGGACTGCGGCCCTCTTCTCCCCTTTGCGTTGATGGGTTCTGGCCTGGGCTCGGCTCCCAGCCCCAGGTTCTCATTGTGCTCCTAAAACCAAATCTGGTGGGAGAACAGCAGACCTCGTGTTAATTACATTGATTTAAAGTGATTTGAAATCAACTATATGAATCTGTCAGAGGGAAAGGATGTCCGACTGGCAAACAAACTATTGATTTGGGACAGGTTTCATCTGCCTCCATCACTCACCTTTACCTGTGCTGTCAAAAGAGGTGATACATTAGGAACCAAATGGTGACCATGGGAGCCCCAGGCCTATGGAATGGCTGGACCCTACCATCCTGGGTAAGAGGCTCCTTGTCCACACAAACATCTTCAGACCTCAGTTTCCCCGTCAGGTGGGCCACAATATGTAAAAACCACTCATACACTAAGGGACATGGTCCTTGCTAGAGTTTGGATCTGAATTGTCCCCAAAGGCTCACATGTTGAAGGCTTGATTGCCACACTTAGGAGGTGGTGGGACCTTTAGGAGGTGGGGCCTAGTTGGAGGAAGTTAGGTCATTGGGGTGGGTCTTGAAGGAGGTTATTGGGATCATGGCCCCATAAGGTGAACTGCTTTCTTCTACTACCTGCTCCCTCTATGATTGTACGTTGCTCCCACAGGCCCAGAGCCAAGCAACCATGGACTGAAACTTCTGACACCATGAGCCAAAATAAACCTTCCCTCCATTTAAGCTGTTTATGTCATGCATTTCCCCACAACAATAGAAAGCTGACTATTACAGTCCTGTTGGTGCCTTATGTAGGAAACAATTCTAGACAAGGCCATGTGCACAGAATAGAATTCCAACTACACACCAGCTTCCTGTGCTGCTCTGAGGCCCCAACCAACCATAGTAACCCCATCTATGTGGTTTCTTTCTCTTTGCTGGTCCAGCTGCCAGACTGGGTGTGGAACAAAGTAGGTGGGTAGGAATGTACATTGAGTGGAGGATGGATAGATAGGTAGGTAGGTGAATGGATGAGTAGATTGCTGGCTAAGTGTATGGGTAGATGGGTGGATGGGTGGATGAAGCCAGAGGGAAGCGATGTCAGTATGGGTGGGAGGAAGCTTTGCAGAGAGATTTGCCTCCTGTAAAGTGGGGTCTTTCCCTCTAAAGCTTGTTGGGCACCATGGAGCTTTTTATTCTCTATCTCTGAAAGGCCAAGCAAGGCTCCTTGAGATTATGTGTGTAGGGGGCTGAAGGATCCTGAAAAATTTGGGCTGAATCCCTTACATACTACGTGTCTTAGTCACTTTCTCCTCACTGGGACAAAACATTTGATGCCCACAACTTAAGGAAGAGAGGTTTATTTTGGCTCACATTTTCAGTCCATGATCAGCTGGCTCCAAGTCAGGAAGGTATGGGGGAAAGGTTTGATGGACAGCCACTCACATCATGGCAGCCAGGAAGCAGAGTGTGAAGGGAAGAGCCAGGGAGGGAGTTGCACCCTTGCTAAAGCTCCACCGGCAGTGCTACCTTCCTGCTCTCCCTTGGTACCTGGCTGGTGCACCAAACATGCTAACCTCCTTTTCTCTTGGTCTTTCCTATGCCTGGACTGTGCAAAGCCCCATGTCCATCCGAGAGCACCCACTGATTCTTCAGACTCTGCCTGCTGTTCCTTTGTGGGCTGAAGTTACTTGCAAGTGTCCCTGGCAGACACAGCCTCGCATCCTATGACAAAGTCCAACGCACCACACTGCTCAGCTCTGGAGAGAGAGCTTCTCGAGGTGAGAGCTGCACTGGGGCACACAGGATGCCCTCCAAATTGTGTTGAGATCCAAGAGGAGCAGTGGAGAAAGAGACCACAGTGAGTGCATGGTGAACCTGTGGAGCTATCTCTGTCTCTTTTAATATATATATTATCAGGTGGGGTTTTTCTTTTTTCTTTTTTTTTTTTTTGGTTTTTTGAGACAGGGTTTTGCCATGTAGTCCAGGCTGGCCTCGAACTCTTGGCAGTCCTCCTGCCTCAGCCTCCTGAGTGCTGGGATTACAGGCATGCACCACCATGACCAGCATATCAGGTGGTTATATACAACTGTAGTAAAGCAGACTTTCAGAAAACTAAAGGAAAGAGTCCCCTGGTGGTTTCTGCCCCACTCAGGGAGCTGAAGTAGATTTCTATGATTACATATTGGTCCCCTAGTTGTGTATTCTGTTAGTGCAGGGACTATGCCTTATTCATCTTTGTTCTCTGCAGTTTAGCACAGAGCCAGCGTTTTGCTGACGCTCCCTTAACACACGTTCCTGCCCATGAGTCGGGGAGGGGAGTGGTGTGTGAGGGGAGGAGGGTGTGTCTGTGGAGAGTTGTAGTTGGCTGTGTGGTCGTGGGGCACACATGCATGTTTGTGTATGAGGGTTGTAAGAGTGTGTGTGTATGTCTGGGCCGGTTGTCGGAGTGTGCGTGTGTATTTATGAGTGGTTGTATGGGGCTCTGTGTATACGTGTGGGGGTCGTAGTGAGGGGTGTGGAGATTTTTGGACTACGTGTTGTATGTGTATGGCCAGGTTGTGTTGCATTAACGATCCGCCCATCTCTCAGGGGTTTTGCACAGGAAGAATTCAATGCTCTGCATAATGAAGGGTGGCAGGGCGCTCAGTGCTTACTGTCCCCTCAGGAGCCAGGCTGATGCAGGTCCCCTCTCCACATGAGTTTCTCCATCAGTGAGATGGATGAAAAGGAATTTGGTGAATTGTGCACTTCACAGCTTTGCCCAGAAGCAACACATATTATTTTATCTCATGTTTTATTGTTCAGAACAAATCACGTGACCCCACCTAATTCAAAGAGAGGGAAGCACAGCCCTCCCCAGGAGGAGTGGGAGCGCTGGGTACTGCCATACAACATATAAACAGCCCCGGGTACTGCCACAGGGGCCAGGAGTTGCTGTGGACCTATTGTAATGACTGCCTTCCCAGGAACTGGGACAGGATTAAAATCCATAGATTAGGTTGGGAAGCACTGACAAAAAGGCTGAATAGTCCATCAGACTCTTCCTCGGATATGCTCAGAGGCACTCAGATTAAATAAAAATCCAGTTTGTAAAATGCCAGTCTTTTTGTACATTCCAAGAGGAGAGCGTCCATTAGTATTCTAGTCAGGGGTCAGAAGTGGGGGTGTTGATGAGGTAGTGCAGGCTTTGAGTAGGGGAGCCCACAGTGTTCACAGTGGAATGAGTCAACCTATCTTGGGTGCTATGGTCTTGGGGAACTGCTTTACCTTTCCACATTATTTGCTTATCTGCAAACGGGGCAGATAACCGTATCTACTGTTGGATTAGCCTTGGGGACTGGACAAGATAGTGCCTGGCAACTCTCACCCAGGCTGTCCTGTAGCAGAAGTCTGGCATGTGCTACCATCGTCATCTTCGCAGTTGGCCTTGGAATGCTACGACCAACCCTGCTCTACCCTTCACTCGCAGTGTAGGCACGGGCAAGCAGCTTAACACCTCCTTCCACCCTCAATTTTCTCATTTGAAATTTAGACAACGATACTTCCATCCAGTTCTGTGTAAGCATCCAAGACCTCGGTTAGGTGAGCCCGGGCTGGTGTGTGGTGTGGAAGGAGTTCAGGCAGGGATGGCTACAGGGCAGTTCTGGGGATGTGGCCTGCAAGAGCTGGAAATACCAAGAGGCAGAGACCATTCTGACCCTGGCTGCACAGAACTAAAGCATTTTCGACAAAGAGGGTGGGGAAGAGAGGTCATTAATTCCAGAGAGCCTGGGAACCAAGGCAGGCGCCTTCATTAGAAAGTTTAAAATTGCATTTTATTTCCATTTTGATGAGATTTTTATGAGTTAGAAGAGATGAAGTCAAATCTCATGAGTGTAATGGACCCAGAAAGATCACAGATACAGGACTGAATCCAATGAACCATGAGGAGTTTAGTAAATTAATTAAATATAAGAAAATAATAATTTTTTATGCCATTGGATTAAAATTCCCAAAATGTCTTAAAAAGACAATGGCAGTTCTCATTGATGAGAGGTAACAATGGCACCAACGTCCTCCCTCCCGGCATTTGTCTTTGTTTTAGGGAGCTGTTGTGTGAATATCTATGATGGGGGTGGGTGAGGGGCAGGCGAAGGCAGAGCCTCTGAAATGCTTCTACTTGATTCTCAAACTTCCGTTCTGGAACCCTCTCATGCTGGATTCACAGCTCTGTCCCCTTGTGGGGATCAGGAGTATGAAGCAGATTCACCGAGCATGGGTTGTCACTTCCGACCACTGTGTCTTGGGCTGCAGCTTCTATCACTTGGATGAGTCTGGTGAGACAAAACACTCATGCAGCAAGTTAAGTTAAGCAATGACCGCTTTTGAGTTGGGGGTGGTGTACAGCTAGGTGGCGAGGGACAGCAGAAGCCTACAGTTTATGACAAGCTGGTCACCCGAGGCTCAGGAAACCTCACTTGTTCATGCCTCAAATGCACAGCAGCTGGAGGACTCTGAGAAGCAACCCATCCTGGGTTTTATATCCTGGCGGCAGCAGGACACAGTGGGCCAATGCATGGGAAGACATGCTAGGGGTGATTGACAAATATGGTGAATGTGTAAGTTTAAATTAAAAAAACAACTTATTACAGTAAAAGATAAATTGCTAAAAAAAATGGGATAAGTGTGTTTGAAGAAAGGGGGAGTATTTTGAATATTTTGACAGGGATAAATAGCAATATGCCTTTATAAAAGCAGTATGTAACAACATTTTAAATTTATACATTCACTATATTTTTTTATCACCCTGTGTGCATCCCATTGTAGGAGAGACAGGAGCAGAGCAGGAGTTCTCCTAGCCAATTTCTCTTTATCTCAGGAGTTGTGTTCACAGCCCATCCTACAGTCATTACTGAGAGCTACAGTGGAGGAAGCCTGGAGACCCAGGTCAGTCCAAGCCACTCAGAATACAGGCCGGCACAAGCAGTTGGTCAGAGTGGCTTTGGGATTGGGGTACAAAGTCTGCGGAGAATTGCTCTGGGGGATGTGGATGCAAACAAGCCCAGATGTATAGAGAAGTTTGGGAAAAGAAAAACTAGGGTTCAGGAAGCAGCTCCCATCTAACGGGAATCCCATTCTAATATCCCCACTTCTCCACATGAATGCATGTTAGCCCCAGTATGGCAGGAGATGCCTGGGCTTTCATTTTGGATAAGTACTATGTACTAACCACTGTACATATATGATTTCATTTTATTAGATCAACAGCCAAACCATGACCTAATTATGGGCATCATTATTGCCACAATACAGTTAGAGAAAAGCAACAACTACACGGATGTATCTCATTTTTTTTTTTTTTAATGTGGGTACTGGGAACCGAACTCAGGACATTGTGCTTGCCAGGCAGGCACTTGTGCCGCTGAGCTATATCACCGGCTCAGACGTATCTCATTTAAAATTTAAGACCACAATCCTCAGGGGCTCAGCAATCATATTACTTAGCAAACACAATGTAAAGGTCCAGATGGTAAATATTTTAGGGTTGGCATACCACACGCTCTCTCACAACTACTCAGCTCTGTTGTTGTAAGTGTAAGAACAGCTATAGACAATACTATGGACAGGAATGGGTGTGGCTGTGTTCCAATAAAACTTTCCATGTGGAAACTGAGCTTTATATTTCATATGATTTTCACATGCTACAAAATGTTATTCTTTTTTTGATTATTTTTCCCAATCATTAAAAAATATAAAAGCCATTCTTAGCTCCTGGGCCATATAAAAACATGTGGTCAGTGGGATTTGGCTGGAAGGCCACAGTTGGCTGACTCCTGTTAGAGACCATTCCTTCTCTCACATCCTATGTGACTATTTCACAACTTTCTTTGCAAACCTCTACTACTTTTGCCTTCACCTTTATTCTCTGCTGAGAACTTTGCTTCTGACTTTACTGAGAAAAGAAAAATAATCTAAGAGAAGATCTACAAACCCAGCTGTCATTATCTGTTCCCACATCTGTGGTGACCCAGAGTCATAGACAATCACCTTGGCTCTCATTTCAAGTCAACCCTTTGGGCTGGGCATGGTGGTGCACATCTATAACCCCAGCACTAGGGAGGCTGAGGGAGGAGGATCCCTATGAGTTCAAGGCCAGCCTGGGCTCCATAGTGAATTCAAGGCCAGCCTAAACTGCATAGCAAGACCCTGTCTCAAAAAACAAAAACCAAACCAAAATCAAGTCAACTTACTACTTGTGGTCTGGATCTTCTATCCTCCTTCTCTAGGAAGTCACTCCGGCAATTCTTGCCCCTCTCCTAAATCATTCCCATATGCATTCAGCTGTGCTACCCTTTCTCTTATCTGAGAAAACAAACCTTTCTTCCTGTCCTCACCTCCTCAGTGACCACTGCTGTGTTCCCATTTGTCCCAGTGCAGTACTGAATGATTCTTCTGTATGTACCACCATCAATGCTTCTCTGCATTCTCTCTTTAGCAAGTCATTTTTAAGTTGAAGCAGATTTTAATACAGGGAAATAAACAGACTTTCTGTACATAGTTCACTGATTTTAACAAATGCATGTTCCCACTACCTCCTAAATCAAGATACAGGATATTTCCACTATGCTTGAAAGTTTCCTTTTGTAAGCCTTTTTCAATACAAGATTCTATTTTGGTTTATATCACTATAGGTGAGTTGTATCTATTCTCAAACTGCCTGTTTAAAGAATTCTTTAATGCTTCACTCACTCTATTCATTTTTTCCTCTCAATTTTTAATATATTTACAATTATATTTAAAGTATCGCTGTCTTCTAATCCCCAAATTTAGGTGATCTGGGGGTTTACATTACTGAATTTTTTACTAGGTTATGAGTACATTTTTCTGCTTTTTCAGTAGCTAACTTTTTTAAAAGAAGATGTATGATGGGTATGGTGCATGGTGTTTCGCAGCAGTCTGGGCTGCGTAATCTTTCTCTAGAGATTGCTGGACATCACGCATGTGACACTGTCAACACTTCTCTCCCAGCCCCTAGTGTTAGAGGGTCCGGTGCTGTCCTTGCTCCTCTGACCTATTTGTTCCTCCCTCCTTGGTGAGAACACTCAGTCTCATGAATTTAAATACTCTACACATGCTGAAAGCTCCCAAAATTGTAAGTCAGCTTGAACTTCTGTTTTGAAGGCTTTTTCCCCTACATTAAACAACTGCATTCTGCATATCTTTTTTCATTCTTTAATAGACAAATATCACATGTGTGAAGCAAATATCTTCCTATCCCCAAACACTCCAGATGACCCGCCCAACTGGTAGTTTTCCCATCCATTGCACAGAAAAACTCTTTTCCAGTGGCTCAGACCAAGTTTTGGAATCATCCTCAACTCCATTCTTTCTTTTTCACTCCTCATCAATCCATCCTATCGACTCTACCATCAAAGTAAATCCAGTATCCTCTGTTACCACCAGGCCCAATCCACCGTCAGTTCTCACCTCGCTTCTTGCATAGCCTTCACCTGCCTCCGCCTTTGCCCTTGTCCCTCTACACTCTATTCTTCACTCAGCAGCCAGGGTAATCTTTTCAAATGCCTATCAGACCACTGGCTTTTATGATCAAACCCTACAACAGCTTGCCATTTTACTCAGAGTAAGAAGCAAAATCCTACAGTCTAGAAGGCCCTGTATCACCTCTCTGGCCTCAACTCTCACTACTTTCTTTTTTTCTCATTCCAATTGTAGTGCTGTGGGATTTTTGTGTAGAGAGAGGGGCACAAAGGCCCTTTTCCCAGGAAACAGCTTTATTCAGGCCGGCACTGACTCAGTGGATTCATATTGGAAGGCTGAGTGCAGAACATGGCGTAGTTGCACGTTTTTAAACAACTTTTGTGTCTTTGTCTCCCTAATATAGGCATACACTGACATTTCACAGTTCGGTTGGATATACATTAATATTCTACAGTCTGGCTGGGGATGATTTACGTTACAGAGTTACATCAGGTCTACGTATGCCTTCACAGAGGCTGACATCATTACACTGTAAAAAGTTCCCACCCCCCCACATCAGGAGGGGCCCTACCATAATAGTGCACCCTTTCTGTGTCTCAAACTTGCTGAGGAATGGCTCTTCCTTCCCCTGCCTATCATCCTTTCCTGCGGACGTCCACATGGCAGGAACTGAGGCCAGAGAGACTGTGGAGGATTAATTTGCCATATTAAGGAGTCTTGAATGGAGATACTGGGGAGCCAAAGGCCAGCGTGGTGCTTGGCTGAATCTGGGGTTACCGATGTGCTCAGGTAATGAGCTGGAAAGTGGAGACTGCAGGCATGGAGGTCAGTCTAGAGCGGCACCTCTGTTGGGTTGGTCTCGTTTGGTCGTTCTCAGCTCACCAGGCTACTGTGACAGTGAGGCTGGACAGTGCTTTGCCTCGCAAGCAGCCCCTGCTAGTGTCACCACCATGGTGTCTGCTGTAGCTCCTGGGAGTCTTACCTCCCTTCATGCCTCTCTTGCTTTTGTAAAGAAGAAAAGAACATTGCAGAGCAGAAGCAGGGTACAATTCCCTGCCTCTTTCCTCTGTTATCACTTCTTGTTTTTTTTTTTTTTTTGTGGGTACGGGGTGTCGACCTCAGGATCTCACGCGCCAGCAGGGGCCCGTGCCGCTGAGCGATATCACCGGCCCCTTTTTCGTATGTGGGTTCCGGGAGTCGAACTCGGGCCCTCGCGCTTGCCGGGCAGGCGCTTAAGCCGCTGAGCCATCTCACCGGCCCCATCACTTCTTGTTGATTGCAGTGGTTGGTTATTGCCCAATTATGTTCCTGGCTTGGTGGCTGGGTTGGGTGAATTAAAATTGCTCCTCTTAATTTCAGTTTATATGAGAAGCCTGAGAGGAAGGGGTATTTTTGTTTGTTTCACCACAAGTATTGCTGTGGTGGATGGGAAGGGAGTTGGTGAATTATGACAGGAGGTGGCCTTGAGTACTGAGAAAAGGTCACGTTCTGGAGTCAGACAGCCTCTAGTTTGGGGCCTGTGTGTTCATTTAGTAGTTTATAATCTTCAGCAAGTAACATGGATGCTCCGTGCTTCAGGTTCCTCCTCTGTGAAGTGGGAGCACCAAGCCTCCCTCGCAGGGTTGCTGTGAGGAGTGAATTAGTCACCATGACTGCCTGATGCGTAGCTCCTGTTTGGGGCTAAGATGCCATAGAGTGCCACAAAGCAGGTTCTGAGGTAGCAGAGTGACTTGCAGGCAGCCGCCTTCCCCATTTCCTTTAGCCCGAAACACTTCCTGGCCTCCTGAGTGTGCGCCGCCCTGCTGACCGCAGGAGCATCAAGAGCATGGGCCTTTGGTGTGGGGCGGGCCTGCTTTTATTTAGCACCTCCCTTTTCGGGAAGCCCTGACCTCATCTGGATCCCTCTGGACAGGCTAAACATTTCTTCTGCCATGTTAGCAACACTCGTTAATTTATTAGGAAACAAATTTTAGTATTACGAATAAACGCATAGTACTATCTATACATGTAATGAAAATAATCATCATAATACCATGATCACCTGCACCTCTTCATATTCAACTTAAGAAATGGAACATTACCAATAACTCCTAAGCCCCTAAGTGTCTTTTTCTGTCTTGTAATCACTCATTTGAAATTGCCCATATTCACCCTTCATCTGTTTTTTTGGTAGCTTTTGTAGTCACTACATGTGAATGTAACTCTAAACACCATGGTGCTTAATTTTGTGAGTTTTTGAGCTTTGTCTTAAGTGGAATGATCCAGCAGATATTTTCTTTTTTTGGCCAGTGGTTTTTCATCTAGTACAGCATTCTTAAAATCTGTCTGATTTGATATGACATTCTGCTTCTTGATTCTACATCTCTTCTCCACAAACAACACTGCGTGTTTGTATGTTTTGTGGTTCCCGGTCCATATCTGCGAAGTGGGTGGCTGGGTCACACAGCCTGTGTGGATTCAAGCTCCTTGAGAGTGACAGGTTATTTTCCAGAGTTCTTCCAGTTCTCACACCTGCCAGGAGAGAACAAGTGCCTGTTCTCCGTATTCTTTCAACGTTTGCACTGTAAGATCTCTTAATTTTTGCCAGGCTGAAGGGAACCCCTGAAGGGATTCAATGGCATCCTGTTTTAGTTTCCATATTGTTTTCTTTCCAGGATCATGGAGGACTGCCCTGAAAGCCACCTCCAGCTGGAGACATAGCCTATGACTCCAAGTCCCAAATCCATCAAGATTGCATATATCTGTCTGTCTTCGCTGGACAGAGGCTAGCAATGGATGACAGGGCGGAGGCCAGCGATATAATTTGGTTAGCCCTGTCTCTTTGAATTTGGAGATTTGTTCTCTTTACCCTGCATCCTTCCACAACCTCCTCTCAATTGTTGATTAATTTACCGTAAAGCCCTAGAGTGGTGCAGCTACGTGAAGGGTGAGGAATAGGGTTGGTTTGTGGCTGGTGAGTGGCAGGTCATCCATCACTCCGAGGGGAAATTGCTCTTTTAAGAAGTAGTGCTTTGTTTCTGGCCCCAGTGTAAGTCAAGCAGTCGTGTGAAACAGTGACAGAGCTTGCAGCCCTGGGCTAGATCCCTGATCAGTCATTTGTTGCTGCTGCAAGTGTCACACTGCAAATTTTCTCCGGTAGGCCATTTGACGAGTGAGGAAAGGCAGTCACAATGACTTCATCTCAGCCTCCTAATAGAGTTGTTCCAGGCCTTCTGCCTGCTAGCTGACTTCCACATGAGTCTGCTGAATGTCACAGTGGACCCTACTTTCTTTTTATGACAGCCAACAGCTACTCAGTTATTCTTTCATTCTTTGATTCATTAACATGGTGGTTCCCAGTTGGGCAACTTTTCCCTCCAGGGATACTTGATAATGTCTGGAGACAATTTTGGGTGATATAACAGGAAACTGCTACAGTTATCAAGTGGGCAGAGGCCAGGGATGGTGCTAAACATCCTATAATGCAAAGGACAGTCCCTGAAACAAAGAATTATCCAGCCCAAATTGCCAAGTAAGTGCCAACGAGCCTGCATTTATTCCCTGAAGGCTCAGCAAACATGTATCAAGTACCAGTGATGGGTCTGGAAACCCCCTTCTTTCCCCCTGACACAGAGGACGGCTGCATCAGCTCAAGAGTTCTTGGGCCCATTCTTTGCAGTGTCCTTTGGCCACTTGGACCCAAAAGTTTTCATTCTGATGTTGTCTCTGGTCAAATGGGAAATCACTTGATTTTCAAATCCTTTTCCTGGTCACCCCCTGTCCTGATCAGTGTAGATCATTCAACAAGCTCGAATCTGGGAGGTGGGTGACAAGGACCCCAGGCGCCAGCAGCCCAGGTACCAGGGTGTTAGTGCACAGTAGTGGAGGCTGTCATGGGGCAGTACCACTGGTGTGGTTGTGACCATAAGTGCATATTCATGTTACAAATTACACGTTATTTTTACCCTGGCGCCTAAGTTCTCAGGCCTTTGGTACCATGTCATTGGCTTCCCTGTCTCCAGCTGGCACATGGTGTATCACAGGATGTCTTAGTCTCCACGATAGGGACCACTCTGGCCTCATCCTTCCTGGGGCTTCCTGTGCTCATCATTAGAATGTGGCCATGTCCACCATTTTTTGTTTTTTTATAGGCTTTTTTAATGTGGGACAAATGATATCCAGAAGTCCAATCGCCCTTTGCTTATTTCTCTTTGGTGGCCTTCTCAGGAATAGAACTTTGTCAAGTCGTAGTGCAGTCTGAGCCTAAAGAAAAAACCAGAAATAAGGATCTCTCCTTTGTTTATAATATTGATATTTTGTTCATCGTGATTTTCTTTGCATTAATTTAAAATTTAAAGTATTGCACTAAAATCTTGTTTATCTTAATTACAGAGGTCGTGTGTGTGTGTGTGTGTGTGTTTCCTTAAATTTTGCACTTGAAATGTAAAATGGGTGCATACCTGGCTCACCCTGCAGGGTTCCATGCAGGGATGGCAAGAAGGGATTCAGTGACAGTGAGAAGTTTTTGCTGATCTCCCATTGAGGCTATTTTCTGCGTTACCCCCACAGGGGTTTGGGGGAGGTGGTTCTAGAGCCCCTTCTTGGCACTGCCAGTGCAGAGGGTAGATTTCTTTTGTCAAGGATCTTGACATATGTGGCGGTTAATTTTAGGTGTTGATGTGACTTGGGTAAGGGCTGCCTAGGCAGTAGGTATGGTGTCATTTCTGGGTGTGTGCAAGTTTATTTCTGGAAGAAATTGGCAATGCACTTCACCCAGTGTGAGTGGGCACTGTCCAGCCAGGCAAGGGCCTGGAGAGAAGAGAAAGGTGGAGGAAAGACAGATTTGCTTCTTCTCTTCCGGAACTGGGACATGCATCTTCTCTTGGCCTTGGACATCAGAACTCCAGCTTGTCAGACATTAGACCTCTCACTTGCACAGGAAGTCCCCAGGCTTTTGGCAGTGGACTGGGTCATGCCACTGTCCCCCCTGGTTCTTAACCCTGCAGATGGCACACGATGGGACTTGGTAGCATAAGCACGTGAGCCAATCCCACAATGAATCTCTTCTTTGTCTATCTATTGATCAATTGATCTACTACCTAGCTATCCATATCTATCATCAGTTTATATCTCCTGTTCGTTCTGTCTCTCTGGAGGACCTTGAGTAACATAGCATAGGCCCGAGGAACATGTCACTGAGGAAGTGGCTGGTGACCACAGAGCTTCCTGTCAGCATTGGTCCAGCTCATCCAACTAAGCATGTCTTCCTTTATCAGTGTCTTATGGCTGCTGTTTCCATGGGGCTGTGGTTTCAACAGGGATCTCTTTCCTGCTTTCTATCCAGAGGGCAGGGGATCTTTTCAGGCACTGACACTAAGCATCCAGGAGACCCCCTCGCCCATCTCGATTGTTGTTTTTTTTTTTGAAGTTTGAAACATATCTTAAATACTTGGTATTATAGATAATTTCCAGTGACTACCCTATGGAAATTTGGGGCAAGCACCAGACTCTAGGAATGCTGCTCCGTGCCTTGTGGGTGTGTAGGTAAATGTTTGTGGGAGAATCAGAGTCAGGGCTGGTTTGTTCTGTAGTGAAACCTTTTGTTGGAGAATTTGTATTTTGAGGAGTATCTGAAATCAAGCTCCACTCCTTAAGTGTGACATAGGCATGCTCCTTATCACATCCAAACACTTTCCCATGTGCAAATAGCAGTGATAGCAGAAAAGGTCTTTTCCCTTAAGCTTTCTCAGCTTTAGATAATCAGTAATATACTTACTGTCTCTATAAATTTGCCTAATCTAGATTCATCATATAAATGGAAATATACAACATGTGGTATTCTGACTAGCTTCTTTGACTTAGCATAATACTTTCAAAAACTCACCTATGTAGTAACATGTATTATTTCATTTTTTGGTCAAATTATTTGCCATTCTATGGATATATCTTGTTTATCCACTCATTTGTTGGTGACTATCTTAGTTACTTTTCTTGTTGCTGAAACAAAATACCTGATACCCAAAGTTAAAGGAGGAAAGGTGTATTGTAGCTCACAGTTTGTAGAGGTTTCAGCCCATAGTTGGTTGGCTCCAAAGCAGAGCGACATGGCAGAGGGACACTGCAGAGAAGAAACAGTTCATGGCAGACAGACGGCAGCAAGCTGCAAACCAAGCAGCAGCCCTCTCTCTGTCCCTTATATTCTATCCAGGTTACCTGCCCTTAGGGCAGGTAGCACTCACACCCAGGGTGGAGCCCCCTTAATCTTAGCATTGCACCATGAATCAATCCCTGCATCACATCCTTGATCCCAGTAGCACACACTCTAGATCCAGTTACCTCCAAAAAGTCTTACCTATGACCACATGAAACATGAGGCATTGGGGAGAGCATCTAAATATAAACCATAACAGTGACATTTGGGTTGTTTTGTGAAAAATGCTGCTATGACCATTCATTTAAGGTTTCTATGTGGCATATGTTTTCTTTCCTCCTTGGCATGTAACGAGGAGGGGAATTGCTGGGTCATGTAAGAACTCTCTTTTTAACTGTTTGAGGAATTTCCAGCCTGTTTTCCAAAGGAACATTGTTATCAGCAATGCGTGTGTATTGCAGTTCCTCCAGATCCTCCTCACTGGCTCTTCTTGTCTGTCTTTTTGATGACAGCCGTCCTGCTGGGCAGGAAGTGACAGCTCACTGTGGTTTGAGTTTGCATTTTCTTAATGGCTAATGCCATGTATCAGTCAGCTTTTGATCAGTATAATGAAATAGCTGAGGCAATTAAATTGCAAGGAATAAAAGCTTATTTTGGCTAGGAGTTCTGGAGGTTCTAGTTCAAAACCAGCTGGCTTCATTTCCTTGGCCCTGATGAAAGCAGCACATTATGGGAGGAGTGTGTGATTGAACAAGTTGCTCATTTCATGAGCCAGAAAGCAAGAGAGGGGAAGAAGAGGAGATCAGTGTTCCAAAACCCCTTCAAGGGCACATCCTGTGTGACCTAAGACCTCTCATGAGGCTCCATTTCCTACAGGTGCACAGCACCTACAAAGAGCAGCACAGTAAGGACCAAGCCTTTGATACACAGGACTTAGGGGCACACTCGACTCCCAGAAGAGCATGTTTTCATGTGTTTATTGGCCATTTGTGTATCTTCTTTGAATGTCTATTCAAATCCTTCGTCTGTCTTTAAACTGAGTTGTCTTTTTATTATTCAGTTGTAAGAGCTCTTTATATATCCTGGATACTAGTCCCATATTAGACATTTGATTTACAAATTTTTTCTCTCACTCTTTTAATGGTATCATTTGTAGCATAAAATTGTAATTTTGATATAGTTAAATTTATCTTTTTTGTTTGTCTTATGTTTCTGTCATATCAGAATTTATTGCCTATCCCAAGAACATGAAGTTTTACACATATGCTTTCTTTTAAGAATTTTATAGTCTACCCTTTAATATTGAGGCTTCTGATATACTTTTACTTAATTTTTATATATGATGAGATGAAGAGGTCTAAAGTGTGGAAATCCAGTCCATTTAGCAGCACTTGTTAAGAGCATTACACTTGGCTAATTGAACTGTTTTGAAATCGTTTGTTAAAGTCAATTCACCGTAAACGTTAGGCTTTTTCTGTAGGTTCTCGATTCTGTTCTATTGAGCAATATGTCTGTCTTTATGGTGTTATCACACTGTCTTGATTATTGTAGATTTGTAGTAAGTTTTGAGACTGAAACATGTGATCACTTCAACATAGTTCTTTTTAAAGCTTATTTTGTCTAGTGTAGTTCCTTTGCCTTTTCATAGGAGTACTGTTGTAGACTGAATTGTATCCCCTCAAATTCACAATTGAAACCTAATCCCCAGTGTGACTTATTTAGGTTCAGGACTTTTAGGTGATTAAGTTTAAATGATTTCATCAGGGTGGTACCATGACATGATGGGTAAGAAGGGGAAAAGGCTGCAGAGGTCTTTCTGCATTCTCATAGAGAAGAGCTTATGTGAGGATACAGTGGGAATCTGAAAGCCAGGAAGAAAGCCTGGTCATTTCTTCTTGTGGATTAAACTATCTGGTGACTTTGGCCTTTCTTTCTTCTAATTCAACTTTGCTTCCACCCACCTTCTCTGTGCTATTATTGTCTGTACATTGCATTTTTATTTTTTAGTAGTCCAACACTGTCATTGTATGCATGGTGTTTTATACACTTATAATTAGTTAAGAAAAGAAAAGGAAAGAAATACAAAATACACCATATCTATGTAACACCTTACTTGGTGCTTGTTTTTCCTATATGAATTAAAATGGCTTCCTGATTTTATTTGCTTTCAGCTCAAAAATTTCCTTTAGTATTTCTCATAAAGTGTCCTTGCTAGCAACACATTCTCAAAGATTTTATCTGGAAATATTTCTTCTTCATATTTTGTAGACATTTTTTATGGATATACAGTTTTTAGCTGATGAATTTCTACATTCAGCACTTTAAATATGTTGTTTCATTTCTCTGGCCTTTATTGTTTCTGATGAGAGGTCAGTTGTTAGTCTTATAGAGATTCCCTTGTATGTGATGAGTCATTTTTCTCTTCCTGCTTTTAAAACCTTATCTTTGTCTTTTGGCATTTGATTACATTTATGTTTGGATGTAGACATCACTGCATATATCTTAGTTCGAGTTCACTGATCTTTTTAGGAAGATTATTTTCATGAAATTTGTGAAGTTTTCAGGCTTTATTTCTTCAATTTTTTTCTACTGTTTTCTCTGTCTGCTTTTGGTACTTCTACTATGTGCATGTGGGTAAGCTTTGTGATGTCCCATACTTTCCTGAGGCTCTATTTGTTTTTTTATCCTTGTTTCCCTTTTCTCTTTTGGATTCTTAATCTGTATTCAATTATCTTCAAGTTAACTAAATCTTTATTCTGCTGGCTCAAATCTAATGTTAAATCCTGCGTATAAATTTTTCAATTTTGTTATTGCATTTTTTAATCCAGAATTTCTATTTGATTCTTTTTGAAAAATAATTTATTTTTGTTGATATTCTGTATTTGATGAAATATTACATACATACATTAAAATTCTTTAGTTAGTGGAACATATTTACAACAGATGCTTTGAAATCTTGATCACCTAAGTCTAACATCTGGCCCCCTTCAAAAATAATTTCCACTGTCTGTTCTCTCCCTTTATGCATAGGTCACAATCTGATTTTTCTTATGGCTCATTTTTTGTTGTTATTGAAAACTGGACATTTTAGATAATATATTTTAGTGACTCTGAATATTATTCCTCTCCTCCAGTTAGGAGTTGATGTTATTGTTATTTTATGGTAGTTTATTTATTAACTCATTGACTTGGAATAAATTGACCGAAATCTCTTTCTTCTAATGTGGACAGACTGATTTCCCTCTTCAGATCTTTCCCTTGTTTTCCCCTTGTATTTTTTAGACTGGATTTCTGGGGATTGAACTTAGTTAAGCATATTGCTTATTTGTACATAAGGCTTAGCTAGTTTTACCCTTTTACTCTGTGTGTGTGTGTGTGTGTGTGTGTGTGTGTGTGGCTTGGAGGTTGTTCTCATTGTTTGAGGAGTTTACATTTGCTTATTCAAGGATTAACAGCTTGAGTTTTCCACCACTTCTGCAAGGCTGCACTTTGGGAATACACATGGCTTTGCACACTTAGGGATGACTGGGTGCTAGTCCTAAGCTTGGCTTCCTAGGGGTCACCTCTGCTCCATAGGTTCAGTGAGTTTCTGCCCTTTGTTGATTGACTTTTGTCTGGTTTGAGGTGTTTTAAGTTTGTCCCACTCTCTGCTCTGATTGCTTTTGGGTGGGTTCAGCCTGATGCTTGTGCATAACCTTCTGGACCCCCAGGATTGACTCTCCAGCCCCACCAGAACTTCTCCTTGTTCTCTCTTTTCCTAGTGCTCTCTGTTTAACTTCTGATTGCTCTGCCATCTTTCTTGTTGCTACTTATATTACTGAGCTATGAGCACCTTATTAGTTGCTCACAACCAAGTTCTCCCTTGTTTTTCTTTTAGCAATGGCCTTAGGCGTGAAATTCTCTACATCTTGTTCCAAATAACATCATTTCCCTAAGCAGTGTTGTGGCGCTCTTTCTCCTGTTGGCCTATTTCTCTGGCCTGCCTCTTGTACTTGGCTGAAACTCTGAGTTACTGCATTGGGAATGGGGACAGGGACAGGAAAATGGCCCTGCTTTCCCTGAGTGATGCTCCTACTTCAAAAGCAGAGATTAGTTATATGATGGCTCCAAATCTTGTTGGATTGACCCTGCTGATGTAGAAATCTGCCTATGAGTGAGCTAGGGTGGGAGTCTGTGACTCTTGGAATAGATTCTTTATGAATAGGAGCTGGGAGGAGGAAGAGACTGTTTTAAATGGGGCTGTTTATTAAGCACCATGATCAGTCAGGAGCCCGAAGGATTGGGGCATGGGCTATGGGCAAGAGCCTCTTAGTGGTTTTCATAGGAAGAAATGGGTGAGGCAGGTTAAGCAGTGTAGGAATGGCTAATTTGAGTAGTTCCAGTGGGCTCTAGGACATAGTCTTTCTCTTTCATGCCTGATACCTGACCCTGGGGTACTAGGGCAGGGGAATATTGGCCCTGAGCAGAGTATGTGTGAGCTCAGAGAGCAAGTGGGGTGGGTGGGCCCTGGATTGGTTAGTTTGCATATGAACTGTGCCCTATGCCTCCCTGAGTGCGTTCACACCTCTTTGTGTTCTGATATGTGCGGCCCTTTGTGGTGTGGCAAGTCTCCTGGGCTTTGTGAATACCAAACCATTTCTCTTTTTTTATTTTATGGAAAAAAAGAAAAACAAAATTTCATAACAAAATGATAGGAGAATAACGGTAGTTAATACATTTCTTATCATTATCTTTAAAGTAGTTACTCAGAGTACAAGATATGGGCATAAAAATTTTCTAGTCAATATGAGCACAAACCTTCCTTTTCAATGAACTAAGAGACAGTAATAGTATAGCTAACTTGCATTTTTTCCCTTTTCCTTTCCTTCCTTTCCCCTTTCCACATTCTAGTTCCTTTTTCCTACTGAACGTTTTTCCCATTTCACTATATCTACTGTACATTTTAGACCTCTTTACTTTTTCAGTTTCTCACACCAGGGAGACAATATGATGTTTACACATGTGAGTCTGGTTTATTTCACTTATGAGTATGGTCTCAACTTGCATCCACGTAACTACAAAAGTTGCCATGTCCTGCATAGCTCTTGAAACTCCAGAGGGGGGATGGTGGAGGATGAAGAAAAACAAGAGTCAAGATGCAGAAAGCTGAGGTCAGGTGGAGCCTCCTTTCCTGGTGGGAAAGAAAGAACTGCCTAGTGTGTAAAGAACTGTTTATTTATACACTAGGCAGGTTGATGTCAGGTGGGGCCCCTCTGCCTAACAATTTGTTTGCCTGACTCACCTTGGATGCCTCTTGTTCTTGGAGCTGGAATAGCTTGTTCGCGTGGCTTGCCTTGGGCATTCCACGTTCTCAGGGCTGGCCTTGCTTTAGCCCCACATGTGTGGTATATCTTCAGCTTCAGCTGCTCCCCATAAAAAGTCTCAAGTTTATCCTTCTTTATGGCAGAGTAGTACTCCGTTGTATAAAAAGACCACATCTTCTTTATCCATTCCTTGGTTGATGGGCATTTGGGTTGTTTCCAAGATTTAGCTATTACAAATTATTCTGCTAGGGCAGGTGAGATGGCTCAGCAGCATAAGCGCCTGCCTGGCAAGCATGAGGTCCTTAGTTTGACTGCTGGTACCCACATAAAAAGAAAAAAAATGACTGGCGATATTGCTCAGCAGCACAAGTGCCTGCTGGCAAGCGCGAACTCCTGAGTTCGACCCCTAGTGCCCACATAAAACAACAACAACAACAACAACAACAAAAAACCAAATTGTTCTGCTATAAACATGGGTGCACACATATCGTTGTGGTATGATGTTTTTAATTCTTCCAGGAAGATACCCAGAAGGGGAATAGCTGGGTCAAATGGGGCCTCTAATCCTTGTTTTTTGAGGAATCTCCATACTGATTTCCACAGTGGTTGCCCCAAATCTACACTCCCAACAGCAGTGCAGAAGGGTTCCTTTTTCCCCACAGCCTCTCCAGCATTTGTTATTGGTTGATTTCTTGATGACAGCCATTCTTTCTGGAGTGAGATGAAATCTCAGTATTGTTTTAATTTGTGTCTCTTGAATGACCAGTGATGTTGAACATTTTTTCATATATTTATTTGCATTGTATTTCTTCATCTGAGAAGTACGTATTCATCTCAGATGCCCATTTTCCATCTCTTTAATGATAATGCTCTCCTTTTCTGTTGGTCTTAGCACACCTGAATAATAATAGAACCCACATCTTAAAACATGATAGATGCAGCAATCAGTGTGATTTGTTCTCAGACTGGAAATATGACTGGTTCCACCAGGTGGCAGTGCCAGCCTGGGAAGATAACACTGCTTGTGCCTGGAATGACTGCTGCGTATGCATTTGCCAGATGTGGCTATGGATTCCCGTCCTACTTTAGATTATGATGCCTGAGTCCTCCCTAAGTTCCATTATCAATTGTGTTATTTGTTTAGGTTTTAGGATAATGCTCTCTGAGGGATATTTTGGTTTTTGCTTTGTTTTCTTTTCTTTGACTGACTCTCTAAATCAAGGAGCCTCCTCTGAAGGGACTAAGGTGTGACTTCTTCCCCGGTGCTGTGGGATGAGCCTGCTCAGTTAAGGACAGCACTGACGCATGGTGGGGAACATAGGTATTTTCCCTTTCACTTCAGTATCCTCTCTTGAGCAGGAAGTACATGCTTTATGGAGGTTCTCATGAAATTTTAGCCACATAGGGAGCCAGTATGCAGGTAGCCCCCTCAAGGAACGTGCACACACTCCACAGATAGCATTGTTCATGCACTGTGACTTGCTTCGCTGCTGCTGCAGTTCATCCCCTTAGACAATAGGATACAGGGATCATCCCTTGGGGGACCGTGGCATAATGCAGAATGCAAGTGGAAAGGGAAGAGAATATTTCATCTCTGCCCACTAAGAACCTAGAGCAGGTCATACGAGATGCCTGGATAATATGTATGGGCCTTAGTTGAGTGCCACTGCTTACCAGCTTGTCAAGGGCCTCAAAACTCAGTCTTAAAAATACAATAAGGCCACTGTTGCTCTCCTGGAAGTTGATCCAGAGCTCAGACATTAGTTGGGACAGTGTAGAGAAGGAAGCTGCTGCTTGTAGACCACCCTAGTCAGGACCACTTGGAGTTCATCAGCTCAAACACTCAAAGGAAGAAGAAAAAGGAGGAAAAAGTGGTCGGGGAGAGACAGAAGACACCTCTACCAGCAACAACAACAACAAAAGGCAAAAGAAAAAATTTTACTCAGCTAGAAGTACAAGCCACTCTCTAGCCACTTGTTTAGAAAAATAGGAAAAGGAAAAGAAGAAAAGCAAAGGACTCATATTTCGGATGGTGTGTGGGTGTGTTGAAGACGAGGGCACATGGGGGTGGAGGGTTGTGGTACACGATGGTGTCTGGGTCCAGACCACGCTGTCCCGGGGAGAGGAGGAAGAGGATCCCTTTTCTGCCAGGGAAGAAAAATTTCAGTCCTTTTGCCCTCTCCCTTTACTCGAATTACTCGAAGAGGCTGCCACTGTGAGCTACCAGCCAGACACGGAAACTAAAACCTGTTAAAAGCTTAAAACAGGAAGAAAAAGAAAAAAGAAAAAGAGGAAAGAAAAATACCTTAGATCTAAGGGGAGAAAATAAAAATGTAGCTGTGAGGCCTCTCAACAGCTTTGCTGTCACATAAACCTGTGGACAACATTTAACCTACATCCAGCTGTTTCCAGGTGTGCCAGATATCCTAGAATTAGATCCAGGACCTCACCTAGAGCTGCATCCCATGTCACCTGGACCTGCCTACATCCCACATGTCACCTGGACCAGTGATGGTGACCCACCATTGATACAAGCTTTCAGTGACACAGACAGCCTGCTGCAGCATCGTGCCATAGGTTCAGCACCGCTGACCTAGACTCATATCCCAGACATCACCTAGACCTGGCCTCTGGAGATGACTCTGCCTCTGCAGACGTCAGTCCAGCTCAAGACCGTGTGGCTGTCGGTGACTCAGCCCTCGGGAGTGAGATGACTGCCCTGTGCCCAGATCCTCTCTTGCAGCCATGCACGGGTTTTATCTCCTGAGACACTGGTGAACCGGACATAGGGCATTTACTGCTTCTTTTCTGAGATTAGATATTAGGGATCCTGCCTTACTTTATGAGTTTTCCATCTGCTGAGCCCATGATTCCATTGTCATCTTTGCTCTGGAAAGCATGCGCCCTGCACTCCCACATTTAGAGGGAAACCTGGTGGTGGTAGCTACTACCTGTGCCATTCTAGAAATTCATGGAGATTATTTCTTTCTGTGGGAGGCACCTGGTTCATTGACTTCTATTTCCCCCCTTCAGCTTTCCACCACGACTTCCTGTCCTGGGTCTCCAGCCATGATCACCGCAACCACCCCTTCCCCTTAGTCATAAGAATACCACTAATCCTTAGGTATGCTTTAATAAACCACCCGTTCAAGCTCTCCGACAGTATAACTGTGAGACCGCCTCTCTGACACGAGAAACACATGAAGATACTATTGGCAAACTCTTGCTTTTAACACACTCCAACCTCTACTAAGATATTATATATATTAAAGACCCCCCAGACTTCAATCTGTTTTCTAAGCCAATGGTACATAAATAAGAAGCTTAGCGATGGGCTGTTTTGCAAGGACTCCTCATACTTAAACTTGTGCTCCTCCTTTTTGTTCTCATATTGAAATGTCATCTATAGTTTTTAGAACTGCTTCTGCCCTACTCTCTACAAGTCTCCATTACCCATGTAGCAGTCTCCCTCCTGGGTACTCACCTAAAAGACTCGAAAGTAGCGTGTTGAAGAGATATCTGCGTGCCCACGCTCAGAGCAGCACTATTTATAATAGCCAAGTTATGGAGTCAACCACGTGCCCATCAGCATGTGGATGGATAAAGATGACATGACACAAATGCACAATGGAATATCATCCCACCATTAAAGGGAAGAAACTTGCTCAGTTTTGATGTGGATGGACTTGGAGAACATCATGCTAAGTGAAAGAAGCCAGATGCAGAAAGACAAATACAAAGTGTTCTCAGGTGTAATTAGAAACTAAAGGCAATCGAACTCAAAGATGCAAAGAGTAGGAGAGTGGTTTCCAGAGGTGGTACTGGATTAATGGGGAGATGATGGTCAAAGAGAAAAGCTTGTTAGGCAGGAAGAATAAATGTTTCCTTTGAGATATATTGTCCATCACGGTGGCTATACCTGCCCAGAATGGAGAGCTCTGTAACCAGGAGCAACTTTGGTGGCCTAGCTCTTTGAGATGTCTCAGGGCAAGCTACCCTGAAATACGACACCTTGGCACATGAAGAAACAGCAGGTGAGGAGGTTACTCTCTGGCCTTCTCCTACCCTTGTCTCCTGAAGCAGGCCATGAAAGAATTCTCTCATCTTCCTCTGAGCCAGGCTGTAAGACCCTCATCTGACAGGTGACCTCCTATAACCAGAAGAAAGGAATATTCTTATCTCTGAAGACATAGGACACAGAGAAGCATCTGAACAAACTGGTCTCAATAAGTTCCCTCAGTGTGTTGCCATTACAGCAGACCCTCTTTGTCCAGTCGTACTTCCATGTGACTCCTCACTCTTCATTAAATTCATATGTACAAATATATGGATTTCCCTGTTTCTTAGTCTTCATTTCTGAAACTTCTCATGTCACATAAAACTTGTATTAAATGTATTTGTGTGCTTTTTTCTTGTGAACCTGTCTTTTGATACAGGAGTTTTAACCACCAGCCTACCAATAAAAGAGGAAGAATTTTTCCCACACTTCTTGGGAAGGGAGGCATCCCATCTTCTCTGCTGGCCGCACGCGTGTGCTCTGAGAGTCTTTTATCTGAAACAGAGCTTGTGGGTTCAGGGATGAGCTGGCTGTGTCTAAAGACTCTCCTGTGGTTATGTAGAATTAGCAGGTTTTCATGAATAAATGCTTCTCCCTTTGCTATCAGAACAATTTCCAGAGACTTTAGTTGTTTTTTAAAATTTCTTCCAGGTTAAAAGTTGCTGGGGAGAGTCTACTGTGTTCTTCACTTCTCCATCCTATAAGTTGGTCTCATGAGGATAATTCCAACACGTGCTTTGATTCATTTTAATGGAATATTGTTCTAGTATAACTTCACTATTTCTTGTTGTAATTCACTTAATGAATATTATTGTATACACACTGCAATAGTTGTTAGAAGTTAGCCAGATGTAACAAAAAAATAGAAAATAAAAACAAATGCTTTAGCAAGCCAGCATTTGATTCCCTCCTAAGTGGAAGCTCAGGCAGGTGGGGGAGGGCCGGGCTGCAGGCTGGCAATGTCGGGATTTCCTCCTTCTGCTCTAATATCTCCATTACGCTGCTTCCATTGCACAGTAGAAGATAACTGATGGCTTCTTCCTTCAAGACCACATTCTGGAGTAGGAAGGGGGAAGAGGGAGGAAGAATGGATGGACCTTTCTTTTTGAGGACATATTCTGAAAGATGCATTGACCAGGGACTTGGTTACATGGCCGCAGTTAAGAGCAAGGGGAGCAGGTATCCAGCTGAAATCCAGGTGTTCAGTTACAGAAAAAGGGAGTTGTGGACAGTGACCCACTGATGTCAGCACCACACCTGATGTGTGCCAGGCATAGTGAGTGCTGGGGATATCTAAAGAAGCAAAGCAAGAAGAGCCTTTTATGGTGGGCTGATTAACTCCATTGTCATTTCAGTAGTAATGTCACTTCAGAAATCACCCCAAGAGCTGCATGTCCCTGTAAGTGGCCCTGGTCAGGGTCTGCTTCATACCTGGAATGACATTCACAAGGCTAAGTTTTAGAAGGGATGTGGCAGGGTCATGTTCTTCCTGTCACCTCTTTAGCCACCACATTTTCCATAGCAGAAGGGGAAAGACTCACCCAAGCCCACAGTGCACTTTTATTCTTGGTTCAGATGAATGGGAGGAGGAAATTTTGTTGAATTATCTTACTTTATGTACTTGGCCCTGGGATGCTTGCCTTTGGGTGTCCTGACCGAGGTGCCCGGGGCAGTCAGTAACACACACTCGTGCATCTGGTATGCGCTTGTGTGGTGACAGGGCAATCATTAGAAAGGCTGCTGAGATTTTTCTGCCAGCCTTTTAAATGATTTGGATAAATAGTATGCTAATTAAATTCGGGGAGAATATGAAACTGGGAGGGAACTCAAACACCAGTGAGAATAACAGAAAGAATTCAGCAGAATCTCAGAGGTTATAAAAATGGAATGGAAACAATAAAGTGAAATTTGATCTAAAAAACAAATTAGATAAGAGATTTTAATGGTGCTAGAAGGGGAGAAAAATTCTACCCAAATTTTGATTTGTGCCCATGGATGCTTACAGGTATAATTATGGAAGATTATCCTGGGTGGGAGGGACTGACTCCACCTCAGCCTTGGGTGTGCTGTGGCAGGGACAGACACCTGGAGACCCCAGGACACCACTCAGGGCCTGGGAGGGTGAAGCAGGCAGAGAGAGCAGGAAGGGGAATGAGTTCCCATGTTATCCAGATGCTGGAAGAAGAGGTGATTGCCCAAGGAAATAAAAGTATATTCAAGTCCCAGAAGCCCCGAATGAGCTTTCTGCCCATGTGGTGTGGGCCAAGCAGATTGCTGTGCAGTGGTTACAGCTCTGGCTAACAGCAGAGCCTCATTAGGACTCTACTAAATTGCTAATAGTCTTAAATCTTTCTGGGTCTCCATTTCTTCATCTGTCCTACAGTGCGTTCTCTGTGGGGCAGGAGGGAGGGTGAACACGGGATGCTAATGGAACCTGTTCTCGAGGAGGAGCTTCAGGAGGAATGGACAGGTGGAGCTAGAGGAGAGGAGAGAGAGAAAGAGGCACATCCCTGTGTCTTATGTTTGGGCCAGAGGAAGACAGGAGGATTGCGTTTGTCTGGATTCCCTAGAAACAGAACCTGAGACAAAGATTTGATTCTTTGGGAGGTGAACGGATGCTATAGGAGTGGGAAGAGGAAGGTGGGACCTGGCTGGGAAGGGGACCTTGGTAGTAATGTGGGTTAGCACTGTGGACTCTTGCATTTGTTCCCACTGGGAAAATTTGGAAGCCAGTGCAGAGTCATTATGGTTTATTTCTAACTTGTTCCCCAAAGTCTCATGAGTTCAGAGATAGAACTCTTGGAAAGCAGTTAGATCATGGGGGTGCTATGTTCATCAGTGAGTTAATCCATTGATGCGCTCATAGCGGAACATGCTATTAGGAGGCTGGGTCTTTTTGGAGGTGAGTCACTGGGGATGTGACCTGGAAGAGTGTATTTTTTTCTTTAGCTCCCTCTCCCCACTTCTCTCTGATTCCTGGCTGCCATGGAGTAAGTAGCTTTCCTCCACTATGTACTTCTGCCATGCCATTTCTGCCTGGAAGCCAACAGACTATGGACTGAATCCTCTGAATTCAAGAGCCAAAATGAATCTCTCCTCCTTTAAGTTGTGGGTGTTGGATATTTTGGTTTAGCGATTGGAAAGTAACTAATTGAAGGAACTATCACACTTATTAGCTCATTTTGTGTTACTATAATAAAATACCTGAGGCTGGGTTCTTCACAAGTGGTTTATTTGGTTCACAATTTTGGTGGTTAGAAGGTCCAAACAGTATGGCACAGGCATCCTAGTAGGGGCTGCTTTGTCTGTATCACAGAATGATGACGCAGCAGAAAGGGAAACAACCACATACAGAAGGGGCTGAGCACACATGTGGTTGATGGTTGACTGATTGTGTCAACTTTAGTAAGAGAAGCACATTTAAATAGACTCAGCAATTCTGCACCCTACGGTGTAGAAGACCCACTGTAGGGTGGCTTGTCGCCTGGATGGTATAAGGGGAAATGAAGAGGAATGGATCTGCTTCTCTTTCTTAGGAGGAGCTCCAGTCTTTGCCTTCACATTGGACATCATCTCCTGTTTCCGTCGCAGACCCTCTGGGCTCCTAATATTGACTCGCACGGGACACTGCAGTGAGCTCCTGTTGTGTTGTGGCCCAAGAAGACTCCGACCAGCGGGGCCTCCCAGGGGCAGGAACGCGAACCCGGGCGATGGTATGGGGATGAGAAAGAAGACACACACACACACACACAGATCAGGGAAGCCAAGCGAGAGAGTTTATTGTGGAAGTGCCAGGGCTTATATCTCTTTGAGGGAAATGGTGGGAGGGTCTAATGGGTGACGTAGGATCAGGATGGGCGGGGGGGGCGCATGCTCAGACGTGAAGCTGGGTCATTTATGGCTCCCCACATATGCTCCTTTTTCTCCAAATGAGAATATTGCCGACCATGAATGTTTGTATGACCCTGAATGTGGCCTGTCTTAGGTTGTGGAGGTTACTGCAAGTCTTTTTGCTTTTACACATTTGATTTTTCAGGCCTTACCCATCATTGAGCTAACCACTAGCATCGCCAGCATCCCAGCGAAGAGTGGCGCTCTGTCTTAGGTGGTCCTGAGAGTGTTAGTGACTTGTGACTCCATCTTACCCGTCATTGGCCGACATTCTTATATGCTGGGGCCTGAATATCATCATATGGTTCGGCTTGTTTGTACTCATCAGCATCTGTTTTTACGGTGGCAATGAGTCTCTTGAATAGGCAGGGACCAAAGGTCAAGGCGAGGACCACAACTATAAGGGGGCCAAAAAGGGGGTCAAGGTAGGGGAGCACAGTGGAGAACCCGGCGCTGGGGAATAAGGCTTGCGTTCTGGCTATTTCTCTCTTTTTAGGGCATCATTTAATTTGTCCATAGCGCGTAGGACAACACCAGAGGAGTCAATGTAGAAGCAACATTCTTCTTTGAGGGCCGCACAGAGGCCCCCCTCCTTGAGGAATAGTAGATCCAAGCCGCGCCTAGTATCTTTTGATCCCCCCAGCGCCTGAGTGTCCACCTGAATGAAGCATGTTGATGATTAGCGATGGTCGCCGGGAGCATCACAAGAACATACAGGAAGCTTGACGGGAACATCTATAAAGGGAAAATATTAACCCTCAGGGGTGCCTCCCTGGGCAGGTTTATTAAGTTGTTTTACAAGGCGCTCGGGTACCCAGCGTGCATTGTGGTCAGCCTGAGAATAGATACAGGCTGAGCCCCTTCCCCATATGAGGACAGGGTCAGGGCCATGCCATTGATTAGTGAGGGGATCTTTCCAGAGGGCTGTGGCGAAGGAGGAGGCTGTAGAGGGGTGCCAGAAGCGATTGGCAGTGGAGCAATTGTTTTGGTCTAGGGAAAGAAAATTGATAAGGAGGGCATGGTTGAGGATATTGCGGGGGGATCCTTTGGTGGGATACCATGTGACCGTCGAGAGCTTGGAAATGGTTATTTTGAGTTTTTGATTTGCCCTTTCGACGATACCTTGGCCCTGTGGATTATATGGGATCCCTGTACTGTGAATAATGTTAAGGTGTTGACAGAACTCAGCAAAGGATTTGCTGGTATAACCAGGGCCATTGTCTGTCTTGAGCCTTGTAGGACAGCCCATATGGGCCATAGCTGTGAGCATGTGGGCGATGACATGTTTAGTTGTTTCCCCCGACTGCAGGGAGGTGAAGATGTAGCCACTAACGGTGTCAACAGACAGGTGGACAAACCTGAGTTGTCTAAAGGAAAGAATATGACTAATATCCATTTGCCAGAGGGCGTTAGGGATGAGACCTTTGGGACTGACCCCCAAATTTGGGGAGGGCAGGTGAGTGATGCATTTGGGGCATTGTTTAACAATTGCGCGGGCTTGTTCCCTAGTTATTTTGAAGAGAGTGCGCAGCGACTGGGTGTTAAGGTGGTGTAGGTCATGCGCAGCCTGTGCTTGAGAGACATTGGATAAGGAAGGTCGAGTACGGGGAGTGGGGAGGAGCATGGGGAAGGCAGATGTGGATCGAGCAGCTTGATCTGCGAGTGCGTTGCCTGAGGCCAGAGGCCCAGGAAGACCAGAGTGTGCGCGTATATGGCCAATGAAAAATGAGTGTGTGCGAGCATGGATGAGTGTCTGGAGGGTGGCAAAAAGGGGGACGATGGAAGTATAGTGAAAGAAGTTGGAGAGGGTCTCCAAAAGGGGGACGGAGGTGGCCAGGTAGTGACTATCGGTGTAGATATTCATGGGAGTGTTAGGGAAATCTTGGAAAACCTGAATGATGGCCTGGAGTTCAGCGTGTTGAGCTGAGAGACCAGGTGTTGGAATGATGATGGGGTTATGATCTAGGCATGTATAAGCGGCATGGCCGGAGGAAGAACCATCTGTGAAAATTGTGGTTGCGTTAGCGATGGGGGTATAAGAGGTGATCTTTGGAAAGATATGTGGGTGGCGGGAAAAAAAGGCCAGGAGCTTATTGGGGGGGTAATGATGTTGTGTTTGGCCAGGAAAGGCAGCAAGTGCAATGGCCCATGTATCAGAGGTCTGTAGGAGCCAGGTGAGTTGGTGTTCAGAGTATGGGAGGATGATGACATCTGGCTCCTTATGATAATAGATTTTAGCTTGTTTGCGGCCCGTCATAATTATCTGGGCGATGAGATCATAATATGGATTAAGGACCTTTCTGGGGGAGACAGACAGATGAATCCAGAGGAGGGGGGCATTTTGCCAGAAGAAGGCGGTGGGCTGTATAGGGGAGGGGAGGTGGGGATTAGAGTGGGGCCAGTTGAGACAGAGACAAGGAGGTGGATATGTCCTTGAAAGGTTGGATCAATAACTCCTGGATGTATGAGTATCCCTTGAGTAGCTGTGGAGAATCGACCTAGTATAAGGCCCCAAAAGCCCTTTGGTAGTGGACCCTTAACATTGGTGGGAACTATATGTACCGGGGAGGTGGGCTCTAATACCATGGGGGTGGAGGCACAGAGGTCAAGTCCCGGGCTGGAAGGTGTTGCCTTGAAGAGGTCGGTAATGTGGAGGGATTGTGTGTTGACTCCGTAGTCCCCTGAGTCAGAAGAGGGTTTGATATCGGGGCCTGGGGAGGGCCCCCCGAGAAGTTTTTTGGAATGGGGTGTCCATCAACAGTATATCGGGACTTGCACTCATTTGCCCAGTGGAATCCCTTTCGGCATTTAGGGCAAGTGGTTTGAGGTGGGGGCTGAGATGGGGGTAGAGATGATTGTGGGAGGCCTGAAGGTTGAGGGAGAGATGGGAGCAGGGTGGCTGTGCGAAGAGGGCAGCTCTTTGAGAAATGTCCTGGTTGGTGGCATTTGAAGCAACGAAGGTGGGCGGGGGGGTTTTTATTATCATGTGGGCCAGCTATCTGTAAAGATAAGACCTTTTGTAGGGTGTTTTCGAGTGCAGAGGCAAACATTACTCCTTGTTGATATGAGGGGCCAAAGTCTGCACACAGACGGATAAGCTGTTCAATAGAGCCGTATGTCGATGGGGTCTGATAATGTCTTGACAAGTGGGATTAGCATTTTCGAAGGCGAGTTGTCTTATGAGAGAATTGTTATTTTCATGTTCTCTGAAAATGCGATCTGCAGCCTCGGTGAGCCTGCCAATAAAGTCGGAGAAGGGTTCAGTCGGACCCTGCCGAATTTTGGTAAGAGAGGTAGGACCCTCTCCCTTTGATGGAAGCTTGTGCCAGGCTCTACTTGCAGCCAGGGAGATTTGGGCAAACGCCTGAGGGTTAAGGCCCATTTGTTGTTCATCAGTGCAAAAATCACCCATTCCGGATAACATGGCAAAGGTAACTGGGTTGGGGGGCTGTCTCTCTTGGTTTTGTTTGGAGATTATTTCACATTGATCTAGAAAATTAGACTTCCAGAGTAGAAAATCACCCCCAGAGAGAGCGGCCCTTGCCAACTCCTTATGTTCATTTGGGGTGACCCATCCCTGGGAAAGGCTGTCGTGGACCGCAAGGGTGAAGGTAGCGGTGGGGCCATATTGGGTGACTGCCATTTTGAGTTCTTTGAGGGAATTTAAAGGGAAGGGAACCCTGGCGCGCTGGGGCGGAGGGGCCGGTTGTCCCTCCACCGTGGGGGCCTGTTGTACCTCTGTGATGGGGTATGCATGTAACTTGGGAGAGGGCTGAGAAAGAGATAACTTATAATTAAGATGATCCTGTTGAGCCTTACGTTCAAGTAGAGAGATGTGCTCCAGAAGCGAACTGAGAAATTGATCTTGCATGGGTGTGGCAGTAGGTGCAGGGTGAAGGGAGGGGAAGTTAACTGAAAAGGCGGGTGCAACAAGGGGAGGTGGGGGGGCAGAGGGCAGCAGTATTTGTGGAGGTAAGGAGAAAGGCGGGGGGTCAGGAAGAGGGGGGTAAAGTGCAGGAGGCTGCGTGGGCTTAAGACATGATGACAGGCCATGGAACGGTGGAGACCCAGGACAAGATGGCGGGCGGAGGTCTGTTTCATAAGATGGCGGGTGACTATCGTTAAAGAAGGCGGAAGTGGGTACGGGGGAAGTAGGAGAGCAACGGCCATCTTTTTCTTCTGGCATCTGGAGAACTACAGAGGGTGGAGGGCTAGGGATAGGGGTATCAGTAATTTGGGGGGCAACCGGTTGACCCAGTGGCTGAGCCGGAGCCTGTGATGGTTGAAGGTTATTGGGCTGTGTCCGTAATAGTTCTGAAATTAGGGTCCAATAAGCAAAGGCTGTGACGGGAACCTTTTCTGGCCCGAAAACCCGATAATAATCTTGGAGTGCGTCACCCACGCGGTCCCAGACCCTGATGTTAATGGTGCCCTCCAAGGGGAACCATGGACAAACCTTATTTATAAAGGAAAAGTAATCAGTCAATTGCCGCGGGGTGACTTTTATTCCCCTCACTCTGAGTGCTTCAGAGACCCCTTTAGTAAAAAGTTCGTGCTCGGAGAGGTTTTGTCCCATTTTGCACCCTGTATGCTTACCGTGATTGAGACGCGAAGAAAGGAGTTGGCGTACGGATCACTGAGAAAGGAATCTCATGAAAATGAAACTAAAGACCGGTCAATCGTTGGCATTTATCGCCCTACAGGGTGATCCCTCATAGGATCCATCTTTCCCGGGCCCCACGTTGGGCGCCAAATGTTGTGTTGTGGCCCAAGAAGACTCCGACCAGCGGGGCCTCCCAGGGGCAGGAACGCGAACCCGGGCGATGGTATGGGGATGAGAAAGAAGACACACACACACACACAGATCAGGGAAGTTGAGCGAGAGAGTTTATTGCGGAAGTGACAGGGCTTATATCTCTTTGAGGGAAACGGTGGGAGGGTCTAATGGGTGACGTAGGATCAGGATGGGCGGGGGGGGCGCATGCTCAGACGTGAAGCTGGGTCATTTATGGCTCCCCACAAGCTCCAGACCTTTGACTAGGTCCTTTGGATCTCTAGTGTTCGGACAGACCGTCTGCACTCTTCCACATTTGACTCTGTGGGTGACCTTTGTAAGCCAATCTTGTAAATTCTTATTTATTTGTGTATTTTGTATTATATCTGTTTCTCTAGTAAACACTGACTAATACGGGTGGACCCACTTTATAACTACCCACTCTCACGAGAGCTAACGCCTGAGAGACCCAAGCCATTCTGTGAGAGCAGCATTAATTTATTCTGCCATGACCTCATCGCCTCCCACCAGGCCCACTTTTGAAATTTCCATCGCCTCATTACTGCCATGCTGGCCACCAAGCTTTGAGAGTAGGAACCTTTTGGGGAGAAGCCACGTGGAAGCCACAGCACCACACCAACCTAGGGCAAGGGAGCTGGAGTGCAACTGCAGTGACGTCCAGCATTGCCTGGGAACTGCTCTCCAGGAGGATTTAATTCTCTGAACCCCAATGCCTCGGCAACAAGAAAAATCTCCCCGACAGAGGGATGCAGAGGCTGGCAGCTGAGCACTGGCTGGAGGGCCCTGACATGGTGAGGATGAGGGGATCTAGCCCGGAGTTGGTAGAGTCTGCAACACAAAGGCAGGGAGTAGAGTGGGTCTGTGCTGCTCACGAGGCTGGTGCCTGGACAGTCATCCCTGAGGTCGCAGCAGCAGCCTCAGCAGATGACATGTGGTGGACGGGGACCCGGTATCCCATTCAACTGACAGGAAGTGAGTATCTTTGCAGGGAAATCCCTACAAAGATCTTGTGAGTAATGACTTGCAATTAGACTTCCTGGGAAAACCGTGTTATTAAAAGTAATTGTCAAGAGTGGAGGATAACTGGAGGATATCTGGATCCAACAAGCCTTCACAGATGGACAACACAGGGCATCAGGGACACAGTGTGGCGCTGTGGTCAGGCATGCAGGCCTCATGTACATAAGTGGCTCTGGTATTCCCAAGCTGTAGCCATGGTCACATGGCCTCATGTCTTGGTGCTTCTGTTTCCTAACCTGCAAAGCGGGGGTAATGAAGGTCTGCTCCTTCAAGGACTTTTGTGAGGATGAAGTGATGGGTACTGGCAGTGGTAGATATTAAGGCAGGAAGCCCTTAGAAGAGTGCTGTGCATGGCAGGGGTTTCTGTGTTAGTCATCATCATTCAAGAACACAGGGGTTTAGAAGATACTGAAGCTCAGAGGTATCATTGTGGGGCCTCACCTGAGCCCAGGGTAAAGTAGAGGGGAGGATGGAGGAGATGCTGCGGGCTTCCTGCTGGTGTTCACTCTGGGGTTGGGGAGCTGGTGGGGCAGGAAGCCAGGGACAGCTGTGTGCCCAGGACAGGGTGGGGCCAGTCCACCTGGCGGGACTCTGACTGATGATCCCTCCCTGCTCTGAGTGATGAACGAGCTACCTCAGCCTGAGAGAGGGAGGGCAGGAGGAAGGTGGTCCTGCTCTGTGGGAGAAGGGCTTCATCACTGCACAAGGCCTTCATGGAGAAGTGGACAGGGTGGTGGAAGGCTCAGGGGTGAAGGGCAAAGGGCAGAGAACACATCTGGGGCTGAAGATCGGGGACTGTTCCAGCCCACATCTCCCAGGAGGCTGCACTCAGGGCTTGTTGGACCTGTGAGGGGTCTGTAAAAGTGAAATGTTTGGTCTGGGATCTGGCAACTGGGCTACGAATGCGGCTTTTTGGTTGAGCAGAGCATTAATGGCTCTGATCGGGTTTTTCCTCTCTACCACTGTAGATGGGCCCTGACTTAGTGAAGGGATGACTTAGGATAGTTTGACTTTGCAGGGGTGCGTAAGTGATATACTTTTAGTAGAAACTGTACTTTGCATTTCAGATTTTGCTCCTTTCCCAGGCCAGTAGTTAGCACTGAAACCCTCTAGGGATGCTGGGTATCAGCAGTGAGCTACTGTTCCAAGACAGCCTCTTGGTCACGCGGGTGAGCAGCGGACACTTTAGTGTGTTGTGTTGCTAACTGCGATGTGTACAGGGGTAGTCTATTCATGTGTTTCCCAGGATGGGGCAGTTTATCTCCATGGCAGAAAGTTTACTTAGCATGCTCAAGGCCCTGGGTTTGAACCCCAGCACTGCAGCTCCCTTAAAAATTAACAAACAAAAAAATAAATATGCGTTCTACTTCCTATGATATTTTCACTTCACAGCGAGTTGGTCAGGACATAGCCCCATTTTAAGTCCAGGAGCAATGGTACTTTTATCCATGTACTCTTAGAACCCCCATTTCTATCCCTTAATGACATGCCAAGTGGTCACTTAGCTTTCCAGTTGTTTTGGTTATTTACATAGAGCAGTTTGAAACTGCAGTCCTAACCCGTTTTAAAATCTCCCGCAGGAGTCAAGGCTGAGCCAGGGAATGGGGCAGGCATGGGGAGGGGGCTTGTCCTCCATTCCTTTACTTCCCCCTCCATCACTGCACTGGGGGTATAGTCTCTTCTCCTCTTTAATCTCTTTGGGGTTGGGGAGGGAGATAAGGTCGGGAATTGTGGAGGGATTTTGTCCTAATTACAAGCTAATGTGTTAGCTTGTCACAGATTCGTGGATGCCAGTAAAAGACAGGAGACTCTGGGTTAGAGATAAGGACAGTTTATTACGCAGAGCATAGTGATGGTCGGAGCATCAGCATTTTTTATGTCTATTGTCTGAGACCTGGTTCTCACAGTAACACAGGAAGAGGGAGCTAGGACACCATTATATGGTGGGTTGCATTATAAGAAGGAACCCTGAGCTTAGGGAAGGAAGGTATCTATCATGGGCACAGACCTGCCTGCTGTTGCTCTGGAGGGAGTCATCATCTTTATTTAACTGGACAGTAAGTTTCTCAGCCTTTGGATTGGAGAGTTGCCATCTTTATCTTTCAAAGCTGTTTCTTATGTAAATATCCTTGTAAAAATTTAGAACGAAGGGCCAGTCAATACCTCATTTGCAAGAAGTGCTAAAACACAACAGCCACAGGTCTGTTTTTCCCTGGAGGGAAGGCCAAGGCACACTCACCAGTTAGGCCCCCAGGTGGTGTGGGTAGCTCCAGGCTGGCTCGGGCTGTGTGGTTTCCTCTTCTGCCTGTGGACCCTGCAGATGTAACTGGCTTTGTGTGCACGGTATGTGGGATTTTATTTCCTAGGGTGGGTGTCTGCTTTGCCCTAGACATCTCTTTTTCAGAGAGGACGGTCAAGCTTCCCTTTACCCGGCCAGGGTTCACATCCCAAAGCCCTCTGTGGGTGGGTGTCACTGCGTGGGTTCTCCAGGTCTTTCCTCTTCCTCTCACCCTGAGAGTCCCTAACATGGAGTCTGGGACTGCCAGGGTCCGCCTCTGCCTCCCATGGCCACAGACCTGTGCCCTGCCCTCCTTGCACGCTTCAGTATACCTTTTTTTTTTCTTTAATGTGGGTATCAGGAGTCAAACTCAGGACCTCATGCTTGCCAGGCAGGCGCTTATGCTGCTGAGCCATCTCACTGGCCTGGTTTCAGTATTCTGGCTTCAGAAATCTTGTGAGGAGCAAATGTGAGTCCCATGCCCACATCCAGCCCCGAGCTCTGGGCATTTGTTCAGCCATCCCAGCAGAGTCTCAGCGCTCGCTTCTCGCTCACCCAGCCTGGAGGTGGCAGGAAGGAGAGGGCTCTTTGGGGGGCCAAGTTTGTGAGGGGTTGTCTTGGAACCTCCTCACTTCTCAGCTGTACTGGGGAGGGACAGTGGCTTGGATGCAAGGTCTTGATTACTAATCTACAGTACTGCCCTTGCTACTTCTCCCCTCCCTCTGGTTACATCCCTACACAGGCTGTGTGGGGTAGGTTGTGGTGGCTGTTGGCCAGGGAAAGGGCAACCTACAGAAGTGACTCGTGGCTTGTTGGGTGGCCTGGCCTCTGTGTTCAGCCATGATAGGGCACAGCAGTGACCCAAACCCTGGGGAACGAGGAGACCAACCAGGGGAAGAATGCAATGAATTCACTTAATAAAACCATGCATGGAGGGGAACGTTCCCTATTGAACACCCCCAATTTATGGGACAGGTTAGGGAGAGAACTAGGTCACATTCTGGTCCCTGAACACCAGGAAGCCACCTTGCATGAAAATTACCTGCCTTGAAAATTAGGTCAAGCTGGTACAGTTGGGACCTAGGGACTCCCAAGCTCATCTGCTTTTGCCTGCCTCCCCCACGCAGCACCAGTGACAGGGTACAAGGCTGGGTTATTTTCAGCCTCCTGTAAGCTGGTGGTGTGCTGAGCAAAGTGGGGAGGTGGGGGCCGCAGAGCACTCTACAGCTTCAGCGATGTGGCTTGTCCCCCTCCCAAAGCCTGGGATGATGGTGGACATGACATCTCCATGCAAGAGAAGCCCCAGGGATCCTTCTGAAGGGCTGACCAACTGCGCGGCTCCTGCACTGAGGCACAAAAGTAATCCCCATTGCCCCCCTGAAGAAAGCCTCCACCTCCTGACCTGGCTGGTGAGGGTCTCTGACTTAAAGGGCTTTATGACCTAGGTTCATAGTGTGTGTACATGCCCATCCTGCTCTCTATTACCTCCCATCCAAACCACTTCAACTTCCCAAACCTGCTAGGCTGTACTTGTGTGCACTTTGAAACAATTTTCCTTCTCCAGTCTGCCATCACATACTTCTACTCCGCAACTTAGTTCAGGTATCCTATTCTCCAGATATTCCACTCCTTCAAATCTGAGCATCACAGGTCAGAAGAACTTGTTTAAATGTGGCTCTTCCCTAGTGGGCTGGGGCTCCCCAAGGCCTCAGGTCAGAGCCTGGCACATGGTAGGCTCTCAAAGCACGCGAGCGAGTGCTAGAATTTGGGGTGTTGGGAAGCCATGAGAAGTCTTTGGAAAAGGTAGGCTTTCTTCCAAACATCAGGATGCTTCCTCTGCAGGAGTAGTTTCCAGTGTCAGCAGAATTTTTGGCTGACCTCTCTGCCTAGGGATGGGGGATCCAGGATCTGGCCCAGATAGTAGGGGGTTTGAGGGAATTCAGGATGGACCAAGAAAAATACGTGACCACAAGGTGGCAGTAGCACACAAAGCTTCACTTGGGCATCACTGACAGGTTTGCCAAGGGAGAGGTCCCTCACTGCATGAAACCATATGGGGGCTGTGCTGGGGGCCACGGGCACCTGGGGAGTAGGGTAGGAAGTCCTGGGAGAGAGGGAGAGCTCAGAGGGGCTCACGTGTCTAGGTGCTATTGCTCAGCACCCGGGAGATCAGAAAGCTCCAAAGGGCAGCAGCAGCTTGGAGTCTTAACAGCTCTTACCTAAGGCTGGTAGATTTTGTGTGAATTTTTGCCGGATATGCAAAACAGCAGACCCTGAATGGCTAGCACTTTGCTTACTGGGGCAATGTTTAAAACAATTGGATATATAAAACTTTGAGTTTGGCTCCGACAGGGTTTTGAACTACTGAGCTCAGTTTGCTCTGAAGTAAACAATCCAGGGGCCAAGAAGCAAGAGGCTGTTTTTGGCTCAAGTATCACAAAATTGGGGAGGGCAGCAGGCATCAGCTGAATTTGTGTCTTTCCTGTTTATGCCACAGACTTCTCTGGTGGCTTAACTGATGCGTGGTGGGAGTTCCTGCATTTATTTGAAAACTTGTAGGATCTCAGGCCACTTCAACAATGAGTTTATTGAGTTCTACTATATGCGTGGTATGAAGAAATGCCCCCAAAAGACACAATGTCTGCCCTCCAGAAGTGCACCATCTGGTGAGAGTAAAAAGTTATAAATACAGCAGCTAATCCCATCTTCCGGGATATGTAAGTGTGCAGGGCACAGGGAGGGAGGGGGCAATGCATGACTGCAGGAGCTGCTGCGCCCCGAACTGTGCAGGGTGCAGGATTTCAGAATTTAGAACTTAGAGTGGTTGCGCTCAGACACAGTGGGTCCAGCCCACAGGGACGAGTTCACTGCACCAAGGTTCAGCGCCACCACCTGTGCTGCTGTGCTGACCCCACGCCTCCCAGCCCAGGGCTAGTGCGGGCCCAGGATGGGGAGCTGCTGGTATATGCTGGCCGCTGCCTTCCCACCCTGCACCTCATGTCCATTTCAGGGTAAAATATGTAGCTCTTCTGCATGACCTCTAAATACCAGGACATCCCAGGGCTCAGTCTCTATGCCAGTCTCTCCCAGGGCGGAGTCTATTCTCGAGGCCCTACATGCCACCTTTGTGCCAACGTTCCTTAAATTCCTATCTCCAGGCCTGAGTCCTGGCCTCTCCCTGGAGCTCTAGACTTGTATTTCCAGCTATACTCAGGTTCATAATTCTTTTTCTAAAACTCTGGGCTCAGATGTATTTTGGAGTTCAAACATGTTTGTTGTTGTTGCTGTTGTATTTCTATTATCTTAGATGTAGTTCTGTGATACGTCCATGATTCAGAGCTGAAACATGCTGTGTCCTCCTGTGGCATTATTTCCTTTTTAAATTTTGTTTGTAATTGGTCCATAACAATTGTACATATTTACGGGGTACAGTGTGATGCTTCCATGCATGTGCCCACTGTGTGAGGATCAAACTAGTGTACTAATACCATTTATTACCTTTGTGGTGAGAACATTAAAGTCTACTCTTCTAGTGATTTGGAATTCAGTAAAATACTGTTACTCACTTACTGTGCTACAAAATACAAATTTCCCCAGTCTGTTACAGCAACACAAAATGGACTAAGGTGGGGGTTACTAGGAGACCTTATGTATTAATGATTAAGAGTGCAGGGACGCGTAAGTGTGCCTTGGCCTAGACAAAGCTGGGCTCAGATCGACTTCTGGCCACGTGACTTGTGCAAGCCAATCTGTTGCCATGAGCTCCATTTCCTTATCTAGAAAGTGATGCAGGGAAAACAGAAGGCGAGTAAAGCATACCGCGCAGTTCTGGCCCGATGCATGCTCGATAGGTAACAAGCAATGCTCTTATCACAAGGAAGAGGGTGCTTCCTGCTGGGGACACAACCACCCCATGCATAGCTGTTGCTGTTTCCCTCAGCGAATCGAACCATTTGGTGAGTGGGAGGCAGCTCATCCCCCGCCACCGTCAAGGCACTTTCCCTCTTTCCCGCCTCCTGTTTTCCCGGCCCCAGTGCGGATGAATAGTGAGCTGGAGGTGGAGTGGCAAGAAGCTGAGGGAGGCTGAAGGTGGCTGCTGCAAAGAAGCCACAACTTCCGGGGTTGGACACCACCTTGTGCTTGGAGACTCCTTCAACTCCATAAAACATAACCATTACAGGCTGTGTTCATAGGTTAGCAAACTTCAGAGGAATGAGTAGAAGGAGGCACCGTAGCACACATTTGGAAGAAATCCCGGTATGTGTCCTGCAAGCAGGACTGCGGTGTTTGTGTGAGGAGTGGATGGCTGAGGTCTCCGCTTTGAGTGTGTGTGAGTGGAGCCCAGTCTGAGGGAGAGGCTGGCGCTTCCATTGGACAAATTTGGAAGCTGGGCCTGGAGACCCCATGGGTCCTTCTCCAGTGTCTCAGCTGCAGGCAGTGTCCTGCTCTTGAGCCTGTGGGTGTGCAGAAGGGACTTGGTCTGAAGGACAGATGCCCTGAGCCAGGAGCTCTCTCTAAGTAGATGAATCCACACCCTCCCGCCCAAAGAGAAGCCTTTTGCTGATTGTCCCAGAAGAGACCGAAGCTGCCTGGGCCTCATCTGGCTGGACTGCCAGCCCCACCCTCAAGGAACCCGTGCAGCAGCTGCCCGGGAAGCCAGGCATGAGCTCCGCTGTCTCAGCAAAGCACAAATCACTAAACAAAACACAGCCTTCCCGAGAGGCTGCCTGTCACTGGGTGGATAAATGAGCTGTCACGCTCCATCCGTCCTGGGTGCAGTTGTATGCATTTGCAGCCTTCTGGAAACTTCTCTCTCTCTGCCTCTCCATCCTTCTTATCTCCCAAGGCCACTCCAGGCTTGCTTCCTCATGTCTTAGCTGTGGAGTCCTTGAAATCAAGCTGTACCACCACAACTCTCTCTGCGCTGAGTGGGCTGATTAACTTGCATATACCCCCAGCTTCTTGGTTCTTTCCTGTCCTCATATAGACAGTTTAGAGTGTGGTCCACTCAGCCGCGCCCTCCTCTGCCCAGTGGAGAACAGCCTCCCTTCCCCAGTCAGACATGATAGAGGATGAGGATAGAGGTAGAGGATGATTAGACGATGGACTCGTAGAGAGGACAAGTCTATTTAATACAAAAACAAAGTGCTGGAAGAGGGAAGAAGGAGGAGATGCTAAGGTTGAGGCAGAGAGTGGTTGAAGATTTGGTCTAGGGGCTGGGGAGAGTGAGAACATGTAACGAGTGGCGCTGCTGGCATTGGGAGTCTACATTCATCAAGAGATGTGATTAAAATAAGTCCCCCTTCAGTTGCTGTGAGTTCCAGGCTCTAATTTCTTGCAGGGGATCACTTGGGTCACAGTTCCTAAGATTCCACATCCTAGAAACTAGAAAGTTCTTAGAGAGTCAAAAGCTGGACTTCTCTTGTGACGACACTGGTGCCTGCTGGAGGGCAGGAATCATCGTCCATCCTGTCCACCCTAGGGAGTGACCAAGACATTTGGGGGTGCTTTGCAGAGTGAAGCTGAGCAAAGCCTGGAAGTAGGTAAGGTGACTCTACTCCCAAAGCACTAGCATGGACTGGAACGGTGCTTTTAACCTGGACCTTCCCTTTCTGCGGCGTGCTCTTGGTAATTCCTTGAGTTGGGAATGAGTCCGGAAGCCGGGCTCACTTGCTTTTGGAGCACCTTCTCTGAGTGACGGTGTGAGGCCAAGATCCAGGAAGATGGTTCCGTCTTTTTCTTGTCATTGACAGACAAGCCCTCCTCCTTTGCTCCCCCTTTTCCAACTCTCTCTTCTCTCACGTGTAACAGGCTCCATAGCAGGCACTCTGTGGAGGACCCAGAGGGGGGCCAAGCCCAGATTTATTCTTTGGGCTCATGAGGCAAGAAGGAGAGCCAGCTAGCCTTGATTGGGCTGCAGCCAGCTCAAAAATGTTGCTTCAGGATTTGGATTTCGCTCAGTGGTTGAACTCTTGCCTAGCATGTTTGAGGCCCTGACTCTAGTCCTGACCACTGCAAAAACAAACAAACAAACAAACAAACAAACAAACAAACACCCAAAAGCCAAAACATGGCCTCACCCTCCTGCAATATGACAGCATATCATCTCCTTTCTCAGCAGGGCCAGAGGCCAGAACTGAGTGTCACCGTGGCCTGATGCTTTTGCACCCACCTCAGTCCTGCCATCACTTTTGCTTCTTGTTTGAAGTCTGTTCACATTGCTCTGAGTTTCTCACTTTAAAAGTCTAAAGTGTACCCAAGAGATGATCCCTCATCCCTCATCACCGGGGACACTAACTCAGCTTGCAGGTGGCTGTGGGGTGGAGCTATTTTCTGTCTGACCCTGTGGTTTATGAGTTTCGCCTCAACTCTGCCATCCTTGGGATTTTCCCTGCCAGTAGAGTCTCTGTGTGGCTACCTCTTGCCTGGTAATAAAAACAAACAAAACCAAAGAAAATTAGGAAGTCATTGTCCTGAAGCCCAAGCTCTGGAACACCATGGTGGCATCAGCCATGGTATGGTGGCATGTCCTCTCCCAATATGCTAATGGCCTGTGGTACTCACCTGTGAGGCCCAGAGTGCTGACAGAGGGAGATGGGTGGGCAGTACTCACAGGTGAGCCCTGCAAAGGCCCGGGGTTGTGTGTCCCTCTTATTTGGCCTTCATGGCAACCTTATGCACAGTTACAGATGAAATGGATTGTGGGGAAGCCTGAGAACTTGGGGTTTGGAGCCTGATCGGGCTGGTGAAATCCCAATCTTGTCCTTTGCTGGCTAAGATGTCAAGAAAGCGAACCTCTGTAAGCTTCAGTCCTGGAAATGCCATTGGAGAGACCTCAGAAAGGACAAACAAAACTCAATACTGTCCTCAATGTGCCTTTGTCTCTTCGTCTCTTCCCCACCCTGTCCTTTCTTTCCATGGTGGCAGTGGAGGTTGAACCCAGGACCTCATGCATACCAAGCAAGTCTGCTAACACTGGGTGACATCCCCACCTCTATCTTCAGAGATTTTCATGTAAAAGCCTCAAACTTACTCATTTTTACAGTTGAGGAAACTGAAGCCCAAGGAGCCACATGATGAACTAATGGCAGATTTGGGGCTCAGAAACAGGTGTTCCCTCTGCGATCAGATGCCTGATCTCAGACAGTGACTGAATGAGTGGGCAAATCCAGAGCGTGGATTGTGCTCTCTGGACCAGCAGTGTGGTCATCCCTTGGGAACCTGGCAGAAATGTAGATTCTTAAGATCAACCTGCAGTATGGGAGAAAGTATCTGCAAAATACACATCTGACAAGAGGTTAATATGCATATTTTATAAGGCATTCAAGCAACTCAATAGCAAAAAAAAAAAAAAAAAAGAAAAACCCAAATAACTCGATTGACAAATGCGCTAAAGGCATGAATAGACATTTCTCTAAAGAAGACACACTGTACAAATGGCCAACAGATACATGGAAAAATGCTCAAAATCAAGGCAAATAAGAACCACCTTACCCCAGTTAGAGTGGCTATTATAAAACATACAAAAAATAATCAATGCTGGCAAGGACATGGAGAAAGGAAAACTCTTATACATTGTTAGTGAAAATGTAAATTAGAACAACCATTATGGAAAACAGTATGAAAGTTTCTGAAAAATTAAAAATAAAATTACTATATGATCCAGCAGTTCCACTACCAGGTATATATATGTTCCACGGAAATGAAATCAGCACGTCAAGGAGACATCTGCACTCCTGTGTTGATCGCAGCACTGTTCACAAGAGCCAAGATACAGAATCAACCTAGATGTCCATCAATAGATGAATGCAGAAAGAAAATGTGGTCATATACACAAAGGAATGCTATTCAATCATAACGAAGAGTGAAATCCTGCCATTTGTCACAACAGGGATGAGCCTGAAGGGCATAATGTTATGTGAAATAAGCTAGGGACAGAAAGACAAATACTGCATTATCTTACTCATATGTAGAATCCAAGAAAAGTTAATTTAATAGAAGTAGGGAGTAGAATGGTGGTTACCAGGGACTGGTGAGTGGGGTAGAGAGGTGGTTAGTAGGTACAGAGTTGTGGTTAGGTAGAAGGAATAAGTTCTTGTGTCCCCTTACACAGCATTGTAACTATGGTTAACAATAATGCATTGTACACTGAAAAATAGCAAGAAGTGAAGATTTTTGAATGTCCTTCAAAGAAATGTTAAATGTTTAAGGAGGGCAAAATGCTGATTACCATTGTTTGATCATTATGCGATGCATACATGTATTGAAAAATCACATTGTACCCAACACATATGTACAATTCTTATGTATTAATATCATTAAAAACAACACACTCAATTAATTTGAATTAATATGAATTGTAAAAAGAAGAAAACCATGCAGAATCTTGGAACCCAACTCAGACCTACTTCATCAGAAACTCTGGGAGATGGAGCCTAGAAAAGTGTTTTGGAGGTGCAGGGGACTCTGACACAGGCACAGGCCCGTCCCAGCTGATGGCCACCAGCACTCCCCCATCTGGCTCTGCGCCTTCAGATGTGAATCCGCATGCAGGTCATCTGTGTCCTCCTGGGCTTCCACATGAAAGAGCATATGCAAGGTGTCTCTCCCTCCTCTTACTTCCAAACAGGGGGCAAAAGCCCCAAACAGTCCCCTCCTATCTCCTGCCCTTAGCAGAAGAGAGCCTTTGATCACAGCTGCCCTGGTTGTGCGGACACCTTCATCTGCATGTCTTCTAGGTTCTCCCTCCAGCCCTTAGGAAGGCGCTATCACTCCACCCTTGAGAAGATGCAGCCATGTTAAGAGGTCACCTAGAGCTACCACCAAAGACCATGCAGAGCAAGCATCCTATCTACACTTTACTCCACACCTGGGGAGACCAAAGCCCAGCACTGACAAGGGCCCTTTTCCACAGCTGAAGAATTTAACTTTGATGCTGTAGCAAGAGTATTTACAGAAAGACCAAGGCAAGCTCTGCAAGGAACAGGTGCATATAATCCCAGATATTCTCTGCACTTTAAAAAGTAACTTCTTAAATTAGGCAGACATTTTTATTTGTTTTTTATTTCTGTTAGTACATGTTTGCATGTACTAATAAACATAATTATTGCAGTTATGGTGGGGAGTTGTTACACGGATGTAATATATCTTAATTCTTCTTTCTCTTTTTTCCATCCCTTACCCCTTCTCTCCCTCTATGCTCCTTCCAATTCTGGGTACTTTCCTGAGACTCTTGTCTTGATTGAAGGCCACTAATGCCTGGGGCTCTGATTCCAAAGCTTGGTCCCAGCTCTGTGAGGTGATGGACTGGCTGAGTGTCATGTGATTCCCTTGCCAGGGACGAGAGAGTCTGAACTGTAGGTGCTGTACACACTGGGACCGCTTGTAGCCTTAGCCCTTCTGTGGAATACTACGCAAGCATCAGGAGCACCCCAGCAACAGCTCCTGACCTTGGAATGAGGGTCTTGGTTGACCAGTTAGCTGCTTTTTTTCCCACTCTACAGGAGACTCTCCTTTGTCTCTATCCGAAGAAAAAGGTATTAGTTTTCTGTGGCTGACATAACAATTTATCACCAACTGAATGACTTAAAACAACCAAAAGTGAAATAGTAACATCCACTCTAGAGGGTTGGATGGAGAATCTAAGGAGATCTGCACACAAAAAAAGTGCTTGGAAAAACCAGGGGAGCTCTGACCAGAAGCATAATTACTGCTCAGGGAGGACACAAGAGGGGCAGCTTGGGGATCTTGTCCCCTCAGGACTGGGAGTGGAGGCAGGGAAAGGATTAGCAAGAAGCCACCTTTGCTTTTGTTAGTCCACCCAGAAGTGCTGGAGACCACAGCTGGCCCATGAGCAGGTTCCTTAATGAGGAGGCAGATCCAGGTGGGGCCTGCATGGCCAGGACAGGCTCTCACTGTGTCATCTTGAGGATTATGCGCTGGAGAATCTGACTACTTGCTCAGCATAAATACAACTAAGTATCATTACACTTTTTATTGAGATGAAATTTATATCCTGTGAACTGCATAGATCATAATTGTATAACCCACTGAGTGTGACAAATGCATACACTTCAATCAAGATAAAGAATAATTTAATCATTCTGAAAAGTTTTCCCATGCTCCTTCCTAATCCAACCTCACCCGTCAGAAACAACCATGCTTCTGATTTCTATCACCATGGATTAGTTTTGCTTGCTCCTGGACTTCATATAAATGGCAGCTTATAGTATGTACTCTTTTGTGTCTAGAAAAATAGCAAGAAACAAGAATAGCAATAAAACACTTTTTATTAAATAAAATGTTTGTTGACATTCACCTCAATTGTTGCAGGCATAATTACACTGTAGCTTAAAAAGCCTCTTTTCTAGTCAGCAGACATGCCCATTATTTCCAGTTTTTGAGTATTACTATTAAAACTTCTATGAACAATATTATAGATTTTTTTTTATATACTTGGGGGTGGAATTGCAGGGTCACAGAGTATGTGTATTTGTATAGAAACTTCCAGACAGATTTACAAAGTGCGTGTACCCTTGCCTATTCCCTCTGAAAATGTGTGAGATTTCCAGGTGTCCACATCTGTACCCAGCTGTCATGTTGTCAGCTTCCGTTATGGATGACTGTGTCCCCCCCTCCCTCATCTCTATCACTAATGTGACGGTATTTGAAGGTGAGGATTTGGGGGTAACCAGATCATAAGGTGGAGCCTTCATGACTAGAATTAGTGCCCTTGTAAGAAGAGACACAAAAGAGATGATCTCGTTTTCTTCCATGTGAAGATCTATCCAGAGGGCATCCTTCTTCATATCGTGAAGCAAGTCCTCACCAGGCAACCCCGCTGCCAACACTTTGATTTTGGATTATCGGCCTTGGCAACTGTGAAAAATGAATATCTGTTGCTTAATCCTTGCAGTATATGGTATCTTGTTATAGCAAACCGGAACTAAGATTCTTTAATTTTAGCAGTTTTAATGGATATAAAGTGGTATTTCATTATGGCTTTAATTTTTGTGTCCTTGAATACTAATGATCTCGAGTTTTTTCTTTTTCTTTTTTTATTTTATGGAAAAAAGGTAAAACAGAATTTCTTAACACAATAATAGGAGAGTAACAAGAGTTAATACATTGCATATTGTCATCATCAAAGTAGTTACTCAGAGTACAAGATATGGGCATAAAAATTCTCCAATCAATATTAGCACAAACCTTCCTTTTCAATGAGCTAAGAGACACAAATAGTATAGCTAACTTGCATTTTTCTCCCTTTTTCCTTTCTTCCTTTCCCCTTTCCCCCATCCTAGTTCCTTTTTACTTTTAAACAATTTCTTCCCATTTCACAATATCTATTGTACATTTTAGACCTTATTTACTCTTTCAATTTCTCACACCAGGGAGACAATATGATGTTTACACATGTGAGTCTGATTTATTTCACTTATGAGTATGGTCTCATACTCATTTTATAGGTAAATGCATCCATTTACCTATAAAAGTCTCAAGTTTATCCTTCTTTATGGCTGAGGAGTACTCCATTGTACAAAAAGACCACATCTTTTTTATCTGTTCCTTGGTTGATGGGCATTTCAGTTGTTTCCAAGATTTAGCTATTACAAATTGTGCTGCTATAAACATGGGTGCACATATATCACTGTGGTGTGATGTTTTTAATTCTTCTGGGAAGATACCCGGAAGGGGAATAGCTGGGTCAAATGGGGCCTCTAATCCTAGCTTTTTGAGGAATCTCCATACTGATTTCCACAGTGGCCGCACCAGTCTACACTCCCACCAACAATGGAGAAGGGTTCCTTTTTCCCCACAGCCCCTCCAGCATTTGTTATTGGTTGATTTCTTGGTGATAGCCATTCTTTCTGGAGTGAGATGGAATCTCAGTGTTGTTTTAATTTGCATTTCTCTAACGAACCAAAGATGTTGCTCATTTTTTCATATATTTATTTGCCATTTGTATTTCTTCATCTAAGAAGTATGTATTCATCTCAGATGCCCATTTTGGGTTTGGGTCTTTGAATTTGGGGGTCTGAATTTTTTCAGTTCTTTATATGATCTAGATAGAAGTCCTTTGTCTGAGGGACAATTGGCTAAAATTTTTTCCCACTCTGTGGGTTGTCTTTTCACTCTGTTGGTGATTTTTTTTGATGTGCAAAAACTTTTTAATAAGATGAGATCCCAGTTGTTGATTCTTTGAACTATTTCCCATGCAGTTTGGGTTTTGTTCATGAACTCTCTGCCTACACCTATATCTTCAAGATTTCTACTTGCTTTCTTTTCCAGTAGATTTAGTGTTTCTGTTTTAATATTTAGATCTTTGAGCAATTTTGACTTTAGTTTAGTGCATGGTAATAGACATGGGTCTAGTTTTAGTCTTTGGCATGTTCAGAGTCAGTTTTTTTCATCACCACTTATCAAAGAAGCTATCTTTCTTCCAGTGAAAATGTTTGGCCCTTTTGTCAAGGATAAGGTGGCTGAGTGTGTTTGTAGTTGTGTCTGCACCTTCTAATCTGTTCCACTGATCCTTGGGTCTGTTTTTTTGCCAGTATCATGCTGATTTTATCACAGTAGCTTTGTAGTATGATTTCGAGTCAGGGATTGTGTGCCTCCTGCCTTGCCTTTGTTGCCCAGAATTCCTCCGGCCCATGGCCGCATCCCACAATGCAAGGGGAGGAGCCGGTCACCTGGATTCCTCCTGCTGGGCAGGTCTGCAATTTAGCATTTTTCATGTGTTTATTGGCCTTTCGTGTATCTTTTATGAACTATCTGCTCACATAATTTGGCCATTTTTCATTGAATTGTTTATCTTTTTATTATTGATTTAAAGAGCTTTAAGAAATAGGTATTCTGGATAGAAGCCCTTTATTATCTATCCATCTGTCTGTCTGTCTGTCTATCTAAATATCTATCTATCTATCTATCTATCTATCTATCTACCTATCTATCTATCATCTATCTACTCTAATATCTTCCCCAGTCTATGGGTTCCTTTTTCACTTTACAAACAGTGCCCTTGGATAAACATAATTTTAACATTTTGATGAAGTCCCAATTTATTACTTTCTCCTTTTTATCATTTTCTTCTTTTCTAATATAAACATTTAAAATAACAAATTTTTCTTTAAGCACCCCCTTTTCTCCATCTTACAAATGTTCACTCATTTTGTCAATTTTTTGCATTAAGTATATTATTTTAGGTATTTAAAAAGCTGTCTATTCTATCATCTTGGGGTCTGCTTCTTTTGACTTAGACATTTTTATTATGACTTGATTTTTATTACTTCCTTACATGTTTAGTAAACTCAGTTGCTTACTGGACTTTGTGTTTTGATTATATTTTCTTCCTTACTCAAAAAAAGTACAGTGTTTCTGACTGTCAGTACCTATGATGTTGTTCCAGAGGAATCCAGAAATAGGGAGTAGTTATCATATGATCAGACAAGGCTTTTATGAATTGACATTTAACCTTAGGATGATTAGGAACAACTACACAAAAAATAGAAAATAAAAACTTTATAAAGGAACAGTATAAGAGATCAATACCTGGCATCATACATTTTGGTAGCTATACCCTGAAATATAATCAGTTTACATATAACTACTTCATAGAGTTTTAAAAGTCATTTAATTATTTATAATACTTTCTACAACTATTTTTCTTCTCTAGAAATTTGCCAAGAAGTGATGCTGCTTAAGCCCACACACTTTATAGTTTATTTGAAAAGTTATCAAAGCTTGGATAGATGATTGTAACCTTCTGCTTAATAGAAGTTTAATGTAAAAATGTTTAGGATTTTACTTCTCAGCAACGTTTTCAATATGTGGTCCATAAGTAGAGAGAAGCAAAATCAATTTAGGAGCTATGTCTAGCATATAAAAAGTTTATATAAAATAAAATACAATAGAAAACACTAGATGCATTGTGTATAACAAGGGTATTATTTTTTGATATTTTATTTTGTGTGTGTATGTGTGTTTTGAGTTATGATTCAAAATGTACTTCTTAGGTTGCATTCATATAAGATTGAAAAACATTACACTGTGTTGTAAAACTATGGAGCTTTTCCTGTGGAATGATCATGAGCAAACCAAAACAATAGGGGACTAAAATCTATTCATCGTATAATCTCGAGGTGACACATTGGACACAGGGGAGAGGTGTGGAGAGGTGGTGGAGGTGAAGGATCCACCTATGTGTTCCTCACTCATCCCTCTGTTGATCCATTTGATATGCACTTAAATGAGTTCTCTCCCTGATTAAGCATAGTGTTAGTTTTTTTTTTAACAGCTTCTTCCTCCAGGAAGCTCATGGTTTAGATGGCAGGGGACCAGTAGCCAGATATTCCTTCTGTAGTGTGATGAATCATATGGTACAGATATTGTCATTACAGCTCAGAAGCGACTGAAATCAATCCTAGATGGGGGCGGTCTTCGAAGGCTTCCAGGAGGAGGGGATGCCTGTGTTGAGCCCTGAAGTTTGCCTAGTCAGACAAAGAAGATGGAAACAGTATGTCCAACAAAGAAGGAGTGGCAAGAAAAGCATCCCAGAAAAGCAAGAGGCAGCAAGGGGCTTTGAATGCTGTAAGAATGCACATGAATAGGAAAAGTGAAGCATTTGAGACTAACGTGTGCTAACTTGACCTTAATGATCAAATTGTGTTTAAAAAAATTACTGCAGACGCAGTAGAAAGGATTGATGGGAGCCAACCTGAAAACAGGGAGCTCAGTGAGCAGGCTGTTGAAGAAACTGGCCCCGGGAGAAGGGAACGCATCTCAGGGAATCTGAGCCGGTGTAAAGTGAGGATTGGATGATCAAAAGGATGAGGACCAGGGTGGGTGAGACGAGGTCCAGATGATTCCTGAGCCTCTGTGTGGGGCCTTAGTGGATGATGATGCCATCGTCTAAGGATGAGGAGCCTGGAAGAAGTTTGCAGGGTAAGGAAATGATGCTTCTCTTGTTATCATGTTGAAATGGGTGCAGAAGCCCGGCCGGTTTAAGAAACCCAGAGAGCAGATGGGTTTACAGGGCTGGATATCTGGGACATGAACTTCGGCGTTCATGCAATCCTTCAAGGGACTGGGGTGTCAACGTGGCACTCTGTCCAGCGTCCAGGATTCAGTGAGCTGGAGAAAATGGGGAATATCGTAAATCACTGTGTAAATAAAAGTGCAATTTTTCAGGCCCTTATTTACAGTGGCTTTAGTGTGCTACATATCCAGGGAGATATATGTTCTTGTCACCCAACTTCTAGAGAAGTAAATGAATTTGAATCACATGAGTAGCTTTAAATGCCAGCTTGAAATTTAGTAAGCTACTTAGCACCTTCTTCATCCTCATCTTCCTTTTCTTCTTTATTAAAAATGTGTCATTTTTCTCAGTCTTCGGGTATATAGATTGAAATAAGGCTGGTTGTGAGGAATAAAAAGAGAAAGACAGTTAAGGAAACACAAAGTTCAAGTTATGGGCACAAGCAGATATTTTAGTGCACCTTACTGAACAAGCATCCTGCTGAGGCCAGAAACAAGCTCAAGGATGGGGAGTATGGGTTTCTACCCTTTCCTGGGCCACCCCTGATCTAGGCATTGCCAGGTTTTTAAGGGACCACTCCTTTTTGCATGTCACCATGGAATGCATGCTGCTCTGTCTCTTGTTTGCCCCTGTACTCCTAGGACTGAGCATTGTGCCTGAAATTTAGCAGACCTTCAGAGAGGTATGGAATGGATGAATGAATGCAAAGAGTGGTAAAAACAGCTGGGACAGGCATAATGAACAATTAGGAGCTCGGTTTGAGTCATGGTATTAGGTTCATTGATGGTAGCAATGTTGTGTAATAGTTAGCTCATCACTGCTATGAAGATTAAATGAGCTAATGCTTAGTGCCATGCTTGACATACGGTAGTGGCTCAGTGATTGAAACTGTTACTTACTATTGCTATTGCTATTATTTTCAGTTACTGTGTGTTCTTAGTAGGTCATCACACTGTGCTGTTGATGGAGTGAGTGAGTTCTCTACAAGTCAGCTGCCTCAGCTGAAACATGGAGATAGAAATAGCTGGCTCACCCATCTTGGGTTGTTATAATGATTACAAGATTATAGCTTGGCATTGGATTGCATTGTTTTACAACTGAGGGGACACAGGGAAAATGGCAGAGCTGAATGGGATAAAAATGTGAAAATAACCTGGAAGGTTCAAGTCGATCAGCACAACATGATAGTAACTGTAATGCCTCTGTCCTCAACTGCAGTGACACAGAGGATGCGAGCTTACTCAGGGTCAATGTCCAGTCTTAACCTCAAGAAGCTCAGAGGCCCCGCCTTACTGAGACGCCTCCGTGTGAGAGAGTCCCAGGAAAACGGCCTGGTCTGAAGCTTCCCTGGCTTTTTATTCATAGAACCAGGAAGCAAGGATGACGGACAGAAGGAAGACGTCTGTGTAGGAATTGATGTGAAGGGCAGGGGAACGACAGAGTGGTCTTCTAGTGACACATTTTTCCCTAATCTAAACAAGCCACCAGGGAGGGAGAGAACAGTGGCTGGAGCAGCCACATCTAAGGATAATCGTGCAGGATCCTGCTCAGCTGTTGCCCTGCAGTCCTGCTTTAACCTTTAATCATGCATTCCAGGAAGCCCGGGTCATCGTCATAAGGAATCTCTTCATTTTAGCGATCATTTCTATCACTCCTCCAGCCAGAGTCTCCCCGCACTATAACTCACTTTTGTGTGACTGAGCAGAGTATGGGATTTGGATTGATGCAGGCCTCATTTCCAGTCCTAGCTGCTCCTGTGCTGTCTGTGCAAGCTTATGTTGATCCTTTGTTTCCTGGACCTGAATGAGAACAGGAATCCTAAGGCTGAGTCACAAGGCCCTGCACAGAGCCCTCGGCATGCCTGTCTCACAGTAGGGTTCAGTTCATGGCTCCTTTGAGTACCGCTACCATATCAAGGGGTGAAACCATGGTAAGAATGCAGGGCTGCTGGCAGCAATCTAAGGCTTTCCTACCTTTTAGAAGGAATGTGTACCTCCCGGAGAACTAGGGGGGGCCCTTAGCTCATGGGACGCTGTAGGGCTGTGGCCAGTGAGCTAAGGCAGTGAGGCAGGCAGTGAGGCTGTGACCAGCGCTAGTCACCTTGCTCCCATCTGAAAGGTATCCATATGAAATCCTTTTCGAGCTAAGAGGGGCCACATCTCCAGGCCCTTTGCATCTGACTGTTGGTCAGCTCTACATTGATGGGAAAAATACCTGATATAAACAACATCGAAGGAGGAAAAGTTTATTTGGGCTCATGGTTTCAGAGATTTTACTCCATAGGAAGCTGGCTCCATTGCTTTTTAGACTTGTGCTGAGACCGAACATTTGATGGAGGGTGTGGTGGAAGAAAGCTGCTCACCTCACGGCGGCTGGGAAGTAGAGAGAGAGAGTAGAAAGGCAAAGACAGAGGAAGGGCCCAGGGACAGGATATACCCTTCAAAGGCTCACCCTCAGAGACTTACTTCTTCTAATACGAAACGGGTATTTAGCTAAAGAACTCATCATCCACTTGATGAAGTTACAGCCCTCAGATCCAGTGACTTCCCAAAAGCCCATCACCTGGCAACCAAATCCTCAAAACCATGAGCATTTTTTATTCCAACCATGACACTGACCCACTACAACTCTGCCCCACAGTTGACTTTGCAGTGCTGAAACACGGCCAGCTGTAAAGCAAAGCCTTAGGGTGGTATGGACTAGAATGAAGAGTGGGACTCTGGAGCCTTTCTACCTCAGTTCAAATCCCAGCCCTGCCACTTCATGGCCTCTCTGTGGCTACTTCTTCACCGTCATGTGGGATTAACCATAGAGCCCATCTCAAGGGTGAAGGTAGCTAAAACACAGGTGACATACAAAGCAACTCGTAAGTGTTCAGTATTATGACTATTATCATGGCACGATGTTAGAACTGCATCCCTGGTCCTGGGTTCTTTGAGACCCTGTACCCCTACCTCTTCCTCCCTGTATGCACTAACGGTGGGTGGGGATCGGAAGGTCATAACATTTCTCAACATCCAGGGAAACTGACTAATACACGGTGAGCCTGGGCTGGACCCAAGGCCCATAGAAGCTCTCTCTCCTTGAGGCCAGCTTGGGTTTGAAGCATAATCCAGGTTCTACATCCTCCATTAACCTGCCCTGGGCAAGTGCAGGCAAGAAAGCAAGCACAGCACAGGGCTGGAATGCAGTGTCTGATCAGGTAGCTGGGGGCCAAGCTGAGTGCCACTTGGAGCACTGGCAGCAAAGTGATCTTGGTAGCTCTGTGTTGCTTATTAACCCCAGGGGTTTGGGATTTTCCTGCCTAACTTCCACCTCTTAGGCCCCAGGACACCTTATCCCCAGCTCCAGGCACTTTTCTCCTCTGATCTCATGGTACTTTACATATGCTTTTGGAAGCTCAGCCTAGCAATCTCAGGAATTTCAGCATTATGGCTTCTATCTAGATATCCCCCTAAAGCCTCATATGCTCATAAGTGGGGCTTTTGGAAGGAGGCTGGATTGTGGGTGTGTGATATTGGATTAGTCTAGTGATTAGTTTAGCGTAGTTCTGGGGGTGGCTGAATTGACTTACTGAAGACAGAAGCCCCACTATGGGTTTGGGTGGCAGCAACAACGGGCTTGTAACCTGGATGGAATACAAAGAGAGGCTCACTGCTGCTGCTTTCTGCCTGCCCAGCCATGGACTGTTTCTCCTCTGCTATGCCCCTGTGCCATACTGCCCTGCATGGAGCCAGGTTATAGACTGAAACCTCCATATAGTGTGAACTAAGGTAAACCTTTTCTCCTTTAACTTTGGGTGTCAGATACTTTGTCCCACCCATGAGAGAACTGTGGCACGTTGGCTGCCACACTGGTTGGCTGCCATACTGGTTGACTGTCCCAGCGCACAGAGCTTAGAGCAGTAGTGTAGTCCTGAGCCTCCATTTGGTCATAACAGCAGAGTTGGATATGCCCAGGGAGGCTGACCCTACTCACCAAACTTTCCTGTGTGTAGACCTTGGCTCAGTTGGCTGCTGTCACAATGAGGAAAAGAGCCCTCAGGCAGGTGACATTAGCAGTGTTGGAGAGTTGGCATGGATCACTCTGAACACGTTCAAGGCAAGGAGGATCAATCCAGACAGGATCCAGAACATTTGAGAGATTTGGGATGGGCTGGGGGTAAGGACTTCAGCGTAGGTCACTCACTGGGCCAAAGGCAGGTTATGGTCTGGCTGCCCAGAAAGGGCATGGCACCCCACCAGGGGAAAGAGGTGCATCTGTGCACACCGCTCTTCTGGAGGGGTGCCAAGGCAACTCCCCTCACTCTGTTTCTCAGGCTCCATCATGATCCTGTTCCTTTGCTAGCATTTTATTTCAACTGAACTTGCCTCCAGGGCTGGTGCTTTGAGCTTTTGCAGTTTATGTTGGGAGAGCTTCATTTGGAATCCACCATGCTTACCTTGTGGGGCAGCCAGCAGCTCTGAATGAAAAGAGAGGTTCTCTTGAGAGGCCGCAGAAGTCAGCACCCATCTGCTGCAGGATAGAAGCTGCTGGGCTGCAGGCGGGGGTGCAGAGGCATCACAGCTGGAGGCATTTAATAAGCAGTGTGACAAGGAATAAAATACCTATTAATAAGGTACTTTGCAGACTTGATTTGAGCCCCATTAAACTTTTCCTTACCTTATTTCACACTCCATTTCCAAAGCACCCTCTCCTTCTCTCCCAACATTAACGGTTCCGGCAAACCAGGGCCCTAATGAAATCCAGCAGCATAAATTTAAGTCAGTGTTTGGCTGAAATGCACAGAAACCTGCAACTATGGGAGAATCCTCAGGGTGGCCAGAGGCATAAATCCAGCCTCCAGACTGCCCACTTGGTTCAGCAAGGCGGACCACGGGCGCTGCGAATGCCACAGGGCTGTGACGACCATGAGTGATGGTGTCTCACGAGCTCCCAGGGCCACACGTCCAAGGCAGCCAGCCATGGGAAAGGAAGACCAGCCCGACCCAAGGGCAGAGTCATTCATTCATGCATGCATGCATTTATTCCACAGGCTTTGACTGAGACTATGTCTCCTCTGTGTCAGGCAAGTTTTATACATTTCTAGTTCATATCCCCGAGTGGTGGGTGTTACTTCCTTTTCACAGATGAAGAAGTTGAAGGATGTACTTTGAATCTCAGTGGCTTACCTGAGTTCACACAGCAGGTAGCCAGGGAAGGTACTTACTCCGTTTGTATAGTCTGACTTTGGGACTTTGCTGTCTTTCAACAGCAAGCCTGTCCCAAGATCCTGAGCAGGTGATTGAGTGAGGCCCCTAAGTTTGTGGCTGCTGCAGTCATGGCAACTGCTAGGGGGCACCCTAAGCCCAGAGTAGCTGTGGCAGGTGTGGCATTGGGTGGACGCCGGCACAGCAGTCATTGTGGTTATTCAGATTCCAAGGTCACTGTGGTTGGCTGGTAGTGATATGAGCCAGAACCTGAGCCCATTTCACAGGGTCTGCAGCTTCCTGTCTGGCACCGGGGTAGGTAGATACTCAGTGTGTACCAGCCTGGAGTCAGGACCCTGGAAGTCTGCCTAGTGCTGGGTTTTACTGCAGTGGTCCAGGATTATGGGTTCAAGGCAAAGTCCAATTCTCACTTATGTCTCTTTTCCCCAAGCAAATGATACCTTCCTCTGCCTGGTGTTGGGGATGGGGTGACAGAGAAGACATTGAACTGTCCTTCCTACGCTCGTCAATGCATTTCTCTATTGTTTTACTATGATTGGTGGTCTTAGCTAGTCCCCTTAGCTCCTTGAGGTATTTCTGTGTGTGGAGAGTAGTTCATCTTTCTCTGGAGAGGAGATTGAGATTGCTGGAGAGTTTATCCTGCCGTCTTGCTCAGCCTTCTTTCTTCCGGGGAAGGAATGAGCATAAACCAGCTCCTTTATCTCAGCCAGGTCAGCAGGACTTTTCTCCATTAGCCTCCTAGTGTGACCTTGGCTACTCTCGTTCCCACCAGGTGTCATCTCTGGACATGAATCCATGTCTGTCTCAGGCTGATGTCCAGGTTTTTTATCATCCATGTTCCCCACAGAGCATAATACAACGGCACGGGAAGCCCAGATGTCAGCTGGGTCTTTCCAGCCTTGAGACCACAATGGGATTGCCTCGACCCCTCATGTCCAAGACTCCCCAGGACTTCTGTGATTTCACTGGTCTCGCTTTTTCTTGGCCTCCTCTGGCTTGGGCCACTTGTCCTTGGAGACCACATCTGCATGGCCCCACTATGGCCAGATGAGAAAAGCCACCCCTCCCTGAGTCCTGCAGAAGGACCCACAGGCTCAGTAATGTTTGGGAAGAAAGTGTGTGGGCTCAGCCTCTTACCAGAAGGCTGACACAAAGGAGGCCACTGTGCTTCATTATGGTGTCCAAACAGTGACAGCTTTACTGGTCATTTCTGTTCCTCATGCCCTTCTTGCCTCCTCAGCCCACTGCTAGTCACCATGGCTCCTCCCATTGGCAGGTTCTTCTGCAGAACCAGCCTTCCTCTCTTCCACTGCTCTGCTCCCCATCCAGCATGCAGATGTTTTTCCCATCATGCTCAGACACCAGGAGGAGGTTTCTACCCTCAATCCACTGGGACCCATACACAGCCTGGGAATACAGCCAGGGTTGTAAATACCAGAAGACACTTCCCCTCTGATTATTCCCAGACTGGGCGTGGAACTGGGACCTCCCTCTGACAGGACAAGGTTTCCATCAAGCCAGGACTTGCTTCAGTCCCTTTCTCCCCAGTTCTTCTTAAGCCCCACTGAACCAGCAGTCCCTAGGACCACTTCTGCCATGGACCTTTCCATCCCTGAACAGTTATCCTCAGAGAGAGAGACAGAAAGAAGCAGGTGTGGTGCAAACTGGGGTGAAGGCTGTTAGTAACAAGGGCCTGGGGTGAAATAGGCCAGTGCCTCCCACTAAGACCCCTCTGGTTGCTCACACTCATTTCTCTGGCTTTTCTCAGCTCATTCATGAGTCATGCATAAGAAGGGTGGCACTGCTCCTCCCCAGAGCTGTGTGCTGGAGGAGGGGATCTCCAGCTAGCCCGGAAGCACATCCCTCCCTCCATTTCCTTCCTACTGAGTCAGCAGCAGGGTGGCTGTTTCTGCATAAAGCATAGTCACAGTATTGAAATAAAATTATCAATAAAACTGTTATTCTTTAATTTCAAGTGTGTTCTGGTTTCCCTGTTTGTCTCAAAAATCTTAGTTGAACAATTCGAATCAGAATTCACGGCAAGGGCCACCAGTCACATTGGATTGATTTGTCTGTTACATCTCCCCGGTTTCTTCCTGCCTTTGCTCTTTGTTTAAGAAAATAAATCGTTTGTCCTACAGGGTCTCGATGCTCAGGGTTGGCTCATTACTTCATCTTGATATTTAAAATGTCATCAGAGCTCCCAATTTCCTGTAAATGCTTGTCAGAAGCGGGGATTGGGATGGGCTCAGAGTCATTCTTTGGCAAAGTTGACTATGAGGTGCTGGATACTTCTCATTGCACCGCGCCAGGAGCACCTGGTGTCAGCCGGTTCTGCCTTTGCTGATGGTGGATCTGGGAGTGCAGTGTTACCATCCTGAACCATCTTTTACAGTGATGTCTACCAGCTCTTCATCTAGTGGTTTCAACACCCATTAACAATTATTACCTACATGCATCATTTCATTATGATTTGCAAAATGATATCTTTGGAATTATCTTAACCTTCTTGCATTTAACAGCTGAATTTTTTTTTTAGTAAAAGAAGGCTTACTTTATCACATATTAGGTACTTTGAAATATAGTTTGTTTGGGAAAGCTAGAAAAATACTTGATTCTCGTACTTTATTTTAGAAACATAAATTGATTCCTGGCAATCTTTTATGGGATCAAGGAGTATTTTTTAGATATCATTGTAAACTTAGATTTTAAAAAATCTTAGCCGATACCAAAATTCACTAATTTTTAAGGGGAGGGTAAGAGGGAACAGTGGGCTCGAATGCACCTTTATAGTATCATTCAATTTGAAAGATCTGAGCCATCAAAAAGAGCTTCACAACAAATTTCCTTTTTCTGCACTGGGACACATTTCAGAGTAACAGACAGGATCTAATGATGTGTGCAATACAAATTAGCACAAAGAAAGCCACTAAGATTTTGGGTTTAGTGTTTATATCATTATTCATTCAGGTTGGGAACCTCCATGACTATAGCTCATTCTTTAGCTGGCTCTGTCCATAAATAGACTGTCCCATAGGCCCAGGCTTGCTCATAATAAGCAACCTAGCAGACCGCGTATGTAGCTAAAAACATCCTTATGTTAGGATCTCCTTCAATCTCTGCTAGAAAATTCCATCGCCATCTACAAGGAAGCCTAATCAAGGTCAACAGTGGGTCATGATCCTAGGGAAGGGAAGCAAGTTAGAGAGCTACAGTCAATACCATCCTTCTCCCAGTGTCACATGGAAACCACGCATCAGATTCACTGCATCCAAAAGCCACTCCGTTGCTTGCTAGCTGCATGACTTAGGGAAAATGGCATAATTTATGAAAGTCTCTAAAAGTCCACAAAGTTCTCAAATCAGGCAGTCTTGTATGATCACCTATCATAGTGCTCTCTAGCTCTCGATAGAAGTATCAGATATACAGGAACTAGAAATTAAGGTAGGTGTTCGGTAGTTATATAGCTCTATTGGCCCAGATGCACATACACATAATTTTATAGATACAGCTGTAGGTTAATTTTCTTTCCAGCCGTGTATTCTGGCCCCTTGAATAGAAATTGCCATGTAACAAGCCTTCAATAAACATTTCTTACATGTATGAATGAGTAAATGAAGAATGAATATAATTCAGATACATCATTTTCCTTTTTCCTACGTCCTTAACCAAAAATATCTGTTTTCATGAAGATAAATATTTTCCATCATTCCCATACATAGCTTTCCATTTTGCCACAAGGTATGCAGTCAAACTTTCTTTTTCCTTTTTCTTATCATAGCAAGTACACATCACATGAAATTCACAATTCTAACATTTACATTTATTTTCTTATTAATTTATTTATTTCCACTTCTGCCTATTCTTGAGGGACAGTAAGAGCTTTCTGCTACTGTTAATCTCTATGCTACCCACTTGTGAATCCCTGTCCTGGCAGCCAGTTCATTTTATTTCCTTTTCAGCCATTTTAAAGTATATGATTCAGTGCCATTAAATACGAAGTCTGATCAAGTATGCAGTTTAAAGTATTATAATAAAAATCCCATCGACTTTAACCCTTTCCTGAGAACCCTCCCCGTCACTTCGAGCACACTTATCCTTTCATTCTTGCCACTTTCTCAAGCAGTTTTGAGAGTGCTCATTCATGATCGAGTGCCTCTATGAGGTGTGATTAAAAAAAAAATACAGTGAATGCTGAAGCCGAGTGACATCCAATGGAAAGGCAGCTCGGGTGTGTCCTCACCCACCTTACTCACTGAATCAGGCAGCATGTGACTTCTGGCTCTTCCCCAAAGTCAAAATCACCAGGAAAGGTCAATGTTTTGGATTATTTAATATTGAGTCAGCCATGACAGTGCAACTAACGATACTCGTGACGGAGGACTTCCAGAACTATTGCAGAAAGTGGCAAGATTGATAGACAGGGAGTGAGACCCTGTCTAAAAAAGAGGAAGAAGTGGGGGTGGGGGGATGAAGACAACAAGAATGGCGATGACCATGATGTTGATAAAGGAGAGAAAAGACTCCACATTCCTCAGCACTTGACCTTGAGGGCAGGTGGGGAACCTTCCTCCCTTCCCACTGTAGTGATATTAAAAGCCTGAGATTGGTGGAGCTCTGTTGGTCAGGGTCCCTGGGAGTCCTAGTCCCCTCAGTTCTCACAGTGGTGGGGCAGAAAATGGAAGCATGAGGACAGCACATCACTCTGGTTTCCACTGACATTTTCTCTCTGAATGTCTAAATATCTAGTAAAATGTAATTCTTCTACAAAGAAAGACACTGTGATGGATATTCTGGGACTAGCCAAGGAGGAAGCTGCTGAAAGCAAACATGCTAGAGTCCAGGGCTTGACCCTGGTGGCCCCCACCTGAAGGCCAGGCTTTTGTAACCCATGCGTCGATGCCTTCCCTCACCTCCTGTTGTTCACAATTTCAATATTAGCCTGTGCTTGCAAACTCAGTTCCAGAGTTTCCTCTGATGTTAGCCTCCATATTTTAAAAATTAATATACTTAACCCAGCATTTCTTTAATTTTTAAATTTTATCTAGTATATATTTCATTTGCAGAAGATGAGTTTTTAATACTCGAACATCAAACATTGCATCCATATCCCATCTCCCACCACCTGAATAAAGTTAAATCATAATTTTTGGTTAAATCAGTGTTTGGTACTTACATCACTAGGATGACATAATTATTGTCCACAGCTGCAGCTACTCGCATTCTATATTTTATTTGTTGTGCAATGTTTAAGTTTTTTAGGAGTTAGCGATTGACTTTTATTAAAAAGTCGATTAGTTTCTACATATCTATCACTAAAACTTCCCACACATGTAAGCAATCCAAAGTCTCAATCTGGCCCAGCAATTAGCTCCTCTGGTAGTGCTTGGCATCTTCCCTTTTGGAGCTGTTCACCCTTAAACTTCAGTCTGGACAGGTAGCTTCAGGCCACCCATGTATCTTTTTCTTAGCCTTTCAAAGGCCAAATAAAATGTTTGAGACATGAAAAATGGCTCCAGAAATAAAATTGCAAATTAGAAATAAAGAAACATTTAATGAAATTTCATAGTATCCTATCAAGTAGTCAACTGCAGCTAAATCCCCCGTTCTCTGAAGTAGCTCTCCACTCCAATTCAATCTGCATAGACAGCTTGATCCGGGGATGTCCCTGAAAATATCCACAGCGCAGTTCTTTCATATAAGTCTGACAGAAGGACCTGGGTAGGGCTGGTATCTACCCAAATCTGTACTTACATAAAAAGTTCATCTTGAGAAAGTTAACCTGATGGCTGACTCTTATAACTCCGGCGTTTTGGAGTTATCCTCCCACTCGTCTCTATCTGACCTCTTGCTCCATTTTGTCACGTGCCACTATTACCCATCTCGCTCTGCTGTTGTAATCTGCCATGCATTTCCTAAGATTCTAGTTCATTTCATGGCTGCATTCTTTATCTGTCGTCGTTGGGCAATCGTTTCTACAAATGACCTTTTGGGGGTCAGCTCTATTATCCTCCCTCCTACGCTTAGCTCTTCCTCCAGTCCCCTGGAGGACAGGAGATCAAGAGTCTTTTCAGTTTTCATGTGCATGATGTTCTAAGCATCTTCCCTTTGCTCTCCAGGTAATTATCCATCCCTTCCACAGAACTTGCAGACCGGAAATCTGACCTTTAGGAACTGCTTCCTCCAGTTCTGCTTGCCTTCTGCTTCCAGTGGGATTTGGCCAATAGGTGCTCTGCAGGAAAGGCTCAGGCAGGATCTAAGTAAGATCAGGGGAGCTGCTCTCAGGATGAGCTTCCATACAGTTCTTTCGTGTCTGTAAGCTGCTTCCTCTCCTGGCTGGCTAGCCATCTCACTGTTTCTGTTGTGAAAAACGAATCATGAGTTTTAGCCTTTTGATGGATGATTATGTAGCTGCTAAACTCAGGAGAATAAGAATTTTGTATTCTTCCTATAACCTAATTTTTGAGTGTGCACTTTACTATGAATACACATATACAACGTCAGTCAAATTAATCTTTTTCCCTTTCCTTGTATTTGGATCATCTTTCTTCAGTTGTAAGCTTGGGAGTTAAACAGTACTCAGCGTCATTTGCCTGCAGTAGCACCTGCTGTGTGGTCTTTGGTCGCTTTTGCTCTTCAGTGGCCACTCCACCCGGGCCTCTGCTGAGTCTTCCAAGGGGCTTCCAGAATCTTTTCAGGTCTGCTCTGCTACTTCAATTCAACATGTGACTTTTTTCTTGACACCTCAACTCGTCCTGGGCTACATCTGGGAAGTGGAACAAATTGTTTCTTTGGTTCTTAATTATCTCAAAACTAGCTGAGGGTCCTGTTATTTTCTATCCGGGAGGGAGGATGTTTCTCTTTTAAGGACTTTTAAAATACCAGCTCTTAATCTTTCTCTCTAGACTAGCAAATTCTTCCCCAATATGAGGAGCAGAGGATGGAAAACTGCCTCATCTTCTCCTTGATGCTTGTAAATATATTACATATGCCCAGAGCTCCTTTTCCTCCCTTCTGAAACTCAAAATTCAGAAAAAGACTGGATGATCCAGAAAGCAAACTGGGGGGCTTAGGAGGACCAAGAAACAGTTCATGGGGAAAAATGGGCTATTCTTTAAAATTCAATCCTGCTTCCACTCCAGCCCCAACTGTGCCTTTTTGGGTAACATGAAGGAGAACTGCTGAGCAATGGTTAAAACAGGATTAGCTTAACACTCCACATTTTAAGAGGAAAAACTGATGGTGGACATGCTAGGGAAGGGATGTTGGGAAGTGTTCTCTGTGAAATAGAGCCTGGTTCTCTGCTCCTTTGAAAGGCTACAAGAAGAGTCCTGGATCCAAAAGCACCCATGAGAAATGAAGCCCCAGGTTAGGAAGGGATAAGACTGAGACAGGTTCAGAGAGCGCAAGAACAAGAAGAAACAAAAACAGGGCCATTTGCACTGAAAATTTGAGAAGACAGACCCTTGCCAAGTTTGAAGATTGAGCCGGGAGTATGGAAAAAAGGAATAACATCAACAGTAACTTTTATGGAGGGCTAAGTACTGTTGCTCATTTAGTCTTCTCAATAGCCCAGTGAGGTACTTTGTAAAATTATTTCCATATTTCAAATAGAAAACTAAGAATAGAGAGTTTGTGTCCTACTTAGAACCACAGAATTAGTAAACAAAAGATAACTTGACTTCAGTTCTGTGTACTTCAAACCTTGGTCTTAACTACATTTCCTTTGTGTTGCCTGCTTGACTCTTGCAGCAGAAGAATAGGATGTTTGAATGAATGACAGCTTTAAGAATGAGATGTAGCGGGGCGGTGAGATGGCTCAGCAGAGTAAGCGCCTGCCCGGCAGGCGCGAGGGCCTGAGTTCGACTCCCGGAACCCACATACGAAAAAGGGGCCGGTGATATTGCTCAGCGGCACGGGCGCCTACTGGCGCGCGAGGCCCTGAGGTCGACCCCCGGTACCCACACACACACACACACACAAAAAGAATGAGATGTAGCAATGGTAATAATAGATGCTAAGGACAAAAATATTAAAAGCTAAATCACTGAATATCTCCTATGTATTAAAAACTCCAAGGCCCTTACTTTCCTACCTACTTTCAGAAATAAAGACAAAGTCACTTGATTTGGAAGGCGACTTGTGCAAAGAAAATTAAATAATTACAGCTGTTCCTACTGCCCAAGATTGGTGCTCAATGGAAAAATATTGGTTTTGACTTTTGCTGTACTAAAACTTTATTAAAAAATCACCATTGAGTTACTTTTCAAAAGAATTCTGGTGACTTGGACAGCAATAAAGTGATGGTGTAGGCAGCTCCAATCTCTTGACTCCCCATTAAAACTTTAAAAAACTAACAGAAATTGCCAGAGTCAACTTTTCAGAATCCTGGGGAAATAGACAAACAATAACAGCAACCAAGTGATTGCAGAATCAAGAAAAGAGGCAGTTTAACCATGCTCCTGGCATTCATGGAAATATCTGTCAAAATACAGGCTGAGAAACAGAGATACTGGTGACCACACATAACAAAGAAGACAGTCTTTGCAAAATACTGCTTGGAAAATTCACTAAACAGATTCCTATAGTCTTTAACAATCAAGGGGAAAAAAGCCCCACAAAAATCTGAAGGAGAGAATCTAATTTCCAGTTACAATATTATAGTATTCAAATATTTAGTTTTCATGAAAAAAAGTTCAAAGCTTACAAAAAAACAGGTAAGTAGGGCTATATAAAGCAATAAATTGAAAGAAACCATTGGTGAGGAAGAACAAATGTTTGATTTACTAGACAAATACTTTAAACAACATTCTTAGATTTAAAAAACAATAGAAATATATGAACAAAGAACTAAAGGAAATCAAGCCATGAAGTATGAAAAGTGAGAATATCAGTCAAAAGAAGTTATTAAAAGAGTCAACTGGAAATTCTGGAGAGAAAATGTATAATGGGTGAAATGTAAAATAAGCTAGAGATGTTTAACAGCAGATTTCAGCAGCAGAAGAAAGTATCAATGAACTTGAAATTAGGACAACTGAGATTACCAATCTGAGGAGAAAGAAAAAGGAATAAAAAAAGGTGTGCAGATCATAAGAGATGTGTAAGACACAATCAGGTAAACCAATGTGTGCATTACAGGAGTCTCAGAACAAGAAGGCAATGAGAAAGAAGCAGATAGAATATTTGCAGAAATAATATTCAAAAGCTTTCAAAATTTTATGAAATACACGAAATTACAGATTCAAAAAGTTTAACAAACTGAAAGTAGAAAAACACAAGAGACCAACACCAAGACACATTATAATCAGTTGGAAGACACAGAAAAGAAACGGTCTTGAAAGCACCAAAGAGAAATGACTCATTGTACACAAGAATCCTGAAAAGAATTAACATTCAATTTCTCATAAGAAACTATGGAAGCCAAAGAAAGTAGGATGTTGTATATAAGTGCCAAATAACACCAATAAAGAAATTGTCAGTTGAGAATTCTATACCCAGGAAAACTTTCTTTAAAAAGTGAGAGAGAAATTAAGACATTCCCCCAAATTTTATAAGACCTTGAGTTTATTTTTTTAATTTTTAAATTTTTTTAATGTGCAGGTACCAGAAGAGTCGAACTCAGGACCTCACGCTTGCCAGGCAGGTGCTTATGCCGCTGAGCTGTATCACCGGCCCCAGAGCTTGAGTTTATTAAGAGTAGACTTTTGCTACAAGAAAAGCCAATGAGAATCCTTCAAGTTGAAATGGAAGGACACCCAACTGTCATTGGGAAATCTGTATGATGAATACAGACCTCCAGTAAAGGTAAACATTTAAGCAAATATAAAAGCCAATATTTATAAGTTATCAGTTTAATAAGTCCACTTCTCAACTCCTACTTGATTTAAAAAGTAAATTCATAAAAATATTTAAGTCCATGTTATTTGACACATGATCTTTGTCAACAATGTAAAAGGGGGTATCTGTATTGCAGTAGAAATTTTGTACACTATATCAAACCTAAATTGATATCAATTCAACTAAATTCAGATTGTCAAATGCAATCTCAGATGAAATCACAAACAAAATATCTTAAAAATACACAAAGGGTAACAAGAGGGGATTCAAAATAATTCACAATTAAAAATCAACTAAACACAAAGGAAGGCAGAATAGAGTAAATGAAAGACAAAAAAGCGTAAGATATAAGAAAACAAATTTCAGGAATATGTTCTTCCTTATTAGTAATTATTTAAATTGCAAATCAATTAAATTTCACAATCTAAAGACAGATTAATAGAATGAATAAAAAAACATGATCTATGAGAGATTCACTTTAGTTCTAAAGACACAAATAAATTGAAAGTAAAATATGGAAAAAGATATTTCATGAAAACAATAGCCAAAGAGAACAGATGACTGTATTAATGTTGGACAAAATAGTCTTTAAGTCAGAAACAACTGCAAGATACAAAGAAATACATTGTATATCAACAAAAGCCTAAATTCAGGAGCTGAGTGTATAGCTTTGTGGCAGAGGGTTTTTCTACCATATATGAGGCCCTGGATTTGACAGCCTGCCCTGAAGAAAAATAAGGCAAAATTCATCTGGAAAGTATAGCAATTATAAACATACATGAACTAAAGACCAAAGCCCCTAAATTTGAAGCAAATACTAACAGAATCAAAGGAAAAAATAGTTCTAAAATAATAGTTGGAGACTTTAACATGTTACTTTCAATGATGGACATGTAGACAAATTAGTAAGGAAACAGAGGGCTAGAATAACATAATAAACCAATCAGATCTACAGATAAATACTGAACACTCTCCCCCAAACAGCAGCACGGAAGGAACACTGCTGGAGAGACCATATATACGGTCACAAAACAAGTCTCAACAAATTTAGAAAGAGTGCTATTATACTGTGTATCTGTTTCAACAACTATAGTACAAAGACAGAAATTGATGAGAAGGGAAATGGGAAATTTCAGATGTGTGGAACTTAAAAAACACATAACCAGTGAATCAAATGATAATTCATAAAGAAAATTATAAAAATACTTAGAAAAAAATGAAAAGGAAAACAAAACATACAGAAACCAATGTAACGCACTAAAAGAAGTGCTATAAATACCTGTATTTAAAAATAAGTGATAAATGCCTACATTAACAAAGAAGATCTTAAATCGATAACCTAACTTTACATTTTAAGAAACTAGAAAAAGGAGAAAAAACTCAAGCCAAAGCTAGTGAAAGAAAAATAATAATAAAGATTTTAGCATAGAAAAAAGAAATGGAGAATAAAAAATAGACTAAATGTAATGTTATTTCTTTGAAAAGGTAAATAATGTGACAAATATTAAAAGAGAGAAAACATTAATTAAAATCAGAAATGAAAGTGGAGATATTACTACTGACCTTAATAAAAATTATAAAAGAGTATTATGAATATATACAAATTAGATAGAAGATTGGAAGATTTCCTAGAAATACACAAAAGTTCCAAAATTGGATGAAGAAAAAAAAAAAAGGGAAATCTGAACAAACTGATAACAAGAGATCAAATGGGCGATAATAATCTCCCAAGAAATCCTAAAACCTTTTGGAAACTTCCCTTGTGAGTTCTGCCAAACATTTAAAGAGGAGTCCATATCAATCTTCCTCAAATGCTGACAAAACATAAAAGAAGTAACACTGCCTACTTAATTCTATGAAAACAGCATTATCCTAATGCCGAAGTTAAAGTCATTACAAGAAAAGAAAGGTAAGCTGGGTGTGGTGGCGCACACCTGTAATCCCAGCACTCAGGAGGCTGAGGCAGGAGGACCACTGTGAGTTCAAGGCCAGCCTGGGCTACATAGTGAGTTCAAGGCCAGCCTGCACTGCATAGTGAAACTCTGTCTCAAAAAACCAAAAAAAAAAAAAAAAAAAACCAAAAAAAAAAACAAAGAAAAGAAAGTTAAAGAGCAGTATGTCTTATGAATATGGACAAAAAAAATCAACAAAACACTAACAAAGCGACACAAACCACATAAAAAGATTACACTCCACAATCAGTGGGATTTATGCCAGGAAAGCAACTGTGATTCAATATAAGACAAGTCAATGCAATATATCACACTGACAGGGCCGGTGAGATGGCTCAGCGGCTTAAGCACCTGCCCGGCAAGCGCGAGGGCCCGAGTTCGACTCCCGGAACCCACATACGAAAAAGGGGCCGGTGATATCGCTCAGCGGCACGGGTGCCTGCTGGCGCACGAGGTCCTGAGGTCGACCCCCTGGTACCCACAAAAAAAAAAAAAAAAAAAAAAAAAAAAATATATATATATATATATATATATATATATCACACTGACAGCACACACAGACACACACACCCTAACAACAAAACCAAGACCAAAAATTCTACCACATAAGCATCTCAACTGTTACAAAAAAAGGCATTTGACCAAATTCAATATCAGTTTATTATAAAAGCACTAGAAAATGAAGGAAAATTTCTCAACATGATAATGATGTTTATGAAAAACACATAGCTAACACACTCCATGGTGAAAGACTAAAAAAATGTTTCCTGTGATATCAGAAAAAAGATGAGATGCTGAATGTTTAAAGATTTATTTGGCTTGGAATTCTGAAGCCTGAGAGGTTTGAGATTGAGTGGCTGTCTCTAATGAGGCCCTTGCTGGTGGGGACCGCGGACTCGGGGTTTCCCGTGTCCTCACATGGTGAGATAGAGCTAGCTGGTGAGGGCGACCTCTCTGCTCCTTTTTATAAAGCCACTAATGCATTCATGGGGTCTCACCTTCATGATTTCATTTAATTCTAATTACTTTCCATATACCGTGATCATATGATTTTGGTAATGAAGTTTCCAACACACAAAATTTGGGGGACACATTCAACCCCAGCAGATGCCCACTTTCACCACTGCTATGGGTCAACATTGTACTGAAAGTTCTAGCCAGGAAATTATACAAGAAAAATAAATACATCCCTATTGAAAACTAAGAGGTAAAACTAATTCTACTCATAGGTGACACACATACATACATACCTACATATATATATGTGTGTTTGTGTGTATATATATATATATATATATAGCCTCCAAATAATTCCCAAGAAGGCTGTCAGAGCTAAAATTCATTAAAGTTTCAGGGACAGTATCAACACACAAAAATCAGTTGCATTTCTGCATACCATCAATGAACAATCCAAAAAGGAATTGAGAAAAAATTCATGTAAAATAGAATAAAAAATAATAAAGTACTTAGGAGAAAATTCAGCAAGGAAAGTAAAAGACTTGTACACTGAAAACTGCAAAACACTGATGAAAAAAATTAAAGAAGACCTAAATAACACAAAGACATCCTGTTTTCATGAACAGGAATACTTCGTATGGTTAAGATGCCAGAACTGTTGAAAGCAATCTATAGTTTCAATGGAATCCTTATTGAAAAGCTTTGTGCATCAAAGGACATTATCAAGAAAGTGGAAGGACAAATCACAGAATGAGAAAATGTTTGCAGATCACATCTCTGATAATGGGTGTTAAAGCAAAAAATACACTCATGGCACTCGTTAAAGGTGGTAAGTGTTATGGTTTATAGCTAGATGTCCCCCCAAAGCCTCATGTGATCATGAGGTGGGGGGGCTTTTGGAAGGTGGTTGGATCATGGGTGTGTGGTACTCACAGTGGATTAGTCCACTGACGAGTTTATAGCTAAGTGTGGCTGGGACGTGAAGCCTGGTTGGAGGAAGTGGTCACCGGGGTCGTGGCCTGGCCAGGTCTAGCTTCCTCCCTCCTCCCTTGATCTCCCTGCTTCCTGACTACTCTGCCATGAGTTGCTGCTCCTCTGCCATGCCCTGTGCCATGCTGCCCTGCCTTGAAGACGGCTGACTGTGGACTGAAACTGTCCTCTTTCAAGTTGTGGGTGCTATGTATTGTGTCTCAGTGATGCGAAAGTAACTAAGACAGTAAGATCATCTTTATTCAAGGGTGCCACAGCAGTAGCTGTAGGGTCCACTGCATCAGAGTCTCAGAGTAGTTGAGAGAGCTTGGAGTTAATCCTGACTCCAAGAAGAACCAGGGGGCATTAACAGCTCAGCAGCAGAATGAAGGTAAGTGGATGGAAAATTACTAAGAGGAAACATTTTTGGATAAGGAGTTTGTGGCTATACTAACTTAGTAATATATTTTCTCAAACTATATTCCCCAAGGGCAGAGAGGGAAGCCCAAGGTCAGGCCTAGTTAGAGAGCACTTAGGCGCCTGAATAAAGTTTTAGTCAAAGGGTAGATTCTCGGTCGGAATTTACGCTTCAGATCTTATAAAGAATTTCTACAATTCAGCAAGACTAACAACCCTACTTATTTGGAAGAACAATAGGGAAAGGTAGGTAAAGAACTTGCACAGACATTTCTCCAGAGAAGATATACAAATGGCCAATAAGCAAAGGAAAAGATGCTCAGCATCATTAGTCATTAAGGAATTGCAAATAAAAACCACAAAGAGGCACCATATCACAACCACTAGGATGACCGTGAATTTTTAAAAAGGAAACTAACAAGTGCTGGTGAATATGTAGAGAAATTGGAAGCCTTGTTGCTCCTGACAATGTTAAGTGATGAGGCTACACTATTACCCTGTAACTCAGCAATTATATCCCTAAATATACGCCAAGAAAGAACTGGAAACAGATACTCACATGTCGGTTCATTGCAACACCATTTGTGACAGCCAAAGGGGGAAACAACAGGAATGTACATCGGCAGGTGAAAAAGGAAATGTGTTACATCATATATAATGGAATATTAGTCAGTGATAAGGTGAAATTAAATTCTGATTCATGCTATAACATGGGTGAAACTTGCAAAGATGCTAAGTGAAATACACCCCCAGCAAAAGGATAAATATGATTGCACTTGCAAGCAACCAGTTCATGGAAACTGAAAATAGATAAGAATTTACCAGAAGGCAGAGTGGCAGGGGAGAGAATGGGGAATTATTGTTTAATGCTTAGAGTTTCTGTTTGGGCAGATGAAAAACTGGGAAATACAATGTTTGTCTAACATTTCATGTAATAAATGCCACCAGGTTGTACACTTAGTGGTTAAAGGTAGATTTTGCTGTATATGTTTTACAGCAATTACCAACAACTTGAGAGCTTCTGTCACAAAGGTTCTCCGCTGCTCGCCCAGCACGTGCTCCAGTGCTCTCCAGGAAGGGCGGGACCCATCATGAGGGTCCCAGCTCCCCCCTGCGACTGGCCTAGGATGCAGTGCCTGACACTCTCTGTTGACCTGTTGTTGGTCCAGGAGAAGTCACTATGCCTAAAAGGCCTTATTCAGACTGAAAAGAATATTTAACCCCTTGTTAAAGGTTTATTTCCCAGAGGGAGCGCTAGAGGGAGTACATTTCCCATCTAACTGCTTCCTGGTGGCTCCCTGTCTGGGAGGTGGAGCGGGGGTGGCCCTTTGAAGAGAGAGTCTCTTCCTTTCCATTCCTCCGCTCCTCCCTCTGCGTATTCTTGAAGCAATCAAGGCATTCATGTTTTGGATGTGTGTCGTGTGGATTTCAATGCATGTCGCACTCTGCCCAGGCCCACGTAAGGCCTGAGGCTCCTGATAGGGACCCCCACTTCGCACAGCTGCCATGGGACTTGTTCTCTCTCTGCTGTTGCCTAAGCTGAGTACAGTCCTATGTGGGGCCTTGGGGGTTTTCCTCAGCATAGCAGCAACCCAGAGTCCCTGAAAAATAAGTCACGGTACCTTCTGACTTTGGGGAAATAGCCTACTCATTTTTTATGACATTGCAGAATAAAACACAGGAAGAAAACAGGAGTGCCCAGCTCTGTTGTTCTAACAACCTCGTATCCTGAGTCCCACAACGTACGCCTCTGTCGGGCTCCGTGCCGTGTGATTGATTCTAAGTGACTAGTTCCCCAGTGGGTCCTCTCTGTCAGGAGACAGGCTGGTGGGGCGTCTGTCTGGGCTTGTTATCGGATATTTGTTTCTTCTTTTGTTCTATCTGCTCAGTGGAGGAGAAGGCAAGGGGCTCTCATCTTCTGCTGTTTCAGTGTTCCCAGCCCATTGATGTTACCAGTGAACAATGGCGCCGCGCCGCTGCCACTCACAGCTGTCCCCACATCAATCAGCTTCCCGGGGAAAGATGTATTATTCAGTAAGTGATGTGGGGATGACTGGGAGCCACGTGTAAAAAAAGCTAGAGCCATGATTTCATTTTATCTGAAAATGAATTCCGGATGGATAAGAGTTTTAAACAGGAGAAAGATAAAACCATGAGATTACAAGAAGAAACTATGCTAATAAACTTGAACGCTGACAAATGGACACTTAAAAATTGGAAGGTGTTGTAATTGAGAGAAAAATTTTAAAACCTCAAACATTTCAAGAGACACTAAATAAATAAAAAGAATAATCAAATGTTCCTCCCCACACAAAAACAGCCTAAATCCTGATAATTTGTGAGTTCTACTCTAATCTATCAGTGTGTTGATGTTTCTTATTTTATTCCAGTTATTTCAGAAAGCTAAAAAAAAGATTTCAGGTTGTCCAGTTCCAAAACCATTTAAAAACAGAACAAGAAGATCACAGGCTCATTTCGCTTCTTAGAATAGACATGAAAATCACAACCAAATCCAGCAAGTATTAACAAATTCATTCAGGGTGCTCAAGGAAGTTCAATGAAATTATATCATAGACACAGAAAAAATGATAGCATTCAATACTTCATTAGTTTACAGTTTTAAAAACATATTGATGAATAAGGTGCTTCTAAAAAGTACTCAGATTACAAGTGTGCAGCTCCATTAAATTTTTTTTTTTTTTTTTTTTTTTTTTTTTGTGGGTACCGGGGGGTCGACCTCAGGACCTCGTGCGCCAGCAGGCGCCCGTGCCGCTGAGCGATATCACCGGCCCCTTTTTTGTATGTGGGTTCCGGGAGTCGAACTCGGGCCCTCGCGCTTGCAAGGCAGGCGCTTAAACCGCTGAGCCATCTCACCGGCCCTCCATTAAATTTTATAAACCGGAAGCATCCCAGCAACCATCATCCACAGCCCCAGATGTGATCCTGTACTCCTTGCCAGTCACTAACTCTCACCCCTGAGCGGGGCAGGGGCTCCCCGACTTCACTCAGATGGCAGAACAAAGGTGTACTCTGTGACAACTGGCACTGGAACAACGGAGTAGTCACGTGAAAAAGTGGAGTTGGACTTGCAGCTTAGTGCGGTTACATTTTATAGAAGCAGAGCGGGAGTTGTGTGTCTGTGTCTGGCTTCTGTGTCACAACACTGGACTTGTCTGTCACCTGTCTGTGGGTGTGGTTACAGTCACTCCTTATCGCTGTGCAGTGCTCTGCTATGTGCATATCAGTATTTTATTTACCCATTCAGATAACTGGGGAACACGTGGGTTGCTTTTAGTTTGGCACTATTAAGAAAAATGCTTAGGAATATTTTTGTGCACGTCTGTGGTCAGCTTGCGTACGCCTTTCTGCTCTATGCAGCTAGAGCTGGAACTGTGATCACTGGAGATGCCTGTGTTCGGCTTTCATAGATACTGACCAAGAGTTTCCTGAACTGGCTCGCCAGTCAGAAGGTAAGGGTTTGAAGCCAGCCTTGAAACGAGAATTTGTGTACAAGTGATTTATTAAGGATGTGCTGGAAGTGGGTAAGGTAGTGGGGGTAGTAGGACAGACACGGAGAGGAACTCAAGTAAGGGTGTGATTTAAGGAGAAGTCTCTGGCGAGTGAGTGAGGGTTGGGTTGCTGATCCCAGAAGGCACTTGGGAACATGAAGTATGCCTTGTAATTGTCCTCGCTTGAGGCAGGGCTGCTGGGCTTTCATATCTCTGCATCTATCCCTTGCTGGCTGAGGGCTGCCTAAGGTCGGCATAACCTCTGGGCGTTTCTAGCTCTCCGCCCACGTGGACAAAGTGGTCTAAACCATACGAGGCTCATTCTCTGAAGAAGAGTTGCTGGTGTTGGCAATTGTGGGCAAAAGTGCAGTGAAGCTGGGGCGTGGAAAGCAGAAGAGGGGTTGAGGGGTTCCCTGTGGAGGACTGGTATGGACTGCGAGCTTGTACCCCAGCCCCCAAATCCCACAGCAGTTGAACTGCGTCCTTGTTAACACTTGATGTGTCTATCTTCCTTTTCAGTGTAGTCATTCTGATGGTTCAACAACCATTTAACAACAGGAAATACTTCAGCAAAGTACAACTAGAAAGGGACTTCCTTCACTTGAGGGAACTTATAAAGTTTAAACTTATAAAGGAACTTATAAAGGTTAAAACCTCTATCAAACATACTTAGTGGAAAAATTTTACATGGATTTAGAATTAAAAAATTAAGGATGGCCTCTTTTGCTGCCAGATTTCATGTGGTTTTAATGGTTCTGGGAAATACTATCTGACAAAAAAGGAGCAAGAGTTGTAAAGATTGGATAAACTCTTTAGACCTGTTTCTTCTTTTTTCATAACAGAATCAACAGAAAACAATTATATCTAATAAGAACAGTCATTGCAGTTGCTAGATACAAGGTCATTTTACAAAAGTCAATAGTATTTATCTACAACATCAATAACTATACACAAATACAATAGAAAATAAGGTATCAACAATAATTATAAAGACTATAAAGGACTTGGGAATTGACAGAGGTTACACAAAATACTAATAAAGCATAAAACTTAAATAAGGGCCGGTGAGATAGCTCAGCGGCATAAGCTCCTGCCTGGCAAGCGCGAGGTCCTGAGTTTGACTCCTGATACCCACACACAAAGGAAAAAAGGGCCGGTAATATCGCTCAGCGGCGCAAGCACTTGCTGGCAAGTGCGAGGTCCTGAGTTTGAACCCCAGTACCCACACACACAAGAAACTTAATTAAAGACATAAAAATATGAGGAAATACCCATGATTAAGTAAGTTAACATCATAGAGATGTTACTATTCTCTCTATTAACCTGTCAATTTAATACAAGTCTAATACAAACTAGCTTGATTTTCTGAGGGCCTAAATAGAATTACTTTTAATTTACAAAGAAAAATAAATGTTTATAAATGATTAAGATGATTTTTGGAAAGAAGAGCAGGGAGAAGGATTTGCCCTACCATATAGAAAGAAATATTGCAACATTACTATGATTAAAAACAGCATATTATTGTTGCAGAAATAAGCAAATAGACCAATGGAACCAAGTAAAAATGGTGCCACGAAAATTCATGCCTTTGTGATATCTCATGAAAGATGCACATAAAACAACAAGTAGATAGTATTGAGAAAATGTGAAAAGTAAAGCTGTAAAGCTACTGGAAGGAATAATAAGACACTAAGTATGACTAATGTTATGAGAAATAATCTCCTAAGAAAGGACCAATTAACCCCAGAAAAGAAAATACAAATGGCTCTCACATTTAGAAAAAGAATTTTAAATTCACTCATGTAAAAAGAAAATCAAATTAAAACTATAGCACACACAATTTTTTTACCAAATTGGTCGAGATACCAAAGTTCAATAAGGGTTAAGTTGCAGACAACAGAATCCACCTAGCTGGTTTAAACAAAAAATGGTTTTAATATAGGGAATAAGGTACTTACAGAATAGTTAGAAGAGCTAGAGAAGAAGTATTGAGATCAATTTTCCAAGAAAAATTCCAACTCCTCCAGAATCACTCTGCCAAGATAGAGAGGCCATGGCTCCTGCTGAAGAACAACGTGGAAAACAGCTGTAGTTTCAAATCAGGAAACTGGTTAGTAAACTAACAAGAGGCCATGATGGGCATGATGGCCTGCGCCTGTGACCCTAGCGCTCTGGCAGGCTGAGGCGGCAAGATCTGCGGTTCAACCCCAGCCTAGTCAACTTAATGAGATCCTGTCTCAAAATAAATTAAAAAAGGGGCCGTGGATGTAGCTCAGTGCTAAGACCCCGAGTTCAATCGCTAGTACTGCTAGGGAAACCAAAGTCTATGGCAAAGGTGTCTGATTGGAGGAATTTAAACCGTGTCTGGAGCCCTCCCTGCTGACACACGTGGTGATGTGCTTCTCGTCTTCTAGCAAAGGGGTGAGTGTGTCTCTTCCAATCACTCTGTCACAAATGTACAGTGTTACCTTTCTTTGCACATAAATGCGTCTGTGAAAATCTGCTCAAAATCTTTGCCTGAGATTTTCTGCTCTTGCTCTTGAGTGTGGAGAGATAGGAGAGGTTACACCACAGAATCATACAAATATCAAGAAAATTCTGTTGTGTAAATACACATTCCTTATACCTTCTCTGTCTAATGGGGTAAATGACAAAGGAGAAGAGAGCCTTGGGTTGCATCAGGAGTCTGAGTTTTGGTCCAGCATTGCTGTTTCCCTGAGGCAAGGAGTAACTGTCCCCTCTGGGCCTCTGTGAGGTGTTTTCACTTCATTTTAAAGCTGTTCAGTCTCACGGTGAATGGGAATTGTATTGTGTGATGCAAAGGCAGAATTGCTTTGGCTAAGCCGAGGGGCACCCAGGGTGTGGAGGGGAGCCCTGGTTTCCACCTTGCTCTGCTTCTGCAGTGGGTTTAAAGAAGCTCTGCATATCGCCATTAAAAGACCACCACGCTGCTTCTTTCTAAACTGCTGGCTTGGTCATTTTCTGTTGCTGTAACAGAATATCAAATATCGGGTCATTAAAGAAAAGAAATTTATTTTTCTCACAGTTCTGGAGGCTACAAAGTCCAAAATCAAGGTGCTGGCCTCTGGCAAGGGCCTTCTTGCCGCATCCTCTGAAAAAGCCCCGCCTCCCAGACCTGTTGCCCTGGAGATTAAGTTTCCGACACAGGGGCTTTGGTGGACTTGTTCAAACCACAGCAGGTGCCTGTCTGCCTTAGTTACTTTGTAGCTAATACTTCAAAGGCCAGTTCCCAACAGGTTGTTTTTCCTAAGCACATTCATCTAGCAGGAATATCATATTTTATATTCACTTTTGCAAACTTTCCTCTATATTTTATACATTCTACAAGTTAAAATTCCTCTTTCACATTTAGCAAATGTTCATTGGCTTCTAACAGTGTGGGTCCCAGGGGCTGAGTAGGAGGAATAGTTCCTGGTTTCCTTACTGAGGTTCACAGGTGGGGATTCCAAGGGGCGGATTAGAGAAGGGAGGGGGCATCTGGGAGTCATGGGGATACATATATGTGGAAGATTTTTGGCCCAGAATTTCTGCAGTGGGCTTCAAGATATTCTGCAGAACACAGCTAAGAGACTGCAAGAGTAGCTTCTGCCTAAGAAGCCATCCTGAACTAAAAGCAAAATCTGTGAGTCTATGTGGGCAAGTGCATTTTTTAAAAATAACTAGGAGATTCATAACTTTCATCTGACTTTCAGAGGCTCCTGAAAACATAAGCAGCACTGAGTGATGTGGTAGAAAAAATGTGAATACAAGGGCCCAGGGAACAGGTGAAGAGAGACATGCTAGGGACAGAGGATGGGAGAGGAAGTGAGATGAGGAAAGCAATTGAGGACAGCTGAAGAGGCAGGAGGACGACCATGTCCAGCAGGAAAAGTGCCAATGAAATGAAGGAATTAAAGAATTTCAAGAAAATTCAAATTAAGAAGGACAAAATGTACTTGGATTCTACCCATGCTGTTACATATGCAAAGAGTGTCTTTCTCCTCTCATGAGCCTCTGACCTTCACGGCACCTTCTAGATCCGCTCTCCCTGAACAAAAACCACGCTTTCATCCAGAGCATCTGTCAGTGTAGCGCTTCACCAGTACCCAAGACTTCATGACAGTCACTGGCCACGAGATGAGTATCTATTCCCCCCGTGGTATTGTTATAGCTTTTCAAAACAGTGTTCCATTAGCCATAGACTGTAATTTTAGTTCGAAGTGTTGTTTTGGGCAATGGGACCCAGTGTCCCTTCTGGTCTTTAGGGTTCCATGAAGTAGCTCTCCGTTATCAGATAATTAATGTGAAGTCTCATGTTTCTTTTCAGTCTTATAAATCTTGTAGGTCACCTTTGATCAGCCTGGGCCTAGACATGAACTCCAGCAATTCTGGGGGAATCTGGTTTCGTTCTTTGAACACACTGATAATGCTTAGATTTTAAATGGGCCTTGGAAAAGATGCTCAAATGAATTTTTAATTTAAGGTGGGACCCAGGCAACCAATGTATTTACCCAGACAGTGAAATATTTAAACATGTTGCTAAGTTTGTGATGCGTAATGATGACACACATGTTCATGTCCATTAAAAGCTAAACACCCCCAAATACTTCAAGTTGATCATTTCCGCAAGCTTAGAAGGATGAAGACAGTTAAGCCAATCCTCTGTGGGTTTTGAAATTGTCGCTAAAGATCTATGGAAGCAATGTAGCTCATACTGTTCCTGTACAGTCCACCTTCTTAGAGATGACAGTGGGAGTGATGGAGAGAGAGAGTTTTGCATGATAGGGAAGTTTCAGAAATAGCCGAGGGGCTCAAATCATTAGTGCTAGAGCTTTGAACTGGTTCAAGATTAGCCTTAATTATTAACCTTCTTTAATATTTCAGAGTGTCTGTAGTAAAAGAGGCATGGTGCATTTAATTTATAGTTAAACAGCCAGAGATTGTTAGACCTGAAATGCACTCAGATCATCTCAGGCAGCTGGAGGTTTGCAAGCTTTTATCTTCTCCAGCATGCTACACGGTACGGTACGCTTCTTGGTAACGGTGTGCTCAAAGGCAGTGATTCTTGCAGGTGAAGTGTGAAAATGAGGAATAAGGAAGGGGTTGCATAAGAGTAACAGAGTTGCCAGTGTTGTGTTTAGCTTGAAAAATATTCTGTTGCAGAGATCTAAATTCTTAAAAAATTCGCTCTTTATTTTATTTAGTTAGGTTTCTCAGTCATAAACAACTTATATCTTCATAAACAACTCCTTCCTTGATTGCCAAACCCATAGTATACACACACTGAATAGGCATCTCACACTTACTTTGACTGTTTTTATTCTCCCCACTCACTCAATATATTCTTCCCTGAGTTTTTACTACCAATGGAGAGGATACCAGAGCTTGCATTGGAGAGTGGCAGGATGGTGGTCCATATTATGCAGTGGTGAAATATTTCATAGCAGCACCATTTGTAGAATCTCAAAAAAAATAGAGAATTACTCAGTGTACTCCTGGTTTAAACGGAAAAGTTCCCAAACAGAATGTTAGTAGAGTGTGTTGGCTGCTGTCAGCTGAAAATAAACAATTATTAAATTGATAAACCTGGGGACAGTTGGGCAAGGAAACTCCTTCTTAATTCCAAGCAGAACAAGTTAACATTGAGAAATGCACAAGCAAGAAAAGACAGTCAGAACTTGGACTTGTTGGAAGGACCACAACAAGGGTTTGTATCATACTCATTGCCCAAAATCTCTGAAAATTTTATGATGACAACTAATAAGTATTTTTTTTTTGGTCAAAATAGTTCGGGGAAAAAAGGTCAAGAGGCCTGAGTACTTGAAGTTAAAGGATCTAGGTAAGAAAAGAGAAAGAGAGAGAGAGGAAGAAAGGAGACAGAGAGGAAGTGAGAGAGAGAGAGAGAGAGAGAGAGAAATATAGAGACAGAGAGAGAGAGAAAAGGAAGAGAGGAGAGACAGAGGCATTTCTTAAGAACTTCTAGTGTGAGAATGGCACATGGTGTTGCTTAGTAGATTAGATTTAAATAGGAAAGAAGTTCACCAGCATTTTAGGTCTTTGAGACATTCTGCCAAAGGAACAAAAGTAGTTTGTAACTGAGACTTAAAATGACCCTTAGAGCACTGAACTACTGGAAGGAGGAAGAATGAGATCCTCAACCCTCAGAAAGGACATCGGCTAAGGCCTCTTCAGATGTGGCCTTGGAGAACAACAGAAAACCAAGGTCCTCCTCACAGGCAGAGCCCCAACCAGGAAGCCCTGCCTCCAAGCCGCAATCAGAATCTGATCCTGGAACATTCCCCTTTCTGGCTCTGGGATTCCCAGGAAATCTGCACAGCAGGATTTCAGAATCTCAGTGAACATTGGTGCTCCGGGTCTCACATTATCCCCTGGCCCTGAGAACATGCATTTTGGTTATCCCCATGTAGTGGGGAGGACAGCTTTTCTTCTGCATGTATGGGTGTGTGGAGCAGGAGCAACGTCCCTGGACTCGTGGACCCATGGTCTGAATTACTGCCTGGTGCAGAGACCTCTCGAAGGGTCTGTTCATCCTTTGGGGCTTCAGGCATACACAGTGTGTGCTCTTTATGTGATGCTTGAATAAATGAATGAAGGGCAGAGTGAACCCATGAACTAGTGACTGGGAATTAAGAAGAATGGCTCCATGCGCCTTTATGGGGGTGGAGGAAGGACTCACATGAGGAGAGCAGAGGTGCGTGTGGATAACCAATCCAAGCACAGAAACACACAGAGGTGGTCTGAGCAGAAGAGGTGGCTAGTTTGCATTGTCCAGAGAAGGCAGAGGAAGAGGACTTCTGATTTGGGGCCAAAGGTGACCCATGCACCAGGTGGCTCACACTCAGGGGACACATGCCCTGCATAGTTCACTCTCATGGCTGGTGGTTCACACACCAGGCTGCCTCACACCGAGTGGTTCACCTATTGCTGTGTTTGGATGTACTTTGAATGTGTCTCCCATGGGTCCATTGTGATTGGAGGTTTGGTTTCCAGGAAAGCAGAATCTCTGAGAAGTGGGGTTCAGTGGGAGGTCCTCAGGTCCCGTAGGTTTTGGGGAACTTGGAAGGGGTGGTGGGAGCTGGTCTCTATCTCTTTGCCCTAGTTCAATATGTAGTCACCAGCTCACTTCTGCTTGTGCTCCACCTCCTGCCATTTGCTATGAGGTCCTCACCAAAGCTAAGGCAATGCAGGCGCCCCACCCTTGAACCTCTAGAACTGTGAGCTAGATCAACCCTTTCTCTTTATTGAGTAAGCTGCCTCGGGTATTATGTGGTTTCGGTGAAAAGCTGACTAGTACATGCAGGATCTGTTATAGCCTGGTGCCCTGGCAGCCTGGGCCTAGTCCATTTATAGCAGAATGGTGTCGTGAACCCTCCCAGAGGGGGTCTGGGGCAGGGTGCTTTGTGATTCAAGTTGCTGACTTCACACTGCATCCAGTCTAAGTCTCTGGGATCTGATGGGGATCCTACAAAGCAGCAAGGCTGCTTCCTCTGGGGCATTTGAGGAGGTGGTCTTGACTCTTTCACCCCCTCCGAGGGCCAGGTATCACAACTACCAGGGACAGCTATACTTCCCACAGGCTGGAGGGTGTGGTGGGAGCCAGGGAAGGCACGCTATATACTGCTTGAGCCACCAAACTTGCAGAAGTGGCCAGGGGAAGGGAGAGGAGGAAGAGAGGAGGTGGAGAGGAGCAGTTGGCAGAGGCATTGATGACTGTCGTGTCACAGAGCTCCTGATGTGGCTGCATCTACATCTGTATGTGCACATGCCTCTGTGATGTGCCTCATATACATGAGTGTGCATGCATCTGTACCTGTGTGTGCACCAGTGTGCACAGGAATGGAAGCACATCTCTGTGTGTGCACATATGTGTGTATAGGCATGTATGTTGTCCATCCACCTATATTTGTATCACACATGTATGAGTGCATGTGCTTGCATCTGGGTGGAATAGGTATATGCATGTGTGTTTTGCATGCATACATGTGTTTGATCCCAGTGCGTGGGGCTTTTGTATAGGTGTGCATGTGTGTACCTGCATGTGCATGTGTGCATGTATGTATGTGTATCTACATGTGTGTGTGTGTGTAACTGAGATTGGGCTACAGTGGGAGGAAGAGGAACTGGCCAGAGGGGAGGCAGCAAAGCCGGGGCCATGACCATGTCTGTCTTGCCTTTGGGGTGTCTCCAATACCCAGAGTGCTCAAAAGTATCTGCTAGATGAATATGAGAGGAATGGGGAGCCATAGACGACCCCTCTGTTGGGTAGTGTGGAGTAGGTGCTGAGGCTACAGGGAGCCCCTGTTCTCCTGGAAGTCCTCTCACCCCCCTGCATGTGTCCATCCGTAAGTCTCCCCACTTGGGGAGAGGAACCAAGGCCTTCAGCAAAGGCATGACCTCCTGCAGACTCTAGCTGGTTCCCAGGAAGGGAGAGGGCAGCAGGAGGTCAGAGGCAAGGAAAGGCAGCCAGGGTACACAGGTGCACCCCACAGTTCCAGCCTTGATAGGTTCTCTACCTATTGTCCATGGGGATCCCCCAGAAGGTTCTGGGTGCTCACACGCCAGTAGCAGAGGATTCTGACTGTCCAGCCAGATCTGGTATCTGGTTCATAGGCAGAGAAGACAGCTGGGGGAGGGGCTTAGAAGGAGAAGATGTTAGACAAATGGAAATGACAGGTGGCTCCCACCTTGGGACAGGACTGCAACCACAATCTCATCCTCAGAGAAGGGAAGACATGACGTGGGGATGAGCTCATGTTTCTAAGACCTGGGAAATGAGTATCAAAGGGAAATGGGGACGCTGCATCAAGGAGAGACTTTTTTTTTAAAAAAGTACAAGGGTAAAGAAATTTATTCCAAAAGAAAAGCTATAATTACAAAAGAAGCAGTCTCCTAAATTCAGATGACATAATGAAGATCAGCTGTAGTTCATTCCTAAGGAATGGCCATACACTCAGAGGCACACATGCTTGATTTGGGGAGAGAAGAGACAGAATCTGAGCTGACAAGGAGAAAATGTGGATTTTTCTAAAGACATCCAAAAGTGAATTCTGTGTGTAAAAACACACCAGACCACTCTGATAAATGGCTCCAGTGCCCACAGTCCCAAAACCACAGTGAAAAAATACTCAGTTCCAGAACTGAGATTTCCTGTACTTCTGTATCTATTGAGATGATCATGTGATTTTTGTCCTTGCTCTGTTGATATGGTGCATTATATTTATTGATTTGCATATGTTGAACCACCGTACATTCCTGGGATGAATCCCACTTGGTCATGATGTATAATCTTCTTGATGATTTGCTGCATTCTGTTTGCTAGTATCTTATTGAAGATTTTTGCATCTATGTTCATTAAGGAGATGGGCTTTTAGTTCTCTTTTTTGGTTGGGTCTTTCTCTGGTTTTGGTATCAGGGTAATACTTGCCTCCAGGAATGAGTTAGGGAGTATTGCTTCCCTTTCAATTTCATTAAAGAGTTTGGGGCGTATTGGCATTAAATCTTCTGTAAATTTCTTGTAGAATTCAGCAGTGAATCCATCAGGACATGGATTTGTCTTTGTTGGTAAATTTTTAATTATGTTTTCTTTAACTGATATAGGTTATTCAGAATTTTTACATCTTCTTGATTCAGCTTTGGTAATTCATGTATATCTAGGAATCTGTGCATTTCTTCTGTATTTTCCATCCTATGCGAGTAAAGATTTTCAAAGTAGGTATTGATGATCTTCTGAATTTCCACAGGATCTGCAGTCATTTCACCCTTTTCATTCCTCATTGCATAAATTTGAGTTTTTTTCTTTCCTTTTTGTGATAAGGTTGGCTAGGGACTTACCAATTTTATTTATTCTTTCAAAGAACCAAGTCTTCAACTCATTAATTCTTTGTATTGTTTTCTTAGTCTCAATTGCATTAATTTCTGATCTGATCATTATAATTTCCTCCTTGTATAGGCTTTGGGCTTGACTTGCTCTTCTTTTTCTAGAAGCTTGAGGTGAAACATTAGGTTGTTTATTTGTGCTCATTCTATTTTCCCAATGTGAGAATTCACTGCTATAAATTTCCCTCTTAGGACTGCTTTCATTGCATCCCACAGGTTCCTGTATGTTGTATCTGCATTTTTGTTTAATTGTAGATATTGTTTAATTTCTTCTTTGATTTCATCTGTGACCCATTGGTTGTTCAGGAGGGTGCTATTTAATTTCCATGTGTTTATGGAGTTTTTGTGGTTTCTTTTGCCAATAATTTCCGATTTCATTGCACTATGGTCACACTGAGTTTGTATTTTGAAAACCATTTCCTCAATCATTTTGTTTTTCCGCAGCAGCATCAAGAGCTGCCCTCTGCATGCAGTATCTTGTAGGGGCTGATTTCCTTCCATTTCTTTAAAATAGTGCATTTCTACTTAGTTCATTCTGTCTTCCGGGTTAATTAGTGACTGTGCAAGTTACATGAGGTTTAGGTGGCCAGCACTTCTTGACAGATGGCAGCTGGAGAAAAATGGGAAATGATCACGCAGACAGTAATTATGATTCCCTGGATGTGAGAAATTTATGAAATACCTCCGGGGCTGAAGGGCCCACGTACGTTCTGGGACCTCTGGGCCCCATGGCTGGGCAGCAGCCATCCATCCTCCATCTGAACTCTGGTTGGAAATGGCATTTCCTATTACACCAAAGGCAAGAAAAAACCAGCTGATTTATACACAAGACGTCTGCTTCATAATTACAGTCTAGAATTAATTGAATACCTTGTAGCTTTTTGTACTGTATATGCTAATAATGACCAAAAATTGATTCTCTTCTATTTCTTTTTATTAACTTATCTTAAAATGGCAGATTGTGAATAACAACCTGCTGTACTGCTGGACTAGGTAACTTTATAATTTGCAAATCAAGCTGTTCATTCTTTTCAATTTGTTTAGGTAATTTATTTTTCTAGAAAGAAAAACAGGCCTAAATTATGGGAACTAACTAACAGTCCCTATTGGCTGGACAGTGGTGGGAATTTGGAGGGAATAAATATTCCTGAAATGAGCTGATCATGACCTTGTGTGGGGTGACTGGTCATGCTAGTTTTATTTTATGGACCATATTGGATTAATTTAATTATGGAATATCAGTGCTCTGCCTAGTAATTAGCACTGTGGCGATTTCTCCATGTGCATGGGCCATACCCTGTGGGGCTACGTGGTCAGTCCAAGTTGCTGCCTCGCTCAAAGGTGGACACTGACCCCAGGTGGCCACTCTACGGCAGAAGGCAAGTTGTCCCCCACTGCAGGAGATGATTTTGGGGGTCTCCTCCAGTCCTCCCTGTTCCATCCCCTCTCCCTGAAAGATTCACACAGAAGGCAGGCAGAGGGAGGTCCGTATGGTCTCTTATTTCATGCCATATTATAAGTTATTGTTTTATTAATGCTCTAGTTAGTAGTATTCAGCTATGGAGAGCAACTTTTTGTATCCGGCTCAGCAGACATCTCAATGGCAGCCTCCAATCTCCTCCAGGCTCCCGAGCCCCAGATTCTTCTCTAGGAGAGGAAAGAAGGTAAGCCTGGCTGGCAGCATCTCTCTGTCACCACCCTGATGACTGAGACAGTTTCTGTCCCTGCACCTCCCACATTTTATGATAGACCCTTTATCTTAGGGGCCCTTGTTGGCTGTTGTTTTGCTCAGTAATCTAAAGATTCTGTCTGACGGGAATTATCTGTTCCCCCAGAGAGTTCATGAACTGAACTGCTCCTCCTTTGGCTGCTCCTCTCCCAACCCCTCTCTTCTCCCCCTCCCTCTATCTGCTTCCCCATCTGCCCCTTCCCTGTCCCCCCTCTTTCCTCTCTCCTCCAGTAAGGACAACCTATCCTTCAGGGGGGTCAGCTCCTCAACCCTGCCCTTGATTCCAGCTTTTCCTATCTTCTTGGGCACTTGACACTATCTCCTACCCTTCCTATAGCCTGTATCTTCAGGTCTCTTTGTGTTGTTTTCCCAGAGAGCATTTAAACCCACTCTAGCCCTCTAAAGTTAAGGAAATTCTATTTCAACTTATTGCTCTCCAGGTACTGCCCTCCTTCCCCCCTCAGTTCACAGCTGTGGTGTTGCATTAGCCTGGGCTCCTGGCCCTGGGCCTCCACACACCCACGCTGGTCAGGGCTCTGAGCTCCTGACTGTGGGAGGCAACGTTCTCTCTCCTCCTCTGATTGATGCCTCAGTATTTGTTCCTTGTGGAAAGCGTACAGGATAGTGGTTATGAAGTTGGGGTAACATCCACTCTGTGCCTCAGTTTTTCCAACTGTGAAAAGGGAATACTAATAACAGTGTACGAGAAATGCCCGGAACACCACCGGCAGGTAGTGAGCACTCAGTGAGTGCGACTCACTGTGACTATTGACCCCTCCTTGTCAAGCCCCATCTGGTGCACACAGCTGCCTCCTGGGCACATCTGGATTCCCGCCTTCAGCCCACCATCTTTCCTGCCCACCTCCTCTCCAGTGTTCTGACTTCATGAATGGACCCACTGGACCCCAGGGTGCCCAAGTCAGAAGCCTAGGTCTGGCCCTTGGCCCCACCTTCTCCTTCCACATCCAGGGCTGACCAGTCATCAGTCCTTTTTCCAGAACTTTCTTAGTATTTTTTCAATTTGCTTTTCTTTATTTTTCACTCCAGTGTCTAAGATCACAATGCTGTGTCCTGTGGCCTCCTGATGTAGGATCTGTTTTCAGGAGAGGCCGTTCTGGAAATGTCCTCTTCCCCAGCACCCACTGCTCCTGTGAGAAGACAAGCTCTCTCCTGGAGGCCTTCACAGGCTCCCTGTGCCCGTCTCTCCCTGCTTCTCGGCCTCAGGCCTCTCTGACTGTGGCCCTCACCCTTGCTGTAAAGCGTGACTGTGTTGCACTGTTCGCAGTCACCTGAATATACTGTTCTTGGGAATGCGTCTCAGACCGGGGTGAACACACAGCAGGCTCGGTGGAGAACGTTCCTGCAGATGGCTCTGCCCTTGCTTTCCTTCCAAGGAGACTTCTGGGAGCCCCATGCACTCGGCCCATACGCCGTGGTGGCACTTCTTGCCCTGCTCCAGGGGATGGGAGAAAGGCATGTTCCAGGGTGTGACATGTCCCCGCTGAGAGTCAGAGGTGTCTTTCAGAGGTCAAAAGGCAGGGTTGAGGGAGCTGCCTAACACCCAGCAGTGTGTGCCAGATGGCTGAACCATGGGTGCTCTGGGCTGCTACTTGCCATTGCGGGCCTCTCTGGGGCTTGCGCTCTCATGGAGCACCAGGGCCAGACTTCCTGCAGTTCAGCACTGATGGACCTCAGCCAGTTTCCTTGGCCACCCAGTGGGCTTCGTCTGCTCAGGTGTCCCCTGCGGCCTCTCAGCATGTCCCTTCCCTGCTCGCCCGGGCACACACACTGGCCCACAGAAGTGTGTCTGGGCTCCAGGTGTTTGTGTTGGTTGGGAGTCAGGTTCTGTTACCTTCGTCCCCGGGGATACATGTGAATATCTCCATGGGCTCCTCACAAAGCCCCTTTTTTTGGCTTATGGGGAAGCTGAACAAAAATGCACCAGCACTTCAAAAAGAGCCTTTCTTGAAAAATCTTCCAAATCTCTCTCATCTCTCTCAGGTCATCCCCTGGGCATCCCACGTGTACCTCTCTGAAGTCAGTGGTGGCTTTGGTCACCCTTTCCTGAGCATGTGACGCACAGGATGACGGTTAAGGCCCACGGGGGACATGTCCAGACCCCCTGGACATGTCCAGGCCTTGACAGTCTCTGCAGGGCAGCTCTCTGGGTGGCCCTGAAGCAGCCTCCTCCTCTGTCCTTTCTGGCTTGTAGCTTTCAAGGATAACTGCAGAATACGCTGCAGATGCAAAGCCCTGAGAGACGAGGAGCCCGTGGGAACAGCCCCAGCCCTGCTCTTGTTCCTCCTGCAGCAGGGATCTCAGCAGTCACGGTGCCCCAGGTGTAAACCAGAGCGCTAGTGGCAGTCGTGGTTTACTTGGGACACAAGCAGATGAGATTCCATCTGCCCTGGGAGGCCTTCCTGGGCCTTAGGGGTGGACTCATGTGAATCCCAGGCGCCTATCCTCCCCTGCTGCCTGTCTGTAATAAAGTTGCTTTACTTAACTGGTTGTGCGAGGGTTGTCTCAGTGGAGCCCTGCAAGTAGAGGAAATTGCAGCCCAGGAAGCAGTGGGCTCTGACAACAGTGCACAGTGATTCTGCTCGACACTTCCCTTCGGGATCCAGGGGCAGGTGTCCAGCGACTCTCAGCCACAGGCGGGAGCACGAAGGATGAAGCCAGAGCACCAACTTTCTGAAGGTGGAACTAGGTCAGGTGCTGCTGCTTCCTAGTTCAGCCTACCCAATAAAAATAAAGTGCAGGCCGCTGTTATGGTTGATTCACTGTGTCAACCTGAGTTTAGAAGTTTAACTAAGTGACTCAGCAGGGGGCCAGGGTCCTCACTTTGTAAACATCCTGAGCCTGTGCAAGAGGAGGGCATGGAGATGGTGTGAGTGGGGCAGGCAGCCTGCTTACAATATAAAGGAGGAAAAGAGGCTTGTACCCCTCTTTTTGCTCTTGCTGCTTTTGCTGTCTTCCATAGCATGAACTGTTGCCCCTGTGCCATGCCACCCTGCCTTGGAACCAGCTGATTACAGACTGAAATCTCCACCAACTGTGAGCTAAATAAACCTTTCCTTCCTTAATTTGGGCATCAGGTATTTTGTCCCAGCAACGAAAAAAGTAACCAACACAGCCATAAATGTAATTTTATGTTTTCTCATAGCCACATAAAAAAAAAAATAACCAAGTAAAATTAATTCCAAGGATATATTCTATGAACCCAATAGAGCAAAATTATTTCAACTTAAAATAGAAAAGATATCAATGAGAGCCAGGTAGGGTGGCACGTACTTGTAATCCCAGCACTCTGGGAAGCTAAGCAGGAGGATTCCGAGTCTGAGTGATATGGGAAATGATATCTGACCTCTAAATATGATATAAGGGGAATATTATAACTCCCAGCCTGTTAGATGTCTGATATGCTGAGTTCATCTTCTCTAAAACTGGAGAATGAATTCTAGGGACAACAGTGCTTAAGAGTAGGAAGGTATTTATTGAGGGATAGAAAGCTCCTGCCTGAGAGGGGCAGGAGAGGATACCCAGAAAGTGGGTTGCCTCCAACCCCACTTCTCAGGGGAAGTTTTATAGAGCACAACCATGGGGTGCCACGCAGATTACAGCCAGGATCAACCAATAAGATTACAAGCATAGCCGTTTAGATAATACTGATCCAGTGGAGAAGCAACTGTAAGTCACTAGGGAGTCGGGCATGGAAAGATCGAAGACCTTCCAGGTAGGTGATGGATGGGGGTCTTGGTTGCCCACTGAGGTGACTGATGCCTATTGAGATTTTATTAGACCAGGTGTTATCGCTTATCTCACCCCTTGAGGACGATGTAGGTCTGGTCCTTTTGTTGTTATCTTGAGGCCTGGCCTCCAACTGATGTGTCTCCATCCTCTCCGGCCACAGCTGTAGTGGGTCTTCACCTTTTGTCCTGACTTTCTGGAGGGCCCAGCCCTATCTGACTGCCTGTGATATTCCTACCTAACTTAGCTGTCTATAATATTAGCTCAACCTAAGAAACTTGGTGACTTAGTGAGACCCTGTTTCAAAAATTTAAAAAAAAAGGCCTGGCTTCAATCCCAAGTACCACACACACACACACACACACACACACACACAGAAGATACTAATGAAGTGTCTTATATCCTTTATCACATTTTATTAATAGTTGTTGGTGCTCTGTGTCACTTTTGTGGGCTTTTTGTTGGCCCTAGAGGTGACTAATGGCCCACAGAATAGAGGTGAGAAGAGAACAGAGAAGTCAATTGCATTTTTAAATATTAATACAGTAGTTATCTTGTTTTTTTTTGTGGGTACCGGGGGTCGACCTCAGGATCTCGTGCGCCAGCAGGCGCCCGTGCCGCTGAGCGATATCACCGGCCCTTTTTCCGTATGTGGGATCCGGGAGTCGAACTTGGGCCCCCGCGCTTGCCGGGCAGGCGCTTACGCCGCTGAGCCATCTCACCGGCCCGAGTAGTTATCTTTGAGTCTTTGGAGCCTGACTCTTTTGGTCACTTTAACAATTCACTTTACACTTACTTGTAGGCACTGAGACGCAGAGAAGTTTGTCCCCTCGCCCGAGCTCATACAGCAGTTAAACAGTGAAGCAGAAGCAGAATCTCGACCATCTGGCTTCTCCTCTAGGCCTCCCATCAGTTAAAACATTTCTTAACGTCTGAACAGATAATCATCATTGTGTAAGCGCTAAGTATTTTCTGAGGCTTAAGGCTCCTCCTGGCTGTGTTTACTTTGGCCCCTGCTGAGGGGCAGCTCACAGGCCCAGCCCACTGAGGGACTTCAGACCCCGGCTCCAAGAAGGTGTGGCAAGTGAGGTCACCTGTGGGGGGCAGGGTGGCCCAGGGTACACAGAGGCAGATGGCTCAATCTCCTCCTGAGAAGACAGGTTCCCGGGCTCCTGAGAGGCCCTGGCCCATCGGCATTGCCCGTGGACAAGAAGGCCCATGGTTCCTGCAGTGTCTGGGGGCCTCCTTGTTTCCTGCCATATTATTAACTGGAGGTAAATTCTGGTTACGCAGCCTCAAAAAGGATGAGGCTCAGGGCCTGCCGCACTGGCCTGATGTTCACTGTGTGAAAATGGGGACCCCGGTGGTCCCAGAAACCTCGGGGCCCTGTGAGGGGTGTTAGATCTCAGTCCCCACATCCGAGCTAGGTCGGCTCCCGTTCTGGAGTCCTCGTGGCCTGCAGTGGGAAAGTCTGGGAGGTCTCTGGTCACCTCCCACCTCCCACCAGAAGCGGGAGGAGAGAAGGGGGAGTGAGGAGAATGAGAATGAATCTTTCTCTTTTTCCTCTTTAAAGAGGCAATCACCTGAATAACACGGGGCCCGGCAAGGGCAAAAATGGAGGAAAATATTTCTGATGCTCGTTCATCCTGAAATTCTTGGGTCAGACAGTTGACTGTGTGGATGCTGCCAGAATTCATCTTAGAGAGGCAGCATGGAGGAGATTCCAGCTGAGCGGAGCTGTCAGGATACGTGCACGCCAAGCATCTGTATGTGCATCTGTATGTGTGTGCATGTGTGTATGCATGTGCTTTGCACACACATCTGTACACGTGTATTCACGTACATATGCATGTGCACATACACGTCTACATGCATGCATTTGTGTGTGCTTTTGTACACGTGTCTGTGTGTGTGCATACAGGTATCTATGTGCATGCATGTGTCTGCACATGTGTGGGATTCCCTTTAGTGACACAGCAGCCTGGGAGCAGCCGTATCCTAGTCTTCCCCAGGCCCGGGCATCTCTTGAACAGGAGCAGCAGGCACTCAGTGCCAGTCAGGACGCATCCGGAGCCTCATTCCTCCTCCACCTGCAGAATGAGGGTTATGACCCATTTTCTTTTCTTTCCTTTCTGAATTTCTTGTTTTCTCCTCCCTTTCCTCTATTAGTATATGCTTGCAATACGTATACATTCACTGTGAGGAGCTGGTACATACACATTTAGCATCGTGATGCTTGTGACTTCCCCTCCTTCCTGTCCCCCTGCCCCACTTTTGAGGTGGAGGAACCGAGGCTCGGGAGGGGAGAAGCTTCTTCAGTCGCATGTATGTATGCACATGTGTGTGATCGCGTAGAACAGTGCTGGAAGCCTGAGAGGTGGAGAGACCTACTTTGCTCAGCTTGAGACCCAGGAGCCTCTCCAGAGTGGTGCTGCGGAAGAGCGGTGCGCGAGGGCAGGGTCAGGGATCTGAGTCCTCGCTGTGCCCAGTGCTGTCCCGCCTGCCTGTGGCCTCGGCCATGTTAGTGGCTGCTAAGGAGTCGGGTGAGTTTTCCATCATCAAGGGCAGGAGGAAGGGCCAGGCTGGGGGAGGGATCCCCTGTGGCTCGCAGGTGGCACTGAGATAACCCCCCAGCCCTCCTGGGGCTGCTGGCACAGGAGAGCATGAAGGGCTAATTTCATGGCTGATAAAGCTCCCTGTACATGAGACTTCACAGACAAATAAGAGTGCCACTCTTCCCTTTTTTACTATGACATTTATTTTCTCCTTTCATTGAGAGAGGCACTTGTTCCAGCCTCCCTCTGTCCTGCCCTTAGCAGCCCTGTGAGAAGGATCAGGGCCTCTGTAGTGAGCATGCGGACACCCAGAGGGGAAGGAGCCACTGGGGTCCCAGCCTCAGGACAGCAGAGCTGGGGGGGAAGGGCTTTGGGGGAGGTGGTGGGGGCTCCTGGTGCTTTTGCCTGTATTGTTTGAGAGGTGAGTCCAGCGAGGGTTGAAATGACTCCCCTGCGCCTCCCCGGCCTTCTGCAGCCTTAGCCTGCTTTCCAGTGATTCTCCAGGACTGCTCAACTGGGCATGTTCCGGAGGCCTTTCCAGCTCTCAGTCAGCTCCTCTCCCCTGGATTCGCCACCTGGGCCAGCACTCCTGACCCTGCTGGCTGGGTCCCCGTCGCCCATCTCCTCTCAGAGGCAAGAGGCAAGGAAACTGAGGCAGAGTGGGCAACCTGTGGCAGAGCTTCACGAGATTCTTGGCCCACCTAACTCAAGCTCCCTTCACAGTCCTGGTTGTGCCAACCAAGTTGAATTTTCACCGACTGTCTCACTGCATTTGGTGTTTCTCCTGAATGACACTGGAAGCTTCTTAGGAAGTTTTTGTTTGTCCTGTGACTCCCCACAGATAGAAACGTAAACACACACACACGCACATGCACCAGAAACCACCACAGGTAAGCATGAGCATAGAGTACATGGAGACACACATGCGCACTCCACTGCAAGGTGCACAGGGACAGTCTGCATCCTGCACGAGGCTACATGTACGTGAAGCCTGCTCACAGAGCACACACGCCTGCTCACCATGCACCTTCAGAGCACAGAGCTGTGCTAGAGAAACACAGCTGCGAAGGTGACACTGGTGAAGCAGGTCTGTGATTGCCTGGTATGCTCTGGTCTTGGCTTACATTAGCCCCTTGGGTCAGCTCCACTTCTTACTAACCTATGCATGGGGCAAGTGGCAGGCATGCACCCAGCCTCAGTTTACCCTTCTGTGAAGTGCAGTCAGAACACCTCGCTCATGCTGCCCGCAGGTATTAAATGAAAGAATGGATAGCTCTGTGTGTGGTCATAAGGAACATCTCTTTCCTTTCTCCCCGAACACTGAGGAACAGGGAAGCCTGTGCAGTGGCCAGCAGGCAAAGAAGATGCCTTCGTCGGCTCAGGCCAGAAAAACGTCAGACTTAGAAGGCTCCACAGTTGGCATTTTCCGAACTGAGAATTGTATCATTTACTACCCCCCCCCCCATTTTGTAGGTGAGACGCAATCCACTTTACACTTTTTGGAAAAATAGAGGAAGATTCTCTGAAGCATGGTTTTAGAAGCGCCTGGGGTCTGGCCAGCCTGGTCTGGCCGTCGGTTCACCCAAGCCACTGCACATTTCCGGTCATTTCCTCCGCCGCGTGCTGGGCCCTGGGGCTGGGCAGTGAGGGAGCCAGGCCAGATGTTGCTGTCACAGGGGTGGGTTCTGGTGGGAAGGAAGGAACAGGCCACAGCCTGCAAACACAAACAGGGCCTCCCCTCCCGAGTCCTTCCCTCAGTGCAAGTGCAGCGGTGAACGTGAGTTCAGGAGTGTGGTGACTATTTTATGTGCGAATTCGACAGGCCTCGGGGTGCTCAGATACTTGACCAAGTACCTTTCTAGTTTGTCTCGGAGTGTGTTTCTGGAGGATGTCTGAACAGGAGCCCTTCCCATCTGGGTGCAGCTCATCTAACAAGCAGAAGAGCAGCAGGCCGAGTGCAAAGAACTCCCGCTCCCTGCCTGCTGGTCACCAGCTGGGGCCTCCGTGGACTGGGACTCACCACTGCTCTCCTGTTCTCAGGGCTTCAGGCCGCAGATCTGGGGATCTGTTCATCCCCACCCGTGCACGAGTCTCCTTGTCCCTTTCCTCCCTGCTGAGACGTAACTTACAGGAGGGCAGGTTTACGTGGCTCAGGGGTACAGTCTCTGGCTGGCTGCCTCCCAGGCAGATCTGGCACGGTGGAAGGGGCTGGTGGAGGAAAGCTGCTCACATCCAGGAAACAGACAGAAAAGGCAGAAGCCAGGGAGGGGGCCACACCCTGCCAGGTCACAGCCCCAGTCACCTGCCTCCTGGGTCAGGGCACCTCCCAGCATCGCATTCAGCTCTGAACTTGTCCATGGATCAATCTACTGAGAAGTCCAACGCCCTCATGAGCCGGTCGCCTTCCAAAGCCCCAGCTTGGAGCACTTGAGGTCTCTGGGGAACACGCTGGATCTAAACCATGACAATGAGCCGATTACTTCTGTAGAACTCTCTATCAGTCTAGCCTCTCTGTCATCATCTATCACCTGTCCATCCGTCCTTCCTATGTCTTCCGTCCTGCCTGTCTCTTCGGAGAATGCTGACTAACACAGAAGGAAGCTGCATTGAGGAAGAGGGGGCTGGGGGACCATTCAGCAGTGTCCAGCCCGTGAAGGAGGAGTGCGGTGCTCACGCATGGGAGGACCCGGCAGTGCCACGCACAGAGCCCCCAGCTGGCAGTGTCCATGAGGCCCGTGGCCGCATCACGTTCCCTCTAGAGAGCCAGGGCGTGGTCTCCTCCCGACCTTCCGTGGTGACCGACGGGCAGCTAAGATGCTGAGGGTTCTGTGGCCCCACGGGGTGGAGGCATCATTCTTTCTCCGAGGCACAGGCTGGAGAATGATTGCTCTTGGCTCTTCTCGGTGAAATCACGCCACGGGAACGTGGAGATGGCTGGTTCGCACCTCTCCAGGATGGCGAGATGGACAATTACTGCTGGCATCCTGAGAAATGAAGCACTGGGCACTATCTTGGTCTATACTGGTGGGGCAGCTCCCACTCTTGCTTCTCATCACCATTGGGAGTGGGGAGTGAGAGCACGGGTAGGGTCTCGGGGCTCAGCAGGCTGCTGGCAGATGGGGAACTTCTAGACGATGGATACAGATGTCGTAAAATAAGACAGAGGCCTCCAAGCCAGGACCAGAGCACGGAGTGTGAGGAGGGCCAGGAGCTCCCGGCGCATCTCTCCCTCTGCCTCTCAGGCCACGTGGAGCTGCGCAGGGAGGCTGAGCCTGCACACACCAGCACCCGTGCTTCAAGTCCCAGCCCACCCAAGCCTGCAGCCACTGTCTCAATGGCACACACTCAGTGACCCTTACGCACTCCTGTTACACAAAGTCACCTCTGTTCCTATAGAGCACTGTGCTCCCTCCCTCAAGCGCCTGCGCCTTTGCACAGGTGAGCCCGTCTCCCTGAAGTGCTCTTCCTACCATCACCATCCTCTCCCCGCCCCTCACCTCTGACCTGTCTCCATATGGTCATTTCCAGTATTTTAAAGTGCTTATGTCTATGCCTCTGTACCACAGCCATCGCTGGGTGGTGGATGACCCTCAATGGCCCAGTCAGCTTGCATGCACGTTTACCGTAGCTCTTACTATGTACTGCAGTTCTGTTACCCTTTTTGGACTTTGAAAATTAGACTGTGGGCATCTTGAAGACGGGACTCTTGCTCCCCAGGACTAAAGGTGGGCAAGTGGCTTCTCCATGCCTAAGGAGACCATGACATAGCCATGAACCCATGATCACTGGGTTGATGCTGAAAGCTAGCTCACACACTGTGGAGCTGCTGTACAGAACATCTTGGCCAGCTAGCCAGATGACGGCCCGTCTGTCCATCTGTCCATCCTGTCAGTGCTAATTCAGTTGCTGTTATGTGCTTGGCACTGAGCAGGGCCTAGACACCTTTAAACACACCATTCACAAGCGGGCTGTTGTTCCCTCCTTGGCTTTTCAGTGTGGTTTGCTGCATCTGGTGAGAAGATGCTGCCAAGGTGCAATCACCACTTCTGCACCTCAGCACCACGTGGCCCACGCTCGAGGCTGGGATGGGAAGGAGGCCCCACGTAGGCGAGGACATGTGTGCCTGTTGCCTGCCCTCAGGGACAGAGTGAACACTGGAGCTCCCCAGGGGACCTCGCTGCTTACCCCGAGTCTTCACGCCAACATTGTGCACGTTCCCCACCTGTCCTGGGCTCCTCACAGGTCCCTGTATTCCAAGCCCCACTCACCTGCCGACTCTGAAAGCCTCCTCCCCACACGCGTCCCTTGGGCTTGGAGGCCCCTCCCGGATCAAGGGCCAGATGCAACGATTCTCCATAGCTAACTTTCCTCTGCCCTCTTGGGGGGGTGGGGTGGCCTGGTCCCTGCCCCCAGCTGCCTTGTCCCTGTAAAACTCACAGGCATGGTGCAGGGCTAAGCAGCCTGTGCCCCCTCCTGGGCACTGGTGTCTGAGGCCAGAGCAGCCACACGGCCCTGTGTCCACTGCCCGGCACACACTAGCTGTAAGAGTTTATCTAATCAGTTCGTGCTTTCAGAGCGCTCTGTGACAGCACTGACACTGGATTATGGGCTCTGCCAGCAGGGGAAGGGGGTGGGGATGAGGATTTTAAAAAACTCCAGGTCACAGAGCACAGGAAGTTCCTTGGCCGCAGGTCCTCGTGGACGCTCCAGCTATGGTTGGTCAGCCCAGCAGAGGTCCTTCCTCTGGCATTCACTGCAGGTCTTCAGGAAAGTCGATTCATTGCTTCCTGTCTCAGTTTACCCATCTTCAGACCAGACGCCCGGGGACATTTGCACTGTCTTGTGTGGGGACATCTGCAGGTCGTGCGCTCCCACAGGCTGATGCACAGTAGCTGCTGTCACGACAAAGGCACTCTTCTGGCCACCCCACCTGCGCACCAGGCAGCCCCCTAATCACCCGCACCCGCTCCTCGTCCAGGCCTTCTGCACAAATCACCAGTTCGCTCTTGGGATTCTGTGTTTCTCCTTGGGCAGAAAGGACAAAGCTGATATAAGCACAGACAGCTTCTCAGCAGAGCGTAAGCTGGAAGTGAGGATGGAAACAACTACAAATTGAAATCTGTCACTTGTGCAGAGGCCTCTGCCCCCTCTTCACCACCAAGGCCTGCTCCCCTCCAGAGGCGCCCTTGGGTGGGAGCTGGAGGTGTGCACCTCCTGCCACAGGAGGGTGCTCCCCTTCCTCTGCAGGGCTGGCCTCTGTTCACTCGCTCTCTGGAGGAACACTGCGGAGAGCGTAAGAATCTGCCTGGCAGAGCTCTGAGGCCTGGGGATGGAGCCGTGCTGAAGATGCCATTTAGCTCAATTGGGGTCAGGGACAATAAAGCCATGTACACATACAGGTGTTAGGACAGCACTGGCTATTAGGAAGCAGAGAGAGTGCCTGCCACCTGCCTGCAGAGACCCAGGGACAGAGGGAAGGATGGTTGCTTGGGTGAGGCCCAGTGGCTGTGGGTTCGGGCCAAGAGGGATGCTGAGAGCAGCAGAGATAAAGTGTCCTGGGCAGCAGCTGCCTTCCTGGGCCCCACATGTCCCGGGCTCACACTCACTGCTCCAGTCCTGTTGCGAGTGGAGGTAGTGGAGAAAAGGGGTCTGCCACCTGTCATCATTTCTAAGACCGTGACCTAAGGGCTATAAGATGTACCGATCAGCTGCAGTGTTCAGAGCCAAGGGTAGATGATAAAGAAAACTGACAGCATGGTGGGAGCCAGTCTCCCTGGCAGCCAGGGCCCCATGGCTCCCATTAAACTATCCCTGCCCCCAATAGCAGTATAGACTCTGTTCACCGCATGGACAGCAAGCAGGGGAAGACCCACACGAGAGAATCACAGGTGGGAGCAGGGCTTTGGAGATGGCCCTGGGTGAGGCTCAGTCCTCCCCATTTGAGCTCATGGGGTCAGTGGTCAGAAAAGCTGGGATAGGAACCCCAGAACTTTGCTGACTTAAAGAGCTAAGGGGTAGAGTCGGGGCAAGCATGTTTGCGGGGGGGTTGGCTGCAGATATCCCAGACGCAGAGCCTTGGAGAGGGAACACCAAAATCTATGTAAGTTGCCCAGAACTCGGCAGTCTTCAAACCATGCAAGGCGTAAAACAGCTGGACAGAGGTTTTAGGGCCACCCAACCACCGAGAGATGAAATAGTTCTCCCGGTATGCACCAAGACAAGCAGACTGCTTGGGAAAAACAATCACTACTCCTGCGAGAAAGTGGGTGAATCACTGAGGAGCCGTGAAGGAATCCAGGTGCTAAGCTTGGCAGGATCAAGAGTGGCAGGTGGGGTGGTGGCATCCACCGTGCTCCAGGCCCTGTGTGTCGTGGGAGCAGATAAATCTTAGGTGAAATAGCCCGGAGTTGATGTTACAGGCAGACAGGTCTCAGCTCCCCACGCAGATGCATTTGCTAAGGAGGCGTCTTATCCATGAGCCTTCAGTGGAAGGAGCTGCCCCCATCCCCAGGGTCAGTCAAGGAGAGGCCCAGTGGCATTCTGGGTCTTTCTTGTAGGCAGTGGCAGGAGGAGATAGAGACAGCTGCACTGCTCTTGGCTGTCAGCCCAGTCAGCTGCAGAGGCCTCATCCTTATTGAAAGGGAGAAGCATATGTTCTAGGCACTTCGCTTCCTAAGCCGGGGACACCCGAGGCGCTCCCAGGGGCCAGGTGGAGGGCAGCCTGCGGTTTTGCAGAAGCAGTGCTGTCGCGCCACGCTGTCCTGCGTGGCTCTGTGTGGCCTCCGTGTCTGGGGTCTGCTTCCACAATCAGCTGGTCGGAATCAGAGACAAGCTCTGAGGGCTTGTCTGAGACTAGAGAGGTCACCATGAGGCCCTGGCCCAACGAGTCCACCTAGGCCCTTAGTCTCCCGGCCAGGCTTCGTGCTTTGCTAAAGACGTGCTCCTTGGGGTCACCCCACCCATGGCATAATCACTTCTGGTTAAAAAAGCCGGGAGGTTCAGCATCCCCTCCCCTCCTGCAGGCAGCAAGGGCGAAAGCTGGAAAATTAAGGTGGCTTGGGGGGTGCGCAGGACTGCAGAGATGGAACAGCTCTGACCGCACAGACAAGGGAGAGCAAATGAGCTCTCGGGGTTCCCTGCTCCTGCTTTGGTCTTGGAGACACTGTTGGGTCACAGGGAAGGAAGCCCTTCTGGAATCAGACACTGGCAGAACCCCGTTAATTGGGCCTCTGTGCAATCTGCCCAGCTCCCTGGAACAAAGGCAGTGGGGAAGCAGACCGCAGGGGACGGGAAGGAAGGAGGTCAGACTGTTAAGGCTGGAGGCTGAGCGCGCGCCACCGCTGTGATCCCCATCAAAACTAATGAACAGAGCTCCTCCAGCCGCTGTGTCCCAGGTGGGCCCAAGGGAGCCAGGTGCTCGTGCTGAACGGCTCCCCTCCAGTACTGGGGAGTGCACAGCTGCCAGCCCCCACAGCTCTAGGCTGACGCTCTGCTTAGATTCCACTCTGCCAGCTCCCTGCTCCTTCGGGGGAAAGGGCTCCAGCCCAGCTGGACTGGCACACTTCCTCATTTGTTCTCAGCCACATCCTGAGCCCCTACTACGTGCCAGGCTCTCAGCAGGCCCTGGCTGGGGTCGTGTCTGTCGGGTGCGTCCCAGTCCTGTGTCGTGTATAAGCTTTGGAGGGAAAGGCAGACGCAGGAGGTGACCCTGGCCTGGAGAAGCAGCTGGACACAGTGCTGGGCTCCAACCCCAGGGCGAGGCGGGGCCCAGGGGCAGCGAGGGGAGGAGGAGCCGGGAGGCTGGATGCGGCGCTCTGGGCTGGCCCCAGGGTGAGCAGAGAGGAGAGGCGGGCAGGGCTCAAGCTGCCCGCGCTCAAGGCGGCGTCCGCAGGCTGAGCTTCCTTCTGAACGGCGCGTTTGCAGACGGCGACCCGCGCGGCCGTCCGTGGGCGCGGCGCCTGCCTTCCTTGGGAAGGCCGTTCGTTCGCGCGTTCTTGACTCGTCGCTGGGCCGTGCCGCCTGCGTTGTGCAGTTTGTTTGCCCACTCCTTTCCCTACCGACTCTGACTCCCACAGAGTGAGGACTGACGGAGCTCTTCCTCCGTTCCCGCCGCCGCGCCGCTCTCCTGGGGCGCGCGGGCCCCGAGGGCCGTGCAGTGGCGAGGACGCGGCACTAGAGGGCGCGCGCCGCTCGCGAATCTGGGCGTGTCCGGGCCCTGCTGGGGCGCGGCGGAGGTTCCGGTCCGGGAGCTCACCCTGCCCTCCCGCTTTCGGCTTCCCGCGGTGCGGAGGGGGAAATGGAGGCGGGGGTGGGGATGCAGTCGGCCCCTGGCCACGGGCGAGTGAGGTCTGAACCCGAGAAGAGGGAAGGGGGGTGGGGCCTCGTGGCCTTCGCGCCCGCAGCGAGCGCTACAGTGCTGGCGCCGCAGAGCCAGGGAGGCGGGCGAGCCGCCCGAGGCCGCGCGGGGATCGGCGAGCGCCGGGTTCCCGGGCGGGCCTCGGGCTGGGGGTCGGGGTCCCGGAGCGGCGACGCCCCGAGCTCCCCGGGCCTCCGCGCTGGGGTCTCTAAAGCGGGGCCTGGCTGGGCGGCGGGGCGGGGGCGCTCGGGGTCCTCACCGGCACCCCCGCCGACAGGCCGGGCCCTGCGGGCCGCCTTTCTCCCCCGGGACTTCGCCGGAGTCCGGGGGCTGCACAGGGGCCGCAGGAGTCCGGGGCTGGGCTCGCGCCCGGGTGGGCCCTCGCTTGCCTCGAGGGGGCGCCGGGGGACCAGCGGCGAGCTCGGCCCGGCTCGGTGCTCCGCGTCTTCCCTTCGTCTTCTCGGCGAGACCGTGCGCCCACCCCGCGGACCCGGGCGCGGCTCCTCCTCCTTCCCCTTTCGCGTTCCGGACTGCTCCACCCCGTCCCGGCGCTGCGCTGCCTCAGTGGCCTCCGGCCGGCGCGTCCCGCTGCTTCAGGCCGGCTCTGGTCTGCAGCGCTGCAGGCACTGGGCCGCCAGAGGGCAAAGCAGGAAGCTCGGGCACTGTCCTGCCTCGGTCTCCAAGGCTTCTGTGCCTCCTGGTCAAGTTAAGCCCGCTTTAACCCCTGTCCCCCCTCAGAGCGTTCACAAGTATACACACTGTGCACACTCATATTTGGGCACACGTGCATAAAGCACAAGTGTCCGCTTCCACCCACACCTACGTGGATACAACCATACGTGCTCAGCGCACATCCTCTCCCACACAGACGCGCTCGTGTGTACGCCCGTGTGTGCACACGTGCACAACACACACGTTCTCTCCCTCACCAACACCCTTGGGTCCATTCCAGACCTGTACGCATGTGCCCCAGATGCGCTCCTCTACTTCGCCGGTTTTTCTCCCCTGATCTTTTCACCTGCCGTGTGCTCATTCTCCCCACGTCTTTGTGTGGCCAATGCCTTGTGCCCCTGCACCCAGCTCATTCACCTTTCCGTTGGGCCTGGTGCCTTGCCCGTGTCTGTAGGTCAGCAGGGATCTCCTCCTGTCCAGCCCAGCCCGCTTTGAGAGAGACTGGCTGCGGTGGAGGTTGCACCATCCATGCAGACCACTTCTCACTTGCGCTTCAGGTCCGTGGGGTTGGCAAGACCTTGCTCCCTGACGTTCCTAATGCGCATGCGCATCCAAGAGAGCGGCTCGGTGCTGAAGGTGGCCAGCCAGTGTCCAGACTCCGCGGAGCTTGGGAGGGACTCACCTCAGCTCACCACCAGTCACATTGCCCAATCCAAACACAGGGCGTCAGGAAGGGCCGTGCTGACAAATGCAACCTGGAAAATGTGGCCAGTGATGTAAATGACGCCGACTGTGGGTGTCGCCAGGGAGCCCCAAAAAAGAGGCTTCAACAGGACTTGGAAGTGATGCTGGCTTCCTCGTGGAGCGCCCCTGCCCCCACTAAGCCATGGCTGACAGGAACACCAAGACTTTAAAGAAAGAACAGAGCCTAGGACCTCAGACCTCTGCTGGTGTGTGTGCATGCAGTTGTGTCTGCATGCGTGAGTGTGTGCATGGAAGTGCACACGTGTGTGCATGATTGAGTCTGTGTGTGCATGTCAGCGCATACACCTAAGTGTGTGTGCTTGTTGGCAGCAGTGCTGTTGCGTGTAATGGATCGATAGTTTCCCTAGTCACCACTGTTAGGTGCTAAGCTCTGCTTTAGACGCCAGGCGCACTTAATCTTTCCAACAGTCTGCAAAGGTCCGCATTGATACCCACGTAGGGAAGGGAAACTGAGGCTCAAGGTGGCTGGCTTGCCTGTCAGCACTGGCATCTGCGCTCAGGGCTGTCTGTTTACCGGCAGAGCTTGCATTTATCTTTGCCTGCATCCTCTCCCCGTGCGTGACTGTCCGTCAGCTGTTTCGAGGTCTGGGGTCCATCTGCTCCTCCACATCTTCCCAAGGCGGCAGCCCCTTTCCACTTCCATGTTCCTTCCACCCCAGCTCAGATTTCTTGGTGCATCCCTTGCTTTCCGTTTTCTTGCATCTGCTCGTTTCTGTTTTCCCTCAGCCCCACACCTGGGTAAGCCCTACTTTCGCTCTGCTTTCTTCCCACCTGTTCCTTGTGCCCATGCACTGCTGGAAGTGGACACACAACGGGACAGGAACCTACTGACCTCGAGCAGGACCCCACATAGGCCCACAAGAGTGACTTCACGAGGGACATTGACTCAGTGTTGTTGGTCTCCACCACCAGCCCTCCAGCTCCCCTTGATCTGAAATGCAGCAGGGAAACCTGGGGGCAGCAGCAGAGGGCGACAGATTTTTCACAGTTGGAAAAAGACAGCCCTGCTGGACAATCATCTGATTAAAAAGTTTTGTTTGCTAAGAAATCTCAGTGGCCCCCAAGGAAGACCACACTAGGAAAAATGGATCCAAAGGAGTTCAGAAAGACACTGAGGCAACACATAGAGGTATCCTCAATGGGCGAGCAGCCAGAGGTGCCCGAGACCAAGGGGTGAGGGTCACCCTCAGAAGCTCCCCAGAGGGATTGCTAGAAACAGGTGTGAATGGGATTCCCGAGAAAGGTTGAAAAAGGGAAGGGAACTAGGATCATGGATCCCCAGAACCTAAGGAGACGGCAGAGGAAGGATGGCGGGAAGAGTAGGAGGAGCCGGAGACAAACTGTCCAATGGGGGAAGGGAGGCACCCAACAATTGATCACCCAATAGCCCCTGACAAAAAGTGGCATTGTCCACCTTCTCCACGTGCAAGACTGGCCACAAAGCTGTAAACACAAGTCATTAGAGTGGAATTCTGGGAAGGCCTCTTAGTTTTCCCCTCTCCCTTCTTGCTGTTACTTGGAGCTGGAAGTGACATCTGAAGCTTCCATAGCCATCTTGGACCATTTGCTTACTAGAAGAGCAAAACCCTATGCCCAGGAGAGAAGAGCAGGAAGATGGAAGGAAGTTACGTTTCCATTGATCATGGAGCCACTGCGGCAGTTTTGGACAGTCTGCCTCTGGGACTTGGTTTATGTAGGAGAAGGTTATTCATCTGCCCAGCACTGGAGCTGACTCTTGTCAGCAGCTGAGGGCTTGGTCTGTGGCAGCGTGAGGGTCCTGGCCTGTGGGCCATGTGGTTATGGTCTTTAGGAAGCTCTGGCACACCGCTGCGAGCCGTGGGTGGCAGGGGAGAGGCCGACTGCGGTGGTCTGATATGAGGGGCGAGTGGAGGCCCACGGATGTTGACCACTTTTTCATGGAGCATGGAGACACAGGAGTAAGGTTAGGCCCACTGTAGGGGGGCAGTGGAGCTGAATGCATTTCCGTGGTTGATGTCCAGGTGGCCACAGAGGCACTGCATGCCCTGGGTCTAATGTGCTGGTGCAGGCAGGTGGCTCTTCTGTGCTGGTCTCCAAGTCACTTAGTTGCAGGGTTGGGGCAGGGCATGGCTTGCTGGGCTTTATTGCTCCAGGTAGAAGGGTAGCTGATCCTCGTGGAAGGCTCATCTCTGCCTGGCGCCTTCTCTAACCTGGCCTGAACCAAGAGACTGCATCTCACATGGGCGACGGCCAGAGGAAGGGTGTGGGACCTGCCAAGTGCACCGCTCTGGTCGGGTAGACCCCTCCTGGCCTACTCTTTGGCTGACTCTCAGGGACCTGGGCCTCGCCCTCTGTCCTTGCAAACACCTCCTAATGGTGGCGGGGGACTGAAGGAGGTAACATGGGCCATGCCACCACTGGGACATCCCACACTGGGGACTTCGTTGTCCTTGGGGCCAGAGGAGAGTGCCATAGGGCCATGTGTCCCTAAGCTGCCACTTTTCTCACCTGAGCTCTGAAGTGACTGTTGGGGATTTTTTTCAAAGGGAATTTGTCTGTTTAATTCACTTTCTGGAAAGACCTGAGCTCTTAACATAGGAGAAGGGTTATTCCACATAGTGATACATGCCTGTGATCCCAGAGTAATGGGAGGCTGAGGCAGGAGGATCACATGTTAGAGTCCTGCCTGGGCAAATTAGCAAGACCCTGTCTCAAAATAAAAAAATAAAAAGGGCTGGGGATAAAGATCAGTGTGAAGGTCCTGGGTTTAATTCCCAGTGCTGCAAAAACAACATACCAAAACCAAAACCAAAACCAAAACCAAACCAAACCAAACAAACCTCCCCTGCTTTTCTAATGCCTCGTCTTTGGAGATTTGGTAAAATAAAGGCACAGAGAAGAAGGTGGGGTTGGGCTACCCCTATCCTGCGAAGGCCTGGGGAACAGAAAGGGACTGAAAAGTGGTCCAGGGGTCAGTGTGACCCTGTCTGGTGCCTCAGGGTGTCAAGCTGGGGTGGGGATCCAGAAGACACTGGCCAGGCCTCCTCTTCCTGCAGAGCAAAGGGCGGGGCTGGAGGGAAGGGGGAGGCGGGGAGCCCCAGGTCCTCTCAGCAGCTACTTCACTGCAGTCCTGGGTTTGGGCATTGTACTTGAGTGTCCGTGTCCTGCAGGTGACCACAGCTGACCACAAGAGCGGGGTATGGTTAGATGGAGTCTGAGGCTTCACCCAGGAAGCTGCCTAGTAGGCAGAGCAAGTTTCTAGACAGACAGGAGCTGAGCCCTCCTCCGAGCCCGGGTCCGTGTTCCTGAGTCCCACCACATGCTGTGCTGTTGTCCCCAAGAGGAAACCCAGGGGCTCCGGGCGAAGCCTCCTCCTGTCCTGGGAGGAGTGTCCCACCCAAGCTTAGGACCAGAAACACTAATTATTGAGAGAGAACAAGGCAGGAGCAGCAACTGCCAGGTGGGGAAATGTTTTCATTTAATTTCCCTGAGGATGGTGATGCACCTTATGGAGACAGTGCTGGAAAGGTTGGCAGTCACTGGAAACCCACTTCGCAGTACGTGGTGGACTCACCGGCCCTGCTGTCTCTTGACGGGAGATGTGCTGCACCTCGGCCAGTGGACTCAGAAGTGATTCAGGTCCTGAGAGTCGGGCTGGCTCCATCTGCTTGGAAGCTGCTGACTTCAGGTCCTCCTTCCAGGGCCTGCCACTTGCTGGGCCACTGAGTGGGTGTGTGGGGTCCCACTGACTTTGTGCTGGCGTGTTGTGGGGACAGGTGTGGGGAGCCGAGCTGTGCAGAGGGTCCGAGGGTGCACGTCAGAGGACATTGCCGCCCCTGGATCTGGAGGAGGAGAAGTATGGAGGGCTGCATCTTCCAGAAAATAGAAGCAAATCCCCTAAGCACACCAGTGTGTCTGCCTGAGAGCAGTTGCTGTCACCCACAGGCTGCCAATACTTTAATATAGTGATGAATATATTTTCATTCCTGGCACTTGCTCTTTTAACCCCACTGCTTTTCAATTTAGACTGTTACCCTCAGCTCATGAAACTAGGTGCTGGTTGCAACTGAGATCTTTTGGATTATTTCCAGGAAAGAGGAGGTTCTGTGGACCAGAGGGAGCTGTGTTTCGCTGCGGGTTTGGTAAGACCAGGAGCACCTCCGATGGACAGGGTGGAGAAGCACCTGGTGTTCTTTCATGGGGCAAGAGTGGGAAAAGCTCAGGGTGGCAGTGAAGTCCCTTTTGTGCCCAGCTTCCCACTACTCCAGCCTGATACAGGAGAATGGGCCTGGCAGTGAGACAGTTGAAAAGGCTGTATAGAACCCTGGAATTTTCTAGAATGTTTCAGAGGGAGGCAGGGGATGGGCTACTCGCTGGCAAGAGAGAGGACAGTGTTGAGAGGGAGCCTGGTGCCTGGGTACAAGCGTGTCCTCAGGCAGTGCCAGCGTGATGCTGTAGATGATAGGCCGAGACCGGGCATCTCAGCAGCTACCCCCAAGGACTGAGGCCCTGCCCAGAGCCACACTGTCTATCCACTCAGGCCTGCATGGTGTTCCAGCCCCACAGACCCCAGCTGCCATGTGGCAAGAAATGTGGGAAGAAAACGAACTGGGGCAAGAAAACTCACAAGCATGAAGTGTGCGTGATTAAATTTTCTAGAATCAGCAGAATGGGAGCTTGGTGTAGAAATTATGTTCAACTATAGAAAAGATTTAAAAAATGTGAGCCTAGTTGTGTACCCAAATTTGTAGATCTAAAAGGAGATACACCTTTCATGTCTTTGGAGCTCACATCCCAGGTGTCCGTGGGATCCCGAGCCTAAGGAGGTCAGGGCACACTCAGTGAAGCCACCCACTTCCCCCTCACTTACTGCAGCCTGGCAGCGCATGGGCAGCATTCGAGCTTCCCCCGGTATGTACCTAGAGTTCAGCCTGCGGTCCAAGTTGTAGGTTGAAGCATTTCTTTACACACAGTGCTTGCAACCAGAATTCTAAAAGTACATCTTCTACCTCGTTTTGTACAGCTACATCTTCACACAGTATAATAATATAATGCAGTCATCCACCACAGTTGTTGTTCGGTCAACAACTGATCACATAGAAGACAGTGGTTGCATGATGTAATGGAGCTGAAAAGTTCCCTTCATCTAGAGGTGTTGTAGCCTTTGTAGCATTGTAGCACAAGGCGTACTCACTGGTTTGCAGCAGACTCGTACATCTTGTATTTATCGTGTTTCTGGATTGCATAATTTTCCCTTGCACTTGTTTTAATCTCACATTGCTTTGTTCATTATGGCCTTATGTACATGACACGGCCTCTCTCTCCTAGTAGTACGTAGAGATGTGTAGTAGCCTCTGGACCACCTAGGTGTGTTTAATGCATGCTGTGATGTTGGCACAATGATGACATCACCTAATGTCACGTTTCCTCTACTGGATCCTGGTTGTTAAGCGATGCGTGCCTGCAATTTGATATGGAAATATTTACAAATGCATTGCGCTCTTCCTGGTTCAGTGAGCAGGAGGCGACAAGGCAGGGCTGACTCTGTACCACCGCGTCCACTCCTGTTCTCTGCAGCCTCTGTTCTAGGATGCATGCTGTCCGATGGAGCTTCTTTCTGCTTTTGAAACCAAATCTGCTGGGCCAGGAAGAAGAGTGCCAATTGCTTAGGAGCCCGCAGTGGCCTCCGAGCAGCAGGGCGATTCCAGAGTTGTGGCCTCTGGCACGCTGCAACTACAGCCTGGGGTGCCCTCGCCCTGCCCGCGGGGGGCCTGGTGCAGCAGCAGCCCTCCACAGATGGTAGCTAGTTGCATCGTTATTTATGGCTGCCCAAGAATGAATGAAGGCTATCAGGGGAGAAAAAGGAGCAAGATCCCTTTAAGTTTAGAAGGAAAAACATTTTAAATCCATTAGGAAGCCAAAATTGTTTTTAGCTATGTTTTTCAACTTTGTACAGTCCTGATTGACATTCTATCACGAAAGATGAGCGTCTCAGCACCATTTCTGTTTTTCTACTATACACCTACTTAACGCCTTTCCGTTGCACTTTGTTTTCATTTGCCTGTGCAGACACATACAACATTCATATTCATAATCTGGGGGGGAGAACACTGGACTTGATAATTTCTGATTTTCTTCACATTCGCTTCTGTCAACTCAGTGCCTGAGTGATATAAAAGACACCTTGGCGTCCGCCGGTGTCTTGATGGACACCACCGGGCTCACGTCTTGCCGAGTGCTCCGTCATCTCCACTCAGGATTTGCCGATTTGCTCCCTTGGCTTTGACACTGCTGTTGCTGCAGAGAAATCGAGGACAGATCGAGTTTCTGCCTTTCTAGTTTATTGTCTATCAGAATTCTTGTTTCACTGTCTAGTTTTAATAATTCCTGGGAAATAAGACATTTTCATATTCTGCATTTCACATAAAAATTTCCTTGATCAGAATGTGCATTCTTTTAGCCTATGAACTATTTTCTTTTCCTCAATTTCAGAGACTTTTCCCTTTTCTAAATTTTTGGATGATGTCATGCATCCCACGTGTTGATATTTTTTGATTCCTATTGTCTGTTCTCTCTTGCTATTACCCCTTGTATTCTCTTTATCTGTTTTCATTATTCAGTCATTTAACCTTGCTGAGAATGCAATTTCCCCAGGATAGCATCAAGATGATATACCTATCTCACTGGGATGGCCCCAGGATTAAAAGACTTAATACTATGTGAAGCTTATAAAACAATGCTCAGGCCAGAGAAAATCATATAAGGTGATTGTGATTTTTATTATTATGAGTTATTATTATTATTATTCCTTTTGATGAAGTGCTTAATTGCAAAAACTTTGGATCCAGACTCCCACACGTTAGTTGAGTGACTTCAGGCCCCATACTTAACCTCTCTCTGGCTTGTTTTCCTCCTTTGTAAAATGGATATAATAATTGTTCCTACCTGAGAACCATTGTGAAGATGAACAGTAAATATTAGTAAAGAGCTTAGAAAATAGCCTGCATGCAGTAAGTGCTATATGTGTTGTTAAATAAACATCCACTCAAATGTTTTTTTGTAAGTGAGCAATTGTTTCAATGGTGTTTATTCCGTTTCTTGCTGTTTCTAATGCTTTATTAGATCTGTAATGCCACTGTTTTGATATTAGTCTGCTTTAACACATCTACAGCCTCTTTTTTAATTTCATGGCATTTCATCCTGTTTTCACTGAACTCTTGTGTTAGAGTACACGTTACACCCTTTATGGTGTTCTTTAAAGCAATTGTGGAATATTTCTTTTCACTTCTTCAGTTATGTTTTCTCCTAGGTGGGGTTCTTTGTTCTTGCATGCCATGTTCCTTCCTTTTCCTCATTATTGTTATTGTGTGTGTGTGTGTGTCTGTTGTTTGTATAATTGAACCTTTCCATCTTGCCTCCTGCTCATGCAGCAGTGTTCAGTTTCTACTTGCTCTGTTCAACACTAAGCGGGTTTTATTTTGTCATCTGAGACCCATCCCTTCCTTTCCTCTCCAGCGGCTCTGCTTTGTGGGGTCTCTGCAGGCTCAGATAGAGGGATGGAGGGTGCGCCGCCTTGCAGAGAAGCCCTGGCTAGCACTCCCCTCCAAGAGCCGACCTTGTCACCTGGAAACAGCCTGAGGCCCCTCCCCATTCCTGTGAGGGACTTCGGATCTTTGCTCAGGATGCAGTAGCGGGCAAATGCTTCCACTTTCCCATGGCAAGGAAAGATAAGCCCCTTCAGCCCTGTTTACTCCACTCTAGGCGGGGGTGTTGGTGACAATTCTTTGGACTTTGCAGACTGGCCTGGGTTTCTTAGGGTAAGACACCATGCGACGGTGGCTTCCCCTTTTGGGGCAGGTAAAGCATTAGCTTGGGTCCCACTCCTCCCTCAGTTGCTATTACAGAAACCTTGAGGGAATGGGGCCTTTGATTTACACTTTTACTAGTTTTCTCTGTTTAAATGGTAAATTAGTTTTATTTTATTTCCCCCCAGTTTTATTGGGGTATAATTAATCACTATAAACTTTATGCAGGCAGCCCTTCACATGTGTGGGTTGTGCATCTATGAATTCAACCGACCTTGGATTGAAAGTATTAGTGAAAAAAATCATAAATATATACTGATTTTTTCTTATTGTCATTCCCTAAACAATGCAGTATAACAACTATATGCATATCACGTAGATAGTATTTGGTATCATGATAACATAGAGGCCATCTACGTGAATACATGCATAGGGTCGATGAAAGAACTCTGCCATTTTAGACAAGGAGCTTGAGCAGCCACAGATTTTGGTATTCACAGGGGTCTTGGAGCCAATGTCCTGTGGATACGAAGGGACAACTATATTTTTATGTTGTTCAAGTTGACGGATTGATAATAGTATATGTTGAGTTTCCAGCAGTTTTTGATTATGCTTTTAGGAGTGGGGGCAGGAAAGCCTCTGGAACATAATTACTCTCAGCACATTTAACTGGAAACTCCTGCCTTTTGATTAATTTTTTCCCTTTTTTTGTTGTTGCCTCCCCAACAATCTTTAAAACACCACTACATTATCAAATCTGTGAAGCATGCCAGGAAAATGCCTCCGAAACTTGAATAAGGGCTGTAAAATATAGCTAATATATGCTCTTCCCTTCTTCTCCCCTGACTGAATCAAGCAAAACAGTCGCCCTGAAACTGGGTGGGTTCCAAAGCACTCCCGAGTTTGCAGAGAAATATAAATTCTCTTGACTTGTCTTACAGGCTTGAGGACAGCAAGGGTCAGGTTGGCTAATTTTAATTATATTCGGTTAGCATGTCTTGAAGCCCATAAATCTAAATGCCAATAAATTAATATATCATTCTGAAAGCCTTCCAGCCACAGCATTAAATCAACTATGCAGGGAGTGTCATGTAGGATAGGGCAAACTCCTAGGCACTCGAGCATTTCAATTTCACCGTATTAATGTGTCATTAATGGGGCCCTTGGGGCCCTGTGTCCACACACATGATCATCAGCGATGGTCACTTGCTGAGCATGAATTTGGCCTGCTGCAGGCGCCCACCCCTAGAAGCCTCCATGATAGGCACTGGGTCATGGATCTCCATGATCCCGGCCTGGTTTCTTCTGTGTAGGACATTAGAGGTGGGCCAAAGTAAGGCACCTCTGCTCTTTGCCCTTTGACATTAGGAAGGATTTAAAACCCCAGTGTTTACACTCAAGCTTGGGAAAGCTTGGCTTAGAGCTAGGCTGAGGTCAGGGTGAGGTGAGCCCCCATTTTATCTTCTCTGCTTGTCCAAGTTATAGCTCGGTGGGTTAGACAGCACCCAGTTCATGATGAAGGCTGAGTTGCCATAGTGACTTGGTGACCCATGATTAAATGTTCAGTCTCCATTAAATGTTCAGTCTTGGCAGCAGGCCAAGAGATCTTTCTCAAAAGGCCAAAGGCCCCAAATGGCTTCCTTCATCTGCCACAAACGCGCCAGTGGAACACGTGGCCCGGGTGGCTGAGGGCTTTTGCACAGTAGCAGGGATCTGCTGTAAATCCTTCTCTTGTTCTGGGCCCCCACTCAAAGTTAGCAGCTCTCTGGGTGCTCAGAAAATGGGCTGGAGTAGCACACCCAAAAGAGGAGTATTTCTTCTAAAATCTGAGTCCTCCACAATGTCCTCGGTTTTGCACCTTGTATTTGGTGTGGTGGGGGGCTAGATACAGCAATGTGAACTTCCCATTAGGAGGGTTATCTCGATATGCCCTATACACTGGACCCCAATAAAAGTGGAAGAACACTGAATTTATGTAAGATTTATTTCCCACCTGCCAACACATAAATATTTCACCCTCGTGTCTGGAATAATAGCTGCTTCTTGATCAAAAGTCCAATCAGCACAATCCCACCAGTGTAGGGGGCTGATTTCATATCTTTCAGCATAGAAAGATGACCACGGTCCCTGAAGGTTAGACTATGAGAGAAGGCGGAAGAGTCGATGCGCCCTCACATAGGACAGTCAGGGTGTTCTGCCGGCCTTGTCCGCTGACCGCAAACTGCTTCTGGAGGTCTTTACTGATAGACAAGGAGGGAAAAACTTTCGCCGGCTCAGTAGCGGTGTAGCAGACTCTGGGGGATGTGTTCATTTAACTACGTGGCGAAACCACATCTAGAACAACAGCTGTGTGTGGAGTCATCTCCTGATTAAGCTGTGACCATCCATGCCATGCTCCGGGATCCGTCTGTCTTCTGCACAGGCAGATGGGCGAGCTCAGTGGATGCGTGGCGGGCATCGTCACACCTGCACATTCCTTCTCCCCAGGAATCTGAAGCTGCTAGTCCTTTATTATTTTGTGGTAGAGGCACAGTGGCTTCCGTTTGGCCTCTCCCATCGTAGTAGCCGTCTTTCCTCAGGTCAGGGAGCTGATGCGAGGAATCTGCCGGTTATGGAGTATGTAAATCTCCTCACAAGTACACCTTGCTAAGCTGGGGCAGTCATCACAGGATGGGGCTGGGGACCGACAGGGACCCCTGTGAGATGAATCTGAACTAAATCTCTGCTGGCCACTGACCTCTGTGTGCCCCGACTCTGGCTGGAGGGCCATGGTGATTTTGGAGTCCTCTAGAATTAGTGTCTGTTCAGAGCCAGGGTCCAGTAGCCCCTGAAAGGCATGTTTCCTTTCCCTCAGTGCGGTCAGTCACCCTGGCACATGGCCTGGTACTGGCCTTTGGGCCAGTCTGAGAGAGAAAATAGTAATGTAAGTTTTTGGCAGTAATAATGGCCTGGTCCTTCCTCAGGAGACTGTGCTCTGCTTCCTTCATTTTCCCTTGGAGGGCTCTGGGTCCGTAACTCTGCCCACCTGGGGGCTGGTTGAATGAAGAAGCTATCCGTTCTGGTGATTCAAGTCAGACTCTTGGTTAGACCGAGAGTTCTGGTCACATGGAAAGAATGTGAAGGAGGAAGGTGGAGGAGGAGTGTGTTAGTTGGCCTGTTCATGTTCTGTTTGGGGCCCCACACCTTGATCAACTGGTGAGCACCATAGGCCCTATTGGTGGTCGCATTGGCTGCGCTGCCTGTGCTGGTCTTGGGCCTAGATAAGCGGTTGTGCACGACCTGGCTCCCGAGCTCCCTTTTCAGTTGCAGCTCTCTGCTTTCAGCTCCCGGCCCTTGCTGTCTCCAACTCTGTTCTCCCAGGACCCCAAAGTGAGTGCCCCTTACCTTCTCCCTCAGGCGGCATTTCTCACCTCTCCATGGGAAGGAGCCTTAGTTTCAAGGCCTCCTGTGTGTTTCTCTGTTTCCTTGTTTGGCCTCAGTCCCTTCCTGAGTAGGTTGAGTTTCCTGGGGAGAGGAGAGGGCTGTGTGTGACTCAGCTTTGCGTACCCAGCATGTGACTTGGCACTTGCCAGCAGGTGGTGGATGCTGGTTCAGCGGAAGTGTGATTGTTAGCTCCAGAGCTGCTAGTGTCCAGATGAGGCAGACGATTTCCTGCTCTCTGACCCAGCAGTTCAGGGAGGGATGTGGACATTCCAGTACTTTCCTGTGGGTTTGACGTAGATGCACAAGGTGCACACCACATTTCCTTAATACTCTCTCCATTTTGTGTATCCAACCAGGGAGACTGGAGACTTGGCAACCTCCGCATGATATTTATTTCATTATTTATTAAATTTGAACAGCCTTTGCTGTCTGTCAACGTAGTTTTCCATAAATTGTCTCATTTATAAGCAGTTTCACGCTGCAAGAGGCGAGCACAGGCAGGAGCATGGGGTGAGGGGAGCCGGTACTGCAGCTTGTAAAGCTGTGTGTCAGAGAGGGGCCAGTCCCTGGCCGGGCATAGGATTGGCACTGGGCAGGAACTTTAATTAGAGGCAGCGTTGGCACTTCTGGGCTCCACCGGTTCCCCAGTGCTCAGCTCTGCTCTGCAGCCCCTGGGAACCCCTGCATCAAGCTGTGAATTATTTAAGAAGACCAGACAAGTAAACAAAGATGTGGAAGAACTCACCTTAGCCCCAGTACGCCAAGGTGAGCAAAGGGATGCCACGGTGGCAAAAAGCATAAACAGTGCAGATGCAAGATTCTTTACAGTGCAGATGATGTTAAGGAGCTATATCTAATCAGAAGGAAAATAAAAAGATCAGCGCATGTTTTTCCTACTACTTTTGTTAGTCTAATATTTTATTTATTTATGTAAATAATAGGCACAGTTAATGTAGCATACCTGCTTATTTATTTAGTAATTTTTAAAAATGATTGAGTGATTTTTAAGGGTACATATTGAGTTTTGTCTCAATATGTACCCAATATGTTTTTATTTGTGTTGGCCCGGAAATGAAATGTGCATGTGTAATGTATGTAGTGTAAAGTTATTAGTATTTAATTCCCAAAGTTGCACCCAGATGGTAAAAATTTTTTATGTCTGGGGAGCAATGTGATATTATTTATTTTGGAGATTAAAAAATGCAGAGAATTTACTTCTGAGATTGTTTCAGTAAGGAAAGGTGTTAGAATATATAGGGAGAGGCTGTTTTTCCAACACCTTTGTCTCCCTCCACCTGCCAGACCGCATGGAGCCCCGCGTCCTGCCTCACTCAGCCATGGTTGTGTTGAGCTGTGAGGGGTGGGTTGTATGGGTGATGGGAGGGGACAAGAAAGCTGTGCTGTCGCATAAAGGAAAGCCAATGGGTAAATGGGTAACTTTGGACACCTTCAATCTCTCTCTCTAATTCTGTATAGGTTGAAATAAACTTCTCTGTCTTAAGATAAAAATAGCAAAAGGGCCGGGAATGTAGCAGTGTGAAGGCCCTGCATTAAATTCCCAGTGCCAACAAACAGACAAACAAACAAACAAACTTCTCATTCTTTTCTTTGACTGGCACCCTTGTTTATTCTACTGTCTACTCTTCAAAGCTCTTTAACGAATAGATCTCAATGAGACTTAGTCGCTTCACAACACTTCTACTTTATACCATTTATTTTCTTACACCATTATTGCATTTATGTTATTTTTATGTACTTTATTTTTCCAGATAATCAACTACCTGACTGCAGGATGCATGATTGATTCTTTGTATTCCTCATATAATTATCACTGCAAGTAATAAATAGATGTCTTACATATGTTTAATGAGTGAGTGAATGAATAAGTGGATAAAGTCTCGGATCCTCATATTCTGTAAAAAATAATGTTAACTGTTACTTATTTTTTCTTTTGGCACTGGGAATTGAACTCAGGACCTTGAGCTTGCCAGGCAGGTGCTGTGCCACTGAGCTATATCCCCAGCCCCTACATATTTATTTTTAACCTAACAATTAGCTCAGGGAAGAAGTAGCAGACATAGACGTACTTAATACTTTTGTCAGGAATAAGCAACGCTGCTGTAATATGCAAAGAGCCCTTTGCAGGAGTGGTCATCATCAGTTGAAAGTATAAAGAAAGAATCACAATGAGATGTGGAAGGAGTCGTGTTGAGATATGGAAACAAGTGTTTGGCTTTGCCCAAGGCTGGTCACAGGGCGCTGTGGGAAGAAGGCAAGGGCCTGGGGTCAGCGAGATGAGAAGTAAGGCAGGGCCAGAGCCACTGAGGTTCTTAGGGGTCCAAAGGCGCATCCTAACTAGAACCTGAATGTACTAAATAGAACATGTAAGGTGTTGGGGGTGGGTAATATTGAGAACTCTCCAGAAATACCGAATCTGCTTAGATTTAGAGTATATTTGAAATAGGCCTCTTGAATGAGCTGGTGTGGCGAGCTCAGCCTAGGAAGGGAGATAGAAGTGCTCCCCGGGGATTCTAAGTGGCCTCATGCTGGAAGGACAGGGGCTGTGCTCCAGGTGTCCTGGCAGTTGGGGAGTCAAGCTGACTTGGCAAGGATGACAGCAAGTGGAAGGTTGCTAGGGAGGAGGACATCCCAGAGGAGAAAGCCACACAGGGTCAATCAGGTAAGGTGTGGGTGTGGGTGGAGGAGGTGAAATGGCCCATTTGTGTAATCCAGCTTTGTTAAGGATGAGCAGTATATTTTATCTTCAGAGAGAACTCTCTTATGTACCCCCATTGGTCCCCAGAAGGGCCCACCCGAGACTGACCAGGACATGTCAGTGGAGTACATTTAGTCACTCAGCACCCATTTATTGCTTGGCTACCCTCTGCAAGGTGTTGCCGTAGGACTGCGGGATACAGAGGTGGACAAACACAGTAAAATCCCTGCCTGCATGGATCTACATTTTGTGGGAAAGAAACAGACAATAGACCATACAAATGAGTGCAATCTGTACTAATCTGAGCACAGGATGCATGATTGATTCTTTGTATTACTCATGTAATTATCACTGCAAGTAACAAATAGATGTCTTACATATGTAGATAGGTTAAGAAGAAAAAATAAAACCAGTAAAGAAGATGAAAGCTGTGAGGGCCAGGCCAGGGCTGGACCTTGAATTAGGGCAGGTGAGGAAGACCCTCAAATGACGCTGGGATCGAGAGCTGGACAGTGACCCTGTTAGGCTGACACCCCAGGAATCCTTGTGCTGCAACATGCATAGGAAGTTGGCTCCAGCCCCATGGTGGATGTTGGGGAGCACTGTCATGGGAACAGGAAGAGTGGCCCATTGGCCACATCCCGTATGATTCAAGCATCAAGATAAATAATGATGGTGATGAATGGTGACAGATGAGAAAAGTAGGAGTCCAGGAGTCCCTGTGGTTAGTACATGGATAAATGGGAGGAAAAGAAAATCAAATAATGAATGCAAAAAGAATGCCAGAGCTGGAACTTCGCTTAGCCCCTTCGAGCACCTGTAGAGTTGATGGATGCAAAGGCTATGGGAGAAGGTTTGATGGCCAAAGGTCATTTGTGTCCTTTGAAAGAGTCTCCCCCAAATGATGTACTAATTGCAGAGGGAAAAATAGCAACTTTATTGTGGAGAAACCTCGCAGATAGCACCTTAACCGAGTGATCAAAGTTCTCATCTGCAGAAATGGGGCAAATCAACATCCTGTGGCTCCTGGTGTACGGCACGGAGAGCATCTCATCTGTGGATACCCCTGTCAGACGGCACGATGGGAATCAAGTTCGGGAAGTTCTGAAAGAAGAGAAAAGCTCTGCTCTCCTAAAATGTCAATATCATAAACAAAGAAAGGCCAAGAAGTCATCCCCATATTAAAGGAAACGTGACAGTTTCAACAAGAAAAAGTAGCTACTGAAGAAAATCTAGGCAAGATTTTAATAAGGTTTGTAACATACAAAGGATCATTGTGTCCTGATTGATATAATTTGTGTACATGAGTGAGTGTTGCTTTTTTAGAACTTTCACACTGAAGCACTTAGGGGTAAAGGGACACGCTGGCAACATATTGTAAAATATTCATATAGCTGGGAGAGGGACAGAGAGAATGGTAAAACACAAATCGGGCAAATGTTAACCATTGGTATGTAAAGGTTTTGCATGATATTCTTGTGACTGTTCTGTAAATTTGAAATTATTTAAAAATTGCAACTTTTGGTCTAGACGGCCTGGATTTGAATCCAAATACTGCCACGTACTAGCTGTGTGTCTGTGGGCAAGTTACTTAACCGCTCTGGTTAAGCTGGGCCTCAGCTTCTCCATCTGTAATGTGAGGACAATAAAACACCCTCTCGAGGGTTCCGTAAGATCACAACGTTAATATGTGGAAGGCACTTAATGATGTCTGCACATGGCAGTCATGGAGAGGTGGTTGCTACTGGTATTCATGTCTAAGAGGTGAAACTGTGGCCACACGGGAGGCAGGCCAGGGTTCTCCTGGAGACACCCTGAGGACTGTGCCTTCTAGGAAGGCGAGCAGTGCTCTGCAGGGCACTGTGGCCCAGGCCTGGCATGGCCTAAGCCAGATCTCGGGGCACAGTGAGGCTGGAAGGAGAGCAAGGACTCACTTCCTGCTGTTCCGATAGACCGGTGCCTGACTTGGAGGTCCGGGCAGGAAGTCGGGCCCTCCGGGAAGCCCGCCCCAGATGCTTCTCCTGGGTCCACCTGCAGCGTGCCTCGGGGCTGGGGCTGCTCCCTCGGCACTGCCTGCACAGCAGCTGCTGTGTTTGGCAGACAAGGGAATCTGTGGCCCCAGCAGCTCGTGGCAGTGAAGATAAAACCCCTCGTTCCCTTTAGATGGGTCACTAGCTGGCTGGTGGCCTTCAGCCCATTCTCTGACTTCTCTGAGCTTCAATTTCATGTTGGGCTGTTAATGCCAATCACCTGCTACTCACGGTGGGGAAGAGTGAAGAGCTGTGGTTTACTGAGCGTGGCTAACGTGCCAGGCAGGGTGCAGGGATTATCCTCGATCTCCAACACAAACCTCAGAGGTAGGCACTGTCGTGGTCTTCATTTTAGAGCTGGGATCTTGAGGCTTGGAGAAGTTAATTCAGTTGCCCAGGGTCACACAGGGAGTAAGCGGCGATCCTCTCTCTGCTGGTCTTCCCTTGTTCCTGAGTAGTTTTAAATCCTAAAACCTATGAGTCGCTCAGCAGCTACTGGTCTTGGGCCTGCTAGTTAGCCCTGCAGGGCCAGGAAGAGCACCTGCCTTGGCCAGGTGTGTGCTGGGGCCTCAGTTTCCCCAGTTACCATTCTCCTGTGGCCTTACACCTGCCAGGCTGGAGACAGATGACCCTCAGGCTTTCACATCAGCCCAGAGCTGCCCCTTCCTGCAGTACCAGCCAAATGGTGCACAGGTTCAGGGGGAGGGCAGTGGTGGACATCATGTTTGCTGCTGCATCTGAAAGGCTTTAGGGAGCCTGGTTCTTTGTCCCCCAAGCCCAGTGTAAGTTAAATCAAATAGGTCTCCAGTCTGGTGTTGGGTACACCAGCAAAAGATGTTGGCTCCACACCGGGCCCCTTACCCATCTTTCCGCAGCCTTCATCAGCGTGGTTGCTGTAAAATGTGGAGCTGTCAGCATTCCTCCTCTTCATAACCCTTTGGTGTGACTTTCCATCACTCTTAACATAAAGCCTTTGACCACAGCATTTGCATGGTGTATATATCCTTCTTTCCAGCCTCATTCCCCCTCCCCTCTTCCCAGGTCCCTCATTCCTCTGCATTGGCCTATTGAACAACTGAACCTGATGCTGTTCTATCCACCACAGGGCCTTTGCACATGCTGCTTTTAATTTTCCACTACCTGTTCCCCTTTCATTTCTGAGTTAAATCCTACCTAACTTTCAACTCTTAGCTCAGGCACTGCTTCCCAGGGAAATCTTTCTTGAGGTTCTTTCCCCACCCATTCTATCTGGAAAAGTGCTCTTGTTTTGTATGGCTGCACAGTTTCTGTGACTTTTCCTCCACTTGGTGCCTGCGCTCTGCTAGACCGTAAGCTGTGTGAGAGCAGGTGACACGTCTGCTTTGCTCACCATCTCTTTCTGGCACCCGGCAGCCTGTGTGCACTCCCAAACATACCTATGAAATAAACTAGCTGGTAAATCCTCCAGGCGGCAAGACTGGGGAGAGAGAATGTTGACAGATGAAGGGCCAGTCCCCCGCGGACAGGAAGGCTGCCCAGGGCTCAGTGGGTGGCTTCCTTCCGGGATCGCTGAAAGGTCCCAGCTTGAGAGCACTTGCACCCGGGCACTTCCTTCCTGGAAATGATGCCCACCATGGCTGCAGTGGAGGGCATGTGCGCAGCACACTGGGGTTCCACGTGGGAGGAGAGGGCTCCACCTGGGCCAGACAGGCCCTCTCCAGACTGCATGGCCTTCAGGGGCTACAGGCCCCTCAGGAGAGGTGTTTCCTGACTTCGGTCCTGGTTGACCCCGGCCAACCGTCTCCGAGGTCTGCAGTCGTGCACACTTTTGTTTGGCCATTGCTATTTGAACCTTCTTGAGCCTCAGTGAGATGACCAAGCGGGAGGGAAGGGTTGTCCACTTTATAAGTCGTGTTCATCGGGATGAATACAGCCATTTCCTACACAAACACAACCGCAGTTTACCCTTTCTAAACATGGTTCAACATTTGGCCATAAGGAGAAACCAAAACTTGTGCAAAACGGTCTCCCTCCTGCCGAGAGCTGACATGTGGGGGATGGAAATGTGATTTCATGGTTCCTGCGCCAAGGCCTGAGGCTCACACCGACTCAGCCCTCTGATCCAGCCCGATGTGTAGTGTGCATCTGGCTTATGCTGTCCCTTCAGCCCCAAGCTAGTTGATCCCTAATCACATCCAGTCCTAAACTTTGTTTATTAAAGGAGCTTTCTTACACAGCAGGATACTTGGGGGGACAGAGTAAGACAGAACGGTGCTTCTCCACACAGTCAGAACCGAAATCCCTTTGTATAAACTATTTTGTAACATTTCCTTCCCTGAAAGGAAATTTATAGATAACATCACTTACCTGTACAAATAATTTTTTAAAAAGTCAACAAGGCCTTGACCATAATAACTATAGTGAAAAAAATGCAGGGAGGGGGAAGGAGGGGATGGGGTTAAAAATAATTGAAAAATGTCATATACATGTACCAACTCCCCATGATGAATACAATCATTATGTACTACAAACGTGTACCAATAAAAATACTAAAAAATACATCTCAGTATCCACTAAAAAAGAGAGAAAGAAATAGAAGAAAAGTAATCTACAGTAAAATGCTGTGTTTTATAAGTCAATGCTTGGGTCTGACTTTACTAAAAAAGTTAATCAGATGTTTGAACCTAATATACATATAATATATATATATATATATATATATATATATATATATATATAATTTTGTTGAAGATTTTTCTGTATGTTTGACATTTTGAAGTAAGGGCAGTGGAATTATACTTACCAGTGCAAAAGTACTCACTCATGAGGTCATTGTGACAGTCATGGCTGCAGATGTAGCCAGGTGTTTTTTGGTTTTTTTTGGTACCGGGAATCGAACTCATGACCTCACACTTGCCAGGCAGGTACTGTGCCACTGAGCTAAATCCCCGGCCCCGTAGGCAGGTGTTTGGGGCTGGACGTGACCCAGACTCCCGGAAGGACATTGATACTGTGGTGGGATTTTTCCCAGAAGAGCAAGGCGTGGTGAAGAAGCCGTTCTCCTGATTCATATGAGTACAGTGACTGGGAAATGGAGTGTATACATAACTGGGTAAATATACTTTATATTATATGATGTGAAGCTCAAATCATAAACAGGCCTGTCACCTAGGTGAATGTCCACTGGTACATGCAAAAGTGGGGCCGGAAGCCTTTCACATCACAAAGAAGTGCCAGCCATCTTATGGATGACCTCAAATACCAGACAGGATGCCAAAGCTCCCCCTAGGGGTCAATATCTGTCGTGTGCCCCGGAGGAAGGGGTGCTGCTCTGGCTCTGCCTGCCTAACCTGGACCAGAGGAAATAGAAATAGGGTTCCGAGCACCCACCTGCTACCTATATGCTACCTACATGAATAACCCTCCTCCACCTCTCCATTGGTATTGTTCTTCCCATTTTAAAGATGGAAATACTGCCACCCTCATATTGGGCAGTTTGCTTAACTTAATTCCTTAGCTTTCTAGTCTATCTGAACAGGAGGATAAGCTCCGTGTTTTTAGCAGAGAAGGAAGAAAGATAGTCAACATTAGTATTTCCATTGCAATGGGAAATCTTGGTGTACATTAGTCTATAGTAAGTACAACATAATTACAGAGTAGAGCCTGCTGGGTAGAGCCACAGGAGACGTCCAGTGGCAATCGAGAGGCAGCACGAAGGGATTTATGTTTTCATTTCACAACCATGAAGTGGTTCTTTCGACTATTTGGGATTTAAAATGTCATTCTTGTTCCAATGGAAGCAGAGAAAGTGGATGGCATTTCAGTTTCATGAAGAGCGAGGCTTCATTTGGAGAGGGTCGTGGCAGCCCCAGGGACCATTCCTCACAGCAGGGCCTGAGGACCCTGGCCACTGAAGAAATCAGCTGTCCAGAGTGCTGTGCTTCGAGCAAGGGCATAAGGGAGCACTGAAAGCTGTAATGCGAGTAGCGAGTTGAGACGCTGGGGAGAAACTCGAGGCCACAACACTGACATGAACCAGAACTGCACGCTTGGCGACATCGGCATAAGTGTTGCCAGCAGGTCTTCAGTGAAAGGGCTGGGGATGATATTACAACCCAGAGAACCCTCTCCCCGCGTGTGGTGAGACAGTCTAAGTGCACCACGTGCATTTTATCAGGGCAGAGGCCTTCTTCGGTGGAAAAGGAGAAGGTCCCTTGCTAGGGAGTAGGTGTGGTTTTGTTTCCCTCTACTTACTCCTCTTCTGGCTCCATAATGGGGAGCTATACACAGAGGAATCATAGCCCAGCAGAGAGCAGACATTTCTACTGCAAGCCACACACTGCCCACTGTCTGCTTGCACTTGCCTTTGGTAAAGGGCCCTACGCTCAAGGGCTTGGAAGGGCCAAGCCTTGAGAGGAGACAGGAGGAGCCCTGGGGAGGGCCAGCTGGTCAACTGACCATGCGCATTTTGGCCTGGAGCACCTGGGGTGAGTGACACCCCCAGTAAAGGATGTTGCAGTTCAGCCTCAGAAGCCACCTGGGGATCTGACTGCTCTGCACTCAGAGGGCTCTGGGCTTTCAAGTAGGTCTGCATTCACAGAGGCCTGGGGAAGCCCTGGGGGTCAGGCTGTGCTTCTGTGTTCTAGCTCCAGGGCCAGGCTGGGCCAGCATTGGCTTCTGGATGAGAGAGGGCAGCTCTGGTGTTTCTGGGTATCAGGGTCGGGCATCCATCCGGTGATGGTAGCCATGGAGGGGTCGGCTCTGCAGGGCTGCGTCCTGATCCAGGCAGGCAGATGTTCTGTTTGTTCTGTGGAAAGCCCTGGGGCATGGATTCACACTCTTTGTGCCCCAGATTGGAAAAACAGGATAAAATAATTGCATACTGTAGACTCCATATAATTTTGGTGTTAAAGAAGGGGCCTAACTATTCACAGTCAGTTGTCACCATTATCCTAATAAAACACCAAGAGTCCTTGCCGGTGTCATTACAAATGAATAAAGGGGCTACTTTGACCATACCTTGATCTTTTTTTTGTGGGTACCGGGGGTCGACCTCAGGACCTCGCGCGCCAGCAGGCGCCCGTGCCGCTGAGCGATATCACCGGCCCCTTTTTTTTCGTATGTGGGTTCCGGGAGTCGAACTCGGGCCCTCGCGCTTGCCGGGCAGGCGCTTAAGCCGCTGAGCCATCTCACCGGCCCGATACCTTGATCTTTGAATTAAACTCAGAGCCCCAGTGACTATCTGCATGGGACTGAACTAGTCCCGGTGTCTGCGCTTTAAGCATAGTCTGTCCTTTGGCGCCAGCGCTCTGCAGGACATCTGTGAGAGGGAGGGATCGCTGGAGGTCCCGTGCCCCCCCCACAGGAAGCTCTCAGTGAAATTCTCATGACTCCAGGGGCACTCTTCACTGTTCCTCTTAGGGGAGATGTCCCCAGATCTCCACTTGGGAAAGTGGTACCTGTCTGAGGTGAAAGTTCCTTGGATCTAGCTAGTTCTAATGAGAGCAATAAGCCAAGAAAACAAAATAAATGACATCCATATTGGAGCGGAAGTACAACTACCTTTAGCAAAGGTAAAATAATTGAAGTGAGCCCTAGAATTTATATCTGAGTTTCACAAGTTGGCAGGATACCAGATTAATATGCAAAACTTAATTGCATCACTACAGAATAGCAATGAGCAACTAGAAAGTGAAATAAAAATATCTTTGAAAAACAAAAAACTGAGATGAATTTGAAAAATTTGAGATGAATTGGAAAATGCTAAGCTTATACCCTGACAAAAATAAAACATTGCTAAGAGAAATTAATATCTAAATATATATAGAGAGAAATGTTGTACATGGGGAGAAGAATCAGAAAGCAGGATGCTAGTTCTCTTCAAACTGATTTATAGATTCAATGCATTTCCAACCAAAATTCCAGCAGCCTACTTGCTGTTTATTTTGCAGTGTTTTATAGAGCTGGATATGCTATTTGGTGGGGCTCACAAGGGTTAAGTTACTAAACTGGTGAGTGGCAGAGTGAGGATTCATAGCAGCAGATAAGAAGAATCAGAGGGCTTTAGAGCTGCAGGGGACCTTCAAAAGGAACAGAATTAACTTCTGCAGAGTAGAAATGAGTGAAGTAGTATCAGGAGAGAGGAAGAGGCTTCCCAAGGTCTCGCTGCAGTTAAACTGTAGCCCCAGACTCTACGACAAGCAGTCTGTCCATCCCAGAGTGCAGGCAGCAAGCTGAAAAGCCACTGAATAACCATCTTTCTTTACTTCTCTTACAAAATTATGTATATGCTGCTTTAGTCACTTTCTTATTGCTGGGACACAGTGCATGGGAATATGCCCTGGTTACTTTGTTTTTCCCTGGGTGAGGAATTTGCACAATATAAGAAATTGTATTTTTCCTTTCTCTCTCCCCGTTCTAAGTGTGAATCCGGCAGATGAGTTATTGCTCCAGCCAAGATGGGTAGCCCTTAAGCTCTAATATTGAACTGTGTTAAAATACTTGATTGTGAAAGAGGAAATAATAAGTTGAGCCTGAGCTTATCTATAGCATAGAGAAAAATATAAAATCGAGCAATTTGAGGAAAGTTGTGGTGGTATCAAGTGAGCAGCCACCAACGTCGTGGGTGGTGAGCTTTTAAAGGTTCTAGAGGACCTGTCGTGGTCCACTTGGCCTTTCATGGCGGAGAGGTGCTGGCCAGACCACCTGTGTAGCTTTCTGACCAGCCCTCAGGTTGGGGGTCATTACAGCTGAGAAGAGGGGCTTTGCAAAATGCAGTTTTAAATTGCAGATTCACATAGAGCTTAAGAAATAATATACAGACACTGTTCACCCTTTAGCCCACTTACTCTAAGGTAACATCTTGGAAAACTATACTGTAATATCACAGTGCGCACACTGGCATGGATACACTCCCCAGGTCTTATTTAGATTTCCTGTTTACCTTTGTGCTTGTGTGTGTGCGTGTGTGTGCGTACGTGTGCATTTAGTTCAGTACAGAGTTGGCTGTACACAGTGCACGTCCTTGTATCCACCACCACAGTCAAGATATTAAGCAATTCTATCAGCACCGGACTCTTTCAGGTTACTCTTTATTGAGATGAAATTCACATAAAATAAAATTAATCATTTTTTTTTTTTTTGTGGGTACCGGGGGGTCGACCTCAGGACCTCGCGCACCAACAGGCACCCGTGCCGCTGAGCGATATCACCGGCCCCTTTTTCATATATGGGATCCGGGAGTCGAACTCGGGCCCTCGCGCTTGCAAGGCAGGCGCTTACGCCGCTGAGCCATCTCACCGGCCAAAATTAATCATTTTAAAGTGATTTTTTGGCATATTACCAGCATTGTGGACTTATTCTCTTTTGTTTTGTGGATGTTTGTTTTCTTCTGAGGAGTTCCTTACTTTTCAGTACTGTAAGCTACATCCAGCCGTACAGGATGTTCCTGTCCTTGTCCTGGACTCTGCCATTTACGGAAGGAGCTCTGGTTCTTCTTATTGGAGAATGGCATTAGAGATCAAGCTCTGCGTGCTAGGTGTACTCATCGCTACTGGGTATGATTGTTTCTGGGGCTTTCAATAGTCAGAATAAGGATACACACCTGTGGGTGCTAACTTGTTTACATGTGCAAACGTAATATATGTTTCTATAGGTAATATCTCTATCTAAACTAAACTAACCGTGAATTCATGCTGACTCTAACCCATTGCCCCTTGGATCCTTCTAGTTCTTTGCCTGGCTTATCTGTAAATGCCCACTCCTACAATGAGGAACCAGGCTCTCTCCATCTCCCATCCTTTACTTAATTGCTCTATTCCAATATATGTCTATAGCGACATCAGAACTGTTCATCAGTGCTCCTATAGGAGAGAACTTTATCAACTAGCTTTTATGTACACTTCTTTTCACCTTTATTTTCAGACTCCACTTATTTCCAAAATAAAATAGACTCTTTTGTCATGGTCTGCATTTGTATCCTTCGACTACTCAGTCTCCTAAATGATTTTTTTTTAATTGCATACATTAGGGCTTTACTCTCTGCTTTAAATTCTATAGGTTTTGACAAATACTTAATGGTATGTATCTCGTTCTGGTATTGTACAAAACATTTTGCTGCCCTAAAAGTATTCTTGTTTTCTGCCTATTCAACCTTCCTCTCTCCTCAAATCTTGCCCACCACTGGATTTTTTGTTACACTATCATTTTTCCTTTTTTACAATGTCATATAGTTGGAAGGATATACTATGCCACACTTTCAGAACTGTTTCACTTACTAAGATGTATTTAAGATTCATCCATGACTTTCATAGCTTAATATCTCATTTCTTTCTATTGTTGAATAATTTTCCACTATATAGATATACCAGTTTGTTATCCATTCAGTTACCGAAGAATATCTTGGTCACTTCAAGTTTTCAATGACTGAATAAAGCTGCTGTACAAACTCATACACATATTTTTATGTCATCATAAGTCTTCTATTCAGTTGGTAAATACCTATAAGTATAATTTCTGGACTGTGTGGTAAAACTGTATAGAGGGTTCTGAGAATCTGCCAAAGGATCTTTCAAAGTGACCCTGCCAGTCTCACTCTCACAGCAAGGGATGAGCTGGCTAGTTTTTTTTTTTTTTTTTTTTTTTTAATTTTAGCTATTCTAATGGGTATGCGGTGATACCACATTACTGTTTTAATTTGTAATTCCCAATGATTAAATTATATTTAGCATATTTCCATATGCTTATTCACCATTTGTATATGTTCTTTGATGCTATAAAGTTTCAGATTTTTGTCCATTTTTTGCTTAGGTTTTTGTCTGAATTGGGTTGCCTCTTAGGCATTCTTTGTATATTTTGGGTGCAAGTCTCTTATGCAATATGTGTTTGGCAAATCTTCTCTCACAGTCTGCGGCTTATATTTTGATTCTTAAAACAGTGTTTTGCACTGAACAGAAGTTTTTCAAGTTAATAAAATCCACTTTTTCTTTTTTATGTCATGGGTTTTATTTTGATGCTGTATCTAAAAAGTCATCACCAAATGCAAAATCATCTAGATCTGTGGGCAAACATTTGTCATGTAAAAGTGAAATATCTTGTTCTGGTTTAATTTATAAGCAACCATTATTTGATTTATAAGTGGCATTTGAAAAAGTTGATCACTTTCTCCATGTATTTTCTGTCCTTTTGTTTCCAGAATGCCATACTTTCCCCCTCCTATGTCACAACCTACTCTTCCTCAGCCTCCTGGTTATTTTCTCTTTAATTCTTTGATCCCTTACTGTGGGATTGCTCCAGGGTTCAGTCTTGTGACTTCTTACTTCTCTGTATATCCTATGCTCTCAGAGAATTTATCTAGTCCTGTGTCTTTAAACATCACCCAGGTAATGTTGACTCACATGTTTATATCCTTCTAGTAGCTGCTCTTTTAATTACAGATTTGTAGGCCACTGATTAAATCTGTGTTGATTACATCTGGAACTAAATGAGGTTTAATCCTAATTCTTCACTTCCAACCCCCAGCTTGTAGCTCCTATAGTCTTCCCATCTCAGTGCCAAGGGGACCTCACTTTCTTGGGTGGCTATGACTAAAGATGGTGTCTATTTCATGGAAACAGTCAAGGGCTGCTGTGTAGAAGAAGCAAGCCACGCCTCCTGGAGGTGCTTTCTGTGGTAGATGACCTGCCCTATAGCTGCGCGATTCCACTTCCTTTATGCTGCACTGGAGCGGTCTCCTCTGACGTGAGCTCCAAGCCGGCCACGTGGCCCGAAGCCTGTGGAAGAAGTGAGGTGCAGCCCCGAGCCTGGGCCTCGAGAGACTCTACAGCTTCTGTTCTCATTGGACTGGAACTCTCTGGGAAACCATGCATAGAAGATGTAGAATTTTCTACAGCATGAGACAGTACAAGGACCAGGATGACCCTTTCCAGCTGAGAGCCCCTGAATCAACCAGTTGCGCCAGCTGCCAGACATGAGACAGAAGGAAGTTTTGAACATCTTGAATCCAGTTGAATGCCTTGATGATTGACCCAGGAAAGACTAGCAGAAGACCACCCCATCTGAGCCCAGGCCAAATGGCTGGCCCACGGAACTTTGAACAAGTGAGATAATTTGTATTTTAACCCACCAAGGTTTTTGATGGTTTGTTCTGCAATATGAGAAATCAAAGCAACTTCTTAGTTTCCAACATGGTACAATGTAGGTTTTGGGAGCTTTGGAAAATAGATTCACTTCAATATGACCAGGTATTTTGTGCAGTGTGTGTTTTTGTTTAATTATCTTTTTTCCTTTTATGATTTTGCAGTCTATAGAGTTCCTTCCTGTACGCAGTGGTTCCAGTTCCTAAAATATCACGTTGTAAACTTCCTGGGTCATTGTGTCAGGAGGGGTCCCTTGTGGTCACTGTGAGGGACCAGAAGAAGAGAGTCCAGCAGGGGTGAGCCAGAGATCGGACAGCCTGCTGCAATGTCTTGCAAAGAATTAGAGTCAACCTCTGAACATCCTAAGCTTTTCTTATCAATGGATATCTTTTTCTTTTCTAGATGCCTTTCTGGCTCTCATATTCCTCTTCTAGGCCTTGGATTGGTTCCTCTACTCATCATTCATTCATTCAACAAACTCTTCAGCTTTTGGCTAGGATCAGTTCCTATAGGTCAATCATTACAGATATAAAAGGCTTCATTTCCACCCCAAGGAGCAGACTAGTATTAGAATGCATTTAAAGCTGCCTAATAAACAGGGTAGAAAGATGAACGGAATATACTGGAGACATAAAAAAGGAAACCATTCATTAAGCCAGAGAGTGGGTAATCAGTTACTGTTCCCAAAGGTAATTGCACCTGAGTGAGTCAAGAGTGAAAATAAAGAGTGATGTTTCCCACCCACTAGGAGGCTCCAGGCTGGTGGGACAGACACTGAGTGCAAATATGGAACAAGATGGGGAGAGGAGGGTCTTGACATTGGCCTGTGGCTCAGGGCACATAAGCACCAGGCTGGTTCCTCACATCACAGGAAGTCGATGCTGCCCAGCCTGGTAGGGAAGTCAAGGAGTTGTGTGCACAGCGGGCCCCGTTAAGAGCTTAGTGCAGTGTGCATATGCCTTGGGTGGCTGCTTGTGCTGGTGTTGCAAATGCTTCCCACAGGTGGTGACAGTAGCGGGGAGAAGGGCCTTGAGTCAGAATCACCAGCTTGCAATCAGTCAAAGCTGCTGTCAGAGGCCCGTGCACTGAAAAGTGCCAATTGCAAAGGCCCTGTGTTTCTCAAAAGCCCATGACTCAGTGGAACCCTGTCTCAAAAAATGTAGCGAGGGAACCCTTGGCAGGACACCAGTGCTGTGCTATTTGGACCTTCCAGTCACCAGAATCATGGGCCAAACAAGCCTCTTTGCTTTATAAACTACTCACCCTCAGGTGTTTTGCTTTAGCAACACAAAATAGATGAATACAAACTGGATAACTCAGGGGATGGAAGAGAAAGTAAGAGCTATGGACAGAAGGCTAAGGGTGGGTTGGCAGAGTCATTTAAAAGCTGCAGACCCAGGCATGGCTGGGAGGAGAATCCTGTGAAAAAGAGCCCAGAGGCCACGTTTTTAGGCAGAGTCAACATCTGCAGGCAGGAGGTTCGGTGCATTGCTGAGGTCAGCAGTTTCTTGCGGGCAAGTGAGCTCTGCTCAGCTGCAGCATGCGGCTCCCAGGGTTCGCAGCGCCCAGGCAGGAGCTTAGCAGCCTGGCTCCCGCTCCACAGCTTCCGTCTGCTGCCTGGGCACAGTGCAAGGCTCTGCTCCTCCCCTGCCCCGCACGCGCCCCACTAGGGCTGAACTCCTGGCGGCTGTGCCAGCACGTGCACACCAGGAGGGGCAGCATTCGCGGGTGGGGCCCACTCTGCATTTTTGGACAATCCAGCGAAATTTTTTAAAAAATGAGTATATTAAAAGGATTTTCTTTTGTTAATTTTTCCACATTAGATTTAAAAAGTTAATTATTGCTAACGATAGCTCAGCATTTCTCCAAAGAAAGGGCAGTCTGACACTGTAAGAAAGAAAACAGTTGTCTCAAATAAAGGACAATCTTTTATATTGACTGAGAAGACTAAGTTTCTGATATTTTCTTTCTTTTCTCTCCTTTCTCCAAGGATTAGCGGAGAGTTCATTGTGTACCAGGACAGCTGGGAGGGTTCCAAGCCATCGGAGATTCAGATCTGCTGGCCTCCTGTGGCACAGGATTTAACCTCTCTTAAGGGGTGTGTGTGTGTGTGTGTGTGCGTGTGTGCACATGCACATGGGTGTATACAGCTGTCCCTTGGTGTCCATGGCGGGGTAACCCTAGAGACATCAGAATCCAGCGATGCTCAGTCCCTTACGTAAAAGAGCGCTGTGCTTCTGCACACTTCTCTCAGTTGTCTCTAGGTCACTTGTAATACCTATTACTGCACAATGTAAACACTACGGAATAGTTGTTATATTGTTTAGGAAATAATGACAAGAAAAAGTCTGTCCATGTTCAGCACAGATGGAATTTTTTAGAAAATAAATTTGATCTGTAGTGAGGGGAATCCGTGGATGTGGAAGGGTTAGCTGAGTATTTGTGTGCATGTGTGCAGGTAGGCAGGGGGAAAGGAGGGGTGACACGGGGGGGGGAGAGAGATTGAGATTAGCTCATGTGGTGGTGGAGGGGAGGCTTGGTAAATTAAAAATCTGCAGGGTGGAGAAGCAGGATGGGGACCCAGCAAAGATTTGTAGTTTGACATGTGTGAGCAGAATTCCTTCCTGCCTGGGGAGGGTCAGTCTTTGTTTTGTTAAGCCCTTCAGCTGATTAGATGACATCCATCCACATTATGGAGAGCAATCCGCTTTACTCAAAGTTCACCAATTTAAATATCAATCTCAAAAAAAAAACACCTGTCCAGAAAATCCAGAATAATGTTCAATCACATATAAATTAACCATCACACTGAACCCTAGTTTTCTTAATGTAAAAGAATAATCTTTTCCTCACGGTATGGTAAAAAGACTCACAGCCTAGCGCATCACAGAGGCCTCACAAAGCCAGTCCCTGTGATGGACTCCCCAGAGCCCTGCAGGTGCCTGCCCCGGACTCTGGGTCCTGAGGTTGGGCTGTGTCTTCCTCCCGGATGTCCTCGTGGGAGGTCAGTGTCTGCAGCTAGACCCTAGCTCTGACCCTGGGACAGGGGAAGTGTGTGGGCTGGTGGAAGAGGTGGGTGGTGGGAAGGAATCTCAGGTGGGCCTTTGGGACTCCATCAGCTCCTCTCCCAAGCTCCATGCAGGCCTTGGCCTGCTGCCTGCCTGCTGCATCCTGTGCTATGGGCCTGCTTAGCTCTCTGTTCTGGGCCACGTTCATCTCTCCACCGGGCCCATGGCGGGATTCCGTTGCTGCAGAATCCCAGGGCTCTGCCTTGCTGCTCTTCTCCAATGTCTCCCGAAGTCAGAAGTCCTCTTCAGGCCCCGCGGACAGAGGTCAAGGCTGCTGGTCTCGTGTGGCTCCACCTTTGCAAGGCCTCATGGAGGAGGGAACGCCTGCTTTGTCCTGGCAGTCCTGTTCCATCCCACTGATGAGAAAATGAGCTGTGGGGCCCAGGCTCCTGCACCACACACACACACACACACAAAACACAACACACACACCACATACACACCACACACACACAGACACACACCACACACACACTCACACCACACACACACACTCATATGCTCACTGCTCCCTGTACCTGTGTTGGTCACTTCACGTTGGTCACTTTGTGTTGGTCAAACACTTAGTGTCCTGCTTGCAACAGAGTGGTCACCCCACAGGCACGAGCTGCGCACGAGGAGGTGAGCAGTCCAGATGCCCCAGCCACGAGGAAGCAGACCAAGCTGCATTCTGTCAGGCTAAGAGTTTGCTGACGCCTTCCTCATCATCCGCACGACAGTTCTGAGCCAGCCTTGGGAGTCAGCACCCTATGACACCTGCTAGGTAGGGCGGAGTGCTCATTTTATTTTACTCTGTTTTGCTGCTAGAGATCAATTCCAGGGCTTCGATTGCTAGGCAAGCATTCTATCAGTGACCCACACCTCCAGGCCCTGGAGCACTCACCTTTTTGAGACCTCGAACCCAGCATTGCCACTCTAGAGGGAAGCTCATTTGAAAACTCAACAGTGATGCTTCCAGATCTGGTAGATCCTTGGTGGCCGAACACATTCTCTGTGCTGTCCAAGGTCATTCCCAGTGACCCTGCTTTCACTCCCTCTTACAGAGGGGAGGTGATGTGCTCAAGGAAAACTGCTGCAGGGAGAGTCGGGGCTGGACTCAGGCACTACCCACCTAGTACAGAACCGGGTTCTGCTCGCGCTTCTTGTCCAGCTTCAGATAAAAGTCACCTGCGCTAGTGTTGCTCTTTTGGCCACCCAAAGCCAGGTTTTAACAGGTCTCAGAGCTTCTGCTTCTTCCTTCTGAGGGCCCAGTTATCATGCAGGGAGTCTCAGGCTAGAGCAGAATGTGGGAACCACATGCAGAGAGAGGCCCAGAGAGCCCCAGGGCTTCAGGCACTGCAGCGAAGGCACCAGCCTCGTCTTGCAGCGTTCCAGCCCCGTGGGCTCCCAGTTGACCAGTGACCTCAGACGGTACCACGTTTGACAGGACTCTCCAGCTGAGCACAGTGCAGACTGCAGAATGAACGGCTAGGATTTTAACCACTAAGCTATGGTCTTTTTATGCAGCAAAGAATGATACCTAAAAGAATGAACAATTATTACCGAATATCATGTAATATCCAGTCCATATTCAAATTTCACCCATTTCCTCAAAATGACTTTCTATGTTTCATATGCTACACTTTGTTAACTTTCTCCAGTTTTGTTTATTTCATAAAGTTTCCCCTTACCCCTTTCTACTTTACTGATAAAACCAGGCTATTTGTTCTGTAGTGCTTTGCATATTACATCCGGCTGTTCGCATCTTTGTGGTGTGGCTTAACTTGTTCTATCCCTTGTACCTCTTGAACATTAGCAGTTTGGTTGGGAGGCTCTGTGGGCCTAGTTTTAATCTGGCGAAGGTTCTTCTTGATGTTGTGATGGGTGCACATTCATGGCCTCTCATCAAGAAACCCATTATCCTCATCCGGTTGTTCTTATGATGACAATCCCAAGATGTGACTGTCTGCATCCTCCATGAACTCGCCTCACCTGGGCAGATTTTAATGGCCAACCACATCAAGAACCCTGGTTAAGATCTGTACTCTGGGTCTGAGTCTGTTATCTTTGATCTCTGGCTCAGTTGCAGCTTCTGTTCCTAGGCCATCCAAACACTCAGCCTTCCGCAGTGGAGCCCCCTCTGCCACTGAGTGGTTGGAGCTCTGGCTTCTTTCCCAGCATGCCTTTGGAGATGCCCTGACTGAGTCTGCAGTACTGCCTGGGTCATTGTTCTGTTCCTTCAGCCCTTTCTTTCGTTAGTTTTATGGGGAGTTAAAGCACATCACGTACGTGGCTTCCCAGAACGTAACCATAGAAGCAGTAGCACGGGGTGGCTCACTTATGATGGGACCTTTCTATGGGGCAGCCTTGCCACATAGACTTGGCCTCAGAGCAACCTGCTTAACTTGATAGCATCATCATACCCATTTTATCATAGACTGAGGCACAAAGAGATTAAATACATTTCCTAAGGTGTATTAGTCAGCATTCCCACACTGAGACAAAATACCTATGCCTGCAACTTAAACGAGGAGAGGTTTCTCTTTGTTCACAGCTTCAGAGGTTTCAGTCTATGGTTTGCTGGCACCAGGGCAGAAACATCATGGTGGAGGCACATGGCAGAAGAAAGCTGCTCACTCATGGCACTGGAGGAAGAGTAAGAGCGAGAGTGAGGGGGGGGGAGAGAGAGAGAGAGAGAGGCATGACCTATCTGCTGCAACTGGGCCCCACCTTCTAAGAACACATTCAACTATGAACATCAGTGAATTAACACATTCACAATGGAGCCATAATTTGTATTTCTTGCTGCTCGGCAGCTCTGATTTGAATTCCATCATCTGATGTTAGATAATCACCAGTGGTTCAAGCCAGTGAGAACATGTTAATCTACGGATGAGTATAAGACTCACATTACCCAACCACCTTCCAAAAGCCCCACCTCTGAACACATGGGACTTTGGGGGGACATTTTAGATCTAAGCTATAACACAAGGTTACACAGCTCATAAGCAATAGAGCCTGGACTTGGATCCCAGCAGACGGTTTCATATCATGAACCACTGCACACATTAGACTGTGGGTGAGGGACTCATGGGACTGAGCTGTGACTCCTGGAATTGGTTCCTTTGATAAGTTACTGTGAGGCAGGCTGCTTCCTGCTTTCCAGCAAGGCACTCGGTGGTGCCTGCAGCTGTTGTTCAGATGGGCCTGGGTGCAGCTCATGGTGGCGAGCTATGGGGACCACATGGTCTATGAGGTCACAGCAGTCTCCATGGTGATTTCCAAGGGAAACCTGGGTGGCCAGGAGAAGCTTGCTGCAGGGGCAGCGATGCTGGGGAGATCTTCCAGTAGACTGCCCAAGGGGACTGTGAGGTGGGGCTAGTAAGTTCTCCTTGCTCTTTTTTATGTCTGACTGAATCATTTCCAGCACCTGTCTTTGAGATGGCTGAACTTTTCTTCTGCTTGATCTAATCTTGCTGTTGAACACTTCTAATTTTTCAGTTCAGTTATTTTGTTAAGTTCGTAATTTCTTTTGTTTTCTAATGCTTTCCATCTACTGAACTCTCACTTTTGTTTATGCATTGTTCTCTTGATGTCAGTGAGCATTTTTAGAATTATTTTTATTTCTTTTGGGTAGACTTATAATCACATTAGTGTCAGTTTCTGGAGATTTTTCATGTTTGGGACATCTTTGCTTGGTTCTTTGTTTTCCTTGACTCTCTGTGTTGGCATTTGTGCAGTAGATGAGGCACCTGACCAGAGATTCTGGAGGCCCTTATCAATTCTATCACTTCTCTGTCTCCCCAAGGACTGTGGATTTTATCTGCCTGCTCTATATGGAGCTGGGAGAGAGTGATGGTGTTTACCCACCCAAGCTGCCACCTCCAATCTTTACTGGGCTGCAATGGACCTGTCCAAGCTCCAAATCTGGCGAGATCAAGGCCAGTCCTCTGGGAATCACCATGGGGAAAGCTGGAGCCCTTCTCAACCCTGGGTAAACCTGGGAGTTGGGGGGGTCTCTTCCAGATGACATGATGCTGTGCTGGGGACAGGGTCTCCAGTCAGAGGAAATCTCCTCCTTGGTTTTGGTGAGTCACATTCTCTTTGGGAAAAAGTGCCTTTCAATGAGTTTCTGATTTCTCACGAAGAAAATTTGTCCCTTGCTGTGCATTTTGGCAACTCAGACAAGTTGCCAGTTTGAAGTATGCTACACACACTGTTTCTGGAAAGTAGCCCTCACAAGAAACTGTGGTATGAGAGCTCAGTGATGATGAAAGCCCCTGGGCAGTGGAGGCTAAGGTCAGAACATTTGTCTCCAGATGCCCATCCATGGGATGGGAGAGAGAATGGAGCCACTAAAGGACACAGGAAATGAGTAGGAGGAAGTGAGAGGTTAAAAGTGCTGGAGAGGAAGTGAGAAAGGAGGTATAACAAAATCTGGGAGAGGACGAGGGGAGGAAGTGTGAAGGGGAGCAGGCAAAACCAGAGAGGACTCAGCCTCTGGCTTTTTTCCCAGCTATTCTTGCTCCTTTCCTGTGCTTGTCAGGCAGCAGGCACTGCTGCAGGCAGCTCTTCTTTCCTTCCCGAGAAGGAACTATTTTGTTATAGCAACAGAAAATGCACAGCTGGGCATGGGCTCTGCAGGCAGGTGGGGTGGTGGAGCTGTGTCTTCCGTGGCTTCAGAGCAGAAGGCGGGCTTTGTGCCCAAGGGGTTCTGTGGGACGGGCCGGCAGCGCCCTGCCCGTCACACGCATCACTGGACACCGCAGCGGTCATTTCTTCATGTCCCTGTTGGAACTCACGATGAGGTTCTTGCAACAGCCGGAAGCATCTTTTATAGGAACGGGGTGTGGAGGAGCCCACATCCTGCTGTACAGCCAGGCTGAGGTGGTGTCGGGGATCTCCGGGAACCATTAGATCATTTGATGTTGAGTCTGCTGGGGACGAGAAGGCAGGCTGATCCCGGGGGAGGAAGAAGGGGACCATGAGGACACCAGGGGCTTGATCAGCCTCTAGGGGACATTATCGCAGACAACACCTAGCCATGGGAGGAACTGAGGCTCCGCTGAGGTCTGTTTGAAAAGCTGCTCTGCGCAGGTGGTGTGGGCATTCACACGCTCTCCCTAGTCCTCACCTCGTCGGTCGTTATTACACCACGTTTGCCAGGAGAACCAAAGGTTTGGTTCTCTCCTGGGTGGCAGACAGCCCCCTTCTCTGTTTCACTCTTTGGCTTCCGTCCCCTGCCTTCCATGTGACTCTGAATTTGCATAAAAACCTGGATTCTTCGTAGCAGATGTTCCCACTTTGGGTCCTCCCTGGTCTAGAGAGGGGGCATGGGCCCCACAGATTTCATCACTGGTGAATTTCCACTGTCCTTCTTACTTTCCGCAAGCCCCCACGTGCTCTTCAGCAGACTGCCCGCTCTGTCGGGGAGAGGCTCCCTGTCCGTCTCTGTGAGGAGAGGTAGAAGGCTGGCATCACAGAGCACTCGCTGCTAGGTGTTCCCGGGCTGCCCTGACCAATCCGCAGAGATTCCGTGGACCTGCCCTGGAGCTGCAGCTGTGTTTGGTGGTCACTTTTGCTATCCTGAGACCACTTCTGTCCACTTTCCTGGAACTCTCCTTACCTCACTCCCTGGGCAAGGAACAGGCCCCTCTTTTCTTTATCCAAAGCATAACTAATGCTGAGGTCAGGCATTTCACAAGACTTCTCCTGAAGCATGGATATGGCCTGGTGAATGACCAGCCAGAAGAGGACAGCTCCTACCTGTCTTATCAACATGTAGAATATCCAAGGGAGGATGCACCAGTCCATGTGGCGTGGTAAGGGTCAGGTTGCTGGAGAGAATGGTCAAAAAGGACACTTGCTTTCTGGTCTGAACTGTTTGAATATTGCACTTAAAATTTCCAACTTTTTGCTAACTCAGTCGACCAGCCCATCAGTGTAAACGAACAAGAGACCAGGCCCATGATTTCTACAATACAGGATACTTTCACATGCGATCTTCTTACATTTCCAATTTGCTGCCATCTTGCAAGGGCCACTTTGTCTCTACCAGGCCCCCATGGCCTTGAACTCTTTCCCTGAGTCGCCCTGAGTCAACACATTGTCAGACCATCAGGAAGAGAAAGAAGCAAGCGCTTCCAGGTCTCAGCTCTTCCCACAAATCTCCTAAGGTGTCCTCATCCCCTAAATTGTGGGTGTTCTTAGACCAATACATCCTGAGGCACTTCAAGTGTCCTGAGGGGTTGGGGTGAGTACTAAGGGTCTTGGGATTGGGGTACTCTTGGGTTATCCTACTGAGGTAGTTTAGGTAAAAACCTGTGAAGTTGAACCTAGTGGCTCTGTCAGCTCTGAGGTTAGATGTAAATAGTTCAATTTAGGACTTAGGATTTAGGCTTTATCTACATCATCAATATTCCCTCTGAAGAGCTGACCAAATAGAAAGAAACAGGCTGCCTATTTCCTTTGTATAAAGTGGTTGATATTGGGGGTGACCTCTGTTTGATTTGGTTTGCTCTGTTTTCATTGACTGAATCCAGCCAGCTGCAGATAGATTTCTGAATGTAGCTCCCCATTTTATAATGTTTGCCCCAGCCTTTGCTCAGCAGGTGGTCTAGCTCTGTCCCCGGGGCTTTCCTGCTCTTAAGGCAGTCGGGGTGACATGCTCAGGCCCCAGCTTCTACTGCCAGATTATCAAGGTCATTTGCTTGCTTTTTCTGGCCAGCTGTTGCCAGGGCCAACCGAGCTATTTATATTTTGCCGGTCAGCTGCCTTGGAACAGTGCACAGTGAGCAGTCTGATCCTTTGGCTGACTCCCTTAGAAGCTGGTAGTGGAAAGATGATAGAGAGGAGCGGGACTTGCGGGGTCCCTGGGAGGTTGGCACCTGGGTTTGTTTGCAGTGGATTTGCACAGCTCCTCATTCTCCAAGTCATAGGTTTTCCAGCTTCTGGATATTCATTGACCAATACATCCTGAGACACTTCAAGTGTCCTAAGGGGTTGGGGTGATTACTAAGGGCCTTGAGACTGGGGGTACTCTCGGTTATCGCAGTGGGGTAGTAGTTTAGGTGAAAACTGTAAAGATGAACTAGTGGCTCTTGTCAGTTCAGTAGCCTGGGGTTAGATGTGAATCCTCCACATGTGATGCGCACCTTGCTCGTCAGCTCCGTACTTGACCCCATTGTCACCTCTTTGCCACCAAGCACCACCATGACCATTACCAGTACCCCATCCCCACCTCAAAAATGCCACCACTCTCATCACACTCCATCCCAACTCTAAGACAGGCAAAGTACCACTCTACCATCACCATCAGCAGCATGCACCCCAATCTCATGGTTTCCGTACCACCATGCACCCCCATTCCCATTGCTGCCATGGTCTCAGCAGGCTCCACCCCACCCCCATCCCTGTCACTGTGGCTAAGGAGCTGCTCTGCCTGTTCCTATGCCGTGCACAGCTTTGGCTCCGCTCCTTTCTACACTGCCAGGGAGGTCTGTAGAAAGCCCATTGCCTTTGCATGGCAGAGGTAAGGATGCTCAAGAGGTTGCTGACTGGCAGTAACGAGGATGTTAGAAGGGCTGCTTGGCCCCAGACAGTGGAGAACTCGAATACTTCACCAGTCAGTACAGTGGTTCCTTAGTCCCAGGACCCCTTCAGGTACCCAAACCCTTCCACACTCAGCTCCCTTACATAATCTGGCATACATTTTTCATACAACCTACTCATATCCTCCCCTACATTGCAGTTCATCTCTAGATTACTCATAATAACTTAATAAAATGCAAATACTCTGTAAGTAGTTGTTGTATCATTCAGGGAATAACTACAAGAAGAAAAGGTCAGTACATGGTTAGTGCAGATGCAACCCTCACGGGCCTGGATTCATAATGCAGAGTAAGACTTGAGGTGAGAGGGCTGAAGAGGCTGAGGATCAGTGACATGCTGGGAGGTACAGCGGGACATGTCCACACCTCACCGCCTTTGCCTGGTTTAGCATAGTGTTGGGCACACAGGAAGTTCAAGGTTTTCTTTTTGGAGATTTCCTGGACATATTTCCAATTATTTATGACCTGTGGCTTGTTAGGTCTGTAGGCGAGGAAACTGTGTATATGGAGGGATGACTAAGTTGGATCTTGGGCTATCTGTCATCATCTATTTTTGAGTTAGAAGAGGTTTCTGAGCAGAAAGTTAAATGAAAATTGAAACACAAGATCAAAGGTAATTCATCAATGAGCACTTATTAGACACCTAGAGGCCCAGAGATGGAAAGAGCTCGACTTGGTGAGCAATTGAGATAATTTAATGTGCAGCGGCCCTTGGTCTCCGTGAGCCGGCATCTTGTAAAGCAATACGCCTTGCATACTGTTACTAGGATTAAGTTAGATAATGTATATTTTTAGCCCATGTCAGTGTATGTAAGACACAGTTTGCACACACTAAATGGTAAGGGAAAGCTGTCCTTACACTTCTTTGCTTTTGGAAGCCTTCTCCTCCCTGTCTCCTCCACCTGCTCTTGGCTGTTAGTGGCATGTGCTGGGGCTGGGCAAGTTGGGAGGGATGGAATGACGTTTGGGAAGTGGTTGACTGGGAATGGAAAAGTTTAGGTGGAAATCAAGTTACTAGGTTCCATTTTTTATGAGCAACCATGAGAAGTCATGCTGAGGCAGGCAGCCTAATACTGCTGGATAAATTAGACATAGGAACTTTTGTTCATATCCTACAGACCTTACTAATGAAAACATACCTTTTGGGCATTCGCTAACTCTTTCCTAAAAGACCTATGTTTCTATTTCTTAGAGCTTTTTTATTTTCCTATTTCGAGCATGGGGAGTTTGACATTCCTAGCCACAAAACTTGATGGTAGATTCTTAAGTAGAATCTCTGCCTTTCATAAAGAAAAAAACTCACATTTTAATTTCATACGTAGCTGCTGTGGTTTGAATGCTTGTGTTTCCTGCAAAATTCATGTTGGAACTTTACCCCCAGTGCAACAGCGTTACGAGGTGGGGCTTTTAGAAGACAAAGCCCTCGTGGCTGGAGAGAACTACTTACACCTTCCTTTATCTTTTCTTCTTTTCTGTCACGTGAAACACAGTGTTCATATCTCTTGGAGGGTGCAGAGTTCAAGGTGCATCTTGGAAGCAGAAATGAGGACTTCATCAGAAACTGATCCTGAAAATGCCTTGACCTTGGAGTCCCCAGCCTCCAGAACTGTGGAAAATAAATTTAAATTCTTGATGAATTACCCAGTCTCGGGTTTGTTTTTTTTTTTCTATCAGCAGAAATGAAACTCAGATAGTAGAATATAGAGCCCAGAGCAGACCTTCCATGAACAGTACAGAATCTTGTCCTTTGGGTACTGTTGACCTTGAGCTTGACCTTGAGTAGTGCCCAGGATGATCCACATTCTAGAGCGGCTCTTGCAGAACCCGATGCCTAAAAGGGCCAAGCCAGCCTCACACTGAGCGAGCCTGGCAGGGAGCAGGAGCTGACAATCATTCTTCTCATAACAGCATCCTCACTTTTTCTTCCACAAATTTTGTCAGTCATGCGGGATCATTCTTTACTTCCACAAAGCGGCGCACTCTTTTCTAAACTTCTGACATGCACGGTCCTCCTGGTCTGCCTCATCTTGCATAAAGAAGCAGTGCAGAGAGCGGGATAAATGGTGGCCGACACGTGGCTTGGCAAAGACCATGTGGTCAGTTGGGAGAATGTCCCAGTCTAAAGCAGGCAGCCGCTGTGTGTTTCCAGCATATTGTTGCTAGCAGGGACAAAAGCCCAATGTTTCCCACTTCTCTAATTTGTAAGGGAATTTAGGACTCCATCATGAGACAGCTCATGATGGATTTTAATTTTAAAATGTGGGCAAGTAATTCAGCATTTTTAAAAACACTGTGCAGAGCAGTGCTGCGAGGTCCAAACCCCATACAGCAGTGGTGGAAGTGGAGCTCTATTCCACAGGTTCTCGGTCCCTGTCCCTGGGCCCCTTTGAGTGCCAGGACAAAGCGTGTGACACCTACAAATGTGAGCCTCCGTGGAATTTTATTATAAAACTTGTTGGTAACATGCCTGTCCAGACTTTGAACCAGGCCACTTGGCATCACTTCGCATTGGCCACCTGTAAAGGAGAACCGGGGCACATACTTTCTGGACTTAATTTTAAAACCCCACAGGAAGGCTCACAGCCTGACTTGAGCCAAATACCCCTTTGAATGAGTTGACTACAAAGCGGGGGTGGAGTTTGAAGTACTATGACTGGCGCGGCTTGGTCAGGTACTTCCCCCTGGGCCAATCAACATGGGCAGAGAGGGAGCGTCCGTGAACATGCTGGGTCCTGTGTAAATGACACAGGAGGCGTGGGAGGGGCCAGTCCTTAGGACAGGAAGGTGCTGGGCCAGCAGGGCCTGAGATATCCTTGGTCATTAAAATGGTTAAAAGGCTGGGATTCTGCCTGTTCTGGAATGAATGCTTGTGTTTCCCTAAATTTGTATGTCAAAGCCCCAATCCCATTGTGAAGGTATTGGGAGATGGACCTTTGACCTTTGGGATGTGATTGGGTTTAAATAAAATCATGAGGGTAGGGCCCCATGATGAGATTAATGTCCTTATGAAAAGAGAACAGGGTTTCTTCCCCCTCCTTCCGCTTTCCCTCTCATCCCTCTCTGGTTAATTACCCAGTCTGAGGTATTTGTTACAGTAGCCAAGCCCACTAATACACTGCCGCAGGCAAACTGGGAGAATCAATCCACTCACTTCCTTGACAGGACTAATTGCAGAAAACATAGATCTGTCACTTCGGGCTTTTTGTCTGGTTCACTTTCTGTAGGGTTTACTTCTTGATAACGTGTAAGGCGCCCATACTGAATCTCCATCCCCCAATGCCATGCCTCAGCCTACCGGTGTCCTCGGACTCTTCAGTGACCTCCAGGAGGCAAAGGCTGCTAAGGTGTGAATGCGAGGAGCCAAGCTCTCAGGAAGGACTTCGGAGCACCCTGGGTCCCTGGGGTGCCTTCGTCTTGTGGCTGTGTCTGTTTAACAGGAAGCTATTGTTTTTCCAGCCCAAATGCACCCTTCTATAATTCACTTCGTGATACTGAGGTGGGGACTCTGAAAACCACAGCTCTGCTTTGCCAGCCATTCTTCGAGAGGAATCACCAAGCAGGGCACCAAGCTCCCTGCTTCCCACAGTCGGTCTCCTCCCTGTTCCTGGGAAGCACCTACCCATGACTTTTTGCTGTGGCAACCACAGTTTCTTCCTTTGTAACAGCTGAATCCAGTTTGCAGTTTCCACCAGTGTCTGCGCCAGTCTCACTGCGTCTCTCAGATTCACCAGCACCACGTGGAAGGCTCCCTCCTTAGGGCTGGGCCTCAGATCCATGGGGAGGCAGAGAGACCAGCACCCATAGCAGAGATGAGAACAAACGTCCCAGTAAAGATCAAGATGTTTGAAAGCCATGCGCTCCTTGTTGACTCAAAAGCACAGGTTTTCTCCTGCACGTGTAATCTCAGTTCAGGTATAAACTGGGTTTCATGTTCGTGTAGACCTGTTTCTTGGTTCTGTTCACTTCCATTTGTCTTCCTCCAACCCTGCACCAGCACCTCACTGCCTAATTACTTGAGGTTTACAATAATTCTTGGTGTTGGATAGGATGAGTTGAGCTCTCCAGGACTGTCCTGGCTTTTCATACCCTCTGTGCTTCCATGTCAGTATTAGAAATGACCAATCAAGCTGCATAACCACAAACACAACACAACAAAAGCAGAAAGCTCAACCACTTTTGTGTATTCACTGGAATGCTTTAGGGACACACGTAACTGGTGGTGTGTTAGTCAGCTTTGTGTTTCTGGAACAAGGTTCCTGGGAAAATAAGCTTATAAAGAGGAAATGTTTATTTTGCTCATGGTTTCAGAGGTCTCAGTCCGTGTGTGGTTGGCTCCATTGGTTTGGACCTATGATGGGGCAGAACGGGCTGGTAGGAGTGAGTGGGGGAGCAATTCTCTCACCTCATGGTGGCTAGAAAGTGAAAGACAGCAGACTGAGGTTCTGGTGATTCCCTTCCGGGGCACACTCTCCCTCAGTGACCTCAGACCTCCCACTCTGCCCACCTCAAGTTCCCACCACCTCCCTATAGTGCCCAGGCTGGGGAGCAAACCTTTAACGCATCCACCTATGGGAGACACTTACCTAATCATAGCAATGAGTGTTCTTTAATGTTTTTTAGTAATGTAGATTTATAATTTTATCTGTAAGGTCAAGTATATCCTTTGTTAGATTTATTCTTGTGGACTTTAAATACTTGAATTCTTGTCACAATTTTAAGTGATACTTTTCTTCCTTGGTACTGGGGATTGAGCCCTGGGCTTTTACACCCCCAGTCTTTTTTTTTTTTTTTTTTTTTTTTCTTTTTAAATTTTAAAATAAGATCTCACTAAGTCACAAAGTTGCCCAGATTAGGCTTGAACTTGTGATCCTCTTGCCTTGATATCCCAGAGTTCTGGAATTAGAAACGTGTGCCACCTTGCCCAGTTAAAGTGATATTTTTTAAAGTGACATTTATCATAAAATGTTGACATAAAATATTGTTAAGTGTCCAGAGATGCAATTTTTAAAACTGACCACTATCCTTAAGTCTAATCAGAGTACTGCTAACTTCTCTTATTAATTCAATAATTTGTCTATAGATTCCGAGTTTTCTATATAAGTATGCAGTTATCTATGAGTACTGACTGTTTTTGTTCTTCCTGCCCAATAATTATACATTCTCTTTGCCTTTCTGTGCCAGCTGGGCCAGCAGTGTGCTGCTCAGCAGAAGAGGCAGTGGTGGCCCTGTATCTGTTCTTCACCTGAAGGCAATGCTTTTTCAGCTTGCCTTGCTACATGTGATGCTTGCATTACCAGGTGGAAGAATTTTCTATTTCCATCTCGCTAAGAATTTTTATAATGACTATGTGCTAAATTTTGTTACATGCTTTTTCTTCATCTAATAGATAAACCTATGATTTTTTTTCCTTTGACCTGTGAATATATGAATTTCATTCACTAGTTTTAAAATGATGTGAAATCTTTACATTCTTAGGGTGAACCTTGAGCAGTCACTCTATGTGAGCTTTCTTCGATGTTGCTTAAGACTTCTTACCTCTACATTCATAAAAGATAGACTGCCTGTCCCTTTGTTTTCTTATTCCATTGTGGTTGGATTTGGCATCCAGGTTATGGCAGCCTCATAACATGAGCCCACTGCTTGTTCTGTAAGAGTCCAAGCATGATTAGAATTGTGTTTCCCTTGGGTATTTGATAGAGCTTTCTATGGAAGCCCATGAGCCTGGTAGTCCCTTTCAAACTATTGCACTAGTTTCTTTAATGGTTATAGGACCATTCAGAATTTGTTTTTAATTTTTTCCTGAGTATTAGTAAGTTTTTTATGAATTTATACATTTCATCTAAGTTTCCAAGTTTATTGGTGTAATGTTGCTCATAACGTCTGTGTATTGCCTTTTTAATATCTGCAGCATATAAAGTCATGTTTTGAGTTTTATTCCTGAATTATTTATTCATGTCTTCTTTCATGTTTCTCTTGATTACTTTCGCTGAAAGTTTTAAAATTGGGCTTTTCAAAGAACTAGTCTTTGATACTATTTTTCTCTTTATTGTGTGTGCTGGTTTTCCCTTAATTTTTGCTTTCATCTTTAGTATGCTATTATTTTTTCATTTTCTTTAGATATATTTTATTATACTTCTTAAGTTTAGTGCTTAGCTCATTAAGTTATAGCTTTTCTTGTTTCTCATATTAATATTTAAGGCTATAAATTCCATCTATGTATCCAATATCATTCCATTTAATTTTAATAGGCAGGCTTTTATTCTTTCAATTTTAAGTATTTTCTAATTTGTATTATGATTTCTTCCTTGACTTGCAGGTTACTAAGAAGTATGTTTTTCAGTTTCTGTACACATATTAATTATCTTTATGTTATTGATTTCGAATTTTACATTGTGGTTAGAGTAGAACTTTTAAGATGCTAAGACACCAATTCTTTGAAAGCAGTTGATACTTTTCTTTGGTCTTAGTAGGTAAGCATTTTTTGTAAATATTCCATGTGTATCTAAAGAATGTATGTTGCTGTACTGTTGGACACTATGAATATTAATTAATTATTTATCTATCATCTATCTATCTATCTTTCATTACCATCTATCTCTGTCTCCACCTACCTAGCTGATCTCCATTATATCAAAATTATTGTGCTTTTCAAGTCTTTTTTGTGTGTTTCCCTTTCTCCCTCCTTTTCTTCTTTCCAATCTTTTCTATATTTATGTTTCTTGATTTCTTCTTTTATTTCATGTTTTGGTTCTGGTCTGTTTTTGAATTTGTACATTTTTCATGTTATTTTACATGTATGTTTAATTTGTTAGAGTCAAAATTTAGTTGATATCATTATCAAGGGAATACAGGACCCAAATAACATTTTAATTTAGCCCTTATCTCTAAGTATGGTGTTGATGTCCCATATTTTAGTTTTACCGTAACGTTTCTAACCCACAAGATATTATTATTCTTGTTGGTTTAAAGACTCTGCATTTGCTTAGCTCTATTTATACTTTTGCTTATCATTTCATCTTGTACCATACACTTTCCTTGAGATTACTTTCTTTTGCCTGTGTTATCTTAGAAGTTCTTTTAATGATAATTTTTGAAAATGTCTTCTTTTATCATGTTCTTAAAAGTTTGTTTTGATATGTATACAATTCTAATTTGGCAGTTTACTTTCTCCTTGAAGATATTATTTCAATTTCAACCTCCTTTGTTGCAGTTGAGAACTTTTCTATCTAAATAATATTTAACCTTTGGCACTTAACCTGTATTTTCTCTTGTTACTTCTAACATATTCTCATCCTTGCCTAGCAATTTCACTGTGATTTGTCTAGGTGTGTATTCTTTGCATTTATCTTGCTTGGCAATCTTTGGAATTTCTGTATTCTGATGACTGGTGTTTTTAATGAATTCTGAGAAATTCCCAGGTACCTATTAGCTCTCTGCATTTCTCTCTTCCTTGTCTAAAATTCAGATTGGATACGTGTTAATCCTTTACCCAATCTCTTAATCCAATCCTCTTTCCCCAGTCTTCCACACATCTTTTATCTTATAACTCCTCCCAACATCTTTTCGTTTCTCTTTGCTACTCAGCATAAGCTGCTGCCTTCTGGCTTCCTTTGTCACTGTGAAGATGTCATCCAAGATGTCATCTGTTAGCCCACTGTCACTGCTTGGGAGGTGATCTCTCTTCCCCCTTGCTCTTCTGTGGCTTCACTAGGACATGTCAAAGTGTGAATTTACTCTGCTCATCTTCCTCTGAGTTGAGAGGGCTTGATCTCGGTGAGAGTCTGACTCTCTGAACCTTTTGGGTCTCCTTTTCCAGGTAGAAGCTTTCACTTTCTATGATCCAGCCAGTGCCACTTCCACTTCGGCAGGCTGGCGCCTCTTTGCATCTCTGTTTCCTTTCTAATTTCAGAGAAATACCCTTCTTGTTTTGAGGCTTTCTTTCTTGTGTGTTGAACTTCTTATTACCATATATTTAAAACACAAGCAATGAACCTAAAAAGGGAACTTGCTTGTGTCATCTGGACTGAAGCCATTACTTCTTAAAGTATATGAACGAACTCACTGAGAAAGAAATTAGGAAAGCAATACCATTTACAAAAACATCAAGAAAAATTAAATACATAGGAATTAACCTAATCAGGGAAGTGAAAGACTTCTGCAATGTAAACCACAGTACTCTGAAAAATGACATTGAAAATACATCAGGATATGGAAAGATATTCCTTGTTCCTGCATAGGCAGAACCAATATTGTCAAAATGGCTATACTTCCAAACTGATATATGGATTTAATGCAATCCCAATCAAAATACCTACAGCATTCCTCATAGAACTAGAGAAAACAATCTTAAAATTTATATGGAACCAGAAGAGACCCAGAGTATCAGAAGCTATCCCAAGCAACAAAAGCAAAGCATGGGGCATCACAATATCTGACTTTAAATTACACTACAAGGCTACAGTGATAAAAACAGCATGGAATTAGCACAAAACACATATGATTCAATGAAACAGAGTAGAAGACACAAAAACCCCAGACACATTCACCCACCTGATCTTTGACAAAGGGGTCAAAAACATACACTGGAGGAAAAATAACCTCTTTAGCAAATGGTGCTGGGAAAACTGGCTACCCATATGCTGAAGATTGAAGCTAGACCCATATGTCTCATTGTGTACTAAACTAAAATCAAAAGGCATCAAAGATCTAAATATTAAAACAGAAACACTTAATCTACTGGAATACCAAATAGGTAAAACTCTTGAAGTCATAGGTGTAGACAAGGACTTCTGAACAGAACTTCAATTGCACAAGAAATAACAGCATTTATGGGGTTATATCAAACCAAAAAGCTTTTGCACAGCAAAGGAAACAATCAACATAGAGAAGAGACAACCTACAGAATGGGAAAAAAATTTTGCCAGTTATACCTTGGACAGAAAGCTAATATCTGGAATATATAAAGAACTCAAAAAAATTAGACCTTCCCAAAATAAAAGACCTAATAAAAAAATTGGCAACTGAAATGAGTAGATACTTCTCAGAAGAAGAAATATAAATGAGCAATAAATACATGAAAAAATGTTCAACTTCACTGGCCATTACAGAAATGCAAATTAAAGCAACACTGAAATTTCTTGTTACTCCAGAAAGAATGGCTATTAACAAGAAATCAGATAATAACAAATGCTGGTGAGGCTACAGTGAAAAAAGGACTCCGTCTACATTTCCTGTGGGAATGTAATATAGTATAACCATTATGGAAATCAGTATAGAGATTTCTCACAAAACTAAAAAATAAAAATTCCATTTGATCCAGCTAGACCTCTTTTAGGTATCTTCCTAAAAGAGCTAAAGACATCGTACAACATTGATACATGTGTACCAATGTTTATAGCAGCACAATTCATAATAGCTAAATCTTGGAAGCTGTCTATGTTCATCAACAGATGAATTGATAAAGAAAATGTGGTCTCTCTACATAATGAAATACTTGTAGGCTATAAAGAAGAATAAATTTGAGACATTTGTAGGAAAATAGATGTATCTTTAAAACATAATGTTAAATGAAATAAATCAGACACACAAGCTTAAATACTGTATGGTTTCTCTCATATGAGAAATCCAAAATACAAATAAAGTAAAGATCAAAATAAAAGATTGGTGAAAGGAAATAGGGCAATAGATTTTTTTGCAAATGGGAAAGGGACCAAGAGACTGGGTTGGGAAGGGGATGTAAGAAGATTTAAGATGTGTCATGTGTGTGTACCAACTACTCTCAATGAATGAAATCATTATACATTGCAAATATGAACTAAAAAATAATGAAAATGGGGGAAGGAGATGTAGAGATGGAGGGAGTGGAGGGGAAGGGGAATAAAAAGCATCAAGATAAGTACATGTACTTATCCCCTAAGAAGAATGTAAACATCACAAACTGCAAACATGGACTAATAAAAAAATTTTTATAGTATATGAAAATGGTGTAAAAAATAAGTGACCTTTCCATGCTTGCTTGATCTTTGGGCCTACCTTTGCTTTCTCACCTAATGGAAGAGAGGATTGGGGCCCACACAGTGTAATTGTTTGTATGTGGGAGGGTGCTAACGTACTGTAGGTGACAGTTAGGGACTTACCAAGGTAGGTGAAGTAAGGCACCTGGGAAACTATTTACATTCTTCTCACTTCCCTTTGCAAGACAGTGTGTTCCTCTGCACTACTGGTTTTAAAAAATGGTGGGAATTTCTATCGTTTTGGCCTTAGTGAGTGAAGACTCCATTTAGTCCATCTCTCATTGACACTTCAAGTGATATTTCTCAATCATGCCCCTCCCAGCTCGGAATCCTCCAGGGAATTCTACTGATTACAAAGCAAAACTCAGTCATGGCTGCAGGAGTGATTTCATCACTGTCTGGACACGCTCGAGTGCACCTATGCAAACCTAGACGGAGTAGGCCAGTCACGCAAGTGGCGCCTTGATCAGACCACGAGGTGCCATGAACATAGGATGGATGATGCTTAACATTTTGCTATAAGAAGGAATACTGTCTAAAATAACAGAAGGGTGGTAAATAGGTAAGCATAGTCACTTATTACTATTGGCAAGTATTATGCACTGTACATAAAGGTACGTGCCATACTTTTTTATGACAGGCAGCAGAGGTTTCTTTACACCACCATCACCACGTGTGTGAGCCTTGTGTTGAGACAGATGATGGCCGTGACTTCACCAGGCAATCGGCTCTCCTCGGCTCCATTATGATCCGCCTCACCTCCGTCTTGCACGCGGCTCATCTCTGACTGAAACAGCGTGGTGTGGTGTGTGACCTTAGAAACCCGATAGCTTGACCTCAAGGCTCTCTGTGAGCATCTTCCTCTTTACCTCTCCAGGCTGACCTCCTGCCACCTTCCCTGCCCCTCACATGTCCACCAACTATCCTTAGGACTTTGGAGATGTTATATCCATATCTGCTTGATCGCCTTCTTCCTGAAACCCCCTATTTGCTAACTCAAATAGTCCATGACTCCATAATTCCTATTTACCCATTCAGACCAACAGAGTTCTACTTCAAAGTAGGTTTGTTGACTGACAACCTTCCCGCCATTTTCTGGGCCATGTATGGAAGCGTTCTATGGTTCCTTCTATCCCTGCACTTAACACGGACATTTTGGGTGGCTTTCTGTTACTGCTGCTGCCTCTGTGGCCCCCTGAGGGCCATCATTCCTCTCTGTAGACCCAGGGCCAGGCACATGCTCAGTGGCTTGGGATGAAGCTGTATTCTTCTCTCTTGGGGTGCAGGTTCTCTGTTCTTTCGGGGTCTCACACACCATCCTCTGCTGTGGCCAATGTAGTTTCCCAGCTCAATCCAGGACAGCAGCGTCCCTCAGGGCTTTCCCATCCTTATCCTGGAAATTGTGTCTGCATCCCGGAAGGACACTTCTGGAAGGGTGCACATTTCCCCCTCCCTTTCCCATCCCTGGCTACAGCTCTGGTGAAGCAGGGAAATTCTGAAGGAACAGATGCCTTGTCAGGCATCTCTGAGAATGCATCCGCCTTTGCCCTGGGGTTTGCCCTGGAAAGCTGCACCTCTGCTGGAATAAGATCACCTTTGTGCACAGGTCTGTCGGATGGGCTGGGTCAGGGTTACAGAGGAACCAATGCACCTCAGGGCCCAGCAAGCCCTCGAGTTCAACAGATCTCAGTACCCTAGAAACTCAGCATAACCGTCCCACTTCAGAACTGCGATTTCTAAAAAACCAATGTGATGTACTGGCTGAAGCCTGGGTTCAAATCTTGGTTCTGCTCCATTGTGCTGTGCAATCTGGATAAGCTTCCCAAAGTTTCCTTGTCTCAGTTTCCTCATCTGTAAAACAGGAACTAAATAATACATATACATATCTATCTATCTATCTATCTATCTATCTATCTATCTATCTATCTATCTATATCCAAAACATGTATACACACTTCAGCAGTTCGCCATACTAATCAATGTCTGGAAGCTAATGGTCACCACTTTGAGCATCTCTTATAATTGTAGAAGCCAAAGATAACTTGTATTAATCACATGATGCCTCAATAAATTTAGTATTAAAATATTTGTGTAAGTTTTTCTTTTCCTAATGTAAACATTTTTTGGCAGAATCCCTGTATCACCTATCTATCTATCTATCTATCTATCTATCTATCTATCTATCTATATCTATCTATATCTATCTATCATCTATCTATCTAGTGTGATTGAAACATACAAGAAAAGGATAAAATGGAAACAAAGCTTTATAAATAAGGAGGGGAAAAAGGGTTGAAGGGGGGGTAAGGGAATGGAAAAAAAAGAATCAAGATATATCATCATGTACAGGTACAAATTCTCTATGATGAATGTGATCATTATGTATACATAAAATGTACCAATAAACTTAATTAATTAAAAATATTATTACAGTGAAAGACCTATTGTTATTAATCTCCCTTAAAATCCTCCCCCTCACTTCAAACACACTTATAGCATTGTCGTTGTCACTTTCTGAAGCAGTTTTGGAAGTCATCTTTTCTGAGTATCTATAGTTGCACTGTCATGGATGTCCCTGTGTCCTGAATTGATTCAAAATGTTTATCTTCCACAGCCATTTTGACTTTAGGGAAGAGCCAAAATTTACACAGTGGCAGATCCGGTAAATAAGATAGCTGAAGACACAGCATGATGTTTTTACAAGTCTGCCTTTCCATTGGATGGCAATTGGCAGCAGCATTCACTGTATTTTTGATCACATCTCATAAAGACTCTCATGAAAGTTGTCTTCTAGAACTGCTTCAGAAAGTGACAAGAACAATGGAATAAGTGTGTTTGAAGCAAGGGGGACTGTTTTGAGTGACAGTAATGGTGACATGCCTTTTTTTTTTTTTTTTGAGATAGGGTCTCACTATATAGTGCAGGCTGGCCTTGAACTCATGATGATCCACCTGCCTCAGCCTCCCAAGTGCTGGGATTACAGGGGCAGCATGTCTTATTTCAATACATTTTCAAAAGTTTAAATATTCATCATATATTTTGATCACAGCTCAGACATGGTTTTATTAGATTTCTTTCATGATTCCAGAGTCTAAAACTTTCCACGATGGCTCTCTGCAGGCTGGTCACGTGGTTTAGTCCAAGAAGTTAGAGGCTCAGAACCAGGGGAGTACATGACGTAGCCCCCAGACTGAGGCTGAGGTCCTGTGGACCTTTGGACAGCTGCTGGCACAAGTTCCAGAGTCCAAGGGCTGAAGTACCTGAAGTCTTATGTCCAAGGGCCACGGCAGCAAGCCATGTGCCCATTCCAGCAGGAAGAGAAAGTGAAGGGGGTGTCCTCTTTGTTTCTGTTCCATAGAGGGCCAGGTCCCTGGATGGTACTGTCTCTATGCAGGAAGAGTCTTCCCTATATAGTTCTCTGACCCCTATGCTGATCTTCTCTGAAAATACACTCACAGACACACCCAAAAGTATCTTTCACTTATTCTCTAGCATCCCCCAATTCAGTTGAGTTGATGCCTAGAATTGACTATCACAAATGTCAACTTCAAATGATTGTTAGAAGGATTAAATGAATTAATACAGTAGATCATAGTTGGTACATAGTAAGTACTCAGTACACTTAAAGTCATAACCTGCCTCTAACACATTGTGTAGTGCCAGACAAGCCCTGACCCCTTCCCCCCACCCTTCCTAGCTGCCCAGTGAAAGCGCTGGGCTGTACGACATCTTCTGTGCCTTTCCGCACCCGGGACCTCTGGTCTCACACTTCTCACCACCCACCTTGCTTAGCTCTCAAACATCGATAACCTTTCTACCAAGTAGTATGGCTTGGCACAAGTTTGAAACCGCTCTTTGAATAGCCTTGATTGTAGTTTTCCATAATCATGATGATCAGTTCTCTCTCTTTGATTCTAAGGACAAGTCCCATGACTGGCTTGTAAAATACCCTGCACTTTGTAACAGTGCCAATTCCTGGTGAGGCTGTTCTAATTCTTGACATTTTTTTCCTGATTATATACTTTGGAAGATGATTTGGGAAATGCTTGATAGGAAGAAAATACCAGAAAACAATGGCTCATAACCAGGTACTGTCTGCTAGAGAACCTGGGCTTGAAGGAAGGAAGGCCCTCCGCAGAGCAAAAGGGGGAAAGATAGCCTTGTATGCAGGGTCTCATGAGAACGAGGACCACATACAGGAGGCCACTTTAACAGGATGCAGACTGTAACATGAGGGAACCCAATGTATCAGTTAGGGTTCATTAGAGGGACAGATTTAATATAAAAATACAGATGATATAAAAAGGATTTACAAAGTAGGCTTACAAAGGCCATCTGTGGAGCCAGGGGTAGAAGAATGCAAAGTGGCCATCTGACAGCTGGAGACCTGGCAGACCCAGTGCAAAGTCAAGGCCTGGAGTTCACTGCAAAGTCTAGTGGGAGTGTGTGTCAGAAAACTGAGCAGTCTGCTTTGGAAGGCTGAAGAGCCTGTGCTAGAAGCCTGAAGACACTGGAGATGAACATCCAAAGGCGATGGCGCAGACTGGAACTACTCTGAAGAAGCGAAAGGGCAGACTTCCTTGTTCTTTCCCTTTTTATTCCACCCAGGCTACAAGCCTATTCGCTGACGCCACCCACATCTGGGGTGGGTCTTCCTTCTTCGGTTTGCAGCCTACATGTCAGTCATCTATGGACACACCCAGAACTGCTCCACTGATCCCCTGGGTGAGTCTTAATCCACTCAAGTTGATAGCACGATTAACTACCACAATCACAGAGGGGTCTAATCTTGGAGGGCAAAGATAAGAGGTATACACCGGAGTTCCAGTTTCAGCCTCCACATGGGACAGAATCTCGGAACAGCTTCCTTAGCTCCGATGAAAACTTCTCCTAGTGGTCTTGGCACCCTGAGTAGTTACCGCTAATGTGCAGGTGGACTTATCTAATCTTCCCTAAGATTTTTTTTTTTAAGCATTCTTGACTTTACACTGGTTCTTGTATATTTTAACATTTTCACTTATATCACATGCACTTCCCTAACTTGTTAAAATTCTTCGCAACATCGTTTTCTTGCAGCAGAATATCTGATTACAAGTCTGCATTATAATTCTCTTAATATTCCCCTAATGACGAGCACTTAAACAGTTCTATATTTTCCCTACTATAAAGAGAGCCATTATAAGCCTTTTTAAATGAAAATCCTGGCCTGTATTTCAGGAGATTTTCTCAGGATAGAGTTTTAGATGTAGAATTTCTGAATCAAAGAATGTGAATATTTAACGAGATTGTCGGCACACTGCCAAATGCTCAACCTGTGTTCACCAGCCACGGTGATCCCATTAGACACTTTGTGTCTTCAGTTAAGCTTCTTTTAAATGATCTCTGCCTTAAGCAGTATATTAAAATGTGATATAGACACACAGACATAAAGCCGTACATATACGTGTACACATATAGTTACATACATGTGTATATATGCCCCTATACACATATATCTATATATTTTGATTAATAATGCAACCATGCATTTTTTCTTGTTAGAATAATTTTTTCAATGGCAAGTGATTGATAGTGGTTGGAATAAACAAGTTAGAGGACTTCCTTCTAACTCCCTAAGGGGTAGTTGCAGTTAGCTGCCAAGAATTCTAATTCCGTTTAGCTGTTTCAACTCTACGGCCTAGTTCTTTTGTAAATCAAACATGTCTGGGAGGGGGAAACCCTCCATACAAACAATAAAAATATCTTTCTGATGGTATATTTCAACAGGGTATTGAAAGAAATGGGAAAATACTCATGGTAGAGGGCTTCCTTTACTTCTCAGCACCTTCGTATTTCATGGCTTTGGCTTATTCTAACAGTTCTATGATGAAGGGAGGACAGGGTTTATTACGCCCTGGTTACTAATGAGGATCCAAATCTCCAAGAGGACAGCCACGTGACTCTGCTCCATGTCATCTTCCAGGAATCAACTTGTCTCTAACCGGTGACAAGCAACTGCCACACACCAAGAAGCTCATTTTAGTTGTCAGCCCCACGTCTGTGCCCGCTTATTGCACAGGTGCCAGGTATTGCTGAAGCGCAGGTATGTACAGGTGACAGCACTGTCCAGGTGCTCAGTGTCGCACAGGTGCTTAGCCTTGCACACGTGCTTCACAGTGTACAGCTGCCCATCATCTCACAGGTGTCCAGTACAGCACAGATGTGAGTACAGCAGAGACACTGGTACTGGACAGGTACCAGGAATTTGAAAGTTGTGTGGAAACTGCTCGCTCTGGAGTCTCCAGGCTCCTATTTATTCATCTTGCAGGAAAATGAGAAGATTGGACCTAAGTCCCATATTGGTCTCTATGACATTAACTAAAACACACTCCTGGGTATTTTGCCTGACGTAGCCTTTTCTCTGTGCCCTGTTCTGCATGGGTCAGTCATTCTGGTGTGAGAGAGGTGTCAGCTGAGCCTTGGGAAAGCAGTATAGTGCGAACCATCTGTTCCACTGTGTTCGCCCCCCCTTTACACCATGCAGCTGTGCCTCAGCACCCCCTTCTGCTCCACTACCACCAGGCTCCTCTACTGTAAGCTACTCTGGACAGGGAAGGGAGGTGTGGGACCTCAGTGTCCCCCTGCTTCCCCTCTGCCTTGAGGAATACATATGGCAGAGACCTTCGCAATACTCTTCCTAAAGAAGAGAACTTGAATTGTGGAATTTTGGGCTGACATAGGGTTCGGAGTCGGGTATTTTGGCCTTCCCTTGGCATCTCAGATGCCATGTAGAGCAGGCTTGATGAGTAGCCCTTCTGAATCCTCCGTTTTTATTTCCCCTCTGGGATTCTATTCAGGTATCCCTTGCCCCAGAGGAGATGTTGGTGCATCTATATGTTACTGAACAACCTGGTTGATTCCATAAAGATCTTAGTTACAGAGGCTGAGAAGCAGTCTTCATCTCCAAAACCCATGAATCCATCTTCATTTTTAGCTTGAAGGGGTGCAGTGTTTTGTAGACGTGATGCCCCATTAGCCAACACATGTCAGGTGATTCACAATGGTGTCAAAAGAGGATTTTACCTCCATCGGATGGGTCTCTTATAAGCTATCTTCCCCTGTTCAGGTCTTCATAATTTCTAGGCTTTCTTTCTAGAATACACATTCTAGAGTAATTTATCTTCAACACTCGCTGCCAAGGTGATTTGCACATCTGACCTTATCCGTGCCACCTACCTTTCTACAAATCCCCCCAAGGGCTCTCACCACCTATGAGACAACATCCAAGCTGCACAGTGTGGAACCCAGGCCCCTCATGACACGGTTCTTGGCAATCTCTGGTCCATCCGTCCAGCCACTCTGGCATGAAACCTTAATCTTGCTTCTTTCTCTGCATCTGACATCCCCTCACCTGAGTAACTCTTTTTAGAACCTAGCTTGGATTTCTTCCTCCAAGAATCCTTCATTGGATTTAGGCCATTAGATCATTAGGTCCTCTTCAACGGGCCCCTGGAGCCATTTTAGCACATGTCTTTCTGTAGGGAGTGCTCTCCAGGGTGGGATAAGGCTCTGCTCAGTCCTTTGTCTCTGGCATTGTGCCTGCCAAGTGAGGTAACCTCAGAGGATGTTTGTTTGTGGACCGCATGAAGGAAAGAATGGAGGTGTTTCATTGCCTGGGTGCTCATTATTCTTTGGTTATAACATTTCCACTGTGACAGAAAAAAACAATGCCCAATGCACAACAGATGTGACTGAAATTGTCCTTCTCTAGAGTCAGGGGCAGCCTGCTGGGCATCTCAGCAGTCCTGGAGTACGCTTGTGATCTTGAGAGGGCTGAACACAGCCCTGAGTACTTTTTGACTTGGAGAGAAAAAGAAGAATTTCAGCTATTTGAAGCATAAAAGTTGACCAGTGTGTTTGGTTCAAAGTTGAAGAGTGGGAGGCCTGAGTACGTTAAATTGAGGTCTGTATTATTGGCAAGAGAGACTTCTTGATCTCAGGCAGGCCTTGGAAATAGAGGCTGACAGAGTCCACCTGCCCTCGTTGCCAGGCTCTAGCCTTAGAAAGCTAAGACTTTCCCCAGCTGCAGGCTTCCATAAGTTCCTGTGATAGGAAGCCAGTCCAAACAACCCAACTTGCAGCTATGTGCTAACAAAAGGATGGAAAAAGTTTTCTACTTTAAAAATCCCCTTATGTGGCCCAAAAGGCTAATGTTTTTGATTTTCTGATGAGAAGGTAGGGATACTTTATAGGGCTATGAACCTAGTTATTGAACACATTCCTGGGGTTTAATGTATATGCTCATTTTTTCAAATAGTATTATTGTGCTCTCACGCTGACACGCGGCTCCTCTGTGGCGGTGATTTTCCATGATCTCTCCCATTTTTCACATCTGGTATGTGAGGTGGGACTGGCCCATTGTTCTGAACTATCTTTCATAGGAAATATTTGCATATTTGCGTATAAGACAGTCTAGGAAGGCAGAGGCAGTGTATCCCTCCAGAGCAAAGGGCAGGCACACTGAGTGCTCATTACAAGGAGTTCTGGTATTTTTAGTTCATGGTTCTCTTCTGAAACTTAACCCACCCTCAGAATAAGCTTCTCTGGGACCATTCATGTCATCCCGTAGGACTTGGGAGCAGGGAGATTTGATGCACATACGTCAAGGGTCATGTACTTTCGTCTCACCTCTTCTGTAAGTAGCCATGAAACATTGCAGGTCAACTTGCTCACTGGGAAGAAGGGCATAACCTCAGTCCCTTCGGAGTTATAGGCAAACTTATATCCTTATTTAAATAAATATTCTAGTGTCCTAAACTTCAAATATTTTGATCTTCATGTTGGTGATGAGAAGACAAGAGAGTGGCAAAGTTAAATAACTTTTCCTAGGTCACAAAGCTAGCTAGCTCCTGAGGTGAGATTTTTGTCTGATTCTGACTGCAGAACCACTTTCTTTCCATAACACCATGTTGATGTGTCACATTGCAAACATTAAAGTGCCTGTAGTTCTGTCTGTTCCTGGCACTGGGCCAGTTAAAATCCTGCTGGCCCTAAGTCATCACGTTGCTATGATGATAAAAATGTTCAGGCAAAAAAAAAGAAAAAAAAAAATTGAGCAGCATAAACAAGATAAAATCATCAGAAGTTCCTCCCATTAAAAAATGATAAAACAGTTCTTCTCTAGTATTTACATAATGCTTGGCTCAAAGCCCTGACCTGCTGTCCTTTCTTCTGGAGAACAGATGAGAGCCATTTCTCAGCAGGCAGGATGGGCTGAGTCACATGAAATCCAGACTAAACAATAGGGTAGCAGGAGCAGGTAAGCTCCAGCGGTAAAGGAGGGTGGTCTTCAGCTCTGGGTTCAGAGTTTAAGTCTTGATCAGCCTTTGGAAACCCCCTTGTAAAATTCCACAGTGCATTTTCATCTTGTATCCTGGTTATTTTGATCATTGCCTTACCCTCGTGACAGAGCCTGTCCTGATCCATCAGGGGTCACAATTGCCCATCTGAATAATCCAAATTTCTTGGCATGGGTCCTAATGTTCTCTATGGTCCAGCTCTCATCTATTTTTCCAGATGACCCAAGCCCGCTTCCTCTTTGAAGCCTTTCCTATCCATCTCATTCCCCAGGTAGCATTGCTGTCTCCCTTTTCAATTTTCAGATTTATCTGTATCACTTTACTTCCAGCATCTTCAACACTTCACAACCGCATAAATTTGCACTTTTATCTTCTCCATGAAGCATAGACCCCCTTAAGGCAGAAGCTATTATCTTCAGCTATGTAATTTCCATACTTACATGGGTACTTGATAAATGTTTGTGCACACACACACACACACCACGAACACACACAAACATTATCACTAAATAAGTCTCTGACATAATTTGACTCAGGAGTTTTTGACTCTGCAAAGTTGGGGAATGGTATCCATATAATTATTCTGATTTTTACTTTCACTACAATATTCAATAAATGACATGAGGTAGTCAATATTTTATTATAAATTAGGTTTTGTGTTAGGTGATTTTGCTCAACTCTACAGGGCAAAATGTAAGTATTCTGAGAACCTTTAAGGTAGGATTGAATGCTCCCAGACCATTTTTTTGTTGTTGTTGAGATGAAATACCTGATACCCACAAGTTAAAGGAGGAGAGGTTTATTTTGGTTCACAATTTGTAGAGGTTTTAGTTCACAGTGAGCTGGCTTCAAGGCAGAGTGGCATGGTGAAGGGACACAGAAGAGGAGAAACAGTCCATGGCATGGCAGGCAGGAAGCAGCGTGACTTCATTTTGCTTTCCCTTTTTATTCCATTCAGGCTACAAGCCTATTGGCTAGTACCACCCACATCCAGGGTGGGTCTTCCCTCTTTAGTAAATCCATCTTCCGTACCCAGAACTATGCTAAACCAATCAGTGGAATCCTATAGTATCACACACCTATAGTTCAGTACCACACACCCATGATCCAATTGCTTCCCAAAGCCTCACCTGTGAGGGCATGAGGCTTTGGCGGGACATCTATTTAAGCCATAACACTAGGCTAAGTTATATTTGGTAAGTTAGGTGTATTGAATGAAATTTAGAGTTTATGGTATTTTCAGTTTATGATGTGCTTACAGGGATATAATATAGAGGAGAAGTCAAGGAGCATCTATATTCTTACTTTGAGGATGACCACTTCTTAGAAGTACAGATTATCCTAGAAATGTTGGTACAGGTGCTTTGTCATGAAGTCACCTAGAGAAACATTTTCTTTTTGAAAAGAGCAGCCTGGACAGCTGGTCTCCTAGGACTTGTGCTGTGGATGAGTGACTGGCCCTAAGCATTTGCTATCTTTACCTTCCTACTATACTGCCAAGGCTAGGCAGCCCCTCTCACCCCAGGTCAGCTTTTAGTAGGGAAGGGGTTGGTAGCACAGGACCCAGGCTACCTTGGGCCAGGGCTGCTGGATGGCCAAAACCTGGCTTGGGTGCTCTCCCCAGTACCTGTGAGCCCCTCCAGCATTTGGGGGTCCTGATGCTCCTGTTCTGCTCCTGAGGAGTTCCTATGGGTCAGCCTCAACTTGCTTAAGGGAGAAGGGGTGAGCAGGTTTGGTTCAAATGCTTCCTCTGCCGCTAGTGGCTGTGTGAGTTCCAGCACCCCTCAATCTTCATGAGCATCACTTTCTAGGGGACAGATGAGCATATCAACCTGCCTGACCAACGTGAGGGTTAAAGGAGGCTCATGTGCGAGGAAGCCAGGATTTCCTCCAGTGTGCTGGGTGCCCTTCTCTCTTCTCCCAGACTCTCTTCTCTTCTCTCTCTGCCTTTTTATGTCCTAGTTCCCTCTTTCCTCCTTGACAGTTTTTGGAAGCTTCAGTGTGTATGCATCTGCGCATATTTACCCTGACCGACATTTGTTGCAGATATACTGCACAACGACTCCAGGTGCACTGCTGGAGAAGGGATCGAAGATAAAAAATGTTGTTCCCTGAACTGTGGCGACATTATTTATTTGCTCACGTGTGTACATGTGTGTGTGTGCCCGTGCACTATGCCATTAGGTCATTCTACCCTTTTGTATGCCGTCTGACCTGTGACATCTCCTCCTGGGCCACTTTAGATGACCTACCCTGCAGCTTGTGTCACCACTGCTACTGCTGAGCCTGACCCTGGCTGGGCCCAGGTCCCCACAGGCAGGGGAGCAGTCTGTTTCCATAGCTTTCCAAGACACTGGGCAGGCAAAGGGAGTGAGGGTGAGAGGAAATGAGGAAGGTAAGGCAAGAAGACAGGGAGCTGGCTTGTGGGCCAATCTCAGGTGGCACAGAGGAAGAAAGGGATGCGGCCAGCGTGCTTCCCCACGTGGACATCAGCCCTCAGGGGGGCCAGGGGTTCAGGGACCACTCTCTCCTTGGAGCCTTTTTGAAGCACAGGTGTGTCAGTGAGAGACTGCCCTGACTCAATCTCAAAGACAAGGCCGTGCCAGCATCCTCTCCAAAGCCGGAAGCGACGTCACAATAGGAAGTGATGTTAGAAAGTCACTTTGCTTTTCCCAAATGTGGCCCACCAGTCTGCCACAGGTGCTTTCTAAGCCAACAGGGTCTCTGCCAAGCCGGTCCGGGGGGTGCTGCATTGTTCTGCTCCTTCCCTCGAGAGCCAGTTTACACTGTACCAGTAAAGGTGCCCAGAAGCTCTGTGCTGCCTTCACCTGGCCTGATTAAGTCATTTTCTAAACTTATTTGCACACAGAACACCCTTTTCCTTCGGGCTATTCCGTAATTACATTACCAGGCTGGCATTCTGTAGATCTGAGGCGCAGAGGTACGCAGTTGAGTCCCCGTTCTCTGCAATTTTGCTTTTTAGAGTTTCCGTTATCCATGGTCAACTGTGGTCTGAGACTATTAAGTGGAAAATTCTAGAAATAAACAATTCATAATTTTAAAGTAAATTTCATTACCATTTAAGGTTATAATTGTACAATTTTACTATTAGTTATTATTGTTAATCTTTTACTAATACATAAATTAAACTTTATCATAGGTAGGTATATGAAACAAAACAAAAAACCCTGGTATACAGAGGTCAGTACTATCTTTGGTTTCAGGCACCCACTAGAGGCCTCAGAACACATCACCCTCTGAGGAAGGGTGACTACTGCAGCCCAGTCTTTTATTGTATAAACGATGAAGGGAGGGGCAGTGATCTAGGCTCAGCTGGAGAAAGGCCTTGAGTCTGACCAGGCTCTTGCCATTATCAGCTCCTGTGAGCTCTCTCTGCTTCTCCCCTACGATATCTCTGGGACTTCTAGCTCCTCTGGCTGGTGGTCATTCCCAACTGTGTTTGGATCCCAATTAACTTCCTAGGGAAAGCAAGGGGCTGACTTTTGCTGACTCTTAGGTGGAGATGGTGCAGCCTCAGTAAGCGGAGGTTCTCTGAGCAGACCTGGCACCCCAGGGTACAGTCTTTAATCGTAGAGCTGCTGATCTCTGATTGTTGAGCTGTTGGGAATCTTCCAAAGACTCACCTGGGAGAGGATGGTTAATGAGTTCATTTTCTCTGTTATTCATCTTAAATGACAGTTACTCCTCAGGAAGCACTTAGAAGTGATGCAATGAGGAAATTTCATCCACCAATACATGCACACTATTCAGTGTGTTAGGGACCCTGGATACAGAGAGCGCTGAGTAGCTGACATGTTTATTCCTGCCCTCAATGCTGTGAGTTAGGTACCACAGAGGTACCATTCTTGGCATCATTTCCTCTTGAAAGATGAGAACACTGAGGCCAGAGAGGTCAAGCAAGTTACCCAAGGTCCCAAGACCAGGGAAGGGGAGCCAGAACCCAAGCCAGGGACTGGGGCTCTGCAGTCCATGTTCTAAGCCCTGGGGGCCATTGTCACTGTGACTATGGACAGATAGGGTTTACACATAATTTTTAACTGGCCCATTTTTTCTGATACTACGAATCAGAAAATCAACATTTCAGCTTGTGCCTTGATCTCTGGGACAATCTATTTCCAGAGGAATATTTTATCCTTACGTTTATTTCATGCAGTTGGTGCCCGTATGGGTAAAGGTGCCGGTCACTTGTCCCTGCTTCTTTGCCAGAACTAAACAGTCCCAGCCCCATGCACACAGATCCTGTCAGAGAAAACAAAATCACAGCGGGGAACAGCAAGCTCTATTTCCCAGGTAATTATGGTAGTGCGGTTGGACTCTGAATGTTTGGTTACTTTTCAAATTTATTTCCAATCATTTTTGAGCAGGATTAATGGGAAACAAAGGTACCTTTTTGCTCAGGCACCCGCTGTCCCCCCAAAATGTCAAGGGCTGACATTTGATGCCATTACCCCCAGTCAGTGTGTCCATGTCATGCTTCCTTGCATCCCCACCCCACTCATGCCCATAAAATGACATCCTACAATGCTCAGGGAGACTTGGATGTCCGCACTTTCTCTCTTCCTGGCAGAACAAAAGCTTCCCTCCTGGGCTGGCCACTGCATCCTGGAGAGGTGTCTCACAGCGTGGGCCTCCTCCTTCCCTCCCTAGGCTGGCACCCAGTGTTCTCAGGTGCAAATCTCGGGAAAAGTCTATGCCCTTGAGGTCTGCCTGGTGGTGCCAGTAATGGTGAGAGGCGTGTTTTCTATCCTGCACTTAGAGGAAGCCTTTGGGGAGGTGAGGTCTGGCCTCCCTCAGATAAAGTACTCCTTTTTGCTGTTGTCACCAGCATCCTGGAGGGCAGGGTCACTCTGCAGGGCCATGTCGGCACTCTCGGCGAACTCTGTGCCCTTGGCCTCGTTGGTGTGATATGTGCCCTTGTGCCGGAACAGGTATTGCAGCATGACAAGGAGAAGGCAGAGCAGGACGAGGGCCACAGCGGTGATCACAGCTGCTGGAGGGAAGACATTCAGAGGTCAGTCTGGAGCAGGTGCCTTGGGGCCGGGGGAGGTTTCAGAACCCGCGGGAGCTGTGTCAGCAGGACAAACCTGCTGCTGTAGCAGCACCAACCCCAGGCTGTCTGCTTCCCACCCGTGCTTCTCCCTCCTGGCCATCTCAAAGGATCTCTTTTCTCCTCTTCTCTTCCCTCCTCTTCTCCCTGCCCGCCTCCATCTGCACAATAACTGGGTAGAATAGTAGCCCTGGATCGGTCCCTGCTGGGAGGCACTCATGTCTACTGAGGAAGACAGATCTGTAAGAGGACCCTTGTGGAATGTGCAGTTGGCACAGTGAAAATACGTGGGTTGGTTTGAACTGAGCAGTTCTGAGGATGCTGAATTTTCATTTCTTCAGATGATCTCAACTGGAGGTTTTCTGGGACATGGGACTTTCTGTGCAAAACCCAGGGATGTCCCAGAAAACTGAGAAGAGGTGGTTACTCTGTGCACTCTACAGAAGGATAAAATGACGAGGGCTTCTGACAGTGCTTGGGCCAGGTGGCAAGGATTGTGATTTTGAGAGCTGCCCCTCACACAGCCTGTTGCCATTCATTCTTGGGGAGTGAAGATTCTTGAGTGTGGCAGAAGCAGTGGACGTGGCATTACAGAGGCCATCGTGCCAAGGTCAACAGCTTGGGTCTGTTGGGAAGGGGAGAGGGCAAGGGAGTGAGGCATGAGGCAGGTCAGAAATGGTCAGATCACTCATGGCCTCGGAAGCAATGGGACGAGGTGTCAAGACTGGGCAATTTCAGGAAGGGCTGAAGGGCAGCAGGCTCATGGTGGGGTTGACTTTGGCCATTTGCTTTGAGGCTGCAGAATAAGCCTGTCTTTACTTGGAATCGGGTTTAATCAGGGGGCTTTGGAGAGATGTTATTGGGGAATGTGGTGAGGCTACAACTGCTCCCAAGTCCCATTTTTATGGGACAATTTTTTAAACTTCCTTCTGCCTTCTGAGGGAAAGCAGTCTCTGTACAATGTTAATAATAGTGCCTAAGAAGGAAAGTCCCAGGGCCCAATGAGGGGGAGAAATGTTGGACTGGATAAAATTGAAGAGGTGTCTTCGATGGCTTCCTGCTGACTCTTTCCCTTTTTCTTTTAGTTGTAGAAGTTCCAAGCTGTTAATAAGCTAGGATCAAGGTAGGGAAAGAGGGCGCATCCTGACCTGCGTGTCGAGGCCTCTCTTGCCCTCAGCACGCTTCCACATTCTCCACCAGGCACCATTCTGAGCGTTTCTTAGGAGGACTGGACTCTTCCATCCCACAGTCAAAGCCTTCTCTGAAGAAGGAGGTGGCTATGGGACCCTCAGGCCAGTTCTTCCCTGGGACCTCTCCCCGTTGCCAGAAGGGCCTGTCACGCCAGCTCACCTGCAATGATGGCGATGTCCATCGTGGGCAAAGGTATCCCTGTGTCAGGCACTGGCACGGTGGCTCTGGGAACGATGGGATGAGGTGTCAAGGGTGTCTCTGGGCCATAGTGAAACGCCGAGGAGACTGCTGCAGAGAGAAGAGAGGAGCCTGATGGGATGGGAAGGCTCTCTGCACTAACAACACTGGCCTGAGCCCACGTCCTCCGCACACCTGCAAGTAGCTCTGTGAATGGCCCAGGTAGACGGGAATGCCACAGTATCAGCACAGACCACTGCCTGGGTGTACCGACCTGACCCGGGCTCGGCCTGGCTACTGACCAGGCTGGAGAACCCTGAGAACCCTTAGAATCACTGGGTCACTCAGGACTGTGGGGTCCTTGCTGAATCCCAGCACTGTGACTGGTGCCCACACTGGTGGATTCCCAGCAGGTATCTGCAGTGTGAGTGAAGTGTGCACAGTTGGGTTTAACACAGGCCATCTGTGAAGTGTGTTCTTTCCAGGTGTTGCTTTAGCTGCTTTCGATCCACGCTCTCCTGTGGTCCTCACAGCAACCCCGTGTTCCTGGTGTTATCAGCCTATTTTTCAGATAGAACCCCCAGTCTTAGAGATGTGATGAGTCTGTGGTCACGTAACTCACCCAAAGATGGGTTGGGTCTTTGCTGTCACTGTTACCGTTGGGGTGCACTTTCCCTCTTGAAAAACCCCTCCCTGAGTCTTTGCATCGATTCTCCCGGGGGACTAGTGGCCCTGTGGCTATTTGAGTTATTGTGTTTTTCTGCAGCCCCGTGATCTGGCCAATGGGTGAAGATCTTAAGGAGAGTGGGAACCTTGAGCTGCTGCATACATTGTCTCCCCTCCTTTGGGAGATGAGTGAGGAGGATTTATTGGACCACAGAAATAGCAGTGTTAACATGGAAATGCCATGTTCCTATTACTGCGGCTATGCATATTAAGAAGAGATGTATGTGTCCCAATAGGCATTTCTGCTCACAGGACCACCGCTATAAGGTCATTTTCCCCAGGGAAGCTGCCTGGTAAGAAACTGGTTGTGGGTGTCAGGAGGGACAGCGAGAGAGGGAGAAACAGCCCCCAGCTGGAGGCCCAGAACAGGCAGCAGAGGAGCCCCGGTAAGAGGTCTGGGACCAGCAAGAAGCCCAGAGGTAGGGAGGAGGATGAAACCAGTTATCAAGTCAGCAAAGAGAAAGAGTGTGTATGTGCCCGGAGGCAGCAGGCAGGGAGGAGGAATGTTTATGACCTGAAGCATCAAGCTCACATGGATACTGGACTCCGTTGCCCACTATGGACAATGCAGCCCCTGAATGAGTACGTAGCATGTGGTATACTCAATACTCACTGAAGGCATGAAAAATGCAGGGCACATGAATGCGTGGAGGTAGAGCCTGGAGTTCTAGGCCTTTCTTAATCACCAGACACCTTACAGGTCAGTAAGAAAGTGACACCTCACTCAAGGATGGTTCCAGAAACTCCAGTACCCAGAATTCACCTGAAGAGTTTTCTGGGTGAAGACTAGCATTTCTTTTATCAGTTTGTCCAGTGCAGCCAGCCCGTTTCTTCTTTTCAGAACAACCAGTAATTGCTTATCACATACCAGGCACTGTTCTCAGCTTTTAAGACATTTTAACTTACTTTGGTCTCTGCAATAATTCTTTTTGGTAAGAGTTATTATTATCCCATTTTACAGGTTTGGCAGCTGAGTTGAGAAAGGTGTTATCATCTTCCCTGGGTCAAGCAGCTACCAGGAGCATCAGGAGTGAGTCAGTTAGAGCCCAGGCAGCTCGGAGTGCAAGTGAAACCGCACAGGGCACTGCCAGGGCCGGGGACCTTGGCAAGTGGGCTTCGGACCTACAGACCCAGTTAGAAAAGTCCCTGAACCAAGTGCTGGGGGGCAGTGAGGGCTCTGGTGAGTCTGATGTGGAGTTCAGGAGCAGGATGGCTTTGGGGAGGGACAGACACTGTTGAGGGTACAGAAAGTTTTCCTTGGCTCATACTGGGGTTTTTCCTTTTTGTTCCAGCTTCCTCAATGCCCCTGTGCAAGTGAGGTCGACGGCTGACAGTGGAGGTTTATTAACCAACTTTTCCTTTTGGTTGAAAAGGTCAAATGCTTCATTCTTCCTTGAGGATTTGCTGTTATTATTCCAGAATGGATATAAGATGCAGGCTTTGGGTTTCTAATAGATTACAGTGCCCCGCAGAAGCAGGTGGATAGCTCATTCCCCATCCCTCCACTTCTCCCAGGAGCCAGCCACTGTTGGCTGAGCTCTTTGTATTTATCACCCAGCCACCGGCTGAGGAGGGGAGGACAAAGGTTTCTGTCCCAGGAGCTGGCTGCAGAGTTGTAGCATACTGACATGAAAAGTTAGAATCCCCTAACTCTCTATGTGATAGAGGCTCGCTGGGCCAGAGGATCACACAATTACAGTGCTCACCTGGGCATGTGGACAGAATTCACAGGTGATGCCTGTGTCAATAGACCACCATGTCAGAACATGCTTGCCAGCCTCAAGGCCAAAATGATGGCCTCGTAGTCCCCTCTGGGTCACTTTGTAAACCATCTTCCTAGTCCCAGGGCCACCAAAGTGCGATGCAATGTAGTTACACAGCTGTGACAGCCTAAAAAATGGTCCAGCCACGTCCCTCCTCTTAAATACTACCCTGTCTCACCTGCTGCTGCTAACACAGACGTCGGTATTAGAAGGCCGACAGTCTGCACCACACCATCCATTGAATTCCGGCATTGTGGCGGGGCCTTGGGGCCTGGCTGGCCAGAAGTGGCCTCTGGGCCTTGGAGGACATGGTCATTCCTGCATCACCGAAGGGACTCAGCAGTCAGAAAGCACAGTCAGGAAGGGGCATTTCTGCCCTGTGTGCACCTTGGAGTCTTGTTCAGGCATTTTTCACATCTAGGCATTTGCTCTGGGGATGTGTTCCCGGTTCTTCTCTACATATCTTCCTCTGCTATTATCCCTGAGCAGTTTTTTTAAAATTAATAAGGCCTTATTTTAACACCATGGCCAATCTGCTTTAGTTGAGCAATCAGGGCCAATTTCAAAGTTGGAATACCTTGTCTCTATTCTAGGGCCAGGGAATAAAAATGGAATCCTCCTAATTTGAGGATGGTGATAGCAGGGGCAATAAGCAAGAAAGGTGCTTTGGCTGAGCAGGATGAAGTCATCACTGGTCACACAGGAATTCTCCAGGGAGAGGACCTTGTCATCTTTGAGTTGTGTGGTGTTTGCAGTTTATCAAGAAAGCAGCAAACACCCTTCTATATGTGTGGTATAGAGCGAAGGAAAAGGAATTATTATCCCCCGATCCCCCAGCAGACACACCCTGCCTAGGGCTTTTAGAAAAATCAAATTTAGAAGAGACAGGAAGGGAGGAGGAGAAGATTCTGCTCAGGCTCACACGTCTGGCTCCTGAGGAGGCCTCTGCAACTGGGGGCTGCTTGGGCTGGGGAAGGGGGTGACTGAACAAGCTCAGTCTAAAGACAATGCAGAGACCACCCAAAGGGAGCTTATTAGTTCTGTTCTCCCTGGTAAGGGGAGAAAAAGCTACCCTTGAAGATCAATGTGGCTTTAGCACATGGAGAAGAGACCCAGCTGCTTCTAATTTGCGTCTGTCTCTTCATCGAGCTGACTGATCAACACGGCAAAAGAAGAACAAAGTCTTTAGGAGGAATTGAAGCTGAGGGCAACAGAGAAGCAGCAGATGACACCTGATAGTGACACAGCACCCAGGGTCCGGGCTCCAGAGAACCCCACTTCTGGACACAGTCCCTTCCTGAGACCCCAATGGTTGGTCTCACATCTTCCAAAGGGGACTTCTTTCCTTCTCAGAACTCAGTCCTCGACTTTCCTCTAAACTCTGTTACACTTGCTTTGGCATTTTCCTACAGGGACTGATACCTTGTCATGGGCTACTTTGCTTGCTTTTGGTTTAGTGTTTTTTTGCTTGCTCTCTCTATGGGTGGAGCTAATGGTGACAGCATCCAAGCCAGTGGAACACGGACCTCTGTTCTGACGAGTGTGGACCAGATGCTTCTCAAACCACTGACCTCTGCTCTTCAGGGTAAAGAATGCCAGTTCTCTGGGTGGATGGATGTGACACACCCGCACAGAACCAGGTCGAGGACACTGGTATCCTCCAGGGAAAGAACACATCTATTTCTTTTGCAGGAGCCAAGGGGAAACTGAGAATATGGGAGCACTCAGTGAGATGTGTCGGATGGTGCATAACAAAGGACTAAATCAATGTATGCACCATCTACTGAGCATAAAACACAAGATCCTGAGAAAGGAAGGAATTAAATACTCCTAGGAGCCTGAGTCTCCTCAAACGGCACCTGATCCTACTTTTCCCGTCTTGAGCTAGGATGACAACTGGAGTCCCCTTTCCTCCTGCCTAATAAGGTTATTGTGGGGCTGAGGAGCTAAAGCACTGGCGCCCAAACTTGAGCCTTGGAACTGCCTGGGGGACTTGTTAGACCACAGATCACCACCTTCTCCTGCAGCTTGGGATTCTGAGCAGTCATCAGGTCAGAAGTGGGACCAAGAACTTGCATTTCTAACATACTCTTCAGTGCTGCAGATGCTGGTGGTCCATGACCTCACTTTGAGAACCACTGAGCTCATGACTGAAAGTTATTGGCCACATATCCCAGTTCAAATGCCAAGCATTACATTCCACCTCTTGCAAGGGAGTGATAGTAGACTGCTTAGATTAGCATAGCTCTGAATGTGGCGGAATGGATTTACCGAAGACAGAAGACTCACCCTGAGTGTGAGTAGCACCAACCAATAGGGTTGTAACCTGAATGGAATAAAAGGAAAAGGGGGGTTTGCTGCTGCTGGTGCTTTTTTTGTGCCTGCCCTGACTTGGACTGTTTCTCCTCTGTGATACCCCTCTACCACGTCTCCTTGCCTTGGAGCCAACTGACTATGGACTGAAACCTCTACAAACTGAGAACTAAAATAAACCTTTCCTCCTTTAACTTAAGGGTGTTGAGTATTTTGTTCCAGCAACAGGGAAGTAACTAAGACAGAGCTAATTCCCTTTATTCATGCAAATAAATTACAGTCACAGCTGCCTCAGCCACAACTCCAAGCTAGTGTCTCCTTTTTTCCAACAGCCAGCTGATGTAGCAAGAGACCTGGACAGTTGAAAACTGAGAATCTGCCACCTCTGCCTATTCCCTTGTCTGCCCCACATGACTGGTTCTGGGCACCAAGACAGGGCATCCTTGTGCCATGCTTTGGAAGATGCACATACCCTTTTGATCAATGTGTGATTTCAGACTCCTCACCCTTATTTTTGGGAATAAAACAAGTCCTCAGCTGCCCACCCCTGGTTCCTCTTGTGTGTCAGCTGATCACAAAGAGAGCGATGGAAAGGGAAATTACTACAGTTGGTTAATTTAAGGATAGATGGGCTCTGACGATACAGTGAGGAAATATTTTTCCAAAAGAATGTGTCTTGTGATGATATGGTTGGAAAGGAAATGTACCACCTGTGGCTGCTGACAGCATATGGAAGTCATATCTGTGGGAAAGAAATGTAATGACTGCATCAAGGATGGGGCAGTGCAAACTGTGTGGAAGGAAGGGGCTTTGAGGGATGAAGACCGGACCATGTCTCAGATATGGCCAAGAGGAGCAAGGAGGACCCTGAGCTCAGGCCCAGGGTGAGCACAGGAGAGAGGAACTCCCACCATGAGTAGGACAACAGTAACTTGAGAAGGAGCCAGGTGCCCACAGTGCTGAAGAAGAGGCTGTGGTGGGGCCGGAAGGGTTTGTGAGATGTTAAGGAGAGGCGGGCTATGTGAGGGACCCACAGAGCTACACCAGGAGAGGTGTGGGGGTGAGCAGTGGCCAGAAGGTGTGGTATTCAGGTGTCATGGGTGTCTTTGCTGCAGGCCTGCAGCCTGCACATTCCTGGAGTTGTACGTGTGTTCTGCTCTTCCCCTCAGCTTCCTTCCCTCCACACCACGACCTGGACCCTGACCTAGACCCTCTGTTTACAACAGGGCTAAAGTCACTGCTTCAAGGGTGAGCCATGGGTGGCCTGAGAAGCTGTGTGTCCCTCATGCCCCACCACCGTCACACCAAGATACAAGATGGCTGTGTCTCTGCTGAAGGCCTAGTCCAAGTTGCGCTGCCAGACTTTTTGGAACCTTTGGGTTCTCAGCCCTTATTTCAGGGGAGAATCCTCTAAATTCGCCTCTCACGGTTATTTCTTCTGTATGTGTGTTGGCTGGGTGTAAAGAAATCCCCAAGAAGGGAGAGGCTCTGCACCAACATAGAGCCTCTGGGTGTTTGCAAACTCCTGCGTATCCTTCAAATTCAGATCAGGGCCACTACCTCTGAGAAGCCGTCCCTGACTTCTGCGCAAGGGCTTGGTGTGCCTTCCTGTACTCCTGCACGCTGCAGCAAGGCATCTTTCTCACAAAGGGCCACGCAGCAAATGTTTTAGGCTTTGCAGGGAATATACAGTCTCTATTTCATATTCTTCAGTTTGCTCATGTACAACCCTTTAAAAATATGAAAACCATGTTTAGCTAGTTGACTATACACACTCAGGCCACAGGTGCACTAAGTCCACAGGTTGTAGTTTGTGAAAGGACTGGTTCATATCAAAACGCTCTGCAGGACCCAGGTGTAGTAGCGCATGCTTGTAACCCCTGTAATCTGGGAGCCTGAGGCCAAAGGATGGAATATTCAAGCCCAGCTTGGGTAATTAAGTGATTTAGTGAGATCTTGTCTCAATATAAAATGGGTTAGGGATGTAGCTCGTGCAAAGAACCTGGGTTCTTTTCCAGGTACCACCAAAAAGAAGAAGGAGAAGGAGAAGGAAGAGGGGGGGAAGGAGAATAAAAGCTTCATAGGTATCCATCTCTGCACTCATTTTTCAGCTACTACTAAAGGACAAGGACTGCATTTCTTGCTGTGATTGTCAACTTGACTGGATCAAGAGATGCCTGGAGCGAGGACTGGATCACAGGGTGCTATCCCAGGATCCTAGATGAATGCGCTGTTAGAAGGTGGGACCCTGTTTGTCATGGGTCACTGGGCGCATGTCTTTGGTGGCACACGCCTTGCTGTGCTCTGCTTCCTGCTGCCTGAAGTGAGCAGTTTTGCTCCGCCAGGCCCTTCTGCCTTATGTTCCTTCCCTGGATCCAGCCAAGCACTGACTAAAACCTCTGAAACTGAGAGACATATTAAACTTTTCCTCCTTTAAGTGGAGGGTGTTGGGAATTTTGTTCCAGCGACCAATCTACAGGCCTCAACTTCTGCCATGTACCTGGTGAGGGAGTAAGAGATGATGCTTAAAATGTCCTTTGACGGGTCCAAGGTAAGTACTCTGGCATTTTCATCTGTTCTACAGCCTGTCTCTCAAACACTGAATAAACGCCTCCCTCAGATTCTTTAAGTCACTAAACAGTCACTCCCTAGGCTTTCTGTGACATTAGTGGCTGTCGTTTATCAAGTTCTCGCTCGGCATGCAGCCGGCCTCTGTAGAGTCCTAGGGACGTTCCCCTGCATGCGTGCATGTGAGCCCACGTGTGCTGTGTGTTCACACACGTGATTCAAGTTCAGACCACCAGGCCTCTGTGCAGCCGAGTCACACTGCTGTGCCCTCTAAGGTCCTCGCTCTCTAGCTGGATCATGCGCACTCATCTTTACCACTTCTCTGGAGGATTTAATTCGCATTAAAAATCATTTAATTGCATTTTCAGCATAATTAGGTACCTAATTACATGGCTAAATGTCCTCGATCAGGCTCCATGTGTAAATAGTGATGATTCAGTTAGCCACGCTCTGCTACTGGGTTTCCAGGAGGCTCATGTGTCCGCACACAGGGTGTGGGAAGTGTTTTTCTCCTTCCCTCACGGGGTCTGACAGGCAGGAGCAGCACAGTCCACGTCCAGAGTGAGCAGAACCGTGGGGGCGGGAGGAAGGGGAAGAGACCTCTGCAGCCTCTGCTCAGAGTCTCCAGAGCCTCTTGGAGGAAACTAAGCACCCATGGTCCAGGCAAACACTGGGGCCTCCCCAAATGCACACCAAGGAAGGAGAGGACAGTGCGACCTAGAGACGTCAGAAGCCACCATGTGAGAGCCAGAGGAGTGGAGCTGCAGTGTGAAGGATCCTGGCGGGAAGGAGAGGCATGGGAAGCGGAAGCCGGGGGTCATTTCTGCTGTTCCTTACAATGCTTCTCTTCCTCTTGTACCTGGGAGGAGCCCCCAGAGAACTGTCAGTGCTGTGGGAGAGGCCCTGGACCCAGGAGAGGACCTACCTCCGTGGGTGGTGGGCAGGCTCATAGAAGATGCTGCTGCTGAAGGGCAGGTGGGAGCTTACTCAGGGTACGAGCCAGTCTTATGCTCTGTGATACTGAAATCGGCTCTGGCGTGGACACACCCAGTCATAACTTCCTTACATAACAAAATCCCTTAGGTAACAACGTGCTTAAACTCTCTTTCGGGACAAGCCTCCAGCATCAGCTCAAGTATGGTTTGGAACCCGTTTTCCAAGAATGGACACGGGCACAAGAAAGCAGCTCCTCCAGTCAATGACCTTTTGATGTCACAAGTTCAAAACCTCCTCACTGAACATGGTAACTCCCCCCATAAAGAAGCATGGCTCCCATGGAGAGGCATGGTGGACCACAGGAAAGGACCCTAAAACTCCCCCTTTGCCATCCAATCATCAAGCAGCTTCTCCTTTCTCCCTCCCTATAAATCCCCCCACTCCCGACTGATTAGGGAGGCAGATTTTAGTATCTTTTTAGCTCTTGGCCTCCGTGTCAAACTGAATGCAATGAAGCCTTTTCTTTCTGTAAAAACCCCAGTGCTATAGCACTGTCTCTATGTACATCGGGCAGTGAGCCTTTGTTTGGTATCAGTACTGCTGCTATGTGTCTCTTACGCTTGATTGTGTTTGCGAAGTGTGTTAGGGAAGGCAGTGTGCATGCGGGTGTAAATATAGGGAACATGCAGAGACAAGGATAAATGCACATCAACAAATGGCTGTTTACAAAATTATCTTACAAGTGCTCCAAGGAGTTCTCCTGATGGGTGGCACAGGGAGAGAGAGTGGGGCTTTGGTGCCACAGACACTTGGCAAGAATCCCAGCTCCCAGCTGCACACACCCCTCTGTGTCCTCAGCTCCCTCTTCTGTAGAGGAGGACAATGGTGGCAACACGCAGAGAGCATCCTGGATGGCTCCCGTTGCCTACATGGGAAAACTCTTCCTGCTATCCTCATCTGTTTACGAATGGCTCCTCCACATTCACGTGCAGCGTTGTGCACAAGACTGTCCCTGCGTGTGCGCACGCGCACACACACACACACACACACACACGCACGCACACCCACGAGGCCTCACGAGCCCCACTGTGCTGTGGAGGGTGGGGCATGGCTGGAGGCTCAGGCACCAGTCCCGGGACTGGGATGGCAGGGTGTGGTCATTTATCTTCAGGAACAGACAGACTTCCTGAGTGCTTTCCAATGGGCTGTCAGCCCTGCTTTGTCCTGCAGATCCTGTCTTCTGGGCCTCAGGGTAGGAAAGGTTCTCAGGAAGTCACCCATTCACTTCCTCATTTTGCATCTGTGCCAGAGGCAGGAAGCCTCCTTCCCAGGGTGGGAGCCCCTGTGCTGTCTCTGCTCTGTGCCTGAGGGGCAGCCTATCCCGCTGGCACCCCCATCCTGCACTGTGTTCCTAGCTGATGAAAACACTCCACTGCACTCTCCATCCATCACCCTGGCAAGCTCCTGCTTCATCATCCCATCCCCCTGTCCAGGTGTTGTGATCTATACTTGTCCAACATTAATCTTTTAAAAGCAAAGAAGCCATAAACACATACATAACTCTGGCTCCTGTCAGCCGAAATTCTGTGGCACAAATCAACTGCCATTTAAATTAAATGTTTCTTTCATAGAAAGTGATAAATGCTTCAGAGACTAATCAAAGAAAAGCCAACAAACTTAGACCTAGTTTCATTTCAGAAATTTTCAGGTCATGGAGCTTAAGTCCGACCATGGGTCGGCTTCTAGCGACCAGCAGGTATGGATGAATCACACAGTCCTGATGTGAAGCGGCCAATACAAACACAAGCGGGACGCTGTGCCCATCGCCTCTCCTCGGGGTCTTGCCACTTCACAAGCAGGTTAGAACACATCAGCTTTGGGGAAGCTGCTTTTCGGATTGTTGCATGAATTTCTTTAGTAAAGGCAAGGAGACTGCCCAAGCAAACCAAACAACAGGGTGAAAAGAGTTAAAAGGCCAAGTTAGATTTCTTTGACCTTCCGGATTATAGGCTCTCTGATAAGCCAGAAGGCGTAAAACAGTACAGATTTCAATTACATGTTCTTTCATAGTATTATAGCTTCATGTTGAAAATTGAAATTTTTATTTACACCTTTGAAGTAACTGCTTTTGAATTATGTTTTGAGAAATATACAAGCTGAGGTTTGAGGAGGAAAAAAAAAAAAGGAAAGAACACGAATGGCTAAGTCTAGTACATGTCGTAAGTTTATTTTCCTTTTCCTTGTCTTATCCCTTCTTCCACCATCACTACCATGTTCAATGTCATTAATGAATTTTATCATTCAGCAGCTTCAGGGAAGGATAGGCAATGAAGGGTCTTGAAGACCAGGCGAAGGAAGCTGACTCCTCTCAGGTAGGCAAGGAGAAGATGCTGCAGGTGAGAGATGGCAGAAAAGGGGGTTCTCTAGAAATGCTGTAGTGGAGCAAAGTTGGGGAGAAGGGGTACCCACAGTTTAGAAGAGCACTTAGAAGCCACTGAGAGAAAACCAGGATGCCACCTGTGGAAGTAGGGCTGGGACAAGGCTGTGGGCAGGAGGCTGGGCTGCAGGAAGGCTGATCTGACAAGGACACTAGTGTCCAAGGGCTGGAGGTTCCCAAAGGAGTGTGATTGGAACTTAATCTGTGAGGTGCGAGAGGCAGGAGTGACACGAATGACTTCTTAGTCTACATTTCCATGTAATCAGTTATGGAATTACTTTCTTTTTTTTTTTTTTTTTTTTTTTTTTTTTTTGGTGGGTACCGGGGGAACGACCTCAGGACCTCGCGCGCCAGCAGGCGCCCGTGCCGCTGAGCGATATCACCGGCCCCTTTTTCGTATGTGGGTTCCGGGAGTCGAACTCAGGCCCTCGCGCTTGCCGGGCAGGCGCTTAAGCCGCTGAGCCATCTCACCGGCCCGGAATTACTTTCATAATTACATGATTTCAAGTATTAAAAATGAATGTGTGCTCATATTTTTCCAATTTACTTTAAAAACCAGGTTTCTAGGGCTGGGGGTACAGCTCAAGTGGCACAGCTATGTGCCAGGTCCTGGGTTCAATTTCACAAGAACAAAAACAGAACAAAAACCAGAACACCCATGTCTGGACCCCATCCTACTAGAGTTTCTGGGTAAACCAAGACAAAAGTTAAATTTGATGTTCGGATAAACAACAAAATATGTTTTGATGTAAGTACGTCCCAAATACCATACGACAGCTCCACAGATGGTTCAGCCCTTTGAACTCAACAGATGTGCCCGGGGTTTAACGGTCCCAGGTGCTTGGGAGCTAAAGTGAACTTCTAAAGGCAGAGTGCACTGTGGTCAAACGGTGTGTCTGGGGTGGCGATAAATCCCTCAGTGCTCGGAGAGAGGAAGGCAGCCTGGGCTCTTGGTGTCAGCAAACCTGGCTTCCACCCTGACTACGGCTCAGTAGACATACTACCTTGATACCCTCCCTGCATGCGGATTGGTGTCCTAACTGTAAAACGGAAACAGTGGTACCTGCCTCACAAGGAACTCTGGCAAACTCGAGGGGACTCACGATCCCATGTCCCTGGGAGGCACGAACTCCCCCTGCCACACCGAACCTCAGGGCCCTCCAGCGCCCATGCCCACCAGTCCTCTCACTGAGCCTTTATTCGCATGCATTCTCAGTCAAGTCCGGTGGCCTGCAGCCACCAGAAGCCTGCCTTGCCTTGGTGTGTTAAAAAAGGTAAAGGACTTTCCTGGGTTTCCCCGTCCTACTTCCTAGTCATTGGGCCCCATGAAAGGGTCTGAGCAGTGCGGTGAGTGGCTGGCCCAAGCTCACTTTATCAGTGCCAGCTGCTCAGCACAGGGGTCCCAGGTCCCCCTGGAGCTGCCCGATAAGAGGCTCAGTTGCCTCGGGAGGCTTATCAGAGGCAGTCTGGGTGGGGAGCCACATCCCTCACCTTGAATGAGGGAGGGAAAAGGCCTCTGAGGAAATACAGTGCCCTCGCACAGCCACAGGAGCTGCCTGTCCAGGAGCTCAACTCTGGGTCCTGCTGGTGCAGATGGGAGGCAGGCATCTCACCACGCACTCAGCAACAGGATCCCCAAGACCCTCCTTATGACAAGGTCCCATGTGCATCATTACTCAACAATGAGTTGAGCCCTCAGGCCGCCCAGGGTCTGCAGCACAGCAGAGACCTGAGCTCCATGCAGGGCAACTCACACTGTGTGTGTGCACGTGCATGTGGCATGTGTGTGTGTGTGAGTGCAACGGGGAGGAGCAAATAGTGCTGACTATGTAGCTATTTGATTAAAGAAACTAAAGCACACAGTGAGGGACCACAAAGAGAAAGATGCCCTCATCTGACTTTGGGTGATCCTGGGGGTACGGATGTGGAAAACATGCAGATTCCAGTCCTGGCTCTGCCTTGGGACAGTTACTCCACACCTTTCCAAACCCCCTGTCTTCAGGGATGCTCAGGATTCCAGGTTGTACTGGGACCTGTGTTAGTCAGCTTTCTGTCCCCGTAATAGAAACCGGGAGTAACCAACTCATAAAGAGAAAATGATTATTCCGGCTCACAATTTTCAAGGTCTCAGTTCCTGATCCATTGGCCCTGTTGCTCTGGGCCTGTGGAGAGGCAGCACATCCTGGCAGGAGTGCACAGAGAAAAGCTGCTTCCCTCATGGCCCAGACGCAAAAGAGCGAGAGGAAGGGAGGACCAGGGTCCTGGAGCCCCCTCTCAGGCCATGCCCCCGATAATTTAAAAGACCTCGGCTAGGCCCCGCCTGTTAAAGATTCCACTTCATTGCAATAGCTCCAGGGACTGGGAATCAAGCCCAGGGATACGTGGGTTTTTAGGAAACACCCAAGATCCAAACAATAGCAGGACCTTGCTTTTATAATCACACTCTCATCCTGGAGCACACAGACAGCTGCCCCCGAATGGAGCCAGCTCAGTGAATGACAGAGCCCTCCACTGTGCCAGCTGTGGCAAGAACAGAAGGGACAGGAAATGTGAGCCCTCTCTGCTTGGCATGCATGAGCGGCTCCAAGTGCAGAAGATGCTCAGGTGCTCAGCCAGCCAGGGCTGTTAGGTGACGATCAAAAGTCCACCAGTCAGGCATCTGTCATTTCAGTACCAACTGGGTACTCATCCTGAGGTCATGTTATGTAAGGAGAGGAGAGCAGGGTGAGCCTGTGGGCTCGTGCTTAAGGGGCTTTGCTCGCTTACCTCCCTGACACTCAGATGAGCAGCCTGGCCTTGGGTTGCGGAGCAGACAGAAATGAGCTCTCGGGCCGGTGAGATGGCTCAGCGGCGTAAGTGCCTGCCTTGCAAGCGCGAGGGCCCGAGTTCGACTCCCGGATCCCACATACGAAAAAGGGGCTGGTGATATCGCTCAGCGGCACGGGTGCCTGTTGGCGCGCGAGGTCCTGAGGTCGACCCCCCGGTACCCACAAAAAAAAAAAAAAAAAGAAATGAGCTCTCCACCCCCTTCTAGGTTTTAGAATCCTGACCGACATTGTGACTTGCCTCCCTGTGAGTTCTATGAATTTGCACTCTGGCATGGGCGGTACAAGTCCTGAGAAGGCAGAATCCTGGCGATGGACCTGAGTTATGTGAGCCACTCTCTTCACCTCCCTGGTTTGATAGGGAAAGGAGCCTGCATTTCTGGGCTGTGCTTTTGTCATGCTCCTGAAAACTGTGGGAGGCAGGGGGCAGCTTGCACCATGAACAGTGGACTGAAACCACATGTGTCCATAAGACCAGCTGTGTGTGTTCACACCCTTGCGTGGTTATCTTCTGTCTGCCCCTGGGCCAGCCCTCCACCCTGGACCTCTGTGCTGGACTGGTGTCGCATCCACCTGGAGCTGCAGGCCAAAGGCCCACACATGTCTGCCCAGCCCTGGACGGGGCTTGCTTGCATGTCTCAGAGTGTTCTCACCTGAACACTCTGTAGGCTGCAGGTGCTGGGGGTCAGGGGCTCACACTCACTCATTCCTGGCAAAGTGACATAGCCCTCAGGGCTGCGGGAAAGCTTCACCTAGAAAATGCAACCACCAATTTCAGGCAGGCTCTGCAAGCTGGTCTGCGTGTGGGTGTGTGTGTGTGTGCATGCATGTGCAAACTGGGCACTTGGGGAAGACCCTCCTGGCTCCCTCTGGTTTGGGAATCTAGGAGGTCCCTTTCACTTTCTTCCTCCTTCCCAGCTCTCTCAAGGCCCTGACTTTAGCTCCTTGCAAGAGCATCAGCTGCGATGCTGAAGGACCTCCTCTCTGAGAGTCATGAGTCTTCCAGCTGCGGCTTGAAGCTTCCAGACTCAAGTTCTAGCCTCTACGATAGGTGCTGAGCGATGGCCTGTCCATTGGCTCTCTACCAGCTCACTTGTCTGTCTGTATCTCCCGGTTACCTCTCCCCTCACTCTGTCCCCAGCCACGCTGGCACACTTTCTGGCTGCTTTTAGACCAGGCCAGTCCTGAACCTACCTCCAGGCTTTGTATTTGCTGCCCGTTGCCTGTTCTGCTCCTCTCAGAGGCCCCTATGGCTGCCACTCTTGCTTCCTTCAGGTCTTTCTCAAATGCCCCCCAGCGAAGCCTTCTCTGGCCACGCTCTTTAAAATCCCTCCATCTCCCCTCCTGGCCTGATTGCCTCCACAGCCCTTACCATTCTGATGTATGGCGCGTTCTACCTTTGTGTCTTGGGTCCATCTGTCCACCCTCGCTGGAACGTGACCCTCGTCACAGCCCCAGGTCTGACACACAGCTGTGTTCAGTACTCATCTGTGGAGTATGACTCCTGGGCTGCAGCCAGGGCACGTGGCAGAGTAAAGGATGAAACCAAGGGACAAGCTGAGAAAACCACCTGCTCTTAGTTCTTGAGCAAACCAGCTAGGCTCAACCCACTCACCCTCTTCCTCCATTCTTAGTTCAGTGCTTTTCTACACTAAACCCACTTCACTTAGTTACTTGCTTTTAGTTGACTTGAAAAATCACCAATTTGAGAGGTAGATAACACTTCTGACCTGAGGCAGGAGGGTAACAGCCTCTCAGGCTTGATTACGTACACACAGACCAACAATTACAGCACTTCTAACTGCCACACCTTTCCCCACACCTCAGCCTGTAAACAGCTCCAAACCCTGTCCTCGGGAGGCAAACGGGAGACCTGCTCTGCTGTCTCCATGAGTGGCCACCTTGTGATGATCTCTCCTTTGCAAAACTTGTTATTTCAGTGATCGGCATCCTGTATAACAGGCAGAACAGGCCTGGCTCAGTGACAAGAGCACATCTTGGGGGCCTTCATTTTATAATCGGTCAAATGGGGACACATACAACCCCCGAGTCTCCATTTTCAAATCTGGAGATGACTTCTGAGGCAGGGAGAGACTTCAGTAAGAAAAGGTACAAGACACCTGGCCTGACATCTGCCATACGGTCACTAGCCTTGACCACACGGTGGAAAGGACGCTGTTTTCTGAGGTCCAGCTGTGAGGCTCGGGGGAGCCTGTGTGATGTGCTCTGAACCTGCTCTGGATCCTCTTCCTGCACCTGCCTGGGTGAAGTGAGAATTTTCTGAAAGGCGGGGCAGAACCCTGAGTGCCTGCATTCATGGTGCAGTGGGGGGGAAGCTGATAAAGGAAGGAGGAAGGGGGAAGATATAAGGGGCAGTGGCAGATCAGGTAATGAGAACCAAGGTGCTTCCTGAGGGCCCCTGCACAGGCCTCTCTGGTGTCTGTCTGCTTGGCTGAAGGTCTGTCTCCCGTGGTTTCCCATCCACCCGTGAGGCTGTGGTGTCCCTGGACAGGGTGTGGCGGGGCCAGCTGCACTCTTGCCCTAGAAGTTGCACCATGAAGAGAGTCTCCTGTTGGTTTAAGTCCTGTGGGCCTCAATAGCCTGCACACCTCTGGTTTAAGTCTCCACGTCTCCCAGGTTAACATACACTGAGTGTGTACCCCCATCCGTAGCTTCTCCTTGAAAGGGTCCATAGGGCAAGTGGCCAGGTTATATCTTCAGTCCAGGTTTATCTCATTCAAAGCCTGTGGTCCTGAAAGCACACAGTTTTGTGTCCCATGGCCTTTTACAGAATTGGGGTCACATGTCATCCTCTGAACACCCTGTGTGAGGACATTCGCATTGGCTGGGAAAGCAGAGGCCAAAAGTGGAGAAGCCAGCACCTCGAGGCCACACTCACTGATCAGGGGTGAGGCCTAGCTCACGTCTGCTGGATGCACGTGGGTGCCTCGAGGGGGCTCTCCAGCTAATTGTACTGGTTGCCGAGGCTCTGCCACAGAAAGACTCTCCAGGGAATCCTGACCACCAGGGGCATCAGGGTCCAGAAAAGACCGATCTATCTAAGTGGCTAAACTGAGACCTGGGCAGCATCCTGCTGTCTTTTGGGGAGCAGTGGGAGCTGCTGCTCAGAAGGAGCCACCAGGGAGCTTGGCTGTCCTTGGGGCAGGGGGCTGGTTTATCCTTGGGAAGGGCCCCCCTGTGGGGAACTCAAAGGTAAACCATCTTTCAGAATTACCAGGGTTCCCTGGGGCAGGAGGTGGGGCAGTAAGGGCAGCCTTTCCATGCTCAGAAAGTCACTCCTCTGTCACTATAGCCTCGGGACAAGGCTAAGAGGCCTGGACTTGGTAATTATGCCTCCAACATGGTGAAACCCCAGAGATGGCTTTTATCAAAAGCACCACCCAGAAACAGAGTTCAACAAAGACCAAAAGGCTCAAGGATACAATAATAACGAGAGCAGCTCGGAAGTGCCCATGGGTGGGGAACACAGGCTCTCAGGGAATGTGCGTGTGAAGGGACAGCATGGGACAGAATGGATTTCACCGCCTTTGACCACAGAGTCCTCAAAGATGCATCTGACTTCCTGCGGCATTGTTTGTTTTCTCAGTGAGTGACAAACTGCATTTCAAATGAATTGTTTAAAAATAGCATGTTCTGAAAGGGTTTTCAGAGGCTGCAGGATTCTTAAATAGGAAATGACCCAGAGCAATTACCGAAGCCTTACATAAATAAATGTACTTAGCCTATTCCAACCAAGTTGCTTTCACTGCCCTGTGAATGAACACTTTGTTTTTTCAAATTCCTTATCTGAACATATGAGGGCTGGTGTCATACAGGTCTTCAAAGATGGCCCAGGGGCCAGGCCAACCGGGTTCACAACAAAGCCTTGCCACTCTCAGAGGTGCCCTGTGCCCTGAAGAGGGGGTGCCAACCACAGCACAGCACGCGACTATGGGCAGCAACAACTGTACTAAACATTTGCTCTGCATGTGCAAAGCATACCGCCCCCGCCCGTTACGGAGAACGGGTTCTGTAAGTCGGTGCCACTCTGTCGGCTTTACATCCTAGAAACCTGTCCTTCCTGAAGTCATCCCCCAGCTAGAACATTCTCAACAATCAACAGGGACCATTGGCAGTTTATTTCTTCAAGCACAAGATTTTAATTCAACAAGCTAAAACCATGTCTAGTAAAGTAGAAATTCACTATCATTTAATATTCGCTGGAGAGGTATCAGCTTATATGAGAGGAGTTTGTAACTTGGGAGTTATTCTTTAAATATCTAGATGTCTGTTTAGCTGTAAAGTCATAGGCAATTTGATCCAAAATCTGAATTTGTGTGATATTTCTCACCAGTAGGACTGGATGCTTTTGTTTTTACCATGGTGTACACCTTGCTGCCCTCAGAAACCAACTATGCCTTAGGGTAGGGATCATATATGACATTATCCTCATCTCCTCTCAATCCTGAGGACCATGACTAGGTGGGGCCACTATTACCCTATTACCCTATGTGTTTCCAAAGATGGGACCAGGGATGGATAAGGTGATCAGTAAACATCTGTGGGTGAATTGCTTTCTTTTTTTTTTTTTTTTAATATGTGGGTACTGGGAGTCGAACTCAGCACCTCGCACTTGCCAGGCAGGTGCTTATGCCGCTGAGCTATATCACCGGCCCCTGAGTTGCTTTCTTAACAGAATTTTCCATTCAGTTTCTTTTAGTTTTCCAGATTTTCTTCCTGGAGTTTAAGTCTAGGCTTCCTGAGGTCCGATAAGAACTTTTCAAATGAAATTAACTGGTAAGGTGATGAACTGCTGTATGTACACTGGAGTCTGGCTGCAAGTATACAGTTAACTATGATGAGAGCATTTTACAACTTTGTGTGCTAGAAAAGGCTATGTAGGAACCAAAGGAACCATCATCGGCGGCAAACAGTGGGTGTGCGTTGGCCAACCGCTCTGGCTCTGGGAGGCACCAGGCCACATTTTTAAACCTTTCTGAGGAGGGAGCCGTCAGGGGTGTGGTCACCAGCCCTCTCTTTCCCTATTCAACTGGATTAGAAGAGCTTTGTCTCTTGCATTTCTCAACTTCATCTATGAATCAATTTGTAGATTTGACAAAGCTGCTAAAGAATAATCAAAAATAAAAACATTGCAACAGAGATTTTTAGTTGTGACTTCATCTGCCCATGTGCCTTCCGAGTGGGAGCCTCAGGTGAACTGCCGCATCTTCTGAAGGTCCATGGACACAGACTCTATGTCCCAGAGGGGACCAGCCCTGTTACACGGCCTGAGCCGGTTGTAGCAAGCGGCCTGTGCACCGAGTGTCTCCAAGTGATGTTTAGACTTGCTTTGTTCTCCGACTTTCACGGGTCTTGCCTCTCAAACTGTGCTGAAGACCCTTTGACAACAGTGCCATGTCCCCTTGCATCTTCTGTGCAACACCTTGGTCACAGCAGGGACTCATGGGATTGAAATCAATGTGCATCATGGGACTGGACTGCAGTGCCCTGGCCTGAATGCGCCATAGATAAATAGAAAGCCAGAAACTCATGGCTCATGTCACCTGTTGCCAAGGGGTCCCTGCAACCTTGGGACTTATTAGAAAAACCCAGATCACGCGATGGGTGGGGAACAAAGAAGCATGTGTGTGGGAGTAATATCCGAAGTCTGACCCGGGAATTGTGACTGGTGCGGGGTGTGGCAGCACCTCCTGTCAGGGGAAGGCTGACTAGGTGTCTTAGTAATAGACTCAGATGTGTTCAGTGGCAGAGGGGACAGGAGAGGCCATGCTGAACCGAACCAAACCACCTCGTTGAGTTCTCTGACTGTATGTCTGTCTCTGCCTGCTGGGGCCTGGGTGCTACACTGACCTTGAGTGGATCACAGAGGCTGTGAGGAGCAGAACACATTGCAGGTAGCCAGTGATACTGCACAATTGTATGCAGAGGCAAAAGCAGAAATCCTCTCCCCAAAACAGTGGTGTGCAAAGAAAGTCTCAAAAGCAACAGGCAGCTGGTGTGCAAGGCCTGAAGATGCTGTAGGCTTTGGGGGCACTAACATTATTTTCTACCTGTCTTGGTAGGACTCAAAGACCAGCCTGTCTGCCTTGTCCCAGACCAAACCAGATGTCGCCCAAGACAGCTCCCCTCTGCTTAAGCCTAAGGCTGAGACCTGTCTGTTGCTGAGGAACGCAACGGGAAGGTATGTGTTTGTGCGTGTGTTTGTGTGTGCGCACACATCTGATGTGCGTACCTATGTGCATGCATGTGTGTATGTTTATATATTCCGTGGGAGAGGAAGAATGAATGGGAGACTGTAAGGTCAAGATCACCATTTCTTTCTTCTCCTGACCCCTCAGTCCCATCATCAGCTTCTCCCACTCAGGGATCTGATGGACCTACAACTGTTGTATTTTAACACCCACAAAGCTGCCAGCCTCGGGGTGGCATTCCAGGAATTGGCGGGGGCATGATTCTCTCTTGTGTCCTTGCAGTAACCCTCCGACGCAGCTGACCACTGCTTCCCTGCAGACAGTGGTTGGCCTAGGCTGCAAGGCTTGCTCAGCCACAAGGTGGCCTTTATTAGCCAGGTGTGAGCTGGCCAGGCAGTGATGGAGTGGACAAAGAATGGCCTTTCATCTTGAGGTCAGGAAAATGACCTCAGGGCTTCATGGAGCCAAGCAGAAGAGCCAGAGGTTGGGGTAGCCCCATCCCAGCATGGCAGGTGACAGAGTCCCAGTGGTGGAGGCCATGAAGCTGGCTTCAAGGCTGGAGACTGGTGACAGTGCACAGGGAGGACCTGGGGAAGTGACCTCTTTGAACCTCAGCTGCCATATCACCATCCTGGAATTGACATCGCCAGGGTTACACAAGGTGCCACGTGCAAGTGTCCCCACCGAGTAGGAGAGAGTGCGCCCTTGCCAAGTGCCACACGCTGCCTGCCCTTCTGCACTCGTGCTAAGACCCTGGCTTTAGGCTTTGCTTCACATCTGCCCTCTGCCCCAACAGAGTGACCAGTTCAACCCCCATAGGCTCTCCATGGCTCCCTCTGGGCCCTCTCTGCCCAAGTCTACCCTGAAATGCCTCCCACTTGTCAGGTGTCTGTCCTGTGAGTATCTCCAAGTCCAAGTCACCCTCTTCCCTGAAAAGAGTCACTCTACAACCTGTGTCTCCGTTGCGTACTACAATCCTGCAATGAATACGGATTGCTTTTGGAAAATGAAGCAGGGCAAAGAATGCTGACTTTTAAACTTTTAAATGAAGAGTAGCCAAAGTTCATGGCTTTAAAGTCCAAAAGAATCAGAGAGAGAGAGAGAGAGAGAGAGAGAGAGAGACAGAGACAGAGATAAACAGAGACAGAAAGAGAGACAGAGAGAGACAGAGACAGAGAGAGACAGCTAGAGAAAGAGAATATGCATAGGGATGACATACCACAGATACCCCAGGTTTTTTTTACCTCTGGTGGTTTTGGGCCCAGGGCTGCAGTGTGACTTCTAAGGGCCTAGGTGCTTTGCCTTTATGAGTCCCTTCTCCCTCACAAATGTTATACATTATATTTTATGGTTGCATTGATATTAAGACATGTACTCTTTGACTTTAAAGGATCATTTTCTTATTTCTGATTTTAAAAGAAGCCAAGACACTTTAGAGCCTGTAAAAGCAACTCAGACCCTCTACCCTGTGCCTGAGGCCAAGGAGGGGGCTGACAGAGCCCCTGCCCAGCCCTCTGTGTGCTGGGTGGAGAAGGGAAACTCAAGGGAGACCGGGCTCTCCACAAAGTCTGACTCACACACTCGCTGGTTTCAGTATCATCACATGCAAGAGGGAGATAAAAACACCTCTCCTGGGACTGCTCAGGGGTGAAACAAGATAACTTACATGCTGGGTGCAGCCTACCACTCTGCTCTGAGTCAGGGATACAGTCACTGGGGGAGGAAGGCGGGTTTGGAGAGTTTGTGGCATTGGTGAAAAAGGAAAAGAAATTGTGAATTTTAAAATAAATGAATACTCACGATTTTCAGCCATAGCTGAGATTAACTTCACTAAAGATACGCAGAAGTTATGCAGAAGTTGAGGGAAGGCGAATCAATAGCCATGTCAGTCCCAAGGCAGGATCCAAGGAGGTGAGGCTGGATCAGGGGCTGGGCTGCCAGAGGCCTCCCGGGGGCCTGGGGTGGGGCTGGAGGGGAGGAGAAAAAGCCCTCTCCACTACAGGGAAGCCAGGGCCTCGAGGAAGCCCCCCAGAGCCCCAGAAGGGGATCATAAAGAACAATGCTGGTGGGAGAAGAGGACGGGAGAGGGCATCAGGGCCTGCACCGCACACAGGCAGGTGTGCTGGGAGCTGAGCCCAGAGGGGTTCAGACAACGCTGGGCTTGGGCTGCCCAGGGCAGGGCCTTGCACGGGGCTGGGAGAGGGCACGGGGACACCAGAGCTGTTGGAGAGTTTGAACACCCCGCTTGGCTGCACGCGTTCACTTCCATCCATTCACACATTGACTCGTTCATCCATGGGGAGCTGTAAAGAGCTGACTCTCCCCCAGGGAGAACAACGCAGCTGAGACACCTGCTATCAGATGAGGCAGAGATGAGCCCTCTCCCCACCTGTGTGTGTCAGGCCAGAGCCAGCTGTGGTGTTTCCTCAGCTACTCTCGGCCCATAAAACTCGAGGGTGTGGAGCCCACTGTAGCAGAGGTATGAGGAGGAGGTGGCCTTGCTGGGTGCAGGGCGTTGCCCTGTGCTCACTGGAACCCGGGATAATGGGCCCCCATTTCTGGGTATGACTTTTAGTGGCAAAGGGGCAAACAGAGGCAAGTCTGGGGGGTGTGGAGGAGTGGAGCTTTGAAAATCACAAGCATGCATTAGGCACTGCACTAGGAATTTTATCTATGAAAAGACACAAAATCCTTAGAACACACACCTAGGGTAAAGTATTATAGGATCAAGACTACATATAGAATTTGGGGGTCAAATGCAAGATGAAAATAGGGGCCTCTTGTTGGAAAAGGAATTTCAAGGTAGTGACAGTCCAGCATGAAGCCAAGTGAGTACAGGGACCTCTAGGTGCAGGGCCCTGTGGGACTGCAGGGGCCCCACACCCCTGAGGCCGGCCCTGTGCTGGAAAATGAGCTGGTCGTACAGAGGCCTAGCGACTCCTCCACGGTCATAGCCAGCTCACCGTGGATCCATATCCTTGGATCCCAGAATCACTCACTAGCTGGTATAATTTAGCATTTTGTGACCAGCCCATTGACAAAGTGTATTTGAGCTAAATAGATGTTTAAAAAAATACTGAAGGGAAACCTGAACTTGAAGTCTGTAGCCTTGCTACAGGTCATGTGCAGGTTTTAGCAAGCACTTCAGTCAAGTAGGAGTTTGCAGTGCAGGGACTCTGCTGCTCAGTGAACAAAAGCATCATCGACTGGGGCTCAACACAAAAGACAGCAGGCATGATGGTTCCATCAGCTTTACACTTGACAAACCCTAATTTCCTTCCCGCGGGCCTCTGTTAAGAGTGCGGGTGCCTCTCAGATGCTGGTAAAACGTGAAGATTCTCTAGTCAGAGTCCACGGAAGAACGTGGCAGAGCTGGGGCCTGGGGTCAGCGGAAGCGTCCTATCCAAGCCTCGTGCACAGTGCACGCAGGAAAAGAGGGAGCAAGCGAGTCTGGCGGGGCCCTTTGTCCCATGCAGAGAAGAGATAAAGAGCTGCATACGGTGTGTCAGTGCAGTGAGATAACTGAGGCAGCTTTGGCCCGGGCTTGCCCCACACAAGTGCCTGGAATGGGCACAGCCCCGGGAAGGGGCTGGTGTTGAGCCTTCATTGTGATCACAGGGGTTTGGTAATACGAGACCAGGCCTGAGTCTGCCAGCTAAGCAGAAAGAAGAACGTGGCAGAGTCATCAGGAGCTACCAGCGAGGTGACAAAGATGAGGGCGTGAAGGTGTCTGGGCAGGGGAAGGAGCAGGGACCACAGAGCAAGGTGGCACGGCAGGTGCCCTCCCGGCTCCTCTGCAGCGTGCCAGGGCCCGGGGTGGGAGGGCACAGGGAGGAGTCATGGGAGGGCCCTGTCCCATCCTCTGCCGGAGAAGGAATCGGAGCTGAGGGCTGGGCTCTAGCCCACTCCAGGAAAGGGCCCTGGTCAGTTTCTACCACGGGCTAAGGGTTGTCCAGGAACATTGTTCTGCAAGAATCTACCAAAATTGAAATTTATACTAACTAAGTGCAGGGCCAACACTCCCTAGAAGGTCAGATTATGAAATGACGTAAAGAAACTCCCAGCCAAGATGAGAGGCAGGCAGAGAGAGGACGGGGTGGGCGGCAGAGGGAAAGGACAGGAATATGATCCTGCGCCCTTGGGAGTGACTTCTGGGGCCTCCTTGCTGGGTTCTTAGACTGCGTCTTGGTTTAACTTTCTGTCCGTTTCCTTTTATTATTTCCTGGCCTCCCAGTGTATGCCAAGTTCTGGCCTAGGAGTTACTGAGTTTACAATTAAAGAAAAAAGCACTTCCACCCTTTGGAATAAATGGGCTGCTAGCCTTGGAATGCTGCTGGCCCTGAGTGTTGGCCTCAGGGTTTCTAAGCAGCCAGTCCTTTGTGTGCCAGGCCCCGAGGTGGGAGGGTGCATCATGGAGCCCCTCAGCAGGTCAGACCTTTACGGCTACAGCGTGTCCCCTGGGCTGCTGGGGTGGTTTGTAGGATGCATGGGGCTGGCAGGGATGCCCCTGCAGGGGGCAGGGTAGTGGCCTAGGGTAGGGCTGCCGAGCACAGGACAGGAAGTGAGAGTGGGGCAGCTGTGGTCTGGGATTGGGTCATGTGCCTGGCAGGTCCTGAGCATCAGTGCCCCATGGGGTCCTTCTGGGGTGATTTTCCAGGACAGCCCCTGTGGGGAGCAAGACATCCCACTAAGCACAGCCAGCAGCAGGCCTCTTCACCCGCTAATGCCCTCTTAGGGTGGGCAGGCGTCTGACAGCGTCTGTCTGCAGCCCAGCTTCACCCTGGGGACCTGAGAGCCGAAGGCAGGTGATCTCCCCCGAGCCAGCAGCATTTCCTCAGCCAAACGGTAAGAAAACACCCCTCCCTTGTGTGTTGGGGATGACTCAGGCAAGGCCCTATAGGGCTCAGCCCAGAAGCAAGGATGCTGTTTTGTTATGTTATCAAAAGCCAAAAGCAACAGCTCGCAGGGGAGCCACCCCCCGCAGGCCAGATTTGCTTTGATAAATTCTGTTCACAGCCACCACCTCGCAGGGCCAGGCTTTCACACTCTGCTCTCTCATGTGGCTCCTTCCAGGTGCTGTTATTATTCCGGTGAACAGATGAGAAAACTGAGGCTCTGAGGCATGTTGCACCGCTCCTACAGCCGGCAGCTGGCAGCGTCCAGGCCTGGCTCCACGCGTGGGCAGGGCTCCGATAAGCACTTCCCAAAAAAGTGACATGCCACCTTTTAGAGGCAAGGAAACATGCTTGGCTTCTTTTGTAATTACAGAGGCACATTCATTCCAAAGTGAAGACACTTTCTACCCATCGGTTTGGCCAAGAAAAAGCTAAACAGGTAAGGATGTGGGGAGATCGGTGCTTTCCTAGGTTACCCCTCAACATGAGAAACTGCTGTGATCCTTAGGAGGGCAGTTTCTGAATATGTACTGACATTTTAAACACAGTCTTCGTCTCATAAATTAAACTGTGGGGTGGGGGAATTCATCCTTACATTCCCATGCAAGTAAAACTCAACTTACAAGGATGGCCATGGAAGCACTGCGTCTAGTTAAAAAAGAAATTAAAGTGTATATACAGGCTAATGGTCATTAGCCCAGAACTTGGGTACACAAAAAACACATTCATACGATTCATGCTGGGCAGTCCCAAGGATGAGCGATCGAATGGTGATGGGGGTAACCTTTAAAATATATTCTTACAGAAAAATTCAAGAGAAAGTAGAATATATAAACAGGTCCCATTATGTCAAATAAGCAATTGTACATGCATATGAAACTTCCAGAAGGACTCTCAATAATCAATAAAGCAAGTGGTTTTGAGGTGGAAAGGAACTGTCGTTCCCTTTCCTGTTACTGACTCTGTTTTTTGTAAAATTTTTGTTTATTTGGTTTCATTTTTTCGCCTGTGCTGCTGAGCCTATCGTGTTTGCTCAGATGCTGGAAGGATTTGGATTGAGTGCCCAGAAAGGGCTCTCTCTTTCAATCTCTCTCTCTCTCTCTCTCTCTCACACACACACACACACACACACACACACACACACACACACACACGCTTCAGCCATCACAAGAGGCAAATCAACTCTCAACCCTGCAGAGGGGCCTCCTACTACTCATGGTCAAAGGGTTTACTGGCTCCCACTGTAACCACAGAATACCTCTTACCCCGCACTCCTTTGCCTTCCAGAGCGCTTTGCCAGTCCCCAGAAATACTTGCTCAACCAAAGACACCCTGGCAAGGTCCAGCTGCTGGACTGCTGACTGGGCCAGCCCCGTGTGACTCCCAGCACCCCACCAATATCTGGAGGGCTTGAGCAACGGCTGCGATGGAATTTCATTTGGCACTTAACGCAACCCTTTCTGCTTCTGCCAGAGGCAGAAGCAAATTCTATATAAAGCTGCCAAACCTGGCTGTCTCCTCGCTGTGCGTTGACCTCTCCCAAGCAAGGACAAGGCAAGGGACTGCTGTGCATGATTCACTCTCAGTAACTGTGGCGTTCAGGCCTGGGAGACGGCGGGAGCCCAGCTGAGCGGGGCAGGCCCGGCGGGGAAGCAGCGCCTCTCCACTCCAGCTTCTGGTGTGCAGCTGTGTAAACTGAGACAGGATATGGACACATCCTGTCTGAGTTAGCAGTGAGAAATGCGGCCCCACAGTAGGGATCCTGCCATAAATCAGATCCCGGGTAATCTAGAATGGTATGCAAGTCGGGGCTGCCTCCCCATCAGTCCCAGAAGGGACGCGTTTGAAACTGGAACCCTGGAGGACCTGGAGGGTGGGGAGGAGTGAGCTGTCCTCTTCAGGCACTGCAAGGGCCGCAGCAGCCTGCACTTACTCAGTGCCCACTCTGAGGTGACCACAGAGGCTTCCCTCTCCTTTGCCCAGGCCCTGGCACCCATGACCGTAAAGACACTAATGACACCAACACAGGGCTCCACTTCATACGCCAAGTTAACATTCAGGTGCCTGACATTTACTGAGCGCTGGCTAAGCCTGAGACTCTCTGCTGAGCTATTTATATGTGCTTAGCTCTTATAACCCGATGAGACGAGGAATGCCCTATCATGATTCCCATTTTGCAGGTGATGAAGCCCCAGCTAAAGCAGGTTTACTTGCCAATAAGTGGCATAGATGATTCCAGTAGAGACCAAGAGGCCCAGGCCTCCACGTAGGGCTGGTGTTGCGCACACCTGCACCGACACACTGGTGCTTGGGTGCAAGCATTGCTTGTGTACACACAGACACACAGTGCACGCCCGCAGATCTAAGCGACCCCACCCACACCCAGGTTTGGGCAGGTGATGCTTGGCTACTACCCGCATTTTAAAGACTTAGCAAAAGTCCATGTCCCCAATACCCCCTCATTGTCATAGTAATACCTCAACGCGATCATGGCATAGATTAGACCATCTCCCCTCTGACAAACTCTACTTGTCCTAACCAGGGCGGGAGCTAAAACCAACAGTCAATATTTTAAAATACAATTTTAGTTTCTCTCTCAAAAGCCCAATGGCAGCGCGGGAGAGGCCCAGCAATGCCTCTCATCACCTAGGATTCCTCATCTGCAAGAAAACGTGTGCCGATTAAAACAGAAAACAAACAAAAATAAACAGCAGTTTTAACAAACCCCCAAATGGGCAAAGTCAGCGGCTCCCTGAACACGTGCGCGCCTCTGGGAAGGCGGCGTGGATTCACAGAGACCCGGGCTGCAGAGCCAGGGAGGCGACCTGTTGCTGCGAGCGTGGCTCTGGGCTGCTTCGCGCCCCGCGCGCCCTGCCCTTTACCAGGCGCCTCCTCTGTGCTGGGGACACGAGTCCTGGCCCCGACACATCACGAGCCCCACACAAAGAAACAGAAAGCGAGCGGACGCGAGGCGGGCGGCCCGGGGCCTCTCCCGGCTCAGGGCGCAGGACGGGGACCCCGCGCGGCCGGGGCTGGTGCCGGCGCCGAGCCCAGCGGGCACCCGGGCGCGAGCGGCGCGCACGGGCAGGGCTCCGCCCGGGCCCCGGATCCCCCCGGCGCGGTACTCACAGGGGGACGGCGACGCGCCGTCCAGCCCGCTCATGGCGAAGGTCCTGCGCGCAGCGCGCCGCGGCGAGGGCGTCGGGCCGGGCCTGGGCGCAGAGCAGCGGCCCCGTCGCCCTCCTCGCTCCGCGCCGCCCCCGCCAGGGGAGGGGCTCGGCCCAGATAGGCCGGGCGCGCCGCGGTCGGTCCCTCGCCGCGGTGGCGGGTTCCCACCTTCTCCGGAGACACGCCCGCCCACTTCTGAACTCGCCTGCCCTTCCACTGCCCCGCGCAAGGCTCGTTTTCTTTCTTTTCTGTTTCCGTCTACGACTGTCAGATACAGAGGCCAAAGCTGAGAATTCCCCCTAAAAACTGAAAAACTCCCAGGGGTGTCGGGGTGGCCAGGCTGGGTACTGTCGGGAAGGCACCAAAGCTGGGCTGACTCACATCTGACCCTCGGCTGGGTGCTCTGGGGCCTCTCCGAGCCAGCCCGGGGATGGAATCTTTTAAAATTTCCTTTTAATTAACAGTAACAACTGTATGCATTAATGGGGTACTTGCGATATTCCAATTCAGCACAATAGGTACCGATCGAACCACGGCAAGAGGCATTTCCGCTTCCTCATCGCTGATGTGGAGCTCAACTCCGGGAACTCAGCTCTTCTAGGTCTTCATAAAATACTTCATAGCTTTTTGTGAATTAGAGTCACCCTTCTTCACTGGAGAAGTTACATCTCCTGTCTGTATTTTGGTGCCGCTCCCTCCTCCCTACCCTTCCTAGCCACTAGTAAGTACAACTCTACTCTGTTCCACTTCGAGCTCGACTTTTCCAGATCGCACGTAAGAGAGAACATGTGGTGTTTGCTTTTCCGTGTCTGGCTTAGTTTGCTTAACGCAATGTTCTCCACTGCTGTCCATTTTGCTGCTAACACAGGATTTCATTCTTCTTTTGGCTGAATAATGTTTCTTTGTGCACACTCAGCATGTCTTCTTTATCACTTGCCCACTAGCGGACACTTACATTGGTTCCATTTCTTGGCTATCGTCAGTAGCCCTACAATAAACTCTGGGGCTTGGGTATCTCTTTGATATGTTGATCTGATTTTGTTTGGCTATATATCCAGAAACAAAGCAGCTGGGTTACACTGGAGTTCTAGTTCCAATTTTTTGAGGAACCTCCATACTGTTGGTCATAAGTATTAATATGACTGTATTAATTTAATTCCCATCAACATTATGTAAGAGTCCTTCTCTGCATCCTTGTCAGCACCTGCTACTTTTCCCTTTTTTGATAATCGTCATTCTGACTGAAATGAAATGGTATCTCAGTGTGATTTTGATTTTGATTTCTATGCCGGCTAGGGACGTTGAGTATTTTTTTTTTTTTTTTGTTTATTTGTTGGCCATTTGTATTCACTTTTTTGAAAAATGTCTATTCAGATCATTTGCCTGTTTTAAATTGGATTTTGTCATTGTTGTGGGTTTGCTTGCTTCTTGAGTGTTCCGGATATTAATCTTTTACCAGATGGCTAGTTTGTAAATATTTTCTTCCATTCTGTGGGCTGTCTTTTCACTCTGTTTGTTTCCTTTTCTACATGGAAGCTTCTCAGTTTGATATACTCCCATATGTTTATTTTTGCTTTTGTTGTCTGTGCTTTTGGGATCATGTACCAATGACTTGAAGAATTTCCCCTTTGTTTTCTTCTATTAGATTCAGTTTCAGGGATTGTATTTAGGCCTTTGATCAGTTTTGAGTTGATTTTGGTATATACTGAGAGATAAGTCAGATTTTATTCTTCTGCATAATATCCAGCTTTCCCAGCACCCTTTTTTGAAGACGTCATGATTTTTCCACTGTGTATTTTGGTGCCTTTGTTGAGATCAGTTGGCTTTAAATGTGTGGATTTATTTACTGGATGTTTCAGTGGTCTATGTGTTGTTTTTATGTCATTATGATCCTGTCTTGGTTTCTATAGCTCTGTAGATGTCTTGAGATCAGTATTGTGATCAGATACGCTCTTTTTGTTCAGTTTTTTTTGGCAATTCAGGATTTTTGTGCTTCCATATTAATTTTAGGATTCTGTGAATCCACTGGCATTTTGATGGGGACTGCATTGAATCTCTGAATTGCTTTAGATTATAGACATTTTCACAATACTAGTTCTTCCAGTCCATGAGCACGAGCTGTTGTATTAGTTACTGTTCACATTGCTGGGACCTAATACCTGACATCCACAAGTTAAAAAAAGAAAAGTGTGTTTTAACTCACAGTTTGTAGAGGTTTCAGTCCATAGTTGGCTGGCTCCAAGGCAGGGCAGCATGGCAGAGGGGCATGGCAGAGGAGAAACAGTCCATGGCAGGCAGGCAGAAAGCAGCAAACCTGGCTTCTTTCTGTCCCTTTATACTCCATCCAGGCTACAAACCTGTGTGTTGATGCCACCTAGGGTGGGGCTTCCCTCTTCAGAAAATACATTCAGCCACACCCAGAATTATGGTAATCTATTTAGGGGACCAAGTCAGATATCACACACCATAATCCAGTATCACACACCCATGATCTAGTCACCTCCCAAAAGCCACACCTATGAGCACATAAGGCTTTGGTGGTGGTGGGGTGGCATCTAGATGTAAGCCTAACAAATGTCTTTCAATGTTTTGTGTGTCTTCTTCAGGTTCTTTTATCAATGTTTTATAATTTCTATTACAGAGGTTATTCACTTCCTTGGTTAACTTTATCCCTAGGTATTTTATTTTTTGTGTAGCTGTTGTGAATAGGATTTTTCATAATTTCTTAGCAAGTTTATTATTGATGTATAAAGATACTACTTTTTTGAGTTGATTTTGTATCCTGTAAATTTATTGAATTTGCTTATCAGTTCTAATACTATTTTGGAAGAGATTTTGGTTTTTCTATATACAAAATTATGTGAGCAATTAAGGATAATTTGACTTCATCTCTTCCTACTTGTGCGTCTTTTATTCCTTTCTCTTTCCTATTGCTTGGGCTAAGACTTGCAGAACTATGTTCAGTGAAAGTGGTGAAAGTGGAAACCTTTTTTTTTTTTAATGTGGGTACTGGGAGTCAAACTCAGGACCTTGCACTTGCTAGGCAGGTACTTATGCCACTGAGCCATCTCACTGGCCCTGGAAACCGTTTTATGCTCTACATTTTAGGGAAAATACTTTCCTCAAAGACTAGAAGGTAAGAGATGATATATTCAAAAATTTGAAAGAAAAAGACACCAAGCAAAAATACAATACTCAGCAAAGCTATCCTTCAGGAATGAAGGAGCAAGAAAGAGTTTCCAACAAAAACAAAAACTGGAAATTCATCACTACCAGATAAGCCTTACAAAGATTCTTAATGGAGCGCTACATCTAAAAGCAAAATAAATATAATTACCGTCATGGAAACATACAAAAGTTTAAAACCCACAGGAAGAAGAGATACACAAAAGAGAAAAACAAAACAATGAAATTACAATGATAAACAATAAGAGAAAAAAATAACAAAGGATATCTAAAACAACCAGAAGAAAATAACAAAATGTCTGAAGTAAGTCTTTACATATCAATAATAATCTTGAATATAAATGGATTAAATCCTCCAATTAAAATATAAGAACTGGCAGAAGGGATAAATAACAAGGCCCAATAATATGCTGCCTACAAGAAACTAACTTCGTCAGTAAGGACACTCACAGACTGAAAATAAAGGTTTGGAAAAAGATGTTCCACACAAATGGAAATCCAAAGTGAGCAGGAAGAGCTATACTTATAGGAGATAAAATAAATTTTAAGTCAAAGACTGTGAAAAAAGACAAACAAGGTCAGTATAAAAGGGATCATCAAAATACATAGTGATTGCTTATATTTTTAAAAATTTATTATGATAAAAGACACATTGCCATTAATCCTCCTCAAAACACTCCCCTTCTCTTTGAACACACTTGTCCCATTGTTCTTGCCACTTTCTGAAGCAGTGTTGGAAGTTATCTTTCGTGAGTGAGTGTGTTTATGAGGTGTGATAAAAAGTACAGTGAATGCTGTTGCCCCGTGCTATCCAATAGAAAGGCAGGCTGGTAAAAACAGTACAGGGCATCCTCATCCACCTTATTCATCGATCTGGTGCCATGCAACTTTTGGGTCTTCCTCAAAGTAAAAATGACCATGAAAGGTAAATGATTTTAATCAATTCAGGACATTAAAGCAGCCACAGCAGTGCATCTGAAGACACTCATGAGGAAGAACTTCCAGAACTTTTTGAGAAAGTGGCAAGAATGATGGGATGTGTTCAAAGCAAAGGGGAGTACCTTAAGGTGGATTAGTGACCATGTGGTTTTTTTTTGTAATAAATTTTTAAATTTAAATATTCACCATTACTTTTAGATTGCACTTTTATAATGATCAAGGAATCAATAAAATGAAGATATTACAATTGTAAACATGTATGAACCTAATGCTAAGAGATAAGACATAATACAATAATAGTTGAAAACTTCAGTGCCCCTTTTTCATTAATGAACAGATCATTCAGACCCCCTAAAAATCAACAAGGAAATATTGGAGTTAAATTACTCTATAGATCAGAAGGACTAACATTTACAGGACATTTCCTCTAACAGCTGCAAAATTCAATTTCTTTTCATCAGCACATGGAATGTTCTCTAGGATAGACTGATTACATATTAGTCCCCAAATAATCCTCAATAAATTAAAAAAAAAGAAATCATATAATGTATATCCTCTGACTACAATGGAATAAAACTAGAACTCAACAACATAAGAAACTTTAAAAATTGTAAAAATACATGGAAAGCAATTATTGTGCTATTCAGTGAACAGAGTAATCAAAGAAATTAAAAGCAAAATTAAAAACTTTCTTGCATAAATGAAAACAGAAACACACCATATCAAATCATATGGGTCACACCAGAAGCAGTACTAAAAGGGAGCTTTGTAGCAATAAGAGCTACAATAAAAAGTTTCAAATAAACACCTTAATGATATATCTCCAGGAACTAAAATGGCAAGAACAAATTAATTTTAAATTTAGTGGAAGAAAAATAGCAGATCAGAGCAGAATGAATGAAATGGAATAAAAATTTACAAAGGATCAATGAAATGAAGTGTTGGTTTTTTGAAAAGAAACAGAATTGCAAACCTTTAACTAGACTTGTCAAGAAAAAGAGAGAAGATGGAAAAGGAAACATCCAGCAGGCCTGATAATACAGTAATACAAAGGATTGCTAGGGATTATTATGAACACCTATACACCAACAAATTTGAAAATCTAGAAGAAATGGATACATTTCCAGAAACAGAACCTACCCAAACTGAATCAGGGAGGCATAGAAAACGAACTGACCAATAAGAAGTAACAGCATTGAATCAACAATAAAAAAATCTCCCAACCAAATGCTTCACTACTTAATTCTTCCAATTTTGTTTTTGCTTTTGATTTTTGGTTCTGGGGATAGAACCTGGGCCTTGCTCATGCTAAGTACACTCTCTACCACTGAGCTATATCCCAGGCCCTCTACCAGGCCACCCTTGGCTAAAATCCCAGCCCTAGTACAACACACTGTATTTCTCATGTCTGATGTCTGATCCTTTCCATGCAGCTTTTCATTGTTGTTTCCTTAACTGTGCTCCAAAGCACTATTGTGACCCCTTCATCCACATTATACCGCTAAAGTTGCTCATGAACGAACTGGAAGAGGGGCTCCATTCCAGTTGTGTGCTCCATCGTGCCTTTGGGGGATGCATCCACGTTGGTTGAACACAATGTGAAGCTGCTCCCTGGATGTGTGTGATACAGAGGCCTTGCCCACTTCCGGAGCTGCAGAAATTCAGGGACTGTTATTTGGACCACATTCTACACAGAGGCAGAACGTCCATAATTAACTCTACTTAGATAATGAAACCCGCACTGCCTGTAGATCTTTAGTCAAGCTTCTACGCTCTGTGTGTGTGGACTGGAAGTGAAGTAGTCAAAAGACGTCTTCTGCCAGGTGTGGGTGCTTTTGAGTTTTGGTTTCCTCATATATGCAATGGAGACAAGACTTATGTTTTCTAGAAATGGACAGAAACAATGTTTATCAATAATGGTAGAGTAGAAAAGACATTATTATGTTAATAATTTATAACATAAAAATTTAGCTTTTAAAAAATATGTATATGTCCATGTAAGACAATTGGACCCCTGTATTCTGAGTTAATACTTAAAAATGACTTCAGTGCTCTGAAATAAAGCTGGAGAGCTGGAAGGAAGCAGGAATTCCCACCAGGGAATTTCAAGGACACACTTTGTTTACAGTAAGGGCCCCAGATCATTCAGCAAAGAAGGTAAGTAGTGTTTTAACAGTGAGTAGTAGTTTTGCTAATAGGGAAATACTGGATGTCGTTAAGAAAATTTAACCACAGAAGTACCTACTTTTAAGTAAAGGAATAATTCCCTAAAGAAGGTAAAATAATCATATGAAAAATTAGGCGATATGGCAAGAGTCTGACCTCAAGTCCCAGAAGTGTATTCACGCATGAGTATTGCCAAGTGTCCTTTCTCACGGTGGGAATGCTGATGTTAGGAGCAGTGACAAGAACTCGTCCAATGCAATGCGGCCAGGACTGAGACACGGCTCTGGTGGGACCTCTGTGGCCAGTGTGCTGTGCGGCTGATGAACACGGCTGAGCTTCCTTCGGTCAGAGGGTGTGGCTGACGCTGGAGGGACATCGCCTCTTCCTTTGGACTCAATGCAAGAACCTCCTGGGCAGGGGCCCTTGCCTGCCATGCCTCCGCCCACACTGACGCACACCTTGGGAGGAGGCTGGGGTCTGCCCGTGGGGGGCGCTGCTCCTGGGTCAGAGTTTGTTGGCAGAAGTGGGGAGATGTTACTTGAGTCCTTTAAAAGTTTTAATGAAAATATTTTCCCTTCATTCAACTAATAGATGTTCTTCGTGAGAAACATATTTAAATGGAGGGGAAAAAAGAAACCAACAAGTGCTCATAATCTCTAGCACACTGATGTTAATTTTAGCTTTTTATGAAGTTATGGATATTGGCTTGATACTCCTGAGATTTTACTGAATATGTGATTTTGAGGGCTCGGCCCTCACTGACTACTCTTATGTCACAACCGTTTTCCCATCTAAAATCATGAGCTCTTTAATTCATTCTAATTACGAGGTTGTTTCATTTTCTAAATAGTGCTGTGATAAACCATGCGAATATAAATATCTGCATTTCATATTTTTCTCTTAGTGCCTAGTCTCAACGTGGAATTCCTGGATCAAAGATTAGGTGTGTGTTTAAGGCTTTTGATGTGTTTGTAAGTTGTAGCTATAGCAATTTAAGTTTCTGAATCAAGATGATCAGTGCTTAACTCAGGGCCTCTTGTCAGAATTAAGCATCAGGTTTTAAATTGTTGTTAGTTCTGTACATGAGAAAGATATGTAGTTACTCGAGTCTGCATTTTTTTTTTTTTTGATTACCAGTGAGGTTGTATATACTATCATATGCTTACTTAAAAATCATGTATTCTTTAGGTGAATGTTTTGTTCTTGATGCTTCCTTATTTGGAGAGACTACAAATGTTTTCCTTATTGATTTATTTGAACTCTATGTGCACAAAAGAAAATAACACCTTTTCATATGTTTTAAAAATATTTTTTCTTTTGGCCTTTTTTTTGGGTTCTTTCCAATTTGCCTAGAAGCATAGTTTTACTTATCTGATTGGCAAATTGCTGGCTTTTGTGAAAACCCAAGTGGGGGAGAGACAGAGAGAGAGAGGGAGAGAGAGGGAGGGAGGGAGAGAGAGAGAGAGGGAGGGAGAGAGAGAGAGAGAGAGAGAGAGAGAGAGAGAGAGAGAGAGAGAGAGAGAGAGAACCAGGAGTACAGTTTGTCCATGTTGTCAAAAACTCCTGGTAATGAAGAGCTGGAGGCAGGGAGTAGGGAGGGCGGGAACCAAGAGGAGGTCTGTACCTCACAGAAAGACCACACAGAAAGGCACAGAAAGATCAGTGGCTGCGAGCTCCGCATTCTTAGCTGGGAAGCTCTCCCCTTCCCAGGCAGAACATTCTTTCTGAAAAGCATCCCTTGCGTGGGGAGATCTCGAAGATCAACTAAGCACCTTCGGGCAAGGAAGGAGTGGGCACCAAGCCGAGCCCCTTAGTCCTCTTTCTTCCAATCATTGCTAGAGGCTGGGTGCCCCTGTGCAAGGCAGAGAGAAAGGTGTGGAAGGAAGCATCGGGAGAGGCTGTGGGCAACTGCAGCCTGTGCTCTTAATTTACAAGAGCACCTCAGTCAAGGAGCAGCTTTAGGCAACCAGAGTAGTCCAGCATCCCTAAGTGATGGGGAACAGCAGAACAACGCAGTGCAGTGGGAAGGCAGGTGGCCTGGGAGGGGGAGATGCAGAGGCAGAAGCTCATTTGCTGGTATCAGCTCTAAATTCAACCTTTTTTTCAACCAGCCTGAGAAAATTAGAAAAGCTTCACACTAGGTGGGGAAAACCCCGAAGAAATGTCACGGGGTTTGAGTCTCTAGCAAGGGTCAGTGTGTAGGAGACAGCACAGCTCAGCCTGGGGGGCTCAGACGCTCCATAAGGTGCACAATTTCTCATAAAAATGTATCCTTAAGACATAGGAGTATACGAAGAGGGACAATTCTGGAGCATCTAGAATGTACTAGACCTGCTTCTATGTTAGGCTTTTCCGTGTATGGGCATTGCCAGTTGTCCCAGCCAGTTGACACATTAGATGGCGCTTTGGTCTGTTTTCCTACTCTGCTCTTAGCAGAAGAGGGAACTGAGGACGAGAGAGGTGACCTGACCCTGCTGTTGCCCACATAGCTGTGCAGGACTGAGCTAAAATTCCTCCACATGCCATGTCTAAAGCGCTGCAGTAGGAAGTGCCAACCAGATTCTGTCTCTCTCTCTCTGTCTCTCTCTCTCTCTCTATCTCAGGGCCCCACCTGCCCCACACACCCCAGAGTCCCTGGCATCTCTTGGTGCCACTGCACACCTGGTGGTCTTATGCACAATAGTTTACCCTGAGACACACAGAGAAGGGAACTTCTGAACAAGTTTCACATGGTTCTCCACAGTTCCCGTCAGAACACGGAAGTGAGAATCTCCCACCAGCGTGAGAATGAATTTTTGACCTTCAGGAATCCTTGGTTGCTTTGCACCCTTGGTCTTTGGCTTTAAGTTGTTGTTGGGAAGCTGAACGAAGAACCTCATCTCCATCTGGTTCCCCTTGAATCCGGAGCCACTCGGAAAGATGCAGCCCTGAAAAAAGAAGGCCTCTCATTGTGGCTCTTACTCTCTCTGGCAAAGAGGATGGGGAAATCAGGGACATGTAGCTTCGTGACAAAGGAGGAAGAACAGAAATGGTAATTACATTTTCCAAACTTTTGCAATGAACTTTATATCTTTTTCCTTATTTAATTCAGTGAAAGATCTCACGGAGACTGGGCAGGGTTTGGAATACGGCAGACATCCCCTCCTGTTTCTGGTTCACCACTTGCTGCTTTGTTAAGTCACTTTGTCTCCAGGAGGTTAATGGCACCTAGGTCTGGGGCACCCTGGAGTGCTGGCATAGGACCCCCTGGGAAGTTTGTACATTTGTCAATGACGGTAAGACAAAGGCTTCACAGTACTGTAGAAAACACTGTCATGTGAAATAAAGATACATGCAAGGACTTAGGCGCGTCGTGATTGTAACTAGGTTTAACTATGTCCAGTTACAGAGGGAATGGCCAGGCCAGCATCATGGGGACACGGGGAGTGACTGTTTACTTTTCTCATTTATACATTCATTTGAGTGTCTAGCTCGAGGCAATAGACTCAGCAGGTTTTGTACTCTCTCCCTTTTGGAAGTCATTGCAATTATATGAAGGAATCATGAAAGGAATGCTCTTGCACAGCGATTCCTGGCCTATGGTTAGGGAGTGCTGAAAGGAGGCAATAGAGAGCTGGAGCTACAGCCCCGGGGGCACAGGAAGAGGGCGCATGTGTGGGATCAAGACTAAGACCTCCAGAGCCACAGGGTTCTGGGCACAGAGTTGGTAGGTTGGAGGAGGAAGGTTGGAGATGGGAATAAGAACAAGGAGGTTGGTTTATGGTTTGTTTGGGGTAGGGGCAGATACTCCCCATTTCCTTCAGGTACAAAATGTCAGGCAGGCCACAGACATTTTCCCCTAGGGACAAAAAAGATGTGCACATCTCCAAAAAAGTTAAGAAACTGCTAATGTGGGAAGGAAAACCCTTCTGCTCTTGAGATTTGCCCTCCTCACCCCTGGCCCAGTCAGACAGCTTACCAGCCTCTCACGGGGATTTTACTCAGTGAGGAAGCTGATTAAACACCTCTCTAGAATAATCAGGCTGGTAACTTATTTTTAAACTTTGATGGACAACTATAAATGACAAGTTAAATATGTAGAAGATCAATGCCAATTTATCTAAAAGGCAAAAAAAACCCCTAAACAAACAAACAAAACCCCCACAAAACACTAATCTCAGAAGAAACAGATAAAAGAATGTAAAGAAAATAAAGGTGCAAAGAAGACCTTGAGTATACTCAGAGATGAGAGAACCTAAAAATAAGAATAAGGTTTTCTGAAAAGGCAAAGCAAATAATGAAAGAGAGTTTTTGGAATTAATAACATAATGACTGAAATAAAAATTTAGAGTTACAAGTTAAATCTACAGAAATTGCGTTAGGCTTAGAGCAAAACAAGAGAAAATAGTGAAGAGATGAGAGATAATGTAGGAGGTCCAAGAAATATGAATTTCTCAAAAAGAAAACAGAGACTATGGAAGGGGGAAAATTACATAAAAATACTGTTATCCACCCTTTGGGATCTGTGAAGTATGAGTAGTTGCACATCACCTATAGCCATCCTTTTATGTGCTTTCATGTATATATAATTATAATATCCAATACAGTGTGAACGTTGTGTAAATGGCTCTCATTTGTATTGTTTATGAAACAATGACACGCAAAAATGATCTCTGTATGTTCCATACAGGTGCTATTTTCCTCCAACATTTTAAATTTGAGGCTGTTTGAACCCTCAGATGCAGAACCTACAGAAACAGGGCTGACTGTGTACAAGGAGAATAGAGAGAAATGAAGAGAAGGAAGGGGACATACCTCACAGCTCAGGAAGGGCACTGGTCTTCATACCGAAATGGCGGAATTTAAAAAATCCGTACATTTATATATGATGCAACTCCAGAGTAACAATGATAAAGAAGAGTTTTTAAAGTTTTCACAGAGAAATGGGGAAGAGGGAGAGAAACAGAACCTTCTACAGAGCAATAAAATCAGACTGGCATCGGAAGTCACATCAATAACACGGCACGCGGGGACGCACAGAACTGTGCTTTGAGAGCTGGGGGGTGGAGATGACGGGGAACCTGAAGCCTTGCACCCGGCTAACTGATCAGCGGACTGTGAGAGAAGAATAAAGGCATTTTTGGAGACTAACGCCAGAAAATGTTTACTCCTCACACAGAAGAAAGCTGTTGGGGAATGAAATCCAGTAATCAAGGGAAACTGCACAGGAGGAAGAGCCCGGATGCAGCCATGGAGCCGGCGGGAGAGTGCTGTCCGCGCCCGGGTTTTAGCCCTGTTCCTGTGGGTTATAAACTTGAGGACGCATGGTTTCTCCTATGTGAGAAACCCAAGTATAAATAATTTAGCTAGCAAAGTGAAGATAGGAAACAGGGAGATAGATCTTTTGCAAATGGGAAGGGGAGCAAAATATGGAGGGATAAAAGGAATTAAGATATGTTATGTACATGCACCAACTCCCTGTGAGGAACGTAATCATTTTGTACCGCAAACATGTACGAATAAAAATCTTAAAAATTAAAAAATAGTTGTAGAAAAAAAATAATTAAAAGGAGACTACCCAGAGGAGATAGGATAGTTATCAGGCTGGATACACCTAAAAATGTAATAACACATACATTGCTTTTCTAAGAGGGAAAAAGAAGTGACTAAAATCCCAACAAACAAAAAGATGTACACGTAAGTGATAGTTCAGGTCTAAAGCTAACTGAAAGATACATTATTTGAGGCCACTGTGCAGAATGAGAAAAGATCATCCAAAGCACCTCATTTGTTTTCCCTTGGCAAACACTGGGGGCTAGAAGCTGGACCCCGAGAACAGGAGGCAGAAACCCCTGACACCACGTGGCTCTGCACTGGCAGCGGTCCTGAGGCTTTCACTGCCAACTGGTTCCCCGGTTTGGGAAGCCAATGGAAAACAACCAGAATTCAGCTGAGGTCACTGTGCAGAAAGTGATTTTTGGCAACTGTTGACACTGTGAAAGCCCAGAGGGGGAAGAAGGAGGTGAAATGTGGAGTGATGGTAGTCTCACTTTCCGCAGCAGGATTGAGACACAGCTGGTGAACGACACCCCGAGGAGTGCTCTACTCGGGTCACTAAGACAATCAGCCAAGGGAAGACCAAGTAAAGTATGCGACACGTGGGGAAAGAGCAGCAGAGGAAGTGGAGAGGGTGTCAAAGTGCTGAAATGCCACCATTCTCTTGTGCGAGTTAGTGGCGGAAACCTGTGGGGCGACTGCTGACCACAGGAAGGTTCAGTGCACAGAGTTTGGAGGGGCTCAGGTCGGAGGCCCAGAAAAGGGCCTTACATTCCAGGAAGAGACCACCCCGGGGGCCTCCAGGGGTGAGGGAGGATCGTGCTATTAGAGCTGGCCCGGGTTGCCTAGGTGAAGTGTTTCCTGCAGTTTTTTTTTTTTTTTTAATTTTAAGAATTTTTTTTTTATTTGCTTTTTTTTTGTACATGTTTGCAGTACATGATGTTTACATTCACCTTGGGGACTGGGTACATGTACATAATGCAGCTTGTTTCCTTTTTTAGTCCCCTTCCCCTTCCTGCCTACTTCCCTCCTTCTTTCTATCCCCTTTCCTCATTATCATACTTGTAGTTATTATTATTCTTAGCTCATGTTTATGACATGTGATGTTTACATTCATTGTGGGTATTTGGTCCCTGTTCATAACATATCTAATTCTTACTTCCCCTTCCTCTCCACCTGTCCCTTGTCCTTAGTGTCCTAGACCCCTGCCCCTTTGCAGGAGATCTATCGCCTTGTTTCCTTCTGTTATGGCTTATATCTCGATGTCCCTCCAAAGCTTCATGCACTCATAGGTGGGGCCTTTTAGAGCTGGCTGGACCTGGGTGTGTAATACTGGGATTAAGGGTGTGTGGAATTAAATTAGTCCACTGATTGGTTTAGCACGGCTCTGGGTATGGGTAAGGGGAAGGGGAAGGCCTACTCTGGTACCACCAAAAGGTTTGTAGCCTGGATGAAATAAAAGGGAAAGGGAGGCTTGCTTTGCTGCCTCTTGCCTGGTCTGCCACAGACTGTTTCTTCTCTGCGGTGCTCCTCTGCCATGCCACCTTCCCTTGGAGCCAGCTGACTGGACTGAAACCTTTACAAAATATGAGCTAAATAAACCTTTCCTTTAACTTGTGGTTGCTAGGTATTTTGTCCCATCAGTAAGAAAGTATCTAAGATACCTTCTATCCATCATTTATTTTGCTCTTTGTTCATACTTTGCCTTACTCAAAGAAGAGATACCATATGGTATTTAAACTGTGTGTCTGATTTCTTCCACTCAACGTTCTATTTTCCAGGTGCATGCAACAGCACTGCACAGCACACAGGGTGCGGAGCAGGATGGCAGTAGAGTGAGAACCTCTGTTCTCCCCACTCAGGTTTAGGCTGGGGCTCTCTTTGGCCTCATCTGCCTCAACACTCAGCTGATGGAGTCCTGATAGATAATCTCTCCTTCCTGGACACAGAGTAGAAAAGGAGGGATTTAGGGAGGGGTACAGAAGCATAACCAGCCAAAGAAGTCACTAGACATTAAAGCTGGCAAATAAAAAACTAGGATAACACACGCATTGTCTAGAAAAGTGAAGTAACCAGCTGAAGACCCACAGTCAGAAATGGTGAAAGAGGCCTTGGACGAGCGGGCTGTGGATGGAGGTATACATGGTAGGAGAGGGTTGCTTATTTTTTTTTTGTGGGTACCGGGGGTTGACCTCAGGACCTCGCGTGCCAGCAGGCGCCCGTGCCGCTGAGAGATATCACCGGCCCTTTTTTTGTATGTGGGTACCGGAAGTCGAACTCAGGCCCTCACGCTTGCCAGGCAGGCGCTTACGCCGCTGAGCCATCTCACTGGCCCTACTTTGTCTTCTTTCACAGAGCCATGGAGCATCCCTGTTAACCTGACTCACTACCCAGAGCACCGAGCCTCCCAGTCTTGTTTTACACCCCTTAATGGAAGGCTGTTGTCTATTGTTCTGAGTCTCTGAGCCCTCTCACTGGTGTTCTGGATTGCACAGTCCTACCAGCAAATTTCCCTGTTTAATTAATTAGTTAATTTATTAATTAAATTTTGCCGTACTGGGGATTGACACCAGGGCCTTTCGCTGAGCCACATCCCCTCCCCAACACTTTATTTTTTTATTTTTAGACAGGTCTAAATCAGTAAATTGTCCTGGCTAGACTGGAGCTTGTGGTCCTCCTGCCTCAGGCCCCTGGAGTGCTGAGATTACGGGCATACACCGCCATGCCAGGCTCTATAACTTTTTATAAAATGTCCATTTCATGTTCTCGCTCCTACAGGATGCTGGCTTTCCGCACAGACCTTGCTTCCTCTTTAGTCTAGTCATGTAGGGATTGCTTATTTATTTATTTATTCATTTGTTTATTGTCCTTATTTATTTTTCTCACAAAGTACTGGTGGAACCAACAGAAGTGCAGATGTCCTTTTTGTTTCTTGGTTCTCCTGTGGATAATTTCCCATCTGTTTTCTTACAAAAGCTCTAGATACCAGAAATTCTCTCCAGTAGATGACAATTCTTACTTCTCTACTTTCCAGTCATTCTCCTTTGTTTCCCAAAGACAGTACATGGCTTAGTGTTTTTCTCTCTAGTACAATTTGGTCTTAATCCTTGGGTACTTCAGTAGCGACAAAAACAAAACTGAGTTTTCAGTCTCTTGGCCTGTTCATCCCCCGCCACATCCTTCTCCATCTCAATAGGCCTCCACTCCAGTGGGCAGGCTGTAGTCTGCACAGCTGCACTGTGTTTGATACAACAGCATCCCGCTCTGACCACCGCACCTTATCCTCCCATTGCTCTTCCACTAGAACTTATTCAAGTCACGCTTCAAGCAAGTTGGAACCTTCAACCTGTTTCCCTTCTTTTTCACTGCCTCTGTCACCTCTGTACCTTCATATTATATTTAAAGCGAGTTTCTTGGAGAATATAGAGTTGGTTCTTTTTAAATCTACTTTAAGAGTTTCTTTTCATTTGTTTATTTAGACTTTTCATACTTAAAATGATGATTTATATAGTTGGATCCATAGCTACCATATTGTTTTCATTACCTTTATTCTTTGCTTCTCTTACCTTTTTCTTTTTTGTCTTTCACTCTGTCTCCTCTAGCTGCAACTGAACATTTTATAGGATCCCATTTCTCTCTTAGACATCAATTATAGTTGCTAATTTAAAAAAAATTTGCCCTAAGATTTGCAACAGACATTTACAACTAATTTAAGTTTCTTTTCAAATAATACTTCTTCATTGTTCATGTGGTTACCTTATAGTGAGGCGTTCCCAATTCCTTCCTCCTTGTCTTACACCATAGCTGCCACTCATTTCACTTATCTTTAATTTATAATAATCCAATACATTGTTGTTCTTAAACTTTGAACAATCTGTTAGATCAATTGAGAATAGAGAAAAAAAGGTTTTATTTATTTTTTGTGATATAATGAAAAAAAAAATATAGGTCTTCATTCCCATTTGTGGCACACAACTCTTTGTTTTGCAAGCTGTGAAATTGATTTTATTTGTGTTTAATGTAACTGATGAAGTTAACAGACAACATTATATTTTAAGGTAACAAAATGTTGTAACTGATAAGTTTACCATCCACACTTAAAAAAATATTTTAGTAAAACCAAAGATTGAACAGTTGAATTTTATCCATTTTTGAAATGTAAAATGTCCACTTATAATATCCATATTGTGTGTCTGTTATGGTTTATATCTAGATGTCCCCCCAAAGGCTCATGTGCTGATAGGTGGTGCTTTTAAGAATGGACCATGGGTGTGTGATTCTGGATCATGGATGAATGATACTGGATCAATCCTCTGATTGGTTTAGCATAGTTCTGGGTGTGGATGATGGACTTATTGAAGAGGGAAGACCCACTCTGGCTATGGGTGGCACTAACCAATGGGCTCGTAGCCTAGATGGAATAAAAAGGGAAAGAAGAAAGAAGGCTCATTGCCTCCTGCCCTCTGTGCCATGGACTGTTTCTCCTCTGCCATGCTTCCCTTACTTGGAGCCAGCCAACTATGGACTGAAACTTCTACAAACTGCACTAAAATAAACCTTTCTTCCTTTAACTTGTGGGTGAAGTATTTTGCCCCAGCAACGAGAAAGTAGCTAAGACAACATCTTACAATTTTAAAGTTTTAGGTAAAACATTTGAATCTCTATAAGGAAAAGCAAGAAATCTGTATCGAAGACAAATAGTGGTACGTAATTCTTAAAACACTTGGTGCCTCTGAAGTGATGGATTTTGTATGCTAATGAGATGATTGATGGCTGGGGTCTACCCACAGGCTTACAGTGTGAGTTAGGTGCCAATCACATGGTTAGAAAGTTGGAACATTCAGTCCGCTACCCTACCTCTGCCAAAACCTCTGGGGAGAGGAGAGCAATGGAGTTTGAGTTGATCACCAGTGATGGACAATGTAATCAATCATGCCAACATGCTGATGTCTTCATAAAACTCTAAAAGAATGGTTTTGGGGAGATTTGGGTTTGCTGAACACATGGAATGTTAGAAAAAGGACATGGGCACAGAGAGCATAGAAGCTCCAGGCCCTGTCTCCCACACCTTGCCTTAGGCATCTCTTCTGTTTGGCTATTTAATGTAAGAAAATGTTTTCCAGAGTTCTGTGAGCCATTCTAGTAAATGAGCCCAAGAACAGGTTGTGAAAACTTCTGATTTGTAGTCAAGTTGGGCAGAAATTATGGACAGCTTGGGGACTTACTATTTGTGATTTGTGTCTGAAAGGGGCATGGTCTTATGGTATTGAGGTCTCCAAACAGTGTCAGAAATGAATTCAATGATAGAACAATTTGTTGTGGGCTGCAAGAAATGGAGAATTACTTGATGTGGAATAAACTTCCATACATTTGGTCAGAGAAAGGCTGTATGTCGAGAGTGATCAAAGGATAAAAAGTTTGATTATTCCCAATATAACCTTCTTCCATTCACTCTCTAGCACTCTGTCAAGTTTCTGACCCGTATAATTTTCCTTCTTTTTGAAGGACTTTAAAAAAAAAGCATTTCTTGTGAGGCAGGTCTACTGGAAATATAGTCCCTCAGTTTTTGTTTACCCAAGAAATAGTTATTGCTTCTTCACCTTTGTAAGGTAATTTAATTGGATTCAGAGTTCTAGGTTGGTATTTTTGTTTCAGTATCTTAAATATTATATTCTACGCCCTTCTTGCCTGCATGGCTTCTGAAGAGAAGTCTAATCATTTAATTCTTCTTCTTCTTCTTCCTGTGTAGACAAGGCATTTTCCCTTGTAACTTTTTTCTTTATATTCTTTTTGTTCTGCTTTCCTGCAGTTTAAATGTTACAGGCCTTGATGTGTGTGGTGAATTAATTAATGGTCAGTTTAAGTGAGGTCGCCTAGCTGAACTGAGTCAGCATGATTCTGGGATGGAAGACCCATCTGAGGACTGTGGCCTGAATAGCACAAAAGGAGAATGGGTGGGGAAGACTGTGTGCTATTGATTTTCCTGGAGAAGCTTGTCGTACTGGATTTCCTGATACAAACTTGGCAACTTGGCTGTTCTCGTCAGAGGAGGAGCTCGGGTCCTCCCTGTCACCTGGGATGAGTGTTGTTCTCTTCGGCGTCTGATCTTCACCTTGAGTGTCACTTCCTGGCTCCATGCAGATCCCTCAGCCTTCTGGTACAGATCCTTTACCCCACCGGCCCAGACTTTCTAGCTTCCACCACTGACCTTTGGGCCTCCCTGGAGCAGATCTTTGATACAGACTTGCATGAGACATTGTCATGGGCTCTAAGCCTCAGCTGGACTCGTGGAAGACATTGCCCTGGGACCCAGGCCCTCTGCTGGATTTTCTGGGTCTCTAGCATGAGGACAGAGCTCTTGTGCTCTTCTGCATTTGACTCATTGGGTGAATGTTATAAAATAATCCTATAAATCAGGCCTCCTGTATTAAATCTATTCCCTTGCAAAACCACTGACTACAATAGTGTATTCATGTATGTAATATGCCTTGTGTTCTCTGATTTCCCTGGACCTGTGATTTGGTGTTTGTCAATAATTTTTGAAAATTCTGAAAAGGATTTCTTCTGTTCTTTTTTCAGGGACTTTGTATCTCTTATGTCTACTTTGTAGTTTTCAGTGAGGAGGCCTTAAACATCTTTCATTGGCTGTATTCCTAAAGATTTCATTATTTTTAATGGAATTTTTAAAATCTCCTTTTCTAACTGTTTATTGTAATTATAGAAAATCAAAATGTTCTTGTGAATAACTCTGTGCCCTACAGGCTTGCTAAACCAGACATTTGAGTTCACTAGTTTTTCACACTGTCATTTCATGAGAGTTCTTTACATAAACCGTCATTGGTTGTGAACGTGTGCAGATTTATTTACACTGAGTATATTCTCAATCATTTCATTATAAAACAAGAGATGGCATCAGTCCACCAATCAGAAGATTTCAAGAGCCCTCCACTCCTTCTGTAAGTTGTCCCAAACTCTTTGGCCTGGTGGCCAAGATCGTACATAAGAAGGACAGGAGTCCAGAAAGCAAGGCATCCTGTGAGGTTGCGTTGTCCCAGGGCGAGTGCGGAGAACACCCAAGGCCACCGTGAGCTTGGCTACTGATCACAGAGTTGGTCCCGAAGTTTGCAGTGGTTGGGAGTCTTCGCGGACTCCACTTTCCTCAGTCCATCAAGTTTGTTCTCAGGCTGGTTCCACGCGATGCTAAGATGGATTCAGCACTTCTAAAATGAATGGATGGGATACTCTCCCCCAACTTCTCTTTTGTCATTTGCCTGGTGTCTGAAATGCCCCTTTCACCTTTTCTTCCTTTGGGTTAAGGCACTGTCCCTTCCTAACATGCAAACAAAAATTTAGATTGGACTAGTAAATCCTTGTACTGATTAATTAGCTGGAAGAATTTTAGACAAGGATGGTGACAATTGGTCATTGTTAGTGGTTATAACCTCCAGGTGAATTCTTTTCTTTAGATGACCAGACTGGTTTAAAGTTCAGTGATTTAATATTAACACAACAATTTGATAACAGCTGTGACATCAGCTTCTTAACTTTAAATATTGTTTACATGTGTGTATTTGTTCATTCTGCTTTTCTAAGGGTGTGTAATTAATTACACAGCTTAAGATAATCCTAAAAACCTCAATATAATACTAAAAATCCTGCTTCTTTATGTTGGATTCAAGGTACTTCCTATGGCTAGAATGGTGGCTTTGCATGGAGCTGTTAAGCCGGATAGACCGCCACTTGAATCTTGCTTTCTCAATTATTGATCTTTCGGAAGTAATTTAGTCTCTCTAGGCCTCCATTTCCCCATCTGGGAAATACGGGTAGTAATAGCTAATTTGAATGCCAGAGCTCCACAGTCTTGACATAATGACATTTTGGACTAGATAATTCTTTATTGTGGAGGGCGGCTAAGATGTTTAGCAACATCCTTGGCCTCTACCCTCTCAATACCAGAAGGAACTCTCCTTTCTTAATTGTGACAACCAAAAATATTTCTGGGCACTGCCATTATCCCTGGGAGGCAAAACCATGCAGGTGGAGGGCTACTACCATAGGCACAAACAATTATGTGTTCGACATCTTCACACAGTGTCTGGCACAGTGAGACCACTTGACTTTGTTATACTGCCATTGTACCTCTTTCCCAACTCTTTTCAAATGCAGGCATTGCCTCCTCTTGAGGATAACCTTTGTAATCACGACTGTGGGAGAAGGGATTTGCCTGGTTGGGAACAAGCAATGGATCTGCTCCTCAATTCTTCTTAGTTATCCAAATGGGTTTAAACTGGAAGCAACCCTGCTGATATTTCAAGGCTGCCTTGAATCCTGCACTTTCCTTTGCATTTTAAGTGGACTTGTTTGCAAATTTGCAAACTCAGGAAAAAATAACATATATTATGTTTGATAGCTGTGATGTTATTTGTGAGAGAAGGTGCTGATTTTTTTTAACTAGGAAGCAAACACATGTTTAAAATCTAGGTTTTGAAACCAGCCAGCAGATTTGGGATATACTGTGGGGAAAACCAAGCCCACACAGGACCGCAGATTGCTAACTGTGGCCCACACAGAACCACAGAAAGTAGTCCAGAGCAGAAGGATTTCAGAGATCCTGGCTGGAATGCAGTCCCCAAGAAGTGAGGAAAGTGAATGACAATGTCTACTTGTGAGCACTGGACCTGTCTTCCAGCACAGGTGATGGAAGGAAGACATACCCAGGGAGTAATTGGAGAGAGACCGAATGGAGGGTGCCCTGCAAAAAGAGGAGTGTGGAATGCTGTTACGGTCCTGAGGGTGGCTTTCCAAGCCTGAGAAAGCTGGGTGTGCCTTCCTGCAAATGAGCTCAGAGCCTGCGCTGGGTGCCTGGCTCTGGCCACCAAGTGTAGGTGTGGCTTGGGGCTCATCCATCACATTTTCCCTAGCATGAGCAGACCTGGGTTGTGATTTAGAGATCATGGCTGCTGTGATGTTATGAAGTTATTTTCGAGGAAAAGCCCCATGCAGGGAGGGCTTGGTTCTAATCAGGGACTGTTTTTCATAAGCTCTCTTGGGGACTCCCATAGATACTCTTTCTGATAAACTCCACATGAGTCTCAGACACATTAATAACTTGGAAGGACTGTGTATTTAGTGACCACTTGGTGCTGGATTCAGCTAGCAGAAACTTCTGATAAAAATGACATCATGCTGTCAGTACATGATTTAGCCCTAAAACACAGCTCAGTGCACTGCTAGGTGATTTCATCATTGTGTGAACATTACAGCATGTGCTTATACAAAGCTAGGTGGTATAGTTCATCCCTCCACGTGATCTCTTGGATAGTCAAGGGATGGTAAACTCAAGATGGATGAGGCTGCTGCCAGCATCACACAGGGTATTTGTTCTTTTACAATCAACATTTTCTAATAAGTAGGAGTATACTCTAGAATAATGATAAAAAGTATAGTAAATACATGAACAACCAACATAGGCATTGTCACTATTTTTGTGTGTTGTACATTATTGTATGTGCTGTACATTTATCTGACAGTCTGTGCAGCACGTTCATTTACACCAGCATCACACGAACGTGTGAGTAATGCTGTGTGCTACGATCTTACAATGGCTATAGCATCGCTAGGGGTAGGAAATTTTCAGCTCTATGATACTCTTATGGCCCCGTCATCATATATGAGGTCCATCATGGCTCCAGTGGCACCCTGGGATACATGCCTCTGCTCATATTAAAGATAAGAAAACTGAGTCTTGAAAGGGCCGATGGTGATGGTCAGTACGTGGTGGATCCAAGCTCAAGTCCATGTGACTACAAAATCCATATTTTCTTTTTCATTCTGTTTTTTTTTCCCCCCATATCCAAGGCTATGATAATGTCTCATTAAGTGAGGAAGCCCAGATTTCAACTGAGGAGCGACTACACCACGGGGTAGCAGAGGTGGGACTTAGCCTCGTCCATGCACCCCATGCGTTTCACGTTCAGAGTCCTCTCAGAGGATCCTCTGGTCCTGGAAGCTTCTGCTCACACGAAGAACATCAGCTGCACCAAGCTCATGTGAGTCCCAGACCTCAGTGCTAGCACAGATTACACGGGGTGCCGGTCAAAATGCAGATCCAGGAAACTCACCCTGGAGCTTTTTCTCTCAGAGGGCACAGGGGCAGGACGCCTCTCAATGAGTGACTGTGTGAAAAACTTTTGGGTGCTTCTGAAAGGCTGCTGCTCACACTCCCATGCTCATCCCTGGGCCTGGGACACCCACTCCAGTCCCTTCCCCAGCTGACTCCTCCTTGTCCTCAGGGCAGCTCACACCGCAGCCTCATCTACCAGGCTGAGCTCAGTGCCCTTCCTGTGCACTTCCTTGTAGCCTCACCTCAGATTCCACATCCATTCTCAGCAAGTGATAGAGTTGACACTGAAACCATTTGTTTCCTGATGAGTGTCTGCTACTCTCCGGGACTGTGGTTTCCAGTGGGGCTGGTTCTGTCCTGCCTCCCTGGAGATGTGTGATTACGTTGGGAGATATTTTTGTGTGTCAAAACTGGGAACGAGGTGCCACTGGCATCCAGTGGGTGGGGGACAAGAATGCTGGGAAGCATCCTGTAATGCCCAGAAAAGCCCCCCAACAAAGAAGGAGCTGGCCCCACCCGCCAACAGTGTTGTGGTGGACAGCCCTGCCGGAAGGTCCAGTCCCTCCTGCTGTTTACCGGCTGCGTGCTCCTGACAGCTTCCTCACCCCCTTTGTTGCTCACATCTCTGTCAGCAAGGTGGGCTCACACCTGCCTCACAGCTGTCCTGGGGATGGAATGAGTTATATACGCAATGTGCTCAAGCAGGCAGGGGCTGGCATCCGTGTGCTGGACCACAGCGCCATCTCCAGGGTAGAGCTTGGAGCCGCTGGGGATCCACGGTCCCTCCAGTACCTCCCACCACACTCCAGGCCTTGGCCTCTGTGCTGGACTCCAGGTACCTTGCTGGCCAGGGCTATGTTTCCACCTGTGAGAAAGGCTGTTCCCCTTTCGTCTGTTCCCCTTTCGTCTCCCTAACAAGTCCCAGTTAATCTTCAGTGGGTGTAACCTTGCCCTGCTGGCTAACTCACCTCCACAAAACCTGCCTGATTGAAGCAAGACAGGTCTGGGTCTCAGTTAGGCAGGGCCAATTAAAGGCAGGAGAAAAATGGAACTTTCCCCTCCAGACCCCTCCTTCCCAAGCCCAGGCCTGTTTGGAGGTGGTGTTTTCACCCCAGATGACATAGGATCCTCCGGCCCCTTCAGGTGCTCCCTGAATCCTTCATGGTCAAGTGCTTTGCTATAACCTGGAGATATAAGGCCAAAAGATATTCCTAAGGTTTGTTCTTGAGAAGTCTGCAGACAAGGTGAAGAAGCTGAATAAGCATCAGAGTCTGGCTGGCCTCACTTCCAGAACTGGGCCTGAAATCCTGGAGCTGAAGGGCTGCTTGGACAAGAGAAGGCTCAGGTAGGGGATTAACTCACCCAAGGCAGCTGAACCCGAAGTAGCTGAGTAATAAGTGACCCTCTCCCACCACTCCATGCTTTCATGATCTTGTGCTTAGACACTGTGTAAGCCTTCCAAGGAGGAACTAATCCATGCTTGCTTGCTTGGACCTGTGGTCAGTCCCACTTGTCCGTTTTATGCCTTTGGTGAGCACACCATTGGCCCTGATGCCAGCCACACTGCCTGATAAATTTGCTTGTAAGGAAGTCTGGCCCTTGTCCCCAGAGGCAAAATCGATCCCTCCCTCTATGTTGTTGATCTGGCTGGTTTATAGGCAGCTCGAAACCTTACAAATCATTGCCCAGCATCGTCCTCGGTGCTGTCAAACCTGCTTATCTGAGTAGGAAGGCTAGAGGAGCCAGGTCATAAAATTAAATGAAATTACTGCAGGAACTAGAGTGGTAGTGACAATGAGCTGGAATTATAACCCAGAGAATGACAAGGGAGTTTTATGGTGCCCGGTGCATATCTACAAAGTCATTAGTCTAAAGGCTCCTGTTTTCCCTGGTGTCTGGGCTGAATATCACACTTTGCTGGGTTTAGCAGCATGGGCATCCTCTTCATACAGTTCTTCTCAGCTTATGAGAATGGTGTAAAGAAAAAAGAAAGAATTGTTGTGTTGGAAAAAGTCTTGGGTCCATCCAGTTCAACCCTTTCATCTTACAGATGAGCTAATGCTCAGAGAGGCGTTGGGCTTCTCACTGTCAGTATGCTACTGATAAACCAATATTCCAACTTAGGTCCCTTGGCTCAGTCTAGTGGCTCCTTTCCTATGCTATCATTTTGGAACGATTTTCAAGATATGAAAATGAATTCACACACCATTGTGAACTGGCATTTTAATGGGCAAAAGCAGGTGACAGGAGAGTTAGTAGTGAAGAGGTTTTGTTAATTTTCACTGCATCCCATTTTGAGATGCAGAAGTCACTGCACAGAACTGCCGGTTTGGTCAGATCCAGATGTTCTGCTCTCACTAGTCACGTGCTACACCAGTAAACACATCTTCTGCGGGTCTTGAGTTTTGGCTGGATCTCAGGACATGCAACGAGCCTGTAAAAGTGCCTACCTCAGTGAGCCCAGAGTCTCCTGGGGAAATGACGTGTAAGCACATTGTCTCCAAAACATGCAGTTCATGGAATCCTGGGAAGGGGCCCAGGAATGTCAAGTAGACAGAGCTGTTAGTACCTGGGGTAATAGAGAGGACTTCTAGGTATTGCTGGCCAGGAGAGCTTTCTAGGCTGTATGAAATGGACTGCTCATCATCTTCTGCTACACAGAAGTATTCTCTTTCACAGTATATTGCTTCTCTGCTCAGTCTGATTGACACTTCTTAAGGAGTGGAATAAAACCTTTCCTTGTACATTTCTGGCTCTTCATCAGTACACAACTCAAGTCTGCACGAACCCATTAGATGGACAAAGTGAATGGGTCAGCTGGGCTTGGTCAGATACAATGATCACGGGTTTGGAGCGTCAGTCTATCTCATCATAAGATAAGTGGAGATGATCTTGTTTACCTTGAAGGATCACTGGGTATTTTAATTATACAAAGCCTCTAGGATAGTTCTTGGTGTCTGGATGGTAACTATTCTGAGTGGCAGGCACTGTTGTAGGAATTGCAGAGCTCAATGGTTGTCCACATTCTGTTGGCTTCTATACTCCCACCCTTGTTTCCTGATAGGGCTGCTGAAACATATGTGCAAAGTCATCAGTAAAAAGGCTAGTTTTCTTTTTCTTTCAAGAAGTTGCAAATCACCCCAGCATCCTCACAGAGCTGCTCTGTGCTCCTGGGAGGAGCCCCTGGTGAGGCACGCACTGTGAAGATGTTCTGATGGGACTCAGCACTAAGGAGGCGGTGGAAGAATGGCCTCTGTCCTCAGATGTGGTAGTGGCGCCCTGCTTGTGGCCTGGGTGCCATCAGTCCTCATTGGGCTTTCTGTCTTTGAGGGGCTAACATTAGACTTCTCAAATTGAGCTGGATTTTGCAGAAAGCACTACATATGAGATTTAATTCATGATGGCCCCAAACAGCTCTGACTGCATTAATGTCTGTGGAAGGAGAAGTTTTGGGAAAAGCACGAGTTTTTCAATTATATAGGGCTAAGTTCAAATCTTATCCCTGTTGCTTAGAAATAGAGAGGTTTTGAAGAGGAAAATAGAGAGTTAACTTGTTAGAGTTAAATTTCCTGCAACCAGCTACTCCCCTGAGCAGATTTGTCTTCCTGTCTTCTACCAATGCCAGGTACATATTTCGCTTATCTAACTCACTCTACCCTAAACTCATATGTTATCTCAAGAACTTGCTTCCCGCAACTCCGAGCTTGCCCCCACCCCAAACCTGTATGCTTCCCATAACTCTGAGCTTGCTCAGAGTTTGAATTTGTCTCAGTATGCATCATATATGATGTAGTTTTCTTTTAGGCCAATCAGTAATAATGAGCTAAGATGTAACCGATCAATAATCACCAAATACTCTGCTTCTGTAACAAACCCTATATGTTTTAGAGCACCAGAGATCAGGGCTTGATACTTTGGGAATGAATCCCTATCAGAGCCCATTGGTGTTGAATAAGTCTGCCTCCAAATCGTGGGTGACATTTCAGTGTTTCTGTTTGCCGCTGCAGTTTTGGGAGGTACCTTAACCTTAGAGTCTTCATCTACAAAATCAAGGTATAAACACTGACTCTGTAAGATCATTGTGAGGAGTATATGAAGATTATATATACAAAGTTGTCCCTAGGTATCCACACAAGTTTGGTTCCAGGATCCCAAAATCGAAGTTCTAGGATACCAAAATCTGAGGATGCTCAAGGTCCTCTTGTAAAATGGCATAGTATTTACATATAACCTAGTTACTTCCCCCATATTCCTCAAGTCATTGCTAGACTAATATGTAATACAATGTAAATGCTATGTAAATCACTGTTATACAAGATTGTTTAGGGAATAAAACAAGGAAAAATTCTGTACTGAACATGTATGACACCATTTAAAAATAAGTATTTGTAGTCCGTGCTGTTTGAATCCAGAATACAAAACCCATAGATACTACTGGCTGACTCTGCCTAGCTCATAAAAACCGAGGGCACCACTTCCTCTGTCCTCCATGAATGTCCTCAGGGCAAGCTGCTGTCCACTGGGTCCCCTTCCATAAACCTTGCTGCTGCTTCGCACAACTGACAACTGCCAGCAATCAGTCCATCCTCAGGGTGGCTCACGAGGGTCCACTGCTGGCTGTGTCTTGAGTCAGGCCTCCCTCAGACGTCTCAGAGTTGCTCCTACCCCCAGCTGTGGATGAGAGCATTGGGCAGGGGTCTGGTGGCCTGCCTTTGACATGGCCTGCCCATCTCCTCGTGGGCATGGGGGAGCTGAACTCTGCTCCTGGCCTTGGCTACCTTGGCAGAAGCAAGGCGAGTTTCTGTGGAAGAAGTGGTTAGTGATGGGGAAAACTTGGGCAATATCAACTAGTTTTGAAAATTGTTCTGCTTTTCAAAAAATAAGGAAACAGGAATAAAATCCAAAAAGAAAAAATGGAAATATTTCAGAAAGGCTCTATGATAATCATGTTTCATCATGGCAGTTATGACTTTAGACATTTTTATGTATGTGAAGGGGGAATCATAGCTAGGGGTAGGGTGCTTAAAAATGATTGTGCGTTGGAGCAGGAATACTGAACTATGTGGAGTAGCGATACCTATTCTGCCTCCTACCAGCTGGGAAAAACTGGATGCCTGAAAACTTCTCTGAGCTTCAGACTCCACATATGTGAGTGAGAATATTTTTCCCTTATCCATATATCATAGGGATTTTCCTTTGTCAATATGTTATCTACCTTATTCATTTTAACGGCTATGTAATATATTCCCCAGTATTGATGTCTCATAATTTATTTAACAATTCTCACATTGAAGGTTGCTTCTCATTTTTTTCTGTCCAAAACAATGCTGCAAAGAAATAGCTTGTCCATAAATCTATGTAAAGTTTGGAGAGCATTTTTCTGGAATAGATGTGAAATAATTGAACTGCTGATTAAGTGACAAGAACATTTATATTTTCATAGTTTCTACAAATTGTCTATCCAAAATGCCGTGCCTGATTTACACTTCCTCTACCTATATAGTTCAATTCCTTGTAGCATTGCAAGTTATATATTATCTTCTCTGTTTGGAAGACAAGGAGCTGGAGACATATTAAGTAATTTTCTCAATGTCACACAGGTATCCTATAAGCCAAGGTAGATTTTCCCAGGGCTCGCTTGTTTTCACTCACTGTGCCAGACAGCTTCTCTTAGCCTCCATCAATTTTGTGGTCCAGGAAGTTAGGGTTCATTCATGGAAGCAAGAGAGAAGTCAGCAGGGATCCTGCAGAAAAAAAAATTAGGACTGGAATAATAACAGCATGGGCTACATTGTATAAGTAAGTCCACAGTGTAGATAAGTCATTTGTTAAATTGCTTTTATCAAATGTTGGTTAGGCAACAAATAATATTTACAGAATATGTGTGGTATAAAATAAGTGCAATAAATAATAATACTGCCTGGCATCATTTCAGAAACACATACTACTATCATAATCTTTGGAAATCCTGTGAATATTTGTCCTTGTTTTCATCTTTTCTCCTTCCCTAGACTTGACCACTATACTGAATTTTTTTGGTTATAATTTTCTTGCATTTTCTATAGCCTTGATCATTATGATTGAATCCCTATACAGTGTTTCAAGAATATACATTTGCACAACTCCAGGAGTCATTTACCTACATGGGGCAGTATGGCGCCAGCACATACTTTTTTGTGGCTCCAAAAAGAGAGTATAATGCTTAGAGCTGCAAATTTGAATCCTTACTTAAGTGGGATCCTACCATATGCATTCATCTGCAATTTGCTTTGCATCACTCAGCGCACTCTCCTGGGAGGCAGTCACCATATGCTTATGGCGGTAGTTGGTTTGTTTTCTCCACTGCACAGTGTTACGTGGTATAAATAAATCAAAATCCTTGCAGATTCTCCTGTCGCTGGGCATTTGGCTTGCTTCTGAGGTTTTGCTATTATAGACAGTGCTGCTACGAACGTTTTGTAGATATTCCCTGGAGCACATCGTGTCATCCTGTGCACAAGTGTTCCATGCATTACTGGGAAAGGCATTCCTGTCTCTTGGAAAGCACATCTTCATTTTTACTAGAGAATGCCAGATTGTTACCCTGCAGCAATAGATGAGTTTTTGCTATATCCTTGCCAAAATTTGATATTGTCATACTTGGGAAATGTTGCCAGTCTGTTGGGTACAAAATGGTGTCTAGCTCTGCCTTTAATTTGCCTTTTCCTGACTAATAATGAGCAACTTTATACACTTTTATTAGCCATTGATTTTTTTTTTTTTTGTGAAGTATTCCATCAAATCTTTTGTGCATTTCTCTTATGGATTACCTTTGCCCTATTAATTTGTTAGTTCATTAAGTATTTTGTATTTCCATTCTTTGTCAGTTATGTATGTTGCAAATGTATTTTTTAATTTGTGACTTATGATCATTTAAAAGTGGCCTCTAAGAAATAGAAGTTCTCAGTTTAATACATTTACATTCTTTTTTCTTTATGATTTGCCTTTTTTAAATCTTAAGAAAAGCATTTTTAGCTGAAATTACAAATATTCTTCAGTATAACTTCCTAAAGTGTAGTTTTAAGCTACACATTTAAATCTTTAAAGCATCTGAAATTAATTTTTATGTGTTATTATTGTTTATGAGGTAATACTTCAATTTCTTTATCTTTTCTTCATGTAGATAGCTGACTTTCTTAAGATAGATTATTGGACAGCTTATGTTTTCTCTACTGTTGTTATACAGCAAGACAATCAATCTACTAATACACCCCTTCACAAATGCCAAACTTTATTAATTCTTGTAGCTTTTAAATAATCTGATGAGGTAAGATTCCTTCATCACCACCCCACCGCCTTCTTTCTTCATAAACACTTGGTCAGTGCTGGTGTTGAAGCCTTCCTTATACCGTACTTTTCGGAAATTGTCAAGTACCACAAAGATAATGAAATTTGAGGTGGATTTGCATTGAACTGTATAGATATTTGTACACTATCAAAACCTTCAAGCTGTTGAGTTTTCTGATCTATGAAAATTGTATGATCCTTAATTTCTTTGACTCTTCTTAATGTCCTTAAATATAGTTTTATACTTTTTTTAAAAATAAAAAGCTCAACGTTTTATAATTTCAGGGAATTTAAATAGTTATCCTTTGCTCTATTATAGTTTTTAAATGTTTTCTATTACCATATGTAAATGATTTCTAAGTCATACAACTATGTTAAATATATTCATTAATTTTAACACTTTAATCTATAACCTCCCTCCCTCCCTCCCCTCTTCCTTCCTTCCTTTTTTTCTTTCCTTCTCTCTTTCTGATCCTTATATGTTTCATTTTCTTACCCTTTCTTATTGATAGTAAATGCTGACTAGAAATGGAAACCCTTTACTTTTCCTGTTCCTATAGGAGGTTGATGGTGAACCTTTTAGAGCTTTCAATGATAAGAAACAGCTGGCTGTGGCATGTACACCATAGGTTTGCCACCACTGATATAGGAGAATGCTTCAATATTTTTCTACTTAATATAGCACTTGTTTTAAGTTATTTGCATATAAATTTTTACCAGTTTAAGGAAATTCACAATTAGTTTTATTTTGCTAACAATTTATTTTCTAAACATGGAAGAAATTTTCCTTTTTTTTTTTTTTTTTATGTGGGTACCGGGAGTCAAACTCAGGACCTCGTGCTTGCCAGCAAGCACTTGTGCCACTGAGCAATATCACCAGCCCTTTTTTTTTCCCTTATGTGGGTACCGGAAGTCGAACTCAGGACCTCGCGCTTGCCAGGCAGGCGCTTATGCCGCTGAGCTATCTCACTGGCCCAGAAATTTTCTTTTTATCCCATAAAAATTTCGTAAATGTTCTCCTTTGAATTTAATATAGAATTTATACAAACCAGTTTCTAATGTTACTATCCCTGAATCTCTATTGGCATAAATTATTATTTTTTCTGCACATTTTGGATTCAGTTTGCAAACATTATTTAAATTTTTCTCATTTAAGCTCATGAGTGAGATAGGCCTATAATTCTGTTTTGTCATAACATGAGTTGTAGAGTATTTCCATAGTTTTTTTCTTCCCCTCTGGAATGTTTGTGTGTGATTGGGATTATTTACCACTTAAAAGTTAGAAGGAGTAGAGAAAACCATTTGAGACTTTCATTTTCTTTACAGGAATATTTTTAATTGCTGGCTTGCTTAATTTATTGAAAATTACAGTATTTATATTTTTTGTGTCTTCTGGTGTTGATTTTAAATTTTTACTTGTAGAAATTTGTCATTTCATCTAAGTCTCCAAATTTATTGATATTTATTCATTAAATCCTTTATGTTTTACTTTGTGTGGCATCTGCATTACACATATATTGTAGTCAGAGTTTACAGGGGAATAGATTTAATACAGGACACATAATTTATAGGATTATTTTATAATATTCACCCAAAGAGTCAAATGCAGAAGAGTGCAGGAGATCCATCCATGCACTAGAGACCCAAAGAATCCAGCTGAGGGCCTGGATTCCATGGCAATGTCCTGCACGAGTCCAGCTGGGGGCCTAGAGCCCATGGCAATGTCCTCCAACGAGTCCAGCTCGAGGCCTAGAGCCCACAACAATATCTCATGCAAGTCTTTATCAAGGATCTGTGTTGGGAAGGCCCAGAGGTGGAAGCTAGAAAGTCTGCATCAGCGGGATGAAGGATCTGCGCCAGCAGGCTGAGGGATCGGCACTGGAGCCAGGAAGCAGCACTCTAGGTAACGACCAGAGCTCCCCTGCAAAGAACTGCAGCCATCAGTGACAATGAGGTCCCGAGCTCCTCCGAGGATGTGAATAGCTGAGTTCATATCAGGAAAGCCAGTGTGACAGGCTTCTTCAAGAGAATCAATAGCACATCATTTTCCCCTCTAGTTTTGCTTTTATGCTGTTGGCAACAGTCCTCAGGTGGGCTTTTTACACCCAGAACCACACTGACTCAGTTCAGGTGGCTGTTACAAGTTAACCATTAGTTAATCCACCACAAAATATATATGTATAAGTTATTTCTAATATTGGTTATGCCCCTCTTCCACAAGTCTTACAGATTTGATAATTTTTATTGAATACTCTCTGCTTTTTATTTTCTTATTTCTATTTGTTCTATGGCCTCTATTATATATTTCTTCTAAATACTGCTTTAGCAGAATCTTCAAGTTTTGTCATTGTAGTTTCATTATTGTTCAACTCTAGTGTTAACATAATTAGAACTTACTTGACTCACAAATTATTTAAACTGTATTTTAAGAAGTAATAATTACTTATCTTTTGTTATTTGTTTGTGGTTCATAAGATTATAAAATTATATAAGAAATTCTAATTTCTAAGAATATCAAGAATTAAAAGTTTTACCTTTTTATTATTAATATCAAGCTTAATTGCATTAATTCTTTGGTGTTTGAATTATGGCCCAGTTGATTAGTTTTCCTAAGTGTTACACATACACCTTAGAAAGATGCATAGTTTCTAATCCTTGGGTTAATGTGCTGGCTTTTTGTGTTCAATTAAGTACACCATTTTTCTAATTTTATGTATGCGTACTATCTTAGTCTGTTTTGTGGTACTGTAACAGAATACCCAGAATGAATAATTCATAAACAACATTTGTTTCTCACAGTTTTGTAGACTGGAAAGTCAAAGATGAAGGTGCTGCAATGGCAAACAGAAACACCAAAATGACACCCAGAAATTTGGAGGCAGATTTATTTACATCGATGGACAATGATTGGGATCATTGTCAAAATATCAGGTAAAGTTTTTCAGGTTGGGATTGATGTTGCAGTCATTTGGATCTCTGGAGGGGGCTCATGCCTCTGGACTGGATTATTGTGAGTGCAAGTTTGGCATCATTGGTGGCAGGTTGCCAAACTGTAGCAGGAAGAAGTTTGCTGTGCAGATCATCCCTGCAGGAGAGCTTTGGCCAAGATAACTTTGTCCAAGGTGATCACAGCATATCTAGCCGGTTTGACTTCATTCCCAAAAGAGCTACTTCCATCTGTAAGCAGGGTGTACTCAGCATCTCTAGGTCTACAGTTATTCAGGAAGTCCAGTACAGTGGGTGGCACCTGGACAGTTAGGTCTCAGCCTAAGGTGAGCTTGTCAGTTATTTTTTTTATGTTAGAGGGTGCAGGCAAGGGGGGAGGCAGCCCTTAGTGACTGGATCCAAGTATTTGCTCAGGTAGGACACTGGGTGCTCCCAGGGGCTGACAGTCTGAGTAAACATCATTGTTTTTGTGAAATCAAGGATCCAGATTTTATAGAAGCCAGTAGCTCCAAGAAATTTGTGGGGTTTCTTTCTGGCAACCAGTTCCTGCCACATATTGCTGCAGAGCTTTTGTATCTTCCTAGCAGGCAGCTTGGATGTCATTAATCAGAAGTTTAGTGATATTTTGTGCTGGGAAACTAGTGAGGTCAGCTGTGAGGGCTTTTCCAAAGAGGGTAAACAAGTTTTTGAATTTCTGGGAGGTTGAGTCCAGGTCAGTTGACTTTTGAGTCCTAAACTGGGGTCTTTTCATTTAAAGGCAAAGAGGGGCTGGCTGACAGGAGCCAATCAAAGGCAGAAGAAGGCATTCTTTACGTCCAGGCAGTTGTACCAGCAGCCTGTGCATGGCAGAAGACTGAGGGAGTGTATATGAAGGGCGATCACAGTGGCATTGGCAGCTTGGAGATCTTGAATTGGCTTTAAGTGTAGGAGAGGTGTATTTTAGCAGTTTGACAGTCTATAGACATTTTGCAATTTTGAAGCCTCATTTTTTCTTTCTCAAGGGACCATGGTGGAGCTGGAAGGGACAGAGAAACAGGCTGTTCTAGAACCAAATCTGTTGCTAAGGCCTCCCCCCAAATAGTGGGAGAGTTCCCAAACCCTTGTGGCAATTGAGTAAAGGTCCAAAAAGAGTGTATGGGTTGGGAACCGCAGAATGCAAGGTGATGACTGTGTTGCTGATGGCATGGAGATCTTGCCCAAGGTGATTAACAGCCTATCAGGCTGATGTGTGGCTAGATGCCTGTTTATGCATCCCATGACATCTACAGCCATGGAGGTTACGATGATGTGGCATGGTTGATGGCCAGGCCTAGAGGCAAGTCTTTAACCTATTCTTCTGGGAGGAGAATTTTCAGAACTTCAGGATTGCAGTTATCTGTCTCAGGCTAATGCAGCATCATCTTCCTTTCAGGGAACAGTCGAAGTTGAAAGTGCAGGGTTAAATGAGAGGGAGGCTGACAGGTTTGATGTAAAGGAGATGGTTGCTTCTAATTTGAAAAGGAGGTCTCTTCCCAGAAGTGGTACAGGGACTGGCTTATATAGGAATTCATGTTTGGTGAGATGTCCTCCAGAGCTGCAATTTTGTGCCTGGCAGAAGGGGTGAGAGGCAAGAGTCCCAGTTGCCCTGGTGATAGTAACTTTTTGACAGAGGAAACTTTTGAAGGCAGAGAGTTTTGTTCCAATGTCTACCAGGAAAGTCACAGATTTGCCCCTGACTTTTGTAGTGACCAAGGGCTCTCAGGGGCCAAATTTGATAGAGTGCAGGCTGTCCTATCCATCCAGGCCCAACAGGGTGAGAAGTTCAGGTTGACATGGGCCTAATAGTAAGGTTTCTTTGTGTCTTGCAGATGGAGGGGCATTTATTTTTGTGTTCATAGCCCTTATAACTCATAGCCAGAGGGCATGGTCATCTATCAGACTGGATTTTCTTACAGAAATCAGATGCATTTCTTTTATCAGGCTTCTGGATAACAGTGGTTGATGGGTTTTTTGCGCCACCCCCCTTTTGATGTCTTTGAGAAGCGCTTGACTGGTTGTTCCTAGGTGAGGTGACCTTTGGAAAGGCCATGGCAACTCATTCATTGGGGCTGACAGTCTAATTTTCTCTCAGTCAAAATGTGGAATAAAGAAGGAATTGCTGACGGTCATTTTGGGTGAGCACTAGATGACACTATCTGACCAGGATAGGAAGCAGAAGGCTCCAGAGGGAGGGCCCCTGTGGCTGAATGCTGGCAATGGCTAGCTGGAACCAGTTCAATTGGCTGAAAGGAGATGAATTGGGAGCAGGGAATGAAGCTATAGGTGTTGGCAGCAACTGTGGTGGCCAATGAGATTGCCAAGGAGGAATTCTCGGGAAGAATGGGCCTCTTTTTTCCTTTGTTTTTTCTTTGAGATGCAGGGAGTGGTTTGGTTTCATTTTTAACTCTGTAAAAGCCCTTTTTCCTGCAGTTAGGAACTGTGGGTTTTGGCTAATTAGTTTCCATCTCTGACTTCCTATGTGTATGTTGTGTACCTTTGAAGGATGGCGCAACAAAGGGTGGGTGCTCCTCAGAGAGAGAGACCATTCAGATGCCCTCCTGGCTGCACCCCTCGTGGGGACTTAGGTGCAACTTAGCTAAGGAGGGTGCAAGGCCTCTGTTATGACATATGTCAATTGCCATGGAATGGCAGGTGAGGTCCCAATCAGCCACTGCGACCCTTTCCAGTCTTGGTACACAGATGGAGCAGCCTATTGCTTATTCTGTCCATTCAATTCCCTCACACATTCATTCAACAGGCGCTCAGAGCTTAAACATTCCAATCCCATTCCCTCAAGGGTGGTCCTGACTAATGAGAGTTGATCAGACTCCCCCTTCTGCTTGAGCTGTGCAGGACTGAGAAACAGACTAACTGGGGTGCCCCCAGGGGTCCTACCAGAATCAGGCAGGCAGGCAGGTAGGCAAACAGACAGACAGACTGTGTCCTACTCCCTTTGGGGTCCGATGTGAGCTACTTGAGTGGGGGGTCAGGAATCCTCCTTCAGAACTCTGAGGGGACTTGAGAAATCATGAGGGTGCACCTTTCCCTCGGGACCTGGAGAGATCCTTGCTCTGTCTGTGAGGGCCATGACCAGTGACCAAGAGGTCAGCATGGTTGGTTTTCCTGGCCGAAGCACCCAAATAATGGCAAACAGAAACACCAAAATGATGCCCGGGATTTGGAGGCAGATTTATTTACATCAATGAGTGCTGATTGGGATCATTCCTAAAATGTCAGGCCTCGAAGGCTCAGGGAGGTTTTTATGGGCTTGTGAAGGGGAAGTACGGAGGTAGAGTACTTGGCTGCCTTTGATTGGTTCTTACAATATGTATCATAGTGACCAGATATGCATCACACTGAGCAGCTGTTTCTAGGAGTGAGAAGCAACCAGAACTGCAACAGGAACTGTTACCTGGGCAACTAAAAACTGAAGTATACTGGCTGGGGGGTATTTTCTGTTACAGTGCCACCATCTGCTGTAGCTTTTGGGCTATGTCCCCATGTCCCCACCCTCATGGTCATGTCACTGGGTGGGGTCAGAGGGGATGTTAACCTCAACTCAACTCAGCCTGGGCAGGTTCCTGACTCATGTCAGCAGAGAAAACATTTCAGGACGTGCCAGCGAGTGGGAAAGGCTGATTCACTAGGCAGACTTAGAAAGGAAGAGATGATGGGAAGGGACTTCATCTTGAGAAGCAGAGGGTCCGCTGCTCTGATGGAGAAGACCAGAGTGGCCTGTGAACGAAGGAAGGAGGCCGAGTTTTATGTGGGCCAGGTATCCTTAAGATGGATGATCTAGGATGTTTATTCTTTGAGTGTTCTTAAGGTCAGATTTACCATTGGTGGGCTAAAGCAAAAACTGACCAGGTTAAAATATGAACCATTTATATGTGTGAGGAGTTTATAGAGATGGTACTAATTAGTAGTACTGTTTCTTTGAGAATGGAAATCTTTGATTTAGCTTTTGGAGTTTATGTGTAGTATCAGGAGGAAAACACAAGCTGAGTTTGTGGACCTATAGTATCTTTAATACACATAGGAATTTAAGAGTGATGAGCTTGGAAGGAAAACAGGCCTAGGGAGTAGAGTAAAAGGCCTGGGTAAATTTAGGTCTTAAAGCTGCAGTTTCCTAAAAGCTACAGTTTCCTCAAAACTAAAGTTTTCTCATCTCTTTTCTCCCTATCTTCATCTCTTCTATCCTCGCTCAGTCCATGCTTCAGGTCTCACATGTTGGAACCACATACCTGTGGCTTTTCCAGCCTGGTGTGATGGCTGAGGGTCTTGCAGGTGGCCCTGTTGCCATGGCTCCACTAGGTATTGCTCTGGAAGTGACTCTCACTGGTGGCCCTGACTCCACAATTCTGCTGGTTATTGCTCTCAGGAAGGCTGTGAATGGCATTCTTGGAAATCTAGGTGGAGGCCGCCATGTACCCTGTATGCCTGCAGAATCGGCACCCTGTGGATGTCTCTGCCACTCACTGCTCACCCTCTAAAGTGGTGAGCCCGCTGCAGCCACAGCTGGGGTGGCCTGAGAAGCACCGTGCTGGAGCAGAGAACTCAGGCAACCCGGAGCAGCAAGTCCCAAGGTCCCATGGGCCCCTCAGGTCCCCTCCTTTAAACTATTCTGTCCATGATGCCATCGTGCTCTTGGCCTGTGATGGGCACGTCTGTCTTGGAGACCTCTGTGTACTTTTGGGGTGATCCTTCTGTTGTCTTGGTGAACAGAACCTGGCTTCCTTCTACCCAAACTAACAGCTCTATCAAAAAGTCACCTGACCACACCTTTGGTTTTCTTTCCTAAGCATTTTTGAAATTTCTTTACATGGCCAGGCTATATGTTTCCAAATCTCCATCTTCTGCTTCCCTTTGGTGGCACAAGGGGTTTAAAAATATTTATTTATTTATTTTAAATTAGCATGCGCATTACAGGGAACAGAAAAATACAAGACATAAAGAGCAAATTCACTGTCATTCACTGCCGTAAGCAGCTCAGTCAGTCGTGTTTTAGGTCCTCTGTGTACACACACTACATGCCACTTTGTGTGACTGAAGTCGTACTGTGAGCCACGCTTTCCCACACATCATGAATATTCACCAATTCAAAATCCCAAAGCTACAAGGCTGTTTTTGATAACCAAGAAAACACTAAATGAACTCAATCTGTTAGGAAAAAATTGTAATCCTGCCTTTCTTGGGGACAAATTTTACTGAAGATAAAAATGGCAGCAGGCCTCTGGGTGGAAGTTTTGGCAGAGTTACAATTAAAATACTGCATTCCCCTAATGCTCAATTTAAAAATGAGAAATAAAGCAACACAGTACATCAAACCCAATGTTTCTGAGAATTATTATATCTCTACTACTAAAATATTAGCAAAAAGATATGTTCCCATTGAATTACTAATGTATTTCTATAATACAGCCAGAAACGAACACACATTCACAGCTGTCACCAAAATGTAAATTCTGAGCACACTGTGAGCTTCCTCCAATCTGCCCCTCCACTGCCAGCCCAATGACAAGTCCTGAGATAGTGCTCAGAGGTGGTGTAACAATTCTACACCCAAGATGTATTTTTTCTGTCAAAAGTTTAAGAAGATAATTACAAATTTGTGAATTCTCTAGCTCTACTTTTTACCATACACCATCACCTCAAGACATAGATAGAGCTTAGGTGTTGTGCATGGTAAATACAAGTATTTTAGTACAAATGCACATACAGACCTGTGGTTATAATCTAACCCATCACTCAGATATGGAAATACTAACAGAAAGCCCTTGTCCTCACCCTCCTTTTCCTTCTTCTCACTTCAGTGACTAAGCTTAGGACCGTGTCTGGCTCTAAGAGGCTGCTTTGACAGTGGTCAGTTCCAGAAGACAGACCTTCTTAGGAGTACTCTTCTGCTATAAAGAAGGCTAAACTTGACCCATTTGCAGGAAAATAGATGCACCTTGAAACCATAATATTAAGTGAAACAAATTATACACACAAATTTAAATATCATATGGCTTCTCTTGTATGAGAAGCCTAAAATATAAAGAGCAAAATAAAAGATAGATAACAGGAAGTAGTGAGATAGATCTTTCTCAAATGGGAAGGGGATCAAGAGATGGAGAGAGGAGTAGGAATCAAAGGTGAAGTGGATAAAAAAAGAACTAAGGTGTGCTAGGTGCATGCACCAGCTCCACACAAGGAATGTAAACATTATGGACTGCAAACATGGACTAATAAAAATAAAAGCTAAAAAAGGACATTTATATAGGAAATATTTTGCTATTTTTAACATAATCTGGGGATTAGGACTTATCCTTTGTGGGGCCGGTGAGATAGCTCAGCGTCATAAGCACCTGCCTGGCAAGAGCGAGGTCCTGAGTTTGACCCCTGGTACCCACAAAAAAAAAAAAAAGGACTTATCCTTTAATACCCAGAAATATTAAGTAAAGTGCATACAGAGCAACAGGTAGACAATCTGAACTAACTTAATGGACCAAGAACCTTCTCTCTCTGCCTACCCCTCTCCCAGCCAGCAGAACAGGTCAGCATTCTCTTGAAGACATCAAGTATAACAATTCATTTCCCATTTCCTGGGAAGTAACAAAAGAACAGGTCAGCATTCTCCTGAAGACATCAAGTATAACAATTCATTTCCCATTTCCTGGGAAGTAACAAAAGTAACTTAAAGAGCATTACTTTAGCCCTTGACTTTTACACATGTGCACTTTTAACCATCTAGAAAGACTAGAATTTCCAAAAGGGACTTAAATTTCTCACTATATGAAGTAGCACTGGATAAATTGCACACATGTATTAACAAAGGCTATTATTTGAAAGTGTCTTTCAAGTAGGAACGTTCTGCCCTGAAACACTCCCCCTTCCCAGCTCTGTCAATCCAGGGGGCAGATGGAGGCATATGTACCACCTAGAGGTGACTTTAACACTTCCATCTTCTACTCAGTTTTAAGAACAGTCTTTCCTATGAATTTTAATACAAAATTGTTCTCAACTTGTTCTTTTACTAACTCCACTTTTGTCATACACTGGCAATCTCTTTAGCATTTAGAAAGACCAGGTACTGTAAATTAGGACTCTTTTGTCCCTTCTATACAATTTTATACACAGCAAATAAAACAAAATGCACAGGTGTAAGGGAAAATGATCAATCATGCTTCAAAACCACACTGATGTGAAGCTCTTTGTACTTCCTCTTCCTCCTCTACCCAGCCCAAGTACAAAATAGCACACTCTTAGAGAAGTGCTTTGCTCATTCTACTTCCAACAGACCGCATTTCATTGCGAATTTTAACAAAATGGTATCTACGAAGTGTATCATTTACTACCTCTGCTTTCACCGTACTTTATTCAGTTCTAAACATCTAGAAAGACCAGATGCTTCAGATAGGAACTCAAGGTTGTTTGCATATACACAGTGGTGTTGAATAAATTACACACATGTAACAATGGTTATATTCGAAACTGTCTTGTAAGTAGGAGGATTCTGGCCCAGAATTCTTCCAATCCTTTCTCTCCCATACCACACGTGATACAGGAATATGTGTCACAACAGTTAAATGCAATGCATGACGCACAAGGATAATGACTAGGCTGAAGTTTTCAGCACACACTAACAAAACCCCTTTTGCAGTTTCTTCCCCCCCACCTCCCTCAACCCACTGAATGAGGACAGATAGCATATTGTTCACAGAGGCGGCTTAATAATTCCATTTCCAAGCACAGTATTTCCCTTTAATTTTAAAAAGGTATTTACAAAAAGTTCTATTCTGTTGCTCCTACTTTTAAATCTATTGAGCACTTCTAAATATCTAGAACTAGCCTTTTCATATAAGAGCTTGTCTGCTAAGGAAGTAACAGTGATGAATATGATTGTACAAGTAGTAATGGTGATATCTGAGATATCTTCTAAATATAACTATTTTGGCCTTGAACCATTCCCTCCTCACTTTCTTCTCTCTGTCCTCAATCTGGTGAATGTGTAATGCTTAGAGCTGGTTGAACAAATCCATATCAAAATTCATTCACAGAGGACAAGCTTTCTGATGATTTCCACATAAAGTGTGTTAAATGTGTTAACTTTACTAACTACTTGGTCTCCCAGGAAACTTCTTTAACATCTAGGGACTAGATGTAGCAAAATTTAGACTTATTTGTCTGTCATATATGCTATATATGCTCAAAATACACTGAAAAATCATGTCTGAAAATGTTTGAGTAGAAATACAGTAGCACTTTCCTTTTGCAGTTGGTTTCTTTCCACTTCCTGCAAACCACTGAATGAGTACTAATGGTGCTATGTTGCTCACAGAACTGGTTCAGTAATTGAGTTCCCAAAAGACACTATTTCATATGAATTTTAGCAAAAAGATTTACGAAGTGATATTTTACTAGCTCTACACTGAAAATACATTGGCACTTCTAAGCATCTACATAAGACTAGATATTTCAAGCAAGGACTCAATTCGTCCACTATATACACAGCAGTCTTCAATAAAATGCACACGTGTAACCGTGGTTATAATTTGAAAGTGTCTTCAAAATATGAGGAACATTCTGGCTTGGAACCCTTCTCCACCACCTGAGTGGGCTGTAATGTGTAAATTTTCAGAAGACAATCTCTCCCAGGCATTTTAACACAAAATTTTAATGAAAATGTACCAAATTTATTAGTTTACTAACTCTACCTTTGTCATACATTGGCAGCTCTTTAGAAGAGTAGATATAGTAAATCAGGACACCTTTATCCTTTCTGTACACCATCTACACAGCGAAGTAAAATGAATTTGTTTCGCACAGACATAAGAGACGATGGTCATGCCAGACTCACTGTAAGGGCTGCCCTCTGCATTTCCTTCTCTTCCCGCAAAGCAGGGCACTCTATTATATGCACTCAAGAAGGGGTTTGGCTGTTTCCCCCCAAAAAAAGTACCTCATATGAGTTTTAACAAAAGGAAAGCTTAGAAATGCAAATTTTACTACTTCTGCCTTCTAACATATATCAGGCACTTGAGAACATATAGAAAGGTGAAGTAGTTCAAAAAGTACTTGCTATTGCTAATTATATATGCACTAATGAGGAATCAATGGACATATAAAGCAAATGATATATATGAGAATTTTCTATATAAATATGACCGGTCTGGCAGAGGACCTTCTCTTCCTTCTCATAGTCTGCTGCCCCATATCCTCTAACCCATGGGAAAATTATGGATGAGTGTCCCTGCTGGTGTCACTCCAGGATGGTCTAACAACTCCATTTCAATGAATCACCTCTAGAAGACAACTCTTTTCTGTGATTTTTTTAAACAAATGGGCATTTACAAGACTCGTGATTTTCTAACTACTGTGTTGTACATCAGCAAACTCTTTATAATAATCTAGAATGTCCAGATGTAGTAAAACTTTTATTTTAAAAGGTTGGGGGAAAGGGAGAAGTTGAGAGCAGTGTTTTCATGTTATACACAGTGACCCTCTGAAAACAGCCAAAAAACTCTTCCCAAAGGCTGGTGGGCATTTCCAGGGAGCCACATGTGATCTATTATGCCACCCACTCTCCAGATGGAAGAGGGAAGACCAATCCTGCTGGCCTGCTAACCATCCACCCGTCCTCATCCATGGCTGAGCTCACCTTCCAGGACCAGTAAGACTTTGTTTGAGTTTGTGTGGAGGTGAGGTCTCCTCCAACTAGAACGGAACTATCACACCAGAACCCAGAATTGAACAATTCCATGGCCCAAAGTAGTCAGGAGCTTCTTTGGCCCTTGAAGTAATCGTGCTCAACTGCATTGGGCAACACCATTCTTCTTACCACACCAGCTGACACTTGAGTGCCACACCCTCCGGTGTGGTGGTGGCTTTGAGTTGGGCAGGCCTAAGCCAGGCTCTGAGAGGGGTCCTGGCTCTGAGAGGTCATCACGTGGGGTGGGGTGGGATGTGTGCTTCGCACGTGCTTTAAGACCTGAGCCAGGTGTGGCAGACACAGAGAGGGCTCCAGGTCTGCAAGGTGAGGGCTGTGTGGTTCTGCGGGGTAGCGGCTGGCATGGCTGAGCCTCGAAGCTCACCCAGAGGCCTGGAGGGCCCAGGAGGAGCAGGATGTGCTCAGTTTCTCACGGGCCTCTTTGCTGGAACTTCTGTTTCCCTTTCAGTTATAAATACTTCCTGTCAAGTTGTTTTTCTGTTCTCATATCTCACTAAAAGAGTTAAGAGAAGCCACACAACACCTTGACTACACTGACGCTTACAGGTTTCTTCCACCAGGTATACTAGTTCTTTACTCTGAAGTTCACTACCTTTCCTAGAGTGTCAGGACATGGACACACTGGACACCAGTTCTTTGCCACTTCAGAACAAGTGTGGCCTTTCCTCCAGTTACCAGTATCTTGTTCTTGCTTCTCATTTAGGGCCCATTAGAATGGCTTTTACTGTCTATATTTCCACCAATACTTAGATAATTATATAAAAGACTAAGGCTTTTCCTACAGCTCTTCTGAGCTTTCACCATAATTACCCTTAATGCTTGATTCAGAGGGAGAAATTAGGGAAACAACACCTTTCACAGTAGCATCAAAAACAATGAAAACATAGGAATCAATCAAACAAAGGACATAAAAGATCCCTACATTGAAAACTACAGTACTCTGAAAATGGAGGTTAAGGAGGATATCCGAAAATGGAAAGATATTCCTTGCTCTTGCATAGGAAGAATGAACACATTTAAAATGGCCATACTCCCAAAATTATTATACAGATTTAATGCAATCCCAATCAAAATACCAATAGCTTACCTTACAGAACTAGAGAAAACAATTCTAAAATTCATATGGAATCCAAAGAGACCTAGAGTAGCAAAAGCAACTCCTGGCAACAAAGGTAAGGCAGGAGGCATCACAATCCCAAATTTGAAGTTATACTACAAAGCTTCAGTGATAAAAACAGCATGGTACTGGCAAAAATGCAAAAAACAAACAATCAAAAAAACCAAAACTGGTCCCAAGGATCAATGGAACAGAATAGAAGATGCAGAAACAATTCCAAGAACACTCAGCTAGCTACCTTATTTTTGACAGAGGGCCCAAACACCTTCACTGGAAGAAAGATAGCCCCTTTAACAAATGGTACTGGGAAACCTGGCATTCCACATGCTGAAGATTGAACCTAGACCCATATCTCTCACCATGTGTTAAACTAAAATCAAAGTAGATCAAAGATATGAATATAAAAACAGAAACACATTGTCTGCTGGAAGATAGAATAGGTAAAACTCTTGAAGACATAGGTTTAGGCAAAGACTTTATGAACAAAACCCCAATAGTATAGGAGATGTTATGAAGAATAAACAACTAAGATCACAGTGAATTAAAAAGCTTTTGCAAAGTAAAAGAAACCAACAGAGTGAAGAGAAAAGCCACAGTGTGGGAAAAAATTTTGCCTGTTTTTCCTTAGAAAAAGAACTACTATCTAGAATATATAAATAGCTCAAAAAAATCAGACCCCCTAAATTTAAAGACTCAATAAAAAAATGGGCATCTGAGATGAATATGCACTTCTCAGATGAAGAAGAACAAATAGCAAATAAATACATGAAAATATGTTCAACATCACCGGTCATTTGAGAGATGCAAATTAAAACAACACTGAGATTCCATTTCATTCCAGAAAGAATGGCTATCATCAAGAAATCAACCAATAACAAATGCTGGTGAGGCTGTGAGGAAAAAGAAACCCTTTTCCACTGTTGGTGGGAGTGTAAATTGGTACAATCACTGCAGTAATCAGTATGGAGATTTCTCAAAAAACTAAAACTAGAGGTTCCATTTGACCCACATGTTCCCCTTCTAGGTGTCTTCCCAAAAGAGTTAAAAGCATCATACTACAGCAATATATGCACATCCATGTTAATAGCAGGAAAACTTATAACTAAATCTGGGAAACAGTCCGTATGCCTGTCGACAGATGAGTGGATAAAGAAAAGGTGGTATTTATATGTAATGGAGTACTTGTCTGCCATAAAGAAGGATAAGCTTGAGTTATTTTTAGGTAAATGGATGCACCTCAAAACCATAATTATAAATTAAGTAGATCAGACACCCAAGTTTAAATATCACATTGTTTCTCTTGTGTCAGAAAACCAAAGGGTAAATAAGGAGCAAAATGGAGGATCGATATTGGGAAGAAGGAAGAACGTGTTCAAATGGGAATGGGAAGAAGGGAGGGGAGAGAGGGAGGGAAAGAAGAGAAAAGGGATTAGAAAAGAGAATGGAATGAAAAATGGAAACAAAGCTTTTGTAAACGGGGAGGAGAGGAGAGGTTGAAGGGAGGGGAGGGAATGGGAAAAAAGAATTAAGATTATATTATGTACAGATACAGATTCCTTATGATGAGTGTGATCATTATGTATGGCAAACATGTCCTAATAAAAATCAATTAATTTAAAAAAGAATTAGTCTCACAAAAATGGAGAACTGTGTCCAAAATATCTTTACTAAGTGTATTCCAAAAGTAACCTATGGGCAAAATGAAAGCAATCAGATTAAAGGCACCAGTTGAGGCACTGCTACTTAAAAAAAAAAAAAAAAGAAGACTACAATGAAAATACAAAATTGCATGCTCTTTAGTTCTTTAATGTTATATAAGATTTAGTGCTTTATACAGAGATAGTGAAAGTCAAGGACTTCCTTTCCATGCAGAAGGAATCAGAACTATGAATTACGGGTCATGTTGCCCATTTGTAGTCAACAAGTATGTACCTTAAATCCTCTATTCTAGACCCAAAGTTTGGAGAACTGTATCACTTAATAAGCTATTTTTGGCAGCCCCATGATCTTTTGCATATGACTTGAAAAAGAAAGATTGTGATTTTTTTTTTTTTGCCTAATACAGGACCCAGTGTATGAGCGTTGGGCTTCTGGGAGGGGAACCCCAATTAACATACCAGTACAGGGTGTCAAAACCAGAAAGATCAGGGTCCTCTGAAATAAAATTAGTGAAGAGATATATCTTCTTATATATTATTTTATTTTAGAAAGTTTATCTGGCAATGCCACAGGAAAATAGCAGGTCCTAACCATCTTCATATCTAAAGCATCATATGAAGGCATTGTTACTGTGAGGCCTAGCATGTTTTGCTATTGCTTTTCTTTATAATATACATTGAAAGGGGTGGGAAATTAATGTTTAAGTACTTTGTGTGTAAATACCTCCATTCTTTTTTTATTTTTCTTGATCCATATTTTCTAAGAATACAATTTAAAAAGTAGCAATTCACTAACAAACAGCACATTATTGAACTCTCACAGGATAATGTTGGTTTGGGTACTACTAGACTTTCACCTAGTACTGATCAGTCTCAATAATGCATGTAAGGGATGGTGTTCAATCTAATACACATTAAAAATGAATTAGTAAAATGAATGGTATTTATATACTCTCATGCCAGAAAGCCATGGTAGAAAGACCATCTGCATTCAGCAGAACATATTTTGTTTCTTTGGCTGGGAATACAATTGGATAAAATAATTTTATTCAAAATTCCAGCTAGAGAAAGAAACTGGAATAAGACTACATTACTACCGCCAGTATTGAAAAACCATTACTAAATTGGCTAAGTCTGCCTACAATTGATGTTTGAGAATTCTGTCACTAATTTAAATAGTTGACATTGATGAGTTGCGGAACAAGACTGAACTTTAACAATCGCTGTACATCATGTAGAGACTTGTGCTGAGGCTTATTGCATTTTGAACCCACTTTGTATTCATAAGAAACAAAAACAATAGGAAAAATTTACAATAACCAGTATCTTGTCATACATTTGAGACTTCAAAGTATCAGCAAAGGATATTGAAAATACATTGACTTGGACTTCATTCAAACTACTATGTATGATTTTAATTTTCTGTATTTGAAACTGTCTAAATTAGGAATATCTTTATAGATACATAGTTAATTTTTTTTTTTTATGTGGGCACTGGGAGTCGACCTCAGGACCTTGCGCTTGCTAGCAAGTGCTTGTGCTGCTGAGCGATATCACCAGCCCATTTTTTCCTTTATGTGGGTACCGGGAGTCGAACTCAGGACTTTGCGCTTGCCAGGCAGGTGCTTATGCCACTGAGCTATCTCACTGGCCTGATATATAGTTAATTAAAAGTGAATATTTCAGTAATATGATTCAACAGCTAAGTTTTATTTTCTAGATAGTTTATTGTATCAAATTTATATATTATCTTATACTAGCAAATGCTCTAAAAAGAATATTTAAGCTACTTCAATTCCAGAACTTTTCTTTCACCCCCCAGGACTTAACAGAATAATGTAATTTTATATTAACTAACCTGTGCAAATTTCGCCTCATTAAACATCATGCCTTATTTTGTTCAATTGTTTTGTTGGAATCCAGTTCTATATTTTGGAAAAATAACAGTATTTTCTTAATTAACAAGAATTTACTTTTCTAAAAACTCTAAAACCCTCATTATGTTTGTATTTGCCTGTTACTTGTTATACCATTATTTATCTGTTTATTGAATTTATTCAATATATGAATCTGCAAATAAAAAAGAAAGGCACCAGTTGTAAGAACAAATAAAGAGCAAAAAGAGTACTGTAAAATATGAAAACAAGTCTGTTTGAATATTGTCTATGTAAGATAGTAATATTGTTTATCAAGATTCGAAGGAAAAAACAAAATGAATCTAAACAGCCACAGTAATGTATCAGGAGGACGGAGGGCGAGTGCAGTTGATTCATTACCAGTCCTTATTTTGTTCAAGAAAAGGGTACAGAGTGCAATCGTACTACATTTTCCAAGGTAAATACCAACAGAACAAAAACTAGAGTTAATCAGTTCCAAAACAGTAGAGAGAAAAAGGTGAAATGAGAAAATATACTCAAACAACAAAATCTACAATAGATATTGTGAAAGGGAAAGAATCTGCTCAAAAGGAAAAGGAAAGAACAACTGGGATGGGGGGGGAAGAGAAAAGAAGGAAGGGAAAAGAAAAAAAATATATAAGATAGCTAAGATAATTATACTACTAATTTCTTTTAGTTTATTGAAAAGCATGGTTTGTGCTTATATAGTTTGATCAATTTTGCATGCCTGTATCTTGTAATCTGAGCAACTACTTTGAAGATAACAATGTGCAATATAGTAACCATTGTTAATCTATCATCTTGTTTTGAAATTCTGTATCATTGTTTCTATTGTTTTTTTCTCTTTAAAATTAAAAAAAAATTAAAAATAAATAAATAAAAAAATAAAAATAAAAGGAAAAAAGCACAGGAAATGCATAATACTATGCACCAAAAGTACAAAATAAGATTATATAAATAAAGGTAACTATGATCATTAGAATGAATGTAAAGGAGGAAGTTCAAGAATCAAAAGGCAAAGATTCTTAAACTAGACAAACAAAACTTAGCCTTATGTTATTTGTAACAAACACTTCTACTTCACAAACACTAGAAGAAATAAAGTAAAAGTTTATAGGAATTAAACCAGGCAAATACTAAACAAAACCAATGTGTAACTATTAATAAGAGAAAAATAGATTTTTAGGCATAAAGTAATAACAGAAAATCACAATAAAACAAAGGTTTCATTCTCAAGGAAGAAATCATGATTATAACATTGCATTCACATAAGAAACATGACAATATATATTAAGCAGAACTTAAAATAACGACGAAAATCTTTCCAGCAACAGTATCATAGTGACAAATTTGAAGACAATTTTCATAGTAAATGATGGCTATATGAAAATAAACCATGTATTCTGCGTCTGAATGTGTCTCCCCAAAATTCATGTGCTGAACTTTGACCCCCAAGGCAACACTCTTGGGAGGTGAGGTCTTTGGGGATGGTTCGGGTCAGGAGGGCTGATCCCCGCTGGATGGATTAGTGCAGCTATAGGAAGGGGTAGGGAAGGGCTTCGCTCTCTCTTGCCCTTCTGTCTTCTATCAGGTGGAGATGCAGCAGGAAAGCTCTCACCAGATGCTAGCACCTTGATCTTGGACTTCCCAACTTCCAGAACTGTGAGAAATGCATTTCTGTTCTTTATGAATCACTCAGTGTCAGCTCTCCTCTTATAGCATCACAAAACTGAGTGAGACAGAAATTGATATCAGAGGAGAGGGGTGTTAAATAGCAAATACCTCAATATGTAGAAGTGGCTTTCAAATGGAAAGTCTGAGAAGAGGCTGGACTAGTTTTGAAGTGAGTGCTGGAAAAGTCCTTCATTGCCCTGAATCAAGATTTTTTTTACTTTAATTAAGTTTATTGATACAATTTAGGTATATACAATCTTCACATTCATTATAGGGATTCTGTACCCATACATGATATACCTTGATTTGTTTTTTTTCCCCTCCTGTTCTCCTCCCCTCTCTTTAACACCTCTTCCCCTCCTTATTTACAAAGCTTTGTTTCCATTTTATCCTTCTTTTCTCATTTTTTCTTTTCCCTTCCTTCCTTTTCCCCTCCCCTCTCCCTAGTTCCCCTTTCCTTTTGAACAATTTCTTCCATTTCACCATATCTCTTGTACAATTTGGTTCTTTTTGTACTTTCACTTTTTCACACCATGGTGAGACAAGGCGATATTTACACATATGTCCAATTTATTTCACTTAAGAGTATTGTCTTATTGTCCATCCGTTTACCAATAAATATCTCATGTTTGTCCTTCTTTATGGCTGAGTAGTACTCCATTATATAGAAAAAAACCACATCTTTTTTAATCCATTCATTAGTTGATGGGCATTTGTGTTGTTTCCAAGATTTAGCTATTACAAACTGTGCCACTATAAACATGGGTGAGCATGTACCAGTGTGGTATGATGCTTTTAATTCTTTTGGGAAAATACCAAGAAAGGGAATAGCTGGGTCAAATGGGACCTCTAGTCTTAGCTTTTTGAGGAATCTCCACACTGATTTCCACAGTGGCAGCACCAGTCTGCACTCCCACCAACAGCAGAGAAATGTTTCCTTTTCCCCACAGTCCCACCAACATTTGTTATAGATTGATTTTTTTATAATAGCCATTCTTTCTGGAGTGAGATGGAATCTTAGTGTTTTAATTTGCATTTCTCAAATGATCAGTGATGTTGAACATTTTTTCATATATTTATTTGCCATTTGTACTTCTTTATCTGAGAAGTGTGTATTCATCTCAGATGCCCATATTTTGATTGGGTCTTTGAATTTAGGGGATCTGACTTTTTTCAGTTCTTTATATGTTCTAGAAATTAGTCCTTTGTCTGAGGAGCAACTGGCTAAAATTTTTTCCCATTCTTTTGGTGATTTCTTTTGCTATGAAAAAGCTTTTGATAAGATGAAATCCCAGTTGTTGATTCTTTGCAGTATTTCCCATGCAATCTGGGTTTTGTTCATGAAGTCTCTGCCTACACCTATTTTCTCTTCTTGCAGGTGCAATGTTTCTTTTTTAATATTTAGATCTTTGATCCATTTTGGTTTTAGTTTAGTGCATGGTGATACACATGGGTCTAGTTTTAGTCTTTGGCATGTGCAAAGCCAGTTTTTCCAGCACTATTTATTAAAGAGGCTATGTTACTTCCAGTGAACATGTTTGGCTCCTTTGTCAAAGATAAGGTTGGTGAGTGTGTTTGGAGTTGATTTTTCATCTTCTAATCTGTTCCATTGATCTTCTGGTCTGTTTCGTTGCCAGTACCATACTGTTTTTATCACAGTAGTTCTGTAGTATAACTTCAAGTCAGGGATCATGATGCCCTCTGTCCTGCATTTGTTGCCCAGGATTGCTTTTGCTATTCCTGGTCTCTTCTGTTTCCAAATGAATTTTAGGAATATTTCTCTAGTTCTGTGAGGTATGCTAATGGCATTTTGATATTTTTATTTTTACTGTGCTTGAGATATAGTTACCTTTACATTATAAGTATTAAAGTCAGTTATCACTGTTAAGTTTTCTCAGTAACTATCTCTTCAAATGTCATCTGTCCCTGTCTCTTCCTTCACTCTTCCTGGGCCTCTGAGTGGACAAATATGAGACATCTTCACTCTGTCTTCTATGTCTTTCAACCTTCTTCTGCTATTACCTGCTTCACCATGATTCTATACTACATTATAGAGTATGCGTTCAGATGTAGCTAGCATTTTTATTAGGCAGCCCTTCTTTGGGGATTTTGTTGATACCATCCATTGGAATCTTTATTTTAATAATTATATGTTAAAAATTGAGACCTTATTTTATGTCAAATGCTTTGGCATTTTAATAGCCTTTTTTGGTTCATTTTATCAGTACACTGTTTATTTCTTTAATTTCATTAAATATACATATTTTATATTCTTGCTGGTATCTTTGAATATGAAATTGGTAATGACACATTGCCTCCCATTGCTACTAGTTCTTGCTTGTGATACCTGTTTTCCTTGTGTAGTGTGTGTGTGTGTGTGTACATGTGTGTGTGGTGTTGGGCATTGAACCCAAGGCCTCAGGAATGCTAAGCATGTGATCTACCACTGAGCTTCACCCTCAGCCCAATATTTTTAAATTATTTTGGCTGTGAAATTAGAACCCGTGGAAGAGCATCTGCAGCAATTCTTTGAAGTTTGTATTGCGCATTTACTTTCAGTGGTTATCTATCTGGACTTTATAAAATTGAGCTTGCACCTTGAGTTATTTCAGACCGGACCCCCCAGGTAGTGTGAATTCTTGCTGTAGTTTGAGTGAGGACAAATGATTCCTAACACTTCTCAGGGTAGATTATTTTGCCCTTCACTCAGTGCCACAGTCCACACAGGTCTATCTCCCTGTCTGCTCGCCTCCCGTGCGGGTGTGTGTTAGGATGAACACATGTGGAATGCAGGATTTTTCTTGTTGGCTTCACCCAGAAGGTGCAGCGTTTTCTGACTTCTCACGTTGCTTGGCCCCAAGCTTTGCATCTTAGTCCCTAAGACCCACAGTGTCATAAATGGATGCTCAGTGTCCCAAAGAGAAAGGTTATTTCTGTGTTTGGCTCATCCTTCTAGGTTCCAGATTTTATTTGGTTCTGGCATTTGAAGTATTCTTATTTTTTGTGGCAAATAAAAAACATAGCTGATAAAAAACAAGAAAACAAAAAAACCTTTCAGTGTTTTGTCCAGCATTGTTAGTGTTTACCCTGTTCCTTGTTTGGAGAGGTAGCCGGTGCTGCTATTCTGTCACAATATCTGAAATGCCAAGTCTTATAATAGGTTTAATTGAGTCTTTTCTGTGTGCAAGGCGTTATTAAAACCATGAGCAAACCCAAAGAACAGCTGATATCCAACCCCAGAAAACTTAGTGTCCACCTCAAAAGCAATGTGGATACATCAGAGGCAGCTGCAGAAGAGTGTCAGCAAGTCTGAAGTTAATGTCTGAATTGGGCACAAGTGAATATGGCTTCCCTGGGGTTTAGAAGAGAAGCAGGACCCTAGTTGTCTCCTTCAGAGAGGAATGCAGAGGAAATTAGCTTGAAGCATGCAGAGCAGCTACATAGGCAGAAGGGCAAGAGTAGAGAGATCTGGAGAGAGGAGAGAGTTTGGATCTGGAATGTTCTCTAAAGGCCTATTTGTTGAAGGCTTATTCCCCAGGGTGGAGCAGTCAGGAGGCGGTAGAACCTTAAAGAGGTGGGATCTAATGGAAAAGAGTTAGGTCATTGGAGGAATGTCCTTGCAGACACTATTGTAACCTTGGGCCCTTCCTGTTTCCATCTCTCTTGAATCCCAGCCTTGAGGTGAATGCTACCACCATGATATACAGCCTCATCACAGGCCCAAAAGTAAAGCAACCAACCCTGAACTGGAAGTCAGAAACTGTGATCCAAAATAAACCTTCCCCCTTTAAATTGATCATCTCAGATATTTTGTTATAGTAACAGAAAACTAACACAACATTCCTTATTTGGGCAGTGCCAAAATTGAAGGCATTTGGAGGGAAAATTCATAAAATCTTGATTATAGTAATATGAGATGGGTATTTCTAATCCAAAAATCTAAAATATTCTAAAATGTGAAATTTCTGAGTGCTGACATAAATGATACCACAAGTGGGTATTTTCATATGTGATTTCACGTAATAGATCACCGTTAAATGTAGGTACACTAAAAATATGGTATAAAATTATCTTCAGACTATATGAATAAGGTGTATAGGATACATAAATGAAATTGGTGTTTAGACTTATATTCCCTCAATATATTTTATTATGTATATGCCAATGTTCTAAGGTCTGAAAAAATCCAAAATTTAGTTCTTCTCCCAAACCTTTCTAAGAAGGGACACTCAATCTGTGGCTTATTTAGTGGTAGCCGCCAAAAAAAGCAGCTCAGTGGAAGTCTTGAGTATGAGGCAGAGTGGGATCAAGAGTCCTGGGTGTCTCTTACTGCCTGTGAGGAGATTTGGAATGGAAAAACCAAGGGCACATGGCAGAGCCCACAGCACGCCCTGGTGGCTCACTGATGAAACTCATCCAGCAGGGGCCTCGCGAGGGTCAGTCTACACATCGAGTAAAATGTTGGATTACTTGTACCATGGCCATCAGCACATTTAGTGTTCAGGAGCCAGATGCCATCTTCTCATGAGTGGTTAGGCCAACGTTTGCATATCTGTGGGCAGCGCCTGGCTGGGGAGAGCAGTATGCGTCCTGTGTGGGTCAGGCTTTCTTCCAGCCACTCCTGTCCTACCTTCCTCACGATCAGGCGAGTGCTAGTTTTAGGCATTTCCAGGGCTGTTGTTCCTATAATAAATTTGGGAGTGTAAGAATTTTTTTACTTGCATATCTTTATTCAGAACTTGTAGATGAAAGGCAGTCAGAGAGGGCTAAGTGTTTCAAGAAGAGTGGGAGAGAACGTATTTCCCCAACAAAGTGAAGGCCACTGTTTTTCATTGTTATATCTGAGTCTACGATTATAGCTTAAAATATGGGTCTAGAACACATCTGCATAACTCATTTACCAGTGTCCCTTTGCACTGGCTGCTTCTGAGTGAGAAGGCAGAAGGCAGAGCAGAAGGGTTGAGTCTCATTGCTATGGTGTCAGACCCCTGTGAGAACTGTCTGTCCCTAAAGACAAGACAGAAGTCGGTGGTGAATATGTAAGTGACCATTCCCTGCTGCAGACGGAATGTCTGTGGTCGCACTCATGTGTTAAAAGCTCCCAGTGGGAGGATGTAGACAGGTGGGGCTTTGGGGGTGATTAGGTGATGAGGGCAGAATTCTCAGGCAACAGATCTGTGCCCTTGTAAAAGGCTGCCGAGAGCTGTGTTCCTTCCACCACGTGGGGGCGCAGGAGAAAGACAGCTGCCTGAGAACAGGGAGGTGGGTCTTTGCCAGGCGCCAAATCTGCTTCAACCTTGTACTTCCAGGCTTCAGACCTCCGAGAAAGGAGAAATAAGTGTGTGCTGTTTAAACTCTCTGGTCCAGTGATGGTGACCTTTTAGACACCACTGCCAAACTGCAACCCAAAACCTGCTTATTTTTTGCGAAGTGCTAACACTGCAATTAAACCCTAATACTGAGTTTTAGTTCAGAAAAAAACAGCTCATATATTGCCATCTTTTGTGTTAAAAAAAAAAAAAAAACGCGATAACACATGTGCCATAGGTTCACTACCACGGACCCTCGTGTATGGTCTATTACAGCAGCCCAAGACCACACCGGGAGGAGACGTGCTCCCGTGGGTCTCCTCCTGCCAGGCCCGTAACAGCGAGTGCACATGTCCAGGTGTGCAGGCCAGAGAGGGGGAAGGCTTGCTGGAGTCTAGTTTTCCCCTCCCGGACCTTCCCCTGCCTCGCACCACTCTATTTCTCAGGACATCAGGCTAGAGGGTGGCACGGAAAACCCAGGGGGTTCTGAAAACTACTGCGCAGATGATTCCCTAAAGGTAAAAGGGCGTGAGATCAGGAGCGGCCTGTCTGAGGCAGCTGCTGTGAGACTTCATCAGGGTTTGTCTGAGCAGGGAGGGTTGGGGTGAAGCGGGTCTTCCACTTCTGCAAACTTCCCGTGAGCAATTTGAAAGGAAACTTTCACAGAGCTGGTTCCTTTGTCCCAAGGAAGAATAACGGGAGATTCTATGTGACACAGGCCGCATCCCTTCTGCAAAACCACAGGGTTTCTCGGTGGCAGAGAGGGAGGGAGCGTAAGATCCTCGAGCACCACGTGTTCCACGTGATCTGGGCCGCAGCCCTGGGGTGCTGTCACTGCCATCCTCGCTGGGCAGACGAGGACGCGAGGACAAGGAGAAGTGGGCGTGAGCGCACAGCCTCCCGGCCGACCCCTCCCGCCCCAAACTCTCCCCCTTCCCTCTTCACCACCTTGCCTCCCTCCCAAGGGACCTGCAGACCAGACTTGGACAACCTATTGGCCCTTTCCCTTGTTTGTGAGTCTTTGTTTTTAATGTGGGAGTGCCCAAAACTGTTAAAGAATTGCCCTTTCCTCTGTTTTTCTTTTCTTTTTTTTTTTTTTTTTTGTGGGTACCGGGGGGTCGACCTCAGGACCTCGCGCGCCAGCAGGTGCCCGTGCCGCTGAGCGATATCACCGGCCCTTTTCTCGTATGTGGGTTCCAGGAGTCGAACTCGGGCCCTCGCGCCTGCCAGGCAGGAGCTTATGCCACTGAGCCATCTCACCGGCCCTCCTCTGGTTTTCAAAAGCAATTTTTCTTGGCGCTCTGTAGGCACATGCTGAAATATGGATGTTTGGTTTATAGAACATTGTCCTTGGAAAGGAGGGAAGGAGATTGAAAAGCTTGAGTGAAAATAAACTGTATTGTGTACAGAACTAATCACTTTAATTGGCCCTTTTTATTTGGAGACTCTCCTAATTTATGGATGTGCTATTTGGGAGCACGGGAAAAGCTTCCTGACCGGGCTCCTGCATGCTTATGATACGTCTTTCACCCAGAATAAATGTCTTTAATTGCGATGTGAACATTAAGGGATTTGCAATTAGCTGCTTGCAGTAGCCACACTCTTTCTTAGTGCGCGCTGACAGGCTTAGGCAGCCCCGGGAAGCGGTACCCCACTTCCATATTTGCTTATTTATTTGTTTTGTGGAACGAGAAGCTGCATCCCAAAGGAAGGTGCCTTTATTTTTTTCCCAGAGGCTTGGAAGATTAATGAAACTAAAATACGTCTTGTTTGTTTATTTGTTTTTTTTCTTTTCTCTTTTCATTTTTTGTGGTATTGGGGATTGAACCCAGGATCTCCCCGCTGAGCTACGTCCCTAGACATTTTTTACTTTTTATTTTAAAACAGCGTCTGCTAAATCACTAAATTGCTCAGGATGGCCTCGAACTTGTGACACTGCTGCCTCAGCCTCCCAGAGTGCTGGGATTACAGAATGCATGACTGCACCCAGCTTGTTTTTAGTTTCTAATATCTCGCTCTTTCTGTGTTCCATATTTTCACTTTGACTTGGAAAGCACAAGTGCTTCCATCCAGCTACTCTATTAAGATAGGCTGCCGTACATTCACTGGGGCCAAAGCCTTTGGTGGCAAAGAAGAGGAGAGTCTGCCATTATCAAACACTGACTGAAAATAACTACACAGTGTGCCATGATCTTTTAATCTTCATAGTGCACCTATGAGTGGAAAAGAGTGAGGGATCTCTACCGTGTCTGTGCTGATATCACTTTTGTTCATGTCCCATCTACCAAAGAAAATGGCAAGGCTAACCTAGAGTCAAAGAAACAAAGAGATGGTCCAGAGGCTGTAGATACAGGAAGGGTAAAGATACGTTTGCATATTAGCCCTTGGTTGAATACATGCTTTGTGAATATCTAACTTGTGGCTTTACTTTTTTGCTCTAATGTTTGTTTTTGATAAACAAAAGTCCTGAACTAGATAAAAATCATTCATTAATGTAATTTATTAGTTTGGCTTTATATGTGGTGGGTTATATTTTGTTTCTGTTTGATAAATCTTTGCCTAAACCGAGTTAGCAAAAATTCTTTAAATGTTTTTCTTTGAGTAGTTTTATTTTTACCTTTTATAAGTCTTTAATATTTATGGATATGCTATAGCTTAGAATACTGTTTAATATACAGAAATCTCCATTATCCATGGTTTTACTTCGCATGGTTTCAGTTACCCGTAGTCAACCATAGTCCAAAAGTATTAAATGGAATATTATAGAAACAAATGACTTATAAGTTTTAAGTTGCATACTATTTTGGGCAGCATGATAATCTCACACAGTCTTGCTCCATACTGCTTAGAATGCCAATCATCAATTGTCCAGCTGCCCACATTGTACACCTGCTCATTTGCCACTTAGTAGCCATTTAGGATATCAGATCGACTACCACGGTATCATAGTGCTTGTATTTGTGTAACTTTTATTTTACTTAATAATGACCCCAACCTCAGGAGTAGTGGTGCCGGCAACTCAGATGTGACAAAGAGAAGACATAAAGTGCTTTCTGTAATTGGGGAGGTAGACATTCTCAAGTTAATACAGAAAGAAAAGATAATATGTTGAATTAGTAAAATCTACAACAAGAGTACCGTATTATGTATGTCTGTGTACATATGTATACATAGAGTTCAGTACTATCTGTGGTTTCAAGTATCTGCTGGGGGTGTTGGGACATACCGATAAGGAAGGAATACAGGATAGTACAGTATGAGGTAGAGGCCAGGTTAATTTTTTTCCCTAATGGTTATTGAATTGGTCAAGTACCATTAATTGAGATCATTATTTCCCTCACTTAACTGTAGATTCTTTGTCATAAGTAAAGTGATGGTCTTAAGTGTAGGTCTGTTTTTTATTATTGTTTCCTAAATCAGTATTATATACTTGAATGTTGTCTTGACTACTGTAGCTTTAGAAAAACAGTTAGTAATAATTTCTCTAATTTTGTTCTCATGTGTCAAGATTGACTTAAACCTTCTAGTGAAATTTTCAATTCAGTTATCGTATTTTTCAACCTTAGAATTTATTGTTTATTTTTTGCAATTTCTCTTTGTTGGTATTTTCATTATTTTTCTGTCTTAGATACTTTTCTTGTTGCTGAGACAAAATATTCACCACCTAAATTTAAAAAAGGAAAGGTTTATCTCAGCTTTCAGTTTGTAGAAGTTTCCATCCATAGTTGGCTGGCTCAAAGGCAGGGTGGCATGGCAGAGGGCATCAAGTAGAGGAGCAACACACACCTCCAATCTAGCCACCTCTGAAAAGCCCCACCTATGACTGCATGAGGCTTTGAGAGGACATCTAGATATATACCATAACAGTTCATAGAAACTTTTCCTGATTTTCTTAATCCTTTGTGTTTTTCCTTTGCTTTTGAACATATTTAAAATAGCTATTTTCAAGTCTTTGTCTAGTAATTCTAATCCTTCTTCAGGGACACTGTGTATCGGATTATTTTTTTTCCTTTGAATGATCTATATTTTCTGTTTCTTTGCCTTGCTATGTTTTTTGTTGGACACCGGGCATTTGGAAACACACCCACCTCTCCCAGTCTCTGTCATTGGCCCTGTGCTACTGCTTTCTTTCCCTGGTTAGCTGGGCTTGCTGTGAGCCTACGGATTGGTCTGCGATAAAAGTACAGAATCTTTCCGGGCCTGCAGGGGGTCATGCCTGGGCCTTGATGTGGCATTCCTAATTTCCATTTATCTACAGATGCTTTTGAGTGTTTTTGTTGTTCAAAGTGTCTCACTCCATCTTCTTGGGTCTTAGGTCCTCTATTTTACGTTTCCCTCATACCTCCCTTCCCCCAAGCTTCTGTAAGTGTGAGTCTGTCCACTGCTGTCATGGGCTAGGTTTGCTGATTTCCCTGCCTGCGATAAGAGTTCAACACAACAGAGATAAGTTCTTCCTGTAGCACTCACACGGCCTAGAACATCGCAAGTGAGTTCTGCTCTGTTCCCTTCCATTTGAGGGAGGGAGCTGGAAACTGAGCTACTTCTTCCTCCAGATGAAGAGAATCCTCCCAGTTAGGGAGTGGAGCAAGTGTAACTAGAAGTGACATGACATTTCTGACCATTCTGAAGGTGGTGTGTTTACTTGGTTGTTGTACAACTTTGACTCTTTCCTAAACTCCTGTAAAGGTTGTTCAGTCATCTTCTAGTTGTTGGTTTTTTTTTTTTTTTTTTTTTTTTAGATATCTGTGGGGAAATGAAGGCTAGGTGTTTTCTAGTACACTTCTTTGCTCATACATTAAAAAAACTGTTATGTTAAAATATTAAGGCTTAAAAAAAGTCAATTCTCATCAAATAGCAAATTGATAACTTCAATTTTTCTGTAAATGTTTTGGTTATTTCATGCAACTGGAAAAAAATATTATTTTTGACTCAAATAGGGAATTGACAAATAGGGCTTATAAAAAAATAGAGCTTGAGTAAAAAAAATGTTAGACATAGTTCCGGTAAAGTCAGAAATACTAACACAAATCTATAGCAGTAACATGTTGTAGAGATTTACATCCTAAGAACAATAGGGTGTATCATATAACCTTGATGTCTTTAGGCTATATGATCCTGGTTTGTGCAAGTCCATTCTATGTTTGTATAATAACAAACTCTCTCGGTGCTGCTTCCCTCAGAATGTATCCCTATTAATTGATGTGAATATATTTGTCTTTCTAAGATGCAGCTGAATCATTTTCAAAGTAATTGTACATGTTCAAAAATCATACCAGAAATATTTAAGCATGTTGATTTTTTCACAACTTCACAAGCATTTAGTGTTGCCAACATTTAATTTTTAGTATTTTGCTTGCCATCTTTTGAGTAAATTTTTGTTTATGGTGTGGGGTAAATGGATTAAATTTTTAAATATGGATATATAGTTGTTCCAATATTATGGCACCTTTCTTGAAAATCCATGGATCTTATGTGTGTGCCTTTATATTTGCACTCTTCTATTGCTTTCATGATGTTGGTTATTTTTGCATCAATACTACACTGTAATGTTATTTTAACTATACAGGAAACTTTGTATTTAACAAGTATTTCACAACTTTGTTTTTCTTTTTTTCTAGATTTTCTTCTGTCAAAATTTACCTTTCCGTAAAAATTTTACAGTCAGCTTCTCAATTTCTGTGGTAAAGCCTATAAAGATTTTGATTGGAATTTCACTGAATCTACATGAATTTGTGGAGAATTGACACCTTAATAATATTCAATCTTTTAACTCATGCCCATGTCATATCTCTTCTTTTATTTAGATCTCTTTTTAATATCCCTCAGAAATGTTGTGTATTTTTTATTCTAGAGCTCTTAGAATTCTTTTATTAATTCATTCTTAAGTAATTCGTGATTTTGAGTTGAATGTAAATAACATTGTTTGAAGTTTCATTTTCTGTCATATGACAGTCATGGTTCAGTCAGAGAAGCAGAGCTACTATATAGAAAGTAATGTAGCATGAGGGACTAATTATAGTTTTTTGATTTATGTAGTTATGGGAGGTTATTAAGCAGTCCATATGGCTGTGGCCTTTGTCTGATGCACAGCCTCAGATATGCAGGGCTGGTGGTTAAGAAAAATGGAAATGAAGTGGGAGAAACTAAGGGCAAACCGGAATGTGTGATGACAAAATGGAATTGTATTTGCCTTAACACTTCTGCTAATTACTGAATTGTGTCCCCACAAAAATTTATATGTGGTATCCTGTGACAATTAAGGTGGATCGTCAACTTTATTAGCTTGGGAGTTGCCCAGGGATTGGGTGGATCTGGGTAAGTTAGGGAAGTATGACCTTGGCGTCGATATCTGTCCCCTCCTCCTTCCTTTTTGGTGTTTCTTTTCTGCTCTACATCCTGGCCTCCATGACCTAAGCAACTTTGCTCCACCAAGCCCTTCCTCCATAATGTTCCTGCCTCATAATTAGCCAACCATGGAATGAAGCCCCTGAAACTCTAAGCCAAATTAAACCTCTCCTCCTTTAAGTTGTAGGTGCTATGTTCTGTCTCTCAGTGTCAGGAAAGCTAACTAATACAGAAAATTGTCACTGGAGAAATGGGGTTGTAGATGTGACTTTACCTAATAGTGTTGTTTAGAAACCTTTGGAGTGCCGGTGAGACGGCTCAGCGGCTTAAGCGCCTGCCTTGCAAGCGCGAAGGCCCGAGTTCGACTCCCGGAACCCACATACGAAAAAGGGGCCGGTGATATCGCTCAGCGGCACGGGTGCCTGTTGGTGCGCGAGGTCCTGAGGTCGTCCCCCCGGTACCCACAAAAAAAAAAAAAAAAAAAAAGAAACCTTTGGAGTTAGTTTGTAGGAGGAATTAAGAAAGGTTGGAGAATGTGGGCTAAAGAAGCCTTAGAACACTGTAAGCAGAGCTTGATGGGTGATTTTAGTTGCACCACAATGAAACTTGTTAGGAGTGTGGACAGTAAAGGCAAGGCTCAAGAGGTTTGAGATGTAAACAAGGGCTTTATTATAAATTAAACTAGAAGCCATTGTGTTGCATTCTGGAAAAGAACTTGTCTACATTTTGCCCATGTACTAAGACTTTGTGTGAAAACAAATTTAAAGAGTAGGACTGATCAGTGGAGGAAATTTCAAGACAGCCCAACATTCAGGCTGTGGCATGGGTACTGCTGGCTGGTTTCAGCCACATTTACAGTGAGAACTGGGAGCAAAATGCAGAGGTGAAGCATGTGAAAAATTTAGTTTGGCCAGAAAGGAAGTGCCTGTAAAGTTGGGGCCAAATGTAGTGTGATTGCTGTAAATTTTATTGCTAGTAAAAAGAAATGAAGTACTTTATATAGGAACAAGGTAAAAAGATGCCTTGAAGGCATCTCAGAGATCAGTGAGTACCCACCCACCACAGGCTCAAGGGTGCGAAAGTATAAGTCTCTCATATGGGTTGAGAGACCTTGGGCTCCTTGCTAGAGAAAGGCCTCCTAGAGAATTGGTTACAAAAGCTGGAGATGTTCCAGTCCAGCTGACACGCCCTTCAATTAGGTAGCCTGGCAGCCAGATACAGAGTGAGTGTGAGATCGAACAGCCTCAATTCACTCTGGGTGTGAAAGTCGCATACTTTCACTCCCATCTTTACAACATCATACAAAATTCTCGTGTGTCTATCTTAACCAGCCTAACTAAGTTAACATAGAACAAAGGCAACATATTTCCTCACAGAGGTGGAAATACTATTTAGGTTTTTATATCGACCAGTTATTCTGTGGTTTTTGTAAACTGATGTATTTTAGTTTTTGTTGATTCTTTTGCACTTTCATTTACACAGACATCTTGTCGGTGTGCCCTCTGCTGACTTTTCTTGCAGCGTCTCACAGTGCAGGGCCTGTGGTACAGTGTCAAATGATAGTGGTGAGAACAGACATGTGTATTTGTTCCCAACATTATAGGGACATCATGTAGACTTTCACCATCAATTGCTTGTATAGATGGCTTGTATAGATGTCCTTTATCTGATTAAGAAAGTTTTTTTCCGCTTTACTGTGCTGATGGTTTCATCATGAAAACTTGTTTAATTTCATCAAATGATTTTTATTTATGAAAATAGTAATAGTTTTTCTAATTTATTCTGCTAGTGTAAGGAATAATATTAATTTTAGCATGCTAAATAAACTTTTATGGTTCTTTCATGGGATAATTTAAAAGTAATGGTACTAAATTATCATTTTTATGTACCGTTGGATTTCTTCTGTTATTTTGGTAAGGATTTTCACATTTATGCATGACACTAGTCCACACTTTTGTTGCTGGTGGTATAATTATTATACCATGCTGGCCTCATAGATGTGGGTGGGAAGTATTCCTTGCTCCTTCACTTTCTGAAAGGGTCTGTGTGAAATTGTGGACATTTCTTCCTTGTATGCTTGATCTTATTCACTGATGAAATCATCAGAGGCAGGCATGGTTGTGTAAACCTGTAATCCCTGAACTCTAGGAGGTTGAGGCAAGAGAATAATTTCAAGCATGGAGTACAGCTTTGCAACTGAGTCAGACCCTGTAAAAAAATAAAGGACTGGGTGTGTAGCTCAGTGTGAAGGCCCTGGGTTCTATCTTCAATCCTACAGAAAATAAAAATCATCTGGTTATAGACATTTTGTTTATAAATTTAATTCTTAATATATATGCCTATTTATATCTTAATGTTTTTAATATTATTAAGCATTTAAATGTAATAATTTGTGACATATATATTTTCAAAAAAATGACAAGCTTATTTGAATGAAGTTCACTATATTATTCCTTCATTATGTTTTTAATTGTTTAGGGTATGTACTGGTATCCCTTTTTTTTTCATTCCTAAAATTTGCATTTGTGTTTTTCCTTCTGGATAATCCAAGTGTTTTATCAGTTGTACTTATTTTTTAACCAATCTTTAAATTATGTTCATTTTTCCCATTATCTCATTTTCATTTCATATTTCTTATTTTATTCTTACTTCCTCCTTTCTAATTGTTTAATTTACTGTTATTTTTCAGTAGTTTATAATAAAAGATTTTAGATTTTTGGCATTAAATATTTTTTATAATGAAAGCATTTAAAAATATAATTTTCATCATTAAAAATTATTTTATTTTCCATCCTTTCAGAAATCCAATTATATGTGTTGCACTACTTGATGGTGTCTCACAATCCTGAAGGTTTTATTTATTTTTGCTAATTTTTGATTCTTTTTTTGAAAATATTCAGCAAGTTACAAAAATTTATCTTCGAATTTGTTTCTCTTCTTTTGTTTCCAATGTGCTAAGCTGAGCCAATCATTTTTCAGTAGTTCTAGAATTTCTACTTGGTTTTGTGTTTTAGTTTCTATTTCTCTGTTGAGATTCGATATCCATTACTCATTGTGTCCAACTATTTCTTTAAATTTCTGTACAATTTTATACTAGATGAGTTAAGTATTAATTCCTCATCTACTAATTTCAGTACCCTTTTCATCTTGTCTGTTTTTATCAACTACATCTCTCCTTGAACTCGAGTCATATTTTTCTATTATTTATGTGTGCTGTTATAAAACTGGACTGCAGATTATAAATCATACGGTGTTTTGATAACATTGTCCCCACCAGCATTTTTTTCTAATATATACCTACATAAAATAAAATCAATCTTTTTAAAAAATATCAGTCCTATGAGGTTTGGCAAAGGCATGTGGCTATGTAATAATCATGACATCAAGAGGGAAGATTCTAACATCCCAAATTCCCTGAGTCTGTCTGTCTTTCTTTCTTCCTTTTTCTTTCTTCTTTCTTTCTTTTTCTTTCTTTCCCTTTCTCTTTCTTTCTTTCTTTCTTTCTTTCTTTCTTTCTTTCTTTCTTTCTTTCTTTCTTTCTTTCTTTCTTTCTTCCTTCCTTCCTTCCTTCCTTCCTTCCTTCCTTCCTTCCTTCCTTTCTTTCCTTTTTCTTTCTTTCTTCTTTCTTTCTTTCTTTCTATCCTTTTTCTTTCTTCTCTTTCTCTCTTTCTTTCTTTCTTTCCTTTATCTTTCTTTCTTCTTTCTTTCTCTTTCTTTCTTTCTCTCTCTCTCTTTCTTTCTTTTTTTCTTTCCTTCCTTCCTTTTTTTTTTTGTCTTTTTGAGACAGGGTCTCACTATGGACTTCAGGCTGGCCTTGTACTCACTTTGTAGCCCAGGCTGGCCTCAAACTTACAGTGATCCTCCTGCCTCAGCCTCCCAAGTGCTGAGATTATAGGCATGAGCCACCACACCCAGCTTCCCTGACTCTTTCTAAACAACTCCAGCATGTGGAAGACGCTGCTGTGTCCTCCATTCTATAGTTTTGCCTTTACTCCATTGCTGTGTACGTGGAATCATATAGTCTCTTGCTTTTTAAATCTGGGTTTGCTCGCTTACTGTGATGCATTTGAGATTCATCCATGCTGTCATATGTATCGGTAGTTTATTCCCTTTTATTGCTGAGTAATAATCTATTGCATGGATGTACCACATTTTACTTGTCTCCAAATTAGGAGAAATCTGGGCTTTACTACTTCTGAGGGATTAATAATAAAGCCTCTATAAATGTGAATGTGCAGGTTTTTATATCAATGTAAGTTTGCATTTCACTAGGGTAAATATCAAGAAGCAGAATTGCTGGGTTATATGGTAAATCTATGGTTAATTTTTTAAGTAAAAGAGACACATTTCTAAAAATGTCTACTATTTTGCACTCCCACCAACAGAGTGTGTTACATCAATTCCACATCATTAGCCATACATAGCGCTGGCAGTTTTTTAAACAGGTGCAGGTAGTATTTCATCATGGTTTTAATTTGCTTTTCTCTAATAACTAGTACAGTGAACACCTTTTCATAGAACTATTTTGCTATCCATATGTTTTCTTTTGTGCAATGTCTATTAATTTCACTTGCTTATTTAAAACATCAGTTATTTATTTTTATACTTGTGAATTTTGAAAGTTATTTATGTATTCTATATGTAAGTCCTTTTCTAGACATGTACTTTGCAAATATTTTCTCACACTCTGTGGCTTCTCGTTTTATTTTATAAGGTGGAGATGAGGCCCAACTGATCAATCTGGTTGAAGAAAGTATAAATATTTATTATTGCACATACATATTTAATTGTTTAGTACTGACTATAAAAAAGACTACACTTATTTCATAGGAATTTATCACAATATTGTAAAAACTCAACCAGGTATATTTAGGTCTAATTATGGATTCTTTATTCTGTTCGATTGACCTATGTATCTACCCATTTTTTAATTTTCTCTTGTTTTCATTAGTACAGTTTTTATTGCAAGTCTTGTATCAGGTATTAAGAGTCCTGAGAATTGGTTTTATTTGTACAAATTATTTCAGTTATTCCAGTTCCTTTGCCTTTTTATGCACGTTTTAGATTTACTTTTCTATTTCTTAAAAACCCTGCTGGTATTTTTGTTGGAATTTATTTGTGTACATTGTTCAGGAAAGAACTGATAACATAACTGATAACAGTCCTCACACAAGGCATATCTGACCATTTAATTAAAGAAATTTTGACTTATCAGTATTGTATAGTTTTTAACATATGGGTCAGCACATTTTTGTTAGACTTATATCTCTAAATATTTTATATTTTTGGTAGTGTTGTAAATACCATCTAAACCTTTTTTGATGGTATGCAGAAAAATTACTGCTTTTTAAAATATTGACATTTTGTCTGGAAACCTGGTTAAATTCACTTATTATTTCTAGTAGTTGTTTTGGTGAATTCTTCACCATTTTCTATGTAGATGACGATTTGTGATTAGAAGGAGTTTTAATTCTTCATTTATAAATTTATCCCATTTATGTATTTTTGTTGCTGTGTTATACTGGACAGGACATTAAATATGATGGTGAATGAGAATGATAAGAGTGTATACTTATTGACATCTTGTTCACGACAGTGGGAAAGCCTTCATTCCATCATGTTTTGCCAACAAGCAAGAGAGGACACTCCATCAAGGGGAGTACAATGTTATGTAACAGGACCACGTGCATCCTGTTATCTTTGCAATATTCTGTGAAATAGAAGGAAGTCACAGGTTCAAGGCATACTTAAGAAGGAAAGGATTCCACAAAGGCATGAATACTAGGAGGAGTGGCTCATGGGGCCCGCTAGTAGCCTACCTGCAGTGCTATTGCAATGGTTGCTTTGGCATTTACGTTAGCATGTTTTACTTAGCATTGGTTACCTACAAGCAATATTATACCACTTCATATACAGTGCAAGAAATTTGTCATTTATACTTCTGTATTGCCCTTCTTGGTGTTGTGCTTTGTCACATATTTATTTCTGCATATTTTATAAATCCCATGATACAGTGATATTGCATTTGCTTTAAATAATCTATTATATTTTAAAGATAATTTTAAAATGAGGAAAGTATCTGAAAAGTATCATTTTTTAAATACACATATTTATCATTTCTGGAGCTGACCATTGTTTTATATAGATCAAGTTTCTACCTGGTATAATTTTCTTTCTGCCCAAAACAGATATATCTGTTTAATATCACAAGGAGACTGATGATGGATTTTTTTGGTTTCTATAGAAATCGTTTTTTTTTTTTTTTTAATATGCAGGTACCGGGAGTTGAACTCAGGACTTCACATTTGCCAGGCAGGCGCTTATGCCGCTGAGCGATATCACTGGCCCTCTATAGAAATCTTTATTTCATTTTTTTTTTTTTTGTGGTACTGGGAATCAAACTCAAGGTCTTGCACTCAGTTACATCTTCATTTTCAGCCCTTTTTAAATTTTAAATTTTGAGACAGGGTCTTGCTAGTTACCCAGAAATCCTCCTGCCTCAAACTCCCGAGTAACTGGGATTCCAGGTTTTACTACTGTGCCTGGTTTACTTCAGCTTTTGAAAGTTTTCTTCCCCTGGATTTCATATATTAGAGTACATCCTTCTACCCTCTCTCGGGGTATTTAAAGACACACTTTCACTGTCTGCCATGGGTGTTGACTGGTGGGAGACTCCTGCCATGCTTATCTTTGTATGTAGTGTGATTTTTTTGTGTGTGTGGGTACCAGGGGTGGAACTCAGGACCTCACGCTTGCCAGGCCGGCGCTTATGCCACTGAGCTATATCACCGGCCTATGTAGTGTGACTTTTTATTGGGGGAAAAAATAGATTTTTCTCTATTACTGGTTTTATGATTTTCAAATGTGCCACGCTAATATAGATTTATTGATGTTTCTTGTGCTCGTAGTTCCTTGAGATTTTAGGGTCTGTGGGTTTGTTTTTTGTATCCAATTTAGATATTTTTCATAATTACTTTTTCAAATATGTTTTTCTGTCTCTTTTCTCTCTTCTCCTCTTCAGGTATGGCAACTACATTAAGACTGTTCGAAGTTTTCCTTTAGCTAACTGATGCACTTCTGTTTTTCTTAACGCCTTACCCCTCTCTGTTTTTCACTTAATATGGGTTCTATTTTTATGTTTTCAATGTCATTATTTTCTAAAAATCCTGTCATGTGCATGAGACTTATCTTTTAACATATTTTTTATTTTATTTTATTTTATTTTTTTTGTGTGGGTACCGGGGGTCGACCTCAAGACCTCGCGTGCCAGCAGGCGCCCATGCCACTGAGCGATATCACCGGCCCTTTTTTCATATGTGGGTTCCAGGAGTCGAACTTGGGCCCTCGCGCTTGCCAGGCAGGCGCTTACGCCACTGAGCCATCTCACCAGCCCTTAACATATTTTTTATATCTAGATAATTTTTATATATGTTTCATGTCTCTGTATAACATGCTCACATTTTCTGCTCTTTGTTAAATGTATTGGAACCTAGTGTAATAAATTAGTTCATGTCCTTACCTGTTAATTATATTGTCTCTCTCACTTCTGCATGTATTTCATTGCTGGAATTTCCTTCTCCCATGAATGTCAACCTTGTGACAGGTTGTTCTTTCTAATAGCTGTTCCTAACTATATTGTTACAGGATAATTAGACTGCATTGTTATCAGTACTCTAGTACAGCAGTGGGAATTCAAGGGACATGGAGACGATCCATCCTGAGGCTCAGGGAATATTTCCCAGGGGAGTTTAACACATGAGCTGAGTAAGTATTGACAAAGGAGAAAAAGAAGACAAGGAAATTCCCAGGGCAAAGAAGCACATATGAAAGATAAAATTGTTGAGGGGACCTCAGGGGGCTCACTGCAGCTGGACTGGGGCCAGAAAATAGAGATGACACTGGCCTGGCTTGTGGGACCAGACTGTCACAGGAGCTGAACGCTTCACCTGGGAACTTGCACTTTACCAGCCATGGGAAACTTTGGAAGGTTTTTCTAAATTGTGGTAAACCTTACTAGTATAAAAATATACTATTTGAGACATGTGCAAGTGTACAATTCAGTGGCATTAAGTACACTCCTGTTGTTCTACAACCATCAGTACTGTAAATCTCCAGAACTCTTTCCTTTACCCAACCTAAAACTCCTTTCCTTCCCTATTCCCCTTCTCTTCCCTTCCTTCCTATTCTCCTTTCTTCCCTTTTCCTTTTCTTCAGTTTTCTTCTCTTTTCTGCTTATCCTCATATCTTACATGATCCAATCAAGGTCCCTGATTTCAAATAACATCTACACCATGAAACGTAAATCTGTCAGGATAGCCTGGGTTCTGCAGTGCCAACAAACCATTTCAATTTTTGTTGGTTTAGATACTATGGTGGATTAACTGATGGGCGACTTGTAACACCCAGCTGAACTGAATCGGTGTGGTTCTGGGTGTGGAAGGCCCACCTGAGGATTGTTGACAACAACATAAAAGGAGAACTGGAGGGGAAGATGGTGTGCTATTGATTCTCCTGGAGAAGCTTATTGGGCTGGTTTTCCTGATATGGACTTGGTTGTTCTCATCCTTGGAGGAGCTCGGGTCCTCCCTATCGCTGAGGATGGCTGTGGTTCTCTTCAGGGGAGCTCTGGTCCTTACCTTGAGCATCACTTGCTGGCTCCAGTGCAGATCCCTCAGCCTGCTGGCACAGATCCTTCATCCCGCTGGTGCAGACTTTCTAGCTTCCTCCATGGACCTTTGGGCCTTCCCAGTGCAGATCCTTAATACAGACTTGCAAGAGACATTGCTGTGGGCTCTAGGCCTCAAGCTGGGCTCGTGGAGGACATTGCCATGGGATCCAGGCCCTCAGCTGGATTCTTTGGGTCTCTAGTGTGTGGACAGATCTCCCTCACTCTTCTGCATTTGACTTTCTGGGTGAATATTATAAAATAATCCTGTAAGTTAGGTGTCCTGTATTAAAGCTATTCCTTTGCAAACCCTGACTACGACAGATATCTAAGGTTATTTCTTACTCACGTTGCATGTCCAAACATCAGCAGGTGATTTTCCTAACTGTAGTCATTCAAGTTAGAGGAATCACCCTGGATGGCGCTTCCACTTTCACAGAAGCTGTGAATGCTAATGGGAACTGCACACTGACTCCTTTCAAAGGTTCATCCCTGAAAGTGAGATTGGCACTGTTAGGATCTCATTTTCCAGATGTGAAACTGAAGCAACAGCAGCCTAATGTTACTGGCTTATCAGTGAGTGAACAAAGCTCACCGAGGTTGGAGGATTTGCCTAAAGCCATATTGTACCCAAAATAAGACAATGCCTGGAACCCTAGTCTGCCTGGCATTAAAACCCACATTTCCCATCACGTTTTTTCACCAATCCTTAGCAGTCCTATTCCTGCTTATGAAGGAATCTCCTGAATATCAGGTTCACTAGAAGGAGTAACATTAGTAATAGCTGACATGTACTTTGTGTCTTGCAGGAATGGTCTCATATGTTCTTTGTAAACGAACGAGTACAGAGAACTGTAGGGTAGTGTATCTGTTATTCTTCCCATTTTAGAATGAGAAACTAAGCCCTCAGGTCACACAACAAGTGGAGATGGAGTTGGGGATTTGCTCCCCCATATCACTCTGAATTCATTACACAAGTTGATATAATTCAGCCATATGTATTTTGTTAACCTGCTACATATTGGTTGTTGAATCCCATATCCTTGTGTACTTGAGGGTTGGAGCAGGAAGTGGGTGCATCTCTAAGGTTTGGTAGGCATAAAGACAGAGGCACTGTCCTGGGAAAAGGGCTTGGGCTGAAATCCTTCAATGACTGTTTTGATCTGCCCCAGGCCAACACAAGTTTGTAGGTACCACGGCAAAGGAATTATTTTGTGAGAGCAGCAGGCTGTGGCAACATACACACTTTCACCTCCTAAGCAGATGGTTGCTTGGCCCTGCAGTTGGCACACGAAGCCAGAAACTTCTCTCACTGGAGAAGGGCCTCATGGGCTCCCCTCTGCTGACACGATCAGCCCGCCTGAGTAGGCGCCTGGGGTCCTATCTCCTTTGGTGACTCATTACCTGTGATGCATCCTAAAATGTATCTCCAGTGTTTTATTACACTATAGCCTTCTAGAAATTGTCCTGCTTTTCAATTTAATCTCCAGTTTCTGCTGTGGTATCCAATTTTTGGTCCTCCTAAAGTAGAAACCTCTTTCTACCCTTTCACCACCGCCATTGTCCAATTCCCTTCCTATCGTGTGGTTTCCCAAATGAAGCATCTGTGATAGGAATGCAGCGCATGCTTTGGAGTCTGACTCCAAATTTTAACTGTGTCACTTACTGAGTGAGTGATCTCACATGTGATATTTCAGTTTTCCATCCTCAGTTTCCACACCTGTATGGTGGGGCAGTCATTCCTAGTTTGCTGTACAGTAAGACAGTGTACAAAAAGCAACAGAGTTTTTGATACATACAGTAGATTAACAAATGGAGGAATGATGTTTATCTAGTCCACTGTTTATTAACCAACTTCTACATAGATAATGCGCATTTCTACATAAACAGATATGCAGGTATTACATACTTCCAATGATGTTGCAGAGTCACACACGACACTGCCCAGATGAACAAGCAAATGGCCCTTCTTTATCCACAGCCTGACTGTTTCCCTTGAGCTCCCTCTTGGTGTGGTAGTGGGAAAACTTAATCCTGTTAATTAAAAAAATCTAAATGCCTCCTGATTTGATTAGCATTCTTCTGCTTCTAAATGTATTTCTTTGAGTCAATGGTCAGATTCTTAGTATTCCCTTTCCTTCTCCTTCCCTCCCCCAAGGTAGGGCTTTTGTACGGAGCAAGCTGGCTGTGTCTGCTTGTAGCTGGGAGAAAGGCGTGTACTTCCTCCAGGCTCTTGTGGTGTTCTCTCCCTGCTGTCTCTTGGTACTGACCTTATTGTGAGCACCCGTTGTTGCTTGGGTGGTGAGTTGAAGGAGTTGACACCAGCATTGCTTGGCTGGTGAGGTCATGAAATTTTTCCTCATGTGATGCTTTCAGTGTGTGGTCTTCTCTGCTTAGCCCAACATTAGCATTCTCAGTGTGGTGGCACCTCTGGGATGTGTCTAGGAGTCGCATTAGTACTCTTTCATCTCAATAAGCCAGTGAATGCCATTAAGACATACCTACTTACATGGCTACATAAATGGCTACTTACCACCTTATGGGGTAATTCTGGTGTGATCAGGGAGAGAGAACAGAAAATAGGATGCTTTTTAGGGAATTCTTGTTTTAGGCTTAAAAGAGTTTGGGAACTTGGACTTATTTTTAAAAAGTTTATTGAGAGAACCCGCCCAAACTCCTTTCAAACAAAATATTCTAAAAATAACAAAGGCCTTTTTATTCAACGGGGTCATGTAAATTTTTAATTCCTTTTGGAATAAAGTAAGCTTGTGCATTCCTAGCTCCTTTTAATCTGTCACTCACTCATCATCCGTCAAGGGGCTGGTGCTGAAAAGTGAATTGCATAATGATGTATGGGAGATACTTTTTCTGCCATAAGTATTCCTTAAATTGCATATTGTTGATCTGGTTTTTAAAATATGGAGTTCTACTTTTTTGTGGTTGTCAAATTTGCTTGGAAAGCCTGTAATTTCTCAAAAAAGATCAGAGAAACTTCTGCCTAATAAAGTGCAAGCTACTCTTCTGGTTCTCAAAGTATAGCTATTTGGAGATCAGTGAGATTTATTTGTGTTTCATTAATAATTATTGCTTGCAGGTGGATGATGATAGTCATAGTGATAATAATACATATGTCCCTCTGATTCTTTGCTTTAGAGGTGTCAAGAGGTACGTGGACATTTCACACAGCAATCTTGCATCTGAATAGACTGCACACCTCTGTGACAGAGAGACACTCTGAATGTGAGTTCCAAGGCCCATGGAGACAACCTGTGCTTACATAACTGTGATAATTGAGGTCTGAATTTTCTTTTCATGGGATCATTCTGAGAAGGAAGTAAGAGAAGGTATACTCCCTCACACAGGGAAATGCAGATCATTTCGTCTGTAATCATCTGGGATTGCATGTGGCAATCCTTATGTTGTTTCATCCCACCATGGTGCCAGACTGGGGGCAGGTGAGGAGGCCATTACAGTGATGGGAAGTAGTGAGTGAATTCACAGGTCCTGGGTCAGGTGTACAGGGAGCCACCAAACTGTTCAGGAAGTTCTGGTCTGAGTTCACAGGCAGGATTCCTAACTTTCACAGCAACATTCAAGAAAACTTCACAGCTCCATTTTCACAGTGAGGTTTACAGGAGTCAATGAAAGCACACAGTTCCTCCAGGTTTAATTTTAAAACACTTTTATGTTCCCTGGTTTATTCTAGAAAGAGGTGAAGGCATCTCCCAGTTAGTAAGTGACAGAGTTTGGATCACACCTTGTCCTGGCTGATGCCAAGTAATGCAAACTTCAAAGCTGTGTCATCTGTCCTGGGACATCAAAAGAAAAACTTGGAAAAAAGCAGCATCAGTATATACTCACTTTATAAATCTGTATTATAAATTTACTTGTACAACTAATTGATTAGAATAAATATGGCATCCTGACAATCACAGATATTTGAAATTTTGTTTTTGTTTAATGTGATTACTAATTTTATATCAGCTTCAGAGTCCATTTATTTTTCAGTTTTATATTGTTTTAAAATCTCAAATCTTAAAATATAATCAGTTGTAAATGCTAAATTCTTTTGTAGTAGCTCCCTTTTTAGTCTCTGGTCATTTAAACATATCTTAAAGCTTGGAAATTGGAAGCAGAATAACAGAAGCATCTTGTTTCACAGTTGACATTTTAACAATATTTCCTTCTGGCAATATCTCATAAAGCAGTGATGCTTTCTCCGTTAATCTAATTTTTCCTTACTTGTAGGAAACTTAAATCTCAATAGTGCAATTATCTGAAACCTCTGTGTGACTGTCAATCCTGATATATCATCTTCATTGGATTAAGGGACATCTAGCAGATTAGTAAAGCATGCCCCTGGGTGTGTCTGGGTGGGTCATAGAAGTGTGGCTTTGGTCCCTTATTAACACTGTTCCCTGCCTCTGCTTTCCAGCTTTCATGAACTAAGTAGCTTTGCTCCACCCTGTCCTTCTGCCATGAGGTTTCTGCTTGGAGCCTACAAAGCGTGGACTGAGTCCAAATAAAACACAAGCCAAGTTAAACTTCTCCTTCTTTAAATTGTGGGTATCAATGATGGGATATCTGACTAATACATAAAATTGGTACCAGAAGTGGGGTTGTTTGTGTGACTGTACCTGACTGTGTGGTTAGCAGATTTTGGATCAGGTTTGCAACAGGAGTTGGGAAAGGATTGAAGACGTGAGGCAAAAAGCCCTTGAATGCAATAAGCCTGTGGTTCCCAACTTTTTTGAGACCAGAGACTGGTTTTATGGAACATGATTTTTCATGGACTGGGACATGGGGGAAGTGGCTTGGGGATGATTCAAGCACATTACATTTATTGTGTACTTGTCTTAGTTACTTTTCTCATTGCTGAGACAAAATACCTGACACCCAAAGTTAAAGGAGGAAAGGTTTATTTAGCTCACAGTTTGTAGAGGTTTCAGTCTGTAATCAGCTGGCTCCAAGGCACGGTGGCTTGGCAGAGGGGCATTGCAGAAGAGAGCCAGTTCATGGAAGCCGAAGACAGCAAAAGCAACAAGGAAAGGACAAGGCAAGCCTCTTTCTGTCCCTTATATTGTTTCCAGGCTACTACGTTTAGGGCAGTGACAAACCAATCAGTGGACTGATTTAATAATCACACACCCTTAATCCCAGCATTGCAACATGAATCAATCACACACTCTATATCCAGAAACCTTTGAAAAAGCTCCACCTATGACTGCATGAGGCTTTGGGGGGACATTTAAACACAAACCATAACAGCACTCTATTTCTATTGTAACATATAATGAAATAATTACATAACTCACAATAATGTAGAATCAGTGGGAGTCCTGACCTTGTTTTCCTGCAACTAGATGGTCCCATCTGGGGTGATGAGATACAGTGAAATCTAAAGTGAATTGCTTATGTCCAGTCTAATCCATAATCTTGTTTTGGTTACTGTCACTGCAGAAATGTGCTTCACAAAAATAGGATGTTGAAAATGGAAACAGGCTTTTCAGTGCATTTGTGGCAACCTCAGAATACTCTGCCTTGAATTTAATCCAGAACATACAGAAATTTGAAGTTGTCTCAAATATTCTTTTAAGGCCCCCATCATCTGTGATCTCAAGCAAAGGATCTTCCTCTAATAAAGACAATGTTAGTTCACTAGCTTACCCACAAATGGATCAGTTATAGATCCATTCTTTCACAGTTCATAGGGCTTTTCTGATTGGGTAGTACTTCTCAAACTGTTTTGAAAACTGAGATTGATGAACATGCTCAGCTGGGAGAAAGAAGGCCCTCATGCAGTATCTTTCAAAAATCTCTATTAATGTTTGAAATGTGTCAAAACTCCTAGTGTATACTCATCACCCCCATAACTCCAGTTTGGCTTTGAATGTTGCCACTATTTCCTGACTTGAACACAAGTGTCCTTGCCTGCTGAAGTGACAGATTGGGTTTGTTGAGCAGGTTGACTATGTCACATTATTAAGAAAGTTTTGCAACCCATTCTCTTTCACTGAAATATGCTGCCAGTGGTGACTGTTTTTCTAAGTGGAATCAGTGGAGTGGCTCTCATAGCTCAAAAACTCTGGCCAGTGATCTACCTTTATAAAGCCATCACACTTCTGTGAGTAAGATGTGTGTGCTCTGTGTCCATCTCACAGAGCTGCATAACAGATATATGTTAAGGGAATGTACTTTAATGTGGTTGATAATTTTAATCACAAACGTTGTTAAGTCCAGATGACACTTTCAGCTTGCTTGCATTTATCTATTAATAATACAATGTATAGACCACTTTCAGAAGCTATTTCTTTGACTTGAGCAGTGAAATTAGAGAATGATCCTGTCATGGCAGCTATTCCATCTGTGCCTACACCAACACAAAGTGATCAGTGCAGCTTTCCTAATATGTAATCATTCAAAGACTTGAATAGTTCTGTAGCCAGGGTCTTGGTTGACAACAAAATTGCACATAACATATCCTCATGCACATGCTTCTGAAACATACACTGCACAAAAACAAGCACTGCTGCCTCATTGTCAATATCAGGTGGGCTTGTCACTGTGGATCACATACCACACTGACTCATTAATCTTCTCTATTATGCCTCAATATCCTGTCGTAGTTCATCAATTTGTCTAGTTATAGTGCTAGCTGAAAGAGGAACATGTACCACCTTTTTAACTGCAGCCTTTCTAAAAATATCTATGACAGTTGTCCTTTGCAGCAGGCAGCATCAACTCTTCATTAATAGCAAAGGGCTTCTTAGCTTTAGCAATGCAGTTGGTCACTAAGAATTATGCTCTTCATGCAGACACATTTGATGAAGTGGTGCCCTTCAATAACTGTTTCTGTTTTTCATTTTCACTTTGTTCTTTTGAAAAACTCCAAAGGCTTGTTTTTTAATGCAGGGAGGTTGGTTTCCATGGAAAGAATCATTTCTGAAAGTTCCATGGCTTCATTGTGTAGCCAGTTATCATGTAGTATAAAAAGCAGGCTTGGAGAATGTGAATCACCTGTTGCAGTGAACTTGTAAATTTTTTTTAATGTCTTTTTGAGAAAAGGTCTTGCTATGTGCTTCAGGTTGGCCTAGAACTCACTTTGTAGCCTAGGCTGGCCTCGAACTCACAGCAATCCTCCTGCCTCAGCCTCACAAGTGCCGGGATTATAGTCATGCACTACCACGCCCAGCATGTAATTTAACTAGTACTGTTGGTATTTTCTTTTGCAGATTTCTTTTATTGGTAGTGTTAGAGTCCTCTGCTGTCACATCACTGAATCTTTCCCCCTTTTCAAAGAAGCTCTCTAGTGGTGTTTATTTTTTACTCATTTTGGCTAGGGGTAGCTTGTGGGCTTAACAAACTGTGACTGAGACTAGTATACAGTGCAGGAAAGAGGCACAGACAGAAATGGTGAAAAAACAAACTGTGTAGGTCATGTGTAAATGAAAAACTATCAGATTCTAACAAAGCCTTCCACAAAATTCAACTGTACAATTGCACTCAGGAGGCTGAGGCCAGCCTGGGCTACACAGTGAGTTCAAGGCCAGCCTGAACTACTGGGGATATAGCTCAGTGTAAAGGTACTGGGCTCAATCCCTAGTCTCAAAAAAGAAAAAAAAGAAAGAAAAAGAAAAAAAAGGCAAGAAAATTTGTCTACATTTTGCCCATGTCCTGAGACTTTGCTGAAGACTGAGATTAAGGGGTACAGATTAATTGATCTGGTGAAGGAAATTTCAAGACAATCTAATGTTAAGTCTGTAACCTGGGTACTTGTGGCTGATTTAAACCAGATTTGTAGTGACAATCAGGGGCAAAGGCAGAGCACAAAAAATTGAAAAACTTAAAATTTGGCCCAGAAAAAACCATGTGTAAAGTTGGGACCAGAGGTGGTATGGCTACTACAGAGATTAGCACCATTAAAAAAATAAGTTACTTTTACAGGAAAAAGAAGGAAGATGCCTTAAGGACATATCAGTAATCAGGAAGATCCTACCCATTTCAGGATAAATGGTGCAAAAATGTAAACATTTTTTTTTGAGAAGAGAGTTCCTGAGACCTCTGCCCAATAAGGGCCTCCTAGGGAATTGGTTCTCCGGGATTTATTTCGCTCTGTTCAACTGCCCATGCATCCAGAGTCCTCCACAGCCATGTTCCAAGGGGGCTTAACAACTGCTTCTGCTGACAACAGACCTTTACATTGGTCACATGATGCTGGTTTTTATTTGTTTGTTTGTTTGTTTTTGCACACAGAATGCAAGAGTTGTGGGGTCAGGGAAACTTCCACCCATATTTCAAAAGAAGGCCTGAGTGTCCAGGCAAGGAATCCTTGAGATAGTAGTTCATGAAACAGTGGAGATGAAATCATAGGTACAGTGGAGTCCCCAAGATGTTGGAGATGGTGGGAATGTGGAACGTCTGTCAAGAAAAGCTGCAGACCACGAGTAGAGCCAGCCCAAAAGAGAAGCCCTATGGCTGCAATTTATGAGACCGTAAATTGGTCCTCTCAAGCCCTTTGGAACTCATAATTTACAACTGTGTGCCCAGATGTCAGATATGGAGATATACGACTTAATATTCATCCTGTTGTGTTTTGGTCTTGCTTTGGTCTGATTCTTTTCTATTCATTTGTTCTTCCCTTTTGGAATGGGATTGTTTATTCTGTGTCATTGTACCTCGGGATTACGTAAACTGTTTTTGACTTTATCAGAAGTTCACAGCTAAGAGTTTGCCTTGAGTCTCAGAAGGGACTTGGACTTAGACTTTTGAAAAGTGCTGAAACTGTTGGTACTTTGGGGAAGGGATTATTGCATTTGTGATTGTATGCATTAGAGTTGTATTATATTAGGTGGAATTATAAACTTGCTATTATCTTTATTTGGAGATTAGATGTTATTTAAGAGTTGTGTTTGTAAGGGATAATATATTTCCTTTTACTTCATATTTTTTAAAAAAAGTATAATTTCAGCAGAAGTCCTATTTTTACCTCTTCTTCCTCCTCCATACTCCTCCCTCCATCATTAGAGGTTCCACTCTCCTCAAGTTGGTCTGCCATCCCATTTGCAGGCTTTTAATTTTTTCCATCTGCTTATGTACATATCTGTCAAGGAAAAACCTGTGCTGCCTTTGTCACATTGACAAGAACTTCCACCTTTTTTATGCATCTTAAATGAGTGGTTGAATTTTATTTTATTTTATTTTTTTGAAGATTTTCTTCTGACCACTCACTATGCCATGTTCTATTATGGACTTGTTGCACAGCTGGAATCTTTTATCGGACTTTTGGGTTAGGTTCATGGTTATTTTATCATATTTTTTCCTTTATCTTGAGTTTTATTTCTCCTTTTGTAGGAGGGATAAATTTTGGGAGCCTGTCTATGTGTGAAAATATCTTTATTTTGCCTATTTGGTCAATAATTTGGATCATGGCTTGGGATCAACTTTAGGATTGAAGTTGTTTTCCTTAGAATTTGACCTTGTCTTGTCATTGTATTTTATATATGTATTTCTAAAGGAAAATATGCTATCAGTCTGCTTCCCAAGAGTTGTTTTTTTTTTTTTTTTTTTTTTGGTGGGCACCAGGGGTCGACATCAGGACCTCGCATGCCAGCAGGCGCCTGTGCCACTGAGCGATATCACCGGCCCTTTCTTCGTGTGTGGGTTCTGGGAGTCGAACTCAGGCCCTTGCGCTTGCCAGGCAGGTGCGTATGCCACTGAGCCATCTCACCAACCTCCCAAGAGTTTTTGAAGAACTTTTTTTTTCTTTTTCTTAAAACTTTTCATTCTTCTGTTACTTTTGATATTCTGAAGTTTCATAAATGTGCATCGAAGCAGGAGTTGTTTTTAATTTATTCTACTCAGTTTCCAATAACTGACTCCCAGTTTGATGACTATTGCCTCTCTTGAGCTCTAGGTAGTCATTTTTCTATTGTCATCTTAATATTATATTCTAGTTTTTCTGTAGCAACTGCATGGAACTCTATGTCTCTTTTTATTTCATCTTCTTTGACTTTACCACCTTAAAAATAAAATTTCCACAACAGTATTTTCTAGGTATGCTAATTGAGCAATTTTTGGCTTTTTTCATCTTTTCCTAACAGTTTGTTTTTATCCTTCTTATTCTCTTTTCTTCTTTTGAAAAAAATACCCAATTATTTTATTATTATTATTATTATTATTATTATTATTATTATTTATGTGGGTACTGGGAGTCGAACTCAGGACCTCACGCTTGCCAGCAAGCGCTTATGCCACTGAGCAATATCACTGGCCCTTTTTCTCCTTTATGTGGGTACTGGGAGTCGAACTCAGGCCCTTGCGCTTGCCAGGCAGGCACTTATGCCACTGAGCTATCTCACCAGCCCCCAATTATTTTTAAAATTTACATTTCATGTTTATTTAAAATTTGAAATTTTCGGGTTGTCTGTCCATTGAAGGCAGCAAGGTCTGTTTCCTCACTGTGTCAGATTCCAGGTCAGTGGAGACCACTACTCACTGCAATCTTTGCTCTACTCCAGCACCTGCAGTGTTGCTGGAACGAGATGGATTTTACCTGTGGCTCCGACAGCTGCAATAGAACCTTAGCCCATTTCAGTTGTGCAGTCACCGTTTTTTCCCTGGTGTTAATTGCAACTCTCAATATTCCCTGGCTCCATTTCATTCCTCTGGTTTTGGACTCAGTTCTACTTTCCAACTCTGCTAACCTTGAGCCTTTTTCTTCTTCAAGACTTTTGAGCAGTGGCTCCAATCCCTCTGAAATAGTGTTAATAAACTTTCATTCATCTTTTGTTGTCCTCCAGAAATTTATTGGGTATTATTTGACCACTGATGGATGCTTTCTAACATTTCTGTGATATGGTGTAGATTCATTCCTTTTATGGTTCTGTTGTCATTCTGTGGTCTTAGGAGAGAACACAAGACCAATGTGTATACTCAGCCAGTCAGCTGCAGCACAAGGTCTCATTCTGAAATAAATTGCTGTCTGTGTTGTAAAAATATGAGGGAGATGGAGGTCAGTGGATGGAAAGGAGGAGGTGGAAAATGAGTTGAAAGCTAGACTTGAAAGTTGATTGGTGTTATGAAGGGCAAGGACAGGTGGAGATGGGGGTCATTTGGGGTCTTTCCAGGGGTGCAAGGATAACAGAGAAGCACTAGCACAAACTTGTTAGAACAGGGAGTGGGGGCAAACAGCCATGGTCTTTTTCCCCACACACTGTTCCCTCTTCTGGGTATTATGCCTTCATATCTTTGAGGTATTCATTCTAGGACCCATGAGGACACCCAAATCTGCAGGCCTTATATAGCCTGCATCATATTTGCATATAACCTATGCACACCTCATGCTTGACATTATCTCTAGATCATTACAAAACCTAATATAGTGTAAATTTTATATAAGTAGTTGTTATTCTATTGTTTGGGGAATAATGACAAGAACAGAAGTCTGTACATATTCAATACAGATGCAGTTTTTTTTCCCCTGGATATTTTACATTCATGGTTGGTTGAAACCACAGATGTGGAACCTACAGATAAAGAGGGAGAAGTAGTCTGCATTTCTTACTTATTTCTCCCTCAGAGTAGGCAAAGCCCCGAGTCCTAGAGCAGAATATTGGGTGGCAGAGTCCCAGTGTGATCTGCTGCTTGAATCTTCCCTTGAACTACAGCTCCTCCATCCTGCAAATTCCCTGGCAGCAGAAATGATAAACCATGCTCCAAAGAAAGTGAGGGAATTGAACAATAATTGTGACAGCACATCTAGTGTTCTCTGTAGCTCTCTGTCTGCAGTGGAAACTTGGGGAGACTGTTTGCAAATATGTACAAGTCTTGTCAAAGGATGCCTCGCACAGAAGGAACAAAGGTTTGCTTCTCTGGAAATGCTGCTGTTGCAGTAACTATTATTGATTACCTGAAACTTTCAGATATTTTATGACAGGTAATTACCACAATGCTGTGGTAGATATTGTTATTACTCTTTTAATGTACCAGATACCTGAGTCCAAAAACATTGAACTAAAGCACAAAACCTTGCACCAGTAATGGGCAGAGACAGGATTTAAATTCATGCCTGGCTTCTTTTCAGATGTCTTCTGTGACACTCTGCACCACCACTCACTAAGCATTTTTTCAATGTAGCCATAGGACAGGGGTCCCGACTGTAAGAAGCTGTGGAAAGCCACTAGCATAAAGCCTAGCAGACTCATTTCATGTGATGCCAGCCAGGGGCAGCTGATCCAGAAGAAGCTCAGTCTGCAAATAGTGTCCCCTAAAGTGCTGTGGAGGGACCACAGTATAGTATCTCCTGGGGACTCGCTTTCGAAATAAGTTCCAGTGTGCACCGGTATGGTCTGTAGCCTCATCCCTGGTCCTTTACTACAAATAAGGCAGCTGCTGAGCAGGCTGGCATGTGAAGTGAAGGAAAAAGGGAATGACTCATGAACATACTGGGGATACATGCAACACTGACTGGGCTCATCCCCTGTATTTTAGAGAAAATGGTACCCACTTTCTCTGTATGCAGCTCCACTATATTGTGTGTCCGGCAATGAGTGGAAGTTAATTCATGAGTTTAATGTTTGTTGAGCCTCTGCTCTCTGTCAGCACTGTCCTAGGCAGCAAGGATAGACAGTGAGCAAGACAAACAAAAAGTCTTGCCCTCATAGAAACTGTGTTGCACAGTTAGGAATATAAAATGCCCCGAAGGAAGGATGGATGTGACTGATTATATAAAAGACTAAAAACAGTTTATGTTAAGGTACAATGAGCAAAGGGAAGTGCTAAAAGAGCAAACACAAATTGTAATCTATATTTTAAAAAGATTTATATATAAAATAACACTTTTGGCCAATTTATTTCACACTAAAACATGTATAAAAGTGGATACCATGTATCCTCTTGTAAATGAATGAAGTAAATGGATGTCCCTGTGTGCAGCCTGACCAAGACATGGGGTGATAATGCCTCAGGGTCCCCAAAATTTCAGCATGCATATAATCATTTGGGGCATGTCCCTACTTTGTGCCATTTTGCAAATTCTGTATAGTATACTGAGGTCTTCTATAAATTGGTAACATGATAAACCACGTAGTGGAGTAGTGTGCAGATATAATGATTAAATAATTTAGAGTATTTTCAGAGAGAACACCATGGCTTGGAAAGGGTCTGGAAGTAGGCTCAATGTCGCTAATAATTAGAGAAATGCAAATAAAAGTACTTCCTTTGCTGTTCCTTCTGCCAAAGAATATCACACAATGCTGGCAGTGTTGGAAGAATGGGCACTCTCAGAATTTCCTGGTGGAAATGTGAGTTTAATATTTCTGGAAAACAATATGATATATGCATTAGAATTACAAATATTCCCACAGTGTCTAAATGTCCTCCAAGTGCCTCATGTGCTGTTAGGTGGGGCTTCAGGGAGGTGATTGGATCACGGGGGTGCTATACTCACCAGTGAATTACTAACTTTCTTATTCCGGAGACACATGACTGACACCCAAAATTTAAAGGCAAGGTTTATCAGGGCTCACATTTCAGTCCATAGTTGGCTGGTTCCAAGGCAGCACAGCACAGCACAGGGCTATTACAGAGGAATAGCTTCTCATGTCTTGGTGTCCAAGAAGCAGAGAACGTGCAGAGAGAAGCTAGGGAGGAAGATGTACTTCCCGGGAAACGCCTCCAGTGACCACCTCTGGCCCCACCTCCTCACTGTATGGACAATCAGTGCACACTCATTTTTACTGGGAAAGGACTGGAAAGAATCTAAATGCCCACTGAGTAAGAATCAGTAAGGTAAATAATACACTGCATACTGGAATCCTGTGCAGTTGTGAAGAATCGTATCCTTTTAACACTGTAGGAAAGAGTACCAAGAGAAAACAGTAAAGTGTGGATCCCGGATGTGTCCAACTTCCGAATGTCATACATGTGCATGAAGATGTTTGTTCCCTGCTGGGCCTCAGAAGGACCGCACAAAGCTAAGGAAGATGGTCTCTCTCTGTCCCTGCTCACCTTGCAAGCTCGGTGAGGGAAGGACCTGCCATTGATGAATGTCTGTGGGCCTTGACTCACCACCTGGAAAGAGAGAGGTTTGTGGAAGTTAAATGCAAAGTGGAGGTAATTCTGCTTTGAAAAAAAATAGTCTAAACTAGACACTCAGCACAGCCACATAACATGGTCACAGGTGAAAATCATAAGCCTGCTCTCCGAACCACCAAGGGCAGCGGGAAGAGAGGCTGCCCTGCCTTCACGTGAGTTAGGCCTCTCTCCACACTTTCCCCTGACTCCAGAAGCAGGCCCAGCTGCGCAGGGGCAGCTCATCAGACCCATACCACCCTGGGTCTGTCCTAGAGGGTAGGATGCAGCTTGACCCGGCTTGTGACACGTGTGCAAGGAGATCTTTCAGAGTCTCCTTTTCCTTTGTGTTCTTTTCTATTCAATTAATAGAAACTTTCGCAGCCTGTCTGTAAATATAACATGCTATACCTAAGTTTTATGCTACCACAAACTCTTCATAAATAAAATAGGCTATCATTAGGGGCTTGCATTGTTCACATTATCTTTCTTTACAACAAAGAAAGCTGTAATGAACATCTTTAAATAGAAGAATGTTTATATTTGACAGAATTTCCTTTTATAAGAGACAGAATTAGTGCAATACAGTAAGGCTCGTTTTATTTCTCCTGGTCTACCTGTTTCTGACGAACATGCTGGAGACTGGAAGCCATGCTCAAAAGCAGCACCTCGCGTGTTTTGAAAGGGTAACTGTGATGGGTGCTGTTTCCATTGTCCACTCGAGATAAGTACACAGGGCAGAGGCATGAAGAGGGCAGCCAGGTCCATCATGCAGGAGGGCATCACCCTTTGGGCTCGCAGATGCTCAGTGGCCTTGGGGACAGACCTTTGCTATAGTCCAAGAGGAGGAGGAAAAGAAGGATGGAAAGTAGAAAAGGTGGCTGTTGAAAGGTCTAAGATTGGAGCTGTCAAGAATGGCTGTGATGTTCAGGGGAGCAAAAATAAGAAACGGTGAGAGAGAGGAAGGAAGAAGGAAGAGGGTAGTGACCAGACAGAGAGACCAAGGAGCTAGAGATAGTCACCCCGAGCTCGGAGCTCAGGGACCACACAGGCTAGAGGCTTCCTTGGCCCTTGCTTCTCCGAGGGCTAGAGAGCAGAGGTTCTCTCACTTCCACAAACTGTGCAGAGGGAAGTGTGTGCTTTGTAAATCTGCACAATAGGCACAGAGTAAAACTCTTAAAGCCTTCCAGCTCTAAAGATGAGTTATATCGTGAGCCCAACTTAACTGTGCTCTTCCTCCTGGTAGCAGCAGCGTGACCCTCCTCTGGGTCTCCTCCAGGCATTAAGCACTAACCCTCCCCAAGGGCCTTCGGTGCCTCAGTCAGGTGAGCGTGCAGATACGGCCTCTGGTCTCAGAGGAACCTCGCGGGGGAAGCAGCTTTCACAGTGGAACCACAGTGGCCCTGCCTGGGGGAGGCTGCTGGGCAGTGTGCGCCCATTCTTCCAACAAGTGAGGGTACTGAAGCCCAGCGTCTGACAGTCACTGCCCTCAGCGAAAGCTCTGTGGAGCCTCTGGTCCATGGCAGGCCTTGTCAGAGAGCAAAAGGTATAGGAAAAAGAGAGTTATTTCAAACTTCATCCCTGTTCTCCCGCAGCTCAGTCAAGAGGGGGAGACACACATAAATACATTGTGAGATTGGCTGTATTGAAAGAAATTCACCATGCTAGATCTCATGCTGCTTGGGTGGCTGGACGGGGGTGTCAGTATAATGAATGGGAAGAAAAGATGTACGCAGCTGACTGTGGGAGTGTAATGGGGGCTCGAATTTAGCATCTGACATTTGAGGAATGAACCCATCCAATACGCCTGGCAAAAGGGAGGGCAGAAGGGAGGGCATGGCGCACTTATGGAGTCTGTGTGCTGGGAATCAGGTGGGATTGAACGTTAAACTTTGAGCTTTCATGCTTACTTACGTTTTTCTTTAGAAAGAAGAAGGATGGACTTATTGACCTGCTTCCTTTCACTCTGGTTTGGATTGATCAGACTGCTTGGAGTCCAGGAATATTTTTCCAAACATGTTTTTGACCCTCAAGGTAAATGCCCTCCAATCCCTGCATTTTCACATATAAGACAATCTATTAAAGCTTTTCCTAATAGAGTACTTTATTATTTTTGGTGATTCATGCATAGTAAATTAATTTTCCCACAAGTAGAAAATTGGACATTCTTTTAAGTGACATATTTACCCCGATATGTTTGATAGTCACAAAGCACTTTGCATGTAAGTTATCCCCTTTGTCCTCACCTGTAAACTTTTCCCTTCCTGGGGGAAATACAAGAAATTGCAAACACAGGTCAGAAAAAAACTTTCCAGTAATAATTGGAAAATCAATTTAGTAGCTACTTAAGATACTTCTTTAATCTTTTTTGATCAACTAACATCAAATAAGAACTGACAGCAAAGAGTTCATTATTCCAAGGTTGCAGATGTGATAATTTGTAATATATTCTAAAACCATCTGCATGGATTCCAAAGGAAAATGATCTCTAAATTTGCTGGGAGAGAACTATGTGGAATACCAGGGGCCCTGTCTGGATTTAGTTGGCTAGTGTTTTATTGAGGATATTTATAAGAGATACTATTCTGTAAATTCCTTTTCTTATATTTTTCTAATTTTATGATAGGATAATACAAGCCTCCGGAATAAAATGAGAAGGAAAACTTCATGAGAATTGATATTCTTTACATTTTAATAGAATCCATCAGTGAAATATCCAAGGCTTGGGATTTCCTTTGTGGGAGTTTTTTATATTGATAATTTGACCTGTTTTATATCTAAATCTCTTCACGTTTTCTGTAACTTTTTTTCAAATTCAGTAGTTTACAGCTCTGCAGGAATTTTCCTATTTTATCTGTTATATAAATTGTGGGTGATTTGTTTTCTGATTTTCCAGATAGTAAGTGCTAGATCTGATAAATTTATCTTTTAGGCTTAACACTTTTCGAATGGTTCAGACAAAAGGAACTGTCTCTGCAGTGGGACAGAACTGGTGCAAGGCTCATCTCTGCTCTTTGCCAGTTCTTAGTGGTAAATTTAAAACTCTGGACCTCACATTTGCCACTGAGCCTTAGCACATGGTAAGGGCCATGCAAAGTTCTTCCTTCACATTATTTGATTCCAAGAAGAATGTCATCATTTAAAATTAGGAGATGAAAGCTCAAAGGGTTGGCTGGGAACAGCATGGCCTTCAGGTGATGGAACCAGGGTGTGATCGCAGATCTGTGAAGTCCCAAGCTAGCACTTTTACCTGAGGGTTTTCCATATCCAGATCTCCATCTGTTGGTTTACTCCAGCATTGGAACCCGCATCAGGTATGACATATGCTTCTGAATCATCTTACTTTATGCTACTTTGCATGCATTGGAAAGTCCTAAGGCCCAGCTCTATGTTGTTCTTTTGAAACTATTTTTTGCTTTGATTTACTAGAACAAAAATAAATGTTGCTAAATTTAGTCAGCCTAACCTGAAAAATACCTAAGGCCCTATTTCCATTGTGTTCATAGGGAGACTGAATCTGAGAATTAGTGTCTTTCTCTAAGTCACACAGCTTCATGAGTTTTGTGCATACCTCTCAGAGCTTCGAGACTTCCTGTCACCTCATTACTTCTCCCTTGGGTATTTCAAGAGTCTTCTGAGAATCTCCTAATCTACCTTCTTATGGCAGCCTCCTCCTCTCTCTCCTAACAATGCTTCTCAGGCTTGTTGAAAAGCAAAGCTGACCACATCACTCTTCTGCCATGCATCCTTCAGTGGTCCTCTGGCTTCCGGGACGTCATCCAAGCTTCCCTCCAGCTGTAGGCCCTTCCTTCACTGAGCCAGGCTGACCTGGATTTTTCTCATTCCTGGACGTACAATTTTCTCCTGCCTTATGGAACTATGTATACTCTCCCCAAATATCACACTGTTTGAATCTGTGTAACTTTACATGTACTATGGCCTCTGTCTGAAATTTTACTTCTCATTTCTTTGTTTTATTAAACACTGCTGATTTTTAAATTCTTTATCTTTCATCAGAGCTCATCTGATGCCCTACTTTACCAGACTCATTTGAGGGGTCCTGCTGGCGCTGTTATCATCCCTGCTCATGTTCCTGTCTTGTCATTTGTCATCATTCTAGAGCTGCTGGTGGGTTTGCCTTTTCCTCTGGATTAGTAGCTCTTAAAAGTCACAGAGCTGTGGGTCCCAGGACCTAGCATGGTGTGCATTTCAGTGCAGAGGCTTAATAAGCATTTTTACTCTATATGGTATAAATGCTCGACAGTGCACCTGGCAGAAAGATTGTTTTCCCCCTTGCCTGGGAGTACTTTCAGGCAAATCCCTACAAATTGTCTTTATGTGTTATGGTCTTAGTCAGACACTTGGCTATAATCCATTGACACTTCTCAGCCATTAAATATAATTATATGCTTTGTTGGAATAGCCAGATGTTAAGTGTAGTGAAAAGCAGATGTCATTTCATCCAACAGAAAGGTTATAAATGTATTTATGTTGGCAATCTACTACAAGTATTTAAATGATGAATGAAGCAGAAAGGATCTTCTGCTGGTAAACCCAGGAACTGGCTGCTTCCGGGAGAAGAGCACTGGGTGACTGGGGTGGGGATGGATCTTAGATTTCTGAGGGAGAGTGGTGACTGCGCTCTCATGGTATCACCTGCCTGAGATTCTTGAAGTAATGTGTGAATGTTGCAATTCCAGAGAAGCTATCCCAAACTTCCAGCTGTTTCAGGGATTCTGACAGCAAAGATTTTGAGTGAGATTCCCTTCCGATCTCAGATGGTGTGCCAATGTCCACTCAGGCACCCAGGCTGGACCCTTCAATGTTAGCACTGAGTATTTATTCCTCCCAATTCCTGCTTCAATCAGCTACCTAGGCTTTCCCATTTTATCTTCTAAATATGTATTAAATACTCCCTTTATGTCCAGCACTATTATCACTGCTGGGGTCTATGCATCCTTATCAGCTGTTGGTGGGAATCTGTCCCCTAGCCTTCCTATCTATTGGTCTCTACTTGTATGCATGGTCCTCCCCACTCACCTTCCATTCGATGTCTAGTATGATGCACATGTAACTTATACTGAACATGTGCCTCAAGAGGCTTCCCTATGGTCTGGTAGATCAGGTCCTTGTTCCCTGACATAGCACTTTTATCATGGTCCTTCACCTGCCTCTCCAGTCTCTTTTCTTATTAGTACATGTTTGCACTACATAATGTTTATATTCTGGTGTGGAGTTGGTATATGTACAGAACAATCCCAATTCCTTTTTTCATTCTCTTTTCCTCACCTACCTCCCCTTACCTCTGACTCCTAATCCTCTTCACATTTGATAAGATCTACTTCTCTACTTCCTATAATCTACATTTTATTTTGGTTTTTAGTTATAATTTTGGTTTTTCATATAAAATGTCTTTCAGCTTGTGTGTCTGATTTATTTCACTTAACATTTAAGTCACAAGGTACATCCATTTTCCTAAAAATGCCTTGTTTATCTTTCATTATGTTAGAGTAGTACTAAATGTAAATACCCCATTTTCTTTATCCATTCATCTGTTGATGGACATACAGGCTGCTGTCAAGATTTAGTTATTATGACTTGTGCTGCTATAAACAGGGATAGGCAGGTGTCACTGTATTATGATGTCTTTAACCCTGTGGGGGAGATAACTAGAAGGGGAAGACTTGGGTCAAATGGAATTTCTGGTTTTACTTTTTAAAGAAATCTCCACAGTGATTTCCATAATGGTTATACTACTTCCATCCCCACTAACAAAGTAGAAGGGTTCTTTTTTCCCCCTGTATTTGTTATAGTTTGATTTCTTGCTGATGGCCATTATTTCTGGAGAAGATGGAATCTCAGTGTTGTTTAAATTTGCATTTCTGTAATGACCAGTGATGTTGAACATTTCCTCACGTATTTGTCTGTCATTGGTAATTCTTCTTTCAAGTGTCTATTAATTTCAGTTGCCCATTTTTTTTGATTGGGTCTTTTATTGGGGGGGCTAATTTTTCATGTTCTTTGTATATTATAGGTATGAGTTGTTTGTCTGAGGAATAGCTAGAAAAAATTTTCCCCATTATGTAGCTTGCCGTTTCATTCTGTTGGTTGTTTCTTTTGCTGTGGAGAAGCTTTTTGATTTGATGATCCAATTTGTTGATTCTCAACGTTATTTCCTATGCAACAGGTGTTTTATTCAGAAAGTACAGTCCTTGCCCATGCCTATGACTTCAGGAGTTTTACCTATTTTATCTTCCAGCACATTAAGTCTTTCTGTTTTAAAATTTAGTTCTTTGATCTATTTTGATTTTTTAGTACATAGGGAGAGATATAGGTCTAAATTCAATCTTCTGTTTGTGGATAGCCAGTTTTCCCAAAAGTACTTACTGAAGGGTATTTTTCCTGAAGTGTACGTTTTTGATCCTTTTGTCAAAGATCATAGTTGAACGTGCTTGTTTCTGCATTCTCTATTCTCTTCCGTTGGTCCTAGTATCTGTTTGTGACAGTAGTGTGCTGTTTTTAATGACTGTAGCTTTGTAATGTAACTTCAAGTCAAGGACTGTGATGCCTCCCGCTTTGTTCTTGTTACCCAGGATTTCTTTTGCTGTTCTGGGTTTCTTCATGTTCAATATGAATTTTAAGATTCTTTTCTCCAGTTCTGTGAAAAATGCTGTTGGAATTTTGATGGAGATTCTCTGTTAAATCTGTATACCAATTTTGCATTATGGCCATTTTGACTAAATTGATTCTGTTTATCCAGGAAAAGGGGATATCTCTCTATTTTCTGATGTCCCCTTTTATTTTTTCCAGAGTAATGTAGTTTACATTGTAGAGGTGTTTCATTTCTGCAGGTTAGTTCCTAAGTACTTAATTTTTCTTGTTGCAATTGTGAATGGTATTTTTTCCTAATTTCTTTCTCAGAGGGTTCATTATTAGTGTATAGGAATGCTATTGATTTTTGTGTGTTGATTTTACTTTTTGCTACATTTCTGAGTTGAATATTAATACTGAGAGTCTTTTAGTGGATTTTTTGGGGACTTCTACATAGAGGATCATGTCATTTGCAATTAATGATAATTTACCTTCTTCCTTTCCTATATACATCCCTTTTGTTTCTTTTTCTTGCCTAATTGCTCTTGCTAATAGTTTGAGTACTGTGTTGAACAGGAGGGATTATAGTGGACGTCTTTATCTTGATTCTGATTTTAGAAGGAAAACTTTCAGATTTTCTCTCACTTAATATGATGTGGGCTGCAGGTTTGTCATGAATGGTTTTTGTCAGATTGAGATAAGGACTTCTATAGCTATTTTTTCAATTTTTTTTTAATCATGAAAAGATATTGGATTTAATAAAAGGGGTTTTCTTTGTCTATTGAAATAATCATGTGATTTTTGTCCTTGCTTCTGTTTCTGTGATGTATTACATTTATGTAAATGTGTATGTTAAACCATTCTTGCATTCCTGGGATGAAGTTCACTTTGCTATGATGTGAGATCTATTTGATAATGCATTGCATTCTATTTCCCAGTATCTTGTTGAGGAATTTTACATCTATATTCATTAAAGATTTTGGTCTATAGTTCTTTTTTGGTTCAAATATTGTTTCTTATTCTTTGATTTTTAGTCTATGAGTTTCCTTTGGGGTTAAATGTGTTTCTTGTATATAGCATACCACTGGATTTTGTTTTTTGATCCATTCTGCCAGTCTGTATCTTTTGATTAGGGAATTGAGACCTTCCACATTGGGAGTTATTACTGATAATTATTGACAATCCAATGATTGACTTATTTTTCTGTTGCTGATTCCTTATCTTTCCTGTCTCCTTAACTGCTCACCCTGTTTGTATGCGTTCTGTTTAAACTTTTGTCATTGTTAGCTCCATCGTTTCTATGATATCCTTGAGAAGTTTTTGTCATGCTAGTTTGGTGGTCATGAATTTTTTTAAGTGCTCTTTATCATGGAAATATCTTATTTCTTTATCAATTTTGCAAGCTAGGTTTGCAAGATATATGGGTGGAAATTGTTTTCTTTCAGGGCTTGAATCACTTCACACCAAGTTCTCCTGGCCTTTAAAGTTTTTGTAGGGAAGAATCCTACAACTGTAATGGGTTTACCTTTATGAGTGATTCCTTGCATTTCTCTAGCTGCTTTTAAGATTCTATTCTTGTGTTGGACTTCTGGGATTTTCACTATGATATATCATAGAGAGGTTCTTTTCTGATTGTGGGTATTTGGGGTTCTATATGCCTAACTTATCTGTATGTTAAATTCATTTCAATTACATGAAAAGTTTTCTGCTATTTCAGTAAACACTTTTTAAATGCCATTTGTGCTGTTTTTTGATTTTTCGTTAATTCCAAGTAATCTTAGATTAGTGTTGTTTGCATCATCTAAGAAATGTTGGATATATTTTCATGTTCTTTGGTTGTTTTTACAGTATCTCTCATTAGTTGGTCACCAACAGCAGCCCCGTCTTCTATTTCGTAGTCTCTGACCTCATATTGGTCTCTTCTGCATGTTTCTGGTGGAATTTTTAATCTGAATTTCTATTTGGAACTTTTTAGGAGCTCTAATTCTTTTATGTGCTGTCATTCATGTTTTATAGTGTTTTGTTTAGCTGTGTAGCTTTTTATTAGTGTCTTCTCTAGACTCACTGATTATTTTGTTATTTGGCCCAGTATCTGTTGACTTATATCTTCTGTGAGCTTGCCAAATGCCTTATTCATCTGTTTTTTTATCTCCTTTGATATCATTTGAGTAATTCAGGTGTATGGCTTTTGGTTTCTTCCTGTTTAGTGCAACACAAATCATCTTTAGGGGAGTTGGGAGATTATGAAGGCATTTTTTTTTTTTTTTGCTTCTCTTCTCATGCTTTTATTTTTTTGCCATTGTTTGATAATTTTTTTTGTATGTTGAGGCTTTTAGGTTGATTGTAATGGAGTGCTTTGTTGCTAGTATGGAAACTTCTTCAGTTAATGTGCAGTGTTTAATGGTGACTGTAGTTGACTATTGGCTTTTGCCTCTGTCCCAAGAGACACCCACCTTAATTTACTTGGAATGGAAGGTTGCAGCATATTTGGCCCAGTACTCAGTTCTTCAAGAATAAGCCATAATATTTTTAATGACCCAAGGCAATCCAAATAGTGGCATCCCAAGGAAATCAATTAATACCAACAGCTATGTCACCTTGGGTATACCAATAAAATCAGCATCAGTTATAGCTTTAAATGCAGACTGAATATTGACAAACTCTAAGGACCAATAATATACCACTGTATTAGTTACTTTCTCATTGCTGGGACAAAATATGTTACACCTACAAGTTAAAGATGGAAAGATTTATTTCAGGTCACAGTTTGTAGAGGTTTCAGTCCACCATTGGTTGGCTCCAAGTCAGGTCAGTATGGGAGAATGGGATGTCAGAGGAGAAATAGTCCATGGCAGGGCAAGGAGGAGGCAGCAACAAGCAGCAAGCAGCAGCAAGCCTCCTTTTCCCCTTTATTCTCTCCAGACTACAAGTTTTTTGGGTGGTGCCAACCATACCCAGGGTGGACCTTCCCATTATCCACACCCAGCATATGTTAAACCAGTCCGTGGACTAATTTAGTACCATGCACCCTTAATCCCAGTATCACACACCCTAGATCTGGCCACCTCCAAAAAGCCCCACCTGTGAGTGCATGGGGATTTGGGGGGACATCTAGATACAATCTGTAACAACTACACTTAATCATAGAAATTAAGATCTATAATTATAGTAAGAACACTAACACAAAACAGTTATTGACCTACTATTGACCTACAGTAAATATCTACTAAAGGGAGCAACTTTATCTCTACTAACAGTGGAATATCATTCAACAGCAATAGCATGAAATTAAGTAGCTAGATTATCTAGGCATTCATAATTCTTAGTAGTTATACTAGTATGGTAATGAGTGTGGGGAAGCAGAGCATGAAAAAAACAAAACTTGAGAAATTAGTCAATCAGATATGAGAAGGAAGAGAGAACAGTGAGATAGGAAGTCCTACTGAGGAGAAGGAAATTAATACTGTTAGAGAACAGTCACTGGAAAGAATGAACAGGAAAAAGAAAAAAAGAAGATAAATGGAGAGCAAAATGTGGGACATAAAAGAATGGATAGAACAGGAAAAAGTTTAAAGGGGGAATGAGAAAGGAGAAAAAAGCCCAAAAGATTGGGAGGCAATGGCAGAAAAACCCCCAAACCCCCAAAAATCTGATGAAGAAAAGATGAAAATACTAAATAATAGAAAAATCAAACAAAAATTGAGTCAACAAAAAAATTCCTGTGTTTTTGAATTGGTGCTTTCTTTCCAAGATATACATTCGTTGGCTCCTGCCAATCATGAATCTCTGCCTAGCTTTAGAGCCTATGAGTTTCTGAGGTGCCCTCCCTACCCCAGAGGACCCCCTGTCCATTTACCCTGACTGTGGTTACTGTCCAAGCCAGGGTGTGTCTTTCCCTGTTGGCAGTTGGGAAGCACCACCAGCCCTCTCCTCTCTGCTGGAAGGAGGTTGCTGAGTGGGGGTTCAAGGGCACTGTTGGTCTTAACGTCAACAGTTCTAGGGTCTGGTTGCTCCGGTCTCACTCTGTGCATTGCCCTCATCCAGGATGGGGGAGTTGGTTAGTCCTCTACTTTGCTGCTCTGTTCTGAGGAGAAGGAAAATGTGGACCCGCTTGGAGCTGGTGGGTGATTGTGCCCTGCGTCTGCTGGGGCGGGGTGGGGTGGGGTGGGGGGTGACTGTGCCCTGTGTCTACTGGGGCGGGGTGGGGTGGGGTGGGGGGTGATACCACAGCCTGCACAGCCCTGCTCCGTGGCATGAGTGGGGCGCTGTGTGTCTGGTGTGGATCTGTTTGCTCACTTCTCCAATCCTGGCCTGAAATGTCACATCTTCTTATACTGAATGGTTTGCAGATTTCTGTTTCTAAACTCTGTCATTGCGTTGGTTCCACTGCCTGGTAATCCTATTACACCGTTTTCCTCCTGGAATGGTCCTATTTACTTAAAAAATTTTTTATTTTTCACATAATAATATTAACCACTTTAAAATGAACAATTTGGTAAAATTTAAAACATTCGTATTGTCCAATCACATGTATTTAGTTCCAAAATGCTTTCTGCATCTGTGGATTTATTTATTTTGGAAATTTTATGTAAATGGAATCAAAAGGCATGTGACTTTTGGTGTCCAGTTTCCTTTATTTAGCATAATCTGTTTTTAAATAAATTATTTATTTATTTATTTATTTACTTTTATACTTTTTAAAATTTTAAACTGATATATAAAAATTGTGCATATTTATGAGGTACTATATGATGTTTTGTTATATATATACATCATATAATGTTCAAATGTAAAGTTATTTATTTCCTCAAATATTTATCATTTCTTTTGATGAAAACATTTAAAAACTTTTCCAATAACTTTTAAAAATAGGCAGTACCTTATTATCTATATTCACTGTACTGCACACTATAACATCAAATCTTTCTCCAGTTATTTATAATTTAGTATCCATTAATATTTCCCCATCACTTCTTTCATTGCCTTTCCCTAGTCTCTGGCAATTGTCTTCTACTCTTGATTTCTGTGAGATCGTGTAAATTTTTTTTCCACATGTGAGTGAAATCCTGTAGTACTTGTCTTCTGTGACTAGATTATTTCCTTTAACATGATGACTTCCAGTTTCATACATGTTGTGGTGAATGAAATGATACCATTCTTTTTAATGGCTTAATAGTGCTCCTTTGTGTATATGTACCATTCATCTGGTAGACACTTGGGTTGCATCCATTTCTTGGCCATTATGAATAGTGCTGCAATAATCATGAAAGTTCAGGTAACTCTTTGACACACTGATTTCATTTCCTTGAGATCTACACCCCACAGTGGGAATGATGTACCATACAGTACTCTGTTTTTTTTTTTTTTTTGTGGGTACCGGGGGGACGACCTCAGGACCTCGCGCGCCAACAGGCACCCGTGCCGCTGAGCGATATCACCGGCCCCTTTTTCGTATGTGGGATCCGGGAGTCGAACTCGGGCCTTCGCGCTTGCAAGGCAGGCGCTTAAGCCGCTGAGCCGTCTCACCGGCCCCAGTACTCTGTTTTTAATTTTTTGAGGAACCTCCATACTTTTTTCCACAATGGTTGTTCTAATTTACATTCCTACTAATTGTGTTCCCTTTCCTCCACATGCTCATGAGTTTTTTTTTATATTTTGTCTTTTCTAATATCCATTTTAACTGTAGTAAGGTAATAACTCATTGTGATTTTTATTTACATTTCCATGATGATCAGTGATGATAGACAACTATATGTTCTCTTTTGAAAAATGTCTATTTAGGATTATTGCCCACTTAAAAATTTACCTTCTTTGCTATTTATTTGTTTTAGTTCCTTCTATATTTGATATTAATCCCTGTCAGATGTTTAATTTCAAATATCTTCTTAATTATGTAGGCTATTTGTTTACTCTGTTGATTGCTTCCTTTGTTGTGCAGAAGTTTCTTAGTTTGATAAATTTCCAATTGTCTATCTTACTTTTGTTTCCCGTGCTTTGCGGGTCTTATCCAGAAAATTCTTGACCAATGTCCAATCCAATGTCCAAAAGAATTTCCCCTATGCTTTTTCTAGTAATTTCATAGTTTAGGATATCATATTGAAATTTTTAATCCATTTTGGTTGATTTTTCCATATGATGAGAAATAAGGGTCTAGTTTCTTTGTTCTCTGTGCGGATATCCAATTTTTCCAGCACCATTTACTGAACATTTTTTTCTTTCTTCCATGTGTATTCTTAGTACTTTTATTGGAGGTATATTATCTGTAGCTCCATCAATTTACTTCTTTTTTCTCTGTTCTGTTTCATTGATCTATGTGTCTGTTTTTATGCTAATGCCATGTTCCTTTGATCACTATACTTTTGTGGTATATTCTGAAGCCAGACGGTGTAATTACTCTTACTTTATTGTTTTTTGTTATTTGAGACAGAGTCTTATCATATAGTCCAGGCTAGTGTTGAACTTTCTATTTAACCCTGGCTGGCCTTAAACTTGAAATCTTCCTTCCTCAGCCTCCTGAGTCCTGGCCTTACAGGCATGTGCTACACATCTGGGATCTTACTTTGTTCTTTTTGTTCAAGATTGATTTGATGCTTCAGGTTTATTTTGTATGTTTTTAAAGAATTTTTTTCTAGTCCTGTGAAGAACATCTTCGGTATTCTGATAGGGATTGTACTGGATCTGTCAGTCACTCTGGGTAGTGTGAATGTTTTATCAGTATTCATTCTTCTACTTCATGAACATGAAAAGTCTTTCTGCTTTTTTGTGAACTCTTCAGTTTCTTTCACTAATATGTATAGTTTTCATTGTAGAGGTCTTTTGCCACTTCGGTTAAAGTTATTCCTAAAGTGTTTTTTTTTTTTTTTTTTTTTTCTTTTCTTTATGTGGGTACTGGGAACTGAACTCAGGGCCTCGTGCTTGCCAGGCAGGCGCTTATGCCACTGAGCTATCTCACCGGCCCTCCTAAGTGGTTTTTACTGGTAGGTATTTGAAATGGGATTGCTTTCTCCCTTTTGTTCTAGATAATTCAGTATTAGCATGTGGCAATGTTCTTGATTTTTGTATGTTGATTTTATATCCTACAACTTCGCTAAATATATATTAGTTCAAGTGTTTGTTTGTTTTTGGTGGAGTTGGAAGTTTTTTGCATATAAGATCATGTCACCTGCAAACAGTGACAGTTTGACTTCATGTTTTCAATTTGGAAGTCCCTTATTTCTTTTTCTTGCCTCATTGCTCAGGCTAGGAGTGGCAGTACTATTTTATATAAAAGTGGTGAAGGTGCACGTCCTTGTCTTGTTCTAGATGTCAGAGAGAAAATTTTCGGCTTTTCCTCATTTAGTATGTTAGTTGGCTTATTGTAAATGTCCTTTATATGTTGAGGCATGTTATTTATATGCTGTATCTAATTTGTTCAGAGTCTTTATCACGCAGTGATATTAAACTTTATCTAATGCTTTTCCCATATTTATTGCGATTATCATATGGTTTTTGTCCTTCATCCTTGACAAGGTGTATTACCACAGCCACAACCTAGTGTATGTGAAGTAGAATATTTCACTGTGGCATTGATTTGTATTTACCTACATTACCTGCATTAATAATGTTGAACATCTTTTGACATTTATTAGCTGCTTGTTTGTGTCTTATGGAGAAATATCTACTCATTCTTTTCCACATTTTACAATGTTTTGTGTTTTGGATTGTGTTTTTTTTTAACATATTTTGGATAGCACACACTTATCAAATATATCATTTTCAAATATCATCTCTCCTATTCTAGGTGGCCTTTTCAGTTACTTGATAGTATCCTTTGAGGTAAGTATTTTCATTTTGATGAAATCCATTTATGTATTTTTTCTTTTATTGCTTGTTGTTTTGGTATCACATCATATCAAAGAATCCAGTGAATAGTCAAATGGTGTAAAGATTTACTGAAAAGTTTACCTTTACAAATTTTATAGTTTTAGCTCTTACGTTTAGGAATTTGAGCCATTTTGAGTTAATTTTTACATGTGGTTTGAGGTGTGGTTTTGGCTTCATTGTCTTGCATCTGGATATCCAGGCGTTTCAGTACCATTCGTTGAAAAGACTATTCTTTCTTCATTGAATGGATACCAATGTACAGCAAAGTATTGGGAACCAATTGACCATAGTTGCATGGCTTTATTTAGGAATTTTCAGTTCTATCACATCACTCTAAATGTCTATGCTTATGCCAGTCCCAAACTGCTTTGATTATTGTACCTTGTAGTAAGTTTTGAAATGAGGACCTATGAATCTGAAAATTTTGCTCTTCTTTTTGACTGTTTTGGCTGTTCAGGACCCTTGCTTTCACTCAGCTTTCTACCACTGATTGTAATGTTAACAGAAGGGTTTTCATAAATTCTCGTGGCACACTGAGAAAATTTTGGTTCACTCTTAGTTTTGGGGGTGCTTGTGCATGAATCGTTGCTGGATTTTGTCAAATTCTTCTCTTTTATTGCATCCATTGTTGGTCCTGTGGTTGCACTACTTTCTATTAATGTATTATGACATGGCAAACCATCTTTTTTTGTGTGTGTGTGGGTACTGTGGGGTCGACCTCAGGACCTCGCGTGCCAGCAGGCGCCCGTGCTGCTGAGCGATATCACTGGCCCTTTTTTCGTATGTGGGTACCGGGAGTCGAACTTGGGCCCTCGCACTTGCCAGGCAGGCGCTTATGCCACTGAGCCATCTCACCGGCCCAAAACAGTTTATTTTCTTAGCTCCCGCCAACTAAATGGTTGTCTCAGGAAAGGGGCCACTTCGTGAGGCACCTCAGTCTACTATTCCTGTGATCTCACTCCCCACCCATGGGTAACTCTTACCAGGTAGACTTTATTCTCTAGAAATCCTCCTCCAGCACTCTTGATGGTCCCTTCTCTTGTCATCTATATCACTTATATCTGTTAATAGGGTTTTATTACTGCACTGATCAAATTATGTTTCTTGTATTGCAGTTTATTTGTTCCAACACGTCTTCACTCTCAGATGGTAAACTTCTTTAAGAGCACATGTGATATTTGCCAAGAGCACCTGGCACTTAGAACTGACTCTTGTTTCTGGAACAGTGCGTAGCTCATAATGGTTGCTCAAAAAATGTCTGCTTGATTGAATTTACACCAATTTCCCAGTTCACAAACCGGCATAAAAACAAAGAGGTTTTAGAATAAAGTCGTTAAACTCAAAAGCACAAAAGTGCTTGAGAGCACATTGGGAAAATTAGGCTAGTTGCTCATTTGATGAAAGAAAGTAACTTCTTTACTCACAGCTATTTCGGTCTCTTTTGTGTTATAAAGTACCCTAAGAGGGGAAACATTTTATCTCCACATAAAATGACTGGTGGAGAAAAAGCGCTATAAAACAGACCAGCACATAGGGAAACTGTTCTGTCCTTTGTGGATAATGGCATAAAAGCAGTTACCCGTGGTAGATCTTCTTCCTTCCCCTCTTCCTCCCTCTGGTCATCCTCCTTCCCTTTTTCTTACACAGTTTAGTCATGATAACTTCCTAGGTCTGCTAAAAGGTTTTCATTTTTCTTATCCTACATAGTTTTCATAGGAACATGATGGACACACTCTCTGCTGGCCGTTCTCAGCCTGATCCCATCTCTGCAGCAGGGTCCCATCAGAGATGGTGGCTAACGAGTTGGTGGGCTGAGAAGAAGGTGGGTGACGCACAGAGCTCCAGTTCCTTTCCAGGAAAAATTCACCGTTTCCTTTGTGTTTAAATCTACTTTGAATGTGCCTCTTGCCATTGAAAATAGTCTTCTCATTCAACTAAAGGCTTCCCCAAAGCCGCGACTCTATCTTATTGACCTTTCCATCTGTAATGACGCAGATCTAACATGTTCTGTGTGGAAGGTGATTGGATCACGAGGGTGCTGCACTAATCTGTGGATTCAGTCATTGATGAGTTCAGTAGCTAAGTGTGCTCTTAGGACTTGCCTTGTGCTGGTTGGAGTTGGGTCACTGTGGGTGAAACCTAGAAGGTTACATTCTTACATTCTCATCCCCAGCTCCTTGCCCCTCTCTGTTTCCTGCCATGGGTTGAGCAACTTTTCCTCCACCAGGCCCCTCGGCTATCCTGTTTCTTCCTTGTAGTCAGCTGACCATGGATTGAAACAGCGAACCAAAACAGAACTCTCCTCTTTTAAACTGTAGGTGTTGGGTAATTTGTCCCAGGAACAGAAGGTTACTAAGACACCATCTTTGGGGACAAAACCGTTTACCCAAGAAATATTTATGAATGAACGAATGAACACACAGTTATCCATCTTTACTTACAAGACATTAGTTCTGTGACCCTTGTGGATACCAAAATATGAATATGTTGAAATCTCTTACAAAAAACCCCCATATTTGCACATAACCCTCACACATCCTCCCTTATATTTTAAATTACTTCTAGATTGCTTACAATACCTAATTTAGCACAAATATTGTGTAAATAATTGTTATCATATGTTATTTAGGGAATAATGACAAAAAAGTCTATGTATATTTATATGAAATTTTTTTTTTACTATTTTCTCTTTTTTTTTGGTTGGTACCGGGGGTCTACCTCAGGACCTCACGCGTGAGCAGGTGCCCATGCTGCTGAGCGATATCACCGGCCCTTTTTTCGTATGTGGGTTCCAGGAGTCGAACTCAGGCCCTCACGCTTGCCAGGCAGGCACTTACACTGCTGAGCCATCCCACCGACCTTTTTTACTATTTTCAATAAATAGTTGGTTGAATCTCTGTTCTCAAAGCCAGGTAGAGGAATCTGGATTGATCAAAACTGAAAATTATAGAGAGCCCTTGCCGGTCCTCGTCGTGGTCCAGGAAGTTATATTTGTAATCCCAAAAGAAAGTTATTGGAATTCTAGTGAGTTAATTCCAATCTACCCCTTCCAGTGCAACCCACAGCGAGAATAAAGACACTAAGACATATCTATAGTTGTGGGGAGCCAAGGGGGTCCTAAGTCCAACCAGAGTAATGGTTACTGGAACAAAGGCCTCTACTCAGGGCCAAACCCGAGTTTTATTAATTCTCGATGAGGGGAGTGGCTCAGGGATGAGTGACTGTGAGAGTGGCGGGAAGTACATGAGTACCATGAGCTGGGCTAGGTAGGTGGCCTGAAATCACTTCTGCAAATGCAGAGGGAAGGATATGCAGAAGGAGTAATCTGCATAACACAATTCAAGATAATATCTAATGTTTTGGGGTCAGTGCTTCGGCTCTGATGTGTAATCTTTTATGCCCTGGGAAGTCATAGTCTCTTTCTCTAGGCTCGATCCCAGCGGGCAGTGTGGAGCACGGCTCTCCACCCCGCCAGGCTCAACCATGTATTGGGAGCAAAGGGCGGGGAAACAGGCCTGTCGCCTTGCTTCAAAGACTACATATCAAGACCTCGGCTGGACTGATTTGCATTGCCTAAAGCCAATTGAAGAGATAAGGAAAAGTCCTAGCCAGCTCTGTACACATCAGTACACGGAAATAGGGCCAGGTTCGGCCCAGATGGAGATAATTGCCCTTCTTTCAAGGAGAGCCGTCCAGGTGTCCTCCACAGAAATAATTTTCTGAAAAGGAGGAGAACATAATTTTACTGTATAGCAAAAGTTGCATGCATAACCCACCTATACATAGTGAGGTCAGAGTACAAGTGAGTAAGATGTTAAAAATATGTCTTCAGCCAAACAGTGCGGTTTCACCAAAGAAATCTGTAAGCTTCAGTGAAAGTAGGAATTTGGTTTCCTAATTTGGTTAAATTGTTATTCTTGTCAAAAAACTTTTGTAAGCAGGACACAGTGGTATATGCTTAATCCTATCCCTCCGGAAGGCTGAGGCCGGAGATTGCAAGTTCAAGCCCAGCCCCAGCAAATTAGCAACTTAGTGAGACTCTGTCTCCAAACAAATAAAGTAAAGTAAAATAATGGCTGGGGATGTAACTCAATGTGATGGCTTTGGGTTCATTCCAGTACAACAGAAATAGAAACGAGCAAAGACATTTGAGCTTCCTCTAGTGAGGGAAGTGCCTGGCAAATGCTTGCATGCTGCCTGCAGATCAGATTCCAGTTACAGTAAGGTAGCCATTCGCTGCTAATTAAACATTGCACTAGTTGTACTAAGCAGATGTGAGACCTGCATCTGATCCCTGGGACACTTATTTGCAAACAATTCAAACGGTCAATGTTGCAGTCATATTGGTCATCATGAGCTAACTATAAGAATGTATAAATATCCTCCTCCACTCTTGAAATCATCATTACGTAGGCTGGCTTAGTCATTTCTCTCAAGATTTCACAGAGATGTATTGCTGGCAAGACCTTTTGTTTGCTACAAATTGTAAATGGCACACCAACTGCTGCCGACATGAGCTGCTTCCCACTTGCAGTGGTGACATGATGCTGGGCTGTGTTCCACACCTCAGCGAAGGCCCTCTCAGAACCGTGTGCCCTGGAACTTTATGCCACTTTGCTTCTGGCCTGACTGATACCACAGACACGGTCTAATGACCTACTTTGTGGCCATCTCTATATGATGGGCATGGAAAAACAGGTACATCAACATTTGCCACACTTCTGTGAGACTCACACTGTGCTGGCTGCTTTACACTGAAAATGCCATTTAAAAAGCCTGTAAGTAGATACTGTGATACATTTTCCATAAATGGGAGAATCCGGGTTCAGAGAAGTGAGCACACTTGCTCCAAGTGTGTTTCTTATTTCACCGCTCCACTCATTTCCAGCCTTTCTTCATTGTTATGGTATAGATGTAAGGTATCTCCCAAAACCTCATGTGTTTGGAAAGTGATTGGATCATGGGGATGCTGTACTCATCAGTGGATTATTCCACTGACGAGTTCATAGCTGATTTGCTGATAGGAGATGGGTCCTGGTTGGAAGAGGTGGCTCATTGGGCATGACCCGGAAGGGTATATCTCCCTCCCTAGCTCTTCACTTCACTCTCTGCTTCCTAGCTGCCATGACAAGCACAGCTTTCCTCCACGGCAAGCCCTTCCACCATGCCATTTCCACATTTGAGCCTGACAAGTGTAAACTAAAGCTTCTGAAACTGTGAGGTAACATAAATCTCTCCTCTTTTAAGTTATAGGTGTCAGGCATTGTGTCTCAGTGCTGGAAAAGTGACTAAGACAGGTTTGGTACCAGCAGTGGGGTCATTGCCATGATTCTACCTCACCATGTGATTTAGAAGCCTTTGGAACTGGCTTGTGGAAGGGTTTGGAAAGATTTGGAGATGCTGGTTATAGAAGCCAGGGAATGTTACAAGCAGGGTAAATGAAGATTGTGATTCTGGTCAGATCTCAGAAGACCAGAATGCCGGTAGAAATGTGCACATTAAAATTAGGTTCAGGACGTTTCAGTCGGGAGCAAATATTACTAATGGGACTTGAGACCATCTGTGTCATGTTCTGGTGAAAAAAGAAATTGTCTACATTTTGCCCCTCTTCTGACACTTTGGGGAGACTGAGATTAAGGACAGTGGACTAACTAATCTGGCAAGAAGACTTTCAAGGCACCCAAATATTCAGGATATAATATGGGTACATCTGGCTGCTTTCAGCCATGTTTAAAGAAAGAATCAGGAGCAAAAATCCCATTTAAAATGTTTGCAGTTTCAAGAGAAAGGAAGTGCCTACAGAGTTGGGGCAAAGAAGAGCGTAGTTGCTGAAAAGATTAGCACTAAAGACCTGACAGGTACTATGCATCGGGACATTAGGATAGATGCCTTGAGGTCATCCTAGGAAATCAGCACGATCCCAGCTTTCTCTGGCTCAAGGGTGTAAAAGAGTTGTACAGAAGCCTCTGCAGTCATGATCCAGTGAGACCCAATTACTGCTTGAGCTGGTGGCAGATTTTGGCTGTTTTTATAGGCATATAGAATGTAAGAGTTGTGGCATCAGGGACGTTTCTACTCAGATTTCAAAAGACCTGGGAGGGCAGCCAGTGTGCCCCTGAGAGGGCAGTGAATGAAGTTGTAAGAATGAAGGCACAAGTATAGTGGAGATCCCAAGAAGGTGGAGATGCCAATAATGTGAAGACTCTACTGAGGAAGACCACAGGCAGTGAGTAGAGCCAGTCTAAGACAGAGGCCATGAGGGCTGCAACTGAGAATGTGGTAGGGATTGTGTGCCCAAGCCATCTGGAGCTCACATCTCACTGCACTTGCTTTGGGTGCTGGACATGAGCAACAGGATTTAATGTTTGTTCTGCTGGGCTTCAGTCAAGCTTTGGTCTGAGTCCTTTCCATTCCATTTCTCCATTTTGCAATGGGAGTATTTACTGTGTGCCATTGAGTGTTGGGAATGTTTAACTCTATTTTCTATTTTTACAGGGATTCACAGCTAAAGGTTTGCCTTGAGTCTCAGAGGAGAATTTAGATTTGGATTTTTCAGTAATGCTGGAACTGTAAATACTTTGGCTACTCTTACAGATGAACTAAATTCATTTTGTGTAAAGAGATGAGTATTTTGGGAGCCAGGGGTGGAATGTTAGGTTTAGATCTGGGGTGTTGCCCCAAATCCTCATGTGTTTGGAAGGAGACTGGGTCATGGACATGCTGCACTCATCAGTAGATAAGTTCGATGATGAATTCATAACTGACTTGCTGTTGGGAGATGGGCCGGGTTAGAAGTTGTTCACTGGGACCGTGGCCTGGAATGGTACGTCTCACTCTGTGGCTCCTCCTGCTCTCTCTCTTCCCAGCCATCATGATGTGAGCAGATTTCCTTCACATCAGGCCTTTCGCCACCCTGTTCCTGCATTTGAGTCTGGTCATTATGGACTAAAACTTCTGAAACTGTGAGCCAAAATAAACCTCTCCTCCTTTAAGTTGTAGATGTTGGTTATTGTATCTGAATGATGAGAAAGTGACTAAGGCATTGTGGTGGATTAACTAATGGTCAACTTGTAACACCCAGCTGAACTGAATCAGTGTGGTTCTGGGTGTGGGAGGCCCACCTGAGGATTGTTGCCAACATGATAAAAAGGAAAACTGGAGGGGAAGATGGCGTGCTCCTGATTCTGCTGGAGAAGCTTGTCATGCTGGCTTTCCTGCTATGAACTCGGATGTTCTCATCTTTGGAGGGGCTCAGGTCCTTGCTTTTGCTGAGGATGGCTGTGGTTCTTTGCAGGAGAACTCTGGTCCTTACTTTGAGTGTCACTTGCTGGTTCTAGTGCAGATTCCTCAGCCTGCTGGCTCATCCCACTGGTGCAGACTTTCTAGCTTCCACCGCTGACTTTTGGGCCTTCCGAGTACAGATCCTTGACACAGACTTGCATGAGACATTGTCATGGGCTCTAGGCCTCCGGCTGGACTTGTGCAGGACATTGCCATGGGATCCAGGCCCTCAGCTGGATTCTTTAGGTCTCTAGTGTGTCAGACCTTTTGCACTCTTCTGCATGTAACTTTTTGGGTGAATATTATAAAATAGCTCTATAAACTATGTATCCTGTATTAAATCTATTCCCTTGAAAACCCTAACCACAGCAGGCATGTAGCATTTCTATACCCCAGGAGTCTGGTCACTATGGGCTGGGTCACACGGGGTCACACACTAACCTGTTTCCAGTTGACCACCAATGGGAGATACTGGAAGGAGACTGGAGAGTGGGAGGAGTATTTGAGGTATCTATTAAACTTCCCTTCCTATTTACAGCTGTGTTTCTGGCTGTTGCCGCTCCTCTCTGTGACATTATCAACTATTGGGCAGTTCTTCTTGGTGAATACTGCTGCAATGATTCCTGATTATAGTAATTATGGCCCTGATACTTCTGGTCTAGGGATAGTAATGACTTCAGAGAAGTCACTGGTAGTGTTTGGGTCCTTTGACATCTCTAGATTCCCTTGTCCTAGCCACATTCTGTGAGGCACACTTTGTTAAACAGTGTCTGAGCCAGCTGAGATAACTTCTGTTTTCTTTTGGAACCCTGATACTCCACTTAGTGCATCTGATAAACACTGAAATTCTATTAGACCTTGGCCCTTCTATGTCCCAACTATGTTCTCTTTCAGCTTACACTGTCATGTTCTTTCATCTTACGGGACGGTATTTCAGGAACTTTTCTCTAAAGTGAGATTCTGGGGTCACTGAGCTCTGACACAGTTCTTTAATACAGAGTTTCCAGGCACTAAGAAGGGTCAACATAAAAGGTAGACACTGTCTCTAACCCAGGGTAGCTGAGTATCTAACTTGGGGAGCAAGAATAAAGAGAAAAGAGAAACACGGTTGATTAAACATTTTTTTTTCTTTCCCTGGATTGTCTTTTATTTTATTTTATTTTTTTCAGTTTTTGGCAGTCATCTAGTTAGCCCATTTTGCTCACAAGAAATTACTTAATCCAGTAATTCTTAGTGATTCTACTCTTTTGTACCTCAACTAGACGCCCCAGCACTCCCCTTTAATCTAGGGTTCCAGGTCACAGAGAGGAGCAGCTTATCAATGGTGGAATTTACTGCCACTCTGTATTCCTTGAATTTCTGAGCCCCATCTCCTTTTCATTTCCATTTTTTTCACACACCATGTATAAAATTACTACTCTATTCAAAGATCCTTTGAGGATAAAATATTTCTTTTCTTCTTAAAGTCTGAAGGGAAATAATGTTTGATTTCAGTACCCTTCCTGCGTCTCGCATTCATCTCACGTATTTTGTTGATGTGCTTCATGATATTTGATCTTCAGCTCTGCTGACGTGTGATTGACATGTAGCAACGTACACATATTAAAAGTGTGGAATACGATGAGGTTTCACACATGCGAATATTTGTAAGTAAATAAGACACCATACCAGAATGCCTTGATTATTGTTTCATTAGAGCAAATCTTGAGTAGCGTCCACCCTCCAGCTTTGTTCTTCTCCAAAAGGCTCTGCTGGCTCTTTTGCTTTTCCATATAAACTTTAGTATTAAGTTATTAATATAAACAAAATGACTCTCTGGGTTTTTGACTGTGAGTGTGAGTGCATCGAATCTATGTGTCAGGTTGGGAGAAGAAAGCATCTAATGTTATAGAGTCATGCTGATTATGCACATGAAATACGCCCCAACTTCCTGAGGTTTTTAATTTATCAGTGCTTTTCACAAATGGACTTAAATATATTTTCTTAGATTTATACCTAAATGTTTTATTTTTTATGCTGAGGTAAAGTGAGATGGAGGAAGTGCCTGACTCGTCCCCTTGTCCTGTGAGGCTCAGAGGGGTCTGTGGTTTGGCCATCAGCTGGCACGTCCCTCCTCAACACTTGCCTTCACTCTCCTAGGTCCCCTGAAGAGGGACTGTGGTAGCGTCCCTCAGCGTCCTCCCGCCCCCCCAGGGCTCCCTTTGGGCCACTCCCTGGGTCACTCCAACTGGAGGTGCAGCTCAGCTGCAGCCGCTTTGCCCTTCTACCGCTCTGGCAGCTCCAGACACTTGCGCTCTTTTGGAGGAGCAGCAGGAAGGCCCCCTGACAGGGCAGTGATCAAGGAGGAGTCTGGCCCATTATTAACATCCCCGGCCTCCCCTACCCTCAGTAAGCTGCGTTAGCATGGCCAGCCTTCTCGCAGGCTTCTATCGTTCCTCATTATTTCTTGGAGATTCATTTCCTTTTTCTTTCTGTCGGAAGGACTTCCTTGAACATTCCTCAGATGTAAGTCTGGTGGTGATAAATACCTTCAAGTTTTGTATAGAAAAACTTCATTTTGAAATATATTTTTCCTGGGTATAGACTCAGGTTGGCTTTTTTTTTTTTTCCTTCGAATACTTCAAAGATGTTGCACCACTATTTTCTGGCAGGCACTGTATCGGATGAGAATTCTGTCATCATTCTGTTAGTTCCTTTTCCATAATGTGTCTTTTTCTTCGGTTTCCTTCTTTTATAGAGGCTTCAATTATACATTTTATGCTACTCAAAGTTGTCTCACAGTGCATATTTTTCAGTTCATTTTTCCTTAATCTTTCTCTCTCAGTATTTTACTTTGGATGGATTTAATACAGCACAATATTTTTTTGTTCTTAAGTGTATAAACAGACTTTTAATTCTATCTAGTGCATTTTTCATCTTAGACACTGGAAGTTTGATTTGATTTGTTTTAATATTTGCAGGTTGAAGCATACTTTTGACTTCTTGAGTATATAGGATATGGTCATTTAACTTGCTGATGTCCTTATTTGCTCATTGTAACACCTTAGTCATTTCCATATTTGATTTTAGCAGCCAATTTGTCTCCTCACTCAGGGTTATGATTTTTGCCTCCTTGCATGCCTTGTAGTTTGAGTGAAAGATTGTGAATTTTGCCTCATTTGTACTGGATATTCTGTATTAGTATGACTACAATTGAGATTTGTTCTGAGGTGCAGCTGAATGATTTGGAAGGAAGTCGATCCTTTGCAGACTCACTTTTGACCTTTGTTAGACGTAATCTTGGCGTGTGCGTGTGTTTGTTTGTTTGTGTGTGTGGTGGGGAATCACAGTCAACTAATTGGAAAGTTTGGGTTGAACTTCTGCACCTGAGTGAGTTTAATGACAAGTCCAGGAGCCAAAAGTGAGGGAATTGTTGAAATTGCTACTGCTCACCTTCTTCTGTTTACTTAGTATAACCTCAAGAAACTTCCAAAACACTGAATTTCCTTATCTGTAAAATGGGGATGATAATTTTTGTTTCTTAAGGTTGTTATAAGAGGAATGTATAAAAAAAGTATCTGTAAAGTTTATTGTAGACTGTCTAGAACTTACGAGATGCCTAACAATTATAGACGTTATACCTAATATTCTCAAAACTCCGCCTAATTTTCATCACACTTATGATTTTTTTCAGACCTAAGGCCATTGATGATTGCCCTTTCCCATAATGGTAAGAACAATTCAAATTTATCTCTCTATTGGACTATTACTGTGTTTTATGCCTATTGAGAAAATCAAACATTTATTTAAACTGAGGTTTTACTGATTGTCCTGGTGTTTGGCTAAATATGTTCTCAAAATCACACTACCATAAGATACACCTTAGAAAAATGTTTTCACATTCAGTGAGGGTAGATAATGTTGCATGATATATATATATATATCTTCTTTATTATACTTTTCTGGAGATACACAGGGTATATGAATAGGTTAGAGATGAATCTTTGTTCATTTCAAAAGTTTTAAAACAACTTTAAATATAGGACTAAATACTCCCCAGAACACACTGAGTAACATTCCAAGAAAGTATTGTATTGTTCCAAAGGTCACATTTTGGGTAACACTTCATTAATCGAAGCCAGAGTCTTTCCATTATGCTAAAGGGCAGCGTGAGAGCAAAAAGCACATTGCTGTGCTATTGGCCCGTGGCCACCACAAGTCAGTACTTTCGGCTCTGCAGGAGGGCTTGTCACTCTTGATCTATAGTTGCTTTTATATCTTACTTTTCAAGAAGATTGATGCGTAAAATGACTTTGTATTACCCTGCGTTAGGGACGATTTGTTCTGACACTCCACCTGGGAATCAATCAGAAATCCAATTTGAAGTTAAGTCAATAAGCTCTTGTTCTCCTTCTCCTTCTTACTTACTCATAGAATTGATGGGATCCAAAGGCCTTTCTGGTTCATTTGAAATCCTGCCAATATAGTTATATATTTTATATATAAAAATTCCATTATTTTCTAGGTATATTGCATTAGATCTACTATTCACACAATTACATGAGAGCATCGAATTTAACAAAGAAACAAAGGCTAAGAGAGTTTAAAAGTTTGTTTATGGCCAAATAATAAGTAGATCCAGACTTCTAATATGTGATTTCTGATTCAACCACAATTCCTCTCACTCCTTATCTGCTCATCATTATTGGTCAACTACAAATATACTATGCAGCAAAGAACTCTCAAACTAAGTTTATTAAAACAAACATTTATCTCCGTGGATTGATTGAGGATTGGCCAATTGGGGTAGAAATCTGTTCTGTAAGTCTGTATTCTTCCGGACATTAGCAGGCTAGCTCTAGCAAGTGCTTTTCTTAGTGATGCCAGAGGCCCAAGAGAGTGAGATGATCAACCAGCTGCTACTCAGGCCTTGGACATCTCACACCTAGGGAGAGTCCCTCGGTTGAAGCAAGTCCTCAAGCCAAACCCAAAGGCAAGAGATGGAATTAGACCCACTTCTGCAGTTGAGAGAACTTTAAGGTTATATGCCATTTAGAGTGCAAAATAGTCCTAGTTTGGGGGATTAGTATGAGACAGCTGTGAGAGATATTATTTTGTCACAGTATTGTTATATGGAGGGGTTGGCCTTGTAACAGATATTTAGTGGATTTTCATAGTGAGTTTAATTTGCATTTGCCTTATGATTAATTATGTTGACCCTTTTTGTATGTGTAACTTGTTCTACTTGTAATCTGTGTATTTTCTTTGGTGAAGTGTCTCTTCAAAACTTTTGTCTATTACTTATATTGAGTTCATCATTTTATTATAATTGAGTTTTGAGTTTTTATATGCAGAGTTTGGATACAGGCCCTTTATGAGATGCATGAACTAAAACTACTTTTCTAATATGTGTCTTGTTATTTTCACTTACTTAAAGGTATCTTTTAAAAATCAGATGTTTTGGGGCCGGTGAGATGGCTCAGCGGCGTAAGCGCCTGCCTTGCAAGCGCGAGGGCCCGAGTTCGACTCCCGGAACCCACATACGAAAAAGGGGCCGGTGATATCGCTCAGAGGCACGGGTGCTTGTTGGCGCGCGAGGTCCTGAGGTCGACCCCCCGGTACCCACACAAAAAAAATCAGATGTTTAATTCCAATGAAATGAAATTTTGATTTTTTTTACTGATGTGTTTTTGGTGTCATATATAACAGACTTTGTCTAAATCAAAATCTTGTGTTTTAGAAGTTTCAGAGTTTTAGATTCTACGTTTAGAATCTTGTCTGAGATTTTTTTTCACGATAGAGTTTAAGATAAGTTTCGAGATTTTTTTCTTTTTAAAAATTTTTTGGTATAGATAGCCAATCCTTTCAACATTTATTTGAGGCATTATCCTTTCTTTATTAAATTGTCTTTCCACCTTTGTCAGTCAGTTCATAATAGTTGTGTGGATCTATTCCTGAGTATTTATTCTATTTTATCTTTGTCCCAATAACAGTGACTTTACCACTATAACATTATATTATCAGATGGTTTGAGTACATTAACTTTGCTTTTTTTTTTCCCGTATAGCCTCTGGCAATTCTATATAAATTCTAGATTCTGCCTGTCAACTATATATGGCAATCATATGTAGAATATTTGTAAATTAACATGGTCTCAGACTTTGGTGAGTTTATTTATTCTAGAATTTATTTTGTTCTGTTCAATCTGTTTGTTCTGTGTGCATAGAAATAGTTTTATTTCTTCTTCCAGGCTGTGTGCTGTTATTCCTTTCTCTTGCTTTACTACTCTGACCAGGAACTTTGGTTAAAAAATGGTGAATAAAAATGGCAAGAACAGCCGGGCGTGGTGGCACACTCCTGTAATCTCAGCACTTGAGAGGCTGAGGCAGAAGGATCACTGCAAGTTTGAGGCCAGCCTGGGCTACAAAATGAATTCAAAGCCAGCCCGAACTCCATAGTGAAACCCTGTCCCCCCCCCCAAAAAAAAAAGCAAGAATAGATACTCTTGGGTTGTTCTAATTTTCAGAGAGAAGTATTCAGTCCTTCACCAAAGTGTATAATTCAAGTGTAGGTTATTTTGTAAACGCCCTTTAGCAAATATAAAAGATTCTTTCTAGTCCTAGTTTGCTGAGATTTTTTACCATAAAAGAATACTGAATGCTGTGACAGGTTTTCACTGGTTTAATGAAAAGCTTGTATGATTATATTTATTTTGCCCATGAAAAGGACAAATACACTGACTGTATTTTGCCTGTTGAACCAACTCATATACCCGATGGTGAAGCATTATCCTTTTATGGATTATTGGAATTGACTCGATACTATGTTGACTAGGATTTTTCTATCTATATTCACATGGGATAGTGTTATTTAGTTTTCTTTTACTACAATGTCATTGTCTTGTTTTTTTTTATCATGGTAATAATGAGCTACTCAAGGGAATTGAGACGTGAACATAATTTCTATATATTAAAAATATTTGCATAGAATTTATTTTTCTTTATAAATATTTGTTAGAATTCAATGGTGAAACCAGCCTGATTTTTTTTTTGTGTGTGTGTAGAATGTATTTACCACAAATTTAATTTCTTTAACAGATATATATATTTGGTGGGTACTGGGGGTCAACCTCAGGACCTCACGTGCCAGCAGGTGCCCGTGCCGCTGAGCGATATCACCGGCCCTTTTTTTGTATGTGGGTTCTGGGAGTCAAACTCAGGACCTCACACTTGCCAGGCAGGAGCTTATGCAGCTGAGCTACCTCACCGGCCCTTTAACAGATATTTTACTATCAGAGTTACATGTAAAATTTATGGGCAGAAAGTTGATAGTGTCATGTTATGATTGTCAGTGTCTGTAGAATCTGTAGTGATGTCTTATTTCATCCTGAAAATTGAAAGTCATGTTTACCTTTAATACTTTTGGTCAGTCTGGCTAGAGGGTTATTAATTTTATTAATATTTTCTGAAGATTCAGCCTTTGTTTCAATGATTGTTTCTGTTTTTCTGGATAGGCTCAGAATTCTCAATTTCATTGATTTCTGGTACATTATTATTATTTACTTTCTTACTTTGTATTTAATTTGATTTTTATTTAGTTTCTTTTTGTGTGTGTGTGTGTGTGTGTGTGAACTGAGGGTCGAACTCAGGACCTCGTGCTTGCCACGCAGGAGCTTATGCTACTGAGCTATCTTACCAGCCCTTTATTTAGTTTCTTAAGGTACTCTAATCATTGATTTGAGATTTTTCTTCTTCTCCTATAAAGAATTAATGTTATACATTTTCCTCTAAATATTGTTTTAGCTATATTCTGTATAGCAAAAGTTTTCATATGTTATGCTTTTATTTTTATTCATTTCAAACTATTTTCTAATATTCTTTGTGAATTCTTCTTTGACTCACTGGTTAAAAATGTGTTCAGTTTCCAAATAATTGCAGATCTTTCAAATATCTTGATTTCTCCTTTAATTTTAATATCTTTTATGAACATGTATTGTCCCATTTAAAAATTTAAACATTTGTTATTAAGGTTTGCTTTTTCTTTGGCCTAAATAATGATGGTGCTTGGTGAATGTTCCATTGATATTTGTAATGCATGTATGTGTTGATGCTTGGGGACATAGTGTTCTATAAATGCGAATTTGTTCAAATTGATTTAGAATGCTGTTCTGATCATTTTTATTCTTACTGCTTTTCTGTTTATTTATAAACTTCTGAGAGATACGTGTCAGAGTCTCCATGCATATCTATGGGTTTGTTTCTCTTTTCAGGTCTCTCCATTTCTGCTTAATCTATACTGAAACTTCCTACGTAGATATAAACCTTTAGATTTATGTGTTTTTTTGAAAGTGGACCTCGCTATCATGATGTAATGTTCTTTATTTTTGTTAATGTCTTCTTTTTTTTTTTTGGTACCAGGAATCGAACTCAGGACCTCATGCTTGCCAGGCAGATGCTGTGCTGCTGAGCTATGTCCCCAGCCCCTCCTCTTTTCTATTGTGTACTTTAAAAATATTAATATAGACTAACTGAATTTCTTCTAATTGCTGTTTGTATGCTATCTATTTTTCCATATTTTAATTTTAAACTTTTTATATTTAAAATGTTTATTGCAGTTTTTCTCAATTAATTCTATGTCTTTCAATGAAATGCTTAGACTATATTTAGCAAAGTTATCAATAACATTGAATTAAAATTTCCTATCCTGTTAGATCTTAACAAGACATATCCTGAGTTAACATCTTATTATCTTTTCTTCTGTTTTTTCATTGTACTTTGTTTGGTTGCCCTTTCTCTGCCTTCATTTAGATTGTGCTCAATTTTTGTGTTTCTGTTTTTATTCTTATTGGCTGAAGTTTTATGTCTTTTCAAAATAGTATTAGTGATTTCTCCAGGGTTTAATATTTAATTGATTAGAATTTAGATGCACATTTTACTTGCTGTGTATCTAAGAATAGTATACTCCCAATTCACAAACTTTATTTTTTGTGTGATTTTTGTCATAAATTTTGCTTTTAGTGATGTTGTAATCATACAATACTTTACTGGCATTCTGGCATATGACAGTTACTTGTTAAGAGTGGTTAAAAATAAAGAAATGAATTTTATTTTTACTTTTGTCAATTTTGTTTACATAGTTTGTATTACTATCTGTAGATCTCAACTTTCTGTGGTATCGTACACGTCAACAGAAACGCTTCCTTGCGTGTACTTGTAAAGTAGGTTTAAGAGCAATGGATTACTTTATTCTTGTTTTACTGAGACATTTAAAATTTTTCCTTTTTTAAAAAAAATACTTATGTTTGCTGGACATAGAATTCTGCCCTTACACAGTCTGATAGGTTAAAGAAAAGCTGACTACTTTCAGCTTCTCCAACTTCCCTTTTGCTTTTTTGGTAATGGTGAGGGTGGTGCCCTTTCCAGTTTCCTGTGCGGAAGCCAGCGACCCACTGAGGAGGTTAGAGGTGCGCAGTCTCATCTGTTGCTCCACGTTCGCCTCCTTACGGTCTCTTTTTAATAAGCTGCTGGTATTTCTTAGTGAGAGTTAGTGTCCGCGGATCCCCCAGCACCTCCTCACACCGTGCCCAGCACACCTAGACTTCTTCCTGGAATCCACGAACCCTGCCGCCGAGCTCGCCAGGCTCTCGCTTCTCACTAAATTTATTTTTACCACCCTTGCCCTCATTATGTAACAATGTTTATAGTTGCAATTCATTTTTTAAAATAACTTAATCTGATATTCTGTCTTTTAAAATCTACAATGAACACTTAACATTTCGTCAACACCGACTGTTAATTTCACCTACATCTTTCTAGTGGTTTTGTCCACTTTTTCTTTTTTTTTTTTTCTTTCCATTTTTACCTTATTAGGGTTTATTTGGACAATTAAAAAAACTATGTCCACTTTTGACTTACACCTCTTTTCAAAAATTGCATGTGTATTTTAAAAATAATTCCTTCTCCCTCCTTACATAACATTATACAATTTCTCATGCAATATAAGGATCTTATAACATATTTCCAGTTTTTCCAACTTGTTCCTTGTGTCATTATTTTTAATTTTTATATATTTTACAAATTCTTTTTATTGCATTTACTTTAAATAGCTCTTTAAAGAAATTAAAAATAATAAAGATACTTTTTTACCTCCATCTGTTCCATTTATGAGATTTTTTACTTCCTTGAAGTGTCACATTCCTATCAGATCTATCCTGCTTGAAGAAATTAAAAAAAATTAAAATAAAATATGTGAGTTGACAATGAATTTCCTTAGTTTTTGTTTGTCTGAAAAAGTCATATTTCTCCTTTATTTTTATTTTTTTCAGTCCTGGGAATTGAACCCAGGGTCTTTGCACAATGCTACATTCCTAGCTGTTTTTAGTTTTATTTTGAGACAGGATCTTGCTAAGTTACTAAATTTCCTAGGGTGGTTTGAACTTGTGACCCTTCTGTTTAAGCCTCCCAGAGTGCTGGGATCATAGGCTTCCCCTTTATTCTGAAGTATATTCTCATGGGACATAGAGTGCTGGCTTTTCAGTCGCCTCCTTTCCCCAAATTTAAGAATGCCATTCCATTGTCTTCTCACTTGTCTAGTTACTAATGACAAGTCCAATATAGTTAATATCTCCCATTGTAGGTATGGTGTATTTTTCTCTGTCTGTCTTTGGTTTGCTGTGTTCTGAACAGCACATGCCTGCTTGTGGTCTATTTGGTATTTCTGCTGCTTTTTCTCTTGGAGATCTTTTGATTTCTGGTTTACCTCTGTCACTGACTTTGGAAAATATCTTGGCAATTATTCCTCCAAATATTTCTTCTTTCACATCCTCTCTTTTCTTTCTTGGGTTCGATTATACGTAGATTGGATTGTTTGATGTCGTCCCACAACTCTTGGCTGTTCTGTTTTGTTATTGTTTTCTTTTTTGCTAATTTTTACCTTGCATTTCAGTGGAGTATGTCCTCTCAATCTATTTAGGTTCACTGATAGCATTCGTGGCCATGTTGAGTACACTGATGTGCTTGCTGAAGTCAGTTTTTAAATCTCTGGGGCAGTACTTTAGATTGCTACCACTTTCATTTGATTATTTTTAGTTTCCATCGCCTTGCTGAAATCCTCCATCTAGTTATTCACATTCTCTACTTTCTAATGGAGCTAGGCCTTCTTCCTCCAGGCCTGATAGGATGAATGCAGGGAAAGCCTGCGGACGTCTGAGTCTCGGCTGAGGCTGCTTTCGCTCGCTTTTGAGTTGCCTTTTGTCTTTGCTTTTTCTTAATTTTTGACATGTCTCATAATTTTTTGTTAAAAGTCAGCTGTATTGTATAACTAAGTAAATATTTTAATGCTGGAAGATGAGTGCACCTTTTGTCTACTAGACTTTCAGTGTAAGGAGGCCTGTGTTAATCTAGTCTGCAGTGCAGCTGCATTTGAAGTTTGCTCTTAATTTTATTGCCCTTAATGCAACGGAGGCTTCAAGGCTCACCTGCAAAATGTTTGATATGTGGCTGCCAAACCATAGCGTCTTTCCATTTTGGCTCTGGGATTACTCAAGTCTGTATCTTCACTTCATACTTCTTGTCAGGAAGAGCATTTTTCTTGCAACTCCCCTGGCCTTGTTCCACTGACTTTAACTCAGTGTTTGTTGTTGTCATGGCTGAAGACATCGCTGATATTATGACTAAGCCTGCATTTGAAGTCACGGTTCACTTGAGTCTTGGGGATGTGGCTTTCCAAGGTTTTCTACTCCTTCTCCCAGAGGAAATTTTGGGTACAGCATTTATTCTACCCTCTTCCATAGGTAGATTGCTTTTCCTGATTCCTTTCCCGCACTGAAGTAGGCTTTCTGTGGTGCCTCTGACTACATTTTCATTGTCTTTCTTCCTGTAGACGAAGGTGTCTGTCCTGTAGAGAAGACAGGAAATGGTATGGACGTAACAGTGGCTCTGGTCCTGCGCTCTCCCACCAGCTCCACGGGAAAGCAATCTCTGGATTTTCCCTGATCTTCCCTGCGAACACCCGGTGGGGTCCCGAAGGAAAAGACACATAGAAGGCGTAGACTTTTCTATATCTGTGGCTCACAGCAGCTTCGTATTCTCACACTGGCTCATGTGTGACATTTTAATATATGTATACTGCAAAATGATTAAATCAAACTGACACATCTATCAACTCACGTACTTACCAATTCAATTCTGGTGGGGAGAACATGTGATATTTACTTTCCTAGTGATTTTAAAATTCATAATAGTTGCTCTGAGCCAGGTACTGTGCTAAATTACAGGTATTGTCAAACGTGGTCGTTACACAATCCTATGGGGCAGAAGCCGTCATTATTGTCTCATCATGCCTGCCAGATTTGGATCATTTTTTATATTGTCTTTTCATTTTCTCTGCCATTATCAGTCCAGTTCTCTGAGGAAAGGGGTTTGGTTATCTTGCTGCTTTCCTATGGCCAGCACCTAGCAGAATGTTTATCACGTAGTGTAGGGTGAATAAATGCTTGACTGTGTTAGGGCAACACAGCCCTCAAGCACATATGTGATAATCATTACGTCATTTCCTCATTCCTTCATGCTGTCCCTGGGAGACTGGGGTAGGACTGGCTCTGTGTGTTCACAAATGCATCCGATTCTTTATTGGATGTGATAAGGTGATGGGAAAACACTCACAGAGCATGGGATTTGGAGGGGGTCCTGGCTCTTCCTCTCATCCCAGTGGTTCTGCTTTAGGGAATTTGCTCCTTCCTTAGAGATGTGGCCTCGGTACCTGTCCTGCATGATCAGACATCTTTAGAGCTGTTTGCTGAGCTTCCCTGACCTGCTGCTTCCCTGCATTTCCTGCCTCCAATGCATATAGATTGCAGAATTATTAAATCAAGCGAATTAACATATCTGTCACCTTGCATGCTATTTTTTTTGTAGTGAGAACATGTGAAATTTATTCTCCTAGCAATTTTTAAGTTCACAATACATTGCTTTTAACTAGAATCGCTGTGCTATGCAATAGATCTGATAACCTTACTCTTCCTGTCTTGTGTCTCTCATGCTTCCTTTCTCACGTGCTTGAATTTCCCCTTTTGCTGCATTTCTCTCTCCCTCCTCTCCCACCCCACCCTACCACCCACACACCTATCACATTAGTTCTTGCTTTCTTTTCCCACCTTTAGCTCATTTTCCACAGTATTCTGAAACCAATCCTGATATGCGCACATGCTCAGGAAATTAAAATGTCTAATCTTTTTGGCTGCTGTAGCACTGTGAGGCCAAGCTGACAATTTGCTAACTAAACCCAGAGCTAAATAACAGAATGTTTGGCAATCAGGGCTAGAATCACAGGTGGCCAATTCTTTTTAGCTGTCCAATGCCAGCAAAGCAAAAGAAAATATTCCCCACCTCCTCACTGCCTTTCCACTTCCCTCCTGTCTTCCATGATGGAGTTCTAGGGAGAGCTTTTCAGCGGAGCACAATCCGAGCCTATTTTTTCTCTAGAAATGAGGAAGGGATGTGGTTGTGGATCTCTTTGCCTCCTTTCTCACATTCTCTCCATCATCCTCACATTTGCTTCTTGGGAATCATTTTACTTCCTCTTGGGTGTGGGTCTTGGTGTCACATGTGTTGGAAAGCATATCGCACAGGTGTGATAAGCGGGCACCTGCAAGTCCTGGGGATGGAGCCGTATGCAGCTGAGGGTCATTGGGCTACAGACACATCACCTCTCTGAGAGAAGTCTTGTCTCTCTGAAAGAGGCAGATGCTCTGCTTCCAGAAGGGATCTTCTTACACAGGTGGGAAACATTTGGAACACGCCTCTCAAGGAAGGGTGTCCAATTCAGCCTCAGGACTCAGAATGGAAAAGTCCAGGATGTCCTGTGGTAGACTAGAAGGAGAAGGGAAAGCCCCAAACTACCATTGCAGATCCTGTAACTTGCCGGACACATCCCAATCCCAGGATCTTCACCCAAAAACATTCTTCTCCCAGATCTGTTCCTTAGGTCACTCACTCTCCTCATTAAGATACCTGTTCGAATACCCTTGCTGACCCACCTGTGTAGACATGCGTGGATTACTGTTTACACTTTTATAGCGCTTCCTACTATTTGCCTCCACAATAGTCCCCATTATCTATAGTTTCATTTTCTGTGTTTTTAGTTACCCACAGTCAACCTTAGTCCAAAAACTTTAAGTGGAAAATTCCAGAAGTAAATAATTCATAAGGTTTGAGTTGTATGTGGCCTGGCTCCATCTTGCCTGAGATGTGAATCATATCTTGGTCCGGTCACCGCCTGCCTATCCACAACCATCTCGATGACCAGGCTGACTGTTGAGGTATCGTGGTGATTATGCTGAAGTAACCATTGGTTCACTTAGCGGTGGCACAAAAGGGCAGGAGTAAAGATGCTGCATCCTGGATGTGCCAAAGAGAAGCCATAAAGAGCTTACTCTAAATGTGGTGGTGAAAGCTCTCAGCTTTTAATAAGGAAAGGAAAAAGACCAGTATGCTGAGATTGCTAAGATTCACTGCATGAACAAGTCTTTCTGTGAAATTGTGAAGAAGGAACAGAACTTTATACTAATTTTGCTGTTTCATCTCATACTGCAGAAGTTACAGTGTGTGAGAAGAGCTTGAAGACAGGGAAGGCATTAAAATCATCATATATCTGGAATTCAGTGTTTATGTGGGTTCAGGCATCCACTGGACATCTTGGAATATATCCTGTGCAGGTAAGGGGGGACTAACGTAACTTATAAATGTGTTTAATTACTTTTGTTATTCCCTCCCAACTATGAGCTTCAAAAAGGTAGGTATTCATCTTGTTCATTTCTTCACCTGTAACACTCAAAACCGTGCCTAGTATATACATTGCGGATGCTCACGAAATATTCATTAAATACAAGAATTTAGGAGATATCTCAAGTGGGGCAGGCTCTGTAGCAGATGCTTTATGTGCTTTATCTCATTTCATATTCAGACCACTTTGATGATAAATGTATTTACAGTCTCCCCCCCACTTTACAGATAGGTGACCATGCATCCATAATACTGGGGACTGTCCCTCTATTTCCCAGCCCTTCTGACCCCCAGCCGCGTTTCCCCCACCATGTGCTGCCTTCAGCAGGGTGGCTCCCATGGCTTGCTCCCTTCCTCCTCACCCATCCTCAGCCTGGGACAGGAAGGACTTTCAGTGGGACCCTAACATTGCCCTTGTTTTCAGTCCTGAACTATACTTTCGGCCTTGTCCCACTCCTGTATAAATGTGTGCTGACTCTTAGAACAGCACAAGGGTCCCTCCGTACCTACTTGGTAGTCTGCAGAGTGCTGGGCTTGAGCTCAGACAGAATGGGGCCATGTGGACTCTGCCTGCGAATGAGACTGAGCCATACTCAACCCGCATCTCTCTCCCTAACCGCCATAATGCTTTTCTAATTACCCTCTACTCACTTCTGTCTCCCATGTTTTCACGTGGACTGCTCTGAGTCATTGTTGGGTCTCAGGAGAAGACACCCTACAATATGGCTCCTTGGCATGCAGGGTGCTTTGAGCTGGAGATCAGCGAGCCTCGGAAGTGATCTCTCTCTAACTCCTCCCTCCCGCCTTCTCCTGCTCCACCCCTCCCCCACTCAGGCCTTTGAAGTTAGAATTTTTCTTCCCCAAAGAGGATTATAGAAACTAAAACTCTTTTTCTCCATGGAAACCCATGAACACTAGAGATTGACTCTGAACTTCCCTTGTCTTTTTGTGTAGGAGCTGACCATGATGAAACTCTTTCCTACCTTGTCTAAAATTAGGACATCAGGTCCTCATTCCAAAGGGGCCCTGCTGTATTGCTGGGAGAAAGGAATGCGACTGGGACAGGCCAAGAAAAATCTGGACAGGCCTTGCCCACTCTCCCCACCCCCCGTCTATTACATTACAGCATAACTTTTTGACCGGTCACTCTATTTGGCTGCCCATCCTTCATTGAACCTGGGCATAAAAATAGATTTTTTTTTTCTGTGTCTCGATTCTTCATTTTTTAATATTCCTGTGCCACAGTAAACTTTCATTAATCAAAATTGTTTGCTTTTTCCTGTTTCTCTGTCTTTGTCAGTTTTATTTAGCTGGGAACTCAGGAAGCCTGAAGATTCCTCCTGGACGCTGTCCTTTTGGAAAGAAGTCTGGTCATTGAAACTTCTTCCCCAAACCCTAAAATAACTTTCTATTTTTTCAGATCAATTTCAAAATCAATGGCTTGGCTTCTAAGGTCTTGCATAGATGTGGCTCCTGATTGAACACTTCAGCCTCCGAGTTCCCCGAAGCCTCTGGTTCACCTTGTTTCGGTCCCACTGGCCGTCTGTGAATATCTTGGTTGTGCCGGATTCTTTCCTGCCCCAGGGCCTTTGACTGTGCTGTCCCTCTAAACACCCCTCTCCTTTTTCTCCAGGAAAATTCACACTTTTCCCTTTTCCAAACTAGTTCAGCACATTATCTCCATTATATACTTCTATATATACTTCGATATTTTCTTTTCAGCCCTTCCTGTAGGTATAATTGTTATGTATGGGATGAAGCAGTTGGCAACTCAGTAGTCTTTTTTGGTCAGAAGAGAATCTAGAATTAAAATAGTTGCTACTGGTACATCTGAGCTTATGCCACTGAAGACTTCGGGCAGGAACCTAACCTCTCAAAGCACCAAATAACAACGCGTGGGGTGGGGGCGGCGATTCTTCTTAAAAGGGTATGCCACGGCTACAAATAGAATTATCTTTTGTTCCATAGCAGATTATACTGTGGTGTCTATAAGTTAAAATTACTGCTTGTACCTTGGAATTATATCACAAAGTACACTTTAAAGGAAATCAGCCCATGCAGATGTTTTCTTGAATCAGGGTCTAATAGCGAAAAACTAAGTTTGAAGTGAACCCTTGTGTTCTTTATCGTTCATGGACACAGAGCCTTTCTTCAGAAGAACGTCAATGAACACATGTCAAATTCTGCCCAGTTCTCAAAGTGCAGGACGTATAAGGAGTGAGCATGGTGGCAGGAAGGCAGCATATTTTGAGGAATGAGATGGGGTCTGCAGCCTAACATCTCTGAAGAAGGCACTGCCTGTGGAGAGGACGGCAATGTACGGTATAGAAAGTACCCTGCAGTTAAGACTGGGGATAAATTATTACTGAAGCATTTAAGGGGAGCATCAAGCTGACCACTTTTGCTATTATGCATGGTTGGCCATTTGGCCAGGATAGTCATAATCCTCATTTTGAGCTTAGTGCAAGACTTGGTAAGAGCAAGTTTCTTGAAGTAGAGCTCTGTTTTGACCTAGTCCCAAGACTAGGTGAGGAGCTCTTATTCATCTTTGTAATCCCAACCACAACTTGGTAAAGAGTAGGCCCAAGTTTAGATGAATGATCATCTGAATTTTTTTTCCTATTGAGCATAAAGGAAGAGGCACTGAGACAGAAAAATCAAGAGGGAAGTCTTAAAGTGGATGGGAAGGGATGAAGAGTATCACTTTGTGTGACCAGGGTTAGACGTAGAGAGCGAAGGAATATCTCCTGATGAGGCAAGGAAGGTGGAAGAAGAAGGATGTCTTGGAGGAGGAAAAAGTAAAGAGCAGGAGGGTGGTTAGGGGGTTGGGTAGCAGGGATAATAGTGGGCTTAACTTCCAGACCCTGACTTCAGGGAATAAGGCCCAAACATTGTGGCACAAGAAGAAAATGAGTGATCCTTGGACGGTGTGGCTCTTTCACTTACCTGTATTATTTTGGACCAGGTGCTTCTCAGTTTCTTTCTCTCTAAAAGAAGAATAATTTAGTTCACTGGCTTAATTTGGTGATTTAATTAGCTATCTGTGTTTTTTCTTTTCTCTCTTCTTAATCTAGTAGATCTATCATAAGATTCTAATCATAGACATAGTAATTTTACTGAGTTCTGTGAGCTATTGTTGTGACTTATGAAAACAGAAAAGGGTGTGGACCCACTGAATTTATAGCTGGTCATTCAGAAGTGTGGTAGTTCCCGTAGACTTGCAGCTGAAGGGAGGTCAGTCTTCCCAAGGCCAGGCACCAGTGGGGTCTGCACTGGCTCAGGATGATTAGCATCGTAAGTGAATTACAGCCTGACCAGATGGGATGCAAACAGAGTATTTTGAAATTTGAGGTAACTGTCTGGGTAGAGGCCGGGGTGGTTAAGGGGCATCATACTCAAAACTGGCATCTGAAATGAGGGCAACTACTGGATGCGTGGTCTACACTAACTCTGGGTAGTGAGTGTTAGAACTGAATGGAATCTCAGGACACACAGTTGACATCAAAGAATTGTTGTTGGAACAGTAAAAGGAATCCATGGGAATCTTCATGTTTTGCTGGGTGTCACTGTCCCTGGTAAACTCATTTGAAAAGAAGCACTAATGATTAATGAGGCCAAAATTGTCAACACTACCATTACCACATATAAATTATCCTTTCAAATCTCTGTTTTTCTCTGTGCTATGTCAGACACCTGTCTGCTGACAAGTTGTTAAGTAAAGAAAAAGCTCTTGCTAGGACCAGTAGACTTGGTCTGTGTAGGCACCAAGGTGAGAACAGAGCCTTTGAGCTCTGAATTTCCCACTTCGTGCTATGAACATGTCAGTACTTTGATTTTTCTGGGCTTTCATTTCCCCAATCAAATACACCGAAGATATGAAAACTATAACAAACTTCCTCATGTAATTAGTTTCAAGGAATTTCATCAGCTTTGCATACCCACCCACTCCTTTCCAAGACCTCTTGGTTCTATCCACTATGTACGTCAGGTGTGACAACCACAAAAGTACATGGAAGCACTGGATTAACTCAGCATTAATGTGTGCTGGGCCCAGTGACCCCAGCATCTCCCCTTTCCTGCAAGAGAGGTTTCTGAGTTGAGACAGACAGGGGAGGTGTCAGCGCATGGGTTTCTTAAAGTCCTCTGTTGTCAGAAAGGACCTTCCTGTGCACAAGCTCAGTGCTCATGGGTACCAAACACTCATTTGCTTTTCTTGGTAATTAGAATTTGTGTTCATTTCTGTGCATTGCAATCATTTCTTCCTTCCCTCCCCAAAGAACTCTATTCACTCCCTGCTTCCCCGAACAGCCGGGATATTTATTCCACACTCTCCGCACTCCTTTACTTTACACTTACTCCCTGAAGTCGTTTCCCGAGGCACTTCATACGCCTCATGCCCATGAGACTTCTGTTTAATTTTATTTTTATATAGACAGCAAACATGGGATTCTATTAGCTGTTTTGCAGAGCACTTAGGATGGAATTTAAAAAAAAATGTGAAATGCAGCTTATTGCGGGAATTTGATGAATATTAATTTGTGTTCTCCCTCCGCCCACACAGAAGCAGGTACGTGTGTCCCTCTGGTAGAGCCAGTAACTTAGTTTAGGCAAGGAAGTCAGACAGCTGCGCGCCTCCCCTGCCTGGGCTGTGGTGTGCGTTCTTACCACCCTCACATATCTCAGTCAGTTTCCTTAACCTCTGAGTGTGCTCTGAGGTTTTCAGGGCTGATCTCTGTTAAGAATGTTAACTTGGGGGTGTTTCTCCCTGTGAAGGCTTGAATTCCAGGTTGCTTCCCACTATTTCATATCAGCCCCCTTCCTCTATGGCTTCTGGGGGAGAGGGAAGGGGCACCCTAATTTAGGAGATGTGCACCCAGAAAATCACCCATTTTGAGACAGATAAAAAGCACCTGCCTCTCCCATTCTTCTGCACTGGCTGGAGGGGGGGGCCATGGTTTGGTCTGCAGCTGTCATGACCCTCCCTCTCCCCCGCAGTGGACTGGAGCAATTTGCTTCTGTGTCCTGCCTGGCTATCTAGCAGCCAGTCTCCTCCACTCCACTCCAACATGGGTACAGATGGACTATCGGCAGGGTGTCCCTCCCTTGCTCCTGCCACTTCAGACTCTGTTACCTCTTTGAAGAAGGAACTGGGTGCCATTGTTCACATCCCCAACTCCCACAGCTAGCCTTCCAGAAGATTCCCTGATTTCAGCCCTGTCCCTTGACTGGATCTCCACCATGACATCTGAGGCTGTTCTGGAGCTCGGCACCAATCACTGGCCAGTACTTGGACCAATCACTGGCCTTACAGCTGCTACATAAGCAACACTGCCCACACACTTCTGGGGTTGGTCTAGGAGAGCTTCCTCCAGTGTACTGATCCCCCTGTGCTGCACACAGGCCCTGTTAAAGATTGGATTTTGTGGTCCTATAAACCTGCTTGTGATTTATTTCCTGGATAGCTCAAAAAAATCCTACAAATCTACTCAGGGATCCTTATCCTGAGTAATGTGGACAGAGCAATTGTTGCAAAGGAAAGAACAATAAACATTAAGGTCTGTTAGGTCTGAAGGGCTCCAGAGACCAGCAACCAGTGAAGATGAGTAGCAGAGACCAGTACCAAGAGCAGTGACCTATGGTGTCTGGCACAGACTGGCCCTGGACAGCCGCGGCCATTAGCAGCAGAAACCAGCAGGCGGCAGTGTCAGTTGTTGGCATCCAGCATTACCTGGTGTTATCGGGTAGTAGCAGGACTGCTGGCAGAGCTGCAATTTTTTGATTCATGATTGCAACAATTTCATGAACGTGGGGCACATCTCCTGCTCTACCCTCCACTGTTCTCCATGGAGGGTTGAGGAAGGAGGCATCTGGGAAGTTTGTTTCAATCCCACATTCATGAAGGAAAAGAATTCTGCTACATCCTATAATCTTACTTGGCTGTGACACACAATCAGGGGTCCTCTGGCTTCAAATATAGCTCCAAGGCCAGTTGCCCACTTGTCCTCTTTAGTGCCTCTGGAAAGGAAGAACTTAGGGCCTTTTCTGAGCTAAACCTTCAGGAAGTGGAAGAATTGGGACCAGAGCCAAGCAACTACTACTTAGCAGCACACTGTGTTAGAGCTACAAGAGAGAGTAGAGACAGGGGGCCTAAACTCCCTTGTTTTGCAGAAAATTAAATGAAGTACAGAAGGTTATGAGCCTTACAGGAAGTGTGTAATGTGTTTCCATCTACTGGGCTTTGCAGCATACCTAAAGGGCCAACACTAATATTTAAGGCCCCATGCACGGGAAGTGGGTAAGCCATCAGGAAAGGAGCTTCGACTTTGTCACCCCCTGGTATTTCCTAAAGCACTGTGCTTGTTCATGGTCATATGTCAGCTTGACTTGAATAAGAACCACCTAGCAGCTTAGTAAATTCTGGGTGCATCTGGATGATTGGCATGCAGGCCGCAAACGGAGGGGGAAAACCCAACCTGGATGTGGGTGGCACCAACCAATAGGCTTGTAGCCTCGATGGCATAAAAAGGGAAATAAGCAAGAAGCCTTTCCTTTTTTTTTTTTTTCCCCCAGAGCAGTAGTTCTGGTCTTTGTCATTGCCTTTGGATGTCTGTCTCCAGCACAGACTCTGGCCTTGCAGTGTAGGCTCTCCAGACTTCCTGTGGATGCTCGTCAGCCCCCAGTGCAGACCCCTCAGCCTTCCAACACAGACTCACACTGGTGACTACAATCCGTCTTTGACCTCCCAATGCTTTTGTACCCTACAGGTCCCCAGCACACGGACATTTTGGATTCTTCCTCTTACGCTTTTACAGATGGCCACTGAGACTTTTCTCCTTCAGATCCTGTAAGACTATCTAATAAGCCCTTTGTATTCTGTTCCTCTAATGAACCCTAACTAATACAAGTGCTTTGTGAGGGATTATAAATACCACAAAGCTATGCAACGTGTTTTCCAGCAATAAATCTGTAGAATCTGATTTGTTCGTTCTTCCACTTCTACAGACATGTGAAGATATTTTTTGATGATGACAGGTAAAGAGAAAGTTCTAAATTTAAGGTCTGAAGATCTGAGCTCAAGTCCCAGCTGTGTGGATTTTAGGTTTATCAACAAATCATTGTTTATTGAAATTCAAATGTAAACTGGGTGTCCTGTATCTTATTTTGTTTCCCTAGTTGTAGGGAGCCTGGACAGTGGTGAGTGGTGGAAATCTCAGCCTTCATACTGTCTGAAGAGGGGCTGAGTTTAGCTTACAGATCTGGTTCCAGGTCAAGAGGCTATGTCTGGCGATGACCTTGCGGGCAAAGCACTTGGGCATCACATAACAGAGAGCAGGAACACATGAAAGACACAGGCCAAATGCCTTTTTCTAGCAGACCCACTCCCAAAATAACCTATTATCCATTAATCCATTAATCATGAATTCATCCACACTCAAGGGCAGTCTTAATTACCTCCTAAACACCCCACCTGATTATTCTACTACAGAATAGCTCATAATGGGGATGAAATTTCAACATGAATTTTGGAGGGGCAAACCATATCTGGTCTCTAGCACATGACTCTCTAGAGCACTGTAGCTTACTGTGGATGGAGATTCTGCAGGACGGGGAACTGTCTTACACAGCTGTAGGGAACAGGCATGCGCTATGTCCTGCTGGTTTATCTGGATGTGTGCTACCTTCTCACACTACCAGAACAGGAGCATCTGGTTGGTTCGGGTTATCCTATCCTAAATTGGGAGACAAGTTGGGCATATTTTACACCATCCTCTTCTCACAGGGTGCCCTCCTATATGGCCCATGCTATTCACCATTCCTGGTCTAGCCAGTCACAGCCAGGGAGAAAATCTATGGTGATCTAGTCTTGTGAAAGCGGTGCGCCTGGAACTTAATACTCCATAGGTTCAGCAAAAATCCCTTCTCTGGGCCAGTTACTGAGAATCCGGTGGAAAATGAAAATAAACATGATTTGAAAGACACATATTCCTACAATACAAGTTGGAGGAGGTCTCTACTCTAGAACCCAGAGCTGTCGATTTCAGGTGTCACAGTGCTTGTGGGATACGATAGGTTAGTTTCCCCTTTGAGATCTCCATACTGTGTTTATGGAGAGGAAGCCACCTCCCTACAAGGCTCGTCTTACTGTAGACTGGAAATTTTCTTTGCTCAGTTATATGATTTTTGTTAAGTGTAATAAACCAAGAATGCACAGGTCAGATTTAGTTCACCAGTGGCAATGGATTTCTAAAATCTAGAGAATTTACATTAAAACCCTGATTTGTGTCTTTTCATAAAATATCAGTCAAATCTTGAAATCAGACCTGGTATGAAATCTCATACTACATTTCCTCAGTGCCTCGACCAGCCAGAGCCAGGCAGTGGCCACTTCTGTAGAGAATTCATGGTTGGTGAGGTGACCCCAGCCTCTTCTTGCCTTGCACACAACCCTTCTCATTCACTCACACTGACTTATTCCTATCTCAACTTATTCCCCAATTTATTGAATAAAAAAATACATTGGAATCTGAGTCTGGAGGCTTCGTTCATTCCTTCTGAGACCATCAAGTCATTTATTTGTTTATTCAACATATTAACAGGTGCTTATGTGTATAGAACTGCCCTAGATGTATGATGAATTTACACATGGGTATTAACATGGTCAATCCTAGCTCCAAGATTTGGAAAGACAGAAAAACTGACAAGACGAGATGTGATACCTAGTAAAATGGAAGGGATTGTAAGTTGTTATGTGAATTCAGAGGATAGATGACCACATATGGGTGAACAGAAGGAAAGGGGCGAGTGCCAGCCTACCCCAAAGAGCAGTCTCATGCTTAGTCTGAGGGACAACTAGGAATGAGCACGGGATAAAAGAGAGGTGTTCTAAGCTGGCGGAGCAGTCTGTGAAAAGCAGAAGGGCCTAGTGCATCTGCTGAGAAAAGTGACATCCTGATGGATGGGGAGGGGGTGCAAGGAGTTAGGCAAGGAGTCAGCAGCGTCAGCTACACACGGTGGCTTGAGAAGGAGAGGAGAGGAGGACCCATGGGCTGCCTGGAAGGACCAGGCGGGGGAGCCCCAAGTGGATGGTGAAGAGAAGCACAGAGCCAAGTAGACCTCACACTGTCCTTAGGGTGCACGGCAGAGCAGAGCAGGGTGGAGGTCAGTGAGCCGGAGACCGGGCCTCTCCTCACACCCAGCCACCACTCAGGATGACTTCTGACAGCTCCGACCCAACCTCCAGCACACAGAAGAGGGCAGGGGTGGGAAAGCTGTGGGAAAGCCATGCCTCTCCCCATTCTGCATTCCGGGAGCCAGGCACCAGGTTCAACGAGGGAAGGGAAAAATGTCCCATTTGTTGTTAAAAACGAGGTTCAAACTCCGTCAACTTTCAATAGCCAAACGTGACTGAAACAGATCAGATCTGCACAGAACTTCATCAAAGGACAAGAAGAGCGTTGATGTCTGATGAAAAGCAGCAATTAAAATAAATAAATAAAATCGTTCTGTGTTTGGGTTCCATTGGCTGGAGATGGTTTAATAAGCTGGATACAGGGCCGGTGAGATGGCTCAGCGGCGTAAGTGCCTGCCGGGCAAGCGCGAGGGCCTGAGTTCGACTCCCGGAACCCACATATGAAAAAAGGGCCGGTGACATCGCTCAGCGGCACGGGCGCCTGCTGGTGCACGAGATCCTGAGGCCGACCCCTGGTACCCACAAAAAAAAAAAAAAAAAAAAAAGCTGGATACAGAGGGCTGAACAAGATTCAACTCAATCTGAAGGATGTTATTGAGCAGCTGATTCTGTGCCCCAGAGTCAGACAGAGATGATTTGGGGAGTGGAAGGGGTCAGGAACAAACACGGTAGGCATAGGGCATGTCACCCCAGCAAGAGACTAGTGCCATGGCGCTTGTCCATGAGCAGGTCACAGGTGGATGAGCTCACAGCTCAGGCTGGAGACAGGGCAGTGAGCCCCCTTGGGACATAAGGAAAGATATCAGAGAACATCTGTTCAAGGCAGGCAGTGCTGGCATCCAGGGAGGGGGCCAGGCACTTCGGCTGGGTTCACTTCCTGTTGGGAATACACGGGTGACAAATTCCCCCATGGGTGCGTATTCTTCTAAATGTAGGCAGTCCACCTTCTCATGTCACAGGGACCTCGGGTGCATCAGGGTCAGCGTGTCCATTATGCTTCCTCTTATTTTCAATTACTGTAACTGAATTTCTGCAGAATCACCAGGAACTGGGAAGATTTATAACCGATTAAATTTCATTTAGTTTAACGAAATTGTCTCAATGCATAAATCCAAGGCTGCCTCACACTCATGAATTTTTATAGCTGGTGCTTAGTAGACAATCTTTTTTTCTCCATTTCTTTCCTCCCCTGCCCCTGTCACTTCCTCTTCTACTGTGTACTGCCTTCTAAGTCTGCCTGGACTTGGCACTTCTGTCAGACTCTTTCGAGCCAGGAGATGAAAGCTTCCAGAGAGCTGTGTAAAATATATTTATGACATCTCTCTGCAAATACTCCTGTTTAGTCATAAATGAGTCTAAATGAAGCATGACAAGCGATTTGCTGCATGGAAGCTGGTATTAATGACTTGACATATTCATACCTCCTTGTGCGACCAGTTTTTTTCTTGGCCAGTGTCATATTCTGGTCCAAAATGCCTTATATTAAGAGTCACCCCCTTTCTCATGTTAAGAGGAAAACATTTCCAGTTTCTGTACTATTCTCATGGGCACTTGAGGATCATTTATTTATGGTCAGTGTTAACTTTATTGTGGGAAGTAGGGTGGGACAGGTGATGAGTTTCAGTTAATCAAATCAGTACTATTTTATAGCCCAACTGCTTCTGTTGGATGCTGGTGCAGGTGAGGGGCCATGACTGAGATGGCCCCACACATAGCTCGCTGTCTTATGGGGTGTTTGGGAGAGCCAGATTCAGGGTGAAGCTGCGCAGTTTTCATTCTGATGCTACTTTCCTGTGAGATTGTGGTGGAAGCTTCCAGAACACCTCTGGAAGGCAGTTATAAGGGCCACATGCCAGGATTAGGCAGAACAATGATCTGGGGAATTAGAATACTGCTCTGGTTTAGGTCTAAAAGGTCCTCCAAGTCTCATGTGTTCAGAGGTGGGGCTTTCAGGTGACTGGATCATAACATAACTGGCACTGCAAAATAGAACTTTAAAAAGTTAGAAATCTTTTAGAGATAAGCAACTTCTCAGAACTTCCTCCCCCTGAGCACACAACCAACACTTCCTGTCTTCAACATAAAATCAGTGACAGAATATGCAGATGCCAGCCCCAGGAGGCCAAAGCCCAGTTTCCCTTCCACAAGAAAGAGGAGGGCGAGCTGAGGATGGCTGGAAGGGATAAAGCAAGTGTGGAGCGCTGCACTGTCTCTCTGGGCTCCCCTCCTCTCTGTTCCTTACAAGCCTGTACACAGTGAGATGGTGATTTGAGGCAAATAGGCTTCTCAGAGCTAGCTTTGAATAAATCCTTTTTTCCTTTTCACCAAAACCATCACCTCCTCTGATTTAGTCAGTAGCTAGCAAATGAACTTGAGTGAATAAACTTAAGTGGCCGGTGAAAATGAGGGCTGTAACTTCATCAATAAATTCATCCATTGATGAGACAATAATACGATGACATTATTGGGAGGTGATGGAACTTAGAAAGGGGGGCCTAGGTGAGTTGAGTAGGTCATGGGGACATGACCTTGGGGATTGTATCTTGACCCCTGGCCCTTCACCTCTGGCTCTTTCCCACAGTCTCTGCTTCCCAGCTGCTGTAGAGTGAGCAGCTTTCCCTCACAGTGTCCTTCCGCCATGATGCTTCTGCCTTGCTACAGGTCTAGAAGCAAGACTGTGTTTCTACCTCTGAAACCATGTGGTAAAATAAATCTGTCCTACTTCCAGTTGTTTTTCTCAGGTATTTGTTCACCATGACAAAAATATCTACAAATGTTAATGCTTCTTTGTATGACTTCCTGTTTTGGAGCCCTTTTCCCCAGAAGGGCCCTGTCTAAGGCAGTTTATAAAGAAGCCAAAGCTCCTGTGTTATTATTTTAGGAGATAAAGGTTAAGATAATAAAGCATATGACAGAGAAGCTGTGAAAGGGAATTCATGCTACATGTCCACCTCTGTGGAGACCAGGGACACTCTAAGTTGGGAAGAGGGGCAGTGGTGAGGGATTTGACCTCTATACAGAGCCGGGGAGGCCTTCACAGAAGTCGCTTTGAAGTTGAGAGCCGACAGATGCTCTGAGGCACTGAGCATGAGGAAAGTTTGAGCCCTGTGACAATTCTGTGTGCCACACAGGGTAAGTGCTGGGGAGAAGACGGGGCAGGGAAGCCATACACATCTTGTTCCCCCGGGACTGCTCCGTCTTCTGTCCTCAGGGCTATTTTAAGCTTTGGAAGGGAATACAGATGATCCCCAACTTAAAATGGGCCAACTTTTTGACTTTACAATGCTGCAAAAGCAATGTGCATTCAGTAGAAACCATACTTAGAATTTTAATCTTTCTGTGAGTTCATGATACTGTACATGGTAAAATCTTTTCTCATGATGAATCACAGTGAACAGTGCTCACGTGCCTGATGCTGGGTGCTTTGGTCATCCCAGGGCTGAACCGCAGAGGGGAGGAAAGCCCCCGTGCTTAGACAGGCCACAAGCCTGGGTACCTTAGTTCCTTGGAGGAGGTGGATTTTGCACAGTGTTGACTATTATATAAATGCACGCCTAGAATAAAGTTTAATTTATAAATTAGGTACAATAAAGAATTAACAATAACTAGCAAAATAAAAGAATTATAGCAATATATTTTAACAACAGTTATATGAACATGTTTTCTCAAAATAGCTCATTTTTTCACCTTTTATTTAAAGGAAATAATTTATGGCCTCTCTTTGGCATATCTGAATTGTCAGTATCACTGTTCTTGCCCTCTGAGGCTACTATTAAGTAAAATAAAACTTTCCTGAATCCAAGCCTAGTGACATAGTGATAGCCAATCCAATAATTGAGAAGATTACTAAGTAACTAACAGACCAGTAGCATACAGAGTGTGGACATGCTGGACAAAGTGGTGAGTTATGTCCCAGGCAGGATGGAGGAGGACAGTGTGACATTTCATCACGCTACTCAAAATATGCACCTTTAAAAGCTATGAATTATTTCTAGAATCTTCTGTTTGATGTTTTAGGACTATGGATAATTGCCAGTAACTGAAACTGCTGAAGGCAAAACTACATATAAGGAGGATTACTGTATTTGGAGCTTAACAATTGATCTGAGAGCAGAAAATCATGTTACATCTAAAATCATAATTTCCTAGAATAGTAGGAATGAAGTGACATAGTTTGAGGGTGGTAAACCAGACAGGAAATGGGAGTTTGACAAGCACACAGGCCAGCGTCCTAGTTTCAATCTATCACTTTCTACTTGCAGGTTCGTCAGAATCCTGGCTTCTCCACACGTGTCCCACGGTATCATGCACTCAGTAGATGGTAAGCTGAGAGACGCTCCTATTAAAGAAGCGATCAGATAGGCCAGTTGCCTTCTCTCAGTCCATGTGCTGTTTTTGCTTCTACTCTGTGGTAAAACTTATCCACAGACATTTAGGTCTGCTTTTCAATTTTTACCCAGATAGTATTAATCACATAAATATTCTTAGTGCTATTGTATATTATATTAGAATGTGAGCTCTTTGTAAATTGTGAGCTATGCTGGGAAATTTACCATTGACCCTATTATATAATGGGTTTAATTCAGGTCAGACTTAGAGGATAAATACTTGTTTTTCAAGAAGGGGAAACAGGAAGAGGACATGAGTTTTATTTCTACTGTCAGGCAGGGCAAATTGGTCTACCTTTTTTTCTTGATTAAAATGTTTCTGTCATTCTCAAGCATGTACTTCCTGTTTGTGAGAATTTTGGCGATAGATTATCAAATTACATGGAAAATTTTGTTTTTGATTAGTCTTGGATTTAATTGAAGGATTAGTTGGATGCTATCATTTAAGAAATATTTTTACATTTTATTCTAGAATTTTAAAGCTTTTCTTAGAATACAGTGTGATCTTTATAGATTTATAGATTATTTGTAGAAATAATTTTTTTACAAAGAACACAGTAGATATCTATCTGCATTGCTTTCCAGATGGATTAGTCATTTTTCCAAACACCACTTATTGGTCAATTCACCTTTTTCTAACTAGTTTGGTCTAACACTATATTTTACACTAAATTTTTACCTATTTTCAACTTTCTTTTCTATTTCATCAATATCTTTCATGTACAAGAATTAAGCTTATATTTACTGTATCTTAGCATCTTTAAAATCATCTTCTTTAGAATTATTGTGGATATACATTCATGTTTCCTTTTCTATGTAAACTGTTGATTTCTATTTTTTACTACTCCATCTTTTAAAACCTTATTGTAATGTAAATATATATTTATGGATTTGTAATAGGATTTTGACAGCTTCATAGATTTATATAGACTTTATAGGTTTAAAGAATTTTGATAGCTTTATCATATTGATATTTCATCTTAAAAGTAGAATATGTCTTTCACCTCAAAAGTAGCATATGAATATTCATTAAAACATATACAGACTCTACCATTCCCCACTAGCATGTATGCATTTTCTTCATAAAGCACTAACACTTTTTTTTTTTGGTACCAGGAATCGAACTCGGGACCTTGTGCTTGCCAGGCAGGTGCTTGTGTTGCTGAGCTATATCCCTGGCCCTAACACACTGTCGTTAATGCTTGTACTTTCATTCTCTGTTGCTGTTATAATTATATTTTTTTTCTCATTATTTTCTAAGTGGTTCATTTTTTATTATAGTACACAGCTACAGAATTCTGTACATTGATTTTGTAATCACCCAGTGTACTGGGTTCTCCTCGTGTTCAGCTAAGTCTTTTGAGCTTTCTAGATATGCTATTTTATTTTTGTCAGTATGTTAAGAACCTCCAAATATGATATAAGGAGGTTAAGAGTAGGAAGGTATTTATTGAGAGGACAGAAAGCTCCTGTCAGAGGAAGAGGACGGGGACCAAATGGGACCCTACTCTACAGGGAAATTTTATAGAACAAAACCCACATGGGTACAATATGGGTTACAGCTATGATTAACCAGTAAGGGTGCAAGTATAGTCGCTTAGGTAATAGCGATCGAATGGGGAAAAAGTCACATAACAAGGGTGCATGGAAAGAACAAAGACTTTTTCTAGGAAATGATGAGTTTGGAGGTCTTGGTCGCCCTCCAGGGTGACTGATGTCTACCTAGGCTTCATTAGGCCTGGTGTTTGTCCTTTGAGGAAGTATGCAGCCTGGTTATTTCATCTTTATCTTGAGGCCTGGTCTCCAACAGATGCGTCTCCGGCCACAGTTGAGATGTGTGTCACCTTTGTCCTGGCGCTCTTGAGATCTGCTCTACCTGACTGCCTGTAATATTTCTGCCTAGCTTAGCTGTCCACAATAAGATGACAAGAACTTTAAATCCTTTCAAGTTTTATGGCTCATATTCATCTCCCTTATCTTCTTGTACTGACTATGGCCTCCAGAATAGTGAAAATAGTGAGGGGAATGGTCAACTTTGTTTTCTGCCTTTTTTTTTTTTAAACTCCTGACTTTAATGAGGGTGCTTTTAGGTTTTACTATCCAGGGTAATGTTGGCTTTTGACTTAATTTACTAATAATTTTATTTTAATTTTAAAATCAGACATGGATATTGAATTTTCTTTAAAACCACTTGTCCAGCAACTACAGAGGTATCTTTGCTTTTTAATTATGAATGGCTTTGCATCAGGCGCCGTTGTCTATGTAGTCCTGCATCAATGTCATTCATGACTCCTTGGTAATACTTTATTTAGTTATTACCAACAACATTTGTTAATGAATTTTGCCAGTGGTTTAAGTCCTTGTGCTATTTTTCTTATACCTTGATTTCCACAGTGTGATAGTTTTTATAAATATAATGTGGGAACATTTGGCCTTTATGTTCTGGAAAAGTTTTGAAGGCACTCAAGTGATTTGTTAGCTGAAGGACGGATAGAATTCATTTGTAACCTGGTGAGGTATGGCATCATTTATCACTTTCCCCTGCACATTGTATGTCCTATAAATTTATGGTTAAATCTAGAGACTTTATCAAACTTACTTTAGATTTTATTTTTGTAAGTCTACTTAAGAATTATAGGGCCGGTGAGATGGCTCAGCGGCATAAGCGCCTGCCTGGCAAGCACAAGGGCCCAAGTTTGACTCCCGGAACCCACATACGAAAAAGGGGCCGGTGATATCGCTCAGCAGCATGGGCGCCAGCTGGCGTGCGAGGTCCTGAGGTCAACCCCCGGTACCCACCAAAAAAAAAAAAAAAAAAAAAAAGAATTATAGGGAACTTGCATTAAGAATGTGTAATTTTTCTTCAGTTATTAGAAGCTATTGATAATTATTGTCTATATGTATTAACTCCTTAAGTATTACAAATTGCTGATATCCCTGTCCCATCATTTTGTATCTTGATTATTGAATAATTTATCAAAGATTTCTGATTTATCTTATAAGAAAATATTTGGAGAAATTTCTCTCAGAAGAAGGGTTTTTTACTGCTACGAGTTCAATTGTTCTCAAGCCTTTTTTCTATTGAGATATTATTTTGTAAAAATTAAACATTGTTTTGTGAATTCATACTGATATTTCAAATTCTAATAATTAGCCATGATAGTGATTTATTTTACTTCTTACCAACACATGCCAAATGCGTCATACTCACCATATTTACAGTAATAACAAAAAGATTTAAGTTTGTGTATTATTTATATCCTTGGGGTAGGTATTACGGAGTAGAAACATGAAAAAGTTACTGTTTTAAAGTAACCCAGAATAGTATCTTTCTGCATAGTTATACTATCAAGTAAAAATTTAGTTTGAAACATTTGTTAGTTTAGTTTTTTGCAATGGTCTCTTTTAAATTTAAATTGGCATTATAACTATGTTAGTTACATACAAGAACAAAGCCAAATGTAAAAATATGGTTATTTTCAAAAAAGAGTATTATCTTTCCTTCCATTTTATTCCCTTCCTCACATTATAATTATTTTAATATTGTATATTCAAATTCAGCCAACAATGCTTTCTTAGGGGCTTATCTTTTCTTTGTAGGAAGCTTTGTATTTTTTTCTAAACATATTTAAAGTTATACTGATTTTGGACTGTGGACATACAGAGCTGTGAACAAATTAATTTTTGTTATTTTAAGCCACCAAGTCTAGGGTAATCTGTTACAGTCATTACAGGAAATCATTGCATAGTAGTGTCTGTTTTTGAGCTATTATGGATGCTTCTTTGGACAGTCTTGGATCAGTTGCTTTCCCTACATGTTTCTATTTTTCTTTAAATATACCAGGAGTGGACTTACTGGGTCTTAGAGAAGTCTATAGTGGACACGTTGAGAGACTGTGGAACTGTTTTTTAAGTATATGCACCATTTTATATTTCCACCAGCAGTATGCAAAGGCTTCCATTTCTCCATGCTGTCATTAACACATTGCATTGCTTTTCCTTTTGATTTCAGCCATCATAGTAGGTGTAGGGTGGTATCTCACTGTGATTTTGGTGTGCATTTCCCTGATCAGTGGTGATGATAAGCATATTTCCATGTGTTTACTGGTGATATGTATTATCTTCTGTTTTAAAAGAATTAACTTTACATGTTTCTGATACATAATGAGTACATTTGTTGTAGCAAGTTGGTACACATACATGTGGAAACTGGATCCTTTTTACTTCCCCTCCCTTCTCTTCCCACCATATTCCATTCTTCATTTCCAAGAAATCTACCTCCTTGTTTCCTACTATATCTCCCTTTTTTACTCTTAAACATGTTTTATTTTTTATTTTATTTTTTTGTGGGTACCGGGGGTCAAACTCAGGACCTCGCACACCAGCAGGCGCCCGTGCTGCTGAGCGATATCACCGACCCTTTCTTCGTATGTCAGTTCCGGGAGTCGAACTCGGGCCCTTGCGCTTGCCAGGCAAGCGCTTATGCCGCTGAGCCATCTCACTGGCCCTTAAACTTGTTTATATTTTGGGTTTGTCATATAAATGAAACCATGTAATAATTAAACTTTTGTGTCTGATTTATTTCACCTAACATTATGGTCTTCCATCCATTTTCCAACAAACGATGTTAATTTATCTTTATTTATGTCTAATATTCCTTTGTGTAAACATACTACATTTTCTTCATCCATTCACCTGTTGTTGGTCATCTATAAGGGAAGATCAAAAGATATGGTGAATGTTCAAATTTAAAAATTTTTTTTACACTAATAGACACATTTCCAACAATGATGGGATATATGTGCTCAAAGTGAAGAAAAGTATTTTGAATATTTTGAGTAGTTTAAGGAAAGATGAATGGTAATTCTTCTTTTACTGTAATACATTTTTTAAAAACTTAAGTATTCATTGTATTTTGTGACCATCCATGTTGCTCAAATGTTTATGGAAATTTCTGTTAAATAAAAACTTTACATGAAGGCATTTCCTAATCCATCTGTACACCAGATCTAGGACCATGAGCTTGCTGGCTCTTCCCAAAGATATGAAATGACCATGAAAAATAAGTGTTTTAAATTGGTTCGGGCATTCAGGCAGCTGTGTGGTACAGATAAAGACACTTGTGAAAGAGGTCTTCCAGAACTGCTTCAGGAAGTGGAAACAGTGATGGGAAAACTTTTCCAAGCTGCCAAGGGAGGGGGCGTGTTTCAAGGGAGATTAATGGCAATGTGTCTTTTACTGTAAGACTTACTTTTTAAATTTAAACACACCTTATAGAAAGCCCTTCGGGATCTTGTCATGGTCCAGAAAACTCCACATTTGTAATCCCATGGAAAAGCTATTGGAATTTTAGTAAGTTAATTCCAATCTACCACTTCCAGTGCAATGCATGGCAAGAATAAAGACACTAAGGCATATTTGTAGTTGTGGGGAGCCAAGGGGGTCCTAAGTCCAGCTAGAGTGATGGCTAACTGGAACAAAGGTCTCAAACCCAGGGCTGAACCCGTGTTTTATTAATTTGTGAAGAGGGGAGTGGTTCGGGGATGAGTGACTGCGAGAGTGGCAGGAAGTACGTGACTGCTGTGAGCGGGGCTAGATAGGAGACCTGAAATCACCTCTGCAATATGCAGAGAGAAAGATATGCAGAAAGCGTAATCTGCATGTCATTGATTGGGGCAGTATCTAATGTTTTGGGGTTGGTGCTTCAGTTCTGATGTGTAATTTTCAAGCCCTGAGAAGTCATAGCGTCTTTTCTCGAGGCTCAGTCTCAGCCAACAGTGTGGTGTCACTCGGCCTAGCTCACATATACTACTTGGGAGCTACAAGAGGGGCTTCACTGACCTGTGGCATTGCTTTACTGACTACACATCAGCACCTTGGCTAGACCCATTTGCATTGCTTAAAGCCAATTGAGGGGATAAAGACAAAACTTAGCCAGCTCTGCAAATATCAATACATGGAAATAGGGCCAGGTCTAGCCAAGATGGATACAATTGCCCTTCTTTCAAGGAGAGATGTCCAGGTGGTCCCCCACACACCTCACAGGTTGTTTTCATAATTTAGCACTTATAAATTGCACTGCTGTGAACATGGATATGCATGTATCTCTATAATATGATGTCTTTAAATCTGTTGGGAAAACACCCAGAAGTATGATGGAATTTTTTTTTTTTTTTCAGTTTTGTGAAGAATATCCCTACTGTTTTCTAGAGTGGTTGCACTAGTTTACATTCCCACCAGCCATATAGCAGGGCTCCTTTTGCTCACATCATTGCCAGCAGCTGTTTTCTGGTGTTCTTAATGCCAGCCATTCTTACTGCAGTAAGATTGAACTTCTGTGTTGTTTTACTTGCGGTTCCCTAATGTCTAAAGATGTTGAACATTTTTTCATGTCCTTCTTGACCGTTTATGCTTCTTTTTTTGAGACATGTCTAGTAATTCCTTTTGCCCATTTTTGACTGGGTAATTTGCTTTTGAGGGTATAATTTTTTGAGTTCTTTACATATTCTAGCCACAATTCTGATGTCTTTATTTTTTGTGCTGACTTTCTTGAAAGTCTAGTCCTTCTCTGACTGCGTATTAATTTCTATCCAACTTGGCTGCCTATTGTAGCTCTTTGTTATTTTTATCATCAGATAGGGTCTAAAAGATTCTAAAGTTCTGATGTGGAACCTTGACTCATGCCCATCCAGGGGGCAGGTTTCAGGATGCATCACAGAAAAATAATTTTTAGGATGCATCAGTAACGGGCTTTAAAAGCTTTATTGGGGGGCCAGGGATATAGCTCAAGTGTGCAGTGTCTGCCTGGCGAGGGTGAGGTCCTGAGTTCGATTTCCGGTACCCCCCCAAAAAAAACCTTTATTGGGCAGATTTGAAAAGTATGCACTAAAAGATATAGTGTGTGGGCACTTAAGAGGGAGAAAGAGGCCTTGTGGCCTCTGAGGGTGTCCCTAAGATGGGTTATCTAAGACGTGTATTCTAGTGTCATGGAGTTTTGCCCACTTGGTGGGCTCTGTTAAAACGCAAGCCATTAACACGTGTTTGAAGCTCAGATCTGCTCTCATCTTAATAGTAAGATTCTGAAGATGGAGTTGGTAGGAGGGAAGGTAATTTACAGGTGAAAGGCCCAGACCCAGAGCCTTGTTTAGATATCTATTGCCATTAAAATCCTTAGAAATTTTTTTCTGGGAGGTAAAAAATTCTTGTAGATTTTGTATGTTGATGCTGCAATTTTTCGTAAAATCTACAACTTTAATATTATAATTTACCTTTTCTCCTTTCTCTTTTTTATTTTTTTGTCCTATTTTGGTTTTTATTTGAATTTCCTTGGGACATTTTCTGTTAAGTACTTCTCCCCACCTGTGTACATGGCATAGTATCATAGGCAGTGAAGTTAGACAGAAATTAATATACGTTCAGAAAGGGATTTGGCCCTCAAAGAAGTCAGGATGAAAAATAAAGGCATCAGAATTGTGGCTGCAGACAGATCTAAAGAGCGCCAGGCCTCAGTACGGAAAAGCAATATCAAGGCCTGCATGGCTTTCTGGAGATTAGTCTAATTTGAAATTAGACTGTAAGTAGCACTACTTGGTCCAATGGGCCCAGATAGTCATCAGGGGCAGAGGTGGGTGATCAGAACATCTACACCTACACTGTCCTCCCTTTCCAGGAATGCCTCTGTTCTTTCCAAGTACCCTTGCTGCTTGTCTCATTTCCCTATTGGATCAATATTAGTTAAGTGGCTATAGTTGTAATCCTATAGGTTGATTATAGTTTAACACACATCGTACCCATGTTATGACTTTGCTGTATAAATTACCCCTGGCAAAGAACCTCAGTGGCCATTCACTTTCAGGACCTTTTCTATTTCTCAGAAGCTACCTGTTAATAAAATTTTCCTACTCTTAACCTATTATCCTTTGGAATTCATTCATTTTTCAATATTTGAGGGACACAAACTAGGCGTATTTGACATCTGACAGGTAGGGAGTTGTATTTCTTTGATGTTACTATAGACAGCTAAATTAGGCAGAAATACAGGCAGTCAGACAGGGCTAGGCCCTCAAAAGGAGTCAGTACAGATACGTTACAACTGTCAGTAGAGAGGCGCGTTTGTTAAAGGCCAGACCTCAAGACAAAAGGTGGAATGACTACACCTACAAACTGCCCCCAAGGATGAACAGCAGAAATTGATATTCTAAATAGGTATCCATCACCTTGGGTGGGGGAGCGAAGCCTCCCTTTTGTTTAAGTCCCTGTATGTTCCATGTACACTTGCTACCTTGCTTCTCTATTTGGTCCCCATTTAATCAATATCACCTAAACCATTATACTCATAATCTTACTGGTTGACCATAGTTTTGCCCGACCTCACACCCACATTGTGATTTCCCATTGGATCAGTGTTACCTAAGCGACCATACTTATAATCTTATTGGTTGACTATAGTTTTGTCCCACCTTACGCCCACCTTGTGATTTCCCATTGGATCAGTGCTACCTAAGCGACTGTACTTGTAATCTTATTAGTTGATTATAGTTTTTCCCACTGTAGCCCTGCCTTACATCATGGTTTTGCTCTGTAAAACTCTTTTGAGAAGTGGGGTCCCTGGCAACCCACTCGGGACCCTTTCTGTCTCTCTTAAACAGAAGATTTCTTTCCCCAATAAATATAGCTTTTTTTCCACCCAATAAATATTTTCTGCATTTCTCCATTGTTCCTTCTTTGATTTTCGAGAACATGAACTTGTATTGGACATCTAGCGGGCTAGCATGCTGGGAGTTTCCTTAATATTTCCTTTTCATTACTTGCATTATTTGGAGGTCCTATATCATCCCAATATTAATATCAATATTTTCCTATTTCTTTTGTTTCTCTCTTTTTCCTTTTAAACTGGGTATTTTAGATAATATACCATAATAACTCTGATCAAGTCCCTTTTATCTTTCTGGTTTATACTCTCATTAGGTTTTTACTTTTATATTGTTTTTATTTTCCTTTCGCTGTTAAAATTGCATATTTCTGGAGATCTGACTAGTTCTGTAGATCTGCAGTCTCTGTAAATTGAAGTCATTGAGTTTTCTGCTACTTAAAAAAATTGTTTTAATGTTTATGCTTAATTTCCTAGGGTAAATCCTGTCACCAGATAGAGACCTAGGAGGTCCCCAAAGTGACAATGAGAAGCCTAAACCCACCCTACTGTAGCATAAGTTGCAGGTTTACTGACTTTTATCACAGAAAAAGTTTTCATGATTAGTCAGTGCAGGGACAGGGGACCCCCGTAGGTAGGGAAAAGACAGAATAAAGGCAAGGCCTCATTGAACTTTATTAAGATCAATAAGAAAACTTGCTAAAAGCAGTTTCTTCCTTCACAGGTAGATTCTGCAGTTAGGGCAATTAAAAAGACATGGAAGGGAGAGAGAAGATAGGCCCGAGAAGGGTACTAGGTAACACAATTACTGTAAGACTTCATCAAGAAAAGTTAACACTGAGGAAGCCAAAAATGAAAGACCAGGAAAGCCAGCTGCCCTCACCCACCTGGAAGAATGCAAGGGCAAGGAGAGATAGGCACCTAAGGACTCTTATTTAATATGCAAGACACACGCACACACATCTACACATGCACATGTATGTATATTCTCATTTTAACACCAGTACACCAGATGTACGCACATGTACACACATGTACGCACATCCCCTTTACTTAATCATTAAGGAAGCTGCCTCTCTTTAAGCCCTCCCACCTTCACTTATTCATTACAAAGGGACAGAAAGGAACCTAGAAACTGGAAATTTGGACAAAATAGTGACTGTACTGTATATGTCTAATATGACAGAGAAAAAAGAACTTCCAACCTCTTAGATGTTAGACATGCCGAGTTCGTGGTCTCACACCATCAAGGAACAAAGTCATGAAACAAACAAGGAGGTTAAGAGAGTTCTATTGGAAATATAAAGAAGGAAGATAGTTCCTGGGTTTCCAGGAGGCATCCTGAGTGGGTGCCACTGAGCTCTTTTGTCAGAGGTATTTTGTACAGCAAGATAACAACATGGATACAATGTATGTCAAACTACAGTCAGTGTACATGGTTAGAAGTATAGTCACTTAGCTAACATTTATCCAATAGGATGTGAGACATGCAACAAGAGAATACGGCAAGTATCATTCATCATTATCTTTAGTTTATCTAGAACTTCTAATTGTAGAAAGAATGAAAGCATTCCTGGAAAGGGATGTTATTATAGGCAGCTAAGTTAGATAGAAATTAATATCCAGAGAGGGACTGGCCTCTCAAAGAAGTCAGCAAAAAATGAAAACATCAGAATTGTGACTGGAGGTGCATCTGAAGAAGGCCAAGCCTCAAGATAGAGATGCAGTGGCCAGGCCTGCACACCTCACTAAGGAATGAGCAATAACCTGGAATTATTCTGTAATTAGCACCACCTGGTCCAGGAAGTCCAGCTAGGCATCAGTTGCCCAGGTGGGTGGCCAGAGCATATGTACCTTCAAAATTTCCATCCCTTCCCCAAAATGCCTTTGTTCTTTTCACATACCCTTGCTATGTGACCCACTTCCCTCTTGGATTAATATTAGTTAAGCAGCCATACTTATAATCCTATGGGTAGATTATAGTTTGAACCACATTGTACTCATTGTGCCTTTGCTGTATAAACTACCCGTGACAAATGGTCTCACTGGCAGCCTACTTTTGGGACCCCTCCTGTCTCTCAGGAGCTATCTGTCAATAAATCTTTCCTACTCTTAACCTCTGTTATTCCTTGGAATTTAAGATTGAGGGCAATGTAGCATTGGGATTTTCTTTTATCTCTAAAAGTACATTTAAATCTCCATTTTAGTGTAAACTGACTTTAATCAGTTACATTTATCCAATTACAAAATATTATATGACATAAATAAACCCTTATTTCAATTTGTTATCTTTTAATATGGTGTCATTTAAGTGAAATTTTTTGTTTACAGATGTGCTGGACAGGTTATTAATATCTAATCCCTGATCATTTGGGTGACATAGGACTGGATGGTGTTTAGGTGTTACAACAATAATTTACATGACAATCACACAGCATAAGCCTGAAAAAGTATCTACATCGTCTGGTTGTCTATCTTATGTTGGATTGGCATGCACATTTCATCACAATTAGTTGGGATACAAGTACAGGAAAGCTAGTTGTCTGAGCCTGAAAAATTTTACCACCAGAAAACCTTAGCCTGAAAGTCACTAGTATAAGATGTTTTCTGGTTTTGTATCTTTGAAGGCCTGTACACTTGAGAAACACAAATACATTTAATATGTCATTAGGTTAACAATAACTAGCATCACAACTATATAGAAATCTTTGTATATGTTTACTTAGTTTTAACTCTCAAGGCAAAATTGAGACTCCTTTAACAAGTTTTACAGGGTGGAACTATACTGACAAGAATTAAAGACACTGTTAAATCTTTTACAAGTTTTGAAACAGTGTTACTGATCACAAATAGACTTATTGCCCAAAATACAAGTGTATCTCATTTATTTATACAATTACATAATGTTTAATCAAAGTCAAAGACGTCTATTAAGTTTTAAATGGCAGGACCAGATTTAAAGGGATGACAAACTTTGCTCATTTTATATGTCTAAAGTCTGGATGCATATTGTTGAAGAAAGCTCCTATTAGTTACTTTGTATGTATTAAACTTATATAGTCTTACATCTGTAAACTTAACTTTAAAGCTTGGACGCACAGCATAGCTTGTTTTAGATGTATTTCTAGTCTCAGATATATAGGTTGTGTCATAAACTAAGATAATCATTCATTTGCCCAATCATAAACTGATTATTGAAAACATTTTACAAGCCAACACTTAAATATTCTTTAATTTTTAAAGATCAGTTTTTAGTAACCAAAAACCTAACAATGGAAAACACAAGAAACTGTCTTAATAAAATATAGAACATGTAGTTTTATAGGTTTAACCAAGAACATTTTAATATTTTAAGAAAATCTTGTTGCTTTGGACAAATAAAATTTGACCTTTTACTATACCCAACTTAAATATATCATAATAATTTATTTAATAATGTTTGTTGGGGTGTGCCACCATAAGACTCTGAGAAAAAACTTGAGAAGTCGCCCATCAGTGGAGAAAACTGAACAAATTGGTTCAGGCTGCTACTTTTTCAGCTACAGAAAGGGGTTTTGTCTGCAGTTCCCCGAGCTCAAGATGTCCCTACTTATTTACCTTGACAATTACCTTAGATGATGCATGAGAACCAAATCATGGAAGTTAACATTTTTAAGCTATGTATATTTTCTTTGAACGAGGAAAAGCTCTTACACAGACAATAAACATTACATTTATAAAACCAATATTGGATATTGTCTTGATTGGCTAACAAGTTGGATGGAAACATTTCACCAACTTTTACCAACTGATTTAAATTAACCTACTGTTACCCTATCTGAACAATAAGTATTTGGGCTAATAATATTAGTGCCCATTAATCTATATGCCAATCTATATGAACATATACTTGAAAGTTGACATATAGAAACATGCACATTAACCGAATCATATATAATCTTTATGCTGTCAAACTTTAACTTCACAAGTCATATGTAGGCCTCTTGCATATTAACCTTCATCCACTAATGCGAATTTGGCTACCCTGAAAAATTATGCAACCGGTTCTCCATGGAAGGCCCAAAAAGATCCAGAAGTTTACAAGGGCAAAAATAAAAGGAAAAATACAACTAATATGAACTCAAAAATTCTTTAATGAAGCAGTACTTTGGTTATTAAAACAGACTAAATAGGCAGGTGGACAAATGAGAAACACAGAACACACAAAACAACTACTTTTATATTAGCGTGTGCTCTTAGATGTGTTGGTCAGGCTGACCTGCAATAATCTTTTATAGTTTTAGGTTTATGACTATGAATAGACTAGTCAGAATTTTCCTAGGGTGAATCATAACAGAGAGCTCTTTATGTAAGGTAACACCAATAAGAATCAGAAAGGAACAGAGAGAGAAACCCCTTTACACTGTGAAAGCAAGGGGTGTTTACAAATGGGTTAGTTCATTATTTTAATTTTGGAATAGCCGTTGCTACAGTACAGGCTCCTCAGGGCTGTCTATATTAGAGTCACTATGGTACACTGTTGTTTTGGTAGTTACAGCTGTTTCTTACATAGACGGGCTCTCCAAAGGGACAGACCATTAGAGGTATGGTGTTGTAATCTCTCTCTCCCTCTCTCTCCCTCTCACTCTTCCTTTCTTTCTTTCTCTCTCTCTCTCTCCATACATATATAGAGAGCAACCACTTTCTTATTTTTAGAGGGTACTCAGGTCAGGTACGGGTGTAGGAAAAGACTAGGTGACACTTCTGTGGAGCTTATTAAGTACGCATTCCAAGGGGGTGGGGGAAGTTGAAGACCTGTCCTTGCTCCAATTTGCTGTGCTGTGGGTGAACACCTATGATGTAACCATATTGAGCTTTCCCATTTTGAAGAAAAAAAAAAAGGGAGAGGAGGCATCCCTGCCATCCCTGCTTGTTCTGTCCCTTTCCCTGTAGTATCCCCTAGGCCTGACCCCATCTAGTGCCTGTAGTGGTGAGCTGGAGGTGGAGGAAGTTACCAGAACTGTGACCCCTTGCTCACACTAACTATTGTATAGGCTTTTCCTTTTTCAGCCCTCGGCCTATCTCTGAGCATGGAACTCAGCTGCCAGCTTGGCACCATATTCTGGAGAGGAATCATGGCAGGAGCGAAGCAGTCATTTGAAGACCATTGGCTCCCTCAGTACCTGTTTTTCTTAAAGTTGTTATCAAATTCATTAGGGTCCCAACCAATCAATTCTCTTCATCAAAATCATCTATGCTGTAATGGCCCCACCTTAAAATAAGTCATTCCACCCTGCTCAAGTGGCATTCCAGAGGGGTGGGAGAAAGCATGAAGAGAGTGGAGATATTTCCTAGTTCCCAGCAAGGGCAGAAAGACAAACAAATTTAGACTAAAATGTTTTCATTCTTTTTTTTTTTTTGACAGTTTGAGGATTAAATTTAGAATACTTTTTAAGAATATAGCCCAGGGTTAATTCAGAGGGAATAGGAAATAGAAGACGTGGGTCCTGTGGAGATGTTTCATCCACCCATAAAGGAGTCCTTTAGGGTGACACGAGATGTGAGCCTCCTTTGGAACATCTGCTAAACAGCAGTTTTCCAATCCATGAAGGTGAAGGCCAGCTCCTCTCTAGAGCCGTGCAATAACTAGTGAGGGACCATCACGAGCCAGAAACTGAGTGGTTGGAGGGAGAGTTAACTTATCATCTTCGAGGATGGAAAAACTGGTCACTCAAGAGTCCCGGCATCCAGAAGGGATGGGGTAGAAACTGACCAGGAGACAGACTCACCCTAGACAAGGTGCTGCTGCCAACTGCACTATTTTTCAAGGGAAGTGCAGCAGAGCAGGGATAGAGGTACACCTGATGGAATGGTAACTCGATGCAAGGCAGAGGAACTTTATCTAGGGGGCTTGGGGCTTGGGGCTTGGGGCTCACTATTTTCCAAAGCCTCTCTACCCCAAAGGCAGAAAGAAAATTAAGACAGAAAGCTTTCTTAGGGTGGGTTTCTGGTCCTTAGTACAGTAAAACATGGTTCTGAGGAATGAGAAAGAAAGAAAAAGCGGCAGGAGAAAGTTGGAGTTAAGAGGCCTTAGCAGTGAAAGAGATTTGCCTGCATCACACTTGCAGCAAGTTAATGAAAACATTTACTGAACAGCCGTCAGTCTCGGGAGACTGGGTGAGAGCATCGAGAACTAGAATCGCTCCCTCACCACTGGGGGATCGAACCGGAAAAGAAACGGAGACAGAATGGGCTCTACATTCCCTCCCGCATGAGCAGGAGGGGGTTCAGGCCAGACTGCTCCAGTGGAAACTGTTCCCTAAGATTTTAGAATAGTTGCCACACTAGTCACCTTTACTTGGCCAAGGAAATCCTATGTTTTGATATGAGAAATATTGTTCCCCAAATCTACCCTACCACCAAAGAAATGACAGAAGAGACATAAGGCTACAAGGCTAACAAGTAAAAACACGGAGAGCACAAATCCCTATTTCCTAAATGGAATCATGGTTTAGTAAGAACATATTGCAAGAAGAAAAAGAAAATAAAAACTCTCGATTGGAGGCTTAACCCATATTAATCTCATATCTCAGTGGGACCTCCGTTCTGTGACGGAAAAAATAACTCCCAACCTGTTAGATGTCAGATGTGCTGAATCCATGGTCTCACAACGTCAAGGAGTGAAATTGTGAACCACAGGAGGAGGTAAGAAGTTTTATTGGAAATGCTAAGAAGAGTGCCTGGGTTTCCAGGGGAGATCTCTAGTGCATGGCCGCTTCCTCAAACTCTCAGGGGTATTTTATACAGCAAAATCACAATGTGGGTACAACATGAGTCTAACTTAATTAACACATAGGAGTAAAATTGTAGTCATTTAGCTAATATTGATCCCACAGGGAAGTGAGGCATGTAGTGAGGGTATATGGCGAGCATCACTGACCATTACCTTTAGCTTATCTATAACTTCTGATCATAGAAAGAACAAAGGCATTCCTGGAAGGGAATGGGAGTATGGATCCAGATGTTCTGGTCCCCCACCTATGTGTCTGATGCCTATCTGGGCTCCCTGGGCCAAGTGGTGCTAATTACAGTATAATTTCTAGCTGCTGTTTATCTCTAGAGAGGCTTACAGGTCTAGCTGTTCTGTTTTGATCTTGAGGCCTGGCTCTCTTCAGATTCATTTCCAGCTACAATTTTGGTGTGTCTCATCTTTTGCACTGATTTCCTCCAGGGCTGGATCCCTCTCTGTCTATTAATTTCTATCTAATTTAACTGTATACGATATGAAGACTGTACTGTTCTTTCTTGTTTTTTTGTTTTCCTGCTGGGAATTGGACCTGGGGCCTGGAGCATGCTGGGTGAGTACTCTACCACTGAATACTATCTCTAGCCCCTCTAAGTTTTACTCTTCTTAGTTGAGTTACCTGCAGTGAACACCTGTTAACTTCAGTTTTCCTGTTCTCCTGGCCATAATAAATTCTGATGTCCCTCTACCTGTGGACCCTGTATCTGCTGGTGGTTTCCCCATTCTTCTATAGGCAGGACTGTAGGGTATCTGCTCGCCAAGTTTTATATGTTGTTTGTGTGTTCTTTGTTAGCTTATTCTAGTTGCTTTCCCCCTGTATTGTAGAGAATTCAAGGAGATTAAAAAACTAACTTGCCATACCCCGCATAACACTAATAAAGACAGCACAGTTGGAGACCACTCTCCTCCTTTTATTATGGAACCATTGCCTCCACTTACTCAAACCTGGGCGACACCGCAGGGGCAATCCTGAACCCCACCCTGGGAGGTACCATATGGTGGTCCAGGTAAGGGAAATGAGGATCCCAAGCTGTGAGGGAACTTCAAAAATTCCAAACAACCTGCAGGTGCACTGGATCTCCTTGCATACCCTAGAGTAACTTTTCTTTCTCTGGATTTCTGTATGTCATATACACAATTTTAGCAGAGTGAATTATGGGAAAGGACATGTGCGATTGACACAGCAGACATGATTCAGCACCTTGTCAATCATACTGCTAATCGTGCCCTGGAAGACCCAATGGGAGGAGTCTTAAAGCAGGTAGGACATTTAAACCACCACACCCTATCCCCTGGGTGCTCAAGCCATTTTCCTTTTACCAACAGAAGCCCGTTCTCTCTGAGCGTACTTTCACTTTAATAAACGTTGCCGCTGTTTCCTTGACATTATGTACTACCTCCAATCCTTCTGACTTCTTTCTATAGTGTCTTTCATTGTCACGGATATAAAAATCACACATACAATACTCTTTTCTTTCACTGCTAGGAATGTTAATCCTACAGCTCCCATCCAGCTGTTCTTTTATTAATTCAATCAATGTCTATTGAGTCTTTACAATGTGCAAAGCACTGTTCAAAGTCATAGACAGAAAATCCTTATTCATGAACCTCCATTCTAGTGAGAAACGAAGCCAATTCAAATTAGCATGTATGACTTCCAGAGCTCTCCATGGTGAAGATTTCCTAACCTTCTCACTCTCACTACTTCATACCTTTTACTATTTTCTCTTTGACCTTTAGTCATGTGAGGGTTTGATTTAATATGATGTTAAGTTTCATGATTAATTTTAACTTGTTATTAATGCTTAACATGCTATAATGTTGCTTTCAGAAAAAGATCGTGTTGAAACTTAGAGACAAGTAACAATCTTAGCCTGAATCAGAATATATATTTAAAAGTATTTGTACTGAATGGAAGACTTTTAAAAAAGAAACACAAAATGATGCAGTTTATGTAACACAGGCCACTTGGCATTTAACACAAAAGGACATTTTATAAACTAGTTAAGGTAAATTTTGTATCTGTAGAAATATTGACTGCTTCTCAAATCAACCAGATGTGAAGGTGCTCTGGCTGGGACATCTGTCACCCCATTGATTGCTGGGGTTGATTTGGCTGATCTGGGTGGCTAGGTAGGTGTCTCCTTCCTCCCCCACTGCTCCATGCGCGTCCCTCCCGAAGCTGCATGCTGGGTCGAAGAAGAAGACCCCTCCCCATAAAAGAGGACCTTTTCTTTGGTCAAGGGTATATAAATAGCTGCACTCCCCTAGTAGAACCTCCAAAGAAGCTCCCAAATCAACCATCCATCAATATGTCCAAAGATTTCCACCAAAGAGTTTGCAGTGAATTTACCTTTCCTTTTGTTCAAATTGCTTATACTGAATCAATGAAAGCCAATTACTCTTTATCAGAATTACAAGATACCAAATACCTGAGTTATAGGTATCTTCAGTCAACTTGTGAATTATTCACATTTTGGCTATTTTTAATTTTAGATTTTATCTAAAGCAAAATCTTGCTCTGTACTTTTCCTCAGTGGTGTGCCCTGACCTCATGAGTTCCAGAAAGTAAATCAAGCCAATTATAATTAGTGCTTTTTTTGAGCCCAGAAATCATTAGAGATACGAAGACGGAAACTTTCATCAGTCAATCCTGAGCTCCTATCTGTTCAGTCCACATGCTCTGTGTGCCTGTTTTTATAATAGGCTCATTATCCAAGCTGGTAAATAGACATTTAGCTTCAATTAATCCCTGTTGTTCACTCTACTGTGTTTATCTTGTAAACTCCAAGCTGAGCTGATTAAAAATTAGCTTAGGTGAATATAACATGATTTTCTTACCAACTTGCTTTTCTGCCATGACCTCAGCTGCTCCTGGCATCCAATGTCGCTGGCTTAGGGTTGAAGAAGACATGATAGCAAGGGACTAAACTGGTGCAGAGACCAGGAAATGAAGTGGTCTCAGTCTGTATCCAACATCAGATATGTGCCTTTGATTAGGGTCCCTGAAAATAGATGTCATGAGAAGGGGCATGTAAAGGGATTTATGGAGTATGATCACAGAAGATAAATCTGTAAAGAGGTGACTGGGCAGAATTACCTGGGGCTAAAGCAGACCTGCAAAGAGGTCTCCACCAATCCCTCCACCATTCCCTAGTGTATGGACACCTGAGTCTTCCGAAGTAGTAATCAGTTATTCTTCCACGTGGAAGACCCTGTGGCTGAGGGAAGCACTCCGTGATAGATGCAGCTGTGGATGTGGACCCTTGGCATCCAGTGGTTTGCAAGCTTAGGGCTAGGGAGTGTACAGTTGTGTGCGATTTTTCCTCTAAAAGCTCAGAGATTAAATCGCACTGCTAGGCTTTTACAGCTATGAAGGAAGACTTCATGGTGTAATAGCATGCATGTTTCTTTAAAATGAGTGGCAAATTGTTAGCCCAAGTAGGCAGTGGACCTTTCCATAATAAAGTATAACTTATAATTCTGTGTTTCATAAGGGAGTGGTGGTGAAAGAAGGCAAAGTAATGATCATATGGGCAAATTGGCAAGGAGACAAATAAAATAGGGGAGGACAGAGAAAAATTTTGTCATTCCTGGATATTAAAAAAGAAAGCAACTGAATTTTCACAGAGAATTTCCAGGGAAACTGATTATTATGAAGATATTGATCATAAAAGCTAGAGCTTCAAAGTGACCTTTGAATTTTCCATCTCTGGTAAGGGCAGAATTCTCCTGCTAGCCCAATGCTCCCACAGAAAACAAAGCACAAAACCAGATCTTTTGGAAAGTATTAAGGACAAGCAAAACACAAACGGTGGAAAATGGAAGCAAAACACAAAACAAATTCTTCTGGAAGGTATTAGCAGACAGCTAAGCCAGGCGGAACCTAAATGGCCAGTCCATGAGAAGCAAAGGAAACATGAGGTGGGTCAAACATTCCACAGCGAACAAGCATAAGCAGGATACAAAAAAGCACATCAGCAATACCTTTACAATAACTGACAAATACTGAGAAAAATCAGACACTTGGTGAAGCTGCAGTGATAAATTGATAAATAAACATGAACAAAGAACCTAGTATGTGTAGAGTTGTCTGGTGTATACTCCTTCCTTGCTGGAAAGAGGAGTGCATATAGGCTTATTCTATGAATTTACTCTTCATTGTTGTCAATTAATGTTTTTCTTCACAAAAGACCGACTGAAGAGAGTCCTTTGCGTGTAGGGATGTGTGATAGGAACCTCTCTCTCTCTGGATTTGCAGTAAAGGTGCCTGTGCTTAGAGTAGAAAGAGCAAAGCTGCGCTTATATGTAACAAGCCTGAATCAAATATGAATATTACTGGCTAGTTCTGAAACTGAAACACAGATTCATGTGTTATTTATTATAAACAAAGCTGATCTTTTGCAAACACAGCCAAGACTAAGCGCAATCACTGGGAGCAGGAGGTGGAGGGGTTTAAAATGTTCTGTGGGTTCTGTGGTACCTCCCTGTGGGGTCTTCCAGAGCATGACTGACCACGTGATTGACAGGGTGTGAGTCAGGTGAGCAGTGTCTACTGCTCATGTCCTTTTCCACAATTCACTGTTCTCATTGGATGTATGAGATTCACTGTTAGCATTGGACGTATGAAATGCAGTCCAGATACATGAACCTTCAGTGAGCTCCAGGTGAAGAAAGGTCACTGTAGGTCATGCAGAAGAATTTGGGCTTGTGTCCCAGTGTGGAATTTTTGAATTGTCCAGAGCAGGCCTGGAGGCCTTTGCTTTTCTTATCTCTGGCTCCATGTAGTCAGCCTTGGGGCGGGTGGGGGTGGGGTGGGGCGTTGCCCACCTTCAGGTGAATGGAGGGGCATGGTTTAGCAGTGAGTGGAGGGGAGCGGTCCCATAGCCCCCGTTGTAGCATCTTGTAGTACGTTCATACCAGTTTAATTTGACTCCTTCTTGATTCAGACGCCATTTTGTTGCTGTAAACCTTCCACCATTGTTCAGAGTTCTGACAAAGTTGGAAGAGTTCCTGCTTGTTTTGCAATGTTTCTGTAGTGTCACGGTGTTTTGCCCATTCTGCCATTTTGTGGCCATCACTCATTTTGAACTTTAAAAAAAAATTGTAATAATTTCTACATTGATTTTATGTTTTACATATAGATCAATTTACAATCTTTAATGATGATATTTTAATTCACATTACTAAAGAATATGAGGGCTACATGTCATACTGCATTTACTTCACACATTACCTGTCTGAGTATCTCACAGTAGTGGCGAGTTTCTAATAAAATGTGTATAAATAGTGCTGGAATATAAGCATTTGATAGATATACCGCTAATGGTGGCTTTCATATCCTTCATTTGCTGAAAGTTATTTTGTCTATTTACTTTACTTCATTTTATTATTATTGTTTTTGCTGTGCTGTGGATCGCCTCCCTCAAAAGAAGTTACTTGACTTTAATGATTAATTCATTTTAAATTTTATCTAATACATCTTAATGTTCAACAGACAATATTATTTCTTTTTTAATATTAAATATGTCAATATATTTTTTAATGTTAAACCACCTTCGAATCTTTAGAGGAATCCATTATGATCATTTTCTACAATAATTTTCTGAATCCTGGTTTGCTGACATTTTTGAACATCATTTTCTTTTCTCACTTTTAAAAATTTACTGTTTTCATTTGTTTAGATATTTTACACATACTTGTTTTATGCTTTCTTTGGATAACTGTTATCTGAAATTTTGGGCCACTGTTGCTGCTGGTGCACATCTATCACAAGTTACACACACACACACACACACGCAAAGACAACAGATTACATACGTTTGTTGGAAATTCAGTGCAGACTGACTTCCTCCTGGAGAGGGGTTAGTTGCGTGACAGTTACCCTGGACTGCTACTGAGCAAGGACAAGTTTAACTGAAGCTCTTTTCCTTTATGGTGGCGTTGCATCGATCGTGTAGAAATATGCAATTGACCTCTTATCCAAGCCTGTGGTTTACAATGCTCAGAAGGGATTTTCTTATCCACCTTCAGTTGAGTTTCAGATGGATTAGCTTGTGTTTGTTTGATTCTATTTGAAGGGATGGAATTTCTGTAGCCCACTCTTCACTGCACTTAAATCCATTTGAATGGCCTATATTGCTGCTAGAGTTGTGGTCTCCACTCATAGCCTTCTCTTGGGTGCCTTTCAAATCCCATCTTTAGAACACAGACAATACCTGAGCTGAAAGCAGCCGCCAGTGGCCTCAGAGCTCCCTGCATGGTTTTTTAGCTCCAGTGTTTCTTGTTCATTTTTGCAAGATTGTATGACATTTTAACTGTTTCTTTAAAATTATATTCAATGGGAAAGTTTTTCTGGTTTTCTGCTTATTGTTAGATATGGAGTTCTCAATTACCATTTCCTTCACTATCGATTTTTTTCTATTCAGCCCTTGTTGGAACTTGAGCCCTTGTTATTGAATGGAGAAAGGCAATTTTCAGAGAAAAAATACAATTGGCTGCAAAACTCACGAAAGTCATGTTTGCTCCTCAGATTTGAAAAGCTAACAAAATATTGTACCACACTGGTGAGAGTTTAACGACATGGATACTATTACGCATTGGAGGATAGGCTTATTGGTACAGTCTTTCTGGAAGGAAAGACTGCCTTATGCTTCAAAAGACTTAAAAAGCTTGTATAATCTTGTCAACTGTGGTAATTCTGACAGTATTTCCAAAGGAATTATTAGGTATACCACAAAGATGTAGGAAGTAGTATAATGTAATGCTTTATGTCAGATTGAAATGACTTGATTCATGTAAATAGCTGCCATATGATAAATACATAAGCTATTTTGTAAAGGATATTTATTAAATATTATTTATCACAGCAAAAGAATGGAAACAAGAAAAATAGTCCACCATAGAATAGCAGTTAAATAAATTAAAGTATATTCACATATAAAATATATGAAGAACATATCTTAAGAATTGTATTTCTGAGAATAATAGCAAGAGAAAATATATACTTTAGAGAGAAGAAACAATATAAAATTGTGGCTACAGGTGAATTTTAACTTATGTTAAAATATATGTGTGCACTTATTATATAAGAAGTGTATGTTAAAATATATGTGTATATTTATTATATATGTAGTATATCTGTATTTTCAAATCTTTGGATTATTTGTCTCTATTGGAGTATCTACTTGGCAGTATCTATATTTTAAAAATATACTTTTATTATCTAATTACATAGAGGGAGAAACCACCTAAAAATATATCAATATGCTGCTGAGCAATAGCTTGGAATACAGGAAGTATAACAGGCATGAAAAATATTTTTTTATTATTATATTGTTTATTATTTAAAAACTTTATGTACTTATGTCTTAAGTATAAAACCATATATATAAATTTATACATATATGCATATATGTGTTAACATATCTGTGGGTATGTGTGTGTCAGTACGTAGTAGTGACTACAAAAATATGACCTTATCAAGAAAGGTTACTAAATCTCTTCTAGTACATTTATCTAGAATGTCCAGTATTGCCTTTAAATTTAACCCTATTTCCATCCCATAGTTGTCGAGCTTTGAGTTGTACCTCACTACCTTCCTGCACGTCCATGGCCTACATCAGACTGAGGACCTCACGGCAGGGCGACACTTCCCGTTTTCCTCAGTCACACAGTGCTTTCCTCTTTCCTCTGCAGTTTTACTGTCATTGGCATCTTCTTTCTTCATGCAGTTAGCCTTGTCAACAGAGGCAGCCTGAAAAAAGACCATTTTCTATTGCTCTAATAGAATAACTGAGACTGAGGAATTTATAAAGAAAATAATTTCTTACATTTCTGGAAGACGGGAAGCCCAAGAGCACGGCACTGGCATCTCGTAAGGTCTTCTTGGCACGCGACAACATGGTGGAGGATGTTTCCCGGAAGAACAGAGCCCATGTGCTAGCTTGAGCCTCTCTTCCTCTTCTTACACACCTGTAACACCATCACGGGGCCCAGCCCTCCTCTCTCATTTAGTCCTAATTACCTCTGTCCAAACCACAGTGTGTGGATTAAGAGTTAAATTTCTAGCATATGCACTTTTAAAGCTATGGCAGGGTGCTATAGTGGAATGCGCCCCCAAAAGTTCATCTGTTGGAAACTTAATCCACAAACTCAAGTATTGATGAGTTTTGATGGTGGGGCCTTTGGGAAGTAATTAGAGTTAAGTGAGGTCATGAAGTAGGGCCCTCATGAGGTGAGTAATGGATTTATAAGAAGAAAAACATCCAAGCTAATAGCACGCTCTGTCTTACCACGCAATGCCCTCCACCATGCTTTCATGTAGCATGATACTGATGTTATGCTCTTGAGCTGTTCAGATTTCAGAGCTAGAAGAAATAAATTTATTTTCTTTGTAAATTATTCAATCTGTGATATTTCATTATAGCGACAGAAAACATATTAAGACAGATTCCTACAGAATTTGTAAAAGAATTATGTAATTACTATAGTCAGTGAAGCTTTATATGTCCCAGTGAACAGGATGGTCAGATTCTTTTCATACTATCAGAAGTTGAGAAAGAAAAAGAAGGAAATGGGTGAGGGAGAGAGGGGGAGGGAGGAAGAGAAGGAGGAAGGGAAGGAGGGAGGGAGAGACAGAAGGAGAGAGGGAGGGAGGGAGGAAGGTAGGGAGAGACAGAGGGAGGGAGGGAGAGAGAGAGAGAGAAAGAGGAGCAAGTAAGTACTTTGCTCCAATTACAACTGTATCCACTTCTGAGGGAAGTTCTTTGCTTAACAGATTTAGAAAGGGGAGTTGAGAAAATCTGGAGAAATATATCATTTGGATATTCTGCTAAATTAGATTGACAGCATTGTTTTTATCCCACTTTTAGATTGTTAAGCTCTTCTGGCAATATAAAAAAGAAGCCTTGCTCTTTTGCATTCACATTGAACAGCAAGCTTTGAGCATTGTTAATCATTTATTAGAAAATGCTTTTCCTTTCAGATGTGTGTATATCCAAAAGTTGTTTGTATGCACAAATGTGTTCCTCAGACCAAAAAGCTTCCCAGAAGAACATATCACTGAATGTGTGGTCAGAATTTGCAATCAGAGAATGTACAAAAAAAGTACAAAAATAGACTGTCACATGCAGATTAATTTCCTACATACTTATCTATTGTTTTATCTGTTTTAAATTATACTCTTACCCACAATATAGGGTGAAATCCCACTGAAGGCGATGTGTCCCCTAAATCAAGGGTGGCATAATATTCATGGTCATTAGGTGTCCCTGTAATTCCATTTTAGCCCATAGTCTAGCCAGTTATTTAGCTAGTGCTTACAGAAAATATTCTTAAAGACATTAGGAACCCAGTGACTACTAAAAACAAATGCATTTTCCTCAGGAGTTTTCCTTGCATCGTCCCAGAAAAGCATTCTGTGACTCTGGTGTCTGTATCCTATTGCCCTTTCCCACATCGCCTTGGAAATGCCTGCTATGCAGAAGAGACGCCAAGGAGGGAGCAGGAACATCTCCTAAGTGCCAGTCCCGGGGACAGTGCTGGGGTCAGTCCCCTGCCTCAGCTGCAGCTTTTGAAGTATGTCTGTCAGAATATCTGACTGTCAAATGGGTAGAGATTACTCATTAATCAAATATGTATTTCTGCAGTACTCTGAGCCCCCTCTGACTAGGAGGATGTGGATGGGCCGAGGCAGGCCTCACCTGTGAGGGACTTTCAGAAACCTTATACCGTGTGTGAAGAAACTGAGGCCAGGTGGACACATCCCAGACCTCACATTGGCCAGTAGGAGACTCAGGGCTCCAGGATAGTGTCCTGTTTCCCTTTCCACTTGGCTTTGGAGAAGCTGGTAGCCAAGTTGGTCATGGAAATGCAGCAGTATGTCATATTTTATAATCTTTCTTCTCTGTTGGTTTTCCCCTCCCATCTGTACCGCTTGATCTGTTCTATTAGTCCTATTCATTCATTTATTCATTCATTCACGCTAATTTTTTTAAACATTTATGTGTGACAACAATGCTCAGTTTTTTAAAACTTATATTGTAGAGTCGTATAGATTTTATCATCACAAACTATTTTCTCTTAATGAGGTGATATGAAAATGGAAGGAAAAAAATCTAAAAATAGCTAAATTAAGACGTGCTGGTGTATTAATTACCCCACTTTTCATTAAAATAATTTCTATGAATATATGCTTTTATTTACACTTGAAAGACTGGAAATGCCAGCTTCTCTGGGTCCTTGGAGCCTTTCCCTGGGTACTTCCCTAGGGTACCTCCCTGCTTCTTATTCCTTGGTAAGACAAATTTCCTCCTCTGTGACTGCCTGAGAGTGACCAATTTGCCTTTATTTTTTCTTTGCAAATGCTCCGCCTTCTTGTTTGCTGGCTCCTGTATTTGAGGAGTGCGTCCAAACCTCTCCTTTTGTTGCTCAATTAAGTCCTTCTCACTGGCGCTTCAAACTACTTCTTATCTCTTACCTTCTCCTGTCTCCTGGAAAGATTGTTAAAGGAAAGCGCATTTTAAAGTAGCAGCTCCTGGTACATCAGAAGAACACTAAGAAGTCATTTCCTAAAAATAGGATGTCGTTAATACCAGCAGTAAAGTGAGGCTTTAGAAAAATATCCACTGTCAAAAGACAAAGAAAGGTGAAAAAGCAAATAGTAAGCTTTGGTACACATACCTTATCATAGCTCAGCTCAGGCGGGGAGTTTTCCTAAAGCAATTGATCACAGCGAGGCTCTGCAAATAATAGAAACCTATAATAGCATCATTGCTGAAGCCAGAAGAAAGGTAGTGTACAAAGGGCATGAGGGGTTGGTGTGAATGTTCTGTGCAAGCAGATAGCAAGCCAGCGGAGCATGCCTGGTGTGGTAGAATGAGCTTGGCATCTGGAATCCCAGATACCTGGGCTTGCGTCTGTCTCAGTTTCGTCACTAGTCATATGACTATAGACAAGACACATAACCTTTATGGGCCTCGGAGTCCCCTAAATAATGGCAGGGAAATTGTTTCAAATTGAGAAAGGTTTAAATGAGATAGCGTTTTTTAATAGTGCTGAGTGGAGTGCAGAGGACCATAATCCAATGTACCAAATGGTGCCTCCCCAGGGTCTCTCTCCCTGGCCGGCATATTTGGGCTAGAGAACATTTTGGACACAAAATCGGGAAATGAGGCATTTTCATACTGCTAACAGGTTCACAGGGGTCTCCCTACAGATTTCCAGTGGGTGGGGAGATTGTCTCTTGGGCACAGGAGATATGCTGTTTGGAGTCTAACAATTTTATTACATAATATAGAGTACATGGACCTTCACTGGATGCTCAGCAAGGTATGAGGGGCTTAGAAGGTGAGAAAGGAGCAGTTGACCTTCAGCAGACCTGTGAGATGAACAAATCTTGCATTTCTGTCCCTCTTCCTGGCCACCTCCAGTATTCCTGCATCCACCAAAATTGCTTATGGCAAGGTTATTTTGCATTGATGGACAAGAATGTAAACACACAGACTTCCTTCCAAAAAGGAAGGTGTATATGACCAGTGGTTTAGCAACTATGGAACAGAAGGGGGAAGCAATTCAGAATGTGTCTTTGTTTATTCCTTTGGTTGACTCTGAAAGGCAAAGACATCTTTAGTTCCTTCAACGGATTGAAGGTACTATGATAGTGTTACCAAGTAGGGCAGTAGAGCGGGAGAAGTACTGATTTCTAGCTCAGGGTGATTATTGAAGAATTAAGTGTTCCTACTGGATTTGAGAGAGTGAAGGATTTTCCCAAGTAGAAAGAATAAGGGAGCAGGGTGTACAGGGGCTCAAAGGCAAGGCAGACAGGAGCAGAGGCGAGGTGTCCAGGGCCTTGTGTTGGTCCAAGCCAACAGATGTGTGCACAGAGAGAACGGTGAGTAATGGGGTACAGATAAGAAGAAAAGTGGTGGCAAGTGCTTGTGATTCCATCCCTGTGGGAGGCTGAGGCAAGAGGCTTGAAAATTCAAGCCTAGCTTGGGCAATTTAGAGACTTAGAAAGATTCTATCTCAAAAGGGGATGGTTGGAGGTGGAAATTTAGCTCAGTAAAGGTATTAGTTCAACCTCCAGTACTGGGGAGGCGGGGAGCAGCCACAGCATAAAAGTATATCCCAAAATTATCCCATTAGGTTTGAATTTGTTGACAACACTAAACTATCTTAGAGATGTGATAGAGTGTCTTTTAGAGGGATGTTTTAGGGTGTAGTCTGAAGATGAAGCAGAGGAGTTGGGCCTGGAGGCAACAAGCAGTTGAGGGACTGTACAATATTCTGAGTGTGACACACAGTGAGATCATTGTTCAGGAGCGAGCATGTGTAAGTGTTGCTTGGGAGGCAAAATTGCCAAAACGCAGTGACCAGTTTTTTGTGAAGGTGAATAAGACAGAAGAGCTCATGCTGGTTTTCAGATACCTGACTTAGTAGATGGCGGTACTGTAATCTTTCTGGAAAAACTGGGAAAACAAGGCAGGAGTTTGAGGGAAGCAATGAGGCCAGGTTTGTCAGTTGGGTGTGAGACCTCCAGGAGGAAGAAGTGGAGAGAGTGACGTGGGCTGGGGGTCACAGTGGTGACTAGCAAGGGGGGGGCATGTGCTCACCCAGGACTGTGCATCCTGAGAAGAGAGAGTCAAGGGAAAGAGATTGGAGAATATTGAGGCAGGTTGCTGCTGGCACAGACCAGGCAAGATGGGTCTATTGCAAGGAGAGAGAGAGAGAGAGAGAGAGAGAGAGAGAGAGAGAGAGAGAAAATTGATGTGAAGCTGTGGTCCAGTCACTCAGACAACACTTGAAACAGGAGTATTGAGACTCCAGTGGGCTTCATATGGAATGGCAATATCTGCAGATTTCTTTCTTAAGAGCAGCAGGCTACACTTTGTACTTGTATAAATCAGTCGTCCATCTATCTGTCCGCATGAACTTCTATCATTCACTAATTATCCAATGTGCGGCACATTTGGTGCTAAGAGCCAGAGACAGGGCCATGACTAAGCATGATTTCTGCAATTAAGGGGCTGAATCTGCCTAGCTGCTTGCACAAGTCTGACCTTTTGTCTGCCAAGAAAGGGACGCGGGTCCTGCTGGAACTTACCTCTTCATAATTCTCTGGAGGGCTCACAGGACTGGGGATTTTATTCAGCTAGTTAAGTTGGTGTCAGATTTTCCACAACAGCAAGATAAAGGTGCATGAGCTCCCTTTGCCTTCCAGTGCATTCTGAGCTTCTTCCCGAGCCCTGCACAACCGTTAGCAACACTGAACCCAGCATGGGACTTTGACTCAGGAGCCAAAGGAGTGTTTGTAGGCACTTTCTGTTCATAATCCCTTGTCTTATGTTCACCTGGGAAACTCCCACTCAGGTTTTGCAATTTGCTAAGACCCCACCTCCTTTGTGAAGCCTTGGGCTGGTCATGGAGGCAGAGGTGACCCCTGAGTGTGGCTCGAGTTGACCTCACCATGTTTCAAATCACAGTGTGGCCACTCACAGGAAGATGTGACCTTGAGCACAGTTGCTGAAGTTCACTAAGTCTTCGTTTCCAATTTTCAGAACAAAAAATTTTGATATCTATTTTGTAAGATGTTTGTAATTAGAAATGCATTTGATTATATATGGTACATAAATATTTTATATCTAAAACTATTATATATTATTAGAAATAATAACTGTGAAGGGTCTTTTATATAATGGGTAGATAGTAAACAACAAATTTTACAATTTCTTCTGGACTTTTGAGATTATTTTTCATGGTGTGAATCATTTCTTCCACATTTGCTGTTGTCATTCATCTCTGCAATCTCTTGACGAACAGCCTCTCTGTATTCATGCCTCGGCAGGGTTCTCCCTTGAATCTGGGCTGGCCTGGAGTCCTCTCATAACTCACAGAATACAATGTAAGTATCTTGACTTCCAAGGTCAGCTCAAGGACACTCCATGTTGTCTCAAAGTTCCATGGGAAGGCTGGTTCTGGGCAGTTGGGCCCATGTAACTCCCTGAGGTACCCATTTGTACAGCTCAGGTCTCTGCTTCCCTGGTCTGGCCCCAGAATATTTTTATCCACCAAAAACATATTACATTTTAGTTAACGAACATCTAACTATGCAATACTCAGAATGTGCCAGGTGCTATTTTAGCACTTTACAAATATTAACTCATCTTCCTAACAACTATCTAACATGGGCATTATGGTCATTGTCATATCATCATTATCCATTTGGGGATATTATCTCTGTGAGGAAAATCAAGGCATGCTGAATTAACATCATTCAGCCAAACAGTGACAAAACTAGGATTGCTAGATTTAGTCACACAACTTTCATAGCAACGTATCTTTTTGGTACAGACATTCCTCATTTAACGACCAAGCTCTGTTCCTGCAACTAGGTCGTTAAATGAATTAGTTGGTAAATGAGGAATTGTGTACAGTATGTACCTTACAATATTCAGACCAATGAAATGATCAAAGGAAACTCCAACTTGGTGACTTTGCTTTTATTTGCATAACTCTTACATACAGTACTACAATGGATGACAACATAAAACTACAGGACTGTACTGTACAGTACCATCAACAAAAATTATAATATACTATGTAAACAAAGTATGCTATACATAAAAGAGACATTGAGGTTCTACAAACAAAATGTACAGAAATAAACAAAAGAGGACATCGAAGCTAACATTTTAGTCACCAAATCTTTCAAAGTCCTTGCCAGCATTATTGAAATTATGCTCAGGAGATACAGAAGGCCCAGGTAAGGGAAACAACGAAGTAGAAATGGAAGAACTAGTAGTTGGGGTCTTGGATGTAGCTTTTGAGAAGAATTCTACTAGTGTGGTCTGTTTTGTCATTTTCCTATTTGCTTCATAAACTTCACCATAGCATCATAAAAGTTCACTCATTTGCTGTTCCACTTCTGGGAACCACTCAACATTTGGATCCATATCCTCTAGTTCTAACATAGCTACATTCACTTTTGAGAACACATGGTAGACAGTATACTTACTTAGAAATCAGTGGCGTTTTCCTCGCATAGAATCAAATGCAGAAGTAAGGCCATAAGGCCACACTGCCGCTCATGTTCCTACATTTTAAGAGTGGAAGGTCAAACGTCTGAACAGTTGTTAACCAGGTAGGTCATTAAATGAGGAATATGTGTGTAAGTATATCCCAGGCAATATTCATTGCTTATCTGAAATTCAAATCTTACTAGGCATTCTGTATTGTAACTCACAGCTTTAAGCATATCAGAAATGAACCCAAGAAGTCTGTGTCCCAAGCCACACTTCTCATGTCACATCTGGATCGTAAGGGGCTGGTATGGTGTGTATATGGCTCGACAGAGTTTCACAAGGGCTTGCGTGTTGGCAGCTTGGTCTCTAGTGTGGTGATGTTGAGAGGTCATGGTTCCTTTAGGAGGTGGAGCCTAGTGGGAGGTGTTTAGGTTATTGGAGTGCTGCACTGGGAAGGGATTAAGACAGTTTCCACAAGACCCCAGTTCGTTTTCGGTGAGGATTGTTATAAAACAGCAGACCGGCCCTCCCAGTCTTTCCGACTTCCTGTCTCCTCCTGTGGTCTCCCTCTCACATATGCTTCCACTGCAGCACCTCCTGGCATGTGATGCAGGCCAGGGGTCCCTCGTCAGAGCTGATCAGATACCAACGCTGTGCTCCTGAACCTCCGAAACCTTGAGCCAAAAAAAACCCCTTTACAAACTACTCGGCTTCAGGTATTTTGTTGTAGCAAAATGGAAAATGGGCCTACACAAGTGCCTTGTGAATTCTGAAGTTTTATTTCATTCAAAGACTTTTCAAAGAGCTTTATCTGGCCAAAACCAGCCTCATTCCCACTCCCAGCCCACACTACCGTTCATTCTCACTTGCTCCTCACATGCTGTGTGTTCAATTGTAGACAATGTTCTCTCTCATTAATGCAGGAGGAATCCTCTGGTGTTTCGTGAACGAACAGTTATAAAGAAAATGCAGGCGTAAGACTGCCCAATACCTTTTCCCAATTCGAAGCTTTCTTTCAACAGAGAAAGAAAATGGAATTCACAAATTAGAGAATGGAGAAAAAAATTGTTCTCATCCAAGCAGGTTCTTTTCAAGCCCTTAGAGCAGAAAAGCAAGCATTTCTTCACTGAAGAAAGACGAGTTAGTGACATTTTCTCATTTTGCTGCATGTGATATTCACGCTGACTCCAATTATGTGCAGCGCAGGTTCCAAGAGTTCAGCTTTAAAGGGCCACAGGTTCCCTTCTCAATTGGGTGGAAGCATTTTAAATCATTCCCACCTCATGCCAGCTGAAGTCATGGCTTTCTTTATAGCCAACTTTGTGCTTTCTTTCTCTAAGCACAGCACAAAATGTGGGAGGTTACTTTAAAGGGAGGCATTTATTTTTAACAATACACTAAGATCTGTTGAGAAGGTAGAATTAGACATCAAGTTTGCTCCTGTGAAATGGGGGGAAAGCAGATATTTCAGTCCAAAAAAGAAAGAAGATTTTACAGAAAAACGAAGAGTTGTTGGCTTAAGAAATACAAAGTATACAAAATGAAACAGAACATTTTATTTTTCTGAGGTCACTTTGTGTCTCCAGGCTTTTAGCATTTTCTTCCACATTAAGAATACGCCTATCTCAGCAAGAAACATAAACTGTAATTTGATGAATACAGGGTCTGTTCTCTTTCTTTTTATGATATGTGTGGCATTCTTGTTTTCAGAAGGCTCTGGTGCTGTACTCCATAAGGTAATGGATATCTTGCAGGGACTTCAAGGTAACTCACATTTTATAGTGGTGGGGGGATAATGTTTTGAGTGAAGTATTTCATGAAGCCAGTTGCCTGAGAAAATACTGAGGAGAAGGGTGTAGGGATTAAAAGATTATTTTTGTGTGCATGTGGTGGGGGAAAAGGAGCTATTCTGGGATAGAATTTCACTTTCTGCTGTGAGAATACAACAAATGCATGTAATGCATGCATGGAAATGTCACAACAAAACCCATTAATTTGCACAATTGATACTTGCGAATAATCATAATTTCAAAAAGAAAAAAAGAATACAAAATATGTCTTCACCCCAACGTACAAATTTATCCTGGTAGTACACAATTTGTACTTGTGAGTACTGAAAATTTGTGTAAAAAGTGTAGTAGAATGATCATAGTTTTTAGCACACACGTACTCTGAGATGCACCCATTATTTTCTTGGTCTAGAGCCAAGTAAACAGGTTACTTGATTGAGGGGGGTTGGTAGAACAATGGCTTTCTAAAGGCATCCATGTTCTTATTCCAGAAACCTGGGATTACTTACCATGCACAGCAAAAGTAGCTTTGCAGATATGATTAAGTTAAGGATCTTGAGATGGCATTAGCCAAGTGAGTTCCATGCAACCACAAGGACCCTTAAGAGGGAGGTAGGGAGGTCAGAGTGAGAGAGGGAGGTATGATGACAGAAGCACAGTCCAAGTTCAGAGGGAGACTTGAAGATGCTGTGCTGCTGGTTTTGAGGAAGAGGAAGGGACCAAGAGCAAGGTGATGCGAGATGCTTCTAGAAGAGGAAGCACATTATTCCCTAGAGCCTCCTGAAGGAATGCAGCTTAGCCAGTAGCTTCTGACTTCTAGAAATATACACGAATACATTGGTGTTGTTTTAGGACCATGAATTTGTGATAATTTTTGACAGCAGGAGTAGGAAATTGATTCTGGATATTTTAATTCTTCTTCTGGGGTAGAGCATACATTAGGGAATCTCCCAATGGTCTGAGACATGGACTGGGAAGGTCAGTACTCAATAGGTCAGATGCAGGCTATACATTTATCAAGTCGCCTTCTTTGGGGTAATCCATGAAGAAGCCACCAAGATTTAGACTTGGCTGCTCCTTCAGGGCCCTCTGAAGTAGACTCGTGGGTCTTGGGGATGACTGCTCTGGGAAACATTCCAGTAGCATCTCCTGGGTCCCAGCCCACGACGTGCCAGCTGATGGACGGGAACTCTGGTGCTGATGACCAGTAACTACTGGCATTGTGCTGAAAACGCCCTGCCTCCCCTCATTTACCCCTCCCTCTCTCCTATTTCTCTTTTCCCATGTTTTCTGACAACTAATTAATAAACCTTGTTTTTGACCAATTCCATTTTAACAGCAGGGTGCTGCATATATCTATGCTGGCGTATCTGTACTTCTATCTACCAGGTTGTATATATACATAATCATATCAAACAGAGAATATGCAGGAAGCACGGAGTGTGTATAGTTTCTATAAGACAGGGATCTCAAGAAAATCTATAGCTGTGGCCACACTCACACCCGTAGGTGAGCCCTGTAAATGCTGACCCACTAGCTCCTCTCTTCCAGGTCTAGATGGATTTGCTCAGTACACAAAATTGTTCCTCCATTCAGTGGAATACAGCACTGAAATGCTTGATGAGAAGACCTAAAGCAGAAGCTATTGGATGCTGAAAACCGAAGTACTTCCATGCTCACTGAAAGCAACCGTGGCAATGATAGCTCTTTGGTGAGAGCACCGTGCTACTGGCCTGCAAGTGCTCTGTGGGCCTCTTTCCACTCCTGCATGATAGCCTGGTCCCTGCGTGATTCATGATGTCTGATGGGAGAAGCCAAAGTTGTTCTGGCAGGAGCAATATGTGTTTTAAGTAAGAGGAGTAAATTTTCATTCAGAAAAAGAGATGCTGCAAGAGAGCGGAAGTTGTGGAACTGGGAACATATGGCAAGATATTGAACTCTCGGAAGCTACTTATACTGTGGGGCCAATCCCAGGGCAGACTCAGAGCCATAGGAAATAATCACAACTTAATGACAGTCATAGCTCTCTGTCATTGAGAACTTCTAGGTCACAGCACTTTGCATATATTGACTCTTTTTAAGTCTCCCAGCAACCTCAGTAGGGGCAATTTGTAGGCACCATCATCAGCTACATTGAAAGACAGGAAAAGTAAGGTAGGGTATTTCTATTGGGACTGGACTCTCCTCTTTGAATCATGACCCTGGCCTTTGCTTCCCTGGGCTGGTGCCCTGTGTGAGCTCCCTGTCAGTGCCTCTTGATTCTCCCCGTGGGCACTACTCTCTGCCTTCTTCAGCTCTTGGGATGCTTTCCTTCCCTTGGGGACACCATGCTCCAGCCTCAGACCCAGTGAACCATTCTTAACCTCCTTGCTTGGCTGGTCCTTGTCACAGTTGTCCTGACTCATGACTCAGGGGATGGCAGAAAAGGTTGGGACAGGGACACCAAGAATGGACCCGGAGGAGGGTCTGAAAAGGGACCCCAGCCCAGGAAGGCCATATTTTAGGAGGTGTTCCTCATGGTGCCCCAGGAGTTGCCTGGGTAGAAGATGAGCATGTGTTTTAGCGGAGTCAGGTGCTGGGCAGGGCTGATGGCCCACAGACTTTAGACACTTTCCAGAGCATGGATGTCCATGTGGAGTGGATGGACAATCAATTCCCGAGCATTACAATTCTGTGAGAAGCCAGGCAGTGAGGCGCCATACACAAAACCAGAGGGCAGGTGCTCAGGGCACCTCATTCTCAGAAGACTGCTTGCAATGTAAATGAAATGACAGCTGTTTTTCTTCATCTAATCAACTTAGTAACTAATTGACCCATATACTGATTGTTTTCAGCAAATTATAACCAGTTTAAGTCTCTTTTTTCTCTATTTGTACAGTGGCTAGTTAATTAGAACTAGAACATTAATTAGTTAATTAGGATGTCAGAATATTTTGAAAATAAAAATATGCCACAGAGTTCTAGGATGGCTTGTTATGCAGCGGTGTATAACAGAACAATGGTATAACAGGACGAGTGACAAGTGTATCTAAAAGTCCAAGGGTAATGGCCTCAGGAAGGTGGCTACAGGGGCAGAAACAAGACAGGATTCTGTTTCTAGCTTTAAGAGCCGTTTTCTTCGTGTTTCCTCCTGGGTGGTCAGATTTTCTCTATATGCAACAAAAATGTTCATCAATAGTTCATCCTTATATCTTGCCAATTTAGGAGGCTCTATGGAAAGAGAGTTTCTTTCATAGCAATGGCAGAAAAGTCCTTGCCTTTTGCTCTCCTTGAGAAAGAACTGGGTAATGTGCCCAGCGTGACTGATCACCGTGGACTGGAGAGACTACTTCTATTTCTCATTTCCACTCTGATATCTAAGCGACAGTTTAACCATGCCCAATAACAAGAAAAGCCTGATTTCCTCCAGAAAATTGAGATGCTGTTATTGGGAAATCAGACACAAATGTTGGACAAGCAAATTACTGGATGCCAACTCTATGATTATTATTCAGGGCCAGGCTCTGGGCTTGGGTTTGGGCTGTTAAGTCACACAGAGCTTTGACGCCAAAGGATGCACAGTTACACAGAGCAGAGTCACAGAGGACAAGTGGTGTCATCTGGTCTTGCGGGTGTTGTAGTGCACGTGTGTGAAGAAGGAGGCAGCAGTGGCCTGGGTGGGAGGCGTCACTCTGTAATCGTGCTCTAATTTATGGGCAGGAGGTCAAGGATACTGTTGTCTCCGCATGGCCCACGCTCTGGCTACAGTTCCTTCCATCTGGGTCCTAGATGGTACATTGCATGGTGCAACTTGTGCAGCAAAGGAAGTCAGCATGACCACACTGAGAAGGATGGCAGACTCTGAGAATCACCTACGAGCAAGGGGAAAATGAATCGTCCTTTTACAAATTCCCCTAATAATAAAATAAATCAGCTGGATTGTTCAGTGATGAACTGCTTTGCTCTCTGGCCAGAGGGGGCTCCAAAAGTTATTACTGGCTAACAATAGCTTGTTAAAGTGGTTGGGCACAGAAAACTCAAACTGTACAGGTCCTGGGAGAATCCAGTTGTATGAAAGAGAGAATCCAGTCCAAGCGTGAGCTATTAGTTCTGCTCTGAATATCACTGTTATTAACTGGAGGGCTTTTGTGAAATCTCCAACCTGCAGGAATCTCAGTCCTCATCAACTGCCCAGGAAGGTGGCTCTGACAGGTGCTAATTGGTGATTATAGGGAAGGATACCTTTGGGCTGGAAGAAGCACTCCAGGTGCCAACTAGTAATGAGTGCTCTCCTCTGGGAGGAGGTGCTCTTAAGGTGAGTGATGGACTCACGTTCTGTAGCAATTGGCCCTGATTCTTCCTTCTTCTTGATGGGTCTCTTTTTTTTCCTTCAAAGCCAAATTGAAACGGTATTTGAACTGACCTCAGAGAGTGATTTCCGTGAAAATACAGTTCCTGGAAATTCTAGTTCCCATTTCTCTCTTTTCTTTCTTGTCCCAATAGTCAGACTACACTTTCTGGCTGGATTATGAATTGCAAAACGCAGCACAAAGATGTGACATCATTATAATATTTTTTATTATCATTCCTTCGTTTTGCAGTGCAGCACCTGGTTCATTACAGATACTCATTAAATAATTATTCAGTGAATGTCGATTTCCATTTCAATAATACCTGCCTTCCAGGACCTGCTGGCTTTTCTCCTCTGGAAAGGCCTTGTAATTCACTGTACTACTGCAATGTCTTTTCCTTCCTTGGGTGGAATCTGTACCTTCTGCACTGTTTGGTTAGCACCACTGCATATGCTGTCACATGCTTTCCCAGGCTGCCCTGAAGAGCTTGCCCTCTACAGCTTCTTGGCTTCCCCCTTGCCGGTGACCTAATGGCTGCTATCTGTCTGCTATAGTTTTGACACTTCCTTCTGACTTCTTTTGGCTTGAACATTGCACACTTGAAGGCTGCTTCGTGATGAACTTGTTTGAGGTCAACTTGTTTGAGATGGTGGTGATTGAGATACCGCTCGGTGAGAGTAGGGTTTTGGAGGAGGGGTCTGTTCATAGGAGCACAGAAGAGAACTCTGAACTCTCTTAAGCCTAGAAAAATCTTAGTCTGGAGTCACTGAAATTTTATACGACAGGACATTCATAATATAAGCTTGCAATTATTCATTCAATTTAGAAGACTGTATTTGAAATTTAGGAAAGTCATGTTTATAGACCTTCTTAATATATATTTTTTTCCTAAAGAAAGGAATTAGTCATGCCAGGGAAGGGTATAGTAACTAAAGTCACAACCACACCAGGTCGTGATCGGACTTAACTGTTCTCTGACTACCGGCTCTACTGTCAGTTCCATCTCTCCCACATCACGCAGTTCTAAAACAAAACTAAGATCACTGATCACTATCACCCTGTATAGAGGAAAATGGAGGCTCCAAATAACTCTTCTAGAATCCAAACTTTGTAGCACAGCCCAAGACATGTACTCTTCGATTACCATGCAACAAATTTTTGAGGTGTGTGTGATTAATCTTATTTTACACCTATACAAATTTAAAATCATAAAGACCTCATTAACTTTTATCTGAAGTTACATAGTAGTGGAGGTTATCTCAGGAAATTAAGAAGGTGAAATTTGAAACTTTGTCAGTTAGATTTTGCTGCAAAACAAATCCCTTTAAAATGTAGTAGCTTGAAACAACTGTTTATTTCTCAAAGGTATATAGGTTTACTGGGCAGTTTTTGGTTGAAGTACATCCTGATTCTTTGAGTAGATTTATATTCTGGCTTGTTAGTTTTTCTTTCTTATAAGTCCTTCTTTAGTGTAAAAATTAACCCATTTGAAAACTGAGTAGCTATCTCAGCTTAATTATTGCCTGTAGAAAATTAAGGGGCAACTGTACTTTTCTTTCCAATTTGTTTTTCTTCCTTCATTGCTCTGAATAGCTCTTCCAGGACATTGTTTAATGGGAGTGGTGACAGTGGGCACTTTTATCCCATTCTTTATCTTAAAAGAAAATCTTCGAGCTTTTCAACATTAAGTGTGATACTAGCGATGGGATTTTCCCATGTGGTTTTTATTATAATAAGGTACATTTTTCTATACCTAGTTTGTCAAGACATTTTCTATTATGAAGTAATGTTTAATTATTATCAAATTCCTCTTCTGTATCCATGGAGATATGGTTTATGGTGTGATTTTTATTCCTTATTAATAATGTACGTCGCACTCATTCATTTGCATTTCTGGAGATATCCTTGTATCCCAGATGTAAATCCCACTTGACCATGGTGTATAATCTTTTGTGAGCTGCTGGATATAGTTTGCTAGTATTTTGTTGATTCATTTTCTCATTTTTATATAACTTTCTGTTCTTGTAATGGCCTCATAGATTGAATTTGCAAGTGTACCCTTCTTTTTAATTTCTTGGAAGAATTTGACAAGTGCTGACATTAATTCTTCTTTAAATATTTAGTGGAATTTACCAATAAAGTTACCTGATCTTTAATCACTGGTTTAATCTCCTTAATTGTTATTAGTCAGTTCAGATTATCTAGTTCTTAAGATTCAGTCTTTGTAGGTTGCACCTGTCTAGAAATTAATCACTTTCTTTAATGTATTGGTATGTAATTATTCATAATAGTTTCTTATAATCCTTTGCATTTTTGTGACATCAGTTGTAAAATCTCTTTCATTTATAATTGTACTAATTTGTCTTCTCTATATTTTGATAAATTAGTTAAATGTTTGTTAATTTTATTTATCTTTTCAAAAAACCACTCAGTTTCATTGATTTTTTTCAAGTTGTTTTTCTAGTCTCTATTTTATGTATTTTTGCTCTAACCTTTATTATTTTCTTCCTTCTGCTGCTAAGTTTGGGCTCAGGTTTTTTTTTTTTTTTTCCTAGTTTTTTGAGGTATAAAGTTCAGTTGTTTATTTCAGATCTTTCTTTTAAGTATTTATCACTGCAAACTTTCCTTTTAGAGCTGTTTTCTGGATCTTCTATGTTTTGTTATGTTGTATTTCCATTTTCATTTGTCTCAAGGTGTTTTTGATTTCCTCTTTAATTTCTTCTTTGACCCATTGATTGTGTGGGGTGTGCAGTTTATGTCTATGAACTTATGAATTTTCCAATTTTCTTCCTGTTATTGATTTCCATTTTCATGTTATTTGGTCAGAAAAGGTACTTGATATGATTTTAGTCTCCTTAAATTTGTTGAGAAATGTTTTATAGTCAACATATGATCTGTTCTGGAGAAGGTTTCATGTGATTTGGTTCTGCTGCTGTTTGCTGGAATGTTCTGTACATGTTTGGTAGGTCTATTTTAGTGAAGTATACTGTTTCTGTATTGATTTTTCTGTCTGGATGATCAATTTACTGCTGAAAGTGGGGTATAAAAACCTCAAGTCTTCTGTTACTATTATTTTACTGCCCATTTCTCGCTTTGGTTCTGTAAGTATTTGCCTTGTATGATTTAGATCCTCTGATGTTGGGTACATATATATGTACAATTGTTATATCCTCTCGATGAAATGAGCCCTTTGTAATGATAAAATCTTGGCCTATGGATTTAAAGTCTATTTTATCGAAGTTTAGTCATCCATGTTCTATTTGGTAACAGTTGCATAGAATATTTTTTTATGTTTTTTATTTTTTTTAATTTCAGCTTATCTATGTCCTCTTTGTAGTTTACATTATTTTATAAATAGAAAACTCTAACCACCTCTCCAAAACTATCATAAATAAACAAATTTAATAAAGTTACAGAATACAAAATGAAAACCATAAAATTAGTTGATAAACTATCCAAAAAAGAAAAAAAAACAAAGAAGAAAATGATCCCATGTCTAGCAGTATCTCAAAAGAATAAGAATATAAAAGTTAATTTAAAACAAAAAGTGAAATATCTGCACACTGAAAACTATAAAACATTAATGAAAGAAATTAAGTCATAAATGAAAAGACATCCATGTCCCTGAATTGGAAAAATTTAATATTGTTCAAATGTCCATGTTATCTGAAGTAATTTACCAATTTAATGCAATCTCTATCAAAATTTCAGTGGCATTTTTAATAGAAGTCAGGAAAACAATCCTAAAATTCATATGGAGCCACAAAAGACCCTGAATATCCATCCTTGAGCAAAAAGAACAAAGCTGGAAGCATCAAAATTCTGATTTCAAAATACATTACAAAGATAAAGTAATCATAACAGTATGTTCTAGTATAAAAGTGGCATATCTAACAATGGACTAGAATAGAAAGCTCAGAAATAAATTCATATATCTGTGGTTGACTAATCTTCAACAAGGGTGACAGGAACACACATTGTGGAATGGACGGTCTCTTCAATAAATGGCATTAGGAAAAATGGGTATCCATATGCAGAAGAAGGAAATTGGTTTCTTATTCAAACTACATAAAAAATTTCTTTCAGATGACTTAAAGATTTAAACATGATACTTGAAACTGTGAAAGTACTGAAAGACATAAGCATTATCCTTAAAACTATAAAATTACTGAAAGAAAACATAAGATAAAGGTTTTTAACTTTGCTTTGGTTAATAATTGTTTGGATATGACCCTTAAAACCCAAAGAACAAGAGCAAAAATTATAAAATGAGGATTGAATCAAAATAAAAGGCTTTTGCACATTAAAGAAAACAGTTAATAGAGGTAAGAGATAACTTTAAATGGAAGAGACTATGCGAAAACCATGTATCTGACAAACAACAAATATCCAAAATATGTAAAGAGCTCCCAAAAACTCAATAGTGAAAGAACTTGACCAAAAAATGAAAGAAAAGCTAAACAGACATTTCTCTAAAGAAGACATACAAATAACCAACAAGTATATGGAAAAAATGCTCAACATCAATAATCACCAGGAGAATGCAAATAAAAATCACAAGGAGCTATGATTTCACACCTGTTAAATCTTCTGTTATGATAAATATTAAGATAACGTGTTGAAAAAGATGTGGGGGAAAGAAACCCTTGTACACTGTTGATAAGAGAAAGGGAAAAAGCTCTTTGGATTAAAAAAATATATATAAAGGATAGGAGTCTTTTGAACAATTTCCATTCCTCTTTATGCACGCCAGTGCCCTTTTGCTATTATAGCTATCTTCCATTTTTTGTGGATTTTCTGCGTATCAGATTGTATTCTAAATCACTTGGTGAAAAACCACACTTCAAATTGTTTGAAACATACTCCCTTTTCAACTTCAAACTAATTTTGAGCTTAAGTTTCTACAACAAAATACCTTTAAGATTCTCAGGGCCCTTTTGTAATTACTTTTTTTAGCTGAATGATATAGTCGGTACCATATTTAATCTTTCAGAAGTTTCCAACAAGTGCAGACCCTTCTACATATCCTCTAACTTCTCTGTGTGAAGACTAAATCATTCTTTCCTTAGCTTACCTCTCTCGAATATTTTTTCACACATAGCTGCACCAGACACAAGAACATTCTGGTTTGAGATGATTTCAGCTAGATCAAAAAGTTAGAAGTTATAAAGTAAATTAAAGTCATTAATTTACTCCAAGCTATAGCTTTGCAAACTGCTTTTTTACACAAAATGAGTCTCCATTCCCCTGCTGCTGTAACGTTTCCTCATCAGGTTTCTAGCCACCACTGGTACCTACGGATACCACCACGGGGACACATTCCACATGCTAGCCCTTTGCCCGCGGCTTTCACAGCCTCCACCCACTGTCCCCGTACAAAGTCAGTGTCAGTGTTTGAGGGTTTGTTTTCAACAGTAGCACTCCACAGCTAGGTAAGCCCTTCTCTATCAGTTCCCTTTTGCTGTGTGAGTGTCCCAGAACTCAGTGGATCAAAACAAAACCATGTGTTTAGCTCCTCCATTGTGTTGGATACTTGGGCAGTTCTTCCGGTTTTCTTAGGTGTCTGTGGTCAGCTGGTAGATTGACCAGTGATGAGGTGGTCCGGGATGTCCTCAAAGTCTGGCAGTAGGCTGAAACAATGATGGTGACAGATCAGCACATCTGTCATGCTCCAGCAGGCTTCCTCGGGCTTCTTTACTTAGTGAAAGCCAAAGCATCCTCCAAATCATAAGAAGACACAAATACTACTGAGCAATTATTTTTCAAGTCCCTGCCTGTATCATGGTGGCTCATGCTCCTTTGACCAAGGAAAATCATGCAGACAACCTAGGTCTAAAGGGTGGAGAAATCCATACAACCTCTAAACAGGATGAGATAAATGTGGCCAGTTTGCAATCTATGACAAAGTCATTCCACTCAGCAGTCCTGGCTTGAAGCACTTTCCTACATGGCCTCAAGTTAAACCTTGTACTAAAACCCACACAAGCAATGAATAGTTTTTGGGAAAAGAGTACATTAAATTTCAAATACTAAATATTTATAGCCAATTAAAGTAAAATATAATTCTGTGTTAGCTTATTATAATTGCAGAATGGTCAGGGCAATGAGATATTGGGGACAGTATGAGAAGTAAGTTTACTCATTACTGTAGGGTTAACCTTTCATTCTCTTCTGTAAAGCAGATATCAAGTAGAAAATAAGGGAATTAGGATAATAAGTAAAAGAATTAGTTTGATGGGTAAAAATTAAAAGCTGCATGGATTGTTCATCTCTAGGCACATGGACACGGCTTTTCATGTTTTATAAGGAGTCAAAAGGCTCAGAAACTGGGAAAAGAGTAACAAGATGTCTTGTTTCATTCCATCTCAATTTGGTAAGAATAGCACTTCCTTCCTTACTCACGCTTGGCGGTTTACTCAGCTTTTTACTTCCATTATCTCACTTAACTTTCCCAATGCCCAGGGGCACCTTGACGTGTGCTTTTGTCTTCATTCCAGATATTCCAGAGACTTGCCTGGCTATCTAGAAATTCAGCCTTAGCACTGGGAGAAAACAAAGAGGGCTTGGAGGGGGGCGTGATGATTCCAAATGTCTAGGACTCTGAGTGCAAGGAAGACCTTTGGAGACCAGGAAGTTATTGCTTTTTGAGAAAATGGTTTCCTTGGGGGAACAAAGAAAGAGAGACAAAGCCAGAAGTGAGCATCCGAAGGGGAAGGAGGATCTGTGGCCCATGGGCTGTGGTCGTGGGTCGTGCTCAAGCTTCCCCACTGGAGCAAATCTTTTCATAACCCAGAGCTTGGGATTGTTTTAAAAGAGAATGTTACTGCTTGGAAGGCTAGCTTTCTGGATGCGTTAAAACGATTAGTGGGGTAAGTTTCAAATATACTTATATTTGAACATGAAATGTTTACAATGATACTGTAAAGAGGTCAAGTACATATAAGCAGAAACATTTATAAGATTGAAGAAAGAAAATAGGAACAAGAATTCTGCATCAGACATTAAGTGCAACAAATAATTTAGGTAGAATGTTTCATTTACTTTGTTATTTTACCCATTCAACAAATATTTATCGAATGCCTATATGACAGAAAATTTAAGCATCAAGAAAAAACAGATGATCTCCATACTCCAGTGGCAGTGTGGTCTGATGGAAATATAGTGCAAGGCACATACTTTATGTATTCCTAGGAACTTGCTAGTTACTCAAAGTGCATCTCCATTGTAACTAGTTTCATTTCAAGTACCCATTAGCCCTTACATGATTAGTGGCCACCATATTGGTCTATACGGGTCTTGAAGGAAAGAGGGAAGGAATCATTTACCATAAAATATAGAAACTGCCTTTACACAGATTTCATAAGGAACAGTAAGTGGAGACATGGGCTTAGGATGCAGATGTCCTCCCAAGTCTCAAACTGTGTGTGTGTGTGTGTGTGTGTTTGGGGTATTGAGCATGGGGTCTTGTACATGCTAAACAAGTTCTTACTACTGAGCCGTACCCCAGGCCAAGGTTTGAACTCTTAAATAAGCTGTTTAAACCAGTTGCCTCATGTATCTCATTTATATCTGGCTGAAAAATAAATGACTCAGTCATCTAATATACATAAGAAATGGTTCCTGGTACACTTCCCCTTTGAAATTGAAGATGCACATTAACGTATATTTTCGCCCTTGCCCTGTGCTCACTGAACTGTCATCAAACCATTCTCAAACTTCTCTGTGCCTGGGCATTTGTGTCAGTCTTTTTATTTTTTCTCTATCTCCCCAGCCTTCATACACTAGACTGCTGCATTCTTTTCTTCCTCCTTCCTGTCCTCTTCCTTTATTTCCTTCCTGTCCTATTATAAATGTTGTAGGGAATCATGTCAGAGGTCTTTGGAATAAGTGGAGATTACACAGTAAATGGTCTTTCTTTTATCTATTTTTGCATACAGTAGACCTGTCTTAGGGACTAGTCTCTGACAGCAATGTTAAGTAGATTCAGATTAAAAATATCAGGAGATAAACACATCCAATTACTTTTCTGTTTCACATGCCTGACTTCCTCACGGAGCAGGGTAAGGGCTTTTGGATCCTGGCCTTTGTTTAATAAAAGCCACGCATCATTGCTTCAGGGATGCATCATAAAGCTGTACCCGTTGGACTGCAATGTTATGGAAATGAGAATTGTTTAATTTACAGCCTTTCCTACATAGGCCTTGTAGATCTGAAAAATTAATTAAGCAAATGTCATATTTTACTCCCCACAAAACTGGGTAGAGAAAAGAAAGCAAAGTTCAGCAAACAGGAGCCAGGAGCACCTTCCATACCTTTGTGCCTCAGAGTCCATGCTGTGGCTTCACTCAGCTGCCCAGCTCACTGCCGTCTCTCAGCTGGAGCCTGGAACACCTGGGTCCCACAGATCTTTGGTGTCCAGCGTGCTGGCTGGTGTGGCGTTCTGCCTCCTGCCTCCCTGGTTGTATGTCACATGGAAGTCCTAAACCTCACTGAGGCTCATCTGCTTATTCACGGTGCATGTGGGTATCACTGCCTACATCATAAGGTTCCTGCAGGAATTAACTGAGGATGCTTATACATAAGCCCCTAGCAGACTGGTGTTCAGTAACCCTTTCCAAGTTCCTTCCACCACACTTAGGTTGACCCAGGACCTTTGCTGATCCCATGGTCTCCTCTCCGCACTCCCAGCTCCTTTACTCCACTTCTACTTACCATGATGCTGAGGACCAAGAGGACCCCAGTATCCCAACTCAGGCCAACCATCTTCCACACACCTTCCCTGAACTTTGATTATTGGAGTCATTTCATTTGCATTGTTTAGAGCCTCTGTCACTGGGAAATGACTACCCTTTTCTATGTATGTGCACACTAACATGCACATATGTGCACACGCATGCACCACCACTTTTGTACACTCCAGCACAAGCACAGATGCAGAGGAAGAGGCTGGATTTTCATTTTGGAGCTAGATGATAGTTTAGAGATAACTCTGTCTGTCCCTGTCCCTGCCCAAGTGGGGAGAATGTGGGGCAGAGAGGAGATGGCAGTTGCCTAGGGATATTCAGGTAGGAAGTTAGTCGCTGAATTCCTGTGTTGTTCTCAGAGCATAGACTTTGTATTCGGAAAGTTCAAGCTTCTTAAAATAGTTCTGCCATTTACTGTGTGATGCACAACAAGCTGCTTGGCATTTGTAGGCCTGTTTTTTCATCTATAAAATTGGCATAACACCCACTGGCTTGTATACAAGTGACATCAAGTGTTTTGTAATATTAAAAAAATTCAGGTTGTCCTACCTCAGCCTATTAGGAGAACATTGTTCTCTGTCATTCTCATCCTTCGTGTTGGATCTTCTTTTCTGCTAAGGCATCCAGGAGTTTACTCAGGTGTAGAAGTCAGCTCTGGTTGTATCCCCTTGGAGGGAGGGAGTGTGGTCAGCATGCCATGCACAACTCTTTTGTCTACCATGCTGACCACACAACACCAGGGCTGTCACCCAGGTGCTCTGGTCACTCAGGCCATCTGCTTTGCCCCTGCTGGATCACCCCTGAAGTGTGTGGCCCAGGTGCCCGGTGCTGTCCTCCGCCCCTCCTGATGGATCTTGAGGCTTAGAAGACTGTCACTGGAGCTGCATATTGAGTCTGGAGGAGGCTCTCTTTCTCAGTGTTCGAGTATTTTCCCAGGGGTGTTTCAAATTACAAACCTTGGCTCCCAATGTCAGATCTCTGTAATGCCCCACATTTACTTCCTTTTGCTGCCTGCATAACTCTTTTCCTAAGGTGTGACTGTAAGGCTCCAGTCCGACCCTACTCTCCCAGCCCCCAGTAGAGGCACTGTTCTCAGCAGGAAACTCAGGTCAGCACTGAAGCTGTCATGGCAAATGCAGGATGTCCTACAGAAGATGAGAAAGGACAAAGAATTTTGCAGGTCCTGCGACATCTGGAGACATCTGGGGATCTCTGGAGCCGCCCAAAAATTTACACCGGACCTTCAAGGACTTTGCCCATGAGTTGCAAGACTGCCAGAGCACTTTGACCACAGATGTTTATTAAAATCTTCCTGCCTAATGTCCCTTGCCTTCTTGCCACCCCTGTGAAAGGGGCACACTTCTCTTTGTTCCCTACGGAAGGTCTTTTCGCTGTCTGTCTGCATCCAGGTACAATAAATTCCGTGCCATGTTGCCCTTACACAAGCCTGATGGTCTCTGCTGATCCCCTCCTTGCCCCATGTGTTACAGTGGCCATTGTCAGAGTGGGTGGTTTGGGAACATTCCTAGTCTCAGAGTCATTCTGGCCCTGAGCTGGGGCTGCCTGATGACCTCCTAACCCTAGATGCTGAAGACATACCAAGTTCACTCCTTCCTGCTCCAGGAAAACTGGTGTCTTATTTGGCAAATCCCATTGCCCCCAGCAGAGATCATGGCTTCCCTAGGGACGGTGTGAGGGTTGAACGATGCCGCCTGGAACTGAAGGGGTGGCCACTCATCTTCCATCTCTGCATCTCAGGATGGAGGAAGACTTAGATACTAGGCTTTACTTAGAAGACACATAGGGGGAATAAATGACGAGGATGACAATGACTACAATGACAACTACAAGAAAAATCAAATCTGTTACCTATGAGAAGCCAATAGGGAAGTGTGTGGGCTAAAAGGGGAGAGTATCACTTTCCAGAGTATAACTTTTATATAGTTTTGACTTTTTAAAGCCTTTCCATAGTGTACATATGCAAAAAATAAATTCAGTAAGAGTTGGAAAAAAACCTAAATGTAAAACAGAAAGAAAAAATTATATATATATATTTCAATAAATATCCCAAACACATTGAAAAGAAAAGGAAAGAAAGCAAGAAATGAACTAATCCCTAATCCAAGTAACTAAGCATCACAATATTTGACTGCAAAACCTTAACTGGGGGCAGGGTGGGATGAGTGTGTGTTGGGGGGCAGTACATAAATGGTCTGAATATTTTAGAGGGTTTATGTTAGTTTAATGAAAATAAAGCCAATTCCAGAGCTAATTTAGATGTAATATAAGATCAAAGAAATATGTCATTGTAGACTGTTGGGAGCCAGGGTTCTCCACTGTGGATAGGACACAAGAACGTAGAATGTGGGTGGATTGGAACTGAGGATTTCTAAACTATGTGTATACATGTTCATGTTTAGGTGGGCATGTGTACAGACAGTCCTCGTTTAATGACTGGTTTCATTCCTGAGACTAGTTTGTTAAATTAATTGGTTCCTAAATGCAGAGTCGTATAGAGTATATACATTATAATACCCAGAAGAAAGAAATGGTCAAAGGAAACTCCAACTTGATGATAATTGCTTTTGTTTGCATAACTCTTACATGCAATGCTGTAATGCATAACAAAACACAAAACTGCAGTACTGTACGGTACAGTAGAATCAGCAAAAATTACTGTACTTTACAAACAAGATGTACTGTACAAAAAAAGACATCGAGGCTCTACAAACAAGATGTACAGAATTAGGAAGGAAAAAAAAAAAAAGGCCAGTTGTAAGTCCAAGTGGCTGGTGGTAAATCCAAATAGCAAGGATTGGTCTTAAATCCAAACAGTGGTTAAACAGGTCTGTCATTAAACAGGGAATATCTGTATACACACATGAGTATGCATATATGTATGCATATTTGTGTGTGTGTAAACATATGAACCTGTTTCCTCTCTACTGAGAGAATCAAGGAGCAAAGCCTTCCTAGTAATAATGAACCACAACTTATACTCAGATATTAGTCTGTAAGACCATTTCCTTTGGAATGAAACAGGACCCCAGGAGAGAAATGTTTGCCTCCAAAGTTGGGCAGGAGAGATATAAGATGGAATTGGAACATCTTGTATGCCAGAAAATCAAAAGTGTTAAAAAATGATGGAGGCATGTTATAAGGAAACAGAAACCAACTTGTAGAGGGCCCCACATGCTCAATGTGGGACAATTTAAGCATCAAATAATCAAGTGCAGTAAGGAATTATAAACCATTTAAAATATACACTTATTAGTTAATATAGATAGGTAAATAGATAAATGACTAGGAGGAGCTACAGTAGAATGCAGATGGCAAACTGTTAAATGTGGGAATGGTGCTGTAGTTAAAAAAAATTATTTTGTAACCAAGATTGCAAAGATTGTAGTAAAAATTGCCCAAGGGTACCAGATTTTGGTGAGGGTCATGATATTTGCATGGTCTTAAAATATCTCCCTATAGACACTTTACTTTGTGTTGTAAAGGGAAAACCCCACGGAAACCAGTAATCATGCCATGGAGAAATTATGAAAGCCCTTGAGTTGATGATTGAAGTTAATATTACCAATGAGAGAAAGATGGGCATACTTTTGAGATGCCAGAGAGGAAGACGCACTATCTACAAAGTATTTCCAGAGCACATCACTTTAATATACCAAGGCATGCACAGAATGAGAAAGGCACCTACAAAACAGGGAGATCATACCTTTCTAATGTGACAGTGTCAAAGTCAAATAAAGGCTATGAAAATGTTACAGATTATGGGAGGACAAAGGGACATGACAACTCAGTGTAGAACCTGACCTCGGCCTCAGTCCCATGGCAGGAAACGATGCTATAAAGGACATCACTGTGTCAGTGGTGAGGATTAAACCCACAAGTAGGTCAGAGAAGCACTGCAGCAATGGTAAATTTACTGAAGTTGGTAATGGTACTGCAGTCACATATGGTTAAGAACACACTGTTATTAGGGAAGGCACTCTAAGGTATTTAGGAGAAAAGAGTTGATGTATACAACTCACCCCTGAATGGATGATAGATGGATAATAGATAGATAAAGCAAGCAATGAACAATTGCAGGTAAAATGTGAGCAGCAGGTGGATCTGCTTCAATGAATGGTGTGAGAGTAGTCTTCCTAATGTTCTTGGTTTGTGTTTCTTAAATAACTTTGAAATTCCTTCTAGTGAGAATAGAAACAATGCTTTTCATTGGGTTGAAAGAGATGTGTGAGGAGAAAGCAGATAAAAATTCTGGATTGCGAAGACCTGGTGAACAGGGAAGCTGGACAACAGCCCCTGGGGACGTGGGAAGACAGGGCCACTTCTAGTTTGTCCTCTGTGCGCCAGTCCATGTCTCTGTCTTATAGAGACACCATGCAAAATAAGAAGCACACATTTTCCTGCTCTGGACACTACTGAAATCACACAATAAATATCAGAAGTAATCTCATGCGCAGTAAATTAAATATATTCTAGCACTCAATTATCTCTTTTGTTCTCACAAATCACTTATGCTTCAGGGGACAGCAACCCTAAACACAACTGGCCATTAGAGGTGTTAGACAAAGTAGGAACCTCACAGTTGGGGAGAGTGTGGCCTTGGAGGAAGAGGGGGTGAGGTGCCACATAGTGAGTGCCCCACACTCAGGCTGGGTCTCATCTTTGCAGCTCAGGTCTTTCACACCACAGAAGATTCTCCATCTCCAAGGCCCCAGGTAAAGTAGATGATCACATCATGAAAAGCAAACTGCAAGCTCTATCACTTCATGTGTTTTCCTCCTTTTCCTCTCCTCCTACTCCATCTACTCCTCCTCCTTCCTCTCTCTCTCTCCCTCTCTCTCTGTCATTCTCCCTTCCTCGCTCTCCACACACACACCCATACATAAGACATATACAATACAACATATATGCACAAATGGGTATGTGTGTGGTGTGTAAAGTTGATATTTCTGTAGAAACAGTCAGGGTCAGCATTTGCTTCTTAGGCAAAGAGAGGTTTGTAAAACTATTGTGGGGGAGTATTTTGTATAAACTTGGCTGAAAGGGGACTCCACTTGAGCAACTCCACAATGGCATAACATGTTTCTGGTAATACTGTGTGCCACACCCATCTCCATCGGGAGATCTGGGGAGGAATACAGAGGGTTTAAACTAATGGTTGGTTATTTTATGTTCAATAACTCAAGGATACTAGACTGCGGTGGTGATAGAGGGCCTGCTGCCATCCACACCTCCCTCTCTTCTGTGGGGTTATCCCCAGTGTTCTTTATCAACCAAAAAGCTAAACCTCTCTCATCTTGCAATTTGAGCATTGGTCCAACACATTCAGCATATACTTAAAGCGAACTTTGTTTCTTCTCTTGAAGTCAGGAATGCACATTTTAGTTAAACTATGAGATGAGGAAGGAACTAGGTCTCCGTTTCAAAACATCAGCTTTCCAAAACCTCGATCAATGAAGAATAAGGATGATTTTTGACCTTATGAATAAATTCTATTTTTATCAGAGTTAGAGCTTTTGAAGATCTAGTGTAAAGCCGAGCAGTTTCACCTTAATGATAATATCCTTGGAAACTCTAAATTCCTAGGGCTACTTGCTTGTATTCAAAAGGGTTGAAGTCTGCCATGCACTCACCTAACCATAATCAGGGGTCTGCTTGTGATGTCCAATATGTGTGCTCTTCAGTGATGGGTCAAGGACAGATAGGACAGTCTCTATTAATAGGGCTGCTAATTGGTGAAGAAACATGTGTTGATAGATAAATGACCTACAACCCAGTCGGCATTATCTACCTATGAGCTATAAATCAAATCGAATGGTAGATGACAGGAGAGAATGTACACTTGTGGCGAAGGGATCAGAGAATGTGAGCTAGTATCCTCAAGGCTCTGTGAGGAAAAGAATTCCTGGCTCATGGGCACCCACGGGAAAAGCCACAGGAGCGGGAAGGGCAGGAGAGTCTGGCAGTGGAGGACGGGGGTATGCTGCGGGTGGCTGGGGGAGAGACCAGGAAGGGTGGCAGAGGCTGGGTGCAAGGGCTCAGGTTCTAACTTGTGCCTTTGTTAGTCATTGTTTTCATTTTCTGTATTTCAAGATGCTGTGATACTTTGAGGCTTTGCTTCTCCTCCCAGGGCTAGCAAAGTCTTAGGGACAGTAAACACTTCCCTGAGAGCCCATCTTTGACTTGCAGACTAACTAATCCTGAATCCTTACCCCTACCCACCTCCTCTTATCAGATCCTATAGCCCAGAACATTAATATCATTTCCCCAACCCTTCAATGTCAGGTTCTAGACAACTAGGGAGCTCATAGCCCAGGAGTCACAATTATCCAAATTGTCTAATCCTAAAACACCTGATAGGCACTGTCTCACCCATTCCTTCCCAGAAAACCCTGCTTTCTCCTTGTCTCTTCTGCCTCCTGGTCCTCCCTGGTGCTTCCCCACTAGGCCCTGTGCCTCTTCCTGGGAACTATGAGTGGCAAACCCTCTTTGTAATGAAAGTTGTTTCCTGATCTGTTGGCCTCATCATATCTAAATGAAAATAAAACTCCAAGTACATCTTGAAACAGTGTCCTGAAGATGCAAGTTGAGAATGGAGGCATCAGAGTAGGTATAGGTTATGATTTTGCAAGAAGACAACTCTAATAATGCTGTAGAAACCTACTAGAGTGAAGGAGGACTCAGGCTGAACAAGCAAGGAGGTGGCTGCAGCCATCAAAGAGGAAATAAGGGGCCGGTGAGATGGCTCAGTGGCGTAAGCGCCTGCCTTGCAAGCGCGAGGGCCCGAGTTCGACTCCCAGAACCCACATACGAAAAAGGGGCCGGTGATATCGCTCAGCGGCACGGGTGCCTGTTGGCGCGCGAGGTCCTGAGGTCGACCCCCCGGTACCCACCAAAAAAAAAAAACAAAAAAAACAAAGAGGAAATAAGGAGGTTGCTGGGAGTGGTAGCATGGGTGCAAAAGCTTCTGAGTATAATCACTATCAGTGCTCTGAATTTTGTATACACGCATGTCTTTCTTTTTTTTTTTATGTGGGTACCAGGAGTCAATCTCAGGACCTTGTGCTTGCCAGCAAGCGCTTGTGCCACTGAGCGATATCACCGGCCCAGCATGTCTTATTTTCATATTTACTGTCTTACGTTTGTGTTTGCTGTCTTTCCTTGCTATTAGAGGGTAAAACTTATAAGAGAACTGTGACCTCTTCGGATTTTCTATTTCTGGTTGGGAATGGGTTGGATGGCAGATATTCAAGTTTAGTAGAAGAGTGTAAAAAAAAAAAAAGAGTAAATGAGTTGTGTAAATGAAAGCCTGAAGAACTCTGGCAACCAAGATGTATGAGCAAAAGTGTATGGGAGCTTTAGGGTCCTTTTAACATCTTCAGAGATGTATTCTGGAACTAAATTGAAGGTCCCAATATTCCGAACATTTCAGGGAAACATCCCCTGGATGACTCGAAAGGCTGGCAAATGTGCAAAACTTAGAAATATTGTACAGAACAAACTTGTCAGGATTTCTTTATTTCTGACCACAGAACAAGTTGCCAACCCCAGGTTTTGTTCTATTCTCCCAACTTCTTACTTCTGGTGAACCACATGGATTGATTCTCCAGGTGTGGCGTGAGACCTAAATGAACAAACTTCCAACAGAAGCCCAGGCATAATGATAAATATCAACTTTGGACAAAAATAGTAATGTACTTGTGCTTCCAAAAGCATGCTAGTCCAGGAGAGAACAGGAGAATACGGGGAGCTGGAAAATCCACAAAGAAGTGTGTCTCTGAGAGGCAGCTGTCCTTACAGAATGCAAATTTAATGCCTTGGCTCATAGATCATTACCTACATGCCTGCACTTCAATTTCTGTGGCTAAGTTTGGAATTGGAAGACATTTTACGTGATGTCAGAGTAACTTAAGGGTACTCAGGGACTTGAGGTTTCATTGCAATGTGGTGTGCACTACCCCGAGGACACTGAGGAAGGAAGGGCCCAGCAGTAGGTGGTGTGGACAGAACACAACTGGGTGGGTGGAAAAGGGAGGTTAGGTTTCATCAGTGCATGCTGAATGCACGTATGGAGACACCACACTGTACCCTATTGATATGTGCAACTAATACACATGAACAAAAGAGAATTGAAGGTTTCCCAGCACTCCCTCAGTATACGTAATAAAATGCTAATTATATAATACTTGCGTCTATCTTGCATCTATCGTGTGTATGAACCCATGTTCATACACATATTTCATTTTGGTAATTTTTACTCCCTTTATGCCAACCCGTCCCTCTCTCCTTCCCCAGACCCACTTTCTTTCTCCATTTCCTACCATCTCTCTTTTATTTTGTTCCTTAAATTATTCATATCTTGAGTTTCTCAGAGAAACCTGGTAATAGCTGACCTTCTACGTCTTATTTATTTCATTTAGTATAATGGTCTCAAGATCCATACATTTTCCTACAAAAAACTCAAATTTATCCTTCTTTATGGCTGAATAGTACTCCATTGTGTATATATATATCATATTTTCTTCATCCATTTATCTGTTGATGGGCATATAGGCCACTTCTGTGATTTAGAAGTCATTCTGATTATTGTTAAGTTGTTCTGCTGTAAATGTGTGTATACATGTAACACTGTAATTTAATGACTTTATCTATTTGGGGAAGATACTCAGAAGAGATGTAGCTGGGTCAAATGGAATTTCTATCTTTATTTCTTTGAGGAATCTCCATGCTGATTTCCATGGTGGTTGTTCTAGTTTATTCCCACCAACGATGTAGGAGGGTTCCTTTTACCCACAGCCTCTCCAGAATTTGCTGTTGTTCTCACTTCTTGATAATAGCCACAACCCCAAGCACCTTAGGCTATCTGATTTTTGACAAAGTAATGAATTACATACCCTGGCAAAGAGATGGCCTCTTCGGTGTTGGAAAAACAGGTTGTCTACATGCAGAGGAATGAATATAGATCCATATCGTTCATGCTGTACTAAAATAAAATAAAAATGGATCAAAGACCTATGCATATAAAACAGAAACACTAAATCTCCTGGAAAAAAAACTTGATAAAACTCTTGAAGATGCAGGCATAGGCAAACATTTCCTGAACAGAGTCCTAGTGGCACAAGACATAATAGCAAAAATCAACAAATGTGACTGTATCAGATTTGAAACATTTTGCATAGCAAAAGAAACAACCAACAGAGTGAAGACACAACCTACAGACTGGGAAAAACCTTTTCCAGCTGTTCCTCAGACAGAGGAGTAATATCTAGAATATATAAAAACCTCAAAAATATTAGACCCCCCAACATAAAAGACCCAATCAAAAAATAGGCAATAGAAATGAATGCACACTTCTCAGAAGAAGTACACATAGCCAATGGGGACAGGGGAAAACATTCAGCATCTTTGGCCGTTAGAGAAATGCAAATCAAAATCGCATGGAGCAATCTGTGTTTTGACAAGCACCTGGGTGATTCTGATGCAGACAAAGGTCCAGAAACACTGACTTTGCTGGTTCTGTTCCAAGGTTGTCACAACACCAGGCTGTTTGGGCCCACTGTGGCCATTATGGGTGTATCTGGTTAGCTCATGCTTTTGTTAGTTGCCAGAGTCCATGCCACTTTAAACGTTGAATATTTTCCTTAGAAATTATGTTTGTGGTATTTATGTCACCTGCTATTTGGTTGTCTGTTGCAATTGCAGATGAAGAGCTGGGTGAATTGATCCAGGCACGTGGTCCTGGAGCTTTGGGAATTGTGTTGGTCTTCCTTCCCCTCCAGCTGGCCGTGGTACTTTAGCGGGCAGTGAGGCACAGGAACTGCTAGAATTCATGTGAAGATAGTGGACAGATGCAGGCAGGGCAGCACTCTGTGACAGCACCCAGTCCTCAGTGATTTCCTCCTGCATGTGACAGGGATGGTCTTCTTTGGTCTTCCCTCTTTGTCCATCCTGGAAAGCTACAATTACCAAGACACTGCTCTCCTTCTCTCTCATTCCCAAACCCCATCAAGCAGGTCAGCTTGCTTACTTTTTATAAGGTACAGACTTTGGGCCGATTGGTAAAGGTGGCTTCCTCCCCTTGCTCAAGTATTTATATGGGCTGCTGTGAAGTCAGACTGGTTCTTGTCTTCCTTGTGTAGATTTTAAATATGGTGCTCCCTAAATTTTAATAGACTTTGAAGTCCTCTTTGTAAAATGTGGAGCCTGATTCAGGAAGTTGGGTGGGGCCCTGGTTCTGCGTCTTAGACAAGCTCCCAAGTACTGGGGAGGCTGCTGCCCGTGGACTCCACGTTACTTAGCCACTCTGAACATGATTTTTGCCATGGTAGGCATGGAACCCAGAGCCTTCCACACACTAGGCAGCCGCTCTACCTCTGAGCTACACCTCCAGCCCAAGTTGTTGAATTTATTCATCTGAAGTTCCCAGCTCATCTGATTCTACCCCTCGAGCCAGAGCACACAGGTTGGTTTGGGTTGGATTCCTTCCATTCTTGCTATCGAGAGGACCTTCCTTTTCTCACTTTTGGTTTTTCCTCGTGCAGTCAAACATGCTACATGAAAAAAACTTTCTTGTTTTTTCATCAGCAGTTTAAAACTCATGTTAAAAGCACATAGGGGAGGGCTGGGGGTGTAGCTCAGTGGGAAAGCACTTGCCTGATGTGTGAGGCCCTGGGTTCAATCCCTAGCACCACAGAAGAAGAAGTATATGGGGGAAGGGAGGCAAAATACACCCAGATGCTAGACAATTAACTCTGGTTTCTATATAAAAATTGCATTTCCAACTGCTCGCCGTATGGATTTGATACACAGTATTGTCTCTCCAGCCGAGGCAGGCTGTAAGGTATGCTATGGTCTTCTCACAAATGGTTTACTTTAATTAAGCTGCCTTTTGACACCTTGAGTTTATTCTCTTGATTCTTTCTAACCTTCAAGACTTCATGACATTGAGGCAGTCCTCAGGACCTCCCACCATTCTCACCCCGGCCCCCTAAATATCTCCACATCATCCACAAAATTAGCGTAGAGGGAAGTAGCCAGGCTGAGCCTAGTCAACCTGATGGTAACGTCGGAGTACCCTATGTCATGCAGACCCTGTATCTGGTGATGTGCTTAGTTCTATCTACTGCTAACCTCCACGAAAAGTCCCCACCCTGTGGCAGCATCAAAGTTGTAATTTGATGAAGCTGGTAGAGAATGAGCAGGTCCCTGCTTTGCACTGGAGCTCCTTTTGACATTTTCTCTCTTGAGGATACCTTGGTTTATGAAAAGTGGGAAGGCTGGTGGTGTAAAATTAGCAAGGCTCACAGCAGGGAGTAGAGAGAATTTTCAAAACGTCTAAGCAGGAATGTCAGCCAGCAGCAAATCCCCTTGAAGAAGGACTTCACCTTCATCTCCAAGCCATATCTAATTGCCTCTTTGTCATCCTCTGATTAAAACCAGCAGCAACTGGGCTGTCTGGGTATTTTGTATATAACGAGGTTCCGATTCTGGCTTGCAAGAGCATGGTTTTCCAAAGGCTAATAAGGTTGAATGTGGCGTCGTCTATCAGCAATCTGTGGTTTTATCCTTGGCTCCTGTTTCATGTTCTGCCACACTTAATTTACTGCTCTCTTGCTCCAGGTGACACTGATGACGGGGGGAAGTCAGTGCAGCAGTGGGGGCTGGGGAGAGCTATGGTTAATAAATGTAGTTCTAGTGGTCTGCTGTGTATCTGACCTTCATCTTTCAAATAACCTGTGTAAATCCAGACCAGTCAATAAATCCAGGTGGATGGCTATGTTAGGAGAGACAATGAAATTAGGTGAGCAAATTTCAACAAAAGAGAAAATGAATGGGTTGGCCCCATCCACACCAACCAGTTCTGCTGCTTGTCTTCTGTGGCTTCCTTGGGTGATGCTGATAATAGGACCGGTTGCTAATAGGAATGGATGGCCCAGCTTCTGAGGGGCTAGGACAATGGGTCCTTGATCTCAGAGGCTGCTCCCAGAAGAAAGGAGATGGTGTGATGATCAGGCGTACTGGACATGTTACAGGTCTTCTCTCTCAAATGGGACAGAAACGACCCTCCCCATGCATCATGTCTCAGATGGCTCATAAAGAATGTTTACGATACTGACACCTTTATTTTATTCAAGGAAAATTTTTAACTCACTCCTTTCACATTCACTCTTTCCCTTGGGCTTTTTCCTCCAAATTCAAAACTATGCTTTTTGGCAGAGTTTTTGGTGTAGGGCTTTATTTCAATTGCAGTGTGTTCTGTGCACTGAATTAAGATTCCAGGATCTACACCCAGTTGTGAAGAGACCAATTCTGCTTGAGCCGATCTCCCTCCTTAGTTGGATCAACTCAGACCAGGCAGAGGGGAGGCGGAGAGCAGCGTTCCTTGTGGGTCTGTCTCTAGTCCTATGTGCTCAATGGCATCTGTTCTCAGTCTATTAAAACTTGTTCCAACATTATTATTTTACAGTTATAGATTTTTGTTAATTAGGGTAGGACTTGCTGCTCTGAAATATGCATACCTAAATCTCAGTGAGTTGACACCATTCATGTAAGTACAAACGTGGTGATAGAAGAGAGAAGCTGCGCACAGCTTCCACACAACAGAAGTTGTGTTGTTCGAACATGTGGCTTGAGATCATCCTGGAGTTTCATAAATGTCAGCAGCAGATGGGCAAAGAAAGCAAGTGCATATGAGGGAGGGTTTTATACAAAGACCTATGACAATGAAGTTACCTGACTTTACTCAAGGAAGGTGTTTTGGTGAACTGTGTGGCCAGGAGGCATGGGAAGCAATTCAGCAAGCAGGTAGCCAGCTATGGGCATATCCTATTCCCAAGAAAAATAGCTCTGAACTGGAAGGCAGGAGAATCGAGTCCGACTTAGTCTGGTTCTGCCACTAACTTAATACATGACCTTCATTAGATTAGCTTCACCTGATACTGATTTTCATACTGATAATAAACTGCGAAGTCTGGACTCTTGAGAAAACTTCCTGTAGGAATAAGCCAGAATGTGTATTAACAGTAGAAGAAGAACAAAGATAGACAAATAAATAGAAATAAGCCATTGATGTTTTGGTTGTTGTTCTTATATTTTCACATTGGTCCTGGATGATACTTCACACCCTCTCAAATCATTTTAGATCCCCTGTTGGAATGTGTATGTTTGTATCATTTGAGTCTCAATAGGGGTTCATAGCGGTTCAATGTGGGTTTAGATTATCTCAATTTATTTGTCTATTTCTTCCCCATTGTGGATAGTATCCAGAGACAGTATATGCATAAAAACTGGGAATGACTTTCGGAATTTACAGATTCTCTAATCTAAAAGAAAAAGATAGGTATTAATCTGAATAATTTACAGTAGTGCAGGATATATTTTTGTTCAGACTCCCTTACCTTTCATCATCATATATTATTGTCTTCCTATAAAATTTAAGTCACAAAATGTAACCACTATTTCCTCACTTTTAGATATTCTCTAAAACTTGCAGTGTATCAGGGTGTGCCTATCACCAGGCTACCCTTGCGCTCAGTTCTACTCCTCTGCCACGAAGTGTCCAGCTCATGACGATGACTCCCCACACATGAATATTCTCCTGACCTTGCTTGTAGATGGTTAGGTAACCAATTGCTTAATGGTTGTTTTCAGGTGGGTGTCTCACAAAAATTTCATGTTCAATGTACTAACCACAAAACTGATATTAACTCATAATCTTCACTGTAGTTTTCTGTCTTGGATCATGAAGTAGTGACTAGTATCACACGTACCCTTCTGCCATGAAAAAAATCTAGAGAGCTGCCAAATGACATGACTATGACCTCAGAAAACTTGACCTAGGGCAACCTGTGGAATCAGTCCTAATAGTGCCCCACCTTCACACTCGAAGGCATTGCCTGGATCGTGACCCCCAGAAGAAGAAATTCAAATGGATCCTGAAAGATCTGGCTGAGTGGGGTGGGCAGAGAACAAAGTCCAGGGGGGCATAAGTGGATGACATCTGTGAGACTTGATAACAAAGGGGAAAACATATACAGAAAGGGTTTCAGAAATTTTGATGGGCAGTACTTCTGGGTATTTGGTTGTTCAGCAGTTTATACATCATATGTAGAAGTTTCATGAAGCCAAATAAAGAACAATTTCTACGGAGTTGCTAAGTAAATGATTCTCAGAATTCACATACAGTTGGGAAGATGCTGAACAATAAATAGACATCACAAAAGCGTCACTTATTGGCATTAAAGGTAAATTGGCCCTAGACTAATGGGTACTCTAGATTTGCCAGAACAAACATTAAAAGCAGGTCCAGAATGGATCAACCTGACCCAAAAATCATTTAATTCCTTGGTAAAACAAACTTTGTTATGCTTTAAAGCAATGCAACTAAATTCTGAACACTCAGCTATGCTCAGCATATAATAGAAATGCATTAAGCCTGCAAAAAGGCAGCAAATTGTGAACCACAGCTAGGAGAAAACTCATTCCTTAGAAACAGATACAGAAATGGCAGGGCTTGTGAGCTTAACAGATGATGAGCTTAACAGGTCTCATAAATATTCTGAAAGCATTTGCATATCTAAAAGCAATCATGAATGTAATATGAAGAACAAGACAACTGAAAAGTGTTGTTTTTCTGAACTCCAAAGTACAGTTGATGAAGTAGACAGGATATTAGATATTTCAAATACAAATATCAATGAAATAAAATATATAGAATATACTTTATGAACAATGAAGTACAGAGTGGAAAAATCATACAAAACTAAGAGAAAGCCTCTGAAGCCTATGGGATAACATAAAAAATTCTTCAATATATATATAGGTATATTTAAAAAAGAGGATATATTAGTAAAGTTGCTCCCATATCTTTTGTATTGTAAATAAAAACTGCAATGGACTTGGGAAAGGAGATATCTCTATAAGGTGCTAATTTTATTTCCTTTGGTTCTACACTTAGCAGACTGTTGACTGGAACTTGTGGCAGTTCTATTCTGATATTTTGGGGAACCTCTATTCTGTTTTCTATAATAGCTATCCCAACTCAACAAAGACTTCAAAATAACTGTTTTAAAATAATTAATGAGATAACACAAACAACTAAATTGAATCAAAAAATAGTACACGAACAAAATGAGAATATCAACAAAAGAAATAGCAATTAAAAAAAGAATCAAACAGAAATTCTGGAATAAAAAATAACAGACTTAAAAATTACTAAGGACGTTAACGATTGACTTGAACAGACTAAGGAAAGAATCAGCATATTTAAAGATAACTCTTTTGAAATGATTAAGTCTGGGGTGTGAAAAGAATAAGGAATGAAAAAAATGACTAGTGCCTAAGGGGCCTGTGGACTATGAAAAAAAGCAACATATGCCTGATGAAAATCTCATACAAAGAAAGTGGCATAAAGAATATTAGAAGACATAATAGATGAGAACTTTACATATTTGATGAAAAACATAAATTACACATTCAATGAAATTTAAATCTAATGAACTCAAAGGTATTCATACCAAAACATATTATATAGTCAAACCTAAAAGCCAAGCACAAAGAGAATCTTGAAATACAGCAACACGGAAGTAACTTACAAGGGATCCCCAACAAGATCAAGAGTTTCTCGTCGAAAACCCAGGATATCAGAAGACAATGGAGATGAATAAACACATTTTTATTGCTGAAAGAAGAAAACAGTCAACCAAGACTTTTATATCTGGTCAAAATACCCACTTTTTATTTTCTATTTTTCATTTTGTTCTTGATTACAGTCATCCTAGTTGTTGGTTATGTGTAATGTCTCATTTTGCTTTTGACTTATATCTCTCTAAAAACTAATGGTGTTAAGCACCTTTCCATGTGCTTATTGGCTATATGTGTATGTTCAGTGGAAAATGTTGACTTAAGTCTTCGCTCATTACATTGCTGGCAGAGAAGTAAAATTGTGGATCCACTCTGGAAATATTAGGGCATTTTTTACAAAACTAAACATTATTATCTTACAACACAGCTGCTACAGTCTTGGGAATTTATCCCAAGGAAGCAAAAACTCATGTTCACATGGAAGTAAATTAAATAGGTGGGTGCCAGAGATTAGAATGCAGGTGGGATGGGAGTAGTGCGATAGGGGTGGTTATTAAATGTTACGTGCTGGATCTTTGTGTTTTTGGAACCAATATCCTGACTGTGTTAGTGGAAAAACAGACCACACAAGTGAATAAACTGTATAGAAGTTAAGACATACACATATAACCATGGATAAAACTGGGGAAATGTGAATAAGATAGGTGGGTTGTATTAATGTAAATATGCTTGTTGTGATATTATATTACAGTTCTGCAAAATATTATCATTGAGGGAATTTGGGCATAGTGTATAGGAAATCTCTGTATCATTTAAACTGTGTATACAACTAAAATAATTATTTTTTAGTTAAAAATTTTTTCATTAGTATATGTCTGCATTACATAATCAACACATTCATTAAGGGGGTTTTTGTACATGTACATAACACATCTCAATTCTTAATCCCTTTCCCCACCTCTCCTGTCAACCATTTTCCCCCTCCCCATTTACAAATGCTCTATTTCTATTTCTTCTTTAATTCTTTTTTTCCTTTAAAACCATTTCCTCTTCCTTCCCTACCTCCTTCCCTTAATTTTTGTTCCCCTTCCCATTTGAACAAGTTCTTTGTATTTCCTGATACGTATCTGTTATTTTGCTCATTATTTATACTTTGAGTTTCTCACACAAGAGAAATAATGTGATATTTAAACTTGTGTGTTTGATTTATTTCACTGAAGATTATGGTCTCAAGGTGCATCCATTTACCTAAAAATGCCTCAAGTTTATCTTTCTTTATGGTGGAGTTGTATTCCATTGTGTATAAACACCACATTTTCTTTATCAGTTCATCTGTTGATAGGAATATGTGTTGTTTCCAAGATTCAGCTTTTCTAAATTGTGCTGCTATAAACAAGGATATGCATGTATCACGGTGGTATAATGACTTTAACACTTTTGAGAAGATACCCAGAAGGGGAATATCTGGGTCAAATGGAACCTCTAGTTTGAGTTTTTTGAGGAATCTCCACACTGATTTCCACAGTGGTTGTACCAATTTACACTCCCACCAACAATGGAGAAGGGTTCCTTTTTCCCATAGCCTTGTAAGGATTTGAATTTGGTCAATTTCTTTATGGTAGCCGTTCTTTCTGGAGTGAGGTGGAATTTCATTGTTGTTTTAATTTGCATTTCTTGAATGGCTAGTGATGTTGAACATTCTTTCATGTATTTATTGGCCATTTGTACTTCTTTATCTGAGACGTGTCTACTCATTTCAGATGCCCATTTTTGGATTAAGTCTTTAAATTTGGGGGGTGTGTGGGAGACCGGTTAAGGAGAATTGAGGCCTAGTTGGCCTCCTGTGTGAGCACAAAGGAGAAAGGCAACACCCAGGGTGATGGGATGTTGCAGGTTCTAGAGAGAAATCATCACAGCTGAGATTGTTTACCTGAGCATGTATTAATGGGTATTGGAAGGCAGATGAATCTTGCATTACTTTTATTGCTTGTACCCATGTCTGGGTGAATAAAAGCAGGATGAGCCAGAGACTCGGAGCTCCTCTGCCCACTAGAGTCAAGAGGCCCCTGGCTGCTGGCATGTGAAACTAACTGGGTGTCTGTTTTGTCTGTTATCCTCCTTTGCCCCCTGGGTCAGGGAAACAAACTAGTAGCAGGACGAGATCTCTATAAGTGGTGCCTTGTGTGGGGAAAGCTCAGAAGAATGGGCTGCTTCACCATGGATGTCTTCTGGGCAGGGACCTGGGACTGGGGTAGGCCCAGTTAGCTGCTACAGGGTGGGGGAATGTCTAATTTCTTTGAGTTTTTTAAAATATATTCTATATATTTTATATATTAGTCTTCTGAGGAGTAGCTGGCAAAATTTTTTCCCACTCTGTAGGTTGTCTCTTCATGCTGTTGATGGTTTCCTTTGCTATGCAGAAGCTTTTTAATTTGATGTGATCCCATTTGTTGATTCTTTGTAATATTTCCTTGCAATCAAGCTTTTGTTCATAAAGTCTTTGTCTACATCTACGTCTTCAAGTGTTTTACCTATTCCATCTTCCAGTAGATTTAGTGTTTCTGTTTTCATATTTAGATTTTTGATCCATTTTGATTTTAGTTTAGCATGTGGTCAGAGATATCTTTGGCATGTGGAAATCCAGATTTCTCAATACCATTTGTTAAAGAAGTTATCTTTACTCCTGTGAAGATATTTGGCCCTTTTGTCAAAGATAAGGTAGGTGAATGTGCTTGGAGTTGTTTCTGCATCTTCTATTCTGTTTTGTTGATCTGCAGGTCCATTTTATTTGCCAATACCATGCTGTTTTTATCACTGTAGCTTGTAGTATAACTGGAAGTCTGAGATTTATATAACTAAAATTAGTGCAAAATAATTATTTTAAGTAAGTAAATATATAAATAAACACATGTTCTAAAAATACAATTAACAAGATGATAAGAAAGGCACATTATTGTAGAAAATGTTGTCAACTGAATATCTGACAAAGATTTGAATTAGAGTATATAAAGTCTTTTTACAATTCAGTAGTAGAGAGGCAATTATAATAAATTATGGTTTGTGTTTAAATGTCCCCCCCAATCTTCATGCAGTCACAGGGTTTTTTCAGAGGTGGGTGAATACAGAGAGTGTGACTGACTCACAGTGTAACGCTGGGATTAAGGGTGCTGGGATTAAGGGTGTGTAATTACTAAATCTGTCCACTGGTTGGATTGGCACTGCCCTAATCCTAGTAGACTGTATACAATATAAGGGACAGAAAGAGGCTTGTCTCACTCTCCCCCTTGCTTGCTTTTGCTGTCTTCTGCCACCATGAACTTTTTTCCTCCATGATGCCCCTCTGTCAAGCCACCCTGCCTGGGAGCCAGCGGATTATGGACCGAAACCTCTATAAACTATGACCTAAATAAACCTTTCCCCCTTTAACTTAGGTGTTGGGTATTTTGTCTCAGCAACGAGAGAAAAATAACTAAGACATCCTATGAAAAATCATCAAAATACCTGAAAGATACTACACAAAAGATGGGTGAATGGTTAACAAGAAAATGAAAAATCCGTCCTTACAACTAGTCATCTGAAAAGTGCAAATTAAAACCACAGTAAGATACCACTCTATATCCTCCACAATGGCTAAAACTAAAAAGATCGACTATAGTAAATGTTACAGCATGATAGAGTAAATGGAATGCTCATAAATTTCCAGTGGATAGTAAAATCAGTATAGCTACTTTGGGAAACTCATTGTTTGGGTGATCTTATTTTATTAAATATAAAATTGCTATATTACCTAGGAATTACATTCCTATAAAAGTGATAAAAAGTATGCCCATGCAAAAAAGAATTTAATGTTTTTAACAGTAGAGAAAAACTGGACACAGTCCAATTGACCATCAATAGGTAAATGGATAAACAAATCATAACATATTCCTGTAAAAGAAAACTTCTTAAAATAGTAGGAAATGAATGACTCAGTGTACCCAACAACATGGATAAATCTCACAGACATGCTGAGTGAAAAAATTCCAGATACAAAGGAGTAGGTACTGAAGGATTCAACTTGTGTGGCCTCTGACAAAAGCCACATCTAAATGGTACTAACAGAATAGGGTTTCAGATTTACTTGTAGTAGGAGGAAACAGGATGGACAAGGAGAGGGCTCAAGGACATCAATAAAACAAAAGTCAGGGTTATTCAGAGTGATCCAAATTTATAAGGACCTCCACATGTCACATTTATAAGTTCTTAGCAGGGATAACATCTATGGATAGTTCAAAGAAAGGCTTTGGGGAGATTTCATGATAAACTTGCATCTGTGCAGGAAGACAGCAGTGAGTAGGTTAAGCAATATGTAGCTTGGTAATAAAAATGTTTTATGTTTTGATTTTGGTGTTATTTACACACTTGTGTCAAAAGCCATCAAACTGTACTCTTATGATAGATGCATTTTACATAACTGATGCCTTAGTACAGTGGTCCTGCATCTGCAGGCTCCTCGTCTGGGGACTGAAAGTACAGTTGGGTCTATGATGGCTGTGCCTATGATGAACGTGTCTGAACATTTTCTTCTTGTTGTTAGGCCTTAGGTATCCTGTGAACATTCTTCTTAGCACTGTACTCAGATTGCCACTGTGCATTTATTGAGGTATTAATTTCCTTATTTCTCAGCCCCTCCCTGGAGTGTGTTTGCTTAGCCCTGCCCCAACCCAGCCAACAGTGGGTGCACTTCGTTTCTTCTCTGAAGGCTTGAGTGGGGCTCCAGGAGCACAGAGAAGAGAACTGGCACTCTTCCTCTCTCTAGGGAACATCCATTTGCAACCTTTCTCACTCTTGCTATGGGCAAAAGACATCTTCCCTTAGGAAGGAATTTTGGCATTCACAGGTAAATGGATGAGCCTATAATATTAAGTGGAAATAAATCAGACACACAAACTTAAATACTGTGAGGTTTCTCTTGTATGAGAAACCCAAAATATAAATAAAGAGTAAAATAAAAGATAGATTATCAGAAGTAGGAAATGGGAAGGCGAATAAGAGATGTGCGGGGGGAGGAAGGGGAGAGAAAGGGCATGGAAAAAGAAAAAATTGAAGGGAAAAAAAGAAACAGAAATAGAGCTTTTGCAAATGGAAAGGGGACCAAGACCTGGAAGGAGTGGGGAAGGAAAGAAGCAGTAGGAGATGAAAAAAAAAAGATTGAGATGTGTTATGTACATGTACCAACTCCCCACAATAAATGTAATCATTATGTACTAATACATAAATTTTAAAAAATTTTAATAAGAATGGTATTTCGGGTTTTGGGGAGCGTAAGCACTGTGGATTTCTGGGTCATAAACGAGCATTGTCTTGCAGTCTGGAGTCTACACTGAGCGTCCAGAAGGTCTTCGATGTGCAGGGCAAGTGGAGTTGCTGACACAGAGGGGACTGGTGGGGAGTGTGCTGGGTTTTGCAGGCTCCCTTTTGGATGCTGGGCTCGTTCGTTTGCTTCATATTGCTTAAACTGCTCACCACTGCCCTCCTGCAGACACACGTTTTTCATGAAATCTCTCCTAAGCCTTTCTTTGAACTATTCATAGATGTTATCCCTGTTAAGAACTTATAAATGTGACATGTGGAAGTCCTTGTAAATTTGGATCACTCTGAATAACCTTGACCTTTGTTTTATTGATGGAGAAACTACAGGGGGAGGTTATACATTTTGCCTCACATTATACAGCTAAACAGGGACAGAGCCAGGGCAAGGTCCCTAAACCTACAGTGTACGTTCAGAAGATACAGGAAACCTTTTTTTTTTTTTTTTTTTTTTTGCTCTGAGTCATCACACTATCCTTTTTAGATCAAAATTGTGGAGGCTGTATGCTCAAGGTAGGCCCAAATTCAATTTTTATCTTCTGATATTAATACTATCTATAGTGTTTAATGTATTAGATGTTACATACCCATGTAAACCTCCTAAATATTGATGACTGTATACAAGAATGATGGCCTCGTTTTGCTTATATTGGCAAATACACTTTGGGAGCTCTTGATTTGCTTTTGAAATTTAGCCATCTACAAAAGCCTCTTCTATCACTCTGATGAATAAAATCTTATTTTAAAAGTTCTTAATTAACATTTTTTTTAAGTTTTACTTTTCCCTTTGCCAAATGAACAACAGTGGTTTCATACATCGATGTGTGCCCTAATTATTACTTTATCTTGCCATGAATTCATGATCCTCACTGAAGCAGCAACCTTGGCTCTGATGGGAGCCCACATGCTTGTAGGCAATTAGCTTTCATTATGCGTGGACCAAACAGAACAGGTTTGAAAGGGTAATTGAAGTCTGTGGAAAGCAGAACTGTGTATTTTTCTCTGCCCTCCAGGGATTATGCAATAAAATGGATTTTTGTTTTGCACAATAGTTCAGAATTGGCAGCCAGCAGCCTCTGTCACCCTGATCCCCTCAGCCTGGTGTTCAAGGTGTCTCTCTCCTAATAAACCAGTAATTAAGATCCTCGGGAAGGTAGAGGCGACCAGGAGAGGTAGAGGCATTAGGGAGTCTGTAATTCAGGAAACTATCAAAATAAATGATGATTTTATTTAAATATGCCAAATTTCCCTAACAAGCTGTTTTTCAATTTCGGCAGCGCTCGAAATTTTATCTTCTTAACTCCACCCGAGGTATTGCATTCTGCCACAGGAATGAATTATTAGCAATAGAAGCACCATTCTAGTTAGTCTCCATTCAACCCCAAACTTTAATAGAAATAACCTGTCGGCTTTGATTGAGTGTGATATCTGTATGGGAGCCTTGAATTTAAACTGTGGGATAAAGAAAATTGTATAGTGTGTGAAGCCAGTTTGACTAAAATGGAAATTTTACTTCAGTCCCATCTGGCTGTCAAAAGGCCACTTCTAATACTTTCACAAAGCAATTTACCTTCACAGCAAAAAAATAAAAAACAGAGACTGAAAATGCAAATAAATAAATAAATAAATAAATAAATAAATAAATAAAAGGAGCCAAACTAAACTAAATCAAATAAAACCTGTGTCTCCTTTGGAGTTTGAACTCCTTTCTGCAATGTTTCTTAAGAGCTTGAGAGCAAGTGCAATTCACAGACTTTCCTGCTAGCCTCAGCTCCCTGTGTTTATTAAACATTCTGCTTTCTCAGATTTTAAATCTTTTAAGAAAAGAATAAAGTATTCCCGAATAGGAACTTCTGCCGCATCTGTCAGGTATTTGAATTCAAAGGCAGCCCGCACCTGCCTCAAACTTGGAGAGAAGAGACTTGGGCATTTGCCATGGGCCTTCAGCAAAATGGACAAGGGTCGTGGGTCACTGGAGCCTTTGGGATTATGTCCCTTATCTGCTGGTGATTTCCTGGTCCATTTCGTGTTCAGGGCTGGATATCTTGCCATATATTTCTTGAGAGGAAATTGCTAAATTTGATTCTGCAGAACCTAAAGGGAAATGCCATTTTGATGACCACTGTGTACAAATATATAAGGTAATTTTGGGACTCTGATGTGTGTGTCCATTGAGAACTGTAGTGCAATGGGAGGGACAGTATGTTCTGATTGTACTCAGAAGGATTTTTAAAAAGATATTTCTGTTGTCTGACTGGATACTCTGATGATCAGTTTTAATGTCCTCTAAAAATCCATGTAGAAATAAGATGAAGAATGTAGATGTGATGACCATATGCTTTCATTTATATGTAGAATATGCAAAAGTTGATCTCATAGAAGTTGGAAGTAGAGTGGTGGCTATCCAAGCTGGGGAGAAAGGTGGAGGGAGGGATGGGGACAGGCTGACCAATGGGTGCTGTATTAGTCAGTGCTTTCTAGAGAGACAGATGTCATATAAGATATAAGGATTTACAAGGTAGGCTTACAATGGCCATCAGCAGAATCATTTGTGGAGAAGAGCAAAAGGGTTGTATGTGCACTGGAGATACAAAATATGGAGGACACCTGGATGATTCTCCTTGAAAGAAGAGCAATTATCTCCATTTTGGCTGAACCTGGCCTTATTTCCATGTATTGATATGTACAGAGCTGGCTAGGACTTTTCCTTATATCTTCAGTTGGCTTTAAGCAATGCAAATCAGTCCAGCTGAGGTCCTGATATGTAGTCTTTGAAGCAAGGTGACAGGCCTATGTTTCCGCGCCCCTTTGCTCCCAATACATGGTTGAGCCTGGCGGGATGGAGAGCCGTGCTCCACGCTGTCAGCTGGGATTGAGCCTCGAGAAAGAGGCTATGACTTCCCAGGGCATAGAAGATTACACATCAGAGCTGAAGCATCAACCCCAAAACATCAGATGCTACCTTGAATTGTGTTATGCAGATTACTCCTTCTGCATATCCTTCCCTCTGCATATTGCTAAGGTGATTTCAGGTCACCTGCCTAGCCCAGCTCATGGTACTCACATACTTCCTGCCACTCTCAGAGTCACTCATCGCCAAGCCACTCTCCTCCTTGAGAATTAATAAAACCTGTGTTCAGCCCTGGGTCAAGCCCTTTTGTTTCAGTAGCCACCATCTTGGCTGGACTAGGACCCCTTGGCTCCCCACAACTATAAATATGCCTTAGTGTCTTTATTCTCATCATGGGTTGCACTGGAAGTGGTAGATTGGAATTAACTCGCTAGAATTCTAATAACTTTTCCATGGGATTACAAAGATAAACTTCCCGGACAGCGACGAAGACTGGGAAGGGCTCACTATATGGAGGATGCAGTTGAAACTCCAAGGCCTGGAGCTCACTGTAGAGTCTCATGCCAATCCAGATCAGGAAGCAGAAGAGTCTGTGCTGGAAGCCAGGAGTTGGACTTCCAAGGTGAAGTTGAAGACTGGAGCTCCTCCAAAAAACAGAAGTGAGCCTTCCTTTCCTTTTTCATTCCATTCAGGTGATAAGCCTATTGGCCGGAGCCACTCACACCCAGGGTCTTCCATCTTCACTAAATCCCATCAGCCACACCCAGAGCTATGCTAAGCCCATCAGTTGGGAGTTTCTCACTCAAATTGACACAACAGTTAACTATCATAGGTTCTAGAGTGAGAGAATGGTAAGAAGCTCTCTAACAGCTGTGCTATTGTGTGGTAGACTGACTATAGTAACAATTACATATTATCTATCTCTAAAGCTAGAAGAAATGACATTGAGTATTTTCACCATGAAGAATGATGGATGACGGAGGAATTATATATGTATAAAATGATTTAAACACTACACAATGTGCATATATTGTATGAGAAAATCATATGGTACCCCATTATTTTGTACAATTTTTGTTGTTTTCCCAGACTAACCAAAGAATCAGAGAAAACAAACCCCTTTCTTTAGGAGGGAAAGAGTGAGGCAGCAAATTCTGTATGGACAATTTCTTGAAAGAAATTGACTTGGTTAGTTAAAGAAAGCAGAGACTCAATCTCTAGGTTGTAGTACTTGGGTGATCAGATAAGTTTACTCACCGTTACCTATTTTTACCTTCTAGAACAAAACAGAGCATTTCCAAAGCAAAATAGAGACAGGAGGATTTGGCTCTCAAGCCTGTAGTTCTGGTCATTATCTCAGTGCATTGCTCACAAGATAGATGGATAGGTAGGTAGATGGATGGGTAGATAGATAATAAGTTAACTTGAAAGTTGGCATATATCCATTTGATGCATGAGAAAACTGAGGCACTGATGCTTGGGAAAGTAAACAACTTGCCTCAGATCACCAGATGATAAGTGATGAAGCTGTGGCAACTCCCTGATTTCTCTTCTCCATAGTCCATATTATTTCTCTGTGGCCATGCTGCCCTTGCCTTGGCTCTCTTTTTCTAGTAGGAACCTTGCCTCTTTCTCATGGGGAACCCCTTTCTAGGGTAGCTCCAACTAGCCCACTGTCGCAATTTTCACTTTCTTGACATTTTATAGGGAGCTGGCTTTGGCCTTGTCGCAGTCTGGAGTTTATATTTGTAATCCCAGGGATAAATTATTGGAATTCTACTAAGAAAATTCCAATCTACCATTTCCAGGGCAACCCTTCATGAGAATAAAGAGCCAAACACATATCTGTAGCTGTGGGGAGCCAAGGGGGTCCTAAGTCCAGTCAGAACAATGGCTAACCAGAACCAAGGCCACAACCCAGAGCCAAACCCGGGTTTTTATTAATTCATGAAGAGGGGAGTAGCTTGGGTTTGAGCGACTGTGAGAATGGCAGGAAGTACATGAGTACTGTGAGCTGGGCTGGGTAGGAGGCACAGTAGCACCTCTGCAATATGCAGGAAGAGGTATGGAGAAAGAATATAGGATTCTGGTAACAGCCTCTAAGTTTGGAGGCATCTGCATAACACAGTGTGAGGAAGCATCTTGTGTTTTTGGTTTGTTGCCTCAGCTTTGATGTCTGGCCTTCCTGTGCTGAGACATCATGAGTTTTTTCTAGAGGCTCAATCCCAGCTGACAGCCTGGCATCTCAGCCCGGTTCATGCTTAGTAGTAGGGAGCTATAGGCGGGGCATCACTGACCTGTCCCATTGCTTCAAAGGCTACACATCAGCGCCTTGGCTAGACCCATTTGCATTGCTTAAAGCCAACTGAGGGTGTAGGGTATTTTCCTAGCCAGCTCTGTACATATCAATACATGGAATCAGGGCAAGGTTTAGCCAAAATGGAGACACATGGTCTACTTTCAAGGAGAGCCATCCCGGTTGTCCTCTGCACCATTTCTCATCTCCCTGTGACAATTCACACACCAGAGTCCCATTCATACAAGATCGTGCTCTCCAGTGTCCAATGTCAGCCATCATTTTTGTATTAGCATGGCTAAGCTAAAATACTGGTGGCTAATAAAAATACAATAATGTATCAACATAGTTTCCTAAATTTATTTTCCAAAGCTCTCTGCAATTACACCATTCTACTGTAGCCATTGATTTGTACACTTCTCCTAATTGATTAGGTCTTAGAATAAAGTTCATGTTTCTGACTTATATGAATGTTTTCTAGCCAACATATACTTCCTTATGGCCATCGATGCTTCTCTATTCTCTATATCAGTTTTACTTTTCATGCCTACATGCACACTGTCAGAGGGGGCCTCACAGACAAATGGGTAGTCTGCTTGCTAAAGCCATTGTATGACATCACATTCTAAAGTGGTGCATCACTTGGTGACACCAGCCAATGGTTAGAGAGCACTGATGTACCAGACCCATTTTGACTGCTTGTCAAGTAATAGTTCATTTAATCTTCACAACGACCCCATTCAAAAATGTGGAAACAGAGGCACAAAGAGGTAAAAACTGAAATTTAGCCACTAAGAGATTTGAACCCATGCTGTGTGGCTCCAGACATTGTTTTTGGTATCCTGGACCTGTCATTGGGCAAATTCCATTGTGTCCAAATCCTATCTTACAAAACAATGGAGTAAATATATGTGCTTCATCAAGTAGTTGGAAGGACTACACAAGAGAATGCTGGAAAACACTGTTAGTGTTATTATCATCATAGCCATCTTTTCTTTTTTGTACAATCACTGTGGTTTCATTGCAGAGGGTAATTTTAAAAGTGGGGGAGGGAGTGAGAAAAATAACTAGTTAAGAATTCATTGCAAAATTTCAGGTGAAATTCAGGAGAGATAGTAAGAGGTTACGCAGAGCCTAAGACAAAGGCAGAATGGTGAAGGGGAGGCTAAAATAAAAAGTACACTCGGCTTTGCTTAATGAAAAAAGAGAAAGGAAAGGAAGACAAGTTTCACATTTACTATTTAGAAGACCAGGGGAAAATGGTGTTCCCATGGTAAGTAACTAGTACTGAAGAGAAAATAAACTTGTTTTTAAATGCCTCATCTGAAGTAATCGTAAAGGTAACAACAGCTAAGCTTTTACAGAGAGTTCGCCATATGTCATGCACTGGTGTCAGAGGACTTCACATACACACAGGTCGAGGACCCCTTATTTGAAATTCTGTACCAGGGGCCAAAGTATTTCAGTTTTTTTATTTTTGAAATATTTGTTTATACATAGTGAGATATTGTGGAGATGGACTGAAGTCTAAACACAAAACTCACTTATGCTTCATACATACATTATCCATATATCCTGAAGGTAATTTAGTAGACCTGTGTTTTCACTGTGAGCCATATGAGGTCAGGTTTGAATTTCCACCTGTGGCAGCATAGCGGCCATCACAAAGTTTCTGGTTTTGGAGCATTTTAGATTTCAAATTTTTAGATTTTGGATCTGCAACCTCAAACAATGGAATATTATCAATCCTTTAAAGAAAAGGAAATCCTATCATTTTCTTCCATTTGGATGAACATGGAGGACATTATGTTAAACGAAACCAGCTAAATTTCAATTATTAGTGAAGTAAGTAGATGAAAAACAAATAATCGATGAGCGCTCACACAGAATCTAAAATAGCTGAACTTGAAGAAGCACAGAGTAAAGTGACAGGTACAAAAGGCTGAGAGAGACTCAAATCAGAGTTGTGCAGCGGGTGTGCGATGGTTTGAAGGGGTTCACTGAGCAACTCTGTTGCTGTCAAGATGCATGCTGAAGTTGAATTCCCGATGCCATGGTTTTGAGGTGGTAGTGCCTTTAAGGGTGATGATTTATACCAGGGTCACCACCCTTGGAAAGGCTTAATAAACATCTCCAGGGAGTGGGTTAGGCTTCAGCATTAGTTAGCATGAGAGCAGGTTGTCATAAGCAAGGCCACTGCATGTGTTTGGTCACTTGCACACACACTGCTAACCACTCTCATGTGTACTCACTATGCAATGTCATCCACCACATTGTGAAGTAGCCAGGTGGCCTTTACCACAGCACGAACAGATGAGGGAGTGCACTTGATCTTGGACTTTCAACCTCCAAAACTATGCGCTAAGGAAAACTCTTAATACATTACAGTGTTGGGTATTCTGCTGTGGAAACACAAAATGAACTAAGACGGGTATACTGCTTTAGTTATGCGGGAAGAATTAATTCTAGAGATCTGCTCTACAGTACAGTGGCTACAGCCAATAATAATGTATTTTGTACTTACATTTTTGGTAACAGTAGATTTCATGTGAAATGTTTTTGACACAAAACAAACAAATAAAAACACAAGCAAAAGTTTCCCATGTGTTCTTCCATTCTTACAAAACTAATGTGAAAGCTATGATTACCCATTTTACATGTAAGATCACCAAAAGCTTAAGAGGTTACTGGAAAGACAGATTTACCATGAAGCTTAAGCATTCAGGCTCTTTCACTTTTGCAAGCTCCTGTGGCCACTGGGGACTGCAGGGAGTTGTAGCAGGCACCAGCTGCTGTGAGGAGGTGAGGTTTCCATCAAGGAGCAATTGTGTGAGCACTTTTCAAGGACAAAAGTGGTCAGACTGTCCAAAGCTCAAAGGACTATACTTTATTTGGAATTTGTACCTTTTTACTTTCAAGATGGAACATCAAAACAGAATAAACCTAAAGCCACAAAATCTGGCCCCAAGGCTGTGTTATTGAACTTGGGTCAAACAACCAAAGAGGAAGAGGGAATGCAATTTCTCCAGTTCTAGGTCCTGGGATTCTTTCTGTGTATCAGATGCTGGCACAGCAGTGCATTGGCGAATCCCCAGAGGTGAGCAGTGTCTCCTACCCAGAAATCCTTCCAAGGCCCAAAGACACCTCCCCTTTTCCTCTGGATCACACGCTGTACTTTTTGAGAGTTTGGTATTTTCAACAGCATTGTACAGCAAACTCCTATGATAATAGTCCTATGTCTCCCATTCACTATGAAGACACCCCGGGTCAAGGACTGTGCCCTGTCCATCTTCACCTTTCAGAAGACAGTTGCCATGGTAGACACTTAAATGCACAGCAACCAAGCATCTCGGCACGGGAAGGCTTTCCTGTACCACCAGGTACCCTGCTGGGGTTTTCGGAGGCTTTTAATTTTAGAATTGTAAGGTGACCTTGTGATCTAAACCAGCAGGGAGAACCTGTGTCCTCCACTCACCAAGATTGGAGAGGGCAGATTCATCTCTTTGTGATTTTGTTTTTAATGCTCACCTCCAAACACAGGTTGCTCCCAACTCCTACCATTCATTCATTGATTCTTCATAAATATGTTCAAAGCATTGACTTAGATTCTGAGGACAAAACTGTAAAAGTTTCTCTTCCTACCTTCAAGGAGCTCAACAGAGGCCAGAATTTCCTACCACTGATGGTATGTTTATATAAGAATTTAAATGCTCTGGATTATTTTATACTGGTCCATGAAATGAGGCTTATCACAGACAAATGGGCCAATTATTTTTACTTGGTAAGTTATCCTTGCTTTATGGAATAAATTTGTTCCAGAAAATTTGTCTATAGAGTGAATCAGACCTTTTTTCCTAATAACTTTCAGTATAAAATCTGACACAGTTTCTAATAGAAAAGTCCTTTGATTTAAGTTGAAAGCTTTTGGGATGTGCTGTATGAGGAAAGAAAAGGATGGAGAAGAATGTGGCGAAATTGTGCGCACCTGGTTTTTGTGGTCTAAATTACAGTTCTCTTACCTTGGCAACATCTGAGAAAATTTCTCAGTTAAAATGTACTTTTTTATGAGGTCGTTTTCCATTCTCTTTAATCTCTAGATTTTGTTTGTTTGTTTTCTTATTTTTTGGCTTTACTCAGGAATTCTAACCCTTCTAACTTGATCTTTTTCTGTTTCTTTGTGGGATATAGATCTAGAACTCTAAAATCATATTAGAGTTTCCAGTTGTCCTACTAGTATGGCTAGAAAAGTATTTAATGAATTAAAGACTTTTTATTCTCTTTAACTAAGTTTGAAAACTGGAAGGAAGGTTAAATGCCTTTAAAATGATGGCTGGAACAGTTGTTACTGATAGCTCCCATTTCTAGGTGGCTTTTGTAGAGGAAGGAGTGCCCAGTTTATTGGCACTTAATTTTATGTGCCTTCTTTCCATTTGCCCAAGTAGACAGAAATACCCAAGAGGACAGGTTCCATGTCTTACATTCCTTGAGTATTTCCCATAGTCCTTGTTTCTGTGCTGTACACAAAGTAAATGAATAGGCTTGGACTGATTCCTTGTTGACAATATGGTCGCACTTATTAACACAGCTCTGGGTCACTCTAACATCTTAAAGTGAATGCATTGAAGATGGAAGCTATTCTAGCTCCTCCCGCAGCTCCCCCACAGTGTGGCATTACTTATTGGATGACCAGTGAATGTAGGGTTACCTGGTGAGCTTGCTGTGGTTCGAGTGTGTCCCTCAAATTTTACCTATTGGACACTTAACCCCTGGATTCATGTTAATGACATTTGGATGTCAGGTGGGGCCCCCAGGATGACATTATTGGCTTTATAAGAAGAGGAAGAGGGACTGAGTAGGCACGCTTGCTGTCACCATGTGATGCCCTGCTGTGCTATGATGCAGCGCAAGGCCCTCACCAATAGCAGTGCCATGCTTTTGGACTTATCACCCTCCAGAACCGTGAGCCAAATGTGCTTCTGTTCTTTATGGGTCCCTCAGCTGTGGTGTTCAGGTAGAGCAACAGAAAATTGACTAAGACACCGTGTATCTTGATTTTCCTTACTACTTGAGTTTGAAGTTACAACTGATACTGCTTGTGTCAGTACTCAGACACTTTATTCACATCAAGTGTGTAAGATTCATGGCCTCTAACTCTCCTCTTTCCTCTGCCCGACTATGTCTGGTGTGTCCTGAAGAACAATGTCAGAAGTCACTTCTTCCTTGAAAGTTTACCTGAATCTTGAATAAATGGTGGCCACTACCCCCTGGTACTCATATACGCCTAGGTACAGATTATTTTTATGTTCATTCCTTTCATAAATTTATCAGCCACTCCCAGGACTTAATGAATTGTTTGGGTCCATTAGCTCACAGTACCCCTCCTTGTACCAAATCTGTGCATAAGACCAAGCGTGGGAACCCAAGGGGCTCTGTTAGAACATTTCCTGCATTCCAGATTCCACAGCATTTCTGCCTAAGCCTATGAGCCACGTGGTTGCAATATTATCATGCAATCTATGTTAGCCTTTCCTAAGCTAAAAATGATTAAAATATAAAATTATAAATTCATCTCATGCATCTTTAGTTGCACAAACTGAATTCCTCTGGCTTGAGGGAGCAAAGGTTGAAATAATATTGATTTCTGGAGATTTCTGGTTTGTGTCCACTAGCTGAGGGATAAAGACCGTATCCATCTTGCGTCCATGTGGTTTGCCTAATGGCCCTGGGGCGTGGCTCACACGCTCAGGGCATCACACTCTGCTGGGTCCTGCACGTCTGGTCCCTTCTCTGAGGTCTGGCGGGTCACTGCGCTCCTGGTGTCATGTGGTCCTGCCATCCCTGTTGACTGCCCTGGCCCCAGGCCTTGCTGTCTTCTAAGCAATTGGGGAGCTGCTCACCTTGAATCAACACTGCATGTATTCCCTATCCCACACATTTCCTTGTCAAGAAGGATCCTTTTGTATATACTGACAGTCTTCCATCTCAGAATTTAAGCCCTGTTGGTGGAGCTGAGCTAGTGGACAGAGGACATGTGGTCCCCTCCTTGACCCCACCTGCCTCTCAGGTGCTCATAGGCTCCAGTCACCTCTGCTTTAAGGCCTCTTTCTGCTGGGCAAGATGATGTCCAAAGGCCACAGGTATCTGCTTCTTCTAGTAGAGCCTGGCTCTGAATCCAGGATTTGGCTTATCTTGGATGAAATATCTGCAGTGGTAACCATGGGGAATGAAGTAAAGAAGTTAACATAGAAAGGAAGCATTGTTACAGAGTGAAAATGAGGCCACAGCTCACTGCTTGGGGGTATGGTACTGCACTGATGAGTGGCAGCAGTGTGGAGGCAGCAGGACACCAGGTGTTAACGACCTGGCTTCCCACCTCTCCTTTGTCCAACTGGATGACCTTGGGCATGTATCATAACTCTCAAGCCTCTGATGCCTCATATGAAATGATGAAAATAATACTCAGCTCCTCCAATTGTAATCTTTTTTTTTTTTTTTTTTTTTGTGGATACCGGGGGGTCGACCTCAGGACCTCACGTGCCAGCAGGCACCCGTGCCTCTGAGCGATATCACCAGCCCCTTTTTCGTATGTGGGATCCGGGAGTCGAACTCGGGCCCTCGCGCTTGCCAGGCAGGCACTTAAGCCGCTGAGCCATCTCACCGGCCCTCCAATTGTAATCTTTAGAAGCAATGACACATAGCCTCTGGACATAATACTCAACTAGTATCATAACTCTCTTTCCAGTTCTTTTGAGTGCATTTATAATCCGGTGAGACAAAACAACTGTAGTCAGGGTTTGCAAGGGAATAGATTTAATACAGGCCACATAACTTGTAGGATTCTTTAATAATACTCACCCAAAAAGTCAAATGCAGAAGAGTGAAGTAGATCTGTCCATGCACTAGAGACCCAAAGAATCCAGCTGAGGGCCTGGATCCCATGGCAATGTCCTGCACGAGTCCAGCTGTAGACCGAGAGCCAGGACAATGTCGCATGCAAGTCTGTGTCAAGGATCTGCACTGGGAAGGCCCAAAGGTCAGTGTGGAAGCTAGAAAGTCTGCGCCAGTGGGGTGAAGGATCTGTGCCAGCAGGCTGAGGGATCTGCACTGGAGCCAGGAAGCGATGCTCAAGGTAAAGACCAGACCCCGAAGAGAACAGCAACCTTCCTCAGTGAAAGTGAGAACTGGAGCACCTCTGACGATGAGAACAGCCAAGATCATATCAGGAAAACCAGCGTGACAAGCTTCTCCAGGCTCTCTTAATATGACTTTAATGTAGTTTTTAGATACATGTTTATAATTAGGTTATTTGCTCAAAGTATTGTGGTTTGCCTACACCAATGTCTTCAAGAGTTTTACCTATTCTATTTTCCAGGAGATTTAATGTTTTTGTTTTAATATTTAGATCTTTGATCCATTTTGAATTTAGTTTAGTGCACGGTGAAAGATATGGGTCTAATTTTAATCTTCAGCATGTGTAGAGCCAATTTTTCCAGCACCATTTATTAAAGAGGCTATCTTTCTTCCAGTGAATGTGTTTGGCACCTTTGTCAAAGATAAGATAGCTTAGTATGTCTGGAGTTGTTTCTGCATCTTCTATTCTATTCCACTGATCTTCAGGTCTGTTTTTTTGCCAATACCATGCTGTTTTTATCACAGTAGCTTTATAGTAGAATTTCAAATCAGGGATTGTGATGCCCCCTGCCTTGCTTTTGTTGTCCAGAATTGCCTTTGCTATTCTAGGTCTCTTCTGGTTCCAGATGAATTTTAGGATTGTTTTCTGTAATTCTGTGAGATATGTTGTTGGAATTTTGATCGGAATTGCATTAAATCTGTATAACAGTTTTGGAAGTATGGCCATTTTCACTATATTGGTTCTTCCGACCCAAGAGCAAGGGATATCTTTCCATTTTCTGATATCCTCTTCAATCTCCTTTTTCAGAGTGCTGTAGTTTTCAGTGTAGAGGTCTTTTACCTCCTTTGTGAGATTGATTCCTAGGTATTTCATTTTTTTAGATGTGATTGTTAAAGGTATTGTTTCCCTAATTTCTCTCTCAGTGAGTTTGTTGTTGGTGTACAGGAAGGCTATTGATTTTTAACTTTATGAATAAAACCCCTATCGCACAGGAAGTATCACAAAGAATCAACAACTGGGATCTCATGTTATTAAAAAGCTTTTGCACAGTAAGAGAAACCACCAACAGAGTGAAGAGACAACCCACAACGTGGGAAAAAATGTTTGCCAGCTGTTCCTCAGAAAAAGGAATTCTATCGAGAACATACAAAGAACTAAAAAAAATCAGACCTCCCAAATTTAAAGACCCACTCCAAAAATGGGCATCTGAGATTAATAAACACTTCTCAGATGAAGAAATAAAAATGGCAAATAAATATATGAAAAAATGTTCAACATCACTAGTCATTCGAGAGATGCGAATGAAAACAACACTGAGATTCCATCTCACCCCAGAAAGAATAGCTATTATCAAGAAGTCAACTAATAACAAATGCTGGAGGGGCTGTGGGGAAAAAGGAACCCTTCTCCACTGTTGGTGGGAGTGTCGACTGGTGCAGCCACTGTGGAAATCCGTGTGGAGACTCCTCAAAAAACTAGGATTGGAGGTCCCATTTGACCCAGCTATTCCTCTTCTGGGTATCTTTCCAGAAGAATTAAAAACATCATACCACAGAGATATATGTGCACCCATGTTTATAGCAACACAATTTGTAATAGCTAGATCGTGGAAACAACCCAAATGCCCATTAACCAAAGAATGGATAAAAAAGATGTGGTATTTCTACACAATGGAGTACTACTCAGCCATAAAGAAAGATAAACTGGAAGCTTTTATAGGTAAATGGATGCAACTTGAGAAAATACTCACAAGCGAAATAAACCGGATGCACATTTGTAAACATCGTATTGTCTCCCTAATATGAAAATGCAATTTCACTGTGACTATTCCATTCCTTAGTCTTCTATTTTTACCTAGCTTTTACATGGCTTAATCTTATACTGAGTAATATTTTTCACCAAAAGATATTTGTACATTCTCTAATGCTTGAGTTTGTTAATACATAAGAATGTTTACTTGTTGTCTTTAAAAAAAAAAACTAAAAAAAAAAGCAGAACTTGCTTCCCAAGGGCACATTTGTACTAATAAAGTTTCATTGATGTTCAACCTTTAATATAAGTGCAAATAAATACAGCAAAAGGAAGAGTCTTAAGTCTCCATTTTCCACCAAGTAAATTTCACTTTGAAGTAAAATGAATTTAGATCTGTATTCATGGTCTTTAACGGACAAACCCTGCTGTAGGTACGGCTTGAACCACATTGGACCTTTCGTTGGGGGAACAGGAGTGGCTCGTGCCCAGGTTCTCAAAAAAAAAAAAAAAGTATTGTGGTTTAAACCTTGAATTTTGAGAACCCTGTGAATATTTGCTTTTGGTGTGGAAATGAGTGCAATAAGAATTGTATATATGTAATTGTTATACTAATGTACATCTGAATAGATCAGGACATGTTAACTTTTCACAAATTTGCTCCTGGAGACTATGGTTTAAGGAAATATGTTGGTTATCAAGTTGACCAGGAGTGGATTGTGGTGGATTAACTAATGGTCAATTTGTAACACCCGGCAGAAATGAATCAGCGTGGTGCTAGGTGTGGAAGGTCCACCTGAGGTTTGTTGCCAACAGCATAAAAGGAGAACTGGAGGGGAAATGGTGCACTGTTGATTCTCCTGGAGAAGCTTGTCACACTGGTTTTCCTGATATGAACTTGGCTGTTCTCATTGTCTGAGGAGCTCGGGTCCTCCCTGTCACTGAGGATGGCTGCGGTTCTCTTTGGGGGAGCTCTGGTCCTTACCTTGAGCATTGCTTCCTGGCTCCAGTGCAGACCCCTCTGCCTGCTGGCACAGATCCTTCATCCCACTGGTGCAGACTTTCTAGTTTCCACCACGGACCTTTGGGCCTTCCCAGTGCAGATCCTTGATACAGACTTGCATGAGACATTGTCGTGGGCTCTAGGCCTTGAGCTGGACTCGTGGAGGACATTGCCGTGGGCTTCAGGTCTTCTTCTGGACTTGTGCAGGACATTGCCATGGGACCCAGGCCCTCAGCTATATTTTTTGGGTCTCTAGTGCATGGACAGATCTCCTACACTCTTCTGCATTTGACGATTGGGGTGAATATTACAAAATAATCATATAAATTATGTTTCCTGTGTGAAATCTATCCCCTTGCAGATCCTGATTACAACAACAATACAATATATAAATCTTATTAAAGATTAGCTAACATGTGAAAAAAGAGTTAATGATTTCTCTGCTTTAAGAGAACTTAAATAGAATGATAGAAAATATTCTGCTCTAATTAAGTGGAGATCTAATAAATGAACTTCTTGGTAAAATCTGATTTAGGAAATCTTCAGGAGTTCCCAACATCTCTCCTCATTGCAAAAGCCATTGCAAAGTTGTGTTACATGGTTCTTTGAATTGGTGTTCAGGTCTTACACAGTAGCACCTTAGATCTATGCATCTTCTGCATTATTTGCAGTGAAGTGACCCAAAGCAAAAAATGCCATGATTTACAGGTCTATTCAGCTATGTCTTGAACCTGATAAGGCTCCATCCAGGGATCCTCCCGTGCTCCCACTACCTCCCCTAGCATTACAGTTATGAAGACTTCTGTGTGCTAACTTGTGGCTTCTGTGGAAAGGGGAAGTCAAGACTTCATTACAGATTTTTTTAAATGCCTTGGGGAACTGCAGTAGAAGGCATCAAAAAACCTTATTTGAAAGGATTAATGACTAACAGAGATATCTTTTTGTACTGTATGGCCACTAATACTGTTTTTTAGAACCCTATAACTTTTTCTCCAAAAAGTCCATCCTATTTGATCATTCATACTCCTTGTAACAAGAGTGAAAAATCTTCTAAACTACAAAAATTGCTCAACTTTAGCTGAGTTTCACCCAGAATGATTCATTTTTCTTCTTTGAGCAGACCATTTCTTGCCTTAATTGCTGGTCTGTCATGTACCTCATTAAGTGTCCACAACAGATAAAGAAAGAAAGTCTGAGAGGTACTGTTTGTTTCTGGGCTCGGTATCATTAGCCTCATTGTCAGGCGACACAGGGAAATAGACCCACATCAGGTTTAGTTGTCAACACCGACAAGTGCGAAGAATCACATTCTCCTGTGAGAGAGAACTGGTAGTAAATAGGGAGGAAGAAAGACAAAGGGAAGACAGAGAAAAATAAATTAAAATATGTTTCCCTGGAGGTAAAACTTCTGTCTCTGCCTGGGCAGGACTTTTAAATTATTTCCTCCATATCTTACATGAAATAAATAATATTTTCATGGTTATTAGAAATAATAAATACAGATTGCTTAAATACCAGATAAAGAGCATAGACCCCTTCCAGCTAATCATGACTATGTACATTTCACTGGCACCTTATAATGCTCAGAGCCCTCCAATGGGATCAGAGGGCAAGGTCTCCAAGCTTGGTTATGTGCCTGGCAAGTGCTGAATTATAGTAGAATATATTAGAATATAGAGCATGAAAAACTTCATAACTTCTAAGATTGGGACTATTGAGAGGAGCAGCTAACCACAAGCTCTGTGTGTCCCTTTACTTTCCAGTTGGGTGAGCCCCAGATACAAAGCCCTCAGGTTGTTTTCAGTGAACAGTTTTGAGAGATGATGTAATGTCCTGGTAAAGACCAAGAACAAATTTGCGTACCACTTGCTATAATACAATAGATTCCCTAATCTTAGTGTTCCTCAGCTGTGATCAGGCCCACTGCTTGCTTGGCATCCATCTGAGCCACAGTGGGACTTGGAGTAAAGAGAACGATGCAAACTGTGCTGCTTGCTGTGCTGTGAATAAAAAAAGGTCTTTGTCTTTGACTCACAAGTCTTGTGTCCTTTGCCAAAATCCATGACCCTGTAATAGGCTAATTTATTAGCTTGCAATTGGGTGAAATCAAATTTCTAACAGTGTCCTAGCCCACAGTATTACATTCTTCATATTTCTGTTTTACTTAGTAGCATATCACAGATAATGAGAGGGCTGTTGAAGGATTTCATAAGTTGTTAAATGTTAAAGTTCTGGCCCAGTTCCTGTCAAGTGGTTGGATCTTTTCCACGGGCCCCAAGCTGTGTAGATAGATGTTGATGAACAACTGGTAGAGCACGGTAAGATCCACACCACTGGAAATATCATTGACTTCTTTTCTCCCACATGTGAGTTTTTTCTTGCGTTAGACACTAAATAATTTCAGCGCAGTTCTTCCATGTGTCTTATAATTTTGATTATGTGTAGTGTGTAATCACAATGGTTCTGAGCATGCAGAAAAAGGTATTTGATCACTACAGCCACTACATCCATGAATCACATTTTAGCTTTGAAAAAATTTTCTAATTATTTTACACATGAGAAAACCAATGTTCAGCAAGGTTAGTATGTTTCCTGAAATCACTCATTCAGCTACTGAGTTAAACAACAGTTGAACCCCAGATAATGAAACTCCAGAATTTGGCTGTCTGATGTATTACTACTAAACACATGTGGCCATTTAAATTAAAATTAATTTAAGTTAAATAAAATAAACATGTAAGTTCTTTAATTGTACTTGTGATGTAACAAGTGGTGGGTAGCTACCACATGAAATAGTGCAGAATATAACAACTGAATCATCACGTAGAGTTTTCTTGGATAGCTCTAGCACCTACTCTACACAGCCTGTCATACATAGCATCAGCTTCCCTCCAATCCGCCTTTATTTTTACAGTGACACAAAACATCAGTTTTCATTAGCGCACAGCAATCTCGCCTTCAGTCCATTCCAAGTGTATTTGTTATACTCTTTTGTTCATGTCTGTCTTCCTTCTAGATGTTTCCACTCAATCTCCTTTTGCTCTAATGTCAACCTACAAACACCTGCCTCTCTCCCACAAACCCCATCAGTTGCCACATCCTAACATGCTTCTCCGCTTCCTGATATTGTTTCCTGAGATGGGATGTTCCGTTAGTACCATATCTCCATTCAGCCAGACTGAAATAAACTCTCTTGGACCAAATGTTATTCAAAGTCCTGAAGATAATTCATCAGAAAAAATCTAAAGCATAGTGAAACTATCTTGATTTCATAATGTAGAAACCAGGGCTACAAGAAGCAAGATTAAAGGTCAAGTGGGTTGTTAAGGTATCAGATTGTTAGCTAGTGACTGAACCAGAATACAAGTGTAGGACTTTTGATGGTGAGCTGTTGCTATGAGTCTCTCCACAGTTACAGCTTGCATGGCCTAGATGTGTGGTTGCTTCTGGCAGCTCTTTATATTCGGCCTTATTCAAGTGTACCAGAAAAGACCTCAGGGGTGAGCCCCCCACCTGATTTATCTCACCCTGTGTGAATGGAAAGCAGAGAGCACATAGTCTGACACTGTATTTGATGCTCAACAAATGTTTGTTGAAGTGAGTTGTCCTTTTTGTTGACTGCTATTGTTACAGTGATGAAACAGAGATGCTACAGAGATGAAAACAAATCTGGAAGTTTTGGATGAGAATACTGCTCGAGGCTGACAAGTACAGTTGTCCTTAATTATCCACAAGGATCAGTTCCAGGATCCCCTGTACGTACCAAAGTCCTTGGATGCTCAAGCCCCTTTTATAAAACAGTGCAGTGTTTACATAGAATCTGTGTACATCCTCCCATAGATTTTAAATAGACTCCAGGTTACTTGTAATACCTGATACAGTTCAAAGGCTATGTAAATTGTTGTTATGCTGTATTGTTTAGGGAATAATGACAAGAAAAAAGCACACACGTTTAATAAAGATGGAACTTTTTAAGAAAGAATTTTGATCCATAGTTGATTGGACCTGAGGGGGTGGGACCTATGGATACAGAGGGCTGGTGCTGTAGCCACTACATATTTCTTGTGGACTGAGTGAATGCCAGTGAAAACCAAAGACAAGGAATATTATAGAAAGTCAGAAGAGCCAGATAGCAAACACCAGCTATGGCAGGAGAGCAGGCAGAACAACCTCAATAAGTAGAAAACCAACTTGGTCTTGAAGGACCACTGAGCTAAGAACTAAAGCTTCCTGGAAGGGCAGGCCTGTGTTCCTCTTATAACCTGATATCCTGGCAGCTTGTCATAGTTTAAGAGCCACGTTGCCTGAATTTCTTATATCATTGGCACTTGTTGCTTACCCGTATGTTTTAGCTCCTGAATTTACACTACCTATGGGATTTTTGCCAAGTGGCTGTTGTCTAATTCTCCCTTAAAAATTGTCTCCTGGAAGTTATCAGTAATCCCCATAGGACTCCAAGGATCCTGAATTTATGTCTAAAATGCACTTACAGGATTTGTTTATGCTTCTAACTCCCTGGGTCCACTAAATTTGCTCCTCTATAATCTACCTATAAACATGGTGGCTTAAAGCCACACCCATTTACTACTGACCATGGATCTGAGGGTCAGTTGTGTGCTTCTGCTGCACTGGGAAGGCCTGGTTGACCACAGTGGGCTTGCTGTGTATCTTCAGTCAGTTTTTGCATCAGTTGGGGTCTGGCTGATCCAGGATGGCCTCATTGACAAGGAAGAACTCAGCTATGTATCTCCCCACAATAAAGTCTGCTAGCTCATATTTATTTGCATGGTAGCTGACAGAGTTCTACAAGCAAGAGCAGAAGTATACAAGGTCTTTGAGATCCAGGTCTGGAGGTGCTGCAAGGGAACTTCTGTGATGTAGCATTAGTCAAAGAAAAACACGTGGGGTGGGAGTTGCTGCAAGTCACAGTGCAAAGGGTTGCTAACTGAAGCCATTGTTGCAGATGACCTGTCACACTCCCGTGGCATCTTCCTTATTTAAAGGATAGAACTGAGTTTTAGGGTTTTCTGAGCATTTTATGATGGATGCTGATGAGTGGAAATTATTAGAGAAAACACACCAAGCCACCAAACAGCAGGGTATCGAGAATTGGAACAAGCCATGGATTCTGGTTGTCACTACAGAAAATAAAATCACGAACAAGGGTGGGAGATAATTATACTACATACACCTTTGCCACTGAATCCTTTTCTGTTCTCTCTAAATGTTAATTGGGCTAAATAGATATAAATTTGAGGGTTGTGTTTCTTCAAGCAAACTCCTTTTCTTATTTCCTCTAAGCATCTTCCTACACCATACTCCACTGGGTAGCTGTTAGTTGAGACCAGAGGGTGGGGATAAATCCCAAGAAAGAGAGAACTGGAATCATGGAATACTGAAAGAAGTAAAAGCAAGCAGTTGAATACAAGATAAATACAAATATGCCCCATCAAATTAGTTTCTAATCTGTTAAATTCTCCCACAAAAAGGCACACTTGAATTTATCTCAGAGGACTCCAATTTTGTACTTAACCAGAACTTCCTGTTCTTGGAGTAGTGAGGGAGGCAGAACTGCATCCGCCCTCAGAAGAGTTTCCCAAAGTATGTTTTGTAGCAGTAGTAAGATCAAATGTGGGGGATAAGTTTCCATGGCCAAAAATGTTTGGGAAATTTTAAAACATGCCTTAAATTATGACTTCTTCATGGATATTCATGTTGCTTGCTACGCCAGTTTCTCAAAATTATTTCATCATTGAAATCTATTTGAGCAAAAGTCTACTGACTTCCTTCAAAACATATTTTAGAACTGGTGGTCCCAGTTTTCAGAACCCATAAGGAAACAATGGACTTACCATGGATACCTAACAAATTACCCTCAAATTTAGTGATGTAAGAGCCAATTAGGCACATAGGTTTTTCTGGACCAAATTTTCAGACAAAACATACTGGCAATGGCTTATCTCTGCTCCATGCCATCAGTAGTCTCAGCTGATTGGCTCAAAATTAGGGGAATGGAATCTTTGTAAGGCACACTTTCTCAAATGTCTGGTAATCGATACTGGCCATAGGTTAAGACTTCAGCTCAAGTTGTTGGCCAGAATTACTACATATGGTCTCTCCATATAATCTGTGAAAGCCACACAGTGTCTGAGATCCAAAAGTGGGGATCCTGAGATTGAAGTGGGAACCATATGACCTTTTATGACCTAGCCTCAGAAGTTGTAGTCTTTTCCTTTACATGCTGTTCATCAAGGCAATCACAAAAGAGCAGAGGAAATAGGCTTCAGCTCTTCATAGGGAGTGGCAAGATTCTGGGAAAACATGTGGTACTGAAATATTATTGTGAATTTTTGGGGGGAGTGGGGAGAATGCAAGCAATCTGCCATACTAATTATGGGTCAAGGGCTCTAAGTGCAACAGGAAGCAGAAACACCGAAACAACACCCAGGATTTGGAGGCAGATTTATTTAACGTCAGATGGGCACTGACTAGGGATCAATTGTTCCTCAAAATGCCAAGCCCTGATTTCTGGTGGTCTAGGACTTATATGGGATTAGCAAGTGGGAAGTACAGAAGCAGATTGGCTTGTCAATTGGGAACTGGTTATTACAATATGCATGGTAGTGACCAGCTATGCATCACAGTGACCAGCTGTTTCTAAGAAACAAAAGTAACAGGAACTGTAACCGGAACTATTACCTGGGCGACTAACAGAAACTGAAGTATACTGGCTGGAGGGGGCATCTTCTATTACATAAGTATGTGGACTTAATATATTTAGACAATAGAACTTGGGTTAGAGAGTAATGGGAATATGTTTAGAAGTGGAAATTGGAGAAGACAACATTCTAATTGGCATATATAAATCATCCCTGAAATATGTTATACCACTTGATTATGCTGCCATGATGTACTAGCCCAGCCTTCAAGAGTTATGAAACCAGATAAGTGAAAATTCCTTTCAGAATCTCTGCATAAGAATCTTCTCATGCTTACTTTTAGATGTTTCACAGTTTAATGTCTTACTAGTAGTTAAAACAATAGTACTGGGGACACTAGGTAGAAAAATGAACGAGACCAGTGATTGAGATGGCTGGGAAACTGGATCTCTGCCACATCTGCTGAAGATATTAAGAGCACGAGTACTGTATTTAACACAGTAAGTTAAAGGCTAAAATGCAGCAAGATTAGAAATATTAATTGACAAAAGCTTCTCCAGTCTTCAACAACCTTTGAGAATAAGTAGGCATAGCTGACACAGGCCCTTCAGCCTTCAGGGACATCTCCAGTAGGTTTCAGGGGTGATGCAAGCTCCATGAAAGTCCAATATTGCTGGGAAAATCCACTACCTGAGGGACTTTTTTCTTTTATCAGTCCGTGTGAGGAGCCACCACTGCCTGCTAGACTTTAGGGGCTCCCAGGCACGGGCTGTTCTGATCAGAGTCACCAGTAACAGGTAGGTCCCTTTGGAGCTTGTCAGCAAAGACAGAGAGACAATGCATTTTCCCCTATTCTGCTGTGCTGCGTTGGTGAAGTGTTCTCAAGACAATACTTCTTGTATCCTGATCTTTGACAGGGAGTTCGTGAAACACCAGCTCCCTAAGCATTCATCCATAGAGCCATGTAGGGCACATGGTCAGTTAAGAGTAAAAATGCTGTCCTTAAAAATCTCTTCTCCTGAACTTCTGCTTCTGCCAAAGTGGAGTCACTTTGTTCCTCTGGGTTCTCTCCCTTGCAACTAAGAACACTCACATCACACAATGAAAGCTTAGGAAGTCTCTGAAATATAGAAAGAAGAAAACAGACTACTTGGGGACCTCACAACTTATAGAACACCATGATGATGTGTTTCCTGTTGTGTTGATGCCTCTCATATATTCTAGAGAGGATGCTGAATAGGCCCCTGGTTCTAGAACCACAATAGGAACAGGAAAAAATACAGAAGTAAAAGAAGCTGCAAGAGAAGCCTGAATTTTTTTAGCCAAAGAACTGGAAACGGTGGTCTAATAACTATTCCTGTCAAACACCAGAAGATAAACCATGCTCCTCCACACTCCTCAGTCCCAGCAGATTTACCAGAGTGAGCAGAAAGTGAGTCTTCTCTACCCTTTGAAGCAGATGGCATGCTCCAGACCCTCCTTGGGATGTAGTCAGTGTGGCTGAGGAGGGACCTGGAATTCTATCCCTCTCCTTGCAGAAGTAGTTGCAGTGAGTAGGGGCCTCTTCCTCAGAGCATTGAAACAGGCAGTGCCCTGACTCTTCTACCAAAATAGAGTAAGCTGGGCTCATCAGTGAGTACAGCTGTCACCCCCAGAACACAACAGTGAGGCTTGGTGAGGAGGCACGAGCCAGGGCTGGCAGCCACCAAGCTTCACCCTCTCTGATCCTGAATCCCTGTTGTCAGGGCCACATGAGAAGCTAAAAACACACAGTCATACAGACCTCATGCAATACCTCAATGGGAGAACTGCTTGCAAATCAAAAAGGTTAATTAGAAACCAGGATTTTATAATAGAACATTCAAACTGTCCAGGGTACAACTGAAAACTACTCATTATATCAAGAACCAGGATTATTTTCAATAAATAAAAATTCCAAGATAATCAGGTTGGAATTATTGGAAAATAAGTTTAAAGCAACTGTCATAAAACTGTTTCAATAAGAATCATAAATTCTTTTGAAACAAAGAAAAATTAGAAAATCTCAGAAAAACAGAAGTTATAAAATTTTAAAAATCGAAATTGTAGACCCCCAAAATAATAATCATAATTCCTAACTCCAAAAAGGAAAATCTCACTGGATGAGCTAAATAACAGAGTGGAACTGTGACCCTTAATCCTGGTAAGTCAACTTCATTGCATTAATAATGCCTAGCAGATTAGTAGGGCACTTTCCTGGGTGTGTCTGGGTAAGTCATGGATGCATGGCCTTAGCTACTATCCCCCATTCCTTTCTGGGACTGTTTGCCTGCTCTACTCCTAACTGCTGTGAATTAAGCACTTTTGCTCTGCCAACTCCTTTGACCTTGGAGTTCTTGCCTTGGAGCAAGCTGACCATGGACTGAATTCACTGAAACTTCGCTAAAATAAACCTCTCTTCCTTTAATCTGTGAATGTTGGGTAGTCTGTCCCAGTGATAAGAAAGTGAGTAAGACAGATTTTGGTATCAGGAGTGGGACTGTTACTGTGACTATACCTGACCATGTGGTTTAGATGCCTTTGAAACTAGTTTGTGAAATTTGTTTGGAGAGGTTTGGAGATGCAAGGTAGAGAAGCCCTAAAATGTTGTAAAGAGAGTTGATGGGTGATTCTGGTCAGAGCTCACAAGACTAGGAGGGTGATAGGAATGTGGACGGTAAAGACCAGGTTAAGTTTCAACTGAGAAAAGGACTCCATTGGCAGTTGGACTAGATGGAATGCATGTTTTACTCTGGCAGGAAATTTGTCAACATTTTGCCTATATACTGAGACTCTGAAGAAGACTCAGATTAAGGGCTATGGATTTATTAATCTGGCAGAAGTAATTTTAAGCCAGCCCAACATTCAGGTTGTGTTATGGCCTCTGCTAGAGGCTTTTAGCCACATTTATAGTGACAATCAGGGGAAAAATCTAAGCAGAAAAATTCAAAAAACTTAAATTTGGGCCCAGGGCCGGTGAGATGGCTCAGCGGCTTAAGCGCCTGCCCGGCAAGCGCAAGGGCCCAAGTTCAACTCCCAGAACCCACATACGAAAAAGCGGCCAGTGATATCGCTCAGCGGCACGGGCGCCTGCTGGCGTGCGAGGTCCTGAGGTCGACCCCCGGTACCCACCAAAAAAATAAAAATAAAAAAAATAAATAAATTTGGGCCCAGAAGGAACCATGTATAAAGTTGAGTCCAAAGGATGTATGACTGCTAAAGAAAGTAGCACTGTTAAAAAGAAACCAAGTAATTTGTACTGGGAAAAGAATAAAGATGGCTTAAGTGGGCATCAGGAATCAGAAAGACCTCATCCATTGTAGTTTCAAGGGTGCAAATGTGTTAAACTCTTATTTGAGAAGAGAATCCCTGGGACCCCTGCTTAAGAAGAGCCTCCTGGAAAATTGTTTCTCCAGGATTTATTTCACCATGCTCAGCCCCCCAGCCACTCAGAGGTCACTGCAGCCATGGACCAAGGGAGCCTGGCTACCACTTCTGCTGACACCAGACCTTAGCATTGTGTGTTTGATACTGATTTTACTGGCATGCAGAACATAAGAGCTGTGGGGTCAGGCAGGCTTCCACCCAGACTTCAATGGAAAGTCCTGGAGAGGCTAGGTAAGGAGTCCTAAGAGGCCAGTGCATGAAGCTGTGAGAATGAAGTAGAAGATGCAGTGGAGACTGCAAGAAGCTGGAGTGCCAGAAATGCTAAACATCATCTGAGGAAATCTGTTGGCCATGAGTGAAGCTAGCCTAAGAGAGAGATTTTGTGGGCTGCAATTGGCAAGACCATAGGAATGGGGCCTCTTAAGCCCTCTGAAACTCACATTTTACCACCATGTTCCCTGGATCATGGAAATGGAGCTACAGGACTTAATATCTATCCTGCTGGTCTTTGGTATTGATCTGGTTACATTCCTTTCTATCTCCTTGTTCTTTCCTTTTGGAATAGGAATGCATTTACCTTGTGTCTTTATACCTTGGAATTATGTAATTTGTTTTGATTTTTACAGAGGTCCATAGATAAGACTTTTAGTCTCAAAAGAGGATTGAGCTTGGACTTTTGAAAAATGCTGAAACTGTTGAGATTTGGGGGAAGAGATTGTATTTCTGGTGTACGTGGGATAATTGTGTTATGTGGAATTATGAATTTGCTGTTGTTTTTATTTGGAGGTTAATTGTACTTAAATATGCCCACTTGAATGCCAGTGGATTTCTTACCTGAAATAACAAATGCCAATAGGAAATAGAAGACTCTTTGGATACTGAAGGAAGAGAACTGTCAGCTGAAAATTACCTACCCTGAAAGGACATCTTGTAGAGATGAAGGGAAGATACCTAACATTCTCAGAAGAAGAAAAACTAAGAAAAATTGTGGCTAACAAATCTGCCTATAAAGAACTGTTGAAGGAAGTTCTTCCAAAATAAAGAAAATACTGAAAGAAGATGATTTATAACTTCAAGAAAGAAATAACTTTGAAATGGATGAAATTAGGGACAAATACAGTGGACTTTATTTTGAGCTTATTTGATCATATTTGATGGTTGAAACAAAAATTATTGACTATCTTAATATTGATGGACACTGATGCTCCATGTATGAAGAGGGGATACGTAAGACATTGCTTAACTTTTTTAAAATGAAAAGTTTAGATGGATTTAGAAGGAGGTAAGTTTTGTAAACTTTACTTGAAGTGGTAAAGCATCACTACCAGTAGACCATGGTAAATTATGTGACTACAATAGTACCTCGGTTTATGAACTTAATTTGTTTTATGATTTTGGGGAAGATGACCATGTTTGTGTTTGTGCAGGGAGGATGGCCAAGGTTGTGTTTGTCACCTGATGTGGAGTTTTGAACAGAAGTAAAATTTTGTCAAAACTTTGGTTTGAGAACTCAATTGTTTGTGAACACAAGCATTCGTGAACCAAGGTACTACTGTATATTATAATACTTCTGGGAGCCACTAAAAAATGATGTACTAAAAAACATGATAAATCAAATTGGTTCTTCGTAAAAGTCAATTATATTGATAAAACTAAAAAGTGAAAAAAGAGAAACAATTCACCAATATCAGGAATGAAATAGAGGATACAGGCACTATCATTATAAATCCTGCATCTAGGAAGGAACCAATCAGTGAATACTATAAATAACTTTATACACATAAATTCAACAACTTAAAAGAAATAGAAAAGTTCCTTTAAAATAAAAAAATACCAAAAAATAAGATGAAAGTTAAGATTTGGACAAGCCAAGCACATTTACACATACCTATAATATGAGCACTCTGGGAGGCTGAGGCAGGAGGATTGCAAGTTCAAGTCCAACCTGGGCAACTTAGCCACTTAAAGCCTGTCTCAAAATAAAATAAACAAATAAATAAAGAGGGGCTGGGGGTGCACCTCAATGTAAAGGCCCTGGGTTCAATTCCCAGTATTGGAGAAAACAAAACAAAAAGCAAAAACAAAAAACCTGGGTAGCATTTAAATCAGTAAGTGAATTGAATTTGTAATTTAAAGACTCTCACAAAAGAAATTTTCATGCTCAAAGTTTTATTATAGAATTATACAATTCTTCCAGTTAAAGAATTAATGCCAATTTTATATCATATTTTGCAGGAAAAGAAAAAGAAAAGGGAATAATTCTCAATTCATTTTATAAAGCTAGTATTATTCTGAGAATAAGACCAGAAACGGATAGTAAAAGATAGAAAAATAAAGACTAAAAAGTCTCGTGGAGTTAGAAAAATCATCAAAATTTTAGCAACTCTCACCTGATTCAATTTAACTCAGAAAAGATCACAAAGGTGAATACAAAACATAAAATTCTAAACATTTTCCAAAAGTCAGTAGAGAGAAAAAAAAGCAAGGAAAGCAAGAAAAAGTTGATAAATTTTATCTAATCAGAATTACAAACTTTTGCTGTGAGGAAAACCGTGTGAAGAGTATGAAAAGACAAATTACTGACTGGAGCAAAGATTTGTCACACTATATCTGTCAAAGAAGTAATATCTTGAATATATAAAATCTCTCAAACTTCAGCAGTAAAGACACAGAAAAAAACTCACACAATAAATACAAACCACTCCACTGAGACTAAGAACAAATGATTATGAAAAGACATTCTACCATACAGGGTAAATAAATGTCAAATAATCACATGATAATTCTTTAATTGAAAAACGCATACTAATTCATAATGAGGCATCAGGACACACCTATCAGAAGGTTAACAAAAAAATAGTGAAAGCATTTTTACTAGTAAGAATGGGGAGAAACTGGATCACTCGTGCACTGCTAGTGGGATGTAAAATGGTAATGCCATTCTGGAAAACAGTTTGGCAATTTCTTATAAAATAACCATGGAGTTCTGGAAGCACACTATTATTTGTCCATCCTAGAGAAATGAAAACTTCATTCATACAAAACATGTCAATGAATGTGATAGCTATTTTATTCCTAATAGTAAAAACCATCCTCTCCGTCCTTCAGTGCCTGGACAGCTAAAGAAACTGTGAGAGACCATTCAGCAACAGAAGCAACAAACCGTTGATTCACGCAAAAGCCTTGATGAAACTCCAGAGAGTTTTACTGAGCAATAAAAGCCAACTCTAGAAGGTTATATATTTTATGATTCTATTTATATACTATTCTTGAAGTGAAAACATTACAGAAACAGAAAATGCATCCGTGGTTGCCAGGGGATAGGAGAGAGTGGGGATTGGAGAGAAGGGGATGCAGGCAACATAAGCGATCTTGAGGTGATGCAAAGGCTTTATATTTTAATTGTATCATTGTCAGCATCCTGGATGATTCACACTATAGTTTTACAAGTCATTACTGGTGGGGAACCAGGGTGATACATAAATAGAATATTTCTAGATTGTTTTCTATGACTGCATTAAAATAGAGTTATCTCGAGAGAAGATATTTACTTCAAAAAATCACTTTTCCTTTGTCAGTGATTAAGGCTCTGTTCCTAGGTCTCGCTTGGGTATTTGCATCTTCCTTGACTTGGTTTGTGTGCATTCTTCCTGAAGAAGGCGCTTGGCTCCTTCACAGGGCACCCGCAGGAGCCCCTCACCATCTGACGCTTCTTCTCTCCCTGGGGTGCGCAGGGTTTCCTGCAATCTCTGGGAAGTGGCTTCCGCGTGACCACAACCTTCGTGGGCAGGACAGGCTTGCTTGGACTGAAACCTGCATCTGTGGCAGAGACCTCAATCCTGCAGTGGATGTAGGACCCAGAGAGTGCTTGCAAGGCTGGTTCCTTCCCGGGTTCATCTCACAGGAAAGGGAAAGCTAGATCCCGGAAGAATCAACATCAGAACCTATGAGGTCCCATGCTGGACGCCAGCACTTTTTCTAACACATGAGAACTTTTGAAAAAATACAATAGTTATCCTCTAGAAATTCTGATTTTTTAAAAAAGTGCTATTATTAAATATATTGCTTACCTGTCCTTTCTCATAGGATTTTTGCTCTCCATTCGCAATCGAAATTGTACTATAGTTTCTCTGCATAGTAGCTGTGCGAGATCATAGTAGCTTTACAAAAAAAATCTTAGTAAGTAACCAACGACATGTTGGTAAGCATTGAACAACTGGCTCTTTGAACATTAAAAGAATGTGTATGTATGTGGTGGGGTATGCACATACACATAAACACAAGCATATATACCATGCGTGTATATCATCCATGGATATACACGTGATTACTGCGCATTTTACTGATACTGTATAAAGGATGTATGTAGCACACAATTTACAAATGGTAAAATATACAGAATTCTATATTGTAAATTTTGCGTAGTAAGCTGATTCTTTCAGAAAGATGTGCTGATTTTTGCTGAACTTACATCTACAGCCAGCCTATGGTTGCCACTGAGAAATGCAGTTCTCGCATGCTGTTGCTTGATATTTTTGTTTATGTTAACAAATAAGACAAGAGTGAAATAAAGAGACACATTAGAACTTTGTTCATTCACTCATGCCCTTATTAAATTCTTTGTGGATTCAGATAATTAATACTTTTAAATACTGGAAGAATATCTTCTGAATTTTTGTGTTATTTGCAATGGAACAGCTATAGACATACCATATTTTGAAATTTGATCTGACCGAGTAACTTTTTTCCTTTATACTCTTTGGCCTAGAATGGGCTCAAACTTTTATTTAAAAGTGTGAGCCAGACATCTGCAGCAACTGCTTGGGTTTGCTGCTGCAGCAGGGGTGCAGCCCCTGCAAGTGCAATGCGCTGGCTCCTCCGACCTTCTTTACAAAATTAGCAGCAGGGTGGATTTGTCAAGCCTAGTTCTAGGCCAGAAGTGAACAGACTTTTTCTGCAAAGGGCCAAATAGTAAATATTTTAAGCTTTGTGTGTCATAGGAGGGTCTGTGCAGTAAGTTCTTTATTCTTTGTTTATAAGGGTTTCCTTCTTAGCCGGCAGGATGGACTGGACCCTCTTACCTTAGTTTGGTGATCCTTGAGCTAGGTAATCAACAAGACAAACCAAGTTTTGACTTGTAGGGTTTTCTGATTCTTCTGGTCTAATACTCCCATAGTTGATTTTAAGCTATTAATGTGATGTCACTGAACATAGAGTTGGGAAGAGATACATAGAACACAGTTATATAGTATTTCTTATATATATATATATATATATACAATTTACATAAATAGTCTCATAATACATAAATACATAAATAGTTTCAAGGACACAAAATAGTTAAATGTAGTAAAATCATGAGGAAGTGCTAAATTTTTAGTATTTATTTTGTTTTTAAAAGTAATAAAAAATGTATATGTATATATATATAATGTATAACATAGTAACAGTTACAATTAAATTTACACTTAATTCGATTTAAACTTATAGCTAATAATATAAATAAAGTAAGTTGTGTTAAATTTATTTATTTTAAAAATTACTTTTGAGTTATGATTGGCATACAAGAAGCTACCCAAATTTAATGTATACAACTTATTGAGTTTGAATGTTAAGTGTAGGATTAGATTTAAACATTATTAACAGGTATAAGCTGGAGATGACCTGGCTGGGGGACAAGGTCGTACAGCCATGGTGTTCATGGCTCTGGAATGCGAGTTAGGGTGTGCCAGGATAGAGACAAGGGAGAGAGCATTAGAGCAGGGTTTTCGGAGGCCCCGGGGACTGATGTGTAGTTCAAAGACAGGCTCAGGTAGCCATGGGAGTCACAGCAGCAACTGTTATGTCCAGACAGGTGGATGGCAAGTGGTGTGAGGAAGTTGTAGAAATGGGTACCACGTCCATTGCTGGTCATTGATTCCTTAACCCATGTTGGTCGGCACTAGATGGACAATTGTAAGCCTCTTTAGTAGCAGTAAGAGTCCCAGAAATGCTAATAATTATTATTAAATTGGGACAGAATGAGACCAGTGTGCATGATGTTTCTTTCACTGAATTAGACAAGAAACTGCAATTTCCAGTGAGACTCTTGTCTCTGGGCTATCAAAGGCCCACAGCCCTTTAAGTCCACTTGGGCGCAGGAGCAAATAGTCTACCCAGAGTGCAGCTGAGGGATTAGTGTGCGTTCACGCACAAATTATCAGGTGAATCCGATGCATTCCAGCTGCAAGCAGACAGCGTCAGCCACACGCGGTGGCAGCGAACGCTCCACCTGCAAGCTCCACACACGCCGTGCCTTGTCACCACAGCACAGGTAATGTGGCCTGGCGAACAGGAGCAAGTGCCAGACAAAGCCGAACCTCCTGTTCCTTCATGCCCCCCTTTGTTCATCTTGGTTCCTGACAAGTTGTGGCGGAAAGGGAAGAATTAATCGCTAGCAAATCCCACAAAACGACTGTGCACGGAAAGGAGGACTCTTCCTCAGCAACCGGGAAGAATGTCGCTGCAGAGGCGGGGGTGAAGTGTGTGTGTCGGTCTTCCCTGAGGGGGAGCCAAAGGCCCCACTGAGAAGGTGATCTGTCATTATTTCAGATGGCAAGCAGGGAGACGGTTTAGTTGTGTAGTCTTAGCAACACCTCTGGCTCAGCGAGATGAAGTGAGTTGAACATGAAAAAAATGATATTAGAGAGAGAATGTAAAGGCAGCGATAGACGCACCCTGGAAAAGAACTGAGATACTTGATTTAGCGGTGCTGCAGGTCAGTGTTTGTCTGCAGGGGGACAGGACTTGGTCAGTGCGTGTTCCCCAGGAGTGTTTTGGGGGAACATGCAGACAAGAAGCAGTTTCCTGGCATCGTTGATGAACTAAAATAATATGAATGTCATTTCAAGAAAATGAAGTGATGTAGAAATTTTTATGGCTTTTTGTTGTTGTCGAGTAAAGATAATGTCACTAACATCCGGGTGCTTTTAATTGCATTTAATTAAATATAATCTTAAAAAAAGAAAAGATTTCCTAGGGAAAAAATAAAAGCAAAAAACCTAATTGGCCTAAGGAATCTGAAATTAGAGGTGTTCGTCTTTCTCTGTAGCCTCATGATGGACTTATAAGGTAGGTGGGGCAGGGTGCTATGACCTTGGAGTACATGTGGTGTCCAGGTTGAACACTCTAGACTAAGCCGAGAGATGGGGCATCTCTGGCTGTGGCGTTGGTTCAGCCACCTCTGCTTGCCTGGACAGGGCCTCTCTAATGTGCCTACCACCTCTCTTCATGTCAGCGGGAGATGGTTAAGCTAGGAATCCGGCAACCTCCTAGCGTTCTCCAGGTTAATTCTCTGCAGGTAGCCAATTACTAGGGCCTGTATCTAGAACTCTGATGCCCTGATCTAGAGTTCTGATGCCCTGAGGCAGAGTGGAGGGACACTGCATGATGTTAAAGAGTTTTTAGGAACATTTGACATTTGCGCCTGAGGATCTTTGACTAACAGCAAGGCTTTGTCTCTTGTTTTTGTTTCTAAGTGTCTGAGAACAGTGGAGATGTTGTTACCAGAGGGAAAGGTCTAGTTTGACCTACACAGTGTCTGTAGCAGAGGAAGAGTGTTCAGAGACAGGAAGCATCTTCCTCCAAGGGACATGGCTTGGAGTTGCTTGTGCCGGTTCTGAGACCGGCTCTCTAACTCTCAGGCTGTTTCTCAGCCACCTCTTCTGATTTGTTCAATGCACTGGCACCAGCAGGAAGTAAGAGCAGCAACTGCTTCCTTCAGGTACAAATCCTGAAGTCTGGATGCATTCAGATGCCTCAGAGCCTTAGCAGGGTGCCTTGCATTTAATAAATGCTCAGAAATTGCCTGCAGCTTGACTGAGTAGCTAAACTACTTAATTAAACACTCTTAAGTGATTAAATAATATAATTAATAATGTTAGTGTTATCAAAATTCTGCCCCCCCCTCCCAGAATTCTTATATCCTTTAGTTATAGGAGCAATTCTAGCTCTGTATTATGGAAAGCACAAGAAAATGCAGCTCCTTTAAGAGACACAGTACGTGTGGTACACATGCACTGTATTTGCAAACACACTGGAAAGCTGCTTTTCTGCCTTTGGACCTTTGAACCCTTCCATTCTGGACTTTTTTCTCTTAGCACCTACTTTTCACTTTTCCTTCCTCATTACTTCTCTTCTTTGCAGGGTTGGCACCCACAGGTTCTATCCTGGACACACCAGCTTTTTCAAAGCCACACCCTCCACAATCTCCTCGCTCCGCCCACTACAATTCTTGGCAGCCCCTTTAGCTGGCCTGGTCCCTGCTTTTTGATCTCTCACTTTGCTGGCAAACTGTACATCATGAGGAGGAGCAAGATGGTCACCTGCCAATGATGTGAAGGCAGTTACACAGAGCGAAACAAAGCCAATGCATAGCTTCACATTTTGTAACTGAAAAAGTTTTCTACATGTGGTGTATTTTGTGTTTGGCTAGAGGCTGGTAGTAGGGGCCGTCTTAGGGAAAGGCCACAGGTAGCTTTTCAGGGCCTATTTTCTGGGTTAGCCCTACTCGGCCTCTGTATCAGCCTCTTATGAAGGCTGCAAGGGGAGGCACTGAAAAGCATCAGATGGAATATGAGAGATAGAGACCTTAACAATCAAGTGGATATGCCAGAAGAGAAGAAATAAAACGCATTACACATTAACAGAAATGGTATAATCTCCTGACAGATGCTCAGCATTTGCCTCTACAGCTGAAGAAAGAACAAATGAACTTGCTTACAGGCCACCTGAACTTACCCAAAATGAATCACCAGAAATAAAAAACCCAGGATCAAAGAGCTGAGGGTCAATATCAAATAGTCTAGCACCTGTAGACTACTGGAATCCCAAAAGAGAAGAAAGAAGAAAAAGAAAGAAAGAACATTTGAAGAGATGATACCTAGGAATTTCCCCAGTAATAAAATACATGCAGTAAACTACAAAGCTGATAGAAGCTCAAGTATGAAAATGTCTGAAAGGAAAAGAGAGAGGGAGGGAGAGAGAATTGAAAGACTGCATAGATACATCATGTTAAAATGTTTACATCCAAATAATGAGAAAAATTTAAATTAGCAAAAGTAATTTTTGTCTCTACAGAGACGCAAAGAATGGTAGTCATATTTTTATCAGAAATTATATAAACCAGGACAGTAGGAAATAAGAAGTATTATAGTGATATCAGCATTCTTAATGTCAGGAAAAGGAATTCGTGTTAAATCTGAAAGGTAAATTCACAGAAACAAAGCTTCGGAAGCCAAAGGATGAGTTCAACTGAAAAAAAATTTAAAAAGCTTGAATGCAGAAGAGATGAAGGGGCTCCAAAAATGTTCTTTAGACTCTGCCCTATTTTGAAATGCACCTTTCACTTTTGTACTTGTTATTTATGAATAAGATATTATGCTATGTTCTCAAATACATTTTAAACTTGCTGACTACTTCTTTGCAAATCCCTCTCACTTAGCTTAAGGGGGAAAACCATCTAGCAATAATGTCTCTAAAATAATCATCTTATTCTTTTTTTCTTAATGTGGGTATTAGGAGTCGAACTCAGGACCTCGTGCTTGCCAGCAGGTGCTTGTTCCGCTGAGCGATATCACCGGCCCCTTTTTTTCTTTTATGTGGGTACTGGGAGTCGAACTCAGGACCTTGTGCTTGCCAGGCAGGTACTTACGCTGCTGAGCCATCTCACCGGCCCAATCATCTTATTCTTGACTTTTCAGTTAAGGTTTCTTATATACTTAAATGGGCTAATGGTAGAGGAGCTGATTACATCACTTTCTACAATGCCTTGCATGTATAGTCTGCTGCCCAGATCCCTTATCCCTCACTGAGGTTTTACACACCGAGGCCCCTGCTACTCGCAGGACCTCCTGGAGACCGAGACTGTGCTTCTTAAGTGTTTGCTGGCACAAGAATTACCCATGGTAGGCTGAATAATGACCCCAAAGATGGCCATGTTCTAATCTCTGGAATTTGGAAGTGTTACCTTAACTGGTAAAAAGTTTTTGCGGATGTGATTAAAATAAGAATCTTTAGGTGGGGAGATTATTTTGGATCATTTGGGTGGGACTAATATAAACATAAGTACCCTTACAAGAGGGAGAGGAGAGCCTGGGCAGGAATTCATTAACATGGAAACGGAAGCAGTAGGTTGGAGTGTTGTGGGGACCAGGTGGTGACAGTGCATGCAGGCAGCCAGCAGAAGACAGAAGAGGCAAGAAACTGTTTTCGTCTAAAGCCTCCAGAAAGCTTCCATACCTTGACTGGAACTCAGTAAAACTGATTTCTAGAAAAGGAGAACAATAGGTTGGAGGTTTTTTTTCAGTCATTAAATTTTCAGCAGCTTTCTGCACAGCACTAGGAAACCGGTGCACAGACAGAGCCTGGGCAAACAGACTCCGGGGCCTCACCTGCAGTTGCTCCGACATCTGAGACTTCAGGGAGAGCTGCGATGACTGGGAAGTAGCCGGCCTACAAAATACACTTAGGAGTTACTTCAAGCCGAGTGTGGTGACGCAGTGCCTGTAATCCCAGCACTCTGGGAGGCTGAGGCAGGAGGATCACAAGTTTGAGCCCTGCCTGGACAACTTAGAGAGATCCTTTCTTAAAATAAACAAAACAGGGCCAGTGAGATGGCTCAGCAGTGTAAGGGCCTGCTTGGCAAGTGTGAGGTCCTGAGTTCGACTCCCGGAACCCACATAAGAAAAAAGCCCCGGTGATTTCGCTCAGTGGCACGGGCACCTGCTGGCACGCAAGGTCCTGAGATCGACCCCCAGTACCCACACACACACACACAAAAAATAAATAAATAAATAAACAAAAGAAAAGAACAAAACAAAAGGACTGCAATATAGCTCAGAGTGAAGGCCCTGTGTTCAATCCCTAGTGCTGAAAAAATCTTACACAGTCTTACACAAATGTCAGGCATTGTTATTATTAGCTGAAGAATTCACACATTGTTTTTTTCATTTGTAACATTTAACTTGACACACATAGTAAGATGATATTTATGTTTCCCTGCTCAAAATGCAATTATGGACTTCACAATTGTTATTATTTTTGCTTTGCTCTTAACATTAACAAGTTTAGCAAGGAAAACTCTTTCTTTTCTCTAAAGATGAACATATTATATTATGACAATTTTCAGTGTTTTACATGCTATCCACCTGGCCCTCCTTGTCAGTCTCACTTGGGAGCAGGGAGAAAAGGACCAAATGCAGGCACTTTCATTATTTCTTGAAAATAATTCCACCCTAATATTTGTTACCAGGTGCAGCTTACATCTGTTTCTCTGTTTCTTTTTCATCATGAACTTTCCACATATGTTCCTCCAAATAATTTTGCTCTTTTCCTAGCCATCTCACCAAATGCAGGTAAAACATTAATCTTCAGTCCAGTGATGATTTCCCATGACAGGTTAATGGGTATAGAATCATCCAGTGGACACAGGCAGCATCAGATCTCAAGATGAGCTATCTGAGGGTCTCCTCTGGATCCCAACTGCTGGACAGGAAGACTGTATTCAAACACTTGGAAGAGGAAGAAGGGTGGAGCCTTTATTTCTAAAGGCACTGAGGCCGTTAATCTCACATATGAATTTAGGGGCCATTGCCTCACCATGTTGGTGAGATCACCCTGACATCCCTCTCCCTCACATTTCATCATGAAAATAAAAGCAAAACACAAACCACCCCTGAAAAGAACACTGGCTTCCTTAGCTTAGGTCCTGGGACAGCCTCCTTTACCAGAGCCCATATGTATGTTTTCATGGAACAGTCTTTGGCAAAGTTCAGATGAGGGGCTTATAAATTGGCTTGAAGCAGTTTTCTTTCTTTATTTTTACATCACTCAGAAAGGCTTGGGTAAATGAGCACAAACCACTCTCAGCTTGAGACACAGAAACTCCACAAATTCCCAGACAGGGTCTCTCCCTCCTTCTTAGCCTCTTTACCACTTTGTTCAAATCTTGAATTCATACTGTATTTATACTTCTCTACCTGTATGTGACTCTCCTTAGACTATGATATTGGGAAACCAATTATAATTCACTCCCAACTTCTTGTCATCAGTACTTAGGTACAGAGTGGACCGGTAATAATTAATTGATCATGACCTCATTTATTGAGGGAATAATTGAGGGATGATGCTAAATGGCACCACGGACTGTGTTATAGCTTTACTAATGGGGGTACAGATTAATTTTCTCTTCAGATGCCAACCGGAAGTAGTTCTGTCCCCAGAAATGTTCCTTGTAATTCTAATGTCCCACATTGCTGCAGAGATTCAGCCCAGAGACCAAACATTCAGACTAGAGTGAGTGCTAAAGAGCCAAGCAGGCCATCAGAAGACAGTTCAAGCAGACCCAAAGACAGTTACAAAACATGCGTCCAGCCAGCAATTTCTAAAGCGTTGTCTTGCTTACATTTTTCTTGTTGCTGAGACAAAATACTTGATACCCAGAACTAAAGAAGGAAAGGTTTATTTGGCTCACAGTTTGTAGAGGTTTCAGTCATAATCACCTGGCTCCAAGGCAGGGTGATGTTGTAAGGGAGATTGTAAATGTAAAGGGAATCTTAAAACTTTTAAAACTTATAAGTTTGCCACTATACTCAAAGATGAGGAAAGGCAGGCACAGACTGCTCCCTTAATTAGAACGTGGCAAAGTTCGGCTGGCCTTGGCATCCAACACCAGCAGCAGCAAATAAGACAAAGTGCACCTCAAACAAAGTGCATCTTGTTGTGTTAACCCGTTCCAAGGTTTCAGGTAATTATCACTCCAGTTAGACAGCTCGGCTCAGTCTAAGGCAGTGAATGATTCCTCCCACTCACCCTAGCCTTGACCTCCCTGTTACAGGATAGAAAGCCCCCAATTAACTTGCCTGACCAAACCTGCCTAGCAACGTATGACGAGACAATATGTAGCCAACTGTAGAGTATCCTGTTATCAGCCTTTTGTATTTACTGCTAACAACCTATGTAAGTGACTGTTTAACCCCAAGACTGGGCTGGTGATTTGGACTTTGGGCTCCCCAGCCTGCCAGCATTAATAAAGCTAATTATCTTCCAAGTTCCTCAGTGCTAAGTGTCTTCCATCTGGCTTGGTCCTGCTTTTTCCCCAACAGCGTGGCCGAGGGGTAACCATTCATCGTGGTGGAAGATACCAAAAACAACAAGAGCAAAAGGGGAGAAACAAGCCTCTTTTCCTCCCTTATACTGTATGCAGGCTACACACCCTAGGGTGAGTGCAGCACTCACACCCCCATCCCAGCACTAGACAATGAACCAATCACAAACTCTAGTTTCAACCGCCTCCAAAAAGCCTGCCCCCCGTGACCACACAAACCATAACAAGTGTGATGAAAGATGCGAGCCTTCATAGACATGAATGGAGGGAGACTTGATTTAAAGATGAGCTTCAGGCATTTGCATATGCAAAGAGTAGATTCTTCCTTGAGACAACAGTAAGAGTTCTAATTCGTGGATGTCCTTGTCCTACCTAAATGAGGTGGCAAAACAGAAAGATGTGTAGAGATCGGCAGAAGTCACAACACTCAACACTAACCAACAAAATGCATGATTTGATTCCAATCAAAGACAATACTCTTCCTAGAAGATATAGTTTCCTATATTATTTTAATCCTTTATATTTTGTCCATGTCAACTTAATCTTTTACCCCACAGCTTAAATTATTTCTATCAAACTGTCAATATCAGGCCCAGAAGCACAATCATTTGGGTAGATAATATTTTTCTTTATTGGTTTTATTTTATTTAAGTGTCAGAATATTATTTGCCCTGAATTCTTGCTCAGGGAGAAATAAAAGACCAAAGACTTTGCTAGAGTAATATAACTACACCAGAGCCCGGCTCCTGGGACCCACTGCTGCTCGTTTTCAGCAAACTTCCTTCCTTACAATAAAAGCACCTTCTAGATCTCTGTCCTTTTACTTATTATATCACCTTAGAGAATAGGTGACTATGTAACCGTGACTGTTTCCATTCAGCACGGGTTACACCTTAAGCACTGTGCAAGGTGTTTTGTCTGCATTAGCCAGTTCTACAACAAATTTATGCTTGCCTGAGGTTCAGAGGGATCAAACCAGTTGATCAAGTTCACCTAGTAAATGGGACTGCCAGAATTAGAACAAGAGCCTGATTTAGGCCCCAATCTCCTTTTTCCTTATTTTAAATAGTTGCACATCAAAATGACAAATTTAACCAAAGTTTTGGTGTTTAAACTGGCATCTAGGCCACGTTCGCCAGGTTGGAAAATGGTTTGTGCATCATGCCCTTTAAGGAATGTTTAGGAAGGTTAGAAAGATTTATTGTGGAAGTGAAAATTAAATTAAAAAATTCCATGAGTGATAACCCTCATAAGAAATGGAATTATCCACATTTAATGATAAGGACACTAAAGCACAAAAAGGCTAATGGGCTCAAGGCCACACAGCTAGGATTTGAACCCAGGCAGCCTAGCTCCAAAGCCTGTGCTGTCAAACAATTAACTATACTTCCCTAACAACTCATCAATGAAAGGAGTTGAATGTGGTCTATATTATTGCTTAAACTAAAACTAGATTCGATACAAATCAATACAGAGGTTAACACATGCATGTTCTAGCAATGAAACTATGCTGCCCTCTGAGGAAGTAAATACTGAAGTGAAGCAGAGATTGGAAGATGGCATTAGAGGGCAAAATAAAAAATGTTCCTACACGTAAATCAGCAGGCGACACTTGTCCAGTTCAACAGTTCACTCTAAGATTCCACAAATGCTGACCTCAGTACTCGGAAACAGATCTGCCACGTTCAGCATGACTCTGGTGTGTCCAGCCCTCTGCTTGGTCCCTCATCTACATCAGTTCTGCTCTTCAGCACAGTTCTAAGAATGGCTGTCTCCTCATTTTGCAGATGGAGGCATTGGTTTCAGAAACAATTGCAGTAAAGAAAGGATACCAATCATCGTGGGCCCTGTAAGAGCTCATGCTCTTGAAAGCCAACTTTGTGTAATATCGAATTCTGCAATAGCAAAGAAATACAGCGTATGTGCAAGAGAACTTGCCTGATTCAATCCTTACTATGTTCTCTTTAATTGTCATACTGCTAATGCAGATGAGAGTGGTGGTCACATTCATAATTACAGTTTGAATATCATCCTAATTGGCTTTCATTGCTGCTTCGGAATGGCTCAGGGTTATACATGGAATATTTATGTTAAAATGTTGTTTCTAATACTTAATAGAATCCAATTAGGACTTTATTGATTAATTAGTGTCTATATGAAGCATTCTATTTTTCTAAAGGCCACTAATGCACCCGACTGTTCTCTAAATGTTAACATATTCAGATAATTATAACTGCATCATACTTGCTGCTTAGACTGTTGCAGTTATTTTCTATTACTGAGATTCAGCTAAAGTAATCTTTTAAAGTAAAAATGATATTTAAATAACCCAACACAATTGTTATAGAAAATCTCTCTTAAATACCCAGTGATTTATGGTTGTAAATATTGCTAGCACCTTCCTCCACAGGAGCTCATTCGCAAATGCTTTCAGTGTACCAAAGATGAGATGAATACAAAGGAGACCCCATAGCCAAAGGGCATTGCAGCATTTTAAGGTCAAAGGCACCATTGAAAGAATTCCTATGACTGTCTAGCAGCATGATTGAGAAGCACAGGTTTAAAATTCCGACCAAGCTTATGCAACAAATGGTGTTTGGTTAAATCCTGTCTCAAGTGTCAGTAATCATTTGCTGTCACCTGTTTCTCTGAAAAGAGATATGGCCAGACTGGAAGGTACTTAGATCCTCAATGCTGAGGTCAGTGATGGACTTAAAGAAATAGAGAACAAGTGAAAGTACGTCAAGCAAGTCTTGTTAGTTGGGCCAATGCCAACTGATCACTGGCACTGGGTCAACTTTTCCATCCTGGATAGAAATGCAACATATGGTCTGTGTTGTGGGGAAAATTAAAGGAATGAGGTTTCCAGACATACTGAGGCCCACTATTGTACTCTGAGGGGAATGAAATTGTGGATAATTTTGAAATTTGTCCTAGTTTTATTCAAAATAAATATGGAACATTTAATATGAGAAATGTGTTGCTGGTTGCACACGTGTGAAAATGAATATCATCCCATATTATCTATGTATGTGTACCATATACTATTTAAATTTCAAAAATAATCTCATAAGGTAGCATATTTACCCTCATCTTCTATATCAAGATGGTAACAGACAAGGTTAAGAAATTCGCCTGAGATCATTCAGTTGTGCCAAAACTTCAAAGCTTGAACTCATTAGAACAACTCCTTAGGAATAAAAATTAAAAAGCCTTGGGTTACGCTTTCCCAAGCGTTGAGACTGAATGGAATGGAATGTAATTAAGGTTTTTGATGAAGTCCTGAGAGGGTTATTTTAAGGACTTGGCTTATGTAATTACAGAGAATACAAAGTCTCGAGATCTGCAGTTGGTAAGCTGGAGACCTGGGAGACCCATAGTGTCAGTGCCAGTCCAAAAGCAAGCAGGTTGGGCTTCCAAGAGGAGCCAGTATTTCAAGTCAAGCCCAAAGGTAGGAAAAGATTAATTTTCTAGTTCAGTGGGTCAGACATGAGTTCCATCTTCCTCTCTCTCTTCCCCTGCAGGGTAGAGAAGGGGGCCACTGTTTTTGCTTAATTCAGACCTTCAAGGGATTGGATAAAGCCCCTCCACATTGGGAAGGGCAATGTGCTCTACTCAGCCTACTGCTTGGAATGTTCATCTCCCTGATACACTAGGGATAACATGTGATGAAATACCTGGACACGCAATGGACTAGCCAAGTTGGTGCATAAAATTAACTATTCCATGCAGGTTTGGAGACCTCTCTAGGTGACTCGTGTGAACAGGCTGGTAAGTCTTAAACTGGGTTACACACTTGAAGCTCCTGGGGAGATTAGCAATTATTAATGCCCAAGTCCCACTCCTAGGGCTGTTTATTCAGTTGTTCTTATTTTAACCTGACAAGCAAGGCTAGCGTCTATGTTCTGAAATGCAATTGGCGACCTGTTACCCCCAGCTACCAGGTGTGGTCTTTCTGCTTTTTTCCAATGGCATAACATTGCTCACTCCACTATGGAACTGGCCAAAGATCAAGTTGCATCCAGACCTCCTGGACCTGGACAAACCCAATCTTTCTAAGTGCTGTGGTTAACCCCACCCCACTGCAAAGGAAGAGTTTTTCCCAAAGGGACTCAGGCCTGCTTCCCTTTTTTGTAGAAAGAAGGAAAATGTTTGTCCTTGCCCTTCAAGCCAATTCCTCATGAGTCACCTCACGCTGGCATCCTAGCAAATTCCTGCTTCAGAGAAGTTCAGAAACAGTAGTTGTGGTTTCTAAATTCTATTTTACACATTTTCCACATCAGCACATTTGCTGAATAGAGAAATTGCACATCGTGGCCTTTGCTTGTTCTACAATCAGAGCAGCTCTGATGAGAGAGTGTGTGTTTGGACACAGGTAGAGAGAGTGGACTAAAGCCTTCTAGATCTCAACTCCCCTCAAGCCCCTCCAGCAGGAAGAGCCACAAGTATTTTGAGCATGCTGTCACATCCACCCTGCTTCCCAGAATCCTCCACCTGGCATCCACTGTTCAGGGCTCTGATTGTGAACGGGGTCTCTCTCTGCCCCTGCCGAGTTCCCACAGCCAGGGCAGCAGAGGCCGGCACTCAGGAGGTGGGTATGGAAGGATGCAGTGGTACATGACAGTTATGGGGCTCTAAAAAGAGAGACACTGGTCCCAGGCTTTGGTGGAAATTGGACTCAGTCTCATTAAAAAGAAGTTACTGAGTATGTTGAACTGGAAAGGAGAAAGACCTTTCCAGGAGCAGAGCACAACCCACAAAATCCTGAGACTGGGGTATGAGGGCAAGAGCTGAGCATGGAGGAACTTTGGTGGAGCTGGCCAGCCATGTCCCAGAACAAGTTTTCCAGCGAAGAAGTAGCAAAAACCCACTTGATTCTGTTCCTCTTTTGTAGTCAATTAACTATTATATTTTGCCTTTATTTTTCTAACTAGAGTGTCAGACTGGCTTTCAGAAAGGATAGTTTCTTCTCCGTCTGTTACTGCCTCACTTCTAGTTTAGAGCCCAGCATGAAGTAGATGCTCAGCAAATGCATGCTCAGTGAGTGACACGATTAACTAGAGAGAGTGTGGCCTCGTGAGTGTATGCAAGGATTTAACATCCTTCTTCACGCGCATCCTGACTGAAAAGGATGGCTGATGGTATTGATTTTCATGACAATGTCGGGCTCTGTTCTTTGCAAGCATTGGTTATTACTATTAATAGACATGCTGTATTTGTATATTTGCCTCTCTTACAGTTTTTCTTCAAACCTAAAAAGACTGAAAAAGTCAATGCCACTGGATTTTGGATTGAATCGCACCTGCTCGGCTTGTAGAAGCCTGTGCCCTAGAAACAGGATTTGCAAGGCAAAGAGGTAGTGTAACATGCAGTTGGTGTGGGCTGTCTGAATAACATTTCGCCTGCTTTGGTTTATTTCATTCTTACTTCCTCGTTATTGGCATTCATTCTTTCCTTCATTCAAGCATCCAGCAAACAAATATCTAGGACTCCCTGCCCTTGGCACTCACTGGTGAGTATATCCATCAAGATCAACAAGGAAAGCAGGTAACAATAAAAGATTTAGACGTTTTTCTAAGTGCACGCAATGAAATGCCCAGGTCTTAAGAATACAATTCAACGGGCTTGATAATGTATAGAGCCATGTGACGGACACCATAAACAAGATATAGAACATATTCATCAACCAGGGAGTTTCCCAGATTGCCTACCTATATATAAATATTCACCTTCCATTGGACACCCAGTCTTCTAATATGCATAACCACAAGTCAGTTTATCTGTTCTTGAATTCTGTGTGTGTGTGTGTGGTACTGGGACTTGCACCTAGGGCCTTCACATGGAACTACACCCCCAACCCCCTTTTTTTTTTGTTTTGTTTTTAAATATTGTGGTACACTTTAGATATACATAATGATCACATTCATCATAGGGAATTTGCACCTGTACATAATATATTTTGATTCTTTGGAAATAGGAAGAAAATATTCAAATGGAAAGGGGAACAAAGGAGGGGGGAGGAGGAAAGGAAGGAAGGGAAAAGGAAAAAAGAGAATAAAAGGGAAAAATGGAAACAAAGCTTTTGTAAATGAGGGGAAAAGGGGTTGAAGGGAGGGAATGGGAAAAGAGAAGAAGCAAGGTATACTATGTACATTCCCAACCCATTTTTATTTTTCATTTTTAGCCAGGGTTTTGCTAAGTTTCCCAGGTTGCTGGGCTCAAACTTGTAATCCTCTTCCCTCAGCTTCCCAGAATACTGGGACTATAGGGATTGCCACCATGCCTAGCTGTTCTTAAACATTTTTAAACAGAATCATACAGTATGTGATCTGTACCTGCTTTTTCTTCATTTAGCATATTGTCTTTCATATTTATTCATGTCTTGTGAGTTCTATCTTTTATTAATATGAAATTTTCCATTATATGAAATGGAACAATTATTTGATCCATTCTTTGGTTCATGGGTATCCTGGACTGGTTATAGATTTGAGCAATAATAGATAAAATTTCTGTGCACATTCTTATGCAACTCATTTGTGGACTTATATTTTAATTTTTCTTGAATGAGCAGCTAGAAGTGGACATGTTGGGCAATAGGACAGAGTTTCTAAAATGGCTAACACTGTATGATGCTGCCAACAATTTTCCCAAAGGAATTGTAAAACTCTATACTACCAGCAGCAATTTATGGTAGTTCTAGCTATACAATGTACTTTCCAATATGTTTTAGCAGGTTTTTGTATTATATCATCTTGCTCATTCTGCAGTGATATTTCAGTGTTCTAACGTGCATTTCCCTGGTAACTATTGACAGTGGGCATTTTCCCTCATGCTCTGTTAACCATTTCTGTGAATTCTTCTGTGAAATACTTGTTCACAACCTTTCCTCAGATTTGAATTTGGCTGCTTGTCTTCTTCTTATTGATTAGTAGAAATCCTATATTTTGAAAACAAATTTGTCAGATATATATATTAGAAATACATTCTTCAAGGCTTTGGCTTGTTTTGTGCTTGTATAGCTCTACTTTGATGTGTAAGAGATTTTGATTTTGTTGAAATACAACACATATTGTGTCTAGAGCTTATATTATAAAATATTATAATCCTTTTATGGCTTGTTAAGATGTACATTTTAATGGCCCAACAAATAGTCTTGTTAAAGATTCTAGGTGCTATTGAAATAAATGTATATTTATTAGGCTAATTATGCAAATTTGGCTATCATTGTAGTTCAAATCTTCTATAACCTTATTGCTTCTCTAATTATTCTATTGATTGCTGTGAATTGGGTATTAAGAATGACCTACAGCCCAAGACCTCCCTTAGACCAATTAGGTCAGAAGACTGGAATTGCAACACACCCCACAAGTAATTTTAATATGTCAGTAGGATTGAGAATTATTGTTCCAAAGAAAAATGAATTTCCCATTGACACTGTTGACAGAAATCACAATTATGTTGTTGAAAGATACACAAAATAGATGGAGATTTAAACTCTTCACTAATAGTTCCTATAGAATTATAAAACCAAAACAAATACAAGAATTATATATAAAACCATAAAACTAATATGATTCAAATTAGCAATTTTCATTTAATGCCTTATGTTTTTCTAAAATCATGTTGCCAGTGCTGGCTTTAATGATGGAAAGATGTAGCCTCAGGTTCTGTTCTATATTTAATCTGTTTCTGTATTTTGAATTCAGTAATACTCATGTGGAGGTCTCCTTTCCTCTATGTTTGTGCTACTAATGTGTACTAATAATTGTTGACTGGTTAAGAGTAATTATTTTCTGTCCTTAACCAAAATGCTCCCACAAGGCCATTTTTACATGCTAATTTGAAGGAATGCTAAATTCAAATCTTAATATTTGATCATTATCTTCATTCTAAATTATGGTGAGCTCTTACATTTTTCTTATTGGTTTGCAAAAAACAAAACAAAACAAAACAAAACAAAACAAAACAAAACAAAACAAATCTGTTACCCAAGAGCAAGAATCCCACTTTTTCTGGCAATAGTTGGTCCTTATTTGTGGTGGATTCAGCTCCTGCCTCCTGTTGGCCTTTTCCCTTTCCATCTGAATCATGACCACTGTGGGGCCTCCCGAAATCTTCCAGAATCTTGGCTAAAAGAGGAGTTGAGAGGTTGGTGTTTTGAGGTGAGATAACATTCAGATCTGGGGTCTTTCATCTCATTCACTGCAAATTATCATTTACTGAGTCAGATTCTTTTGCTTCTGCAGAACTGGAAGTCTGTTACTTAAAGTGGTCCCTAAGCACACAATCATGAGCCAGTCAAGCCAGGGCTAATGTTTGCAGGCGAGGATGGCAAGCTGGCTGCCCTTCAGGCCATCAGAATGTGCAGGCTCCCCTGCCAGTGGCAGGTTCTGTGCTACTTGTGTGAGTATGGTGTGCCAAGCATCTGAAATAGGCCCTGCAGGTATCACGTATGCCCCTTAAGAACTCCGTAAAATCATTTGGTCTGGCTGAAGATGAGGCTAGGATTACAGCATTATTAAAATCTGCTAGTACAGATTCAGGAACAGAAAACTCCTAATTGTTTATTATTATATTTGCTATTAATAAAACTGTGGCAAGAATAAAGCAGTGATAAGAGCAAGGTAATGCATCAACCATGACACAGAGATGGAACCATTAGGAGATGCAAAGCGATTTATTGCAGAGACTTGGCTTGCATAGTTGTGGGGGTGGGGTGGGACTTCTCTGTGAAGTTGTTGTCTTTGCTTCTGACCCTGCAGCTTGCGGACCACCTGATGGCCAGGCAGAGAGGATGGGCAGATGGACAGTGGGGGATCAAAGGAAGCTGAAAGCCATGCGGGAGATGAAAGCCCAAAATTGTGGACTAGAGCTGGAACCAGGCCTCACTGGCTCTGATCTTGGCGGCATGGTTATCTTTTGGAGGTCCGGACACTTCGTCATGGAGCTGAGTGCACACGGGACACAGGCTTAGGAAGGGTCAGGGAGAGCGAGCAGGCTCAGGTCTTCCAGCACCTGACGCTCAGGGGTAAATCAGAGGATAGATCACCTGACAAGACATTCTTTTGTGGCGCACTCTAAGTGCTAGGATCCAAGTAGCACAGTACAAAGGCAATCGGTAATACAGTGCTGACTCCTGAAATTCAGTTTCATCAATCATTTTTCACTAAATCTTGGTTAAAAACCTATTATACACCAGGGATTATAATATAGGCTGGGGAGAGAATAGAGCTAGATGAGTCCTAGAACAAACGTTTTCATAAGAGCCTTGATTTCAGCCAGTTTACTTTCAGTAAAGTCCATCAACCTTAACTCAATTAAAGGAAGCCCTTAAGAACTAATGTGGACTCTTAAAATCCTGGATCACAATTCCATCATAACATGTTCATAAAATGAGCTTAAATATCACATTCTATTTTTTATATTATTATGAAAACGAAAGTAAAGCTATTAAAAGTTGTGTTTTCAATAAGAGATGGCTTAGAAATTATAGACGTCCAGTTTGAAAGGCAATTGCTTCACATCATCAATACAACACTAATTTGGACAATAAACCCCCAAAGTAGTTAAGAGTCTTGCTTTGCACTGGGTAAAGTGACAAGGAATGGGGCTACAGAATTAAATCACAGACTCTGTTCATGAGGAGCCCTCATAATTCCAAATAAACAATCATGTGCTAGTGGAAAATTCTGTAGTCTGGTCACATCCCAACAGACAGAGTTTCAGAGAAGCATTATAATTTCTAGGGCTTTCCTGAAGCAAATGAGAGTGTCCAGCCATCTCCTGTTACTCAATTACCTCTGTAGCCTAACAAGAACATTACTCGAATTCACTGCCTCTTGTTGTTGCCTTTTGTCATGTGATGAAAATCCTCTCTGAGACTCACCCCCGGGTTCACCCGCCACCGCAGCAGCTCTTCGTGCACCTCCTGCTTAAAACTGAAAACTGTGACCCAGCGCTCCAACAGCACTGGTAGGTTACATGTAAAAGGACCCCTTTAGGTTTGTACAGCAAGGGTTCCCTCTCTGTTATTCACTGGTAACATCTGATGCATAACACTCGTTCTGCAGGAGACACAGCACTTGCGGACTTGCTATGATTTCAGTGCAGCAAGTTCCTTTCACTTTCTGTTTCAGAAATCTTCCAAATATCCATAATCGTGATGGAGGGTAGTGGGTTCTTTGATGTCTGAGCATTGTTATGGGGTCTGGGATGGTACAGGACAGAGCGGATGATCTTCTCCCCTTCTGCAAAGGACTTGGTGCTTGGTTTTGCTACTGCTCTGCTCGCTCTGCAGGGTAATCATCTCCAGTACTGACTCAGAACCTGACACTCAGGGAGTGCTGTAGCAAAATAACCAGAACTGTACAAATTAAGAGGATGATGCTAGGTCCCAGACCCACGAACCAAAATGTGTGGCAGAATGAGGCAAAATGGAAGGCTGAGCTAGAGGAATCATAGCATTTATATTAAAGAGAATGCATACACGGCTAAAAGTGAAATCCACATTCTAGACCGAGCTCTGAGGACTCAGTGGTGAAGCCAAGAGCACCAATTGTGAAGAGGTGAATGCAGCTCTGTGTCGGTTCTAAAGCACTAGAAGGAAAACTGTTCCATTTGACGTTTACTATGGGCCAGGTAGGGTGGGTGTCAGTAGTCAGTCTTTTGGGGGGTTGAAGAAACTTAGGTTCACCTGTGTGAGATTTGTGTCTAGATAACTCAGCTCATAGGTGCACAAGTTTGATGCTAAAGCAGAGTTCCGGTCATGTTAAAACACTGACAGGTGTGACACGATGTCTGATTTAGGGACATCACTAATGTGACACTAATGTCTGATTTAGTGATGTCTGTGGGACATCACTAGAGCTCTATGCAGTCTTGGAGGGGTATGAATCAGCAGCAAGGGTTTTAAGTTCAAATAGCCCCTCTGATTCTTAGGTTAAAAAACAAAACATAACAAACCAACAGGAAAAAGTGAAACAAAAAACAAAACAAGAGAGCAAAGCAATTAAAACTATTATGTTTTCAGTTAGAGATGCCATATAAATTACAGATCCCCAGTCTGAAAACAATTGATTTGTGTCATCAGTACAACATTAATTCAGACAATAAACCCAACACGCAATTGCAATCTTGCTTTGTGCTGGGTAAAGTGGTAAGGGTTGAGGCTGCAGAATTAAATTGTCAGCTCTGTCCACAAGGAGCCCTCATAATCCCAGATAAATAAGTATGTGCGAACAGAAAACTCTGATCAGAAAACACCACAGGGGGCTGGTGAGATGGCTCAGCAGTGGAAGTGCCTGCCTGGCAAGTGAGAGGTCCTGAGTTCAACTCCTGGGACCCACATATGAAAAAAGGGCCAGCGATATTGCTCAGCGGCATGGGTGCCTGCTGGCAAGCACGAGGTCCTGAGGTCGACCCCCGGTACCCACAAAAAATAAAAAAAATAAAAAAAAAAAAGAAAAGAAAACACTGGAAGATATAGGGTTTGGGAGAAGCACTATAGTTTCTGGAGAAAATGAAGAGTGTTTATCCACTCCTTGACTGAAATACTTACATCTGCAGATCAAAGAGAGTGCTGGTATGCAAAGGTCAGTTTCTGAAAGATGAGGCCAAACGCTCAGGTCAAGGTGGCTGGCAGCAAGGAAGCCTAAAGAGGCCACTGGCCCAAGCTCACAGCATTAGGAGAATGAGTGGCATGAACTCAGCCACCAGGTGACAGAAGATGTGCAGGTCTGGGCAGAGAGCAAGCAAAGATCACTCAGCCAGCACCAGGGAGGACAGCGGACTGTATCTAATCCACACCTCTGCAGAGTACGATCAGGTGCCAAGCTCTCCTCAACTGTGAAGTCCAGGTGAGCGGCCAGATTGGAGTTGACCTGGATGGGTCTTTGCTGAACCTCTGTCTGCACAACTGGCAGAGTTGTCCTCCACTTCCATGAGGGACCCCAGGTCCAGTCCCACAGATTCCACAAAACCACCTCTCCTTCTCCCCAAGGCTCTCAAGCATTCTGGGACTCAGAGCCCACCTTGGTGTCTGCTAACCTCTTGCTTCCTGAGGAGCACAGCGTGTGAGGGCTGAACTGACAGCACTCGTTGAACAGGGAAAGTTACAGAATTCATTTGCTCTAATTCCTGCCTAGCACGGTAGCTGAGCCGAGTCAGTCCCCTGGCCTTTGAGAACACCACGTCCCACCTGGTGCTGACTCTCTTTATTCAAGATGGTTAACATAATCTCACCCTCGAAGTCTCTTTTGACAGAGGACAAAACATGTTTACAGGTTCAAGAGATTAGCACGGGGACATTCTGAGGGAGAGCCATCATGCTGTCCACTCTGAAGTAGATTATCTGTTTTACTTGATAGAGACAGTCTAGCTCTTTCTGGTCACTATTTGCTTGGTATCTCATTTTCTATCCTTTTACTTTCTTTATATCTTTGTATCTTAACTACTTAACAGTTTACTCCAAGCATTACTCAGGTTATGCATGTGTTTACCTACTGACTATCCCTAGCGTTGCTCGGGCCGTTGTCATTTCAACCAGTTGATTGCTGTTTGCACAAGAGGCACTCATACTGTGGAGGACCACCTGGACAGCCCTCCTTGGAAGAAGAGCAATTATCTCCATTTTGGCTAAACCTGGCCCTGTTTCCATGTAGTGAAATGTACAGAGCTGGCTAGGACTTTTCCTTATCCCTTCAATTGGCTTTAAGCAATGCAAATCAGTCTGGCTGAGGTGCTGATGTGTAGTCTTTGAAGCAAGGTGACAGGTCAGTGTTTCCCCGCCCCTGTAGCTCCCAAAACATATGGGTAAGCCTGGCGGGATGGAGAGCCGTGCTGGGATCGAGCCTTGAGATAAGAGGCTATGACTTCTCAGGGCATAGAAGATTACACATCAGAGCAGAAGCGACGACCCCAAAATGTTATACACTACTTTGAATTGTGTTATGCAGATTACTCCTTCTGCATATCCCTTTCTCTGCATATCGCAGAGGTGATTTCAGGGCTTCTACCTAGCCCAGCTCAAGGCACTCCCATACTTCCTGCCACTCTTGCAGTCACTCATCCCTGAGCCACTCCCCTCTTCACAAATTAATAAAATCTGGGTTTGGCCCTGGGTTGGGGTCTTTGTTCCAGTTACCCATCATTCTAGCTGGACTTAGGACTCCTTGGCTCCCTACAACTATAAATATACCTTAGTGACTTTATTCTCACCATGGGTTGCACTGGAAGTGGTAGATTGGAATTAACTTATTAGAATTCCAATAACTTTTCATGGGATTATAAATGTAAACTTCCTGGACCGCGAGGAGGACTGATAAGGGCTCACTATATCATATGTCTGTTTATTTGTTTTTTGTTTTTTTTTTTTGGTGGGTACTGGGGGGTTGACCTCAGGACCTTGCGCGCCAACAGGCACCCGTGCCGCTGAGCGATATCACCGGCCCCTTTTTCATATGTGGGATCCGGGAGTCGAACTCAGGCCCTCACGCTTGCAAGGCAGGCGCTTATGCCGCTGAGCCATCTCACCGGCCCTGTTTATTTGTTTTTTACCAACTATTTTCTGCATACTTTTTTAGAGTGTTGTATTCACCTTTGATGTTTGTTTTTAATGAATTCTAATAACAAGTTCTGGTTATTTTCTTTTAACAATTCATGTTTATTTTATTTGTGAAAAGTAACCTATAATTTTTTGCTACAATCTATAAAAACTCTTACTGTAAGTACATTAAATATAATTTTTATACTTCTCCAGAACTCAGTGATGTTCTTTTACAATACAAAACAGAAACTTTTGGGACACTGAGATGAATAGGAGGGAAGTGCCAAAAGATCTGCAAAAGACAAAACTGAAAAAGGGAGAAATGTTAGCATATCAGAGAGGAAAAATCTGTGTTATGAAATGGAAAGACAAAAAGAAACATCTTATTGTCAACTACTGTATTCATATACAGAAATTGAAAGAAGAATTGAAGCTTAAAAAATTCTAATAGTGGTCAATGATTATAATAATTCTATGGGTGGTGTGGACAGAGCTGACCAACATCTAATAAGCCATCCTGTAATCAAAAAGAGAGGAAAAATATTACTACAAAATATTTATGCACCTTCTGGAGCAAACAATATGGAACTCATTTGTTGTTCATTCAAAACGAAGGGGTTCAAAAGAAAACAAAAACAAGGGGATTCAAAAAATCATTTACAATTTCAGTTAGGTCTAATAGACTGAATAATTGAAAAATACAGGTAGCAAAACACCAACCAGGTTGTCCACCATCAATGCCTTTGCCATTACATTTAGTGTGTAGGCATTGTATTGAAATTATACCACCCACAGAAAGAAAAAGGACAGGACAACACAACATTATAAAGTGTGTCATTCAAAGAAAAACAATAATGCAAAAAGAATTTGGAAAGAGCGTAGATACTACTGTCCAGATTGTAAAGTTATGTTGTGTATTGAATGTTTTAAGATGTACTGTACACAGAAAAATTATTGATAAAATTGTTGTTTCTATATTTCCTGTCATATTATATTGTAAAATTAATGAAAAATATGTGCAATATTTGGTCATCCTGTATTTAAAAAATTGGACTGGTAAGTGATTAAGTGTGTCCCTTTTAAGCAGTATATGTTTGGTTCATTTTAAAAAAATGCTGTGTAATACATTTTAGCATATGCAATACATTTTCTTGTATTGTAATTTATGTAAGATTTATAGTCATTATTTTTCTATTTGTTTTCTATGTATCGTATGCTGTGTTCCCTTTCATTTTATCCCTTAATTCCTCCACAAAGGTATGTATTAAACAAATATTTTATAGAGTAACTTTTTACTGCTCTTGTCATTTCTTTTGCTAGATACTTTTGAGTTATTTTCTTAATGATTGTGCTGGGGGTTACAATTAATGTCTTAACTTACACCTAGGTTAGATTAATACCAAACTAATTTCTATGCTATTTAAAATTAACTTTGCTCCTCTTTAGCTCTATTCAATATTTTGTCCTTTGTGGTGTTATACATATTACATATTTGGACATTTATTCCCACCAAAAATATTTACAATCATTTTTATGAAGTTATTTTATAATAAGATAAAAGAAATAAAGGAGTTATAAATGAAAAACATTTACAATGTACTTTTAATGTTTACCTACATATTTACCTTTAGTGGTGCTTTTTAATTCTTCAGGTGGATTTGAACTACAGTACGGTGTTCTTTCACTTCATCTGAAAAAAATTCTTTTTATATTTCTTTTGGGCAATTCTGTTGGCAACAGACTCTGTTGCTGTTTATCTGGGAATGACTTAATGTCTCCCTTTTTAGAGGGTAGTTTTATAGGCTATAAATTCTTGGTTGATGGTCTGTTTATTTTAGCCCATTTGTGCGTTAGTATATGTTTGCAGTACATGCTGTTTGCAATCATCTTGGGGGGTGGTATACGTCCATAGTACACCTTGTTTCTTTTTATTAAATCCCTTTCCCTCACCCATTCCTCCTTTGTCCTTAAATTCTCCTTTCTTCATGTTCAGTCTTATTTATATTATTAATCTTAGCTCATAATTATTATTAACTTTAGCTCGTTTGTGCATTGTATTTGCTAATATCATATAATGTTTATATTCATATGAGGTGATTAGGTTCCTGCACATGGCGTATCTCTATTCATTTTACCCCCCTCTCCAACCTAGAGTTCTTGGACCCCTTCCCTTTTGTAAGAGATCCATCCCCTCGTCTCCTTCTATCCATCCTCTATTGGTCTCTTTGTCTGTACTTGGCCTTATTCAAATGAGACATGCCATATAGTATTTAAGATTGTGTGTCAGGTTTATTTCACTCAACATTACATTTTCTAGGTGCATCTATTTTCCTATGAAAGTCTCAAATTTGTCCTTCTTTATAGCTGAGTAGTATTTCATTATGTATAGATACCACATTTTCTTTATCCAGTTGTCTGTTGATGGTATATGGGCTGCTTCCAGGATTTAGGTATTATGAATTGTGTTACTTTAAACATTGGTACGCACGTATTGCTATAATATGACATCTTAAGCTTTTTTGGGGAAGATCCCTAGAAGATAGCTGGGTCATAGAATTTCTAATTTTAGTTCCATACTGATTTCCATAGTGGTTGTACTAGTTTACATTCCCCCCAACAATGTAGGAGGGTTTCTTTTTCACCACAGCCTTGCCAGCATTTCTTATTTTTTGATTTCCCAATGATTGCCCTTCTTTCTGGTGTAAGATAGAATGTTAGCATTGTTTTAATTTGCATTTATCTAATATCCAGAGATGTTGACCATTTTATCACATATTTGTTGGCCATTTGTACTTCTTCCTCTGTGAAGTGTTTATTCATTTCACTCACCCATTTATTGATTGGGTTTTCTATTTTAGGTGGTCTACATTTTTGTGCATGTTATTTATATATTCTAGAAATTAGCCCTCTGTCTGAGGAATAGCTGGCAAAAATATTTTCCCATTCTGTAGGTTGTCTCTTCCCTCTACTGACTGATTCTTTTGAAGCTTTTTAATTTGATTTAATCCTATTTATTGATTCTTACTGTTATTTCTTGTGAATTGTGGTTCTGTTTGGAAAATCCTTTCCAACACCTATGACTTCAAGTATTTAAAGATTTAATCTTCCAGTAGATTCAATTTTTCTATTTTAATGTTTAGATCTTTGATCCATTTTGATATTAATTTAATGGTGAGAGATATGGATCCAGTTTCAGTTTTTTGGAAACCATTGTCCAGTTTTCACAGCACCATTTGTTGACTAGGCTATCTTTCCTCCAGTGTATGTTTTGACCCCTTTGTCAAAGGTCAAATAGATGAACATGTCTGAGGACATTTCTCTATCTATTCTATTCCATTGATCTATGTGTCTTTTTGTTCCAATATCATGTTGTTTTCATCACTGTGGTTTTGTAGTATAGTTTGAAGTCAGGTGTTATGATACCTTCTGCTTTTCTTTCATTGCCCAAGGTTGCTTTTGCTATTCTGTGTCTCTTCTGGTTCCAAATGAATTTTAGGACTGTTTTCTCTAGATGTGTGAAGTATGCTGTTGGTATTTGGATTCAGACTGCAATGAATTTGTATAACACTTTTGGAAGTATGGCCATTTTGACATTATTTATTCTACCTATCCAGGAACAGGGGATACCTTTCCATTTTCTGACATCACCTTTACTGTCATTTTTATCAGAGTACTGAAGTTTTCTTTGTTGAGGTTGTGGGGGACCACCTGGATGGCTGTCCTTGAAAGAAGAGCAACTATCTCCATCTTGGCTGAACCTGGCCCTAATTCCACCTATTGATATGTAAAGAGCTGGCTAGGACTCTTCCTTATCTCTTTAATTGGCTTTAGGCAATGCAAGTAGGTCCAGCCCAGGTCCTGATGTGTAGTCTTTGAAGCAAAGGGACAGGCCTGTGTTTCCCTGCCCCTTTGCTCCCAATACCTGGTTGAACCTGTCGGGATGGAGAGCCATGCTCCACCTTGTCAGCTGGGATTGAGCCTCAAGAAAGAGACTATGACTTCCCAGGGCATAAAAGATTATACATCAGAGCTGAAGCACTGACCCCAAAACATTAGATACTATCTTGAATTGTGTTATGCAGATTACTCCTTTTGCATATACTTCCCTCTACATTTGCAAAGGTGATTTTCAGGCCTAGCCCAGCTCACGAGACTCACTACTTCCCGCCACTCTCACAGTCACTCATCCCCAAGCCACTTCCCTCCTTCAGAGTTAATAAAAACCAGGGTTTGGGCCTGGGTCATGGCCTTTGTTCCAGTAGCCACCATCTTGGCTGGACTTAGGACCCCTTGGCTCCCCACAACTATAAATATGCCTTAGTGTGTTTATTCTTGCCATGGGTTGCACTGGAAGTGGTAGATTGGAATTAAATCTCTAGAATTCCAATAACTTTTCCATGGGATTATAAATATAAACTTCCCAGACCACGTCGAGGACCGGGAGGGCTCTCTATATTTGGCGCTGAACGTGGCCAGGATGCACTACCTTGGCACAATGACCACTATCCAGAATGACATGCCGGCAATCCACTGGACCTTGCGTGACCAATATGAAGGTAAGCGGAGCATTTTACTAATTATAGTGCTCAGACGCAAATAACAAATAGGAGTCTGTTCGTCAAGGGTAACAATGGGGCAAGTGTATTCATCTGCAGAAGAGAAACAATTTAGCTGGTTGATTATGAAACTGTTAAATGATGCAGACATTAAAGTGCCATCTAAGGAAGTTTTTAGATTACTCCAACAGATTGCTACATTCCATCCTTCCTTTCCCAAAGCTGGTACACTCGATATCAGAGTTTGGGATAAAATAGGTGACAGCTTTTATGAAGCTAAAACCCAAAATAAAAAAAATCCACCCAAAAACTGTAACCACATATAAGCTAGTGAAGGTGGCTCTCTTATCTTTGCAACAGAACTTATCAAAGAAAGCAGGCCAGTCACAGACTACCTTCAATAAAGACTCAAACTGTGCTCACCAAATGCTTACCAATAAGGTAACTGAAAGAGAAAAGGACCCTGAGATATCCATAACAAAAGAATCAGATCACCATGGTAATGAGCCCCCAAATGGGCTGCTGGAGAAAAATGAAGCTTGTTTAAAAAGTGTAGATGATCAAATGAATTCACTTTTGCAAGATATTCATAAAGAAATACAAAAAATTTCCAATTTATTCACATACTCAGCTTCACCCTCCACGCCCAATTCAGATGGTAACGCTTCTGCTGTGCGTCTCACGGCAAAAAAGCCAAAGTACAGTCATATGAGGATGTGTGCACAGCCAGTTTGCTTTCCAATCACTAAAGAGACAGACCCAAAATATCCTACTCATAAATGCAATATGCACACGGCTTTTAACTTTTTGCTTTTGAAAGAATTGAGGCAGAACGTACTAGACAATGGAGTCCAGGCTCCTTATACTCTTGGTTGTTTGGATAACATAATTCAAGGTTTTCAGATGGTGCCAGGTGATGTGATCCATCTTGCTCACACATGTCTGTCCCCGACACAATTCCTACATTTTGAATAACAATTAAAGGTACTCATATCAGAACAGACACAGAGTAATCAAGATAGTGAGGATGAAAATATTAAAGCTATTATGCATGAAATGCTATCTGGTGTGGGCCGATATGCTGACTTAAATGTTCAGGCCCAGGCCCCGCCCCTCTTTTTCATGCAGTGTAAAGAGCTTCTACGATGTGTGTGGATTGCTGTCCCAGAGGATGGTACACCTAATAAATCCTTTACTCAGATACTCCAGGGTCCTACAGAAACTTACACCCTGTTTGTAGCACAATTGCAAGAGGCTGTAAATAGGCAGATTTCTCACAACAATGTGGCTAAAATGCTCATTCATCAATTAGCATATGAGAATGCCAATGATGAGTGTAAACGAGTCTTAGCCTCAGTACTTCATACTAAAGATTTATCTATTTACATTCGTGCATGCCAAAATATTGGATCTACCGCTCATGCTTCTGCACTCATGGTAGAGGCTATATCCCAAAACTTTGCCAATAAATTCCATCTGATTAAATGTTTTAATTGTGGCAAATGGGGACACACTAGCCAACACTGCACTCAAGCTGATACTAGACTAGGTACTGATTTACCTCCTACTCCATGTCCACGTTGCATGAAAGGTTTACATTGGCAAAGACATTGTAAATCTAAATTTCATAAAAATGGCACACTCTTACAGAGAAACAAACCAGGTGCCCAAACCAAGGGCTCCAATGAAAATAAAAGGCGGGTCACTCAGTACTCCAATGATTCCCACCCAGTTAAGCCAGTTATATCCAGTTCAAACCAGACAAACAGCAGTCCCTCTGCCAGGATGGGTGCACAGCACAAGCTTGCTTCTCTTGTTTCCCTGGTCCAGTGGACCAATCAGAGTGCAAAATTAGATTTACCAGCGGCTTCTGGCATTCATTTGTTTGGGGGAGAAAAGCCAAATTTAATTCCCACTGAAATTTCCTCTCCTGCCTTTAACCCCATGCATAAACCTGGTAAAGATGAGCCTTTAAGTAAGAAACTTTATTTTTCCCAGGGTATTTCAGTTCATTGACTTACTTGTACTATTAAGCTCAATGAGAAATCTTTTGTTGGATTGATGGATACGGGAGCTGATGTCACCATAGTAAATAGCCAATCGTAGCCATCTCCTTGGCTGACTAGACCCGCCCCCACAGCTTTGATAGGCTTAGGCTCCCCCCAGTCTGTCTCACAGAGTACACCGTCACTTCCTTATGTAGGCGATGATGGACAGACAGGCATTGTAACAAAGTTTGCTGCACCCTTTCCTGTCACTCTGTGGGGCATAGACCTTGTGAAAGAATGGGACACTCTCTTAGTTACTTCCAACCCTCAGAGGTGTGTGTCACCAGCTAGCAGGGTGATGGCTAAGATGGGATATCAGGAAAGCAAAGGTTAGGGTAAAAATTTGCAGGGCTCTACTCTGCCAATTGCACCTTTCATTAAACAAAATAGATCTAGAATTGGATTTATAATGAAGGCCACTGGTACTTTCCTGCAGGAAAAGTTGAGGATTTTATTAACATTGGTAGAAGAACAACTACAATTGGGTCATCTAAAGCCTACTTTATTACAACTATTTTTAAAACTGCTAAGGGCTATATTAAGTAGAACTGCTTCATTCTTTATTTATCATATTGGAACCCATTTTAATCTCCCAGGTTCATTGTCATCAGGTAATTATAATGCAGATGTTCTTGTAAATCTGGTTTCCATTTTTAATAAGTTGAGACAATCCCATAAATTTTTTCACCAAAATTCTAAACCTCTGCAAAAGGAATTTAAAATTACCAGAATACAAGCTAGAGAAACCATGATGTCATGTCCTACCTGTCAGCTCATTCCTAAGTCTATTCCTCAACAGAGTTGCAATATCAGAGGCCTTCAGTTATGGCAAATAAATATTACCCAGATAGCCTCTTTTAACAAACTTAAATATATTCACGCCTCTATGGATACCTTCTCACATATGACCCATGCTACCTGTCACTCAGGTAAACAAAGTCAACATGTCATACAGCATTGTGTATCAGCCTCTGCTAACTTAGGATTGTCACAAACAATAACCTGACATTGGTCCTGCTTATATTAGTAAACATTTTCAGAGTTTTCTTGATAACTGGAATATAAAGCATGATACAGGGTTCCCCTATTATCCCCAAGTTCAAACAATAATTGGACACACTCATCTTAAACTAAAAAATCAACTAGCTAAATGAAAGAAAGGGGGGACATGGGGTCAAAACTTTGCCACATATGTTCTAACTTTTCTGAATCCTGCTTGGTGCGACCTCCAAACAGGTGTTTGGAATGGTCCAGCATCACTTTTAAATTGGGGCCGAGGACATGCTTCTATTTCCACAGATAATCGAGAGACATTACGACCATCAGAGCTGTTCTGTGGCCAGAATCCAACCCACCTGAGCAACACGTCAAGCCCCCTACCTCAAGCAGTGAACCTGACAGCACATTGACCACTGTCCTGGGGAGGCCTGCAGCAGACCATTCATGAGGCTTGCCACCTAGTTAACAGCCAGGGTTTGGTTCAATCACCTAAAAATATTTTCCTTGCAATCCTTGCTCTCCTAGCAGCTACAGTGGGTATTCCTGTGGTTCAGGGAAAAGAGTATTGGGCCTACATACCTAATCCACCATTACTTAGACCCCTTACGTGGATGGACAGGCCCCCAGAGATTTTCCATTCTATAGAGAACAATAACCCCACTTACACTATTCTGCCTGGGCCACAAATTTTAATGCATTTACAAGAACAGGCTAAGCTTAACATTACCTCTCATTTTGTATATCCCCCTTCATGTGTAGCACATCTACAGCAAGATTCCAGCCCTTGTGTGTCGGCTATGGATCAAATTTGGAAAGTACAACTGTCTAAAGGACAATTTGCTTTATTAACCTTAAATTCTATTCCCTCAGATGGTAGCTTTGTAGGAGATTTTAAACCTAACATTCCTATCTGTATTCCAGAAGCTCATGCCCCTCGTTTTGAGGAAGGTGATTTGGGGCCCTGGCAGACTTGCAGGGATCCATATCATGGATGGGCTATACACAAATTTAATTATTCCTTTGTAGATTGGTCCCCCAGAGGATTCCTTCTGGGAAAAGATCGAGATTGGCATGCGATTTCCTTTGAAGGTTCTCCTGATTGTACCATAACCTCAGAGGCCTTGTCCAATGTTACATGATCAGGTAGAGGCCTCAATCCTCCCATCCCCAGACTCATTATCAATGACAAAGCTGAACCCATACAACATACTTTATGGAAGTTGGCCCTACCTTTTCATGCTGTAGGGCTGCAGACTGGGTATCTGCAGCCAGTAGTTGGAGAAAAAGTCAAAGTAGTACTACAAGGTCATAGGTATATAAAAGTAAGCACATGTGTATATGATCCTCATGTACTGTTGATAGGGAAGATAGAGTGGCAACAAAACATGTTCTCATGTACTAATTGTTATCTCAGCCATTGTGTCATGCCTGAGCATCTTTCTAATCACTCCACAGTAGTGATCATGGGCGGGATGCCTGGAGTTTGGTTTCCAGTCAATCTGACAGAGCCTTGGTATCATTCGCCTACTTCCCTCTTGATAGAGACTTTGATTAAGAGATTTACTAATTGTACCAAGAGGATGATTGGATTAATTATAGCAGTAATAACCTCCCTAGTGCTTTTGATAGCCAGCGCAGCTATTGGCTCTGCGGCATTAGCTCATTCAGTGCAAACTGCTCACTTTGTGGACAGTTGGACAAAAATTGTTGATGAAAGCTGGAAAATTCAGCACAAAATTGATATAAAATTGCAAACCCAAGTAAGCATATTAGAGACCTCCGTCCTTTGGATGGGAGATCAAATTAAAAGTTTGCAATTGCAACAAGGGTTAAAATGTCACTATAATATGACTCGCTTTTGTATCACCCCTTTACCATATAATAAAAGCCTACATCCTTGGGGAATGGTCAAAAAACACATACAAGGAGCAATCCATCAAAATATTACTATAGATATAGATGCTCTTCAGAGAAAAGTGCTGTCCATGTCACAACAGACAGCCACATTCGATGCCCAAATTAAAGACTGGGATAAATTTGCTGATGCTCTAGAACAATTGAATCCATTTGCATATCTCAAGGCTCACTTCTGGTTTTATGTTGGAATTAGTGTGCTCATCCTCTTGTTTGTAATTCTTCTCATTAAAGTGTGTTACAGATGATTCACAACCAGGAGACGACTTGAGGCCATACAGCCACGACTGACCCTGCTCCAGCTTCTTCAAAACAAAGAAGGGGGAACTGTGGGGGACCACCTGGATGACTGTCCTTGAGAGAAGAGCAACTATCTCCATCTTGGCTGAACCTGGCCCTAATTCCACCTATTTATATGTAAAGAGCTGGCTAGGACTCTTCCTTATCTCTTTAATTGGCTTTAGGCAATGCAAGTAGGTCCAGCCCAGGTCCTGATGTGTAGTCTTTGAAGCAAAGGGACAGGCCTGTGTTTCCCCGCCCTTTTGCTCCCAATGCATGGTTGAGCCTGGCAGGATGGAGAGCCGTGCTCCACCCTGTCAGCTGGGATTGAGCCTCGAGAAAGAGACTATGACTTCCCAGGGCATAAAAGATTATACATCAGAGCTGAAGCACTGACCCCAAAACATTAGATACTATCTTGAATTGTGTTATGCAGATTACTCCTTTTGCATATACTTCCCTCTACATTTGCAAAGGTGATTTTCAGGCCTAGCCCAGCTCAGGAGACTCACGTACTTCCCGAGACTCACGTATTTCCCACCACTCTCACAGTCACTCATCCCTAAGCCACTCCCCTCCTTCAGAGTTAATAAAAACCAGGGTTCGGGCCTGGGTCATGGCCTTTGTTCCAGTAGCCACCATCTTGGCTGGACTTAGGACCCCTTGGCTCCCCACAACTATAAATATGCCTTAGTGTGTTTATTCTTGCCGTGGGTTGCACTGGAAGTGGTAGATTGGAATTAAATCTCTAGAATTCCAATAACTTTTCCATGGGATTACAAATATAAACTTCCTGGACTGCTTTGAGGACCAGGAGGGCTCTCTATAGAGGTCTTTCACTTCCTTAGGCAGGTTAATTCCTAGGTATTTCATTTTTTCTTGAAGCTACCATCAGTGGTATTGTTTTCATAATTTCCTTCTCATCTTGTTCATTACTGGAGTGTAAAAATGCTAATGATATTTGTGTGTTGGTCTTGTATCCTGCTTCATTGCTAAAATTGGCTATTAATTCTAAGAGTTTTTTGGTGCATTTCTTTGAGTCTTCCATGCAGAGTATCATGTCACCTGTAAATAATGATAATTTGAATTCTTCATTTCCTATAGATATCTCTTTTATTTCTTTCTCTTGCTTGATTGCCCTGGCAAGTACTATGATTGCCAGATTGCTTTTAAGTACTATGTTGAATAGAAGTGGTTATAGTGGGTATCCTTGTCTTGTCCCCAATTTTAAGGAAAATGTTTTTACTTTTCCCCCATTTATTATGATCTTGGCTGTTGGTTGGCTTGTCATACATAGCTTTCCTCCAATTTAGGTGTGTTCATTCTCTACCTATTTTCTTTAGGGTTCTTATCATGAAGGGGTGTTCGATTTTGCTGAAAGCCTTTTCAGAGTCTATCAATATTATCATGTGGTTTTTGAGCTTGCTTCTGTTTATGTGATGTATTACATTGATTTACATTTGTTGAACCATCCTTGTATTACTTGATCATGATGTATGATATTTTTAGTGATGTGTTGCTTTCCATTTTCTACTATCTTGTTGAGGATTTTTGTATCTATGTTCATTAAGAAGATTGGACTAGTGGGATTCATCCCAGGAATGCAGGGATAGTTCAACATATGCAAATCAATAAACTTAATACACCATATCAGAAAAGCCAAAGACAAAAATCACATGATCATCTCAATAGATGCAGAAAAAACTTTTGATAAAGTCCAACACTCATTCATGATAAAAACCCTACAGAAAATTGGAATAGATGGTTTTACCTCAATCTGATAAAAGCCAGCTATGACAAACCAACAGCTAACATCATACTAAATGGACAAAAACTGAAAGCTTTCACTCTAAAATCAGGAACAAGACAAGGATGTCCACTATCACCACTCCTATTCAATATAGTTCTGGAAACATTAGCGAGAGCAACCAGACAAGAAAGAGAAATAAAAGGAATAAGGATAGGAAAGAAAGAAGTTAAAGTATCATTATTTGCAGATGCTATACTCTAGAAGACCCCAAAAACTCCACCAAAAGACTTCTAGATTTAATAAGCAAATTCAGCAATGTAGTTGGATACAAAGTCGACACTCAAAAATCAATAGCATTCCTGTACACAAATAACAAACTCCCTGAAAGAGAAATTAGGGAAACCACACCCTTCACAATAGCATCCAAAAAATGAAATACTTAGGAATCAATCTAACAGAGGAAGTAAAAGATCTACATATTGAAAATTACAGGACTCTGAAAAATGAGATTGAAGTGGATATCAGAAAATGGAAAGATATCCCTTGCTCATGGATATGAAGAACCAACATTGTGAAAATGTTGAAAATTGCTATACTCCCAAAACTGCTATACAGATTTCATGCAATCCCAATCAAAATACCATTAGCATGCCTCACAGATCTAGAGAAAACATTCCTAAAATTCATTTGGAAACAGTAGAGACCCAGAATAGCAAAGGCAATCCTGGGCAACAAAGGCAAGGCAGGAGGCATCACGATCCCCATCTTGAAATTATACTGCAAAGCTACTGTGATAAAATCAGCATGGTACTGGCAAAAAAAACAGATGTGAGGGTCAGTGGAACAGATTAGAAGGCACAGATACAACAACAAACACACTCAGCCACCTTGTCTTTGACAAAGGGGCCAAACATGTTCACTGGAAGAAAGATAGCCTCTTTAATAAATGGTGATGGAAAAACTGGCTTTCTACATTCTGAAGACTAAATCTAGACCCATATCTATCACCATGCATTAAACTAAAGTCCAAGTGGGTCAAAGGTCTAAATATTAAAATGAAAACACTAAATCTACTGGAAGAGAAAGTAGGCAGAAATCTTGAAGACATAGGTGTAGGAAGAGACTTCGTGAACAAAACCCAAACTGTATGGCAAGTAAAAAGTTTTTGCACATCAAAAGAAATCACCAAAAGAGTGAAAAGACAGCCCACAGAGTGGGAAAAAATTTTAGTTAACTGTCCCTCAGATAAAGGACTTAAATCTAGAACATACAAAGAATTGAAAAAAATCAGACCCCCCAAATTCAAAGACCCAATCCAAAAATGGGTATCTGAGATGAATATGCATTTCTCAGATGAAGAAATACAAATAGCAAATAAATACATGAAAAAATGTTCAACATCATTGGTCTTTCAAGAAATGAAAATTAAAACAACACTGAGATTCCATTTCATCCCAGTAAGAATGACTATCATCAAGAAATCAACGAATAACAAATGCTGGAGGGGCTGTGGGGAAAAAGGAATCCTTCTCCACTGTTGGTGGGAGTGTAGACTGGTGCAACCACTGTGGAAATCAGTGTGCAGATTCCTCAAAAAACTAGGATTAGAGGTCCCATTCCACCCAGCTATTCCCCTTCTGGGTATTTTCCCAGGAGAATTAAAAACATACTGCAGTGATATATGTGCACCCATGTTTATAGCAGCACCATTTTTGATGGCTAAATCTTGGAAACAACCTAAATGCCCATCAAGCAAGGAAGGTATAAAAAAGCTGTGGTATTTTTATTCAATAGAGTACCACTCAGCTACAAAGAAGGATAAACTCAAAACTTTTATAGATAAATGGATGCAACTTGAGACCATACTCATAAATGAAATAAATCAGTCTTGCATGTGCAAACATCATATTGTCTCCCTAGTGTAAGAAATTGAAAGAGTAAATAAGATCCAAAATGTCCAGTTGATATTGTGAAAGGGGAAGGAACTGCTCAAAAGGAAAGAACAACTGGGATGGGGAAAAGGAGAAAAGGAGAAAGGGAAAAGAAAAAATATATATGTACAAGACAGTTAAGATAATTGTACTACTAATTTCTATTCATTGAGAAGAATGGTAGGTGCTTATATTGTTTGATCAATTTTTCATGCCTATATCTTGTAATCTGAGCAACTGCTTTGAAGGTAGCAATACACAGTATATTAACTATTGTTAATCTCTTATTATCTTGTTTTGAAATTCTGTATCATTGTTTTTATTGTTTTTTCTCTTTAAAATAAATTTTAAAAAAAGAAGATTGGCCTATAGTTTTCTTTTTTAATTGGGTCTTTATCTGGTTTTAGATTTAGGGTGATTCTTGCTTCCATAAATGAATTTGGGAGCACTCTATCCCTTTTGATTTCTTTAAAGGGCTTGAGGACTATTGGTGATGTAACATCCTTAAAAGTTTTGTTGAATTCAGCAGCGAATCTATCAGGGACTTGGCTTTTTTTTAGTTGCTAGATTCTTTATTACCGTTTCTATTTCATTGCTTTTTATTTGGGTTGTTCAGCATTTATGTCTTCTTGGGATAGCTTTTGTAATTTGTATGAGTCTAGGAATATGTCTATTTCTTCAAAATTTTCCAATTTATTGGAATATGATTTTTCAAAGTAGGCACTCACTATCTTCTGGATTTCATCATTGTCTGTTGTGATTTTGCCTTTTGCATTCCTAATTATTATGCCATCCCACAGCATCCACCATTTCTAATGAGGAATTCTCCATTAATTCTATAGATGATAGCTTGTACATGATGAGTCACTTTTTTCTTGCTGCTTTCAATACCCCTACTCAGGAATTGTTTTTGTTTCTTTTTGTTGCTCTTTCTCTTCCTTTTTTTTTTTTTTTTTTTTTTTTTGAGACAGGGTCTTGCTATGTATTATAGGCTGGCCTTGAACCCACTATGTAACCCAGGTAGGCATTGAACTTGCAGCAATCTTCCTGCCTCAGCCTCCCAAGTGCTGGAATTATAGGCATATGCCACACTCCCAACTTTCTTCAATTGTTGAGTGACTATTCTAAATAAATTCTGTAACATTTATGTCCTTTGTTGGCTGTGTTCACAGAAGCCTCTGTTATGTTACCTTAGTGGTCAATTAATAGTTGTTCTTAAATATATGGAACCCAAACTTCTCCCAGCATTTCCATAGGGGTTTTCTATGCATGCCAAAGCATTTCTTAACCTCAGATGCACAGTTGTTAACTGATTTGACTTGCAAGTCATTCTTGCACAGAATCTCAAGTTCAGCCCAAATTTATGATTTAGGGCCTTAAGGCTGGAAATGTAACTCAGTGGTAGAGCATTTGGCTAGCATGCATAAGGTGTTGGGCGTACATGCAACCCTAACTCTGAAACCAGTTGTTTCATGTAAAATAAGTTAACTTCTTGATATCTGGGATCTCCAGATCCCCAGAAATATATCAGAACTTTTCAAATCCCCTATGAACATTTCATTCTCCAGATGTTCTTTTGGAACTTTTTTTTTTTGCTTAGCTCATCATTTCTTCTACTATTATACATTGCATCAGGTAGTGGCAAAGATTGTTTCCAGTAAATGTCCCTAGGGAAAGGTTTGTGGCACTGAGTGGGGTTTGATTCAGGTGAAATACAGATAATCTTGCAAGAAGGATAGTCTAGAAAACCATGAGAGGTAAAATGAAGATGTTTCCCCGGGAATGAGACTTTGGAGGAGCTTGAATATCATCCTGCCAGCTCCCGGGCTGCCACGCTGCTCGTTTTCACTGTGGCTCGGGTACTGCTGAGGCCACTGCAGAGCTGGAGGGCTGTGGATGGGAACAGACAAGTTCCCACAAAGCCCCTGGAGCTCACTGTTCTTAGATTCAGCTGTTATCTTGAATAAATGTTCCTTGCATTACTGCAAGCCCAGTTAATTTCTAGAGTTCTGGAAAAGTTGATCCTTAGAATTTTTGCTAGTTTTTTATTGCTTTTATGAAAAAGGTAATTTTTCAGAGGACTTTCTTCCACCTTTTGTGCTGATCTCTAAAGAGATTTGTGTGAGAATTGAACAGGAGTTGGGCAGAAAGAGTGAAGCCAGACTGAGAAGAGAAATAGGAGTGGAAAGAAAATCCTTTTCAGTTCTCACTAAGGAAAACTCTGCTGCCCCGACTCTCTGTGTCTCATCTAGTAGCTAGTGACCACACTTGTCTGCTTAAATTTAAATTAATTAAAGTTTAACTAAATTCAAAATTTGGTGAGATGTCAGGAATTCAAGAGTCACACAGGAAACAGTCCATGTCCCCATAGTTGCACAGAGTTCTTTTGGGAAGGGTGTGTGTGACACCGTGGCACAGTGTGATTTGAGCATCAAGTGTGAGACTGAGGAGGACTCCCCTGTGTGTAAACACTACATTTTCCTTATCCATTCGTCTGTTGATGGACATAGCCCCTCTTTCCAAGATCTAGCTATAATAATAAATTGTGCTGCTGTAAACATGGCTATGCATGTATCCCTGTAATATGATGACTTTTAATTCTTTTGGGAAGATACCTAGCAGGGGGATAGCTGGGTCAAATGGAATTTCTATTTTTAGTTTTTTGAGGAATCCCCACATTGATTTCCATAGTGGTTGTACCAGTTTACACGAATAGTTTAAATAATTCCCCAAATTACCTATTCCACTGTTTCAAAATTATTTTAATATACATGCTTATTTCTTTCATCTGTACTATTAGTTTCTCAGTCCATTGAAAAGAAAGTTTTGTGCTGTAATGTTTGTTTCTTCTTTGCCAGATAGAATTGTTTTTGTCTGTCTTGTACTCTGAGGAACTGCTTTGAAGATAATGATACACAGTATATTAACTATTGTCATTCTCTTGTTATTTTGTTATAAAATTTTGTTTTTCATAAAACAAAAAAAGATATGAGATTAAAACTCATTTTAATATTTACCACCTGTCTCATCTGGAGCAAATAGGATAGTTTCTCAGTATCAAGGATATTTTAAAAGTAGGGAGTATAACACTTTATTCAGGAAAAGACATAAATGCATCTTGGCGCAGACTCCAGCCCAGGGCAGATACTCAGTAATGTCTCCACTCTTCTCCCCTGACACATGCTTATCAATCTTACCTGCCCTTGAAACACTTGCAAAGGAAACTCTCTTCTGTTTCTTTTCCTGTGAGTGTGGAATAATTGTTTCTGCCCATGAGAGCAAGTATGGATAAGTCTTGCAGGAAGAAAAGCACTGTAAGCAGTTAACAACCCTCAGGGAGTTTGTTATTTCCAGCCATCATGGTTTTGCTGTTCTGTGATGACCCAGCCCCATCTCCTGTAAAACCACCCTCTCCCTGTAAGTGAGTCCCCTCACTCATTCCTGGTCTTAGACAATGCCCATCTCCCCATTTATAGAGATATTGGTGTGTAAGTACATATTTCCTGTTTTATAATTGATCATTTCTGTTTTCTTTAAAAATTTAATTGAGCAAAATACAATTTCTGGCTATTTGAACATTTTTATAAAAGCTCTAATTGTTTAAGAAGCAAGATATATATCTCCTTCATTGCTAATAAAAATATGCTCTTTCATTGCAATACTTTTTCCTTAAAATCCTGAAACTGGGAGAAATAGGGCTAGACACTAAAAGCTGTGGATTGTTTACTGATGCTTTTTAATGATCACTTCAAGTCTGAAGAAAATGAATATTCCTTACAGGATAACTACCAGGATTTATGTAAAAAGGCTGAGACTGTCAACAGTGATAAAACTTTCTTATTAAGCTAGAATTGCACAGTGGAAGATGAACCTTGGCTGTTCTAGGAGCGAGGCTGTCAAAGGACAACCAATAATGTTGGTAGTCTCCTCCTGCCATCTTATAAAAAATAAAGGACATCATGACCACGTCATGGTAGTTTCTTGCAAAGCTAAAAGCTCTCAAATGAAACTGCATTGGGAATAGGACATTCCAAAGCATAAAAACTACACATATTTTCTTGAAGGAACAAGAACATATAGGGCCTGTTTTTCCCTAGGGGAACAAAACATTATTTTTTTCAATATGCCGGAAACTTGCTATATTGTTGTTTTACTACATAGTAAACTCTGACTTAAAAAACCATCCTATGCTGACTCAAGGTTTTAACATTTATCGACCATTATCTTGGTTCTTCATAACATTTTGAAGAAGGAGGAACATTTCCAATAGTTATCTCTATTTAAATGCAGAGACTACAAAGCAATAACCAAATACTTGAGCTGAGAGGAAAAGAATAAAGGGTTTCCTTGGCTCACCAGTGAAGGGAAAGGTGAGGAGTCTTCAGGATTAATATTTAAAAGGATGATGTAGAGATTGCTGCTCAGGGCTGCAACCCCAAATTTACTGTGTGCTGTTGTATGAATTCAAAGCAAGAAAGAGCACCACAGGGGAAAAGGTAAGGGACAAGGCGGTGGAAGTACATACCTGAAGTGCTTACTCTGAAGTGTATGGAAATGCATGCTCTGAATTGTGGGGTGATCTCTTGGGTCTGTTGGGTAGTAAAGTGACATTTTGAACTTGTGCTACTGTCCTTGGAACTTTCCATTTCTTTGTCTTCACAGAATCCAAAGAGAAAAAGAATGATAAGAGACAATAGGAAGACGAAGGGCTAGATAAGGATTTTGTGGACTGAACTTCAGTTAGAATTTCACAGTCCTTATGGTTCCCTGGTTGATTGACAGGATTTGGAGTTAAATCTTCTTGGTCAATATTTTACTTCCAGTTATCTGGTATTAAACATAATGAAAACTTCTATATGCATATACCTAACTTTTAAAAATAAAGCTATATGATAATACTAAACTCTCTTTGCCCTCTTTTACACCTAGGTTGTTTGCAGTATTTGAGGCTTTTTGAATTCTGGGATTCACTGATTGGGATTAAGGAAGTCATCCTATGCTTACCTTGGTACAAAATGTGGAATAAAACCTGACACTAAAATATGTCATGTGCTTAAAGTGGATGCTGCAGCCACATGCTGCTGAAAGCCCCCATGAAGTGATGTCATAAGGCCTCGGTTGTTCTTAGTGAGGTAGAGGTCACACTTTGTACTGATAGTGCCCTCACGCATTACTTCTTTAGAGACAGAGGCTACTATGGAGTTATAAACAAGACCTAAAGCAGGAGAGTGCTATAAAACTCTGTGATAGAAAGAGTTTTTAAGACTTATGAAAGAACTGGCCAAAAATATATGCTTTGGGATTGTAGTTGCCTATAATCTTGATTCTGATTAGATAGAAACTATGACACCAATAAATGTTCTAAGTGTATTTGTCCATTTTTTGTTGCAATAACAAAATACCAGAGTCTGGGTAATATAGAAGGAAAAGAGGTTTATTTAGCTACAGCTGCAGAGGTTGAAGGGCATGGTGCTGAGATCTGCTCAGTTCTGGTGAGGGCGCCCTTGCCTGTATGACATGAAAGACGGCCTCATGGCGGGAACACGTGTTAGAGTGGGAGATCACATTGCAAGACAAGAAGTTAAAGAGAAATTTTGGTTCCAGTCTCTCTCTTTCACAAAAACCCAGGCTCACAGGAACCAACTCTTTTGCGTGGTCAGCACTTTTCTCTCCCAAGGGCATCACCACTGGTGGCCTAAACACCTCCTGAGAGGCTCCACCTCTCAATATGACCACGTTGCGACCTAGCTTCCAGAGCGTGGACCTTTGGGAGAAAAATCACATAGAAACCATAGCTCTGTGTTTCTGTTATGCGGACAAGTCTCTTTGTCCTCTGTGTCTGTGCTAAACAAGATGTAATCTTCACATTGGTAACATTGGCACTGCCTTGAGAGTGGTTAGGGATACATACCCTCACACTCTACGCTAGATCTACTGAAATGAACCAGCGACTTCTTTTAAATGCGCTCCTGGGAATTTAGATACAGGTTTGGCCAACCCTGACCTATTTTGCCACAAAACCCTAAGGCCTATGGTTTCTTAGTAGGGAGTTTGTCCTGATATCCAGGCATGAACGGGTGGGAGAAAGTTGTATTAGCAAAGAAGAAGTGGTGGTTAGATACCCCTGAGAAGGTTTTCCTGCCTATCTCCAAGAGAGTATACAGTGAAAGAGAGACACAGCCTCGGGGAAAGATGAGAACCTCCTACTCCAACAAAGACGCATTTGAGAAGGTCTTAATTAACAGCTACATTCATGCTAGTGAAAGTCTGAGAAAGTGGTGGGATTTTAGAATTAGTAGATAGAAGTTAAGTGCTCTTCTGAGTGTTGGGAAGAGACTTTGAAATAATAGGCATTCTTGTGTGGAATGGACCCAGGAATTTTTTTTTTTCACATTGGTACACACACAATGTGATGAAAATAAAATATTTCCCATTTTTGGTGTGTTTTCTTATATTTTAGATATGATCAAGATACTGGAAAAGTATATCATATTTTTTGGTACTTCTTTGTATTTCTCCTTCACAATACTTTGTCAGCTCTAATGACTTAAATTGGATTGGTAATCAGTTTAAATTCTCCTCCCTGTTTGATGCTGAGTTCTGATAGGTCAAGGGCTTTGTTAGTCATATTAACCATTGCATTTTATGGAGAGTATTTGAAGCCCAAACACAGTTGATATTTGTTGATGTGCAGGTACATGAGGGAGGAGGCAGGGCACTTCAAGAGAGGGGTGAGGTGGAGGGGATTAAAGCAGCATGATGTGAAGAGGAGGTGATGGAAAAGAAAGCAGTGGTCCCACTGGGTGGGCACATGTGCTGCTCAGTAGAGAGGAGGCATGCAGCTCTTTCTGTCACTGTTTAAAGGGAAAAATTAGGAAAGAAACAGTTTTCAAAAAGAACAAGAGCATGTATTCCATAGTGCACTGGACATACAACATATATAATGTATTTAATTACTGCACTGACTCTCCCAAAAGTGATGGCACTTATTGTACTTATGAAATGTGGTTTGTAATTATTTCAGTTATCATTTAATTGCTTTCTGTTTAAAAAAATATGGGACAAAGATAATAAGAGAATTATAACGAAAAAAATTCTCAAACAGGTTGAACAAATTACCTGGTAAGTGAATTAATTGATAGCAGTTCCAAGCAATGATGTAAGTACTAATTATTCTATATCACCAAGGATTACATGGGGCATGGGTCAATTTATTTACCACTATTTTTTTTTTTTTTGTGGGTACCGGGGGGACGACCTCAGGACCTCGCGCGCCAACAGGCACCCGTGCCGCTGAGCAATATCACCGGCCCCTTTTTCGTATGTGGGATCCGGGAGTCGAACTCGGGCCCTCGCGCTTGCAAGGCAGGCGCTTATGCCGCTGAGCCATCTCACCGGCCCTATTTACCACTATTAATGGTTTTAATTACTACAATGGCAACACTTAATGAATTCTGAAATATTCAGCATTGGGTACTCTTATTTTTCATATTTAAAATCTTGACTTATGCAGAATTTCTGCACTCAGCAAAATGACCTCGTTTGCAGGGTGCAGAGGCAAATGGACAGAGAAGCAGTGAAAAAGCCAAAAGGCACCTGCTGAAGAGCAAGGATTGGCTCCATTTGGTCATAAATATTTATATTTTTATTTATTATATTTTTGTGGGTGTACCGGGGGTCGAACTCAGGACCTTGCGCTCCAGCAGGCGCCCATGCCGCTGAGCGATATCACCGGCCCTTTTTACGTATGTGAGTACCAGGAGTCAATCTCACGACCTCGTGCTTGCCAGGCAGATGCTTATGCTGCTGAGCTATCTCATTGGCCCATAAATATTTATAAAGAATCTACTATGAACTTCACTCTCTAAATCAACATCTGAAGTCAGGTCCTGGGGACAGCAGCACACAAGCTGGGGTTGGGTTGGGGGATTTTAGGCTTGTCTCTGCCACTAAGAGTCAGTAAGTCTTTGGTTGGTACATTTTCTTATCAGCGCCTCAGTTTCCAACTTGTGAAATTTTGGTGTTTGACACAGCAATTTCTAAATTCTTTTTACATTCATATGGCACTTTAAGTGAATACGTATCTTTGAGATATGGTGCCTCATTTAATTCTTATTTTGACTTTAACTTTTTAAAAATTGTTTTTGATTGATATAACAATCATATATATTCAGGAGTACCAGGTGATATTTCAGTTTATGTTTATACCTTGTGTAAGGGTGGACGTGGTTAGCAGTGATGCCTCATGTAACTTCTACGTCAGCATTTTGTTCAGGATGAAGGGTTGGAAGGACTGTTTTTTCTTTTATTGCAAGTCTTTTTGAAAAGGACATGCACAAACACATAGGATTATTAATTTCTAAAGACCTAGGGCACATTGAATGCTCATCATTTTCTAATTATAATGAGAAATAATAACTCCGTTGACTTAAATATAAATTGTTAAAGAAGTATTTGCTTTAGGATTCAAAGTCATTTTGGCTATATTGAGAGGATTAGTAAGAAGAGCCATAAAGATAAAAATATGACTATAAAATGTATGTTCCTGTCCACACATTTTCAACCCTTTGCTGGCCAGAGTTCTAGCCATCATGCTTTTCCCTGGAGCAATTCATTTTCAGAAGTCCTCACAAAGCAGTTTTATGAAATAATCTAGCATTTAACTAGCAAATAATATTCTGGCATACAGGAAAGTCTTGCAAAGTGTTGAAACTATATTTGCATATGGCAATGATAGTTAATTTAAGAAAAAATATTCTTAGGCTATAAATTTCACCAAAACATATTCATTTATTCTCATTAGTGTTTTTATATAATGAGGTACAATGTTAATGTTGTCACCGAATACTCATGTCATTATTTAAGATACATATCTTCACTTTTATTGCTATTTTATAAATTTCTTTCCAACTACATTCTGAACCCCATAAGCACAGGAATCCCATCACGTATGGAGTTCATTGTTGACTCTAAATAAAACACATGACAAAGTATGGTAGGCCATTAGTTTATGTCCGCTAACAATGACCAGCACTCTTGTGTTTAGACCATATCTACATATGATCTTTAAAACAACACAAGATAATTAAAAGATTATAGAATATGGAGTTTGAAGGTAATTTTTTTTTTTTTTTTTTTGTGGGTACCGGGGGGTCGACCTCAGGACCTCGCACACCAGCAGGCGCCCGTGCCTCTGAGCGATATCACCGGCCCCTTTTTCGTATGTGGGATCCGGGAGTCGAACTCGGGCCCTCGCGCTTGCAAGGCAGGCGCTTATGCCGCTGAGCCATCTCACCGGCCCTTGAAGGTAATTTTTAAGTAAATAGTAAATGATGCATAATGTGAACATAGTACAGTGCACAGCTATAATTGTTTTGTTCAGTGGATTCTCACAAAGTAAACATGCCATGTTCCCTATTGCAGGTCAAAGGGGAACATGAACAGCCTCTCAGAAGCCTGCCATGGACCCTCTCCATGACCGAGGGCCCTTGACCAACAAGCAAGCACTGTGCTGTTTTCTATCCATGATGCTAGATGTCACATGAATTTAATCACGAAGTATAAATTACTTTAGGGTTCTTTTACTTAACATCATGCATATTTGAGATTCATTCATATTTTTGTATGTAACAAATGAATATTATTTTATAAGAATACTGCAATTTATTTATCAGGTTCACAGTTGACTAGAAAAAGATTTCCCCAGATCTTTGGAATTCACGATTACTGCAAATAATATACATTTCAGTATATGTCTTTTGTTGAATATATTTACACATTTAGATTGGTTATACTTATTACCTTTTTCATCTTAAACATTTTATTTTTTAAACTTTTATTAACATGTTTGCAGGATACAATGATTAGATTCATTGTGAAGAGTTGGTACACGTACAGGACACATCTTAATTCTTGTTACGTCTCTGTCCCCACTCTTCCCTCCCACCTGCATTTTTACCTGCTCTCCCTCCCCAGTGCTTCCCTCTTTCTCTTTTTCCATTACCTATCTTCTATCTTGCTCTTTATTTATATTTTGTGCTTCTTGTTCAAAATAAAAAATATAAAACTCCGTGCAACATTTAAGCTTGTGTTTTATATTTATTTTATTTACTGTTATGGTCTCAAGATATATCCATTTTCCTATAAATGACTTATTTATGGGACAGTAGTGTGCCATTGTGCATAAATACCATATTTTCTTTATTCTTTCATCTGTTGATGGACATATAGGCTGCTTCCAAGATTTAATTATTGTGAATTGTGCTGCTATAAACATGGGTGTGCAGGTATCACTGTAATATGGCTACTCTAACTCTTTCAGGAAGGCACCTAGTAGAGAAACAGCTGGGTTGAATGAAATTTCTTTTTTTAATTTCTTGAGAAATCTCGATACAGATTTCCACAGTGGTTGTACTAGTTTACATTCCCACAAATAAGGTAGACGTATGCTTCTGTCACTGCGCCCTCGCCACTATTTGGTGTTATCTGATTTCTTAGAGATATCCATTCTTTCTGGGGTACGATGGAATCTCAGGGTTGTTTTAATTTGCATTTATCTAATGGCTAGCAATGTTCAACATTTTTTCATGTATTTATTGACCATTTATATTGCTTCTGAGAAGTGTAAATTCATTTTGGTTGCCCATTTTTTGACTGGGTCTTTTATTCAGTGAGGTCTAATATTTTGAGTTCCTTATATACTCCAGAATAAGTCCTCTGTCTGAGGAGTAGCTGGCAATTTCTTCCCATTCTGTCAGTTGTATCTTCACTCTGTTTGTGGCTTCCTTTGCTGTGAAAAGCTTTTTAATTTGATGTGATTCCATTTGTTTATTCTTGGGTTATCTCTTGTGCAATTGGGGATTTGTTCAGAAAGTCCTTGCCTATGCCTCTGTCTTCAAAAGTTTTACCTATTTTAACTTTCAGCAGAATAAGTGTTTCTGTTTTAATATTTAGATATTTGATCCATTTTTATATTAGTTTAGTACATAGTGGGAGATATGGGTATGGATATGTAGATTCATTCTGCATGTTTCCCCAGCTAGTTTTACCAGCACCATTTGTTAAAGGAACTATCATTTCTCCAGCATAAGTTTTTCACTCCTTTGTCAAAGGTCAGGCAGGTGAATGTGCTTGGAGTTGTTTCTGCATCCTCTATTCTGCTCCATGCATACACATATCTGTTTCAGTACCAGTACCATGCTGTTTTTGTCACTGTAGCTTTGTATTATAACTTAAAATCTGGAATTGTGATTCCTCCTTTCTTGCTTTTGTTGCCCAGTATTGCTTTTTCTCTTCTGGGTCTCTTCTTATTCTACATGACTTTTAGGATTGTTTTCTCTAATTTTGTAAAGAACGCTGTTGGTATTTTGATTAGTATTGCATTAAGTCTATATATTACTTTGGAAGTATGACCATTATGACTATATTCATTCTGCCTATCCAGGAGCAGGGGCTGCTTTTCAGTTTTTGGATGCCCTCTGATCTCCTTTCTCAGAGAACTGTAGTTTTTGTTGCAGAGGTCTTTCACTTCTTTAGTTATGTTAATTCCTACATAGTTAAATTTTTTGATGCTATTGTAGATGGTATTGCTTTCTTTGTTCCTTTCTCAGGGAGCTCATTTTTGGTGTAGAGGAACACTATTGATTTTTGTGTGTTGATTTTGTGTTCTGTTATACTTTTGTATTTAGTTAGTAATTCTCAGGGTCTTTCGGCAGAATTTTTTTCATCTTCTATGTAGAGGGTCATGTTCTCTGCAAATAATGATAATTGGACTTCTTTGTATTTTATACATATTCATTTTCTTTCTTTCTCTTGCCTGATTGCTGTGGCTAATATTTTGATTATCATATTGAACAGAAGTGGAGTTAGCAGACAATCTGATTTAGAGGAAATCTTTCAGTTTTTACCCATGTAATGTAATGTTGGTCAGTCATTTATTATAAATGAGTTTTATCAGATTGAGATAAGATCTTTCTACACTTATTTGCTTCAGGGTTTTATCATGAATGAATGTTGAATTTTTCAAAGGCATTTTTTTTCTTGCTATTGAGATCATCACACAATTTTTGCCCTTGCTTCCTTTTATGCGATGCATTACATTTTTGATTTGTGTATGTTGAACTGTCCTTCTGTCTTTGGGATGACACCTACTTGTTCATGCTGTATGATCTTTTAGATAATTCAATACATCCTGTTTGCCAGTATCTTGTTAAGAATTTTTGGTTCTATGTTCATTAAAGAGATTGGCTTATAGTTCTCTTTTTTGGTTGGATCTTTGTCTAGTTTTAGAATCAGGTTAATGCTAGCTTGCAGGAATGACTTTGGGAGTACTCCTCCCCTTTCAATTTCGTTAAAGAATTTGAGGGGTGTTGGTGTTAGCTCTTCCCTGAAGTTCTCGTAGAACTCAGCAGTGACTCTGTCAGGACATGGGCTTTTCTTACTTGGTGGGTTTTTTTATTACTTCTTCAATCTCTTTGCCTCTTGTTGTATTGTTCGGGGATTTTACATCTTCTTGACTGAGTTTTGGAAATTCTTATGTATTTGGGAATAATCTATTCATCTCTTCTGAATTCTCTGATTCATTGGAATATAGGTTTCTGTAGTACTTGCTAATAATCTCCTGGATTTCAGCATTGTCTGTTGTGATTTCACCATTTTTATTTCTTATTGCATTGATTTGTCTCTTTGCTCTTTTTTTGGTTAAATTAGCTAAGGGTTTTCTATTTTGTTTATTCTTTCAAAAAATCAGCTCTTTGATTCATTGATTCTTTGCATTTCATTAATTTCTACTCTGATCTTTTTAAATTCCTTCCTTGCACTAGCATTGGATTTGGTTTGTTCTTATTTTTTCTAGGGCCTTGAAGTGCATCATTAGGTTGTATATTTGGACTTGCTCTATTTTGGCGACGTGGGCACCCATAGATATAAAGTTCCCTCTTAATACTGCTTTTATTGAGTCCCATAAATTCTGCTATGTTGTACTGTCATTATCATTTTAATTGAGGAACTATCTAATTTCTTCCTGGATTTCTTCTATGATCTGTTGATTATTCATGAGTGTATTGTCTAATTTCCATACATTTACATAATTTCTATGGTTTCTTTTGCCATTGATTTATAGTTTCTTTCTCTTATAATTTGGTAATATGGAGCATCTGTATCTCTTCAAGTCCTTATTTTCATCTATTTAGGGTAGATATCCAGAATTATAAACTGCTGAATTCTATGGTAATTCTGTGTTATGTTTTGTTTTGTTGAATCACTGTACTGTTTACCACAGTAGCTGTATCATTTTACATTTCCACCAGCAATATGTAAGGAATCTAATTTCTCCCTATCCTGCCTAACTCTTGTTTTACTACAAATTTTGATAGCTATTCTAATAGTATGAAATCATATTTCATTGTGATTGTTATTTTCCCTAATGTTAACTTCTTTTTATGTGTTCAATGGACCTTTGGAGAAATATCTACTCAAATATTTTGCCCATCTTTTAATTAGATTTTTGTTGTTGATATACATACATTTTTGGCTGGCTTCTTTCACTCTTCATATTTACTTTGTTATTATATGATTAATAATTCATCCTTTTTAGTATCAAGCAGCATTTTATTGCATAGATTGACCATAAGTTACCTGTTCATGTCTTGAAGACATCTAAGTTAATATGCAGCCATTAGTCTAGGGCAAATTCTTCTGCATGACTTTGACAAGATCTTCCTTGTATTCTACCCAATGCAGGATGGATCTCTGGGTGACTCAAAATAGGATCTCCTATTTTATTACTTGTAGTTTTCAAGAATGTCTGTAAAGTATGCTGGGAAGGTAACATCCTGAAACAAGGAAGAATTAGCCTGAACAGTCCTGGCTCTGTCCCTGTCCATCCTAGAAACAAGAGGTCCTTCAGTGTTTTAGCCTGGCACATTGATGCTCCCATGTCATAAACTCCAAGGTGCCTGCATTCCCAAGTTAATCACAAGGCTTGCAAAGAGGGCACATGTAAATGAGACTTCACTTGCCATGGGTGGCTTTCCTGAGATTTGGAAGACTACCTCATTAGGAATCCTACATTTTTGTTGTTCCTTGGTGCCTATCTGTAAGTAACAGACCTCCTGCTGGGTGTGGTGGCACACACCTGAAATCCCAGCACTTGGAAGGCTGAGACAGGAGGGTCAGGAGGATTGTTGTGAGTTTGAGGCTAGCCTGGGCTACATAGTGAGTTCAAGACCAAGGTGAACTGCATAGCAAGACCTTGTCTCAACAAAACAAAACAAACAAACACCAAAATAAAAGCAAAAAGCAATGAAACAAAAAAACTTTTTTCATGTAATCTATTTCTTGTGAGAATTCTATCTCACTAGACTGATGCCAGTGATAGAAATTGGCCCAGCTCAAGGCACAGTGGAAAATGTGTTTAGAATCTTCCCTCACACCTGATACTAGTGCACAATGAACCAGCTTCACACAAAATACCGTGCATCTCATTAGACTTTCAGGTCTCTCAAAGGGGAACAGACACTCTTCCCAGGCCAAAGGAAGTCCCACATAATCTTCTTCTAGCCCTTTCAGGATTTCAATCCTGGACAGCTTGGGTAGTCTTTTCACATGCAAGCAGTGATTATACTCCATAGAATAGAGAAGGTGGGAGTCAGGGGTGGAGTCATCTGCAAATACTTAGAGAACTATTTGTAATTCTGAGTGTAGTTATGTTTTTTTCTGGTACTTTGCCATCTCCCTTGGTTTCCCTAAATTCTCAGCTCCATCTGTGAAACCCACATCTCCCAGACCCCTCCAGAGCTTTGTTCTCTAAGCTGCAGCCTTCCATTTTTTTCAAGGCAGTAATAGGCACGTTCACATGGCTTGCCCTAGTTTTTATTCTTAACTCCTAGAGATTACTGCCCTTAATTCCTTCATCTCTAATATCTTGAAAATCATTTTTTCTCATATATTTCATTCATTTTAATGTTTGTTTCCAGTGGGGATTGAATCTTACATCTTTGCCTCCAATTTGGTCAGAAGCAGAAACTGTGAGTTCCATAACTGCTATTTGATACTTTTTATTGATTCTTCTGGTGAGATTCTGTACCTTGTCTTCCACCTTTTGCACATATAAATCATAGCAATTTTAAAGCTCATTGCTAGTAAGTTAAATATCTGAATCATGCATGAGTTTATTTCTATCTTCACGGCACTGTTGCCGTGTTGGAATGACAATTTATAATTGAGTCCTAGACACTGCACATAGACAAGCTCTAGAGGTGCTGAGTGTTACATACATTCATACACAATTTAAATTAATTTTTGCTAAGTGGTTAAAGAAAAAGGAGATCATAAAGATTGATCTAGGATCAAGCTACAAGGAGATTAGATTTCTGTCTGTGCTAGTTAACTGTGGTGTCAACTTGAATAAGAAAGGCCCAGCTGATTGGTTTAGCACAGTCCTGGGTGTGTCTGGATGATGGACTTATTGAAGAGGGAAGAGCCACCCTGGACGTGAGTGGCAACAACCAACAGCACTGTAGCCTGGATGGAATTAAAAAGAAAAGGAAAGCTTGCTTCTGTTTCTTCAGAGAAGCTGCAGTCTTTGTCATCACCTTTGGACATCTGCTTCCAGCCTACCAGTGCAGGCTGTTCAGCATTTCAGAGCAGAGCCCGTGGCTTCCTGGTATGGACTTGCGTGGGACTCGCAGTGAGCTCAAGGCCTTTAATTTTGACTGGATCCTTTAGAACTCCAGAGCACAGGCCTTTTGCATCTTCTACCCTTGACTATGCAGGTGGTCCTTGTAAGCCCGCCTTGTAAATCCATATCTATATGGATACATTTATCTTATATATGTATATCTTATATTAAATCTGTTTCTCTAGTGAGCACTGACTGATACACTGTCTTTTCATCATATTCCATTTCTGGTTTGCAGTTACTTTCAGTACTAACTCCTTCAAAAGTCTGAAGTGTGAGCTTGGGTATGTATGGTTTCTCCTTCTTGTTCAGGCACATATTTCTTTATGTACTGTGAGGCTCCCCAAAGCTGAGCTTTGTTTCTCATCTTCTTAGATGCTTCCTTCTTGTTTACGTAGCCTGTCATAGTGCTATGCTTAAGAAACCAGCAAGGGGCCGGTGAGATGGCTCAGTGGCTTAAGCGCCTGCCCGGCAAGTGTGAGGGCCCGAGTTCAACTCCCGGAACCCACATATGAAAAAGGGGCCGGTGATATCGCTCAGCGGCACGGGCACCTGCTGGCGCATGAGGTCCTGAGGTCGACCCCCCGGTACCCAAAAAAAAAAAAAAAAAAAAAAAGAAACCAGCAAAAGCCACTGAGCCCACATTCTGTATTCTTCCCTCCTCTCCAGCACGCCTGCTTCCTCAGGAATCTTGATTTCGAGTTTCTCTTTCCTATCTTGTGTCATTATTAAAAATTTTGTTCAGTGTTGGGGCTTCTTTGGAACAACTTTAGTCAGTCTTTTTAGTCTCTAGTCCTGTGCACTTTGGTAACCAGCAAAAGTTATACAGAATATAGAGCTATTTTCAGTATGATTCTCTTCTTTCTGAGATTATGACTCTTTTCAATCCTATATTCCTTGGTGACCCTTGAGGTGTCACAGTCTCTGGGTACATGTATGTGTGTGTACGCATGCGTGTTACACAGCTTTCCTATTTGTTCCTAGTGGGAGGATTGGCTTGACAAAAACTGACCAATCATAGCTGCAAGGAGAGTGGCATGATACTCTTTCACATTTCATCTTTATCACCCATTAATTATATGGTTTCTATTTTATTATTTTTTAGAGTAGGAAATTTATTGGGGAAAAGGAATGGGGAATAGGAATAACTCCTGAGAGACAGGAGGGGTCCTGAGTGGGTTGCCAAATTATGTGGTTTTTAAAATTACGTATGCAGTAGACTTTTTTTTCCTTCTTTATCTTTAAGAGAGCGATAGTCAATTCTACAGAGTCAGTTTAAATATAAAGCAAGATGACTTTTATGAAAGCACTGTGTAACCTAAAAATTTCCATTAATTATGATGGTATTTGTAGCACTAACTACAATAAACTAATATTAAAAACACCAATGGCTACCCTCTATTATGCGTAATCTAAACTATGTGTCAAGTAATATGATGCACAAGATTTGCACTCTTCATGACAATCCTCACAATAGATATTTAACTGTTTATATGCTTATTGGACATTATTGGATATAATCCTTTTATTTTACATATACAATATCTTGATAGGATATTTTTAAGAACTCTAAGCTCATTACTGTAACAATAAGACTAAGGGTAGAAAAATATGAACATTCTCACTTTTTACATTTTAAGAATTTGTAACATGATTTGTAAACATAGTTTTATACTCTTAAAAGATACGACCTTGTTGAAGTGCTTTATGCTCTCTGAGCCTTATTTATCTCACCTTAAGGTAATATTTCCCTACAGGACAAGATAATATATAGAAAGCTCTTAGATCATACTTAACATACAGACATCATTCAACATTGGTGCCACTATCTAGAATTTGGTTTCATATAAATGATTTTAAAAACATTTGAATTCACATAGATCAGCAGTTATTCTGAAAAATTTGAGCTAGCTGTGAATCTAAGTTATCATGAATGATACAGTAATACTTTTCCTTTCTCTTATTTTATTTTACTTAACTTTTTTGCAGTACTGGGGATTGAACCTAGGGTCTTGCAGTTCTAGGTAAGCATTTCTATCACAGAGCCACACTCCTAGCCTTTAATATTTTGATTTTGATTTTCCTGATATAATCCTGTAACTTGCAGTATCTCAAGGACTTGAATTGGTTCTACTTGTAGTACCTCAAGAAAACATACTGTTTTATCTCCTGAATCTGTTCCCTCTAGCTGAAATACCTCACCCACTTAGTTTTCCTAAATTTCTATGCTGTTTTGCAGGTCATCTCAAGTATAATTTGCTCAAGAACTCTCTCTTCATGACTTAGAAAACTGACCATTTGGGGAACTTTCTATTACACAGACATCACTTGCTAAAGTTCCATTTCTTTTTTACATGTCTCTCTCCTGGCCCATTCCCCACTATAAAATTTATTTATCAGGATGAAACATGATATTTTTTGTTGTTTAATTTTTCAAAACTTAGCTAAATTCTTGATACATCATAGAAACTCAGAAGATACCTGTTTGCAGCAAAATAAATTTCAAAAGGAATGAATAGATGGATGACTTTGACAGTTTTAGTGTAAACTTTTAGCATCCAAAGAAGCTGATCTAACATGGAGTAAGAGCTAAACTAAACTCACAATTTCTAATCCTGACTACACTTTAGAACTTCTACTTCTACAATTCCGAAGTATAAAATTTCTGTGGCACTTTCTTAGATATTCTGATTTAAAATTCACACTGGACTTGAGAGAGTTCTGTAAATTGTATTTTTAAAAGTTTCCTCAGAGATTAAATGTATAGTCATGTTTAAGAAGCACTGATCTAATCTATTCTCCTCCAATAGGAAATATCAGATAATACTGATTGGTATTTTTTAATAGGAAATTCAAATGGGAAAAAAAAGTAAAAGCAAATACAGAATTAGTTAAAAATTATGAACAGTGGGTTCCATATGTAAATGACGGTTATTATATTTTGTGAGGTAAACTTTAGTCACCTGGAGTATAAAAGGACATCCACTGATTTGCAAATGTGTTAAAATCTAAACACTTAGGGCCGGTGAGATGGCTCAGCGGCTTAAGCGCCTGCCCGGCAAGCGCGAGGGCCCGAGTTTGACTCCTGGAACCCACATACGAAAAAGGGGCTGGTGATATCGCTCAGTGGCACGGGCGCCTCTTGGCGCGTGAGGTCCTGAGGTCGACCCCCCGGTACCCACAAAAAAAAAAAAAAATCTAAACACTTAGAAGTATATAAACATTAAAATTCTTTTAGTTCTTGCAGAAATCCAACTTATATTAAACTAAAATAATCTTTGAAAAGCTGGGGTTTTGTCCATGAGATGGACATGGAATGCACTGGGCTGCATGTGGGCTTGCAGTGAGGTGATTGCAATTTGAACCCTGGATCTCCCATATTTTGGTCTACTAGTAAAAGCCCTTTCTCACCTCTAAACCTCAGTTTCTTCATGTGTGGAATTGGGGGCACTAAAGGACAGAACTTTCCTCCTTCTCTGTCAATGATCCTTGGAAATGCCAGCTCACAGGACCTATGTGAGCAGTTGCTCTTGGTTGGATTGTCTGGGAAGCAGACAGTGAGTTGAAGTTTAGCTGCAGGGTTTGGATTAGGGAGTGCTTCTGAGCAGGGAAGGGGGAATGTTTTGTAGAAGGCCAAGCTGAGATACAAGACCTGATGAAAAACCCCGCTCACATCCCATGTAGAACTCCAAAGCTGAAGTGTTCATCAGAGTTACCCTCATGCTGGGTTGAAATGGCCAGGTCGATACACTCATGCCTGGACTGGTTGTTGGATGGTGGGATGCCCTGGAAGTGCACAACCTTGGGCAGAGCAGCTCTCTGCAACTGAGGCAGACTCAGAAGGGGCCAGTGGCCTCCTGACAGTCTGAGAAACAAGTCTTCCTTGAAGGGGGCTGTACAAACCTCATCACTGTCTTTGTCAACAACTAAGTGTCAACTTAACATTTCCATGGAGCTTACTATGAGCCCTAAATTCTTTTTCTATTAGATATATTAATTCATTTATTCTTCATAACAATCATGCCAAATAATCATTTAAATACATAGTATCATCATCATCCCCATTTCATAAAGGAGACAGTTGAAGAACTGGTTAAAATTACATTATGAATTTGAACTCAGGCAGCCAAAATATAGTATTGATGCTTTTAACCACTAGGTTACCCTGCCACCTAACAGTGAGTTTAATCATTTCGAGCTGGTCTTCTTTCTTTGACAAGAAAAATTCCTGAAAGAAAGAGTATTGTGTCTTTTTCTCATTGTACTCACATGATACAGTAGAGATGCTAGATTCCTCAAATAATACTTTAAGTTCTAAGGTAGTGGGGTAAGGAGAAAGGAAGGAAGGAAGGATGGAAGGAAGGAAGGAAGGAAGGATGAAAGGAAGAAAGAAAGAAAGATGAAAGAATGAAAGAAAGAAAGAATAAAATGTAACATATAGAAAGAAATAAAAGAAAATTCTAGAAGAGAAATATATCCTCAGATTCCACAAGGTTAAACATGTGATTAAAACGAGGGTAATTTTATTGAAATGGAAAGATCATAGGTCTACTTAAACAGCTAGACACCAGAGTGTTTAATTTAAATATCTAAATGGATTTTCTTAGTGATAATGTCATGTGCTATTGCCCCTCCAGCTCCCATTGTTAATTTCTCCTCTGCCCATAGGTTTCCAGAATAGAGCACAGCTCTGCGGCAATGAGGTTTCCTACTAAGCCCTGGGGCGGGTGCTCCATCCAGTCTGAATGGCATTTGAATGGCCAGGAGCACCTTGGGAAACTGCCATATCCCTGAATTCACCAGGCATATTAACAGATAAACTAAATTCTAGATACGGCAATTAATACAATCGCTCATTTAGATAAATCATTTATTTAAAATTCCTTTGAGTCCCTTAGTCCTAAGACACGATTTTCAAATCCATGCTTATTTTATTACCCTCCAAGATAAGGGTTCTTAGCTAAATAACTCTTGACATTTTGCTGGGGGAAATGGTGAGGTCTTAAAAGCTGGGCTGGGAATAGCTCACTCTTACTGCGGTTACTCTTCCCCTCGGGGGGGAGTAGGGGGAGAAGGATAGGAAGTCCGCAGTGGGAATGGTGGTGTTTATCCTCCATTTGGTGCCAGTGATTCACTCTTAAAGAACTGTAAGAAAATAGGCTTAGCTAAAAATAAATTGAAGGCTGAGCATGAGAGGTGAAGGAAAATGAAATCAAAGGAGACATGTATCATATTCATTCAACCAGCAAATATTGAGTACCTTCTATGTCACAGGCTTTGTCCTATAAGCTAGACTGTGGCAGTGAAAAGAGAATTAAGTTGCTAACCTTTCTAATGATTATTATCCTAGAGAAGTCTGGATAAAATGAAGGGAGTGATCTATGTTTTCAGAGTTCACCACTAGCCATTGGCTGAGGAAATTTCAAAAAGTTTTCTAAACAAGATGGGTGGGAAATGAGCAAAATCACAGGTTCACGACCTTGCGTGTGCATCCCATTCCCCTGGAGTTCTTATGAAAGCGACAGTCGCTGTGTCCAGTGCAGCGCTTTGGGTTCAACTTGGCTAAGACGAAGCTGGAGCATTTGCACTTTTAACCAGTCTCTTGTGGTATATGCACTTTAACCAGTCTCTCTCTGAGGTATATGCTTTGAGAATTACTGAATTGTATGGTAGAACTTGAGACAGAAATCCCAGTTTCTTAAAGGCTGTTACCCAGTAGGGTACTAGTTCAGAACAGTTCAGGCTTTTGATTGGGCTTTTACTTGGTTCCATTTTTACTAGGATTTTCATCCCTGCAAGTCTTTTAGAGAATATGAAACTAGCCTGGGTTTTGAACAGGTCAACCAAGTTGGAAAGTTAATGCCATATTTAGAATCTGCATGACAGCTGACACCCTCATTACAAGTTCTGAAAAGCAGAGTTGAGGCACTGGGTTGCATCTCTTTCTAAGTTCTTCTATTTTTCCACATCTTCTGCCACCACTGTGTTGCATAAGCAAACCACTCACTCTGTTCACAGAGTTCTTGCAATTGCAGCCTTGTTGACCTACAGTACCCATATTTGCTTTACCTCAAGCTAGATTGTCTTTCTCATGAGAAAGCTTCCTTTGAACTTCTGGCCCAGGTACAAGATTCCAATGGCTTTAGTTTATGCATTTTAGCTCCATGGGCCTACATTACCCCAGCACGTAGAGAGTGCCTGGCACACAAAAGCAGCCCAATAAGTAGCCACTGAGTGAATGTATAAATGAATGGATGGAACCAAATAATGTGGAATTGAGGGTCTGTGTACGAGGAGAGAAATGCACACACATAAGGGTGGAGGGGAGGGCCATACATTGTTCTATTTTTAAAAAGCATATTATGAGTATGCTGGGTTCAGAATACATACAATGAATATCTTACTCTGCTGGTTTACCAGTAGAAATACAATTATGTTATTTGAGGCAACTTTTCATTATTTGAGACTCATTAAGGGCTTATTATGGGGATTTTAACATCTCTAATTCTTGTAGTTATTTCTAAATGACCCTAGACATGCTTGTTAAGGATCAGCGTTCCCTACTTTCTTTCTCTCTTGCTCTCTCTCTCTCTCTCTCTTTCTCTCTTTCTTTTTCTCTCTGTACTGGAGATTGAACTCATGGCTTTCACACAGAGGTATATTCTTAGTCCCCTTTCATGATTTTTACAAGGTCTTCAAAGCTTTATCATTAAGTTGTCCAGGCTGGGCTTAAACTTTTGAACTTTCTGCCTCAGCCTCCCAGAGTGGGATTACAGGAATGCACATCACATTCGGCTTTTCTTTTTCTTCTCAGTTCTTAAGTTTTGTCTAATCACATGGGCATTTATTCCTGCCTTGGAGAGAAGCAAGGAAGACAGTGAATAGAGAGCAAAGCAGTGATTTTCCTCCTCCCGCAAACATATCTAGTGTTGGTTTACATATTTCTTGAAAAAATCTATATAAAGCACTTGGTACCAGGCTAGCACATACTAAACTCCAAATAAATAGTGGCCGTAAATAACAAGAAGTGATTTTGAAGGCCTGAACTAAAAAAGTGATGGTGAAGCTGGGGAAAATGAGAGAGATTCAAGAAGTAAACTGCAGTTTTTCCAGGTAACATATTAGCTGGGCTGAAAGGAGAAGGAGAGTCTAGAAGAATTCTTAAACGTATGATTGGATAATGAGTATGTCTCAGTGAGCATGGAATATATGTGAAGGGAATATGTTTTAAAAGGGAATATAGTGAATTTGGTATTGGACTCACTGGATTGGAGATGTGTCTGGGATGAATTGTCAGAGATGTTGAGCAGCATTGGAGTAATATTAAATGGAAAGTTTTGGGATTCACACTGTAGGAGGTAAAAATTGAAATTACAAAAAGGATGGAGGTGGTTCAGCAAGAGGGAACAGATGAGGCTTCTGGGACCTCCAACTCACAAGTACTCAGCAGAGGATGAAGACAGGAAGGACCACGGCCAGCTGAACATGGGCAGGAGAATGAGGAGTCACACGTGTGCTCCTGGGAAGCTGCAAGAGGAGTGGTCCTTGGTAGTAAGGGAGCCATCTTCAGGGGTAGGGTTTGGAGGGTTCAGAAGCCTTTGGAAGTGGTTTGCAGGGGGAGTGTGGAAAGGTTTGGAGTCTCATCTCCGTGTGCCAAGCCTCCTTCACCTCAAGTTTTCTTTTTATTATACTGTACTTGGAATATCCATTTTTGTTCTTTTAATTTTAATCAATCTTTAACTTTGTATTTAAAATTTTTTACTTGACGTATTGGATCTTCTTGGGGGGGTGGTGCACTACTAGGGAGTTAAAGGTTGCCTTTCAGTTTGTAGTTCTCCTGCCTGGCATCCCTAGTAGCTGGGATTACAGGCGTGTGCCACCATTCCTGGCCCATTCATTGCTTTTCAAATGTTGAATCATGCATAATTGGAATTGTCGCGCGCTTCTGCTTGTCCAGCAAGAAGAATCACACAACACGGGTCGGTGAAAGCTTGCTTTAATCGTTCACAGCTCCAGAGCCTCTACAAGCATCCGCCCTGTGGCGGCTCCATCCGTGCTCTGATCCTAAAGGGCAGCTTTGCATGTTTTTATAAGGATAGGGGCGCCAATAGCAATACAGCAGGAAATGAAAGCTCATAGGCTATACTCATCAGTCTCTAGGCAGACTCACACATTTACAGGGCGCGAGCAGCAATGACCGCAACCAGGAAGCAGGAACCAGGCGCCATCTTGCCCAGGTCGATGGGAGGGGTAATTTAGCGCAGGCTTTGAGTCAGAAATACAGGCCGCGCCCGAGGCCTAACTGTGATGTTGGCCCCCAACATGGAATAAATACCACTTGGTTGTGGAGTATAATTGTTTTTATACATTGATAGATTCATTAACTAATATTTTGCTGAAGAACCATATGCTGATACTTATGAAAGATAACTTGTAGTTTCCTTTTATACACTTTCTTTTTTGGCCTTTAGTATCAGGATAATACTGGCCTCATTAAATAAACTTGGAATTGTTCTGTCCTCTTGCTTTCTGGAAGATTGAAAAAATGTTAGGAGTCATTTCTCTTGTTCTTCTGCCCACCTGCCCTCGAGTCTCCTGTGGGGAAGGAAAATTTGGTGTAGGGAGATGAGAGACTGTGCGCACTGACTGTCTTAGTTGGGTTCCTCTTGTCTACTTTCACTTCTCTTGGAGGATGGAAGTCTCAGACTGGGGAGGAAAAGAGAGACTCATTTCCTCTGGCCACTTTTTGGTGGGGCTCTTGATTACACTCCCTGGTTTGGACTCCCCTTGGATTCGAAGAGGCATGTGCACACCCCAGCTGCCTTCTTTTAACAGGCTGGGAGTAGGAAATGCAGGGACCTTTTCCCATTGGGTGAGGGAACTAATGATGTCCTGCTGCTGTCTTCCTCCTGCCCCAAACCAATTTGCCTTTCTCTTCCTCATCCTCTTCCTCAAGGTAGTTGGTTGCCTCTTGTGTTATTTCCTCTTGTTACAGTTGCTCCAAGTGAGAAAGAGCTGGGAAAAATATGTTTGCACCATCCTGTCCTGCCACATGCTTTTTGTACATTTTTACTTGCACATGTACCTTCCACATTCTACAGTACACTCCTTAAGGACGGTTTCAGGATTTTATTTATCTGTATAACTCCAGGACCTTGGACTGCACCTGACATGTAGTAGGTACTTATTAAACATTGATTTACAAAACTGGAAATTTTGTATTTGGATTGGTGAAAAGCAAAAAAGAACCATATTCTGCATATTAAGTCATGTTATTAGGCCATTCTTTGAACATATTTAAAAAATATTGTTTGGAATAAGTAAAGGGGACTGTTGATAATGTATCTTTGTATGATGAAGTTCAAGTATTTTGTAATTAAGATGTGCCAGCCCTCACCCAATCTCAGAATTATAAGCTACAAGCTGATATTAATTTACCAGGCAATATTCTGAGTCTTGTTCATAGGGCTTTTGTAGACCCAGGCTTTAAGAATGGTCATCTGTCTGTCTATGTATCATCTATCTACCTATCATCTATCTATCTATCTTTCTATCTATCTATCTATCTATCTATCTATCTATCTATCTATCTATCTATCTATCATCTGTATGATACACCTACTAGAAGTTAATAGAAAATGGTGAGCTACTGCAAATCGGCACGTCATGCTCCATTTCCAATATAGTGCTTAGGTTTGTGTTTATTTCATGTCTCTTTCTCTGAATATCTCTGAAGTATCCAGAATGGAAAGTTAAGTGCTAATGTGAATTTAAGAATTACGTGGATCAGTGCTCTGTGATTAGAGAGGAGAAAACACCAGCAGAAGTTTCTTGCATATTCTCCTGGGATGAAGCTTGTAGTGAAGCTCTATCCATGACTGCAGCAAAAAGGAAATCATACTTTTGGGGGCTGCAGTCCACGACTGATATTTTTCAGGTGTGACTTGCAGAGTACCACCTGTTTCACCCCATTGCACACCTCTACTCCAAAACATTTGTCTCAATAGTCTATGATTGGTTTGAAATTCCATTAGTGAGGCATTCATTTTGGGTTAAATTACTGTTCTCTTAGGCATAATTCTTCAAAATAACCCTGGAAGCAAATGCTCTTATATGAATCATCAATTAGGTGACAATTTCTTATGAGCAACGAATGCATCTTAAATTGAAGAGTGCCCTTTTGCCTCTTCTCTCTCCTTGCCTATAAAGCACCTCTCTGAGCTCTGAGGCCAGAACACTGTGGAAGTAAACATTATTTTTACAGGGAGACAAGGATGTAAGAATGGGCAAAGGACAGCAGACCAAGGAAAGGCATCTAGAAGATTTGGCCTGGCACTCTGTGAAGCCAAGAGATAGATGCACTGAAGGTGAGGGGAGCTCACAGATTCCAGGGGTAGAAAGTGGGGGTGACCCCAGCAAGGAGGACATGATCCTTTCAGGGCTGGTCCCAATATTGGGTTCATGGGCGATGTGCACTTTTGCTGGATTGCCTTCTGGGTGGTCCCTCCCCACCTCTAGCTCTTCTCTAATACAGATGCCTCTTGCCAGAGGACATTGTTGCTTCACATGTGATTTAAGGATTTGCCACTCATCTTTCTCTGTTCCATGTGTTATGCCTTTATTCATTCAATATTTTTGAATGCTTTCTCTGTTTATACACTGCTTTAAGAAGGCAGAATGAAAAACATAAGTCAAACTCTTCCTCATCAAACTCACATGCTCAAAAGGAGAAAAGAAGTAAACAAATAAATACAGTCAACAATGTGTTAACACATTTAAATCAACAAACCCCTTTCTACATTAACTTGGCTTCTATGGCTTTCATGAGTCTATGATTTGCCTTCTTCCTTGCTTGGGTAGGACTTCCTTGTCACACCTTCTACAGCAGGCACTGAAGTCCATGAGAAAATGACAGTTACCATCCATCATGCCTGACTTAAACTTTTATCCCTTCAGTTAGAAACCTTATTTGTCTCTTTTATTTAATTTTCTGTTACTGTAATTAAATAATAATATACTTAATCACTTATAAAGAGGAAAGGTTTATTTTGGCACATAGGTTTGTAGGTTCCCATCCATGGTTTGTTGGCCCCATTGTGTTTGGATCTCTGGTGAGGCAGCACATCATGGTGGGAGCCCATGAAAGAGCAAAATGGCTCACATTATAACCACATCCATGAAAGAGAGGAAGAGCAGGGACTGGAGTCCCACTTTCTCCTTCAAGAATATGCTTAAGAGTATGCCTGGAAGACCTCCCGCTGTAATGGCAAATAGAGATACTGAAATGACACCCAGGATTTGGAGGCAGATTTATTTAAGGTCCAATGGGCACTGACTAGGAATCAATTATTCCTCAAAACGTCAGGCCCTGATCTCTGGTGGTCCAGGGCTTATATGGGATAAGCAAGCAGGAAGTACAAAGGAAGAATGGCTTCTCAATTGGCTATTGGTACTTAAAATATGCATCACAGTGACCAGCCATTTCTAAGAAACAAAAGTAACAGGAACTGTAACCAGAACTTTTAGCTGGGCAACTAACAGACTGAAGTATACTGGCTGGGGGTGGGGGCATCTTCTGCTACATTTCCCCCTCTTTTAGATTCCCTGGATTATATCTTTGCTAGGCATACTACATGTGATCTGTTGGGACAAGGTCCAACTAGAAGCAGTAACATCAGGGTTGTAAGAGGCACAAAAATCAAGGGGAGTAATGCATTGATGTATAGAGCAGTCCTGTGAACAGTGTCCTCAGGCTTCAGCCCTGTATAGACTGGTCAGCATCCGGAGTGACTAGAGCAGGCCTTTGAGTGCATCATCTCTTCAGAGTGAGCTGTCTGGTCCAGGTAAATTCTCCAGCTGATGTAAAGCTGGATTTTTGAAACTCATAGAGGTAGTTAATATGCACCTGGGTTATATGTGTGTGCAGGAGTGTGTACAGGTATAGCTGGTAGCAGGACCCTATAAACTCCTGTTGTCTTTTCAGTGCAGATAGGGAATGTCATAGGCCAGCCTGAGTAGGTACAGATGAGCACTGACAGATATTTGTAAACCCTGTAACATTTTATTTCTGTATAATCTATCTATATATCTTCAAATGGGGAGAGTCCACTATACTGCATGAGGTCAGGGCCAGTGACAGAGATGCTGAAGCCTGAGCTGGCTGCAGGGGTATGGGTGCCAGCACTGTGGCTTGAGCTTGCAGAACATATGGTGGGGCAGGCCTGCCTCTGATTAAGATGGATCTTCCAGGAGTACCGGGTAAAGATTTTCTGGCTGGGGTTGATGTTTCAGTCAATTGGATTCCCAGAGAGGGCTTAGGCGTCTGGATTGAATTATTTTGTATCATTGGTGGCAGCATCAGGAAGCAGTAGTGGAAGAGCTTTGGCCAAAATAACTGTCCAAGGTGACCACAGCATATCTACCCTATCGGACTCTATTCCAAACAGAGCTACTTCCATTATTTAGCATCTGTTGGGGTCCATTATTAGGTTCAGTACAGCATGTGGCACATGGACAGTTAGGTCTCAGCCTAAGGTGAGATTGTCAGCTTTCTTGATCCGAGGGACAGTGGCTATTAGAGCATGAAAGCAAAGGGGGGAGGCCACCCTTAGTGACTAGATCCAAGTATTTGTACAGGCAGGCCACTGGACATTCCCAGCGGCTGACAGTCTGAATAAGCATCTTTGTTTTTGTGAACTCACGGATCCAGATTCTTTTTATTTTTTTTTGGTGGGTACCAGGGGTTGAACTCAGGACCTCACACACCAGCAGGCACCAGTGCTGCTGAGTGATATCCCCGGCCCTTTTCTCATATGTGGGTACTGGGAGTCGAAGTCAGGACCTCGTGCTTGCCAGGCAGATGCTTATGCCGCTGAGCCATCTCACTGGTCTATGGATCCAGATTCTATAGACGCCAGCAGCTCCAAGAAATTTGCAAACTTTCTTGTAACCAGTTCCTGCCAGATATTGTAGCAGAGCTTTTGTGTCTTTCCAGCAGGCAGCTTGAGTGTCGTTAATCAGAAGTGTAGTAATATTTTGTGCTGGGAAACTAGCGAGGTCAGCTGTGAGGGCTCCTCCAAAAGAGGACAAACAAGTTTTCAAACCTCTGGGAGGTTGAGTCCAGGTCAGTTAACATTTGAGTTCAGAACTTGGGCCTTTCCATTTAAAGGAGAAGAGGGGTTGGCTGGTAGGAGCCAATTGAAGGCAGAAGAAGGCATTCTTTAGGTCCAGGCAGGTGTACCAGCAGGCTGTGGGTGGCACAAGACTGAGGCAATGTATACAGAGGGCAATTGCAACAGCATTGACAGCTTGGAGATCTTGAACTGGATTTACAGGCAAAAAAGTTGTATTTTAGCAGTTTGAGAGTCTTATATTTTCTTGGGGGACCATGATGGCAAGCAAGAGGTGACAGAGAAACAGCTTGTCTTGGAGAAAAAGTGCTGGTGACTTGGCCAAATCTATTGTTACAGCCTTCCCAAAAATAGTGGGAGAGTTTTTAACCCCTTCTGGCAATTCAGTCCAAGTGAGTTGCATCTTGTCTCGGGATTTTCCCAGTTGAAGGAGCTTATGGGAGCAACTCTCAAGTAGAGGAAGACATCTTTTAAATCTAGATGTAAACCAGGTGACATCTGGAGGTAACAGTTCAAAAAGAGTATATGCGTTGGGAACCATCAGGATCTATCAGGATCCCATATTGCTTTAGGCAGTTGATGTGTGGTTGGAGCATGGTTGGTGGTCAGGCCTGGAGGTGAGTCTTTGCTCATACCTCTGGGGGGAGAATATTCAGAATTTCAGGATTGTGGTTATCTATATCAGGCTAATGCAGGTATCACCATCCTCTCAGGGAAAGTGCAGGGTTCAATGAGAGGGAGGCTGACTGGCTTGGTGATGGGAATTTATGTTTGGTGAGATGTCTTCACAGGCTGCAAGTTTGTGCCTGGCAGAAGGGGTGAGAAGCAAGAGTCCCAGTTGCCCCAGTAATGGTGACATTTTGACATAGGGAACTTCTGCAGGCAGAGTTCTGTTACATTGTCTACCAGGAAAGTCATAGATTGGTCCCTAATATGGATGTGGAAGCTTTTGAGCATCCTTATCTTTTACTTTGAAGGGGCATTTATTTTTCTGTCCATAGCCTTTATAACTCATAGCCATGGTTGTCTATCAGACTGGATTTTCTTATGGATATCGGATGCTTTTCTTTTATCAGGTTTCTGGGTAACTGTTGTCGATGGGCTTTTTGTCCCCCCTCTTTGATGTCTTTGAGAAATGTTTGACTGATTTTAGGTTTCTAGGCAGAACAAGCTTTGAGGAAGGCCATCACAATTCATTCATCAGGGTTGGCTGTCCAATTTTTTCTCAGTCAAAATATGGAACTCAGACAGAATTGCTGATAGACATCTCAGGGTGCTAGATGATGCCATCTGACCAGGATAGATGTAGCCATGAAGAAGAGGGCTCTGGGGGAGGACCTGTGTGCCCAAATGTAGGCAATGGCTAGCTGGAACCAGTTCAATTGGCTGGAAGTAGATGAGTCAGGAGCAGGGAGTGAAGCCATAGGTGTTGCCGGCAACCACAGCAGCCAGCGAAGGTGCCAAGGTGGAATTCTCAGGAACAATGGGCCTCTCTCTTCCTATTTTTCTTTGAGATTCAGGGAGTGGTTTGGTTTCATTTTTAACTCTGCAAAAGCCCTGTTTCCTGCAGTCAGGGACTATGGGTTTTGACTAATTAATTCTCATCTCTGACTTCCTACCTGTGTGTTGTGTGTCCTTGAATGATGGCACAAAAGAGAAAGGGTGGGTGCCCCACAGAGAGAGACCATTCAGATGCCAGCTTGGCCATGCCCCTCATGGGGATTTAGGCTTGACTTAGCTAAGGAGGGTGCGAGGCCTCCATTATACCATATGCCAATTGCCACAGTACCACAGGTAAGAACCCAATCAGCCAGTGCAACCAGTGCTTCCCAGTCTTGGTGCACAGAGTGAGCAGCCTATTGCTTATGCTGTCCATTCCACTCACTCACATGTTCATTCAACAGGCACTCAGAGGATTCAAATTACAACTCCCTTCCCCCTTGAGGGTGATCCTGACTAACAAGAGTTGATCAGACTCTCCTTCTGCACAAGCTGAGCAGGACTGAGAGACAGATTAACTAGGGTGCCCCCAGCAATCAGGCAGGCAGGAGGGCAGGCAGGCAGACCGACAGACAGACAGACTGTGTCCTCCTTCCTTTGGTGTCTGATGTGAGCCAGTTGAGCAGGGAGCTAAGAACCCTCCTCCAGACCTCTGAGGGGACTTGAGAAATCTCAAGGGCCTGCCTTCCCGTTGGGATGTGGAGAAGTCCTTGCTCCATCTGTGAGGGCTATGACTGGTGACAAAGAGGTTAGCACTGTTGGTCTTCCCGGCTGATGCACCAGATGCAACATCAAGCAGAAACACTGAAACAACACCCAGGATTTGAAAGCAGATTTATGTAACATCTGATGGGCACTGACTAAGAATCAATTGTTCTTCACAATGTCAGGTCCCAATCTCTGGTCGTCTAGAGCTTATATGGGATAAGCAAGCAGGAAGTACAGAAGCAGAACAGCTCATCAGTTGGCAATTGGTTCTTACAATATGCATCATAGTGACCAGCTATGCATCACAGTAACCTGCCATTTCAAAGAAACTAAAGTAACAGGAACTATAACGAGAACTATTACCTGGGCAACTAACAGACTGAAGTATACTGGCTTGGGGGGCATCTTCTGCTACATCACTAGGCTGAACTCTTAAAATTTCTACCACTTCCCCATAGCACCAAACTAGGGACTAAGACTTCAATACTTTTGTCTATACGGGAACTTTTCAGATCTAAACTATAGCCATCTGAGAACAGGAATTTGGGAAGGAGTGCTTTTACTAATGTGTGTAGGTTGGAGGGCAAGGGTTGAGACCACCCAGGGTAATAGCGAAGATGGTCCCTTCCCTGTCATTAGCTAGAAAGCACATCTCTGGGGACAGTGAATGTAGCCAATAGTAACCTGTAGTTTTGTCTTCTCATTTAAAGACACCACCAAAAAGAGGCATACACCAGCCTCAGGGAAAGGATCTGATTGGTAAGATCTAGACTCATGCCCACCATTCAAAGTCATTTCTGTTCCCAGAGTCTAATGTTTAGAGTGGAAAGGAAAGTGCCATCAAACAGAGTTGAGGCAATGGCTCCTACATTCCCTGGTGTAGTCATTTATATTTGATGGACACTCTGACAGGGAAAGTCAGGGTGATTGATATGAGCACAGGCGAGACCAGACAGCTTCTTGAACAAAGGCACATTTAAGGCTGAGACCACAGATGAGTGCATTAGATATTTAGATTTGTGAGAAAGGCCACAGTGTTCCTGACAAAGGGGAGTAATGACCAGAGTGAAATGAGAGCAGAAAAATAGGAGGGGGGAGGAGACGAGAGGCGGAGAGAAAAGAGAGAGAAAGAAAGAAGGAAGAGGAAGGAGAGGAGAGGAGGAGGAGGAAGAGACAGCAGAGGAGAAACAGAGCACAAGTTTGTGTGATTAAGGCTGAACATATTGGTTCATCTGACGAGTGACTGGACGCTTCTATGCTGAACTGGCATTTTAATTTCAGACACACTGAAACAACAAGGAGTGGTCTGGATTTATGGAGGGAGCAGACTCAATGAAGATACAGAGACGAGGACTGAAGCCAAGGTGAATATTCTGGCTGCAGTGGAGAGCTTGCCAGTTTATAGCACGTCTTTATGTCATAATGTCTATCCATGTCATTGCGATTTGATCTCATCACTTCTGAAATACCAAAGGCTCAATTAAGCCCAAATCCCATACCCTGACTGAAGAGCTGCTCGGTTGCTAATGATTATTTTCTGTATCATTTGGATTGCAATTTTGGCTATCACAAAAATAATTCAAGCTAATGAAACATGTTTCAGTGCCCTGTAAGCTAGCACAGAATAGTTTTTAACTGGGATCTATACCTGGAGATGTTTTTCACAGGGAAAGACAGATACAAAGCTATGATAGATTTAAAATTAAGAGCAACTATAAAATCCCTACTGTAACTGGCATAGAAAATCAGGATAATATGTAACTTAACACCACTTGCATATTGTACATTAAAGACCTAGTTATGAAAAATATTTAAGCATATGCTTTTGTAAAAGAATTTAATAAAATAAATTTAATAAAAGAAAATACAGGAGAACAAAATTATTTAGGAAGAGTTAAGATAGACTTTTAAGAAAAACTGGAAATGCACAAAGTGTAGGTAAAAATATGATGAAATTGAGTACATTGAAATTAAAACATTGGTGAAATAATGTACAAATAGAATATACACTCATGTGTACATAATTTTGGAACTCAAATGGAACAGTTTGAATGAATAATATTTTGCAGCTTTGTGTAAGTTATTTTCTTGGTCAAAGCAAGGCTCTTCTATTTATTAATTATTTTTAAGGTGGATTCTACACTTTATTTTCATTCCTTACTCATTTTCCTCTCACCTAACTTTGTAAACAACTAAAGTATTTGTTATGTATGTTTTTGCTTGTAACTGTGTGCCTTTATACTATTCCATATAAATTCTTAAAAAATATTAAATGTTATTGAATTACATATTTCAGCTTCTTTTCTTTTCCATTTGGGTGTATGGCTTGATGTTCTATCAGTCTTGCTCTACATATAATTAATCTGTCTTTTATTCATGGTGTTCCATCATATTTTGTATTCCATTTATGCATGCCACTAGACTCAGCTTAAGGAAATTCAATGAATTCCAAACAGGAAAAAGAAGGCTAAAAATACTTACTTCTAGACACATCATAGTGAAACTGTAGAGCACTAAGGAGAGTAAAAGTATTTAAAAGCAATCACAGAAAAAAGATAGATCAACCACAAAAGAACATTATTCAGAGTGTTCTAGTTTATCAAAAGCAACTGCTGTAGCCACAGAACAATGAAATATTCTCCTAATGTGCTGAAATCAAGTAAATCATACCACATATCACTATATTCTGTAAAGTTTTCAATAATAAAAATGAAAGAAAAATATATATTGAGGAAAAATTCTAGTATTTACAGACTTTTTAAGGGGTTTCTGCAGGACATATATTTAGCAGAAATAAAAACATTAAGATTTGAAATGAAAATTTAAAGGAATCATGAGTATGTGTATTACTTGATGTATTAACTACATCAACATATAATTAGTTTATAATCTAAACATTCATTTATCTATTAAACATTGTGATGCCTAGTATGTGGGAGGGTGGGTGAAGATTGAGATGTAATAGAAGTTTAAAAAACAGAATTTGAGGTAAAGAGGTGATTAAATTTAAATTCAAAATATTTTAAGGTCATTTGGGAAGAAAGTAAATATTCTGATTAACTTCATGCTGTGTTTTAGGCTATTCACTGGAAGAGTAAAGAACACGTAACTTTTAAAAGGAAGACAAAATAAAAAGTAATTGGAATAAGCTTAATGAAAAAGAAGCTTGTAATAACTCAATACTAGAAATTCAGGAGTAAAAGATAACCTCAAAACTCAATAGATAAAAACCATATAATTAGATATTAGAGGTATATACAAAAGTATTGATAAAAGAAAAAATTATTATGGCTTGAGATATTAAAGTACTAATTGGTTGAACTATAAAACATAATTTAAAAATTCATATACTGAGTTATTCTTCAAAAGCAGGCCAAAAACAAAACAAAACAAAACAAAAAATCACCAAAAATAATGAAAATGAATAAAGAAAAAATAATAGAAGAAATTTAGAAGTATGGAATAGGAAAATGATTTTAATCAAACATATATAAATCATTGCACACAGTAATAAGAAAATGTACATTTTTGCAAATATATGTTAATTACTTTAAAAATGTTTCCATCTACTTGGACTCCCAATTCATATCAAAGATATGTACCACAAGAATTACAATCTTGGACTTCAAAGCAGTCAAGTTAGAAATAATTAATTAAAAGAAAAATGAAAAAAATTTAGATCAAGAGGGAAATTAGAAATTATCTTGAGTCACATGAAAATATTGTAAATCAAAATGAGTGAAAAAAGTGAAAAGTTTTGCTTATAGGGAATTAATCTTTCATTATAGAAAGAAAAAAGTTGGAAATTTAAAGTGAAGACAAATAGACACTAACACAATACAAGGAAATATTAAATGTGAAAATGCAATTAATGTGAAAAAAATAGAAAGAGAGAAATAAAACCTAAAGCCCTGGGAAAACCCTAATGAAATATAAGCATCCATGGTGGGCTTGAACAAGGAAGAGAAGATTAAAGGCACAGATAGACTTCAAGTGGAGAACATCACACAGATTAGACACCACAAAGAGTTTCAAAATATATTGCAATAAATATGAAAAGTTGATACAAAAAACTCCTAGAAATACAACCTACCGGAAATAACACAAATGACAGAAAATTTGTCCTTAAACTTATTTAAACATTAAATTTAGAGGTTAAATCCTCCCTCACCCAAAATTCTAGGCCCAGGAGAAGTTACTGATGCGTCCTAAACATTTAAGAAAGATTATGACTCTTGAATGAATTCCTACAGAAAATAGGAAAAGAGAAAGCATTTCTGGCTCATTTCACTGTGCTTGCATGATGTTGTTCCCCAAACCAGGAAGAAAATTAAAACCAATCTGCATATGAGTATATACGCAAAACAAAACAACAAAAAGCACAAAATATTAGGAGGAAGTTAAGCCAAACTGTATCCAGAGAACCCAAGATTATTATTTAAAAAATTATATTTTCCTTATTAACTAATCAAAGGAGAGTACATTTTCATGTCAACAGATAAATAAAAGTTACTTCACCAAAATGACTACTTTTAAATTTCCAAAAATAATCCTTTTAACAAGCTAGAAATAGAGAAAACCAACTTCCTTAGTGATAAATAATATCTGAACAAACAAAAATTAGTGCAGATAGTATACTTAATGAGAAAGTATTGGGAACATTTTCTTAATGATCATAGGCAAGATACACATGCGCATTATTAGCGTTTTTTTTTTTTTTTTTGTGGGTACCAGGGGGTCGACCTCAGGACCTCACGAGCCAGCAGGTGCCCGTGCCGCTGAGCGATATCACTGGCCCCTTTATCGTATGTGGGTTCTGGGAGTCAAACTCGGGCCCTCGCGCTTGCCGGGCAGGCGCTTAAGCCGCTGAGCCATCTCACCGGCCCTTCTTTTCATTTTAAAATAAAATTTCCAACTGTGTGTGGTGGTGCACACCTGTAATCCCAGCACTTGGGAGGCTGAGGCAGGAGGATAACTGTGAGTTTGAGGCCAGCCTGAGCTACATAAGACAATTCAAGGCCAGTCTGTATTGCAAAGAAAGACCCTGCCTCAAAATAATAAAATAAAATAAAATAAAATAAAATAAAATAAAATAAAATGAAATAAAATAAAATTTCCAGAGGAATGTCATGCCCACCCACAGGAGAAAGCCAGCCCAGAGTGTTGCTCCCCTCTATGACCAAGCAGACCTGAAAGCAGTGCCCACACCGCATGCGTGAATGAGCCACCCTCACTGGAGGAGTGGTGCTGGCCCCCAGGAGAGCACAACACCAGGAAGCCCAATGCTAGGCAAAGATAGCACCCGGGGAGAGAGGGAGCAGCCAGACCCCATGACATTCATCCCCATAGTCCACTTGAGCCCCAGTATTACAGGATACACTCAGCAGAAAAGAGCGCAGGTCAGTATTCCCCACCCAGTAACAGGAGCAAGGGTGTGCCTTGGCTTTAATAGGAGCCACAGTTGGGGGAACAAACAGATGAGGGTCTAGCGCAAGGAGGGCGCATCAAAGATCCACAAGCCCTAAAGCTAATGCAGAAGATAGTGTCAGGCTGGATCCCAAGAGTGTGGATCATGGAAAGAAATCACTCATTTCATAACACAGGAAATATTTTCTTTAATGCCATCTTTTTTTATTTTCCTATTTTGCATTATTTTTGTTTTTTGTTCATTGATATTTTTTGGGCATATTTGGAATTTTTCTTCCACCTTTTTTTAGGTTTTTTTTGCTTTTGCTTTTTATTTTTTCCCCTCCAACTTTTTTCCTTCCTTTTTCTTTGTTTTACTTCTTTTTTGATGTCTATCTCTTTTATTCTTTTTCTTGTTCATTCTTTTCAGTGATTGTACTGCATTACTAGTAATTTCCTTTTACAACTCAATAGGACTTCCTACCTTACTTTTTTCTCTTCCTTCTTTTATCCAATTGATTAACTTTTCAAGTTTTGCCTTTTTTTTTTTTTTTTTTTTCTCTTGAGAGAGGGTTTCACTATGTATTTCAGGCTGGCCTTGAACTCATTTTGTAGCCCAGGCTGGCCTCCTGACATCCTCTTGCCTCAGCCTTCTGAGTGTTTGGATTACAGGCATGTACCACCACACCTGGCAAGTTTTGCTTTTTTCTGTCTCTGCCTCCCCAACTTTTCACCTTTACTAGTATAACTAGTAAGGTCTATGAATTCCTAGATAAATAGTTAACTTTATGTTGTTGCTGTTGAATATTTATGTTATTGTTCCATTTAATTGATATTTACTGTAGGTCAATAGTAGGTCAATGTTTGATTTGCTTTGTCTTAGTGTTTATACTTTAATTACAGATCTCTTATCTATGGACAAGGGTGCTACTTTATTGGTCCTTAAGGTCTGTCAATATTGAGTTTGTATTTAATGTTATAATTGATGCTGATTTTATTACTATAGCTAAGGTCTGCCACACCCAGTGCAGCTCTTGAAATTCCCAGGATGGGGTCCCGTGAGATGGCTCAGCGGCTTAAGCACCTGCCCGGCAAGTGCGAGGGCCCAAGTTCAACTCCCGGAACCCACATACGAAAAAGGGGCCGGTGATATCGTTCAGCGGCACAGGCGCCTGCTGGTGCGCGAGGTCCTGAGGTTGACCCCCTGGTACCCACAAAAAAAAAAAAAAAAGAAAAAAAAAAAAGAAATTCCCAGGATGAAGGATGGAGGATGGTGGAGGATGAAGAAATGAAGACAAGAGTCAGGATACAGAAAGCTGCAGTCAGGTGGAGCCCTCTTTCCAGATGGGAGAAATAAATTATCCCTGTTTTACATTTTGGAAGACCTGTGTATATGAAGGCACGAATACATTTAATATACCATGAGATAAATAAAAATCAATTGTCATAGCTGTATGAAAACATTTTTTCTTAACCTGGCTTTGTATTAGAGCATCTTTAAATCAGAAAACATATTGTCTCATTTCTAGAAGACCTAACCTTTTGACAATGACCAATGTAAACATATCACAATAATATATTTTAATAACACTTATTGGGGTGTCTCCCATAAGGCTATGAAGATCATCGGGGCCTCCCATTAATGAACAAGAACTGGATAATGTTTCCAGGGAGTAGCTGTCTTATTCATCAGTTGGAGTCCTGTCTAATACACTTCCTTCACCCTAAGGGATTTTTGTTTAATTATCTTAGCAATTTTTTGATGACATATGGAAACTAGATTTGATATCATTTTGACCAGCTGGCAACCCAGGTGGAAGCATGCTTTTCAAATCTATAACCCAAATTAAATTATGAGCAAATGGTCCAAAAATTCAAAAGAAAAAGGAAAAGAGAAAAATCGTTGAGCTCAAATAAAAGACAGCTGTTTACAGAGAGGATGAACTGACAAACAAACACACACAGCTTAACAGACTGGACAAACAGACAAAGATCTCAAAATCAGAGTGCATTCAAATATTTTTGACCAAATGGAATTATAATAATGCTTTTACAATTTTAGAAGTTTGTAATTATAAATAGACTAGTCAGAATTTTTGTAGGTCAATTAGCAGAGATCTCTTACAAGAAGAATTTGAAAGGGACAATTTCTTTTATCTGTAATTAATATATTTTTTTATATTTTACTGTGTCTTAAGAATACTGGTAGCTATCATGTCCCTTTCTTTCACATAGCTTTCAGCTCAGTTATTTCTATGTACTCTCTCACCTACTCAGACCTTCAATTCTCATTTTTGGTTACCATCTCCTGGGTACCCTGGGTCAATTTATTTAATTGGCCCCAGGTTGGGTCTAGCCCCAGTCTTGTCTATCAGTTGTGGGGTGGTCTCTGAGGCATCACTGTCATAGGACTGAGCATCAGCTTTTTGAAAGGTGGAACCAACTGCTTCTCTGGGTCTGGGTCCATGATACACCCGGACAGCATGCTCTGGCACCCAGATAGGCCATTCAGCATTGTCTGGAAAGACACAAGCATACCTTCAACTCCATATGAGTAGTGGGCTGCGTCCCTTCCATTGTCCAGTATGAAGATCTTTCCAAAGACCCTTCCTAGCTTTTTTTCCTTTACTTGATTGAATTGTCTTTCTGCTGCTCTAGTCCCATCCCTAGTAGGATTTAAAAAGTTAGTAGTATATACTGCCAAGTAAAATCTATTGTGAGGTGTGAATTTTGTAGGGATTTCCCTTTTTGTTTTTGTAATTGAATTTTGAGCATACGGTGAGCGCGTTCACCAATTCTTTGACCTTGAAGATTATAAGGGATTCCCATGGTAAGGGAAATATGAAAAGTTTTACAAAATGTTTGGAAGGCAGGACTCATATAGGCTGGGCCATTGTCAATCTTAAGTGCCTGTGGGCAGCCTTGGGCTACCAGAGGTGGGTGCCGTGAGCTCTGGCTCCATTGCCACCTGGTGATCGGAAGACTATGGAGTTTCACAGATGTCGCAGGCTGCCAGGGGTGGCTGAGGTGGCAAAGCCATGTGAGGGTGTTGCTCTCCCATCGCTGTCCATTCACCTGCCTGCCTGCTCCCTCACCCACCGGTGAGTATCCAGCTGCTGAGCACAGCCCAATTGCTGTGGCATGGGTGGGATGGCAGCTTAAAGGCTTGGTGCTACTGCAGAGGAGTTGGTGCCACTGCATGAGGGAGGGCAGGGCCAGCTGAGCTTTCACCCCTCTGCCCACCCATTGAGGCCTGCAGCAGTGTGTAGACACCAACCTGTGATGCTGGACCCATGAGCCACCCCCAGCACTGAGTCCAACCCACTGCGCCAAGCCAGGCCAGGCCATGCTGCCTCAGGGAAGCTCTCCCTGCCATAGTGCCCCACTGTTTGGTGGGGCTGGGGCAAGTCCTGCTGGAAGTTTCCTGGAATAGGTTGGCCTTCCACATCAATTTTGGATTTACACTCATTTGCCTAATAATATCCTCCTCTACACTTTGGACAGATACTAGAAATTTTGTTGAAGGGACAAACTTCAACAAGATAATGGTTGTGCTGCCCTTATGGGTGCAGCAAAACAGTTTTGGGCAAAATGTTCCCCACCTCTGCTGCTGAAATAATCAACCTTGCTTTTTCCCTTTCCTCTAGGCTTGGATGAATAAACTGAGTGATAGTTGTTGCCAACGTAGCCCCTCACACATACGAGGGGCCAATGTCTGTATAAATTTGAATCATCTCAGACAGCATAGCCTGTTGTGTGTGGGCTCCTAAAACCTCTTTATAACATTTATTTGCATTTTCAAAGGCCGATTTTTGAACAATTAACTTAAAGGATGACTCTATTCTATGAAGGGTGGAAGTCTCAGCCTGTGACACAGCAACATTTTTCTGAACTGAGAAAGCAGAAGTAACCTATGTGAGGACAGATTGTGAGAACTGGAAGACAGGGCTGTTGGCAGTGACCAGTTAGTGAAAGATATCATAAAAACAGAAGATCCAATATTAGTGAGCTCCTAGAAGAAAACAGGGAGAATCTTCAGGACATGAATGTGGCAATAATTTCTTAAATTGCCAGTACATATTGTACTTTTTGGCTTATTTTTTCACTTTTTATGGCATCTTTTGTAATGAAGGAATTATTTGTTGTTAGGCACAAGTAATGCGCTTTCAAGTTTAGTACAACTGCTTGCTTATTTGCTTATGGTGGTGAAAAAGATATAACATTGTATTTATCGTCTTCACCATCTTTTTTTTTTTTTTTTAATGCGGGTATCAGAAGTAGAACTCAGGACCTCACGCTTGCCAGGCAGGCGCTTATGCCGCTGAGCTATCTCACCGGCCCAATCTTAGCCATCTTTAATGGTACAATTCAGTAATATAAATTATACCCAAATTGTTGTGTAATATATTTCTAGAGCTTCAAAAAATTTCTAATAATCAACAAGAAACAAACAATCTGGTAAAAATGTGGGTGCAACATATGAAGAGAAATTGCATTGAGGAAATACAAATGACCCACAAATGAATGAAAAGATGATCAGTCTCTTTAGTTTTCAATAAGTCCCTAATAAAGTTAACCAAAATAAGAATAAGATATAATTTCACATCTAACAAATGTATCAAATTACAAAAAGCCATGAAATAACTAAGCATTTTTGATATTTGGTGACAACAGAATGCATACGCATTGTCGCTTGTTAAGAAGAGTGCAGGGCCGGTGAGATGGCTCAGCGGCGTAAGCGCCTGCCTGGCAAGCGCGAAGGCCCGAGTTCGACTCCCGGAACCCACATACGAAAAAGGGGCCGGTGATATCGCTCAGCGTCACGGGTGCCTGTTGGCGCACGAGGTCCTGAGGTCGTCCCCCCGGTACCCACAAAAAAAAAAAAAAAAAAAAAAAGAAGAGTGCAAATGGGTAGAAACCACATTGACATTATGTCGTACTTAACACTCACCAAATTGTAAGACTCAGAAACTTCACACTCTTTTGTGGTGTAGGGGTATTTACCTATTTATTTTATTAGTACATCTTTGCAGTACATAATGTTTATCTTCTTTGTGTGGAGATGGTACAGGCACATCACATAAAATGGATTCATTCGCACTCTTGCATGTGTAAACTAAGACATCCACAGGAATAAGTTTATGGCAGCTTTTAAAAAAATAAAACAAACCCCTAACCTGGAAAGATGAAAGGGAATAGGATGCTGTTATGGCTAAGATCTAAAATGTTCCCCCAAAGAGTCATGAGGATGCTGAATGGGTTATCAGGAGGTGAGGCCCCTTTCAAGGAAATCGGTCACTTAGGATGTGCTTTGAAGGGTATACTCTGTTTCCAGGCTCTTTCCTGTCTCTTTGGCTCTTCCTTGTGCTTGCTGCTTCCTTATTGCTAAGAGGTGAAAAACATTTCTCCACCATGCCCTTTCATCATGATGTTTCTTCCTGAAGCCATGTGACCACGGATTGACACCTCTGAAACCATGGGACAAATTAAGTCTTTTGTCCTTGAAGTTATATATGTGAGGTATTTCATCCTGCAGTGGGAAAGCTGGATAATACAGGTAGGGCAGACATCAACGGTGAAAGATGATGAATGTAGTTTATTCAAATAATACACTACTGCAAACCAGTAAATGTGAGTGGCTCACAATCATACGCATGTTAGCGAAATAACAATGTTTTCAAATAAAAGTAGGGAAAGATAGAAGACAAATAATACTGATCCTCATAAACTATTAAAAGTCCCCCACAAAATAACATATTATTTGTGGCCGTATCTATAACTGATAAAATGTAATGAGATGGATTATAACAAAAACAAGATTTGTAGTTATAGGTCACAACGAGGGAAGGAGTTTCACAAAGGCCACAGTCCCGGGTGTGGAAACCTCAAGATACAAACATGCCCTATCTCTTAAACTGGTGGAGGTCAAGTAGATGTTCAGCTTTCTTTTTCTTTAAAATTTATATATGTACTCTCTTTTTTTAATGAACATTTTATTCAGTTTAAATATGCCCAGATGAAATGTATATGCACAATTATATAATAAAGCAAACAACAAAAACATACTTTTTGTTTTCAAAATATTTTGCACCAAAACATTTTTCTGGAAAAGAAGTAACTTTTTTCTGTTTCAACTTTTTTTTTACTAGTATATGTTTGCAGTACATAATGATCACATTTATCATGGAGAATTTGTACATGTCCATAATACATCTTAATTCTCTTTTTTTTGTCCCTTCCCCTCCTCTCCCTCCAACTCTTCTCCTCCCTATTTGCAAAAGCTCCATTTCCATTTTTCCTTCAACTCCTTTTTTTATTTTTATTTTTTTTTTTTTATTTTTTATTTTTTTTTTTTTTTGTGGGTACCGGGGGGTCGACCTCAGGACCTCGCGCGCCAACAGGCACCCGTGCCACTGAGCGATATCACCGGCCCCTTTTTCGTATGTGGGATCCGGGAGTCGAACTCGGGCCCTCGCGCTTGCAAGGCAGGCGCTTACGCCGCTGAGCCATCTCACCGGCCCTCAACTCCTTTTTTTAGAATTCCTTTTCTCTTTCTTCCCTTCTTTTCCCTCCATCTCTTGTTGCCCTTCCTATTTGGAAAAAGTTATTCTTACTTCGTAATATCTCTCCTCTATTTTGTTCCTTATTTATACTTTAGGTTTCTCACACAAGAGAAACTAACATTAAGCAGGGAGGGACATATGTGTTCTCTTATGTATGAATACACTTTTGCAGCTGAATAGGATCCATTTCTATGAGGACACATTCTATACAATTCACATAAGTTATTAATATTTGCCTGGTCTCCCCAGAAGTAAACCTCGTGGAGAAAATTATTTGATCCTGGTACTGTGCAGCTAATGCTTATTGTCTATAGAGCTCCAGGCAAAATTTTGAGTTTCCAAGGCTGTCTGTTAATCAATAACTGCCCAAACCCCACTGGCTCTGAGACTGCCTATTTGTCATTTCCTTTAAAGCCAGGTTCCATTGTAATGATTGCTGATGAAGGGAGGCTGCCTCACCCATAACTTCATTATCTCCCAGCTCACATGGGATCGTTTGGTCCAGCAATGAACTGAAAGCCAGCCAAAGCAAATTTATGACATTGCATACTGTATTGATTTTGATGGGAACAAAAGCAGAGAAGGTCAATAGGATGGGATCCAAAGTCATTACTGAGCAGAAGAGAAGGCTAAATCAAAACGAGCAATTAATTTCTTCTAGCCATTTTGTGCTATGTTCTTGCAGCCTTATAAATGATCCCGTATCTTGGTGTCAGAACTTTATAATAAAATGGCAATAGGACTGTGATGGAAAATTCAGATCTGGGGATGAAGAACAAAGGAATAAATTCTTGCAAAAGTTTCCTCTGTGAGAAAGATTCAGGATTCAGGGTTTTTCTCTTTTAGCAAGTACCTTGTTTAGGGATTTTTTTACCCTAAACAAACCTAACTTTCTTGAGTCAGTTCCCTACTCCTCTACCTTCCTTCCAGATTATCATCATTTTGGGGGGGACCTTCATCTGATAGAACTTGGAGACCTTGAATTCCTGTGTCTTTGCTCTCGTGTTTTCTTTTTTCCCCTTGAGGGAAACATGACTGTGGGAAGAAATTCTTCCTGAATGCCCAGAGGACAGTAGACAAATGTGAACAGTAGAAAAGTGATCGAGCATTAATTCTAGTACCTGTGAGTGTCCCTTTGCTGAAATGCTTAGAACAGAAAAGTGTTTCAGTCATAGGATTCCAAGTTTTTTGTATATACAAAAGGAGATAACTTGGAGATGGCAACCAAGTCTAAACACAGTATTTATTTATATGTAGCCTACACCTCACACATAGCTTGATGGTGATTTTATGCAATATTTTTACTGTAAGTGCGTTTTGGCTGAGAGGCAGCACGTGAAGTCAGGGGTGGAATTTGACACTTGTGGTGCCATGCGGATGGTCAGCAAGTTTCAGATTTTGGACCATTTTGATTTTGGGATTGGAGATGCTCAACCTGCATTATTACATTAGTAGGTCTACTGAAACTAACTGATTACCATTCACTGAACTTTCAATTGTTGACCGACTCTCTGCCTCTCGTTACAACTATTTTATGTAATTCTTATAAAACACTGAGATGTGAGTAATATCTGCACTTGCAAAATAAGAAAATTGAGGCTAAAGAAGGTGCAGAGGATGAGCTCCTCCAGCGACTATGCAGCAGGTTTTTAACCAGGGTGCTGGGCGGCAAGTTTGTGCCGTAAGGCTCTGTGTTAGTGACTTATTAAGGTGTTGCCCACACCACCATTGCTACAGTTTCTGGATATATTTCCAGGTTGATCTTGAGGTAATAAAACACCCTGGGCTTAGTTCCCTGCAGGAGCCTCCTGTTCTGCTGTCTGACTCTCACGGTTTGATCTTCACACTTTCTGGGCTGTGTGGATCACTCTGGGAAATCCCAGCATATCTGGTTACAGATGCCCACAGCTGGCCGGAGCCATGTGGCTCAGCTCTGCTGTGTCACTCTCTCTTCTCCTGGACTTAGGTACTGAGGTTGTTGGACACTGATTGTCAGGTCCAGAAATCCCCTTTAAGAGATTCAGTTGTATCTAGGACCACGGACCCTAACACCCGATAAAAAGCACTCACAGTTTTCACTTTCTAGTTGTGGATTTGCCCCTGGCTCTACTGTCCTTTGCTCATTGACATTTTTCTCTATCAGGAGGCTCCACCTCAAATCCATCTTCTTTGTCACTGGCCTCTTCCCCTTTGTTTTCTCCACAGTTAGTATGACTTTCCTAAAACATTGCTTCCAGGAATTATTGTCCCCTAAACCCTAGTGCAGGTCTTGCCTCAGGAATGGGCCTCCATGGGTGGGGGTCTCTTCTTTCCTCACTGGGGAGAAGGCAGGCCATCAGCCTTCCTGCCTTCCATTTTAGCTGTCACCTCCTGGGATTGATGGGGAGGTGCCAGCAGGACGCACTTCTGAGCGGCAAGTCTCCATCTTAACTGAGTGGTTCCGACCCATCACATTCTCCAGGTACAGCCCTGAGCCACTTTCTCCTCAGTTTGCTCACGAAGCACTCATACCTGGGCTGTACTCCTTAGGTCTCATATGCAACTTTGCCTCCTCCAGCAACCTCTTCCTCTCAGAGCCTTTAAATCTGGGGTCCATGGTGGGGGTGAGGCCTTTCTTCTTCCAGCAGGTTACAGCAGGACAGATGTGAGAATCACAGAAAATGGCTCCAAGATGGCAGACCCCGGGGCCTTCCAGGTCATGCATTCAGGAGCCCCAAGGGCAGGTCCAGCCTCCCCAGGATCAGAATCCAGATTTGCCCACTACCCAATATTATCAGTCTTTCATAATGGTAGCTGGCCTATCAGATCCATTGAGAGACAGTGAGTACAAAACCATAAATATTTGCGTTATTGGTATAATGTAGCTGAACTTGATCCTATAATTTAACTTGCAAAACAACTCACCAGGTGAGATGTAATATGAGTTCACTATAGAATTTACCTCCTAGTATTACAATAAGGGAGAGTAGCTATGATGACGAGATGATAAGGCAGTGGGATTTCTCTAACAAGATTAAATTCCTAAAATGCCACACCCAAATACCAGATGTGCAGTGCTAAATACAGGAGTGTAATGTATGCATCTAAAAATTGCCAGGTCACGTATGTCCAAGGTAATTTAATGCTTCAAAATACATACATTTGCACATATGTGCGTGCATATACATGCACACACATGCAGAAAAACTTCTAAGTATTTTTAAGGAAACAAATACAACATTAAAAAGGCTGTAGTAGTGCAACAAAACTCCTCAACTCATTTTCTCCTTCAAGGAGAATAAACTTTGGATTGTGAAGGGCAGAGTAAACACTACTGAGAATGAAGTAAATAAACTTTTGCTATACAAAAAGATTGCAAGGGTACACTTATTTACTTCACATTAATTCAAACCTTCGGACCCATCTAAACCGCACCCCAGGGTCTCAAGAGAATGCCTATTACATAAATGTCATTGATCTTTCACACTCCGGTAAGGACAAAGACACTCTGGAAGACCAGTGGTGGACAGAGTCTATGAATAATTAAAAGGAGGGGTAAGTTTATGGCACAAACCACTCACTACTAAGTTTCCCTTGTGGTCCGCCAAAAACGTTAAAATCCCTTTAGGTTAAAATTTCAACAGCTAAAACATAAGTCTTTTTTAATGGTGAGATGGATTTTTCTCTCCTTTTCTTTTTTCTTTCCTTCTGTTTCATATTTTGCCTTTACTTATAAAAATTTCATTTTAGAACAGATTTCGTGAAGACCACAACCATAAAAAGACTTGCAACTAGTATCTGCTATTCTTTGCTATTCTTAACATATTACATGAGCATGGCATGTTTATCACAACTCATGAGCCTGTACTAGTACATTATTAATTTAAGTCTATGCTACATTCAGGTTTCTTAGTTTGTCCCTAATGTCCCTATCTTTCCAGGATCCCATACAGGGTACCATGTCACATTCGTTAGTCCTGGCTCCTTAGACTAAGTTGCAATGGCTTCTCTTTCTTGCCTTATTTCTGGTGACCTTGACCGTTGGGAGTAGTTATGGCACAATCAGGTATTTTGTAGACAGAAATTGAATAGCCATTTGTCTGATTATTCTGGGTGATATATTTTGAGGAGACCAGAGGAGTAAAAACCCATTTCCATGACATCATATCAAGAGTTCATCCTATCTGTATAACTTACCAATGTTGATTTTGACCTGGATCACCTGGTCAAGGTAATGATTATCAGTTTCCTCCACTATAAAGTAACCATTTGTACTACTTTCTACACTGTGTCCTTTGCTAGGAATTCACAATGTGCCACAGGTAAGAGCAAGTTCTTTCTCTGTGAAAGTGGGGCTTCTACATAAATTATTTAAAAATTTTTACATATGAGAGTTGTCCCATTCCCTTATTTATTATGTCTCCCACCATTAAAAATATGAACATAGACCCATAGTTATTTATTCTATAGTTTGGGTTATAATCCAATAATATTTCATTTATATTGTTGTTCAAATTATTTCAGCATGCTCACAGAGAGCTCTTTCAGTCAGCTCCTGTGGCCCCTCTGCAGTAGGATCCCATCAGTGTGTGTGTGTGTGTGTGTATGCATGTGCACGTGTGTGTGCACATATATATGCCTTCTTGAGCATTTCCTTTTTTTTTTTTTCTTTTTTTGCATTTCTAGATGCTGTAGCTTCTGCTTGTGTATCTCCTGCTTGCTATAGTTTTAATGTTTTAGTTCCCTCCAAAATGTATGTTAGAAACCTAATACTACTGAGAGGCGGGGCCCAATGGGGGTGTTTAGGTTATCAAGGGCTCTCCTTATAAATGAATTAATGCTACTGTAAGAAGGGCTTGTGCCAGGGAATATTGAATGTTCTCTCTCTCCCTCTCTGTCTCCCTCTCTCTCCCCTACCCTTCTGCCAGGTGAAGATATTGTTTCTCTCTTGCCTTTCCCTCTTCCACCGAGTGGGGGATTGGCAAAGGGACCCACATGAAATGCCAGTGCCTTGATCTTGGACTTCCCAGTCTCCAGAACTGTGGTTAAAGAAATTTGTATTCCTTATAAATTACCTACCCAGTCTTAAAAATGCTATTGTGGCAGCACAAAACAGACAAAGACCTAATTCTAAGTATCAGCCATTTTTCTAAGGAATCTTGCGCCCTTTCTTGAAGCATGATTAAACATGATCAAGTTCGTGGTGTGAGGTATACTTCTTGAAACAGTGTGCTGTTTTATCTAAATTCTTTCAAGCAACACTGCAAAGAAATATATATATGTGTAGTGACCCAGTATGGGTTATGTATGTATTAGATATTTAAACAGATACTTATAGATCCACACATAAATTCAATGAGTTAAGTGTAGACCAATACATGTATGGGCCTGTAAATATTCCTATAAGTAACTCACTGTATATATACATTAAGGTAGGCATAAGTTCATACTGATGTCTCCAAATAAATTCCATGACTATAGGGATCATTCTAGCTTTGTCACCTTGCTTATTTGTAACCTCCCACTCCAACAATGAGAAACCCAACTTCTACCAGCCACCATTTAGTTATTTAATTGTTCAATTTCAGCATGCATGTGCATAATGGTATCACAATTATTATCCTCTGTGGTAAACAATTTTATCAAGTGCAGCATTTAGGTACAACCTTTTCGTTTTTAGATGTAAAGCCTTCTCACATTTCAGGAAGTACCTATGACAGCACCTTTCCCTCCCACTTCCTGTAGTGAGAGTGTTTTATATATTAGTAATACTTCATTAGATCCCTTGTCATAGTCTACAATTCATCCTGGAATCCTCTGACATCTTAAATTATTTTTGTAAAATGTACATACATTAAAGTTCAGTATTTTTGCTATGACATTCTATTGGCTTTGCTAAAAGCAAGCTGGCTTTTTCCACCATTAAAGTATCATACAGATAGGATCATTGTCCTAAAATTCCTATTTGCTCTACTTACTCAACTCTCCCACGCAACCATGTATCATTTTACATTCTCTTTGTGGCTATCATTTACCTCTTTCAGAATATCATGGGGATTGTAGAACTCTTACAGAATATAGCTGTTTTAGATTGCTTTCCTTTGCTTAGCAGTGTACATTTAAGATTCATTCATGCATTTTTGTGAGTTGCTAGTTCATTTATTGTTATGACTAAATGATATTCTGTTGCATGAATGCACCATAGGTTGTTTATACATATACTGACTGAAATATATCTCAGTTTCTTCCAGGTTTTGCTGATTATGAATAGTTACATAAATATTCATAGTAAGCTTTTTGTATGGACATCAAATACAATTTAAGTCGGTAAATATCTAGGAATATGATTGCCGGACCATATGTTAAGGCAACATTTAGCTTCACAAGAAATGAACAAACTGTGTTGCAAAGTGGCTATATCATTTTGCATTCCTATGAGCAATAAATGAGTTCTTGTGACTTAGAATTCTCGCCAGTGTTTCATATTGCCAGCTTTTGGATTGTAGCAATTCTAATAAGTTTATAGTGGTACTTCATTGTTTTAGTTTTCAATTTTCCAACAGCAAGTGATATTAAGCATGTTTTCAAAGGTCTTTTTGCATCTGCCTATTCTGATGTGCATTTTGATACATTTAGCCATCTTAAAATTAAATATTTTTGCTTTTATATGGTGAGTTCTAAGACTTAGCTGTGTGTCTTAGATATGAATCTTTTATCACACATGTATTTTCTGAACATTTCCTTACTGTCTGTAGCTTACCATTTCTTTCTTTTAACAATACCTTTCTCTGAGAAGTTTTTAATTTTAGTAATGTTTACCCTATATGTCTTTTTTCTTTCATGGACTGTGATTTTGGTGTTGCATCCAAAACCTGATCACCAAACCCAAGGGTACATAAATTTTCTCCTATGTGTCTTCTAAAAATTATTTTAGGTTTACATTTAGGTTTTTTTTTTTTTTTGTGGGTACCGGGGGGTCGACCTCAGGACCTTGTGCGCCAGCAGGCGCCCGTGCCACTGAGCGATATCACCGGCCCCTTTTTCGTATGTGGGTTCCGGGAGTCGAACTTGGGCCCTCGCGCTTGCCCGGCAGGCGCTTAAGCCGCTGAGCCATCTCACCGGCCCCCTACATTTAGTTTTATCATCCATTTAAATTAATGGTTGTGAAAGTTGTAAATTGTAAGGTGTGCCTAAGTTCATTTCACCATTTTTTCTTCTTTATTTGTTTTGCAATTGGCTGTCCATAGTTCTGGCACCATTTGTTTAGAAGGCTGTCCAAGGAATTGTTTTTGTTCATTTTTCAAAGATCAGTGTACTGTGCTGTATTTGTTTGGAACTACTTCTGGACTCTCAGTTCCTTTCCACTGATCTGTGTGTCTATTCTTCCATCAATGCCATGCTGCTGTGAGTGTTGTAATTTTATGGTAAGTCTTCATTTTAGATAATGTGAGTTCTAAAATTTGGTTCTTCCTCTTTATTAATATTTCGGCTACTCTTGATTCTTTGATTTTCATTATAATTTTAGAAACTTATTTTTTAGTATGTACTAAATGGCTTGCTAGAAGTTGGGTTGAGATTTATTGAGTTTATAGACCAAGTTGGAGAGGATTAATTTGTTAATGATGGTTAATGATACTGAGTATTCTGACCAATGAAAATTAATGTTTTTCCATTTCTTTGGATCTTTTTTTGAGATTTGGATTATAGTTTTGTAACTTGTCATCTGTAGATCCTATACACATTTTGTTATATTTGTATTGATGTATTTTATTATTTTAGTGCTATAATGAGTGGTATTCTTTAAAATTTTGAATTCCAGTTGTTAATCACAGGTTATAGAAAAGCAATTGAACGTGTATATTATTTTTATACTATTATTATATCATTATTAGTTCCAGGAATTTTGTTGTCCATTTCTTCATATAGGCAACTATGGGATCTAAGAATAAAAACATTTATTTATATAACTTTTATTTTATTTCAGTAATGCTTTCAGAATATAAGATTTGCCCTTCTTTTGTTAAATTAATTTCTAAGCATTTTATATTTTTGAACCTGTTGTAAATTGGATTGGGTTCTTTATTTTCAGATTGCTCGTTACTATTATATAGAAATACAATTGATTTTCATACCTGAACTTTTTATAATAGCTTCTTAGTGAATTCCTTAAAATTTTTATATATCGTACCATATCTATCGTGTCTTTTTCAAAGACAAATAATTTTACCTCATCTTTTATAATCTGCATGCCCTTTATTTCATTCCCTTTTATAATTGCCCTGGCTAGAACCTCTGCTATAATATTAAAAGGAAATTAAAATGTGCATCTTGTTTTTGATTTTAAGGGAAAAAGCATCCAATCATTTTCCACTGAGTATTATGTTAGCTGTGGCTTGTGTGTTTGTTTAGATTACTGCTATTGTACATACCTGGTTGTCTTTCCAAAGTATCATGAGCTCGTGTATGGGGTTTCTGCAAGGTGACTGGATTATGGCGGTGTCATAGCTGACTTGCTGTTAAGAGGTAGGTTCTGGTCAAAAGAAGCCAGTCACCCTGGGCCTGATAGAGAAGCTCATACTGTATGTCCCTTCCGGACTCCTCCCTGGACTCCCTGCCTCTGGATGTCATGCCTGAACATGTGTACTCTACCATGGCCTCTGCCACGTCATCCTGCTGTGGAGCTGGCTGACTACAGACTGAAACCTCTACAAACTGTGAGCCCAAATAAACCTCTCCTCCTTCAACCTGTGGGTGTTGTGTCTTGCGTCCCAGCAATGAAAAAAGTGACTAAGCTAATTACTTTCATCAGAATGTGGAAGTTCACATCTGTTCCTAACTTTTGAGTGTTTTTATTGTGAAAGAGTGTTGGATTTGTTCAATATTTTTCTGGGTCTACTGATACCATTTTGTTTATTAATACACTGTATAACATTGAAGTGTGGATATTAAAAAATATTGAATTTATTGGATAAATTCCATAGGAAGGCTACTCTAATATCCCAAACCCCAGAAACAACTGAGCAAACAGTTGTCACTCAAGTGGAAGAGGTTAACAGCTTAATGCATGGGATCACAGTTACATAAGAGCAGAAACTGATGAGCAATGGTGTCCAAGGGAGCCAGCACTGGGATAAAGAATTCTAATCCATAACTGATAAATCACTGGAGGCTTAATGAGGCCAGCTCAGAGCTACGATCTGCAGGGGCCCATAGGGAAGCCCCTACACTTTTGTGAGTTTTATCTTTTTAGAGCTTTCCCAGGTCCTCAGAGTAAATGAGCACAGTAAATGTGCTCCTGCTGAGCACAGAGAACCAAGAAAGTTCACCAGATAATTCTATTTTTCCTAACAAGGGTCGCCTTCAGTAGAAACTAACAGAAGCCTAACTTGCTGAGGCTTTACTAGAGCTTAAGGGGTCCAGGTAAAAGAAAGTGTGAACTCCAGTCCACTCCTGGCTTCTTGTGGGGAAAAGCGAGTGCCCAAATACAGCTCATTTTAGCTGTGCCCCACCTAAGGTGTGGGTGGGTGGAGACTGAAAAGCGCCTGTGAAGGCACAATCCAGAGGCATAGAATACTAAAAGACTAAGATAGCAGAATGCTTCCAGTCTCATCATACCCTACCACCAGATAACCAAAGGCTTATATACAGCAGTGCCTTTTACTCCATATAGCATATCCACCTATCAGGAAAAATTAAGATGTGCAGAAAAAGAAAAACAGCACAATTAGAGAGACAGAACAAATATCAAAACCAGATGCAGATACAGCAGGAATACAGGAATTAACAGACCCTGAATGTAAAAACAAATATGATTTATATGCTAAGGATAGTAATGGATAGTGTTCACAGTACCCAATGCGTGGGAAATGTAAGCAAAGAGACGAAAAGACAAAAAATATATATAAAACAAAATGTAAAATGGCAGAAGTAATTCAACTTTATCAATAGTAACAAAAGTAAGGGATTAAACAATCAAATTGAAAGGCAATAATTATTAGAGACAAAAATAAAGATACAACTATATTCTATGTATAAGAAACACACTAGGGCCAGGGATGTAGCTCAGCGGCACAGCGCCTGTCTGGCAAGCGGGAGGCCCTGAGTTTGATTCCTGGTACCTCCCAAAAAGAAAAGAAAAGAAAAGAAAAGAAAAGAAAAGAAAAGAAACACACTGGACTAAAAGAGAAATAGAAGGTAAAAGGATGGAAAAATATACATCTGGTTCTCTGTATCCATGGGTTCCAACTCTGCATCAATGTTAGGGAAAAACAAAAATAATATTATATAATACAAGTAAAAAAATATAGTATAATAACTATTTACATAGAATTTATATAATATTAGCTATTCTGGATAACCTAGAGATTTTTAAAAGTCCGTGGAAGGATATGCACAGGTAATATGGAAATATTATGCCATGTTACATAAAGGACTTGGTTCCTTCATTAGTTTGGGCATCCACATGGATTTTTCAAACGAATGGGCTACCTCTTAACAGCAAGTCAGCTAGATACCGCCATAATCCAGTCACCTTGCAGAAACCCCGTACATGAGCTCATGATACTTTGGAGAGACAACCAGGTATGTACAATAACAGTAATCTAAACAAACACACAAACCACAGCTAACGTAATAGTGGGAAATGATTGGGTGATTTTTCCCTTAAAATCAAAAACAAGATGCACATTTTAATTTCTGAAATGAATGGAGTGAGACAAGCAAAAATGGTGGCAAAGTTGCACATTTATTTGACGTAGGAAAAATTAAAAGTGAAGGGTAAGGGAGAAGCTGGTTCTACAGAGTGAACTTGGAAAAGAGAGGAAAAATAAAAACCAAAACCAAAATAAAAATATAAAACAAAAGTACACCTTGGAGACACAGAGCAGGCCACCGTGAAGAGGCACAAGGCGAGCCCTTCATGGCATCTTCTTTCCTTTTATTCATTCCACACATCATGGGGTCTCATGAGGAATCCAAATATGGGGTCCGGAGAATTATTTGGTGCATCTGTCCTGGGATCCCATCACCAGCTTTGCCACACCCTGTCTTACTGCCTCATTTCCCCACGAGAGACACAAATCCCTATACTTCTTTACGGGCTGCTGAGGGAGTGGCGGTCTCCGTCTTCTACAGCTTCTTCAAGCCGGAAGGGACTGTAGAATCTGGATTCTGTGCTCTCCAACTACCTTGGGTGTTGTGGCTTACTGGCTAGGTTGAAGAAAGTATAAATTCTCAGAAAACAATGAGAAAAGAGTTAGTGACTGTTGAGCTGCTTATTTGATGGCAGAAAGAAACTTAATAAGCTCAAATATGAGGAGCAGGTAAGATTTCCATGCTTCCTGTAGGGGGGAATGTATGTCAGAGGGGAATGTCATATAAATTAACAAGAGTCTGAAAGCCACGGCGCAAGGAAGATCCTGTTTACTTACCTGTAGCAGCACTGGAGTCTTGCACTTTGAAGAGAGATCTCAAGTCCCCCAGAGGCTCAGAGGAGTAACTTTTGCCTTTTGGTTGGTCTTTTTCTTCAGATAGTTCAGGTGAAACTGGCTTTATTCTAGAAAGGTGAATCCAATCATCTGTCTCTGCCACATTTACTGCAGGCGTGTGGCAAGGATCACTGAGAAGGAGCATTTCCCTCTGGCTTGAACCGATCTGCAGGAGCCCCTTCTCTCCAAGTCTTTCCGAGCACTTGGTCTCCAGGCTGCACAGTAGGTGCTCCCCTGGGCCGGGAGCTGGCAGGACTGTGCCATGCATTTGAATTTGCACTTGGCCCAGACCGATAAGTTATTGTAAGGGTCTCACAGTCAGTCTGTACAGATATTTTTGCCTTTCCTAATATCAGTGTGTCAGTAAGAGCTCTTAGATCTTTTGAGTGTAGATTCTTGGGGGAAGAGATTTAGCTTCAGTGACCTGTGGTGAACTGACAACTGCATTACCTGCCTCTTGATGTCCATTGTGGACAAAAAGATACTTTGATCAGTGAACTACACTGCATCTGGGTCTCGGAGGGGCAGGTCACTGATGATGTCCTGCCTGCTGGCATGGGTCTGGAAGATTACTTGTTCACAAAAGTGGCTAACTTCTGGGCCTGTAGGCATCAAAGAAGCAGGATTAGGTGTAGTGCATTTATATAATAAATAATAACCTCAGGGATGTTTAACAGCATGGCCTGAAACTTAGTAAGCTGGTAAACCACAAGTAACCTGTTGTCTCCAGAATAGCTCTGACCTGATGGGGAGTCAGGACTTCTAGTCTCTGCACCAAAGTTAACATTTCAACTTCCTCTGTTAGCATAGCTATAGCTGCTACTGCTCTCAGGCGGGAGGCCATCCAGCAGCCGCTCCATCTAACATTTTTGAAAAGTATGCCACTGAGTGGGGTTCTTGTTTAGCCTTTGGGTCACGACCTCCAAAGCAATTCTTCTCTTTTCTGATACATAGAAGAAGAGGGGTTTTCTTAAGGCAGGTATTCCCAGTGCTAGAGCCAGAGTAATGGCATGCTTTATTTCCCTAAAGGCATTTTTCAGACACTTTTGCCAACTATAGGGATATAGACGCAGGGTCTTTTATAGTCTCATATAAAGGCTTTGCCATTAGTCCAGAATTTGGTAGCCAGATCCTACAAAAGTCTGCCATTCCTGGGAAGGAATTAAGTTGTTGTTTGGTGGCAGGAGACCAAAGATCACAGATATCCTGGATCCAGTCCCCAGACAGCTGTCATTTCCCAGGTGTAAGAACATATCCCAGATATTGAACTTTTTGGAGGGATATCTGAGCCTTTTCTTTGTAGATGTTATATTTTTTCTTAGCTAGGAAGTTAAGAGTTTATAAAGTGTTATAGTTTGCAAGTTAGAATATCATCTACATACTGCTGGATGGGTCCCTGTTTAAGATTTAGTTTCCTTAATTTTTTTTTCTATTGCCAGAACAAAAAGGTGAGGACTAGCTCTAAATTCCTGTGGAAGAACTGTCCAAAGATATTGCTGCTTTTCTCTTGAAATTGGATTTTTCCATTCAAAGGCAAACAGAAACTGAGGGATGGAAAAAAGTATCTTTTCAATCTAAGATTGAGAACTCATTAGTGTCCCCTGGAATTTGGGAGAGAATGGTATATGGATCTGCCACCTGAGGATGGTTTGGGATTACAGCCTCGTTAATGAGGCAAGGTCTTGTACCATCCTATAGCCTCTTGAGGGCTTCACTGCAGGAAGAATGGAAGTATTGCAAGGAGACTGACAAGGCTGCAGAAGGCTGTTTTTGAGAAACCTGTCTATGAGAGGTGGAGGCCTTTATGTATCTCTTTTTTGAAGGGACACAGCATTAGGTTAGGAAATTGGCTGGGGCCTTTTAGTTTTATAAAGGCTGGGACAGCTGAATTTGCCCTTCAAGGTATTCCATTATACCATGAAACAGGATCCACCCTTTGGCTAATTTGGTCAGGGAGACCTGGTGTAGTCCCAACAGCTAAAATCAATTTTGGCCTTAGTGGATTTATGTTTACAAAAGACTTCTACTAATAGGTTATGGAAGACAGCTGGATTTTCCTTTGCACCCTGTACGACCACACTTTATCATAGTTAACAGTCTTTGTGACACACTTTTCACTCTCATGGCAAGAGCGGCTAGCACAACAGACGTCATTTTTAGTCCCTCACTAGTGTTACTGTCCCAGTTGGGTTCTGTTGAAGGGACAATAAAGGCAGCTGCACTCAGCATTCCCTTCCACCCCTAGGGCCTCTCCTAGGGCAGGATAAGTTGTGAATTAGAGGAGCAAGAAGCCCCACTTCAGGTTCGACTTTTGGGGATTAAAGCTCTGTGTATCTAGTGGGATTTAAGGCTGTCCAAGGAGCGTAATGAGGGGGCTGAGAAATGCTGGGGTCCTCTGCAGCACTGGGCTCTAATGGAGTCCCTGAGTCACCTGGAGGGGATGGACCTGATTTACTGGCCTGAGGACTGTAGGAAGGAGTTCAAAGAGGCCTCCCAGAGTGGTTGTCCTCATCAAATGGACCAGAGAGAACCTCATCCCTCTGAGAGGCAGGGGGATTCTCAGGACAGGGTCTTCTAGGATTTCTTCCTCTTGCTTGGTGACGAAGTAGTGTAGTTTTTGAGTATTCCCTGTGATATAGTCACAAAAGCCTAAACATAAGGCTTTACATTCTTCCTCTTATGTTTTCAGTGGAAAGGCTGTAACTGAAGAATGGTGTCATAATTTAAAGTGACATCCCACACCTACCTCTCACCATATTCTGGTTCATACTGAAGTCATGCTGCATTGCAATAGTAGACAAGCTGTTCCTGTTTTAAGCTGTCGGGATCAAGTCTTTCCCGTTCATCAAGGATACAGCCTAGTGGCAAAGTCAGTGCGTGCCGAAGTCCAGGAGGTTTCTCACGGGTACTCTTGAGGCCTATGGAGAGAAGGGGAACGCTAGATCTTGGCTTCTTAGGATGGTATCCCATCCAAAAGGTGGATACTCAAAAGTCCCACAAAGCATCCCCTGTGAGATTCAAGCATTTACTAGACAGATGTCTCCATCCCAACCTTAGAGTGACACCAGTGTCATTCATAGAAGCAAGTGAACATGGCAGGCTTTCCTATATGGGACCCATTATCTCACTAGGGTGAAGGAGGTTGAGCCACCTGATGGCCCTACTTAGCCTTTGATGCCCGTGAAATCAGGGCAGAATCCCTACCAGAGCAGCGTCGCCTTACCCACACAGTGAGATGCCTGATGGCCCTTACTTAACCCATTTCTCAAGAGAAGTGAAGCCATTTCTCTTGAAAAAATATCTCTTGCATTTACCCTGTTGGTAAAAATGTTGGTACTTTGTTTCAAGCAGTAGAGATGGGAACCATTTTTCCCCCCTAAGAACAAAAATGGCTGTGCTTCTGTATAGTCATTGTCCCTTCAGCTAAGTTTTAAATGCTGTTCATTTGTTCTGCTTGGGCCATCAGGCGTATGCTTCAAAATTATCTGCGTTTGGTTAAAGGAGTCAAGGAAGTGAGAGCTAGCCAGGAAGCGATAGCTCCAGGTGGGCTCTTGGACCCAGAGGAAATCAAGTCACCTAGAGGCAGCCTGGCTGCCAGTTCCTACTGGCTGCCACAGGCAAAAACAATGGGAGGTTGTTTTTTTTTTTTTTTTTGTCTTTCTGAGACAGGGTTTTACTATGCAATTCAGACTGGCCTTGAACTCACTTTGTAGCCCAGGCTGGCCTCGAACTTGCAGCGATTCTCCTGCCTCAGCCTCCCAAGTGCTGGGATTACAGGCATGCACCACAAAGAGCCATGGGAGTTTTAAAACAGACAAATTTTTCTCTTCCATGGGGGAAAACACTGTGCCTGTTAAAATAATTCAAAAGAAAAGAGGGAGGAAGCCCACATGTTCTCTAAAACCAGATTCTTGGTTTGTAAGCCCAGTTGGTAAAAAAAGAAAAAGGAAAAAAAAAAATGGCACTGGTCAACCCAAACCTACATCCAGCTGCGTGTGAATGTAACTTGGCACTCCGGACCGAAATTGCAAACCAGGAAAGAAAAATGCCATTTACAAACCGGAGACCAGGCTAATTTCTAAAAAAGTAGCAAAATATGGCAAACAAATGCCCAGACACAAAACAGCATTCCAAACTCTAGTGCCCAAATGATACAATGGCAAGCTTTCTGGCTACTTAACCCACATTCGTGGGGTAAGCACTAGCAAGGAGAAAGGAAAGTCCACTGTGTCTGGAGGAAACACAAAGGTCATGGATTCCCGTCCCCCACCCTGTGCGGCAGGATACACTACGAAGCTCTTCCCAGTGCCGTGAGAAAAGCCTCCCAGATTCCCAGCCTGGCGGAAAGAGACAGGGAAAGAAGAGAAAAAACATTCACTGAGAGAAACAAAGAAATGTGCCCAAAGGGCCTTACCTGATGCTCCTGGCTGGCTAAGCCAAATGTGTTACCAGGTTTTGGGGTGTGGGAGTCTCCTTGTGGAGGTGGTTTCCAGGTTCTTCCTGTCTTGAACAAAGAATTGAAAGAAAGAATCAAAAATGGTAAATTTCACGTATGTTTGAGGTAGGAAAAGTTTAAAATGAAGGGTAAGGGAGAAACTGGCTCTACAGAGTGAACTCAGAAAAGAGAGAAAAATCAAAATCAAAATCAAAATCAAAATCAAAATCTAAATATCAAAGAAAAGGGTCCCCTGGGGACACGGTGCAGCTACCATGAAAAGGCAAGGCAGCACATCTTGGCGTCTTGTCTCCTTTTATCCATTCCACACGACGAGGGGTCTCGCGAGCAGTCCCTCTGCAGGCTTCTGAGAATTACTTGGCCCCTGTGTCCTGGTGGTGCTTATTTCCAGCCAGCGTTGCCACACCCTCCTTCCTGCCTCACTGTGACTTCACCTTTTTTTCTGATGGTATAAGAAGAGCCGTTGATTTTTAAGTTTGTTCAACATTTTACTTGTTAGGATAGAGAAGTGATTTCCAGGCTCCTTTCACACTAGACTTGAAGCCAAAAGGCTCCATGTTATTTTCCCAATATACATTTTAAACTGATTTATGTCCACTTTCAAAGCACTGTACCAATTTATTAAGTACAGAGAGTTTGTAATACAATACCCCTAATTCTTTCTTCTGTTTCTTATGCAAATGTTCATATCATTAAACTAACTTAACTAAGTTTTAAGTCAACTAAAAAGAAGAACAATAAAATATTTTCATTAATTTCAGTTATTACTTCCTTAATTTTCTCATGTTACTTAGTAGATTTGGGGTTATTATCTACATCATGTTATTGCTTTTGGGTTTCATAAGGCACCGTCTTGCTTTGTATTCTAGCAGGTTGGTCTTAAACTTGCTGCTTGCTGCGTAGCCCAAGCTAGCCTCAAATGTGCAGTCCTCTTGCCTCAACCTCCTGCCTTCTGGGATTACAAGTGTATGCTACCCTGGCCAGCCTCATTTTCTTTCTTCTGGAAAAAAAAAATGTTTTAAAATTTTCTCGTAAGAGAAAGTACGCTGACTATGAAATCTCTCAGTTCTTCATTGTCTGAGGAAGTTTGTGTTTCTCTTTTAGTTTTGAAGTATACTTTCACTGAATATAAAATTTTGGGATTGTGATTTTATTTCTCCCAATTCCTTAAATATTTCACTCTGTTCCTTGTTGTATGTATTCTGATAAGGTCACATTACTACTTCTCTTTGTTTTCTACAAGTGAGGTGTTTTTTTGTCCCCTTCTCTTCCCGCAAGATTTTCTCTTGTCATTGCCCTTCTGTATTCTGAATATGGGATTTCTAGGTGAGACTTTTGGGGAACTTATCTATTTATCTTACTGTCATTCATTGTACTTCTGGGTCAGTGGTTTACCGTTTGCCACTAATTTTGAGAAACCCTCAGCCATCTGTACCTCAGCTGTCCCTGCTGCTCCATTCATTCCTCATTCTCACTTTGATATTCCAAGTTCATTTGTGTTGCACATTTTTAAATTGATCCATAATTTTCAGATGTCTTATCTTTTTTAAAATTCTAATTTTATATTTGCATTCAGGCTTACCTTCAAGCTCACTGACTTTTTTTTTTTTTTTTCCCATCTTTGGCTGGGTCCAGTTGATTGATGAGCTCATCAAAACCATTCTTCACTTCTTTTACAGTGCTTTGACTTTTAGTATTTTCTTTTGATTGCTTCTTAAAATTTCCACCTCTTTGCTATCTATTCCTGAGTTTTGTACTTTTTCCATAACTTTAGCATATTTAGCCACGGTTACTGTAGTTAAATTCCTTTTGTGGTTGTTTCATCATCCGTGGCAATCTGAGTCTGGTTCTGCTGCTTTCTTTGCCTCTCCAAATTTTGTTTTTATTTTTTCCTTGTATTTTGCCATTCTTTTTAATTATCTTGTCGTCATTAAAGACAAGGTCATGTTTTACCAGACAATAGAAACTGAGGAAAATAAGCCTTTAAGTGAAGATTGATTTTAATCTGTCTGGAATTCATGCTGTGTTTAATGTTTGTTGAAGCCATAGGAGTTTCAAATTTCCCTACCACCCTTTTCTGTCTCTTCTTTCGCCTGTGGGTTTCCCTAAGTTCTTATGCTCAAAGAGTCTGCCCTTCACAATGCTTTCATTCTGAATTTACAGCCGCAGATGTGGTAGTAAGGTGTAGGGAGGAAGAAATGTGGTATCAAGCATAAACTTAAAGTTAGGTACCTCCTGCTGTTACTGGGTTTTGGGTCCCACAGAAATTCTTTCCAGATTCTTGTTGTTCTGAACAAGGAATTGGACAAGATACACAGAAAAGGTAGTGAGGATTTACATTTTCTGTGGGGGGAAAAGAACACGGCAGAGTGAGTCGGGGTTGGTGAAGAGGCTCACGGCAGCCCCGAGGATGATGGAAGGGAGTCTTTTGTATCTGGAATTCCTACTGCTTCTCTTTTCTGAGCATAAGGCATTTGGGACACTTGTCCTATCAAAAACTCACTTGTTCTGGCACCAGATTTAAACTGTCCTATTAAAGGTTCACTTTGTTTCATGCCAGCTGCAAATGAAAAATTGAAAACGGTGCTTTTCATATCGGTCCCTGCACAGAGCTCAGGAACTGCAGAGTCATCACAGAGACTGTGTTCTGCGCACGCGCCCTGGGTCTCACAGCTTTTAACAGATGGCACCCACTTGCTGAACCAGGTTTGCCACAGCCTTCTTCTTTTACCTTACTGCTACCTGCAAGCGGGCAAGCTGTGAGGGTCCTAACTATAGTGCCACAGTAGATAAGGTCACTTAATCAAGTAGTCCTTCTTAGCTCAGAAACCGAAGTAGATGGAGCCTCGGGGGACAAGAGGCACAGATTCTCTGGCCTTAACCCAAGACCTGTTACCCTCTGAAGGGAAAGACGTGTCTTATCCCTCACCCTCCCTTGCCAGCAATACATGGAATTTGCCTTCTCCTTATCTCTCTACCCTTACTGCAAAGACCAGGCAAACTGTGACAGCAGTGGGGATGCTAAGATGGCTCCAAGGGCTAGAACACTAGAATAGCTCACTGATCCACATCTTTCATACCCATGACTCAGTAGAAAATTCCAGACCCTAGCCTGCACCAGCAACCCATAACAGCTTGTCTCTTCTTTTTAAGGGGACACCCTGATCTCCATCAGACCTGTGCTCCCTTCAGCTCTCCTCCTTCTCCCCAAGCTGAAGTCCCTTCTCCATTTTCTCTTCCTTCCTGGTCACAGCTCTTTTCTATTAATTCACACTGTTCTCTCAGTTTTAATTTCCATTTATCATGCAAGCAGGTTCCTATGTGTGTCCACTATCAGGAACAAGATATCATGCTTATTTTTCCCTGTGTGAGCTTCTGTTCCTTGACAGTCTATGGATTTTTTCAAACAAGCCAGTCATATCTTCCCAGGGGAACCGGGGACCATTCCACCCGCTTGAAACTACAAAGCTGGCCTCCCATGGCCCCTGCTCCTTCAGTCTGTTCTGAGGGTAAATCCCAGGTGACTGTGTACTGCACAGTGGCCACCCCTCCAGACTGAGTGTATGTGACTAACAAATTGCTGCTGATCTCACCTGTCTGCTGTTAGGAGTTGTGTGTCCATCATCCCCATAACCCTCGGTGGTAATCTACCGTTACCCAAACAAGAATCCTAAGACCCTACAGTTCAGTCTCAGTCCTTCAGTGAGCTTGTCTAGGCGAGTTGTGAATATCACAAGTTTAGCTTTTTGCCCAGTGGCATTTTTGTTTCTTTTTAGTTGAAATAGAAAAGCTAGAAGGGGCTGAGGGGGACTAATACCCTTCTCTTACCTGGGAGAGAAAAGTCTTACCTGGGTTAAAGAATGTCTCATTCTCTGGAGGGTGGGATTTGGTTTTGTAGAACACTCAGAATATTTCACTGCAAAGACTTTTTAACCTCTCAGAGGACAAAGCCACCACGGGAAATCTGATCTTCACTCTGAGACTCTTGCAGGAATCCTGGTGGTTAAAAGTCAAAGAGTTTGGCTGAGGCCTCCAGGAGTTTCTCCTTCAGTAGTTCACACTCATGATGCTGCAATATAATACGAAACATCTATTTTGTCTTCATCCTTGGTTCTGATAGAGCTCCTGAAACTCTTGGAATTTCCTTAGCAATAAGGTGAAAGGAGTGTCTTTTGTTACTCAGGAGACCCTTTCCACCATTCCTGAGCCTATAATAATGAGGAGACTTCCTGGGTGGGGCTGGTTGCCAGAGGGAACAACTATGTGATTAGAGAGTTCAAAATCTTGCCCCAACTGTGGACTCCAAGGCTGAATATTGAGTTCAGTGCCAGTGGCCAGTGACTAAGTCAGTCATACCACATAATACAACCTCCAGAAGAATGTTAAGTAGTGGGATTCAGAGGGTTTCTGGGTTTGAGGATACACAGGCATGGCAAGAAGCTGTAAGGTGGCACACCAGAGAGGTCATAGATACTCTGCCCCAACCTAGATACCTTACCCTATGCATCTCTTCTAGCTGGTTCTTCCTGAATTGTATACTTTATAGTTAAACAGAAAAATTAAGTTAAGTGCCTTCCTATGAGCCATTCTGGTAAATTACCAAAACTGCAAGGGGGTCATGGGAACCCCTGACCCTGTGGTGTCTCTGAAACTCTGGCAGTCAGTCCTGTAACTGAATTAGATTGTAGAACACCCTACCTATGCCCAGAAATTTGGAAAGTTACATAATGAGAAATTTCCACTCATATCCTATCAGTAGTGTTGTACAAGTGAAGAGAGGCAGCTGTTTTCTCTTTTACCACTCAGCCCCCAATAATTTATCAGTTACCATTCAAGTGTTCCTATCAGCTTTTATCTCCAGCAGATTCTGTTCCAGATAAGCATACCTCATTTGGGACTCTCTGCATTCACCCGCTGTCTGTCTTGTGCCATTGAACATTGGAAGTGTTTAACTTTCTTTTCATTTGTACAGGGTCTCACAGCTAAGAGTTTGCTTTAAATCTCACAGGAAACTTGGGACTTGGACTTTTCAGCAATGCTGAAATTATTAGGAATTTAGCAACTCTTAGAGATGGACTAAATGCCTTTTGCATAAAGGGATGTGCATGAGTCTTTGAGGGGCCAGGGATGGAATGTTATGGCTTGTGTCTAGATGTCCCCACAAAGCCTCATGCAATCATAGATGGGGCTTTTTCAGAGGTGGCTGGATCTTGAATGTGTGATGCTGAGATGGATTCATGGTGCGAAGCTAGGATGAAGGGCACTAAGATTAAGGGTGTGAGTGCCACCCACCGCAAATAGCCTGGATAAAATAAAAGGGCTTGAAAGCTGTGGTCGACTCTCACTTCTTTTGCTATCTTCTGACTGCAATGAATTGTTTCTCCTCTGCAATCCTTGTTTGCCATGCCACCCTGCCTTGGGGCCAGCTGATGATGGACTGAAACCTCTACCAACCGTGAGTTAAGTAAACCTTTCCCTCTTTGACTTTGGGTGTTGGGTATTTTGTGTCAGCAACAAGAGAAAAGTAACTAAGACACCTGTCTCTCCAGATTGCAGTGTGGCCATTTGCACTAAAATACATGTTCTCCAATGAGCCTAACAAATGTCATTGATTTTCAGTTTATTCTGTTTTCTCTTGTTGTAAGGATAGTACTGACCACTAAACTCCTTGCACGTTGGAACTGAAACCAGGACTTTGTTTGTTTGTTTGTTTAACTTTTTAACTCATATACTACTATTTAATAACTCAAGGGCAATTGTGCTTATTTTTGGCATCATTTAAGGAAAATCAGATTTGTTACCTGTCTACAACTTCCTAGGATCCCTCTTTGAGCAAGCTGTGTCTTCATTTCGGTTACTGTCACCTTCACGCATAATTCAGCCTCTGCTGATATGAGATGGTAACCAATTCAGAGGACATGTTGGGCTTCTTACATGTTCTCCGAAAAAGTCATTTATATAATGAGTAGCATCAGGTGCACTGTCTGTTTGTTTTAGATAAACTGCAACCCTAACTTGGGAGAGTTCCCTTATTTATTCTATTTCTAATTCTTCAGTTACCTAGATAGTTTCCCTGCTTTGCTGGCCTTTCTAAGAAAACATACATACGAGGGTATTTCTTGTCTATATTTTAAAAATGTTTTCAACTGTTGTTCCATACAAGTTGCGATTTGAGAAGTTGTAAATCTCTCCAACTCAAATTTCCATTTGTAATATAGGAAATATAAAGACACACAAAACATAAATGTTCCTCTCAGTGAATCAACAGAGACTTAAACTCTTTTTAAATTGCATCCAAATTAAGGAATAAAATTATCAGCCAAACTCACATTCATAGTCCAAATTATTTATGAAATGTTCATAATTCATGCTGCTCATTTAACAATTTAATGATTCTTTCAAGGCTCAGTTGTAGGTCCATGTTTCCCCATGAACTCTCCTCCAAAATGTAATTCCCAGGGTGGCAGAGGTTTTTAGAGTGGAAATGGGTGGGTGTCAAAGATTCATACCATCTTCTTCCACAGGTGGCAATATCAGTTAGCTCTAAAACCTATTTTTGAGGATACATTGTGGTCAGCTCTTCCAAGGGCACCTTAATAATATAGCAGTGCTTATTTCACTCTGATGTCACAGTCCACCCTTCAGAGTCATATTCTGGGTGCTCTAAGGTGCTTGGAGAAAATGGTGCAATTTCTATTCATATGGAACTTAATTTTCTTTTTAATAACTTATACTTTATATTGTGTATTAGCAGTCCTATGAATAGGATTTTTGAGTCACAAAATCAATATATATAAAGGGCACGTGTATAGAATATTTACAAATAGGCACATGATAAAAACTTGGAGGAACACTAATGTCCATTACTCAGCACACTTGATTTCATTTGAGCTTCCTATATATTAAGATCTCTGTTTTTGAAGAAAACAAAGCAGTTTTTTATGTTTTCATTGTTGTTTCTCATCCCAGGGAACAACATGCCTAAAAAAATATGAATCACATGCTGAGACCTGAATGGTCTCACCATATTCCTCCCTCTTCCTGTGCTCATGTTGATATCTTTGATATTTCCAATTAAGCCTTTGCTCTCCATCATCTCTTCCTGAGATCACATTTCTCTCTTTGTCTAGCATCCTCTTTGCTGCGGCTTGGGTATGGTTTCCCCATATGTTCACATGTTGGAAGCCTGGCCCCCAGTGTGCCAGTGTTCAGGTGGAAACTTTCAGAGTTGAGGCCTAATGGAAGGTGACTGGGTCATGGGCCTCCATTCTGAGGAAGGGATTATGTTGTTTTCATGGAGTGGGTTGGTTCTCACAGAGGTGCATTAGTTCTCCTCACAGTAGGTTGTTATAAACTTAGTCCACCTCACAAACTTGGTGTCCTCTGCACACAGCTCTTTTCCTTTTTCCTCATGTTGTGATGTGGCCAACAGGACCCTTGCCAGGATCTCAGTGCCATGTTGCTTTGCTCTTTCTGCTGCTGAAGTCCTAGGCCAAGTAAGCCTTTTTGTTGATAAAAAACCCAGCCTAATAAATAATAGCAACAGAAAACAAACTGAGACATTCCATGCTCCCATACTCTGAGAAGCAATAGTGTGTTTTTAATTTTCTTTTAAATTGATATATCAAGTATACAGACAAGAGTGCAAAACATAAATGTTTCACTCAACAAATTAACAGAAAGATAAACCTTGTTACTCATCACCAGTTTAATAAAATCGCATTATCACTTATGTCTCCTCATGTCCCTGGACTATCTCCCACATTTGCCATCCTCCTCACTAAAGCATTCATTTTGAACTCTGATGCTGTTAGTTTGCCTGACTTTGATCTGTATGTAGGTGATGTATCATGTATTTGCTACCTGAGACAAAATATACCCAGGAGAATAACTTAAAGGGGGAAAAGTTCATTTTGACTGATTATTTTGGATGTTGTAATTCATGATCAGCCAGGTCCATTGATTTTAGGTCTGAAACAAGCCAGAAACTTCATAGTTCAACGGCGAGGAAGAAAAAAGCTGCTTACCTCATGGCAGCCAGGAAGCAGAGAGAGGTAGAGACCCAGAGCGGCAGGGGTGCGGCCAAGACACACCTTTAAGGAACTGCCTCCAGTGACCTACCTCCTCCAGCTGAGCCCATCTTCCATTTCTGTCATTTCCCAATAATGCTATCAAATTGAACCCATCAGTGGATTCATCAACTGATAAAGCTAAAGCCCTCATGCTCCAATCACTTTCCACAAGCTCTGCCTCTAAGATGGAAGAACTGGGGACCAAGCCTCAAACACAGGAGAGTTTTGGGAGACACTTTAGGTGGAAACCATAACAAAGTTCTTTTATATTTTTTTCTTTGCTACAGCTTTGCCTATGATATTTATTTGTGCTGTTAAATGTAGCTATAGACGTTATTTTTCACTGATCTATGATACTCCATTCAATGGACAAATGTACCGCAATTCATTTACTCATTGAACTACTGATGGACGTTAATATTATCTTCAGCTTGGGGCTACACTTATTTCCACTGTTCCACACTTTCTGTACATCTCCAGTGCACAAGAGTAAGTGTTCTTTTCAAAATGTGGAATGGCTGTTGTAGGACACACAAGTGCGGAATTTTTATGTCAAGCTGATTTTCAAAGTGGATGTATTGATTTATTTCCCACTAACCATGCATTTAAAGAAAATATAGACATAATTATCAGAAGAAATCAATATTGACTGATCCATAATAACAGTGGATGTTTTAACATAATTTCCCTGGAGTGTACCAGCAATATATACAAATTATTTTTGGGGGTTTAGGAGTAGAAAGGTAAGAAAAAGTAAAACATTGGTATTCTTCCAGTAGAAATTGACTGTGCTAAGAATTTTAAGACTTGGGTACAAAATCACCATCTTAGGTACTGTGTTTCTTTTCTTTTTTTTTTTTTTTGTGGGTACCGGGGGTCGACCTCAGGACCTTGCACACCAGCAGGCGCCCGTGCCCCTGAGCGATATCACCGGCCCTTTTTTCATATGTGGGTTCCAGGAGTCGAACTTGGGCCCTCGCACTTGCCAGGCAGGCGCTTATGCCACTGAGCCATCTCACTGGCCTGGTACTATGTTTCTGATAAACTGGAATACTCAAACTCTGGGCCACTGATTGGTACCTGTCCATGCCCATTAGGAACCAGGCTGCACAGCAGGAGGTGAGCAGCAGGCGGGCCAGCCAGTGAAGCCTCCTCCTATTTAGAATCACTTCCCATCCCTAGTGTTATCACCTGAACTCTGCATCTATCCAATCAGTGGCACCATTAGATTCTCATAGGAACGTGAGCCCTACCATGACTGCGTACACACTAGGTTGCCTGCTCCTTTGATTCATCCCTAAACCATTTCTGTCTCCCTCATCAAAAAGATGCTTTTCATGAAACAACACCCTGGGTGCAAGAAGGTTGGGGACTACTACAAACTATTGACTTTCATTTCAATGTATTATTCTTTTTGGATACCAGGCAGCAAGATCTTCTTAATACACATTTGAGAAATTTGCATTAGGGTTTGCTTAGAAAAATATATTACCAAGTTTCCCATGAAGAACAAAGACAAAAAAACAAAAGAAAGAAAGAAAGAAAAAAAAGAAAGAAAGAAATAAACTCTAAGCAATTAAAATGTAAAAGACTCAAAAATACTTGTGGGAGAAAACTTGGGGTGCATATAACAATGAAGAATTATTACATTATAAAAATTTATAGTCAAAGGTATCTTAAAGAGGAATGTAGGCTCCAAAAATTCCATGCACTTGCATTGTTGCAAATGTAAGAAATAAAGAATAATACCCCAGTATCCTAGAGGCTGATAAATGATTAAATAGAGTCCTGGTTTTTTCATAGTGCATTGCTTTTATCACATCTCATGCATAGAGGGGCTTTAGATTAGCAAGGGATACTTTTAAGGAGAGAAAATTAGAGTCCAGTCCCTGTATAATCAGTCAATGCTTTGGTTTCATTCATTAGTCAAGAGCTTGCCGAGAGCAGGCTGGCCATGCTGTGTGCCTGGGTCACTGCATCCCTCTGAGGAAAATGCTCCATAGGGGTAACACGGTTGCCATTCGTTCCAACACCTCCTCTGCCCCTGGGGCTACAGATGATTATTTGGAAAAAGCATCAAATTGAGGCACAAGTAATTGGTATAAGCTGATCAATGGCATGTGAGATGTTCTTCTTTTTAAAATTATCCCACCTGATTTTAAAGGTAATAATTTATTATTGCCCTGAGGAATTGGAATCAAAGATTTCAGGGTTACTAATTGATTGGAGAAGATTTAAAAAAGAAATACACATAGAGAAGTCAGAAAGTGTAGATGGTGAGTAAGCAAGAGTCAGGCAGAGTCACTGTGTAGTAGAGTCACCAAAAGTGACATCGATCTCTCTCTCTCCTGGGATGTGAATGTCTCTCTTATCCATTCCCCTTGGGACTTACTTTGACAAATAGAATGAAATGAAGCCAGGAATCTTCTACTTTTTCTCTTGACATAATCTGCCAAGTAAAAGTTCTTACTTCTCAGAGGCCACTATAGTTTGAGGAGACCCAGGGGCCACATGAAGGAATACTGAGGTGCCAGATATGGGAGAGAAGACTTCTTGGATTTCACAACGTGATTCAGCTGAACAGAGCCAAATCAGTGCTTCATGGTGTACTATTCACCAAAACACAATCCATCAAAATATTCATGGCAAATAATTTGTCACTGGATTTTGGGGTCTTTAGACAGCAATAGACAACTATGGACAATGAGTAAAGAGAAGACATGACTCAGCAGAGACAAGTCTCCCACAGCTGTGTCCTGGGGGAGATGGTTTGTTCACTGGTAGCAGCAGGAGCATTCCAAGCAGAGGTGAGCCAGGGCTTGTTAAATGACTGAGATCACATGCGAACAGAACGTCTGTTGCTGTTAGTGGTGTAGGCAGTTGTGAATAATTTTAGTCTTGATCTGTTTGTTTAAAAGTCCTCTGTTCAAAATAATCATATTTTCTGCCCTTTCATACCCTATTCTCCATTGAAATTTACCTCTATTTTATGATTTGCAAATATAAAATTAACAATCTCAACATGTCCGGGAAAAAACAATTTAATGGAAAAGACACTCTTAAGTTAACATTACAGATAAGATGGTTTGGATGGTCTAGCAGGATCCGAATGCTTCTTTTGGTTCTATTTTATTTTTATTTGTTTATCTCTGACTCTCAAACCACACTAAAAATGCAGTTAGAAAGGCAAAGTGAATGATTCGTAATGTGGAATATCGCCTTCCAGGAGACGGCTATAAAATGAAGATTAGTTGTAGAATTCTGTTTTTTGCTGGCGATTGGGCAGAGATTTTGGTTTCTTACCCTGTAGTTTTCTCTACAGGATAATAAAGTGCGTGAGTCCTTAGGTGCCATGATACTTGCCTTCTCCCAGGGCTAACTATGGTAGAAAGGAAGGAGTGTGAGAAAGAAGAGAGAGGGAGAGAGAGAGGGAGAGGGGAAGAGGGAGGGAGAGGATGTACATTTTAGAAAAGGTGGAAGAGTTACTCTTTTATAACTGAATCTTGGAAACAACATACTGCCGCTTCCACCATAAATCAGAGGGATCTATACAAAGCTGTAATATGAGGAAGAGGGAATCATTGGAGATCGTCTTGGATACCAGCTAAAGTAAATGATCATTTAATCTAAAAAACAAATTGTGCACCCCAGTGATATTTATAACTTTCTGTATATATCTGCAGATACAAATACTAAGTCATTGTTAGGCATCATCTTAAGGTAGTAGTTAATTATTTTTCAACTCTATTGAGGTTTAAGTGACAAATTAAAAAATATATATACATATATATTTACAGTGTATAACATGATGATTTGACCTACACATACCTTGGGAAATGATTAATAAAATCAAGTTAAGTAATACATCATCATCTCACACAGATACCTTTCTAATGAATGATATCACTTTGCTCCTTTCTGACGGCACCTTATTTGATGTGTATCTCTCTCAGGTCCTCCTTTGCTGTTTTCTCAGCAAATTATCCAATTTAAAACAGAGTGTCATCAACTTTGAGTAACATGCTGTGCCTCAGATCTTCAGAACTTATAACTGAGGGTCTGTGCCCTGTGACCAGCTTTTGAAGTAAGTGATGATGACTCATCCCACAGGTTTTGCTTTCTGATTTTCATATCTTTGCAATCTCACCATTGTATCTCATGGTTGGCAATAAATGCTGATGCATGTTTAGTGCACACACTACATTTTAATTCAGTATGTAATGTTTTGTCAAACATGCCTTGAATCTTTTCTGAAGAATTATTGGATATTTTTATTTTTATTATTTTTTTCTTTACAATTTTTATTTTTTTACATAATTGCATTCTTTGTGGGGAGTTGGTACATGTACCTAACATATTTTAGTTCTGTTTTTATCCTCTTCCCTCCATTCCCCCCCTTCATCTCTTGTTCCCCTCACAAAAGATTCTCCCCCTATTTCCTATTATCTATTTTTATTTTGCTCTTTATTCATATTTTGGGCATCTCATATAAGACCAACCATGTGAAATTTAAGCTTGTGTGTCTGATTTATTTACCTTAACATTATAGTCTCAAGATGTATCCATTTTCCTTCAAACGACTTGTTTATTCTTCTTTATGGCAGAGTAGTACTCCACTGTGTATAAATATCACATTTTCTTTATCCATTCATCTGTTGATGGACAGCCTTCAATCTTTTGAACTCAGGGATAACTAGGGATTTACCTAGAGCATTACATGATCATAAAATTCCACAGCTGCGATCCTTATTCTCCAAACCTTAGAATCTAGTGTTTACTATTAAAATTATATGTGAAATTTCCATTATATTTAGTGCCTGAGGTTGGGTGTATTTGAATGTCAAATTCTGGGCCTAATTTCTAATTTCAAAGACTTGCCTATTCAAACTCTATAGTTGTTGAATAATAGTAATGATAATAGTAACAATGAAAGAGTTTCACACTGCACTGTGTTGTACTGAGTCACAGTACCTCTCGCAGATGTCCCATGGTGACAGGACAAGGAAGAGCCACTAGCAAACTGACGAGTTATTGTTTCACCTACATTGCCATTTTTGATTATTTACTAATAAAAGTAGCTTCATCTGCCTTTGTGCTTTGCTGATAGAAAAGATTATTGGTTGATTTTGGCATAAGCACATGAAAGTAATGATTCCCATGAGGTGGAAATTTTATACCATGTGGAATAACAATGAATTATTGCCAATAAATTACTACCAAATATTATACATATCTGGTTATGTCTACTCTTCAGAATATCTGAATGACACTCTTTCTCATGGATCCTCAGAATGAGTGTACGTGGGACAGGGTAGCAGTCTGACTTTCACATGTGTGAGAAAGCTGAGGCTGAAGCACCAGGCTTGGAAGGACATCAGACAGCTTCATGTACAGATGACTTTTATCTTGGCATTGATCCACATGGTGGCCTTTCTTGTCATCACCTTTATTCACAGCCTAAAGACAAGGGAATATAAAAAATGAAACAAACATTAGATTTGGCTTTCGTCTTCATCAGGTGCTGGCCTCAGCCTAAAAATATGGGACCGTTCTATTAAATTGCTGCCAGAATTTTACATCCAGTTACCTCCACTTCCTAGAATATATTCCCTACCAATGTGGGAACCAATTTCTACTTCACAAAATGATTTTGGAACAGCATTAAAGTTTTTCTTCTGTGAGTGAAGTCCTCCTTAGAAAATGATCCTGGTTGCTCATTTTGTGTATTATTGTTTTAATAATTGTTCCTGAGTTTGTAGTTCATGATTTCTTGCCTCACCATGGTGTTTCGCCCCATCTCCAGGCCCCCAATAAAAGCAATATACTGTTAAAAATATTTGATTTGAGAGCAAAATTGCAAGTGGGTTCTTTTGCTTTTGTATTCCCATGTTTGACACTAAGGTGAAGTTTAAGTTTACGAATTCTATTTTGGCTGTAAAGTAGAAATCTAATTGATGAGTGACTAAGAGTTCATTAAGGTGCAAATCTTACCTGCACTATTTAATCTTATTCCTGGCTCATTTTTTTCAATGACTTTCTTGTCAACTTGTGAATTTATTCCTACTACTACTAATGCAGATTGTTTACTCACTAATTGCCCAAACCCCAGAAATAGATAATTCTGGAATGAAATCTTTTGAAATCTTTGACAACCAAAGTGGCTTGTTTTTCCAAAAACCATCATAGGTCCTCATGCCAGAACCAGATAACTATATAGTAATAGCCTTGGAAAAATATGTTCAGTGAATGGTACAAGAAAGAAATGAGAGTGTGACTTAGAATAGAAGTTAATTGTCATAGTCCAGAGCTTTTAGATCTTACCCTACCTGGGAAGAACCCATGAGTTATTTTCTCTCTCAGGCTTCTGTAAAATGTGGAATATTCATAATTATTTTTAAAATTACAAGGAGGATTAAATGAGGGCTACCTATACAAAGTACCTAAAACATTCTAGAAATGGTTATTGTAACAGGTAGGATGGAAACATGAACTGTCCGCAGTGTAAAATTAAAAGTGCTTGAGATGATAAAGAGTTGGAACTGTTATGCGAGGACAAAATGAAGATCACTAATGTCCCAGGCCTATCTCTTGCTACTCTGTAATGATTTAATAATCTTTGCTTCCAGTCTGTCATGTTTGCATAGCTCTCTGATTGTGAGTGCCACATAATTATAAAATGGCTATGCTAATGGAAGATTTGGATCATTTTTTAAAAAGTAAAATTTCCACACTTTGCATCTAAATTCATTGATTATGCATCAAGAGGTCAAGAAAACCTGTGGCTTTAGTAAATTGATCAGCATCTAATAACTTAATTATCCACAGAAACAGATGTTACTTCAACTGAAAACAAATTATCTCATACACAGGGAAGAAAATTAAAGCATTGAACACTGTGGAGATCTTTAAAATGACCATATTGATGTTAAAAGAAGAAAGAACAAAACATCAGGACTCCTGATTTGGTCTCAACTCTATTTAATGTTTACCAAGTGATTTTCATCTTAAACGTTGTTTTTTGCATCTCATTTGACTCCAGTTTGGGAGGTTGTGCCTGTACACGTGTGTGTGGGACACCAGGACCTGGATGCTGCTGACATCCAGAGGGAGAAGCGGGGTGTTTCTTTATCCTATGGTCTGAGTGTGTCTCCCAGAGCTTCATGTGCTGGAACCTTGGTCGCCAGTGTGGGGATATTGAGAGGTGTGAGAAGTCAATTAGACTGTGGGAGCGGCACTGGTGGAAAAGATTAACGCTGGCCTTGCCGAGTAGATCAGGTTCCTTGAAAATAGGTTGTTGCAAGGGATTCTGACACCTTCTCGGAATCCCTCCTCTGTAGGCACTGCTCACCACACTTGCATACACTCCTACCATTGCGATGCCATTGCCTATGAGTGTCTTACCAGAACTGAGCAGAGGTTGGCACCATGCTGTGAGCTAAATAAATCTTTTCTTTACAAAGTACTCGGTCTCAGATGTTTTGCTATAACAAAATGGACTATGCCATACCACTGTTTTAGATTTCTGATCGACCTACAATCCTGTTGTTCTGAGCAAGGAGATGGCACTGCCCAGCTTGGATCATCTCTCTGAAGATAAGACCTGTGTTGGATTAACTACTGGTCAACTTGTAACACCCAGCTGAACTGAATCAGCGTGGTTCTGGGTGTGAAAGGACCACCTGAAGATTGTTGCCAACATCATAAAAGGAGAACTGGAGGGGAAGATGGTGTGCTGTTGATTCTCCTGGAGAAGCTTGTCACGCTGGTTTTCCTGATATGAACTCAGCTGTTCTCATTGTCATAGGAGCTCGGGTTCTCACTGTCACTAAGAATGGCTGCAGTTCTCTTTGGGGGAGTTCTGGTCCTTACCTTGAGTGTCACTTTCTGGCTCTAGTGCAGATCTCTCAGCCTGATGGCACAGATCCTTCACCCCACTGGCGCAGACTTTCTAGCTTCCACCACTGGCCTTTGGGCCTTCCCAGTGCAGATCCTTGATGCAGACTTGCATGAGATATTGCCGTGGGCTCTGGGCCTCCAGCTGGACTCATGGAGGACACTGCCGTGGGATCTAGGCCCTCAGCTGGATTCTTTGAGTCTGTAGCGTGTGGATAGATCTCCCACACTCTTCTGCATTTGACTTTTTGGGTGAATATTATAAAATAATCCTATAAATAATGTGTCCTACATTAAATTTATTCCCTTGAAAGCCCTGACTACAGCAAGACCTTTGCCTGTGAATACCCATAAATACCAAGCTATCCCAGGTTTGTTGTTGGTAACTCGTTTGTTCGTTCTTAGAATGCTTGCTTCCTGGTTGTCCTTTGCAGGGCTTCTGGTCTCAGCATCTGAACCACTGTTCATCTTTGTCCTCTAAGAAGATCAGGAGAAGCCCTCCTGACCGGTTCACCTCTCCTGATAGGACCTTGGCTTTCTTTTCATCCTGAGTTGGGCTCACCCCAAGGTAGCGATGCCTCGATTTGCTATGGATAAACACCTCTTCCAGTATGACTTGAAATTGGATAATGTCAAACTCCACTTCCACCTTGAGAGAATGTCTATTGTTTTTGTCTTAGATTTATAAGGTAGAACTGAATTTTTTCCTGTTACTCCTTCAATATATTTATAAAAATACTCATGAAAAGAAGTAAAAGTAGAAGATGACTTTAGAAATAATTTATTTCCAGATCCTCTATCATTGGCAAACAACAGAGGCCAACCTGATATATCTGAGGTTACAGACTGAAGCAGATATTGTGGGAATTATAACCTGGGAAAGCTGCATCTGAGTCGGATGGGGAAGGAGGCACGGGGTGTGGAGGACTCCTGTGTGGTAGCCACTGAAGAGCGTGGTGATGCAGGGGATGCAGCGAGCTACATCAGCATCACTGGGTGCCGTCGATGAAGGCAGAGATAAACAGAGGAGCACTGTGGTGTATGTCTGGCCAGGAAGCCAGTGAGGGCTGTGAGCGAGGGATCAGAGCTGACAGTCTAGTCGGAAGCTAGAGGAAATAGAAGGATGGACAGTCCACCTCCTCATCACTATGTATTTCCAGCAGCCACGATTTCCTGAGAAATTATGGGGCCTTATTCTCAGCCCCTCATTCGTGTGAAGTTATGCATCCTGCAACAACCCTGTGGGCAGTCACTTTTCTTATCTTCACATTTCAGATGAGCAACGTGAGATACAGAGCAGGAGCAGGTCGCCCAGGCCTTACAACATGCCCACAGGCAGACAGAACTCATTCCCAGGCAATCTGGCCGCAGAGTCCCACCCTTCTCCAAATGGTTGTGTTGCTTCTCTGTATCCCAGGACCTGAACTAGTGTCTGGCACTTAGGAAACAGTTAGGGTCACTCGTTGCATCTAAATATCAGAGGGAGCTGGGATTCATCTCCGTAAAGCCGGAAACTGTGTTAACTACTCAAGGTCAGTTTCAAATCCCTCTCCATACTTCTTCTGCCACTGCCGTGCTACATAAGGGATAGAACATAAGCATCTGTCATTTAGTCTGTCAGCTCTGAGCCAGCTGAGGTGACGCTAGAGCTGATCATTTATCTGAGTCGATGATCTCCGCTGCAGTGGCAGAGATGGACTGAAAAGGAGAATCGATCTCTAGATGAGATCTCTTATTCTTTCATTTTAAAAAGAAATTTTCTGATTACGCCTGGTGCCTGTGACATTACAGGACAGCACTTCTCTCTCTCTTCCATTTGTGCTTCTTTCAGATGTGTGGGGAAGATGTTCTGCATTTCGCACATGGCCCTTGGGGCCAAGATGTCTCATCATTTGGGCCTCAGCAGTGAGGAAGATGCCTTACCTCTCTGGAAGTTGAGAGATTAGCTCTGGGCTTCTGGGCTGTTGCTGTAATCTTTTTCACATGCTCAGATAAATACTCAGAGGGAATCTCAAAGATTTAAGACAAAGAGTGAGCCTCAAGGGGAAAACACCATTCCTCAAGTAAGAGTAAGTCCGGCTGGGGAGGGCTCCCAGACACCTCCTGCCCATTTTGTAGGAAGAACAGTGTTGCTGGCCATCCCTGCCCTGAAAATGATTACACTTCTCAAGGTCTTAAACAGTAGACCTGTGACGGCAAACCTTTTAGAGCTTTCGGTGATACAAACAGCCTGCTGCGGCACACTTGCCATAGTTTTGCCACCACTGTACTAGAATAAACGTAGCAGTCACGTCAAGGCTGTTCTTGAGCTGAACTGGGGATTTAAATAGTTCTTTACTGTCATCTTGTCCTCAGACACATAGAAGGCATTTAATAACTGCCACACTGCTTGTGCTAACAATTTCAAATATATTTCCAACCCTAGCCACACAGGATAAAGAAATTTCATCACAAGTCAATAAACTAGATCTTACTCTTCTCGTTTGCAGAAGAGCACAATGAGCTTCAGAGAGACAAATCTGCCCAGTGTCACACACAAGCAATCTCTAGTTTCTGGAGTAAAAAACCATTCATTTTATCCATTTCTGTCCCCAATTTACCATATTAACCCCAGTACATCAATGTCAGCCTCCTTCAACTGTGTGATCCATTTGTCAGCATTTGCTCACCCTCTGAAACTAACCTTAGAACTCATCCCTTGGAGTTGGCTCATGGTGTGCTCTAAATCCCTACAATATCTTAATGCTGAACTCGTGCAAAAAGGAGGAACTGAGTCGTTGAATGTTCTAATTTTATCAGCAAGCCAGGAAGAAGGACAGATACACACTGCTGTTACATCTATGTGTACAGTAATGTTAATCGTGACATTTACTTGAACACTAGGAAGTCTGAATTATCGCACGATCACTGTCTTCCCCTCACATTTTCTTGGGACTTGTACATTCTTGCATGATTTGTAGACATATAGATATACACAGATATAGTTCATTTCCTCTTGAGATCAGGTTGAAGTGCTTTCTACTCTAAAATACTATACTACGACAGCAGTAATGGAAGGAATTTTGGGACAATAAATAAATGGACACTCTGAAAAAGCGTTTATACATTAATCCACTCACTCATTCATCCAGCCTTCCCACAAATGAATCCTAATGCCTAAGGCCTTGTGCCAGGACCTGAAGCTATAGAGATGAATATGCTTTTCATCCTTCCATTACCCAAAATCAGTTTACAGACTAACAGGAAAAAAACCATAAAAATGGATACAATGGTTATGTGAAGAAAGAAGCCTAGAGTGTCAGAAGAACACCAAATCCAAACTAAAGTCCAAGAAGACATCTCAGAAGAGATAAAAGAATTGATACAACACTTTTTAAGGGAAGAGAACATGCCAGAAATATGACAACACATTAAGCTTGCCCTAAGTACATCACATTTACGTTATTGGAAATGATAAAAGTGAGGGTTCTGGGGTGAGAGAACAACAAGGCTGGGGAGATTTGCTGTCATGAGACCTCGAGTGATCTCATTAGACGATGGGCAGAGATAATAGAGAAAGGGGGAAGTTTGAGGGGACTAAGAAATCTTAGTTCTCTATCTCTGGAGGAAGAAGTAATTGCACTAGCGTTACACTGCAGTCCTTCTGAATAGTTTAAGCCTAGAAGGACAGGTGTGTGGGATCAAGAGGTGCAGTGTTGGCTTTCTACGGGGACTGTGACAATGCAAACCTGGCAGTGTGTTATCAGGAGATTGCCTTAAGATATCAATCCAGAAGATTCAAAGCAGGCATGCAGGCTATCTTCTCCCTCTGATTTCAACTGTCACTAGCCATTGTTTTGCTAAACTTCTCAGCCTCATCCATGCTATTTTAGTAATCTAACTGAGTGCACAGAAAGATTCCTATGCATCAAGTGCCATGGTTGCTTTACTTTCCAAAAGTAGGATGATGGGGCCAACTAACCAAGCATTCTATGAATAAGGGATCAGTATCCTTAATAGAGGGGTGAGGGACTCTGATTGGTTAGAAGAAGAAGAAGCTGAATTGCGACAGAAGCCTGATAAAGTTATAGCCAACCCCACTAGGCGCTGTAGGGAGTGTGAGCGCCATCAGAGCTGTGGCTAATAGGGCTGAACTGAAGGACGCTAAGCCAGGAGATCTGGGCTGCTCCTCAATCAAGGCAGCTCTGAGCCGAGGCAAAGCCCAGTGGAGCTGGGTGCTGTCTGCTCAACAACTGGGACAGCAAGGTCTTTCTTGAAGGGGTCTGTGTCAGCTCCAAGCCTACTCTGTGGAGCACCCAGGTTTCTCATAGTTTCCTTACAATAGCTAAACTAAGACGTTGAGATCACAGAACTCATTGCTCGTAATCACAGAGGCTGTCTCAGCAACTCTGACCCCAACTTCTACCAACTTCCTGCTTCTCCCTCCACTGTGCAAAGTGAAAAGTGTCAGACACATGTAAAGCTTTCCTGGAAATGGCGAGTGAGCTGGAAAAGATTTAAAGACAAGAGGTCGTGCAGAAGTCTTTCATCTTGACATCTTGTCAAAATTCTAAACAGTTCCAAGGGATGAGCTCTGCGTGCTTTAAGGTTGTTTAGGAAATTTCAAGGAGGCCAGGGAGGGCGGACATTCAGATTTCTACAGGTAAAATGATTCCAAATATAGTAATGCTGTAGAATGGAAAAGCATGATGAAGTCACTCACTTAAGACCATTATCAAATCTTGGTAATCACTCCCAGGGTCAGAAATTAAGAAACCCCGGACAATCCTATTCAAAAGAACTTTGGAGTAAATTGTTTATAAAACAGCAGCCAAAAAAATCAAAGTATAATTTATTGCATTTTACTTTGAAGGGTTTGAAGTACAGTGAATTACAGTGCACAATGACATTTGGTTTCTGGCATATATTTTCTACATGCCTTTCTTACCTAACATTTATCTGAATATTTTTTAGCTAACCTATATGTTACACCATAGCAGACAGGGTCAAATGGATCACAGACTTACATGTTAGGAAAACAGGATCCCTCTGGAGAGCATAATGATTTGTTCCAGTAAGATGGAATAGAGTGAGGAGAGTGAAGAGGTGTTACAGAGTATTAGCTAACGCTGCTCAATAATTTACCAATCAATTAGAATGCCATTACTATTCACCTTTGCCACTTAGCTTCTGTGATATTTAAAGGTCACATGGGCATTGTTGAGGAGGACAGCTATTAGCAGATACATGAAAATAGCATTTCCCATCTCTAGAATAGGGTGTCAAGGTAATTTGCCTCTAAGCTCAAGTTGCACTCATCAGCACACAAGGGCAGACGTTAGACAAGTCTAGTATACAAAAAGAAACGAGAAGGGGAAACAATGCTTGAAGGCTGATGATGGCAGGAATAATCGGAGAGGCAAAATGGCATATGCTATTACACAGTCTTTTGGATTCTTGCATCTGGGGTCAGAAGATTACAGGACAATTTGTCTAGATTGATTTCCAGATTTATTTCAGCCAGTTTCTAATGGTCAGTCACTTGTTCTATTAGAAAAACTTTAGCTGTAATTACAAACAGTTTATTACATAATAATTGGCTGTGATCGAGTATTTAAAATTTTATGTTAAAAACATAATAATTTTATAATATATTAATAACATGATATAAAATTATTATATGATAATACATTAGTAATTATATAATAATATAATAATTATTAAAACAAGCAGTAGAGTATCTTATCCCCTTTTTATAGATAGAAGAGCTGAGACAGAGAAGCTAAGTAACACATTTGGAGTTTCATAAGTAGTGAGCCATGAAGTCTTGGTCCACTGTTTATAAACTTCACAACTCCTTTAAATAATTTGGCATCAAGCTGTTTTTTTTTGGGGGGGGCCCTCATATGTTTTAAATTTTACAAACTCGTATTACAAATGACACGTAGAGGTGTGCTGAGTCTTTGATTTATTTAAAATGATTCATTGCTGGATGTGCAATGTATGCTCTTAGAGACCATGAATGGATATTTCGATTTCTAATTTACAAGACTGATCAGGGACAGAAATGGTGTTGCAGCCTAACCATCATATTCATCTCCCCTCCTTTCTCAGTACTGATGGAAACTGTTCACAAGTAGTAAACTATTACTGAAAAGGTGGCTCATCTTGGGAGCTTGGGGCTATCTCTGTATGAACCTTTCACCTCTGGCTGACAATATAATCTCCTCATCAAATAGCAAAACAATCACAGCATAGCCACGTCGTTGCTCGAAATTTTCTTTTAGCTACAACCACCAGTTGCCGCATGCCTCAGTATGGAAACACAATCTGAAACACCTCTTTTTAGCTCTGTAAGTCTCCATGATGAGGGGATCTGTGAGTCCTGCAAAGTGAAATCAGGAACGAATGAGGTGCAGATCCCTCATTTCACTTGGGGACCCTTGTGTAAGAAGCGAGTCACTAGTCACTGTCTGCTTCACTGTACCCAGGACACATTCTTCACAGCAGTGACTCTGAGAGAGGCGCAAAGGAAAAGACAAAAGCTTCCAGAAGGTTTGAAATTATAAGTTGTGAGTTGGTGCAAGCCACCTCTTGTATGCCAGGACATAATTTCCTTCAACTCTAATGTCAAATTTACAGGGTTTAAAAAAAAAGCGGTTAAATAACACAAATAAGATTCTTGTTACTTTTCCTTTTATACTTTGGAATCTAATTACACGATACTAACCTCAGTCTCTGCAGTTAGTGTGCTTTCCTTCTTTGTCCTCAGTCCTGTATACATTCTTCCTACAGTCCCCAAGTTCTTTCCCTGCTTAACCCACTGACAAGCAAACCAAGATCATAAGTGAGATGACAGTTCTTGGGTGACAAAGGGAGGTTATTAAAAATTCTACAGGATTATTTTAGAGACTCTATTCTGTTTCTTCCATATATTCGTTAGATACTAAATGCCTGCAGTGAAGATTTTTGTCAAGACACAATTACATATTTATCATCATATCATTAATAAATTTGTTTTCCTTATCACAGTATTTTAATTGATAAAAAATCCTCATTACAGAATATTTTAAATTGTTATTGGAAACAGTCTGTGCAGAGTGCTTCTGACATTTAAGGCTGAACGTAGAAATGTGAAAAATCATTTAACTTCCTAATTGAAAAATAAGTGGGTTTAAAAGGAAATTATCATTAAGTGCTATTAAATGGAGATTTATTCTGAATTTGCAAGTGCAAATAAAAAGGGTAATCTCGAGAACATGCCTAAGAAAAACTGTCATGCTTAATGCTTGTGTTTTATAGATCCAAAGTGACTTATGGCACAATGAGAGTTCATACAACAAAAGAGGACCAGGTGGATTACTGTAAAACTTTATCATTTAAAAAAATCCTTCCATTCATAAAAATCTATTTTTGAATCTAATGAAGACCATAGAAAATCTCCATGTTAAGCAGACTTGAGGTTAAACTCCTAAAAGATACTTCCAGCAAAAACCTGTCCCCATTGCACTGTGTCCTAACAAATATTGGAAAACAACGTTAAAAAATGTTCTAAAAATGGGCACCACTCCGGGGCCAAGGTAGTACGGAATGTCCCCATGTCCAACACGGTTACCAATATTTATAACTATAACACAGGAAATGACTTACAAAGATTACTTGATTCCCAAAGTTTGTCAATTGCCTGAGCCTTTGCTTAGGGTCTATTCACATATTGGGTCACAAGTTTAGTATTCTGGTCATTTACGACTCTGCCTTAGTCTTCACTTCCTGCTTGTATGAAACCCTAAACCCACTGTTACAGTTTTGATCAAGGCAGTCCTCCAAAAGGCTCATATATTCTGAGGTGGGGCTTTTGGCTAGTGATTCAGTCATAGGGGCACTGACTTCATCAAAGGATGAAGTACTTGGCTGGAGCTCCTAGCTGAATGTGCTGTTAAGGGGTGGGGCCAGGATGGAGGAAGTAGGTCACAGGAAGCTGCCAAAGAGTATGTGTTTTCATTGGCTGATCTCCTGCTCTCTGCTCTCTTTTCAGATGCCATGAGTTGAGGAGATTTCCTCCACCACTCCCCTTTGCCATGATGTTTCTACCTTGGAGTCTGAAACCTCTGAAACTATAAGCCAATGTAATCCTTTTCTCCTCTGAGTTGTGATGGTCAGGTGTTTTGTCCTAGCATCAGAACGGTGATGAATGCAATCATTCAGTGGTGAAAAATGGGCCCCTCTCTACAGCTCCAGCAAGTCCCTGGCTTAGATCTGCAGGAATATGTTAAATCTTTTCAGAGTCCTCTGTGGTCATCTCACTCCCTGGATTTCTTTTTATGCCTGTAGCTCATTCTTTTGTTTGCTCCAGCAATATTATCAACTCAGGCAGGTCTATTGCCTTTTTAAATTTTCTCACAATTTCCATGGAGAAAGCAGCTATTTTTATCAGCAAGTTCTGAGTCAGGTCAAATAAAGACAACATTGTGAGAGAGGGAGGGAGGCTTCTAGGGACCTTCCAGATAGAGCAAATAATGATTATTTTCTGAAAATTAAACAGTGTTTAAGCCCCATATCCTTCTGTTCACTCCAGTTTCCATTAGACTGCTGGTTTCCTCTGTGATTGTGAAGTTGTCAAATGTCAAGAGAATGTGAATGGAAGGAATTTAATCACAAAGCTCACTCTTCCTCCAGGGATTTAAACGCTTGTTCAGGATGGATGATCCTTAGGTTGTTTCAAGCATTTTGCTAATTTCTAGAGTTCTGAAAATGTTTATTTTCACAATTCAGTAGTAAGAAAACAACTAAATTAAAATTGGGCATAGGAGCTGCACAGATTTTTTTTCTTAAGAGAAGACACATAAATAGCCATCATGCATGAGAACAAGTGTTCACCATCATTAATTACCAGGGATCTGCAAATAAAAACCACAATGGAATTTTCCCTCATTTTCCCTGTTTTTATGCCTATTCCCAAAGGGATGAAAGATAAGTGCTTGTGGGGACATGGGAAAAGGGGAAGATTTAAACACTTTCGGTAGGAATGCACATAAGTATAGCCATTATGAAAAGAAAATTAGAAGTTTCTCAAAAAAGTTAAAAATAGAACTAACATTTGAACCAGCAGTTCCACTACTTGGTATATAGCCACAGGACACAAAATCAGTATGTGAGAGAGATATCTACACTCGTTCACTGCATCATTATTCAAAGTAGCCAAGATATGGGAGCAATAGAAGTACCCATCACAGATGAAGGATAAACAAAGTATGCTGCATACATGCAATGAACTAGTCTGAAGCCTTTAAAAAGAAGGAAATCCTAACTTCCTTATTTCGGTACTGGAGATTGAACCCAGGGGCACTGCACTGAGGTACATTCCCAGCTGCTCTTTAAATTTTTGTTATTTTGAGACACTCTCACTAAGTAAGTAAGTTTCTCAGGCTGGTCATAAACTCTCTATCCTCCTGTCTCAGTCTCCAAAAGTGCTCTGAATATAGACATGCAGCACCACACATCACTAGAAATTTTGATATTTTTGACACATGTGAACCAGGAAGATTATTATGTTGAGTGAAATAAGCTAGACACAGAAAGACAAATATCACATGATCTGACTTAACTGTGGGGTGTAAATAAGGCATCTCATAGACACAGAGTGAAATGGTGGCCAACAGAGGCTGGAGGTTGGAGGGAATGGGTCAGATATTGGTCAAAGGACATAAAATTTTATTTAGATAAGAGAAGATATGTTCAAAAGATCTATTGTGTGTCATGGCAACAACAGTTAATAACAATATATATTTGAAAATTGGTAGGACAGTGTATTTTAAGAGTGTCACTACACAGACAAAGAACGGCAGGTGTGTGAGGAAATGTTATGTGAAATAGCTTGATTTAGCCAATCTGCAGTGTGTACATGTATCAGAAGCATCATGCTGTGCACTGCTACAGGTGGTTCTGGAATGTCCCCAAAAGCCCACATGTCAAAGGCTTGATGTCCAAGCTGCAGTGCTGGAAGGTGGTGAAATCTAGGATGTGGGGCCACGTGGAAGAGAGTTGTGTCACTGGGGTGAATGCTCAGGAAGGAGACATTGGGGCGTCCATCTTTCTCCTTTTTGCCTCCCAGATGCCATGAGGCAGCTTTGCTCCATTGCACGCTCTTCCTCATGACATACAGCCTTGCCGTGGGCTCAAAGCAATGCAGCCAACCAACTATGGGGTCAGTCCTTTTCCTCTTTTAAGTTGATTTTCAGATATTGTCATAGTGAGGAAAATCTGAGTAACACATATACCATAAATATCTAGTCTTTACTTGATAATTTAAAAATATATCAAAACATTTTAAAGTTGATTTTTGACAATTTTTGCTCTTTGAAGGAGGCAGACTTTTGGAAGTTCTTACTCCATCATTCTGGATGAGCTTCTCACCCAGTAACATCAGTAACATTTTTTACATAATGCCTTCTATATTCTTCACTGTGTTTCTTTGCCTTCCATTTCCCTGCTGTAGGGATTTATGTGACATCAGGACTCTTTGAGTAAAATAGTGGACGTAAGAGAAGCACATGAATGAAATTGATGTATTGGGTGGTTAAAATGGAGAGAAGCTGAAGATTTGTTTGTTGAAATAATCTTTAAAAGGCAGTTACCTTTATGATGGTGTTAAGTTCGTAACAGATCCCTTGAAATGCAATTATGGAAATCCTCATTTCTTTTCTCTTTTGCTAATAATATCTGCTATTCACAGCAGGATAGAAATTACAGGGATGATAAGGACTTTTCATATCAATGATATTTTGAGGAAATATTGTAAACATATTCACAAATCTCACTGAAAGTTTTTCTCTTTATTTATGGATGGATTCTTCTTCCTCCCGTCACCTTCCACATGCTAACATTCAAGAGGGCAGTCAGATCTGGTCTGATTAAGAACACAAATGGTTTTCTCTAGGACTCAGATTCCTAAATGATCTTTAGGGGGGATTTATTGGTCACTGAAATTCAGTGACAGAGCCACTCTCAGACCTCTGCTGGTCACTAACAATGTGGTCCTGGAGGAATTGCTTACATTTTCCTGGAACTGTTTCTTTATTTACATAATAACTCTGTGTCTATACGTTCACAATGTTATCAAATCACTGTTTTCATCATTGTTCATTGTATCATTATTCTTGTTATTGTATGAATATGTTTCAAAGAGAAAATGAAAATTCTCTTCGCAGTTTTGGAAAATCATGGGACAATCTACACTATACATTGTGCAGATGTATGGGGTGTGCAAAACAAAGAGAATTGCACATCTCCACTCTTAGCCTTCTGCGTTTTACCATTCCAGGAAGGCCATTCTCAGCAATACGTTTGTGACTTGATGATTATGTTTCATCAGGTGTTGCACTGGACCTCCTTCCTGAGCTACTGCTTGTCCCTTGATCTTGGTCTTTCTTGAGAATCCTTTAATAGCTTTGGCAACATTCTCTTTGGAGGTATATTTCTCTGCAAGTATTCCATTGTTAAGATATGTGTTACCGGACATAGGGCAATAACTGTATCAATTACACATGAGGGGAAAATGGTCATAACGTAAGTGCTAAGTAAAATATTGGACTGTGGCAAACTCACATGCACAAATAAAACTAACTAATTAATACAATAAATCTTACTCAAGCAGTGCAGACCTTCACCCCAAAGTCACACTAAATGACTCTGGAAAAACTATCATACCTCTATTGTAAGATCCTTTTCAGAGTGAGAACAAATTGGTGACAAATACCATGGGAATGTCTCCAGTCAAGGCTGAGGAGTTGAGCAAAGTCTCCCAAACTTCATTTATTTTCATAAAAATGTCAACAGAAAACAAGCATCAGTGATAAATCTGGGTTCACATCCTATTATAAGTGGAAAACAGCCAGTTTCACATCTAGTACAAACACTTTCAATCACCATTTGTGGCCATGTAGTTGCCATGTTTGCCAATTAAAAAATTGAAACTGTAGATTTCAATAGCAATCCATAAGCATGGGCATCAGGATTGTTTATGGTGCTGTATTTCATTCAGAGCTGAGAAGAGGAAGATGGCTGTGGTTTAAAGGTCACAGACAGCTGCATCTCCTCAAGCTGCACTTCACAGACATTACTGAAAATGCATTCTATTCAAATAGCTATTTGGATAATTAGATATGTCCAATCAGTGGGAGAAAACCACAAAAACAATCATTAGATGAGAAAGTGCTCACATTTAAAATGCACTCGTGTCAGAAAGAAAGAAAATGACTTCTATTTTCAAAGCAACTGGAGTTTGGGAAAAAGTGCTGAAAAATCAATTTATTTTCAAAGGAATGCCCTAGACTGATTATGCATTTGTTAGTTCCATTGGCACCGTTTGGATATAATACAGATGCATTGATTTTCATGCAGATGCAATATGTCTTTTTTCTTACACAGAAAAATATAGCGTTCACAAAAAAGAGATGAGTTTTTTGTGGTTAAAATTCAACTTTCTATCTTCATCTTCCTAAGTTATTTTCCTTCTGAGCTTAATAAATTATTTGTGATTTATTAAGGAAAATATTTGCCCAAGAAAAATTAATTCTAGTGGAGGGTCAGATTATAAACTTTTCCTTTCATACCTTTGTCTTAGAAGTAGTTTTGGAAAAGGAACCAAGGAAAGGCACTAGTTAATGTAGACTCTCCCTCGAGTGGATGGTCAGGTAAGGGCCTCCAGCATTACGATTTTCTAGAATAGGGGACGTATATTTTGGCCACTCTCTACTGTGTTTTAAAACCCTCCAAGAAGGTGTTGGCGTCCTCCTTTACTCCACCCTAGATCTCCACATGCCTTGAGTTTCATCCCTGCCTGTAACAGAGTCTCTGCTTGGATATATGTCAGTCAGGGTCCTGAACCTTCTCCTGGGCTCATCTGTTCATGTTTTTGTAAAATGCAGATTTTAGCAAGAACCACGCTAAGTCAGTCTGGCTAGAACTCCGTCCTAACTATGTATCTTATCGGGTTCCCATGCTCAGCCCAGATGATGTCAGATCACCCTGGCCTGTCTTCACTAGGAATTCCCCTCCTCCCTGGTGTTTCTTAGAAATATTCCACCCACTGACCTCCAACCTTCTCCTTGGCTGTAAATCTCCTTGATGTAAATCTCCACTTGCACATGTTGTATTCAGGGATGAGTCCAAACTCTTCCCCTGCAACACTCCATGGCAGTGGTCCCTATACAGTCCTGCTGACCCTGAAAAAAGTTGTCCTTACTGCACTTTAACAAGCATCACTGAATAATTTTTTCAACACCACTAAGAGCACTTCACCTATCTTGTAAGACTCCCACCTTTGGGAATCTGAGGTTAGCTTGATTAGTCACTCTAAGCGTACCCGTGTAGCAGTTATGTAAGAATTTGTTTGAAATTAGGATCTTATACGGACACTCAGTATTTAACAGATCAGAATTTAAAGATGTAGAAGGAGACTGAGTTAGGATCTCAGAGACGGCACAGTGTCTAGATTAATTATAACGTATAATGTAAGTGCTATGGAACTCATTGTTATATAATATATTGTTTAGGGAATAACGCCAAGAGAAAAGTGCTGATCCAAGGGTCAGCTAGTTTGTTTTTCTGCATTTTTTGATCTGTATTTTTTTTTTTTTTTTTTTTTTTTTGTGGGTGCCGGGGGGTCAACCTCAGGACCTCGCGCGCCAGCAGGCGCCCATGCCGCTGAACGATATCACCGGCCCCTTTTTCGTATGTGGGTTCCGGGAGTCGAACTCGGGCCCTCACGCTTGCCAGGCAGGCGCTTAAGCCGCTGAGCCATCTCACCAGCCCTGATCTGTAGTTAATTGAATTCAAGCATGTAGAACCTTTGGATGTGAAGGGAGGGCTGGGTGTATAACTTTTAGAGAAAGTAGGAGAAAATCTTCAGGATCGAGAGCTAAGCAAACGGTTCTTAGGGTTGACACCAAACATACAACCCATCTTAGGAAAATTTATAAATGAAAAACGTCAAGTTAAAACCTTTTGTTCTCTGAAGAGCCTTGAGAAATGAATGGTAAAATAAGATACAGACAGAAGGAATATATACAAACTACTTATCTGATGGAAGACCAATACAGAATGTAGAATATAAGTGTCAAACTCAGTGGTACAAATATAGACAAACCAATGAGAAAAATATGCAAAAGACATGAGCAGACATTTCACTAAATACACTGATGGCAAATAAATGGAAATGTGTTCAGTATCATTAGTCATTAGGAAAAATACACATTAAAACCACAATGAGATGTCATTACACATCCTCAGAACGACAAAAATAAAAAGTAATGCCAACAGCAAATAATGGAGTGAATGCAGAGAAACCAGATTACTTATATAATGTGTGTGGAGAAGTAAAAATATACAGCATCTGGGGAAGTGTTTGGCAATTTCTCATACAAATAAACATGCACCGGCCATATGAACAAGCAGTTGTACCCTTAGTCATTTATCTAAGAGAAATTAAACTAACTTCACCTGAAAACCTGCACATAAGTACAGCATTGTTACAGCTTTAGATGTGATTGCTCTGAATTGGAAACAAATAAATGGCTTAAGAAGCTGTGGTGTATCCATATCATGGAATAGTATTTACCTATGAAAGGGAACCAACTATGGTACATTACATGAGTTGGATGAATCTCCAGGGAATTATGCTGAATTAAAAAGTCAGACTGTAAAGCTTATATACTGTATGGATCACTTGCATAACAGTTTTGAATGATGAAATTGTAGAATTTGAGAACAGAGTCGTAGTTGTCTAAAGACAGCAGGAAAATGAAGAAGCAGATGCTCCTATAAAAGGTTGACATAGCTGCGTGTGGTGGCACATGCCTGTAATCCTAGCACTTGGGAGGCTGAGGCAGGAGGATTGCCATGAGTTCGAGGCTGGCCTGAATAGCATAGTGAGACCCTGTCTCAAAAAATGTTGACATAAGGATCCTTATGGAAATAGAATTATTCTTTATCATGACTGAAAAAATAACAATATCTTGGTTGTGATATTTTAATATAACTTTGTAGAGATTATTGGAGAAACTGGGTAATAGGTAAATGGGGTATTTATATTATTTTTCATGTGTGTATGTTTACCTATGTTATCTCAAAGTAAATGTTAATTAAAAACACTGGTAAATGAGTACAAAGTCGCAGCCAGATTGGAGCACTGAATTATGGCATTCTATTACACAGAATGTTGATTAATTCAAACTAGCTAAATGAGAGGACTTTGAATGTTCTCCTCACAAAGAAATGGAAAATATTTGAAATCATGGATATCTTAAGTTGATCGATGTATGAGGTGGAAGCATACTGAAACGTCACATTGTATCCCATTAACTTATACAATTATTAGCTGCCAAGATGAAACAAAAACAACAAAAAAGAAGGGGAGTTAATTTCTCATGGTTACACCATCAACTTTAATTGATTTTTTTAGCTGTCAATGGATTTTTCACAGTCCTTCACAATAAAAATAATCTCTAAAATTAATTTAGACCTTGCTTTGGGTCTGGCTCCATACAACATGACTAAATACCTCAAGTCCGCAGGTCGCAGAGAATGCCTGCACTTTAGGTAGGAGGAATCAGTGGTTCCGTGATGCTACATCACCTGCTCAAGGTCAGCGAGCTGGTACACGGCAAACTGACCATGGGCCCAGTCTGCCGGATTCCGACACATGTAACCTGGTCCTTGACAGGTCATCCTGACCTCAGAGCCAGGTGTGACAGGTGTGGGGTTGGAGCCTCGCACCAGAGCTCGATCCTTTTTCAGGCACTGGCCATTTGGTCAATTAGGAAGACATTCTGTGACTTTCAGGTAGATGAACTCATAAAGCATTCGACGTGTTGGGCTGGAGCCTCTGCCTTGTTTGGAAAGTGTAAGATAAATTTCAGCAGGCCACCATTTGTTTGAGGACGCTGGGAACAATCTAATCTGAGATTTCAAATATAATTTAGCTTTAAGAGGTGATTTACTGTTCTATTTTGAGAGTGCCTGAGATCTAGCTGAGTATATTATACATCACATTAGATTAAGGTCAATTAACGACATAGTGAGGGATTTTTCCCCCTTATAATGAGATGGAGCTGCACATTCGCGATTAAAATCTTCTGTTAGTACAGAAGAATGGAAGGATTCTAGACAAGCTCCAATTATGATGAAGGCTGCAGCGTGGGGTCCAGTGGTCATGTCATCTCATAATTCCCTGAACTTTTTAATCAGCATTTATTGAATAGCTGTGCGTGTGGAGTTCAACTGGCAGAGGTGACTTCTGTGCTGAATAATACACATTTGGATTTTGGATTTAAATGGGGAGCATCAGAGTTCATGTGGAAGAAATGGCTTTTCTCACAGTGTACCAACTGCACACTCCCCCTACCAGCTTTGCCATGCCCTGCCCTCCTGCCTCACTACATTTCAGTGTTGTTATGTCAGATGGAGTTGATGTCTTTGATATGCCTACCGTGGAGAGTCAGTGAAGTGAGGAACATGCCGCCAGAAGCTGGAGAGAGGAAGGGAGAGCCTGTGGCATCAGCCACCTCGTCACTGTGCTTGGAACACCTGCAGAATGTCCCTTGTACGCCTGCATGTTGTCTCGGATGAGGTCACATCAGCTTTCCTCTCCCAGAGCATCCTCTATCCTGGCGTTCCTTGGTTTGGGGCTGCATTTGGCTTCTATTTTGGTCTACAACTATTTATTTATTTCATCTTATAGTTATCAGCTATGATTATCAGAAGACTGATGTATGTGTCCCCGGGGCTGCTTGCTTATGCTCAGTGGCTTCTTGTTGCTGGCTCACATTGGCTCATGAAAGCTGATTAGAACTTTTGAGAGTTGTTTGAAAACAAACAACATTTATGGTTGAAATTGACCATATGGGGAAATTTATACCTTGAGAATCTGTAAAAGTTACAAATCAGGGCTCCTCTGACCCACTCTGGAGACAGTTTGAAGCCTTTGCAAGCATAATACTTAGGCTCCTTCTATGTCAGTTTACCCTTGATTTCTATTTTCCCCTCTCACATCCCTATCCACACGCATACAGACATTTCCATTTGGATTTTCACTCGTGGGTTGGGATCCAAGCTCCTTGGTTCCCACTAATACTCATGGGCAAGGTACACCAGATGAGGCACACTTATGTCCAAGTATAACATTTAAAGAAATAAAGAGGGGACTGATGGGGCTGCTGTTTGCTTTGAGGGGAAGAGAGAGGTCTGATTAACAACAACATCAAAAAGATAGAAGTTGAGGAGAGCAAAGTAGAAGGGTGCAGGGGAGAAGATCCAATTAGTAGGCACAGAGTTACACAGGTGTAGAGTTAGGTAAGTTTTAGTGTTCTGTGGTGTGATAGGGAGAATACAATTAGTGGCAACGTACTGTAGATCTCAAGACAGCTAGAAAAGAGAATTTTGAATGTACTTACCATAGCGAAATAATGCAAGTTTAAAGTGCTCAATATGCTAATTATTCTGACTTGGTCATTGTATTTACACATTGTATATGATTTTTTACATACAGTGAATTGGAGCATCACATTGTACCCACAAAATATATACATTTATTAAGTATTAATAAAAGATTAAAAATAAGACAAAAAGGTAAACTCTAGCCAGCTAAGCCATGTGCCATGTAGCCCTCCTGAGGAGGAGATCACTCCCGACTCTGCCCTTTTGAGTCACAGCCTCCCCGCTCCCTACTTCAGACCCAGGGTTACTTTGCCTCTCACCCTCTTTAGCTTCTTATGACTAGAGACCTGCTGTGCACTTCCCTCTCAGTGTGGCCTTGCTTAACTTGTGTACAGGGTCCAACCTCACTCCATGCCACACAGCCATGGGCCAGTGAGTCCACAACCCTTGGATCCAAATCCAGCTCCCAAAATCAGCAGGGCCTCACTCCACCAGCACTGATGAATGAAGTGAGAGGGTCGCCCAGTGCTGCCAGTGAGAATCACCTTCACCCACAGCCTGTGAGTTAACAGGGCCAGCAGCCAGAGGAGTGGGCGGCAGAACTACAACGTGCATAGGAGGCTTGAGAAGTGGGGAGTCGAGTCATGCAGGGTGACCTAACACCTTTAAGAAACTGTGTGGATTTATTTGCAAATCAAGAAGGAACCAGCCAAAGGGTTTTGGCGTGGGCCTTGAGAGACTAGATCTGTGTTTTAGAAAGATCATTCTGAAATTCAGAAAGGATTGCTTTGATGAAAACACAAAGAATGGGCTGACCCAGGAACCAAAGGTGGTAGATGCCGATTGCAGCAACCCGAGAAACAAAAAATGAGGACCTGGAACTACAGCCCACATCTGTGAAGATGAAGAAGAGGATCTAGGTTTAAGGGATGTGTGAGTGTGGGTGTGAGTGTGTGTGTATTTTCTCTTTGGCAAGAATACCAAAATCACTCTTGGGATTTAAGTTGATTTCCCATGTCCCAAGAGCCTTCTTCAAAAAAGTTGATAATTTGTCTGTAAGTAGAATTGCTTTTGATTTCTGTTAATTTTCTAGTGTTTTACATTCTGCCTAATTGTAGCAAACAGGGTGTACCCTGCCCCCCCCATGAGTTACAAAAGTGAAAGGCATAGGTAACCACAGAGTTGAAAACTTAGGAAGAATAAGAAGCTGCATTTGCATGGTGCATCTTTAGTAGGAGCTGGAATCCAATTAATTATCTTATTAATTTTCACATTATCCCTTTGAGATGGGGACAAAGTATCATTATCCTCATTTCACAGATGAAAAAACTAAGGCCAAGGCAGGCAGGCTAAATGATTTCTACTTCTTGTGTTTCTGAAGTGGATGCAAATGATTCTTTCCCGGGAAACCCAAGGGAAAGGGAAAAGTAATTGACTGAAACCTTGAGCAATCACTTAGGAAAACCACAAACTAAAATAAATGATAAAGATAAACAGGGTCATACGTTCTAATTAACCCCATAGCTGGTTTACAAAGAGCTGCATGGACTGTGGAAGCAGGCTTTCTGGTTAAACGCTCATCTCATCATGCTGGCAAAAAGCCAGTATGGCAGATCTGCTAAATCCTCTCTGTGTGGGGTGTGGGGTGATGGTGGTGGGGATTCATCACTTTGTCTTCATGAGTAAATATGTGTGTGCGTGTCAAAACATATGTGTGTGAACCCCTTGAGATCTCTTCTTTGCAGTAGCCCAATCTGAAGACTAAAGAGTAAATTTACATATTCTTTCTTATTTTCTATGTATTCATATCAGCTTTTGTCTATATCTATATGTAGAAATTTTTACCCCTGTTTAATAACACTGCTTCTTCTATAAAAAATATCTTATACATATTTAAAGAAAAGTCTTGTGGAAATCCTTCCAAATCTATTAGCATCACTCCAACTCATCCTTTTTGATGCTTTTCTGAATATTCTGCCCTATAGATATACATTATTTTATTCAAATGCTGTCTATTGATGGAAAGCTCTCTGTGAATGATAGTTTTTACTTCTGTAAGAGATTTCCAGAGTTATATCTACTGGGCCAAAGGGAATCTGTGTTTTTAATTTTTGGTCTTCCGACTGTTTCTTAAGAGGTTGTCAGACAGGCCGGGGATATAGCTCAGTGGCACAGAGCCTGCCTGGCAAGTGCAAGGTCGTGAGTTTGACTCCTGGTACCAAAAAAAAAAAAAAAAAAAAAAAAAAAAAGATGTTGGATTACTCTAGCAATGTAAAGGTGATCTGTTCCTCACACATCTGCCTTCAGTAAATATAACTGTTTCTTTCCATTAAAAAATTACTAGGTTAATAAATGTAAATCCATATTCATTGCTATCTTAATTTGCATTTCACTCATAATTATTGCCTTTGAGCATCTTCTCTCATACTTGCTGGCCATTTTGATTTGCTTCTGTGCCGATTTCCTTCTCTAATTCTTTTTTTTTTTTTTTTTTTTGGCGGGTACCGGGGGGTCGACCTCAGGACCTCACGCGCCAGGAGGCGCCCGTGCCGCTGAGCGATATCACCGGCCCCTTTTTCGTATGTGGGTTCCGGGAGTCGAACCCGGGCCGTCGCGCCTGCCGGGCAGGCGCTTAAGCCGCTGAGCCATCTCACCGGCCCCCTTCTCTAATTCTTTGCCCATTTGTTTTGCACACATACTATTTATTCTCTCTTTGTAAATGTGTGAAAGATCTTTGTATATTATTAACTATGGGCATCTGTCTGTTCTCATTACAAATATTTCCCCAAGTTGTTTTGAAGTTTTTTGTTTGTTTTTTCATTGTGTGTGTTCATTTGGTTTTTGGCACCTCTCTCTAGAGATAATTTAATTTTTTTTAAAAATTCAAGTAAGTTCGTACTTAATTTACCCTGAGAATGTCCATGAAAGCTCAAAAATTTTCTCTCTTTTTTTTTTCACTTTTAAGTATTTAATCCATTTGGAATTTATTTTTAACATAATCTAATAAGGGGGTTCCATTTTATATTCTTCCAGATGGATAGCCAGCTGTGCCTATAACATTTACTAAGCAATCCATCCTTTCCTACTGAACTAAATGCCATCATTGCCTCTTATTACATTCTTACACACAAAGTGGTCTGTTCATGGCACGCTCTCTTATATTCTTCTGTTCTGCTCCTGTATCCCTAGGCCTGGCCTGCAGTCGAGTATTCCCCAGCAGCTCTGTGGTCCTGAGGTTCTATACTAGCATTTCAGAATTCAAAAGAAATACCAAAATGTCCTCATTGATTCGTAAGTATTTACATTTTCATGTAATCTTTTAAGTATTTTATTTAATCGCTACATATATTATGGAAATTCTAATTAGAACTTCGCTGCATTTATGTATTTTTTGCAGGAACTTTTTATATTTTGATGTTCACTATGAATCTATCATGGATATGGATCTTATAATCCACTTCTTTCAATCTTATGTTAAAATTTGTCTTTGGCCAGCTGTAGCCTCAGCCTCTGGCAGATGCAGACAGATAACAGCAGCAGCTGATGGGTGAGTGACACAATGTGCTTGCTGTCTTACAAGATTCCCTCCTGCTCTTCATTTCCTGAATCCTGCTCACCCCTCTGAGCCTGGCATTTGCCTGTTTCCTCTCCTGTTGTTTCCTCCTTATTCTATTCATGCTCCTCCCTGTCCTGTTCTGTTCTGTTCCTTCATTCCTTACCACCTTTCACCCTGTGGTTTCCCGCTAGGCATATTCGAGAGGAGGTAGGTGCCAAAGGAAGACCTGAGGAAAGGGGCCTGGGACAGAAGTTGTTTCTTTGTAGTCTTTCTCTGCTCCCTCTTGCATCTCCAGGAGAAGTGTCTTCCAAGGTAATGCCATGTCCTCCTAGAAATTCTCCCCCTTGGTTTTAGCTCATGCTGATCATCTCTGGGTCAATTGTTCAGTTCTCCTGTCCCTCAGTAATAAATTCTTTATATTAAATTCTTTTGGTTTGAAAAACCTGAAGTCATGTACATTTTCCTGTCTGAATCACGACTAACACAGGCTCCAAACCCACTTGAATGGTTAAGCATGTGGTTACGGGGTAATTGACTTTGTCCTAGATTCTATGTTTTCTATGCAGAGTGGAGAATTAGTTTATAAGCACAAGCCCATCGGGCAAAGCCTGTGCTGTTTACAAAAACGCGTGCTGTTCTCGAATCTTATTCCTTGACAAAGTTTTCACGTGAACAGTGTGATATACAGAAATTATAACTTCATGTTTTTAATAAATCTAATGTATTCAATTAGGGCTCTCTTATTAATCCCAAGATGTATTTCTTGTGTGATTTTATTGTCACGAGTCATGAAAGACTCATGATTGTGTGCTTGTGTGTGTGTGTGTGTAAAATAAGCATTTGTACACAATGGGAAAGTAAATATTTTTGAGAATAAAATATTACTCATATACACAGTTTTTGTGTAATCACATTCTAATTTGTCATGTTCCCTAGTTTTAGTTACTGCTTTTATATTCTTTAGCAACATAACAGTTTAAATTTTCCACCAACCCAATTCACCAAAAAGGAGCCATTGTAATAAAGGGTGTAAAGAAACAGGAATATTCTGAGCATCAGAACCTGGACTGCAGTTATCAGAAAAGGTCCTCACTGACCATAAAGATACAGTAATTAAAGAAAATTTAAGAGCATTTGGAGTTCATTAAAATGACTTAGCTGAGGATAAATCTGCTAGTAATATAGAATGAGAAATTTTTACAATTTATGAGTTTTTCAAGCGCACATACAGATATAATCAAAACAATATAGATTGGGTTCCAGTAATAATTCTCATTTCCTGTTCACTAAGAAGTATCTGCAGCGGTTGCGTCTGGGTGTTAATATCAGCTCCTCCCCACCTCACATTCTTACACTGAGATTATAGTGTGCTTGCTTTGTCAGAACCTTGTCACCAGACTTGGCTTTATCCCTGTTTTGCACTAGAGCACCTTTCAGTTATAAAAAGCGTGTTATTTTTAGTTGGCTCTGAAGAAGTCTTACAATATGCTCAGAAAAGTAGCCTTTTGTAAGAACGCTCCAGTGTGTGTTCTCTAGCCTAGCACAGTGGCGACATCTCACTCTGTTTTCTTCCCCAGGAAGAAGCCCTTCTGTAAAGAAAGCTGAGCGAAGAAGAGGGTCCGTTGAAGGGCAGGAGGATGATGCTTACTGAGTCCTGTTCAACAATGCCGATTGTCTCCCCCTCAGGTCGCAGGTCACCAGGTACACAGAGTACAAGGAAACAAAATCCATCCATGTGAATCCTCCCTTTTACTTGGAATATGATTTCTTTTCTCCTGAGCCTCTACACCAGAAATAAGCTTTACAATATTTACTTCAGTACACCCCTTAATTTAAAAAAAAATACACCATACATATAGGTCTAAAAAATATTTCAAAATTAAATAACTTAAATGGCATAGTGTTTATGCATCGGACTAGTTTCTTCCCAGGAAAATTATTTCTGTTAAAAATCAATCCATTGGCCACCTGGAAAGTTTGTCTATAAATGCACATTCTAAACTGTATTTTGTGGAGTACCATTGTCTGTAGGTGATGCTAATTGATGGTCTGAAAGGATTTCAAGGTCAAATCATTTCCGGCAAGGTTCCATAGTGTCCACAGAGCTCATTAGTATAAAAAAGCCTCTGAGGTTTGCCAGATAAAGAAATGTGCTTAAGGTTTTCTATCTTAGCTTTTCTCTTATTTGAGTCAAGAATTTGTGCACTTATTTTTGCTACTAACAGCATATCATTGGTTGACAATGATGTGGGGATTGCTGCTTTCTAAAAATACAAAACAGGAGACTTAAGAGCTTGGATTATTTTTATATTTTATTCTATGGACAAGATCTATGCCTACAAAAACAGAAGAATGCAAAAACATTTTACTATTGGAGTTAGTATCCTAAAACTAAGATGTAGTTTTAGATTACCCAGTACCAAAACGGAAATAGTAATCTTTATGTAATGACATTTTGTGAGGATTAAATGAGAAAATTATTGTTCTATACCTGATATTTGGTAGTAAAGATGCAATAATTGATGACTATTACTCTAACATTAATATTCTTCATTTCTGAATCCATACTCTTAAATTCTATGACACTTTGTCTCTCATTATAAATAGAATATCTTATAAACAGTTTTTACATTGTTGATCATTGAAGAGAAATAGTTATCTTTTATGTTATTTCATTTATTGTGAATACAGTTCTATTCTGAAAAGATTACTGATTTTAGTGGCATAAGGTTAATCTATAAAGAATGATATTTATATCGTAGCTCGAGAGGCATTAAATCCAAATTTCACATTCTCTATTTTTTAGTTACTGGCTGCTGATTGACAAGGTACCCCCACTCTTAGTGGCTTAGAAGAACAGTCACTCATTTGGCTGCATGGAGCTGTCACTCATTTGGTGGCTGCTTTGCTTTGGAATGTCAAGGAAAGCTTCATCTTCACGTCTCAAGTGTAGATAACCGGTCCGGCCTCACTGTGCAGTGTCCTAGGCTTCCTCACAACCAGACTAGGCCACTGGGTTCCCTAAATTATGTCTGATTTCCCAGAGTCAAAGCAGAAGCTTCTTTAAAGCCAGCCACAGAACTGGCTCAATGCATTGCTGTGACATTTCACCAACCAAGGCAATTCACAAGGCCTGGTTTTGGAGAATGGAGGTGGTAGGTGGAGCAGTATCATATACAAAGAGAAAGAAGCAGAGGAGGCCACTTTGACAACTGTCAGTATCAACATCAGTTGCCAGTTTAACTCCAGCCTCCAGTGGAGAGGATTCGGGACCCAGATCCACATAAAACTTAAATTCTCAACCTGTGTATGCTGATTTGCTTCCCTTTACTTTAGCACATATCCTTGCTTGAATAAAATCTGCTCTGCGCCAGGAATTGTGCCTATGATGGGTACAGTGTCAGCAAAACCTGTCCCTGCTATCTCTCTGCTTGTGGTTGAGACAGATACACAGGCTTCAGAGATGCAGCAATATTCTTTCCTGTGATGGAGAAATGCAGCTTTTGGGGGAGACTGGGGACCAGCCCCTTGGAGGTCTGGGGGGCACCCATGGGGCTTCTGCAAAGATCTATGTGAGCTGAGTTGGAGTAGGAGGGGGGTTGGTTATAGCCAAGCTCTACATGGGAGCAGAAAGAGGTTTTCCCAGTGGTTTCCAAAACGCAGACTCCAGACTGGCAACATGAGCACCGTCAGGAACCTGCTCAGGGTGCGTGTTGTCAGGGCCCACCCTGCCTACTAAAGGAGGTGCCATCTGAGATTTGAGAACTATTGCTGTAGGCAGCAAGTGTGCCAGTGAGCACACGGAGGCTGGGACAGCATGGTTTACCCTATGTTCCCTGAGGGAGAAGTAACCTGATCCAACGTTCTCTGCCCAGTAACTAAGCAAACTCAGTGCACCGTCATTGTCCTCAGACTAGGGCATACTTGGCCGGCCTCATAACTCTTCCTGTGGACTGTGTTGCTGCTCTTAAGTTCTAAGAATGAATTGAAGGGGTGCCTTAGTTTCTCTTCACTGGCACACAGTTCTAAGGCGGAAAGTTTATTTTGGTTCACAGTTTGTAGAGGGCATGGTTTACTATCTCCAAGGCGAGGCGGCATGGCACGGTGGCATGCAGAGGGGCATGGCAGAGGAGAGCTGTTCATGGCATGGTGGCAGAAATTAGGGAGCGATCAAGGGAGGAAGAAGGTGACAGACTCTGCCAGGCCACAGTGCCGGTGATCACCTCCCAGCATCACAGTTGGCTACAAACTCTTCAGTGAGTGAATCAACCGATGGACACCACACGATCCAGTCACCTCTCAGGAGCCCCACATGTGAGCACATGAAGCCCCGGGGGGACATCTAGACACACGCCGTAATGGAAAGGTACTGCTTACCCAAAGATGAATTAAGTAAGATACAAGGTCAAATGAAGCTAATATATTTGGATGAACTTTGAAAACATAAAGCTGTTGAAACTTTTGGGTATTTTAATTTTGTTACTAATATAAATTTGTAAATGAATTAATGTATGTTTTGTTTTAATTCATTGTAAGAGAGTATATTCATTTCAAAGGCAGGGTTCTATATTATCTGCTGTATGTCCCCAGTTATTAGACTGTAATTCTTTTTTTTGTGTGTGTGTGTGGGTACCGGGGGGGTCGACCTCAGGACCTCGCACACCAACAGGCACCTGTGCCGCTGAGCGATATCACCGGCCCCTTTTTCATATGTGGGATCTGGGAGTCGAACTCGGGCCCTCGCGCTTGCCGTGCAGGCGCTTACGCCGCTGAGCCATCTCACTGGCCCTTAGACTGTAATTCTAATTTGTGATAATTATAGAAAAACTGTTAGATAAATGGACTTTGGAAAAGGGGACTGAGAACGTGAGTAGGAGTCACAAACTCTAGCATGAGGTTTAGTTTGTTATGTGAGCTTAGGCAAATCTCTTAAACTCTGGTTCTGGGTTCACTTCTCTAATAAGAACCTGAAATCTCTGATCTGTTAGTTTTCAGTTCTAAATTTACATCCTTGGTCTCATTTTTTTCCAAAAAATAGTATCTCTTTGTCACTGTCTTTTTCACTGACTTTTTCCCTCCCTATATCTTCTATTGGAAAAATAGGATATCTATTATAAATTCAGCCAGAAAAACATTATTTGAACTTTCTGATGAGATTGGATTGGACCACTCTCCCAGGGATATTCCAGAGGGAAGGGAAGGTAAACAGGTGAACCACAGCTGAAGATGAGGCTAATAGAGAGGGACATCTGTGTGATTAGGTGTCTAGATTGAAGTATGGAAATGAGCTGAGAGATCAGGGAAGAAGAGTTATAAATATGGTTTTTTAGGTTCCTAAGGCTTGGCTTGAAGCTTAGACAATTCAGTCTTGGAAGATTTAGAAACAAGAAGTGGGGGGGTGGCACTCAGTACTGACATGTCTAATAAAGATGAAGGGAATTTATAGGTTTTTGAAGAAATCAGAGATATAAAATAAGAATAAAAAAATCTGATGGTTGATCCAACAGTGAATTAATTGGCATATTAGCTGCAATATAATTTTTCACAACTTGGCTCACCAGAAAAATTACTGCAGTTTTGTTTTCTACAAGTGCAGTGGAATTTATATTTTATAATGGCATTAAATCTCTTATTAAAGGGTATTTGCTCTTTCTTTTTCGTAAGGAATTTCCTAAATATCTTCAAGGCAGGTAAATTTGAAATTTCCAGGCTTGCAATTTGAGGAAAAATATGCTAAAAGTGACTCTTGCCTCCTGATGCCTAGGGCATCCTTAACCACATTCATGGAAAATCACTAAGAGAATAAACATTTGGTGAGCACGCACTGTCTGCCCGGCTGTGAGCTGGTGCTGACGACGCCAGTCTCCCAGTCCTAGAGTCAGCCTCCAGAAAGCCATGGTGCCTCCTCCCAGGAGCTGTAACGAATGATATTTGAAGGTGTCAGGGAAGCAGGGTGGGAAAATGAGGAACTGGAAAGAGTGGGCCATAGAAACTCACTGCGCCACAGCTCTGTGAGGCCCATTTTTACCTCTCCTTTCTCCAGAGCACCCGAAATGTGAAGCTGCTTGTGAGGGGAAGAGGAAATAATCACAGTTCCTTTGGGGACCACAAGATGGGTTTCTACACCTATGCTGAGCCTCATGTCTGCTTGTAGCTCTCTGAGATGTCTGGGGTCCTCATCCCTCCTCATTTCCCTCTCAGCTGACTCGTAGCACCTTTCCCCAGAGCGGATTCGCTCTGAATTGAGGTTTATTGATGATGAGAGAGATGTGTCTTTAAACCCATAAATATCAACAGGGAGTCCCACTGGGAAGCATACCGGCTGCCCAAATACAGCCTTTCAGAGACACCTGCCAGAGGAGATCAACACAGGGCGCAGTGGCTCTGAGCAACGTCTGGGGATTCCAAAAGCAGGCTCAGATTCCTAAGTCTAGGATGAAGTTTTGACATCCTGCTAACAGCTGAACACAGTCTCTTACTGGTTGTGACTGGATCTCTAGGAACATTTCTGAGAGTGACGATTTCTTGTCTGGGGGAAAGGAATTGCAATGCTCCTAGTTCTAGCTCTACTTATTTTTACAGAGTGTTTCCCTTAACACTCATTGCTTCTCAGCCAGAACCCTGGTTCTATTCTTAGAGTGCTGAGGGCTTTGGGAAAGTTCCCTTCCTTCTCGAGACTTTTATTCTCCCAATCTCTAAGGTGAAAATAGGAATAGCCTGGAAAACAGGCTCATTTAATTTCCCTGAAGGTGGTGGTGCAAGAGCCAGGCAGGGCTCTGATTAGACAATAAGTTGGTTATAGCGTTTGAATCCTCCAGAGACCCAGAAAGAACAGACTACGCCATCAACATGGTTTCTCATTAAACAGGATTTTAAGGGGGGACCTATTTACAGAGGCATGCACAGCACTAAGGAAACAGATAACACAGGCAAAGTGCTGAGGTACTGGTGCCCATGAGAAGCCCCCATGCCTCTTGTCTGATATGTACGGAAACACTTCATAAACACCACTAGGTAACAGTTGTAGTTAGGGTAGATACTTGAGGAAACCAAGAGGGAATGTATGGACAAACACGCTTTCCTCTCTCTTCTGTTGCTCATCTCCTGCTAGCTCATGGCATTTTCTAATCTGTTGTTGCTGTGTTCTGCTGTCTAAAGTCAACCAAAAACCAGGAGGAAAGCAGACCAGGAGATTTGGAACATGAATATCAGCTCTTCTGGGCATAAAGCAGGGCAGAGAAGGTCTGAGTGTGCTTCTGAGAGGCCACTGAAGGATGGCTGCCTGGAGAAATGAATTTAATGTGTTAGTGCTCAAACAGCAAACTCTATTTCTTCCTAGGTAGTAGTCCAGAATGGATTTCCTGATTGAGTTGTGCATCTCCTCCACTCAGTGATTCATGGACTCAGGAGTTATCCAGCTAATGACCTCATCTTCTAGGGAGAGACCAGTGTTGGCATTTGTATCAGGCAGCTTTGTGTTATTGGACACAATACCAACACCCACAATTTAAAGGGAGCAGAGTTTAATTTAGCTCATGATTCAAGGGATTAAGTCCATGGCTGGCTGTATTCAAGGCAGAAACAACATGGTGAAGGATATGAGAGAAGAAAACTGCTCACTCTGGTAGCCAGGAAGCAGAAGGAGAATATTCTCCAAAGTCATGGCCCCAGTGAAACACTTTTTCCAACAAACCCCTGCCTCATCACAGAGCATTTAGCTATAAATTCATCAGTATGACAATTCATTAGTGTGTATAGGCTCCACATGATACAATCATCTTCCAAACTTCATACCTCTGAACATATAGGACTTTTGCAGACATTCTAGATCTAACCCATAACAGTGCCCCACTATTAGGAAAAAAAAAAAAGAAGACCCCAGGGAAACTGCTGTGGAAGTTTTCTTAAGGGTCATTCCTAAAATTAACAAGAACCATTCATACTCACATTTCTTTGGGAATAATTTGGGTACATATCAATACCAACCCACAAGGAACGGTAGTTTTGTGTCTGCAAAAAAGCGAGGATAGAATATGGTGAAGAGCTCATATCTAAGAGAAGATTCATTAGAACCACTATTCCAAGTTCTCCAAAAGACCGTTTTTCTGCAGTCTCAGACCAAGAGGTCAGGATATGAGGCCGTGTTGAGATGAGATCCCTGAGCTCCACTCTCTTCTAACACAGGAACATGAACTCCTAACATGGTTCATCAGCTCCTGATGCAGTGAGCAGTGTTCACTCCAAACCCGTACGCACGTTCATGTTTCTCTCACCGTTGTCCCTGTGTGACTCAATCCTCTCTTTCTCTCAACTTCGTCCTGTGGATTACTCCCATATTTGAGCTTCATAAGTTAACTTCACCCACAATCCTTCCCAGTCCCGAAGAGCCTAACTGCCACACTGGTCCCCTGGATAAACCTCGAGGCCTGGGATTGAAAACTGATTGTGATTCTCCCTACTTTACAGCAGGAATGGGTTTATGTTGGATTTTCCCCATGCCTCAGCCATAATGGTCAGAACTGGAGTAGGCCCTTGTCACTGACAAGCAATAATCTACAATATTCTGAATTCCCCATATGTGTATAATTTGTAGCTTGTGATTCCAAATCATATGCAGTGAATGTAACTAGAAAACACAGTGAAACCTGTAATTCCTGATCTGTTTTAGAAACATGGATTCAAAGCAATTTGTGAAACTTTATTCTGCTTATGAGTCACCCTTTTCCATGCACTGTCAATGCAAGTATTAGCAGTTGGCCCATTTTACAGGGTCATTTTCTGCAAATAATAAAGTCTTCATATTTCACCCCCATTTATGCTTAAGCAATGAGGAGAATAAAAGCTGTTCAGTCTCCTTGAGAGGCCAGCTCAGCAGTTCTTATCTGGCACCGATCTCTCAGGCTTGAGCAAAGCATATATTTTTCCAAGGATCAGGTCTTTAAGCATCCACATGTGTAGTGTGAACTGCCCAGCAGATCCTGCCCTTCTTTTGTCCCCTTTCCTGTGTGGGTGTTTGTGTTCTCTGAAAAGTTATCCTCCGCCCCCAGTGTGAGTTGTGTTCCTCCTATGGATCTATACAAGCCCATGGTTTTCTACGTCAGGGTCCTCACCATGTGTGTGTGGGTGTGTATCCACCAGAGTCCTGCAACAGACTTCGAGATTTCTAAAATATTTTTATTTTTTTAGTGCATGTTTGCAGAACATAAGGGCTTCATTCAGCACGGGGAATTGGTAGATGTACATAACACATTTTAATTCTTTTTACTTCCCCTTCTCCTGCTCCTTCCCTCCATCTCTTTTTGACCAGGCACAGCAACTCAAGAGTCACACAGCTGTTAGATACAGGTGCTCCTTGACTTATAATGAGGTTACATCCCAATAAACCTATTGTAAGTTGACAATACCATACATCAAAAATGCATTTAACATACTTAACCTACTGAGCATCATAGCCTAGGAACAAAGATCCTGTGTTTTTCATTGACATCATGAGGCAGACTGGGAGCTGTAGCTACCGTGGCTGCCCAGAATCACGAAAGAGGATAGTCTTGTGTATCGCCACCCCAGGAAAAGATTAGTATTAAAAATTTAAACTATGGTCTTTACGGAATTTGTTTTGCTTTTGCACCATTTTAAAGTTGAAAAATTCTTAATTGAAGTATCCTAAGCCAGGGACCATCTATAATTTTCTTCAAGAATTTCCTTGAGGACCACGTGGAGACATTTTATTAACTACCAAAATAGCAAATAATGGAAGTCAAACTGGGGTTGACCCCTGCACCGACTGTAAACCACAGAGTGTCCAGTGCATCTTCAGATCAATGGGGGAGTGAGTTTCATGAAGCTCTGAGGACAGATGTGCAGCACCCACTTAACATTCTTGTAGGAAACATCTTCTCTCAGGGGCTCTGTAAATTCGACCTCTGGAACAGTCAGAGCTTCTTGACTATACAACAGAACATGGGCACTGCCTTTGCCATAGAGTGACTGATCCTAATAAAAACCTAATCTCCTATTTAGAGGAAACAATTTCATAATTATTTGCCTTTGCCATAGAGTGACTGATCCTAATAAAAACCTAATCTCCTATTTAAAGGAAACAATTTCATCATTATTTGCCATATCTTCTTTTTTCTATATCTGCTATCACCTCTTACTGCCCTTGCCACATTTCTGGATTCCACACCACAGTTCCCACTTCTGTTCAGTATTATGTGCTGGTACGTGTTTAACGGGCAGTACACATGCTCGTTACTGGGGGCGGGGGGGCTGATCTGTGGTATTCACCAATCCTAAGAGAAAACATTTGTCCAAACATTTGAAGGAGAAGAGCAAGAGAGTGGAGGGTGGATCAAAGCTACATGAAGAGGCAAACATCAAACTCACAGAAAAGCAGTGTAGAGAATGACTTCATCTGTGAGCACTGGGAATAGAAGGTGGGTTGGGATGACTTGAGAAGGCCTAGGTGTACAGACAACTTATGGGGTGGGGTAGGCATGCTGTGCCAGAGGCACAGAGGAAGAGGCCCACAGCTGGACACTGGCTCTCCACTCCCGTAGCCTCATGACCCTGGCAGTTCAAGCATAGGCAAAACCCAGCTGCTGAGAAAGCCGTGCAATCAGTCAGAGCATTCACGATGGTGGGATGAACAAACCATGCATTTACTTTTACATAAAACAAAACAAAACAAGACAATAGCAACAATAATAATCTCTGTGTGTTTTGCACCATGGAAAATAACTAATTCCAAAGATAGTTTTCTGGGACTCACTCTTCGTGAAAGCTTCAAAATGCTCCTTTCTCATGGAAAATAAATTAATAGTCCTTCCCTGAGACTAAATACCAGCAAATTACCAGAGAAGTAGAAGTAGCAATTTTGAAAAACAGTACCTTTAGGAAACTTGTGAATGTGAAGCAACTAATTATTTTTTTTCCTTCTGGGCAAAAAGTTTATAATAGAACAGGAATTATAATGTTCAAATGTTATGTGAAAATACCTATAAATACTCAGGGCTTCACAGATTCTGATTTTAGGAGTGAATTTCTGCGTGTGACACATTCTCACGTGACACATGTGGCACAGTCAGGTACGGCAAGTGAGCTGGGAAAGCTGGTCGCTCACGTGTACAACTCAAGGATTACTGTGGGATTCTGTGACCTAAAACGCCAAAGTTATTTACATGTGTAAAAGTATATTTATGGAGGTCTCCTAAGGAATTTTCTTTGTTAAGATCCTCCACTGGAATACCCTAGGAGGAAGTTCTCATTACAGTATTGTTAGTGAGCATCGTAGCGCTCTGATCCTCCACCTGGACTGTACATGTTTTAATCCCCTAGGGAACTATGCAGGAAAAGTCAGTATCTGGCCTCCTTCCTCAGGATTTCTGATTAAATTGGGCAGACCTAAGAGGTCTGGGTTGAAGGCTGAGCATGGACAGTTTTTAAAAGCATACAGGAATGGGCCTCTTAAAGGACAAAGTATCGTAGAGTAAGATCCTCTGAACAAACCCCCACCTTTTCCAGCATTGATGTGATTTTAAAATCAGGGTTAGTCTTTGACCAGCTGAAGGAAGAGAATGTTTCTTTTATGGCCACATGGGGGACCCCCGTCCCACAATTTTTCACTGACTGACTTGTCTTGCAATAATTCCCCTTCCTAAGTGCTGTGCATTTGCCACCTTCAAAACCGCAGGTGTGGCAAGGGATGTCAAGTTGGTTTCACTTTGCACGTCCCTCTCATAGATGGGTAGTGATAGCTTGAGTGCTGTGTTGCAAAGTAATCAGAGCCTGGATCTGACCACAGCTGTAAAAGCTCCCGATCAATTAGTGATGTCTGCCGTGGATGCTAGGAATGACAAATGGCAGCACATGGGCCAGGGTTTGCCGCCTTTGAATGACTCAATAACATCACAGTACTGTCTTTATATGCCCCTATTCATCTTTACGCATACATTACAGAGCGTGCCCTATCCCATCAGCGTATTAGGCGGCATTAGGTTTACTTATGTAACTAATCAGTATTTTAGGAGGTCTTTTAAACCTGGCCACAGAAAATAAGCACTTATTAAGTACCTATTGGTTGGTTTTGCTTTTCAATAACTTTTGTCTTTCACAATATACCATGAGCACAGTAAATGCTGGCTGTAAGAGGCTTATATTCTTGCTAATAAAAGAAAGTATATATGTAAGCAACTATTAATGAGCACAGTATTATTCACCGTGACAGAATTATGAACTGACATAATAAAGATGATGAAGAGAGTAAATTATTAATTATGGGTCTAAGGAATAAATGCTAATTCTACAGTGGACCAGGATCTGCTTTGACTAGAAGGACATTGGAGGCGAGCAGGCAGAATTACTTCTCTGACAAACCGTCCCAGCTTCGGGCTGTGCAACACAACACAAGGAGAAGGCACAGAGATTCCAACTTCTCAGCAGTCCATGAAAAACAGGGCTCAAGCATTCCACAGAACTGGTTCTAGATATGACTCTGCCATTTAACTAACTTTGTGGCCCTGAGGAGTCTGATGTTTGCAAATCCTTGCTCCACCTATAAGGAGCAAACCCCAAAACCTCCCTTGCAGAATCGTAAGATTTTAAAAGATGTGTCAACAATTTGGTGATTTTTAAGGTTCTCATTAAGTGATATGACCTTTCATTATTCCCTTAATGATAAAAAGAGATTGTTTTAGAATTGGAAACTCAAATTGATAGAAAGTTTTCAGTAAAAAAACAAACAGAAAAACACATCCGTCCCTTATAATCTCTATCTTGTGATGCGAGTATGAATTTTAGAAATTGTGGATCAGAAAAGCGTGCTCCACTCGCAGAGGCAGCAGATGAATGGGGCGGCTCGATGGGCCCGGGCATGCACAGGCCTCTCCTGGAATTATCTCTGCGTGGCACCGGCCCTCAACACTTTCTCCTCACAGGACCTCCGTGGGGTTCATCTTACGAGCACTCAGGTTTCAGAGCTGAGGCAACTGACTCTCTCACATTACTACAAGTAAGCAGAAACCTCATAGCCAGAAGGTGGCTGAACCTGAGTTTCCATAAAGCGGCCTGGCTCCACAGGCCATGTTCCCAGGTCTACATTGCCCTTCTCAGGCTGCCTGCTGGATGGTGGCTACTACTGTCAGGAGAGAACACAGAGATGCATCATGGGAGCAAAACTGAGAGGGAAGCTTGTTCTATAGGGAAGCAGTTAGCTCACAGGGGACAGCTAGGCCCTAGAAGTTAGCAGCAGAATGAGGTTAGAAGCCCAGACACAGGAGAAAGAAGAGCAAGACATAAAGCAAGTGAGGAAACATGGTCCCAAGACTTTGTTGAAGTTCAGTCAGCCCCACATGAAGGTCACGGCCACCCTGCATATTGCCATGTGGAAGCACATTTTGAGTCTTGGTGCCTATCTCTTCTCAAGCTCTGGATGCCTCAAGGCCAAGAGAATGGTTGGGAAATGTTGTGAGTAGAACTTTGTCCACCTAAAATCCACACATTGAAGTACTAATCCCTAGGACCTCAGCACGTGACCCAGTTTGGAGACAGGGTTTTTACAGAGGTATGAAGATAAAATGTGGTCATTAGGGTGGCCCTAATCCAGCACGACTGGTGGTGTCCTTAAAAAAAGAGAAAATTTGGGCACAAATATACCCAAACAGGGAGATTACCATGTCTTTGTACAAAATAAAGAAAAAAGACCTGCTGCAGATTTGCCCTCACAATCCTCAGAAGGAACCATCCCTCCTAGTACCTTAATTTCAGATGCCTGGCCTCTAGAATCTTGTGAGATTAAATTTATGTTATTAAGCTGCCCACTTGGTGCTACTTCATTACTTAGGTGAGCCCTAGGAAACTAAGAGTACATTATGGGCACCTGGTTACCAATAGACTGATTATTCCATTAGGCCTATTTGAAAAAAAGATGTTTCTTCCTAACTCTATGTATTTCATAAACACAATTTGTTTTAAAAATTACATTTCTAAAATATGTATTAGCATATTCCTGAATTTTCCATGTGGATATTTAAGAGGACACCCTTCCACCTTTTCTCATTCATATACATACTCTGACATGAAAACCTGAAGAAATGACTGTGGACATCCACAGTGACAAAGGAACATTCTGTAAACTCATTAATTCTTTGTTTACTCATTCATGAGTGTTGAAACCACAAGATTGATAAAATCATCAGGATGGCTTATTATAAAAGACAGACGTAGGCCGGTGAGACGGCTCAGTGGCGTAAGCACCTGCCTGGCAAGTACGAGGTCCTGAGTTCGACTCCAGGTACCCATATAAAGGAAAAAAGGGGACCGGTGATATCGCTCAGTGGCACAAGTGCCTGCTGGCAAGTGTGAGGTCCTGAGTTCGACTCCTGGTACCCACATTTTTAAAAAAAAAAAGGACAGATGTGTAGATGAAGGGTTGATATACTTAGGGTAAGGTAATTGTACAGTTAGAGTACGAGGGTATTGGGAGCTCTAGCATCATGTACTCAACACAAGCTGGAAGCGGGTGGCAGAATTGAGGGGAGCTTCCCAGAAGAGAGTCCCTGGGAGGAATATTAAGGTATGCACCTCAAATTTTAACTCAGCTACTCGCCACACCCTTTTCTTCTTTATTATTTTTTTTTCTTAGCAAACGGAACATGAACCTGAACCTGCACCACCTGCAGGTCTTGTCAAAACACAGACTCCTGGGCTCCAGCTTAACACTTGTGATTTGGCACAAATGTAGGGAACCAGGAATCTGAATTCCAACACTTCCACAAGTGGTGCTGACGCCGCAGGGCTGGGGTGCACGCTGAGTCCCCTGAATGAACACTTGTGAGCATCTACCTGAAATACGTATCTGTCCTTAACAGACCTCAGGGATGTGCCCTGAATAAAACAAAACCCCACCTTTGTGAAAACAAAAGATATCAAGTCAATCAACCCCTTTATAATGCAATGGCACTCCTGAATACCAATTTCTTCGTGGGAAAAATAAAATATGCAGTGCCTGATGAGAGCGGTTTCTCCAACACCATAGTCTTTGGAAGAAGGGTTTTTCTGAAATGATGACGTTCTCTTTACTTCTGTTTTAACGCTTAAACAGGGGAGTCTGGTAAAATGAAGTCGTACTTGTCTGCAAAGGTAAGAACTTGTGGCTGCGGATGCTTGGAGGGGCTCAGCTTGCTAAAATAAACAAGCTGGAACTTTCCTTGCTCTTCTAATCTTCTTTCTTGGAGGAGGACACTTGGAGGCAGCGACTTGGAGCTGCCTCTTTGATACTTGCAGAGGAGTAAAGGAGGAATGACCTGCTTTATGGAAGCCAGCAGTACTGGTTGATCATGTGTTTATTCTCTGCGATGCACGCTGAAAGGACAGGAGAACTGGCTGCATACAGCAGTGATCTCTATACATGGGAAAGAAACCAAGCCAAAGACAGCAAAAGTAATATTCTGACAGGGAGGACTGTACTTTTCTCTGAACTTATGAACTGGGCTGCAAGTATTTGCATTTTTGTGCCAATTGTGTCTTGAAATGATCTTGGGGTCAGCTGTGCAAGAATCCATGCCCTTGACGAAAAGGAAGTTCAGTAATAATTCAACAAAAGTTGAGCTTCTCCAGATTCCAAAGCCCACACACTGGACTTTTGATCAAAAAGCGATCCCTGTGAAATGCTTCCTTTTGGGCACTCTACCTATTCTCCAAATGATGTTAGTTTCTCTTGACATGGGCCTGCCTGTTGTCTGTTTTTACAAGATCAGACTGAATTTTAAGAAATAGCAGGAGAATACTGCATAAGCAGAAACCTAGGTGACTGGTTATTTCCTTAGTGACCAGATGTGGGGTTCAGGAATACATCGTATTGACAGGTTTTGGTAGGTAGTTAAAATGTTCGGTGCTGTGGGAATAAGGCAAAACAAGAGCTTTCTTCAGCCTTCTGGCCCTCATACATTTGAGAAATATTTTATTGTTAAAAGAATAAAGTCTTGTTGGCTGCTTGGCCAGTTTGAATTAACACAGTGATTGATTTTTTAAAATGAAATTTGTATTGAACATTCAAGAAAACAGATTTACTAGAAAGTGCGTGCACAAGGATGTATATGAATTAGTACTTTTAATATTTTCACTTGGCTGCTGTCATTGCTCCATTTTAGATCCAATTCCCTCCATGCTGGGTATATTTACAGAGTGTTTTAGTTTTCCCAAGGCTAGGTGCATAGGCCCTCTGAAGAAGGATGTGTGGCTCCTTGAGATGTGAACAGGTCTGTTTTCCATCTTGATGATCTAATTTCAATGACTGCCATCCACTCACTTGTCAGGCAGAGCAGTACTTGGGTTAGAACCTCCCCAGGGTACTGTGCTACACGTCTCATTTGCATAAACCCGTTCATCCCCTCCTCCATAAGCACAGGAGAGATCCTCACCCCAAGACTCCTGCCTGTTCATTTTCGAGGATGTAGGTTTGAAATTGTGGGAAATAGAAAGACAAAGGAAAAAGCAGGAGGAGAGAAGAGGCAGGATATATAACTGTTACTTAAAAAAAACAAGGGGGAAGATCAGGAATAGACGCCAAAGAAGAGGGAAGAGGGGGAGTAAATGGAGGAGGGAAAATGGAGGAAGAAGAGCAAGGGTCAGGAGGGAGCAGAGGGGTAGGTGGGAAGGTGAGGGAGGGGTAGATGCTCTCAGAAAGATCCACCCGCAGGACATGGTTCAGGATCTTTCTCCACATACTTTTCCATCCTTACATGTATTCACCTGCATGTGCATTTTCCATGGAAATGTTTCTACAGGGAACCTCACAAGTACCACATGTGTGAAGATACTAGTGACAGAGTCGAAGAGATCATAACCGAGTTGCTGTCATGATTGGCGTGGCCACCTTGGTTTTCACTGTTTCACCTCACACCAGTTCTTTCATGTGTTCTTAGCCCTTCAAGTCCCAGCACAAGGGTAGTGTTCCTTCAGCTAAGCCTCTTGTCTCCTACTGAAACAAATGGCCCTGCCGAGGGCTCCATGTTTGCTCCGAGCAGTGGTAATCACCTGGCCAGCAGATGGCCATTAAATATCTTTTGATCATCTGTGTCCACATCTCCTTCTTATAGAATTTCTATAGGATCACAAATCATTTTTTGATTCCCCATAATCTATCATGGTTCTGGGGACTAGCAGGTACTTAACAAATAAAGTGGATAAAAGAATGCAAATGTGTTTAAAATCATTTCATATGTATTTAAGTTTGTTTTTATTGAATTCCTCTTTATCATTCTAGCAAATTATTTTCTAGGAATAAAAATAAACACCGGAAGCATATGAATGACCAAGATAATCTTTGTGCATGTGCCCATTAGCTGGGTTAATATTAAAAAAAAAAAAATGATGATTCTCTCCTTTTTAAATTGAATGACTTTTTTCAAATAAAAAGTTAATTTATAGACTATTTTGACTTTAATGTTTCCATATCTTTCTTAATTTCTTAAAGACCTGCCTCTGTGAAGTCACAGGATAAGATATCATGTCCTTTAGTCGATATGTTAAAATGTGGCACATTCCGCACATGCATTTTCCCTAAGCTGGAAACTCTGAGCCCTCTGCTCCTGCGATGACAGTTGAAACACTGGGCAGGGCGTGGTGTTTGGAGGTACCGAGCAGGTATGAACTCAGCTGCCAGAAATGTCGAAAATGTGCATTTTTGACTCCTAACATTTCAGAGCCTCAATTTTAAAAAAAAAAATTTAGAGGAAAACTTTACCTAAAGCGAGCTGTTAGATAAGAAGAGTTCACTACATTAGCATCATATATGTCTCATAGATGCTGTATTAGTCAGTGTCTTGTTCATAGCAAAAACCTAAGGTAGATTATTTTATAAAGGAAAGAGCTTTGGGAGGCAGCAAGTCCAGATAGTAAGCTGCATACTCTGGCCAAGACCTCTCTTGGCTGCATGAGTCATGCAGGGCTGTGTGTGTAACCCTGCGGCTGTGTAGCTTCTCTTCCCTTCATAGGAAGCCACCAGATTCAGGCATTGGCGGTCCCACTCCAATAACCTAATCAAATTTAATCACTTCACATGGTCCTCATCTCTAAACACCTCCTCTACTCTCTGATACCTTTAGTGTGATACTTCGGGCATTACAGGCTTGCATGAGTTTACAGGGACAACTATATTCAAACCATAGCAGAAGTATATCAGGGCATATAAGAATTTTCTGAAGCTGTGTCTGGAGTGTGTGTGTGTGTTTGTGTGTGTGTGTGTGTGTGTACATGCACATGCATGTACATGTGCCCATAAGAGTATTTCTCTGGAGACAAGTTCAACTTTCTGGACTCTTAAAAAAAAATCTATCCATCTATCTATCTATCTATCTATCTATCTATCTATCTATCTATCTATTTATCTATCTGTATATAATAGGAGAATTAAACTCACTATAAAATGTGCACAATCTAAAGAAGTTGCCATGCAGACACAAGGCAACTGACACGTTCTTCTAACTTTTTGTTCACAGACATCTCCTTTCTGCTGTAGTTGAAATACTGTGCAGGGAAAGAATGTGAATGTTGCATCAGGAGGACGAGGTACTCATTCTAATCCAGTTGCTCACTAGTTGCATAACTGTAGGCAAATTCTTTGACTTCTCTGAATCTCAGTTTCTGTGTTATGAAATGAAAGTTCATAAATGAAAGTTCATTAAGTTCTCTGTTATGAAATGAAATGCCTATCCCGGGTCTAGCTTTGTTGCAAGGATTTCTGACAAGGATACGAGAAAATAATCCTGTGTCTGGTAGAAGGGTTCCCACTCCTAATCTTATCTCTTTCATTACCTTTTAATTTTCTTTTCTTTCTCAAGTCAAATCATCCCCATTTTCCCAGTGTTCCCTCACTGATAAAATGTTTGTGCCACACAGCTACTTGTCTTCATGAAAAGATGGCCTTTCCCTTTCCCACTAGCACTTGCTGTAGAGCAGCTGGTGGAGCACTGGACGTTTGGATGAGCCCTGCAGATGACAGCCAGCTGCTGGCAGCTGGTGCAGCACCACCCAATGTGCATCACGGCTTCTCAGGCTCTGCCCAGTTGGGAAAATCTGATGCTTTCACTAATCACTGAGGCTCCAAGGGGTCTTTCACCTTTGTGCTTCACAGCTTTGTACGTGAAGAACACTAACCTTAGCTCACACTACTTTTTATTTCCTGAGTGCTTCCTCTGCTTCCCTGAACGTTCTCTGAGGAAATATCATTGACTAGCAACCCAGGTTAGGTCAGTGCTGCTCACTTTTCTGATTCATGGAGCCAGGATGATGCTGCAGGAACTATGGTACCAGAGTGGGAATCTAGAAATGGAAATATGGGACTGACTGTTAGAGGAATCAGAAGAAAAAAAAAAATACACGTCATATTGTTAGAAAAATATTAGAAGTTGAAATCTTCTCAAGCTCAAAGTAGAACTCCAGGAAGAGAGACCATTGGTTGACAATAAAGTAGAAATGAAAAGAAATGGTGATTAATAAATAAATACAGAGGCAAAGCAGGAGGACCCAGAGGATTCCGTGAATAAGGCCTTGAATGCTTATTTGCACTGACTCTCAGATTTGTAGGACATGCGTGGGTCGGTCTCACTTAAAGATACACTAACCAGTCAGCTAATAATGAAGTATAGTAAGCCTTCTGCAAACAGATGTGCATGAAATTGTGTCCATTATCAATCCAGTTGTTAGGGATATCCCAGCTCCCTCCAGTGCTGTCAGTGCATATTTAGTGAGCTGGAGAGCAGCCTGAGTGGCAGTGTTGGCTCACAGGTGTTGACGATCCTCCCCAGAAAGAGTTCAAACCAAGGACACTGAAGTTACCTATGCCTGTGACCCGGGAACTTGGGCAGAGTGATCAGAGGTGGGTAGGAATGGTCAGAATATGTTCATGACGTCTCAGATCATTGTAGATTTATTACATACTGGCATCCCCACACACAAATGTTTAAAACACTTATGTTCAAAAGAGGAAAACAGGGATGGAAACAGGCAGAGACCACATAGAATGGAGAAAGAATTCAGAAAAAGTAAAAGATATTACTTCTGAATTGCGTTTGACAATATTGTTTTAGGATGACCTGAATGGAATACATAAATGAGTGTGACACAGGCTTACCAGGTGGTCTCTATTTCCCTAGCCTTTCAAATCTGATTCACTGTCAAATCTCTCAGGTGTTAGTACACCAAGAATTAAAGGTGTCTTCCATTAGATCCTGGCAATTTAGAGTGGTGGCCAACCACCAGCACGTGGGAGGCACCTCCTAAAGGCATGAAGAGGAAGTTTGTTTAACATAGGACAGGCCCTCGGTGAGCAGCACAGAAGTTTCATCTGCCTGCTTTATATTCTCACCCACATTTAATACAATCAGCTATGTCAATTTTAGTCATAGTGATTTTTTAAATGGTGTTTGGTCATAGTTTTATATATATAGCTTTTTTTGAATAAAATGTTATTGTATGATTTGTTTTGACTGTATTTCAAAAATTTTGATACGTTGTATTTTTGCTAGCATTCAACATTAAATCTTTTCTAATTTCCTTGTGATCTTACTTAAACAAGGCCTGCTTAGTTGCGTGCTTTTTAAGTTTCAGTATTTCTAGGTGTCGTGTAATAGTAACATTTGATTTAATTTACTTGTGTTCAAAGAACACACTCTGTAAGATTTCAGATAATGTCAATGTTTTGAGACTTATTTCAGGGCTTAGTACATGGTGGATTTTTTTTTTTTTTAATGTGAGTACTGGGGGTCGAACTCGGGACCTTGCACTTGCTAGCAGGCGCTTGTGCCGCTGAGCTATCTCACCGGCCCCTACATGGTGGATTTTGGTAAATATTTCATGCATGCTTGAAAAAATTGCATACTTGGAAGTCACTGAATGCATGTTTTATAATGTTCAGAGCAGGCTAACAGCTGTGGTAGTGTTCAAATCTTTTATATATTCACTGATTTTTAGACAATTGCTAAATCAATTGTTGAGTGAGAGGTGCTAAAATTCCAGCTTTATAGACAATTGGTATATTTCTTCCTTCAGTCGATTTCAGTTTTTGCTTTGCTTATTTAGAAGCTCTGTAATTAGGTACGTGTGGATTTACAACAGTTATGTGTTCCTAATGAATTGATACTTGGTGTGCTGGTGATAGAGTCCCTGTTTTTGCTTACATGAAAGTGTTTTTTATTTGTTTGTTTTCAACTACTGAAAGAAGGGAACCAAACTCATGTTTATGAGGTTTTCCCCCTGAGCATATTGTCCCCAGACTACGAAAAAGCAGTCCTATGGCTTAGAAGTATTATAAGACAGAGTTCAAGGCTACTGAAGCAATTGAAATTCGGGAGAACATTCTAGAAAGAAGAGAGGTAAAAAGAGAGGAAATCTAAATTTTGCAAATAAAGTTTGCTTTCCCCAATTTTGAACTTGTGCTGGCTTGTTTTTCCATGTTGATGGTGCAGGTCAGTGGAAAGCCAAAAGTGTTAACCAAGTGTCACTAATGCGGCAGGGTTTCCACTCAAAATGCTTTCTCCTTTGTGTGGAAAGTCTTGCTTTCCTTACGCCTCCTTGGAGTTTGCCTGAACATGCATAATCCTCAGATGTCCTGTGAAGATCTGAGAAGAGATTATTTGCAAAATTTAGATTTCCTCTCTTTGTACCTCTCTTCTTTCCAGAATGTTCTCCTGAATTTCAATTGCTTCAGTAGCCTTGAACTCTGTCTTATAATACTTCTAAGCCATAGGACTGCTTTTTCGTAGTCTGGGGACAATATGCTCAGGGGGAAAACCCCATAAACATGGGTGAGTATGGTTCCCTTCTTTCAGTAGTTGATGCTTGTCCAGTTTCTACCTGCTTTGACTGTTCCTCAGTGCCATTTTTACCTTTGTGATCTTTAGTTCTACACAAGTTATCCTGCCATTACAGGCTGTAGAAATCCTTGCATGCATATTTCACCATTGTCCTATTTTGTACTCTATAAACCTGTAGATATCCATTAAAAATTTGATAATACCATTTTATATTTACTTTAAGGAGGTACCTCATTTGAAAGGACATTGAAGGGTCATTAGCATTCTATTAAAAGTAGTAAAAGAATATGTCTCAGAAAAGCAAATATTTGGAAATTAAACAGCATATCTCTAAGTATCATATGATAAGAATATCAATACTTATGGTAAGAATTTCATGAAAGGAGTAGAAAAATGACCGCTAACCTTAGGTTACCAGATTTAGCATGCCACAAAGTTGGATTTAAATTCCAAATATGCAAAAGATAATTTTTAGTGTATGTTCAGTGATTAATTGGGACATCCTTGTGCTGAAATGTATTTGACAACCTCAAAGTCAGACTGAACAGGATTGCTGCATTTCATCTATCAACTCTGTGCCTTCTCTTTCTTCTGCTTACTGCATCCTCAACAATACCAAGTCATGAGCTATTATGGTTCATGGGCTTTGGACTCCTGGCATGATGGGAGATCTAGCTGCGAAACAGAAGACACATATGTACGGGTTTCTGCTAATTTGTTTTACAGATCTTTTTACTCTCAGAATATTGCTATGGGTAAGCAGCTAGGGACAGAATGTGAAGCCCATATTTGGGCTGAAAATCCTCCAAAGAGAATTAGCTGTGTACGTGGGATGTTCACAATGGCATGTTTGGAAGGGGAGAAAAGAAGCTTCTTGTAAATACCAGAGTTCCTTCTCTTTTCAAAGATATTCTAAGGAAAATTTATTGTAAAAATATAATAGACATATTAGTCACACTGAGTATCAATAGTCACAGGACTATAGTCACGGGACTCCTCCCTTAGTTAACTTTCATTGGATGGATTTATTTAAATTTATTTAGAATTTACTCCATCAATGGATGTATTTCTAAATTTTCATTATATGAAAATAAATGGAGATAGATCAAGTAAAAACATGCAAAGATTGTTCAGGGTTTGCTATAGCAACGGAGGTAACCATCATCACTTATGTTTTGGCAGAAACTCAAAGGTGGGGAGAGGCTTATAGAAGTTTTGTCCTGGACAAACAGAAAGCTTCAGCTCTCTCTTGAGTGGAGACTGTTGTCACTATGAAGCTACCAGTGGTGACCATAGGGGGTACATTTGTCTTTTTCTGTTGTCCCTAAGATGAAAACAAGGAGGTACATTAGGGAAGTCATCAGGGCTTGATCAACTCCTAGCTATTTTGAGTTAATTGTTACAGGAGTTATTTGGCTTCCTGGGCTGGTTGCTAGAGACAGTGGTCTCATTTCCTTCAAGTCTGGCTTTAGATAGGGGCTGTTGTCCTTGGCTGGTTACTGTAGAGAATGAGTTGGTTTCCTGGCCTTGTTGCTGTAGGTTGTGAGTCAGAGTTCTTTCTGTATACATACTCTGTTCACTGCCCATTTCCCAATTCATACTCTCAAGTATTAGAAATTGTGCTCATCAATCATTTTTGTGCACATTGTTTTGTTCTTATTCAAAATTGGGTTACATGCTCTTGGCTTTATGCTTTCATATGATTTTTAAAAATAGTTTGTGAAGTTTGAAAAACCATGTTTTGAGTTATTTGTGTGGAATTTCTAAAACAAGTGAACTAAAATCAAAATCCTGTTGTGAATAATTAGGAAATTCAATATGAATTTTCACTGGGATTGTTAGATTAATAGCACCTTAATAAACTTGCATTAATAAACTTTAAATCTTAATAAACTTTTTCTCTTTAGATTTCCTGACATAGATATAAGGAGTAGCTCTTAATGGCCGTTTTTTGGTCTCAAGTATCAGATTTCACAAGGATGGGTTTTGCTGTCATTATATTTTCCAATACAGATCGACTATCCTTAAAGTGAAAATCTGAAATTGTAATTGCTCAAAAATCTGAAACATTGAGTACTAATTTGACACTATAAGTGGAAAATAGTACATGAAACTTTTTTTTTCATGAACAAAATTATTAAAATTTGGATAAAATTACCTTCAGGCTAGCTATATGCCTAAAGTGTATTTGGAATATATATGTTTAGATATAGGTCCCATCCCCAGGATATCTCATTATATCATGGAAATATTCCCAATTCTAGAAAGACCTAAAATCTAAAACGCTTCTGGCCCTAAACATTTTAGATAAGGATAATAAACCTGTATTTTGCTAGGTTCTCAGTGGACCTTCAGAGATAAGCACATGAGGCAAATCTAACCGACCACCTGGATTTCTCATTGACCTACATTAAGGCATTAAAAAAAAAAATTAAGTAGGATAAAGAAAGTGGAGGGAGAGAAGGAGGAGGAAAATGTACAGGGCAGGGAAGGGAAGGTTAAGAAGAAATAGGTTTTCTGACATTTGAACATTGTACAGACTCCAAATATCTATGTCCATGAAAAGAATTTATTGGAATAGAGCCAAGCTGATTCATTTATGGATTGTCTGTCTGGAGCTACTTTTGTTTTAAGTAGTGGAGCTAAATGGTTTGTGCAGAGAGTACGTGTAATGATAGGTGGTGAATATTAGAGACCCTTCCCATGGCACCAGATATTGGAGACCCGTGCAGTGGGTTCCAATCTCCTGCATGGGGTACAGCGCACAGCAGGAAAGGAAAGAGTAAGAGACAAAGTACAGGGGTGCATAGCAGGGATCTGGGACACCAGTTGCTCTTTAGAAACAAAAGGCCCCAATCTCCAGCTAGCCAGCATTTTATTAGCCAATGTAGGGGAGGGGGTAGGGTGCTTCTCCTGGAGTGGTAACATGGGCAAGCTCAACATCATAAAGGGAACAAGCCAAGATCCATCCCCACACATGGGTGCTAATCTCATTGACCAAGAGGAAGGTGATTTCAACATTCCAAAACCAGCCCAGGAGACAGGCAGGGCAAGGAAAGCCTAGGACATATTATGTCAATTTACAATTCGTGGTCCCCAACAGATGAAGTCTAAGCTACTTGCCCTCTGGCCCTTCACAGGAAGTTTGCTGATCCTTGGGTTTCAGTTTATAGTTGGCTGGCTCCAAGGCAGGGTGGCATGGCAGAAGGGCATTGCAGAGGAGAAACAGTTCATGGCAGGCAGAGGACAGCAAAAGCAAGCAAGGGACAAGACAGGCCTCTTTCTGTCACATATATGTTATCCAGGGTGCTTGTCCTTAGGGTGGATAGCACTCACACCCTTAATCTTAGCATTGTACCATGAATCAATCCCAGCATCACACACTCTAGATTCAGCCACCTCTGAGAAGCCCCATCCACAACTGCATGAAGATTTGGGGGGACATCTAGACACAAAACATAACACTCATTAATTGAAATTTTAAAAATATTAACCACCCTTTGAATTCCAATTGTTTTGTGTTATTCTAGAAAAGATATACTTTATATACAATTGTGATATTCATTAAAATATATTAATCATCTTCAAGTTGAAAGATGACAATTGTTAGGAAATTTAGCATTGACACTGAGAATAAGGGTAAGGGTCAAGTAAATGTAGTTCTTAGAACTACATAAATCATAAATATAGTTCTTAGAACTATAATAAAAAGGAAATACTTAAAATATTGACAGACTACATTTTCCTCTTAATTTTCTTGAGTATCTTTCCAAATTAAAATTCAAAAAGTAAGAAAATATGGTTAATTGTATGGTTATATTGATGTGCAAATTTTGTTTTTCGTAAAACAGCAAAACTGTCAAAATAGGATCCCACCATTTTCACACCTTCATGTTCATTAGTTAAGGAAGTAGAAGGTTCAATTGTACAATTGTAGAATGTACAATTGTAGAAGAAAAAGAGTGAAACCTTTTATACACATCATGTCTAAAGAACCACATGATTTAAAAGATTGATGAAGAAATCCAGCATAATTTCCCTTTTAATAGCCCAAGAGAGCTCATGTATACATGTAAGAGACTGACATAGGAGGCTCCTAACCCACTAGTCTAGTGACGTCTGGAGTAAACATTTCTGGAAGTGCATTTCCATGCTACAATACAGTAGAACTCTGCATCTAGGTCAGATCATGCTTCCACTCACACAAAGCATTGCAGAGTGGGTTCCGGGGGCTCCATCTGCAACCCTCACCTCAAGCTACCAGCAGTGGGACTTGAATCTTCCTCCCAGCCCAGACACATAACGATAGCCCACTTGTAAGCCACAGAGCCTCCCTTACAGAACTGGGTGAAGACTCTCCAGTTCTATCCAGAGGACCTGCTATGACTGCTAGACTGGCAGACATGTACGCACACACACACACACACACACACGCAGACATACACACACACACCACTCCTCATGCAGGGCTTCTGGTCAGTGCTCAGGGTGTTAGTCCATTTTTTCATAGAGTTCAGGGTTTTGTGCTAAAAAGTGGAAATAAACCAAAGGGTGGCCTTAGGCCTGTAATCTCAGCTTGTTTGGAGACTAAGTCAGGTGGATGGCAAGATGGAGCCCAGCCGGGGAAATTCAGCAAGACTCAAAAAGAAAAATAAAAAGGACTGGGCAATGTTGTTTAATAGTAGAATATTTTTTCTAGCATGCATGAGGCCCTGGGTTCAGTCTCCAGGATCACAATAAATAAATAAATAAATAAATAAATAAATAAATAAATAAATAAATGAGAGAAAGAGAGAGAGGAAAAGAAGAGAAAGGAAAAACGTGCCTTTTCCCTCCAGTGTCCATTTCCCATGTCTTATAAGTTCCACTGATCTAGGATCTTACTAATAGGTAGGTACCTTTCCTTCCCTTTCATTTATGCAGTGTTTCATTTGTAACCTAGAGGATTTAATTCATCCAACAGTTACTCACAGAGAACGTACTACTTCTGTGTGCCTATCTAGATTTTGGCATACTGTGGGGAATGAGGCAGAAAATCCCTGTCCCTAGAGTACGCCGCATTAATACATGAGGAAACAAATGTGTGCAGTAGGTAATGATAAATAATGACAAATATATGCAAAGCAACAGAACAGAGTAAAAGGAGACAGCATGGTAGGTGGGGCTACTTTTAAATATGGTGGTCAAGAATGTCCAGCATTTGAAATGGTTTAAATCCTGAGGGATGAGTGCTGAGGAGCCAAACAGGAGGAGTTCTCCGGGAAGGGAATTTCAGACAAAGGGAAAAATGCAGTGCCAGCAGTGGACTTGGGATAAATTGGAGTAAGCAAGGAAGGCTGAGATGCCAAGAGGACAGAAGTAGGCAGGGAAGAGGTCAAATCATGTAGAGCCTTGAAGGCAATGTGAGAGGGTATCCCTGTTCTTTACTATTTGGATAAGTGGGTTCTTTCTCCCACTGCACCATTTTTGGAAATCCAACATCTTCTCTTCTCCTAGAGGCCAGCAAATTTCTGGGGTGTGTTGTGTCACCTATTACAGCAGCTCTTGCATCAGCTGTAGTTGAAGTACATCAGCCATGGGTCATCATTTGTTTTGTGCTCACTGCTTTGCTCAGCTTGGCCTTGGCCGGGCAGGAAACCCGGATCCATTCTTTGACTTCCACATCTGTAGGCACAGTCACACTACTGCTCCCAGTCATCTCCTGAGATGTCTGCTGCAAGCATCAGTTTGGGGGAGGGAAGGTGTTCATTAAAGTCATATCACAGAGGACAAAGAAGGTGGAGTGAAAGGGAGAAGGAAGAGGAGAAGGAGGAGGAGGACTTGCAGGAGGAGGGAAATCCTTTCTTACCTTCTGTTTTTTGGCTCTACTCTCCCCAGCCTCTTCTTATTTCATCCTCATTGTGTTCTCTCCCACTCTCAGCTCCTCTCCTTTGTAATTGGTGCAGTTTGTCTACCACAAATACACATTAGTTTCAAAGTATTATGCCCTCAGGTGTTTATTTTCCTTTCTGGGCACTGATTTTTCCCAAAGAGTTTTCATAAACATATTTTCTTAGTGTTCATTTGTTTAAAAATTAAATTGAAAGCAGTTTAAATATGTTTCTTTCATCTACTCAATAAAATGTTTCTTTCATCTACTCAATAAAATTGCTTTTAAAATGTTTGTTCTGTGCTGATTCTAGGGTAAATCCTGGAAACACTGCTGAACCAGGTAGTTCATGAAACTCCATTTATTCATCTTTCTCCGTTTACTAGGAGAAACAGACTAACTCGGTAAATACGCAACTATTTAACCAAATATACTGCAATAAGGCCTATAGAAGAGTAAAATGGTGCCATGAGAATTAAAAGAAGTGAATATACACTTAACTTGATGGCTTAAGGGATTCTTTTCTAGAGAATTAATTATTCTGAAATTAGAAGGAAGAATGAGAATTAGCCAGAGAAAATACAGGACAGACAATATCCAGGACAAGGGAAATCCCGGGAGGACCTGAATTTCTGGAAGAAGAAATGCCATGTGTGAAGTTACTGAAGAAATGTCTTTGAGAAATGGGCCTGAACTGGTGGCAACAGTTGGGATGTAGGAGCCTTGAATATTGATTGGAGGCATACTATGAAAGGATTTGAAGATTTGTGCAGTTAAAATTTTTCTTAAGACAAAAGGAATATATTGAGTAAGGGTCTGGACAATTGTATTGGCTTGTGTTCTTTCCAAGAACAGAAGGTGGACACTACCTGAGACCACTCAAGGGCTGATTTTTACCACATTGCTCACTTGCTGATGGTAAACCGATAGCCTAGTGGCTGGGTGGGGCGATGAGGGGCCATTTGAGGGTTAGTCCTCTAATTCCTCAGAGAAAGAAAACCATGCCACATGAAGACACATTATTAGCACTGCAGAAAGTAGGAAAAGGAAAAAAAAATCCATATCCAATAAATATTGAAAATACAGAAAAGTAAGATTATTCTCCTCTTCATATCATCATACACAAAAAAACTCCACGCATGCGATCCAACTCGGTATGAAAATCAAAAGAATAAACCACTTGGAGACATAGGAGAATATCATCATGATATCAGGAAAGAAAAAGCTGATGAGTTTAATAAAAAGGAGAAAGAAAATTATTAGCAAAAGAGAAAACGATCACTAAATTTGATCATATTAAAATAAGAATTGCTGTTCATTGAAAAACACCATTAAGGATATATGGATAATATCTATCTATCTATCTATCTATCTATCTATCTATCTATCTATCTATCTATACCATAAGGATATATGGATAATACCCTTGGTATTATTTTTTTCAATTTTAGAAAAGTTTTAGATTTACAGAAAAGTTACAAAGATAGTACAGAAGGCTTTTGTATAACCCCAAACCACAATTTCCCAATTGGACAATTTCACAAGTCAAGACTAATGAAACAATAGCTTTTTTTTTTTTTTTTTAATGTGGGTACCATGGGTCAAACTCAGGACCTCGTGCTTGCCAGGCAGGTGCTTATGCCGCTGAGCCATCTCACTGGCCCACAATATCTTATTATTAAACTCCATATTCATTTAGATTCACAATGTCCTCTGTCTGTTCCAGGATCCCGTTTAGAAGACCACAGATCATGAATATATTTGTCTCCTTCGACTTCTCTAGGGTTTGATAGTTTTACAGAGTTTATTTTGATGAACTTGAGAATATTGAACACTACTGGGCACAAACTTTGTAGAATCTGAGTGTGTGGATGTGTGTGTGTGTGTGTGTTTCCTGTGGGTTATTCTGGGATTTTATTAATGGAGTGGAGACTACAGAGATAAAGAGTCATTCTCATCACATCTTCTCCAGGGTGCACACACAATCAACACAGCTCAGTGCTGTCAATGGCACGCTGGCCGTGGGACTGACGTTGCTTGCCATGTTTCTCCACAGTCAGGTCCTCCCCATCTTCCTTTGGAAGAAGATCACAATATGCAGCCTGCATCTAGGGAAGGAAGTCATGCCTCACCTCTCTGAGGACAAAAAATTCCAAATAATTTATGCAGCTACTGCCTTTCCTTGCAATCATTTATTTACATCAGTATGGATTTCTTTTCTTTTCTTTTCTTTTCTTTTCTTTTCTTTTCTTTTCTTCTTTTTTTTGTACCAGGAATTGAACTCAGGGCCTAGTGCTTGCCAGGCAGGTGCTGTGCCACTGAGCTGCATCCCTGGCCCATCAGTACAGATTTCTAAGTACAGTGTCTGTTTTAGACTTCGGTTATAATCCAATATTATTTAATTTTTTTGTTGATCAAATGGTTTTGCTTTGATCACTCGGACATCTTTAATTTGGTTCCTATGTCCCTTAGATATGTCCACGCTGGTTTGTTTTTCAAACACTTCCAGTTACGTTCTGACTTAATAAAAATTGGATTTTTCACAAAACAAAAAAAAGGAGAGTTGAGTTGATTCCTGACCTAATACAATAAACCTAGTATACCAAGGGTCACTTACTGAAGCCAAAAGGACCCAGATGTCTACTTCTCTGCTTGGGTCAGTTTTATTCTGAGGTGGTTTTCTTTCTAGTCACTGTGTGGTTGCTATTGGCAACAGGCACTTTTTCATTTCTCTCCAATAAGAGAGATTGAAAAATCCCTCCTGGGCCAATATGTAAGCCTTCCCTCTGGAACTGAAGAGGAACAGGTGGAAACAGATGTAGGCTTCGCAACCAGCAGTATCTGTTCTTTTCCACATTTGAACTTGGCTCAACAGTTAATTCCTGTATCAGCTTTCTGGCACTGTAGCACAACATCTGAGAAAATCAACTTTCAAAGGAGGAAAGGTTTGTTATATCTCACGGTTTCAGAAGTTTCATTCCATGATCATTTGGCTCCTTTTTTTCTGGGCTGGTGGAGAGGCAAAACATCCTGGTGGGAGAGCAGCCCCTCCCTCCAAACTCCATGAGCTATGAATTCATAAACAGATTGATCCATTCATGAGGTCAGAGCCCACATTATGCAGTCACCTCCCAAAGGCTCATCTCTGAGCTTCAGGGGGGCATTCGAGATCCACATCATAACAATTCTCACATCTATAAGCATCGAATCCTAGATAAAGTGTTTTGAGGAAAAGTCCTGGAAGGGTGTGAAGACTTATACCGAGTTTCGTAACTGTGAGTACAGAGATAACAAGCTTTGAAGTAATAGTCAAATAATTGAGAAAAAAACATTAAATTTGAATCATAGCTTATGTGATATCTGTATTCAAAGGCACAGGTCTGAAAATAAAAGAATGGAAAGTGACATGCATGATGTGAATGTGGGAGGAAATGAGTGAGAAAAATAGGATATTTTTCAACAACTTCCTCAAAGGAAATATCTACTACAAAAAGAATTAAAATTAACAAGAAAAAACATGAAACATTTTTATAAAATTAATAAACTTTACTGGGGGAAAATGATCTACAAAATAAAATGTGCTGGCCAATAGTGGCTCAGAGTTCACACGGAAAGAAAGTAGAAAGCAGTTTCTGTCCCTCTTCCAATGGATCGTATTTTGAACATGCTTGTAACATACACCAAAGTTTAATTCCTTGGCGAATAGAATGTGCACTATTCTCTCATTCATCCAGGAATTATTCAAATAATGCACCAGGCACTGTACAAGGCATTGAGCTTCCAAAATAGCATGAAAATTGATAGGGATTTAAAAGTGGCATGAGACGAACATTTTTGTTCTGGGGTCCAATCATGTCTCTGTTAATGCAGTGCGTAGAAGAATTTTCTCAATGATATACAGTACATAATCAATTTTCTTGAATTATCGGCGTGTTTCCTGAGATTTTTTTCTCGTCATTCTTCATGTTTTCAATCTGCAGCAGGGCGGTGAATAATGGCAATGGTTGCATGGCTGTGAGAACATCCTGCAGACCCCTGAGTTGTACATTTTCTTGTTGTGCACACTCAGTGGTTTTCCCATGTGCACACTCCCAGTGTCTCCCTCTTTGTCCAAATTTCCCCTTATTAAAATGAACCTGTGAGATTGGATTTAGGCCCACCCTGATGGGCTCATTTTAACTTAATTACCTCCGAAAAGGCCCCATCTCTAAACTCAGTCGCATTCTCTGGTGCTGGAAGTTAGGATTGCAGCATATAAACTGGGGGTGGTTGGGCACGATTCAGCCTGTAACATCTTCCTGTAGCTTTTGGTAGATAAAGATTTTATTATTTTTTTGTACATTTATATCCCCAGCACCAAGAAAAATAGACCATAAATGTGAAATAAATTAACAAAATTCATTTATCCTGTGTGTTGTGGTAGACAGAATTCTAATATAATTCCCAAGATTCATACCTCATATAAATCCTCCACCTGAAGTGGGGATAGGTCCTCGGATGATGGTGGAATGTCCCCCCCATGATTAGAATGTTATGTGGCAGAGGTGTAGTGAAGGCCCTCGATATACCGACCTTGAGAATCGATGGGAAGATTATATTGGGTGGGCTCTAGGTCTAAGGCTAGCTTCAGCAAGAGATGCTTTTCCGCTGGCCTTCCAAAGCGATTTGCCATGCTGAGGAAAAGCATCCTGCCAGGGGATGGTAGGGCTTTGTAAGGGGTTGAATTCCTTGTTCCATAACCAAAAGGACCCGAGTTCTTCCAACAACCAGTGATCTGGGAACAGGACCACGAGCCTCAGAGGAGCTCACAGCTCTGGCAGACGCTTTGATTTCTGCACGATGAGATTCTGTGTGGAGCTGCCAGCTGAGCCATCCGAATCCCGTCGTGCAAATGTGCATCCTTTGAGACCACTAGCTTGCGATCACTTGTTACAGAACAGTGAACGAATACACGAACACTCTGCCCCCGGAGCTTCCTTTTCAAGGAAGGCTAACACTGAATGTCCACATCTTTGAGCTGAACAAAAATCCCCTCAGTCAGAAGGCCTCTTACCCTAAAGTACAGAACACACTGTTGGAATCTCCCTTTGTGAGAATTGGACTCTGAAGCAGTACACAGCAGGAATATCATTTCATCTTACTGTCTTCTAATGTTCACATTGAATTAGATTTCCATAGAGCCTTTAGAGTCCACAGTAATGTTCCCATTCTCAAACTGTATTATGTAGCACATTTGCATGATTGCATTATATGTAATGTACATATAATATATATTATATGTCATGATTTTGATTTGCTATCTTATTATTAGCTATTGTTCTTCGGTCTGTAAGACTTATCTTTTCAACTGGTGTGTAAATCCCTTCAATTCAGTGGTTTCATGGAAAACAGCATGGGAAAGTAGAAGGTTGAGTATAGGGGTTGGAGGAAAAGAGGTAGAATTCCAAATCTATTGTTTTATTATTCCATACACATTAACTTCACAGATTTAATCTTATTTCTATATAAGATTAATAAATTTAATGTTAGGTGAGAAGTAAAAGTATAAATACGTAGCACAGAAGAGGAACATAATAGATGAGAATATTCATATCATTAAATTTCTTATACCTTTATAACTGTATCATAATTTCTTGAATATATTAGGTATTAGATAATATTATAGATTAATTCTTTATTTTTGATACCCTACAAGACTCTGTTCTGACATTTTTTTCATAAACTTTTACTTACCTACTCAGCAAAAGATTCTCTTCCCCTCCTTCCCTCCAGATGACTTTACCCCATTGTTTTCTGTTTTAAAATAGTCTATCCCCGATGAAATAAGACCTTCCTTGGGAACAAGAGTTTTTGCTTTATTTATCTCTATGTCAAATATAGAGCTTACAAACCTATGTGTTTGGTGAATGAATGAATTGATAAATAAATCATTCAATCAATCAAAAGTGATTGCAAAATTCTTGAAGCAAAGGGTAACTCTATTTTAATAGGACTTGGTATGAGAATAGACGGTGATTAATTCCACCTAAAAGAGGAAGAGCTTGCACTTTTGATGGATGGGGTTTGCTGATGTGAAGTAGATTGGTTCTGTGTTAGCATGTTGCTTGACATACTCACTCCCCTTTCCCAGCATTCTACCTTGGTAGAAATGCTACCGTCAGGTCTTCCACCCGGCATTTGCAATAGTTACGTTATACAAGTGACCCACACTCTGTAGGTCCACATCTCCCATTTCTATAAACAAACACAATGATGCTCCCCTCAAAGGCCTCAGTGTGTGAAAGAACAAGTGCAAAGGGCAAGCACACAGTAGGTCTTCCATATGTATGCACTACACTCCCTTCTCCTTTCCCCTCCTTCCACATCAGCCCCTAGGCTGCCTGTGCAGAGCTTAGGGACAGAACTTATCATCAGTGAGGCTCACAGTGACCACTCCAGTGCCGACTAAATCTGACACTCCAAACTTTCCTGAATCCACCTTCCATCTCCCCAACGCTCTCTGTTACCTTAGGCAATTGCTCTAAGTTTAGGTTCCTGACCTGTGAACTGATGATGATTATGCTTCTGCTATATGGTTGTTGTGAGATTTTCTACTGAAACGGTGGGAAAAGGAAACTTGAAACATTTGCATTTTAATAAACCATGAAAAGTCTCATTAGTGACCAAGAGAAAGAAAGAAGAAAGAAAGAGAGAAAGAAAGAAAGAAGAGAGACAAAGACAGGGACAGAGACAGGGAAAGAAGGAGGGAAGGAAGGAAGGAGAGAAGACCAAAGTTTGATTAATCAAAGGAATTCTGAGAAGCAGGAGGACTTCCCTCACCTGTTCTCCGGAAGCAGTGAAACTTCCCCATCCCTCTGTCCCTCAGAAGGCAGCAGCAGCTCACAATTCCCAGTGATCTTTGCCGCCTTCATTCAGTGTTGCTGCTGAGGGAAGGAACACCAGGCAGGATTTCTATCAACCTTTATAAAAATAACCTTTGATTCCAGAATCCTCCCTGAGTTATTATTTGCTTCTCTCTTGTGACTATTTTTGGGAGTACAAACACTGAAAAGATGTGGACCAGGGAAAAGGACAAATCAGCTTTCTAAACTGCCCCTGGGCACTATTTCCACGTATCCGCAGGGCCCTCACCAGGGACAGGGCTAAATTGTAAGTGCACTGGTTTCTGATCATGGTGTCTTGCAGCTTCTAATAACTTAGGATTTCCAGAATGAGAAAAAGTGGCTTTGCAAAACAATAGTCTCCTGCTTTTAACTGTGTTCTACAAGAAGCTAAATGATATAGAGTTATATGGTAGTTTCAAGCTTAGAGTAGTTGATTAATTTCTTCCAACAGAAATGATCTTATGGACTGGAAAAAATACATACAGAAACACATATATGCATACATATGTATAAATTTTTACAAAAGCCCTAAGAGGAAAGAAAAAGGAAATACACAGAGGATGCAAAAGAGATAGTAATTATTATCACTGGGGAAGGAGTATGAAGGAGCAAAGAGACACTGTTAAAATTGGCCTCTTTTCCTTCAGAAATCCTTCCTGCAGGGAGAAGTTCTTTTCCCATTCTATGTGTACACTATTTTATAATGCCAATTTAGTGGGTTTTATTCCCACAGATGCAATGATCCACCTGGTTTTCCCTTTCAGTGATTTCCAATCACAGAGCGTGTCCTTGGAAAGGAAAGTCTGTAATGGGCTATACTAAAATATCTGCTTTAGGCTCTCCTGTGTTTATTTTCTCTTTTTCTTCTGTCAATAGCTCTTTGAATTTCTCTTGTGGGAAGATTTTGGTGAAATAATTGGTTCAGGTGGGGCATAGCTCCCAATTTGTCCCAAGCAGAGTAAATCCCAGGATTCACGCAAAGACTTAACTGAGTATGGGGACTTTCTCTTTCTCTCTCTCTTTTTTTTTCCTTCCCTTTCCCATTGGACTTAAATCGGGGAAGAGAGGTGAGACCGCAGCCATCTAAAGACCTGACCTGGAGGCTACAGTGAAGACACAGCAGAAGCGAGCACCTCAAAGATGGAGACTGAAGCTTTAATACATCATTTCAACTGCTATACCGAGCTGTACTTAACGTCAAATTTAAAGTCTACATTTTCTATTATATGACCAATTTTTTTTAAATGAAATTGAGTTAAATTTTTTATTACTGATGACCTAGAATTACCTAAGTAATATAGAACCAAAGCAGATATTCCCCCTTGAGCTGGCTTTTTCTCCTTTATAAGGCTTATGAATTTGAAGAGCTATTTCTAGGAACATTCAAAGGGCAAAGGAGAAGAAGCCAAAGCAATTTAAAAAGAATAGAGTCTGAGTCTAAACTCCACTCGCAGTAGGAAAACATAACACTAACTTCCTCTTGGTGGGCTAGGAGAAGGGCCGAACACACTTTAACCTTCTCATCCATTTCTCCACCACTGTCTGCAGAAGTAGGGATATTTTGCCACTTCTTTCTGTGTCACAGGGTTTCATTTCTAGGTGCCCCTTAACACCTCCCCTAGCTAAACAAAAGAGATGCTACTTATGCTAACAATATCAACTACCCCTAATGTTCCCCGGGCCATATTTGGCATGTGGACGGCTCCTGACTTTAAGGACAGAGGCCCCCACTGCCATTTCTGCCATTTTCCTGTTCCTGCTTCCCCTGTGCATGGGTTAAGCTGCTTCTATAATTCCAACAGCAAACCATAATCTTTGGTTTTCTTTTTTTAAATTTTTTTACTGTGATCAGCTCAGAGTTCCCCTTGGTACATGTTGTATTTCTTAGTTTTCATGCATGATTTTCTGCAATTTGGACTGGGAAATGGGAACTCAGTAACCAGCTTCTCTTAGTCTCATGGCCTGAAGTTCTAGTATGGCTTTCCGAAGGGTCATTGATCACTTCCCTTCTATAAATACAGCTGTGATTTTTGTTTGTTATGATTTCACACTCTTATTGTTCTTGTTTTTTGGGCTTCTTTTGATTGAGAATCTTAAAAAGAAGGATTAAATGCTGTGATTCAACAGAATGTCGCCTTAAAGCTGAACCACTCATTATGTGTAAGATTATTATTATGTGTAACAATATTATCTAAAATATTGTTTAGTTTGACTCTTACAACTTCCTACACAGTCATGAAGACAGAGGCCATTATCCTGTTTAGATATGAGGAAATTGAGGTACATAAAAGTGAAGAGTTATAGACTGAGTTCCAAGTCAAGATTTAATTATCTTCTCAACTCAGGTTCTGCAAGTACCAACTGAGGTTTCTCCAACTAGCACAGGTGCAAGTTTCACTTTAAATTAAGCCTGCATGACTTGCACCAAGCCAGGACATGGTGAGATTAAAGTACCCAGCCCCACAAAGGAAGTAAACATTCTTGGGAGGACACACGGACATGTGAACTTGGATCTTTGTAGAATTCTAGAGACGAGAGCTAAGGAATTTGTCAGAGCCAATTTGACACGGGAATTTTGATTGTTCATTGTGACTGATTCTGACTGTTCGTTCTTACTTGAGTAAGAAACACCTGAGAGATTAATAAAGTTCTGGGTGTGCTGTAGATGGCTTCAAACTGAGATGGCTACGACTCATGCCAGGTGGGGGTGGCACCAACAAAAAGGCTTGTGGCCTGGACAGAATAAAAAAAGAAAGAAGAAGGAAATGGTCTCCTTTTCTTTGGAGGAGTTCCAGGCTTCGCCGCTGCCTTTGGGCATTGGCCTCCTGCACTCCGGGCTTTCAGGACAGATTTTTAAGCCTTCCAGCTCTGGCTGTGTCTCTGAAACACAGATCCTCACCTGTGACTCTGAAGCAAGCTGCTGGGTCATCGCCCTTCCACGGCTCCTGGGTCGGCCGGCTCCCCAGGGCACAGATGGCCATTTCTGATAGCAGGCGGCCACTGGGATCCTTCCGATTCTGATCCTGTAAGCCCGCCGCACTAATCCCTTTTATAATCATGCATATATTTTATATCAAATCTATTCTGTTCTCTATTTTATATCAAATCTATTCCATATTTTCTATTTTTAGAAAATCCAAACTAAGAAATTCAAGGGCAAGGGGCCTTGGAAGTCACTTGGGTTATATTTTCAAATAATCTGTCATCCAATCCAGGAACACTGTAGTACTCAACAAATGTAATTTGGGGGGGCCGGTGAGATAGCTCAGCAGCATAAGTGCCTGCCTGGCAAGTGCGAGGTCCTGAGTTTGACTCCCGGTACCCTCATTAAAAAAAAAAATGTAATTTGGCCCTTAATACAAGCTGGTATCAATACCCAAGATTTCAAAAATCTACATTTATTGTAACAAAATCTAATTCATCAGGAGTTTTCTTACTCTCTTTAGCTGAATGTATTTTAAGGAAAGATGTAGAAGACTGATCACAGCATCAAATATTATCACTCCCCCAAGGATGCACCATGTAATAGGCATAAATACCTTCAAGGAAACAAGCAAAAATAAAGGTGCAATTTGAGTCAGCAGGATAGAGGCAGAATGAAGAGTAAGAGGCAAAAGGGCTTATGGGTGAGAAATAAATTGAAAGTACAGTTTTCTAGCTGAGTGATCAGCCAACAACTGGGTACCTTCAATACGCCCATCACTGTGTTTAGTCGTTGATGAGAGGTGAATAAGATAAACATGTCTTCTCTTAATTGTGGTATGGATATCAACATTCTATTTGCCTCAATTCTACAAACATTTAATGAAGATCTCTCATACACAAAGTTGTATGTCAGAAAAAAAATACACAAAAATTAATAAGAGACTCCCTCTCCTTTTATCAGGAATATCAGGGAGAGGGAGAGTTTTATCCTGGATACCCTCCCTATGAGATCCAGGTGAGATTCCTAGAGGAGAAGATGGTGAATGTAGAGCCCCTCCCATGAAGACTGTGGCTCCCACAAGCCTCTCACTTTGCAACCAGCCCATACTGGCTTCTGGAAATTCATCAGATCCTCAGGTTAAGGACGTCAGGCTCCTGGTGTCCCACAGTTTCTTCTCTGGAAAATAGGAGAGGTTAGAAGTCGACATCCCCTGAACTGCCACTCTCCCCATGTGCAGGCCAGCACCCTCCAGGTCTCTTTCGTTAGCAGCCACTATCGCCCCAATCCCTCCAGTATCCACCACAACCAGTTCCACCTCTTCAAGAGAGTGGCCAGTGATGTCAGGACACCATGGCAACCAGATGTTAATTTTACCTCAGAGATCCAAACCAGTTAGAATTAACTAAAAGCTCTAGATAGTGTTTGAAGATAGATTCTCTATGATGTTTTAATGAATGTTGGCTGTTGTCATCATCACCTTCATCAGCACCATCATTTTCATTCTCTGTATCTAGAGAATCCAAGCATAGCGTCTGAAAATACAGTCCGCAGTCCAACTCACCAAGGCAGACATGCTCCAAGCTGCCCAGTGGACTCCTGAGTCAATGGACAGTACCAAATCGGATGTATGTTTTTCCTATACACACATACTTAGTGTAGGTTTAATGTAGAAATTAAGAACCATAAGAGATTAAAAACGATAACCAATAAATAAAACAAAATAATCATAATACACTTTTGAACTTTTATTGTGTTTGTCAACTTGACTGGATTAAAAAATGCCTAGCAGATTAAGAAAGCACAACTTTGGGTTTGTGAGTGGGGCGTTTCTAGAGATTACTGGCATGTAGGCCAGCACACTGAGGGGGAAGACCCACCTTGACTGTGTGTGACACCATCCAACTGGCTGGCAGCCCTGATGCACTGAAAGGGGAAGAAAGAAATTGGGCCACATTTACAAAGCTCAATTCTGTCTGAAGGGGGTATGACTGGCATTGCTCCAGTGTCCTGAGCCTTTCAGCGCAGGCTGACACCAGTGACTCTTCTGTGAGTTTCCAGGCTTTTAGTCCCTGAGCAGCACTGCATCGTGGGTCCCTCTTGTTCTGCATCTTCCAGCTTCTTGGACTGACAACAGCTGAATCCTCTGGCTATGCAGCATGCCCGTGGCTACTGCAGACTCCCTTGCCTCTGACTCCGCAAGCCTGTTCTGTTGATTCTGTCTCCCTAAAGACCCCTAACCACTAATGTAATGAAATTTATTTAAAGCTTATTTGTTGTCATCTGGAATTTTCCATTTAATATTTTGTGTACCTCAGCACTTGGGGGCCATTAAGTGACACTGCAGAGAGTAAATCCATGGATAAGGGGAACTGCTATAAGTACACTGAAGGAAAAGATGCACTAGTTCGTTTTTCCACGTCGACGCCTTTGCATCCCCATCCCAGCTGCTCACACGTGGTTTCCTAGGTTTCTAACACAAGCCTACTGATATATGATAACCACTCTAGGATTGGTAGCCATTTGTCTATGGTTTACAAATATGTTTTCAATTTTATCATCTTTTGGACTTTGTACAGATTTTGCCATGCAAAACTTTTAAAGTATTTGCATCCTCGATTATGTCTATTTTTATTCTCAATTATGTCTATTTTTGTTCATGATTGTTCCATTTGCTATCTTTCTTAGGAAGTTCTTTCCAACTTTGTGGTTAGCTATACATTCTGTATACTTCTTTTTCTGAGGCTTTTGATTTCAAAATAATTGTAGATCCATAGGAAATTGCACATATGATAGCTTTCCCATGTGTAGCTGTATGCTATTTTTATCAAGCGTGTAGATCAGTAACCACTACCCTAATCAAGATACAGAGCTTTGACAGGCGTGGTGGTGCACACCTGTAATCCCAGCACTTGGGAGGCTGAGGCAGGAGGATTGCTGTGAGTTCAAGGCCAGACTGGACTACAAAGTGCGTTCAAGGCCAGCCTGGACTGCCTAGTGAAACCATGTCTCAAAAAGACAAAAAAACACAAAAACTAAAAAACAAAACAAAACAACAGAGCTTTTCCATCACCACCAAGGTCTTCATCTGACCTCTTAATGGTGATAACCACTACTGTCCCCTCTTCTGCCCTTAAACTTTGCCAACCACTAGTGTGTTTACTCTTTCTAAAATTTTGTCATTTCTAGAATGCTGTGTCATGTAATCATTTAGCATACAGTAGCATGTGACATTTTGCAATTGGTTTTTATCACTTAGAATATGCCTTATAGATCTATCACAAATTCTAAGAAAACTGCAGTGTTATATGGAGTATAACAGTAGTTAGTGACACTTAATTCCTGAGAAGTATTTCATGGTATGGGTGTATTACAGTTTAGCCATACACCTACCAAGGGACATTTTGTTAGTTTTCAGTTATTAGGAATGAGACAGTTATAAACATTGAACAATTGTTTAATAAGAGAAAATACTTAAGAGTGACATAATTTAGCTAGAGATGTAATCATTACAAGTGTTAAAAATAAATGTAAAGAAACAGGGGCACGATTGTCAGTTTTAATGTCTCATTCGAAGTGTTGACGTGTGGGCATCTTGTAGGCAAAGTCCACATTCAGTTAACTCGAAGTGAGAGAGGAACCAGATGATTGGGTGGGTGTGACACAATCTGTTGAGAAGTCCTAAGAGCGAGGCTGAAGCTTCCCTCACTAAGAAAAGGCTGCGAAGAGCAATTGCGAGCAGCAGCTTCTCCTCTGAAGGGAGCATTTCTGAAACCAAACACAGTGTGTTCCTGTTTGGGCCGCCCCTGTCACTAGAAAGCCAAAGGGACAGGAGAATCACAGGAAGCAGCTCATTTCCCTGAGGCTGGACCTCGCAGTCTGCTGCACGGGCTCTCCTGGTCCGGTAAACAACATGAGACCAGGACTCTGTGATCTTTGCAAGCCCCGCAAAAGGCCAGAAAGACAGGTGCAATGGAAATGAGTTGAATTGCCTCTGACATCATGGAGCTGAGGTTTTCGGTGATATTCACTTTATCACATTTTGCTGGGAAAAAGTGAGTAGGGGGCAAACGGTGTGCTTTGCCTCATGTCCTGCAGCCCTATCTGGGTCTTGATCAAGAGCAGAGCACATATAGTGCTGTCCCCATATGTTCCCGAGGGCCAGCTTGGTAGTCAGAGGGCACAGTGAGTTTGTCTGCTTCTGGGATAGTATTTCTGTGCCTTGTCATCTCTTGTTTGGTTGCCGAGTGTGGGTGACCTTGGGTTAAAGTCCCTAAAATTTCTCCATCTGTAAAATGTGAAATATGATGCTTTTGACCGACCTTAGTGTGATAGATGGCTTGGGACTGTATGAGATCTAATGAGTTAACATTTACAAAATGCTAGGGGCTATTTCAGAGAAGGCATTCTCTAAGCACAAAAGATCGTTATTCATTACTCAGAATGCATACAAATAAAAATAAGAGTGTTTCGGAATACGAAGACTGATGCAGGGAGCTGTATCTGCCCTGTGTGAAAGATAGGTTGGAGATTAATTCAGTGGATAAACTATTTTAAAACGCGGCAGTTTCACGCTAATGAAAAAGAGGTCTGCAGACTACATTTTGGTCTGGCGGTCACAGCAGAACTGGAAATGTCAAACTGTTATGATTCACTTCTAATGTTTGCTCTCGGTTGTACTGAATACCTCCAGGCTATGCAGCCTAGGATTTCTGGAAGGGAAATTATGCTGTGTGTAAGTGTGATGATATGAAGAGTACAGTTTTCTGCATCTGTATCACTCATAATAGATATGATAGAGGGGCTGTCTGCAGCAGATTCCAGGCCTCTGGTTATACAGCTCTGTTGCTTTCAAACTTTTCTTCCTAATCCACCGGTTTAACTCTTACACCCCCGCACTCTGCTAACCACATGTGTAATGTGTAATTTGCCGAGTGTGGCCCATTGCTGGTAGAACTGTAAATATATTACTTTATAACAGTACTTTTCTCTCTCTCTCTCTCACACACACACACACACATATACACAGGCGCACACACATTCTTAGGGCCAAACTGATCTATCTACAGGTAAATAAATTAACTAAGAACATTTTGCTTTTGTAATCATGTCTAAATTTATAAATAATTTTAGCACATCGTATCTCATTTAATAATCATATAATTAAACAATTAAAATTTCAGAATTTATCTGTTATTTGAACAAATACTGTGTCAATGCCTATTATGGTTTGTGTCTGGATGTCCCCGCTAAGCCTCATGTGGTCATGGGGTGACAGGCTTTTCAGAGGCAGTTGAACCTAGAGTTTTTGATTGGTTCATTGTCTAGTGCTGGGATGCGGGTGTGAGTGCTACACCCACCCTAGGGCGCATAGCCCACATACAATATAAGGGACTCAAAGAGGCCTGCTCCTCGCTCTTGCTCTTGTTGCTTTTGCTGTCTTCCACTGCCAAGAACGGTCGTCCCTCTGCCACGCCACCCTGCCTTGGAGCCAGCTGATTATGGACTGAAACCTCTACAAACTGTGAGCTAAATAATCGGTTCCTCTTTTAACCTGGGTGCCGGCTATTTTGTCTCAGCAACCAGAAAAGAAACTAAGACAATGCCAAAACCTGATTCAAGTGCTAAAGATACAACAAAGTTTCTGTTTGCTTGGGCCCTGTTTTGTAGAAGGGAGAGGAAAAGAACTTTAAAAGGAGCTAGTTATAAGTACGCGAGGGCTGAGTGCTAGGAAGACAACTGATCGGGTTAATGTATTGAGAGTACAAGAGCTATGTTTGATAAAGTATCCAGGCCCTGCAAGGCCTCTTAGAGGAAGTTAGAGGCCAGCAAACTTGGAAGTTGAGAAGAGGGATGTGGAACTAGAGGGAAAGAGCTCTGTGGGCGGAGTGGGCAACAGAGGCCTCAGGAAGCAAGGATCTTGCTAGTGGAACAAAAGCCAGGGCGCTGGAGCAGGTGGCACAAAGTGAGGAGGTGAAGTCTCAGAAGGAGGGCGTGAACCCCAGGATGGAGCTTGTAACTTATTCCTGAAAGAAGTCGCAGGAGGACTGTCACACAGAGACAGATGAGGTCCTGTTTAGCAGAGTGTCCATCTGTCCTGTTTTCCCATAGATGGCTCCACGTTATGACTTGTCATGGGGAAATTATTAATACTGCATTGCCTTTTCAAAAGTGTACATTTGAGTGATCATCACTCTGATTAACAGGGGCTCAGGCAGAAGTAGAAAGTCCGGGTAACAGGCCATTTCAATGGTCCAGGTGAGGAATGATGTTGGCCCCCATCAGTCTGATTGTGGGGGAAGGGTAGGGAAAGACAAGGCTTGATTTTCCTCAAAAGGCATAGTGACTGGAGGTGGAGCTACAGCCCACTTTCAAGCCTCGTGAATCTCAACCGACAGCTCATTGTTGTCCTCAATTACACATCACGTTTTCACTGTGGCATTATTTGAAGTGAGAATCCCCGAACTTGATTTCCCAAATGACTAACCTGCGGGTTTGGGGAAGAGGGGAAAGCGGGCTGGGGGAGGGAGTTGCTACTTTATTCTGGGCGATGAGAGGAGACTGAAGGGCGAGGCAGTGCTCTGAAAACACGTTAAAGGCAAAGCCTAGAAGATCTGTGGGTGAACAGGACCGGGCTGTGGAAGAGAAATGATGGACACAAGGGTGACGAGTACTATAGCCCGGAACCAGAGAGGAGCTGCGCTTTTCTTCTTACAGTTTGTTACAATGTTTGGACTCTTAACACTAGAGTCTTTGATGTTTATTCACTTATCCTTGAAGGATCCCGCACGTTTCAAACTGTTGTTAGGAAAAGGCCCAAAGTGAGCTCTGCGATTATGAATCTTCTCAGCAAGCACACCCAGGGCCTTGGAGGTTGCCCCTCTGCCTCCTCCCGCTCTTCGCTACTCCTCCAGATCGGGGGTCTTCTCGTCGGCCCCATCTTGCGCCGATCAGTCTCCAAAGTTCCGAGCAGTTGCTTGACAGAATTCACAAGAATCTATGCCTTGTTATTATGTACCCTTTCTAACTGAAATTCTCAATGGAAAAAGTGAAGGAAAAAAAAATCATACGGTACCCAAGTACATAGATTTACCAGTCATTGACATAGGTGTATTTATTTACAGGCTTATAGAGTTCAAGCTAAACATTATGGCTCACGTTTCTTCAGGACATACACTTTCATTATTAGTAAGGGTGGCATCCGTCTCCGGAACGGGTACACACAGTACACAGATCTCACCTTGGTAATTTTTACTCCCCTGTCTTTCCCTGCTTCCCCTGTCTTTCCCAAGCTGCCTTTGCAATCTGCAGTCTGCCTTCCTGTCTCCTGCCCTCTCTCTTGCTTGTTAAATTACTCATATTCCGGGTTTCCTGTTAGCCGGTGCCCCTTCTGGAGCCAACTCCCCTGGGCTCCCCAGCGCCCTCCCAGGCCTGCTGGGCGCAGAGGCGCTGGGCACTGCAGGGCGAGCCGCTGTCTTCCCAGGTCTTCCCAGGCTCGTCCATCCTGCCTTTCACCTATTTTATCAGTGTCTTCCCTCAGGCGTCGGTCCTTACAACTGTTCCTGTTTATTATGAGCCAGGTTGCTGTAATTGCTAAAAATCCCTCCGCGGTGGTTGCCGCCTTTACTCTGCTGCTCATTCTTGTGCATCTCTAATGCGAGCATCGCACGCATCCCCGCAGCAGAGCGGGCTCGCGGAGTTACCGGCTCACCAGTGCCGGGTTTGCCTCCTCCTGGACTCGCGGTTGCGCGCTCAGCTGCGTTGCGCAGCCTTTGACGCCCTGTAACGCAGGGCTGAGCGGGTGCGACGCGGCTCATCCTCTGTTGATTCATCTGAGAGGTTTGACTTAGGCAACCTTTCTCATATTCTGGTAATAAAGATACCGTATCCTTTATTCGTCAAAAGATGTTTCCACGTCTTCTCAATTTCTTCTTCAAAAAACAGGATAGTTCCTCATACCATATATTAATTGACCGAAATGTGGTGCAAACACTTAATCCCAGGACTCTGGGAGGCTGAGGCAGGAGGGTTAGCAAATTGGAGCCGAGCTTGGGCAATTTAACGATTTAGTGAGACTCTATTTCAAAATTGGAAAGAAAAAAAAAAAAAAAGTAGAAACAGGGATATAGCTCTGTGTAAATAAATGCCTTGGGTTCAATCCCACGTACTGCAAAGAGGAGGAAAAAAAAAATCAACAACAACAAACAGTGCTACTGGGCCAAACTTAAGCGGCAAAAACATTGGTAAAGAGTCTATTTTCTTGCCCTGCTCTCGTAATGGAATTTATATGCACCAATCCTGTTCTCCAGCCCTCTTTTACTCCCCTTCCTGCCTCTGAGTGCCAGCCTTTCAAAACTGGATCCACAGGCCTCCACCAGCCCTGCCTGGTCTCTGTGCTGGGTTCTGACAAAAAGAAAGCGCTCCGAGGAGCGTCAGTACAGCATGCTTGAGCAGTTTTGGCTATCGATACCAGTTTCCTATTTACACTTCCTTCCTAATTCAAGAGCGTCTCTAATTACAGGATTGAAAATGGTGTCACCTGCCTTCACACAAGTAAAGCATTAAGGATGTTTCTCCTGTCCTTCACTCTGCTATATTTCTGGACCTATTCTGTCAACGAGTGCATGAGTCCTCATCTACATCTGAGCATTAAGTAAGGCTCTGTGCATGACAAATAATTATCAGTACTGCAGATAAGGCATGCCCTCATCCCGGGTTATAGATACTATTGATTTAGCCATTACTTTCTGAATTTCTCATTTTCTAGGCTTGAAGATTTGCTTTGCCCAGCGTTTGTGATAATTATATTGCTGAATTTTAAATAGAGTCCTTAGTCAACCCGGCATTAACATCCCTGGCAGGAAGTAAAAAGGGCATTATTTCCATTTTCCAATGATCAACTTCTGTTTCAGCCCAAAGAAAATCATTAACGGTCCTGTTTGTGCATGAGATGTGATCACTAATTCCCTAGCAGTGTGGGTGGAGCATGTGCTGTACATGCTGTTCTTTCCATTTTTAAGAGCAGAAATCACTCATGGGAAACCTCACGCCAACCGGGTGATAGAACAGGAGTGCGGAAGTCCCTGTGTTTACAGACAGCATACGGTTGCTAATGAAAATCAGGAAAGAACGTATAATTTTGGAAAATCAAGCCAAGAGGCCAAGTTCACCAAACTTCTGGGGAGAAATCTGATATATAGAAAGGCTTTTGGTTTGCTTATTTTCATTTGTTGGGGGGCGGTATTGTTCTGGTTTCCCTCCTCCCTGGTTCTGGTGTGGCATGGACTTGGCTTAATTTTAGGGCCAGATATGAAAAAAAAAAAAAAATAGAAATCCTCCTCTTTCTGTAGGAAGCCCATACTGAAGACCTCTGGTGAACAGTGTGTTTTCCTTCACTAGGGGTATCAGCAATATGCGTCAATTCTCAGAAAGATGGACATGGATATGCGCTCTCCTACCAGCCAGTTTATGATGCAAATTACTTAGCCACTCTGAGCTTGATTTGATGTAAAAATTAGAGAATTGAAGCTTTCTTTCAGCCCTCAAATTTATAAAATAAACCAGTATTTATTGATATACTTAAAATGTTATTGACACTGAAATCTATCAAAAGATGACTGTTCTGTGGGAATAAGGAATAGAGTCTGTATCAGTCTAAAACATCTTAGAAAGTTAAGTCATATAAAGTGATTCAAAAAAGGCATTCAAATGAGAATACTGGCACTTTGACAAGTAGAAAAAAGAATGTTTAACATAGGATTATTTAGGTGACATTTATTCATCTGTTTTAACTATTTCTAATAATAACAAAAGAAAATTAAGTTTGGACATGATCATTTAAAACAGGCTTTCTCTCCAAACTGTAGAGAATTTCAGGGACCACACTGAAATAAAGTAATGAATATAAACATATTCAATAAAGTAGTGACTAGTAGGCTAGACGTTAGAGTCATTCAAACTTGGATTCCAATCCAGAATCTGTGTGACCTAGGACAAGTCATGTAAACTCTCTTTGTCTTGGTTTTATTTTCTGTAAAACAGATAATACAAAATGACTTATGTAGTTGTTGTGAGGATTAAATGAATAGTAGCTGCTTAGTGTTCTGAGTAGAATCGAAGGGACATTTCACTTTCCAGACTCCTTTGGGATTCTATCAGAAGTTTCCTTGTTATTCTTACTGTGTACTAATCACTATATTCTGATTAGCTTTTGATACAATGTATGCAAATGCTGTGTGAACAGTCGATAATAATGCAGTCTTATGTTGCAAAATGATAGAGACTCACTGAGAAGAGTTATCATCATGCGAGCATCGCAGAGTGTACTTGCACAAACCTACGCGATACGGGCCAATCACTGGATGTAGCCTCTTGATGCAATCAAAGGATTCAGTAAACCTGAGCTGTATGAGGCTGCTGCCTGTGTAACATGGTGTATATTGTTTCATAGTAAACTTTTTTATAAGTAGAAGTCCATTCTGAAATAATAAGGCATATAGTATACATATAAAATAATCTTTTATGCATAAATCAGTAATGGTCATTTGTCATCATTGTGAAGTATTATGCACTGTATGGAATCATATGTGTCATTGTTTTACGACAGGTGGCGCGGCGGTCTTGTTTCCACCAACATCGACACACACTGTGCGGTAGTGGCTTTCCAGCTCCATTATAATTTTGTGAGACCATTGTTTGTACTTGCTCCCTGATTGGCTGAAACATCGTCATGTGGCTCACAACTGTATAACAGAGAAACGGAAGTGAAGCCCAACACTGGTGAGACGAGGCACTGCAGTACATGTTGGCTGTGAAACAATCCGTCGTTTCCTGTCCCTGTGCTTGGTAGAGGTTTGCTGATTCGTCAGCCAGGCAGGCCTGCACTAGACTCTTGCTACCTTTGCTTCCTCATCCAACCAGCTTCATACTGAGTCATGTTTTGTGTTCTGCTGTGGAAAAGTCAGGTTTTGACTTACACTGCCTCTTCCTGTTTCCTTTAGAATGAGTATAAATTATTGTTCCTTGTATTTGAACAGTGGCAGGAGGGGCTGAAGTTGTATGTAAGAACAAAGCAAGCAAGAATCTAATGATACAGGTTGAAAATGATTAATAAATTAGAGGCGTCTGAAATCTTGCTTTTGAGAATTGTGAATAGTTTTTGATCACATGCAGCTGTGGACAGCTGGATTGCCTCAAGTGTTCCCTAATAGCACATCTCTAGCATAGTACTCAACCACTTCATAAATAAAGGTTCACTACCTACTCCTTGGACTACAAGTTGAAAAAGCAACACTATCATAGAAATGAAATCAATAATTGATTGCTATTTTTTTCCCACTCTGCCCCTAGTAAAAGTTATAACTTATGGTGCAACAGTTTATTTTGTTTTTATGCTGTACTGAAGGATAGTGTTAGAGAAAGTGAGGGGCCAGCAAAGTAATCTATTAGAATATTCTTCTCCTAGCCAAATTTTTGAAAATGCAGAACAAGTAGCAATAGAAGAGAGAAAAATTGGACATAGGCTCTGGAAAATGTAATTCTTAGTAATTTCTATGACTACAAAGACGGCCCTGCATTTATATCATTTTTTGAGAATGCGAAATCTAGTACCATAATTCCCAGGATTTTGGATTCCTTGAGAATGGACGTTGAATGGCTCATTCTGTTATTCGACCACAAAAAAGATGTTGAAAACATAAAATCTACTACCTATTATCACTATCTCACAATAGAAACGATTTATGATAAACTTGCGAAAACAACCTCAGAAAAAAATCAACAGGTCTTCAAATTGGATATATTACTTGAAAAACATGAGTACAGCAGTATGGCTGTCATTTTGGTGTAGATGTAGAAGTTTTGCCAAACTTGCGCTGTTCTACAGGGCTGCACCAGAGAAACATGAAATTGGCATTTGCTGAGGCTGACGCATCTTGGCTCGTGCTGACACACCTGGCTGACACACCTGGCTTCCTAGGCTCACCTGGAACTCGTGCGTGTGCAGCAGGGTGCTCAGGAGGCCATCTCCAAAGTTCTCTGCTGTTTCTGAAGACCCTTTGAGCCTTACACACACAGAGGCTGCCTCTGGGCCGAACAGCTTCCTGAAGCTGCAAGTCATACAGATGAAGAGGCTACTTACGACTCGACAAAGCAGAATCTTATTGTTTGCTTTGGCATCTATATTTCACAATGCACAAAGAAATGACTTTTATTTAGCAACTTTGAGGAGACTCCTTCCTTTTAGTTTACAGCCACTCAATGCCTGGCATAGTACGAGCTCATACTATCATTTTTCAAGCCATTAAATGTTAACTTCATTTGCTTGTTTGAATTATGCTTTGCTCTTTTAGTTTTGTAATGAAAAATAAGTACAGGTTATGCAAGCAATAACCCCTGTGTACGCAGCAGCTATCTTTCTAAACGGTTTATTATGCCACAGTCTGGTACTCCATTAAATATAGATTACAGAAGGCTGAATAAATGAATATCAACGAAGCATCCCCATCCTTCTGTACATATCAATGCAAATAATGAATTGTGGCATCTCATGAAAATGGAAAAGTAAGAAGAGTGGGTCAAGAAGTAATTACACATTTGTCTTATCTCATGGTTCTTGCCCTCGAAACAGCAGAATACATCATAGGGTTGAAGGGATGGTGCAGAGGTATTTCTGATCTGTTATTGGTGGAAGCATACACTACATTTGTGTTTTCTTTCTGCCCATAAATTTTTAGGTGAGAGGGGTCACCCTGGACAGGCATTTATTCCTGTTTGCTTTTACCAAGCTCTCTGTGAAGTGAAACCTTCTGAAAATGCCATCAAAGCTGTTTGAAAAGGGAAAATGTTGTCCTATAATCATCCTGCCTTCCTCTTGGGGCCTGGGTGCATGCTTGCCTCTCTCCACTCATCTTATACCAGAAACATCTGTCCTAGGGAGAACAGGACAATGGCACAGCTTGGCAACAAACACGTTTCCGGGACTTTGTTTCATGCTCGATTTTTGCTGTCCCTTCAGCTAGATTTTCTTCCAGGGGCTGCTTGGCTCCTATTAATTTGCTCACATTTTAAATGAGAACTATCTTAAAGAAATAAAAATAAGAAAGAATTTGCCACCAGGGGTCAATAACAAATGGCATGGTAGCCCTTAGGTTATGTCCTGTTTACATTTTGAGAAGACAAACAATTATGTAAATCAAAATCTGATTTTCCATGCAAGAATTACCTCTGCTGAATAGCAAAGCAGAAGATACTGTGTTCTTTTTAGCAGCTTGAATAGCTGCATCTTGACAAGACTGACATATTTAATCGTACAGCTACCTGCCCCTTCTAGGACTTCATTCCTTCAATTCCAGCTTTCTTGGTGTCATCTCCACTTGTTCCTTTGCCTTTGCTTTCAGGCATGTTAAGTTTCCTCACTGTCTATGGGAGAAACAAAGGTCCCACCAATGTTTCCCTTCCTACTTGTTTCCACTGTGCTCATTCGCTGCTGCTTCCTCCACTGTGATGCTGCTTCTTCCTTATTCCTTTACTACTAATAAAACTTCTGTTTCGGTTCTTTCCTAAATTTGTTTTTTTCTGCTCATTTCTCTCTCCCCCCTTTTTTGGTGGTTCCAGGTTACATCCTAGGCAAGCTCTGCGCCACTGAGCTATGTCTGCAGCACCTTGAACCTCCAATTATTTTTCAGATTTTTAATTCCCTTTCTGATTCTTGGAAACTTCATTGCTGAGTCTTACAGCTCTCTACGGTCTCAATTAGACAGCTATCACATTTATTCTTTTCTCTTCCTACCCTGCTTTCTTTTTCAGATCTCTAAAATGTTGCTGTCACCCTAGGTCAGTGGTGCTGAACCGATGGCCCAAGTACCACAGCAGGCACACAGAGCCCTCTCTGTCCCCGGCACAGCACGCAAGCCAACTAGCCCCAGCATCGCCCCACCAGCTGAGCACTGGATAACAGCACAGAAAAGCACACTGAATGCCAACTTTCGCCTTTCGGTTTGTATCATTGAAAGCTCTGTTAGTGTTTGTCTTTGAAGACAAAAGTTGTTAATGTAGAATTGTTTTTTCTAAACTAAACTTCAGTATTCTGGATTAATTGAAGGGTTGGCACTTTGTGATAAATAAGTTGGTTTTTGGGCTGCAGTTCAGGTGCTTGTCTCTAAAAGGTTCACCATCACTGCCCTATGTTTTGTTTTGAACTTATTTTGTTTTAAGGTAAAGCATGAAGTTTTCTTCATGTGCCCCTCCCCTACAGCAGTAGTCGTCCCCTCTCTCCACAGTGGCCTCTTAACATCAGAATTGTTTCACTTTCAGACCAGATAGCGATGGTTCCTTATGTCTTTCTACCCTACTGCCTATGCACAGCAGGCTTTCAATAAATATTTGTGGAGTGCATGCATGAGTAAAAGGATATGTTGAATTGTTTTTGCCAAGAACAAGTTACAGTATTTCATAAGCAGTTTTCCAGATGGCTCATATCTGCCTAACAATGAGAGTGTCCTCTGTGGCCAAGGCACATCCAGAGATTTGGTTGTCAGAAAAGGCAAGGAGAAATAAGGCTCTGAGAGAGTCCAAAGTATCAAAGAAAATGTAACAGGGTTACAAGAGCAATTTTTCTTGTCATCTCAGAACTAGAGTTAAGAACAAACTCTGTGTATAAAAGGTGCTAAGTATTCCCCACATTCTGAGTGTGTAAGTACATACATAGAGATGGACCTTTGGAATGGGGCAAAGATGATACTGGGATATTCTTGTTCAGAAAGGTCATCTTTCTTTCCTTGAGTATGAAAATAGAATGTCATGAGAATTACTCAGGACATAAGTATAAGACTGATAAATTTTGGAGAGGCATCCATAGAGTCATGATCTTGTTAATCTGTCCTTTGTAGGTAAGTCTACTTATCGGCCTTTGTATTGCTGAGGCGTAATCCCTGACACCCAAAATTTAAAAATGGAAAGGTTACTATTGGCTCACAGTTTGAGAAGTTTCAGTCCATGGCTGGCTGGCTCCAAGGCAGAAGTAACATGGTGGAAGGAGGTGGGAGACAAAAACTCCTTAACTCACAGCAGCTGGGAAGCCAAGCCGAGTACCTGTGAGACACAAAGGCCACCCTGCTGACCCACCTCTACTGGGCCGCTACCTTCTAACACAACATTCAGCACACCCAGCACATTAATCCAGTAACAGGTTTAGCACGCCCCATGATCCAGTCACTTCCCCAGAAAACTCTTAAACCAAGGCTAGTTGACAATTAAGATGAATTGCCACAGCAAGGCCAATGGAATTGCTAAGAAATGAGCTAGGAAGCAGAGTAGCAGTGGTATAGAACATAGCCATGACTTCTGATGTCCAGTCTGAACTTCCTGAGGTTTAGTGGCTACTGCAGAAGCATATCACTCAATCAGGAGAGTTAGTGTCTAGAAGCAGCAACCAAGATAGAACAACCTGGAGATAATTTAGGAAGTGATAATTTAGGAGTAATTTAGGAAGTGGTAGAGGAAGTGAGGCCAGGACTAGACCTTGAATGCTGGAGAACAATACCATGGAATGGGTCTCCACAAGACCTTCCAAGGAGCTTCTTCTGGCCTCCTGTGAGGCAGCCAGTAGGATTGCCTGTCACCTATACTGCCAGGACGTTAGTGCCAGTCAACAGAGAGAGAACACTCACTCACCACCCCTGCTTCCTGCCCCAGTACACCTGAGCAGTTAGCACCTGGAGAGGGAAGGAGAAGGAATGGGAAAGACCTCCTCAAGAGGATTGGACTGCAGAACAGTAAGCCTAGGCTGCATCTGCAGTGTAGAGTATGTGAAGAGGAAAGGAGATTTGAGTTGTGCTACATGGCGCAACTTCGAACAGTAGAATTAAGTCTAAGTATCAAAATGAGGATTTTTGGGAAGCCAGGAATAACTGTGAGGTAATAGAGTAGGGCCAGGATGTCATTAAGGCATCTAATGCCTATCAGGAAGGAGAGAATGAGTAGGGCAGATAGAAGGTAATGCTCCTGTTGTGTAAGACTTTTATAACAGGGTTGCTTAGAGACTGTAGCAATAGAGATAAGCCAGTGGAGAGACTCCGTGTTTTGAAATTGTGACCTGGAAGAGACCAAGATGCCTAGAAGGGGAGGCCAAGACATCACAAATTCTTATGATTGAGTCTGGCTCTCAGCTTCATGAATTCAGTCAGTTAATTATTTTTTATTTTATTTATCTTAGTGTCCTGGAGGAAACTAGACTTAGCAAGGCTGACTCACGTTACCCTAACTCCTAAGAGAGGGATACGTGAGACAGAATCTGGATTTATTCATTAGGCCTAGGGCATTATATCTCAGAAATCTGAGGAGTTTGGATTCCGTCACCCTCTCTTAGAGTCGTAAAAGGGTCAAATAGTTTGAAAGCTTTTTTAAAGCACAAATTCTGAATGTAGAGGGCAGACTCAATATTGGAGCTGTCTGACCTCAGACTTTGAATCCTGTCACCTCCGCGGTGACGTAGTCCCGCTACCTGTTCTGCGGTCCAAGCAAGGCACGTGCTTGAACCAGTGATTCCTTGAGATGACGTGGCCCTGGCACGGATACTCCAGGGTTAACCTCTGTTATTATTCCTTACCAAGCTTCAAACACCAAGGTAAAAGGCTGACTGAGACATATGTTCGTTCACTGAGCCATAATGAAATTCTATACATCTCCCGTGTGCCAGACAATATGCCGGACTCTGAGGTATGTGATGTATTCGAAGGAAATGATCAAGAGACGCTATTGTTCCCACCAGGGGTAAAAGGCAAATTTAGGATGGTTAGAAGAGGAGGTCTTGTATTTGAGGAATTGATTGATAGAAGTACCTACACTCGGGAAATCTCAAAGCTGTTTTCTTTTCCCACCAATGTTTAGTGCTTCTACTGGGAGGTTCTGACTCAGCCACATCATCCCCTGTTAGATGGTGAATTCTTTCTGCTTTTCCTTTTTTCACCATTGTTACTTTAGCTATTACCACTTTAAAATGAATATATGTATTCCAACAGCTGAAAGAAAAGGATGCACTTGAGTAAGAGAGAAACTGTCACAGAGAGAAACACTAGGACGATTTGCCTTAGACACACAGAAATGTATATTTTCTCTTCTATTAGAAAAATATATATAATCTTTTATCTAGAAAGTAAAATCAATAAGCACAACACATAAACAATAAACCACTTATTAATTTACTTCCTTATTTCATTTTGTATTAATAAGGATAATTGCAGTAGCACAGCAGTAGTACTAATGACAGCAAATTCTTTTAAGTGCTTATTGGGTGTTCTAATGGCTCTACCTGCATTACTTATGCATGTGTTATGGTACATGGCTATGGTTCTTATTTACTGTAGGGTAACAGTTCTATCCAGTGAGTTTTTCAAGGGTATGTACAGGTAGGAAGATGCAGCACCAGGATTTTAAGCCAGGTGGACTCAAATGAGTAAACACAGGCACCTCCAGTGAGATCCCTACACTAAAGCTCTTTAGCTCTTTGCTTCCTTTCCCTGCCAGGACAAACGTGCCACCGTGGGTCTATAGTAAGTGTAAGCCTCCTGAGCATCTCACTTCTGCAATGCCCTCAGAAGTCCATTATGAATATGGGCACAGTATTCACAGTCTCTGCTGGGGCCTTGGTTTAAGAAATGCTCAGTTTATGACTTACTTCTCCTCCAGATTCCGTAACAGAAGCAAGCTGTGCTAATAGTTACAAGACAAAAAAAAAAAAAAAAAAAATGATTGTATAGATAAATGTGTATATTGGCCAAAATACTCTATATGTAAGAAAATCCTTTCCAGCTAGGGAACAACAATGATTTTTTAATAATTTTTCCTCATTCTTGTTTGACCCAACAGGGTGAAAAAAGACCATATTAATATTTCAATAATGCTTAGAATATTAAAAATAATTGTAGAGTTTTGCATGTCGTGGTATGATTTCCACAGAGGGGTCACAGTGAATAGTTTATGTATAGTGGAGAATGTGGGGAATGAGTATCCTTCAATATTGCCACCCCATAATTTAGATGCCCTGTGCTGGCACTTAGCCTTTATAATAATGCACTGGAGACTGCAATGCTATTGTTTGAGTATTTATTGGTCACTCTTACTACACAGTTAGGATTTGGGGCCAAATATATATATTTTTAGGTAGAATTCTTCATGAAATACAAGCTCAACCAGGCTATGAATATTTTTTTTAAATGATGGAATAGATGTAAAAATATTAAGTGCTGACTCGTAGGAGCTCCTTAATATCTTTTCCTTGAAGATTTAAAAAAAGGCCAATGTCTCTTGTGCACACATGCTCCATACACTCATTTAAGAGTCAAGATGGTGGATTTTCCAATACATATCACTTACACCCATCAATGTAAATGGTTTCAATTCACCAATCAAAAGAAACAGACTGGCAGAATGGATCAAGAAGCAACATCCAACAATATGTTGCATACAAGAAACACATTTAACTCATAAAGAAATTCATAGCCTGAAAGCCAAGGGATGGAAAACAATACTCCATGCAACAGGAAACAAGAAAAAAGCTGGTGTAGATGTTCTCTTTGGAGACAATATGAACTTCAAGCCAAGGCTGATCAAAAGAGACAAAGAAGGTCACTACATATTTATTAAGGGAAAAGTCCAAGAAGAAGTGATAACAATCATAAATATATATGCACCAAATACCAGTGGACCCAACTACGTAAAACAAATATTAACAGACATGAAAAATCAAATAAGCACTAACACAGTTGTAATGGGGGAACTTAATACCCTACTGTCACAAGTAGACAGATCAACTAGACAAAAAATCAACAAAGAAATATCAGAACTAAACCTCTAACTTTCACTGAGGTATCAGTTTGGTGCTACTGACTTTCCACCATGTGTGTTTTGCACATGTCTGGCATCAGCAATTGCTATCTGGAACATTCTTCTAACCTTAGGAATGCCCTATCTGAGGCTGACTGATTGCAGGAAGAGTGGAAATGTTGGTAAGAGGGTGGGCTCTCCAATACTTTTCATGGAAAATAAATTGTAAATTGTAAATTGTAAACTGTAAATTGTAGCATGCATCCATTATTTTGTATGTAGAATTGTGAAAGCCACCATCTTTTTCTTTTGGTTTATTGGTACAATTTAGATATACATAATGATCATATTCATCATGGGGCATTTGTACTGTATATGATATATCTTGATTCCTCTTTTTTTCCAATCCCCTCCCCCCTTCAACCCCTCTTCCCCTCCTTATTTGTAAAGCTTGGTTTCCATTTTAACCTTATCTTTTTTTTTCTTTTCCCTTCCTTTCCCCTTCTCCTCTCCCCAGTTCCCCTTTCTTTTGAACAATTTCTTCCTATTTCATAATACCTATTATACACTTTATTCCTTATTTACACTTTTGGTTTTTCACATCTGAGAAACAATGTGATATTTACACATGTGTCGTATTTATTTCACTTAAGAGTATAGTCTCAAGGTGCACCCATTTACCTAGAAATGTCTCAAACCTTCTTTATGGCTGAGTAGTACTCCATTGTATAAAAAAACCACATCTTTTTTATCCATTCCTTGGTTGATGGGCATTTGGGTTATTTCCATGATTTAGCTATTACAAACTGTGCTGCTATAAACATGGGTGCACATATATCGCTGTGGTATGATGTTTTTAATTATTCTGGGAAGATACCCAGAAGGGGAATAGCTGGGTCAAATGGGACCTCTAATCCTAGTTTTCTGAGGAATCTGTGGTTACTACAGTGGTTGCACCAGTCTACACTCCCAACAGTGGAGAAGGATTCCTTTTTCCCCACAGCCCCTCCAGCATTTGTTATTGGTTGATTTCTTGATGATAGCCATTCTTTCTGGGGTGAGATGGAATCTCAGTGTGGTTTTAATTTACATTTCTCAAATGACCAATGATGTTGAACATTTTGTCATATATTTATTTGCCATTTGTATTTCTTCCTCTGAGAAGTGTGTATTCATCTCGGATACCCATTTCTGGATTGGGTCTTTAAATTTGGGGGTTCTGATTTTTTCAATTCTTCATATGTTCTAGATATTAGTCCTTTGAAGGACAACTTGTTTTTTTCTGTTCTTTTCTTTTCTTTCTTTTTTTTTATTTTAAAGAGAAGAAAAAACAAAACAAATCAAAAAAAGAACAAAGTTTTCAAAACAACATAATATGAGGGTAACAATGGTTAATGCATTATGTATTACTATCTTTAAGTTAGTTATTCAGGATACCAGACATTAGCATTCAATTGTCCAAACATTATTGGCACAAACCTTACTCTTCAATGAACTAAGTAAAATTGGTAATGTATCTATCTTAACCATCTTATATATATATACAATTTTTTCCTTTTCCCTTCTTTCTTTTCCCTATTCCAGTCTCTCTTTCCTTTTGCATGTCTATTGTACATTTTGGATCTTATTTATTCTTTCAGTTTCTCATACTAGAGAGACAATACGATACTTACACATGTGCTTCTGGTTTATTTCACTTATGAGTATTTTCTCGAGTTGCATCCATTTACCTATAAAAGTCTCCAGTTTATCCTTCTTTATGGCTGAATAGTACTCCATTGTATAAAAATACCACATCTTTTTTATCCATTCCTCAGTTGATGGGCATTTGGGTTGTTTCCAAGATCTGGCTATTACAAATTGTGCTGCTATAAACATGGGTGCACATATATCGCTGTGGTACGATGTTTTTAATTCTTCTGGGAAGATGCCCAGAAGGGGAATAGCTGGGTCAAATGGGACCTCCAACCCTAGTTTTCTGAGGAATCTCCACACTGACTTCCAGAGTGGCTGTACCAGTCGACACTCCCACCAACAGTGAAGAAGGGTTCCTTTTTCCCCACAGCCCCTCCAGCATTTGTTATTAGTTGATTTCTTTATAATAGCCATTCTTTCTGGGGTGAGATGGTATCTCAGTGTTGTTTTAATTTGCATCTCTCGAATGACTAGTGATGTTGCACATTTTTTTGTATATTTATTTGCCATTAGTATTTCTTCATCTGAGAAATGTGTATTCATCTCAGATGCCCTTTTTTGGAGTGGGTCTTTAAATTTGGGAGATCTGATTTTTTTGAGTTCTTTATATGTTCTCGATAGTAATCCTTTGTCTGAGGAACAGCTGGCATACATTTTTTCCCACGTTGTGGGTTGTCTCTTCACTCTGTTGGTGGTTTCTCTTGCTGTGCAAAAGCTTTTTAATAAGATGAGATCCCAGTTGTTGATTCTTTGGGATAGTTCCCATGCGGTTGAGTTTTTATTCATAAAGTCTTTGCCTACACCAATGTCTTCAAGGGTTTTACCTATCCTACCTTCCAGCAGATTTAATGTTTCTGTTCTAATATTTAGATCTCTGATCCATTTTGAATTTAGTTTAGTGCATGGTGAAAGATATGGGTCTAGTTTTAATCTTCGGCATGTGTAGAGCCAGTTTTTCCAGCACCATTTATTAAAGAGGCTATCTTTCGTCCAGTGAATGTGTTTGGCACCTTTGTTGAAGATAAGGTGGCTTAGTATGTCTGGGGTTGTTTCACCATCTTCTAATCTGTTCCATTGATCTTCAGGTCTGTTTTTTTGCCAGTACCACACTGTTTTTATCACAGTAGCTTTATACTATAATTTCAAGTCAGGGATTGTGATGCCCCCTGCCTTGCGTTTGTTGCCCAGAATTACCTTTGCTATTCTAGGTCTCTTCTGATTCCAAATGAATTTTAGGATTGTTTCCTCTAATTCTGTGAGATATGCTGTTGGAATTTTGATTGGAATTGCATTAAATCTGTATAACAATTTTGAAAGTATGGCCATTTTCACTATATTGGTTCTTCCTATCCAGGAGCAAGGGATATCTTTCCATTTTCTGATATCCTCTTCAATCTCCTTTTTCAGAGTACTGTAGTTTTCAGTGTAGAGGTCTTTTACATCCTTTGTGAGGTTGATTCCTAGATATTTCATTTTTTTGGATGTTATTGTGAAAGGTATTGTTTCACTAATTTCTCTTTCAGTAAGTTTGTTATTTGTGTACAGGAAGGCTATTGACTTTTGAGTATTGACTTTGTATCCAGCTACACTACTGAATTTGCTTATTAAATCTAGCAGTTTTTTAGTGGAATTTTTGGGGTCTTCTGTGTAGAGTATCATGTCATCTGCAAATAATGATAATGTAACTTCTTCCTTTCCAATCATTATTCCTTTTATTTCTTTCTCTTCTCTAATTGCTCTGGCTAAAGTTTCCAGCACTATGTTGAATAAGAGTGGGGACAGTGGACATCCTTGTCTTGTTCCTGATTTTAGAGGGAAGGCTTTCAGTTTTTGGCCATTTAGTATAATATTGGCTGTTGGTTTGTCATAGATAGCTTTTACCAGATTGAGATAAAGACCCTCTATTCCAATTTTCTGTAGGGTTTTTATCATGAAAAGGTGCTGGACTTTGTCAAAAGCTTTTTCTGCATCTATTGAGATGATCTTGTGATTTTTGTCTTTGGTTCTGTTAATATGGTGTATTACATTGATTGATTTATGTATGTTGAACCATCCCTGCATCCCTGGGATGAATCCAACTTGGTCATGTTGTATAATCTTCTTGATGATTTGTTGGATTCTGTTTGCCAGTATCTTATTAAGGATTTTTGCATCTATGTTCATTAGGGAGATTGGCCTGTAGTTCTCTTTCTTAGTTGGGTCCTTCTCTGGTTTTGGTATCAGGGTAATGCTTGCTTCCAGGAATGAATTTGGGAGTATTGCTTCTCTTTCAATTTCATTAAAAAGTTTGAGAAGTAGTGGTGTTAGGTCTTCTCTAAATTTCTTGTAGAATTCAGCAGTGAATCCATCAGGGCCTGGGCTTTTCTTTGCTGGGAGGTTTTTAATTACATTTTCAATTTCGTTGGTTGATATTGGTTTATTTAGGATTTTTAAATCTTCTTGATTCAGCTTTGGTAATTCATACGAATCTAGGAATCTGTCCATTTCTTCTGCATTTTCCATCTTAGAAGAATATAAATTTTCAAAATAGGTATAGATGATCTTCTGGATTTCTGCAGGGTCTGTCGTGATATCACCCTTTTCATTTTCAATTGCATGGATTTGAGTCTTTTCTTTTCTTTTTTTAATAGGGTTGGATAAGGGTTTGTCAATCTTATTTATTCTTTCAAAGAACCAACTTTTTGCTTCATTGATTCTTTGTATTATTTTTTTAGTCTCCAATACGTTAATTTCTGCTCTGATCTTTATAATTTCCTCCCTTGTACGGGCTTTTGGCTTAACCTGCTCTTCTTTTTCTAGAAGCTCTAGGTTCACCCTTAAGTTGTTTATTTGCGCTTGCTCTATTTTCCTGATATAAGTATTTAATGCTATAAATTTCCCTCTTAGGACTGCTTTCATTGTATCCCATAAGTTCCGGTATGTTGTACTGTCATTATCATTCAGTTGTAGAAAGTGTCTAATTTCTTCTTTAATTTCATCTGTGACCCATTGGTTGTTCAGGAGGGTGCTGTTTAATTTCCATGTGTTTAGGGAGTTTTTGTGATTTCTTTTGCCATTGATTTCCAATTTCATTGCACTATGGTCTGATAATATGCATGGGATAATTTCAATTCCTTTGCATTTACTTAAGCAGGTTTTATGAGCTAGTATGTGGTCTATTTTGGAGAACGTCCCATGTGCAGCTGAGAAGAATGTGTATTCTTATGCTGTGGGGTGGAACACTCTGTAGACATCTACTAAGTCCATTTGTTCCAAAGTTTGGTTCAGTTCTACTATTTCATTGTTGATTTTCTGTCTAGTTGATCTGTCTTTTTGTGACAGTGGAGTATTGAGATCTCCCAATATAATTGTATTAGTGCTTATTTGATTTTTCATGTCCTTTAGTACTTGTTTTATATAGCTGGGTGCACTGGTATTTGATGCATATATATTTATGATCGTTATCTCTTCCTCTTGGATTGTTCCCTTTACAAGGATGTAATGACCGTCTTTATCTCTCTGAATCATTCTTGGCTTAAAATTCACTCTGTCTGCAAAAAGAATAGCTACCCCTGCTTTTTTCTGGGTTCCTGTGGCATGGAGTATTGTTTTCCATCCTTTGACTTTCAGTGTATGAATTTCTTTCTGAATTAAATGTGTTTCTTGTATACAGCATATTGTTGGATCCTGCTTCTTGATCTATTTTGCCAGTCTGTGCCTTTTCATTGGTGAATTGAGACCATTAACCTTGATGGTTAAAACTGATATGTATTGACTTATACTTGTCATGATATTTTCCTGTTGTTGGTTCCCACTCTTTGTTTTTCCCCTTTCCTGCTATTTAATTATCTGCCCTGCCTGGTGGATTCCTTTTGTTGGGATTCCTATCTCTTTCTAGAATGTGAAGGACAACTTTTTGATAAGTTTGGCTAAGTGTTTATCAACTTTATTTAATCTTTCAAAGAACCAACTCTTTGATTCATTGAGTCCTTTTATTGTTTTCTCAGTCTCCATTGCATTAATTTCTGCTCTTATCTTTATAATTTCCTCCCTCATATGAGCTTTGGGTTTGATTTATTCTTCTTTATCTATAAGTTTGAAGTTCAACATTAGATTGTCTATTTGAGCTTGTTCTGTTTTCCTGATATGAGAATTCACTGCTTTATATTTCCGTCTTAGGACTGCCCCATTTTGTCCCATAAGTTCTGGTATGTTTTACCTGCCTTTTCAATTAATTGTAGATACTGTTTAATTTCTTCTTTAATTTCATCTGTGACCCAATGGTTGTTCAATAGGGTGGTATTTAATTTCCATGTGTTTCTGTAGTTTTTGTGGTTTCTTTTGCCGTTGATTTCGAATTTCATCACACTAGGGTCAGATAATATGCACAAAATAATTTAAAATCCTTTGCATTTACTTAACCATGTTCTATGGGCTAGTATGTGGTCTATTTTGGAGAACATCCCATGTGCAGCAGAGAAGAATGTATATTCTGATGTCGTGGGGTGGAACACTCTGTAGACATCTACTAAGTCTATTTGTTCACAAGTTTGGTTTAGTTCCGATATTTCTCTGTTGATTTTTTGTCTAGGGTGGTGTGGTGTTTACAGTTGGATGAAGGGAAGGGAGTGACTCAGCTCCCTTGTTTCTGACTGCACCAGGCTTGTAGATAACAATAGCAACCTCTGCAGTGCCTTGTCTGCTTTAGAACCCTCTATGATATATTATCCTAGATGTGTTGAGGAGTGGGGTCCAATTCCTGGTTTTCCTTCTCAAGACAGTTCCCTATTTACCTGCTTCTCCCAGGGCCCTGAGCAAATGCTATAGGGCCACTGGGTTGTGTCCAGAAACCAACCATACTTACACCACTGTTCATGAGAGCCAGGCATGAAACTTCATGAGAACTGAGGCAGTCGCAGCCTGTCCCCCGGAAATTTGGGATGCGTGCCAGGAGAATCCAGTCTGAGCCTCAGCTTCCCTTTCATAAGCAGGAGACACAAAAACTCCTGGACACATAGCACGATCTCTTCTGCTTTGGGGGTGCTGAGCCAGGGAGGCTCATGGGCAGAAAGAGGAGCACATAGGATTCACAGACAGACTATTGCAGAGAAATCAAGGCAGAGCCTAGAGCAGTGGTAGCAAAGCTACGGCACACATACAGCAGGGGGCTGTTTGCCACTGAAAGCTCTGAGAGTTTTGCCATCACTGACCTAGAAGCTTGCAAGTCTTTGAGCTTGTTTCATCTGGCTGCATTCCTACAGCCATTTTCCAGGAGACACCCATAAGACAGAGAAGAACGTTCCATAGGATTAGATGAGAGTCTTTAAGCTCCAACCGAGTAATTCAAGTTCAGAAAAAGCAGGCCATGAAAAAGTATGCATAAAATCAAATACCTCTATACTTAATAGATTAATCTAAGTCTAGCATGGATCCATGTCTATACCTCTGCATGTATCCTAGTGAAGATTTTTTTTTTATCTTGAAACTAAACATAGGTAAACTAATGAAGTGTTCTGTCTTTTTTGTTGACATTGTTCACATTACTTTCTTTGTATTTGATTTAGGATTTCATCTGCCTTAGTCTCTCTCTCTCTTTTGTTATTGTAATGAAGTATCCTGAGGTATGCAATTTTATAATGAAAAAAGGCTTATTTTGGCTGACAGTTCACCAGGTCAAGGGACTGTGTCTGGTGGTGGCCTTCTTGCTAGCAGTGTGGCTTTGTGGTTCAGGGCATCACATAGTGAAAAGGGAACATGAATGTGAGCACAGTGTATACCTTTTCTTGTCTCTCTCCCTATTCTTACAAAGCCACTGGCATTCAGTCACAGAGGATCAACCCTCATGACCTTGTCTAATCCTAATCACTTCAAAATGCCACAGTGAGGTTGTTTCTACTCTCTTAATACTTTGCAAATTACATTTCAACACATGCAATCTTGGGGAACACTTAAAACATAGCACCATTTTTACTTTAAACTTTTATCTTTAACTAAAAAAAAAGTAGAGACCTGCAAATTGCCATTGGTTCCACATTTCTGTTTGGTATTTAATTATACCAACTAGGGAAAGTTTGAGTTTAAAAACTCACTAGTACACCTCCTCTGGCACTCATGTTACCTCTCCCAAATCACTTGCTTTGGAAAGTTTCATAATCATTCCATGGACATGGGATTCACAAAGCTGCAGAATTTTCTCCTAGCACTTCTCCAGCCCCTAACTATACCCACACTTCCGGTGAGTCACACTGTCTTCCAAAACCAGCTTCTTTTGAGATAGTGAACTTCTCCACAGCTGGAGGTTCTCGGAAAGACCTGTGCACCTGCTAACTCTGTTCCCACTCACTGGACTTCCATTTAGCCTTGATCCTGTGCATATGGGATGGAGACACTGAGCTGAGCAGCACTAAATTCCAACCTTCGCCTTAGTCCATCCCTGCTGGCCTGCTGGCCTACTCTCATGCCCAAACCCTACTCTGAGTCAGCAACGCAACTGAAGCAGCACAACCAGACTTCCCTGGCTCTTCACACTGGGTGGAACTGACTGAGTTCCAGTCCACTGTGGACCCTTTCAAGAGGATCTACTCACATTATCCACTGCGAGCTGTGGCCCCAAGAGTGACCTCAGACAACCTCTTCTGGCAATCTCTTTGCAGTCCACATCAGTCTTTGTCCTACACAGATCACCTGTCTTTGCTTGGCCTGCATGGAGACCCTTTACCTCACGCCACGTTTCTCCTAAATACCGGCCTCTATTTTGTTCACATCTGGCTTGGTTCCTCCCCTTGAAAGCTGTATTTCTTTCTCACTGGATGTTAAGAGTGATCCTCGATTGAGACAGCTTCACTCTGACTTGGGATATTTCTCGGGACCTGTTCTCTTTAGTTGCCAGAGGTTCCAGTTTGGATCTGTGGTTTAGCAGACTTGCTTAATGCCATCCTAACCCCCATACAGATTCATGTAATTAGATGACTGTATAAAACATATTCATCAAGAGCTAGAAAGGCAGGTGGCCCCAATAATGGGCTACCTTAAGGTTACCTATGTTTTCAATTTTGAGAAATTGACTTATTGAGAGTTCAAGAGTAAACTTTTACATATCTTAATATTAGTTAAACTGAAAATTTTGTATCACAAATAAAAAACCCAGAAATAAAAATAACAACTTAGGAGAATTGTGAGCATGTACCCTGGAGCAAGTCAACTACTTGCTCTGATGTATAACTAAAGAAACAGAATCTGTCCAACCCTGGGAATAAAATTCGTCTTGCTTGGTTTACTAAGAGAAAAATATGTCAGTTTTGAGTAGCACATTCATTATGCTTTTTCACTTTTATTTTTACTACAAAGTGGTTTTTTTCCACTTTAGAACTTAAAGCAGTGTTCAGCAGTCGATGGGAGAGAGCAGGGTGTGTGCTTTGGAAGCCTGAGGCCAGGAGGGAAATGGGAGCCTGTGCCCCTTTGCTCTGTCCTCTCGTCCTGTGAGCGAGGGTAACATTACCACCAGACAACGCCAGTGTTCTCTCCGTGTTGGCAGTTTTGTGCTCTCCTGTGGCTGCCTCGCACGGAGTCCTTTCCATTACTATCTCATCCACGTTCTCTCTCCTTCGCCTGGCTAAGGGTTCGTCCTGCTCACACCATTCTCCATGGCTCGTATGCACAAAGTCCCTTAGCCTTCTGAGGACCCATTTGATCCCCTTCTGAAGCACACGCACCCTCCTGCCCAAGGCTAATGGCTCTGGCTTGGTTTGTTCCATGAATCTTAGTGTTGGCAGGGAACCCCACAATACACAAAAAAATCCTGTTTTCAGGCCCATGGCTACTAGGGCAGTTGTGGTTTCAATTTTTTTCCTATTTTATGTTAGGTTCACTTGTAATATTCTGTTTGAAATTTAAGTGCTGGTATTAAAAAATAAAACCACGTAATTGGGCATGGGGCCTTGTAATCCTAGCACACTGGAAGGCTGAGGCAGGAGGACACAAGTTCAGTCCAGTTTTGCTATGTAGGGAGAACTTGACTGGAAATTAAAAAAAAAAAAAAAAAATTTAGGGCCTGTGAGATGGCTCAGTGGCACAAGCGCCTGCTGGCAAGCGTGAGGTCCTGAGTTTGCCCCCTGATACCCACATTAAAAAAAAAAAAAAATTTAAAAAGGGCTGGGGAATGTAGCTCAGTGTCAAGGCCCTGGATTCATCCTCAGCATGGTAAGGAAGGAAGGAAGGAAGGAAAGACAGAGAAAGAAAGAAAGAAAGAAAGAAAGAAAGAAAGAAAGAAAGAAAGAAAGAAAGAAAGAAAGAAGTCTTATATAATGTTAGGTTTAGAGACTCAGAAAAATATGGAACTTTTTTTATGTGGTATAGAACAAAGTACTTCATGCATATATAATTATAGTGCAGAGGATTTTTCATTAATATAGTTAAACTATTTTGACATATGGAAATTAGTGAGTAATATTTTTAGACTGGAGATAGTTTTGTTTATAAAGGCAGTAGTGAAGTACATAATAGCTTTCAATCTAGGAATTCAATGTTCTGGTAAATGTCACTTCTCATTTGGTTGTGAGGAAATAATGTAAACACTATCTTTTCTTTGACATTCAAGGTACATGAAAACAAAATGCAGGTTTAAATGCAGCCATAACTAACAAAAAGTCCACAAAGAAATCGGGTTACATTTTGTCAGAAACAGGGGTTACTTTTTAATTACAAAACATATATTTATGAATGACCTAATCAGGATCTCTTAGAAGTTGGGTAATTAATTCATTTTTATATCTTTATGCTTTTATTTATTCCTGGACCCTTTTTTTTTTGTGAGTACCGGGGGTCGACCTCAGGACCTCGTGCACCAGCAGGCACCCGTGCCGCTGAGCGATATCACCAGCCCCTTTTTTGTATGTGAGTTCGGGGAGTTGAACTCGAGCCCTTGTGCTTGCCAGGCAGGCGCTTATGCCGCTGAGCCATCTCACCGGCCCAGGACCCTTTTTTAATAATGTTAAAACTTTGTCCTTTTCATATAGTTTTATAATTGATTCTTTATAAACATACATACTCCATGTGTTATGAGCCAAAATAATTAATTTCCAACTCCACAATATCACTGCCAATCCCTACTTTTGAATGGCTAATGTTTTCCTGGGGTAAGGATGCTCTTCAGGAAATTAGGTGACAGAACCCCAGGCTAAATGAGTTGATGGGGAAAATCACAGCGTCTTTACTGTTTCTGAGCCTTGACACCCAACACAGGCAAGGCTTCCGTCCTTAAGAAGCTGAAGCGAGGTGCAGATCACAGAGAAATCCGTTGTGATTGGAGTTTTAGCTCCTCAATCCGGAGAGAATCTCTGCTGTGCCTGAACTGAGTTTTGAGTGGGTGAAGACGTTGATTTTACTACTGTTCTGGGCATCGGCGTGATTGGATCTGAACTTCTTTCGAGAACAGCCTCCTTCACCATTACTGGGACAAAGCGCAAGACCTTTTCTGTGCATGCTGGCACTGGTGAAAGAAAGTCTGGGGTAAGGAGACTGCTCTAAGTGCTTCTAAGCACAATTCCTTCTCTGTAGTCCTCCCAACTTCATTCAATGCAATCGATTTTTGTTTATTAAAAATAGATCAGATATTTTGCTGACTCATCATATTCTAAACTCACCTTTTTTATTTTTATTTTTACTAGTATGTGTTTGCAGTACATTATGATTACATTCATCATAGGAAGTTGGTACACGCACACAACACGTCTTAATTCTTGTTACTCCCCATTCCCCTCTCCTCCATATCTAAGGATCATTGTCCGTTGAGAGAGGCAGGGATAAAGACATACTTCACCTTGAGGTCTGCTGCTGTTCTTGCAGAGACAAGAATAGAGAGAACCACAGTTAATGTTTAAAGAGTTGGGGCCTTTTACAAATGGAAATAGTCTTCGAATTTTGATTTGTAGGCTGAGGGAGGAGTCTTGCTGGGTAAAGTTATAGGGCAAGAGCCTGTTAGACATTTGGCAGCAAACAAGAAAACCTGCATCTGCAGAAGAGGGGAGTTCACTGTGTGCAATGGGGAGAAATAGCAAGAGGATAGTTTTTCATTATTTCTTTTAAAATTTTTATCGGTACGTGTTTGCAGTACATAATGATTCATATATGCATCATGAATATATATTCCTTATGAATATATTCAAAAAGGGGAATTGGTACTTGGACATGACACATCTTAATTCATTTTTTATCCCCTTCCTGCCCCGCCCCCTTTCTCCCTCCATCTCTTGGACTCCTTTTCCTATTATTTTGTACATATCTGTAGTACATAATGATCACACTCCCTGTATGGACTTGGTATATATACACAACATGTCCCAATTCTTTTTTTTTTTTATATAATTTTATTTCCCTCCCTCTCCTCTCTCTTGGCTCCCTTCTCATATATTAAAAATCTCACTATGGTCCCCTTATCTATCTATTATTTTGGTTTTTACTTATATTTTGAGTCTCTCATACAAGAGAAACTACATAATATTCAAGCTGATATTTTTGAGGTCTAATTGCAGAGTAAGTTTATATTCAAGAAAAAAATATGGATTTTTGCTTCTAACAAGAAGTCACTAAAGAATTTCAAACATGGAACTGTTCTGTTTGATAATTTTGAAAGACAAATGTACTGTATAAAAATTGTAATGAGTAAGGAAAAACCACTTGCGGGAATCATTTATTTAACCAACATTTTTACATTCTTACTATATTTCACACAGTACTCAAGGAACTGAGCACATGGCACTGAAAAAAGCCATCAAAAATACCTGTGTTCATAGAGATTAACTTTGGTTGAGAAGGAAGACACAAAACACAAGATAAATAAATACTGTAATGTGTGACATGTACAGAGTTTGGAAGTTATTATTCCTTCCTAAAACAACTAAATGGCGAATAAATGGAAAAACCAGCAACCATTCTTCATTCATCCAGGACATGAGGTCCAGGAGCAAACTGCAGCCCCCCATGCTGGAGAGACAGGAGCTGAAACCTCCACACGAACCATTACCAGAGTAGGAAAACCTAAAATGGAATTGAAAAATTGCTGGAGGTCCAGTGTAGACAAGTCTGAGAATTTAAATCTCTAGGTGAAACCTAGGCATAGGGGAGGCCCCACCTTTTTGTGAATGTCATCTTCAACAGCCTGGTGAGGTTCTCACGTGCACAGCAGTGACAAATCCCCAGGCGCTTCTGGCAGGGGTGAGGGTAGAGTATCCGATTTGAAATTCCCCACAACATTCTGTTCTTAACAGAGCTCGAGAGAGCAGGAAATGACACAAACAGTGCCTGACTGACCTCCTGTGACCTTGTCATGGCAGCTTCCTCCCTCTGACTGGCTTGTGATTCAGCTACTGTGATTGGCTAGGTTTAAGTTACTTGTTACAAGAATACTTTTCCAGGTTAGGTTATAGCTTATTTTCATATCAAGTGAGATTGCAGTTCACTATACGCAGAGAAACCTTTAGGCCAAATTTAAAATATATGTGGAGTAGTTTTAAAGCAAAATTAATTTCGAAAATCTTTTAGGAATTCTCAAAATTCAAAGATTGACCAAAACCACGGGCCAGGAACTGACCTCCTGGCTCAATTACAGTGAATGTGTCTTACCTTAATAGAGGATTCAAATATCAAATTAGTTGGAACACAGCTGTTGTCTCAGTTCTCTGGAAAGCTTAGACAGGAAGATCACAAGTTTGAGCTCAACCTGGGCAATTTAGTGAGACCTTATCTATAAAATCAAAAAAAGAAGGGACTGGGATGTAGCTCGGTGCAAAGTTCTTGAGTTCAATCATTACTATAGAAAAAAGAATTAGAAGGTTCTTGTTTTCTTCATGTCTTTGTTACTCTAGCATGGGTAGACACATGCAACGAAGGTTTTTGATTGTCCTATTAGTGATGTTATTATGATGATCCTCAGAAGAATAGTACTAAGACACCAAATTACATCCCCCCACAAGAGTTTCAAAGGAAAAAATTAATAAAAAAATCAAAATTCAAATTTCAGATTATAAAGATGTTTAAACGGTAATCAAGTCTTAATGGTAATAGTTTTAATTTAGCCATGAGTGCGATATAAGACCATAATGTGTTACAAAGTGGCCTGATTTAAAGATGTATTTGATTTTATACTTAGGCTGATAACAGAAGTTACAGTGATCTGGAGACTCACTAAAAGAAACATAAGAATTAGAAAATCTTGGAATAGCCAAGCTTGCTATTCACCGTTCAGGATGCCCACAGCCAGGTGCTAGCTGCAGTGGTGTCTCAGGTCATGAACTCAATTCTTTCAACAATTCTGGTTGAAATCCAAATTGGACGAGAACCAAATCAAATTCAGTGGTTAGGTGCAATGTTGACCTAATAGGGAAATTTGATTTGGTTCTTGTCGAAATTGGTTTGCAACCAGAAATGTGGAAAAATTAAGTTTGTGAACCGATTTCCACAAACATGTCATGCACCCTTTCCACTGAGAAATTTCCTTAATATATTTGCTGACAATGTCTAGATAAATAGCATTATCAGCCACTTTTTTGATTAAACTCTCTATACCAGTAGTAGTAAAATTGGTGGAAAAATGAAAGTAGTAATTGTTTTTGTTCAGCATCATACACAATGACCAGTGGAGATGCATGGTATTCCACTAAGTGCATACGAATGTTCCCAACCATTTGATAGAGGATGGCTTCTACTTGTCTGAATTGATGTGTTGGCTACAAAATCTAGAGCTTTTGTCAGCTTTTGGATTAGCTTTAAGTTCTTTACAGCTTGCACCCACTACTGCTAAGGGTGAGTTTCCATGGACTCCATTGACACTGTTCCTTAGTGGGAATAGTTTGTCCTCATCTATTTCAAGATGGGTACTCATTTCAGTTATCGGCCACTTTCATAACTGATTATGAGAAATGTAAGAACCCTTGGGGAATGCTACCTCAAAGGCAAGAGAGAGCTAGGCCAAATGGCAAGACCTGAACCAGGGAGGAGGCAAAACAGAAAAAGTGAATCTCCACTGACCCAATAAAAGCCCCGAGGTTCTGGAAAGAAAGGATGTTTAGCAGTGTTTGATCAAGTTCAGTGATATCTGTTAGCCTGTCAATAGCTCCTGAACAAAGTCCACTGGAAAATTTATTCTCAGGTGCTTGTGGTTCCTTTTTGCATGCTGTAAAAATGCACCACCAGAGCTGGTGGGAAGGGACTGTACTAATATATTTAATTCAGTGCCTTTGTATGCGAAGTCTCTTGACCCACAGAAACAGTTTCTTGATCTCAAATATGTGTGCGCCTCGAGACACAAGCTACCTTATGCAGGTATCAAACAGACAGGCTTTCTGTATCTGGTAGCAGTTATGGTTCAATCGGAAAGGTCAGGGTATTACTTCTAATGGTTATAGGAAAGCAATAATTGATGATTTTTAATAGACCAAGTTTAGTGTTCCACTCTTCCTTCGGGGCTTCAGGGTGCCTTTCATTGGGAACGTGGAGCGGTATTGGCATTAATGCAGTAGTTTCCTGATACTTGGACGTTAGTCACAGACCTAGTCATTACTCTAGTTTCTTGTGAAAGCACAAACTTCCCCTAGAGGTATTCACAAATTATGATCTCATGATTTTCCTATGGGGAAAAAAGGAGTTAGCACAGCAGGAAATAGAAAATAAAAGCTTCTGGCCCCTCCCCTGACGTGACAAAGCAGGCCCACTCTGGCCATATGGTGCCCCTCCCCCAACACAAAGAAGCAGGTCTGTGCCAGACATGCAGCAGCCCACCGTCCAAGCAAGCCACCCCACACCTGACGGACAGTACAAGCCCCCGACACAGGGCGAGATCATCACCGACTCCAAAATGGCTCTGATTTTGCTTCCCCTTGGCACAGGGCAACAGAGGCAAGCACTAACCAACCGACCTGATCCCAGATGAGGACAATGTCTATCTTGGCTACTGAAGAAGGAAAGGTTCAGGAGATTAAAAACTCTATCAAATTATGTGCAACACCATGACCAATGTGAGGACAGAGTGTCCAAGTCAGAAGAAAGGCTGCTGTCATTGACCAATTAATGAAAGGTAACCTGAACAACAATGAAAGAACATGAAAAATGGGTCCTATAGCTCCTAGATGATGCAAAGAGGACTAATGTAAGATTAATTGGAACTATTCAAAAATACTGAAATATCTTCTGCTACTGAAGTAATAGCAGAAAACTTTCCAAAGAAAAGTAACAGATAAGTGAGGCATATAGTACACCAAATAGTCATGATCAGAAAAGAACCTCTCCTTGACATATCGTAGTCAAATTCCAGAAGTCCAACATGAAAACAGAATCTTAAAAGCAGTGAAAGAAAAGTAACAATATCTGAGTTACAGTAATACCTCAGTTCACAAACACTTCTGTTCCTGAACAATTTGGTTCCCAAACAGAAGTGTCCAGCAAAATTTTGCTTCCATTTGTGAACTCTGCATTGGGTGATGAATGCAATCATGGCCATCTTCCCCACATGAACACAAATGCAAATATCTTCCCCAGAATTGTGGAACAAATTATGTTCATGAAAGGAGTACTTCTCCAAGCAAACCTTAAACACCAGGAGAGATTGGAGGGAAGTGTTTCAAGCCCTAAAATAAAACAGTTTCCAAGCCAGGCTGACATCCTGCAAAACTATCTTTCAAAATTGATAGGGAAGTAAGATATTTTCATGATAAAGAATGCCTAAAGAAATTCATGACCACTAGCCCAGCACTCCAAAAAATTGCAAAAGGCTATCCTAGAAAGAGACAATGAAGTTAATACTGACAATGTGTCTAATAGAATGAATACACCAGATCAAGTGAGCATCAACCAGAAGGGAAGGATAGGGAATCAGCAATAGAAAAATAAGGCAATGACAGGAAAAAGTCAACAGTAACTCAATGGGAACAGTCTCCATATCCCAATCAAAAGACGCAGACCGGCAGAATCAATCAAGAAACAAAATCCAGTGATATTCTGTATGCAAGAAATACATTTAACTCAAAAAGAAACTCATAGACTAAAAAATCAAAGAATGGAAAACAGTATTTCATGTAATGGGAATCTCCCAAAAGAGCAGGTTAGCTATCCTGTATTCAGGCAAAGAAGACTTTAAGCCAAAATTGACCCAAAGTGGCAAAAAGATTTATTCATAATGGCTAAGGAACAATCCAACAGGACAAGAGACAACAATTATTAACACATATATAATGAACAGTGGACACCCAACTTCATTAAATAAGTAAAACTGGACATATAATACCAGATAAACATAAACACCATCATAGTGGGGACCTCAATAGACCACTTTCACAAATAGAGTAACTAGACAAAAAATCAGCAAAGTCAGAATTTGAATGAAACCTTCAAAAAAATGTACTTACTAGATATCTACAGAGGTTCCGGAAAAAGATGGCGGATCTGTAAGAAGCAGACAGTGAACCTTTCCAAAAGTCACCATCTGGACACTGGAATATAGTGACTGGAGGAGGACAAGAAAGAGGGAAGTGGCTCCCGTGGACCCAGGAAAGATCTGAAGCACAGTTTGGGGCCCACGGAGAAAGTGAAGAGAGAAACTCCAACAAAGAAGGAGGAGGTGGCCTCCGGCGCCATTTCCTGTGTCGGGAATCCTGACGTGACTGAAGCGGTTCAAATCTACAGACACGCGGTGACTGCCGGTGCCCCCGGGGGCCTCCACGGAGGAACGCGAGAAGCGGCGGTGCAGAGAAGCAGCGGCCCTGAAGGACACACTGACTGGCGGTGAGTGCTGACACCCAGCCGTCCCACACGAAAGAGTGACTAGCCGGGTGCCATTGTGGGGGGGGGCAGCAGCTGAACTTGAAACTCAGGGCGGCTGCCACTCCATCCACGGCTCCAGCGGGGACCTCCGCAGAGGAACGCGAGACGCCGCGGTACAGAGAAGCACCAGCAGAGAGGGACACGCTGACTGGCGCTTTTCTTCCTGGTATTCCAAGAATCTCCTAAGAGTTTGAAATACTAGCAGTAAAGCAACCTATCATAGGCAATTTACAAACAGCATCCCAGGAATTAAACTAAAGAAAGAAAAGAAAATGAGACAACACTTAAACAAGATGCAACCCCACACATCCAGTTCACCAAAGGCAAACCCAGGGGGCAGTGAGGTGGGACAAACTGAAAGCCACCCACCTGACATCTCTGAAGTGGTAACAACAAAGCAGTTGAATGAGGCTCTGGAAAAATTTAAATCAGAAATAATTTCTCAGATAACTGCAGAGATAATGTCCACAATGAAGACCATGCTTAAGGACGCTAGAGCAGACACAGACAAAAAAATAGACGAGCTTAAGAAAATGATGGAAGCCATGAATGCTCAGCATAGGAAAGAAATGGAATCCATAAAGCAGATTCAAGCAGATATCCAGGAGAACAAAAATTCCATTGAAAGTATTTGTAGCAGATTAAGCCAATGTGAGGACAGGATCTCAGATATAGAAGACAGGCTTGCAATTAGTGATCATGAAAAGAAAGAATTCTTAAAAACAGCAAGGGACAATGAAAAATCAATCCAGCAGCTGCTAGATGATGCAAAGAAGAATAACTTAAGATTGATTGGAGTCAATGAAAAAGCAGGAGATAGCATAAACGACATCAGAACACTGTTCACAGACATTATCACAGAAAATTTCCCTGGTAGAGAAAAAGAATTTGACGTTCAGATAAGTGAGGCTTATAGAACTCCAATTAGCCACGATCAAAAAAAATCTTCAGCCAGGCATATCATAGTCAAGATTCCAGAAATTCAACGTAAGAGTAGAATCTTAAAAGCTGTTAGAGAAAAGAGACAAATCACCTATAAAGGAAAGCCCATCAGAATCACAGCGGACTTTTCAGCACAAACCCTCAAGTCAAGAACAGCTTGCAATGATGTATTTCAAGTTCTAAAGGAAAATAATCTTCAACCTAGATTGATGTACCCCACAAAACTATCCTTCAAAACTGATGGAGAAGTAAAATACTTCCATGACAAAGAACATCTGAGAAAATTTATAACAACCAAACCAGCACTCCAAAATGTTTTGAAGGACATTCTAGAAAGGGATAACAAGGACTACAACTTCAGAAACCCCAACAGAAGGAATCCACCAGGCAGAGCAAATGATTAAAGAGAGGAAGGGAAAACAAAAATTAAAAGAGGGAGAGCCAACAACAAGAAAATAACATGACAAGGATAAGTCAATACATTTCAGTTTTAACCATTAATGTTAATGGTCTCAATTCACCAATCAAAAGGCACAGACTGGCGAATTGGATCAAGAAGCAAGATCCAACAATATGCTGTATACAAGAAACACATTTAACTCAAAAAGAAATTCATAGACTGAAAGTCAAAGGATGGAAAACAATACTCCATGTGACAGGAACCCAGAAAAAAGCAGGGGTAGCTATTCTTTTCATAGATATCTACAGAGTATTCTATCCAACCACGACAGAATACATGGCGGCATATGGAACTTTCTACAAAATAGACCACATACTAACTGATAAAGCAAGCTTAAGTAAACATAAAATAATTGAAATTATGCCATGCATATTATCAGATCATAGCACAAGGAAACTTGAAATCAATGACAAAAGAAAACACAGAAATTGTGCAAATGCATCAAAACTTAACAACACACTCTTAAATAAACAATGGATTACAAAAGAAATTGAGGATGAAATAAGACAGTTTCTGGAACTAAACAGTAATGCTGGCACAACCTGACAGAACATATGGGACAGAATGAAAGCTGTCTTAGGAGGGAAATTCATAACTGTGAATGCCCACATCACAAAAATAGAATGAGCCCAAGTAAATAACTTTATGATGTACCTGAAGATCCCAAAAAATAAGAAAAATTCAACCCAAAAGTTATTATGAGAAAATTATAAAGATTAGAGCAGAAATCAATGAACTTTAGACCAACACAATAATACAATGAATCAATGACTTGGTTCTTCCAAAGAATAAACAAATAGACAAACCCTTTTCCAATTTCACAAAAAAAGGAAAGAGAAAAATACTGAAATCAGTTTAATTAGAAATAAAAAAGATGAAATGACAAGGGAAACTGCTGAAATCAAAAAGATCATTAACAACTACTTTACAAAACTGTATGCCAATAAATTGGAAAACTTAAAAGAAATAGATACCTAGATACATATAAATTGCCAAAACTAAGCAAAGAACATTTAAAAATGCTGAATAATCCACAAACAAGCAATGAAATTGGAGCAGTAATAATAACCTACCAACTAAGAAAAGCCCAGGTCTGGATGGCCTCAATAATGAATTCTACAAAAATTTCAGAGAAGTTTTATCACCGGTACTCCTCAAGTTTTTTGTTCAAATTGAAAGGGAAGAACTCCCCAAATCATTCCTGCAAGCTGCCATTGTCTTGGTTTTAAAACTAGATGAGGATCCAACTGAAGAACAGAAATATAGACCAATCTTCCTAATGAACACAGATGCAAAAATCTTCAACAAGATACTGGAAAACACAATGCAATGAATCATCAAAAAGGTCACACATCATGGCCAAGCAGGTTTCATCCCAGGGATGCAAGGATGGTTCAATGTATGCAAATCAATACATGTAATACATCACGTTAACAGAAATGAGGGCAAACATCACATGATTTTCTCAAAAGACACAGAAAAAGCTTTTGGCAAAATCCAACATCCTTTCAAGATAAAAAAAAAATACTGAACAAAATACATATAGAAGGACTTCATCTCTGTCTGATAAAAGACATTATGACAAATGTATTGCCAGTACTATAGCAAATGGGGAAAAACTGAAAGCATTCCCTCTAAAATGAGGAAAAAGAAGAATGTCCACTATCACTTCTCCTGCTCAACATAGCACTGAAAATGTCACCAAGGACAATTTTGCAAGAAAAAGAAATAAGAGGGATATTATAGGAAAGGAAGGAATCAAATTATCATTATTTGTAGATGAAATGATCTTCTATATAGAAGAGCCCAAAAATCCACTGAAAGATTTTTAGAATTAGTAACAAAATTCAGTAATGTGCCAGGATACGAAATCAGCACACAAATATCAACAGCATTCCTATAAATTAATAATGAACCCACTGAGAAAGAAATTAGGAAAACAGTACCACTCACAATAGCACCAAGAAAAATTAAATACTTAGGAATTAATCTAATTAAGGAAATGAAAGATCTACAATGAAAACTATAGCATTCTGAAAACAGAAAATCAATGAGGATATCAGAAAATTGAGAAATAACTCCTGTCCCTGGAAAAGATAGAACCAACATAGTCAAAATGGACATACTGCCAAAAATAATATACAGATGTAGAAATTCCAATCAAAATACCAATGGCATTCATCACAGAACCGGAGAGAAAACACTCCTAAAATTCATATGAAATCAGAAGAGACTCAGAATAGCCAAATAAATCCTGGGCAACAAGAGCAAAGCAAGAGGCATCACAATTCTGGACTTGAAGTTATGTTACAAAGCTACAGTGATACAAACAGCACGGCACTGGCATACAGACACAAGGACCAATGAAACAGAATTCGAGGGTGCATAGTTCACTTAGGAGTGGATTTAATTATCAGAGCTAATGGTTAATACCTTTGCCCAAAGTAATCCAATTGATTTAGCTAACTTTATTAATTTCAATTTTTAAAATGAGATTTATCTTGTCACCTTTCCCAGAAGGGTGAGGGTAATACCATTACCATTATTTAATGGTAATGGCATTGTTTTCACAGCACTCTTTTTAGTTTTTTAGAATTTGTTCAGAGAAATGGGTTTCTTTGACTCTGGGAACTTCTCTAGAGATGTGCCACAAAGGAGACATAACTTGTAACAATTTCTTAACTCTAGTCGTAGCACCAGCTTTTCTACATGGAAAAACTTCCATTCCACCTAAGAAAATGCTAACTGTTATAAATATAGACTGGTACCTTACTGAAAGCCACAGATAAATAAGGTCCATGTGGAAATGAAGTTCATCAGACGGTAAAAACACACTCTCTGAAGTTTTTATTATCTTCCCAGTGTCATGAGTTCGGCAAGCTGAACATTGACTGTAAACTATTTTTCACAGTTTTGACATGGTAACCCCTTGACATTATTCAGATCACCTTGTTAGTTTCACAATGGGTTGGGAAGCTGTCTTGGACCCTGTGCTTCACATTAAATTTACATCCTTTCAGACAGATTCAGTGCTGTTTTCTGGAACAAGTACATTGTGTTATTTGTTAAATCATCCCAGGGATAGTTACTTGGACCAATATTATAGAGCACGTTCAAATTGCATTTATTAACAGTTTTACTACTAGTGGACTAAGTTAATCAGAATGGTAATTTAAAGACATCAAAGGCAAATACAGAAAGTTATACGGTTGTAATAAAAGCCTTAATTTTTTCAATAGAAAAGACTCAGGGTTATTTTGTTACCAAATTATACCATAAATATAATACAAACTACAGGAAATTATCTTGATAAACAAAATCTTTGTTTGCTAGGTTAATTATATAAAAGGTAAAAAAGAAAATTACAATTTCCTATCAAGAGTAGACCAATGCTCTAAGAAGAGCTTGTGGCACTATTTTAGTAGAGAGGACCAGATTGTAATTTTGCATCTATGTACTTTTTTTTTTTTTTTTTGTGGGTACCGGGGGGTCGACCTCAGGACCTCGCGCGCCAACAGGCGCCCGTGCCGCTGAGCGCTATCACCGGCCCCTTTTTCATATGTGGGATCCGGGAGTCGAACTCGGGCCCTCGCGCTTGCAAGGCAGGCGCTTACGCCGCTGAGCCATCTCACCGGCCCGCATCTATGTACTTTTGATATTAATGTTCAAAATCTTACAGAGTTATAAATAATTCTCTTGCAATCTTTACCAACTTAATTAAATATAAAATTCCTTTCAAAATTTCATCTATCACAGATCTTTTTCAATGTTCTCATACTTTCTATTATTTTCTCAGACTTTCTATGTCTATCTCAAAACTTTCAGTTTTATCTTGTAAAACTTCTCTTTTCATTCTGAAGAGAATTCACTTATTGTATTTTAGGCCAAGTATTTCTCTACTTCCCCTCACCCCAACAAAACATATCCACATCCTCATACCCATATCCTCATACCTCATACCTTTCTTTTTAAACCAAAGGCACATCTTACTTTACTTGTATACAGAATTTTTTTCTTTTTACCCCTAGTAATTTCATTTATACATAATAATGAGAACTCAACCCACAGTGACTTTAATTACCCGCAGTGACTTTAATTACCATGAACACTAGGAAGCAAGCATTTGTAAACTGTCACATCGGCAATCTGTGGAGTGGTAAATCTATGAATAATAATTCCTAGAAGCATATGTTTCTCATAGCATGATTTGTTAATATGGCCCAGAACACTTCTATTAATGGTCCCAAATATTTTCTGCCTCTCTGAGAGAAGAAACTCTAGAAGTGGCAAACTTTTATCATTGTCCTCTTAAGTGTTTAGTAGGCCTGAAAATTACCTGTTGTTTGTGCACATCTATCTCAGCCTCAGTTTTCCATTCTTGATTGAAAGATACTTTTCTATAAAAGATACCTTTCAGTAGAGTAATAGTTTGTGCAAAAGGCTGTTATTCTGCTGACATCTGTTTTTCTCACCTGCTCTTAATGATTAGGCCTGAATTACTTATAAGGATTAGACATGAAACAGCTCACCATCACACTAAATATTATTCCCACTAACAAGTTTTTATAATATATAGATAAGCTTATTTCTAAATAAGCTTACCAATAAATCTAGGTAAGAGTAGTTGTGCACATTTATTAGGTAGAAAGCCAAAAACTCTGAAGGCATATCTATTTCATCAAGCCAGCAATATATTTACTTGCAAAAATTAATCAAGTCACATAAACTTGAAACATTTAGGTCAGTTCTTAATTTTCTCAGAATACATCATTTATATAAGTGCTTAATTTTAAAGCCAATTAAATAAATCTCTTACAGTTTAACATTAAAATATTACAGGGATATAAAACAATTCAATGCATATATATCATACATACAGACAGACATAAATATATAGAATAACAGATTTATTGCTTTCATTCAAAAATCTGAAGCCTGTATCTTGTACAAAAATATTAAGCTTATTAAATTTTTAAAAAATACCTGGACTCAACTCTTTTCTGGTCAATGGAACAAGATTTTCTGTGAAGATTGCTAAATCTTTTACTCAGGTTTATGGAAAAGACTTTTGAGACTTTTTGGACCATAACTTTTGTTATTCTTTTTTTCCTTAAACTTCTGGATTTCTTTTTGTCCTGGGGATTGAACCCAGGGCCTTCCTACTAAATCATCTGTCCAGCCTATATTTTATTTTGAGTCAGGGTCTCGCTAAGTCACTCAGTTGCATAGGTTGGCCTTGAACTTGTGATCCTCCTGCGTTACTTTCCCATAGTGCTGGGATTTCAGGCCTCTGCCACTGCACGTAGTTGCTAACTACGTTTTAAAGGGATAGGTATCAAGTCAAAGAAGAGGGAGAGTAGGCATATCGTTTACCTAAGCCAAAGAAGTGAAGGCCTGAAGAGGGTGCACACACACACGCACACGCACATATGATGGCCAGATAAAATATGTTAAACAAAGGTATAAGGTTGCTATCCAGCAGTTTGTTTGGGTTGTAACCGGATTTCTGCCTGATATTTTCCTTCTGACTTTTAAGCATAAGATCTGCTAACAGAGGGTATTAGCTCAGGCATATCCAATGAAACATCGTGCAAATCAACACAAAGGGCCATTGATTCTGGTAACATGGTATAGACACCAACATGATTGTGGGTCTAGTATCAGATTTAGCTAAGTTGCAGCATTTTTTATGGAAACTGAAAGGAAGTAAAAAAAGAATTTCATAAGATATGAGTATACTCACTGACAGATGCTGAGTATGGTTGAAATTTACTAGGATTTTCATTGCATGTGAAATTTGCTAAAAAGTTCATTCTTTCAGAGCGGCTCAGATGAGACTGCTACCAATTTGGTGCTGCTGCTGCCACTGGTTTTAAACAATGAGGATATGTCTTGACTACTGGGTCTAATTACTGGCTGTAATGTGCAAAGGGTAATGCAATTCTGAGGTAAGAATCCTTAGTTCTTGGTTTGGGAAATAGAAAAATGACTGCAGCTCTAACTTACCACTGTAATTTATGTTTTTTAGTTAGACCACAGGTTTAAAATGAACTCCATTTATAAGTAGAGAAGTTGATGCTATTGTAACCCCTGTAGAAAATATTCCTTGTTGTATTTTGAGCCCATAATGTTTCTTAAACCCTATTTCTAGATGACCTCTCTAATTGGAAACTTGTAAGACAAACTTGTAAGACAAACTTCTTTCTCTTGTAAGACTGTATAATGAACCAATCAATTTTATGCAGAAAAAGCTCTAGAATTGAATGAAAAAAATTTTCAGCAATTCTGACATTTTTGGCAAGAAGCTAATTGAAGAAAATTAAGAAATACAGGATTGAGGAAAAGATATATAAGAACAATCACACTTAATTCTACCAGCGTGCACTCTTCTTTCATCATATTATTAGTTTGTTGCTAAAGCTTTTTATTTGCCTTTGCAAAACTTAAAAAGGAAGTTCAAAACAATAGCTAAAAATAGAAGGTATGCCAGGAAGCCATAGTATTTTGATGAACAAAGAATTTGGGGACATTCCAAAGACCATGACAATAAGAAGGAGGTGGCAGCAAAGGTTTAAGGAGTTTCAATACCCTGAGAAGTTCCCATGGGAAAGCAGGATCAAATAGAAAGAAGAAAAAACTTACTGAGCTAATTAGATTAGTTGATGGTCACCCCATGAGTGAAACCATTGGAGGCTGCTGTTAGTGGGGGAAACGGTTCCGTCTGAAAGGAATGGGTGCGTTAGATGGCTGGTGTAAAAGTTTTCAATTTATTGCCCAATAGGCTGGCTCTTTTGCAGTAAAGGCAGACATCTAGGGGTTCAGCGCTTTTCGGTTTGGAACCCGTTTGAAACAGGGTGATAACAAGAGACCTGGGGAAAATGAACCGCGAGCCCTCCCGCAATGGCATGGTTGGGCTTAGGTCCCATTTCCTAAGGTTTGGATGTCATTTTCCAAACCTAACAAGAGGCACCCAACTGTAATCTAAATCAGTTTCTGTAACACATGACTTTGAGGACCAGCAGGACCCTGTGGAGAGACAAGAGGATTTGTTGGAGGACTACTGGCCCACGAGGGGAGTGCAGAGAGTGTTCTTGCAGAGTGTTATGGACAGGACGGGGGGTCAGAGAAGATTCAGTGAGGGACACAATGGTCAAGGCCAGGGCACCAGAGGCCCAACAAAGGCCTCATTGGATTGATGAGATTTTCCTGCCCAGAAATAAGTATACATAGCTCTCTAAAGAATGTTTTTGTTCCATTTGAAGTTACAATTAATGGTACTTCCAAAAGTACACTTGCTTCATAGCCCAAAGTTCCTATAGGGCCACTTTTAAATAAAATTTTCCTACTGGTAACCCCATAGGTTGATTTTAACTTGGCGCAGGCATAGTCATTTTTGTGTGTAAAAACCCCTAGAGAAAGAGTCCCTTTGGAAACCCATATGGGCCCCCTCCCAGGTTCATACGCCTGGGCGCTGTTTTCTTTCCCTTTACGATAAATGCTACTTTCTGCTTTTGCTCTAAAATAAAATCCTTTTGCTTAGTCCTTTTTTGACTCTTTACTTTGTAATTCTTTCTGGGTCAAGAGAAGAACCCGCTAGCCAGATAGTAACGCCCTTGATTTTCATTTAAAATATTTGCAAGGCAGTCGCCCTGGACCCTGTAGATGAGTAGCTGTAAAGACATGAACCTATTTGCTTTTTGTAATGAGCAATTTTTTTGACCCATTGTCCCTTTTGAATGTACCCATGTTTTTTTTTTTTTTTTTTTTTTTTTTTTTGTGGGTACCGGGGGTCGACCTCAGGACCTCGCGCGCCAGCAGGCGCCCGTGCCGCTGAGCGATATCACCGGCCCCCTTTTTCGTATGTGGGTTCCGGGAGTTGAACTCGGGCCCTCGCGCTTGCCGGGCAGGCGCTTAAGCCGCTGAGCCATCTCACCGGCCCTGTACCCATGTTTTAACTTAAGAAGGCAAAGCATTGCTCTCCTAGGATTTTCTATTCCTTGTTTTTTTAAATATATCCTACAAATAATCAATTTTATTCGAATGGAAACCTGTCTGTGGCTGCAGTAATCTTAAATAATTATTGGAGAGATGAATTCATTTCTCTGAAAAGCAGAGCAGTGTTTTTCTCCTGCATGTTCTGAGTTCATAGTTCTCATACTTGAGATAGGCCTGAGTTACCAATGGAGGATGCTGCCATTTGGGTAAGTTTCCTCCACAGGTCCCTGTGTGAAATACTTGGTCCCAGGCTGTCCCACTGGGAGGTGGTGAGACCTTTAGCAGTCAAGGCTGAATTAAGGGAGTTCCTTAGGACTTTGGGAGTATGTCCTTGAAGGAAACTGTTGGGCCGTGGCCTCTCCATTGTTCACTCTTGCCTCGTGCTGATGAGGTAAGCAGTTTTGCCCTCCTGCATACTCCCAGAATGATGTATTTCTTTGTCACAAGCTCAGAGTAATAAAGCCAACTAATCATGGACTGACATCTCCAAACCTGTGAGTCAGTGCCAACCTTTCCTCTTTTTAGTTGACTATCTTAGGCACCTTAACAGACATAGTAACCCGGAGCTAGAACAGAAGAGCTCAAGGTTCCTTGGGCACAGATGGTGCCATGATCCTCTTTTCTAGTAGCTTTAGCTATCTACTAACTCAGACCAGCTCTGTCTGCCTCAGGCAAGCTGAAGCCTTCTTACAGGACTGAGTCTCATCTCTATGATGTCTTCCAAAGTTTATATCCTCTCTGTGGCACAAACTGTCACATGGTAGAGCATCATGCTCTCTCCCATAGCACAAAGACCTGGGTTAAAAGTCAGAAATACTGAGAGGTTAATACAAAAAGAACAGAGTTCAAACCAAGAAGAGCTCACAATCCTCAGTGCTCCACACAAAAGATGAGACATCTGATGAGGCTCCATAGTTCCCCTCCTGTGTTCCTCAAGGGGTCTAAGGAGCTTGGTATCATCAGGTTTGTCAAAACTTTCCAAAAACAAAGTTATAACAAATTTAGTTTAAAGACCCTAATTGGCTGCTAGTCCTGATTCCAGATCAACTTTCCTACCCAGTCTAGATCAAAAACTGGCTGGAGCAATCTCTTGTGGCTCAAAACACAAATCCATGCAGTTCTGAAATCAGGGAGAGAAAAAGGACTCTTTCTTCCCTGTTGCTGAGAGGGTTCGGAGTGTGCAGATGGCTCCGGTGGGTACCTTTCTTAGGGTCATTGGAAGCTTTACTCCAAAGTGCATGTTGGCTATTAAAAGATAATCTTTGGGTAAACTGAATTCGGTAGAGTTTATTTGAGCAAAGAAACAAATCAGGCAATAGTCTGGACTGGAAATGGTTCAAAATGTGCTCTTTCACCATGTGTGAGGTACATTTATAAGAAATGGCATACAGTAATGACCCGATTGTTGCAGTCAGCATCTGTCTAATAGGATCATGTTTCGGCAGCTTTTCCACTCTGATGGTTGAAACTCGGTTACTTGTTACAGAAATACACATCTCGGTTCAGTTTTAAACATCATACTCTGCTCACTATGTACAGACAAACCTTTAGGCTAAGTGTAAAATACGTAAGAAGGCAGCTGTAGGTCAAATTTTGCTCAATTTAAGAAATCCTTAATGTGTGTGCCAAATGTGTGAGGTGAAAACTAATGGAAATGCAGAGAAAGCCAATGATTTCTACTATTATGGTTGTAGACTTTAAAATCCTTCTATCATAAATGGACAAATTCAGTAGGCAGAAAATCGGTAAGGACATAGCTTAACACCATCAATCAATTCAATAAAATTAACCTCTAGACTACTTTTTTCAACAACACCAGAATATATATTCTTTTGAAGGTCACATGGAACAGTCACCGAGACAAAACACATTCTTAGCTTTAAAACACACCTTAAAATTTTTAATAAAATAGAAATCATTCAATATATACTGTTAAACAAGAAAGGAATTAAATGAAAAATCAGTAATAGAAAATTAGAAAAATTCTCATGGATTTGGAGATTAAACATCACATATCTAAGGAACTCAGAGGTCAAACTAGAAATCTCTGAAGAAACGAAAAGTTTACTTTGGACTATAATATAATGAAAATACAAATTATCAAAAATTGTTGGAATCAGAGAAACTAGTTAAGAAGTAAAGTTATATAAATTAATGTATAAAATAGAAAGATTTAAAACCAATGACCAAGTCTTTCACCTTAGAAAAAGAAGAACAAATTAATTTCAAAAGCAAGAAAGGGCATCATTTCTAATTTAATGGGTTTTACAAAGGAAATAAAAGGATATTATGGCAATTATATCCCACAAGTTTTAAAAACTAGAGAAAACAGACCAATTCTTTGAAAGGCAGAATCTACCAAAATGCATACAAGAAAACACAACTATAAAAATAAAATAAAATTATGCAAAAATAAAATTATTTCTATAAACAAAAATTGAGTTCATAATATATAACCTCCCAAAACAAAAAACATCAAATATAGACAGGGTCCCTGTCATACTCTCTTAAACACTTAAGGAAAGGTTATGCTAGATTTCTATTATTGCTTCCAGAAAACAGAGGCAGAGGAAATGCTTCCTTACTTATCCTAGTGACAAATGTTACCCTGATACAAAAATTAGACAAAGACATACAAGAAAATTAAAAACCAATGCTTCCTATGAACATGCATGCAAAAGTACTCAACAAAATATTAGCAAATTAAGTATAACGCTTTGTAAAAGAATTATGCTTCACCACATACAGGGATTAATACTCAAGAAGCAAAGCTGGTTCAACAGTAGAAAATAAGTTAATGTAACCCATCATATTATCAGAATAAAGAGGCAATCACATAGAAAAATGTATTTGGCATAATCGAATATCCATTCATGATAAAATGTCTAAGCATACTAAGAAATTGAGGAGAACTAACTCTACTTAATAAAGAACATCTACAAAAAACAACTGAGCAAAACCTACAGCTAAGGTCATACGTAATGGTGAGTAATTGAAAGCTTCCCCACTAAGATCAAGAACAAGGAAAGAATGTTCCCTCTCAACACTTGCTTTAAACATTGCACATTAAATTCTTGTTAACAAAATAAGATAAAAAGGATTAAAAGGTATCTATATTGAGAAGGAATACATTAAACTGTTTTTGTTTGTAGGTGACATGATTATCTATGTGGAAATCTGCAAGAATTGAACAAAATCTTTCCTGGAACTAATAAGCAATTATTGTTACATTGCAGAATATAAAGCTAATATGCGAAAGGGACTCTCCTTTCTACCAGTTATGAACATGTGATATTTCAAAAAAAAATTACCATAACGTCCCCCAAAATGAAGTGCTTAGGTAAAGCTGTAACAAAATATGCATAATATCTATATGAGGAAAATTACATGACTCTATTTAAAGGAAACAAAGAACTAATAAATGGAGCAATATTTCATGTTCGTAGATGGGAGGACTTAGTGTAATCAAGATGTAGTTCTTCCCAGCTTGATCTATAGATGAAATAGAACCTCAGCTAAAATTCTACCACTTACTTTTTTGAATCAATAAAGTGATTCTAAAATTTAAACTGAGAAGTAAATGACCCATAGTAGTCCCCTCAATAATGAAAGAGGAAAAGGAAGTCAGAGGATAGACACTATCTGCCTTCAAGATTTACTAAAAAGCTATAGTGATCAAGTGAATATGTCATTGATGAAAGAATAAATAGGTTAGTGGAATAGAATAGAAGGCCAGAAACAGATCCCATACAACTAATTAACTAATCTTTGACAAAAGAAAAAAGTCAATACAATGGAAGAAACTACAAAAAACTACAGCCACTTCTGCAACTAGGCAGCCGCAGGCAAAACAAAACAAGCAAACAAACAAATGAAAGACTAAACCCAACTTCACAGACCTTCACAGACCTTATACCCATCACAGAAATTAACCAGAGGTAGATCACAGACCTAAATGTAAAATGCAAAACTATAAAACTCTTAGAAGATAATATTAGAAGAAGAAATCTAGATTATCATGAGGATTCATAATGGCTTTTTAATATACAATATGAAAGGCACATTTTAGTGAAATGAAGGTAATTCTTTGCAGAGTGTTTAATACGAAGAAAGAATGGTTGCGGCAGCATCCATCCACTAAGCTCCTGCTATGCCACTGTGCCAGACCCCGGGGTTGCAACGGTGAATCATAAAGACCTGCCCTCACTCTCTCAGAGAGGGAAGCTGATGTTGGGAGGAGAAAAGCCACTGACCATTGCTGAGTGTGGGGCAGGCACAGATGTGGTCATGTGAAAGTATGTGCTGTGGCATCACAACCATCAGTCAGTCAATCAATCTTGGAAAACTTCCAAAAGGTTGACTTCCAAAGGAAGAAGTGGAGCAGAAGAGTTAGCAAGTCAGCAAAGGGGAGTAAGAGCTCGCTGGGCAGAAAGTTCTATGGTGTAGGAGAAAAAAGAGAATAAACACTTGAGAAATTAAGCATAGAATTTCTTTGTGGATGTAGCATGGAATTAAGACACAAGGTAAAAGAGAAGTCTAAAAAGTTACACAGTATCAAGAACACGAGGACTGCCTCTTCACGTTTGAGGATGGTCTTCAGGAACTTGGAAAATAACTGTTTCCAAAGCTCAGAGTGGCAGTACCAGATCTATTGCTGGTCAGCACCTGGCGGGGAGGGACAGAGACTGTAGGCAGAACAAATTGAGTGCATGCAGGAGGAAGGGACTGGATGTCAAATGTCAGATTCGAACACTTAGAGATCAAGATGCCTGCAAAATGTCCAGTGGTCTAGTGCAGTGGCATCAAAAGCAGTACCTGCACGTGAGTCTACAAGAAAGTGCATGGTGACATGCAGTAGAGAACTTGGGAGTCATGTGTTCAGCATGTATATGTCAACCAAGCCAGGTGGCAGCATGGACCAGGTCTTTGGGGACTGGGGAGGTGTTGTATGAACGTGGCAGAGGGAAGCTATCAGATAGAGAGAAGACGGAAAGACAGCTCATTGAGAAAGTACTTTATGTGAACATAGCTACAGGCATGCAAGACAGTCTGGCTTCTATCATACAGTTTGTGAGCTTGGAAAGTCTATGAAGAAACTGAAAAGCAAACTTCTTTTCACATGAGGGTCATGGATACCAGAGATGTGGAGACCAAAAGACACAACATAAAATATAAATAGGGCTGCATGGTCAAGTTTAGTGCTGTCCATTTTTCTGGATTTTTGTTTAATGGAACACACACACACACGCACACACACACTCTCAGACATTGCTTGTCCACGGTCTTGGACTTTTCTGGAGTCCTTGCTCCATTCTGTGCTCTTGACAGGGGAACATCTCACTGAGGACGCAGGGTGGGAGAAGCCGAGCAGATGGTATGAGTGAGCCCTGCGTCAGAGAACCCGAAGTGAATCTGACTGGCTTGGGTGGAAGTGGGTGATGGATTGCCCTGCACTTGACTATTTTGACAGCTGGAAAACTCAAATCAGCTCCTAAGTGGTCAATTGCCGGAGAGGCAGTTAAACAGAGCAGGCAGGGAGGGACGGATTTGATTTCCTTGAGCTCCACTGCCTGCTTTTCATTAGGCCCACTCTAATTTATTTGGGGCCCTGGGCTTTGGTACTCTGTCCTTCCTATTTTCATGCATAAATGACATTTTCCTAGCTCCCTCCTCACCTCCTTCCTTTGTCAGTTCCTAATGGGCACTGCTGTAGTCTGAGTGTAGCCTGGAGTGTCCATGTGGGCCTGCAGACTGCTGAGTGCATTCAGTTTGGTTAATTCCTGTAAATGCATTTTAAGCAGTTATCCAGCAAGAAACACCAGCACCTACCGTGGGAACTGGCCACTGGGCACAGGAAAATCAGTACCTCGTAATATCAGCCTCCAGTCACACTCAGTCAGGTGTATCAGGCTGTCTCTCTCCTGTGAAGCCAAAACGTGCATGTCATGAGTTTTTTACTACTCTCTTATGAATTAAGAAAATGTAAAAAAAAATCACTTTGGAAAATCATCTCTTCACTTTGTTGCTGAAAAAGTAGAGACTGCTTCTTCTTCCTTCAACACTTCTCGAGTGACAAAGAACATGTCCAAAGAGTCTAATTGATTTAGTTATGCCAAAGGTGATTATTAGTAACCAAACTCCCCAATCAAGGCTTTCAGGAAGAGTGCATTATTAAAGCCCAGGATCAAACGAACTAGTTAGATCCATGCTACTCCCGTGCCCAGCACATCAGCTGTTAAGGCTAGGTGTATTTAACAAGAAAAGCAACATAAGCGCAAGGTTTCAAGGTATACTATATTACAATGTACTTCTAGCATAACTTGTTATCCAAAAAACTATTCAAATATCTAGGTACATTGTTTTCAAATATCCTCATACTGCTATTTACTCACATTTATATATATATATATATTTTTTTTTCTTGATCAGTGATGGAACTAGATGAAATTCCTTTAATTCAATACAAAAGACCTATTCCTAAAGCCTGGTTTCGTACAAAAGGAAGTTTGTACCAGTTAGATAAAGCAATTTCCTTAACGTTAGCCAGAGACAGAAGCCAATCAGAATATGAAATTACAGATAAGCAAATAGGTTTACTCATTAATGTAGACTGAGTTGGGAAATTTTGAAATGAAGTTATTTGGAGACGTGAAGGATTAAAAACCATACATCAAACTTCAATCTTGTTGGAGGAGATAGGAAATAGACATATATGTGCATGTGCAGAAATCTCACGGTTATACTAGATTGAAGTTTTGTTTTCTTTTGTTCTGTTTTGATTTTTTTGCAGTGCTGGAATTGGAACTGGAATAGCCACTTCAATTTTGGAAAAGAATGACTATTTTAGAATAATTATACCACTGCATTTTGTAAGTTACTATAAAGCCGTAATAATTGATGCAGTCTGATATTGTTGAAAGAATAGACACATAGATCAATGGAATGATAGGATATCCAAAAGGGACCCAAAAAATGTAGTTTACTGATTTCTGGCAAAGGTACACAAGCAATTTATGGAGTAATAGTAATGTTTTCAATAAATGATTTTGGAAAAATCAGATATTTCCATTTAAAAAGAACAAATAATTTTTGGAATAATTGTAAATACTACTGTGATTTATTTATTTATTTATTTATTCATTTTTAGATTTTTGAGACAGTGTCTCACTATGTAGTTCAGGCTGGTCTTGAACTCTCTATGTGCCCAGGCTGGCTTCGAACTCATGGTGATCCTCCTGCCTCAGCCTTCCAAGTGCTGAGATTACAGGCATGTACTACAATGCCTGGCTCGATACTACTGTGTTTTAAATTTTGGCTTCCAGTTGTACAAGTTTATCGTGATTCGTTTTTGGTTTGTGAGTCAAGTTACATTTGATAATCTTACTAAACTCCTAAATTCACTTATTAATTTTAGGAGTTTTCTTTGATAGGGTGCCATAAAATCTTTAACAGAACATATTAAATTTTTGATAAACATGCTGCCTGTGAATAAAGACAGTTATTTTTCTTATCGTATTGCACAGATAGAGGCTCCTGGTAAGATGTTAAATAAAGTACTAAGAGTGAGTACGTTGCCTGCCCAGTTTTAAGGAGAAAGAGTGCAGTCTAAGAATTACGCCAAGTCTAAGTATTTTATTGATGCCTTTGAAGTTGGAAGGAGTGACTTCCTATTCCTGAGCTTACTACCTAGAAGTCTTACTACCACACACATTAACATTTCTATCTAGAAAATCTAAATCTTATTTGAAATTATACAGTTTTATGGAAGAAAATTAATAAAATTTAATTAAGTGGTATTTATGATACTGAACCATCAGATTTGTTATCATTAACCTAAATTATTTCACAATTAATACTTGTACATAATGGAATTTCAATTAGAATATGTATTTTATTTGTTATTAACTGAACAAAATTATTTTAAAGTTCATAGACAAGAATCCCTTTTGTAATATGTTAAAGGAAGGAAAAACTAAAAAATATACTTACGAAGAAGTTGTTCTTGGTAACAGCATGTATTATAGAGGTGCTATAATAAAATTTAAAAAGTCTTGACATGGTAATTGACAAAGAGATCCAGTGTTACAGAATGAATTTTGCCCCTCCCCCAAGTCATCTGTTAAGCCCCAACCCGGTATCTTAGAAAGGGACCGTGTTCAGAGGCAGCGCCTTGGGAGAGGTAAGTCAAAATGAGGCCCCAGCGTGGGTCTCCCCGCTCCAGGGCTGGCGTCCCTGTGAGAACGGGGAATCCGCGCACGCAGACGCCAGCGAGGAACATGCAGAAGAAAGGCCATATTGGGACACAGTGAGAAGGTGGTTATTTTGCAAGTTAATGAGAAAGACCTCGGAAGAAATGAAGCCTGCCAACACTTTGCCTCTAACTTCCAGCATCGAGAAATGTGTAAACATAAATGCCTATTGTTCAAATTACCTGGTTTGCGGTGTGTTGTTATGACAGCCTTAGCAAATGAAAATATCAATGAAACGTGGAGTGCAGCAGAAAACGTTTCCAGAGTATGGTAAAATTATAAAGATGAAATTTTAGGCCACTAAGGAAAAGAATTTTTAAGTAACATTAGTAAGACTGGCTATGAAGCTGGAAGGTAATAAAGAGATAACAATTTTTATATTAATTATGAAAATAGGTTTTAGATGGATTAAAGACAAATACCATGAGGAAAGTTTGTGAGGGAGACCATATGAATAAAGACTGGACACAAATACTTAGAAAAGAAAAGAATACATACACGTAAATAAGTCATTTTAATAACAAATGACAATGTGCCAGGCACAACCAATAGGAATGGAATCACCATGGATTCCAGCCCAAATAGCAGACCTCAAAATTAAGACAGAAAGGAGAGGATACTATTTTGTTTTCTAGAGATAAGTAACTGGAACCAAAACTTGTAGAAAATCTGAACAAAAGCCTGTAACGTGTGAAATTAGCTTTGAGACAAGACAGTGGGAAAAGACGAGAAAAGCCATGATCATACTACTCTGAAAGGGTGGACAATGGGTGGCCAATGTCACACTGTGTGAGGACAATTAGAAACATTGTCATTTGTTATTAAAGCAAGGAGAAGCTAACCACCCTGATTTGATCATTACATATTGTGTACGTGTACTGAATTATTATTGCACTGTGCCACTTAAATCTTCACAATTAAAATAATAATAAACAATAATTTTTAAATTTTATTTGCAATTTTAATGGACTTGTTGATATAATTAAGAAGATCTCTAGGTCAAATGTTGACAGTGGCAGTGGAGTGCTTTTCTCTGGATATGACAAAAAGTGGAAGAGAAAGATGAGCTAAAGAATGACTTTTCTAAGCATAATTGAATAAATCAGACTCAGAAAGACAAATGCCACATGTTCTCTTAAACATGGTGTAACGTCAATCTGAGTACATAAACTCGTGATTATTAGAGTCTGGGAAGGGCAGGAAGATGGTGTTGTATTAGTCAGCTTTCCACTCCCGAGACACAACACCTGACACCCACAATTTAAAGGAGAAAACGTTTAATTTACCCCGTAGTTGCAGGAAACCCACTTCCATTTCCAGCAGGCTCCAGGGCAGACACCGTGGCAGACAGGTATGGAGGAGCAAAGCTACCTAGTTCATGGCTGCAGGGAAGCAGAGCAGGGAACAGTGCCAGAGAGGAAGGGGTGAGGACCAGACACAGTCCCCAAGACCTCGCCTCCACATCACACCAGACACCCCAGGAGGGTGCTTCACTGGTCTGCTAGGCATTTCTTAAGCCAACGGAACTGACGTATCAGGCTTAATTGTCGCTAGAACAGAGCGAGTTTAGATAATGGATGCCAAAACACAGCTAGACAGCGGGTGTAAGTTGCAGTGCTGTATAGCACAATGGGGTGACTGGTTCACAATAAGGTATCATGTTTTATGAATAACCAGAAGAAAGGAGTACAAAGGCTCTAGAATCAAAGAAATGATAAGAAGAGGGTAATGTTCATTGCTCTGAGTTAATCAGTGCACATTACATTCATGTATCAAAATATCACAGTGCACCTTAAAATATTTACAATTAAAATAAAGTAATTAGGAAAAATGTTTGAATTTTTCTTGCTGGGTTGACAATATAAAACTGTCATTTTTAGTGCATCCAGCCAGCAAAAGATTTTCAAAGTAAAAAATGACTTCAAGATAATTCAAAATCTGCAATGAGACTTTTGTTAAGATCTCAGAAAGAGGGCCGGTGAGATGGCTCAGCGGCGTAAGCGCCTGCCTAGCAAGCACGAGGGACCAAGTTCGACTCCCAGGACCCACATATGAAAAAAGGGCCGGTGATATCGCTCAGCAGCACAGGCGCCTGCTGGCACATGAGGTCCTGAGGTTGACCCCCGATACCCCCCCAAAAAAAAAATCACAGAAAGAGTTAAGATGAATGTCAAATGGTTGATATCCACAAAGTTCAACAAACTTTTTAAAAACTGATAAAGAAAAGACAACAAGTTCAATACCAAATCAAGGAAAAGCAAAGAATAAACAGGCCAAGAAAGCAAATTCCAATAACCAGTATAAAAATGAAAAGAGGCTCAGACCGGGTGTTAAACTGCAAACCTCTTTAAATCTCTCCCGCTGAAAAGAGTGAGAAGACCCACACTAGCTATTGTTGATAGATGGGCATGTCATTATGACTCTTCTGAAAAGGGGTTTAGAAAAGCTCTATTGCTGCTAACACTGCATGTGAATATGTTGGTCAACAGCCCTTCTAGCTTTTTGTGCATAGGAAATAAATGTGTCATTATATTATGTTATAGCAACGCTTTTAGGTGTATTAATTGTAATATTTGTAACATCAATTTACCTCAAATAAAGTCAATGCCCATCAAACAATAAACTAAATTATGGGTATGTCTGCCCATGTCATTGAACTCCAAAACTATCTAACGACTTGACTTGGAGGCTTCTCTATGTTGTGTTATTGAGAAATAAGTATAATACACAGAAAAGTAATTTATATAAGATTCTATTTCATAAAACATTGACCAAAATTGCAATAGCCCCTTTTTCTCACTCTCTATATATATGCTATTATGGACATCTACGGCTCTGGTATATACACATATATACAGTTATAAAAGCATGGAGAAAAATAACAATCATTCCTATGGAGGCAGTGGAGGTGTATGTGGAAGGAAGCGCATCGTAAGAAAATGGGGAAGAAACTACTTTCAAACCCAGTGTGTGCATGTGGGATCATGTGTAAGTGAAAATTACAAGATTCAGAGCTGTGTGCAAAATGTGATTCTATTTTTGCTAATCTCATATTTTTATTTAAACATGATTTTAAACGTTGTATAAACAAGGGAAAATTTGTGATGGAATTCGCACTTATGCCTAATAATTTCCACAAGGAGACCAGATATAGTCATAGATATAAGTACCTTTGCCTACATATATATTTTTTACTGGACTTATTTTAAAGCGGTTCCCTCTCTCATTTTTGGTAGTATTTATTCATTCATTTGTTTGTGTTGTGGTAAAATATACATAACACCATCTTTTTCTTCGGTGTACAGATCAGGGGCTTTAAGTGTATCCATGTTGCTGTACACACATCACCGGCATCCCTTTCCACAGCATTTTTATCATCCTGTGGTGAAAGTCTGCATGCGTTAAACAGCTCCCCGTTTCTCCCTTACCTCAGCATCTAATAACCACCACCATACTTCTTATCTCTGGGGCAGTACCGTACCGCATGTGTACCTCCAGTAGGAACTCTCTAGGTGCCTCGTTCAGGTGGACTCAGGCAGTCTTTGTCTTTTTGCTGATGACTTACTTCGCAGCCCACTGCCTCTTTGCATGCAAGTTATTCTCAAATCCCGAGCTCAAAAATTGAGTTGAATTCATCACCTGGAATGGGCAGTATCTACACAGAAATTAGCTGGCATACTTCTGCCAGAGAGTTTTGTTCTCCGCCATTAATTCTTTATGTAATCATTTACTTACATCAGAACTAACATGTGGATACTTATTTTGTACTTACGTTTTATCATGTACCTTGTTATTTATTTTTTTGCTTGGATGGTTCCAGTTTTGTTTTTGTGAGCTTTTTCTATGTCCTTTTACTATATCCACATGCGATTTTTTTCTGAGCAAGTTCTGTACTTCCAGTTACTACAAGACATTCTAGGCTCTTCTTGTCTGTTTCCTGACCTGTCCTAGAACCAGGCAGTTCTCTAGGAAGTCTTGGCTTTCCTTACTGGAAAAATGTTAAACATCAAGATTTTGGTTATTTTTAATTATATAAAAGTTATAAATTTTTAGAAGCAGTACAGAGACATTACAGATTTGTGAATAAGGCTACATACATTGTTACTTTATTTTAAATAAATCCATAGCCAGGAGTGGTAGAGCACACCTGTAATACCAGCACTCTGGAGGCTGAGGCAGGAGGATCACCACGAATTCTAGGCCAGTGTGGGCTACATAGTGAGTTCAAGACCAGACTGAACTACATAGCAAGATCCTGTCTCAAACAACCAAAATAAAATAATAAATGAATAATGAATAAATAAATTTCCAGGAGCAGTATATAGAAAAAAGGCCAAGCAATAATGTTGGGAATTAAAAAGCAGTTTTTTCTCTTCTTTTTAGGATAGGTTTTATGAGCTGCTTGTGAACAGAAACTAAGTCTCATTTATCACCAGATAATTATACCTTGGCAACGTGGAAGAAAAGACAGGAATAAAGAGGAAAAGGGGAAAAGGGAGAAATAGAAAAAAATTAAAGGTGGATAGAAGAGGATGGGATGGATAGGGGAAAGAAGGAAAGGAAGGGAGGGAGGAAGGAAGGCAAAAAGGAAGGCAAAAAGGAGGAGAACTGAGGGAAGAAAGGAAGGCTCTGAGAATAGAAATCTATGATGTGTCTGAGGGTTTGAAGTGCTAATATCAGTTTTTTTTTTTTTTTTTTTTTTTTTTTTGTGGGTACCGGGTGTCGACCTCAGGACCTTGCGCGCCAGCAGGCGCCCGTGCCGCTGAGCAATATCACCGGCCCTTTTTTCGTATGTGGGTCCTGGGAGTTGAGCGCGGGCGCTTACTCCGCAGAGCCGTCTCACCGGCCCTATTTGTTTTTCCTGAGAAAATTATGCAATCTTAATTTCAGCAAATATTTGCATTTTTGTTTACACTTTACAAGATACAAATTATCGTCATTTACATTCTGACCATTAATGAGATAAACAAGTCACCAGGTCTGTGTGTGTGAGAAGAAAGAGGGTGCTTTCCCCTGGGCCACAATTTACTTTAGTGATCATACACACTAAAGAAACGCTAAAATGACAGTCTTTGTCTTATGAAATGAACAAGATCACAGATTTATCAACATTTCCCAGATATAACAAAGAAAAAGGTAACACTAAATTTCCATTTAGAATTTGTATTTAGGATTTATTTATGTATTGGACAGGAACCATTGGGTAATGTAAAATAAAGGCAAGAAAGAGAGGACTTTTAACTATTCTTAAGATTTCCATAAAACTCCAATTGAACCTAAAACCAACCTTCCAGTGTTGAGTCTACAGGCCTCTGAGGATGCAACTGACCAAAAGCAAATATTCCTGCTAAATTATTGTAGATAACACAGAGCCACTTGGTGATATGGGTTTACATGTGAGTAAATGTGACCAGTCTCTTTAATTTCCCTGAGGATGTGAGCATTATAGAATACCAAAAATAAAAAGTCACTTTTTATTCAAAAAACAGCATCAAATTCTCCCAGCAGCCACATGTTTTCTGGATGGAGCACTGCAGTGTAAAATTAATTTTATCCCTTTTTTATAGCAATTTATTTAATAACACATTCTCTGATATGTGGAGTTTTTCACATTGCATTTGGAGATTTGAAAAAGATCTTTCCTCCTCCTGCCCTCCATATACACCCAAGTGGGTTATGGTTAAAACTGATAATTTACAAGTTTTTTGTATATCAGGTTGTACACTTCTACATGATTTAAGTTATGAAGTATCTACAATATGCCCTATATTTGGACTAAGTGGTTGGCATATAACAGCAATATAAATGCCTTCCATAATTTGTAAATTTACTTCCTCGTAAAGCTAAGTGATAACATTGTGATTCAAATGCATGGCTTTCTAAATTAATGCATAAATTCTTTACCTAATGTAGCTTCTTTATATATCCAAGTTTGCGACAATGAAATAAAGTTATTTTAGTCCCTACACTCTGTGAAGACAATAATGAGAATCGATATTATTATGGTCACATGATGTTTCTCATATAGTCCTTTCTTTCCCATCTATACATCTCTTCTCGACAAAATATGATGCTTAAAACCCCACAAATGAAGTTAAATTCCTTAAGGTTATAGCCAGGATTTTTAAAAATATAAACCAGTTTCATGGAAGGCTATATACCAACTCATGTTCTGCTCTTGGAACCAGTGTTTATAGGACATGAACAATGTGACATTACTAAATCTGCAGACATTCACTAATCCTCACCACAGACTTCAATGTATTTTATCTCTATTTTACCAAAAGAAAAGATAATGGGGTTTAGAGAAAGTCTGCAATCTAAAAACAGTCACAAATTTTAGAGGTGAGAAGTCAGAAGTCTAATCCTGGTCCTCTTTTAAGATAATACTTAGCTACTTCAAAACTAATCCTAGCTCCCAACAGCATGCATGAAAGACCTCAATTTCCTTCACACGATATAAATATTTAAAATTTTGTTCTTCTATTTCTTCCTTCTCCCGTCATTTCTCACCTTCTGCCTACTCAACTTCAAACCTAACATCAGAGTCACACTAAATATAGAAATGTGGCAGTCAGATTGAGCTTAAATTTCCAAAAACAACATATATGTAACTTCGTCCTTGAGAATGCAGGATATAATACCAGGTGGAAACATGGATCTCAAGAAGGGACGAAACTACCAGAAGTAGTGAATAGGTGGGCAACTGTGCAGTGTGATCTTGTGCAGTGAGCCCCACTTACAAGGGAGTTCCGTTCTTAGAGAATGTTTGTAAGTTGGATTCATTGGTTAAGTCCAACCAAGTGAGTCTTATACAGCTTTGTCACAATACACAGTGGAAAGCACAAAAAAACCCACACACACACAAAAATACAGTAAGTCCCCGCCTGTAGTGTATTGCTGTACACTGTCGCATGGTGCAGTAAGCACACAGCAGCACGGCCGTGACAATGTCCGGCAGAAAAGTGAGCTGCTTCTGCGATTTGTTCGTATCTACAGCTGTTCCTAATTCGAGGTCCATTTGTAAGTCAGGAACTTAATGTATCCTCTATCACTTTAAATACAACTGACCTTTTAAAAATAGCAATAATGGGGCCGGTGAGATGGCTCAGTGGCTTAAGCGCCTGCCTGGCAAGCGCGAGGGCCCGAGTTCAACTCCCGGAACCCACATACGAAAAAGGGGCCGGTGATATCGCTCAGCGGCACGGGCGCCTGCTGGCGCGCGAGGTCCTGAGGTCGACCCCCCCGATACCCACAAAAAAAAAAAATAGCAATAATGTATTAGGCTATTATAACATAGCGTAAGAGAAAGTAAGAAATAACAAAAAATTATTTGCATGGATATAGGTATTTACTGTCATACAATATAATAAATATAGTGAGTGAAGTGATACAATATTAACTCTAAGTAAACTTTGATAAGTTAAGAATATGCACTGGAATTTCTAGGATAATTGATAGAAGAGGTACAGATAACAGTCAACAGGGCAATGACTAGAATAATAACATTTTAGCATACTGTTTTCTTTTACATCATTATATTTTCTTGCTTTTAGTATTTTTTATTGAGATGACATTCATACCACATAAAATTAATCATTTTCTAAGAACTGAGTAATATTCAGTACTTCCATAATGTTGGGCAACTACTCTTTCCATCTGTTCAGAACATTTTCAACACAACAGAGCATTCCCTCTGCCCATTATCTGGTCACTCTATTCCCTCCTGTTTCCAGCCCCCAAACCCCTAACCCACTTTCTGTCTCAGTGGACCTGTTATTCTTAGCACTTCATATAAATGGAATCACACACTGCTAGTGAGAGAGTGGAATTGTAAAACTACTCTGAAAACTTCTGGAATTTTCTTTTACAGTTAAACATCCCTGCTTTTTAGCCTGGCAAATTATACTGTTAAGTATTTACTCAAAAATTCAAAATATCCCCATAAAAAGACTGTCAAAATAAATAAAAGGCAACTTTATTCATAACATCTCCAAACTGGAAGTGATCCAACTATTTATCTTTAAGTTAACTGGTTAACATACAAACAAGGAATACTCACTTATCAAGTAACTGATGGTGCAAGGTATAGCATGCATACATTTCAGAAACTTGATTTTCAGTGAAAATGTCATATACAGAAATGTACCTATATGTATATATATATATCGCTTAATTCTATTACTGAGAAGCTCATGATCAAGAAAAACTAATGCATAATCATAGAAATTAAAACAGTGGTGGCCTATGGGTGTGGGAATTCAAAAAAGGGGATGTAAAAATATTTTCTGGAATAATAGAGATGTTCTAGAATTTGATTGATCCTTTTGCCATATATAATTTTGACCTCAATTTTTTGAAAAAGTAACATGAAGAAGACACCTGTATATTATGAACAGGGAAGAAATCAGCTTTAAGATCTGAATTTTGGAGTGAATATATATAACAACATTGTGTCCCTTATAGATGCCAAGGCCTGTAAGAACTCTGAAGTTTCTTCAATCCAACCCCCTTCTTTCTTATACCAGAAAATTGGAAACTGAAGACTATAGCTCAAGCTTCCTTTGTTTTATTTCACATTAGAAATTGCATTTTATTGCAAGTAAAAATTATTTCTTACAGAAATCAATCAGATTGTAATACTAAGCTAACATTTTATTGAAAGAGGACACATAAAAAGCATACAAAACACAATTGTGTGTTATAACCATAGACATCAGAAAATAGTGTACATTTCCCCAGAAGAAAGTTATAAAATAGTTATAAAATACTATGAAATAGTTAATTCCATAATTCTATTAAATATTGCCTATTATGAAATACCTAAATCAGTAATTCTATTAAATATTTGCCTATTATTTAGATTTTCTTATATTTTGATCAATTTATCCACAAAATGCCATTTTTATTTTTTCCCCTGAAATCTGGAACAATTTGTCCATTTTACTTTGCTTGGTTTATTGCACTGATTAGTAACTCTAGGACAATAATAAAGATAATTGACACTGTTATGTGCATTGTTTTTTCCTAATTGCACTAGGAAATCTTTATTTCCTCACTAACTATGAAGTATAGAATTTTGGCTTTTTTGTAAATTAAGGATGTTTTATTTTTAGCTTGTAAGCGTATTATTTTTAATACCAATGGAAGTTATGTATTACCAAATGCTTTTAATATGTCTATAAAAATGAGGGAAATGATTACCTGTATTTTCACATTTCATTCAAATCTGTATGTCTGAAATAAACCTAAATTGTTTATCAAGTGTTATTCTTTATAAATGTTGGCTTTTATTCACCCATACTTTCTTTGGAATTTTGTAAAACATGTTCTTGAAGGATCAGGAATTGAAATTTTCTTTCTTAGAATGGTATTGTCAAGACTGAGGATTAAAATATGTTGATCTCGGGGCTGGTGAGATAGCTCAGCAGCATAAGCACCTGCCTGGCAAGAGCGAGGTCCTGAGTTTGACACCCAGAAACCACATAAAGGAAAAATGGGGCTGGTGATATTGCTCAGTGGCACAAGCGCTTGCTGGCAAGCGCGAGGTCCTGAGGTCGACTCTTGGTACCCAAACACACACACAAAAAAAATAAATAAACAAATAAAATAAAATAAAATATGCTGATCTCATAAAATGAGTTTTCTAATTTCTATCTTTGGAAAAACTTTCTGTAAGGTCAATATTTTTCTTTCTTAAATAGAATTCATTCCTAACGCCAAAGCTTGTTTTTTTTAAGGAAAGATTTTAATTATAGGTGTTTTTACAATATATAAAATCTTTCTGATCTATTTCTTTTCATGTCATTTGGAGAGTTGTATTTTTCTATGAAATAGTCTACCTTTACTCAAGTTTCAAAACCTGGATTAGATGTTTATAATATCTGAATCTGTCGAAATTGATGGACTGATAGACACACAGACAGGGAGATAGACACACACACAGACAGGACATAAACATGTATTACAAAATGTTTCTCCTTTTCTCAAATGTCATTGCATTCATTTTTAAGTTTTTATAAGGAGGTGAAACATATGCTTCTATCACAAATGATTAACAAATGTCATATTCTTCACCTTATAAAATTTTTAAAAATCACATATCATAAGGGCACATGTTAAGTATCTCAAAATGAAGATGCCTTATAGCCACACACCAGGCAAAAGCATAGAAAAAAAGCATCCCTATGAGTGATATGGCTGAAGTGACTCCACTTTCTTTTTCAACTCCAGTTTGTCTGCACTTAACCCCTAGGTGCACTCACTCTGCAGCCCTATTAGATATTAAGGCACTGACCCATAGATAAACTCACTCCTCAGACCCCTCCCAGTAAACCATAAGACCCATAGAAGGAGAAACAAACAGCTACAGAGAACAATGGCCAGGCTGACCGTTGCCCACATCCTGGGTGACAAACAGACCAGATGTTTCAAGAAGGGTCCTGTGACATCCCAAAGAAATGATGTAGTAAAATGTGGTCTCCCTATGACAACCAAGAGATTTTGTAAAACCCCCAGATGTGCATTTAAGGAACTGTGAAACAAAGGCCCTTGGGGTCAGCAGACTTGACTCCTATGGGTGACCTGCTGGCCACCAGCTTCTCCAATAAACTCTCTCGTTGCTTGATTCTTGGTCCCCTGTGAGTGTACGCCTCGCTTCCACCGTAATATAAAATCCCATTCTCTCAATTCCTACCAATAAATACCCCTCACCTCTCACCAAAGTAATTAGTAACCATATTCTAATGTTATATCATTTGGCATGATTTTGACTTTAAATAGAAGGACTCTTACAGTAATTGTCTGTCGGGTGTGTGTATATTCATGTGTCTTCTTTCTTAAAACCTAAGTTTCTAATACTTCGGTATGGCTTGCCTTTTCACTCATTTATTGGTGTCATTTGATAAGCAGATTATAACTGTGGTTTCTTCATTGTGACTGCTAATGAAGTTGTCCATTACATTTGAAGTATTTCTAGTTTTTCTGCATTATAATGAATGATGCTTCATAGATTTTTGTAGCTTTTGATGTGTATCTGCAAATACATATTGGATATGTACTTAACAATAAATTAGTAGGACACAGAGTCTGTGTGTTCATTGTTAGTACATTTACAAATAAGTTTGTAAGAGTGTGTTCTTTACTAGCATTCTTATCAACAGTCAAAATGAGTTTCTCCAGTGCTACATCCTCACCAAAAATTGGTATAAAGTTATTAATTAATATAAGCCATTCTGCAGTTTTTATTGTATATTGCTTTGGAATTAATTTTTGTTTCCCTGATTTTTAATAATATAAAACATTCTTTTGTGTACTTGTTAGCTATTTTCTAATTCATTTGAAAATACCTGCTCAAATCATTTTTTTCTTTTCCTTTCCTGCTGTACTGTCTTTTTCTTATTTTTGTTATGGGAGAACTAATTTCATATATCCTATATATAATCCCTATCTATCAAATGCATTTTCCTACACAGTGGCTTGCCTTTCATTTTTTAATGATATATTCATTAAGAGTTCACAACTGATAATACAATTTATCAATTTTCTCTTTTGATGATTAGTGGTCTTAATGTCTTGTGAAAGAAATCGCTCCCATCTCAAAGACATGAAGCTATTATCCTATGTTATCTTGGAAACCATTTCGTGGTTTTTTTCTTTTCTTTCATAATTGCATCTCCAATCTCTGAAACTGATTCGTATGTACAGCATGAAGTAGATTGTTAATGCCTGTCTATTTTGTATAGATTTGTAGTGAACCCAGCAACATTTATTCAAAAGAACACATATTTGAATGTTTTAAAATTTCTTTTAAAATATGTTCTGATTTGTTTATGTAGATAATCAGTCTAACTTTCATCAGATTCATTTCATGGTATTTAACGCTATTTATATATAATTGAATATTTTTATTTTCTAAATCTATTCTTCCATTTATTGCTAGAATATAGATACATTATTAATATTAAATCATGCAACCTTGATAAATTCCCTTTTTATACCAGTTAACTTTTTGAACAACTAGTGTTCTTCAAATTTTGTTAGTTTTATTACTTTATACTTGACTACTATGGTTGGAACAACCCCACTATAATGTGAATAGAACTTGAAAAAGCTAGAAATTTTTAACTTTTCTGAGATCAGAAAGTTAACAATATATCACAGTGGAGAAGAATGTTGGCTTTCAGTATTTGTACTGTGTGTGTTCTCTCTAGTTTTCTAAAATTGTTTTCAAAATTTTTTGTTTGTATTAAACATATCTTTTCAATGAATTGATATCATTGTATTTTCCTTTATGGTATGTTATCACAATGATTGCAGTATTTTTCTTTTTTAATTTTATAAAATTTTCATTAGTACAAGCACACAGTACATACAATAACATTCATTGTTGTTAGTTGGTACATATATGTGACATGCCTTAATTCTTTCCCTTCCTCTATCCTACCGTCTCTCAAACATCTTTCCACTTTCAACAGATCTATCTCTATTTCCTATCGTTAGTCTTTTATTTTGCTTTTAAATTATTATCCTTTGGGTTTCTCATATAAAAGAAACCATGTCATATTTAAGCTTGTGTGTCTGATTTATTTCACTTAACATTATGGTCACAAGGTGCAACAGTTTTGGTCATTATCAGGAATTGCATTTAATATTTATATCAGTGTAGAGAGTACAGATCTGTATTGAGTCTCTCAATCTATAATCACATTATATTACTCCACTTATTTAGGTATATAAAATTATTTAAATTATATTTGTTAAGTTTATATACAGTTTGGTTACATTTTATTAGATTTATTCTTAGATATCATTCTTTGTGGAAGCTATTCTAAATATTTGGTACATTCAGTTTCTTTTCTAATTGTTTATTGTTGGAAAAAAGAAACTCAATTAATGTTTTAATATGACCTTGTACCTGTTGTGCTTACTGAATTTGTTTAATTCCAATACGTAGATTGCATTGGATTTTTTATTCATCCTGTAATATCATCTATTAATGATGACAATTTTATTATTTCCTTTCAAACATCTTACTTTTCTTCTTTTTCCTTTCCGTTTGTACTATCTACAACAATCCATTTAATATTGAATGAATGTGGTAGTAATAAATACACTTTCCCTGATCTTCATGATAGAAATTTTTTTTATATTTGAATATTGAAAACTTTCAAGATTTAAATGTTAACAATAATGTTGCTTTAGTTTTTTTAACATACATATTATTAGAATGAGGATGATTCTATTACTGTTCTATTACTAGGAGTTTTCTTAATAAGAACTGGTGTGGAAATTTATAAAATTATTTTTGTTTTCATTTACTGAGATTATCATGTGTTTTTAAAAATTCATCACTTCTGTTAGTGTAGTGGGGCACACTGAATTTTGAATATTAAAATAATTTTACAAAATGATCTGACTTTGAAAAGGTCATTTTAATAGATTATAAGGTTTGATTAGCTGACATATTTATAGATTCATGAGAAAAATCATTGTTATTTTTCTTTCTGACATTTTCATTTGCAGTTTTTCTTATCAAAAACATTTCTTACTTAAGAATAAGGCCAGTCTGGCATGAGAGTTATTTTCTTTTCAAAGTGAGAAGGAAGGAGTTGGGGGATATATGTAATTTTTATAATATCCTTGACATTACTTAGGTTTTTTCTTTCTTTTAGGGTCACTTTTGATAGGCTATGTGTCTGTAAATATATCTCCAACTTGTGGAAATTTTCAAATGCTTTGAGTGAATTTATTACTAATACGATTTTTAAATTTTTTAAGGTTTGCAGAATTTGTGATTGTGCCCCCTTTTTCATTTGTGATACTCGTTTTTGGTTTTTCTCTCTCTTTTATCACACTTGCCAAGATTTCATCAACTGTGTTAACCTTTCTTATAGTCCCCAATTTTTTTCCCTATGAATGCTAATTTTCTTTTCTCTTTTTCTATAATTTTGATTTTGTTGATCCTCTCCATTATATTCTTTTTTTTTTTTTTTTGTGGGTACCGGGGGTCGACCTCAGGACCTCGCGCGCCAACAGGCACCCGTGCCTCTGAGCGATATCACCAGCCCCTTTTTCGTATGTGGGTTCCGGGAGTCGAACTCGGGCCCTCACGCTTGCAAGGCAGGCGCTTACGCCGCTGAGCCATCTCACCGGCCCACCATTATATTCTTGAAAGATTTTATTTTTAACATCTTTGCCTGTACTGTTCAAATGCTGTTCTTGCCTTCTGTAACATATTTAGGTTGATATGCAGGGAATGGATTTTTACTTTCTTTAAGAAACACACATTATGGCAATGTATTAACTTGGAAACGAAGTTTTGTCTATGACTGACATTTTAAAACATATACTAATTTCCAATGAGACATCTTCTTTGACTTATCACTTATCGAGAAGGTTATGTAATTTCTAAATCCATGAAAATTCTGCTTTTTGGCTATTACATTTTTATAAGATTTTCTGTGATCAGTGAATATGTCTTTATGATTAAATTCTCTGACATTTTCTAGGCATTGCTTTGAGACTGGTACATAGTTAATTTTGATGAAATAATTTATGCTTGACTTACTTTTGGCTTGATTATTTTGAGTCATCCAGTCAAGAGTTTTTAAATCTTCCACTATATTTCTCCCATTAGCACTGTCAACTTTTAATTTATATCTATATATTTTAGGCTATGTTGATACATGTTATGGCTTAGATCTAAAATGTCCCCTAAAATCACATGTATTCAGGTGTGAGGCACTTGGAAGGTGATTACGTGATGGAGACACTGTACTCATCAGTGGATTAATCCATTGGTGAGGTCATAGCTGAATGCACAGGAGGAGGTGGGGCCTGATGAGGGGAGTTGTGTCACTGGGGTCTGCCTTTGGAGGATATAGCTCTCTTTCTTTGGCTCTTCCTGTTCTCTCTGCTTTCTGGCTGCCATAAATTGAGCAGCTTTCCTTCACCAGGCCTTTCTGCCATGTTATTTTGCCTTGGATCTGGCCAACCATAGACTGAACCTTCTGAAACCATGAGTCAAATAAATATCTCCTTTAAATTGTGTACTCAGGTATTTCATCCTAAGGATGGGAAACCTGACTGATACCTCTCTGGGTCACAGCTTACCTCATCCTCAAAAGGAGGGATAATAGTATGTGACAGGTAGATAAAACATTGGCATATTGTAAGCACCTAATAACAGAGACATACAGCAACATTATTTAATTACTTATGAAGTCACTGATTAAATACAGATGTTCACTCCTGGGTTTGGATAATACTGTTTCACTCATAATTCCTTTACATTATTTATGTTTATTTTTTTCAAATGGAAATATATATAAAGAAAAATTCCATGCACTTCTTTTTATGGTAAGAAATTGCCATTTGGGAAAAGATAATTATAAGATTAAGCCCAACTTGATAATATTTGTTTTTTAATTGGAATATTTGCTCCATTTGTATTTAATTTAAGTATTATTATGTGGGTATAAATCTTTCTATTTGTTTTCTATTCGTTCCACCTACCTTATATTCTTCTTTTTGTTCTTCTTTTATCACTTTTCCATTGATTAGTGTTTTACTTGGTATTTTTCTTCTATTCGATTTAATACTTTATTTTTCTATTTGTTTAATAGTTACCCTAGAACTATAACACAAAACTTTATTAGATAAAATCTGATAATAATTGAAGTTTTTCTTAATTCTTGAACAGTAAATGTATGTGCTCTAGTGCAATTTATTTTTATAAAACATCCTCTTTTACTTGTTATATTATATTATGTATTATGTTCTTATATTATTACATTGTATATTATATATGAGTATATTACATATGCATATACATTTATGAACTCTTTGTAGATACTATTAAATTTAAGTTATCTGGTCAATATTCATTCATATTTATTGCACACTTACGGTCCCTTTTGCCTCTCGTTCCTTTCTAAATCTCCAAGTTACCATGGTAAAGCATTTTTTTTTTTTTTTTGCTGAGAAAATATACTTTACTTTTTTTTTTTTTTTAGGTGAGGTCTGTTAGCAACATTTTTGATGAATTTTTGTATGTTTCTTGTTTTCCTTTGTAACGTAATTCTGGTTATTTAATTATCTTTTAAAATATATTTTGATGATATCTATTTTTTCTTTAAGAAATCTGCAACCTCAATTATCTTTCTGTAATTAGTCTTTCATATTCTTAATGTTTAAAGTTTTTTTCTCTAGCTTTCAGAAGGTTTTTTTTTTTTGTGTGTAGTTTTCTTAGATATGGTTTTCTGGTAAGATTTAAGAATGTTTCTTAATTCAGTAGCCTCATGTCCTTCATTAATCTTGGAAAAATTTTTTTTTTTTTGTGGGTACTTGGGGGTCGACCTCAGGACCTCGCGCGCCAGCAGGCGCCTGTGCCGCTGAGCGATATCACCGGCCCCTTTTTCGTATGTAGGTTCCGGGAGTCGAACTCGGGCCCTCGCGCTTGCCAGGCAGGCACTTAAGCCGCTGAGCCATCTCACCGGCCCAATCTTGGAAAATTTTTAACCAGTCTTTCTTCAGCAGGGGATCTCCCATTTTTTTTTTTCAATTATCCTATGTTTAAGTTCTCATTCTGTCTCCTTATGTCTCCTCTGTGCTATAAACTATACATTTTCTTTTGGTCTATTTTTCACTGTACTAAATCACTTACGCTATCTCTTTTATGCTACTAAACATATCCTTTGAGATCTTAAGTCATTTCATCTTTTTAAATTTTCAGTTTGAGTTGGGTCAGTTGCAATCTACTGCTGAAATTCCCAATCAGTTCTTCAATTTTCTTAACACATTAAGCCAATCTGTTATAAATTATGCTAAAATCTTCATTATTCATATACTCAGTGAATTTACTTTTCCTTTGTATTTAATTTCTTATTTTTCACTCACATTATCTTAACTCCTCATCTGCCTGTTAATTTTTGAAGGCGTAGGAGATTTTTGAAATCATTTGCTGTCTAGGTATGGTTTTTTACTGGAAATTATTCAGCTTTGACACTAACAAAGAAGGCCTTCACATTTCATGATAATCTAATATTTACTTATTGAAAACACACGTAACCATATTTCATTGTTTTATTCTCTAAGGTTATATTTATTCAGATGATATCTACTTTTGGTTCCAGTATAGCCTACCTATGACCTATATCTGAAGAATTTGCCAAGGCATCATCCTCTATTCTGGTAGAACTTGAATTCTAATCTTTGTGCCTGTCCTAGGAGATTTTCCTTATGTTATGTTTGCAATACATAACATTTACATTCCTTGTGTGGAGTTGGCATGCATATATAAATTCATCTTAATTCCTTTTTTCAACTCTTTTCCTTCTCCATCTACCATTTGAGAAAGACCTATCTTTTATTTTGCCCCTTATTTATAATTTGGGTTTCTCATGTAAGAGAAACCCTGTGATATTTAAGCTTGTGTGTCTGATTTATTTCACTTAACATTATGGTCTCAAGGTGTTCTTTGAATGCTGTGTTTAATTCGTAATGCTATCAAATCTCAATACTTTTTTCCATATATGACATATTCTTCAAAATTTAGAGATATTCCGAATGACAACTTTTCCCTCTTGCCAAGTTTTTTTTCTTCCTACAATTGACCCAGTGATGTTTCATTGTATTTATTTATTTAATATAGCTTCTCTAATATTCTCATCAGGAAGATTATAGCAGTTTAAATAGGAAGTCACTAGAAGCAACTGACTTAATGTTTGCTAAGGAAATTACCGGAGTGCATTTAAATTCTTTAGTCTTGACCTAAGCGTGTTGGCTCATCAAAACCAGTCCACTGCCTTTGTAACAAATTTAAGTACTAGTCTATCACTAATTAATATGGCACTCCATTTAACAAACATAACGATTTTAGTACCTTTATAGATGTGCTTGAGGAAAAGCATTTTGGGGAATCAGTCATTTTGTACTTGCTGAATTACCTAAATTCTTTAGCTCATTATTTTATTTCTGTAGAGCATATTTCTATGTTTCTTTTCCTTTCTTTCTCTCTTTTGTTCTTTCTGTTCCTTTCTCTTTCTTTCTTTCATCTTTCTTCCTTCCTTCCTCCCTCCCTCCCTCCCTCTTTCTTTCTTTCTTTCTTTTTCTTTCTTTCTTTCTTTCTTTCTTTCTTTCTTTCTTTCTTCTTTCTTTCTTTCTTTCTTTCTTTCTTTCTCTTGCTCTCTTTCTTTCTCTCTCTCTCTTTCTTTCTTTCTTTTCTTTCTCTCTTTCTTTCTTTTCTTTCTCTTTCTTTCTTTCTTTCTTTCTTTCTTTCTTTCTTTCTTTCTTTCTTTCTTTCTTTCTTTCTTTCTTTCTTTCTTTTCTTCTGTCTCTCTTCTTTTTGTTTTTCCAGTACTGAGGATGGAACCCAGGGAAACTCTGTCACTGCACCACATCCCCAGCCCTTTTTAATATATTTTATTTTCACAAAGGATCTTGCTAATTCTCTACATCGTCCAGTCTGGGCTTGAACTTCAGGTCCTTCTTCCTCCGCTTTCCTCTGTGCTGGGATTACAGGCATGCACCACCGTGCCTGGTTACAGATTTTATTTCTTTCAATAAATTTTCACTTGCAATAATGAACAAATTAAAACTGGCAAAGGCATTCTCTGTAGAAACTGAGTAGAAAAATCCCTAGTTTGTTTTGTGTGCATGTTTATATGCCTATTTGTGTGTGTAGTTCTTTTCATGAGAAGTATATTAGCTGTTAAAAATTTATGCATCTAGCCCAAAGATATGAGAACCCATGCATAAATAATTCTTTGAATACATTGTAAGGGAGAAGAAAGCAGCAAAGATAGGAAAATATTTAAATCTGATTATTTGAAATGGCAATTATCTGGCATACTAATTATGAAGAGATGCTTCATTTTTAACTAAAGGTACTTAGGAAGTTTAGAATCTAGATTGGTAATCAGAATGCAATGTAACTTCTTGCTTATTGGCTCACAGATACACTGAAACACTGGATAGTAACTTTAAAAAAGAAAAATCAATTGTAAGCCATTTAAAGACATTTCAAAACCTTCAATGAAATTCTTAGTCAGATTTATCTGTTGTTTTGAGTGCTTATTTATTCTGTAGAACGATATCCTTTCATGTTGTAATATTGAAACATGCTTAATAGTTTTTTGTGGTATCTGCTTGATTTTTTTCTTTAATTTCATTTGGATATAATGAGGCACTTATCATCCTGTTTAATTTTGTGTTGTCCCTGGAATTGTCTGTGAAAAGCTTTCATGGACATATTGATTTATTTTAATGTTTTCTTCTCCTTCACAGATTACATAGAAACTTCAAAATGTAATGGAAGAATCAGAGTTTGAAATTCAAACCTCAAGTCAGATTTTTGTGACTGTGAGATTTTCCTGAGTTTTATATTTCTCAAGAGTAATCTGACAGAGTGTTGTCAGGTTATACAGGACAGTACACATGAAAGAAAGAAAGAAAGAAAGAAAGAAAGAAAGAAAGAAAGAAAGAAAGAAAGAAAAATTTGTTCTTTGTCTTTCAATGCCCCTTAAGTCAAATACCATTGTAAAAAAATGGCCCCTCCATTGTGTTCTAAAATTAAGTTTTCTAATAATTTCCTGATTATTACTAAATTATTTTGGAATTTTAAAAAAACAAATTAGTATTATAAAACAGGACGCTACATTTGAGGTCAGAACAAAAATGGAATCTTTCTCTAATAGATGTTAATTCACCTTAGGTGAGTTACTACTGTCCTTGCTTACGTTTATATTTCTGATCTGTAAAATGGGATTGAAGACGTGCATTGAATAGAATGGCTACAAACAAGGATTATGTGAGACACTGTGTAAAGAATCTTCAGCCTAGTGTCTGGAAAAGTATATGAATTCCATTAGTTGTCTTGTCCTGACTTTCCTCCCTGAGAGGAGACACTGTGTACTTTTCCCTAAAACATTTCTTCGGCCACTGTACTTACAATTCAGCGGATACTGGATTCAGGGACATCCACACACTCCATCCTCCACGCCGTCTTTATTGTCCACTCTGCATGTTTTGAGCACCTGCAGCACATCAACCACACTGCTGGATGCTGGCTCGAACCTCCGTAAAGAACAAGCGACAATGAAGACGCTGCTATGCCAGAACGTGAGGGTCCAATTATGAATCAGACGTCATGAAAATGGACCAATAAAGTCATGAGGTGGGTGAGCAGTGAGTAGTTTTTACACAGCCATGTGTTACCCCCTCACCCCACAACCCGGTCTGTGACTTGCCCTTCAGGAGCGTGGTCTTTTTTCTTTGGGACACAACACCAGGAAACGTTTGGTGTCATTGGAACCTGTTTCATAGAAAAGGTAGACGCAGAGGGGAAATAAAATCCTCTGCAGGGTTCAGTAGGCATTTCCTCTATGACTTGCCAGATCTCAGTGTTGCCTTCCCCCTGCACCCGGTGCTCCACACGCTGCGCGGTACCTACAGGGCCCGCTCTGGAGGATCGTGTTCTGTGCCTCGCTGCACGAGCGGATGGGTGAAAATGCTGCGCTCATTTCAACACACAAACCAATGTGGCTTGAAAATACAGGAAATTTTCTGATTCATTTCTCTATCTGTTGTACCGATGAACTCTGACCTAGGATAGATGGATTATATAGAAAATTATGCCCATAATTTACCCATATTTGTCTTTGGAACTTCCTACTATGCACCAATGTGGTCCGTTCTAATTAAATAATTACACTGGATACATTTGGAAGAGAGTGAGTGAGCGAGCGCCTCTGAAAATATATGTAAGTGAGGTAGTTATGCACCGAATTTCTTTTGAATCCTAAGAAAAACGATAGCTATTATTCTGTATTTGAATTCAAACTAGCATTACTATGTTCTTTATTCAGCTTTTATTATGAATAGTTGCTAAAGGCTTTTGTTTGCAATCCTCCCCAAAATGTATTGAGGTGATTTCATCCTTGTCATTTCCTGAAATGGGATATTGTATACGACAAGTTCATGTGCGTCTTAATTGAGAAGTTATTACAAATACAATTAAAACTAATGGCAGGTGTTGTTAGTATTGTTATTATTGTCTTTATTATTACACACCTGTATTTAGATATAATTTGGTCCTTTGAATAATAAACAGTACTATAATCAACATTTTAGAAGTGAGACCTGGTTAAGGATATTTATTCTTATCAGATAAATGCCAACTATAACTTATTCTTCCCTAAAAGATTTTGGGTAAAACCATGCATATAGAAATTTCCCCCAATATAGCTTTTGAGAGGCCTAATATTTCCTTCACCCATGAGGTTGCACTTACGCTGTATTTTCTATTGTGGTAGAATCTTTCCAATTTTGTAAAGTTTCTGCCACTTTTCCCTTATTGTCCTCAACTACTTTACCCAATGTTTTATCTACTTTAAGAGAGAAAAATGGCACTGTATGTAGTACTTTTTAAAGAATGCTTTAATTCCTCACCTGGGTAAGGAGGACTGTGGGTTTAAGCAAATGCCCTGCTCTTTTGTGAAGGATGTAATAGCTGTGACATCATCTGCCACCCCTGGCTCTGATTCTTTAGAAACTTAAAGTTTACTTGTACCCTTTTTTTCTAGACTCTGGGATTTCTGCTTGAAAAGGTGTAAAGTTGGGGATACTCCTTTCCCGTGCAGGTGCTCTGGCAGTGCATAATTAATCCCACTGACTTTGGAAAGGCTTTTTGACATAAGCAACCCCAATACTTCAAGACTCAAGCCTGTCCTCCCTCTCTGGACGTTTCCTGACTGCTGGCTTTTGAAGCTCTGGTGCCTGAAATATCACACACTCATTTAGAACCTTTGCCAGGTAGAATGGGTCCCTAAAGAAGGGCTGCAACTTTACTTTGCTTTATTTAGCATGTAAGTAAATCTTATTTTTATGTCATTGATTTTTGTCATGTATCTCTCTTTCTCAAAGACGACATCACATTCCTCTGCATTGGTAGCAGAAGACATCTTTCTTTCATTTTTTGTGTTGGTTATTCTGGTTCTTCTTGGTCTTGCTGGACCCTGTTCCTGTGGCCCCCAGTGCTGAGATCTAGGGTATGCAGTGGACAGAAATTTAAAGTGTGGAAATCAAATTGCCACTGATCTGTAACTCAGGGGTTCTGTTGGGGCTGTAGACAATTATTTAAGTTCCCTTTTGCGAACTGGAGATTCTGTGACCCATAGAAGTGAGGATGTTAAATCAGAGGAATATTTCTGTATTTGACTGCAGATTTGTGTTGTTCAAAATCTCATCTTGATTTGTTTTGTCATAGTTCCCTGAACACACAAGAAAAGTCATAGAGAGCCCTGGATGAATTGTTAAGTCAATAGACCTATAGTTGGAACAAGAAAATTTCCCCTTTCAAATCTGGATTTTGACATTACTACATAAAACTTCTCAAATTTTGTAACCCCTAAGGACTTCAGTATGATTAGCTAATAATATCCAATAATGCCTCCCTACCAAATCAGCTGTGATGATGAAATTTGGATAAAAGCTCTTTTCTGCTTAGGAAGGTGCTATGAGCCCTAATACAAGCCTTTAAGAAATGAGTTACTTGACAGTGAAGGAACTACCAACTACCATTTGTCTGGTCTCATCATTGCCTACACTCCACCACTCCATCTTGATTGTGACTTCTTTATGTGATCATTTTACTCTTCACTGATTTTCTAAATACTTAGTTCATCTTAATCCACAAGAGGACAAGTATAGGCTCAGTTCTTCCAACCAAAATACAGCCAGAATACACGGAATGCCCCTGTAAGTTGGAACCCACCAAATCTGTGACGTGCGCCATGGTGGGAAAGCACTGTTTCACACCATGCACACCAGTGCCAGCCTGCAGCAGGACTAGGAGGTGTGAAGGCTTCATTACAGCTGTGGGCTGTCTGAGGCCAATCCTCTGAGCTGTGCTGCTGCATAGTCAATAGCATTCCACATTCTAGAGTCCCCTGCCTGGGCTCTCATCCTTCCTAGTTGCATAGACTTTGGCATAAGACCTCACACGCATGGTTACTCTACCTGTAAAATGGGAATACCAATGACTTCGACTTCTCCACACTGAGAAAAAAGTATGGCAAATAAGAGACATTAGATATATTTCTTGTTTGAGTTTCAAAATAATTCTAGATGGTAAGTATTATGAAAAACAAGTTGAAGATCAGAGAAGCAAAACACTTTCTCCCAGGCCACTCCTCTAGTATGAGGTACATGTGACATTCAAGCCATGGTAGTCTGCATTCAAAACCTTGGCATCTCCATTTTGTCAGCTTCTGTCCGAGTCAAATGAAATGACTACATGTATGGAGTTATGTTTTTGAAATAGGTCACTGTATATAGACACTCTATTTTAAAACATCCTTAAGAATGAGATGCCTACACAAAGAATGTACCCCTTAAAATACAGAAAGTCTTGAAGGACAACAAATCTTGGGGCAGAGCAAAGCCACAGGAAGTAACATCTTAACAAGTTTTCTAACTATTAATGTGAAGAATAGTATAAACACCGAAGTGCTCATGGCAAGGATTACAAAATCAGTGGAGTATTTCACGAGATTCAGTGTAATGCATACAAAGTGGGGGTAACGCTTTCCAAACTTTTCAAAGTGAGCTAAAAAGGAAGTTGCACTTTGTTTTATAATTAAAGACTTTGAGGGGATCTGGAAACATTCACAGTTACCTGTGAGTTATGTTAACATATCACCTGATGTCAGTGACAGACAAATGGTTTCGGCAGCAGTAAATCATCAAGCAATCACAATTTAACAACGTGTTTGATGAATGAGTTCCTCAAATCAAGCAAAGGCTTATGCAGAATTCAAGAGCATTGAAGAGAAAATCCATTTGCTAATGTGAGGTAGAAAGAGAAGTGACTTCACATCAACTGGGCCTGTACTCTGCTCTGGGCTCTGTTTTAGGTATTTAGATATTTATCTTATATAATTGTTTTCACAGCCTTATCAGGATGAATTTATTAACTTTTGATTAAAAATCTTGAGTTTTTTAGAAACTAAATAATAATTGAATCATGCTTCAGGTCCACACAAAGTTTGTCTTTTCTTCTTTGTCCCTCTCCCCGTCCCTCATTGCCGCTTCTCTTCTGCCTCGTTGTCTCTTTCCTTCCTGCCTGCCTTCCCCAATTAATGTAACCAATATTCAGTGAACAGACATTTTATGCCAGGCATGGTGTTAGTTGATAGAGATCGAAGAGGGAAGCAAAAATCCTCTCTAGAGTGTTCCAGTGGAGCAGAACCTCAAGTGAAGGAGGTAGACACCAACGATCATACCCACAAATATACAATGACACCTGGAGAAGGGCCTTGAGAGAAGGAATATGATTCCAGAGCACCGAGGAAGGTTTGGCTAGAGAGGACATCCTGAGGAAATCAGAAGTGAGCAGACTTGCTAGCAGAAGGGGAGAATGTGTGAAGGACCGAGATGTGTTAGAGATGATTGAATCACAGATGCAAAGCTGAGAGGACACCATGGTTTAGCGCCCAGGACAATGAGGCTAAAATAACATCAGAGAGGACAATGGATGATGAGGCCCTGAAAGGTTGTGTCTCCTTCTTTCAGTAATTTTTTTTTTTTTTTTTTGCTATCAGGCTAAATATTTTATTTTTATTTTAAGAAAATGAGAGATCAATAATCTGGTGTTTCAAAAAGTTGACTGTGGCTGAAGAAAAAAGAGAATAAATAGTTTGCAGAGAGGCTATTGGTAATGTGTAGGGAGCTACGAAAAAGTAAAAGAGAAAGAACCACAGCCTGAACAATCAGAAATGTTGGCTATCGTTGGAAGTGGAGGGCAGCTGGTGAAGATGAAGGGGAAATCTTAAATTATTACCCAAGTTCATGCAAAGTGTCGAGTTCTTGGATATTGGCAGATCTCCCAAAGGCAATTAAAGCACTCTTCTCACTAGATGGGCTATGTGGCACCTGAGATTCTCGCTCAGTGTCCCCAGAGACCCTTTGCAGTCCCGAGCCCTGTTGGACTAGGGGGAAATACTGGAAAAAAACAATGAGACCACAGCAATGGTCACTATGGATGATGACAGAAAGAAGTACAAATTCTTAGGTTGGCACTGGGTGACCAGGCTGCAGTCTCGAATGTCACATTAACTAGCTCAAAGCTATGCAACAGGTCCCTTGTTGTACATCTCCATTTTCACTTTTGCAAAACCAGTAGTTCCCAACTTTTAAATTTCTTTTAAAAATTAAAAACCTATTGCAATACAGACCAATGTTATTTAACTTTTGAGAATATGGGCTGGGTATACTTTCCCTATTCTTCTAAGTAGAACTAAATTCCCACAACAGTGTACATGTTAATATGAAATTGGAAGCCATTAGGCTGTGGTGGGCATAGACACACACATTATATTTTATTTATCTTCTTAGAACACTTTAGATTCTAAAAGCAAATGATTTTTTTCATGGTCAAAAATTTTTGTTTATTTCTAGTACACTTTTCCCCAGTAAAGTCCATTTCATCTACTTTCATTACTTTCTGGAGATGACCTTGTTGCAAAGGGGAAAATGACACAAACAAATATACACACAGCAAGAGCAGGGCAATCCTTTCCCATTCCACACATAATTAAAAACATAATACATCTTCCCTCCTGTGGCACTATCAACTTTTCTCCAGCTGTATTTAATCCCATGACCTTGAAAGGCATCCGTCATAATAGAAAAAGAGGAGGAGGAATGCAGGGTCTGAGATCCTGCCAGTGGAAAGATTCTCTTATTCTGAGCAAAAATTTTGAAAACGAATTAATCTTTTCACACTCAGAAGAGGCAAAAGACCCTTGGCTGCCAGAAGATGCTCAGAAATGAGTTTCTTTGACAGGGGCAGAGCCTACGCCTTTATAGGAGTGATTGGCAAAAAGAAAAGAAAGAAATCCTGAGGTAAGTGTATAGGAGAATGCTTGAAATCTCAGAAAGAAACAGTGGGAAATGTGTTCCTTGGCTCTAATGGTTCAGCAACAACCAGAGTATCTGTTTAGAATTGCACAAAAGATATTGCATGATTTTAAATTCTGACAGCAACTCATTCAAGTATTTTCTCCTTTAAATGTGCCCATTTAACATTGTATAAAATAAAGTAGAGAGAAAAAAAAAAGTCATCTAAAATGCTACCCTCCAAAACCACTGTGCTAACATTTAAGGCTACTGCTTTTCAGTGTCTTCTCTACATATTTTCTGTAGAATTCCTACCATCCCGCATATTCTGGTTTATATCCCCTCTTCCCCTCTCGCTGAAGTGAAAGGACTTCCCCTGGGCCATTACAGGTTCTTGAAACTGTGTTCCTTGTTTCTTGAATAAGGAAATTGAAAATAAATCTGAGTCTTTTACATATACTTTGTCCCTGACCCTGAGTACTTCCTACTGTAACATTTTGGTGTGCAAATTACTTCGTTTAGATTCTCGTTCTCGGTATTATACTGAAAAATCCTTCAAGGCAGAAATTGCCTCACTAATCTGTATATTGTACCAGGTAAACATCTGTTTTTGAAAATGTACTTTGTAACTATTTAGGTGACTTCTGCATAAGGAAACTAAATCTGTCTCTTCAAGTATAGGGCATTGTATGAAGCTCTGTCTCTAATGAACGTGTCTTCCACTACATCCTCCTCTAAGATTAAGAATTTTATATCTGCGTTGATCTCCCAGGGTCCATTCAGGACAAGTCGACGTCTTCTCACACAGCTGTATCCCCACACTGTTTGTGTGGATGTGTGTATCTTCTGCACTTATCTAATAGTGATTATTAAAAGGAGATCTGGCACCGCTCCAGAGGGGACGCAGGTGGCTAAGATGAAAACCCAAAAAGGACGGTAATCGGTAATCTTAGATCTCTGAAGGGCCTTCAGAGGTTTCATTGGCAACACTGATGCTCCTGTGTCAGCTGACATCGTTACCAACTGCTATGTGATGGGAGTTGTTGCATCAGGATGAGAAAGTTTAGGGAGAAGGACAGAAACATGCAGAAATGGAAGAGAATAACTGCAAAATGTTATAGTTGGAATTCAATTCCCATGTTACGCTGGTCTCTTTTCTTGTTAGTTAGGGTTGATGCAATCATGGAATTGCCTTGATTCTACCAGGCATCACGTGGCTGGTTAAAACTCCTACACTATTGACAATCCAGAACTGCCCCTTTCTCAGTGTGCTGCCCAAACCTTAAGTGCAGTGGCTGTGCGCATATTATTGTGAGAGGGACAGCAGTTTGTTGAATAAATGAATGATCTAGTAAATTACCGAACTGTTAAAAATAGTAATTAACTGTAGATAAATATTATGTAACTTTATTTCTACCTCTCTCATTATACTTAAGCTTTTAGGACAGCATCTGTGCTTCAGAGCAAATATTAAATGAATGCTTTTGTTTAGAGAAGAAAATCATTTGGCATTGTATTTATGCACGTTTTAAACCTTCTCCTGTGAGGAGGAAATTTACATGCAGACAGAAATCTATTTTTTTGCTTTCATTTCCTGGAAAGCATCTACTGAAACACAGATTCACAGTGGGAGGTCAGGTACTCATCAAAGGAGTGGATTCTTAGATTTAGAAATGAAAACAAACATGCTGGACCCTGGCCCAGCGCGAGGGCTGGTTCATCAGTGGAACAATGGTGCTGATGGTGCGCAGCGGCTCTGCCGCTGTCTGCCTGCCACAATAGAAGTCCTATGGTGCCATGATCTAAATTCACTCTGAAGATTCGAAATGACCACATTGATTTCCCAGTGGTCTTTTTAAGGCTAAATTGCAGAAATGTGGTCATTCAATCTATTGTTTATTAATTGTTTTTTATTTGTTTGATTGGGGTAATTTCCTTCTTAAGCTATTATATGGATGCTTGATTATGTTAAGATGCATTTTAGCTTTAAAGGTTAAATTAGAGAGTTACTGCTTGTGTCAGCCAGGGTTGAGCCAGAGAAGCAGGAGGATGGCAGGAATTAGGAGAGGAAGATCCCCGGTCAGCTCACCCACAGTGCGGGCTGGAGCTGATGTCCACTAGCTGATATTCACAAGCAGATCTTCACAGAGAAAATCATGAGCAGTCCTGGAACTGCATGGACGTGGGACAAAGCTGCTATCCACAGTTACAGTCTCTTCTGTCTGTCGGTGAAATCATAGTCTTCCTCAGCAACTTCTAGGCGATTCAGTCCAATCATATGGTTTCCAGGATAATCACCATCACTTAAAGGCAACTGATGAGGAGCTTTAATTACATGTGCAAAATCTATTCCAGCAACACCTATACCAGTGTCTGAATAACTGAGGACTGCAGCCTGGCCAAACCGACACATGAAATTGTACATTTCCAAATAGCTAGTACAGAGGATTTGAATGCTTCCAACACAAAGAAATAATGAACCTGTGAGGTGAGGAATATGTCAGTCACTCTCATCTGATTATTACATAGTGGACACATGTATTGCAATGTCACACTGTACCCCATAAATATGTATAATTATTACTTCAATTAAATTATTTTTGATAATTGAAAAAAAATCACATCTTTCTCTGCCAGGTCTTTGGCTTTTCTTTCTCACTCTGAAACAGAGTGACTATAAATTTCAGGAAGGATGATTCTTCTGCCTCATGAAGTCCTTTGTATTCTATACAGGCATGGAGGACCTTATGAAAATCAGCTCATAGCCCAAGAATTGTTCTTTGTCTCCACAGATTGGAGATTCCTTATATTTACCCGGAAGCAATAGGCAGCCCGGCTTATGAAAATGTTTTACTCCCCTATGTGGGGGTCCTCGGCAGCCAGCAGTAACTAATGGCATGATAGAGAAAAGCTAAAATTTGTATGGAAATGTTTACAGGTCCTGGCATAGCTAAAGTCATCAAAAACTATAGCGGTAGAAGTCAGTCTGCCTGATATCAATGCCTACTTCCCAGTCCCAGTGATAGAGTCCATGTTAGTGGTGGAGGGATAGATACATAGATCAATGAACAGAATTAAGAACCAAGAAATAAACCTACGCAAGTATGCTCAACTAATTTATGACAAAATTATATAATTAATTCAGTGGAGGAAATACTAGATTTTCAACAAATAGTGCTGAATCAGTGGAGATACATACTCAAAAAATTAGCCTTTATTCTGCACACCTTAGACAAAATTTTGGATCTGGATGCCATCCAGATACCAGATTAAATTAAAATTTAACACTATAAAGACTTTAGAAAAATAATAATGTAGGATATCTTTAGAGTCTAAAAGCAAAATAAAGAGCTTTTCAACTTGATACCAAGAGTATGAGCCATAAAAAGATAAACTGATATATTAGACTATCATAATTTTAAAATTAATCTGCCCTATGTAGATCTGTACTATATAGATCTAATAGAATGAAAAGACAAGCTAAAAACTGAGATAAAATATTTGTAAACCACATCTTACAAAGGACTCGTCTGTAGATTACATGAGAAACAACAACAAAACAACAACAACAACAACAAAAACAGTCTGATTAGAAAATCAGCAAAGACATGAAGAGACGTTCCCTGAGAGGATATTTAGAGTGGAAATAAGCACAAGGAAATATGTTCAGTTTCATTAGTCATTAGGGAAATGTGAATTAAAACTGTAATGAGATTTCATCAATCCAAACCAAACAAAGCAAAAGAAATAAAAATACCAAGTGCTATATAGAACACAGTTTATGGTTGACATACAACCCCAAAATACACTCTTGGTTATATATCCCAGAGTTATGAAAATTTATGCTGACACAAACATTTGTACACAGATCCCTATGACAGCATTATTTTAGGAACACAAACTCTAAAGGGTAAAAGAGAGAGAAAGAAAAGAGCAAGGGAGGGAGCGAGGGAGGCAGAGAGAGAGAGAGAGGATTTACATGAGCTTCAACATAAATTAAGAAATAAACTTCTTCATACCACAGAGTGCTACTTTTAAAGAAATGAAGTATTGATACATACAACAATTTGAATAAATCTCTGGGTTATTACACAATCCTAAATGGTGATATATTGTGTGATTCATTCATATACAATTTTTGAAATGAACTTTTAGAAATGTAGAACTAGTTAGTGGATGTCAGGGGAAAGGAAGGCATGTGGAGAGGGAATGCAAGGTGTCCTCGTGGTCAGGGGACTGTTCCTTCGGCTGTATCAGTGTCAGTATTTATGGCTCTGATGTGCCAGGCTCTGATGGTTCACTACAGTTTTGCAAGATAGAACTGCTAGGTCAAATGCACTCTGAGTAGAGTATCTCTATGTATTATTACATGGAAGTGCTCTAAACCTGTAATTGCATCAAAACAAAAAATCAAATGATGAAGAGTCATCATAGAAATGTAATGTTTTAGTTTATGCTCCTGAGTTTTTCTGAGCTTCAATTGCTTGAGACACAAAATGAATATGTTTGAGGGTTTTAATTACACACTTCAGTTTATTGGACTAGTACTAACATTTGTGAGCCACGTACATTGATTCACTGACTTTTTTTTAAGCTAAGACACATCAGGAGTTTTCAAACTCTCTTTGACCATCAGGGAAATCATACATTCTTTATGTTTAAGTCATACATTCTTTATGCTTAAAGGAAGAATAATATATTCTCTGTTAGAAGGCACAGTTTTGAAATCATGAAGCCTAATAAGATCAAAGAACAAAAATCAATTTTTGTTTGCTTTTGTTTGTTTTACTTCTGTGCGTTGAGCCCCTTTTTTGCATACAAAGTACATGCTTTACCACCGAACTACACTTGGCTGGCCTCACACACTCAATCTTCCTGCCTCAGCTTGCTGGGTAGGTAGGTTCACAAAGCACACCACCGCACCTGGTTTACACTTGGTTTTTGATACTAGGTTTACACTTTCCTAGCTCCATGGAAATGACTTCCTGTACCACAACTGAAAAATAAAAAGGAAAGAAAAGAAAAAAATCTATTATGTTGGTGATTTTCTTCTGTACAATAGAAACAATAGCAATATAATTGTTGATATGTAACGCCTCTTTTTCCACTAGAATCTTTAATGATGCTGTAACGAAAATAGACATTGTAATCCTTCATTTGGAAGTTTGTAGGGGGTGTAAGTGAGTCTAGAAAGCTATCACTCAAAAGAATTCGCTGCTTCTACAAATTCAATTCAATGAACTCTTTTACAAGAATTTACTGGAGACATAGCAAGTATGTGGTATGGTGTTAATTCTGGGAAACATAACAAGAAAAGGGTGATTAACTTGCTGCAGTGATATCCAGATATTAGGCGCCTCGAGCATGCAGTCCTGTGCCACGGGCTACACGGCATCAATACCCTCTAACAATGACCCTGCTGGAGTTCACTTTCAAAGACGTCTTACAAACCTGTTCATCATTCAGCTACTCCGCTTATCAGCCAGATTAACTTGGAAACTAAAGAAAATATTGACAAGTCGGCTTAATGTGGTCCACTTGATGGGTCTGAGAGATTAGTAACTCATACAATGAAACATAAAAGCAGACCAGACTAGCAATCTATAGATAGTAAATTTTAATCCTTTATTTCCTACTTTCTAGTAATGGAACATTGTAAAATCACTTAACCTACTTGGTTTTGAGTTATTTTCTGAGCTAAATTAAGCAAGTGGAGTGGAGTTTGAAAATTGCTTTCACTGTAAATAACGTGTCAAATCCTGCTACCTGCTTAATACCATTTCTTCTCAATCTGTTTCACAGGCTTCTGTACACTGGTTTTCTTTAAGTCTGGAAATACATCTTCTTCTCTTCTCAGGTACTACTTCCCCTGGAAATTTTCTGTCATGTTCATACTTTCTTAAAATTATTACCAATTGACCAGCAATTTTACGTATTTTTGGTGTGCAATGCATTTTAAAATATGTACCCATTGCAGTGTCTTAATCAAGCTAATTATCAAATGTATTACTTCACATAATTATTGGTTATGGTAAGAACACAAAAGTCTGTAATAATTTTCAAGCATGCAATGCATTGATATAACTATAGTCCACATCTTGTGTAACTGAATTCCTATCTTTCCAAAATTTTGAATCTTTCAACCATTCTCCAACCTGGTTACCATCATTCTAATCCCTGCTTCTATGAGTTTGAATCTTTTACATTCTACATAACAGATCATGTGGTATTTGTCCTTCTGTGTCCAACTAATTTCACTTAAAATGGCCACCAGTTTTATCCCTTTTGCCACAAATGACAAGATTTCCCTTTTAAAGAATGAATAGTTTGCCATTGTGTTCATGTACCACATTCTTTTAATCCACTCACCCATGGATGGGCAGTTAGTTTGATTTCACAGCTTGGATATTATAAAAATACAATGCAATGAACATAGGAGTGTTATTCTTTCTTCAACATACCTGTTTCATTTCCTTTGATATATACCCAGAAATTGGTTTGCCATGTTTCTATTTGTGATTTATTGAGCAAGCTCCATACCAATTTTTTTTTTTTTTTTAGTGGATGCCACAATTTACGTTTCCTCCAAAGGTGTCAAAGGGTACTTTTTTCTCTACAAGCAGTTTTCCTATTGAATTTGGCTGAAATATTGAGAATTTAAAACCTGCGCCTTTATCTGAAATCTCTTCCAGCCATCTGATAATATCTCTCTTGGATATCTGAGCTCAGGTATGACATTTAACTATTTATTAACTCTCTTTAAGGCAGAGCTATAACTTCTCTGTTTTCCACTCATGTCCTTGGCTTATAGCAGAATCTCAATAAATATTTGTTTAACCGAATTGCAAATTAAAAGTAGGAAGTGGCCAGATTTTTCTTTCTGTAACAAAAAAAAAGATTAATAAAATGTATTTGTGTTTCAGTTACATTTCATGTTTGTATTATAATGCATGTTTCTCCTAAAGCTAAAATCAAAGATAGCATATTAATCCCAGAATTTAAAGTTAATGAGAGTACAATTATAGTACTACATCCTCCTTCAAAGACGATTTCTTGTACTCTCAGGAATGGCAGTGGTATTTCTTTACTAACTCTCTCTTGCCTGGACAATGTTATTGTCAGAGAATCTCATGGGATGGTATATCTGCAACCCCATAATAACACTTCTAAAGTGGACACCTATGAGACACTTAAAACAGCCCCCAAAATGCAGCACAGTCTTACTATCTAAGGAAAGTCTTTTGCTAAGCGAAAGCTCTTGTGAATGCTAATGAAAAGTGAATTTTCTTGAACTCCCATAGGATTTCATGTAGGCAATTGCAAAGCATTGAGCTTAATCACGTTTTTGAACCCTTTGTCCATTATACTCCTCACTTTACCAGACATTTTTAAAGTATCCAAATTATGTTTGTCCTAGGGGTTAACTAAAGTTGTAATTTTTTTTTTTTAGCCAAATGCAACATTAAATGAGTCCCAAATTGGTGTAAATGCTGGATGTCATCATTATTTTTGCAGCTGGGTCACACTTCAAGCACAAAATACTCTTCTTTCCTTCGTAACTTTGTAATTAGACATTTAAAAATCTGACACATTTTTTTGCATGTTTTGTAGATGAGGCTCTGTGTTCAGTGATTTAAATGAATTGTCTCCAAGTCCCATTACAGCCTATACATAAGTGTTATTTGTATCTTCTTTATAGGTGAAATTGGAGCTCCTGATAAAAGCTAAAAGAGTCAGAATTTAAATGTGGAAAATTTTGACTACAAACCTAAGTGTTTTGTGTGCAAACTCTCTCTCCTACCCCTCTAGAAAAATCAGAAATTACATTTATATTTCATTTCAAAACTGCTACTTTGAGAAATGCATTTCTTCACACATTTTTGAGTATCCCCTTTAACAGAACTTTACTGGTACTATACCAACAGGAGAAATAGAAACACAAACAGAAAGTCATTAATTTATAGTCACATTTCATTTTTTACAAAATACTTTTCATCAACTTTGGTAACTGATCTTTTTCTCCATACTTACTCCTAAATGTCATCTGTTTCTAAAATCAAATTCCTTCATAACAGTGATCTATTTAAGCAGGCATGTTGCTGATTCTGAATGTATCTATAAACAGGTATAAACAAGTATCTCTAAACAGGAATTCAAAAATATTTTGAGTTACAGAGATATTTTCAAATAAGTAGATAACCTCATATGCTGTTTTTATTTCAATTTATATTGAAAATGTCACAGTATTCAATATATTTGGGGAAATAGAAAAACATATCATCACATCCTTGAGGCACAATTCTCCTTGAGGCAGGCAAATTGACTTTTTATCTCAGTTATGCTACTTAGTTGTTACAAGTTGCATGGCTTTGAGGGGAAAAAAGAACAAATATTCTACTCTTATCCTCAGTTTTCTAATGTTAATATGCATGCAGTGATTATAATACAACCTAATGGGTTCATGTCGTAGAAGTGTGAATATATATGAAATACCTTCATTTTTTGGACATACTATCCCTAGGATATTTTCTATTCTGTGTTCCTCTATTTTGCAGATCTGCATGGTTCATTTGTAATGTGTACCATTTTGTAATGGAAACTGTTGATTCTCAAGTGTCTTATGTTTAAAAGTTTTGTTTGAAAGCCGTTAGGATGGATATGTGAGAAAAGGTTGTCATTTTGTTCACAGTCTCACCAGGCCTTTGAGTAATTCCCAAATTGCTTCTGGGCTTGACTTTCTGACACCGATTTGAATGATGAAATCTTCTCCTGGCAGAACGCCCTATATTGGTTGCAGGTATGATTACCATTTTCTAGATTTATGCACCACCTTAGGCTTTAAAAGTTTGCCTACGATTGAATAAATTCTTATGTAGATTCTGTGCATTTCTGGAAAATGGTTCGTGATTCAGTGAAACTGCTATAAGCATAAATGAAAGAGAATTTAAGTGATTTGCATTAGGTCTTGTGTTTTCTCTAATTCAGAGCTAGAATTTCATGTCCAAAGAACATTTGTTCTGAGTGCTATTTGACAAGCTCATACCATAAAATGAAGCCTGCTTAGATTTTTATCATTTTACGAGATGAAGTAAGAAAGCCATTACCTTTTCTAAATCAGATCTTTGACCCTTTCAGGTTAATATTAAACAAATTCTCATTTGACAATTATAGCAATTACATCAGATATTTTCCGCTCCTGTATTGCTCTTTTCAAAGAGAACCTAATTCAATACACATTTTATAATGAGTGTAATTAGTGACAGGGTCACTATTCATTAGAAATAAATAATTAAAATGAAGTCTTTTTCTGTGTGGATTATGCTCTGCCTTACCACTTATTCCCCTGTTTGAGCTAGACAATGTAATTAAATCAGTGATGTACACCTTATCCCCTTCTAATACATTACATAGTCAAGGGAACATTTGCTCAGGAAATTTGAGTGTATAGCTTCAAATATAGAAGATGGCAAACTAGTGTTTGAATGTTAATTTATTTAGGACAATTTCACATCCTTTTTCATGTCCTGTACTACTGTGTTATCTCCGCCATGATGCAATACAGAAGTGAGTCCAAATTCTCATAATGTATTGTTTGATATACCCTATAAAGGGCCTTTATCTTTTCTACCCTTTTTATGCCACTGAACTGCAGTTACCCCCTTTATTAGTAAAACCAAAAGCATGTGATGTACTAGAGTCATTTGTTAATTTGCCCATCTTTCCCATAAATACTTTCTGATCATCTGTTATGAATCAGGCAACATGTTAGACACAAGAGAATAGAAAGAGGTAGTCTATCGATAAAGGCACATAGTAGAGAAAGGTATGACAAGTAACTATGGGGAGGGCTGTCATAGAGGTGAGCGCCAGTTATAGGCCAGCAGCAGGAAGGAAGACCCTCAATATCAATGTAAACTTTCCCTTGTTTCTATTCAATGATATAATAGCCCATTAGAAAATATTGGTAAATATTTGGTAAATACCATTGGTAAATATTTGTAAATATTTCAGGAAAAGAGGAACAGATTTAAGCTGAAACTTTGAGAAACATAAAGTATGATTGAACAATATGGTGAATGCAAACGTTTTACAAACTCAGTATAGTAAAGACATATTGCCATTAATTTCCCTTAAAATACTCCCCCCTCATTTTGAACATGCTTATCTCATCATTCGTGCCCATTTATGAAGTATTTCTAGAGTCATTATTGTGGCTTTAGTTGAGCTGTCCTGGTTGATGCAAAACATTTACCTCACATGACCATTTTGACTTCAGCCAAGAGCTAGAAGCCTCATGGTGCCAGATCTTGTGAATGAAGTGGGTGAGCATACATTGTAATGTTTTTATCCAATATTTCCATTGGATGGCAGCCAGCAGCATCATTCACCAATTGTTATTATATCTCATAAAGACATTGATGAAAGACGATTTCCAGAACTGCTTCAGAAATTGGCAAGAAAAATAGTATAAGTGTGTTTGAAGCAAGGAGGATTAATGGCAATGTGTCTTTTACTATAATTTTTTAAAAAAATTAAACGTTCACTGTGTATTTTGATCACATCTATGATCAAATTTTGTATTTGAACATATATCATTCCAGTAGAGGAGAAAAAAATTGAGAAATAAATTAAATTAGGTATAGTTTAGCCCAACTAACTGAACCCAGCTAAAATAACTTTAAACCAGACATTAGATATCTGTGTTCACAATTGCAGATGACCTTGCCCAAACAAAGTTAACAGAAATCTTTTTCTCTATGTTTAAGCATAATTAAAAGAACTGCCTCTTTCATTCCATGATGGAATTTTCCATTATATCACCAAATTCACCTCTGTGTGTGTGTGTGTGTTGTTTGTGTGTAATGCTTGCTTATTGTTTGCACTAATGTGAGCTATGTTTCTTTTACCTGAGGAACTCCCAGAATGTACAATACAAAATCAAGTTAGATCCCAGTGCATCGAGCAGGAAAGGACTGGGGCTTAGGCCCCTGATATTTACATGGCAAGAATCATGGCCCTCATTTTCTTTCTGCCAATCTGGGAAGAAAGAAAAACACTGACAGAAAGGGAGTTGTGGATGTGAATATAGATAAGGTAAACAATGAATCCTGGAAAGTTGGGCTAGAATGGAAGTTATCAGTATGAGGTTGGTGTTTTTGAAGGTAGAGGGTAGAAACAGGTAGTTAGATGACAGATAGATAGATATAGATAGATAGATAGATATAGATAGCTGATAGATAATAGATGGATAAAATTCTCAGTTCTTTCAGCTTAGAAAGACTAGAAGTAATGAATTCCCTATATCAGAGAGCAGATGTCGCACCCCACTTTTACTTTCTTAATATCATTCTCCATTAAAAGGAACCAATGTCCTTTTTAAAGAAATGTCTGGTTACAGGTTATGTCCAGCAGTATGTATGTCTGGAATATGTTCTTAATACAGAAAGTGGAGGATTGCTTATAAAAATGCTGGGACAAAAGAGCCAATTTAAGGGACTCTTACTGGTCAAACACGGGACAAATTAATTGCAACTAATAATGATACAAACAAATGGTAACACATTGAGTAAAGTACAAATCAATGGGTCGGTACTGACATACATATATGTATACATGTACACATGTACACATACATACATACATACATAAGATAAAGCAGTTCTTCCTTACAGAAGAAGGTCGGTTAATAAATGCAGAATGAATAATGAAATCAGAAAATCATCATTTGTCTACAGTCACAGCAATAATTGTTCTGAGTCAAGAATCATTAGTGGAGGATAAGTAAATGTTTGAGGAATATCAAAATATTTCATGCTTTTAGAAAACAAATCCTTCTGAAACTTAAGGAATGATACTAAGAAATAATATGCATACATACATGAAGGAAAATAGGATAAACAGTTACCATTTAGCAAAAACTGAGTGAGCAGTACAAGGAAAATTGTTTACACTATTCTTGTTACTTTCTTAAAGTCTGAAATTACATTGAAATTAAAAATTTAAAGAAAAAATTCATGCAGTTGATTTTTATGACTTTATAGTTTGCATTGTACAATTTGACATATAGAGGGTATGTAATAGAAAAAGGTATATTTGCTATCTCACCACCTAGATTTTAATGAGTATATAATAGCATATACATCAAGTATGCTGTAATTCAGGGAATCACCCTTCTTCAATGTTTAGACTGTTTTTATTTTTGCAATTATATATTATACTATAGAGAGATACAATTGTGGATGAAATTTTGTATGCGCTCATTATTTCCCTTAGAATTCGTTCCTAAGAAAGACATTTCTAGGCGAAATGAGGTAAATATTTTTACTCCTCCTGCATGCTATCAACCATGCTTCTCTAGCCAAATTATTTCTTATCTTTGGGCTCTCCTGTCATGTTTCTCACTCTACCTGCTCTCGGCAAATGTCTATCCCTCCTACATCACAGAGAAGAGAGGAACTATGTCTTCCATTTCTGCTTTCCTACCTACTGATAGGTTTATACTTTTACCCATTCTCCTCTTTTCTTCTAGGTCTCACGGAGAAGATTTCCTTCCAGCTAACCAATGGCAATTCTCCCACAAGTCCTTTACATCTCTTTTAAAAAAATTAAATAAATTTTGTAACATTGAAAAACACACTGCCATTAATCCCCCTTGACATACTCCCTTTCATTTTGAACACTTTTATCCCATTGTTCTTCCTGCATTTTGTCCCATTTCAAAACATTTTTATTAGTGTGTGTTTGTGATGTATAATAATTCCATTCATCTTGGGCTTTGGGAATTCATACGTGTGCATATCACAGTCTTTATTTTCTAAGGACATTTGAATATTGATTATGTACTCCTTCCTGTTTATATTCACTTTAAATATACAATATTGAAATCTACTCCATTTTTTTCCATATGAAAAAGAGGATATGCCCTGTATTCCCTTTTAAAGTCAAAAATTTTTTTTTTTTTTTTTGTGGGTACCGGGGGGTCGACCTCAGGACCTCGCGCGCCAACAGGCACCCGTGCCACTGAGCGATATCACCGGCCCCTTTTCCGTATGTGGGATCCGGGAGTCGAACTCGGGCCCTCGCGCTTGCAAGGCAGGCGCTTAAGCCGCTGAGCCATCTCACTGGCCCTAAAGTCAAAATTTGTTGACGATTGATAGATGGTAGATAGATAGATAGATATAGACATAGATAGATTCTTTATTTTGTCACTTCCATTCCTAGTACAATCTGCTTTTGTCCAAATAAGATTGTAGTAACAGCTTTTCTAAGCATTATCAATTGCCCTTTCTTTTAAGGCATATTTTTCATACTGTATCTTGCTTGGCTCTTCAATATCTTTTAACAGTATTCAATACAACTTCTGCTTTTCCTTTTTATTGCCTCAGCAGAAAATTCCCTTCATAAACTTAATTATCAACATTCTCACTACTCTCAAATATTATTTCAGCTTAATTTTTCTATTTAGATGTATGATCTGTGCATTCAAGACAAGAAAGTTTCCAAAGCTCTTCTATATTCATTATATGGTAACAAGCACACCCACCCAACTCTTGTCACATAACATTATACGTGTCTATTTATAACTAAAATTTGGTAAAGATTGGGGAGTTTTTTCTGAGTGGTGTCTTAGGCATTTAGTCCCCTTCCCAAGTGTACCTCTGGCATCTAGAGTCTAAGGGTGTTTAACCTTACGAGATCAGACAAGATCAGGTGCGTTCAGGGTGATACGGCTGTGGACTGTCTAATCTTGTGAATGAGAGGTCACATGGGACTTTACAAGCACTAGAAATGGACATGATTTTCCTATTCACACTGTGTTGGCCAGAAGTCAGTTCCTAGAACCTAATGTGCTGGAAAACATAGTTTTCTTAGTTACTCAGAAGGAAATGGAAATGTGTTGGATATGTTGTCTCAACTCCTGCTCCCCAAACACAAAACATTAAAACTCTTTATTCCCAGACAGGCCCTCTCCGTGCCTCCTCTACACATGGACATCAATGTCACCTGCAGAGTCACGCAAAGCAAAAACGGCAGTTATTGGACACCTTCCGTCTACAGGCTCAATATTCATTCCATCTCTGTGTCTTCATTTTACCTTCTAAAAATCTTTCTAGTCTGTCCACATTTTTTAAATATCCACCATTCTCACCTTAGCCTAGGTAATTAGAAAGTCTCATCTAGACTGAGGTCGTAACTTCTTCATGTCTAGATTCACACTTCAATGTATCAAATCATAGTAGAACCTGTTGCCAATGCTTTAAAAATAAAAAGCAATTCATCATGATTAGTCTATTCAAACCCTCATAGTCAGCTTCTTCCCTAGGTTAAAACCTTTCAACCATTTGCCTTAAAATAAATACCATAATTAGAGTTTGGGATTCAAAATTATCACACCCTGAATGATTTGGCCTTATCTGGAGCATGATCCAACCAACTGCACTTTCACAATGTTCTAGGTTCCATTTTGTTTTCTGTTTCAGGAATTTTGACTATACTACGCCTTCCTTCCAAAATTCTCCCCCTACCTTCTCCTGTATTAATTATCATCAATCCTTTAGATCTCATCTGAAGTATTACTTTCTTAGGGAATCTTTTCATGACCTCCCAGGTTAGAAAATACTTTCATATTTTACACTTTCTCAGCTTTCTGTACCGTCCCTTCACTGTATACATCACAGTCGTAATTCTGAATGTAACTGTGATTAATTGGAACGTATCTCTTATGTATGCGGCAGAAAGATACATAAAGACAGCACAGAAACCATTAATTTTCACATGTTATGCTCAGGGCCTAACTCACAGCAGGGGTCAGTAAATGTTTATTGAATGAATAAATACATTAATGAATAGATGATCAAAAACCTTATGTTCTCTTATAAAATGTTTTCCAGGAAGGATTATGCCAATTTATACTCCGGTTTTCAGTGACTAGAGTACTGTCTTGTTGTATGCCATGTATTAGTAACTTTGCCATCACTGGGACAAAATTACACCACCATTAAGGCATCAGTACCTATAATTTAAAAGAGGAGAGCTTTATTCTGGTTCCTAGTTTCAGTAGATTTAGTCCATAGTTGGCTGGATCATGGAAGAAATAGCATGGCAGAATGGTGTGATGGGAGAAAGCTGTTCACCATGTGATGGCCAGGAAGCCAATAAAAGAAAGGAAACAGAGATGAGAATATACCTTCTCATCTTATACCCCAGTGCCTTGCCCCTCTAATCAGGCCCTGCATCTGAACATGAAACTGTGGGGACATTTTTCTAAAACATTACATTCCTCCCATGATTCCCAAAAGGCTTATGTCCATCTCATTATGCAAAATGGATTTAGTTCATTTCTAAGAGTCACCAAGTTCTTAACAGTTACAGCACTGTTGTAAAGTTCAAATCCAAATTCTCCTCTGAGACACAAGACAACAAACTCTTAACTGTGAGCCTAGTAAAAGTAAAAGTTGACAATTACAAAAATAATATGACATGGGGTAAACATTCCCATTCAAAAAGGGAAGAATAGGAGAATAGATAGAAATCAGAACAAAGTAAGACCAAAACCTAGCAATGCAAACATTAAATTCCTTAGTTCTAAGTACAGCACTCAGGGAAGGTGTTGCAAAGATATGAACTCCAAAGGACTTGGGTTGCCCCTCCTCTATGGCATCCCCAGTTGCAGTCTTCATGGCTTCCTTCGTGACTTTCCTCTTGCACTCAGTGCTGCTTTCCTCAGTAGACAATCCACATTGGCACCTCTACTACCCAGGGGTCTCCACTTCCCTTTCAGCTAAACTCTCACAGCTTCATTCCCTGTACTCTCAGAGGCACGTGTACTGTCTTCCCAGTCTTTTTGCTAAAATCTGGGCAGAAGCCTGCCTGACCCCATAACGCTTGTACTCTGCTTGCGTGTAATATCAACACAACATGGATGACATTGAGGTCTGCCACCAGCTGGAAAAATAGCCAGGCCTGTAGAGATCATGGATGCAGAGGCCTCTGAATATGTTTGAATGGTTGAGCACTGTGAAATGGATCCCAAGGAACCAATTCCCTAGGTTACTTTGCTTGACCTTGAGAGTCCCAGGGACTCTTCTCAAATGAAAGCTTTGCAGTATTGCACTTTTGACACTGTGATAAGAGGGTTATTACTGATTCCTGAGATGCCTTCAAGCCATTTCTCCTATTGTCTAGAGGCAGAGGACTTGGCTTTTTAAAAATGCTAATCTTTTCAGCTACTGTTTTAGTTACTTTTCTCATTGCTTAGACAAAATACCCAACATTCAAAGTTAATGGAGGAAAGGTTTATTTAGCTCAGTTTGTAGAGGTTTTAGTCCATAATCAGCTGGCTCCAAGGAAGGGTGGCACATGGCAGAGGGGCAACGGCTCATGGCGATGGAAGACAGCAAAGGCAACAAGGAGACAAGCCTCTTTCTCTCCCTTAGGTTGTATCCAGTCTACCGGGATTAGGGTGGTGCCAATCCAATCAGTGGACTGATCCAGGAATTACCCACCTTTAATCCCAGCATTGAACTTTGAATCAATCACACACTCTAGATTCAGCCACCTCCAAGAAAACCTTATGACCGCAGGAGACTTTGAGGGGACATCTAGACACAAACCATAACAGCAACCAAGCTCACCTTTACCACAACTTTGTAGAAACTTCTTTTCTGATAAAACTTTTTGCAATTTTGGTTCATTATTTGCTCCTAATTGTCAACATAAATCTGGCTAAAAGCAACCAGAAGTACACATACTACAGTCAGAATATTGGGCTACTTTGCAATGTCCTCCTCCGATTAGTCTGTCACCCTTAATCTCAGTCTACTGCAAAGACTCAGGACAGGAACAAAAGACAGACAAACTTTTTTTCAGAGTGTAACACAAATGGCCTCTAGCTCAAGTGCCGGTGGGATTCTCATTCCTGACTGAAACCTCCTGAGGCTGGCCCTTACTGTCCACATTCTTCTCAACATTCTGGTCTTCCAAATTCTAAAAAGAATTTTCCATCAAACTCAGCTTACACCTTTCTGAGGTTTCCTTACACTGCATCTCCAAACCTTTTCAAATTTCTCCAACAAATCAGTTTCAAATGATTTTGAACCACATCTACAGGTATAGTCACAGCCACTACCCCACTTTTCTGGTACCAAAATCTGTTTTAGCCACTCTTATCACTGTGACAAAATACATGACTCCTACAATTTAAAAGAATAGAAGTACATTTTGGCTCACAATTTCAGTGGATTCAGTCCATGGCAGCAACAGCATGGTAGAAGAAATCTGTTCAACACATGGAAGGCTAGAAGCAGAGGGTGAGGGGAGCAGTAGGTTTGAGAATATACCATTTCAAGTCATGCCCACAGTGGCTCACCCCTTCTCACCAGGCCCCATCTTCTCTAAACATGAGACTTTTTTGGACACTTCAGATCTAAACCATAATATGTCATGCACAATATTACCATTATTTTTACTTTTACAGGGTTCAGAATTTTTCTGTTAATGTGTATAAACTCTTTATGGGGTATAGTTTCTATGGTTACAACTCCAACCCTTTAATCCTTTTTTTCTAGTACTGGGTTTTGAACCTAGGGCCTTTGCACTGAGCTATATCCCCAGCCTTTTTTTATTTATTATTTTGAGACATGGTCTCACTGAGTTGCCAGATTTCCCAGGCTGGCATGCACTTGCAATCACCCTGCCTCAGTCTCCCTCACAGGCATGTGTCACTGCCCACAGCTCATTCCATTCTTTTTAAATTTCTGTAAAATATAAATTTCTAATTCATTTTCCTTTTTCAATCTAAGAAAGTTTGCATCTTGAGTTTTGTTTTTTTTTTTTTAACACTTAGCCGTGATTTCTACCACCAACAGAAACTGGGCCTAGCTGACTCAAAATCTTGACAATATGAAGGATGCCAATTCACTTCCAAGATCCATATACTTTAAAAAGTTATTTGTACTAGAAAAGTGAAAATAGCAAAATGGCAGAGTAGGAAGCTAGGCTCTCGTTCCCACAAAGAAACATCAAGTAGACAATGGACTAATGAAATTTATCTGTGGGAGCACTACAAACCAGTAAAGAATCTGTGGCCATCAAGTAAAGGCCTAATAAAGAAAATGCACACTCAAAACAGTACGAAAAGGTGTGGTGTTTTTGTTCCCCTTGTCTTACCTTCTCCCTAGCGAAACATAGCTTGACGCAATCAGGAAAGGCCTGTTTAATTGCTGGTTCCTCCACTAAAATAGAACAGCTAGGGTGGAACATCTTTGCAAAGTTTTGCTTGTCTGGTGGCTTCTCAAGGGACTGGTTCCTGTCTCATCTGACATGGAGTCAGGCTGGAATGGAAACATAGTTCTGATATCACGTGGAGGCCAAGAAAGCTCGTGGAGGTGCTGCAACACATAAATAGTGGACAAGGATTAGAGATGTATGGGTGTTCAGAGCAAGAGATCATGAAAAGGATATGTAGAGCAGTCAAGGCCTTAAACAGAAACAGGGGAGAAAATTTAGAGAAAATAAGAAACAAACACTTCCACATATATGGGGGATTGGGAAAACAGCATATGCACAGGCTCACGGAGGATGTGGGACTGCCCGTTAAGGTTTGAAATAACTTAAATATTCATATTGGGCAATTAGTGGAGACCTTCCTCTGCACAGCTTTAATCTGCAAAGAGTCACAAGTGTGACTGTTTTTGCAAATACCCAATTTGCAACAAAAGATAAGAAAGCACACAAATAAATTAGGAAATAATCCATTCGAAGAAGGAAAATAAACCTCTCAAAATGGAACCTAGAGAAACAGGAATTAGCCTTACTAGGCAAAGATTATACAGCAACTATTTAAAAAACTTTCAAATAGCTAGAGGGAAGCAAAAAGCACTAAAGGTAATCCAAAGAATGGTATATGAACAAAAAAAAAAAAAAAAAAAGCACACAGAGGGGAAACAAATTATTTTTTAAAAAAACACTACTTTTAGAGATTTAAAAAAACACTTGAGGTGTTTAGCAACAGATTTGGACAGAAGAAAGAATCAGGGAACTGAAAGATCATTTGAAGACACCAAATCTGAAGGAAAGAGAGAATGAAGGACAGTTAAAAAGAGCCTAAGGGTCACCATTGAGTGTGGCAGTGTAGAGAATCTGGAAGAACAGAGAGAGAAAGTGCCAGAGAACTTATTTAAAGTAATAATGGCCAAGAAACCCCCAAACTTGAATAAAGATATAGATACACAAATACTCCTCACCTACAATGTATTTTCAATAAGATTACCAGTGCATTTCTCAGAAGAAACTTTGCAGGCCAGAACTCTTTGGAATGAATTATTTAAAGTGATGACACAAAAACAAAACCACTGTGGTTTGAATATGAATAGCGTCCATGGCAGTACTTGTAGGTGCTGCAAACCTTGAAGAGGTGGGGCCCAGTTGGAAGTCCTTAGGTCACTGCGGACACACTCTGAAAAGCCATCCTGGGACTCTGACCATCTGTCTTTTGGTTTCTCTTATCAGGATGTAAGCATTCACTTCTGTGCATTCCTGCCATAAGGTGCTACCCTCACCAGAGGCCCAAACCCGTGAGGCTGCCCATCTTGGGCATGAAGCTCTTGTATATGATCCAAACAAATCCTTTTTAATTTAATAAGTAGCCTGTGTCAAGTGTTTGCATTTTTTGTTTGTTTTTATTTTGTGTGGGTTTTTGTTTTTTGTTTGTTTGTTTGTTTGTTTTTTTGAGACAGGGTCTCACTATGTAGTTCAGGCTGCCTTGAACTTGCTATGTAGCCCAGGCTGGCCTGGAATTCATAGCGATCCTCCTGCCTCAGCCTCCCAAATGCTGGGATTACATAAGTGCACCACCAGTCCTGGCCAAATGTTTTCTTATAGTAACACAAAGTTAATACAAAAAACAAACCACCAATCAAGAATACTATAATATTTAGACTACTAAACCTTTCAGCATTTATGGCAAAATTTGGACATTTGCACAAAAATAAAAGCCAAAGGAGCTCTTTAACAGTAGATATGCCCTATGAAAAATGCTAAAGGAACTCTGATCAGTAGATATGTTTTCTCATTTTTACAACCAAATAAAATTATGCTGAGAAATGGGAAGAGTGACAGCCTGTGGCAAATGAGTTGAGATATGAAGTAAAATAGAGGAGTGATCTGGGCCTTGGGGTGCACTCATCCCTGGCTACTGCATCTGAAATCTGGCCAGCAATGTGAACTCAGAGTGTAGCAATGCTCACAGGCCATTCAATTTCTTCTGGGGTAGCCCCTGATCAAGGAGTGCAGGGTGGTCATTTTACCTAAGGACAACCTCAGGATATTAAGCTTCTTGATGATGGGGTCTTAGGTATGTGATGACAGAAATGTCCATGAAGAAAATCTTTAAACAGGAAGAGTTCATGACGTTGTTTATGCAATATGACTTGAGGTTATCTAGATGTCCTGCCACCCAAAACATAACATAAAAAATGAAACAAAATGAACATTGAAAAGGATGTTAAAAGTACATGATTTTGGGAAGATAATTCACATTGCTGGGCCTACAGAAGTTGCTCAATTAAAATCTAATTAATCAATGAGTTAATGAAAATACGGCTGTTATGGTTTGTGTCTAGACATCCCCACAAAGCCTCATGCAATTATAGGTGGTTTTTTTTCAAAGGTTGCTGAGTCTACAGTGTGTTATTCATTCATGGTTCAATGTCAGGATTAAAGATGCTGGGATTGAAGGCGAGTGATTGCTGGATTAGTCCACCAATTGGGTTGGCACCACCCTAATCCTTATAGACTGGTACAATATAAGGGACAGAAAGAGGCTTGTATCCCCTTTGCTTGCTTGCTTTTGCTGTCTTCTGCTGCCATGATCTGTTGCCCCTCTGCCATGTGCCACTCTGCCTTGGAGCCAGCTGATATGGACTAAAGCCTCTACAAACTGTGAGCTAAGTAAACCTTTCTCCCTTTAACTTTGGGTGTTGGGTATTTTGTCACAGCAACAAGAAAAGTAACTAAGACAATGGCCTACCTTCTGGTGTTAGATAAATTTCACCCATCCCAAGCTTGCATATTGGTAGTAATAAAAATTTGCTATTCAAACCAAGATTTTTGACTTTCTGTGTATCATGGACCCCTTATGGAGTCTGATTAAGTCCGTGAATATCTAATTGGAACAGGTGTTTTTTTAAAGCAAAATAAACCTTACATATTCACAGTAAAATATTAAATGGTACTAGATAGTAACTCAAAACCACATGAAAATGAGTCTATAATGAAATTAAAAATATAAATAAATATTAAAGCCAGCACAGTTATAATTTTTCTTGGTAACTACACTTTTTATTTACTTACAGAATTTTTTTAAAAAAGCACAGAATAATTATAAAATTTTGCTATGGATACACAATATATAAAGTTGTAATTTATAGCATCAGTAACATAAAGTGAGCCAGGCATGATGATGCATGCCTCCAGTCTCAGCACTATGAGGGCCTAATGGCAAGTTTGAGCCCAGGGTGGGCACCTGAGCAATACCTTGGCTCAAAAACCCGGGGAAGGGGTGATGTAGCTCACTGTGAAGGCCCTGTTTTCAATCCCCAGTATCAAAAAGGAAGAAAAGGGTCATCAACTAGTGTGATGTCTAGTTAGAGGGGAAGTAGTTTTCTTTTCTGTAGTCCTACCTATAAACTAATTCAGATGTTACCTTTACAGCCTAAAGATGAAGTTTTTCTAATATTCTTGGTAAAACTACTTGGATTGTACCAGTAAGGGTTCACTAAAAAGAGCAGTTTTAGTATAAAAATATACTATATACAAAGAATTTACAAAGTAGGCTTACAGGGGCTGCCTGCGGAGATGGGTGGAACAGTGCAGCAGGGCCCAGTGTGTGCTGGAGAGCCAGAGGATTCAGTCCAGTGAGGCCTGGAGCTCACTGCAGAGTCTGGTGCAAGTCCTTATGGAAGAGCCAAAGGGTCTGTGCTTGACAGCTGGAGCTTCTGTGCTGGGAACCTGGAGGAATTGGAGATGAACATCCAAAGGCAATGGTGCAGATCGGAGCTCCTCCAAAAAAGCCAAGGTGAAAACTTCCTTCTTCTTTCTCTTTTTATTCCACCCAGGCTACAAGCCTATTGGTTGGTACCACCCACATCCAGGGTGGGGCTTCCCTCTTACAAATCAATCATCCAGACACACCCAGATCTGTGCTCTGCTAATCTGCAAGGCCTTTCTTAATCTGTTCAAATTCACACCACAATAAACTATCACATGGATGAACTACTTCGCTGGAAATTAAGTTTGCTAATCCTAAAAGAGGAAGCTTTCAAATAAGAGATAAGATTTCTTTTTGGGGGGCCAGTGAGATGGCTCAGCGGCATAAGTGCCTGCCTGGCAAGTGCAAGGGCCCAAGTTCGACTCACAGAACCCACATAAGAAAAAAGGGATGGTGATATAGCTCAGCGGCATGGGCACCCACTGGCATGCGAAGTCCTGAGGTCGACCCCCTGGACCCACAAAAAAAAAAAAAAAAAAAAGATTTCTTTTTTGCTGTTTTTTCTCAAATTTTTAAATACAACTTTTATTAGTACATGTTTTCAGTACAAAATGATTACATTCATTGATGGAAATTGGTATACCTAGATAGCATATCTTAATTGTTTTTTATCCCTTTCCACTCTGCTCCTATACTTCTCCTCTGCCTGTTTCAAGTAGTGTTAAAACTGAATCAGAATGTCCTAGCTTCTACTGATAACCTAACTAACATTCCCACACAGGAGAATACGAAGTACATACTAAAATGTCATCAAAAGATATAGAAAGTGCTTGAGATGGCTTTGTTTTTTTCTTTTTTTTTTTTAAAGGTAGGTCAAAGTGTTGAATAGACTTTAATTTGATTTTAAGAACCTGAAATTACCTTTTACTTTAGCTCAACACAGAAATTCCAAGGGCACTCTCTCATTTCTATAAGGTCATCTCAAACTTGAAGAAAATTGTCCTTCCCAAGTTTTATAAGTACAATATCACAGTAGCCCCCAGTGTTTTTGATGGTAGAGGCTGGTTTTGTAAAAGAGAGGGGAAATTTTTGTAGTTCTTTATTAGTAGTATATGTTTGTGATACATAATTATTACACTCCCTAGCACTAGCATCACAGCCTCAGCTCCACTTCAGATCATCAGGCATTAGATTTTCATCAGGAGCACTCAACCTAGCACCTTGCATACACAGTTCATAGTAGGGTTCCCATTCCTAGGAGAATCTAATGGTGCTGCTGATCTGACAGGAAGCAGAGCTGAGGTGTTAATGGGAGCAATGGGAGAAGCTATAAATGCATATGAAAGCTTCCATTACCTGCCTGCTGGCCATCTCTTGCTAAGTGACCTAGTTTCTAACAGGCTATGGATCAATATGATCGATACTATGGGTCCATGGGTATAGGGACCCCTGCAATACCATGTGGGGAGTTTCATGTTCATACCTCTTTCCTGGGATTTCTCATTTTCCATAATTTACTCTTCTTCTGGATTTTCATTTTTCATGACCAATTTCCCCGTTACTTCTCATTCCCACTCTACGTTTGTCTCAACCTCACCCCTCTCAAGGTTACCTTGCTATGGTTTGGATCTGCAATATCTCCCAAAGGTCATGGGTTGAAGACTTGGTCTCAGTTTTGTGCTATTCGGAGGCGGTGGAACCATCAGGCGGTGGGGCCTAGCTTTTGAGGGGTTGACCATGAAGGGATAGCGGAGCGCTGCCCTTCATGCTTGCTTTCTTTAGTTGCGTGGCCCTGAGGTGAGAGGCTTTGCTCTGCTGCACAATTCTCACTGTGATGTGCTGCCTCACCCACAGTCCTGGAACAGTTTTTAATCCTGAGGTTAAAAATTCCAACACTGTGAGCTGAAGTAAACCTTCTCTCTTTATTCATTATCACAGGTGCTTGTTATAATGATGGAAAGCAGACTATCACACACCTATTTTCCCCATTCACTCTCAACAGCATCTTACTAATTTTTGGAAAATTTCAAAGGCTCAAGAACTCTCTTGCCAACAGTCCCCCTTGTTCACGCTCTGCCTTCTCTGTCAGGCAGAATGAAGTAAGCATTTTCGAATTATAGCACCATTTTGGGGAAATTATGCAAATGGTGAAACCAGCTATATGCATGTGCTAGAGAAAAGATGCAAATTCTTTGGGGCACAGTGGGAAGTGAGCACACACACATATTGGAAGTTGGGGTGTGCTGCACACTAAGTACTCCATTACTCATTGATTCAGTATTTATTTTTAAAAGATGAAGCAGGAGAAAAGAGAATAAAACAGCTAAAGATACAAAAGTGGAAATGGGAACCAACTATTTCTGAATCACTAACAGGACTGTCTTGAATGTCATGAAGGGTCTTATTTCACAAGGAGAAATGATGATGTTGCGAGGCGAGGGGAGGACCATCAGGTAGGGAAAGGCGTGCACGCCTGATGATGTGGCTGACTTCATCGGACCCATATTTAAAAGAAGTCAGGAGAGCATGTCACTTGGTCTTAAATCATTCAGGCAGCCATATGTTCAGTAAAATTTTTGTATAATATTGATAAAGTGTGTGTGATCTGAAAGTTATTTTTTTTCAATAGCCACTTTGCAAACATGGCACAAACCAAGTATATTTCAGGCCGAATTGGTTCTTTTTCCATATGGAATATGTATTTTGGATATACATTGCATAAATACATGTGTATATATTCAAAACTCAAAATAGAGTTTTCAACACTTCCAGAGACACTGACTTTGGAAACAGGAGTGTGGCCCAAGGAAGTTTCTGATTGACATCATTAAAGTCACGGCTACATCCAGGTTGTGGCAACCGCATACTGTACACTTACTTTAAATTTATAAATTCTGTGTCCAAATTGCAGTAAAACATGGCAGGCAGAGCAGTTTGCAGGAATCATGGCACTTCTCAAGCAGTAAAAATTCCTGAGTCTGTGAATCTGTAGCTGCTGTGCTTTGTCTCCGGCTTGAGCCATGCACTGCTCACCTCGGCAGCTTACTGCTTATCCTGCCTTAGTATTTAAGAGTGCTGCATCTATTCTTTTATTTTCCAGGAAAATTTATCAATTGCTATGCATGTATGAGAGAGTGATAGATATGTTTTAAATAATCACATGGTGTAATGTTTAATTTACAGTGATTTTCTATCTGGGGGACTGTATAATACTTAGTGTGTTAAAAAAGAAAAACTATTCCTAGCTGATGTGGTTGATGTTTCTAAAGCTGAGTTGGTGAAATAATGCCCTGAGTAGTTTGGAAGATTCAAGAGGAAGCGGTGTGTAAAGCACTTGTAGGGACAACTGTCACTTTACTGCTATGACCCGAGCAAGACCTTTGACCTCATTCAGTGTAGCTTTCCTCTTCTGAAAGTACAGTAATGGTATCTTTTAGGGTTCTTTCCCTATTAGTGAGTAAACTAAACAGGACCTTGGCCATGGATCCTTCAGTAAATAGTAACTATTAGTTCCCTCGTAGCCTTCCACATTCTCTTCACCGTGTCCTGTCACAGGCTAATGATGCTGTAATATAGTTATTAACATGTGACCCTTGGGAGTCAGGGAATGTCTTCCTTTTTGGACAAGCCTCACTGGCCAGACTGGCAGACAAAGGTAACGAGGAGGTAATACAGAATCTTGGGAGCTTCTCTGAAAGAATGTGTCTCAGCTTCTTTGTCTATAGATTATCACACCAGAAAGCAGAAAAGCTAAGCAGCCTTGGAAGACAAAGTCAAAGTGAGTGAAAGACACAGCATAAAGAATGTGGACCTGGTCAGGAATTGAAAAGAGCAAAGTTAATAGTGAGATAGCCAAAACAACCCCCTAAAGTAGAATGAGGGGGCTTTCAAAGGAGCTACACTGTGTGGCTCGCTGTGATTTTAGAGAATCAGAAACACAGTTTTCATTATTATCCTTCGTCACAAGTCACAGCCCACACAGACCTCTGTGTGGATCAACTCATTTCCATCAAAATTTTAATACTCTTTTGAAGCTTCATTTGCTATCTAGTATTTTATTGATTTTGTAATTAAGCTTTTTGGCTTATTTTGCGAACAGGTCATCTTCTTCGTGTTGGTCTTAAGAGGGCTCATATATATTGAATAAAAGTCCTGTATCTGTTGTGTCCTCTTCTAATATTTTCTCCCAGTCTGTGGCTTGTCTTCTCATTCTCTTGGCATTTTCTTTTGCTGAATAGAAATTTTTAATTTTGTGAAAGTCTGATTTTTCCATCATTTATTTCATGAAACATGTCTTTGATGTTGCATCTGAAACCTATTGCCACGTCCAAGATCATGAAGATTTTTTCCTGAGGTTTTCTTCCAGCAGTTAGTTGAAAGCACAGTCTTTGCTCTATTGTATTTTCTTTTCCCTTTGTCAGAGATCACTTAACTCTATTTATGTGGGTCAGCTTCCAGGTTTTCTATTTTGTTCCTTTGATTGATTTGTCTAGCCTGTAGGCAATACCACACTCTCTCAATTACTATTGCTTTAAAATAAGCCTTGAATTCAGGTAGTGTCTATCATCCCCCTTTGCTCTTCTCCTTCAGTCTGCAGTTTTTCTGGGTGTTTGCCCCTGCATATGAATGCTAGGGTCAGTTTGGCAGTGTACAGGAACTAACCTGCTGGGAGTTTGATTGTGATTGCTTTTAATCTCTAGATCAAGTTGGGAAGCTCTGACAGGACTGGTGTCTTAACAATATTGGGTCTCCCATCCATTAACAACGAACCTTTCTTACCTTATTTAGCTCTTCTTTGAATTTGTTAATCAGTTTTGTAGCTTTCCTTATATATATCTGATATATATACACATATATAGAGAGATATGGATATAGATATATATAGAGATAGATCTGATATATATTGAGTTGGGTTTATACCTATTTAATTCTGAGCATTCTAATATAAATAGTATTGTTTTAAAATTTGAATACCACTTATTCACTGTTGTTATATAGGAAAATATTGACTTTTTTATATTAATTTTGAAACCTACAATTTTGCCATAATTGCTTAGAATTCCAAGAAGTTTTATTTGTTACTGTTGATTCATTCAGATATTCTACATAGATGATTAAATATCTGTGAGCAAAGACACTTTTCTTTTCCCTCCTCAATTTTTGTACATTATATCTTCTTTTCTTGTTTTATTGCATTAGTAAGAATTGTCAATGCATTGTTGAAAAGAAATATTAAGAAGGAATATATTTACCTCATATTTGATTTTAACAGGGAAGTTTAAGGTTTTTTCATTAATTAATGAAATTAATTTGCATTAATTAATTTGCATCCTTGCTAGAGTTTTTGTGGACAGTCTTTATCAAGTTAGTATTAATTCAGTATGTTCCTTCATGCAGATATATTCAGATCTTCTATTTCTTCTTGAGTCACTTTCAGGAGCTTATGTCTTACCACAAACTTGCCAATTGCAACAAACTTGCCTAATTTATTTGCATATAATTGTTCATGGTGTTCTTTTATGATTCTTTTCATTTCTGTAAAGTCAGTAGTTATGTCCTCTCATTTCTAGTTCTAGCAATTTGAGTCTTTTCTCTTTTATTTTGGTCAGTACAAGTTAATGTTTATCAAGTTGATGATCTTTTAAGTGAACTGGCTTTTGCTTTATTTTCTTTTATTCCTTATCTATTTTTTGTAATTATGTTCTATTGTAATCTCGATGATTTTCTCGCTCTACGTCCTCCATGTTTAGTTTGGTCTTGTTTTTTCCAGTGTCTTTGGGTGTGAGTGTAGATTAATAAGTCCAGATATTTCTTTTTGCTTAATATGGGCACTTACAAATACAAAATTTCTCCTAAGTATTACTTTAGCTGCATAATGAATATTTTGATACATCTTATTTTTTCATTTATCTAAATACTCTTTTCCTGTTTTCCTTTCCATTTCTTCTTTGTCCCTTTGGTTATGTTTAAGTTTGTGTTAAATTACCACCTACCCATATTTTTAATCCTATATTTTTTCATTCACTTACTGTCAGAGAATGTGGATTACATTATTTTATCTTCATTGATTTATTAATGATTTTCTAATTATCAAGCATATTTTCCACCTTGAAAATTATTGTGTATGCACACTAAAATAATGTGTAATATGATTTTGTTGTGTGTAGTATTCTATAACACATGTCTTTTAGCGCTAGGTCATTACTGTTATTCAAATTTTCCATTGTTTACTGATAATCTATTCTATTCATTATTGAAAGTAGGATGGTGTATTTTCTAACTAATAGTTGAATTTTCTGTATCTCCCTCCAGTTTTGTCAGTTTTTGTTTAATATATTTTATGCTCTGTCAATATTTACATATTTATAATTGTTATATCTTCTAGATAGGCTGACAGTTTCATTATCAAAAACTGTCCCTCTATTTTTAATGACATTTTTGCTTGAATGGTTATTTGATTTCACAATCTATAGCCATTTCAGGTTTATTGTGGTTGATTTTTCATGTTATATCTTTTTCCAAGCTTCAACTTCAATTTACTTTAACTTTCAATTTGTGTTGTTAAAGAAAAAAATATGTACATTTATTATGGCAGACTTTATTCAGGGAGACTGCTGCAATAAGTCTTTTGTAGAAGGGAAAAATTTAAAAATAGGAATCCAAAAGTGTTAAAGTAGGGATTTAGAGTCAAGGAGAAAAATGTAGTAGACAGAGGATGGAACAATTACTGAGTGGATGAGATAATTCTTGCTAAATTGACCTGATATGATTATTTCTTAAGGCAAGCTAGGATGAGCACATATTATTTGAAGGGTGGGAAATATAAGGGCTTTGATCAAATATTAAGGGTGATCAGATGTTGAGAGTAGGGGATTTTCTAAATCAATTTAGCAAGATTATTGTTAAAACAACTCTTCAAGGATGAGGACAGAAGAAGGTTCAACCTAGTCAAGCAGGGACTTAAAGGAATATGACTAAAGTTTGGTCAAAGATATAACCTTTTTAGTTATTCACATTAAATCAATTAATGCTCTAAGATCAATGTTACATAGCTTTGATTTTAGCATTGTCATCTGTAGGTAATTGTCTTAGACTAATATATTATTGCTCCACTCACCACCACCTCTTAGCAAACATTTGCCATATTCCTGTTTGTTCAGGTTCTTACAACACATTATACACATGTGATTTTATTTGATTAATTGTATTACATTTTATTTTAGCCAAATTGATTTTTAAATAAATTAAGAAAATAAAGGAGAAAATAGGCATTTGCCCCATCTTTTATTATTACACAGGTACTTTTGTAAGTGATGTTTCACTGTTTCTTTTTTTATTATTATTAAGTTTATCGGTACAATTTAGATATACAAAATGATCACATTCACCATAGGGAATTGATACCTGTACATGATATATCTTGATTCCTTTTTTCCCATTCCCCTTCCCTCCCTTCAACCCTTATTCCTCTCCTTATTTACATAGCTTCATTTCCATTTTATCCTTCTTTTCTCCATTTTTGTTTCTCCCTCCAGTTCTCTTTTCTTTTTGAACAATATCTTCCTATTTCACAGTATCTATTATATATTTTGGTTCTTATTTACACTTTCAATTTCTCACACCAGAGAGACTATGTGATATTTACATATGAATGTCCAATTTATTTCACTTAAAAGTGTTTTCTCAAGGTCCATCCATTTAGCAATAAATGTCTCAAGTTTATCTTTCTTTAAGGCTGAGTAGTATTCCATTATATAAAACAAGTCACATCTTTTTATCCATTCCTTGGTTTATGGGCATTTGCATTGTTTCCAAGATTTAGCCATTACAAATTGTGCTGATATAAAGATAGGTGCACATATATTGTTGTGATATGATTCTTTTAATTCTTTTGAGACGATAGCAAGAAAGGGAATACCTGAGTCAAATGGGACTCTAATCCTATTTTTTTGAGGAATCTCCACAGTGATTTCCACAGTGGTTGCACCAGTCTTCACTCCCACCAACAGTGGAAAAGGGTTCCTTTCTCCCCACAGCCCCACCAATATTTGTTATTTTTTGATTTCTTTATGATAGCCATTCTTTCTGGAGTGAGATGGAATCTCAGTGTTGTTTTAATTTGCATTTCTTCAATGACCAGTGATGTTGAACTTTTTTCATATATTTATTTGCCATTTGTACTTCTTCATCTGAGAAGTGTATATTCATCTCAGATGCCCATTTTTGGATTGTGTCTTTAAATCTGAGGGGTCTGATTTTTTCAATTCTTTAAATGCTCTAGATATTAGTCTTTTGTGTGAGGAATAGCTAGCAAACATGTTTTCCCACACTGTGGATTGTCTCTTCATTCTGTTGGTAGTTTCTCTTTTTGTGCAAAAGCTTTTAAATAAGATGAGATCCCTGTTGTTGATTCTTTGTAGTATTTCCCATACAATTGGGCTTTTGTTTATGAAGTGTTTGCCTACACCTATATATCAGAAGCTGTCCAGGCTCCCAATCCCCTGGGAAAGAACACAGTGAAGAATAAAAGACAATAGACAAAGTAGTATGGCATTCGGCGGTCTGGGAAGGTCAGAGCTGTTGTGGCTAAGACAAAGATTCTCCAGATTCTCAGTATTTATTGGGTAAATAACATACTGTGGGGGTGTACAGAAAAGTGCAGGGAGTAGCTGAGGCAGAAGGCATGAGAGTAAGGCCTTGAGAAATGGAACAAAGACATCTCAAGCAGTAAATCTTTGCTTAATGAGTGAGCTATTTGATCTCTAAGGTTGCCCTTAAAAATCTAAGGGAGAGTTGGCACCCACAGCTACAATGTATTTTGGCTTAAAAGATGTCACAGTGTCATAGTCCACTACAGGTCTCTCCCATGACTGTTGACACAACTTATCAACCATTACAGCATTGTTTTATATATTAAACATTGTTTTATATACCAAAAAGTGGTTACACTTTTTGTTGGATGTTTAAGACCAAGTTAAGTTGAGATCCATATTAATCAAAATTAACCTCATGTTATCTATCAAGGTCAATTAAGTCTCCTCAGGATTTACCTTGGAACCATGTATAAAGCCTCTAAGTTCTTTTTGTCAGTGTCAGCCATTAGGATGAGGTACAGCCTTTGTTTGACCATGTCGATTTTTATGAAAGCTTGGGGGACTTTTTTCTCTTGGTGACTCTCCTTAGGCACATTATGCACCATAGATTCTCATCCTCTGTGGTCCAGCTGGGGCAAAAATATTGGCTGTACTTTTAGCACAGGTATATTTCTAGTTTTGGTCTCCAAGCCTCAGTTGTTGAAAACCCAGAAGAGATCAATGACATTAGCTTTGCAGTGGGAGCAGTGAGCTTATTATAATTTTATCTGAATATCAAGCACTTTGAAATATAAAGTATAGCAGAGGAGTGTTATTTCTTAACAATCATGGTTGTTCTAGTAGTTGAATCCCTGTAGAATGTTAGCAGATAATAGTTATATAGTTTTATAAAGAAAATTTGAAATCAAAAGCATATATAACATTTTAGCATGACAATCACGATGACATTATTTTTGTAACACTCTGATACGTACATCTTAGTATATCAGCCTTTTTAGTCAATCATCGCTATCTGGTACATAAAGAAATTTTTATCTAATTTGTTGTCCTTCAATGGGATATCACTGAAGAAGTTTGTGACATTGTCTGAACTGCTAAATGTCTAAGCATTTCTAAGTGTAGTGACACATATATATATATAACATACACATCATATAAGTTTTTGTTTAAAAAAGTTATCTGGAAGGCATGAATATATTTAATACACCATGAGGTTAACAAAAATGAATTATCATAACCACATGAAAACTTTGTTTTTTAATTTAGCTTTGTATCAAGAGAATCTTTTAATAAAAAGTCTTATAATTTTACCCATTGAACACTTAACCTTTTCATGATGATCAATGTAAACATAATATATTTAACAACATTTATTAGGGTATCTCGCATAAGGCTATGGAGACAACTGGGGCCTCCATTAATCATCAAAGGCTGGAATAAGAATTTTCTAGGCAGCTGTTCTTCTATTTACCAAGGGGAATCCTGTCCAGTGGTTTTTTTAGCCTAGGGGACTTTTGTTTAATTATCTCAACACATTTTTGATGACTGATGAGAACCTGATCATAACAATTAACACGTTATTTTTTGACCAATGAAAGACTCTCAAATTATTATACACAGACAACAATATGTATTATGTTTATAAAATCAATGTTGATATCACTTTGATTTATTGGCAACCTGGGTGGAAGCATGTCCTTAATTTAATGACATTTACTCATAAGCCAAATTAAATTATAGAGAAATGTTTTAAAAATCCAAAGATGCAAAAAGAAGAAAAATTTGTTGAGCTCAAATAAAATAGCTGTTTACAGGTTGGACAGACAGACAAACAAACATATACACATAAGACAATTTGTTTATAAGCCGGGCATAGTGGCACATGACTGTAATCCCAGCACTTGGGAGGCTGAGGCAGGAGAATCACTGTGAGTTCAAGGACAGCCTAGACTACATAGCAAGTTCAAGGCCAGCCTGGACTATATAGGGAGACTCTGTTTCAAGAAGACAAAAATAAACAGACAATTTATTTATAAAATCAGAGTGCACTCAGATATATTTGGCCAAATTGAATTATAATAACTCTTTTTACAATTTTTTGAAGTTTCTAATTATAAATAGACTAGTCAGAACTTTTTGTAGGTCAATTAACAGAGATCTCTTATAATAAGGACTTGGAGGGCCAACAAAGTTTGCTGCCAGGCTGCAGTGTCCTCTGTGTGGAGGAAGGCAAAAGAGGCAGGGGGCCTTACATCCCAAATCTATCCTGTGTGGCTTGAGTTAGCCACCCTTGTGCAGTCCATCAGCTTTTTGGAAGGTTCCCAGTATGGTGATTCTTGCTCAGCACCTAGGCAGGTGCCGCCAGCAGCCCTGTGGACCGGTTTGCCATTTTATAAAGTTCTGTGTCTATGTTTTGTTTGATCTACAAGTCTCTTACTTCAGGTTGATTTTTGAAACAGGTTGTATGTCCTCCCTTTCCTCCAATTACCTGTGTTTTTAGTTGCTATTCTCTGAGTAGCTTCAATGTGGCTCCTCCTCCATTCAGCCATGTTGAATCTCCCAGTTTCACTATTTCTTGTAGATTTGAATTGCTATCTAGTCACATGCATTCAGCCTGAACAATATTTTTAGTATTTCTTCTAAGGCAGTTCTGCTGGAAACATGTTCTCTCAGCTTTTATTTATCTGGTGAAGTGTTTATTTTCCTTTCATATTTAAAAGAGAGCTTTGTTGGATATTGGATTCTCTAGAGGTGAAAAATACAGTAAATAAAATAAAAAGTAGATTGACACAGAAATAGTGTAAAAGACACTGATTTCACTTATAAATAGGCACTGATTTCACCTCTCATTCCTGTCTATTTATCTACCAACCTATCTAGATGGCTGTGCTCAATGGTGTCCCACATTTCTATGAATCTCTTCCATTTTCTTCATTATTTTTCTGTTTGTCTTTCACTTTGTGGAATGCCTAGCAACATGTTTTCAAGTCAGCTGTTCCTTATTCTCCAATGCAAACTTACTGTCATCCAAACTGGGCTGCTGTCTCATAAAGACGAAGAATAAAATCACAGACAGAGAGGCAGTTGAGAGGAGTGCTTACTGGAGGCAGAAGAGGACAGAAAGGTCCCAATTGGGAGGAGTCCCAAAACAGGTGGCTCTTTATCTACATTTTTTATGGATAAGCGGAGTGTGGAAATTCGCTCTGTCTAGTAGCCACCCATCACATGTGGCCCCATGGGTTTAAAATGAGCAATTAGGACTCAAGCTTTCTAATGCTTACTAAAAGGAGTTACTCAGTGTCTTAAAATTCCTAGAAACCTAGCCCAGATATCGGGAGGGGTTGTTTACTTTGTACATTCTCTTCTGCCAGAAGAGTTTCTTCCCTGGGGGCAGAGTCCTGTCTGTCCTTATCATAACTCCTATCACTTTTCCCGTGTAGACTTTCACATTTCTAAGCTTAGCAGTCTATGTGGCAGTGTTTGCGCTGTTTTCTTTGTAAGGTTGACCAGCCTGACTGCATCTTGGGCTCTTGGGCCCTGTCTCTTGTTAGCTGCCAATTTATAAGTGAAATAGCTAAACTGTCTCTTACACTATTGCTGTGCTGTACACTTATTTTTATTTTAGTTACTATATTTTTCACCTTTTGTTCTTTTCTTTTTGTAATTTCTTTTCTTTACTAATATTCCTATATGATGAGGCATTTTCATCACGATTTCTGTTACATAGTTTTCTTTGGTTCTGTAGTTGTGTTTGTAATTGCAGTCTTCTTCTGATAAAACAAAATCTTGTCACTCTCGTAGACAGTTCTGTTGCCTGCACTTTTTCCCAGTATTTGGGTCATACTTTCCTGCTTCTTTACATGCCTAAGTTTTTTTGCTAGAAATAAGGCATTTTAGGTAATAAAATGGAGCACCTCTTGGTAGTGGCCCAGGGGTCCTTTCATTCTTATTATATTATTTCTTTGGTTAGTAACTGGCTGAATTACTTCAATAAACTGTATTTTCCTTCCAACATAGTTAAGTATCTGGGCTTGCTTACCTAGCCTTGGATTTGCCCACATTCAGCCTGGGAAGACAGTTGTTTTTGTAGACACTCCTCCGCTAGTCTTTCAGTCACACCCACTGTCAATATCCACTAATTTCTGGCTTATTGTTCCACTAACTTCACTGTTGCCTAATGGAAAAAAATTGTTCTTTAAACTAATTCAGAGTTTCTGATATCAGTCTTTGATTTTTTTTTCTGATTTTGACAGGTCTCCTCCCTGTTGCCGTATCATCTTATTCCTCTAGAAAACTGGCCTGTTGAAAGAGTACCCAGTCTTAAATCTCCTTGTTGTAGTATTTCAACACAACTTCCGTTGTTTTTGAAAGTGCTTTCAGGCATCCATTTCATTACTACTTGTTGCAAATAAAATTATTCTCTTTGGGAAGAAATTAGAAACTGCTTGCTTTATAGTTTGTTTCATCTCTAGGCAAAATCTGTGATTTTGTGCTGGAGATGAGTGTGGGGACAATGGCAAGCTTCTCTCTGAGTGACATCCGGGTGAAGGAGGACCTTGGGCTGGCCTCATTCATTGCTGAACTGCTGCTTCAAGAGTCAGCGAAAGGATAAGGAGGTCCTGAAGCCCTCTTAACATGCCGTGTCCTGTGTGGGAGTTGCGCAGCTGAGGGGATTGCTTACTTTTTTACTACCCACATGTATGACAGCCTAAACAGCATGTAGCTGGCAGCTGCATGAGAAACGCATTCCAGGAATAAAGTACTCTGCCTGGGAGGTGGAGGACAGGGTCCCAGTGGTCAAGGTTGCAGCAGTGAGGAGTTGGCTAAATTGCTGAGCCGGGACGGAGGAGGGGAGCAGTCTTGGTTTCAATACTTCAAATTCTTAACTGTCTTACCAGATTTTCCACAATAATCTCAAGTAAGTGTTCTTTCATTGGTGATTTGTCCTTAGGATCTTTCTCAGAGGCTAAAGTGATTTCTGTTGTCTTTGTAGTTCTTAGCAGTGTGGATGGAGAAAAGGCCAGTGAACCTCCCTCGTGCCAGACATTGCTCTCCGATAGCTATATCTTCGTGTGCTTCTTTTTATGCATTACAGGAAATATTTAGAGAAGAGATAATATAATGATTGGGATTTAAATCAAACTATTCTAGGGAAGTGTTTGGGGATATGGACCAATAGGTATGCACCTATGGAAACAGCAAAAGATGAATCAATTTTATTTAATTGTTCTTGCTCTTTAGTAACAGATGTTACATACACATGCATATGTGGGTATAAAGTTTCAGACATTAGCTTGAGAATATTATAAGAACTTTTTAGCAATGGCTATTTGTGGGAAGGAAAACTTGTATCGGGGGTGAGAGAGTGGTAGAGAGGTTAATTATATCATAGACCTTTTTCTCTAAAAATAGCTTTAGATGATTCTAAAATATGGCCATGTTTAGAAGCTATTAATATAATACAGTCTATTGTTTTATATAAATGGTCCTACTCAAAATCATGTAGGAAATTGGTGAGTGTCAAGATTTAGATCTACGTCCTCTATTATTCATGATCCAGGGCTCTTTCAAGTAATGCTGCACTGTCATCCTGGTGTTAGAGCACTTTCATTTTAGACCTCAGAATAGTAGAGAAAGTCTTAGCAAAAAATTCTATGTTATATGCTTGTAACATCTGAAAAAATGTACATCATTATTGAATTGCAAACATACACTAATAAAAGAAAAAAATTATATGAACACATATGCCTGCGAAAAGAACTAGAGAATCCAAATTATTGTGCACCAGCTTCATGCAAAGTTGTAGCTAAAGATTAGCTTTGATTTAAATTACTTTTGGAAGAAGAAATGTGGTTGTGACCAAGGAAGCTAAATCATCTTATCAAGATGAGCCTACATCATGACATCTGCTGACTGTGATCCATATCTGCCAAGGTAATATATTTATTTAACTTAGGCCTTCAGGGTAAAATGAATCTTTTTTGTAAATTTTCCAATAATAGCAATAATAATGATGTATGTGTTCACAAGAAATATAAATGAGTAGGCCATGTATTATAAAATCACAGAGTGAACAAAAAATGAGGCCTTTAAAAACTTTAATAAATCTTTAATATCCCACAAAATATCTTCATCTTTCACTGCTTCTTAGGTATCATAGCAGTGGTATAACACTTAGCAAATGGGTTATCTGGGTTTAAGAAAAATTACTCTGATTCATAGTGTTTTGCCAAACTCTGTGGTATAAACACTCCACCTTCAAATTCAACCTCTCAACAGATTAACAGGAAGCCAAAAAAGTTAATTTAACAATAATCTTTCATTAGTTGGTCATTACCAGAATAACTATTACACATCACTACATATGAGAGCATACACATTTGAGAATTAAACAGAATTTAGCAACAAAGTTTCAAAGCTAAGCATGGTTGCATATGTCTGTAATCCCAGCACTTGGGAAGCTGAGACAGGGGGGCTGCTGTGAGTTTGAGGCAAGTCTGGGCTACACAGTTCTACATAGTTGAGTTCAAGGTAAGGCTAGAATATACAGAATGACCCCATTTCAAAAAACAAAAAACAAAACAAAACAAAACAAAACAAAACAAGTACCACTAAAGTTGCAGAAAGAAGCAGTGATAAATTGAGGGTTTACATATGATGGGCAGTTTCAAGTGCCAAATTGACTGGACCTCGGATATGTAGATGTTGGTCAAATATTTTCTGAGTGTGACATGCGGAGTGAGGTTAACATGTGAACGGTAGATGACATACAGCATATTCTCCTCTCTCACGTGGAAAGGCCTGGTAGAGTCAGTTGAAGACCTGAATAGAACAGAAAGGCTAAGTGGGAGGGACATCCTCCTGCCTGATTGCCTTCATCTAGGACATACATCTTTTCTGGCGTTTATACTTAAAAGAATTGGCTCTTTTTTTGGTCTTAAAGATATGGTTTTAGGATGAGATTTTACACCATCGGGTTTCCTGATTCCCAGGACTTTGTTCTTAGAAGAGAACTGCAGTGTTGACTCTTGCATCTCCAGTTTACAGACTGCAGACTCGAACGTTATTGGCTGTCTCTCTGGGGAACATTCATACAAATATTTCTAGCTGCACTCCACCAAAATTATTAAGTCCTTCAGGACTCAGTTTATCTTGCTTCCGACAAAACAATTTCAGCCTCCCTCAGCTTGAAATAATTTTCCTTCAATCCAAATTCTTAATATATATGTATGTATATATTAAAAACAATCAACACTTGCTGAAGGCTTACCAGAGTAACGTACAAAGCATTTCTGGTTCATTTACATTTCTTACTTTGAATTCCTGTAAAAATACTCCCCTGAGAGGAACGATAAATTTAACCCACGGAACTATTTTTTAGTGGATTAGAGACTTTGTAACAAATAAGTAACATGACCCAGATATTCCATTCGAGGCAAAATTGCCACTAAAGTCTGGTCTTCCTACTTCCTTTCCTATTACTCAGGTTTATATTTCTCTTTGGAATGGTGGATTTTATCCCATGGGCTTCCTGCCTATTTTCCAAAAGATATTAGATATACATTGTGTATGTGGTGTAACACAAGAGTAACATGACACCATGCTGGAGACTCATTAAACCATTCAATCCTCATGACGAGGCTGGGCTGGGCATTGTGTCTCCATACTGCAGATGTGGAAACTGTTGCTCATGTGGTTTCAGTGACCTTTCTGTGATTATCTGTGTGATCAAGAAAATCTTAAGACCTAGTTGTCTGTAATCACAGCACTCTGGGAAACTGAGGCAGGAGGATCACAAGTTGGAGTCCATCCTAGACAACTTACTGATGTACCACAACCTGTCTCAAAATAAAAAGATAAAATAAAGTGTTGGGGATGTGGACCAGTGTGAAGGCCCTGAATTCAACCCCCAGTACCAAAAAAACAAAAAAAAAAAACAAAAAAAAAAAAAACAAAGATAGAAAAGAAGAAGACAATTCTGAAATGTCTTGCATTCTTCATTCAGAATATTTTTGTAGCCTTTGTGATGGTATGGATTGCATTAAATTAAAGCCTCCTTCTCCAGTGTCATCCTATGCAGCGTGGCCTCCATCACTAAAGATCTGGCGAGATTGCTTTACTGTGAATTGGTGAGGGCTCCACGAGTTTTATGAGAACTGGGGTCTGGGGGCCTTGTGTTACAACAGACTAACAGTACCAGATCAATAGATGCAACAGGATTCTTCACATTACATCAAAATGACAGATTTCTCCATACCTTCTTGTAAAAAAGAACAGCAAGAAGAGTTTGATGAGTTATCCTTTGCTTCTTGCTTCCTCATACCCACTCCCTTCCTTGCAGTTCACAAAGTTCACCGTTGGGAAGGGATGACTGGGGAATGAGTGCTCAGGACAGCTGTTCCGAGCAGAAGGACCTTTATGCCTCATGGATGCAGAATGACTGGAAACCTCACCCAAGCTGTCACCTTCTTCCTGAACTGTGTGACATGATCTCCGAGTTGCCACCATCGAATGACAGATTGTAGCGTTTGACAGGAGAGTCAGGCATCTAAGATGGAGAAAGAGAAAGATTACGACAGAATTAAAATTAGTGTCAATGTCTTTAGCTTCTGTTCTAGTAATTTTCTGTTACGTATCTTATTATTTGAAATGAAAAGTTTGGCCAATATTTGAATAATCCTCTTAGGAAAACTTACTGTGGTCTTTCTGTTTAAACAATCATCTTTTTATTTAAAAAGTTTATTTAAGTAAAATCTTAGGCAATTGGCTTGATTTTTATGGATAACTGAAAGAATGTATTGCACTGATGAGGAAAAAGTTTAACATGTATTAAAATAAGGAAAATTTATTTGGTAAAGTAATATGTATAGTTACTGTATCACAAATGATGTTTGCAAGTCCAGTAATACTTAGAAACATCTCAAAAATTATATTTTATTTATAGAATTTGAATGGAAATATACATTCAGTGCTTGGTCATATCTCATAAACTAATTTTACTAATAGAAATAGAATGGAATGAATTCATGGAATTTTATTTCAATATTGGGGGAGCCATTAGGTCAGCAAGATAAAGAAAAAGTAATAAACATTTGTGTTGTGGATACAACAATGAAAGAAGACACATGAGTTACGGCTTGGGTTATAGGTGCGGGGTTATGCTAAGCCTGTATTTCAAAGGGAATCCTTGTTTTGACATACACCTACTCTTCCTTTGGCTGTTGAGGGCATAAGTAGAAAACAAAACAATCCAAAAGATTACAAAACTATTTTCCCTAGGGTCCATGAGGTCAGGGTCACTAATTAGCAGTGCACCACAGTACATCAAGATTAAGGAGCAATCTTGCCAGATTGTTGCTTTGATAATTCTCCTTGACCATTGCTACCCCTTAAACTGAATAAAGAAAGCTGGAAAAGTGATTGTTAAACACGTAGATCTAAAACTTCTAAAATACACTAAAGGGCTTTGACTATTAAAATCTAATAATTGACCATTCCTTATGCCATTTTTCCTTCATGCATTATTGAGAGAAAGTACTTCTTCAAATTATGGGATGTATGTAATTTTATTTACAGGTTAAATGAAACTAGAACATTTTTCTCAGTTTTGTAATTTAATTGTTTTCACACGTATTTCTCCTGCAGTAACATTGGAAAATTATTATCTCAGACTATTGACGTTTCTTAGGAAGGAAAATAAAATGGAATCAGTGCTTTTTTACTAGCATAAAAAAAATGGAGGAAGGAAAGGATTTTCATGTGCACAAAATATTTTCTCAAGAATCCAGGTTCCTAATTTCTATAAAAATGTACACTCTTTTCAGTTGTAAAAAATGTTTTCAGTTGGTCTGAATGGGAAAACTTATTTTATAAACGAGGCACAGCTGAGAAGTCATTTTAAATAAACTATGAAAAAACAATGGAAACCAATACCCTCACCTGTAGATTCCAGCCCTGGTCCACGGCATCCTTGCCAACAGCACCGAAGACTTCCCAGGCTCTGTGTAAGAGAAGAGATGCTATACCGTTTTGCTGCACATGAGCAAGGTGTCTTAAAGATATTTACAAACACTCACAAACAAATATTGCTTACTAGTCTCTGTCGAGCATGAAGAGTGTTGCACAAAATAAGAACGTGAGCATGAATTTTTCTGAAAAAATGCCTAAGAAAGCCAGGTTTATCTTGAAGTGAAGGAGGGCTAACTCCTGCAGCCATGCTGACTGAGCTCTTGCACTGGAACCTGGGGTGGAGAATTCCTGGAGCCAACTCTAAAGAGATGCCATGTACTTCAAGGTTGTCCCTAGCCACTTAAATATTTTGTTCAGTACTCACTATTTTCTGAGAATAATAAGAAATGTCTGTTTATTAGTATTTTTCTTCTTAACATATGCTCTGTAGTTACAACTCTCTAAGTATTGAGTTAGGTGCATCCATGAAGTTGTTTATTGTCTTAATTTTCTTCATTTCAAAATACTTCATAATTTGTCTTTTAATTTTTTCTTCAACTCATCGGAAAACTTGAGCTTGTTTAAATTCCAAATGTGTCTGGATTTCCCAAATTTATTTTGTTGTTGATTTGTAATATTATTTTAGTTTGGTTGGAAATAACACTTGGCATAGTTTCAGTCCTGTTAGATTTGTTGAGGCTTAGTTTAAGAACCAGCATGTGCAGTGTGACAAAAATCTGGTGAATATTTGAATTTTAAAAATATTATAGTAACACATTGCTATGAATCCCCTCACTTTGAGAACACTTATCTCATCATTTTGGTTATTTTCTGAGGCATTTCTGGAAGTCTTCTTTCATGAGGTCTCTAGCACACTGTCTTGAATCAACTCAAAGTGTTTAACTTTCATGGTTATTCTGACCTTGGGAAAGAGCTGAAGTCGCACAGTGCCAGATCTGATGAATTAGGTGGGTGAGGACACACAGTAACGTTTTTACAATCCCGATTTTGTCAGATGGCCCTCTGCAGCAGCACTCATTGTATTCTTTATTACATCTTTACAGACACAAAAGAAGACTTCCAGAACTGCTTCAGAAAGTGGCGAGAATGATAAGCGTGTTCAAAGTGAGGAAAAGTATATCGAGAGTTTAATGGCTACGTGTCTTTTACTGTAATAATTTTTAAAAATGTGTAACATTCACTTTATATTTGGATCATCCCTTGTATATGTGTCCTACAGGATGTAAACATTGACCAAAGGACTTGAGAGCTCACTAAACATCAACAGTTTGAAAACACGGACTCTGTCCTCCCTCGGGCTTTACTTGTTGGCAGGTAACAAATAAATTCTCATTCTCGAGCCTGGCGTGGGGACAGTTGCTCAGTAAGAAGGCCATGGGTTCAGTCTCAAGTACCAAAGAGAGGAAAGGAAGGAAGGAAGAGAAGAATGGGGGGGGAGAGAGAGAAAGAGAGAGAGAGAGAGAGAGAGAGAGAGAGAAAGAGAGAGGAGCGATCCTATCTTAAAGTATAACTTAAATAACTTCACAAGTTTTCCTTCAGTTACTCTGCACATGCTCTGAATTGGGAGGCAAAAGGCCCATTACTCTCAAGGGTAAGGACCACAGCTTTCTCACTCCCCACCAGTTCTCACTTAGACTTGAATTATTATAAATGGATATTTAAGAGTAAAGTCATGTTTGTAACTGCTTAGACATAATTTTTTCATATTTCAATAAATTGAACACTTCTTTCTCTGTGTAACATTTACTTATGCTGTGAGTCTATGGCCATACCACCCTGAATGTGCCCGAACTTATTTAATTACAGTTGTAATATGTAAGTCCCAACTAGTATTCCTCAGGGCACTTCATCAGAATGACTTCTGGATGCTCTTGGACACAAAATCTAAGTTTTCTGACTGAGAGAGAAGGTCCCCCAAGCTCCAGGGGTAGCATCTGGAGAGGTCAGCTTGGAGATAACAGCAGGGGCATGAATGAGCACCGCCTGTGCTGAGACGAGGAAGGAAGAAACTTAAAATTTCCTTCCCCTTTTCTCTGTTCTTTTCCTTTTCTCCTGACCAGATTTATCTTATGGGCCTGTCTTGCACGGCAGCTGCAGATGTTATGTTTATCACTGAGTCCCCCGCTTGGAATCAATGGTGCGTATTTTTCGAGTCCTTCCTGGAACTCTCTCTCCGTAACAAAGGGCAGTGGCGGGCAGAGGGTGACTTAGCAGGCAGATGCACCTAGGTGAGAAAACAGCCAACCCAACCCTCAGAGATAGTAATGACATGTTTATGCATATGTCGTATGGTCCTAGCTATGTTACAGAGAATTTTCCTCATGAACAAGCATCTAGCGAACCATTACAATAGTGAATCTCTTGAAAGACTTAGAAACTGGAATGGCCTGGAACTCTTGGAAACTGGGGATTTTCCCATACAATAACATGTTGAAAGCAAGTATAATTATATTTCTAAGGAATTTTTTTAGCTTTTCAGAAGTAACGAATGCTACGTTTGTGGTAGCTAAATATTGAGAAATAGAAATCATAAAGCTTGGTGCTGAATGCTTTCTTTGGGCACTGAAGCTTCCTCTTTTAAGAAGGTCTTTTGGTTGCCGAGGTGTGTGTGGCGGGGAGGGATGTATTACAGTCCTTGGTCATGGACTGAGAATCACAGAACACTAGAAGTGGTCCAAGTCCATCAGTAGAGTTAGTGATTTGCCCAAGTTCATGTAATTCCTCAGCATGCCCAATTTGAACTGATGGTTTTCAAACTCAAACCAGTAATCTTTTGATGACTTTTTGTCATAAAACTCGAGTTTTCCTAAATAAAAAATTTTGCCTCAATTAAGAGAGAAACTTAGCCAGGAATTGTGTCTAATGCCTGTAATCCTAACACTTAGAAAGCTGAGACAAGAAGATCAACATGAGTTTAAGCCTGGGGTACACAGTGATTTCAAAGCCAGTCTGGATTATATAGTGAGACCCTGTCTAAAGAGAAAGAGAGAAAAAGAGAGCGGGGGCAGAGAGAAAGAGGAGACAGAGACACAGAGACAGAGAGAAAGAGAAATTTATCCCTACAATGATTTCTTAAATATATTTTATAATCTTTCATTATACACATGAGAAAACAAATGACCAAAAAAAGGCTAAACAAATTGCCCCAAATCTAACATCTCACACATGGCAGGGTTGAGGCAACATCTTTGCACTCCATGAATTTTGGCTTTTTTAAATATTGGGAAAGTGTCTATTATTAGCTAATTATTAGCTGAAATATTTATTCTATATACTATTAATCCAAACAGAAGTTAGCACTCTTGGTAAAAATGTAATATATGCATGGTACCATTTGTTAAGATTATATCTTTTGAGTTCTTTTGCCAATCCTCTTTTTTTTTAAAAACAAAAAAAAAGGTTGAATGAATAGCCAATTTAATTATGCTAATATCCTTTGTTTGCATTATTTGCTTTTTACTGCAAGGACACAATTAATATTTAAATTTTATTATGCAAATTCCACTTACCCATGCTCAATTCCAATTGCCAAGTGTGTCCTTCTCATCAAATCTTGGCAAAGCCATTGAGTCAGCAGCATCTGGAGCCCCATTTCCTTTGGTTAGCCTCTAGTATCACTGGCAGTGTTTGAGAGGTAAGCTTGTTAGCTTTTCATCTAAGTAATTGACAAAGCGAACGTTCAGATGAGCCCCCATATTTGCTTCCTTCACAAACCATTAGCCAGGACAATTTTATTTCCACTTCCCTTCTAACTTATTTGTCATGTTGCTGATTCCCTTAGCAATTTTATTTTATAGATAAAGGTGAATAGGGCTACTGTTTATTTCACAAGACTCAAGTTCAGTTTGCAATCTAATTCTTTAATGTTAAATGCAATGCCTATAGTCGCAGAAGAAAAAAAGGACTTGCTTAAAAACAATAATCCCTGTCTTCGTATTTTAATGATGTTCATAATAATTGTGAACAATGCTAGTGGTGGGAGATGTGCTGGCTGTGAATACCTCAAGAGCCAATCTGTACACTGATGTGGCTCGCTTCTTCCAAATCTTTTCAACTTAATGACAAAGTTTTTTCTTATAGAACAAAATCATCAATCTACTACTCTTTGAAGGGTAGATTTTAGATATAGAATTGTCATATTTTTGGTTATGATGATGTGGGTATCAAGATCCAGGGAAAATCATCAAGTCTGTAATATAAATAAACATCATAACAGGGCCTACAGTCTACAAGAAATTCATAAGAGGAGTTAAAAGAAACATACCCATTCTAGTACATTTCTGTTCTCTTATTTGTTTTCTTTTTATTATTTTAACGGTATTTTAGAATTACTGGTGCACTTGAAAATATTTTTGCTTTTGTCTTTTAATGTCAAAAAATTAAAAGGTTATTTAAAATGTAGTGAAAAAAATCAAACACATTTGGTGATTCCATAACACTCCTGAATTAAACATTTGATTTCATATTTTCATATTACCTTGCGGTAATTGATTGAGTCAAAGCAGGTATGGCTGACTCTACCATTTCACATTGGAAGAAGTGCCAATCTATGGTGCATCAAAGGACGGACAGCTATTTTATATGAATAACCCCAACTCATGCTTCTTGAAGATATTAGTTCCCATAATAAAAAATCATAGTTAACAAAACAAAATGTCTAAACAAATGTCTATGTTTGTGTGGGGTCCTTTTTGCCTGTTTTCAAATACAGAATCTAAGTCATTTTTCTTTAAAAATAGTTTGTTTTTATTTTTTCTCATTTGCTTCCATTGGGTTTGGTTTTGGAAAAGCTACACAAGAACTGAATAGATTCTTAGAACATGAGCTTTCTAAGCAACCAACTACAGTAAAATCTTGGTTTGAGCATAATTCATTCTAGAAACATGTTTGTAGTCTAAAGCACTTGTATATCAAAGCAAATTTCCTCCTAAGAAATAATGGAAACTCAGATGATTCATTCCACAACCCAAGAATATTTATATAAAAATGATTACAATATCATAATATAATACAAAATAACAAAGAAAATACAAAACGTAAGGAAAAATAAATTAACCTGCACTTACCTTCGAAAACCTTCATGGCTGATATGAGGGAGACAAGAGAGAGGAGGGTTATTGTGTTGGGCGATTTTCACTGTCACTAATGGAATCACTGCCATCAACTGGCTCAATGAAATCTTTTTCTTTCCCTGCAACTTTAACAAGGAAGCTATCTAATGATACTTGCTTTTGCCTCCTTTTGAGGATTTTGCAGAAATGTCACACTGCATTGTCATTAAACAGATTCATCACTTACACTGCTACAGTCTTATTTGGGAGATACTTTTCTACAAAATTTTGTACTCATTTCTACATTTTATCCATCTCCCTAATCTTATTTGAAACAAGGGCTTCCTCTGTTTTTTTCTCGTCCTCTGCAGTTAAGATCTCCACAGCCTTTTGCTTCTGGGAGACATCACCCAGAATGCTGCAGCCAGAGAGAGAAAGAACCACTGGCTCAGTTGTGATCATGTGCCATTACTCCGTTTTTGTGTGTGTTTTTATCAGTACTTTTTGACTACTTTTCTCCTCCAGTGTGTCCTTTCTGTCTTGGCCACTTTTTTCCTTGGCTGTTTTCAGTGAACATTGATCTGTGAAACTTTCCTTGAGAATTTTATTCCACCATACGTTTTCTTTGGTGCCTTTGACTATTCGTAACACTTCATGTGAACTCTACGTGCTTATGATTTCCAAACATATATTTTTCTGCCGCACACATTGCTACTTATCTTTTTTCATGAGTTTATTGACAAAATCTCAAACACAACCATCTGAAAATCTTATCCATATTAAAACTTTCTCCCTTCATGCTCCCTATCTTGACTGGCATCATAAGTTGTATTTCAATAAATCACATGGAAAGCTAAATACCTTTTGATTTCTCTCTCTTTTCAGACACCCATCTCTCCCCTTTTTTCAAACCTTCTTGTTCACTTTCTCATGATCTGTACATTATGGGTACTCTGCCATGCACCCTCATTACTGTTACTGTAAAGCCTGGACTACACTGTCTTGCAAACGCTTTCAGTTTTCTACCCATTTTTGTTTATCCTTTTCAAATCCATCCCTGATTCAATGTCATTGTTATGTATTTAGGTGATTATTTTTAAGCATATGCTTTTGCATGAGGGTTATATGTGGTAAAAACTTGTGGATTCCAGCTCCTATATCCTGAAGTTGCCTAGACATTCTGCAAATCTAGAAAAAAATTCTCCCTACATTGATCATAATTATTTTAAGCCTTCTCAGTGTTCCTCAACTTCCTTGATCCCTCTCTCTCTAGACACATAACTCTAGTTTTATTTTTCAGCACCATTAGAGCCCTCCCAGCAAAATCATCTGAATTTAGTGACCGCATCACAAGACAGATTTACCAGTATCCTTACTCAAACCTCATTCCATAAATAGTTGTCTTTTGTTAAATATTAGTATGAATTGCTAGCAAGATTTTCTTTCATTTAGATTTTCCCACTTTTAAAATGTCTTTGAATCAAACTGATGAAATGGAATAAACAGATTAGAAAATTCCTCCTTACAAACTAACCTTCATGGTTAAATGCAATACCTGGTAATATTTAGGGAGATATTTTATAGTCAGGTTTTGCGGTCCAGGTTCAAGATATTTATAATTCTTTTTTTCTTTTTTACCAAAGTAGATTCAATATTTAAACATAAAATATTCAGAAAGACAAGGTTTGCCACTTTTCAAAGCATATAATTGGGATGATATATTTCCACAAAATTGGTATACATGGACTGACATATCCTCTTCTTTATTCTTCCCCCAAACTAAAGTAATCATGAAAATAAATTTAAGAAATATAATACTGCTTGTACAATTTTAACTCCTGAGTAGCTACAGGAGAAATCATAGTAAAACACAAATCTGAATAAACCATTTCATGCTCAGAATCAGCTTATGTCCCTCTGAACCTCAGAATAAATTTAAATTGTTCCTTACATAAATATATCAATATATCTAAGTAGAGTTTTCTTAAAAGAAGACATGAATGTCACACAGGTATATGAAAAAATCCTCATCAGTAATCACCTTTGAAGTACAAATCAAAGTCACAAGGAGATGTCACCTCCTTCCAGCAGGAATGGCTATTATAAAATAGATGACAGACATCAAGTGTTGGTGAGGATGTAGGGAAAAGAAAACCCCTGCACACTATTAGTGAAATTGTAAATTTGTATAGCCATTATGGAAAACCACATGGAAGTTCCAAGAAAGGAGGAAAGAGAGAAAGAAAGAAAAAAGAATGAAGAAAGAAAGAAAGAAAGAAAGAAAGAAAGAAAGAAAGAAAGAAAGAAACAAAGAAAGAAAGAAGAGAAAGAGAACTCCCACCAGAGGGTAAGGAGGGAGAGGGTGTCAGAATTTGATAGGAACAGGAAGTTCCCAGAAGGCTTTGCACAGTAGGATGACTATAGACAGCAATTGTGTGTTGTATTTCTCAGAATGCTGGAAGAGGCCTGGAGTTGCAGCTTATTGTAGAGTCCTCATCTATCATATCAAGGCACTGAGTACAAACTGCAGCATGAGGGTAGGGGAGTGGGGTGACTGAAGAAAGTATTTTGAATGTTTCCACCTTAAAGAAATGGTAGATGCTTAAGGAGATAGATATGTTTAACTTGAGTTAAACATTGTATTCGTAATATTGAAACATTGGGTGCTACACTATTAATATATACACTTGTATGTAATGAAGCATCACATCTTACCCCATTAATGTGTACAATTTTTAAGTTTTTAAACAACAGAAATAAAGAAGTGTCCAATGTTTTATATATCAGCAGGACAGTTTCCTATATTTTTTCTTAATTTTTGTTAACATTTTTCTAAAGCCATTGTTATTTCATTATAAATTTTAGTATATGTGCTGCTGAAGTGAGCACTTCATTATAAATTAACTACCAAAATTGTACATTTTTAATTTTTAAAGAAATCAAATTTAATTTAACATACTTAAAAACATAAAATGTATACATATTAATTGAAGTGATGTTTTCATATATTATATATTATGTAATGTTTAGATGAGGTTAAACATCTATATTCTCAAATATTTATCATTTCTTCATGGTAAAAACTTCCAAAATCATTTTTTCTACAGTTTTGAGGCACACACTATTGTTATCTATCGTCACCCTACAGTGCAATAGCGCACCAGAGCTTCTTGCTTCTCTCTAATGTAACTCAGTACCTTGTGATTCTAAGGTCATTCTTAATGCTACTTAACATGCCAATAGTATTTTTTTATTGTAGAAAGATAATATTCTTGTCTCAGTCCTATTCCTGAGCCACAAATAAATTTTGGAGAATTCTTAACTTTGTGAGTACAGCTTTGTGTACTGCCTGAAACATTTTATTCCATTTATATCTTCAAGAAATATTTATACAGTGTTTATTATGTGAGAGACACTGTCCTAGGCATGGACTAGAACAAATAATAACTCTTGATATCACAGAACATATATTCTTCTGTTAAGGAGATGCATTTTTAGTAAGCATCCTTAGAAAATATATTTTGTCCCCCAAAATTCATCTTTTTTAAGTTTTTATCTGTGAATACAATTGATTAATTTCTTGCATTGTTTCTTGTAATTACAACTGGGTTGATGATTTATCGTGAAGAAAGATTGATGTTATCTAATCAATTCCTGGTTCGCTCCGAGTTGCATCCCTACCATGAACTCTGCTTTGTTTATGAGGAACAGCATGTATTCTTATCTTCCGGTTTCTAGGAAAGTTTGCCAATTCCATGCAATGTGAGAAAATTATAAGTCAAAGAAAGGAAGAAGGTAGGGTATTTCTTTCCTCTCTCTGCTTTCTGAGGCATCTCTGAACAGACTTTTCCACACATTTCCTTCTTGCTCTGACCTCTTCCACATTCTGGTAAAAACAAAACAAAACAAAACAAAACAAAACAAAACAAAACAAAACAAGCACTAATTCCCAAACACCCTGGTCATGGTTGTGACTTCCTTTTGTTGCTGATTCTTAGGCTCTCTCATCGTCCTGTTTGGCTTTTTAACTTTTCATCACCCACGTGAAAAATATTTTAAATTAACTTCTACCAATGTGGGAAATAAATAAATAAATTCTTCAATATACTCTGTAAAGTTGTTCAAATCAAGCTTTTGCATGGTCAGTACCTCTTCCCATACCCACTCTTGCTCCAGGAAGTGACCTGTAATAAAGAAGACCCTTCCCATGTATACCTCCATGCAGGTTCTGTACGTTCTCAGCTTTTGTCAAGAAGAGAGAAACATCTTTTATTCAACATTCAGCACAAGTATTTTTAAGTAAATAAGTGAGTGATGAGTTCTTCTAAACTCTTGTTCACATCCTCTTTCTCCAGTCTTCCTCCACCATGACACATTTTCTTTGGTTCCTCTTCATCAACTGTATGGATTAATATCTCACCATCTCTCTTCTTAAACTCTTGCCTTTCATTCTTCATTCTACCATTGAAAGAAAGACATTTTACATTCTAAGGCAGATTAGTCTAGTCTCTTTATAAAAGCTGTACAAGTTGCCATTTTTTAGAGAACATAGCGCAAAGTTCTTGGCACTCCTATCAAAGCTGTCACTGTATATGGTATAAAACTGCCTTGCTAGTCTAAGCCTATAGCTTCCTATGCTATCACAATAAATATTCCTCCATGAATTCAAGTTCAAATTCAAATTCAAAGAAGTATAAACAACACATTATTTCCCTGCATACTTTCTCACCTCTATCATTCATTCACATGAGAATGTTCACAATACTAAAATGTCATTCATTTTTCAAGGTGTGACATTTTATTACTTATTTTCCAGGTAGATAAGCCTTCTATCATGCCTCATAGGACTATTTTGTATGTTTTAATTAAATTATAAATATTTTGTATCCATACTAGTTTTTTGGGAAAGTAACAAATAAATATCCCTTCCTCACCTAATATTGAAGAGACAAACAAACAGAAAACTGAAACATACAAAGAGAAAAAAATTGGGATTATAAATACTGGAATAAATGTCTTCAGGGAGATTAAGTGAACACTATCTATTGGAATTTATATATCACTTTAGAAATATGCTTTCACACACTTAATTTGAATTCTACAGCTCTACAGTTTTTTTCTTAATATAAAATGAAAATATACAGTTTACCAAAAAGTTTGAAGATATCTTTCTTTTCTGAGAAGTGTTTTTCTTAGTGTGGGTAAGAACAGTTTAACCATCAACATCTCCGACATCAAATCTGTGGGATTTTGCTTCACACTGACCAATTATCCAACTCCCAAGTCATTAGCTGGTGTTTTACAAATGAATTCAGTTCTGACTCTAACTACCCAGAGTTTGTGCAGGCCTCATGGGGTTAAGGGCTTAATCCTACAAAAGTGCTGCCAGCCCCAGCTGCTGGGTGCAAGTCGGGGCCACTCTTACTTCTGATGAGCCAACAGCCCTTTCCTCTGTTTCAATCATTTGTCAGAACACATAAGCCCGTCCCACATAAACCTCAGGGGATCAGCTTACTTGGACACGGGGATGAAGGACCGTAGGGTAGTGGGCCCAGGGCAGGACCAGAGGGCTTCTGTGCCCTCTTTAAGCACCCTATCTTCTGGCAACTGGACAAATTCACCCACCTAGAAGTTCTGCCAAGTCATGCTTTAGGGGTTTCACGGAGGCTTCATCACATAGGCTCCTTGATTAAATCATCGATCACTCCTTGAAGTGGTTCAATTTCTTCTCCACCACTTTTTTCCTTTCCAGAAGTTGGGGGTAAGGCTGAAGGCATGAGTCCTCTAAGCACACAGTTGGTTCCTCTGGCAATCAGCTCCATTCAAAAGTTGTCTAGGGGCCTGACAAATATTACCTCATTGTGGTAAACTCGGGTACGTTTGAAAATAACAAAAAATCTTCTTTCAGCCCATCAGTCAGGAAATTGAAGTTTTGGAAGCTCCCTGTCAGAAGTAGGAACAAAAACTGATATATATTTCCTTTTATCATAATATCTCAAACAAACTTGACAGAAATATTAAATAATCTGTGCCTCTTTCAACCTATTTCTTGTCATTCAAAACAATCTCTAAATTCTTAATTGGGAACAACAATAGCAGCAGTAGCACAGGGTCTTCCTTAAATGAAAACCGTAACAGCTGAGGAGCCTCCACTGAGGTATGCAGCCCAACACAAGACAAGAAGGAGAGAGGAGGACACCGACATCTGCTTTGTGCTCAGGCTGCTAACTGATTCCTACTGAAGGGCCGGTGAGATGACTCAGCGGCCTACGCGCCTGCCTGGCAAGCGCGAGGGCCGGAGTTCGACTCCCAGAACCCACATACGAAAAAGGGGCCGGTGATATCGCTCAGCAGCACAAGTGCCTGTTGGGGCGCGAGGTCCTGAGGTTGACCCCCGGTACCCACAAAAAAAAGATTCCTACTGAAGCACCACGAGGCGCTAGGAGGAGACGCATGTTTCTAGTGTTAGAGGTCTTTTCTCTTTTATGCTTCTCCTTGTGAAGTGAGTCATTTCTGCATGTGCTTTATGTTGTAGAAGGCCTGATAGAGAACTGGACAGAGTTCTTTGTTATGTAAAACAATTGATGAATTCTTAGGTTGATGGACTTTTGCTTGCTTCTCACAAATAGGCAGCAAAAAAGCCCTGTGAATTCCTTTGAAGTCCTTCTTGTAACCACCCCCATTTGATTTCAAGTGCATGCATTCATGGCTAATTTGAATTAGCAAATTTAAAAGTCTTTCCAAAATAAACTTCTCAAATTTAACTCTCTCTGGATACATAGTTCTAGGCTGCTACACCAATATACCATGGACATCAACTATACTAAATGGGAAGGTTAAAATTCTTTCCCAAATCAAACTTTTCTCATCATTTCCAAGAAATGCAAACAAATAGTCCATGATTTTGAGAGAAAGAACTACTTTGAGATGAGAGCCACTCCTGAAGCACCTAAAGGCCTGACCACACCTCTAGGTGGCTGTGTGACCTGGTGAGTCACTCTTCCTCTTTGGACCTCATTTCTCTCTTCTGAAGAATCACAGATACTTGGTGAGCTCTAATGATCTTCCAACCCCAACAGGCCATGACCCTGTTGTCCCAGCAACAGAGGAAAGGCCACTGTTCTTGCGAAGGGTGGACAGCAGCTAAGGTTGGCAAAGGCAATGTTCACACCCCATGGAAAGAGGTTCGTCACCCAGGTTCGGTCCTGGTAAGTCAGGAGCTGTCCTGGAGCATAGGTGCAGGGTGTATTGGACGGTCTACTGGTCAGGAGGTCCTACATGTCTGTGAGAAAGGCACCTATGGAGTCACAGATGGAGGATTGTAGTAGTCTGTTCTGTGCTTCTACACAGAATCCTACAGCCTGGGAAACCTGTAATTAACAAACCTGTATTGATTCCCAGTGTTGCAGACTGGGAAGTCAAAGACCAAGAAGCCAACATCTGCAGAAAATCTTATTGCATTGCCTCGTGGCAGAAGGCAGAAGAGCCGAATGATGGTAAGGTAAGAGAGGCCAAAGTGGGTAAACGAACTCTGTGATACCAGTGTCACAGGGACCTATGGGCTGGGACTGCAGGCACCGAGCGAGTAACTAAATGTAAGGTGAAGCTTGGTTGGCATCTTTTCCTTCATTTTATGAATTTAAAACTTCGGGTAAGGTCCCTGCTAATCTCTGCACACAGGCAAGCTAATCACTTAAACAATGTCTGTAATATAGGGTTTATTACCCTTGAATTTCCCTACCCTATCTTGTCCCCCTTTAAAACTGAGGACACCAAGATAAGAGCAACTAAAGTAATTTCCAGAGCTTGAGGCTTCAAAACCCCTGGAGAAATGCCTAGAATTTTCTAGTCTTTGTCTTAAACCTGCAGTCCCCTCCAGGGAAAGCAGAGCTTCTGAGATTGCCCCATGATGTGGTCACCCTCCAGGCAGGAGCAATTATCCCAAGACAAGGAACTGAGGCTCTGCCTCTAAGCAGGCACCGTCATCACGTGATGGGAACAAAATTGCTATCAAGTAATGGTGGCTCTTCCAGAACTTCCAGAGCCAGTCCTATAATACGAATCAACCAGACCAGGATTGCCCGGGCTATCAGCTATGAACCCCCTCCCCTGCTATGCAAGCCCCAAACCCTTCTCTTTGGTTCGGTTTTTTGTAAAACTCCAGAGCATCTACCAGCCCCTCAAGGACAGATCTTCATCTCTTTATCTGTGCTTCCCAACATGGACAGGCTGATAAAAGCTCCTTTCCTGTCCTTCATCACTGCTCCTCTTCTTCGTTCATGTTATAAAGCAGGTGGCCGAGCCTGGTTTATTGAAATCCCCCCAGCCGAAGCTTTTGCCCTAAAACTCTGGTAACAATAACTCTGCCCATTCTTTAGAACAGAGCCCTCAGGACCTGAACGCCTCTGAAAGTTCCCATGACCAAGACCATCACAATGGCAATCGAATTTTAAAATGGTTTTGGAGAGGACACATATTCAAACCAGAACATGCATGTGAAACTCAGGTAAAAGTTTATCAAGGAGAAAAAGCATATGAGGTGAAAGTTGAGGATGATTTACGTGAAATGTTTTCTAGGAAGCTTCAAGGACACAGTTTCAGGATAGGATTTTCTCCTTCACTATTTTAAAGAAGGGAATGCTTCCATTAAAAAATAAAACAAAACAATCTTTTGGTTCTCTTTAGTCTGTAATTTATATCTTTTTTTTTATTTTTATTTTTATTTTTTGTGGGTACCGGGGGTCGACCTCAGGACCTCACGCGCCAGTAGGCGCCTGTGCCGCTGAGCGATATCACCGGCCCTTTTTTCATATGTGGGTTCCGGGAGTCGAACTCAGGCCTTTGCGCTTGCCAGGCAGGCGCGTACGCTGCTGAGCCATCTCACCGGCCCTAGTCTGTAATTTAAAACCTGAAAATAATCTCAGACTTTCTCCTTTAAGGAAGATTTAACAAATATAATTAACATGGACATTTGAATTTTATGTAAATGTCCAGAACAGAGAGGAATATAGGCACACTTTAAATAACAGAGCAAACCGAATCTCATAAATACATGAATGATCCAAGATCCAATAGTTCCTGCTTTCTCTTTTGTAAAAAGAGAATCATTCTTGACATCAAAGACATACATCATTTTCTGGCAAAAATCATTACTTTGTAGAGTAAATAAAAGCCAAGTGCTTCTAATTAAAAGTTAAATAAAGTAGAAACAAAAGCTTGACTTTTCAAGTCCTACTTTTTAGCATTTGTGTTGCTTTTTTTTCAGCAAAGACAATTATAACATCACCTCATCTGCTGTGGCATGTCACGTCCATATGCTAGTCAGTATTGACTTGAAGAAAGCAAGTGAATGGTTCGTTAAGTATCAAGGACATCGTGTAGTATCAGAAATTTCAAAAGGAAATCTAAAAATCATGCACACACCCAGCATCTATCAGTCACCTCTTGCTTTATATTCCTCTCTATTCAGACATGCTCTTCCAGCTGCCTCACACCCACCTTCTTTCTCTCCACAAGACGGATCTACAAATGTCTGTCTCTCTGTCCACCAGTTTCCACCTGCTTCTCGCTCTCCTCTTGATGTTATGTCATTACATTAGGTCCTTTTCAGTGTCACAGATTACTTTAAGTAAGTGCAATCTTTTGCAATTTTCTGTCATTTAAGAAGTCATGTGGCATGAGTCCTTCTATGCTTGTCATCCTGCTAATGGTTTAAATATCAAATTGCACCCAGGAGGTACCAGAATAGGGCTAGAGGGAAATGGACGCAGCACTTGCATTCCAAAAAGGCTTAGCTGCTGAAGCTTTCCTCTAATTGCAACAACCAGCTTGCCATTCAAGTAAGGATAACAAGATGTTCCCAAAAAGGAAGGCAAATTTAATGCCCTGTAATTCTCTCTCCTTTCTGAGGATGTTAAATTCCTTAGATTCATTTAAATCTGAAAGATGGCATTAGGAGGACAAAGCAACCCTCCCATACAAGCTCCTAAATTTAGACCTCTACATTTGAGCTGTTCAATTTCGCTTTCCAGACACTTTAGTTTTAATCAAAAGAGAGGGTGTTTATTTTAGCAACTTCCTGCTGTGCATCACCAGCCAAGGAAATCGCTTTAACTTGTTTATACTTTGTACTTCTTTTTTTTTTTTAATTTGTAAATTCCTATACTAAATGATTGCCTGATAGGAGAGGCTGCTAGAGACAACTAACATATTCCTGTAAGTGATACGTGTTTGAATTTCTACATAGGAAATCGCTCATTATACAATGAATGATAAGTAAGACAAAATGATAGCGAAGTGAATTTTTCTTCAGCATTTCTTAAAATATAAATTAGAGACACCTTTTATATGATTCACTTTAATATCAGAAGAAAATTACTCTGCTAGGTAAACAGGCAGTGAGTCATTCATTCATTCCAGAAATATGACTCTCTCAGCTACTACAGATTGACCAAAGGAGCCCCCCAACCAACAGGGATCTTTGTGGGTTCAGAGAACCAGAGTTACCATGGAAATCCCTCACATCATGTGGGTGCCAGGTCAAAAGAGCAAAGGCCATCTTTACAGTATCATAACCACTTATTTATTTAATTTTTATATGAAAAGGCCATTTTACTCTCGCTTATTTTCATGAAAGATTTATGGAAATTGGTCTTTGAGATTATTATAGACAGCTAAATTAGATACATAGAAATTTTTAGGCAGTCAGACAGGGACTGGGCCCTTAAGGGAGTCAGTGTAGAAGATGAGACACATCGAAATTGTGGCTGGAGGCGCATCGAGGGAGAGCAAGGTCACAAGATGGAGATGCGATAGCCAGCCCTGCAGCCTCCCTAGTGATAAAGAGCACTTCAGGATTATACTGTTGTTAGCACCAGTGAGCCCAGATAGGCGTCGGATGCATAGCAGGGTGACCAGAACATCTGGACCCATCTTCCCATCCCTTCTCATTCCTTCTCAAAGATGCCTTGATTCTTTCGATGTTAGAAATTAGAGATAAACTGAAGTAAATGATGCTCGCCACATACGCTTGCTACATGCCTCGCTTCACCTTGGATTGATATTAACTAAGCGACTGCACTTATGATTCTATGGGGCTGATTATAGTTTGACCCACATTGTACCCAAATTGTGATATTGCTGTATAAATCACCCTTGGTAAAAGACCCTTCACGGCAAACCACTTTGGGGACTCCTGCTGTCTCTCTGGAGCTTTCTCTCAACAAACCATTCCTATGCTTAACCTCCTTTGTCTTCAGAACTCATTCTTCCGTATTCAGGGGATATGAGCTCAGCACATCCGACATCTAACAGGTTGGGAGTTAATTAGGCTGAGTTTTAACCCACAAAACATTTAAGTCTATTAATGTAATGAGCCTATTAAGCAATAGCATCTATTCTTCTATTATAGGAACTCTACTATGTAAATCAGAAAAAAATAATAAATTGCAGTTCCAAATGTAATTATATCTGCAGCTCTGAAAAACCTCTAGACTATGGTTGCCCTTGTAAATCATTTGCAATATGTATACTCATGTAATTCAACATTTATTAACAAATGTGAGTTATAAAGGAGAAAAATTTTCAAAAAGCAAAACGATGGAGACAGTAAAAAGATAAAGGGCCTGCAGGGGAGATGAATAGACAGACCACAGAGGATTTTAGGGTAGTGAACCTATTGGATGTGATACTATAATGATAGCTACATGCTATTATATATTTTTCCAAACCCTAGCTAGAATATATAGCAACCAGAGTGAACCCTAATGTAAGCTATGGACTTTGGATGATAATGATGCGTCAATGTTGGATGGTCAGTTTTCTTTTTTTTTTTTTTGTGGATACCGGGGGTCGACCTCAGGACCTCATGCACCAGCAGGCGCCCCTGCCACTGAGCGAGATCACAGGCCCAGTTTTTGTATGTGGGTTCTGGGAGTCGAACTCAGGCCCTCACGCTTGCCAGGCAGGCGCTTACACCACTGAGCCACCTCACCGGCCCCGGATCATCAGTTTTATAAATACATCATCTTAGTGCGGGATGTTGATAATAGGGGACACTTTGAAAGTGTAAGAGTGAGGTATATGGGGAATCTCTGTACTTTACTATTAATTTTGTGGTGATCTTAAAGTTTCTCTAAAAAATAAGCTCATAAACTATAAGACCAAAATCATAATGAGAAGCAACTGCCCATTTCCCCAGTATTAAAGAAAAAAAACACATAATTTTATTTTTATTCTTCAACATGAACATGAGTCCCCTTGATTAGCAAGATTAAGGGGAGCCCAAGGAACATGAGACTTTAAAAATCAGAAGGCTAACACACTAAGACCTCTCGAAGACATCTCACACCAAAAGACACATGATAAGCTCTCAAAAATAACATGGACCACGTGATCTGTTTAATTCCAATGTAAGATAATATTTTGTGAATGGGCTCAGCCAGCACATATTCTTCTGGTACCTTAGCTTTCATTTCCCTGATGTAGTGACAACAGAGCAACACTCTTATTTTGCACCTTATTCTGTGGCACCTGACTTCTGTCCGTTCCGCTATGCACATGTAGGAGACACAGCAGTGGAAGTGAGAATTCGCTTGATGATAACCACGTGTAGAATAAATTGGTGGCAAATACAGTTTGTGTTTCAGCTGTGTTAGAATTTCTATCTGTAGTTCCCTATCATTGATTCAAAACAGTTACCTTTCATGGTCATTTTGACTTGGAGAAAACCAAAACTTGCACTGTGCTAGATCTGATGAAACACGTGAAGGAGGACACAGCCTAACTTTTCTTTTGACCGACAGTGCTGTAAATATTTGTAATCAATTCAGGCCATTGAGACAACTGAGACAGTGCAACTAAAGACACTAAAGAGGACTTCAAGAACTGCTGCAGAAAAATGATGGCATAAATATGTTCCAAGGAAGGGAGAGTATTTTGAGGATGACTAATTGCAATGTGCCTGTATTTTTTTTTTTTTTTTTTTTTGTGGGTACCAGGGGGACGACCTCAGGACCTCGCGCGCCAGCAGGCGCCCGTGCCACTGAGCGATATCACCGGCCCCTTTTTCGTATGTGGGTTCCGGGAGTCGAACTCGGGCCTTCGCGCTTGCAAGGCAGGCGCTTAAGCCGCTGAGCCGTCTCACCGGCCCTGTATTTTTTTTAATTTTAGTATTCTCCATATTCTTGGATCACACCTCAAACACAAGGACAATGAGGGGAGGGATTTTTACTAGCATAGCCCTGTGGTCTGATTGAGCATTTCTGTTAACCGTGTTGTTCCTGCCTAGGTAGTATATACAAGCCTGTTCCCATGATCCTTTTGGAATTCTGCAAACTCTTGGCTACTCTAAAATAGTTAGCTCTCTCTATATACAAGCATACATTCTCTTTTGTAGATAAAAACCATGTAAAATATAATTTCTCCATTAAACTTGTAATGTGTGAATGCTTACAACATTCATCCTTATGAATAAGACATTTCAAAGATACTTGAGTAAATTTTTGCCTTTCTTTCTTTTCTTTCTTTCTTTCTTTCTTTCTTTCTTTCTTTCTTTCTTTCTTTCTTTCTTTCTTTCTTTCTTTCTTGTGTGTATGCAGGAGGGGGTACTGGAGATTGAACCCAGGGATTTGTGCTAATCTAAGTTCCTATCCCTACTTATTCATTCATTCATTTGTTTGTTTGTTTATATTTTGAGACAAAGTCTCAGTAGGTCAGGTTCACTATTTCCAGACACATTTGGAAGCACTACTATCCTTAATGTTTCTAGAAATACTGTAGCTGCTTCTGGTAGAAAATTAGTCAATGACGTTCTATGAATCTAGAAGGGTCCTAATTATGAAGTGGTGTTTAAACATTTGAGAAAACAGTTACTCAAGTTGCTTACCGTTATGTAGTTCAGATAAGGGATTCTGGTTGAGAAAGCTGATCTAGGAAAATAAGTCAAAATTAGCTTTTTCTGTGACTCCAAAATGGCACAGTATCACCTGTGGCTTGTGTACAAGAAGAGTACACCAGATATTTAGGAGATTGATCCCTGAGGTGCCCTTCCTCCTGAGATAGATCTTTTCCAAATTGGAAGGGGACCAACAGCGATGGAGGGATGAAGAGGGGAAGGAGGGGGAGGGGACCTATAAAGAATTAACATTTGTCATGTACATGCACAACTCCCCACAATGAATGCAATTGTTATCTACTGCAAACATGTACAGATAAAAATAACAATTAAAAGGGAGAGAGAATGAAGAAGGGCTCCAGTCTGTGACCTATGAAGTGACAATCAAAGAATGAAGGGAATAATGTACATCTTAGGGTTACCGTGGTGGATGGAATGCAACAGAAATCCACCTGCTCCCCTGAGGGCTGAAGCCCTCCCTACCCTCTACACGGAGCCTCACCGCCGCTGACAATCCGAGAACATGAAAGATCGTGCATGGGGTCTCACAGCCTGACGTCAAGTCCAGAGGCGAAGCATGAGCAGAGATGGTCAACATATAAATTAAAGAAAAAGTTACTATTTTTTGGGTTTCTGCACAGGAATCTACAAACCCAAAGATTTACACATTGAATTTTCTTTCAAAATTTGAGTCAATGCTGATTATAAGAATGAGCTTAATTGGGTAGAAAGCTATCCAATAATTAACTCTCAGTAGCCTTTCCCGCTATACATACGTATTTCAGAGACTCTGATTTAGTCTTAAATATGGTAACGTTCCAGAACTGTTTTATTTCTCAGGAAATTAATATATAAGTATACTGCTGGTCAGTAGGGACATGATATTTACTTAGCTTGCTTCACACAGTATTAAAGGAAATTCTGTAAAAGTGATTTTCTTTCTTACACTGAAGATGTAAAATATGTAAAACTAAAGAGAGCTAATATCAAAGAATATATAGTTTTGAATTTGGAAATAACTGTGACGATCAATTCCATTAGGATTTTCTAGGAATATAAAAATGAAATAAAAGAATTTTATTAGTAATTATAGGGATATTAAACACCATTTGCTATAAATCATAGCACATTAATGACTAATGTTCTGTAGTATCTTCCCTCATGTCACATTTGGAGCAGAACTGATTTAAGTGAAGGTAAAAGTACGAAGTATGTGCAATAATTACTGAACTTATTAGAAAAATAACTCAGCAGTTGAAGAATTATTTAGAACATTATTTCGGATTCTTGCCAGTCATTCATTCAGTGAGGAGAAGCACTGAATCGGTACATTCTCCATAAAACTGATTAATTTTGATGGACAGGATTAATTTTATGGTTACCAATTTTGTGATGCTTCAAATAAGCTATTTCCATTAAGAATCTTGACTGCTTGAAGAGCCAGCTTCATTGTATTTCTCCCCTCTAATGATGAAGTTCAGAATTTTCAAGCTTCAACATCATTTATCACCAAATCACTTCTTTTTCACTTCCTCTCTCTCTGTCTTACTACTTTTGATTCCTACTTCATGGCCAGTCTTAATGGTTTCTTCAGTTCATATCTTCCTTTACTCCTACCTAAAAATATTTTCTGAGTTCCTAAAAGGTTTTGAATTTGGTAAAATGTTTTGCAATTCTACACTCATATCCATGGTCCCGCACAGCCTTGTTCATTACTGCAGGGCTCAAGAGGTCACAGGAAGCAGTCAGGAGAAATAACTCGGCTCTTGCAGCAGCGCAGCCTGAGACCGACTAGGTGTTCAGTAATCATTTTGGATTAGCACAAAAGTGGTTCGGGGGTATTCTGGCCAAGGAGGGATAATGGGGTAATGTGAGGGATTAAGAAGAACATTAGGGTGTAAGAAAATAAGAATTCTTTAATCTCTAAGTGTTTGATCCTTAAAACTCTTGAAAATTGGTACCTTTTCCAATGTCCTTACTTGAGAATGGAGTGTGTTGCTTGTGTCCATGTTCACAGTGCTTCATTGTTTAAGAAAGTAAAGAAGCAGTTGTTTTGTGTTTTTCAATGTCTTGAGTAATGAAATTATTGTTTACTTTTATCTCTGTATACAACAATACATAAGATACATACAATGAGTAATAGGGGTACCAGGTTAAAGACAAATTAGTCATTATTCAAAAAGGCTTTAATCAACACACAGTCTAATGGCAGAGAGCAGATCTTTTCTTTTCAGAGCCTACGCATTATCTCTAGAAGCCAGTTTTGAACAGGGTGTGGAACATTTTGTTTTGTGTTTAAGGCTCATGTTTTAAGAGGAAAATTACCACCAATGAATTAAACTATAACCATGTTTTGTTGATTGAGGAATGTGCTCCGTTTGGAAGAATATCCTAAGTAGTAATAATTGTATGGCTCCTCTTTGTGTGTGTGTGTGTATGGGTGTCTGTGTGTTCATGTGTGTGTGTTCATGTGTGTGTTGAGTGTGGGTAAACATAGTTAACTGTACCTGTGTTCTGTGTAGTACAAGGACCATGTATTTATTTAAATTTTCTGCTTACAGAGTGATAAGGACTCACCAGTGTCCGAATGAAGAATTTTTTTTTTTTTTTTTTTGTGGGTACCGGTGGTCGAACTCAGGACCTCGCACCTGCAAGCAGGTGCTGGTGCCGCTGAAAGATATCACCGGCCCTTTTTTTTTGCTTTGTATGTGGGTAACCAGGAGTCGAACTCAGGACTCGCACTTGTCAGGCAGGCACTTATGCCACTGAGCCATCTCACCGGTCCGAAGAATTCTTAATAACAATGGCAATATATGTTTGTTGCAATTGATAATCAGTAAACATTTAATATTTAATATTGTAAATTTGGAAAATAGAGGTGTATAAAAATAATGAACTCAGGGCCGGTGATATGGTTCAGCAGCATAAGCGCCTGCCTGGCAAGCACAAGGTCCTGAGTTCGACTCCCGGTACCTGCATAAAGGAAAAAAGGGCCAGTGATATTGCTCAGTGGCACAAGCACCTGCTGGCAAGCACGCGGTCTTGAGTTTGACTCCTGGTTCCCCCCCCCAAAAAAAAAAAGGAACTCAGACTGCAATATTAACTACGCAGATGCCTAGGAAGCACCCACAGCAACTGATTGACTTTACAAAGAGGTTCTTCACTTAGGACAAGCATGTCATACCTGAGAAATGCAAAAGCAACACTCTTTCTAGGCACAGAGCTATAACCCATGCATTTACGAGATTTTCTCAGCAAAAGCAGCAGTGATAATGGAATTTGGGGAAAATAATATTTACAAAGTATTCCAAGAAACAGTCATGTATAAAGACATATTGGCAGGTCCCACAAGATAGATGATGAATCACTGTACGATTCAGATATCTTCTAGAACAATTAGTAAGGTGTAATAAAGGAATACTTAATAAAGATATTAAAGACTCTCAAAAGTTTAGAAAAACTAACAGGCTAAAATTGAATTAATAATGACAAAAAAATGAAAATTGATACAGTAGTAAACTTGGTGGAAAACAAAAACATCACATTTAACACATCCATAAAAAGACTTAAGAAAAAGCTGAAGACATGACTGACATTAAAACAGAAAGAAAATGAAACAGCTATTTTTTTTCAAATAAACTATTATTAATGTAGATTTTATACTTCATTGAATTGTCATATGTACTAATAGAGGGTATAGCACAGACATTGAAGTGCCTATTTGGGAAGGATGGGGACCAAATGTAAACGAGCACTCATAAAGGGTTAGAGATGTGGTTATCAGTTATCTCAAGGGATGAACAAGGAGACAGATATTTGCAAAAGGGGAGGGGACTAAGAGATGCGCGGAGAGGAAGGGATAGGAAAAGGGATGATAAAAGAATTCATATGTGTTATGTATATTACCAACTCTTCACAATTAATGCAATCTTCAACTACTATAAACATGTACTAACTAAAAAAGTAAAAGTTAAAAAACGAGAATGGGAAAAAAAATGCTGGAGAAGCTGAAAATTGACTGAATAGAACCCCAGTCCTTTCACAGTCCACTGCACTCAGTCCTCTTCGATTCTGACAGAGGCAGACAGGATATTTATTTCTCTAAGGCTAATGTTATTTCTTCTTCAAGTGCTTGATAGAATTCAAAAAGAAAATAACTTGATCTGGAATCTTGTGTGTCTGTGTCTGTAGGCTTTTATTACAAATAAAATTTCTCTGCTAAATACCAGCTATCGTTCCTGAGTCAGTTTTGGTAAGTTGTGCTTTTCAAGAAACATGTCCATTTCATCTAAGTTATCAAATTTCTAGAATATTGTATAAATATATACATATCTTGTAATATATCAACATGTGTATACTGTACTACATTATCTTTTTTATACTCTTACTCTTTTCATGGAGTACCTTTGTATATGTTTTTCTATGGTTTGAATAGGAACCCCCAAATTTCATATTTTGAAACTTCAATACCAGTGTGATAGTATTATGAGATGAGGACTCTAGGAGGTGAAAAATGAGATTAATGACTATATAAAATGGCTAGAGAAGGCTAGTTAGGCTCCTCTACTTTCCCTTTCCATCCCTGCAGCCACAACTTTGAAGTAGAGAGCGGTTGTCGGCAGACAGTGAATCTGCTGGTAGCTTGATCTTAGACACCCTATTCTCCAGAACTATGATGAATACATTTCTGTTATTTCTGAAGCATCAATCCTCAGGAATTTTGTTATAGCAGCAAAAGCAAACCGAGACATGCTTATCCTCACTTATATATGTTTTTACATTTAAAGTGCATTTAAATAAATGTTGCCTATTTAGATCCTTTATCTCCAGCACAGACAACTCTAACTTGTTCTTTTTTTTTTTTTTTTTTTTTTGTGGGTACCAGGGGGACGACCTCAGGACCTCGCGCGCCAACAGGCACCCGTGCCACTGAGCGATATCACCGGCCCCTTTTTCGTATGTGGGTTCCGGGAGTCGAACTCGGGCCCTCGCGCTTGCAAAGCAGGCGCTTACGCCCCTGAGCCATCTCACCGGCCCTCTAACTTGTAATTTCAGTGTTTACTACATTTTTTTTTTTGTGGGTACCGGGGGTCGACCTCAGGACCTCACGCACCAGCAGGCGCCCGTGCCGCTGAGCGATATCACCGGCTCTCTTTTCGTATGTGGGTTCCGGGAGTTGAACTCAGGCCCTCGCGCTTGCCAGGCAGGCGCTTACGCCGCTGAGCCATCTCACCAGTCCAGTGTTTACCACATTTACACTCAGAGTAAACATTTTTGTTTGGATTGGAATCTACAATCTTCTTTTTAATGTGACCCATTTACTTTGCCCCAGTGCTTATTTCTTGTTTCCATTTCAGTTAATTTTGCTAAGTATTTCATTTTATCTCTTCATTGGGCTTCTAAGCTATACCACTTTTAATTGTATATTTGCTTGTATGTAAATGTTTATTTCTTATATATTTGAAACAATTTTTTAGTTAAGGTATATAGGCTTGTAGTTTTCTTGGCAGAATTTTTTTTTTTTTTAATATGCGGGTACCGGGAGTCAAACTCAGGACCTTGTGCTTGCCAGGCAGGCGCTTATGCCGCTGAGCTATATCACCAACCCTTGGAAGATTATTTTTAAACAAGGTTTCTATTTCTTAAATTTATGTAGTGATACTTTTATATTTGCTCTGGTGGCAATTCTTGATATGCTTGATTTGTCAAGAGATGAGTCATTTAATTTGTTATGTTTATCAGTAAAATGTTCGTAAAAAGATTTATTCTGCTATATTATTATTGCTGATATTGGTAAGTATTTTGCAATTTTTTATTGCTCAGTTTGGTTAGGAATTGTTTGCTTTTAATAATATTGTCAAATAATCACATTTTGAAATCTCTGATGTAAGTAACATATTTGAGGTTATTTTATATTTCAACTTTTAATTTTATAATTTCTTTATTTCTACTTTTAGGATATTTTTACTGATATTTTTCTGGATTTAATGATTGTATCATATATCATTTTAGCCTTTTCTTGCCATTCTGTGGCTTTGTAAAAAATTATGTCCTTTCTAAGCAGTATATGGGCAAGTTTTGTTTATTTTATTTATTCTTGGTCCTGTCTGAAAGCTCTAATCTCTTAAAGTGTACATTAAATGTATTTACTGATTATTTAGGTTTGTGTTTAAATTTTTGCTACCTTTTTCTATTTAACCCATATATATTATCCGTATATTGTATTACTTTTACTTTTTTCTTTCTTTTTTGCTTATCTTGCTGTAATATGTATTGAGGTATACTTTTTATTATTATTGTACTTGATATTTGTAGAATTTTTGGATTCTGTGAGTCAGTATTTTTAATCAGTTTTGGAAAATTTTTAGCCATTAGTATTTTGAATATTGGTTTTTCTCTCATTTATTTCTATTCTCAAGAAATTCCAAATTTTTTACAACATTCACAATTTCCTATGTGTTTCTCATACTATTCTATGTGTTTCATGTTCTTTTTTTGTGTGTGTGTGTGTGGGTACCAGGGGTCAAACTCAGGACCTTGCGTGCCAGCAGGTGCCCGTGCCGCTGAGCAATATCACTGGCCCTTTTTTCGTATGTGGGTTCCGGGAGTCGAATTCAGGACCTCGCACTTACCAGGCAGGCACTTATGCCGCTGAGCTATCTCACCGGCCCTCATGTTCTTAATTGGTTATATATGTGCTTTATTTTTGCTACTGACCTTGGTGGGTTTGAACACTATGATCAGAGACCTGAAATGTGTAAGACATTGAATATATTACCAAGGAACAAAGGTTCCATTATGGCTACCAGGAGCAAAATGCTAAATTACAGTACTGAATGGTAAATGCTGACATGGGGTTAAGCAGAAGGTTGGTTCATTCAAAAGGGGGAAGCATTTGTGGAGAGAAGAAGGAAGATAAAGATTAATCCAAAGCAGCAAAGGTTCCTTCAGAAAGAGAGTAGATTGGATGTGGAAATAGAGGTGTAATATCTCGGGGTGGGCACTGGTGGAAATCTAGCTAGAAGACAGTTATGGATTAAATTCAAATATGTGTCCTTTTTGTTTGTTTTCTTGGTATAAGAACAGACTAAGTCACTTGGAACACAGGTTTTCTGGTGGAAGGGACTACAGAAACTGGAAACAGGATGTAGTATAGAAAGGTACAAGGGTGGCCAAGACAATTATACTCAAGTTTGCAATTACATCAGACTTTGCATACCAAACTCTGAAATGCCATGTTTTTTCTCTCATAGATAATACTGCTTGGACCAAACTGAGGATATTGTGCAGAATCTACAGAGATCTGATTCTCACCCAATGTTCTCAGCAGTCAAGTTCTAAGAGCCAAGATTTTGCTCACGAGTGGACCATGAGAGTAGGAAGATCTATCAGACAGATCTTAGTATAAAAGCAGTGTTACTGTGCATCTTATTTAGACATGTATCATTTCACTCTGCTTCTGCTTGAATAAAAGTTTCCAGAATATAAGTTAAGAAAAAAATTAAAGTAGAAGACAGAAGGACAATATTTTTGGCATCCGCTACTATCTATCTATGTCAGCCCCATGTCTGTGTCTAACTGTGTTTAAAGGTTGAGTTATTCTCTTTTTCTCATAGTTACCACTGAAAATGGATATAGATATTTTTGGGGAAATAATTAAATGAATATTTATGATACATAATTCTGATGGTATATAGTCTTTGTGTAAAACAAACTTGCACTGTAACAAACAGTTCTGAGTTTATGAATCAACAATGTAAGAATATTGAGGGTCTATAATTTCCCTTTGTCCTTTATACAGACACTTGACAACTGTCAATTTTTCTGTATATGCAAAATACATGCCCACCATCCCTAGCTGATGAGCTGTCTTTCTACTAGGGACACCATTGCCTTAGCCTTAGATCTTTGCTGTCAAGTCTCTCTGTTGCCATATTTACCTTGTGTCTGACTGGTTAACATTATCACTTGTCCTATAGTTTTCTGGAATCCCATCATAATCACTTATTTCAGGAGTTTATCCTGAAAAATCATCTTCCACACACTGGCCAACAGAAAACAGCCATTACTGATATACAGAAGGTGCTGCCCTTACCACCACATCCTTGAATTCTCCAGTGAAGGGACTAACGTTGGTGCTACCAAAGAACACAGTCAGAAGATCAGTTATTGCATGTATCTTAATAAATAAATTTTGTTATTTCTATCTCTCCTAGACTTCTGACTCATACATCAATAGTTTGCCAAGTGGCTCTGGCAGCTGTACTTCAGTTACTGTGAATCATTGTTGAGTGGATGATTTCAAGCAGCTACCTCAGTAAGCAGTTAGAACCAGCTCCAGGCTTCCTTGCCAAAACATTGTCCCATGTCCCGGGTGAATATTTAAATTCACTTTTCTATATCCATTTTTCCATGATTTAAAAATTCCAATATATCTATCCACACATTGTTGCAGAATTCAAGGGACTAGAGAGACCATGGCAGAAACAGGAGGATTGGTTTATTTAGGTGTATACATCAGTTCAGCCAACTTGCATCCAAAGGGCTGAGCCCTAAATGAAAGAAGGGCTCCAGTTTTATACATGTGGCCAAAGGGGTTGGTTTAGTGGCATGTAACTTGGGGTGGGCAAGCAAAGAACAGGAAATTTGTCAGATGTGCCCAGTAGCCTTGCTTGGGTAAAAACATGATGTTATGAGAACAGGAGGTTATAAAACTTTACTTACAGGGGCAAAGTTACTGCTTTTATCTGTATTAGAACAAAGAACAACAGCTGTAGGGAGGGGCAAGTTTGCGGAAACTCAACTTTTTCCAGTCCTGCTTCATTCCCCCTTTTGATGCTTTCTATAAATGAGTTATAGAAAGCATCCCTACTATCATTTACCCTATTATGGGAGGTTGGCTCCCTATTGAGCAGAGGGAAAATTATAATAAAAAGGAAAATAGACTTATGTTGTGGTTGTAACTCTATGTGGATCCTCCAGCTTCAGCTGTGCATAGACAGGTCAGCTTCCGGAGTGACCAGAGCAGGGCTGCTGTCTCAGGTAGTGGCTCTTTTTCACCATAGGATCAGCCAGTTTGAATGGTCTGGATCTGTCTGTCTTGGGCCATCAGTTTAAGCTGACTGTGGTGGATCTAAGGCACAGTTCTTGTAACTTTAACAGTAGTGAGGGTGGACAAGATTACAGTATGAGGCTCATCCCTTATGTGTCCTGAGGTGGTTGGAGCCTATTGTTTTTTTACTCAAACAGAGTTCTCAGGCTTGAAAGGGTGTATTGGGTCTTTCATACTTATGGGCACCTTTTCCCATAAGTATGAAATACTTATGGATATCTTGTATGGCTATTTTTGAAGCCTGTATCTGTCTTTTTAGGATCAAATTTCTTAGTTTGCAGAGATCACCCTTTATTTGACCTATGATTGGGGTGGCGGACTGAACGAGATCTCATAAAGGGACTGCCCAGTTTGTTTGGTGGGGTACACCTGACTTTGAGGAGGACCATGGGCAGAACCTGATCCAATCTCAAATGGGTTTCTTGGTAATAATTTTTAAATGATTGTTTGAGTGTCCAGTTTCACTGTGTGTTTCACTTTTCTTGAGTTCTGCATCCAGTAGACAGTCTGTAATTTTTATTTTATTTTTAACATCCATGTGAGCCCCTGGACTATCTCAACCACGAATGTTGGTCTATTGTCTGACCCCAAGGTTAGGGGTAATCTAAATCTTCAGGTGATATCTCTTAACAGTATTTCTGTCACCTCCTGTGTCTTTTTTGTTTGGGTGGAGAAAGGCTCAACCCATTCCAAAAAGGTGCAGAGAATCACCAACATGTAACTGTAGCCTCCCACTTGAAACAGCTCTGTGAAGTGTATAAGCAACTTTTTACAGGGGCTAGCACCCATTTCTGAATGCTGGGGGGCTGAGTGGGCCCTTGTCTCAGATTGTTTTGAGCACAGGTCAGGCGTTGCTCACAGATAGCTCCATTGATGGCAGTGAGCTGTGGTACATATAAATGACAGCCTGGTAAGTTTCTAGTGCCATTTTCCCATGTGAGACCTTGATGGAATTGTCTTACAAACCTGGGGCCATCATTTTGGGGATAACCAGTCTCTCATCAGAGAATTTTTTCATCCTCCCTTGATATAATCTGAGTGTGGCACTTGAATGGTCAGTTGTCCCAAGGTCAGCTTGCCAGCCTCCTATATCAGCAAGGCAGTGGCACCAAGTTCTGTGAAGCTTCGAGACCATCCTAGGGCCGCAGAGTCCAATTGTTTTGACAAGTATGTCATCGGGCAATGCCAAGATCCCATGGCTTGAGCTAGGACTCCTACAGCCATTTTTGTTGTTATTGTTGTTGTTCATGTACATACAAGAAGAAGGCTTAGTTATATGTGCCAGTCTAGGACTGGGCCTGAGTCAGGGCCTCTTTGATTTGTTTGAATGGTCTTTCTTGGTCAGCTTCCTAGAGGAGGGAATTTTTTTCACTACTTTTGTGGCTTTATATAGTGCCTTAGCTGTAAGTGAGAAATTTGGGATCCAGATACAACAGAATTCTGTTACTCAAAAAACTTTCTTATCTGGCACTGGGGGTTGGGATTGGGAGGGCACAGACAGCCTGTATTTGTTGATGCCCATTGGTTCTCCCCTTGTGTCACTATGAACCCTAAATATTTGACCTCTTGTTGGCAAATCCGTAGGGTTTTTTTGTTGTGCACCTTATATCCAGTCTTCTAAAGTAGAAGAAAGAGATCTTTATTTCCTTGATAGCAGTCCTCGTGGGTTGGGGCTGCCAAAGGAGGTTATCTGCGTGCTTTAGCAAGGCGCACATGTCTTCTGATGTGATGAGGTCGGTGATCAGTGCTTGTCTAAAGATCGTAGGAGAGTTTTTGAGTCCTTGGGAAATTCTAGTCTAGGTGAGTTATGTTTTTTTTTTTTTTTTTTTTTTTTTTTATGGCTGTGATAGGATCCTGTCATTGAAATGTGAAGATTGGGTGACTGACTAGAGAAAGACAGAAGAAACCATCTTTTAAGTCCAAGCCAGTAAAGCAGGCAGCTCTTGCTGGAATGAGTCCCATCAGTGTGTACGCAATTGGCACCATTGGGTGGATGGTCTAAGAGGCCTGATTCACAGCATGCAAGTCCTGTACTGGTCTATTTTTATCAGTTCCTGGTTTACATATCGGCAAGAGTGGGGTGTTCCAGAATGACTGGCATCTAACCAAGATTTTATGATTTAAGAGCTGTTTTAAATGTCCTTGTCATTATCACCAGTGTTTGACTTACATCAGCCCTAGTGGGTTATCTTTGGCCCACACCCTTAGAACCTTATGTTAGTCCATGTAACTTGTCTGTTCCTGGCTTTGGTGACTTCTCTGAACACATTCTCCATTTTTTTTGTTGTTGTTGTTTTTATTTCTTGGCATCAGGCTGTGTTATGCTTCTTTGTTGTGTCACCTCTTCTGCCTGCAGCCACAGCCACAGTGCCTCATTGGCTTTTAGCTGCTAGTGCTCCAGCTCTTGTTTAGCTTCCTTACGAGCATGTTCAGCTTTTGTCTGCTGCTGTGCCTGTTGCTTTGCTTTTTCCTGTAGCTGGACCATTTTCACATGTTCTTCTTGTAGGGTGTGTTCCAGCTATACAGTCTGCTTTGCAAAGAAGGCAGGTTTTGCAACTCTGCCTCTGTGCTATGCTGGGCTGTCTCCAGGGTTACCTGCACTTGGTGTGCCCATTCTGTCTCTGCCTATCATAGCCACCTCTCTGCCTCCTCAGCCTGTAGTCACAGCTCCGCCAGTGACTGCAGAGCCCTCTGTTTTTCCCAAGTTGCCTTAGCTTCAGCCTTCATGCACAGGGCCAGTTCTATCTCTGTTTGACGGTTGTGTTTGCTCTCCTACATTTGTCTCTGCAAGTGCTTAGCCTCCTCTTTTTCCTGCCACTTTTGTGCATCTGCCACCTGGGGATGCAGAGCCTGCAGTTCACTCTTAGTCCCATCACATTGGTGCTCAGCTGTCTCCAGCTGTAGGCATACCATGTGGATCTCCTTGATTTGCAGCCTGCTGTGTTTGGTTACCTCCACCTGCTGTGTCTTGGCTTGGATCTCTGCCTCCAAACTCTGCCATAGATGTCATAGCTTTTCCTGGATACTGTGTTTCTACTTTTGCACACCCATTGCTATCTCTTTCCATTGTGTCATTTCCTCCTGCATGCACCATTGTAGTTTTTGTGTCTCCAGCTCTGCCTGCACCTTGGCCTGGGTATGTGCCTCTGTCAATTGCTTCAGCTGCTGTTACTTCCACCTGCCAGCAAGACAGTTGTCTCACATTTAGCATGTTCTTGAGCCTCTTTGGCCTCCTCAGCCACTTGCTGAGCTGTCTCTGCATCATCATGCAGATGTTCTAGCATGTTCATGTGTTTTCTCCTCTGTGTGTAGTCACTTTGGGCAGCTTCTTGGGCCAGCTGTAGCTGCTGAGCTGACTCCTGTTCCACTGCTCCCACAGGCATTGGAGCTTTTCCAGTTTGGCCTTATGCTGTTTGATTTTCTCTAGCTCAGCCTTGTGCTGCCTTGCAGCTTTCTCCTTAGCTGCCAGGCTCTTCTGTTCATGCTTCTTGGCCTCATGGTGCTACTGTTCTTCCTCCTCCATCAACTGTTGCTGTCAAGCAGCCTCCAGTTTTGCCTGTTCCTTGCTGTGCAATGTGTCCTTGGTGTTGTTACAGATGTGCCCCAGCTCCAGCTTTAGCTCTGTCTTACTGGCAGTAGCTTTCTCAGAGCTCACCTTCAGTGTGAGGATTTCTTTCTCCACTTGCTCTTGCTGTCTCAGTGTGTCCTCCATCAGTCCCTTTTGTTGCTTGAATTTACTATTTGATGTCTTGTGGAGCTGGGTGAGGCACTTCTCATTGTCACCCTGGTGCTGTGTTGTTGTTTTTTTAAATCTCTGTGGCCCCCAGCAAGATTGATTTTTTCCACCACCTGATGTACATGCCCAATTGTTTCCTTATCTATTATCTCTTTGGACAGCCATCTAACAGCAAAGGAAGGTTTATCAATTTTACAAAGAGTTTTTGACAGTGTTAATGACTACACAGACTTATTACCCCATGTAAGTATATATCATCTATGTAATAGCAAAATATTTATTTAATCAAAGCCAACAGATGGTTATATATTTTGGGGGGAGGGTGTTAAAGACCAAGTCAAATGGAAAGAAGACCTGAGACCTAGCAAGGAGTGACTGACGGATTCAGGGCCATAGCTCTCCCTAGTCCTTTTGAGCGACAAGGAGCTTTTAAAAGGAACAGCCTGGGCTCTACCAAACCAACAAGCAAACATACATATTTTTTTGATAAATTACTCCACAAACTTTTTTGACATACATGAGCTTTCCAGTTTTGTCATTATTTTTTTCTTTATCTTTCTAGTAGGACCAAATTTTTATCATACAAAATCCTTCCATAACAAAAGTATATCTTTTATACTTAGAGCCTTTTTATATATTTTTCTCCATCCACTTACTATAAACTTTATAACAAACTTGGATGTAGCCAGTTGGATTTTAAAGTGTCCTTCTCTTTTTCTTTCCTCCTTTGGTCTCAGATTGTTACATTTAAAATTCGACTGGCTGTCAGCAGACTTCTAGGTAACCTTGAATCAGCGTTTTATCTTAAATCAGCAGAGAGCAAAGAGCAAGTTAAGCCTATAATTGTAGTTTAAGAATTTACAATGTAGGGCTGGTGAGATGGCTCAGCTGCTTAAGCGCCTGCCCGGCAAGCATGAGGGCCCAAGTTCGACTCCCGGAACCCACATACGAAAATGGGGCCAGTGATATCGCTCAGCGACACGGGCGCCTGCTGGCGCGCGAGGTCCTGAGGTCAACCCCCGGTACCCACACACACACACACACAAAAAAAAACAACAAAGAAAAGAATTTACAATGTACAAGAAATGCTTTAAATATATTAATTGAACAACAATACCAACTTAAATTGGAAGCCAAGAATAAATTTATCAGTTAGCTAAGAATTGTCGCATACCTTTTAATGAGGTGGGTTTCAATGCTTTTCCTCCCATTTTCTCCCTTCTGTGGCACAAATCATTCTCTTAATCACTTTCTCTTCAGCCTGATTAGACCATCTCCCTTGTGGGAGTTTTTAGGTACCACATAGCAATCAGAGGGTCCATATAGGCCTGAAGTTGGACCCCACAACTTATCTACTATTTTTGGGATGCCTCCATAAGCCTTATGTGGATTGCCACTAGCCAGTTGGCCCCACATTTGCCTGGAGTATACAGTGCATGCTAAAGTATTTGAGACCTCACATACTTCACTCGGCTCTTTCACACAAAATCATACATCTCCCCCCATCCTGATTTCCTTTCCCAACTTTGGTGTAGGTTTCATCTGAAATTGCCTGGGTTGGACTACTAGGTACCCTTCTTGTGAGCTGCTCTTGCTGAGGGCCGCTTCTGCTCCTCTTGCCTTGGTGTTGTAAGTTTCATCCGATTCCACCTGAGTCAGACTACTTGGTACACCCTGGGAGGTGATCAAGCTCCTATTTTGTCCTTAGGGGAGAGGTCCTACCTTGGGCCTCAAAACCTTACTGCAGTCCTATAATACACTGTTCCAGAATTGTCCTGTACTCCCCCAGGTTCCATTGCACTGACAGGGGAGGATGCCATGGCTAAGGGAGAGCCAATTCCTTCTCTGAGTTTCAGTCTCACCTTGTGGTGCCAGAGGTCTTGGAGTCTCCCCCAGTTTGGAGTCCCTTCAGTCCTGCAGGCAAAGAAGACAGCAAGCAAGGAAACAACCCCCTGTTGTTTCCAGTCCCTTCATGGTCGCCAGGAATTGTTGCAGAATTCAAGAGACTGGAGAGACTCTGGGAGAAACAAGAGGCTTGATTTATTTAGGTGTACACTGGGTCAGTGGACTTATGTCCAAAAGGCAGAGCCTAAAAAAGGAAGGGCTCCATTTTTAAACATGTTGCCGAGTGGGTTGGTTTAGTGGTGCATAACTTGGGGATGGGCAAGCAGAACAAAGACAGTTTCCCTGCTGCGGCATAAATCACTCTCTCAATCACTTTCAGTACGGCTCGATTACATCATGTCCCTCACAGGCATTTTCAGGCACTGTACTGCAATCAGAGGGTTCATATAAGCCTGAATTTGGACCCCACAACTTATCTACCATTTATGGGGTGCCTCCATTAGCCTTGTGCAGATTGCCATAAGGTAAGCTGTGCTCAGTGGCCTTAACGAGATGTTATGAAAAGAGGATGTTATAAAACTTTACTTACAGGGACAAAGTTACTACTTTTATCTGTATTAGAACAAAGAACAACAGCTGTAGGGAGAGGAAAGTTTGGGGAAACTCGACTTTTTCTTTTTAAGTCTTGCTTCAACATAGCTACTGAGTTCTTGCAAGTACCTATTATCAGCTTCTCAAAGTGACTCACTGAGCAGGGCTTGTACTTTCTTTCTGGAGTGAATGAGCATCCGATTTCCATCATTAGTCTATCAGTAATGATGGGTAACTGCAGTTGGCCATGAGGGGAGCATCTTTTCCCTGAAGAAGTGATGTCAGCTTCCCTATATCATGATGTAAAGTGTTCATTTTATTGTGTAAGAAGTTCCAGGGAATGTGGGGTATCAGGAGTCTTGGCTTCTCCACCAAACTATCCCCACCCTAGATACAAATATCCCACCCTTTCCAAAGCTCTGGCTTTGATATAGGAGATACATTAGGATGTGTGTTTTGTCTCCTTTACAGTTCTGTTATATTTAAAACGAGAGCTTGGACTTGATTTTGGGCTTCAGTTTTTCCCAAAGCTGCAGGAGATAGGGAACTGATTTAAGGCTGCCATCAAAAGGCTCTAACTTCCCAGGCTTTGCTAAATTGGCAAACAATTCTCCTCAACCTGCTGATTTCTTTTTACAAGATTTCCATGCTGGAAGAAAAAAAACAAGTCGATGACTATATTTCCCTCCATCGTGATTACAAACCATAGGTGCTTGGTATCACCATGACCTCCCCTTCACTTAATTTCATCCCAGTGAACCACAAACAAAAACTTTGGTATCTTTGATGTTATTACTATCTGTTCTTTTTTCTTTTTTCTTTTTAATTTGTGGGTACCAGGAGTCAAACTCAGGACCTTGCGCTTGCCAGGCAGGAGCTTATGCTGCTGAGCTATCTCACCGGCCCTGTTACTACTATTTGATGTATGCTACTTCTAGTCTATTGTTTTAGTCCAAGTTGTTAAGAAAATGGACCTCTAGGAGCAACTAATGTGTTAATATACCATTAGAAAGGGCAATTCTAGCCCAGCAAGAATTGGGAAAAGCGAAGCAAGACATGAAAGTATAGGAAGCAAGTAGAAGGTGGTGTGTTATAAAAATGTCCACTTTCTCACTGAGATATAGTCATAGAGCATATCATCAAGTAGATGTACAGAAAACTAAGCTTCAGGCCTACCCAATGAAGGGGACACTGGAGATGCAATTTATCTGTTGTCTTTTCCCTTTTTCCTGACTGTGCTGGGCCTACCCACGCACGTATACATATTTCCAGGTGGACTGCCAGAGACTCTCAGGCAGTGACTGGGAAACCAGATCCTATGTTTTTAGTGAGATTTTATGTCAAGAACTGATGGAAGAATCCAGAAGCTTGCAGCCTTGGTTTCCAGGTGGTAGAAACTCACAGGCCAAAGAGTTACTCCCCACAGCAGTGACTGGACAAAGAAGCAGCCCATCATCAAGGCAGCAAGGGAAGCATGCCAGGGCCATGAAGCTAAAGCAGCCACTCCCTAGGCATTGGCATAGGGCCGGGCATGAAGCATCCAGTCTCATCGTTTGCCCAGACTGGCATGATCTATAGATCGCTCCACATTTAGCTTGCTTGCTGGCCAAGCAGACCATCTGTTTCCATGCTTCTTCCCAATCTGGTTCCTGACGTGTTTGCCAGCTTTGCTTTGTGAGGTCTCACCTATGTTGCTGTCTTACTTTTTAGAGTAATATAAAACTTAAAATTTGATGACCCCTTGTCTAGCTTAAGCTTCAGAAAGATAATATTGTACTAGAATCCTTATTGGGGATAGATTGTTAACCTGAGCTTTAACTCCTAGGGGACCCTTGAGCATTCTCTATCCCGACCTAACATGGAGGAAAGTTGTTTAAAAATCAAATATATTTTCAAATAGATACATTTATATCATGTCAAAATGGTCTCAGAGTTTTCTGTTCATTGGTAGCTCACATAGGCTGCTTCATGAGGTAAATAATGTTTGTTAAGTAAACTGGAAGATATACGTGCCTTTGGTTCTGTTCTTCAAGTCAAGTATTGGGCTCTCCCATTGGTGAACTCTGGCCTTCAATGACTTTCTTTCACCTTTTTACCCCATAATTACTAAGCTCCTATCTGGCCCTCTGATGAAAGCCTTTTCTTCTAATGGATGATGATAAGAAACCAAGTTGGAGACAGATTTAAAATTACAACATAATTACAGCCTGACTGGGAATTTATTAACATCTAATTTATCAACTGTATCTGTAAATATATATTTGTATATTTATTAAGCACACATGTGTAAAAGTGGGTGTATGTATTTATCACCTGTATATCAAATTCATGTAAAGATATAAAGATACATAAAGCGTAGGCAGTTATCAAGTATCAGTTGCATTACAAAAATAATTTCAACATATTAGAAAATATTTCACTAAAATATCTAGTATCCTCTTGTCTGTTCCACTTTTATTGCAAGGAATTCCATGCTTTTGACAGGTTACTATTTGGGGGGAATGTATTCCTCTAATAATTCAGCTCAAGTTGTAAGATGAAGAGAGGGCAGGGGGAAATTTTACTAGGCCAAGATTTAATGAATAATCATGTTGCTTGCTTCAGACTGCATTTTTTGAGAAAGATGCTTTAAAATGGCAACATTGGCAGAAAGGCGAATACAATTTGCTGAATGTCTATTATGTGTCAGCTACAGTGGCCAAGGATTTCCCTGGTTTCCATGATCTGATGTTCATGAGAACCCTGAGAAATACTGTGAGAATTGTCAATTAATCATGAGAATCCTGGAGTTGGGAAAGTAAATTCCTTGCCCGGCATGCCCAGCAGGAGGAGGGTGGGGCCTAATTGACTTGCAATTTGGCTGCCTTTGGTTTAAGACAAACTTCAAAGAAAGGTCCCTTTAGGGCAACACTTTGTTTTCTAAGAGCCCTTCTAAGATAGCAAAGTGCAAACATTATTTTCTCAAAGAATTAACAGACATATTTGTATTAATTACTTAGACGGAATTAATGATAATTTTCCCTCCTCCTGAATTTGATCTGTTGAAGTAATCGAGATAGATAACTTGATGTGTCAAATTGACAAGGCCACAGTACCCAGATATCAGTGTAGAAGTTGCTGTGCAGCTAATTTTTTAAAATGAGGTTAACACTTAAATTAGTCTCAGAGTAGAGCACAACACCTTCCATCATGTGGGTAGAATTCATACAATCAGTTCAAGGACTTAAGAGAAAGCAAACAGAGGCCTCACAAGGTAGAAGAAATCATGCCCCAGGATATTTTTCAACTTGAGCTGCAGCATCAACAGTTCCCTACATCTCCAGGCTGCTCAACTGTCTTGCAGCTGTTAGATTGGCCAGATCCCATAATTGCACGAATTCCTTAAAATTCCTCCTCCCCTTTTTGCCCTCCCTCTGTTCACTACATAATGTGCAAATGCCCTCTATTGCCTTGAATAGTATGAGAGGAATTAGGAAACTAGTAAGGTCTAAATTCATGTTTATTAGACTATAGGACAGATGGTAGAAAATCAAAGACAATGTTAATAGGAATTATGGAGGAAAGGGGGAAGGAGAAGAAAGGGATGAAAAAATAATTGAGATGTGTTATGTACATGTACCAATTCCCAGTGATGAATGTAATCACTATGCAATATAAACATGTACTAATAAAAATTTTAAAAATTCTTATAATCCATTAAAAAATGTTACCTGAATATTCTGATATATTCTTGGTGGTGTATTAAATGGCAAATAAGATAGTAGTATGTTTTAAAAGCACAATTTTAAAAGCCCATTTTGCTCAATTACACTGTTTCATTTCTTTAAATCTATTTAAGAGACATAATGCAAAAATACAGACATTAATTTGTTCTAATTTAGTTAATCGTCTTATAGAAAAAGTTCTTGATAACATGATCTTATTGACACATGTCCTAAATAAAGTTTACAAAAAGTAGGGATAGTTTAAAAATCATGGTATATGTGGACCCTGGAATAACATAAAGAAATTAAAAAACAATTTGAAAAATATCAAGGACATGTAATAATATTGATTTAATTTTAAGTGAGAATAAGAAAACCACAATCCACAAATCTCAGGATACAAATCTGCGTGTCTGTGTATTATTTTTATTTATTTACTTATTTATTTTTGTACTGGGAATTGAACTCAGGACCTCACACTTGCCAGGCAGGTGCTGTGCCTCTGAACTATATCCCAGGCTCTGTCTGTGTATTATTTGGTAACATAATATGAAGAAGCCCCAAGTTCCTAGAGTGTGATCCCACTTAGAAAGATTATGTGTTCTTGGATTTGACTGTAATTTTCTATTTTCCAAATTATTTCCAATGATCATGCAGTATTTTATAGTTCAAAAATTAAATAATGTGATGTTAATTGAAAATAAAAATGAAATGTATCAGAGAGTAAGTTAGGAACAGAAGAAGCAAAGAAGTGCAAACATGTTGGAGTGGGAGGGGGACCCACAATAGCCTAAGGACTTCTTTGGTTAACCGGGCTCCTTATTTTGTCACTCACATAATCTCGCATTATGTGAGAAATTATAGAGGAAATTATAGAGACAATGCTGCTGAGTTGAACTGAAAAGCATATATTTTGATCAGATGTTTAATGATGAAGAGTTGAAGTCAATATTTAGCCAAATACAAAGCTTAAACCAAGACCAAGGTCGAGGTGCCTATATCACCATTCTATGTTAAACTTTTGGAATGCAAAAATACATTCTAATTTCATCCAATTATTATCTGACTTATAATACCACAATTTCAGAAACCACATTATTGAAATTTGCCATTAATTCTCAGCACTGCTGGTGTCTAGATGGCACCTACAGTCTCTACATGGCATATTTCCAAAGCCAAAGGGAATGTTTACTATGGTCAGTGAAGGAATCTGAATATCGTGGCTTATCGTTGCCATTGATGGCACCAGAGATGATAATGTTACCAAGTTGTGAAAGCAGTTTCTTCTCTTTTAATATAACTAAGGCAAAGACAAACTTATCTTTCTCTTGGACATGTAGATTTTGGCAATGGTAGTTATGTAACATCACTGAAACTGTTCCACACATTGAAGTTTTATATACTCTTTGAAGAAGAAATCCATCTCTGAATATTTTCACGAGCATCATTCAGACTGATACTCCAACATTATTTACTGATACCATTTGTGTATGTCCTTGCTGCTTCCTAACTACTTGAAACAAATTAGCCCTTAAACTCTATACCCAGAAATGAGAGTGATGTAACTGGCTCTCAAGTACTGCCTTTGAGTTTCCATCCACACTTCAGCTCCAGGTGCAGGACTCCAACTTCAGCCTCCTCCCTGGAGCAGAATGATCTGTGTATCTTTACAGTGTGTTACTTGTGCTCTTAACATTGAGCAATTTGATTACTTATTCAGTGGGTTCCAGCAAAAGAGCTTCTTTCTCCACAAGCCCTGCACTATCATTATCTGCACAGTTCAATATTAAGGATTTCTTTTATTTTTAAACAGCCTTCAAAAATGTAATAGCTGTCATACATTATTAGTTAAACAATTCATATATGATAAAGAAGGTTAAAAATCTTTGAATATCATGTAGCTCATCTTTGACCAAAGAAAATGATAAACATGACCTGTGTGAGTGTGTGTGTGTGTTTTGATTATGGTGAGAATTTCTTTTCCATTAATTGAGCTAAACACACAGTGAAAAATGTTATGAGGACACTGAATCCTTACAATTCCTAAATTACTGAGAGTCTCGTTCTATTGTCAATAAGCATTGGATGGCACATTTAGCTCCCATTTGCCACTCTAAAAGCACGTCTTCAAATAGTTGCCAAGTTGCTGGCTGCTTGAGAACCTGAAATTATTTGCTAAGCAAGTGACACAAAATTAATCTTATGAATTCTCTCCGAAAATTTTTCACTCTTTATTTCCTAAATAGCTAATGAAAAAAAGTAGTACCTAGAACAAATCACTTACCTTTTGTGCACAACATATTATCATGAAATCATGACATTGTTGCACTAGTATATTTTCTAAAAGAATATTTTACCTGGCTTTGTACTTTGAAAACAGTTAAAAACTCCTTTACCTTTAGCTATTGAAAATCATTGACATTTCCTCAACTATTATTTCATGAAACTATTTATTTAAATATTTGGAGTTAAAACTCTGAGTATGATTTACCCTAAATGTTGTTTATGTAAATTTGGAACTTTTGCATATAGAGAAATATTGAGGTGACATTTAAAATTTTCTCCCTGATAAAAATTCTCGGCTTAAAAATTTGCTGGTTTACATGGAATTTACTATACAGTTTTTCAACTTTATTTGCTTAAAGTTATGGACTCCAATGTACCATTCAATTCTACATGAATTAAATTATAAGATTGATTAATCTTATACTATGCTTATTTTCAATTTTTGAAGAAATATTTGTTGACTCAGTAAGACCAACATAGTCCTCAAAAATGATCTAGTGAACATATACTTTCAGTAGTTGACTTAATTGTCAGCCTTTTCACCCCATGTACATATTTCAAAGTTCTTAATAATGACTATAGTATATGCATCTAACAAATTTTACCATAATTAATAATGGGCGAATTATTTTAATGGGCAATAATGAATAATTTACTTGTTTAATATTATTCCTCTATACAAATGACATAGAGAAATTTCATTTAAAGTTATACTTATAGGTTTTCCTCTGTTTAAAATTGAACATTAAGCAATAAACAATAAGATAGTCACGGGTCGCCATAATGCTGATTTTGTCATGGCGCTCAGGTGTAACGTTACCTATAATATCACATCATCACTGATCACATAGAAGAGTAAAGACCCCAGATGAGATGCTTGCAATGGCACCAGGTCATTTTGTGTCCCAAAGGCTGAGATAGAAGCTAAAGTGAAAAGCATATGAAGATGGCAAAGCCAAACGTAGGTTCACTTACAATACGTATCTGTATTTACCAGCAAAGAGAAGATGGGGCTATGCATTTAATAAACATCATTGAGAACTTCTATATGCCAAGTGACCTTCTTGGTGCTAGAAGAATGTGGATGGAAGACTGAGTAGAGCTCTGTCCTCATGCAGATGAAGCCAAGGCAAAAGACAGTATGGTAAACAGATCATAGCTACTTGCTATGCCAAGCGCCATCATGTCACAGAGAAACTTTAGAATACTAAGCCTCAGTGATTTGTGAATGGTTTCAGTTGGGCAAAGACAGACACAAAGTCATTCCATACAGAGCGGACGTCATGAGCTAATTATCCAGGACCTTCAGGGGGCTGGGACTATCTTAATTTGAGTGGACACAGGGAGCAAGGGCATGAGTTAGGAAGGCTGAGATGGGAACCAGGTTATGTAGGTGTTTGAAGATGTGCTGAGGAGCTGTTCCAGAGATAGTCACCAACCAGCTGACGTGGAGGGAGATTCATGAACTCTGTTTTTAATAGAAGATATGAAAACAGGCAGTAAGAATCTATGAATATTCTTAAGTACAGGGATCCTGTGATCACAGTTTCTTGAAACATCACTCTGCAGTGATCAGGGGATAATTTTGGTAGCAGGATACCTGAGTGGAGATGGGGAGGCCAGTGAGAATTGTTGGATGTGACAGTTATTTAGATGAGCCTGAACCTGTGCGTTGATGAACAAGGTGAGCAGAGGGGATGGATTTGAGACACACTAGTGAGGTAGAGAAGAATACGGAAGCAGATTTTTTGTCAGGGAAGGAGGAGCAATGAGATCCATGGTAGTCTGGGGTGAGTACATCTTTATTCACCATAATTTTGAAGTGCTTATAGGACACGCAGAGAAATGTTATCAAAGAAAGTGGGATTTATGAGTCAGGAATTTAGTAGAGAATCCTAGCTGTGCCTGAATTTTTCTCATGGATCTTGTCAGTTATTAAATGTAACTAGGATGCTATAACAAAATGCCATAGTTTGGGGAGCTTATAAATGACAAACAGAAATTTCTTATACTTCTGGAAATGGGGAATCCCAAGGTTAAGAGGCCAGTAGAGTTTATGTCTGCTGAAGACCCATGGCCTGGCTCAGAAATAGTCGTTGTCTTGTTTTCACCCTCATGTAGTGATAGGCACAAGGGAGCTCTGTGATGTCCTGTCAGAAGGCACTAGTGATATTCATAAAGATTCCACAACCATGATCCACTTACATCCCAAAGGCCCCACTCCCCCAGCCATCACCTTGGTTTTTAGATTTCACCATATGGAATTTGAGGGACACAAACATCTGGACCATAGAAAAGAGATCATCCAAAGAGAGAATGTGAAAAGGTAGGAAGTCTACATGATTTCTACCTTGACACTTCTTTGAACATGATTAATTTTGATGACTCAAACAAACACAGTCTCCTTACAGAAAGGAGATTAGGTCAATATTTTTGCTTATATAATTACAAGTCACCAACTCTAGCCCAAGACTCACTATCACCCCATCAGAATGGCTCTCCCTCTAAGCTGACTTAAGAACCCATGTTTCTCTGTCATGCTCTGCTCTGTTCATTTTTCTGAGATGGCTTTTGTACTTTTTGTATGAATCAAATGTATGTGAAATGAGTCCAAGACTGTATCTATATGGGTTTGTTTATTCACCTAATGGTTATGAAGTCCTTTTTGCTGTTCTACAAGAGCTGAAAATTAGGTCTTTCCTGAGGGAAGAAAACTTATTTGACAGTGAATGACTTACATGGCAGTCATGAAAATAGCAGAATAAAACATTACACAAACAAATTAGGACTCAGCCTATCATATTCCATATATAAAATATCTGCCCTTATGTACATGACCACATTGTCTATAACACTGTGCTACCAGCTCAACCTCTAAGGAGAAGGTAACGTCGGGCTTGTACATGTGCCACACATATATTACTTCACTCCAGAGAAGTGCACCATTTTGATGGGAATATCTATGCATAAGCTCAGACTGAATCTGCCTGTTTAAGTTTCCATAGCCCGTGATTCTTTTGTACAGCCTGTCTTCCCAGGGGCTGGCAGCTGCCCCAAGCTGCTATCCTCTGAGAACTGCTCTTCCTTCTGCCTGGAGCTGCAAGGACCTGGAAACCAGGAGGTGATACCATCAGGACACAAGCTCCTCTCAACTCTGTGCATTCTTGCAGCAGTGAAGGAAATCTAGTAGAAGTCAAAGGCTACCTATACCAGCTTCCAAGTTTTTAAATTGGTATTATGCGATGCTTAATTGGAATTATTTCCAGGGGCCTGAGGGATAGTATTTCTAATCAAGATAAAAAGTAATTAGTGGGCAAATGTGAGGTGAGGAAAAAAAGCTAAAATACCTCTGACCCATTTGGTGCAGTGTTTATATGTGATAATGGTTTCATGTTTTCTCATAACAAACTCAACTCTTTAATTAATGAATCTAAGACTACAATTTATATTTATAAAGATTGCATGAACGTGGGCTGTTCCCAGATCCAACTGAAGGAAATAAAGTCAAGGACATAAACCCAATTTAACAGGGCAAACTTGCTAGTGCAGTGTGAGGCTGTTGTAAGCTCCAGCTTTGCTTCTGGTGCCAAGTTAGTGAGCAGAAATCCCTTATTTCCTTGAGTGGAAGACTTCTGCCATCACCTCCAATTCTAAAAACACTCAGTTTTCTTTAGCTGCCTGCAAAACACCCCAAATGCCTTAGAAAAGAGGGCCTATCACACTTGTCCCATTACATATCATCTCCAACTACAAATCTCCGTGCAACCACTATTTCCATCACATATCGGTTGCTTTCCATGCATGGTCTTATATCACATCATTCCCTTCCTTGGCGATTCCTTCTCTCTCTTCTGCACTGTCTAAATCTATTGACTTTGCATGTTACCTTCTCACTGGCACTTTGACTGGTTAGTTATCTAGATTCGAATTAACCATCATTTTCTTTGAGACTTTGCTTCCAGTTATTTACTTTCACAGGTTCTTTTGCTACATGTTGCTTATTTGCATGACTCTTTCCTCACCAGGGGCAAAGATTTTTGACCACGGCTCCAAATGTAACTACACATGGTATATCTGCAGAGGAATGCACTGAACTCAAGTGAATTCTTGTTTCATTGACAGTAGAAACACACACAGTAGGTGTGGTAATGGATACAAAAATCTGCACGATTTTTTCACTATTCTATTTACTCAAAAATATGTCCTAGGTATGTACTATGTGTCTACCATTGTTTTAGGTTTTTAAGATACATGAGTGAACAACACACCAATGGTCCAGATATTTGTGGAGATTTCAGTCTAGCAGTAGAACAGCTAATAAAGAATGAAAGCAATAAACTGGGAATTGGTTAGTATGCTAAAGGGTGAGATATTCTTTGGAAGAAAAAGCAACAAAGAGTGCAGTATAAAGTCAGGCAAGTGTTGAATTGGCAAACAGACTGTGACTTTAAATTAATCAAGATATAGCTCATTGAGCTAATGGAATTGGAACAAACAACTTTGGAGATATTAAGTTAGACATGATAACTGAGAGATGATCTTCCCAAGTAGAAAGAACAGTTGGCAGGAATTTGAGGCATTTTGGGGGAATAGCAAGGAGGCTGGTGTGGTTGGAGCAGAATGAAAATGAGAGAGAATTGATGTTGCTAGGTAGTAGATGTGTGTGTATGGAGAGGGGACCAAGGCTCAAGGCTTTGTAGGGCACTGTAAGGGTATTGGCTTTGATGGATCCAGAAATGGGGAACCATTGGAGAATTTGGGGGATAAAGAAGTGTATGAGTTATTTTGTACTTTAAAAGAAAGCTTTATTGAAAATAAACTACAACACAAAGAAGAGCACTTAGGAGAAAATAGCTGAACGTGAGAGGTGCTAAAGGCCCAGATTCTGGCGGTAGCTACAAAGATGGAAGGAGATATTCATATCTCAGATATCTGAAGATAGAGGTGATAGGATATGTTGTATAGAGTGAGGGATAAAGAGACGAGTTGAGGATGATGCCAAAGATTCTGGCCTGAGCAACTGGAAGAATGGATTCACCATTGTCTGAAAAGAGAAAGGCTGGGGCCGGTGATATAACTCAGTGGCATAAGCGCCAGCCTGGCAAGCGCAAGGTCCTGAGTTCGACTCCTGGTACCCACATATAAAAAAAAAAAAAAAGAGAAAGGCTGCAGATCAATCTGCATTAACATGCATGAAAGAAGAAGATCAAGATTTCAGTGTGGACATACTACACTTAAAATGTCTACCAGGAGGTATCCACGTGCAATAACAAGAAAGTAGTGGGAAGCATGAATCTCAGTTCCAAGAGAGAGGTCTGATGGAGAAATATAAGCTTGGGATAAAATGGCACTTGAACCAGGAGATGGGATGAAATCACAAAAGAGCTTCCTGTAAACAGAGAAAGAAAAAGAACCAAGGACGGGTTGAGCCCTGGGGAACTCAAACATTAAGGATGAGCGGGAGAGGAAAGAGCAGCAAAACGAGGTCGATTTGAAAGTGCACTAATTTGAAATGAGCCCTCCAGGGAAGCTCAGCCAACCAAGCAGGAAACATGCATTGAATACATACCATTACAAGGCACTGTGTCATGAGCCCTGGGGGATACAGAAATAGAAGAACTGCTCTTTCCCTCATGAAATTTATAACCAAATTTAGAAGACAGACAGACACATAGACAGATAGGCACACGTACAAGAAACATTCTTAGTGGTGGAAAGAGCTTGTTAGGAGAATGTGTTGGTTTATAGAGTGTCAGTGCTGTAATCTGAAAGTATCCCCTCAAATTCATATGATGAAACTTAATTGCCAGGAGTGTTAAGATGTGGGGACTCTAGGAGGTGATTAAATCATAAGGGTGAAGCCTTCATTAATGGATTTGGAATTTTGTGATAAAAACTGAAGGTACCAATCTGGTGCCGTTTGCTCTTTTGTCCTTTCTACCACGAGAAGACGTAGGATTTACCTATCTTCAGGACGCAACGTTCATGGCGCTCACTTCAACATGGAGAATGGGGCCTCACCAGACTCCAAGCCATGGACACCTTGATTTTAAACTTCCCAGCCTCTATGCCTGTGAGCAATAAAGTATATGCTGTTTATAAACTTCCCAATCTGTTGTATTTTGTTATAACTGCAGGAATGAGTTAAACACTCAGAATATTCACTTTCCCAAATAAAGCAGAATTTGATTTGGATTTTTAGATACTATTTACTTTATTTGTATGTGGTAGTACATCAGGAATACATTCACTGAGGGTAGTTGGTACATGTATATGACACATCTTATTTCTTTTTACATCCCCTTCCCCTGCCATATCCCTCCATCTATGTCCCTTTCTCATTTGCCAAAGATCTACCTCCTTATTTTCTATTCTCTATCTTTTAACTTGCTCTTTATTTATACTTTGAGTTTCTCATATAGGAAAAACCATTCGATGTTTAAACTTGCATGTCTGATTCATTTCACTGCAGATTATAAATTCAAGGTGCATCCATTTTCCTACAAATGACTGGCTTAACCTTATAGCACAGTAGTGCTCCAGTGTGTATAAATACAATTCCTTCATACACTCTCCTGATGATGGACGTGTTGGCTGCTTCTAAGAGTTAGCTGTTATGATTTGTGCTGCTGTATACATAGGCATGCATGTGTAATTGATGTCTTTAACTCTTTCAGAAAGATACCTAGAATGGAAATAACTGGATTGAAAGAAATTTCTATTTTGAATTTTTTTTTATTTTAAAGAGAAAAAATAGAACAAAATTTCAAAACAACAGAATAGGAGGGTAACAATGGTTAATACATGTGTATTGTTATCTTTAAATTAGTTATTCAAAGTACAAGATATCAGCATTCAATTGTCCAAACAATATTAGCACAAACCTTTCTTTTCAATGAACTAAGAGAAATTAGTAGTGTATCTATCTTAATTATTATATATATATATATATATATGTGTGTGTGTGTGTGTGTGTGTGTGTGTGTGTTTAATTTTCCCTTCCTTCTTTTCTCCATTCCCCCATCCCAGTTTCTCTTTCCTTTTGAACAGTTTCTTCCTGTTTTACAATATCTATTGCACATTTTGGATCTTATTTACTCTTTTAGCTTCTCATTCTAGGGAGACAATAAGATGTTTACACATGTGCATCTGATTTATTTCACTTATGAGTAGGGTCTCGAGTTGCATCCATTTACCTGTAAAAGTCTCTAGTTTATCCTTCTTTATGGCTGAGTAGTGCTCCATTGTATAAAAATACCATGTCTTTTTAAAAAATTTTTTGAGGAATCTCCATACTGATTTCCATAGTGGTTGTCCTAGTTTACATTCGCACCAACAATGTGAAAGTGTTCCTCCCCCCACCCCACCCTTGCCAGCATTTGTTATGATTTGATTTCTTGATGATAGCCATTCTTTCCGGAGTAAAACAAAATCTCGTTGATTCTTTTATTAGTACATGCGTGTACTACATAAAGCTTACATTCCTTATGTGGAGCTGGTACATGTACATGACCCATTTGCACTTCTCTGATAATCAGTAATGTTAAACTCTGATGGTCAGTAATTTTTCATGTATTCGTTGAACATCCGTATGTCCTCTGAGAAGTGTCTATTTATTTCAGTTGTGTATTTTTTGATTGGGTCTTTTATTTTAGGTGGTCTAATTTTTTTTGAGTTCTTTGTATATTATAGATATTAATCTTGTGTCCAAGGAATAGCTGGTAAAATTTTTTTCCCATTCTGTAAGTTGTTTCTTCACTCTGTTGATTTTTTGCTTTTTAATTTGATATAATCCCATTTGATGATTCTTGATGTTATTTCTTGCACAATTGTAGTTCTGTTCAGAAAGTCCTTGTCTGCACTTATGACTTCAAGAGTTTTGCCTATCTTATCTTCCAGCAGTGTAAGTGTTTCTGTTTTGATATTTAAATCTTTGAACCATTTTGATTTTAGGCTAATATATGGTGAGAGATATGGTTCTAGCTTCAATCTTACCTTTGCTCAATTCAGTGGGCACAAAATTGAATAATGCGTTGTCTCAGCCTTGCTTTTTCAATGTCAGTACTATATTCTGAAAAAAAAAATGCTTCCAATATATTATGTTTCAAAGTAAGACAGAAGCAGGCACAGATAGAAATAGGTCTACAGAGAAATGTGAAACTCAGGCTAGGAGAAAGCTTGCTGGGTAAGATTACAACACTTGCTTTCTTTTGAAAGTAGCCAGGCAAATGGGTGGACAACTAATGGTCAGTCATAGGTATCTAAGAAAGATCAGATCAGATCATAGGAGTTGTTAGATGCTTTTTCTGTGCATCAGAAAAAAAGAACAATTGTCTCCGGGTGTTATTCTTTGCTGTCTTTATTTCAGACATGATTATTTTAACTACTCTAAGCCCTACGCCCTTCCCTTTTCACAATAAGTACATGTTTAAAAACCATCGGCTCTTTCTCAGACCATTCTACTAATATTCTCAGCAAGATGGCCTGTTAGTACAGCAACATTCAAAGGAAAGCTGCTGCAGCTTGTTTAGCTTTATATAACAAAATAAGTAGAATAAAGGAAATATTAACGATGATCCATTCGATGTTACAAGTTAGAAGAATTTACATTTTTGCACTCAGCAACTAAACTCGGCTGATCTTCCAAGAGATTCCCCTAAGGTGATCAAGCCACCAGGCTCATTGCGGAAGCAGGAGTCTTAGAAATAATGATGCTATGGATTCACTTAAATGACGGCACATCCTTAAGTTTTACTGACCTCTTAAGAGGAATCAAAGAGAGGAAACTAGTAAGATTTGCTCACAGGAATCAAACTCATTATTACTAAAATGGACCAGAACATGATAGTATGAATATATCTCCCCCATACACACAGGCACACACACACACATGCATACACGCACACATGCACACCCAAACACGTTTCTAATGAAATTGAATAATAAAATAACAGCTTCGAAGAAACCAAGAAGAAATTTTATTATAATTCAGATCAATGTAGCCATGCTGCTTTTATTACTCTGACATTGTTTTCTGAAGTATTTTATATTGGTTTCCCTGGAAACAAACTCTGAGTCATTGCCTGCAGAGGGCTTACTGAGGAAAAGGGGGAAATGCATCTGCAAGGAACAGGAAAAAAGGAGAACATAAACTGCAATAAGACTGCAGCTGAGGTTGTGATTGTCATCCAGAAAGCTCTGGTTTAAGACAGCCCTGCACAGGGATGGCCTGGGCCTCAGTATCCCTGTACTGGTCAGTCGTAGCACATGGACCACCACCAGGGCAGGGCAGGTCCCTGCCACTGGGGTGGGACATCTGCAAGCCACTGTGACAGAGACAGGTGCACCATTCCTCGGGAGGCCATCGGCATGTGGGACGGGATCAGTTTTACCATCCTCCCAACGTCAGTCACCCCCTGTATCGCAAATACTGATAAGCAAATGGGCAAATTCCAAAAGTATTTTTACCAGTCTGATTTCAACGAATTTGGTTCAGTGGATCATGGTATTTGAAATCCTCAAGGACCAAAGATACAACTTTAAAATTTTTTGGTTAGGAGGATTTTACACAAAATTGTTATATCTTGATGGATTTTTTTATTTTTTGCTTTGGATCATCACTCTTCGAACTTATTGAAGGGAGCAAAAGGAAATCCAGCAATTGGTGGCAACAGAGAATGGAAAATGAAACTTCCTGACAGAAGACCTCCTGGGTGTCAGACTTAATTTCACTCAGAGAGTTGAGAAATTGTACTTATAGATCTGTTTCCATTGCTCTGTGTTCTGTTCTGGGCATAGAGTAAAGATATACCAGCCTATGGTCTAGTTGAGCTGACCTGATTTGCATGCCCAGAGTAAGTTGGCAGAGCAAACATCGAAGGTTTCATGGAGGAAAGATGAATGGATGTTTTATTAGGTGAAGAGAAAAAGCACTACAGGAAAATGCGAAAAACATCAGGCTGGAAGTATAAACCTTGGCTCTTGCCATCATCATGTCTTCTTGTCAACTATGTCACCCAACATGCTTCCTTGTCTTCACTGCAGGGTGGGGCTAAATGGAGCCTTGCTTACCTCACGAGGTCATTGTGAGGATCAGCTTTTAGGTCTGTGCAAGGGGTTATGGAGAGCACTAAAGGATAATGAATGGGAAGTGGATCTGATAAGGGTCAGTGTTTGCGGGGCTCTACTTTTGGGTCAGGAAAATTGAAAGTTTTAAATGCATATGTAAGACTAGAAGTGCCACCTTCAATGAAATCATGTATGTTTTCTTAATTTTAAATAACCGAAGTGATAATCTGTGCAAAACGTTAAGCACATTGCCCTCACCTATGAAGCAGTCCATGAACGTTAGCATTCTCTGCTGCACAGTCAGGGACGTGGTCCTGAAAGCACTGAAAAGGGTAAGATACGTGTTTAGTGAATCGGATGCTTATAAATAGATAGATATTGCCTGTTGTTATTATTATATTACTATTTTTGTCCATTTTGCTAGTAAGACTGCTAAGACCAATTGATCCAACATGGTCCCATTAAGGGGCATCTCTTTCAAGATTTGATATGGTTCCTTCTCTTTAATTGACAAAAATTATCTCAAATAAAACAAAAGTGCTTCTTGAAATATTGTACCCTTCACATCCAGAAATTCAGAGGTTCTTATATTCATATGCAACAACTTGCCATTAAAGCAAGTTTAAAAAGTGTTATTTCTATGCAGTTTCAATGCTGCATAATTGTCATGCACTGGACACAGGCATGTGGCCTTGCACAGTAGCAAGATCAGACAGAATGTAATACATGATCTAGTTCGGATTAGGGAAGAGCTCCCTTCTTAATAACTTCAAGATGTTACAAGTAGATTACGCCCTTTCTTCAAAGAGGCTAACAGGAAACCCTGACAATTATAGAGCTTCTGTTTTCAGTGACAGGATGCCTGCTGGATCATCAGATTTCTCTTTAACTATTAATAAAAGTGACCTCAGTCCACTAAAGTAAATTCGTCCTGCACAAGCTTCTAGCTCACTTTCATGTTCTAAATGAAAGCTGCTTGCCATAAGCACAATGGCCTAATGGGGGGTGACAGACAGCACACTTGATGGACAAGTGCCGAGGGAGGAGATCAAACATCAATTCTACAAAGCAGTGTTAACATACCCTACACATAATAAACAAATGCAGATGGAAAGACGGTCATAAATAATAGATGAGGGATACATGGGACAGTATTAAAATATGCAGACTCTGGATGGCTGATGGAAGTAAAAGAGAAGAGGAAGAAAAAAATAAAAGAAGAGGGTAGGGAATAAAAAGTCAAAGGGGCAGACTTTGCCAGTGCAAACCATGAACATCTTAGTGAAGTGAAAGCAGTGTATTCTTTAACAGGGTGAAAATGGGCAGGACGGAGCTGGCCAAGACCTTGTCCCTAGAGGATTTACTTAGCCTCGTTAATTTATAGACTCTAAAGAACCAAAATATGAGTTGGTGAACATGTAGCCAAAAATTCTTATTCAGAATGAACAATGCAGAGTTCTTTGTTGTTCATCTAAGGGAGATGCTTTTCAAAAGGTTTTTGTTTTACCACTTTAGGAAAATCATTTAATATAATAACAGTCCTTAAAAAAACCAGATCTTTATTTTGCCTTTATGAAGTGATAAACTGTTTTTCTTATATTTTCCAATCACGACAATTTTCCCTTCAAATGCTACTTTAAAAATTACAATTGTTTATTAGCAAACTGAAAATATATTTACACATATCTTGTGCTTCTGCACCTGTGGGAAGTGGCATCAGCAGTTATTTTTTCCACAACTTACCTTCATTATTACGATAGGAACAAGGTGGTACTGTTGCAGTATGCGTTATTAAGTTATCATAGTGTGTGTTAGTTCAGCCATTGTCATAGTCCTCTGTTTCAAATGTGTGCTCTTTATATGGCCGGCTACCATAGTCTGGATATTGACTGTTAAAGTTACAGGCTTGGCCCCTGGGGCACTACTATTGGGAGGTGATGGCACCTTTAGGAGGAAAAGCCTTGTGTGTGGACCTTAGGTCACCAAGATGGTGAGAGCTTGGCTCCTCCTCTTCCTCTTAACTTCTTGCCATGAGGTAAGCCATTCGCTATACCTTGTACTCCCCACCTTTGCCATCCAGTGTGTTCATCAGAAACCTAAAATTAATAGGTCTGTTCTGTCATAGACAGGAACTTCTAAAACCATGACCCACAATAAACCTTTATTCTTTATAAATTAATTAGCATGGGTATTTTGTTAGTGCCAGAAAGCTAGGTAAATAAAAATTAGTACTGAGAATGAGGTACCTTGGTTCTCAAATGGTTTTTTTGCTTGTGAACAATTTCGTTTGCAAGCAGAAGTGTTTGGCAAAATTTTGTTTTTGTTTGAAAACTCTGCATCCAGTGATGAGCATGACCACAAACATCCTTCCCACACAAACACGAATGTGGCCATCATTTCCAGAATCGTGGAATGAATCAAGTTTGTGAACCGAGGTACCAATATATAACTGAAGCCATGTGGAGTAGATTTTAGAATTAGTTAGAGAAGTTTTTAAAAGTGTGGAACTCAGGCTAGAGAAGTAAAATGCTGTAAGCAGCACTTAAAGTGTGATTCTGTTGAGGGCTCAGAAGTTCAGAATGCCCAGGGAAATGTGGAAAGTGAAGGGGAGGCTGAGGAGGTTGCAGATGGAGACTTACATCTTGTACTGAGTAACTACTTTGAAGATAACGTTACACAGTGCAATAACTTGTTATTCTCTTATTTGGTTATGAAATTTTATTTTTTCATAACATAAAAAGAAAAAAGATTAAAAGGGTTTAGAATGTATTAATAATTTAAATTATGTTTAAAGTCTAAAAAATGCTCTAGAGGTCATACTTAACTGCACTGCGGCAAAGAATTTGGATGGCCTTTGTTCACTCAGATACTTCATGGGAGGGCAGGCTTCAAGGTGACGGACTGGTTCCCATGGTGGAAGAAATTTCAAGGCAGCAAAGTATCCAGGCTGCAGCATCACGTGGGTATCAGTGAATCAGTAACTGTGTTTCACCAGATTTATTGTGAGTTCAGGAGTAAAGGGGAGCAGAATGAAAAGACTTGAAAAATTTGCAGCTGGGGCAGAAAGGCAGTTCGTGTAAGTTACAGTCAGAGAGGTGCTATGCCGGTGGGATGAGAAGATCTTCCTCCCTATTTTGAGAGATCTTAGAAATCTTCATTTTGAGGGCCACCTCACCAAATATAGGCTGAGGTTTAGAAGTGTAAAGTTGTTTCAGTGGCTTTCTGGGGCAGAATCTGTTCAGAAAAAGTCCAGGAGCATACACTACCTGGGTACACAGCCACCAGGTACACACAGTAGTACATCCTTGGGAGTCTTCTCTCCATGTTCAGCTGGAAAGGTATTCAAAGGCCGCAGCAACTGTGGTTCAAGTGGGCCCAGGAGCAGTTCATGCTGAGAGCAGAACTTGGTGATGTCTACGTAGTGCTGGATTTGGAGGATGCAGAATATAAGAGTCATTTGTTCATGGAGGCTTCCACTGAGATTTCAAAGGAAATCCTAGAAGGCCAGGCAGTATTTCCCAGGATAAAGACTCTGCATTTGTTGCTGAGTCAAGCTGGAGCTGCAAAAAAGGTGCCTATAAAGCAGAGGTGACAACAACATGCCATGTCTGCCAAGAGAAGCTGCAGGCGGCATGCCAAGGCAACCAAAGAGAGGCTCAGGGACAGGAATGAATGCCCAATCCCTTGCAAGCCCACATTCCACCTAAGTGTGCCCCATGCCAGAAACAGAGATTTAGGATTTAATGCTTGCCCTGATGTTTCAACCCTGCTTTGGGCCAATTCCTCTTTTCTGTTTTTCCATTCCTTCCTTTTGAAATATTTACCTTGCCTATTCTCACCACTGTATCTTAGAAGTATGTAATTCCTTTTTTTACTTTTGCAGGGGTTCACAGCTTAGTTTGCCCAGAGTCTCAGAGGAGACTTCATATTTAGATTTTTAAGCAATGCTGGAGCAATAAGAATTTGAGGGCTCTTGGGGGTGGGCTGGGGAATTTTCCAGTGAGAGATGGACAAGAAATTTTGAGGCCCAGGGATGGAATTCTATGTTATGATGTTGAAATGTCCTCCAAAAGGATATATGTGAAAGGCTTAATGCCCATGGTGGCTCTACTGGGAAGGGATAAAGACTTTAGGAGTTTGGGTTTGGTGTTAGGTCTTTAGATCTTTGGGGACTAGGGATCCTGGCCCTCTCCTCTTCCTCCTTTTCTTCCTGGCCATGAGGTGAGCTGCGTGCTTCATCCAACACTCTCACTAGTGATCTAGATTCAATAGATCTGCCTGACCATGGACTAGAACCTCTAAAACCACAAGCCAGAAGAAACTTGTTCTCTGTATAAGAGAATTACCACAAACATTTTGTTATGATGATGAAAAGCTGACTGACACATCCAGATTTTTTATTGTTCAGTATGCTAATGTTTGGAATCAATACATTTCAGTGCAGTTTTCTTAAATCAATATATTAGCATATTTTATACTGTCTCTCTTTAACCCTGTATCTAGTGTTAAACAAACAGCTAGGGTTAGATTATAAGGAAAGTAGTCATTTATACAGACAGAAAGCATAGAGGTAGGGAGGGTTTACGTTGTGATTAGAGCTTGGTAGCATATCATTTAAATTAATCTATGACATTTTCCTATGAAGAGAGAAAACATTAGCAACATAAATGCTAAGAGCTACCAGACTTCCTGAGTATTTTTGATTCGTCAGGAATGTTGCTAAATATTAATTATCATTATTCCATTTAATCTGCCAAATATCTCATTCAGTCAGCCACAATAATTAGCCCTCATTTTACATAAGACAGAAAATAAACAACAGATGTTATGAGTTACATGGAGATCACAGAGCTAGCCTCAGGTAGAACTGGACTATGCTTTTGAACAGACCTAGCTCAAAATTACCTTCTTGACTACTGCATGCTCCACATTTCTGGAGCGAAGCTATGATTTTAACTGCTGAAAAGACTGTGCAGGAGTAAAACAGAGCAGACAGTCAGGGCACAAACCTGAGCAAGGAAATATACTCAAATTTCATTCTGTTTTTTTGGTTCATTATGAGAAATCTTTAAAAATTTTGGATTTCTTTTTTCTTATACTGGACTTGTTTACTCTCATATCAATTCTTAGCCTAGCCTTCCGCTCTCTCCCTCTCTCTCTGTACATACAGAGCCCACCAAAAAATGTAGGCCCACTTCAGCAGTTCACCGCACTAATACATGTCCCGAAGCTGATGCCCACCACTTTGAGCACCTCTTGTAATTACAGAGGCCAAAGGTAACTTGTATTAGTCTCATGATGTCTCAACAAATTTAGTATTAAAATATTTGTACAAGTTTTTCTTTTCCTAATGTCTACATTTTTGGTGGACCTGTACATATGTCCTCCCTCCCTCCTGCGCTCCTTTCTTCCCTCACTCTTCCTTCCTTCCTTCCTTCCCCTCTTCCTTCCTTCCTTCTTCCTTTCTCATAGTATGTCCTAGTCCACTGTTTCGTTGCTGTAACAAAAATGACGGAGACTAGGTAATTAATAAAGAAGGAAATGTATTTGGTCCAGGGTTCTAGAGCCTGAAAAGTCCAAAAGCTTGGTACTAGCATCTTCTTACCATCTGGAGATGGCATTATTACTGTAAGTCTGGCCCCCATCTGCCCCCATGCTCCTGAGCTCTGAGAACAATCTAAGCCCATTCCTGGATCCTGCAGCATGTGCCTGAGCCCAGGAACAATGTCAATTCTGCTAGAACATGACACAGCCGCCCCACCTATTAGGTCACAGCACCCATTGCTATAGCTACCTACTCAGCCATTCTTACTCCTGATCTCATTCCCCTCTCTGCACCACCCCACCTAAGCCCATCCCACTAACCCCCTGCCCTCTCCATAAAAGACCCAGCTCACTAAATGGGACTCAGACTCTCCTTTGGAGTTACTCTGAAGATCCCACCCAGAACCCCCAAATTCAGGCTAGCTGTGTTCCTTACTGTGTCATCACATCTCTATTTACCCAACATCTGGTGCCAAAACCATGAGAGGTGGTGGTTTTGAGTGCCCCGCTCCTGCTTGTGGCTCCCCCATGTCACCCACTTTCGAGCAATAAGAACCAGTGGCCTCATTGCCTCCAGCCCACCAGAGACCTCTCTGCAATGGCTTCTCATCCTAAATCCTACTGCTCAGAACCGAGGGGTGAGTCTTTCCAAGGAGCAGTGGTGGGTGTCTGTCCTTCCGGTCAGTCATGCAGGTCCTACTTAGGCTTGACGTCCAGCTTCAGCCTGAACACAACAGACCTGCCTGGATATGGGTTGCTTGGTTTGTCCTTCACTCTTGCTTTTGGTGTTTAACTAAGGAAATTCTTCTTTTTGATTGCCCTTTGTCTGGTTGGACACTCCTGGTCCTCACCCATCATGGTAGGAACTGCCTCTGCCCCCCCTAAAGTTCCTCTCTGACCCTGACCGCTTTCTCTGGAGTTCAGACAAATGGGAAAAGGTCCTTGTGATGAGGCCATTTTCACTCTCTACTCTCATGCCCCCCACTATTCATTCTGCTCTACCTCACACCAGATGATGGCTCACATCCCCCCAGCCAGCCTTCCTCCCCATACTCTTCCTCACATAAAGAAGCTTCAATCCCACTAACACATCTCCCCCTCTGTGACCCTTGCCCCTCCCTTACTGTCCATGACCCAGTCTTCCTTCCAAAAGACCACCCCTGCTGGGTCCTCCAAGTCCCCTGACCCAAAACCCCTCCACCCTTTACATCAAACCCCTCACATTCTTGTCATTCTCACCATCCCTGTGAGGGACAACAAATTTGGACAATGTCTGCCCTTACTGCCAGCTGATGAGGCCAACACCCACGATGATCACAAAGATCCCGGGACAGTTACTGTACCTAGACAGGACCCTAGATGGAGCTACGAGCCTGATCACAGAGGTAGGGAAAAATACCAAGACTTTACCCAATATAGTCTAACTGGTATAGAGAGGGCCTCCATTAAGTTCATTAACTCTGACAAACTCCAAAAAATCTATCAAGACACTCAAGAAAGGTTGGCCCAGTTTATAGCCCAGATCACAAAAACACTAAAAGCCCACACCGTAAATTCCTCCTTGGACGAGGGGCAAGTTTTTCTCAAGACATTTCATTTCCTAGGCAGCTCCTGATGTTGGGGCAAAGCTCAAAAAACTAAAAGATGGTCCTCAAACCATTATGGTTGATCTCATGACCATTGCCTTCAGGGCTTACCAAAACCAAGAATTTCAGAAAATGGTCTCCAAAATGCCTCCAATAAATCTGCCCTCCAGCTTCTCTCAACATTCCAGCCAGGATAAAACCCTGAGCCTTGCTTCCAATGCAGCAAACAGTGCTTGACAAGCAGTGCCCAAATCTGCCCTCCCCCATAACCCTGTCACCTGTATGGCTTAAAGGGCCACTGGAAGATGGACTGTCCCTGCACCAACACTGGGGTAGCACCATCCTCTCCTGCAGCCTGCCCTGCTGACCTAATGGGAGCTATTCTTCGAGCCTAAGATTGACGGGGCCCGTGGTTCTTGTGCCCCCAGCCCATCACACACAAGAGCCCAAGGAAACCCTTCTGGTCGAGGGTAAGTCTGTGTCATTCTTTTCACTCGGGGGCCACTTATTCCTCTTTGTCAATATTCTCAGGACACACAGTTAAATCTTCAGTATTGGCAGTGGGAGTTGTTGGCAGCCTTTTCATCCCTACACGGCAGCACACAGAAACCGCTCCTGATGCACTCCTAGTGATTTCCCAGTGCCCCATTCCCTCCTGGGATGAGACCTCCTTCTCAAGCTCCAGACAGCAGTCCTCTTCCAAAATCCTCCTTCCCTTTCCACACATTCTACCATTCTCCTCCTTACTCCTTCCTCTAGTCACTCACCTCTGCCCTGATTCTGAAGACCTTTTCTCCTTCACTTAGATGGACACTGATCCAGGCTGTGCCACTCAACTCACCTAGATAGTCCTCTTTCAAGACTTTAGGGACAGTCTATGAGCCACGATCTCGACCAGACTCAACCTCTCAACAATATGTCTTAATCTGTAGCCCCTCTCCCCAAGACCGTCACTCAGACACCTCTCATTCCTCAGCCTACTTGACTTTCTGTGCCTCTGGCTTCCCTACTTCAGCCTCGTATCCAGACCCCTTCATAATGCCTCCCAAAATACTCATACCTTCATGGCCTCCCCAGCTCAGGATCCCAATCACTTCCCCTCAAACCACCTCACAACAGCCAAAGCTCACAGCCCTAACCTGAACATTTATCCTGGCTTCTTCCTGGTTTCTCACTGTTGCCCAAACTCCAAAAGACCTCGATCACCTCATTCTACTTCTTCCCTTATTCCCAGATCTCAGCCCTGGCCAGATTTATTACCCCTGTATCCCCTCATATACAAGCTAATCCATGGTTACCCCCTTTCTTCTGAGCCCCGTTCCCCCGACTCATTCCCTAGGAGATTATGTTCAGTGGCTTCAGGCCGTTCCTACAAGCACACACAACTCTCTTCTTCCGCAGACTTCACACTCACTACCTCCCACCCCACCCTGGGCAATGGGTCCTGCCCAAAACCCTCAAAAAGGCCACTCTTCAGCCAACATGGGAGAGAACCTACATGTTCGTCCTGACCATCACCATTCCCGCTGCCTTCCCACCCTGCCCTTATCCTTAAAACCCCATAATGTCAGGCTATTTTGTGCCTCCTCCTTGCAGGTTTCTCCCAAATGCTACCTGTCATTCTCATGACTCTCGCTTCTGAACTCGCTCACTTCACCCTTTCCCTGATACGAGCCTTTCTTCCAGCCTCAACTTCACTGCCCAGAATAATCACCGCACACTGGCTCCAGGACGCTTTCATTGACTTCATTCCAACCCAGATCAGCTTCTTCACCTTCCGCCTCCACTTTCTATTAATCCATCCAACACAACAAACTATGATTTTCTTGGGCTGTTCTGTTAATTCCTGTCCTGACAGGATCAGAATAGCCACTGCTTTTTGCACTGGGCCAGCCAAACTGAAGCTCTCCATTCACTTTCTCAGCTCTCTCCATCAAACTCTCCAACCTTCAAGACCAAATTAACTCCCTAACAGCATTGCCCCCCAAACCAGAGGGCCTTGCCAGGTTCAGCCCCAGCCCCCAATTCCCAATAGAGGGAATAAAATTCACTACTCTGCTGCCCACAGATGTCCTACTACCCAGAACGAGAAACCCCCTTGACCGCTGTGCCATCAGTCTTGCCTGACTCCACTCCACAATTTCTCCACCCACTCTAAACAGGTTCCTGTCAAATGCACTAACCTATAAGATCAAATCAACTCACTGGCTGCTCCTATGCTCCCAAACCGCAGTGGCCTAGACTTGCTCACCTCAAAAGGGTGGGTACCTTGCCTTGTTCCAGGAGACCTGCAATAACGCTGGACTCGTATGAGATGGCATCGAAAGGCGGTGTTATCAGGCCTCCTCCTGGACCCTTCCTGGCTGGCTGACCTTTTCCTGGAGCTCCTAGCTCTTATCCCTTTTGGGGTCCATTGTTTCAATACTCCTTCTAATCACATTTACCCCTTCTCTTTTGCAGAACCTGTCTAGCTCTGTCCAAACGCAGATGTTAGTTTTCTTTTCAAGTGCACACCAGTTGCCCCTACCTGCCCTCAAACTCCACCCCTGCTCAACCTGAAGGAGTTTAATGAAGATCCACACCCCCATAACCAAACCCATTCCTCATTTTTTCTCTATTATCCTTAACACCCAGGAAATGATAGGTCTGACCCCATCTCCCCCACTCAGCTGCCTGAGTTCCTGAACTCCAAGAACAATTGCAACCCTTCGCTACATCCTGCAGCATCCTGTGTGGGCCCAGGAACAGCGCCTACTCTGCTAGAGCACGACACACCCGCCCCACCTGCTGGGTCACGGTGCCTGTTGCTATAGCCACATACTCAGCCATTCTCGCTGCCCCAGTCTCATGCCCCCTTTGTGTCACCTCACCTAAGCTTGTCCCACTAACCCCTTACCCTCTCTATAAAAGATCAAGAACTTAGACTGGACTCAGTCTCTCCTTTGGAGTTCCTCTAGGGGGTCCTGCCCAGAACCTCCAAATGCAGGCTGGCTGTGCTTTCTGCTGCGTCATCATATCGCCGTTTACCTAACAGTTGCTGTATAACATACTGGAGGGCATCCCTTGGTAAGACAGAGCAAGTACGCTACTTCAGGTCTCTCTTCCTCTTCTTATAAAGCCACTAATGTGATCATAGGGGTACATCCTCAGGGCCTCATTTAATCCGTATCACCCAAAGTTCTGCCTCCAAATCTATTAATGTATGAATTTATTTTCCAACATATGAATTTTCGGGCTACACCTTCAGAGCATAGCAGGGTAAAAAATGCATAAAACCTTATCCATTTTTCAATATGTAGTTCAATAATGGTAAGTATATTCATACTGTTGTCAAACAGATCTTTTTATCTGCAAATTTTTTATCCTGCAAAACTGAAAATCTGTATGATTTCAAAAACCACCTCCCCCTTGCTCCCTACATTTTCCCTTTGGGAACCATCATCCTATTTTCAGTTTCTACAAATTTGCCTTCGTTAGATAACTTATATTCTAGGGGAGATCAAAATATGTAATGTGTGTTTAAATAAAAATTTTATTACCATAAATCCTACATTGCCATTAATTCCTCCAAAATTCTCCCTTCACACACTTAGCCCATCATTCTTGCCACTTTCTAAAGCATTTCTGGAAGTCCTCTTTTGTGAGCATCTTTATGATGTGATCACTAATACAACAAATGCTGCTGCTGAGTGCTATCTAACAGAAAGGCAGGTTCATAAAAATGGTATAGTGTGCCCTCATCCACCTTATTCACCAGAGCCAGCATTGTGTAACTTCTGGCTCCTCTTCAACATCAAAATGACAATAAAAAGGAAATGTTTTAAATTGATTCAGGGCATTGAGGAAGTCATGATAGTGCAACTTAAGACACTCACGAAAGAGGACTTGGAGAACTGCTTCAGAAAGTGGCAGAAATGGTGTGAAGAGTGTGTTTGAATCAAGGGGATAATTGATAATGTGTCTTTTTACTGCAATAAATTTTTAAACATTTACTGTATTTTTCCATCACGCCTTTTATATAGAATTATGATGTCTTTTCATGACTTTTACTCAGAGTAATGGCCTCGAATTTCATCTATGTCATAGTATGTGTCCTAAGCTTCCAATTCAACTGGCTTCTGTCTGGGATATGCCAATTTTGGGTCTGGTGGAAGACTGGGAAGCAGGAAGAAGAGAGGAGCTGAGATATTTCTCTTACTTATCTTTGCCTTATATTAGGTGTCTGGCAAATGACGTCTGTGTTCTTGCCTCCAGTATCAGTCTCAAAGGCTGTATTCCTAGCTTCCACCTAGGGGTCATCTCCCTAGAGTCCAGAGAGAGAAGGGGCTTTGGGACTGTGTTCACTTGAGATTTTCAGCATTTATATCACTTAGATAACCAATTCCTTACACCAATACCCTTTGTGCTTAAATGTGATTTCTCTTTTCCTGTGTTTAGACATACACACATGTATTATACATACATAAAATTTTACAGTAATATTTCCTCAGTCTTTATGTGGACCTTGAATATTTTGGAATTGGGAAAAAATTTATATATGGAGAAATGTGAAAAATGTTATAATTTTTTTGTGTGTTTTGGGTACCGGGGGTCGACCTCAGGACCTCGTGCACCAGCAGGCACCCATGCCGCTGAGCAATATCACCGGCCCTTTTCTTGTATGTGGGTTCCAGGAGTCGAACTCAGGACCTCGTGCTTGCCAGGCAGGTGCTTATGCCTCTGAGCTGTCTCACCGGCCCCCAATAATTTTTTGATCCAATAAATATAAACAACTTTATATTTCTTATATTAATCAAGCTATGTTAGATTTTTTCACTATAGAAGATTCACATTAGAATGGCTACATGAGAATCTTTGTACATACAGTTTCCAGTGCAAAAATAACTATTTAAATACCAACCACGTATTGTTTTTTGAAATTATTTTCAAGGCATACTGGCAATGATGAGCTATTTGTTTTAAAAAATCTATGAAACTCAGTGAATTAGCAAAAAGTTATGCATTCAAACTGGGGCCTCATCCTGTCTTATCTTCTCTGCTTAACATGAACAGAATTTACTCCACCTGCAGCTTGCATTCAGGAGCTGTATTAGTCATTTTTCCTTCACTGGGCAAAATACTCAATAGCATAAATTTAAATGAGGAGAAGTTTATTTTGGCTTAATTTTGAAGTTTAAATCTGAAGTAGGATAGAAGAAATAGAACACAGGTCGAAAGAAGACAAGGAAATCCTAACTATAAATTGTGCTTTGTAAGAAGACTGCAACTTCCTGGAATTAGTGGAAGTCACCCCAAACATCCCATGTCAACCTTCCTTGGATAACTTTACACCTCTTCCCCACCAGACCCATCATGAAAAAGCTCATAAATTGGCTCAATTAAAAAAGTAAGAAATAGGAGCCAGCCCCTGAGATAGGCACTGTCCCATGTCAAGAGTCCTTGGCCAGGTTCTCGCTGCTTCCCTACCAGATCCATTACTAGAAGGCCATAAGTTGGCCCAATTAAGAGAGTAAACAACATGTCCAGCCAACCCAGAGAATGTTTAAATCACCTATGAAAAAAATCCCTGTAAACAGGCTGGTAAGCTTCTGTGAGAGGGGCAAAATGGGTGTGTACTTTTTCCCTAGCTTTTACACCTTCAAGAAAAATATGAATGTACCCAGTTCCAAACTGTAATGCACCCAATTTCTTTGAGAGCCCGCACTCCCCTTTTGAATGCATCCTATAATCTGTCTTTGCGTAATGAACCCTACTTGTGCTCCCTTCTGACAATCCTTTGTGATGACAGTCAGCGTCAGCGAGCCTGCTGCAGTGAGGCAGGTTAAGTCTGTGAGACACTCACACCCATCCTGAGGCCAACTCCACGGTCCGCTTGACACAGGAGAACTATAATTCCCAACCTGCTAGATGTCAGATGGGCCGAGTTTCTCTCCCCTGAATATTGAAGAATGAATTCCAAGGAACAACGGGGGTTAAAAGTAGGAAAGTTTTATTGAGAAATAGCTCCTGAGAGACAAGAGGGGTCTGGAAAGTGGGTTGCCACTGAGGCCCTTTGTCAGGGGTAATTTATATAGCAAAGTCACAATGTGGGTCAAATTACAATCAATCTGTAGGATTCCAAGTGTAGCTGCTTGGCTAATGTTGCTCCAATAGGGAAGCAGGTCACATAGCAAGGCTACATAGAAAGAACAAAGGCACTTTCTGGAAGGGATGGGTCCAGATGCTCTGGTCACCCACCCACTTGGGTGACTGATGCCTGTCTGGATTTAATGGTCTAGGTCTGTGATGGTGAACCTTTTAGAGCTTTCAATGATATAAACAGCCCGTATGTCATAGGTGAACCACCACTGGTCTAGGACTAATTACAACACAATTTAAGTTATTGTTTATTCCTTAGGGAAGCATGTAGGCTTGGCCATTGCATCTTTATCTTGGGGCTAGCCTTCTTCAGATGCACCTCCAGCCACAATTCTGATGTCTTTATTTTTTTCTCCTGACTTCTCTGAAAACCCAGTGCCTCTCTGACTGTACTGTATTCATTTCTGTCTAACTTAGCTGCCTATAACATGCTGGCTCCAAGGCAGAAATAGCAAGGTGGGTGGGCATGGTGGAGGAAAGCTGTCCAGCCCATGGTAGCCAGGAAACAGTGAGAAAAGGGAGAGGCAGGCACCAAGATGTTGGAATGGTAAGCAGCAGAGAAAGAGTCTCTCAGAGAGTTGCCATCCTGATGCAACATGAATATAGCAACATGAAGAAGACAAGGAAGGAAGGGACCCAGGAAGGATCTGAAGGGTGAATGGAAGCCCACAGAGAGAGTGAAGAGAGAAACTTCAGTGAAGAAGGAGGTAGCCAGTGGCACCTTCTCACCGAGAGGGGACTCACTGTGCGAGAGGATCGGTTCAAACCTAAAGACACACGGTGACTGCTGGCAACCCCGGAGGCCTCCACAGAGAGATGCTGTGGTCTGGAGGGGAGCAGTGGACGTGAGGGACTGCACTGCCTGGCAGTGAGTGCTGAGGGCTCAGTCATCCCACATGAGAGAGCAATTGGCTGGGAGCCATCTTGGAGAAAGGCCAACTGAGCTCAGAACTCAGAGCAGCTGCTGACTCCATCTAGCGGCTCCCAGCTGGGCTCAGGCCCCTGGAAGGTGCACCGATGACTGCAGGCCAAATGAGTCTGGTCTTGGCCAAAAGGTGCAGGCTCACTGAGATTATCCACTACTCCGTCATAAAGCTACTGCTGGCTTGCTGGCGTAGATTGGCACGGATTTGGACTCTGTCTCCACATGTCTACCAGTGACAGCAGAGACAAACTGGGAAGTGGACTTTTTTTTCCCTCTCTCTCTTGTTTGTTTTTTGTTGTTATGGTGGTGGTTTTGTTTCTGTTTATTTATTTATTTTTTCTCCACTGTGTGATTTTGTTTTTATATGAGTGTGAATGTGGTTTCTGGCCTCTTTGTGGTTCTTCTGTTGTGTTCTGTTCTTTTTATCTCTTCTTTCTCTCTTTCCTTCCAGTCTTCTGCACCAGTTTCCCAGTCAGCGTGATCCCCTTTAGTCCTCCAGCCTTACTTCTAATCTCTTCCTCTTCTTCTACCTCTCTATTTTTTCCCTAACCCCTTTTAAATTTTAACCCCTGAGAGTAAAATTGACATATTAAGAACTTATATACTGCATATAATTTTCTGGTCTGTTTTAGATTTTATTATATAAATACAAATCTAGTTCATACAGTTAAAGGTGGCAAATTAATAGTTACCTCAGTTTGTCATTTTCTAGGCTGTGATTCATGCTACTGTTATTGCTGATTATACCACTTTAGCCGAAAGTGACATAATTGTTCTAGACAGCTGTTCTTCCTGGTTTTCCAAGACTGACACTGACTAAGGGTCATAGAAAATACTGTGGCACAGTGCCAAAGAACCAGGGGCTGGGCCAAGCAGGCAGCAACTTCTCATCCCCAATAAATTGAAGAGGTAGGATCTTGCAACGGACTCAAAACCCCAAAACCAGCTACACCTGGAAGATATGTCGGAGAAATAGTCACCTCCTAAGGGTTCTAAATACTGGCAATAAAGCAACCCACCATAGGCAATTTACAAGCATCACCCCAGGAATTAAATTAAAAAGAGAAAAAGGAGGAGCTGGGGATAAGAACACATCCTTTCAGGCCATGCCTGTAGTGACCCGCCTTCTCCAGCAAGTCACCACCTCACAACAGCACATTCAGCTATGACACCATCACAGATCCGTGATCCAATCCCCCTCCAAGAGCCCACCTCTGAACACAGAAGACTGTGGGGGGCATTTTGGATCTAAACCACCACAAAGACTAAAGTATTTCCCTGGAGAGGCAGGTTCCCAAAATTTCTCTGTCTTTAACTCTGAGTTCCAGAGGCTACTTACCAGGCTAGTGTCAGGAAAGAGGTTGGGGTCTCCCTTCCTCCTTGCAGCTCCTACTCAGGACAGAGGTCTATCCCAGGGACGCAGAGATGAGAATAATGGTGCCTTAGTCACTTTCATCTTAGTGCACGGATGAGATGAACTTCCATGCAGAGAGAGGCAAGCCAAGAATACCAGAGCTTACTGCCTAAAGCAGTGATATAAGTCAGAAACAAGTGGGCCGTTGTCCCCAGTTTAAGCTCCAGAGCAGTGGAAAAGATATTTTGTCCAAGGGGAAAGCAAGACACACAACAGAGAGCTATGAAATTTTTACCTTGTGATAGTTGATTGATCGTGTCAACTTGAGTAAGAAACGCCCAACTAAATTGGCTCAGCATAGTTCTAAGGGTGGAAGACCCACCCTACAGAGGATCGTCACCAGATTTCTATAAAAGGGAAACAAAAATGGAAGGCTTGGTTCTGTTTTGTCAGAGGAGTTCCAGTCTTCTACCTACATGTTGGATGTCGTCTCCTGGCTTCCAGTACAAACTCCTCAGCCTCCAGTGCAGACCCTTCAGCCTCCTGAGATGTACTCACACGGGACACTAAACTGAACTCCAGGATTTTGACTGGCTCCTTTGTATCTCCAGTGTGCAGACAGATCTTTTGCACTCTTCCTCACCTGACTCTGTGGGCAGCCATTGTAACTCAATATTGTAAATGCTTATACACTTCTATATCTTGCATTAAATCTGCTTTCATTAAATCTGCGTGACTGATACATGCTTAGAGAGCTAAACTTAACAGATAGAGAGGAATTTCAGACCTAAGGGCACTATCAGAAACAATGGAGATTTTGATAGTAAGCAAGTTAAACCCTAAGCCAACTGTTTACCCAAGAGAACCAGGGATTTCTAAGAAGAGTTCTCCTGGGGTCAGAAAAAGCATAAACACTGATCTCAGAAAGTGCCACTGCAAAGCATGCCAAATAGACTGTAGAACAAGTTATCCCACAGGGTATTGTTGAAAATAATAGAGCAATCAGCTGGCAATTAATGGAACTCAACAGCCGGGTGTGGTCAGAAGAAGAGAGGGAGGAAAAGCTCTATCAAAACCACCGTCATCCCAGAACCTTGCAGATAGCCCAGGCTGCACCCTGAGGAGCAGAGGACCAGCATCACAAGGCAGGAGTGGACCTGCCTGAAGTGGCTTGGCTCGTCGCTCAACCAATAAAGAGGCAAACAGCAAGAACAAACCAGAAGGGGGAGACACGCAACCAAAGTTGCTACTGTTTGTTCTCTATAGTCTCCAGGTTTCAAGAAAAAAAAAATGATAACTGCAAAGAAACAGGAAATTGACTCATACGCAGCAGAGAAAGCAGACAACAGAAGCTGCCTGTGACAGCGTCCAGGCATCAAAGAGAACAGATGTTTCCTAGTAGTCACAATAACGGTATTCAAATAACTGTGGAGAGAATGGTTAAAGTTTATAACAGTGTTTCATCAAATACAAAACAGCCACAAAGGGATAGAAATGAAAAGTAGAAAATTCTGGTGTTGAAAAGCACAATAGCTAAAATGAAAAAGGAATCCTAGAGAAGTTCAAGAGGGGTGTGAACTGGCAAAAGAAGAAATTAGCAAACTTAAAGATAGATCAATAGCAATCATGTGATTAAAAGGGAAAAGAGAAAAATGATGAAAATGCACAAATCTAAAGAGAGAAGAAAAGTAAGTTTCATTACCTTCTGCCTTTCTAGAAATATGTCTGATATAATTGGCATATAATTATTTATAGTATTCCCTGGAATCCTTTTTATTTATGTAAGCGTAAGAGTAATTTCCCTATTCATCCATGATTTTGTAGTTTTAATTGTCTCTCTATTCTCTTAAATTTAATCTCTAAAGTTAAATTAACTTTGCTGATCTTTTAAAATAACCATTTTTTTGTTACGATTGATTTTCATTTTCCTCTATTCTCCATTTCAGTAATTTCCATTTTAATTTTTATTATTGCTCTTCTTTTCCATTCTTTAGGTTTGGTGAAAGTCTAGGTTATTTGATTTATATATGTTATATATAATTTATTCATTCCATTGTATAAATAAAAAGTTGTATATAAAATATATGGATATATATTTGAAGTTATATAATTTCCTCTAGCTTCTGCTTTATTTGCATCACATAATATTTATTATATTGGGTTCCACACATCTCAAAACATCTTCTGATTTTTCTGTTATATCTTCTTTCATACATTGGAATGTTTAGTTTTTCTATACATATTAGTTTCATCAAAATCTTTCTGTTATTGATTTTTAAGTTTATTGATATTAGAAATATATACTAATTATTTCAATGTTTAGCTATGTTTAGCTTTGTTTTATAGTGTAACATAGTTTGTCCTTGAAAATATTCCATATGTACTTGAAATTAATTATATTCTGTTGTTGAATGATACATTCTACAACTGCCTCTCAAGTGTGATTTGTTCATAAAATTGCTAAAGGTCTTCTACTTTCTGATTCATCAACGAGCTAGTCAAATCATTTTTGAAAGTGAGCTAATGGTGTCTCCAAATGTTATTTTTAAATAGCCTATTTCTTTTTTCCGTCCGTCAGTCTTTGCCTCATGGATGTTAGAGCTCCATTTTAACTTCATGAACAGTGATAGTTGTTACATCTTCTTGAATGATTCATGTTTTTATTAAAGTGCCCTTCTTTATCACTATAAAGCTTTCTGTTTGTTTGAAATCCTATTACATCTAAAATCATTGCAGCCACTCCACCTTTCTTACGTTTGCTCTTTGTGTACTGTATCTATTTCCATCTTCTTACTTTCAATCTATTTATATATTTAAAACCGATCTTCCTTTGACATTATATAGTTGAATCATACTTATTTTCCATTCAGTTTGGCAGCCTTGGTTTTTTCATTGGATTGCTTTATCTACTAACATTTACATTATTATTGATACACTGAATTTACAAGTCATTTTTTGTCATAGGTACAAAATACTTGATAGCTGCAACTTAAAGGAGGAGTGGTTTATTTTGGCTCACAGTTTCTGACGTTTCAGTTTAAGGTCAGCTGGATCCAAGGCAGAAGTGGTATGGCAGAAGGGCAGAGGAGAACTGCTCAGCCCACAGTGGCTAGAAACAGGGAAATTGGAGAGCCGGAGCTGGAAATATATCTTCTGGAGACATGGCCTGGATGACACCCCCTCCAAGCAGCCCACCTCTGACTAGCACTTTCATCTATGAACTTCCTTACCATGGACTCATCCACTGATAGGTTTAGTGCCTCTGTGATTCAGTAACTTTCTGAAAGCCCAACTGCTGAATGTGTGAGACTCGTGGGGGACATTTCAGATCTAAAACATAACATCCGTCATTTTATTTTTATTTGTTTTCTGTATGTTTTAAGTGTTTTTGTTCTTTATTCCATTCTTTTACCTTGACTAAAGGTATTATATTTTAATTATTTTGCAAGATTTTTCTCCTTCTTGAGTTATTTCTTAGTGATTGTTCTGGGATTACCACATGAATCTTCTCACAATTAACTTCACTTTTATAATAAATTAATTCAAATAATGTATAAAAAAAGTCGTATATAGTTTTATACCCTCACTCCATTTATTTTTGTGCTATAATTGATATGCCTATCCCATCTATTTATTTTATAAGCCCAACAATACAGTCTTTAAATTGTTACTTTATGTAGTTTTATATATTTTAAAGAACAAAAGAATATGTATATACATGCACACGCATACACATACATACATATGTTCATATGTGTGTATGCATTTATACAGAGTCCACCAAAAATATATATACATACTTCAGGAAAAGAAAAATTTGTATAAATATTTTAATACTCAATTTATTGAGACTTCATGTGATTAATGAAAGTGACCTTTGGCTTCTACAATTACAAAAGGTGCTCAAAAGGTGACCATTTGCTTCCAGACATTTATTGGTATGGCGAGCTGCTGCTTGGGTAACCTTGGTCATTGAGATTGCTGCACATGCATTTTCAAATTCTTCTCTAATGGCCGGCAGTGTAGTGGGTTTTCTGTGATATACGATATCCTCTAGGGTCTCACATACAAGGGTAACATCATTTGTTGAAAAAGCATCATAGTATTTTTCTTTTCCTGAAGTGTGTATACAATTTTTTGATGGACTTTGTACATTAACCTTATTTATTCTTTGCGAATCTTTTTTGTTTGTTTAGATAAATGTGAGTTTCCATCTAATGTCATTTTTCTCTTTATTTATTTATTTTTTGTTTGTTTGGCTATTGCTGGGGATTGAACCCAGGCTTCATACACGCTAAGCACATGTTCTACCATGAGCTACAATGCCCAGCCCCCCGATGTTAATTTCTTACTTGAATATAATTTTGTATCCACCCACCTTCTTGTGATGAAATTCAAAAATGTATTCTATTTCTCTTTTTATAAGCTATAGACCCAGCAATGTGTGTATAATTACTTTATGAAGTAGTTAAGGTTTAAAAGAAGAATTGTGTACTCTTACTGCTTTTTAAAAACCACATAATTTCCTTTGCTAATGCTCCTTCTTTTATTGCGTGCGTATTCAGAATACTTTTGCAGTGATGGCGAAACTGCTAGAGACGAGTGCCCAAACTGCAACCCAAAACTAACTTATTCATTGCAAAGTGCAAACACTGCAAATAAACCTGTATTGTGAGGTTTCACTTTAGAAAAAACAGCTCACACATTAACATGTTTTGTCTTAAAAGAAAAACACAGTGACATGTGTACCATAGGTTTGCCACCAGTAATCTAGAATTACTTATCTACAATCTGAAAAAATTTTTACTGCAATTCTAAAATAGATCAAGATGCAATCAATTCTCTTTTTAGCATCTGAGAATGTCTTTACTTAAATTTCAGTTGACAAAAATATCTGGATAGGGTATAGTATTCTTAATTGGCATATTATTTTTTAAACTGTTCAGCATTTTAATTATATATATTATCCCAATGATTTCTGGCCTCTTATTTCTGTTAAGTTTGTTGCTAATAGTTTTAGTTTCCCTTGTACATGTTGAATTGTTTTACTCTTACTACTCTCAAATTTTTCTTTTTGTCTTAATCATTTTACTGTGATCTGCCTTGGTAGTGATCTCTCTGGATTTGTCTATTCTACCTGGTGGGTGGATATTTCTACTTGAAGTTTAATTTTTACTTGGAGTTTACTGAGCTCTTTAAATTAATTGATTAATGTTTTTCATCACGTTTCAAAATGGTTTTAGCTATTGTTTGTTCGAATATTTTTCTGTGCTCCAGAAGAAATACAAAATGTGAATAGATACTTAGCAAGTTGAAAAAATAAAAGAAATAATTGATAGACTATCTACAAAGAAATGCCCAACCCTAATGGCTTTTGCAGTGAGTTGTAGCAGATATTTAAAGAATACTAATTTTTAATAAATTCATCCAAAAAAAAAATAGAATGGAGGTGATATTCCCAAACTCATTTTATTAGTGGCTCATAAATTGCACAGCATCCAGTCTGAAAAACAGAAGGAACTCTGGTGGCCAAGGCAGAACAATTGGTTTTTGTAAGGTATCTTTAGTAGAAGCAAGGAAGTAGGAAAGTATAGAAAACATAACAGTCAGTATAAGGGTCCTTCCGCTTAGTTACCTTGTAAGGATTGAAGTCGGGGGGATTTGTAACCATGCCTGTTTGGGTTGAATGCACCTTTTTAAATTGGTTGCCAGGTATCTCCTGTTTTTAGGAAATAGTAGTCTGTTTATGGATTTTTCTGTTTCTTTAATATTTCAGTTTGATTATGTGAAACTTAGCACAAATGACTTCACTTTGCTTTCATTTACCTACAGGAGAAACTCACTCTAAAACTGTGGTCTCCTTGTGTATTTTATTTACTATAACTGATGCAAATTACATTCTTCAATTTCTCTAAATGATATTGTATTTTCACACATATTAATTGTCTTTTGTTAAAATTTTCTATTATTTTGTATTGTCCAAATAATATATTTTATGCTTAATTTCTAAAATTTTGTCTCTCTAATAGAAATACTTCTGTTATGTGTGTATTGATTTTTGTAAACTTGTGACTTTGCTAAATTTACTAAATACAGTAAAGGTGGTTGTTTTGTAGAACTGTCAAGATTTTCTTTGAAAACAACAATTTAACCTTCAAATATGGATAGTTTTAGTTTTAATTTCGAAAAGGTGTGCATTAGTGTTTTTCTGGCTTTCTTTCATTGAAGTTGTTCTCCAGCACAATGCTCAATACAAGTGGTGAGGAAAGACGTCACTCAATATTTCTCCAGTGCAATTGGTTCTATATGGGTTTTTATGAGCATCCTTTCTTAGACTGTGGATACTCCCCTTTGTTCCTAAATGCCGACAAATTTATTCAGAAAGAAATGTTAGAATTTTTCAGATATTTATTCTTCTACTTGGTATATAATTTTCAAATATTGAACCAAATTTGTATTCTTTGTAAATTTCAGTTGGCTATATTTTCCTTTTTAGTGTACTGCTGAATTCTGTTTTGTAATGTTTTGTTAAGGATAATTTTGTCTACGCTCATGAGGAATATGGGCTATAATGGTTTTTCTTATAATGACATGACTCTTTTTTTATAACAAATTATGCTGATTATGTTTTCTCTGCTATCTTCCCTGAAAGATTCATATCCTATTTGTACTTTTCTTAAATATTTCATGTACTTCGCTAATGAAACTTCTGTAAACCTCTAGTTTTCTTTAGCTATGCACAGCTAGAAAAAAAATTAATCTTTTGGGCTCTACCTAAGAGTTCATTTAGTATCACCTTTATTTAGCATTCATTTTTGCAGAATGTATTCATTGTATAGAAAATTCTTTTTATTTTTCCTCAGCACTTTAAAATGAATTTCCATTGTTTTCTGGTCTCCATTTTTTTTTCTGGTAAGAAATCAACTATAATTTTAACAATTGTTGTCTTTTATGTAATGAGTATATGTGCTTATCTCTGTCATCAGCATCTAGAATACAGTTTATTACAGAGTACAGTAGTCTTCTTTTGGTTTCCACTGCTCAGAAATCGCTAAAACTATTGGATGTATTTATTATTTATCTCATGAAATTTGACGATGTTTGGCCATTTTTTACATTAGATTTTCTGCCTCCGCTACTTTTCTCCTTTCATTTTGGAACTTCGTTTACATATATCTTATCAGTGTCATATGGTTCTGCAACTATCTATATATATGTTAATTTATTTTTTGTTTTATTTTTCTGTGGAATAAAGATTGCATAATGTTTATTGTTCCATCATTAAGTTTCTTGGTTCTTTTTTTTCCTGACTTCTATGTGTTGTTACACCCATGCATTGAATTTTTATTTCAGATACTTTACTTTTTAATTTTAGAATTCAAAATTGGTTGATTTTTCATCACTTGGATTACTATACTGCTGTTCACCATCTGTTCATTCGTTATGCCATGTTTTTTATGTTATTCAGCATATTTATAATAGGTTCTTCAAAGTGAGTGCATAATTCTTGCATCTGTGTGAACTGTGAATCCATTTCTAATGAGTGACATTTTTCTCTTAAATGTAGTTTATATTTTTATGTTTCTTTTTATGTATATTAATATTTTATTGCATTCTGAATAATTCTAGAGTCTCTGCTTTATCTTGTCCTTGGAATAATATTGATTTTCATTTAGGAAAGCACGTGAGTTCCTGGCTAAATAACCTGAACTGCTGAATGCTTGGTTTTACATGTTGTTGGCCAGGTTCTATTTTACTTTTGCCCTTTGTTTTGGTAGAAATCTTAAAGCATAAGAAATATTTTGTTTTGTACTTAAAATAATTTATTAGTATGTGTTTGTAATACATAGTAATTACATGGAGCTGGGTGTTTTTATTCTTACACATATCACATCTTGATCACTTTTATGCCCCTTCCTCACCCTCCCTTCTCCCGGTTCCCAAGATCCATTATTTCTCATCTCTACAACTCCACCTCCCTGTTTCTTAACATTGTTATTTTATTCTTTTCTTTAAATTATTTATATTTTGCCCCTCTCACATTAAAGAAACCATGTGAATTTAACCTTTTGTGACTAACTTATTTCACTTGGGATTATGGTCTCAAGTTCCATCTATTTTCCTACAAATGACTCAAATTTATCTTTTTGGCCATGTAGTTCTCCACTGTGTACACACACACACACACATTACATTTTTTATTTATTCGTCTGTTGATGGGCATATAGGCCACTCCTTGATTTAGCCATTCATCATTTGTTACTTATTAAGCATGAATTTTCTTGAGACTCGAAGGAATATATGGAGCGTTTCTCCTCTAACTAGGTGAGATTAAAACCAAAAGCTATCTCCTTTTGGTCAATGACCGGTAAAGTCTCTTCATATTCTTGTTTTCCTGTGATTATTTTCTCTCTGTTTGTTAGGTCTCTGCTACCTTCTCCATGCATGAACACAGTTCACATGCAGATGTGACAGCACTTTATATAGGCGTTTTGGGTCATTTTGCTTTGCATCTTTTTTCTTTTTTGGACTTTCACCCGGTAGTTTACAGCATCTATGGCCACCACAGAGGACTCTGAGCTGCGTGTTCAAGGACATGCTTTCAAAGAAAAGGCCATGTAAACATAAATGTCACTTACTCTTACACGTTTTTTAAAGATTCAAATACAGATTTAAAGATTGTTCAATTTTGTTGCTATAGAAATACAATATATCATTATTTTTGTATACTAATTAAGAAAGTTATGGAAGGAATTGAATGACTTGTGTAGTTTTGCTTTAAACTTGACTTTGTCCTGAATTAGTATTTTCTAAAATTTGTTCATTTGATCTTAACCATATTTCAGTGGGTAAAATACTTCTTTTAATCATATATTAATTGTACTTGCCTGGCTGATTTTTCTTGTTTTATCATTTTTGAATATTTAGGTTGGGTCCTTTGTATTATTTATCAAACTTAATAATAATTATTGTTTTCTTAGTTATTTTAAAAATCATAGTATAGACTATTTTACTTGTTTATTAAAACTACATTTTAAAAATAGAGTTATATGGTGATAGTGTATCTTGCAACTTTACTGTATTGATGCATTAAATCTAATAGATTGTTGGTGGAGGGTCTTGGGTTTTTATTACTAAGATAATATCATTTTAGAATGAAGACAATCTTTTACTCCCCAATTTAAATAACTTTTGTTTCTTTATCTTCCAATTGCTCTGCCCCGAACCTTCAAGAATATGCGCTCATCCTTGCTTCTCCCCAGGTCTGATGCCCTTGTCTTGTTACTCATCTGAGAAGCACAGGTTTGGGCTTTTTACTGTTCAATGTGACTTAGCTGTATGTTTGTCATATATGTTTCATTTTACTTCAAGTAACATTTCTTCCCTAGCTAATTTGTTGAAAGTTTTAATTATGAAATGATGTCAAATGTTCCTCCTGTGTCTGTGGAGATAACAGTATGATTTTTACTCTTCATTCTATTAATGTTGTATATGACATTTCTTTACTCGTGCATATAACCTTATAACCCAGACGTATTGTACTTAGTCATGGTGTATAATACATTTAATATGCTGATTAACTCAGTTTGTAGTGCTTTAATGAGGACTTTTACACTTGTATTAGTCAGTGATATTGTCCTGCAACTCTTTTCTCAAAGTGTCCTTGCCTGACTTTGATATTCATGGTAATGTTTGCCTTGTAAAATGAACTTGGAAGTGTTTGCTCCTATTTTATTTTTTAACAGTTTGAGAAAAGTTCACATTTATTCTTGTTTAAAAGTTTGGTAGAATTCACCAATGAAGATTTCTGGCCATGAGCTTTTCTTTTATGGGAGTTTTTGACCACTGATGCATATTTTCCTACATTATTGTTCTGTCAGATTTTTATTTCTTCATCATTCCATTTTAGTTGCTTGTATATTAGTAAGAATTTATTTCTTTTTTGATATTCATTTGTTGATGTATAATTGTTCATAGCAGTCTCATCATCTTTTGTGTTTTTGTGATAGCAAATGTAATGACTTTGCTTTTATTTAAAATTTCATTTATTTGGTAGTAGTATAAGTAAAGGTGTATCAGTTTTGCTTACTTATTCAAGAAAAGAGTATTTCTTATTTCTATCATCTTTTCTGCACAAAGCTAGTTTGCTTTTTTATATACTAACAGTGATTTTTTGAAAAATATGAAAAACATCCCCTTTACAATAGGTTTACAAGTAATAAAATACTTATGAGAACTCTAAGGACATGAAAAACTTGTCAGTACCTTAGTAACTCTAGAACATTGATGAAAAATTGAGAAAGACATAAACAAATTAGAAGATATTTTGTGTTCATTAAGGCGGTCTACCTCTTCAATGCAATCCACACAAAATACCAGTGGCATTTTTAACAGAAGTAGAAAAGAAATCCTAAAGTACATACAAAGCCACAAAATATAATGAAATTGTTAAAAAGCCTTAGCCAAAAAGAATGAAGTAGGAGGATTGATAATGCTTGATTTCAAAATATACTACAAAGCTATAGTAATCAAAACAATATGGTACTCGCATAAAAACCAATAAGTTAACCAATGAAACAGAATGGAGACTCCTGAAACAAATCTATATGTTTATAGTCAGCTAATAATTGATAAAAATTTTGGAATATCCAAAGAAGAAGATATACTTTTTAAATGAGTGGTATTGGTTAAAACCATATAAAGTACAGAAGAATGAAATAGGAACCTTACCTCACCCCATATACAAAAATCAACACAAAATAGATTAAGGACTTAAGCCTAAGACCTTACACTTTAAAATTACTAGAAGTAAACATAAAGAGCCCCTTAATATTGGTTTAAGCAATGAATTTTTTTGACATGACCAGAAAAGAACAGAAAAAAATTGACAACCGAGACATGGTAAATCCAAAAGCTTCTGAACAGCAATGAAAACAGTTAACTAAAAGCAATGAAAATCTACAGAAGGGGAGGAAACACTTGCAAATAATATCTGATCAGGGATGAATATGCAGAATATATACAGATTATATATGAAGGATAGCAATACAAGAAATAACCTGTTTTTAAAAGAGGCAAATAACTTATTTTGGTCTGTTTAGGCTGCCGTAACTAAATATCATGAACTGAGTAGCTCATACCCAGCAGATTTTTATATTTTTACAGTTATGAAAGCTGAGAAATCCAAGATAAATGCTCCAACACATTTCATGTGTGATGTGGGCTGATTTCTCATAGCTGGCATCATCGTCACAAGTTGGATGGACCAAGGCAGTTCTCTGGGGCATTGCCATAAAGGCACTGATATCTACAAGAGCCCTGCACTCTTGGTCTAATCACCTCCCAAAAGTTCTTCCTCCTACCGCTATTACACTTGAGGATAGGATTTCAGCATACAAATTCGATGAGGGTGTAAAATTTATTTCATAGTCAAAAAGACATTTTTCAAAAGAATAAATGCAAATGATCAGCAGGTATATGAAACAGTGTTGAAATCATTAATGGAAGAGATGTTAATCCAAATCACAATGAGAAATCACCTCATACCTATTAATATGGCTGTGATCAAAAGGAGGAAAGATAAGTGCTGCCAAGGAGGTGGAGGAAAGGAAATAGTTGCACACCGTCAGAAGAAATATAAGCTGGTGCAGCCATGATGGAATAGTGTGGTTTTCCTCAACAAATTAAATATAGAACTACTATATGATCCAGGAATCCCATTTCTTTGGACATATCTAAAGAAAATCAAATCAGGATCTCTAAAACATATCTGCATGGCATACTCGGTGCAGTGTTATTTACATTTAGATTTAGGAACAGATCTAAGTGCCAGTTGCTGGGTTATTGGATAAAGCAAATGTGGTACAAGTACATGTACCTGTATATGTATGTGAATATCTATCTGTCTATCTATCTACCTATCTATCTACAATGAAAATACGGTACAAGTACATGTACCTGTATGCGAATATCTACATATATACACAATGAAAAGGGAAGGACATTTTGCCATTTGCAGAAACATAAATGAGCCCAGAGGACATTATGCTCAAAGAAATGTGCCAGATACAGAAACATCAATACTGTATGGTCTCAATTATATGTAAAATCTAAGAAAGTCAAACTCAGAAGCAGAGAGGAGACTGGTGGTTGTCCGAGTCTGGGTAGTAGGAGAAATAGAGAGATTATGGTCAAAGGATATAGTTATATATATAAAATAAACAAGTTCTGGTGATCTAATATATAGCAAATTGAAAATAGTTAATAATGTATTTTATACTTATATTTTATTAATAGATCTTAAATGTTTTTGCCAAATTAAAATAAAATATAAAATATATTTGTGAGGTGATGGATATATTAATTAGCTTGGTTATGTTAACTATTTCACAGTATATACATATATCACCATAGGTAATTTTTATTTCTCAATTATACCTCAATAAAGCAAAGAAAAATCTCAAAAAAGAAAATGATTGAGGATTCCAGTCAATGTCTCTTATGAAAATTGTGTACCTGATGTTTATTTTTTGGCATGATACAGCAGAGTGAATATTTCTTGGTAAGAGAGTAGTACTTTAATGTCTTAATCAATTTTATTTTTTAATATTTCATTTAGCATTATTGAATTTCTATTAAGTAATGAAATAGTGTAATATTTATTTCTTTTTATCCACCTTATATAAGGTTATATAAAGCCAAATTTTACAAGGTTCATAGAAATAGTATGGTGAGAACTTTCTTCTCTATGCTTGGGAACTCTTCAATGCTAAACAAATAATTATGTTATACAGTAATACCACGTTTGTGAACATTGCAATTCACAAACAAAAGTGTTCGGCAAAAGTTTGCTTCCATTCGTGAATTCTGCATTAGGAGGCAAATCCAAGCCTGGCCATCTTCCCCACATAAACGCTAACACAGACCTTCTCCCCAGAATTGTGAAACGAATTAAGTCCGTGAAACAAGGTACCTTACTGTCTGTACATACACAATTACCAAGGCTTCTTCGGGATTAATTCCTTGATTTAATTTTTCCAATTTATTTATGGCTATACTTTTTTAGAATTTCCACCTTTTCTAGATTTTATATAAGAAGTTTATATTTTTCATGTAGTAATTTGTTCATGCAATCCTAAAGTAACACATTTTATATTATTTTTATTTGTTTATATCTGTTATTGTTTATTAGCTTTTTAATTTTTTATGATTTTTAGCTTTTCTTTTACTTACTCTGGCTTCAATTTGTCTATTTTCTGGACTATTTTTCAAATATAATTACTTGGATTTATTTATGAATTTTAATGTTATTTTTGGATTTATTTATGAATTTTAATATTATTTTCTTTTACAAACATACTAAGTCCTCCTTTTGCCTGTAGTGATTTTCTTTCAACATCATTACTATTTTGTTGTCATTCATGAAAAATGGTTATTCATTTATTTTTAAAAATTGCATCTTATTTAGCATTGAAAAGGGTATAGAATACAGATGATACTGGAGTACAGTTTACAGCACATCACAAAAATATGGTTATATGCTGTTTCAATTATAATTGTTATCTGAGTATTCCATAGTTGCAAGTTTGTTTTCTTACATAATGCTAGAACTACTTAAAATAATCTTAATTTCCAAATGGCTTGACTCTTTTGTTTATGTTTTTATCGTGATTATATATTAATTTTACTACAAGATAAATGGATGTAATAAACTTCATGTTCTTGTTTATGTTCATTTTATTTAGTTAATTCATCCAATTTCAAATCATTGTGCTTAGCAGTTTGTATATTTTTCTACATACGAAGCTGCTTTTAAAATTATTTATCTAAATAGAAAAATAAAATATTTTGACAGATTTATTTTACAAACAATAAATATGACTTTTTGTAGTTAATATTATAACAATTGAAATGAAAATATACAATTAAACTAGTAACATTTTCCCTGTACCTTGTTTCACACTTGATCTATTTATCACTTTTAAACATTTGGATCACATCCATCAGATGAAAATTTGCGTTATTTGGTATTTATAAGTTTGTTGTTGTTGTTACTATTGTTTCAGTTTGTTGTTCCTGATAATTTTAAGAATAAAAATTGATGGCAACATAGCTATCACTCTGAAGCTCATGCCATGTGTTTCACCTTTCATGCCACAGAACCTTCTCTATGGTTACATCCTGAAATAATGTTGAGAACTGGGTGTGGACTGACGCATGCTGAACCAGGATGAGACCACCCTTGAGCAGTATCTTCTACACGAATAGGTTTAGACGAACTTTATAAACTCCTGAGATGGTCTCCGTATTTGGGAGTCTAAAGCTCATCAATTTGGTCAGAATCTCAGAGCAAACAAAGGAATACCAATAAAACATTAGTATACAAGAGAAAAGAATTATCTTCATCCAGTTTCTAGTTGGTTAAGTAAAATAAAAACTAAAAACTGACCAATTTCTGAGCAACTGAAAGGAGTTGTAATGGAGTTGTGATTTCAAAAGAATGATTCAAATGACTTTAACAGAAAATGTGAAGAAAGAGTAGAATAAAGAATAAATAATAAAATGAAAGCAAAAGGTTTGATGGCGTAGGTCACATTAAGCTAGGAACCTGGGAAGAGTTTTCCCAGTGAGTGGGTCTGCTCACATAACTATCTGCTCCTGTGAAAAATACTAACAAAGAAATCTGGTTGGAAAATTAGCAATCATCACCCAAATTCCCAGCTGGTTAATGTTCAGATTTTATTGTACTCGGATATGGAAATTTAACAATTTTTTTTTAATTAAATAATTTTAAAAATATTTATTTCTGTCTTGGACAGCTTTAGCTATGGTACAATACACATATATACATAATGCTCTACTGAGATATTATGTGATTTTTGTCCTTGCTTCTGTTTATGTGATACATTACATCTATTGTTTTGCATAGTTTTCAACCATCCCTGCATCAGTGGGATGAAGCCTTCTTGGTCATGAGGTATGATCTTTTTAATGGTTTGTTACATCTGGTTACTTGTGTCTTGGTGAGGATCTTCACATCTATGTTCATAAAAGAGATTAGCTTGAGTTTTTGTTTAGCTTGAGTTTGCACTACTCATTCCCTTTCAATCTCTTTAAAGAGTTTGGCGAGTGTTGGTGTTAGATCTTCCCCGAGTACCTTGTAGAATTCATTTGTGACTACATCAGGTCCTTAGCTCTTCTTAGCTGGTATTTTTTCTTTTTATTACTGTCTAAATTTCATTGCCTGTTATTTTATTATTCAGGGTTTTTAGATCTTTTTGGTTTAGTTTTAGTGATTCAAATGAATCTAGGAATCTGTCCATTTCTTCTAGATTTTCCAATTTGTTGATTGTACAGGTTTTCAAAGTAGTTATTAATAATCTTGATTTTAGTGGTATCCATTGTGTTTTCACGTTTTTAAAATTGCATTGATCTAGGTCTTTTTCTTTCTTTCTTTTTTTTTTTTTTTGCTTTCTTTTGTGACAGGGTCTCATTACATAGTTCAGGCTGCCCTTGACCTCACTAAGTAGCTCAGGCTGGCCTCGAATTTCTTGCCACCCTCCTGACTCAGCCTACCAAGTGCTGAGACTACAGGCATGCACCACCATGCCTGGCTTTTATTTTTTATTTTGGTAAGTTTGCTAAGAAATTTTTCTGTTTTGTTTATTCTTTTGAAGAACCACCTCTTTGGTTTATTAGCTATTTTTGTAATTATTTTAGTCTCAATTTCATTAATCTCTGCTCTAATCTTTGTAATTTTCTTCTATGTACTAGCTTCAGCTTTTCTTATTTTTCTGGGAATTTGGGGTGCATCATTAGGTTTATTTGTGCCTTCTCTGTTTTTCTGTTGTGGGCCTATGTGCTGCTAAGAACAGTGTGTATTCTGACATTGGGTGGAACACTTTGTAGATATTTATTAAGTCCAGTTGTTCAACGGTTTGGCTGAACTTTGATATTTCTTTATTGATTTTTTTTTGTCTAGTTGATCTATTTGAGATAGTGATATATTGAGTTCTTGCACAAAATTGTGCTGGTGTTTATCTGATATTTTAGGTCCAGGAGTGTTTGTTTTATGAAGTTGGGTGTGCCATGTTTGGTACATATATATTTATACTTATCTCTTTATGCTGAATTTTCCCTTACTCACTACATAGTGACTTTTTGGTTCTTCTGACCAGTTTTAAGTCCACTCTTTCTGAAAATAGGTTATCTACTCTTACTTGTTTTTGGGGTCCTTGTGCATAGATTACTCCAGGACAAAGTTTTCCACCCCTTGTTTTTACTCTATGAATTTCTCTTTGGATTAAATGTATTTCTTTATCAACATACCATTCAGATTTTGTTTGTTTTTATACAATCTGCCAATCTATTTTGGAGACCTCTTCAGTGGGTTTCAATCTCTTGCCTGGGTTACAGCACACAGCAGGAAGGAAAGTGCAAGAGACAAAAACAGAGGGGTGCAGGCAGGGATCTGGGGTGACCAGTTGTTCATGGGGATCAAAAGGCCGTGATCTGCCCAGACCCTTGGTATTTATTCATTCCATCTGAGTCAAAGACAGTGAGTGAAGGACAGTGGGTGCTTCCTGGAACAGTAATGGTGACTACGGTGGGTTAGGAAGATCAAAACACTCTTGCAAGGACAAGGATGAGGACAAGGACAAGACAGAGGGGCAGTAAGGAAACTGTAGTTTCCCCAGGTGTCTTCAGCAGGTGTTATCTTGCCCTGAGAGTGCCACAGCAGTGATCAGCCCTAGGGCTTCCAGCTGTGACCAGAAAAGAGTGGAATTTCTGCCTTCCAGCCTGGCTCAAGGGCAGGACAAGAACAGCCTCAGACACCCCCTAGACTCAATTTATAATTCATGACCCCAATAAATCTACGTATTTTGATTTGGGAGCTGAGATCATTCATCTTGTGAGTTACTACTGAAAGGTATTGACTTATTTCTGAAACTTTATTACTTTCCTGTTGTTGACTCCTTTTTTTCCCTTCTGCTTAACTCCTCACATTAGCTAGTATATTCATTACATTAGACATTTTGGCATTGTTGGCTTCATTGTCACATTCTAGGATATCCTTGAAAAATATTTGCAGTGCTGGTTTGGAGGTCATGAATTTCTTAAAAGTCTCATTAAAATGGAAATACTTATTTCTCCCTCAATTTTGAAAAATACTTTTGCAGGATATATCAGTCTGTGTTAGAAGTTGTTTACTTTTAGGGCTTGAAACACTTCAGGCCAAGTTCTCCTGGTCTTTAGATTTGTGTTGAGATGTCTGCTATAATACTACTTTTTAAAAAATAATTGATTTGTTGCATTTTGGATCATGGCTATTTGGGGTTCCATATGCCTCATTTTTCTGTATGTCAAATTCTGTAATTATTTCTGTAAACTGTTTTTTTTTTTGTCCCATTTGTGCTACTTTTTCAATAATTCCAAATGATCTCAGATTAGTCTTCTTTTTGTTATCCAGCAGCCGTTAAAATTTATTTTCCATGTTTATTCGTTTGTAAGTTCTCTCTGTGTGTGTAATCTCCTGTGTCAGCCTTTTCTTCTCTTTCTGACAGTCTGCCCTCACATTGGTCACTCATGCTGCCCGTGATGTCAATAAAAATTTTTATCTCCTGGATTTCTCTTTGGTATCTTTTCATGCTAAGTTGATCATTCATGTTTTGTATCATTTTATTGAGTTCAGCTAGTTTTTATCAGTGTCTTCTGTAAGGTTACTGATAATTTTATATATTAAGTTCATTATATTAGTTGTATCGTCTTTGACCTAGTCAAACGTTTACTGATCTGTGTTTTTTTGTCTCCTGTTTTATCATTTTGTGTAAATCAGCTGTTTGGCTTGATTTCCTCCCCATTAATGCCCCATGAGTCAGCCTTGGGATAGTTGAAAGTTTTGAAAGGCATTTTTTCCTTGTTTTTTTTTTTTTTTTTTTTTTTTTTTAATCTCTCTTTCTTTCTCTCTTTTTAGGTGTTGAGAGTTGGGGGTCAATTACAGTCCAAAGACTTTGTTGCTAATATGGAGATCTCTTTAGCCAGTGTCTGATTTTCAGTGATGTGCTCTGAGCATGGCTAACGATGGGCCTTTGTCTTTGTCCCAGGATCTGACAACTTCTGTTAATTTGAGGAGGGAACAGTGCAGTGTAATTGGTCCAGCACCCAGTTCTCTGCAAATGAACCACAGTATTGTTGATGACCAAAAAAGAAACCAGGTACCGGCATGCAGTAAAATCCAATTAATAAAAGTATGCTTCCCTGGCAACAGCAACAACAATAGAGACAAACTGGATATTGACATACCATAAGAAGCAATAAAAAAAAAAAACTACCCTTGTAGCATCCTTCACAATAGAAAAGATATCTATAATTATAATCTAGACAAAAACAAATATTAGGCAGGTGAGATGGCTCAGTGACATAAGCAACTGCCTGGCAAGTGCGAGGTCCTGAGTTCGACTCCTGGTACCCACATATGAAAAAAGGGCCGGTGATATCGCTCAGTGGCATGGGCACCTGCTGGCCTGTGAGGTCCTGAGTTTGACCCCCAGTACCCACACACACAAAAAAATTGACATACAGTAAACATGTACTAACACAATAAGTATACCACCATTGACAATAGAACAGAATTCATCAAAAATAAAAGCAAGTGGACTAAATATCCCAAATATCTAAAGATGAATAATGTTAATAGTAGTACTAGTAATTATAAAGTGGGTGAGGAAGAGAAAAATGAAATAAATAAAATTTGAAAATAAAGAAAAGGAAAATGAGGAGGAGAGAAAAGTGAAACTACATAGCCTATTAAGATTAAAAGAAAAATAGAAACGAACAAGAAAAAAAAGAGAAAACAAACAAAAACCCCCCAGCAAAATAAAGAGTGCAAAGGTAAAAGAAAACAGAGAAAAGCAACCCAAATCTCCCAAAAAATAATGAAGAGAAAAAGAAATGAGTCCAAAATATTTCTCCACGTTTTCACACGAGCAGTCTCTGTCCAGGTCTGCAGCACTGGGACCCCCAGGGGCGGGGACGGACCGTGAGTTGCTATGGAGACCGACTTCTGCCTCCGCTCTGGCTTCTGCGTGGAGCGCCGCAGCCGCCCCACGTTCCCTGCCCAGTGTGGGCGGGCGGTGGTGTCCATCCTGGCGCGGTATCCACGCCAGCCGTCCCTGTGTCCATGTCTCGAGGGACCCCAAGTCACAGCTTTCAATGCCCCTGCGTCAGCCTGTGGGTGTGTGAGGCGCCCCGCTGCATGTGCCCCCCGGGCTGAGCGTGGTCCAAGCGCTGGCCGGCGGGGACCCCCGCGTCGGGGCGGGCGGGGCGCCGCGGGGCGGGGGCTGAGCGCCTGCCGAACCCAACGCCAGCGCCTTCAGGCTCAGACCACGCTGGGAGCCGCGCAGGGCCGCGGAGGGCGGGGCCTCCGATCCCCAGGCCCGAGCTGAAATTTCAGGGTTCGCGTCCGGCGTGCACCCTCTCCCACATACTCACCGTGGCAGGGGGGCCCCAGAAAATTTGAAATACAGTTGTTCTGCAGCTCACTCTTAAGCAGTTAAACTTTCCCCCAGTGGCTCCTGGCTAAACGTCATCTATAGGGCAGGGAGCACCCTGGATTTCTTCTCCCGGCGGGAGGACCCGCGTCCACGGTGAAGCCTCACACCGCCTCCGCACCTCACAGCGCCTGTGGCTTCTCCTGCGGCAGGGCTGCCCGCAGCCTGTCGCTTCTCCCGGAGCTGCCGACCCTGCCTGGCCTTCACCCTGTTAGCGGAGACAGAGCCCTCCTCCGGGAGCCGGGAGGAGCGCTCCAGAATTCTCTCTCTGTGTCGTGCTCAGTTTTTCCAGATTCTCTGTACTTCTGGTTTTCCTCTCATATCGCTTCTGATTCTCAGGATCTACTTTTCTTTTTCTTCAGCATGTTGTTGTTTTCCAGAGTCTCCAGTTTCGTCGAAATTCCTTGAGACTTTGTTCTGTCTTTAGAATAGTCTTTTCTTTTCGTACGTCTAATGTGTGCTCAAGAAGAGTCTACGTTCTCGTTTCATTCTATAACATTCTACTAACTCTTGCTAAACTTGCTATTTATACTTTCTATTATATTCTATACTATTTTCTGCATAATTTACCTGCTTCTTCTCTTTTGAGAGGAACTTCTAAGCTTTCATACCATTTAAAATACGTTCTGTATCTGTCGATTATCATTTATGAAGTTATACTATGAAATATATATGGGATATTTTGATAATATATGTCACTCCACTTTTAAGTGTTCTCATTGTATTCTGTCTTGTAAGATACTAAACACTTTTCATTTTTGCTGAGTTATTGAACATTTTCAGATCTTCTGTATCATTTTTTTTAAAAACATGTCTCCTGTAGGGAACAGTATCAGATTTAATTTTTATTAAGCCATATGATAGTAACTGTTTTTTGAGTGGTAAGTTAAACCCACTTATACTTATTGCAGTCATTTTATCATCAGAAATCATTTTTTGCCATTTTGCTTTGTATGCTGTTTTGAATTTTCACAGTTGTCCTTTTAGCTCCTGTCTTTCATTGGGTAGAAACATTTTATTCTGATTATTTGAAAATTACGTATTTTCTTTTCTCCTTCAATGTTTGTTTTATTTTTCTTTCTTTTGGTTTGTGATGCTTAACAAAGTGTTTCTTTCCCTCCTAAACACGCTAAGAACAGTGGCGCGGTGTCCACATTAGCTACTTCTCCTGTGACAGGCTCCGTCTCTCACTACGCTGGTGATGTGTGCTAGGCTTTTCACCGATTGTCATCAACACCTGTTTTCCTCGTTTGTACTCTGTAGATAACATACAACTTTCTCACAGCCTCCTTTTCATTTCGTTTTCTTAAAGTTTCACTAAAATATTTTTGAAGACAGATTTTGTATTATAAACTACTTAAAATGTTAAGTTCCAGGAAATATATCTACTGTGTCTCTATTTACACGATTTTCTAACTGTTTACACATTTCCAAGCTCAAAGTTACATCAGCCTTGAAGGTAGTATCACATTTCCCCCTATATTCAAAGCTGCTAATGAGATGTCTGATTAAATCTGGTTATGAAAACTTCATAAGCATATTTCTTTCCTTCCTAATGAACTTTAAAATTTTCTTTGTGTTTAATCTTCTTTCACTTTAGTATAATATGCCCGCATATATAATTTGTTCTTATCATTGTGTTTAACATTTTAGGATTAATTTCAAACATATTTAAAAATTTTTAATTTACAAATCTATAAATATTAAATTAAATATTTCCTTTTTCTGTACTAATCATCTTGGCCGGTCATAGCAAAGTATCATAGAATGGGTTTAAGAGTGATTTATTTTCTCACAGCTCTGAGGCCTGGATAACCTAGATCAGGGTCTGCCAGGCTTGATGTCTGGAGAAGGAACTTTTCCTAGGTAGCAGAGAATTTAAATCCGCGTCCTGAAATGGCACAGAGGAAGGGAGGAGAAAGAGAGAGAAGGAGAGGAACACTAGCTCTCCACTGACTCTCACGTATTCTTGTAAGTTTCTCATTCTACCAGATCGGGGCTATCCTGTGACCTCATTTAATCTTAATCACTCCCTCAGAGAACCCATCTCTAAATACAGCCACAGTGAGATGGCTTCAAAATGTGGGGAGACACCAACATCCAGTCTGTAGCATCCTCCGTCGTTTAATCTCTACTTGTAAATCCATTCATTCCCACTCCTATCATATGGGTGTTTCCATTTCTCCTTGTATCTTTTATATATCTTAGCTCAAAAAGTCTTTCAATATATGCCTCCCTGAAGTTTTCTGAAAGAATTTCTGATCTAGTCTTCACGCTCATTCATTTTCATTTCCACCATTCTGTTATTTAATTCCTACAAATGACACCTTTATTATCCCCGTCATTCGTATATACATATATATAAATATATATATGCTCTTTCTTCGTGATTCCTCTATATATCTATTTATGCTTCATGTGATGACATTCTCCATATATACTTTAGTACCTATCTCATGTTCAATTATATTGTGTCTGTCGCATTGATTGTATTTTTATGACAATGGTTTCATCTATATTTTATGAATGAATAGATGACTTTCCACGTAAGTTCATGTTTCCCTGGACTGCTAACTCTGCTGGTTAACAGTAGGTACCAAGTAAGGTAAGGAAGAGGGACCTCATCTTCTGAAAACCCTCATGAAGGCAGAGGGGAGAGATAAACGGAATTTCCCCTTCCGGCCACCTGGCACCCACTTCCGGTTGCTGCCTCCTAACGCCGGCCTTGTGTGGGTGTCCGTCTTCCGTCTTCCACCTGGAACGCGGAGGGAGGGGAGCGCCTGCTCTGGGCTCCTCGCTGCAGCAGGGAGCCTGCCTTTGTCCCGCTGGGCAGGTGCTGTGCTCGCTCCTCTTCCCGGGGGCTCCAGGGCAGGTTCTGTTCTACCCGGCGCAGGGAGCAACTGAAAGGCTCCCAAATCAAGGCTGCTCCCAGTGTCCTCCTCCTTCCTGTCCGAGTGGCCTCTCCAGCCCACTGGCTTCCCGTGTCTGGATTCCAGTGCAGATCTTTAACCCCGCCATGCTGGCCTGTGCTGAGGTTTGAGAGGAGGCGGACGTCACAAGCGAGTGTCTTTCTCATTTCGCGAGGGACCTGAGGTCTCCATGATTATTTTAGTGTCTCCCAAATACACTGTTGATTCTCTTTGCTTGGCCACCCTGTGGTATGCTTTTATCTTCTTATTTATCCCCTAATAGTCCTGTTAGAAATTATCTATTAAGAGGTCATTTCAAACAAGCAGCTTTTGGTTTCATTATCCTTTGAAGTATATTTTTTACAATTCATTAACTTTGATTTTGACTTTCTTAACCTCTGTTCACAGTTTCTTTTAACTCTCATTGCTTTTATGATAATTTATTATTACTTTCTATATTATTAGTAAACACATTGAAGATGAGGAATGTTCTCTGAAAATATTCCTAAAGGTTTTTCTGTAAAGTGTTCTTCTTTTGTTACTTTTCAAATAACATATGCTCTGCAATCATTTTTTTTTTTTTTTTTTTTTTTTTTTTTTTTTTTTTTTCAAGAAATGTTTGTTAGTTTCCAAATGCACACTGGTTTTGCTTCGTTTTTCACTTTTGCCGAAGTCGACAAGTTTTTGCTTAGGTTTATCAAGAATGCAGCCAATATACAGTAAAATAAATATTTATTCGAGAATTACTTTTAGAGTTTCTTAACCTATCAAAATTTTAAAGAGTTATGTTAAAATTAACTGGTGGCATATTTTCTTTAAGAAAATTAAAAGCTCCTTGCTGTACATTTTAATTTTATTATTTGATCTATTAAAATTTAGGGTCGTTATATCTTCTTACAAAGCCTGCTTTATATGCTTGTATGCGATTACTTTTTCTAGTTGAAGATTTGGGGTTATAATTCTGATATTATTAGTTTATGTTAAATTTCTATGTCATTGTTCATTACTTTTAAACTTGATTTGACATTTTTTCTAAGCACATGCACTTAAATTATTATTAACCCACTAATGAAATAATTTGCCCACTCTCATATTTTATGGTAAGATTTATTATGACTACTTTTTCTTTTCTGCGTTTTCTTTGGTTTCTTTTCTTCACCTGATACGTTTTTCTTATTTATCCTCCTGTTTGATCCTCCATACACTCATATGTGTACACCATTGCTGCCCCTTATTTTCAAACCCTAAAATTCTTGTAAAATTGGCTAATGATTAATTTTGTAACTCAAGAAACCACAATAAGATAATTGTAGGTCTAATTGAACATCAGATAATTGTCAATTCTGTCAGTACTATTTTATTTACTCAATTCCCACCTGCTAAAATTATCTATGAAACATTTCTCTTGGCTAACTTCATTGTCTTCTAATGTTTGCATTTTGCTTCAGTAATTTGTAAATATCACCTTCAGTTTTTATTAATATTTCTATTACAGTATGTCTTTTATGATGTTTGATTTACCCATTCTTGAAAAATATTTATCATCTTGCTAGTTTTAGTATAATTCATTTCCCATTATCATTTCCAATCTTATTCATCTTCTTTTATCTTGAGATTTCTCTTTGGAATACATTGGAGAAGAAAGTCAAGTACAAATTAGGTTTTTGTCCCATAAGGACAAGAGGTTTGTGCTTTGGAAATACTGCATGTCTAAATGTTGGCTTGGTTTGCCCTGGAGTGTTTATTTATTCATTGGAATAAACTTTACTAAGCACCACTATGTGCATAGGAGGGAAGCGTGTGCAATGAAGACAGATAGCATCGGAACCCAGCCAGGTCGTTCAGAATTGTGTAATCATTTTAAATTTGTTGGCTTCTGCTTTCAACGAGATGAGAATCAACTTGTAGCTCTGAGTAAATGAAAGACATGCTGGCTTATATAAATACTTTTTAGGATTTCGCTATCAAATAACTAAGAAAGAGAAAGTAATTAGCAAGATACTGGATTAGATTTCATTGCAGTCATCTGGAAAAGAAACAATGGTAGCTTGCTTATGGTGATAGCTGTGGAGGTGAGAAAGTGTCACGACCCCGCATCCATTCGGAAGGCAGAGAAGACACGAGGTTATGGTTCACTGGGTAAAATGAGGGAGAGAAAGAGACAAGTCAGGAATAACTCCAAGGATTGGGTTTGGGCAATGTGAGGAATGGAATTGTTGTACACCATGGACAGCAAGTTTCGGTGAAAGAAAATTGGTAAAGTATTGATGTGTTTGTTTTACAATGGCTATTAGTTATCCAAATAAAAAACAAAAGCAAACATACAATTAGATACAAAAGTCCAGAGCTCAGAAGTAGGTATTTAGACTGGCTGGATCTAAGAGTCATAGTTTATAGTTTTTTGTTTTGTTTTTCTCTTAAGAATCTGTAAAGATTGACATTTTTTTCTCCCATCGAGCGTTATACTTATGCCCCATGAAGTTAATAAAAAAATTTTTAGCAATATGAAACACTAACAAAACCTGCTATAATCCCTGTACTTCAGGGAAAAATGTACTAACTTATTTTTACTGATATTTATTTTACAGTTATATAGCCCCCTTAAAAATTTTTACATTTATAAACTAATTTCTGATATTACTAGTTGAATTTCTAAAACTTTTCAGATGCAAAATATACTCACAGTATTCCTAAACCTTCAGATTTCTTCTCTTCTGGATTATTGTTGGTTATTGGAAGTTGCAAGGCAAAGGGAATACATTGTTAAATATAGACAAATAATCTTGATCAATTTTAATACATTTAGCATAGTCAAGCTCATATTGAGGCAATATTATAGAATGACTTTAAATTCCTTATTTAATTAAATTAATTGGTTTGCTTTCTTCTTAATTCAATTGCCTATCTCATGATGTTAACTTATCCTCAAAGTCACCTGGAAAGCAAATGCCAGCTACTCACTTTATGTAGGGTTATAGGTTTTTGTTTTTTTTTTTTTTTTTTTTTTGGTATAGCAGTCAGGTGTAACAACTAGCCATAGACACTTGGAGTCTAGGGCCCTAGAGGTTTGGCCAAATTGCATGTGCCGAGGCAAAGACTTCTTCACATACCTTACCCATCTATTCCTTTTCATTCTGACATGGGTTGTGGAATCTGTTTTCTCCCAGGCCATTCCTTTTCCGTGTCTGTGACTCAATTTTCTGCCACACCAGTTCTGCAGCATATTATTTTTCAGATAGTTGTCAATTCTTCACCAGCTTTTTTTAAAGACTCAGCTTCAAATTCATCTCAGTTTGTTATACTTTCTCATTAATCATCAAGATTATGTCTTTTTCATGTGCATACAAAGCAATTTCTGTGTAAACTATTATTCTGATTTATGGAGTTAATCCTTTAACTCTTTTCCTTCTGTCTCTCACATGCTATCTTTATTTTTCTTCTTTTATGCTGTAAAATGTCTCTATAAGATATATGCTCTTGTTTTGTTGACTTAAACTGTCACAGCCTAGACAACAAAACCTGTTATTTGCCTCAAAACATGGTTGAGTTCTTGTATTCCCTATTTTCCTGAGCACTGGGAAACTCCTCCTTTCTTATGAATTTAATGTGAAGGCCTAGATGATTTAGATTCAAATGATTAATTTAAAAGGTGGATGGAAAATCACATGGGCTTGTGAGTTGCTTTAAAACAGACTTCGTTTCTACACTTTTCTTTGGTTTCCTGAGAAGCTCATCAGCCAGATTCCTGTTGCGTGAAGAGGGGCCGATTTCCCCCACTGTCATTAGTTGACAGCCACATTCATGACTCTAAGCACAGAGGGATTCTCTTCTTTCCACATTCTGCCCCACCTCTTTGATCCCCTAGATTAGAAAATATGGCTCCCTAGTGTCAGCGATTCTCTCTTTGCATAGAAAAGGGATGCATCTTGACCACACATCTAGTTCTGTGTTCCAAGTAAAATGGTATCAAGTTTGCCTCCCATTTGTTGTTGTTCTGTACATGCCCTTCCAAATTATAGGTAATGTGTTTTTAGCTTTCTACATTTTGACTTTTCCATAATAGTTGTGTTACCTTTTCAGGAATAGTTTTTCAGGATTTTAGGATCTTCTTTCAAATGACATAATTCCAATTAGGAGAATCCTAAGACTTTCTTTCAATGTTGACCCATTTCCACCACACTGAGCGTGAGCATGCAGAGCCCTTTGACACAAGGGCCACTGGCATGTTTAGAAAAATAAAATCTCTAGATTTCAAGTGTATGTGTGTGTGTGTTAGAGTATCCATTTGATGCAGTCCCTGGAATATATTTATATTAATATTCCAGGCCCATACTTGTTGAAGAATTCTATTTTTCAATTAAAAATCTCATCTGCTTTGGCCAATGAAATGGAAATAAAAGTAATATTGTTTCAATAACTTTCTCAGTTCCACTTATTAGCAACTGTTTTAGGAGTTATGAAAGGATTTTTCTCTCTCACTATTTCTTTTGGAACCCCTATATGGGTCTGGATCTGTGAGTAAAACTGACCTGAAACAGACTTGCACTAAACTCATTTACTGTGAATGAGAAGTATTTGTTGTTGTAACTAATTGGGACCGGGGACTGCTTGTTACTTCAGTCTGATCTGACTGATACAGTACTTGTCCTGAGGGGATATTTCACATTTGTTTCTTTTGTTCTCTCAGTTGGATTTACAGTGAAGTTTAAGAAAAAAATTTTCCAGGCTATCATTTTCCCCTCGAATATGGTAAATCCATTTAATTCAATAATTGCATTTAATTGAATTAAAAGACATATGAAATTTGCCATTTCTTTGAGAATTCATATACCAGAGAGCCATAAGAAAAATAGATCAGATTAATTCTGATTTGTGCTTATATCTAGTTCAAATTTGTATTTTGTCTGTTATATTTCTGGGTCTCTTGAGGGATCAGAAATTTGAATCTACTGTCAGATTTGACTAAAAATTACCAGTCACTGTGAGCTGATTACCAGACTCATTCAGTTACACAAGAAAGCCTTGTTCTGCTGTGTCAAGATGATGCGTGCTTATATGTGCCATCACGCGGGTTAGTAACTTGTGCGTGTTTGAATCACCAGTAATCAAGACGATAATGATTCTAGCTCGGTATTCATCTTAGTCCAAATCAAGTACTCTTTCTTCAACAATGATGAGTTTCCTCTTTACTCTCATTTCACATGTAAGGCTTACAGGAATATATTATATAAATAATTTGTTCAGTACATTCAATTGTTTATCAAAATCTATTTAAAGACTTAAATTTTATATACCATCGTAGAGAGACAGGGTCAACATTGACTAGAATTGTTAAGCCCACCAGGAGTGAGTCTAATAAGTCAGAGGGAATGGGGGGAGGATGACAGGTGGATGGGAACAGAAAATGTATTCATCTATCTTTGGTATCGTAACTCTTTTCTTACTATCGGTAAAGTGTATGAGACATCAAATTATGGAAAGTAAAGAGAGAATGATTAAAGTCAGCTTCTTTCAGTTAATGACTGCTGTCATTGAGAAAAGTAGCTACTCCATTAATGGAGAAAGTCTTGTAATGAAAACGTGTATGCATGTGTTAGAAGGACATTCCACAAGGATTATTTCCATCCTTTGAGAATGCCCAATTGCTCCTAACCCACCCTTCAGATAAAGAGAATACTCACCAGTTAGCAAAATCTGTACTACTCAAGTTGGACTTAAATTATGTGTAGCTTGAAACCGACTAAAAAAATGGGTTCTTGCATGTTACCCCTCTGACTGGAATGCTGTTATTTTCCTACATCCTTCTTATATTTTAAGACTTAGTTTAAGATAAGTGAGAAAAAACACATTTGTGAAATGACTGTATTCTTATAGAGCCCTTAACCCTTTCAAGGAGTTGGCACATTCTGTTATTGTTAGAACATGAAATGCTTAAGGACTCTTAGGAAGTGTCAAGTAAATATTTACCGAATGAATAGGAGTCAGATAAGTAGAAAGGAAGAAGCATATTTTAGTTGCTTTGACCTAAATAATAATTAAATTTGTAGAGTCACAAATCTTCAAAGGATCTATAAGATTCCAACAACATTCAATAAAATTTATATCTGTGTGTGTGTGTGTGCTGGTGAATACAAAGAACGACTGGAACTCTCACACATTGCTAGTGTGAATGCCACATGTCACAGCCAGTTTAGTAAGCAATTTAACAGTGAAGTTAAGTATAAAATCATAGTAAGACTGAGCAGTCCCATTCCTAGGAATTTGCTAACTGGAAATAAAAACATATGTTCTCATGGAGACTTCTTTCATTTAAACATCCAAGAAGAAACCTAAACAACAACTAGTATGGGAATGGTCTAAATGTCTGTCAAATGGTGCATAGAATTGTGTAGACCAATTCTGTGTATTATTCTCAGGGGTAAAAAATATATTAGGTATTGATGCACTCAACAGGAATGAATTTCAAAAGTGCATAGTAGATAAAGGAAAATAGACACAAAATACTGCAAATCATGTGATGTCACTTAGGTGGTATTTTTGAAAAGACAAAAAAAAAAAAATTAGATTGCCAGGATCTGACCTCTGATAGAGGAAATTGTAGATTAAAAATGGAAATGAGGCAATTGTTTTGAGTGATGGGGATGTTTTATATTTTGATTGTTGTAGTGGCTAAGTTACTATATACATTCACCTAAACTTAACTATTCACTTAAAGAGGGTGAATGTTATTGTAATTTATATCTCAGCAAACCTGAAAAATGGGCTCAAATGTGACATTCTGTTCTCCTCCCTTAATGAAATGAAATGTGCATTCCTTCTCTGCGTGATCCTTACAAAGCTAGAATTATCTAATATACATTATTAAATTTCCAGCAAATTGAAGAAAACCCATGTGTTGAATATCTTTGTGCCAATATCATACCATGTTTTGTACAATGCTTTCAATCTTTCAAGCAACACCAAGAGTTATCACCATTACTATTCTACAGATAACATAGCGAAAGATTGAATCATTTAAATACATCGCGAAGGGCAGTAGTAGCACTGATGGGTACCTGTGCAAAACACATGTGGTGAAGTCTTTTTGACAGCAATGCCATCATTCCAAGTATTCCTTGTCACCTATAAATGGGATCATGTTATTTTTTTCATATAAACCTCTGCATTTAATCTCCATTGCACACTGAATCACCTCCACATTTCTCATCACAGCCCCTACTGGTCCATGGGCAGAGCCTTTCCGACTCTCTGCTTTCCCTTCTCCCTGTGGTTTCCCAAACAACACACAGGCAAAGCTCTTCTCAGACAAAGGAAGTTTTTTACATGTTGTTCTCACCTTCTGAAAACACCAATTTCTGTTTTTCTATAAAGAATTGTCTCCTTCCTTCTGATTTCAGCCTGAATATGTCTCATTTGACGTATCTTTCTACAATACTCCATAGGAAGCGATATCCTTTCCCTTGCCGTCATTTACATATTATCATTTTCCCTCACCAATTCAAACCTGTACATTGCTTGGGACATTATAAGCACTCAATACATACTTTTAATAAATGACTTAGTAAATTAATGAAGCAGATAAGGCAGCCAGCAGCTGGCACACAGGAAATATTGTTAAAATTTGGTACAAAGGGAAAGACCACCTAAGGGAAACTTGTGGCTGGCAAAGCTGAAATCTGAGGTCTGCATATATTAATGAAAATCAATAAATAGCGATAGGGCTTGCTAGAAAGACAGAAGCTGGGATTAAATCAATTAAGAATGTTGTCTGTATGTAAATTAGAAACATCAACTAAATTAAACTGTTGAAAATGGAAGACTAAAAGAATATTAATGAGCTGATGGAAACTTGATAAGATTTCCAAAATGCTTTTTTTTTAAAAATATTTTTTGCTTGTTTTACTTTAATTAGGATAAAATGTGAAGAAAAGGTATTTTGAGGGTGTCTCATGCCTTTTTAAAGTCTCAGAAATACTATTTGCTGAAGGGCACTGCCTAAGATTCTTCATCATCCAAGCTAAAATGAAAGACAGGCTGAGTCGTTTTTTAGTTTTCTGCCCACATCAGGACTTAAGCAATGTTCTTTCAAGGATTAGTGTATGCTCCATACAAATTTTTCACGCTGATTTCATTTTTAAAGCAATTATTTTACTATGATAAACACTCATTTTAGTATGATGCTCTCGAATTACCACTGGCAACATTGAGCTGTTCCCAGAATTTTCCATGCCTCAGTGGGATCCCATATCCTTACCACCCAGCTCCAGAAACAGCCCCTGGCAGGAAGCTGAACTTAGCTGAAAACTTTTTCTCATTTTCAGTTATTGTGGACGGTCCTCCTGCCCAACCCAGCACACCTGTGTGCATGTAGCTACCCACACGTTGTGGAGACTAATCCTTTCTTGTCCCTGTTATCACAGTTAACACGATAAACCCATGCTGCTGCTTCCTCCACACAGGATATGCCCTTGCCTGTAACTCTGTCTTTCTCCTTCCACTCATTGAGCTTGATGACACTGAACTCTCATAACAGCCATCTAATGTCAAAGTGACAGATCCCCTAGAAGTGTCCACTATGCCTCTCTCCCAGTTCTCCTGAAGTTTGTCTTCTGGAGCGTAACTGTCAATCATGAGCAATATATCATCACAATATTTCCCATTTCCAGACTCGTCACCTCCTTGGTCTACTTTAAGTCTAGCTGACTGTGAGGATATCACTGTCATTTAAAGAGGAAGCCATTCATTTTTTCCTGGAACACCCCCTTTTCTACTTCCCCCAGGAAAAGAATACGCCTTGCTAGTATGTCCAAATAAATCTGCATCTCTATGCCCTAATAAGCCTTCTTCTTTTTGTATTTGCCTAGAAAACATCTTTGGTTAAAGCCATCTTTGCCTAGTACATGCCTTCATTGGGCCAGCTGATCAAATTTATCAAAAATGAAATGAAACCAAAAAATGCTAACTGCTCACCTGTAGAATATTGGTTATCTTAGGTACACTCTCATGTTGTTCAGCAAGACTGACAGATACCTCTTCTTAAAACACTGTCAAGTATATGAAAGACAGTTTTACACACACACACACACACACACACACACACACACACACATATAATTCTTCAGACTTCACTTTTTCAGCTACTGATCCTACTCTTATTTCACTGAGAAGGACAGCTATCACAAAATAACATCTTCATCTCCTTCAGCTAAATCTTCACCTCCTCTAACTCATCTGTCTGTTCTTTTACACTTCCCATTAAAATGGGTTAACTACCCTTATTATTAGTTCCAACTTTTCTGATCATATCCATATGGCAGCAATATCTTAAAAAGTCAGTCAATATTTACTACTTCCATTCATTCACCTTTGGTCCCCTATTAGACTCTGGTTTCTACCACTGCCCCGTGTAAATTACGATCCAGATCACTAATTTATCTTTGATAAAAGATGGCGAACCTAGTGGTGAATTCTCAGTGTTCACCTCAACTCACCTCAGGGCCAACTTTTCACCCTTGATGACACCGATTTCAAACAGCTCCTTCACCTGGCTTGCATGTTTTACAATTCTACATTCCTCTTTTTTCCTCTCTCTTCACTGGCTTGATCTTTGGTGTCTTCTCCTCTCAATCTACTCTCATTTTCTAGATAAAGTCAACTAACTCCACATAGTGGAAGGCCAGCAAGATGGCCTCCAAATGTGGATTTTTATCTAAAATACCCTTCATGAACTTCTGATTCTTTTTTTTTTTTTTTTTTTTTTTTTTTTTTTTTGTGGGTACCGGGGGGACGACCTCAGGACCTCGCGCGCCAACAGGCACCCGTGCCACTGAGCGATATCACCGGCCCCTTTTTCGTATGTGGGATCCGGGAGTCGAACTCGGGCCTTCGCGCTTGCAAGGCAGGCGCTTAAGCCGCTGAGCCGTCTCACCGGCCCAAACTTCTGATTCTTACGTGACTCTACCTAACACTTCTTCCTGGGGGTTTAATTATGTCTCAAAGATTATTACGGTCATTACCAAACCTTGACTTCTATCTCATACCTGATTTTTTTTTAGTCACTCATTAAATCACAGCAACAACTGCCCAAATGCTCAAGGCACCATGACTTTGTCCTGTCTTTTACAAACAGTAAACGTTACTTATGTATCTTTGCATTACAAATTACTCCAGTCTTAAAGGCTTAAAACAACACATATGTATGTATTGTGTCAAATCCTGTGGGTCAAACATTAAGGCACAAATTGGTTGTGGGCTTCGGGCTCAAGGTCCCTCCTGAGGTTGCAGCCAAGCTGTCCTCCAGGCGGCACTGTGCCCGCGGTTGATGGGACAGAGGGATTTGCTCTCAGGTACACACCTGTGGTTTTGCAAGGATTGAGTTCCTCGTAGGCTGCTGGGCTGAGGATTTCAGAACCTTGACTGTGTCACTTGGGCCTTTCTATATAGAGCTTCTTATGACTCGGCAGCTGATTTTCTCTAGTACGAGTGTTCTGAAAAATGCAGAGAGACTGCAAGTGTGTGAGAAAAACGGGCTATAATAAGAGCCTGAGATGGAAGTCACACTCCTTTGGCCATCGAATCTCAAAGTGACGTCCTATCAGTTTTGTCCCATTTTTATTTTTATTTTTTTATTTTTTTGTGGGTACCGGGGTTTGAACTCAGGACCTCGCGCTTGCCAGGCAGGCGCTTATGCCTCTGAGCTATCTCACCAGCCCTGCCCCATTTTTAAATAGCTAAGTGGAGGAGTTCTTACCAGGACATGGACAGCAGGAGGGAAAAATCTCTGGGCAGCACCTATAAGGCCACCTACTGCAGGTGGCGTGCTAAATGGATTGGCCCTGGCTCCTGACAGCAGGTGTGCACCTGTCCCTCTGCCTCTGTCTATAGTGACATGTCTTCACTAGCTTGGCTTCAGCCATGTTGGGAGTACGTACACCAGTGAAACTGAAAGTGCTATTATTCAGGACTTACTAATTTTCAGGGTTGGTTGTTAAGAATTTACAAGCATATTATTGCCTACAAACCACATCTAATACATTGTCGTTTCTTATAATAAACCCTTCAAAGGCACTTCGAGTTGTCCAATTCACATCATACAGCATTTATACGTGACACTATCATCTCTCACCTAGCCCACATGAGATAGCGTCTTAACTAATCTTGTTTCACTTTGCTTCCTATCTGCAGAGATTTCACCTTTGCGACAGCCAGAACAACCTGTGATCAGATCATGTCACTGCGAAGTTCAACACACACAGTTTCCGCTCAAACTAGGACAGGGTTCAGAGGCTGCACTGTGGGGCTACATGTGCTATGTCCTTGCCTCTATCTGTTTTTCTCTTTCTACTCACTATTTTGAGCAACAATGGTCGCACTACTGTTCTTTTAACAGATTAAACAGACGAATACTCCAGGGCTTTGGAACTTGTCTGAAATGGGTCAATCCTGATATCTCTGCAATGCAGGGGTTATTCTTGTTCCTGGTCATAGGTTACATTATCATTTACTTTCTCCTGATTACCATATCTAAAATTCCCTTCTTTATATGTTTTATTCATCAATATTCATATAACACTCTTAGTTGCCTAATATACTGTTATATACCTATTGCTTATTTGTATATTACCTTTCTTTTCTATTAGAGCTAAGGACAGGAATACTGTTTACCACAGTGCCAGATATATTTAGCAGTTCCAGCAAGATTTGTTGAATGAGTGAATTGATTATAATCATCTCAACTCACCTTCAAAATATCATCTTAAATTGATGACATTAACAGACACAGATGAGGAAGCTCATAGAGTTTTAAGATTAGATTTTTGGTTAAGCCAATATTCACACCTACAGGTATGTGCCTCCAATGCCCAAAGCTGTCAAGTTCATTTGCAATTTCTTTAAATCACTCTTGTTGTTTGACAGTGGGGAAGTACTTTCCAAGGGGCCTTGGATTGCATAAGATATAGGACAAGACGTGGACAAACTAGGGATTACTGGTTGACTTCTCTGTCACCACCAGTCCAAAGATCTTAAGGACAAGGATGACATGACATTTATTGTCTTCTTCCCAAGGCTTTAGGATAATGTTTGATGTGCAGTAGGAATTTAATTCTTCGGTGTTAAATTATTTCATTTATTCATCCATGTCAAATACATGAACAAATGAATAGATAGATCCAACGCAGCCTCCCTACTGGGAAATATAATAGTTTAATGTAAAACACACTGGAGATTATTATTGAAATGGCATAAACATACAGCTAAAAGTTTTACTATATTTAACACAATGTACACAGATAATGACATAGAATATGAAGTTTTAAAGACATGATACGATATTGTGTTTCCTTAAGATATAATTTTCCACAGGGCAGAACTGCCCTAGTTGTGAAGTTTTATTTTTAAAAATAATTAAATCAGGATTCTCCATTTTATCTTGATCTTCCTATTTTTGAACATTGGGCTGAGTCTAATCAAAATGAATAGATGGCTAACTGGTTGGATGGCTGGATGGATGAGTATTTTGAACATATAATAAAAAAATGAAAGAAGTCAGTAATTCTTGCCCCAAACTAGCATTGTATTTGAACCTCTATTTCCACTTAATTCTTGCCCCAAACTAGCATTGTATTTGAACCTCTATTTCCACTTAATTCTGCTTTAAAGTGTGGATTGAGGGAAAGGTGACAGAGGGGCAAGCTGTAGGATTTTTAGAGGACTCCGACAGAGAGTTTCTTTCACATTTCCTATTCCACATTTCTTGTGAAATAATTCATCGGAAGGTAAAATTATAGCATGCTTAATGTTCAGTGGTCATGAGGATCTTTCTTCCAGTTGTTACCTTAATTAAGAAGTGACTTATTTTCAAGTGTGTTGAACTACATAATCTCATCACCATAGTGTCTAACAGAATGTTATCTAGGGGAAAATTCAGAAGATCAGGTAAAGAGAGCTTGGCAGAAAGAAAAGAATGGAGACTGTGTCATATCAGGACAATGTACAATGTCCCATATGTTAAGATCAAAGGAGAATATAAATTCAGTAAAACTAGTCTTGAGTGTGCTTTTTGGAAAAATAATCATCTTTTATAGAATCAATGGCTGAGGAATTTTTAGTAAATTCTTTATGCATATAGAAAAAGAAAAGAACTTACTGGTAAGTCCTTTGACACAAGAACAACTTAATCCCATCACAGAATTCAGTGTTCATGGCAGTGGGTGGCAGGCCATGGATCCTGGAGCAAAGGTGTTTTAGGGGATGTGTGAGAGAGCCTCAAGTATGACTGACAAGGGCAGACTCATCCACCATGTTTCTGTTTTTCTGTTTATCCAGCAATTTTTTTGTGTGTGAGAAAGAGCAGCAAATTGATAGTAGGTCTCACATGTACTTTTCAAGATATTTCATATAAATATCTTGAGTAACCTTATGTTACATATGAAGTATTTGATCTTATATTCTTAACATTGTAAGATGGACTCTTTGAATGCTGTCACATGTACTGTGATCAACTACTCACCTCTTTGGGTCCCAGCTTTCTTCATCTGTAAAAGGAAGGACAGTAGTAGGTGTTAGGTAGGTGAAATATCTGGAACATTGTAAACATCAGTAACAGAGACACAGAGCAACGTTAGAAAATTATTTGTAAAGTCACAAACTAAAAGCAAATATTCACTTCTTTTTGTGAGAACTGCTTCATGCTTTCTTTAAATTATTTGTTCAGTGATTCAGAAACATACACAGAGCAAAATCCCATATAGTTTTTTTTTCCACACTAAAAAAAATCTACATTTGGGAAAAAATATAATTGTGGCGTTCTCTTTCTTCCCATCCTCATGTGACACTTAGCAAAATGAATTTTGTCAGTTCTAAAACTGAGTAGAAAAATGTTTTCGAAAAATTAATTCACAAACATCAGTATTTGCAATATCAATCAAATAATCAAACCCACAGGGTAATGAATGAAACTTAAGTGGAACGGATATGCTGGTTGTCCTCAAAGGCCTCAATTCGGAAATGTGCAGAGGCATATGAACAAGTCTGCCACTTGTTTTCTAGCACAGAAAGTCATGTGGGATGTAACAGGAGGATGTCTATCTACCACTGGTGCTTCAAAGCAAATGAAGGCAAAGACTAACTAGAGAGACAGTTAAAATGTGTGTCCCTGAGGGCTCAGAGCTCCTCGGAGAGCCCGCGGCCTGTGGCCCTCTTACCATTGACTGTGGCCACAGCAGCCACAAGCTGATGTCTCCTTTTCTCTCTATAAGCTCCTCCTCTCTCTCCCATTGTCACTCTGGAAGCTCCTTTGTCACAAAATATCTTAGTCTCATGGACAGCTCCCTGAGGGTGATACTGTTCTGTATCTTAGTACTGTGCCAGATCTCTGTCACCAGTCCCAATCGGCAGACATTAATTCAGTGACTCACTTCTAAGGGAATGGCAGTAAAGGATGTCAGTGTTTAATAGGATGAGAAAAACATGAAGGCTGGAAAGTCGCTCCATGCACTGTGGTATTGAAGTCATCTTTCATATGATGATAAGGGGAGATGGCAATATGTTTGAAATTTGTTTTACAAATTATTAAAATCAAAAGTCTGAGAAATACCAATTTAGTGGACAAAGTCTTGGTTTTGGAGTTAGGCCTTGAGTCAAAACCTGAGACTGCTACATTTAAAAACCAGTATTTTTATGTGACAAGTAACTTCCTAGTGGCCTTTATGGCACACTGGAGAGGCTGTGAAGCATCAAACTTTAGATAAATGCCCGTGCTAGCATCCTGGGTCCTTTACAAGCTAGTATCGTGACTCTGGGTAGTTACTTGACCTCTTTGTGCTTCGTGTAAAGGAAGAGTGTTAATAACATACTGTAATTAATTCATCATAATTAATTAACTAGTAATATATTGAGACTTAGGGAGTTAACATATGTTCTTAAAACAGTACTACACAGAATAATTGTATAAAATACTCATTAAAAGTATATTCTATGATTATTCTTACTTGTTTTAAAATAAGAACATTTAGTGGTACATATGGAATTTTGGAATTATGGATTTTGGAGTAAAATAAATCAGCATTTTATTTCATTTTTTATAATTATGCATATTTGAAAAAGACAGATTCTCATCTCGTTGGACCTTGTTTTTTCATGTGTAAAAAAAAATTTCAAAATTATTATGAAAAGTAAATAAGGTACATAAAATAAGAAGCTCTTAGTGCACATGCATATACATATATCTATACATGAACTTTCATAAAATAATGCAAAGAGGTCAGTGGAGGTCTTCCAGCTGCCTTCCAACTTTAGGATCAACTCATTACTAGTTGCTGCATTCATTTAGACGACTCAGACTTTCATGAATATCAGTGAAAAATAATCACAAGATGGATTTGATGACTGGAAAGCAAGGAAAACAACTTCAAACGAAGCAGTCGATTAACTTAAAGATCTCAGGAAACCCTACTGTGGAATTCTCTTGCTCCTTTTCATCTCATTTTCTCCAGTGAGCTAATTCATTTTTAAGAATTTCGTCTCTCTGTTCTCTCTGCTTCTCCTCAAAATCATCATACAGGGCCTCATCTGTCATGCAGAATATTCTGGCTGGTGTTTTTTGACTTGGAGTGTTCTGATGTCAGATATAAATATAGTATTTTTCTCTTATTGTAGAACTAAAAGCATGTTTCTCTCTGCTCTATTTACTACCCCCCTAAATGAGATGGATGCCTAGAACTAAATAAGTTGGTGAGCATATTTAGAATGGTATGACAAAAATATAAAAAAATTATCAAACTTCAAATTGACTTTTACAACTCCCAGGGAACACTTACTTTCTTCACTGATTTTGAATATTATACCTTATATTTCAGGAACTGATTTTAGATTTTTATATTTCTTCAAAAAGTACATTAATTTGATGAGTGGTCAATTACTAGCAAGTGATAGTGTTTATTTCCCTCTTGGGAATACATGTTAGAAATGGCGTGATTCCAGATGTGACTGTAAATATACACACCAGCAAGAGATAAATGTTAGACCTTGAGGAGCGTCCCCAAGTGACGTGACTGACAAGCTATATGAGAATAAGCTGCTTTTTCTCCCTGATGCAAAAAGTGGGCATTATTGTGCCTTTTAAGAAAATACAAGCTCTTTCAGTATAAAAACAACTTAAGGGCAAGGTGGGAAAGTTGTCCACAAGAGGGGATGGACAATCCTCTTTCAGAACTTAATTTCTTCTGAAACGAAAATACACATGTTGGAGTCTCTGGAGGGTCATCTGTAGGAGGGGATAATAGTGCAAACTTACAGGACACTGATGAGAACATAAAACCTGCCCCAGGGATCGCTCGGCCTATTGTGGTAGATCAATTACTCCTTTGAGGTTACCTCCATCCTCTTCATTTTCTCTGTATTAGCTTTTGGAGAGAGTGACGTTCAAGCCCGTCATGTAACTTCTCATGTTAACGTCCTTCTGGTGCAGACAGTAAGTTAATCATGCCGATTTTACCTGATCGTTTCGACCACATTTGGAAAAAAATCATCCAGTCCACCACTTGCCACTCTTCCCCTTGTGGCCTCAGTGTAGCACTGTGATTGTGGACAGTCTGATAACCATTTTTGACAGGACACCTGACGGCCTTCCACAGAAACATCTTTGGGGACAAAGTGTAATTGAACAAATGCAATAGCTTAGCAAGTTTGTCTTTGAATACGTTCATAAAGAAATGGTGTTTTGTGTAAGAAAAGCAACAGTGTTTCAAACACATTTTGTTGTTGCACTTTTTTAATAGTCAAATTTGGAATTGTGCAGTCTTCTGAGAGATAAATTCTGCCAGGAGATTTTGAGGGTAAAACTTTTGAGGTGTTCAGCTGCACGTGAGAGAGACGACTTTTGTAGACTTTGCCTCCAGAAGCAGTGAGCCTGGGAATGTCAGCCCCTTTTCCACCCATCTGGTCTTGTGGGAAAAGGTTGAGTCGGCCTTTGGAACTATTTGACCTCAAGTTACAACAAGGGAAGCATCTACCTAAAAAGCCCACAGGTTTTTACTGGTCCTGGAGTCCAACCCTTTGTGTGTCAGACAGCTGGAGCCGCCCCGACCCAGAAGCTGTTTGATTTCTCTCTGTTGTAGGACATCCTCTTATCTTCAATCCCATGCCCCAGCTGTGTAACAGACAGGATTGATGGTTGCTGCCTTTGATTCACACATTTGCATTCGTTTGGAGTCTTGGAAGATGTCATAATTGACCTGCTGGAGTTTGTTTCTTGTTTTCCTTGCTTGAGTTTGCAAATACTGTAATAATTCTAACCCAGAAGGTGGAAAGTGTATGTGGTGACTACTTTGGTAAATGTAGCCTAGTCTGGTTTCTTAGAAACACAAACTGGGAAGCGGTAACCGGTAACTACACAAGCATATTCTGATTGCTTGGATGTTTTGTATTTATAACGTCATTTATCAAATCACCTTACAGTATACATTCCTGGATGTGGCTATTCTGAAGAAATGTTTTGTTTTTTTCCCTTTTTGCCACTTTTTTAAACACAATTCTAGTTCATATGTTTCCCCTAGATGGACCAAACATAGTTAAATTCTTTCTCCGAGGAAACAAAGGCAAAGCAAACTTTCTTTCAATGGTATTATATATCTCCTTTATGTCCCCATAAAATGCAGGTGCTAAGATGCTCTTTCATCCCAACACCTGCATTTTATGATTCTTATGATATAATATATTTTATTTGTGACTCCTTAAAGTGGATTGAAATGCAAACAAAAGAAATGTGATTCATTTAAAATGAAAGGTAGGATTGGCAATATGTTTATATGGACTAATATTTTTAAATACCTATCAACATAGAAATGATTAATTTAACTCTGAAAGACAAATTGCAGACCATCTTATCTGCTATTTATTTACCACTTACTCCTTTTATTATTGTTCAGGATTGGAAAGGTTTAACAATTCTACATCTTTTAAATGGTAGGTATTATTATAACAGCCAAATCAGAAAAACATTTGCTTTAAAAAATAACCTACAGTAGTCCCAACATTTCTTTAACTCAGGTCCCCTATAATTAATTACCCAATCAAGATGATAAAAAGAAAATGCCTACTTGAAGTTGTTTGCAATACCTCTCTTACAATTTTCATATAATGACAGAATCAAAAGAGAAGGTTTGTAATGAGATTTCTTTTTTCTTATGGAGAATATAATCAGGAATCAAGCCTCACAGAAGATGCAGCATACAGTCTGGCCTTAGTTCACAGAGAAATGCCACAAGAAGAATACAAGAAAAGAGGGGGTATTTTATCACACAATATATTTGCTGAGAACTCTCCTTCTGACCCAAGGAAAGACTTGGAGAAAGTCATCCCTGTGACCCACTGTCCCTTCAGAGTGATTTAGAACCGAACACAGGCTTGAGAATTGGTGTCATTGGCCAGACTTCAAACACACCGCCTTTATAATTAGAGACACAAGGGAGAAGGCATGTAATAGAAAGAAAGGCAACCTCCTCCTGGCATTTATGTGACAGGCAGCCTGTCCTTGTGGGATTATGGTTTCAAGGCAGTTTTGAAAACTTCCTATAGGGAAATGATTACAAATAAAACAAAACAACAACAAAAGATATCTTACATTTCAGTGAGAGCTTGAGACTTATCTTAGAGGCAGAGCTCCTTGAAGTGATATCTCTACACTAAAGCTCACTGAACCCATCTGGAAGAGGGACACAAGAGATAAGCTCACCTTATGAGGTCATTTTTCCAATAAAATATCAAAATCCTTTATGCAGCACTTTGGTCATTCTCTAAAACAGCTGCAAAATTATGTTGGCTTATTCCTTTAGTGGAAAAAAAAATAAGGTATAATTTTTAGATGTTAAGGGGTCCAGGTCATGGTGATTTCTAGAGCTAACAGACAGTGATCCCTCCATTAGCATGGGGATTAACAATGGCTTCTTCTCCCTTCCCCTTCCTCCTGCCTTCCTTTGCCATCCCTCTCTATGTATCTACCATGAGCACACATTTAGGTGAGAGTTCAAATGAGAGTGAGACAGGATGAAAGAAATAAAAAAGACAAAAAGGACACATGGAAATCATAACTACAAATTCCCCATTTAAAAAGATTGCAATTTTCAGGAGCCAGTCAAAGATATCCAACAGGATTCACATCAGCGTTCCTACGGGTTAAGTTTAGGCTCCTGTCTTAGTTACTTTTCTCTCGTTGCTGAGATGAAATACCTGACACCCAAAATTAAAGGAAGAAAGGTTTATTTAGCTCACAGTTTGTAGAGGTTTCAGCCTGCAATCGGCTGGCTCCACAGCAAGGTGGTGTGGCAGAGGGGCAACCATTCATGGTGAGGGAAGACATCAAAAGCAACAAGAGAGAGGAGAGAGGGAAACAAGCCTCTTGCTGCCCCTTTTGTCTTATCCAGACTGTTGGGATTAGGGTGGTGCCAATTCAATCAGTGGACTGATCCATCAATCACCCACCCTTAATCCCAGCACCTTTAATCCAGCATTGAACCATGAATCGATCACAAACTCTAGATTCAGCCACCTCCAAAAAAGCTTCGTTTAAAAGTGCATGAGGTGGGCTGGTGAGATGGCTCAGCGGCTTAAACGCCTGACCAGCAAGCGCGAGGGCCCAAGTTCGACTCCTGGAACCCACATACGAAAAAGGGGCCGGTGATATCGCTCAGCGGCACGGGCGCCTCCTGGCACACGAGGTCTTGAGGTTGAACCCCCGGTACCCACACACACAAAAAAAAGTGCATGAGGCTTTGTGGGGGGACATCTAGACACAACCATAACAGCCCCTTTCCTTCCAAACTCCTTATACCCCAAATTCTTCAGGAATACTGAAAATCCATTAGTTGGCTTAATTAAGTAAAAAGCAAGAAGAGAATAGGTTGAGAAAATTCAAAGAATATTTAAATTATCTATCTAAAAAAATAAATACACACTACACACACACACACACACGCACACACCATACTGGGCCTGTACCTGTGAAATGGGCTAGTAACCTTAATATAGATGGTACAACTAGGGCCATGGGACCACTCTCCCTCCATTCACCTGAACTGGGGCAGTGCCCCACAGCCAACCCCTGCTCTGTTCTAAGGGAAGTAGGAATAAGAATAACAAAGACCTCTGAAATTCCTAAAGCTCTAGACTAGGGTGTCTTGAGCGTTAGATCCCTTGGCACGACCTACAGTGACATTTCCTCACTTGTTAGCAGCGCATACCTATGGACTGCATGTCATGCATACAGGTGGTGAATGACAATGGGGAAAGGACATGCACAGTAAGTATAAGTGAGATGACTCAACACCCTGTCAGCCCTGCTGTTGATCCTATCCTGAAAGACCCAGTGAGGGGTGTCCTAGGCTGGGTACACAGTTTCAAACCCTAAAGCCCAACTTATTCCCTGCCCTAATGCCGTGACCTTCTCCCTGCTTGTGCTATTTTTCCTCTTCTGCTGGCACAAATCCACTCACTCTGAGAACACCTCCCCCCATCAACTTCATTAAATTTAGCTGCCTTTTCCTTACAGCTGTGTGTGTGTAATGTCCAGTACTTTGTTCCTCACCCACAAGAACCCGGAACCTGTCTCCTAGGAGCCCATCACCCACTGTATCAACTTTCTGGGGAGGGACACCTTGTCTTGGGGTTACCACTCCTTTAAGAGAAGCATAAATGTTCCCATAAATAATGCACCTCTCCCTCTTGAAGGCCCAATCTATTTCTTTGGGTGTTTACTTAAATTTCTCCCTAATAAAACCATTCCCATGCCCCTTCCTGACTAGTCCTGAAAACTCTTTTTCCATGAAAAAAGTCAGCGAATGTGCAAACCTGTTCTGTGGGTAGTATGGTCAGGTTCCTTATTCCAGCTGCGAGAACCTCCTTGGACCTTGACGACACATCTTCAGCGTGGGACAGGCCAGGCAAGGCAGACTGTGCATGGCTGGTGACGTGGGCAAGTAAAAGAATTTACCAATAGGCAGTGAAGGTAGAAAGGACAGGAGTTTATTTAGATCAAGGGTAGGAGTCAGAAAGAGACTGCAGTCAGGGTGAGAGACTGGGGTTTTTATGAGGGTTTTGAGGACATGGAAAAAGGATCTGGACAGCAAATGTGATTATCAAAACTGTGTCTTTTTCCTAGGTCAGTTAGCACTTTGTAGGTCTTCCAGGAGGACCAACATTGAGTTAAAACTGTGAGTTTACAGTTGCAATTTTCAAAAGCTACTCTGCTCTGGCCCATAGAAGACCTTTAGCTTTCGCTAAGGAGATGATAAGGCAATCCATGTGTATATTTTAGAGATGATAGGTCCTGCCACTTTGGGAGGAATAAATGGGCCTGACATCGAAGGTTTGTTGCTGTCTTATGACCACCTACTGAGAGTGGGGTGTGTTTAACCGGAATTCCTTTTTAGAGAGCTTTAACCTGGAGTTCCTAGTTGAGGGCCTTAATCCTCTGCAATGTCAATGGGCTTACTAGCAGGTTATCTGTTCAGAAGTGTGTGTACTCTGCATCTTGCTGATGTAGGTCACCTCCTTTTGCACGATTGGTCAATGAGGTGGGGAGACAGGTGTTGGATAAGATGAAGCACCTTCAATCAGAGAGAAAATAGGGCACAGAAAAAGGAAGGAGATTATTGGTTTCAGAGCTACAATGAGTCACTCACAACTGTGTGACCTCAGGGAGGTCCGGTCACTCTCGGTGACTATGTATTCATCTGTGAAATGAGTGGAATTTTAGGAGTGAGATAGCAATGAGGCTGCTAGGATCGTTCAATGATTTACTATTCATCAGGCACATAGAATAATATCCATAAATGTTATTTAAAAATGTGAAGATAAGTAAAATTGGATTATCTTTATTATGTATGTCAGTTGCCCCTATTTAAATTTGGCTTGAACTTATGAATTAGGATATGTGTTTCCCTAATCAGCTATTTTAAAATTGATTTGATTGCTACCAGCTTTATTACACACAAATGGCCATAGGATTCTGCCCCTTTAATAACCTAATTAAAAAGAAAAAAGGCAACAAGAACAAATTGCCCATCTTTTCACATTTTGGTCACTAAGAAGAACCCCTAGGAGTGGCCATGAGAGATGAAATGCAGTTGCTCACACAGTGACTACGGGTGGATATTCTATCCATTCAGTGACAGAAACATGTCTAAAGCCTCACACAGACAGACAAGGGCCGCCTGCTCATCCTGGGGATGTCACTGAGGACAATGGCCCATGTGGAATGGAGAGCAAAACCAAAGAGAGATTGGCAGTAACCAACCATTTTAGGGCAGAAAACCTAGACAAAAACCTCTTCTTTCTTTCCTATTTGAAGCAGGGTTTCCCTATGTAGCCCAGTCTGGGCTCACATTTTTTTTTTTTTTTTTAAAGTGTTTCAGTCCCTATGTATCCTAAGCAAAAAGAAAATTGATAATTTCAGTCTTCATTTATACAATGTCATAAGATGAAAGTTGAACTTTCTGTATATTCTTTTCATTTACTTTTAAACAAATTTATTTTGTATATAATACATGTTTCACATAGAATTACAGCAGTAAGAGATCACCATCTACTTTTTAAGGGTTTGGAATAAATTGGAATGTGATATGCAAGGCAGATGAATAAAGGAGATGAGCCCAAAGAGGACATGCCGTGGAATTCCCTACAGGCTTGGTCTGTGTGGCATTTTCCCTCTTGGTGACCATAGGCATGCTTGTGCAATTATTATTATTACTATTATTATTATTATTACCTGAAGATGAGCTTAAGCAGATCACACAAACTGTCTGTGATTACACCTGACATTTTGTAGATATTTAAAATATTTATTACTTTCCCTTTATTACCAGAATAGACAAGTTAGACAATATATGAAGAAGTACTACCAGGTACTAAGAAAAGTTTAATAATTGCTTGTTAAAGTCAGCCATCAATGCTTTGAGTGCAGTTAGCAATTACTCATGATGACAGGTGGATAGCCATGTCACCTCTCCTACCTGAATCAATACTCTGCAGAAGTTTTTCTTAAAAATATTAGAAACTTGGGCGTGGTGGCACATGCCTGTAATCCCAGCACTCGGGAGGCTGAGAGAGGAGGATTACTGCAAGTTCAAAGCCAGCCTGGGCTACATAGTGAAACCCTGTCTCAAAAAGACCAAAAACAACGAAAAAATGAACAATAATTAGAGACAGAATTTTGGATTAAATGTACTATCAGATTTTCAACTTTCCTTGTTGATGTTCCTCAAGTTTATTAAAGTATTTTTATCTCTATACTTTTATTATTCCAAAAGCCAAAAAGAACATTACACTACAGTATTTAGATGGCATCACACAATCTTTAGAAATATCCAAATTTTTTATTTGCAGATTTTATTAAGGCTGAGTGAGTAAGTAGAAAAATCTACTTCAAAGCTGCCAATCCATCAAAAAAGTGGGGAGACTCAAAGGGAGATATTTTTATTCTGTGATCTGATTCATGAAAAACCTGCTGGCGTGAGGAGCGCTGGTCTACTAAGGATTATTTGTTGTTATCAAAAATTAGGCAGTTATTTATTATTGACAAGTACCTTGGTTTAAAGCAACAGTCTCTCTTCTGGAGGGAAGGTTTGAAGGCGCATAATGTAGTGAACAAGAGTTTGGTTCACCAAGCTTCCACCTGTCACCCTGGAGAGGGGCCTCGGAACAACCCCAGACTCTTTATCAAGTATTTTCATTGTTGGTTGCTTAACCCAGTCCCTCAGTGGAGGCATCGTCTGGTTGATTCCAATTTCTTCATCTTCTCTCCCCCAGTAGAAGCTGACAGGGGCCGGGGATATAGCTCAGTGGTGCAGCACCTGCCTGGCAAGCACAAGGTCCTGAGTTCAATTCCTGGTACCAAAAAAAGATAAAAGAAGATAACAGATGGAGTCTCCTCTCACCCATCTGCCCCAAGCTATGTTTCCACTCGCTCCCTGGATGGCAGAGAACCAAGGACCTTCCAGGGACTGCCAGGGCCCTGGTGAAAGCTCTTAGTGGCTGGCTGTTGCCATGGTGCTGAAGCCTCAGCTCCAAAGGGCACCCAGAGTCTCTACCTGGTGCCTTCAGTCCAAGCACCTCTCCTCCTCCCTGACAGCTGTTCCCCGTTCTGTGCTCCGTGTTCTAACACACACTCCCTGCGTCGCCATGCTTCAGGAATCCTCGCTTGTTCTCTATCTACTTTCTTTTTCTTTCTTCTCCACTTTAAGAAGCATCTACACTACTCCCTCTTGCCACCCACAAGCATTCCCTCCTTTACATAAAGATTTTTCTGATGGCATTTGATTCTCCCAAATATGCTTCTGTCTATTTCACTCAGTTTCTTCTACAACACATCAAAGTATGGCACAGTGATGTACTTACGTGTTTGCTTTCTTCACGAGACAAGAGCCCTTTTGGATGACAGACCAAGCAGATAAATACAGGATAGGCACCTTGGCCCTAGAAAGGATGACTTTTGCAATTCCTTTTGGTGTCTTGGCACTGCCCCTTAAGTCTTTTAGCATTCTCAGGACCCATCACATAAAATGTTACATTTTAAAACAAACCAGAATTACAGTACTATTTTTAATAAACTAATAATTATGAAAATGAGTGTGTGGGTAACTGGGTGAGCTAATTAGTGAGTACAAGAATGAAGAGATAAATGCAAAAATAAAACACCTCTTTCTGTTTTTATTTTTTCTCGTGTTGGGGCTCAAACCCAGGGCCTCTGTCATGTTAGGCAAGCGCTCTATCTTGGAGGTACAATCCAAGCACCCACTCACTCTCTATTTGATTTCCACATAACTGTGGCCCAGATCCTAACTCTACAAGTACTGCGTAATGCTGAGTTTGTGCAGGTATGGGAATGGGAGCTGGCTAAGAGATACTGCTGGGTAGACAGAGCTCTTGCATAAATTGCACCAGGATTCTCCCATCTTGAGAAATTGGGGTTTGGTTTTGGCACCCCAGTGTTGTTCATTGGATGAGGTCTGCCCCATGGGTAAGGAAGGGTGGTGTGAAAGGGACAGCTTGGATTATTATGAGACAGAAGTCACAGCAGCTTGGAGGGAGACGCACCAGCTAAGACAGCTTTGCAATAACGTACCATTTTGTGGTCACCGAATAGGAACATGGGTCCTCTGAGCTGAAACAGGCATTCCCTGCGAGCTTTCTGGGCGTGTCCTTGCCACTGTCCCACTCCAGTTCTCCAGGCCTTCCTTGCCAGACTTTCTTTCACCCAGGCACACACAGACCCAGGCACAGACAACACCAGCCTTGAAGTTTCAAACAGGTTTTTTAGCAGAGCAGTTGTGAGTGGGGAGTGCAAAGGGTGTGACGTTAATGGGCTCTGACTGAAATTATGTAGACGCCGCTATTATGTAGGTTCTGCCTCCACTTGGGAATATGAGAACCTCAGTTTCACTGTCCACATTGGAAGTGAAAGTGTTATGTAATTTTTCATTAGTCATTTTCCATTCATAGACCAGTAATATAAAACATTTTAGTGTCTTATTAGTAATGTTCTCATTGTTATTGTTAACCCACCTAGGCAAACTGTATTGAAAAGTAAATGATTTTGAAAATGACTATATTGTCTATTGAACTCCATTTAAATTTGTCCTGAGATATGCTGGTCCCAAAGAGATGGCAATATAAAACAAATATATTATCATGATAAAATTTAATACGTGAGCTGAAAGAAATTTTGTGAAAAGCAAATTAGTTGTTGTGACATCAAATTAGCAGGATAAATAAGTAATCACTAATCATTGCCATGTACTACGTTTTCATTTACCTTTAATTTTTATGCAAAAAGGGGAGATTTTGCTTGCTTGCTTTACAATGTTTTTTAGTATTTAATTCTACTTGTTCAGAGATTTTTTCCTAGTTTTAAATCCTAATCTGAAAGTAAAAATTGAGAAGAATAGTATCAGTGAAAAAAGTAGAGATACTATTAAGTACATTAGAATGTATCAGTTTCCTGGGGCATGGTACATTTTAAAGCTATGCAGTTGTATAAAATGATATCAAATTGCGCAAAAATGTTTATATTGTAATAACAAAAATTACCAGCTTATGACAAAGTGTACGAAGGCTGATTCCAAAAAATGTTCAGTGGTATTTTATTGGAGAAAGTACTTGCAAAGCCATGGTAACTGATATACATCAATAAAAACGTATGCGGTGAAAGACTGAACCATAGGGCTGGTGAGATAGCTCAGCAGCATAAGTGCCTGCCTGGCAAGCACGAGGTCCTGAGTTCGACTCCCAGTAACCACATATAAGAAAGACCGAACCATAGACCTTTCATTCTCTCTCTCGTGAAGGTAATAGTGAAGTAATCCGTGTTAAGAAGTCTGGGTTTGTGCTTCCTCTGCATCCTCCCAGCCCAAACAATTGAAATTGTGCACATGTATGACATTTCTATCTTTTCCAGAACCATGGGGGTAAAACCAAGCTATTTTTATCACTGTTGATTTGTAATATAACTTTAAATTTTGATTGTGATGCCTCCTGGTGTGCTACTGTTACCTAGAATTGCTTTTGCTATTTTGAGTCTCTTCTAGCTCCATATGAATTTTTGTATTGTTTTTTCTAGATCTGTGAGGAATGCTCTTGGTATTATGATCAGGATGACATTAAATCTTTGCATCAGTTTTGGAAGTATGGCCATTTGATTCTGTTAGTTCTGCCTATTTAGGAACATGGGGTATCTTTGCTTTTTCTGATGTCCTTTTCAATCTCCTTTTTCAGAGTGATATAGTTTTCATTGTAGAAGTCTTTCATTTCCTTGGTGAGGTTAATTCCTAAGTATTTAATTTTTCTTGATGCTATTGTGTATGGTACTGTTTTCTAATTTTTTTCTGAGTGAGTTGCTTATTAGTGTATAGGAATGCTATTGATTTTTGTGTGTTTATTTTGTATCCTGCTACGTGGAGGACCACCTGGATGGCTCTCCTTGAGAGAAGGGCACTTATCTCCATCTTGGCTGAACCTGGCCTTATTTCCACCTATTGATATGTACAGAGCTGGCTAGGACTTTTCCTTATCTCTTTAATTGGCTTTAGGCAATGCAAATCGGTCTAGCTGAGGTCCTGATGTGTAGTCTTTGAAGCAAGGCGACAGGCCTGTGTTTCCCTGCCCCTTTGCTCCCAATACATGGTTGAGCCTGGCGGGATGGAGAGCCATGCTCCACGCTGTTGGCTGGGATCCAGCCTCGAGAAAGAGGCTATGACTTCCCAGGGCATACAAGATTATACATCAGAGCTGAAGCACTGACCCCAAAACATTAGATACTATCTTGAATTGTGTTATGCAGATTACTCCTTCTGCATATCCTTCCCTCTGCATTTGCAAAGGTGATTTTCAGGCCTAGCCCAGCTCACGAGACTCACTCACGTACTTCCCACCACTCTCACAGTCACTCATCCCCGAGCCACTCCCCTCCTTCAGAATTAATAAAACTCGGGTTCGGCCCTGGGTGGAGGCCTTTGTTCTGATAAACATTATTTTGGTTGGACTTAGGACCCCTTGGCTCCCCACAACTATAGATATGTCTTAGTGTCTTTATTCTCGCCATGGATTGCATTGGAAGTGGTAGATTGAAATTAACTTGGTAGAATTCCAATAACTTCCTTTTGGGTTTACAAATCTAACTTCCTGGACCATGACGAGGACCAGGAAGGGCTCGCTATACTGCTACATGGATGAAGTTGGTCAATTTTACATGTCTTTTAGTGAAATCTTTTGGGTCTTGTAGGTACGGGATCACATCAACTGCCAATAATGATCCTTTGATTTCTTCCTTTCTTATATGTATCCTTTTTATTTCTTTCTTGTGCCTGGTTCATTTGGCTAATGTTTCAAGGACTACGTTGAACAGGAGCAGTGCTGATGGACATCCTTGTCTTGTTTCTGATTTCAGAGGGAAAGATTTCAGTTTTCCCCCAATTTAAATGATGTTGGCAGTAGGTTGATCATAAAAGGCTTTTATCGTATTGAGATAAGTTCCCTCTATATCTGTTTTAATCAGGGTTTATTTATTTATTTTTTTAATCATGACTGGATGTTGGATTTTCTTTGTCTGTTGAGACAATTATGTGATTTTGTCCTCGCTTCTGTCTAGGTCATGAGTTACATTTATTCCTTTGTGTATGTGGAAACATTTTTGCATCCTTTGGATGTAGCCTCATTGGTCATGGAATATGACTTTTTTGGTGATTTGTTGCATTTTGTTTGCCAATTTCTTGTTGAGGATTTTTGCATCTATGACCATAAGAGAGATTGAAATTTCTCTTTTTATGTTGGATTCTTGTCTGGTTTTGGGATAAGGGTAATGCTAGCTTCCAAGAATGATTTTGAAGTATTCCTTCCCTCTCAATTTCATTAAAGAGTTTGAGGAGTATTGGTGTTAGATCTTCCCTGAAGTTCTTTTAGAATTTTGCTATGAATCCATCAGGTCTTGGGAAAATTTTAGTTTGCAGGTTTTTTAGTACTGCTTCAATTTTATTGCTCATTATTGGATTATTAAAACATTTAAAATCTTCTTGCTTCAGTTTTTGTAATTCACACGTATCTAGGAACCTCTCCATTTCTTTTGAGTTCTCCAATTTTTTGACATATAGGTTTGTGATGTAGTTGTTGATAATTTTCTGGATTTTTGGTGAAAACAATATGTATTTTGTTGTTGTGTATAACACTGTATATATTGATTAGTTTCATTTGTTCAAAAGATTTGGTTCAACTCTGATATTTCTTTGTTGATGTTTTATTTAGTTAATCTGTTTATTTAGGGTAGTAGAATATTGTATTAATGTTTTCTGATCTTTTATGTCCATTAATATTTGTTTTACAAAGTTGGATGCACTGTGGTTTGGTGCATATATGTTTATAATTGTTATTTCCTCCTGTTGAACACTTCCATTAACCAATATGTAATGTCCTTCTTTGCCTCTTTGCTTCTCTTTGGCTTAATGTCTACTTTTTCTGAAAACAGGATAGCTACTTCTGCTCATTTTTTTGTTCCTGTGGAATATTATTTGTTATCCTTTGATTTTTAGCCTATGAATTTCTTTTTGTGTTAAATATGTTTCTTCTGTACAGCATACCATTGATTTTTTTATTCATTCTGCTAATCTGTGCCTTGATTGATAAATCAAGTCCATTCACATTGATAGTTAAAACTCATAGGGAATGGCTCCTTCCTGAGATTGTATTATTTACCTGTTGCTGTTTTACTTTCTTTCCTTTCTACCTAATTTCCATCCCTACCTGATGCATTCATTCTGTTGGACTTTTTGGCATTGTTAGCTTCTTTGTCTTTTTCTAAGATATCCTTGAGGATTTTATGGAGCATTGAGGTTTGATGGCCATGAAGTTTTCCAGTGCTCTTTATCATGCAGATATCTTATTTTTCAATTTTGAAAGATAATTTTTCAGTATCTATCAGTCTGGGTTGGAAGTTGTTCCCTTTTAGTGCTTGAAACCCTTCATTCTAATCTCTACTTGCAATGAAAGTTTGTGTTGAGAAGTCTGTTGCAATTCTGATGATTTTTCTCTTGCACTACTGTGATTCTTGCACTACTTGTAAGTGATTCATTGCCCTTCTCTAGCAGCTTTTAAAATTCTGTTCTTATGTCAGATTTCTGGCATTTTACTTATGATGTGGTGCAGACTGGGTTTTTTTTTTTTTTATGATCTTGGCTATTTGGAGTTCTATATGCCTCACTTGTCTGTGTGGTAAATTCTTCCACATTCGGAAATTTTTCTGCTATTACTTCTCTAAGCAGGTTTTTATGCCCTTTGTTCTGCCTTCTGATTTGCATATATATTATATATTCTATTTACATATATATTAGTCTTCTTTGAGTCATCTAACAGCTGTTGAACCCATATTTCATGTTGTTTTTCAGTTATGTCTTCTTAGTTTATGACTAACCACAGCCCTGTCTTATGGATCTGATACTCTGTCTTCTGGTCCCTTCTGCTGCTCATAATTTCAGTTGTGTTTTTAAATTCCTGGATTTTTGTGTGGAACTTTATTTATGGATTTCCATTCTTCATTTGTTGGGCATTCATGTTTTGCATCTCTTTCTTTAGCTTCATAAGATTTTGTTAGAATTTTCTCTAGACTCACTGGTCATTTGTTTCATTTTCATCACTGTCTGTTTAATTACATCTTCGTTGAATTTATCAAGTTCTTTAATGAACTATTTTGTTATCTCCCTAGATATCCTTTCAGACATTTCTGCTGTGTGGCTTATGTTTTTCTCCTCCTCAATGCCCCCTGGATTGACTTTGGGGGAGTTGGGAATTTTGGGAAACATTTTGCCTCCTCATCTTCTCACATTTCTATTTATGTTTTCTGTGCTGGGGTTTACAGCTCCTTTGATCCACTGCCTGGTTCTTCAGGAATGGGCCATGGTATTGTGTACAAACCCCAGGCAATATAGATAAAATATATATGTACAGAAAAAATCAATTGACAGGAACAGCCATGTCACCTTGGGTATAGTAGTAAAGTGACAAAAGTAGCATCAAATATAAACTGGGTATTGACAGACTGTAAGAAACACTCATAAATCACCTTTAACTAAGGCAAAGAGGACCATGATTTTAGTATAGACACTTAGGCAACTCAGGTACTCATGTGTAGAATAGCAGACCACTAGTTTATGCTGAATGTAGACAGTAGTGCAAGAGCTCAAGCAGATTTCTCCCTGAAGGTTATAGCCACCGAACCTGGCCTCCCACCACTGAACACAGACCCCATGATCCTCCTGGTCTGAGCTTGAGCTTCTCAGGGGATCTCAGGAGATCTCGGTCTAGCTCTCACCCTCTCCAAGCCTGTCTCCCAAGGCTGTCTCTCACCCGGTCTCTGTGGAAGGTTAAAACTTCAGTCCTGGAGTAAAACTCTCTGCTGTGGTGTTGGTTTCATTCTCAGTCACATCGGTCTTTTGGTTATCACCTCTGTCATCCTGTACTGACAAGATCCAAGCCGTGGATTTGGCTAGGATTTGACAGTTCACTCTCGTCCTCTGTCTCTTGGGTCATGGTGTGAGACACCCGGCCTCTGGGGCATTGCAGATGGGCTCACCACTTGCTTTTGTGTGGTCCTCGAAGAAGAGTAGTTTTTACTCTTTTAAATATAATGGTTAAAAAAAATCAAACCAAAAGAAGAATACTTTTTCATGACACACGAATTGTTGGTGACATGACACATTTCCTGACACAGAAATCTTGGTTCCTTACCAAATAAACACAGATATAGGGAACGTGATGCTTTACCCCCAGATAATGTAGATAACTTTCCTTTAAATTTACCCCCAGATAATGCAGATAACTTTCCTTTTTCAGAGTTTGAAACTTAAAGACTTCATTTATTAAATAAAAAAATAAAATTAAATGAAAACCTTACTCAAACATATAAAAATGGAGAATGTGTCCTTTATAGGAAACAACATAGTAATATGTTTCAGGAGTAATTGTTTCCTCCAATAAAGGTTGAGCCAGTCTGATCTATAGGTATCTGACCCTTTCATGAGGATTTTATATTTGAAAAGGCATCTGGTAATGATAACCCTTTTCTCAGACACAGTTGTACTAAGCAAATTTTGTCAAGCACCGGTTAGACTAATAAGGCTTGACATCAATAATAAATTGCACAAATTTCTGAACCCTTCATCATTCTTATTTTGTATTAAATGTCATCCTTTTAGATAAGTATGGATGCATGACACAAGGTGATGGATTGTGTAGAGGGCTGACCACGAGGAGAGTTTGTTAAGTCATTCTTCAAATCCTCAGGTTGGCATAGAAATTGCATCTTTCTATCTATTAAAATGCATATAGCAGAGTCAACTTTGATTTCATTACCCTACCCATTTGTTCTTGTTTGGAGTCTGTATATTCCAGAATGTTCATTTACTTCTATTTTGGCATTTCTACTCCCTTTCTCATTACCCATTATTACATTTCAAATCAACGTGAAGTTTTTACTATTTGAAACGTTGATCTCCTACAGATTTATCACTGTGATGAGAAAATGTTCTTGGAGCAGTTGGAACTGTATTGTATCTCTGCTGTAGCCTCAGACCTGCAGGAAAGGGATATTAAAAATATTTCTCACTTTTAGCCATGTTATTAAAGTAAAAGGAGAAAGGAGTTGGATGCCTGGCATGTCGGTGTCCCTGGTGAATTATGGATGTGAAAAGTTTCTGGAATAATTCTACTGAGAAGAATAAAGTTTCATGGGGGTCATCAGCAGGTAGCAATGGGCTAGATATGATTTGGGGCTTTATATATGTGTTTTATGCATTTAATCTATCTGGTAAGGTAGGTACTATTAGCTTGCCCAGGGTCACATAGCTGGTAGAAACTCAAGGAAAGTTTGAAGCCAAGAATTTCCCCCAGTCAGGCTTTGAATCTTTCTTGCTAGTTGATACACAGCTGAGCATGGAGTGACAGAACTTCTGCAGAAGCTTCATTTCAGCCCTGATTGACTTTTGGAATAAAGGTGCCAAAGATCTACAGATATGGCAAAGAGTGAGGTCAGTATGGATCCCATCAGGGTTGCCCCACATCTTCATTTCATCTTGGTGGTGCCTAAGTCTCATTACAACTGACTGCTATGGGTAATTTACCTACAGTTCTTTCTGACCTTTGATTTCACTTTGATCTCACATCAGCCCTCTTACAGGAAGATATGATTGTTTTTATATTTATCTGATAAGAAAACCAAAACCTAGAAAAGTTCTTTGATTTGCCCACTGTGTAGTATCAGCCTCTGTGATCCATCCTTCTTCATTATCAAATCAGACCCCTTTTATGAGTAGGAAAGTTCACTAAGTGGTTAAATATTCTGTGATGGGAATCCTGAATCAGCCAGGAGATGCAGGAAGGGCATGGTTCCCTAGCCATCCATGTCCACTTCCATTTTACAAGTATTCCCTGAATATTTGTTATGTTTGCCCTGCAAGGTGTTCCCAAAGGCACTTCAAGACTCAGATCTGATCTTCCTCTGGGATCATAGAAGGAAAAAGTGACTCCACAGGATTTTTGTGAAATTCACTTTCTATTATGCTTGCCAACTTACTGGGTTTTCCCAGGACATGTGACCAACATTTTAAATGGTGCTGAGGCTCCAGCAATTGTTGGTGACACATAAGATGCACCCTCACTAACTGTGGTCTGAATTTGCCTCCTTTTGAATTCCTGACCATAGATTTGACCTACTGATCCCTTGCCTGTAAGCTGCCACTTAGTCCTGCACTGGCTCCCCTGCAGGAGGGAGCATCAACGCCCAGATTCAGTGCTCACCGTCTTCTGCTGGCGCCTCATTCCCTCATTGCTGTTAGATTCCTAACCAGATACAGAGGCACCCTCCAAGTAGGATTACTAAAGATGTTTAGCCACAACAAAGCACTTTATAGAGACATAAATATAATGTAGAAGAACTACAAAAATATAGACCAGTAAACAGTTGGAAACAACAAAGAGAACAATTACTGTCACCCTATAGGCACTTGAATAAACTAGACTTCAGTGACAAAAGTTATGATATTGCTGAACACTGACAACCGAAACAACTCAAGAGAGTGAAGCCAGAGCAATAAAAATCCCAAGCTCATGTTCCTTTCTCTTCTTATCTCCTTCCAGGATTCTGGAGGTTGATTCCCAGGAACACATTGAAATGGTCCTACTCATGCGTATTCCTGGACAGAGAGAGGGGTTGGGAGAAAGTTGAACAGATTTGCAGGGGAAACCGGGAGACATTCAGCATGTGCTTTCTTGCACCTTCCATTTTGGGTCCTTGTCTTGATAGCCCCCATTCTCACCTTTCGCTACTTGGACTCTGCCGATGGGTTCTGTGCTTTGGGTTCTGTCTTTTAACTCCATTGCTTGGCTACATTCTGCTTTTGTCCTCAAAGACAGCCTATCTTCAACTAATCTTGCCCTTCCTAGACCATGCTAGCCCTCTCCCTAGGACTGCTGTCCCACCTCATGAAAGCCATGGCAACAAGGAGGATGCTTCTTTCTGTCTGAGAATTTCCATAAATAGCTTTCTCCTTAATATAGAGAAATATTCCCAGAGCTTGACTGTTAGGTGCTAGCTCAGATCACTGTCAGCTTTGTAAATAAATGTAAAGTCTCTGACCTTAAATAATTTTTATTCAGACAGGTAAAATAGTAAAACTTTGAGTTCTGCTATTATTAATAGTGATAAACATGCATAATGTTCATCATTCACTCCATGCATATAAGATGTTAGTTCTTAATTCTCAAAATAACTAACTATGTGAAGTAGTTGGAAGTACTCTCATTCTCTATATTAGGAAACAGAGGCTTGAAGAATGTAAGAAGCCCATTCCATTTTGCACGATTAATGGAAGAATGGAACTCGAGTGCATGGCTATCTGAACTCTAAGGTTCTTTTCCCCCTCCCGAATCAACACAATCTAATTCAGAGTATCACAGAGAGGCACAGAAAAGCAAATATGTTTGGGGGGTAAGGAAAGCCTTAAGAAAGAAGGAACTTATAATGCAGTATTCAAACAGTGGTGAGGACATCTACCCTTGCCTCCTTTGAGGACCTCCTGGTGACACTTTCTGAGGTCAGCTAGAGAAGCATAGATATAGCAGGTTCTATGCTAACTCAGTAACCATAAGAGAAATCAACAGTTGTGAACATTATACAGAATGAAGAAACAAATGAAAGAAAATGGACACCTGTACAGTAACTATATATAACACAGGCCTATTTTATCTTGTTAGAAATGGGTTCTGATTTTGTCAAGTTGTATATAACTGCAGACATATCTAATTGCACTTTCCAGTAGATAGACTTGTTCATCCTTGTTACAAATTCATATTACATGCATGTAGATCCGCAGACACATACAGATAGAGTTTATATACACGATGCTAGAGACACAGACATAGACATAAACATCCCTAGGGAGGGCTTCTCGCTCATTCATTAATCACTGAAATCCATCACGTGCATTTCAATCTTGCAGTCATTACTTTAGTCTTTCTTTCTAGACTAATGGCATGAGGCCTTTTACTCAAAATAAATTATTGAAAAGACGATGACCTTAAAAATGACATGCTCTCACCTCTCTTCTTACTCCTCAACAAAGAGGGAAGAAGGCAATCTTCTGATCACCCTCCAGCAAGGTATCTCATCCCTGATCCCAACAGCCCAGTCCTGAAATGGATGATGGGACCTCATAGGCTATCTGTGATCTCACTCTGCCTTTCCATTCCCTTCGTTATATCACTGTGCTTTCTGTCTTTTCTAACAGTTGTTCCGAAAATTGCATCTACCCGGAGATATCAGTGATCAACCGTAACTGATTATTTCCCATGGGTGATCTGCCTTTCATCAAGGGATATATGTGGACTTCATAGACCTGTGATCAGTGACTGCAGAAAAGTCAGTGGACAGGGGACAGGATCAGAGCATGCTTCTTGCCCCTGAACTTCCAGTCCCCAAGAGACCCCCTGCTGGCTTTGTTTAAGCAAAACCTTAATTACTTTTTCTTTGGATAAAAGTGTCTCGTTGGCATTTCTGTCTCTTTTAATCCAACTCTCCTTTTCCAAATCCAATGCTTAAAATGTAAAATACTCCTGGGAATATTTACCCATTCATTCCTTTTCATTTCTTTGGAGTCTCCTGGGGTAGAGGGGCCTGGAATCTCTGGTTAACTGGCGGAAATGGTTTGAGACAACTGAAGACACTGATTTTTATTCGTTCATGTGTTCAGTTTAGATTTGTGGACGAGTACTCTGCATCACACCTAGGTCATGCAATAGTGATAAAGACTGAAACGTTACACCTGCAAGAATTTGCGTTATAGGCAAGGGTGATAGAAAATAAACAAATACACAAAGGAAAAAATTAGGCAGTGCTCCTCAGTGAAAATTATCCTGAAGAAGTAAAGCCAACTTGTGAGTAAATAGTAACTCAGGTCCTGATGAAGTTAGAGGAGGAGATTGGCAAGGCATTGCTCTAGGAAGGTCTCCAGAAAGATGAAGTTTGAGCTGAAGCTAAACGGCGAGAAGGAGCCAATGCTGGGAGACAAGTGCAAACAAGGCTGCAGAAACGGCCAGGAGAAAAGCCAGGAGGGAGGAATGCTTTTTCTAATTTTGAGAAAGGGAAGTGTGGCATTAGTGGGTATGAGCACTAGGTAATAAAAAAATGAAATGAAGCCAGAGGAGAGCAAAGGTCAACTCGTTTATAAGCAAGCAGTAAAAACCCATAGAACAAAAGGGAAAGACCTTGCTACATTGAGTACTAACGCCTCCCCAAGGTCTGTGCCTCAAAGGGGTGTCCTGGGGCAGTGCTACTGGGACGTGTTGGATCACGTAAAGGTAGGACCTCACTGGAGGCTCTCAGGTCATTAGAGGGATACTTCAAAGGACAGTGTGGGAGCCTGGTCTCTTCCTGTCTCTGTTTACACTGGGTGTATGACGATGTAAGCTACTTGTTCTCCATAATCCTGCTATTTCATGACTCTTGAAATATTTTGTTCAATTCTTCAAAAACCCTCTCTTGAGCTCCCAAAATGTCATGAGTCCTTAGCTGCCACATTTGGAACAATCAGAGAACCTAGAAAACTGAGGGCAAAGCCTGATGTGCTTTTCTGTTCTATTCGTCTGAGAAAAAGGGACAAAGAACGAGGGTCTGATTCATGTCTATAGCTCAAGCCTTACCTAAATTCCTAAAAACATGTAAATGCTCAATAATGCATAAATGGATGGATGGAGGTTAGGGGTAAATAAACTTTATTGGACACTTTTAGTGTCGAAGTTCAGCTACGATCAAGAAGCATGCTTAAAAATACAATTTGTACAAAGGAAATTTAGTAGGTACTGAAGGCTAGAAATAAGTTATTATCATGTTCTTACTTTCTGGAATAAGTTATTATGCAAAGTTGCAATAATGTTTTCCCATAATCTCTTAAAAATAAGAGTATTATTAAGGTTTTGATACAACCAAAAATGAAATTGAGCTTGAATATAGAAATGTCCTATCTGATCTCAATGTTTATGTCAACATTACTTCTTTATAAAGAATAAAATTGACAGTGTTAAAGTGTTACATATGATTTTATTATACTTCTTGTTTTTAATAGTCACTCATAACTTTACTCATCAATAGTGTTTTCTATGTCAATAACATTATGACATGTATAATGTATATTTTGTCCAGTGAAATTATTTTGTAGATAAACCATGTTAAAATAATATTTATAAAATCAAATTATTGATTGACGTAATGCTGTAAAAATACAGTTTCGCTGGCCTATGATGAAACTCTGCTGGTCTTTCATAATAATCTCCAGTTGGAAATACACTGAGTTGGGTAATGTAGCTAACTGTTGAAGACAACTGAAGAACAAAGTGACATTTCACAATGACAACGAGATGAATCTACTCAAGAGTAGTGACATTATGGTTGATGAAAGTGTTTGCCTGTATATCATTATCATGAAATATGGGAGGGGGTTTCTATATGTATTTTAGTTTGCCTTAATATTATGCTTTATACTATGCCCTGTTATCCTCCCTCTGCCTCTCTGTTTTAAATCACTGGAAATGGTTATTTCTAATGCTTTGCCAAAGAACAGAAAATGCACAAGCATCACTATCTCATTTGTCTTCAAGACATTTGACATCCATCCAACTAGCCAGTTTATACTTGCAAATTCTTTCGGGAAGAATGAGGAGAGTCCGGATTGGAACTCCTGATAAAGGAGCTGGGTGCTGAATGGAGAAGCAGCACCCACACAGTGAGTAGAAGCTCTGCCAGCCGTAGGTCCACATCTCTTTCTTCATCCTGCACTCACTCTGGGAAGATTGTTGATAGATAGCTATCTGTGAACCTGCTTCTATTATTTCAAATATCAAGCTCATAATATATAAGAAAAATATGCCTCTGTTTTCACTTCATAAGATTGAACTGTTTTCTTCACCTTTCTTTACAGAAAATGCATTTCAGACTCAATGGAAAAGGCTTCTCGTGTAGCTCTAAAATCTGTATGGAAAACAGGGTTCCATTTATAATACAATACAGTTTATATAATGCGGTATAAATCATGTTTTTGTACCAACTAGAAAAAGACTTGACAGAGATGGATTCCTTAAAGTGGATGCTCAGGAAATTTCTGTAAAAAAAAATATGTTTCCTTAATCACTTCTCTTATAGGACAGGGACTTGTCTGCACAGTAAAAATGTCACCATCAACAAAACTGAATTTAAAAGGGGGTGGAGTGCAAGCATCTGCTTAGCACAGGGGTATTATGGTAATGAGGGACTTTATTGCATTTTTCTACATTGTGAAAACTTGCTCTCTGACACTATTTTCACATTAAATTCGCAGATGAAATTCCACTTTCCTCTTCTGTCAGCCCTGTTCAAGCCTCCGTTGTTATAATCACAAGCTCCAGGATGTTACCTACCTGAAGAAGTAATCACAAACCAAATCTCCCAAAATAAATACACACCTTATGCTTCAGACTATGTTAGCTACGTAATACTCTTTCCAGGTAGAAAATGACAGATTCAAAGTCAATGTTGAAGTAGGAAAAACAATCTAAGAATTCTGCTAACCTGATGAAGGTATCACCATAAAACCTGCTATTTCCACACTGCCAGCAATGTTATTCTGAAAATAGCCCAGTGTAATGAGAGGACATTCCTGAGTGCTGAGAGCCAGAGAGGCTGCACGGATGGGGAATCTTTCACAGATGCCACCGAGGTAAAGAGGCACGGTTGCAGAACACATTATCATTTAAATTATTTTTCTTCCCATATCAAAATCACCCATTAAAAAAAAGTTCCAACAAATCAAAAATTGAGCAGAAAGGAGTAATTGTGACAACAACTCCTCAAGTTCCCTTTTACTTCCACGTGTATCGAGTGTGCTAAGCTTGTGACTAAATGTTTTGCAGGTTGCTGTTTTTTAAAAAATATATATATTTAATGGTTTGGCTATCTTGTAAAACAACAGCAAAAAGGAAAACAGAACAAAGTTAAACCTCCTGCACTTTCTAAGGTCCTTCGCCTGCTTGGAAAACACATTTCCAAATTTCACTTTTATGATTAGGCAGCAGTTGATGCTAAATAATGTAAACATTTTACATACTTTTATTTCTTTCTTTGCTGATATTTATAATTTTAATGCTATTTAACAATTTCAAGATATATTTCAAAGCAACTAGCTTCCTACGTATTTATGTGTCTTAGTCAATACGTCATTTAGATCAAGGGTCTGGCTAAATCCAGAAAGAGGGACTGAGTATGGGTGACATGGCGGAGTGGTTACTCCATCGTCCCCTCGCTGTGCTGTGTAAGAGCGTCACTCGGACTGTCCTCATTCTTACTTGAAACTTGTATGCTGCATGTTCTTTCCAGCTCCACGAGGCTTGACCCCCTTGAGCTCCAGTAATCATCCCTCTAATTCCTATTGATTTTTTCGAAATCCCAAATTAGCAAGAATTGGGGAATAGAATGATGAGAGTAAAACTACAGGTAGCATCTCATGCATTCAAAAAGGCAATGGAAAATTATTATTTATTTTCACTCTTATGTTTAGATTTATATGGCAATTGACAAAGAGTAGCTAAAAAAGCAGATGAAACGAAACAAATTTTATATTTATAAGAAAAATGATAACACTAATATAACACTGGTAGATGGCGTCACTATTATAAAACGGAAATTTAGTGACTTCGGAAACAAAATCCTGAATCTGTGTAGCAGTGAGAGACTCTGGATGGTGTAGGGCAAAGGAAGCGTAGGAGAATTTTGCTGAGAGAAAGTCGCTGTTGAGAAGGATTGGGGAACCCAGTTTGCAGCTTTCAGCCCTGGTTTGCAGCTCTGGGATCCGATGCCATCCGGAGGCGGCAGGACCGCAGCGGGCTGAGAGGAAGCAGAAGCATCCTGCAGAATCTGCAGTCATGGAAGTCGTGGAGTTCCGCCAATGATCCCCCCAGACCTGAGCGAAGAAGTTGACTCATTCAGACTTGATTCATTCGCTGGAGTTAAGACATTTCGTTCAGTTAAAAAGACAGAAATACACGCCAAATGAAACATAAAATCAAGATGAAAATGTTACAACTGGCCGTCTAATTAGCACGTTTACTTGAATATGTGCTCTTTCATCTCTCTTCCTACTTTCTTGTCAAGAGATAGAAAGTCACAACTCTTTTCATTTAAAATTAAATGTCGTTGAAACTCAAAACCGCCCTCTGCAACAGTGATTTCCTTCCCTCCTTGACATTCTTTTGCTGAAAAAAATAGCATCGAGGGGCGGATGAAGGACTCAGCTCTGGTCCGGATTCACAGAGAAGAGGAGGGAAAAGGAAGCCAAGTTTGATCCCAGGTCCCAGCCTCCCCCATTGCAATTTATCTTCCTGCCACGAGGTGTCAGTAGTGAACTAGAGGGCGGGTCCTCACCATGCTACATCTACCTGCTGCAACCTAAGCAGTACCTGTCATAAGTCCAGGAGACCTGTCAGCCTTTATACCCTGACTCAAGAAAAGTGCTTTGCAAAAATAGGACAGCTATCACCTTGCAGAAAAAGGTAATCTTTCTTCCCAGAATACTTCCGCTTAATCATATTTGCAGGGTAATCAATATAGTAATGTCGATTAATTAATAACCATTATTTTCATAGCTAATTAGTATATAAAGTTTACTATGTACCAGAGACTACTGAGTACAATGAGCACATATTAATTTAATTTTTATAACCCTAATCTCATGCCCATCCTTGTACAGGAAAGGAAGCTAAGAGACAGAGAGGAATATATTTGCCTGCAGTGGCATTACTTCCAAGCACAAGAGCCGGGACTGCAGCCCAGACCTACCACGGGGTGCATGCCCTTGCCTGCACAGGGAGCTTCCTAGATCTGGCGTGTGTGCATCTTCCCCGAGGCTGAGTGTGACCTGCCTGGGTGTGGCAGCGCTTTTGCTCTCTAATTGGTGGACACTACACTCTCAGGCTAAAAAGCATTGTTCAATTTCCAATGCAAAGAAATAATGGAGTGTGTTTGTGTTTGGCCATGTTTGAATAGCAACTTCTGGGCCTTGCGTATAAGGTTCCTCTCCTTCCAGAATCAGGAACGGGTTGTATTTTCCTATCCTGTTGCAATTAAGCAGGCTCACAGGAATGATTATGATGTATTAGTTCAGGCTGGAGTGTTTGCAAGTGAAGATCCTCTACAACACTTTTCCCCTTCAAATGTGTTGAGGACCTCATGGAGCCCAGGAAGTCGAGCCAACAAATTGTGGCACCTCGTTGGCCAGGGAAACAGAGAGATAGCGCAGAAACAAGCCTCCATCCACATCTGTACACCAAATCAAGGTGAATAACGAATCTAATAAGAGAAATACGTCTTTGTCGTGTTAAAAGATATTGAGCTTAACTTGTTTGCAGTTTAGCCTAACTTAATGGATGCAGGAGCTCCATGCGCATAGCCCAGACAGTTTGGGGACCAAAATGTCCACTCCATCAGAGTGACTGGAGTAAAGCCTAAGTACAAGTTCTCTGGCAGACTCAAATACAGGCGTAAAGGACCTCCCTATCACAAGCAGGTGAGAAAGTGAACAGGTAGGGATCTTGAAGCACTAGCCCTGAAGAACTAGTAAACAAAAAGGCAATGCTTTGAACAAGGTAGTCAGACAGCTATTCAGTGCTCAGAAATGAAACTGGAACTGACGGAAAGCCAGGTTCCATGCATGAGGCTGCTGGTAGGGCAACTGGGCGACGGCACTTGGAGTCCCCTGGCCCCACAGACAGCCTTCTTATTTCAGTCCCTCCCAGGCCCCTTGAGGAGGCTCTGCTGTGATGCCTACCCACGTATGGTCGCCCCAGTGGAAGGTGGGCTCCAGCTGTGGCTGGGCGAGCACATCTTCCTCTGTGCAGTGACCACACTGGTGTGCATGCAGTAGCCTTCTCCAGTGTGCTCAGAGCCTGGGGTTTCCTGCCCATTTTAAAATCCCTTATTGGATTCATTAGCATGAAGAAAGTCATAGAAAAGGGATGAGATGATAAACATGGTACAAATTGTGTACCATAATTTCTGGAGCCTATTGATTCACAATTCAATGGTTTCCAGGTTTGTGCTGTTACACACAGTGCAGTAAGGAATATATCTTACATCTCACATTGATAAAATTGTGCAAGGTGAATTGGAGAAACTTGTTCCAACAATCAGATTGCTGGGTCAAAATTTATGTACATTTTGGCTCTCATAGGCATTGCCAAATTGGCCTCCAGAAATTTCTCACCAACGTACATCCTATCAAGTCTTATGAGAGGTGCTGACTCCCCACACACTTCCTGCTACTGAAAATCATTAAACATTTTCATTTTTGTTTTTCTGAAAGGAGAAAAATCCTTCCTTCCCCATTATCTAATTTGTATTCCTTCAGTGCAGGTTGATGCAGAACATCTTTTCATACGTTTATTTGGTCATTGTTCTGAAAATGGTAAGCTGCCTGTTTACATCTTTTGATCATTCTTTATCTTACACTGTTCATTTTTTTTTCTTATTGCTTTATATGTTATTTTAAATTAAGAAAATTAGACTTTTATCTATCATTATTTTGCAATTATAATTTCACACATTGTCTTCAGTCTTTTGAATTTGTTTATATTGTTTTGTTCTGTGCAAAGCATTTGAAAGGTAATATATTAAAAATGTGAGATCATCTGGGTTTGAGTTACAGCTCTGCTGTTTTTCTACCCCTATGAGCTTGGACAAATTGTTTAACCTATCTGTGCCTCAGTTTCTCACCTTTGAAATGGGTACAGGTAAAAAAATCAACTCCTAGGATTTAATTAAGATAAATGAATTTATACACATGAAACTGTAGTATAATAAAAATTACATTTGCTAAATATGAGCTCTTATTTTATTCCTCTATGGACAAATTTATCAGTCTTGTCAGTTATAAATTCTGGAGTTTAAATTCTGCTTGGAAATCAGGAGTTTTTAAGGTATAAATTTCAAATTTGTCTGAAAAGCAAGTAGAAGGAAAAAATAACTATTCTCTGATGTGTTTAGTTCAGAATTTTACCCAAGACTAATTAAAAATCTGAGTGCATGTATGGGACCCTTTAATGCTCTAGGGACTTGGGATATTTCACGTTTTCCACACATAATAGAGAAATGGAGAAATTATTTATATAAGAAGTCATATTCATAGTGATTTAACCGCCAAAGCTTATGATTTCTAATCTGGGCCTGAAATTTGTAAGGGGCCTTCATGCCATCAAATTCTCCTTATGACTGGTTCCACATAATCAGTGTAAAGGAACTGAGCCTTCTTGGAGATGCCCTTATTATTTTTCCTTCTAAAGAAGCAAGAATTACCTGGACATGTGCTTTATCTTTCCCCCAAATATATCGCCAAAGATAGAAGCACTGCCATGAACTTTGGGCATTTTATGTAAGACACGATGAAGGGTGAACTTTTTATTCCTGTACTGAGAGCTGCTAGGAAAAGCAACTCTGGGACTGAAGGCATAGTGGGAGTCATTCTGTCCAAAATAGGGTCCCCAGTGTCTGTAGGGCACCAACATCTCAAGATCAGCAGTTTTTGGCTAGTTCACACGCAGACACAACTCCTGCTAGTCCTGTAAGTGGGGAGTTTTAAGATTTTTCCCATGGAGTTGCTGATTGAGTTCATGAGAAGGGCAAACCTGAATGTGTTGTGTGTATGGCTAAGTAGGACCGTACTTTGAAATTCTGTTAAAGTCACAGAGGGAAGCCCAAACCCTGCACAGTATTTGTCCACGTAACACAGACTAGATAGAGATGATGGAACTGGAGTATTTCTGGTTCCATCTCTCAACTCTGAGTTTCTTTCCCTTTATGTGTGGTCGCTGACAGGTAACATTCACCATTATGAGTAGTGTTACACTTCGCAGGTGACAAATGTGAATTACACGGCCCATTGTCTACTTACAAGTGTTCATTATGTTGTTGCTGTTCCTGATTGCTGTGCAGCATCAAACGTGATAAAATGATAGTTGTGTGTGAAGGGGTCTTCATTTTCATGGCACGTTTAAAAAACTACTGAAAGGGTTGTACCAATGTCCAAGTACCCCTACAGCAGTTCGAAGTGCCCATGTTATCTTCTGGGAGATCTCAGGATTCTCCAGCAAGGAAAGATTAACAGCAGCAAAGGCTGATAAATGCTTTTCTGAAACCTCGTCCCACCTCCATCTACAGCACAAATTCAGATTTGCCACACTGTGTTCCCTGAAACTGTTCTCGTCAACCTTTTGAATAGCACATTTAATAGGACTTATTGGTCATTTTTATAGTTTAACTGTGAAAGAATATAGAAATGGATACAGCCAGTCTTTATATCAAATCCCAGCACTTTTGGTAATTGATTTAGCAAATATTTATCGAACATGTGTTATGTGCATGGCTATGTGCTAAGCTCTGCCACTTATAGGATATTGAGCCAATTAAAGATTTTACCTCTGTGTTAGTTAAAACAGTTCTATAATCTGAATTAATATGTTAGCTGCTCATTGAACCAGTAATTGAGTGGGTGCTCACTAACTGTGAGGGAAAAGCGTTAACACCATTAACAATATAACCCATAATAATGCTTAGCACTGATTTGGTCTGCAGTGTGTGTCATCAGTGTGCTAGAAACGTATGGTGTTTCACTCTCCTACATGACAGGACCTCCAACATGACCACAGGTCTAATATACAAAGAAATCTCCCTTAAAGCATCGCAGAGGCTAAACGTTCCAGCAAGTTATGATTCTCTACTCACTACCACTAACTCTCCTTAAATATCACAATCTTGAGAAAATAGATTAAAAAGGCACATGATAAAAATATTGGAAAAATGAAATTCTATGGAGAGCAGAAAAATGAAAAAGAAATATTATTTAAAAAAACAATTCTTCTAGGCACTTAATAAAACTTTGCTTACTAGACTTTCATGAAATCTTATGAAATGGGGACTATCTACATTATCCACAAGAAAAAATTTAGATAGGTGATACATATTGCCCAAGATTATACAACTAAGAAAAGGAGATATTTGAATTTCAGCTCAGGTCAGTTGATTTTAAAACTAACAAGCATAGAAAATATTGTTGGGAAGAGAGAATATGGCAAAAGGTGTTGGAAGTGTAGGATGTCTGCCTTTAAAGTGTTACATTATGACAGAATTTTATTGTAGAAGACTCAGCCTCCTAAGGAGTGTGTCACTCACAAATGTATTTGATGAGACAAAGGTCAACAGCAAAAGAAATAGGGCTTGCAGGATACTAAAAAAAAATAAGATTTAAAAGAAGACACTATGCCAAAGATTAGGAGCCTGGGTTTCCGGATGTTAACTCTAACTTGGTAACCAAGCATCATGGGATGTAGGAAGCCTTGTTGGCAGCCTCTTTTCCCAACACAACCCAATGTTAGGAGTAATTGATTCAGTGGCTGGGACTCCCCAGTGTGTAGGAGATACTGAGCTGGACCTTGGAAGCTTTGATGGAGGATGGAGGAGGACAAGCAGGGCATCCGTGGTACTGCCAGGGGAACAGGGATGATGGACGAAGCAAAGCCTGCAGATCCCTATCTGTGAAGGCTGTAGATGTGGCTACTCTTCAACCCGAAGTCTCTGCATGGAACAGAAGGGAAAAGAGACCAGGAGGAGATCAAGGCAGCAACTAGCAACTAGCAACACTTCGAGCATTTGAAAACATCTCCACACAAAATTCTGGACGTGAATGTTTTTAACAGCTTTATTCATAATCACCAAATACTGGAAGCAATGAAGTGGTGAGTGGATAAACAAATTGTGGTATTTCTATTAAGTGGGATATTTTCAGTAATAATAAGAAATGAAGGATCAAGCCATGTAAGACATTAATAAATCTTAAATGTGTATAAAAGGGAAAGCAAGTGTATAAAGGCTACATACTGCTAGTTCTAATTGTATGGCATTCTAAAAGAAAGAAAATACTGTACTAATAGTTGAAAAGAAAAAACTAATGCCTGTTAGAACTCAAGGGAGGAGAGTTGGTTGATTAAATGGAGCACAGGGGATTTTTTTAAACAGTGCTGGTGATGAAACCCAAGGTCTCGCTTGTGCCAGGCAAGTGGTCAACCACTGAGCCACACATCCAGCTCACCTCTGGGGAATTTTTCAGATGGTAAACTTATTCTGTATGATACCCTAATGGTGATACATGACATTATGTTCTTGAAAAACATTTACAGAACAGTTCATCAAAAAAAGTGAACCTTAATGTATACAAATTTTTTAAAAATTCCTTAAGGGCTAGGGAATGAAACAAAACAATCTATATTATGACTTTGTGACACTGCCTCACTGCATGGTGCGAGGAGAAAGGGATGCTGACCCAAGGAACTAGAAGTGAATGGAGCCTGTAAATCTAGAAGAAAAAGACTTGCACATAAGCAGTATTTTTTAATTAATAAAGTAATTTCCCATAAGGGCACTGGTTTAATAATTTGAATACTGATATGCATGAATATTGGAGTGGAACAATGAACACACCTGGTGCCTAGATCTCAGTTTTTAATATTCACTAATAAAAGGAGCCAGGGTCCTTTGGATAAGTAACAATGTGTCAATATCAGTTCATTAATTGTAGCAGGTTTACCACACTAAGGTAGGACCTGGGACGTGGGAAGCTGGGCGCAGGGTATGTGGGAGCTCTTGGTGCTGGCCTCTCAACTTTTTTACAGATGTAAAGCTGTTCAAGGATGAAAAGTTAATTAAAAAGGAAAAAAGGACAGGAAAAACTTCAGGTAAATCCTACCCATGTGGTGTTTTGAAATAAATCCTTCATTAATTTTTATCAGTGTGATAAAGTCTAGGAAATAAGAATTTGCTGATGAGAAGATATGTCTTATGAAAAGCAAAGCCTATTTTAGAAAAGAGAGGCGAGCAGTATTTCAGCTTCATGGAGTTCTGCCATATTTACTGAGGGTGAAAAGAACTTTAAGCACGAATTATTGCCCTTTAAAACACAAAGTTTGCACATATGCACAGAGCCTGGCTCAGCACAGAGGAGAGTATTTATATGCCACTAGTTTCCAAAATCCATTTTAGCCTTTTGGGATATGACTTTCCCACTTCACACTGTTTTTCCCCGAAGAGGTTCAAAGCAGAACATGGCCCATGCATTGAGCGTTTGGCAAATAATGACGCTCCTTCCTTTTTTAGGAAAGGTGAACATTTAGCATTCTGTTTTAGAGAAACTGCAAAAAGCGGCTGGGTGTGTAGTGCAAGAAAAACGGTCAATTCCATAGCAAAGGAGTCAGTTCGGTAATGAGATAAAGTCTTGTTTTTAGCTTTGGCTTCCGGCCTCCTTCTTGTTAGAATTTAGCAGGTAAACTCACATTTTTCTTAGCAGAGGAAATAAATTGTTCAATAGTACCTTTTAATCCACTTTTCAGCATATGATAAGATTAAGTAAGTTTATATATGTAAAAATGATACTGATGAGCTATCATTATTTATCATCATAGATCATGATTGTTATTATGCACTATAATTATTAATCAATGGATTGTGTAAAGATGTACATAGATAGGCCTGTATAACTCCTTATGGGTGGCCAAACTCAATGTCTAAGAGTGAAAGTATATATTTCCCTCCAACCCTAATTATCCACCTAAAGTCTTTACCACAGAGGATGAGACCGTAATTTAGAAATTCGGAAGCTAAGCAAGCATGCATTCTGACACCTGTATTTTTATGTGCCCCCACTGGATGCCTTCTCAGAGCTCCCACCTTTACTCCTCCGGTGCACTGCTGTGGACTGCACTTCGGTTTGTTCCACAAGCTCACCTGGTGGGAGCCTGGTCTCCAGGCTGGTGGTGTTGAGAGATGGTGGAACAGTAAGAGGCAAAGCCTAGTGATGTCCTCAAGTCATTGAGGGTGTGCCCTTGAAAGAGATGAAGGCATTTCTGATGAGTTCTTTTGAGGAGGCTGTTACAAAAACCTGAGCTCTCTGGCTGTTTTTCCAGGTGTGACCTCTTCATTCCACTTGTGCTTCTGCTATTGCCACTGGCCATGAGATAACACAAAGTGTGTGTGTGTGTGTGTGTGTCTGTGTAGGGGGGCATCACCCAAGCATTTTTCATGCTGTTTGAACTTTCAGGGTCCAAAACTATGAGCCAAAATAAAGCTTTTTAAATAAAATTATCTTGCCTCAGGTATTTTATTATAGTTATGCAAAACTGACTAATACAGGCTGGTTCACATTCTTTTTCCAGTTCTTCCAGATCCATGCTATGAACTGAAGACAGTGACCTCTAGAACGTGCATTCTCTCCATACTCTTTGTCTTCATGGCTACATTTCTGTCTACTTCTCCAGGCTCATTCCCCATTGTACCTGAATTTATGTCTCTCCAAGTCAAGCTGAGTTGTTTTTAATTTTCTAAGTGCTTTTATGTGTATATTCTGTCTTCTAGAATGTTCTGTCACTTCCACTCCCTCAACTCTGATGCATCACTCAGATTTCACCTCCGGTATCATCTGCTCTCAGAAACCTTCCTAACACTTTGGGTTGTTATCTGGTCTCCCTGTTCTTTTGTGCTTGTAGGAATCACTGTACAGGACACAATTAAAAACCAGCGGTTCTGAAGCTTTAGGGAACATCAGAATCACCTGAAGGATAAATTAAATACAAAAGGGTTGATCCACTCTCAGAGTTTTGAATCAATTTCTGGGATTGGAGTAGAGAATTTGTTTTTGTAACAAGCTCCCATCTGACTGGGATGCTGCCATTATGCTGGGCTATCTTCTTAGACTTCTGATACTACTGGTAAAGCAGACTGGGACAAAGAAGTTGAACTGGAACGAGTCACAGCACTGATTGAGAAGGACCCTAAGGAGGAAGAGACAGTGTCTGTGGGTGTAAAGCTCTGAGAAAGCCCTGAATCCAAAGAGTCAAAATGTTGCAATTCTGTTGTACATTAAAGTCATTTCCGCTTAGAAGTGAAGAAAAGATCATTTCAATATTTAAAGACTCAAGACACATGCATATACATGTTTATAGCAGCACAAGTCATAATAGCTAAATGTAGGAAACAGCCTATATGTTATGAACGGATAAATGGATAAAGAAAAAGTGGTTTTTACATACAATGGAGTACTACTCTGTCGTAAAGATAAAGTTGAGTCATTTGTAGGAAAATGGATGCAGCTTTAAGGCAGGAGAGTAGGGCATGGGAAAGCACACGGGCAAGTGGGAATGATGGAGATCATGGATAACCAGGACACCTGGGCGGAACAGCTTCCAAGCCTGAACTTTGTGCCAATCAGAGAATGCGACCTTCAGTTCTTCCTGTGCAAGATTAAGTAGGTGTTTGATAGAACAGCCTAGATCTGAGGGCCGGATGGGGGATATAAATGATGGTAGCCATTGCCTTCTTTCTTTCTCAGTGTCCCGTTCTGCACTCTGCAGAGCATATTTATTTTTCTACACTGACCCACACTCAATCTGCAGACATTTATTTTCCAGTCTTTTCTTTCTTCTATTACCATTAATAAATATAACCTCGCTAACTCACTTCCTGGCCAATTCTTCATTCAGGACAACAAGGGTTTAGAAAGGATCCCTGGAATGAGCACAGCATCTCAGAACTCTGGTAAAATTTTTGGTGAAGTCAGGCAGTGCCTGGCTAGTAGTAGTTAAATCTCACAAGCAACACCTTGAAGAGTAAATGGGTTTGCATCCTTTTGCTTGTGATGTCATCTGAAGGGCCCATGCCTACTCTTCTCTCTCTTTTCATAGGCCGTAATACATACCATGAGAAACACCCTACAGATCCTCGCAATCTTGTCATTAGTGTGTGTCCTTAAAACCTGGGAAAAACTTGACCCTGACAATCTGAAAAACTCACAACTTATCTTCTGTTCCAATAGTGTTTGCATCAAGAATAAACTAGGAAATGGTGAAAGAGGGGTACAGAACGACAGTCTAAATTACAATACTATTCTTCAGTTAGACGATTTCCACAAAAGGCAAGGAAAGTAGTGTGAAATCTCTTATGTTTAGGAATTTGTGGCTCCCTTTATCTGGAAAGGCCTAAGAACTGTGGTACTTAAAGAGATCTCCAAAAAATAGGAAATTGGTATCATTGATGATCCTGTCCTCAGGTGCCCATGTGTCTCTTGGGGAATATGGGTGTCTCCCACTGATTCCACCAGAGGCTAGCACCCAGACAGACCCAGTATTTTCAAAAGATTCTTGTAGGTTTGCCGATGGGCCCCCAGGACCCTGTGACTTAATTATTGGACATGGCTTTTTCAGTGTTCAAAAATCAGAATCTAGATAAAGACAAAAGGAGAAGGGTTGAGAAAAAAAAAAGGCAGGCCAACGTAATGGCTGTCACATTTGGCAAAGCTTTAAGCACACCCAGGTCATCCAAGTAAAAACCCAGGGCTCAGTAAGGCCTGCTTTAAGTTCATCTCCTGTAAAGACCAAGGATGATCCTAGATGTCACAGGTAAGCAAATTCAATTACTCTGTTTTATCTTCCTTCTCTAGAAAATCTCCTCTATGTATATAGCTATAATTGGGGTTGAGGGGAGGCCTACTCAGAACTTATTCCTGCTTTGACATGTCAATTCGAAGGTCAAATGTTTAACTATAAGCTTTTAATTATCCCACAGTATATGCAAGCAGACAGCACATCAGTGACCTCAAGACTCTGAGGGCACTGATGAAAGAAGATTTGTTCAAAAAGCACATCAAAAGTCAGGTTATGCAGTTGTCAGCTCTCAACAGGTCACTGGGGCCAACACCTTTCCCCAGGGACCTCTGCTCAAAAACCAGAAGTGCAAGATCTTACTCGGGCACTGATATTAGAAAACGGCAAAAAACTAAATATACAGACTCCAAATATGCCCTTCACGTTGTACATGCTCAAGCAGCCATCTGGAAAGAAATAGACTTGCTAACTAATAAGCAATCATCTACAAAGCAAAAGGAGGAAATTCTACAACCCCTAGAGGCAGTCCATCTTTCCAAGCAGATCACTATTATACACTGCAATGAACACTGAAGAGACATGTCTGAAGTCTTGTTGGGACATCAAAAGGCTGATACAGAGGCCAGAAGGGTACTATTACAGCCCCATAAGACTCTAGTCTTATTCCCAGTTTCTGAAGAATCATTAAAACTTGTCTATACCCCTCAGGAAAACAAATGGGCCTTAGGACAAGGGAGAATTAAAAAGGGAGTTAGGTGGTATTTAGAAAACAAACTGGTCCTTCCTCAAAGGGCACAGTGGAAGGCTATGGAAACAGTTCATGATTCTTTCCATATGGGAAGAGAGGATACATTGGAAATAGCCACTCAAATTTTCACATTTTAATAATAAATATATATTGAATTTGTCTAATGCTTCCTTATTATCTATTGAGACGCACCTATATTTTTTCTATTTTAGAATATATATATATATATATATTTTTTTTTTTTTGTGGGTACCGGGGGGTCGACCTCAGGACCTCACATGCCAGCAGGCGCCCGTGCCGCTGAGCGATATCACCGGCCCCTTTTTTGTATGTGGGTTCCGGGAGTCGAACTCGGGCTCTCGCGCTTGCAAGGCAGGCGCTTACGCCGCTGAGCCATCTCACTGGCCCCTAGAATATATTATTTTGAGTGATTTTTAAATGATAAAATAGTCTTTATTCCTGGGATAAGACACTTTTTGACATGATGTGCTATACTTTTCATATATATATAAATTTGTTAATATTTAATAAGAATACTATTTTTGTCACTGATTCATATTATATCCTCAAAATAACTCAATATAAATCATCACTGGAACCATCAGGGTCTAGATTTTACTTGTGGATATGCTTTTAATGATAATCCCCACCTATCCAGGAGATATATAGTAATCTGTGTTTTGTTTTCCTTCTTGAATAATTTTAATGATTGTTTTTATCTTTGAAAAAATTAAAGCCTCATCTACACTGTTGAAGGTTTTGTCACACAATTATTAGTCATATTTCCTTCTAGAGAGATATACTTTTCCCCCTTCTTTCATTTGTGATGGTTGTTATTTGTATCTTTACTTTTTGTTTTTGGTGAGTCCACTTGGATATTTATCTGTTCCCAAATAAACACATTTTTTGTTCAATCGAGTTTTGTTTCTTTTTATTATTTCTACTGTATTTAATTTTCTGAGCTTAAATATTTCTTTTTTAGCTTCATTTTGTTCTATTCTACTAACTTCTTCAGGTAAAAACATACATCACTTATTTTAAAAAAATTCTTCTTTCCTAACATAAAGATTTAATGTAAATTTACTTCTAGTTATATCCTCCTAATTTTGATGTATTTTCTTTTCTTTTTTATTCAGTTCAAATTTATTTTCATAATTTTCATAATTGAATCATGGGTTAGGAAGTGTGTTGATTAGTTTCTACATATTTATAATTTTAATGTTTCCTGATTGACTTCTGTTGAGCTCAAGGCACATAGCGTAACTTCAAATATTTTAAAGTTATTAAGGTTTGTTTTATGACTGCAAGTATGAACATAAGCTTGTGTTTCTTTTGGACTTGAAATTTGTACATACCTAATAGTTGTTGTATGGTGCATCTTATAAATATCAGCTGGGTCCAGTTACTTTATGGTACTGTTCAATTCTTTCATAATGGTACTGATTTGCTGTCAACTTTTTCTAGCAATTACTGGGGAAGAAGCATTAAATATTCAACTATAATTATGTTTCTATTTTTTTTTTTCATTCCATCAGGTTTTGCTTCCGTTACCCTAAAGTTCTGTTATTTGGTGCCTGAACATTTAGTAATGCTACCTCTAGATAAATTGACTCTTTAGCATTAGAAGAAATCCCTCTCTAGCCTTTGTAATATTTATTACTCTGAAATCTATTTTCTTATGCTGAGTAGGTTCTTGATAAATTTCCTTCATCCTTTCCTATTCCTATTAAACCATTATCTTTGTTCAACTGTGCATAAAATTTCTCCAGAAATTTTATTTCTCCAGAGACTTTAAGAATTTTCTCTTTATCACTGATTTTCAGAAATTTGATTATAATGTGCCTCGGTATTTTCCTTTTTGCTTTTATGTTTCTGAGGTTCATTGAGCTTCCTTAGTCTGTTTTTATAGGTTTCATCAAAATTGGTGAATTGGTAGCCATTATTTCTTCATATATTTTTCTTCCCCTTTCCATTCCTTTCCCCTTTGAGAGTTTAATCATAGCATTTGAATTGTGTTGCTGATATTTAACAGGTAGTAGAAGCTTTCTTCATTTGTGTCATGACTTTTTCTTGTTGTGCTTTTTTGAATAGTTCCATTGAAATGTATGTAATTTTAAGAATGTTTTTTCTATACCCTCTTCTTCTCTATTAACTACTTCCAGTAAATTCTGATAACCTTTTCATGTCCAGAAGTTCTATTTATGTCTTTTTCTATCTTCTGTATTTTTTTCACATTATGTTCATGTTTTGTTTTGTGTATTTGATCAAGTGGAACACAATTAGAATAATTGTTCCTATGTTTTTAACTACTAATTCTATTATCTCTCTTTTGTGGATGTGTTTGTCAATTAACTTTTCTCTACTTATGGGTCACAGTTTTCTGTCTTTTACAAGTAACTTGTTTTTGGATTATGGACATTATAATTTTATGTTTCTCAGTGTGTGTGTGTGTGTGTGGAGGAATTTCATTTTTGCAGATGAATTTGGTATTTGGGGTTTGATCTTAAGCCTTTTAAGGAAAGGTCTGAAGAATACTTCATTGCCAGGCTAATGCAGGCCTGCTTTCCATGCCTGACTCATTTTGTTCAGCACTGAATGCCTCTTGACTATACTGACACCTGGCTTGGCTGGAGAGAATTCAAGAAGATTCAAATTTTTAAGCCCCAAGTGAGCTCTGGGAATTACGTTTTGTCAGCACTTTCATATTTTTATTTTTTTTGCCAAACATCTGGACTTGCAGGATGTTACTAAATTCATTCACCTATTGTTATTCAGGTAAAAACTCAAGTAGACTTTATGCAAATTTGTTAATCTTTTGTCCTATTTCTCTCTCTCCTTTGCAGACTTTTATTGTGAAAATGTTAGTTAGCTCAATGTTTCTGAACACCAGCCTCTATTTATGTTTAATTGTGGGAAAGGCAAAATTACAGAAATGAAAAATGAGTCATAAATTACTCATGGTTATTGCTGGTGAGACAGTGTAACTACGTAGTTACCACTACAAAAGGCTATTTTATACTGATAATCCTATATAAAACAAATCTTGTGTTAAAACTCATAGAACTGCGTGCCAAAAATAAAGTTAATTTTTCTTTCTGTAAATTAAAAACTTAAGAAAGAACAGCCCAAAGTTTGAGCACTCCACAGAAAGATATGCAAAAGATCAATAAACACATATGAAATATGCTTAGCAATATTTGGTCATAAGAAAAATGTAAATTAAAATAATAACATTATGGAAATGTTGACCCACTTATCCACTGAAATTACAAAAAAAATGACATGTAGAGAAAATTTTTTAGCCACATTGCTGATGGGTGGTGTTGAATGCAAAATGGTACAATTGTTGTGTAAAATATTTTAGCAATTTCTAGTAGACCGTAGCATTCATTTATCATTCAACCTAACAATTACACTCTTAGGTATGTATGGAGGAAATCAAAAACATGTAGTCTTGCACACAAATGTTCCTGGTGGTTTTCTTTTAATCACAGAGGCTCAAAATTGGACTGAAATTTCATAACAACTGAATAGAGAAATTATTTTACATTCATTCATTCGAGTCTGCTCAGCAATAAAAATACAGGAACTACAGATACAATAATATTAATGGATCTCAGAAACATTTTGTGAAAAAAATGAAGCCTAACACCAAATATAGATATGGTATATTTTGATTTATTTGGAACTATATAGAAAGATAATTCAATTTTGTAGTTAGAAACCAAATCAGTGGTTGTCTGACACGGAGCTTGACCAGGACAGAGTAGAGAGGAATTGTTTGGCTTGCTAGAAATATTATATCTCCTCATTTTGTTTTAGATTTACACTATCTATGGATTTGTTCAAATTCATGAACATGTTTATTAAAATCAACTCATTTTAGTTTATATAATGCCACAATTCACAATTTGACTTAAAAAAAATGAAGACAAAATAATTGCATTTGCCTCAAAAAAAGTACAGAGATTTTATTTTCCACAGACATCCACTACAAGCATTTCTGAAAATAATTCTTTGGAGAGAAATGATTTCAGATGGAAGCACTGGTCTGAAGGAAAACACTAGATTTTTTTAAAAGCATCTATCTGTCTCATCATCTATCTACCCATCCATTTATCCACCGTTTACCCCACTATCCTTTAACTTATGTTTCATCCTGTCTTCCTTTCCATGCATCTACCCCGCTTTTTGCCCCACCTCCCTAGAGCTCCTCTTTGCGTGGTGACCACTATTGGAGCACTGACCTCCCTGAATTGTGACTGGCTTTTTATGTGTCCAAATCTCTCAGCTTCATGCTTCCTAAAGATAAAGATGATGTTGATCTTTCTTACTAAGACTGAAGTTTGGGCCGGTGAGATGGCTCAGCGGCTTAAGCGCCTGCCCGGCAAGCGTGAGGGCCCGAGTTCAACTCCGGGAGCCCAAAGATGAAAAAGGGGCCGGTGATATTGCTCAGCGGCACAGGCGCCTGCTGGCGCGAGAGGTCCTGAGGTCGACCCCCCGGTACACACACACACACAAAAAAAAAGACTGAAGTTTGTCTGTCCAACACATAGGGTTCTAAGATAATTTAATTAATAAATGTTTATGAAAGATTAAAAAAAGAATGACAATGTAATAAATGAGAAAGCTGACATTTGATGCTGAGAAAAATTCCAAGTTTTTATTTTAAAATGTCATTGGAGAATGAGTTTAAAGGCTGGTAACCAGGCACCATATTTATTTTGAACTGAAAGACAAATATTCATTCCTTATTTTTTTTAAAAAAATGTGCTATTCAATAAGACAACTCTGACAGATGTAACTTGTTTATTCAAAAATTGATAATTCTGTTGAGATTATTGAAAGATCTACATAAATCACACATACCTATGTCACATGTACAATAAGCAATGATTACAAGGAAGATCTTTTGTTGACCCAACAACCAGAACACTTCATGCGAGGACATCATTTAAGTGGACCAGAACGAAAACAGAGACTGTGTACTGATTAGCTAGTAGATGCATTGAAGAAATGATATTTTGGTTAGAAAATGTAAGACATTTCTAAAGACACTAGATGCCAATTAAAAGAAAAGTTTTTATGTAGAAAATATTATGAAATAAGACTAGAAAGTTACATGGCAGTTAGATTATGAATATCTTGAAGAAAGTGAAAATTTCTTTGCTGCAGTAGAGATGCTATTGGAAAGATTTTATTCATTAAAGTAAACCATCATTACCAATCTCATCACTTTTCCCATCCTTAAAAATAGCAACTTCTTAGTAATGTTTATGCATCAGAATATTTGACATCTTTCTGTTCGTGGAACAAAATACCTAATGTCATTGCTATAAAACGGGTTTACTTTGGCTCACAGTTTCAGAGGCTTCACTTCCTGTTTGGCTGGGTCCAAGGCAGGAACATCATGGAGGAGGAGAAGAATTGAGGAAAACTGCAACTCATCATGGCTAGAAGCAGAGAGAAAGCAAGCAGGCCAGGGAGGGAGGGAGGAAGGGGCCACAGATAGAACATACCCTTCTGAGTCATGCCCCAGCGACATGCCTTTCCTGCAAGATCCTACCTGCTAAGGGCACATTCAGTTATGAATGCGCCAAAAGTTTAATCCACTGTCAAGTATAACACCGCCATCATCTAATCATCTTCTGGAAGCCTCACCTTTGAATACATGACCATTTTAGGGAATGTTGTTGATCCAAACTATATCCACCAGTCACTGTATTTGACATGTTTATATGCCACGGTAGAAGTATATCACAACAATCTAAAACGGCGATACAGATGGTTTGTAGACATTACCCAAGGTCATAGTAGTAATAAGCAGCAGAAGAGATTAATTGAATTCTGTGACTCCCTAAAATGTTCTGTTCTCCTACTCTGCAGGATTACAAACAAGGTTTAGTGTTTCCAACATCCTTTAGGCATCGGAAAATCCTCTAATCTTTAGTTATTGTCACAAGATGTGGCAGACTCACATTCCCGATCCATTTCCAATTACATTTAGATTAATAATCATGGTCTTGAAGAAAAGATGTTGATTTCTCTGAGTGCTGGCTTTGCCCTCTGGCATTCTCCATGCCTGGCAGAAGCTGGAACTTAATGGTCTATGACAATTTAGAATTAAAAAGGAATCACTGTGGAGCTGGAAACTTCTGAGGGGCTTATTTCTTGAACTGCCAGAAAGTTTCCAAGAAACAGTAGATTTCTTAGAGATCTGCCTTTTGACACAGTTCCAGCTTTGACAATGTATTATCCACAAAGGAACACTAAGCCATGTTTGAAGGAGTGGGGGTTAGAAGATCTGTAGATGATTTTTCTTTTACATTCTCTTTCATGAAATTTTAGAAGTTCTGAACAGGCCAAATTACAAAACAAGTGAAGATATGGATGCCTGTGTGTTTCCTCCCTATTTAGCAGGATTATTTCCTGGTTTAACAGGCATGGATAACTTTCTAATGATCTTTCTCATTCTGACATTTGATCTCCTGAAGAGCTGTTGGCTATATTCACTGATATTTAATGTACAAGAGCTGCAGGACAGATAAAGTGAGGGAGGGAATGGTCCATTGCCTCTGGCTCTGGAATCATTCAAATATTTTAAGACTTAATTTTCTACTTTAGCTTGAATCCTTTGAAGTTGTCTTTTTGTGATTTCTAGGACAAATAGGAGCCCCAGCTCAGTGATTGGAAGGGCTCTGTCTGTTTCATGGGCATTAAAGTGTTCAGAGAGCAGACACTGGGGAGAGTTAAGGCAAGCAGGTCACACTTCCCTCAGAGAATCGTCCTGAGGATCGCACATCGAGAGAAAAGTGATGTCACCAAATTATGCTGCTTCCTGATGGAAGACTTGAGAAGACAAGGGTCGTTCTCCTGGTGCGTGCACCTCAGGTGTCCTGGAGTGAGCTCTTCTTATTCTGGAAGAAGGCACTTTTTGGCATTCTCTTCTGCTGTGCCTGTCACTTACTTGGTCCCAGTCTGTGTACTGCTCTTTCCAAAATGTTCATTCAGTATTCACTTATGTCACTTTTTCATTAGCCTTTAAAAACAGACAATAAGGAAACACATTTCGGACTCACATCAGGATTTTACAACCAAACACTTAAGACATCTCCATGGCTCACCTAATAGATTGAGACCCAGGAAGATAGGATGTTAATTTTCCTTCTGAAATCTCATAGTCATACTACTTGGTCCTTAGTATTTCAGAAGATACTAACAGTTATCACTAGCATTTATTGGCCTGAAGATGACAAATTATTCCAAAAGTTTTTAGTACTTTTTTTGTGTTAATTTTGTTTTCTCATCTAAGTACTAAATTCCATAAATATAAAAATTACGCTTTACAAATCTTATTAATCTCTGTTGTAACCAGGTGGTGATTTAAGCTTTTTCATTTCTAAACTTACCTTCAGAAGTGTCATATATTATCTTGGTCCATTTGTACAGCATTTTAGAAAAGTATTCATTTGATTTCTTTCAACTCATTCTTCGGTTATATTCATTTTGCTTAACACCCTAAATTTCTAAAAAGCAATGTAAGTTTTGGAAATTTTTTAACTTCTGGTGACTTTGTTTGATATTTTGTATTTCAGATGACGTGTTCTCTGTGTATCTTGCAGCTATGCGTTCTTCAGCTACTGAATGTCCCTTTTGTTTGATTCTTTTCATATTGATAGTTAAAATTTTAGTAAGTCTTAATTATTCTGGTGTGTCATACTACTGCTTCATATCTGTGTTAGGTGCCCAAACCTACTCGCTGAGCTGCTGGTATCCAGGGCACTCAGATTCTCTGGGTGTTGGGAACATCAAACTGCACCACGCCACCATCTCGAGGAAGATGCTAAATGAAAAACTTCCCAGGATTCTATTCTCTCTGATGGGGCTACTGGGTAGAAGCCAGTGCTGGTATGTACTGGGCACTAGCAGAGTGACAGAGGAGCTTGAAATTTATCTTCTCCAACTATGATTCCTCTCATTGCCTAATTTTTTATATGTGCTGGTAATAAGTTCATCAGAACTTCTTTATTGTGTTTCAGGCTGTGCTGTTCCCTGGATTTATTTCCTGATATATATAGTGCTTTTTTTTCTTTCTAAATGTGGAAATACTTCCACCCCTGGCCTAATAATGACATTTTCCCCAATTTTAAAAGTGCCAATTTGACAATGATTTATTGAATATCTACTGTGTAACAAGTAGTCTTTCAGGTCTGAAGATCCAGCAGTAAATCAGACAGACAAACTCCAGTCCCTACTGATGAGGTTGAAAAACAGGACAAGTAACAGCACACATAATTTAAGTGCTACCAAAATCTTAAAAAAATAAGGAAGGACAGAGGGAAGGCAGAGAAGGAGAGAGAGAGAAGGGAGGGAGGGAGGAGGAAAGGAGGGGAAAAAGAAGGAAAGAAGGGAGGAGAAAAGAAAAGAAAAGAGAGAAAATAAGCCAGCGAAGTGATAAAGCATATCTGAGATGGCCATTTCATACTAAAGAAGAGCACGGAATGTTTGCCTGTAGCAGCCATGTGAATGGAATAAAGGAAAGAAACACAAATGTATCATGGGGGGAGAGAGATGCCAAGTAAAAACTCTGAAGTTGAGCATACGGGGACTGGGTTTGGGGGTGGGCAGTTGGAGAACCACAGTGGAAGGAGTTTTCTGAGCAAAGAAGGAAAATACATTAAGTTATCTTGAACACTCACTTTCAGACCAAGGCATATTATGAAGTGTTTTTGGGGTTTCAATTATGTTATTGTCATGTCAGCTACATATCAAAGGCACTATATTCTTGTGGTAAAGGGATTTAATTCCTTTTAATAAAATTTTGCTCTCCTATTTTTCTTCATACAATATCTATTAATGTCACAAAAAATGGTATGGTGAAGAATGGTATTTTCGAGAATTTTCAAGAGGAGCAATTTCCACTACACAACTGTGATTGCCTCAGAGATCAGACATAACTTCCCACCTTAAAATTAAAATGTCCTCCTACTAATTCACATCTTGATCCAATCAAGAATATTCAATTCCTGTCCCACTTCCAGGCAGGGTGCAAAATAATAACATGTCACCTCAATTCACAAGCTAAGATATGGAAAAGGATACAATTCTTTGAGAATTGGTTTGTAGTCATTGTCAGCCACATAAATCAAAAGGCAAAATGATTTTTGACAACTCCGTGATGTACAAATACCACAGCCTTATGTGAATATTGGTTATTCTTAATGTTGTATCTTCTATATTATTTTTAGTCAGAGACAAAAATCATCTGTATTGTACTTTATATCCCCTCTTCATTCTGTATTTTAAAATCTATTATATTTTTAAATACTTTTATTTTATAGTAATACATTTTTCTAAAGCCATTGTAACTTAGGAGAGAAAGGATTTCTAAAAAGTAGCCCTAACATGCTACTATACACAAGGTGTTTCCTTGTTACATGAGCTCCATTTCATGCTATTTTTATGACTATGAATGAGGTATTATTTCATGTTTTACAAATAAACAAATTAAAAATCAATTTTGCTTGGAGAAGTACATCAGGGAGATAACAATCAAATTTCAAAAACATTTTCTAACACTAAGATCAGTAATAAATTACATTCGTTAATAAATGTCTACATTCACACAATACAAAATTGAATGTTTCAACCTTTACTCTCAACAAGCAGATTGTATAATAGAAAAAGTGTCCAGATTTCTATCTTTACTAATACTGACAATTTAAGGTCTTTTCTGTCCATTTCAGTCTTTTGCTTTCAGTGGCCTTAAATTCACAGACCAGCAAATGAACTTCTGGCAGATTAAATAGTTTGCCAACTCCCCGGGCTGCAGAGAAGGAGCTGGAATTTAATCCAGCCTCCCTGTACTCTGTTTACCCGGACTCCTGTTTGCCCTGGGTGTTGCCTCTTTCTGTGCCCTTTGATGTTATAAACTCAGTGAAGTTTTCCCTCTGAGGTGAATTAACTATCGCAAAACACATACCCAAGGTTTTTAAGAGATGAAGACACTCATGATTTTTAAGATATATGTTCAGCTCACTTATCCTGCCTGATGAATATGTGAATAGAGTGAGACATACCAGGAAGGGAAAATGCGTGTGAGGGGAGGAAAATAGTTTTATGCAAAGTGAGCACAGAAGGTAGTGACAAGCTCTGCTTGATTTAAGAGCAGGGAAAAAAGATTGGTCTGATTTTCTTCGAGATGAACCCTTGGTCTGTCCTCCTTTCACAAGGGAACAGCGTATCTCAGGAAATGAATGTATCTTCAGACTTTAATGTCATCACCATGGAAGTCACTGGAAGGTGTCGCTATGACCTTCCCCTGCACTGGAGGATTTTGTGATATATGTTCTGTTGATGAAAATTCAGAAGACCAAGGGAGTTGATAAAATATAGCTAAGTGATTCTGAGAGTAAATATTAGGTTCAGTGCTTGATTGCCTCGTATTTTAAATATTTCAATGCTCCCTGCATGACTGGACGGGTGTAAAGTACTCACTATTTAGAAACTTCAGCCACAAAATCACCCTAATAGCATCATTCAAAATGTGTATTGTCCTCTTTAAAATAATGGGCTTTTGATGATAGTAATCAAAAAATGCTGCCTTTGTAGATTGGAGTCATAGCCACATTGAGAAATGATGACTGTTAAGGACATTTCTTTTCAGTAATAGTGTGTTTTTCTTAGTCTCTCCCTCTGATTTAAGACTGGTGACAGGGAGGGTGGAGGAGGCTCAATTATTCCACCTCCCCCAACAAAATGGGAAGCAGCAATAGGGAGGCAGATGTGGTTAGTAGAATTATGCAAAGAATATGATCTGCAAAAGTAAGGTGCATCCTGAGAAAATACCAATAGGAGAGACCAGAAATGAGAAAGAGGGTGAGATGCACACGAATGGAAGCCTGGCTTCAGGAATGGCACAGCGAACTCCGAGAGCAGGGGTCAGACTGGATGTGCGGGAGAATGCCATGGTTGGGAAATCATGCATAACAGTTTGAGATAGGGGTTAGGACTCTTCTATCCATAAAGAAGAAAGGAGATCAGGTGTGAAAAGCGGAGAGGTAAGGAGATTTACACACAGAGAGTTTCCTGAGCTCTACCTAATGAATTGATCGTCTTCCATGTTAAGCGCCCCAAGAGAAAAACAGCTTCACAGAAATGGAACAGCGGGTGTGCGCTTGAAGCATTCTGGCGTTTACGGCACTCTGGACACTTTGGGGGTCCCCAGGGGCCACATCCACTGTGCAGAAGCAGTATGGTGACGTGGGGTGCGTGTTGAACTGAAGTCTGAGCATGTGGGCTCTTTCTCACCTCAGTCTGCCAGTTACGACGATGATGATCTTTTTAAAGAATTTCACCTCTTGGAGAAGCTGTTTTTTGCTTTATAGCTTTCTAGATATATGCATAACACTTTTGACCACTCAACATGTTCCCAAATCATAATTTAACCTCACAAAAATGTGTAAAATATGATTCTGCTATTATTCTCACTTTGGACTTAACAAAAGAGAGGCCCAAAGGGTTTCAGGCCCTTTCCCAAAGTCACACAGTTTGTGTGTCCAAGTCCCAGGAAACGACTGCCCTCTTTCGTGTCTATATGAGGGTATAGAAGTGGTGTTGGGGGCGGATCATTGTTTTATCCTGCCTGCTTTTGTGCACACACTTATTTAGGAATCTTTCCATGTAGAAGCCTTTAACATAAGTAAAATAATGTCGCGGTATTTTAATTCTTGAGAAACAAAAGAAGGAACCACGTTTATTTATTTTTATTTTATTTTTTTTTAATGCATCCTAGAACATGGCAACAAAGCAAGTTGGACAACCTGGTTTTTTTCTCCTGACAATTTTTTCTTATTTATTTATTTATTTATTTATTTATTTATTTATTTATTTATTTTTATCAGTCCCTGTTTGGCACATATAATGTTCACATCCCTTGTGTGGAGTTGGTGCATGGACACAACACATCTTTGTTCCTTTTCTCATCCTCTTTCCCTTCCTTCTCTCCCCCTCCCTCCATCTCTGTGTCCAGAGTTGTATGATTTTGAGTCAAGGGCTTTAGTGATATATCGAAGAATAAACTAAGAAGAAATTCTCCTCTTTATTCCAGTGAAAATAAGTGTGCAAGAAGTTGTTAAGTATAGATTGAGTAAATATGAATTAAGCCTTAATTACTGGTAAAGAATGTATATTCTTTTAGCCATCTGGATTAATGTGCTGAGGTGTGTTGCTATGGAAAGAATAGAATTACATATTCCCATCTCAGTAACTTGGTGTAGTAATAAAAAATAAACTTAAGAGAATGAAAAAAATGACTAGTTGTCTTAAAATGTGCTTGAGGTGACATCTATAAGGCAGATGTTAATTCCTTCTAATTAACAGTTTTAAAGGTTCTGATTCTGGTGAGGCCTTCTATCACTGCAACTGAATAACATGTAGGCATTTGCTTAATAAACTAAACCTATGCTTTTTGCAAATTTGCATGGAAGATGAAATTCACAGAGCAACATTTAAAGAGAAAAGAACATAAAATGCTTTCCTGACATCTGCATACTACCACAACCTGAACTTTCCAGGAGCAGAGATCATAACTGGGACCTTTGCAACATGTTACAATGCCATTGCTTTTGGTGTTCTTGAGATTTCAGTAAGAAGACACATTTGGGAATGAAGTGTAAGAGATATGTGTGTATATATGTATATATGGGTTGTGTGTATATATATTTATATACGTGTGTGCATACATATGTGTGAATGTATATGTGCATATATATTTATACATATATGTATGTACATGTGTGTATACACACACACACATATATATATATGTATACTTACACAGTAATACCTCAGTTGTTGAACACAATTCACCCCAATTTCATGTTCAAACACTGAAAAGTTTGAGAACTGAATGTATTTTCCCCGTGAGAAATAATGGAAAACCAAATAAATGGTTCTGAGGTCCAAAAATTACACTTATAAACTCACTTTAACTTGAACAAATTTCACAATGACTTTAACTCTATCGTGGTTCTCAGTTTTCCTCTTAGAGTTACTGCTGGTGTCACTAATTTCTTTGGAGCCATGGTTATGATACTTTACACAAATAGAGCACAAAGCAGCACGGTGATGAGGGTCTGAGCGCACCAACACAAGCACAGTATGTTGTCTGGGAGAGAGTGGCGCTTAGACTGAAGCGTCACCCCTATGTATTGGGGCGAGGCATGACCCGTGACAATCTCAGCCTGTATAGGTTTTTTCAGTGGGGTTTTTCGTTAGACTATTGAGCAAAGTTATGAACACTGAGCATATTTTTTTTCAGACTTTGGTGTTCAGATAGTGGAAAGTTCGAGCTTGGAGCCATTCAACTAGCAAGGTATTACTGTAGATGTGTGTGTATATATATGTGTGCATATACATGTAGAAAGAATGCTAGTAAATATTCATGTAGAAATGTAAAAAAATGGAACCAAAACAGAATTGAACATCTAAGGGGTGGTCACAAAATACAGTGTGTAAGTAAAAAATGATTACAGTAAAAGACATATTACCATTAATTCCCCTTAAAATATTCCCCCTCATTTCAAACACACTTACCCCATCATTCTTGCCATTTTGTGAAGTAGTTCTGGAAGTCTTCTTTTGCGAGTATCTTTTATGTACTGTGATAAAAAGTGCAGTGAATGTGCTGCTGAATGGCTTCCAATAGTAAGTCAGGCTGATAAAAATATTTCTGTGCATCCTAATTCATATTATTCACCAGATCTGGACCATGGCACTTCTGCCTCTCTCCCAAATTCAAAATGACTATGGGAAGGTAAATGTTTGGAATCAATTCAGGTATAACAAAAGACACTCATGAAAGAGGACTTCCAGAATTGCTTCAGAAAGTGGCAAGAGTGATGGGATAAGTGCATTTGATGCAAGAAGTATTTTTAGGGGGATTAATGGCAATGTGACTTTTACTGAATAATTTTTTAAAAATGTAAGGTAGAGGGGGAAAAGAGGGAGAGGAGGCAAAGGGCAGAAAACAGAACTGAGATGTGTTATGTACGTGTACCAATTTCCCGCAAGAAATGTAATCCTTATGCATTACACACATATACTAATAAAAAATAAAAACACACAAAAAATTTAAACATTCACAGTATTTTTTTATCATACTTCATATAATGTATTCACCAATATTTCAGGCATCTTATGCTCATCTTAAAAATCTTCACAAAATAGAAGGTATTATTACTATTAAGAATTCTCTCCCATATTGATTTTGAAGAATTACAGATTACACGAGATGTTACCTTGTCAACTGTTTGCTACCTTTGCTAGTCCATCTCTATAATGTCCAAGGAAAGTAGTCTCCTCCCAGCACATTTGAACACACTGCTTCAGACTAATTTTCAGCCATTACCCACTTGTTATTTGAAATTTCCTCTTTGTCATTTTGTGTGGTCAATTTCTGATGGCACACCTGGTCTTCTGCCCTAGCCCCGATCCGTTTTTGCCACCTAGAACAATCTCATCTGGCTCCCTCATTCAAATATATCTAAACTATGTTGAAAATATTTTTTTGAATGAAACACTTTAAGGTTATCCAGATATGGGACACAAAGGGAACCGTGTTTAGAGTCCTGAAACATTTTAGGAAGCACAAGAACTAATAGAACATTTATTTAAAATTATATTAAAATTCTCTACATGGCACAAAGTGCAACAATCCGAATTCCCATGCCACGTACTACTTACTTGCATTTTCTGTTAAATTCAAACATGGTACAGACATAACAGAGCCAGTTGATTCTATTGGTGCTATTACCTCATTTGGTTAGACAATCATGAATGTGTGATAAGTTTTCATTTAACAAACCTGTAGTGACACAACAAACAGAATTCAAAGAATTAAGTTTTTTTTCTTCTTTCTTATTTCCTGATTCATTAGGAATGGGCTTTCTGGATATTTTATACATCCATTTGCTTCATTGCTGCCTCAATTGTGGGAGTACAATCTTAAACTCTTTCTTGGGATGCTGTGAGAACTCTGTTCTTGGACTTCCTTCCTGTCTCTGCCATTCTGGTTTGCTCTTTATAAGCAAAACTTCCTTAGTAGATCATCATAGATGATCATGCCATCTGCTTAGAAGCATTTTAGTGGTGTCTATTTAGTAAGATCTGAGCTGAGTAGGGGTCAGAAAACCAGAGAGGAATAAAAGTCGTGATGAATAGAGGTAGCTTCAATAAATATAAGTGCCTTAGTTATTTTTCTCCTTGCTGAGACAAAATACTTGATTCCCAAAGTTGAAGGAGAAAAGGTTTATTTGACTCACAGTTTGTAGAGGTTTCACTCTATAGTTGGCTGGCTCCGAGGCAGAGTGGCCTGGCAGCAGAGGATCACAGAGGAGAAACAGTTCATGGCAGGCAGAAGGCAGCAAAGCAGTGAAGTAGCAAGCAACAAGCAATCCCTTCTATCCTATCCAGGCTACCCACCCTTAGGGCAGATAGCACTCATACTCAGGGTGGGGCACCCTTAATTCTAGCATTGCACCATTAATCCCAGTATCACATTCTTGATCCCAGCACCACACACCCTAGATCCAGCCACTTCCAAGAAGCCCCTGCTGTGATTGCATGAGGCTTTGGGGGAGACATCTAGATAAAAGCCATAATAATGAGTGAGTTGTCAACTCTTCAACTTGTGTTTATCTTGACATAAACATTCCTAGGTGGGTCAGAGCCATCTATTTGAAAAGCTTGCATAGAAGCTAAGGAAAATAGGTTTTACTAATATCCTTTCTTTGTCCTTTAATCACTTAGCTGTAGCAATATTGAGAATGCATAGGAAAAACTATCTTGTAAAAAAAATGCATGTAAATGTATTATATCAAAAGTTATTAAATCCTTGTTTTCTGCACCTTTGTTGAGAATGTTCCTCTAGGCTTCTTCACCAAATTTGCATTTGTGTTTATGACATTACATCATTGTTAATATTCTTATAAATAAGCTATGAATTTCTTCAGGGAATTTAAGACAATGTTTCTAAGTAGAGCATCTGAGTTCACTTTCCTAAGCTGGATAAATAAAATCTTTATTAATGTGTACTACACTACTGTATGAATCATGAAAGGATTGGGAAGTAGTCAGTTAAAGAAGCATAACTGACATCTCCACCCATACTCATCTTTGTGGTAGTAAACATAGGAACATAATTGGGAAAACAGTTGTTTTAAGAATTCCCCATAGGGTAGGGTCAGTGAAAGAATGAAGTGCCTAGATTATTTTTCCTTAACTTCATATATTCTGATTCTCTGTCTATATAATTTGCTACAGTTACAGCCATATCTTTTAAAGGGATGTAGAAAGGTGAAGAATGAAATAATTTGTCTTGAGTAAACCTAAGCGGAAGGCACACCTGCTATAGCCAGATCTCTTTTGTTTACTGGTTTTTGCTTGTCTCTTCATGAGCCTTGGACCAATTTGTACTTCTGTCAGTGTTCCCTGCCTTCAGCCATGTCTTTCCTACCTCCAATCTGCATGTTGGTTCCAGTCCTGACTGGTCAAGCACCCGGTGCCTTCCGTAAGACTCTCACTGCATGACACAGTGAAAGCAACACCAACGCTGCCCTTCCTAACATTAGTAATGGTCCAGTTGCCAGGGCAAAGGTGTCAGTAATCAGGATACAGTCGTCCCTAATGTCAATCTGTATTGCTGTGCTGTGCCTTCTGATTCAAAGTCAAGAATGCTGACCAAGTTTTCAGAAATGCATATTGTGTAATTGCATCAGTTGATAACTTTTTAAAAGTGAAATTCTATTAAGTGATGTATTCAAAGCTGCATTTGTCCGTGGTTCATACTAGTTTTCCTGAGAAACTATTTGTTACTTCATTTTACAGAACAATGAAGAAAAGGAAATAAAATGTATATAAAAGTGGCCAAGTTGAATATAAGTAGGGAAATTATAAAGAAACAAAACAGTAAAACTACATGGAATAAGGTTTTTGAAGTTCATAGCAATCAGATAAAAGAAATTAAATGACACAATTTTTCATATACTATTGGGAGCTACAGTTTCCCAAACCCTTTGACAAGTGAATGGCAAAGTATAAAATGAAAGAGACAATGCAATATGGTTTAGGGGTCCAAGAAGGTCAGAACTCTCTTGGAGCTAAGACAAAGACTTCCCTGACTGCCAGTATTTATTGGGTTTTCAACAAATTCGGGGGACATCCAGGGAAATCCAGAGAATAGTTGAGGGAGAAGGTGAGAAACTGAGCAAGGCCTTGAGAAGTTAGAACAAAAATTCCAAGCATTAAATCTTGCTAATTGGGAAAACTGTCTTATCTCTTCGGTTAGCAGTTATTGCCCTGGAATAGGAGTGAAAGCCAAATGTCCTCAGCTGTATTCTTATCTTATCTTCAGAGGCTGTGAATATGAGCTTTTCCAACACAGCCAGAGAGTGCTGTGGTCAGGAACTTAACTCTTACACAGTCTGGCCTCCAACAATATACAAGAATGCAGATAATTAAAATATTTTATAATGTAATATCTTGATGAATTGGTTGGGAAATTGATACTCTTACATGCTGCTGTTGGGGAATGATTTGGTATAAGAAAAGCAAGTGGCATTTTGAAATTTTTAACAGAATATAAAATTCAAATGCCATAAAATCCCATAGTTCTTCACTGAGAAATCTTCATTAGAAAAATATTTATCCATACATACAGTAAGACCAGAAAGAGGATTTTTATTGAAGCAGCAAAATATAAAACACAAATTTACTAAGAAATATAAAATGACATTTATATTATGAAATATGTAGTATTTTAGAAGGTTGAAACACATGAATTGTTGAATATAAGAAACACATGAAAAATGATACACACCAAATGATCTAGTTTGTTATATACATTTAGGAGTACAAGTATATATACATGCACAGGCAGGTATATGTTCATTTTTGTATGTGTGTATAATATAAATGCCAATGAATTGTAAAGAGTAGAGGGTATCAACACAATAGAAATGATATTTTAGGGAGGTAAAGGGATGGGGGAGGAGTTTGAGAGTTGTAAAAGGAAAATTTTTTATTTGTAATATTTTAGCTTTTGGTAAAAAGAATGCATTATTGAATTTATACATTCACTTTGTGATAAAACCGGTCCCATGTGTCAATAGGACTAATTAAGAAACAAAAAAGAAACTAAAACCCGTGATAGCAGTGAATATAAAATAAGGTCAACGAGAAGTTTTTGGTCCAAGAAGAGGCAGGTTCTGAGCGATTAAGATTCATGAGCCACAGTTAGGCGTGTGCTGTGCAGAAGCGACACGTTCAAACACGTTTGTAGGTTTCTTCGCGCACACGCATGCGTGCACACATACTACACAATCTACGTACATGTAGATTCATATACCCAGGTTCCTTTATGTTACATGTAATATTTAGTGATAACTAAGACAATGCTACTAAACTGTGGATTGAACCTTTAAATATAAAGATATAGTATTTACAATATTTTCTTTTAAGTTCATTTATATATTCTTTCTAGTTGAAAGCCAAAATCTCATTCATTTCTTCCCAAAAACTTGAAAAAATCTTATCATTTATCAGGAAAATTGAATAACTCATGATTTTATTTTATTCTGAGCAACACAAATACTGGGGTATTGAGTCAATTTAAAACTGGCTCCAATGATTTACAACCTGCGAAAATTCAACTCTTCAGTCATTTGGTTTAAATTTGAATTCATCACTCTGTGATAGTTTTATATGTTACCAAAATGTCACCATTTGAGGGCAAAAGAAGCTACTATGTGAAATAACCTTGAAATGCTTCCAACTCCAAATTCCATATTAGTGTTTTTTTTTTTTTTTTTTTTTTTTTATGTGCTTGACTGTGACAAAGGGAAGCCAATTTTTTTTTCATTTTCAGATTCAGGAGAAAATGTTAAGCTTCAGAAGTCAAGAGTTTATGAGGCACACGCCTTATCTTAAAATAGTTCATTTCACCCCATTTATCATCATTGAAAGCTAAGAATTACAGACACATGCACACATCCTGCTTTTCTGTTTAGAATATGACTTCCACAGCAGTCATGGCTATGTGGAATATCTACTGATACAAATGAAAATAATAATTTGGACTTCAAAACCAATGACAGCGTGATTCTTAATTCTTATCTCAATTCTTCTCATAGTTTGACTTTTTTTTTTTTTTTTTTTTGTACTGGGAATCTAACTCAGGACCGCACGCTTCCCAAGCAGGTGCTGTGCCACTGAGCTACATCCCCGGCTTCTCATGGTTTTAAATTTGCTTCCTTAAACAAAGTTTCTGATTTTTTATTATATATACAACAACATATTACATCACATTACATTACTTCTCTACAAAAACTTTCTTAATCTGAGTCTTTGATGAGTTTTCTCTCTTGAGAAAATATGATGCTAATCTCCATTTACATCTAGTCTGTAGATTCTCTCTCTCTCTCTCTCTCTCTCTCTCTCTCTCCCCCTCTCTCACTCTCTGTCTCTGTTGTAATGTTTAATCATTCTTTGGAATCCAGCTTCCCTGCACTTTCTTGATAATTTCAGGCTTCACTGGCCACATTCTGTTCTTGATATCACACACAGGGGTTTTTAGTCACTGTTTTTGTTTGATTGTTGCTGAAGATCTATGTTTATAATTCTTATCAGTGCAATTTTAGTTTAAAATCCTTGAAACCAAAATTTGAAAACTATCCCATATGTAAATGACTTTATTCCATAAAGATGCAAGAAAAGGGTGGATTAGTTATATTTGGTAATGAAAAATGTTTCTAAAAGCATCCTGACAAAATGGCAGCATAGGAAGCACCAGGAATCTGTTTCCTCATTTAGACAAAAATTCATCAATTGAATGTGTCTGCTTCTGATTATTTTGTAACTCTGAAGTGTACTGAAGACTTGTATCTTCCAAGGAAGGCTTGAACTGTACATTCTGGTTAATTTTAGCTTGAAGCTCAGTAGAGCCTTCCCACCACCCACCCCAGAGCCTTGCAGCAGGTAGCTATGCAGGCATTACGGAAGTAAAATGCACACGGTCTTTGGGAGCCAGGGTGGGAAAAAAGGACCTTGTCCTTCAAATATCAGGGACATGTGCTCTGACTGATGACCACGACAGGCACAACGGTAGACAGGCATCGCTGCAAGCATTTTCTTCTCCTTCTCGCCTTCCTTCTTTCCCTTCATTTTTCCTCCCTTTTCTTTTTCAGAGCCAGAAATTAAAAATTAGGACATCCAAAAGCAACAATATGGCAGAAATTAGAAAATTACTTTCATGGGCAAGGAAGGACTTAGGCTCAGAAATGACCAAAGAAGACCTTGAATTTATATTTCAGGCTGATCTATGACATACAGGCAATGTAAAACAACTAAAGGCAATAAATAAACAAACAAAACCTCCTTCCCCAATACTCTGTCTTTTCTTTTGAGGTCATTATTTTTGTTTGTTGGTTCCCTCATATGAGAGAAAACATACAATACTTGTCCTCTAGGTCTAGCTTATTTCCCTGACCCAGGTAGCCTCCAGTTCTATCCATTTTCCTGCAAAAGATATGATTTCATTCCTCTTCATAGCTGCATGATACTCCATCATCTAGACTGATTCCCTATCTTGGCTATTGTGAACATCATTATAATAAACATGACACACATATTGATTTCATTTCCTTTGGCCATATACTTAGGAGTTGTATAGCTGGATCATATGTTAGATACACTTTTAGCTTTTCGGAATAACCTCCATATTTATTTTCATAGAGGCTTTACTAATTCACCTTTTTCTCCACAATCTTGCCAGTATTTTTAGCATAATAACCATTCTCACTGGATATTGAATCTTAGTGTAGTTTTTATTTTGCAATTCCTTGATGTGAAAGATGTTGAGCATTTTTCCATGTATGTATTGGCTATTTGTATTTCTTTTGAGAGGTATCTGTTCAGATAAGGCCAAATGATTTTTGACAAGGGCATTTAGGGTCTTTGGTGAGATAAGGAAATGAATCCAAGTGTCCCTCAGTGGGTCAACAAATAAAATATTATATATTCATATACAAAATGTTATTCAGCCTTATTTTATAAAAGCAAAAAAAAGCACTCTAAGCATGAAAAAATGTCAAAGACATTATACCAAATAAACCTGTCACAAAAAGACAAATACTGTACAGTTCCAGTTGTAAAAGTCCTTTACATAAGTCCAAATCATAGGGCCAAGTTGCCAGAAGTTGTCGGTAGGGGCAAACAAGGAGTTGTTATTTAACGGGCACAGAATTTCACTTTTAACAAGGTGAAAAACTGCTGCAGGTGGATGATGTGAAGGCTGTAGAACAATGTAAATATCCATAGTACTACTGGATTTAAATGTTGTTAAGACATTTATTTTAACTTAGCTGCATTTTACTCCAATCAAAAATGGAAGAAAAAAGAACATTTCTAATTTATTCTGTTGAAGAACTTTTCTGACTGTACACTAGTTATTCAGCAAACACTTATTTTGAATCTACTACTATTAACTAGGAATTTTCTTAGAATGATGTTGATTTTCAAATTAGATTTTTTAGTTAATGGCTCTAAATGTTTACAACTCAGAAGCCAGGTATTAATAAATGATCACGGTCTATGTAACAATAGCGAAATTGCCGATAGATTTGAAAGAAACATCTGTGGTATTCTGGAGCAAAGTTGTTCTGCAAGCACAGGTCTGACATCACTGCCCCAGCTGACAGGAAATGTGAAGATTCAACACTGAGGGAAGAAGAAGGGCAGATATTCCTTCCTAGGGGCATTGTTGTCTGTGCTGTTACACAGAGATAGCCTCAAACATTGACTGAATTTCCGGAATACTTCATTACGTTTACTATAACGAAATAGAGCAAAACCTTGGATTGCAAGTTACTTGTTCTGCAGATGTGATGCAGGACAAAAAAAAATTTCTATTAAATTTTAACTTGATAATGAGCAATGTCTTGCAATACAATTAGTATGTGACACCAAACATCACATAACAACTGGTCTCTCCTTCTTCCTCTCTCTCTCTCCCCCTCACTATGGAATTAAAGGCAATCATCTCTCAACAGTAAGAGGTTTTGGAGGAGATTATGCAGATGTGAAAGATAGGAAACAGTACAAAATTTTGTAGAAAAGCACCTAATAAGGCTGTAGCAGTGCAAGCAATGAATCCATTTAACAACAATGCAATGTCACACGTCCACGAAACCTTCAAAAGGAAGCAAAAGCAAGTGTCATTGGACAGGTTCTTTGTTAAAGTTGCATGAAAAGAAAAAGATTCCACTGAGCCAAAAAATAGCAGTGATTCCATTAGTGACAGTGAAAGTCATCCTACACAATAGCCCTCCTCTCTCTTGTCTCCCTAACACCAGCCATGAAGGTTTTCAAGGGTAAGTGCAGATTTATTTCTTTTTCTTTATATATTCTAGTTTCTTTATTATTTTGTATTATACTGGCTTGCTTAAATAAATATTTAAATGAAGCTTTAGTTTTGATTTCCTTTACAGGCTTCCAACATGATAAAATGTGAAAGAGGTACAACAGGTTGTATTGGTTGTTACTGATATTGGTTATTATTGAGACTTGATATTGTCTTAAAAGATAATGGATATCATCACCCAGGAAATGTATATTATATAATTTGATGATGAAATTAAATTGATAATAATTTCTAAAATTATCACATTTTATTTGGCTAGTCACATAAAACCATAGCTTTATATATTTCTAATACTTTTTTAAAAAAATATAAAGAAATATTCCATTTAAGATTATGGAATTTATTTTATTTTAGCAGTCTGTTAAACTGATTTACAATATTGAAAGAAACTTTAGACAATTATAGCATTTTGAATAAAATGCTTTATTTGAATAAAAAAAGTTATCTGTCAGGCAGCTTTCAAAACCAGAATTTTATTTATTTTTTATTTATTTTTTTGTATATATATATATTTTTTTGTGGGTACCGGGGGATCGACCTCAGGACCTCGCGCACCAGCAGGCGCCTGTGCCACTGAGCGATATCACCGGCCCCTTTTTCGTATGTGGGTTCCGGGAGTCGAACTCGGGCCCTCGTGCTTGCCGGGCAGGCGCTTAAGCCGCTGAGCCATCTCACCGGCCCGAAAAACCAGAATTTTAGAGACCTTTACCCAGTAACATGGGAAAGCAGTCTTTATAGATAGAAAAAGTGACATACATCAACAGCTCATTGGTGAGTTTAGGGTTTATCTTATCTGTCATGATGTGATTAAGCATTTGCCTTATATGGATGTACTCCAACAGGTGGGAGCCTGTGATAGGTTATATCTACTATGATTGCTGCGACTCCATTGATTGTTACAAGAGTAGACGCTTGTATTGCAGTTTGTTTACATGGTACATTAGGTTGCAGTTCACTATCTACAAACTCAAAGCACAGAGGCCATATTTAGTCTCAGGCCATATTTAGTTGAGTTAAACAGACATGAGAAATGCACCTCTATGCATATCCCTTTCCCAGGCCGTATGGGTGTTAATGAGTGATGTTTCTGAATGTTAATCTCAATCTCTGAAATACGAGATTTGGAGGTTGGTAGAGAGGAGTGATGTGGTGAGATGGTAGTGCCCGCTGAAGTGGAGAAAGGTGGGAGAGGAATCATCATTTCCAGGTTCTGGAAACAAGCTCTGGTTCCAGGTAACATCCAAGCTGTGGTGAACTTCTCAAGAAGATGGATATGGGAATAGAATGGGACCGAATCTTCACAACATCAGGGGAGTTCACGCCTCCCAAGAATCACAAGTCTTCCGTTTGAGATGAATTTGATACTTTAGGACACCAGGGTTGTTGTCTTTCTAAATGAAACTACTTAGCGTAGGGAAGCTAAATAGTTTTAGGGGAGATGAGTAATAAGTCTATTAATAACCATAGCTTCACAATAAATGAGGTAAGTGAACCAAGTCATTTTGGGGATAACTAGAAAACTGATCAAGTATTGAAATCTGTGTATTTAATAGGTTTTTCAGTTTCAATACTGATGACTAGAAGCAGGACGAAATTGATGTTGGGTACTTATACCTGCATTTTATAATTCCAGACAAGAAGAGCTCTTTATCTCATGAAAAACTTTTTCAGTAAGCTACATCACACTTAAAATGCAATTCTAGTACATGAGACATTGCTTGGTTCTCAGTATTTGACAGACATTGAAAATGAGATGGGCTACAGTTCTTACATTTCAATTAATCTTGAGTGTAAAATTATTTGCAAACAAATAACTTCCTGTTTCTCTAGAACATATGCATAGTAATTAGCATGCTAATGTAAATGTCTTTTGGAAACTATTATTGATGTAGGCAGCTAAGTTTAGCTTTGGGTATCACTGAATGTATTTTCTCAATACACAAGGTTGATATTTCCATTTCTTTCTGTAGGAATATTCCTCCTTCAGTGGACTGGGATGGAGGGGGTCCCAGTGGTAACTATCAGCTCTCATTCTCCTCCCAAGATGTACCACTTCCTGAACATTGTTCTTTTCCCAGTTTTTAACTTGTCCATGCTTTTAACTTACAAATCTACTTGATCCTTTTACAATTGCTCTCATCTTTCCTGGAACGAATGCAGAGGCAGTTGATAAAATGGAACTTGGAGGCTATGAAATCAGATACTCATGGGCCTCTGCCATGGCCATAGTCACCTTGAAGTTATTAGTGGATGAGAATAACAACTTTGTGAGAAATATGTAGGCAAATACAACACTTATTTATAAGATTCTATGAAAATCATAAATGAGATATCATATGTAAACTGCTTAGCATAGTTCTTATCACATAGTGTTGAGTTCTATTATTATTATCATTACTATTAAAAATACTCGTAAGTGCTTGACTTATAGCAACTGTTTAATAATAGCTCCCATTATTGATCTCTGACTTTTGTTTTTAGCCCAATTTCTTGGCAGTACAACTTACAGGGCTTGAGAATGAAAGGAATGAGAGAAAATCATCAGATTTATATAACTTCTCCCCTTCTTCCTCTCTTTAAGAATGTTCCCTCCTCTTCCTTCCTTCTTAGAATAAATATTCAATAAATATTTTATTTAGTGCTTTATTTCTGTGCTGGATTCATACAAACACATGTCAGTTTACATAATTCTCAAAATAACTGGCTATGTAAATATTATGGATTTATTTTCTTGATGAGGAAGATGAAACGCGAAGCCAAGACCTCAGTGCACCTAGCTTCTTTAGATCCCCTCCCCGCGCTGCCTGCAGCACAGCCTGTGTCTACGGTACTGTCCACAGCCAGAGTAAAACCGAGTCAATTATATTTTATACACAAGAACGTAAAATCAGAGAAAGATGATTAGTCTCTATAACTTCCATGTACATGGAAGCTTTATGCTTTCCCCAAATTACAATTCCATGCCTCTAAGAATCCAGGCTCTGAAAGTTATGTTATTGTAGCCCGATTCGGCAGTCACAGGCAGCCTATGAAGCGACTATTTTTCATTTGAAATGGTGTTTCCAGTGATATTAACAGCCTCTCTGCACCATTGATCAGTTCAGCTGAGCGGATGATTCAGCTTGGTCATCAACACAGACATAGAAACCAGATGGATCATTTTCCTTCAGTCCGTGTGGCTGCTGTTGAACAAGCACACCGTAGTTTAAGGGGAGTGTCACCACCGACTGGATTAGCTCCACGCAGACATGGGTCATGGAAACCTGACTCCTTCATGGAATTACCTGTCAGCGTGTGGGAGCCTGAGGTGAGCACAGAGCTGGCCATTGTATGTGATGGATTTATTAAGCTATGCATATCTGGTTTGTGTCCTAGTAGGGTTTTTCCTGAACTTTCAGTCAAAACTTGAAAACATCTAGAATCCCATTTCTTTTAATCTGTAGCCCAGGCTTCTTTGAAGTTCGATAGCTGGGGATGTGTGTACAATGGAATATTGCAAATGTAAGACTTTTAGGCTGCCTCTATTCCCTCCGTTTCTTTTCTACAAAGGCAGTTGGTATTTAGGTGGGGTTCCAGTGTTTGCTTCTTGATTTCATTGTGATTTTTCATTCATATATCAGAATCTTATGTAAGGGAACTTGGGTTATTTAGCATTTTTGTTAAAATACATTTATAAAAATGTAATGTTTTCAAAATAATATTCATGTGCATTATCAAGATTTCCAATTCATTTAGGCACATTTGGAGATAGACTGCAACTGTTCTGGCTTTTAAATACTATGAGGCCGGGAGTATAGCTCAGTGGCCCAGCACCTGCCTGGCAAGTACAAGGTCTTGAGTTCAATTTCTAGTACCAAAAAAAAAAAAAAATACTGTGTAAGCTACTCAGGTATTTATCCTGAATCGTCATATTCACCATATTCATATTCTTCAAAATAAAGTATGGGGTGAAAAACAACCACAGTGATAAGTGATCTACTAATGAATAAAGAGTTATTTCTTTTTCTTTCAGAACAAATTATCATTTGCATTAATTGCAATCATAATAATAGTAATATGCAAAGGACAGCATATTCCTTTCTTCCTTGATATCCTCTTTAAGTGACATGGACAAGTGCCACAATATAATGATTTCAGCATCATCCAGTATTTCTTATTTCCCTTAGCACCTAACATTTATAGCACTTGATGTGTTCCATGTCTCAATTCACTCATGCCCAGACTTCCCTGATTATCATTGCTTGTGTGATATGCGTTTATCTTGGGGTCACTACTCCTGGGCTTGTAAACTAGCCTGATAAATAAAGTAATGGTGTATATCCACAATGCACATTTCAGGTTGCTGTATTGCTAGTTTACAACATAAAGATATTTGCTGCACTCTTATTGCTATCCTTTTTTGTTTTCCTTTAAAAAGTATTCTCCTCATAGTTGCCTTGTGAGACCTGAAGTTTGTCCGCTTCTCACTGTGCCATCATAGGACAATCAGTACGGGGCCTGACAGCATTCACATCATCCTCTCTTCTTTCAAAGTCACATTCAAATACAGATTTGCTTGGGAGAGCTCGGTGCCCTGCAGACCTTCCTTTTCTCAGAAGTGTTGCTGGTTACTACCTAGTACTGGTCAGCCGTCTGCAGACATCATAGAGCCATAATCCACATTCATTTCTTTACCTTATCCTTCCTCTTCTGTATTTACTCCTTTTTCTATTCTCTTGAACAAAGTTTGTGCTTCTGTAAATCTTTAGGTAAGTAAAGCATCAGATTTAGTTTTGTTTTTGTGTATATAAATTGATGCTGCCTGTCTGCCATCATCTTTCATCTTTGTTTTACTGTATTTTGTTATAATAATCTTTGCTTTCTTTTAGGAAACCTTAGCTTCTTAAAATCACTTTTCCAGAAAGTAATATATCAAAGCTTTGGTAATATTCGTTATTTTTCATCTAGTAATTTAAAATAAATGATAGTACTTATCCATGATGCAATATTATTCCATCATTTATTATTTTTTTTACAAAGGATTTTGAATATTTTGGAAAATTATCAGGAAATAGTTATTTGACAAATATGTATTGAGCTCAATTACATGCCAGGCACTTCTTCAGTTATAAGTGAGAAATTATTAAGAAATTATTAGGAACCATGATTATTTGAAATTTTTGTCAAAACAGAGATAATTATAAGAGTTATGAGTATGCTTTGTTTTCTTTATTGTTTTAAATTTTCCAAATTTTGCAATAAGTATTTCAAATAAAAGGTAACAATACCTACATAGAAAACTTATGGTAATAACTTATGGTAATAAGGTAATAACGCTTGTTTACCAGGAAAAATAGGGTAGAATGATACCAAGATTGAGTGTTCCTCAGACACGGGTAACGGCAAACTGGTACACTCTTGGATAGAATCTTGTTAAGTTTCATAACAGTTAGTGACAGAAAGTGGGCATTGAAATCGAGAATTATTATCTTAAATATATATTCTATGCTCCATCTTGAATCCACATTAAATCAGACATTCCAAGTGGTAGCTTATATTAATTAATGTATGCTGTATAACAGGGTATACCAAAACATAGCTGATTATAAAAAATCTTTTATTATCTCACACAGCTTCTGAGGTTCAGGAATTAGCAGCTTAGTGGAGTGATTCTGGTTCAGGGTCTCCTGTGAGGCTCTCAGCTATGACCACGGGCACGTGAAGGTGATGTCAGTCTGCAGGGTTTACTTCCAAGATGGCTCCCTCATCTGGCTGTTGACTGAGAGCCTCACACTGCTGCCTGGCTGTTTGTAGGAAGCCACAGTTCATCGCCACTTGGTCGCTCGGTCGGCTGCTTGAGTATCTTTGTGATTTAACAGATGGTTACTCCCAGAGGAAGTGATCCGAGGGAGAAAACAAGGAGGAAACCAAAATTACTGGTTTCCACACCACACCTTACCTCTTCCACTACATCTCATTCTTTAGAAGCAGATTACTGAATCTTTCTCAGACTGAAGAGAGGGGACTTAATCTCCAACACCTGAAGGACTTTTGAAGAATTTCTGAAGATACTTTAATATCACCTCAGTGCTCAGAATATGTTGCCATAATGCATACTCTTTTCTTTTAATTCTAAAGTTTGAGTCAGTGGAGAATACCATCATATTTCTGTCCCAGGGCAGGAGTCCTTGCTACAGAGAGGGTGGCTGAGAAGTGCTTACCCATCTCTGCTTTACACCTGCATCTAGCGGGGAGGGGTTCTCATCGCACCAGATGTCCCATTTATTTTTGAATAGATTCAATTCACGAGAATTTTTTTCCATTCATATTGAGTCAATATCTGTACTGGATAACCTTCCTACATCAGTTCACATCTTTTACATCTACACTGGATAAAAAAGAAACAATAGTGTTTCATCATCCTTAGGGCTTTTTCTTCTGTAAAATTGTGGGTGTAGTTTAAAAATCCTCCTGGGTGAATCTAATGAAAAAACAAGGCTTGAGAAATATAGGTTATGCCGGAAAATGGCTCACTGTGAATTGGGATGAATAAGGGTGCCGAGAAAGTCAAGCGTGGTGGGTAGGATTCTGAGAGAAATGAGCCATATTTTAAATGATCTTTATAAAGTATTCAAAACACATCATCATAACTTTGTCAAGAAATTTAATTTCATATCTGTGAAATACAGTGTTATAAAATTCCGTCAACAGTTCATAGCTGAGGAAAAAAATCCATTCCTTCTGCTACTGTTGCCAAGTGGAATCATTCAAGGAAAAAAAGAAAAAGGCAGTATAGCAGCCAGTATTCCAGTGTCTACAGAAAAATGACTGAGAGAAGAAAATTATTTGGGGCATAAAAGGAATTTGGGATAATAAATAATTTTTCTTCCTCCCTGGTGTGTGCGTGTGTATGTGTGTGTGCATGTGTAAACACATGTGTGTGTGCAGCAGTAGTGGTTTCTTTCATCTGTTCGTTTACCTCGAGAGTTGGGGTTTGACATCAGGATGTTTTCAAGGAGACCACTGAGTCTCAGCCTCCAGGACTGTGTGTGCGCTGCAGTCCACGTGTCATTTCCACCTCTCTACTCCCAGAGCATGCCAGAGGAATGCAGAGGGAAGAGAGGCAGCAGCTAGGATTAGAGAAGGAAGTCTCTTCCCTGGTAATTGTGATTGTTGTCAGAGGAAATTCCCCAGTACCCAGGCAAGATGAGACTGAGGTATGGAAAGTGCTACAGGTAGCTGCTGTCGTTCTGCTCCCCCTGCCTAAGATGCTTGCTGAGTGGTGCCACGCAGGATACACAGACATTGGGCAGTGTGGGGTAGCCATAGAGAGGGATGATGCCATGGCCTCCGAACTGACTCATGTCCCACTTGGGTGCCAGAGACCACCCAACTGAGAGCACCAGCACCCAGAGACATCAGAAAATGTGCCGCTTCTATTGAAAACTTCCTGTGTAGCATGGTCAGAAACCCACATCTGCAGAAGTGCTTTACTGCTCCCCAACTTCTGTGGGGTATTTACACTAAGAAGGAAGGAGGCATTAGATCTTCCCTCATTCATCTCACCCTTTCTAGGATCACCACAGCTAGGGAGAACTCCGATCTTTTAGAAAGAAGAACGCAAAATAGGAGTGACTGAAATCTTCACAACTCTAAAACAACTAACAACGATATTGACTCTGTGCAAAAAATCTCACCCATCAACTCTAAGATACTGTTTTTTGGCAACTTTATTTTATTCTACTTTTTTTGTCTCACAAATTATGTTGTGTGCTTTGAGCATTACTATGCTAAGAGCTCTAAATTAGGCAATTTAAAAAAAAATTGGGGAAAATGAAGCTCATTCCCACATTGATGAGTTGAAACTGCTAATTAAAGACATTAAGTCTGGTGATAAATTTGTGTGACACTCAGCACAAAGTGTTGCTTTCTTGACATCACAGATAGTTACTAAAATGATGATTGATAATGTTTATGGATTGCTTAAAATGTGCCACTTTCAGGTATGTAGTTTGCCAGTATTATTTTATTTGACTTTAATGATAATTCCATGAGATAATGCGTATGTCATCTTTCAAATAGCTGGAAACTGAAGGTCAAAGTGGGTGTAGAAGGGAACAAAGCAAGATGGGTAGCTAGAGTCCGAGATCACAAAAGAGCTAGGTACATAGGATTCAAATGTAGGCAGCTAAAACAGCACTTAATCTTTGCTCGCTTTAGCTGTAGAGTGAAATCAACACAACTGCTCATCCTTCAGATGCCAATTAAATCCCATTTTCTCTTTCTATTTGGAAAATGAGTCAGTTTTTCTCTCAGTCCTCACTGAGACATCCCCCACATAAATGTCAAAGTTGAAACCCTGACTTAGACAAGTCGGTGCACTGCTAATTATTTTCTGAAATAGAAATGATGGATGCTGTATGGATGTAATTGGACCTGGCTCTTAATATATTGACAGTTTGCATTCACTGTTTTTGCTTACTTTATATTACATAATGCATCTCATTGTTAAAATATGATAGTCCTTTGCTTCCACATCTCAAGTCTCATTTCATTAACTCATTCATTAAGTCATATTCTATGAAATATTTATAGATTAGTGAAATATCTATTGTGAACAAACCTCTATCCCAATGGTGAGAAGACCAAAGGAAAAAATGCCTACTTGTTCATGGACAAGTTGATCCTTAATCTATTTGAAAACTGAATGGAAATAAGCTGAAAGAGAAAGGAAGAGAATGCCGAGCAAGGAGAAGCTAAAGAGGTGTTTTTCAGGTTACAGCACATTGAAATTTCAAGTATATAAGTGGGACTCATACAAGGTTCAGTACAAAGATACTGGGATGATGGACATGAACTTGTATAAATTAAATATCAGAGTATGAATTCTATTTTGAAAGAAATAGGAGTCCTTAAAAAATTTTAAGTTTACATGTGAGGTGTTTTAGAAATGTGTCTTTTCTAGTATGGCTTAGAATAGATTGGTGAAGGAGGAAGAAAACCAGTTAAGAGGAGATTAAAAACGTGAATAAGAAATGATGACAAGCACTCTGCTTTGGTTCAAAATGAAGTAAAAAGGACTAGATTTACCCTGATCCTTGAGTCAATCAATAAACAAACAAAACATATGAGACAATGTCTTTAAAAGCATGGCCACAAGACAATGAAGGACAGTGGTCCCTAGTTCAAGAGAAGAAAATCATACCGTAAACACTGTGATGGTTTCTACTTACTGCCTCGAGAGTTTCTGGGTCATGGTGCAGGGGGAGCAAGTGTACGCAGAGCCCAGTAGATTTGCCTGATTAGAAAGTGGAGCTGAGAATGTGGGAAGACCAAGGCATTAGGTTTTAGAAGACAGTGTTAAGAAAAAGTTTTAAAAAGAATTTATAGAGACTTACAGAGGGTCCCCCTCACCACCTACTTAACTGAGCAGTACTTAGCACATAGTGTGTCACTACTTGAGACTAAAATAAGATCTCCGTGAATGGATTGAGGAAGGAGCATCCCTTATCACACAGGGGAATGAATGGAACTCATTTACTTTAGCTGGAAAACGTCATGATTCACAGGACATTGGGTAAAGCCCACAGAAGGGTCTTTCTTCAATCATGGGAAATAATTACCCTGAAACAGAGGACCACAGTTCTCCAACCTAAAAAGTTGTATAATCAAAACCTGAATGATCCAGCTATCTCCCAGTTACTTGAATGGATCCCAGAACAAAAAGCAAGATTAATAAGAGGGCAAAAATATCCAGCATTAGAGAAACTAAAAATCAGAATGTCTGACATATAATCAAATATCATCACTCGTACAAAGAAAACTCATATATTACTATTATCACATCATTATCATAATAAAAATTAACCAGTGAAGACATAGGACAGACACAGATGTTAGATTTAGGAGACAATGATATTTTAGAAGTAACTATAATTACATTCTATTTGTTCTTAAGGTCAAGTAGCTCAAAAAACACATAAACTCATAAACATGAAGATTATCATATCAAAACCAAATTGTTTAGAACCAGTGATAAAGAGAAATACTTTTAATCTATCACAGCTGAAAGACATGCTATGTACAAGGAACAAAAATAAGGAGAACAGCAGATTTCTTTCTGGGAAAAGTGTGACTGAGAAGATAGCAGAGCATCGTCTTGCAAGTACTACAAGAAAATACTGACACCTGGGAATGCTATACTCAGTGAGATTATTGTACTGGTCAACTTATTTATTGTAGGGCAAAATACCTAATGCCTTCAACGTAAAGGAGGAAAAGTGTAATTTGGCTTTGGACTCAGCGGTTTCAGTCCATGGTTTGCTGGCTGCAAGGCAGAAGTAAACATCATAGCAGAAGGGCATGGTGGAGCGAAGATGCTCATCTCATGGTGGCTGGGACTCCCAGCACAGGGAAACAGCACCACTGAGAGAGATCCCCTCCAAAGGCGTGCCCCTTGTGACCCATGTCCCCCAACTAGGTCCCACCTTTTGACAGCACCTTCAGCTATAAGCCTCAGTGGATTAATCGCCTGGCGAGTGTAGTGCTGCCATGATCCAGTCACCTTACCAGGAGTCTGTTAATTCAGTCAAACCAACAAGATTAATTGACACAAATATCTCTTAAAAAGAAAGAAGAAATGACTGTTTTAGAATTCAAAGAAATTCATTACCTCCAGATTCTAATTACAAAAATGTTCATATGTGCTTTTGATATATACTGATTACATTCATCTTGGGGACTTGATACATACAGATATCACATCCTGATCATTACCTCCCTTTCCCCCCAACTGGTTTTCCTTCTTACTTCAGATCCCCACTGTGATTGATGGAATTAGTGAAGTTGGTGGTGTTTTTAGCTTCTAGTTTGATCAAAATTTTGCAATTTTCATTGTCACTCAGACAAGTAAACCTTAGTGTAATATTTTCCTATTTGCTTTTAGGATTTTACACTGTTCCATGCTATTTTGCATTTGGAAGTTAACTGGATTTTCTTTCTTTCAGGGCTTTGAGAAATTAAAGCGCTAGCTTGAAAAGACAGATTGTTTTATGGAAAAACCATGTCTTTGTTCATCCTCTTCAATCACCACCCTAGACATCACTGATCTCTGTTCTGCTGGAGAATTTGACATGAGAATAGCATCCACTTGCCCTACTTCATTATGGAAATGTGAAGGATGTTTATTATCCTGCGAGACTAAAAGAGGCCACCCAGATCTCCAATTTGAGTCAGGTCCAAGCTATTTACCATAGCAAAATATTTAAATGGAAAAAGCATTTTTTAAAAATATATTGATTCATGAACTTTTTAGATATTGACTTTCAGACTAAATTTCTTTCTTCATGTTTATAACCAAGTTTTACCACTTAACTTGAAATGGAAAGCCTACAAAATTAATGAAATTACATTTTTAAAACTATGAATTTGTGATCATTCTCAAATAAACTGTCAAAACTTTATGTTGTTTGCATTGCTCTTTCTTTCAGTATCTTATAGCCCATGAAAGATTTCCACCATTTCCCTAACAGTAGTTATTGCTGCTTATGTGAAACGTAGAGTTTATATATTTGTTCTTCCAGTTAAAAAATTTACATTTAATTTTATTCAGCATTTCAAAACTTTCTTTTTGTTTTGATATGTATGAAATTGAGTAATATGAAATGAGAAATCTTACGACTAGATGTGCTATGAATCAAAGCTTTCTTCTATTTTTGTTTCCTTAAAATAAAAGTTATATATAAGGGATAAAGTAATTCATGTGAGGAGTATAAGATTTCAATGCAACATATATGGGATTAACTCATTTATGTTTTCAGTAGAATTTTTACAGTTTTGTTAATTTTAACATAAGTGAAGCAAATATATTTTTTATGTATGTTTCGAAGTGTGTAGGTCAATAAATTTCACCTATTAACAAGTCACTAATTTAGGAAACTGTATGTACTGAGTAGCTGTTACAGGAGTTTGATGCTTTCAAAATAAAAACATGGCCCCTGAGTCTCCATGGCTCGCATGGGAAGTGACTTGTACCTTGGAGGGCAGGCACATTTTGGAGAACTAAGAAAGGAAAAATAATTTTGGAATAAGCTTGAAGAAGTGCACAAGGGTTGAAAACCACAGGATGCATGAAAATGGTGGAATGTAACCATAATATATGGTGTGTTCATTTTGTGTCAACCACACACAGAAAAGAAACTGGCTCACATTTAAATTTTATCCGGTGTGTGTCCGATTTTCAATGAAGGACTTGTGGAATTGGTGGGGGGTGACGCAGAGGAGCTGGGTGGCAGCATATTAAAAGTCTATTCACTGAAGACTATCTTACAAGGAGGTTTCATTTCACCTTGAGGGGGATGAAGTTTGGCCTGCAAACAGCCTCAGTAAATAACTAAGAATGTCTTGAGTGGAAAGTTTTTATTACGAGGAATGCCTCCCGATCCAAACTGAATCTATTAAAGTGTGGTGAGGTATAAAGTAAAAACTAAGGAATCTTTTTCTAGCATCAGTGTTGTTAATAGAGAAGGAATAACTGCTTGTGTAACCCTCCCGCAGAGCATCACTCAAGCAGTGTCATTCCATCTTTCTCAGCTGTATACCAGACCACTACACCAAAGCAAATATAATTGTGCCCAGGAGAATGATTAAAGTATCACCAGACAGAGTGATATCCTAAGAGAGAGATGGTGACATTAAATACATATTGTGACACCCAGTGGAGGAGTAAGACGAGCTCATATGAGGCACTGCTTTGTCAGATTAAAGCAGAGAAGATGACTGTTGTAGATGCAGTGCTCAGAGAGTGCGTTACTCTATATTCAAAGAAGATGGTAACTAGAATACATACATATCTTGACTAAACCTTACCAAGGAGGAGTAATAGAGGAAAAAGGAAGCTGGTTAAGTCAACTTATTTCTCGATCTATGAAATTTGTTTATAATAATACTTATCCTGTCATTTCAAACTAATGAACGATGTTAAGAATCTGAACTGGTATATAAGCGAAGAAAGTGAGAGTGATTTGGGTTAGAATAAAAAACACAGATTTCTAAGGCTTGAGCAAAATATAAAAACTATCCTTGAATAAAAAGGAGAACTTTTAGATAAAATATAACCTATAATAACACTGTGCATATGCACTCATTCATATAGATTACTCTAGATTCATGCAAAATACATACAGCAAAAGAGAAGTAAAGAAGAGAAGAAAAGAAATTCATATTTTAACCTGTTTATGTCCTAAAATTTATTCTAGTCAAGAAGTGAGACCTCCCATTCATTTATCGTCACAAAATTGTATTTGATTTGCTCTCTAATCAGCTAGAAAGATAACTAGATATTATATGTGTGTATGTGTGAGTTGCGTGTGTGAATTTGTATATATACCTATAAAATCAAATTCATTTTATGTATATATGTGTGTGTATATAGGTATTTAATACTGTATTGATGGCTTTCACAGACTGTTCTTTTCTTATTTATAGTCTTTGTATCTTATGCTGGAGTTCCCAAGTATTTGTCTGATTACTTGTCTCTTATATTGGACACATTTTAGTAGAAATATTAGTGTAATTAAAAAAAATTTCCTTCCTTGCTAGGGCACATTCCATTAATAGGTTTATATAATTCAATATGTGAAATTTTCTAATAATATTTTTTATTATCTTCTCAAAATAATATTAAAATATAACCATCTATTACACATGCTTCTCAGACTTCTAGTCCAGACTCACAGGATTGCTGGTGGAACAAGATTCACGGAGCTCTGCGGACGTGCTCTGGCTGAAGCTTTGCCAGAGATGATGGTCTGTGGTCACCAATAAGGAAAATTTTTCTTTCCTCACTTCCAACAGTAGAGACACATACGGAAACATATTACAAAGTATCAGTCAAGACAAAACTGCCATGAAAATGAGTAAAAATGAAGATGAATTCAAGCCTCTTATAGTAAATTATTTACAATGCTCTATGGGGAAGCAACAGTCTAAATATCAGTATGTAAGTGACAGATGAAGTAACAGCGCCCTGTGGCAGAAGTTCAAGCCTGTGATCTCCTGACACCAATCATGTAAAGTCTTCCCAGTGAAACGATACAAGGTATTCCACTCAATATACCTGTTCCCATCAATTTCTTAATAGAATTCAAATATGCTTATTTCCACCACTTATTTCTCCAGTCTATGTGGTTCAAGGAAAATTGAAAAGATTGATCCCACCATTAACTCGTGGGCTATCTCCTGACCCAAATTACAATGGCAGTGATAAAAAAAAAAGACCAAAAATAACAACTGTTGGTGTGGTTGTGGAAAAATGACAACTTGTACACTACTGGTGGGAAAATAGTTCAGTGAAAATAGCGTGGAGGTCCCTTAAAAATTTCCAAGTAGACCTAACTTATAATCCAGCAGTACCATGGCTGGATATTAAGCCAAAGGAAATAAAAATCAGCATTTTGAAGAGACATCTTCATTAATATATTTATTCCAGCATTATTTGCAGTAGCCAAGACATGAAATCAAACTGTGCCCATCAACAGGTGAATGGATATGGGAAAGGTGGGAGGCTTAAATGCAGTGATGCACCATTCATCCTAAGAAAAGGTGAAACCCTTTCATCTGTGGCAACACGGATGAAATTGGAGGATATTATTTTAAGTAACACGAGCTGGCTACAGGAAGACAAATACTGCATGATATCCCTCATTAGTGCAATTTTAAAAAATAGATGATCTTATAGAAGTACACAGTAGAATAGTGGTTAGCAGAAGCTGGGGAAGGTAAAGGGTGAAAAGTAGGTAGAAATCTGTCAATGAGTAAAAAATTATACTTAAATAAAAGCCATGAGTGGTGCCACTTCCTGAAATCCCAGAGGTCTGGAAGTCTGACCCATGAGGATCACAAATGTGAGTCCAGCCTGGGCAACTTAGTGACTTAGAGATCTTTTATCTCAAAATAAAAAATAAAAAATAAAAAAATAAAAAAGGCTGGGGATGTAGCTCAGTGTAAAGGCCCTTGGTTCAATCTTCAGTATTGGAAAAAATGAAATAAATTCTGGTGTTCTATATTACACAGTAGGGTTACTATAATTAACAGTATCATATCATATATTATTGTATATTTTAAAATAACTAGAACATTAAATATTGAATACTCTCACCACAAATAATTGAGAAATGAGGTTATAATGATGCTAAGTGCATCTATTTGATCATTATGCAATAAATACATCTTTGGGAAGATCACAATCTACCCCTTAAATATATACAATTACTATGACTCAGTTAAAAACAAAATTAAAAAAAATAAAAAGCATTAAAACATCATCCTGTGATTAGTTATCAGTTAGAATTACGCCTCTGATAGTATTTTAAACCATAACGTTGAGGAGATTTCTACAGGATTTTTAAAAAGGCCTTAGTTTTCAGAGAAAAACATAAGAGAATTCTAAGCAGATGGTGGCAGAGGAGTAGCTCTGGAACATCCCCGAGTCCTGTCCTCCCAAATGAATGGAGAAAGTAGAAAATCAGAACTAAAATCTGAAAGGAGTATTACAAAATCAAAGAAAAAAAATCATTCCTATAAACCCCAAAGTATGAGCGGCTGGGGGGAGATCACCCACAGTTATGGGGTCCTCATGGTGTTAGCGATTGTGTGGAAGGAGTGGAGAGAAGCCCAAAAGATTAGCGACAGCCCTGAGGACTTGGCGACTTCCTAAACAGCAGCTGCGTATGAACTGAGCACGATGCACGCAAAGGAAAGGGGAGATCCTCATCAAGGCAGAGAATGGAGAAAACAGATCATAATATTTTTATCACTTCACGAAAACAACAGAAGAGGGAGAGATTAATTTTTCACCTAGTAAAGTAATCTTGGTGTGATCCTTCCTAAATTTACCATAAAACTTATTTAACTTAAAAATGCATTTTGGATAATATTTTTGTCAAATTCCATTCAGTTTTCATTAAACAAATGCAGAATAACAATCCAATATACAATAAAAGCAACTGCAAGAAGACAGATGAAAACTTTAATGTGTATTTCAAACCCAGCTAAGTAAAATAAAGAAAATTATAGAAGTTTCAAAAGAACAAAATAAATCATCTTACTGAATGCTTTTCCTGCATCTTTTGAGATGAGGATACGGCTTTGTCCTTCATTCTGTTGATGTGCTGTATCATCTTTATTGATTTGCATACGGTGAATCATCCTTTTATGCGTGGGGTGAATCCCATGTGATCATGATGTATGATCTTTTCTGTATGCTGTTGAACTCAGTGGCTACTATCTTATTGGGAATTTTTGTTTCTATGCTCATCAGCAATATGGATCCATAGTTTACTATTTTTTTTTTTTTAATCTTTGTCTGGTTTTGTTATCAGGGTAATCGTACCCTCATAAAAAGACAGGCAGAATTATTTATTATTATTATTTTTTTTTTTGTGTGTGTGTGTGTGTGTGGGTACTGGGGGTCAACCTCAGGACATGGCACACCAGCAGGCGCCCTTGCCACTGAGCGATATCACCGGCCCCTTTTTTCGTATGTGGGTTCCGGGAGTCGAACTCAGGACCTCGCGCTTGCCAGGCAGGCGCTTATGCCGCTGAGCCATCTCACCGGCCCCAGAATTATTTTTATGTCATTTAAAAAATAGTTTAAGGGGCCGGTGAGATGGCTCAGTGGCTTAAGCGCCTGCCCGGCAAGTGCGAGGGTCCGAGTTCGACTCCCGGAACCCACATACGAAAAAGGGGCCGGTGATATCGCTCAGCGGCACGGGCGCCTGCTGGCGCGCAAGGTCCTGAGGTCGACCCCCCGGTACCCACAAAAAAAAAAAAATAGTTTAAGAAGAACTAGAATTAGTTCTTCTTTAAATGTTTTGATGGATTCAGCAGTAAAACCATTATCCCTGGAAATTTTTATATCAGAAAATTAATTACTTTTTTAATATTATTACTCATTATTGTTCTGTTTGGACTTTATATTTATTCTGGATTCAGTTTTGGTAAGTTGTTCGTGTTCAAGAGTTTATCCATTTCTTTAAGGGCTTTCTAAATTTTGTTGTTGTTGTTGTTGCTGTAGTGTAATTATCCACACAATTTCTTATTATCCTTTGTACTTCTGTGGTGTCAATTGTAATGTCTCTTTTTTCCTTTGTGATTTTATTTTTTTGGGTCTTCTCTTCTCTTTTCTTGGTTAGTCTATCTAAAGTTTTGCCAGTTTTGTATATTTTTTCGAGAAACCAAGTCTTCAATTTGTTGCTCTTTTGTATTTTTTTTTTTAGTTTTCATTTTATTTATTCCCACTCTTAATTTTTTCTTCTACTAATTTTGAGAAACATTTCAAAACATTAGTAAGAACAATGATTTTTTTCCAGAAGATCTCAATGGCACGGGCAACAAAAGTAAAGATAGAAAAATGGGACTACATCACACTAAGAAGTATCTGCACAGCAAAGAAAATAATCAACAGTTAAGAGGCAACCTAAGAATGGAATAAAATGTTTGAAACTATTCATCCAGCATGAGATTAATACCCAACATATACAAGGAAATCAAAAAGTTGAGCACCAAAATAATAGCACAATTAAATAATGAGCTAATCTAATAGACACTTTTCAAGAGAGCACTTCCCAAAGAAGACATAGAAAAGGTCAACAAGTGTATGGAAAAATGCTCAACTCACTGATCATCATAGCGTTGCAAATCAAAGCCACAAAGATGGGGACTGGGGATGTACCTTAGCGGCACAGTGCCTGCCTGGCAAGTGCGAGGTCCAGAGTTCGATTCCTGGTACCCCTCCAAAAAAAGCACACACAAAAAACCACAATGAGATATCATCTCAGTCCAGTTAGAATGGCCATCAGCAAAAAGATAAAAAAAAAAAAATAAAAAATAAAAAACACCAAAACAAAACAAAACAAAAACCCCCCAAAAATGTGTGAGGTTGTAGAGGAAATTATTACACCTCAAAACAAATTGCACCTCATACTTATTTCAGCCCTATTCACAATATTTAAACTATGGAATCAACCTAGATGCCTTCTAGTGGATTAGTGGATAAAGAAAAAGAAAGTGGTATGTATACCCAAGGGAGTTATTCAGCCAAAAGCAAGGATGGAATACTGTCACCTGCAGGAACATAGATGGAACTGAGGTCATTATGGTAAGTGAAAAATCCAGTCATTAAAAGATAAATGCCCCTGTTATCATTCATTTGTGGAAACTTTTAAAAAGCGAATCTTGTAGACTATCAAATGGAATAGCAGTCATTAGAAACTGGGAAGGGCTGGGGTTGGTAGAAGGACAAAGTTAAATTAGGGGCACAAAAACACAATTAGAAATGAGGGATTGGCTCCGCGTTTTCTATAGCACAGTAGGGTATTGGTTTGAACACTGTATATTTTAAAATGACTAGAAAAGATGAGTATGAAATTCTCAATAAATAAAAAAATGATTAGTATTTGAAGAAGATAAATGCTTATTGCTCTGGTTTGATTATTACACTTGCATGCATGTACAATAGTGCCATAATGTATCCTATAAAGATATGTTAATACTATCTCATAATACACACTTAAATAGTATAGCCCAATAAAAAATTCAGACTTAAAAGAAACTTCCTTAAAATCTTGAAAAGAAAAAGGGTTTATTTGAACAGATAGCTATAACAAGTCAGAAAATAATTATAAATTTTAAATTTAGAAATGGAACTAAAATACAGGTTTTATATGAATACTGTAAGTGCCTCAGAAGAAATGGAAAAAGGGAAGAAGGATAATTTATAAAACTAAAAAAAATATATATTATTAAATAATAAGTTTAAAGTAAGTACATATTTTTTCAATACTGCAAGAAAACTCTGGTGATTAAATATAATTTTGAAAACTTTCTGGTAAACTTTTCTATATGTATTATGAAAATACATAATAAAAAGTTATACTGCATAACTCAGCTCAGAAGAACCAAAACCGAGATAAATTTTTGTAAATTTATGAGTTTAAGGGGAAAAAATTCAGCCCTTCCAAAAACTGAGGTTTTGTATAGTAAGTCTATGCAGGCATATCATTTAACATATATCAGGAGAGAAATGTGAGTAAAGATTTTACGTACGGCAAACTCGTCTTCACGTATGAAAGTAACAGAAAAAGAATTGCTTACGCGTGTAAGAATTTAGGAAATGTGCTTGGGAACAAATTGCTGAAGCATCTACTAAAGAATGAACGAAGCCGGCATGGTGGCACATGCCTGTAATCCCAGCACTCTGGAAGGCTAAGGCAGCAAGATTTCAAGTTCAAGCCCAGCATGGCCAACTCAAACCATTTCTCAAAAATAAAAAAAGGCTGGAGCTGTTTGGTGCAAAGGTCCTGTGTTCAATCTCAGGTATCACAACAAGCAAACAAAAAGGAATGAATGAGCATAACAAAAATTGCCATGCTGGTAAGAGTGTAAGTACTGATGCTGAGCATGAGTGTGCGCTATCCACAGGAGAAAGATTACACTGCATGTGTAATGGAGGCAGGACCTTCCATGACTTCGTGTTGTGACAATGGGAAGATAATGGGGAAGGAGTCCTGGAAAAACTGTGAAAAGACAAATAATTACCAGATTTCTATATGGGAATTAACTGGGAATAATAGGATATTACTTCAAACTGGATGTTGAAGGAGAGGGAAAGTGAATAGAATTGTAGCTAAGAAAAGAGATCCTTAGCTAACCTTGTTTATAGTAAGGAGCTCATATAACATAAAGCCCTCTCCTGCAAAAAAGAGAACCATGATTAATATTCATTAATATTCTATATAACAGTCAGAAAACAGTGAAAACAAAAAAGTATTTTTAATATTGAGAATTAAATCAAAATGAACAAATGCAAATAGAAGGCATGGCATAAGGCTATAAAAATAAAATGTTCACGCACAAATATACACCACATCAAAGTACAGAAGACAACTTGAGAGAACTAGTATAAAAATTATTCAAATAAACTCCATTCACTTATAGGAGTAGAAAAGATTTTCAGATTTACAAAATTCAACAGTATACAGTGGAAAGAAAAAAGATATTCATAGGATATAAAATAAGAAAGATGTAACAGGTAAATGAAAATAAAACAAGAACTATCATATTAATATGAGTCATGGTAGAATTAAGATCAGAAACCAATAAAAAAACAAGTAAAGAAGGTTATTGATATAGTTTAAGTCTAAAATTTATTACAAATACCATTTATTTATATTTGTGCATACAATTAACATAGCAACATTGTTCTCATAAGAAAAAAAAATTCTAGAGAACAAGAAATAAATATTTGGGCTGGTGAGATAGCTCAGCTGCATAAGCACCTGCCTGGCAATTGCGAGGTCCTGAGTTTGACTCCCAGTACCCAATAAAGGAGAGAAAGGGCTGGTGATATCGCTCAGCAGCACAAGCGCTTGCTGGCAAGCATGAGGTCCTGAGGTTGGCTCCCAGTACCCTCATAAAGAAAAAAAAAAAAAGAAAGAAATATTTCATGAGTGACTTAAAACATCTTTCTTGATCTAAGGCAGACTTGATGGTCAAAAACAGGCTATAATAAACACAAATCATACAATCAATAAAGTAGATCTTACAGTTTTTAAAACTGGTAACATCAAAACACCATGAGATATTAATTACATAAAAGATAGTAAGGAAACTTTTAAAGTGCCATATGGAAAAACATACAGAACTTTCTGTAACGATAATAAAATAAAACTGAAATCCAACAAAAAAATTCAAAAGTAGTATGCAATAAGACATGAAAAGACAAATACCATTAGGCAACTTGTGGATCAAATCACACCTTAAAATTACAAACACTAACGCACACAAATCTATATTTATGGAAAACAACTAAAGCAAGTATATGTGTATATATGCATTATTAATCATCCATATCAATGAAAAAATTAATTAAGCTGTCATTTAAAAAGCTAGGAAATGCAAGAGTTAAAAAGTAAACAGAGAGTTAATAAAAATAAAGCAAGGGGTAATTAAGAATATTGAAAAGAAGAAATAGAATTAATACATAATGCAAAACATGATTTTTGAAGTAAGTCAAGAAAATGGACAAACTAATAACAAAATCTCCAATGCAAAAATCAGAAATGCCCCAGGAACATATGGGCAGCCATGAAAAAAATATTCAAAATCATAAATAGCACAAGAGTGCTCAAATAAATCTGAAATTTTTGAACAAGTACATTATAAAATGTTTTACACTTTCTTTGTCTGATTTCTCAGGCAGAAAATTACTCTGTATGAAGTCATGCAATTTATAGTTCCAGCCTCTAACAATTTTATAAGGGAATTCAAAAAATCTGTGTTGATTAGACAACTCCAGTGAGTCTACTTAAATTATCTGTCTTTATTTATCTTTGAAGAAAATAAAAAATGAAGGAAACAGTCACCATTATTTTATCAAGTGAATATACAATGTTTTACTCCTGAATCATAAAAAGTACACCAGAAAACTAAAATTAATCTCACTTATGTACATTTTTAAAAATTCTTAATAAATATAATAAAAATCCAGTTGCACATTAAATATTTTATACCTCATTACAAAGTTGGACTCATTCCAGAGCCACAAGATGGTTTACTATTAAGAAATATATTATTAATATATTGAAGAAACCAATTCCTCTCTAATTTCCACAGGTGCATAAAATAATTTTTGAAAAATATTAATACCTTTTATGCTGAAATGCCTGAAGATGATTTGGAGTCATGCACAGATCAAGAATGTGAATGGAATGCGAGGGTTATTATTAATGCAGATGTAGCATATTTTGGTGACTATTAGGGCCAAGGATATGGGAGGAATTGAAGAGGACTCCTAATTCTTTTAGTCTGGATGCCTGTATTACAAGGAAATATGTGGGAATCTAGATGACATATGGATTTGCAAAAATATATCATGTTTTTAGTTTGAGTTCTTGGCTTGAAGCATTAGGGGAATATTTATATCCTACAATCAATGAAGAAATTTAGATTGGGGGATGTGGATATAAGGGAAGGTACGGAGTTGGAGAGATAAATTCTAGCATCTACTGTTTAGAGACGAAAGATTACTTTTTGTAGAGTAATTGTAATATATATATTGAAAATACTATTTGAGCTTTTTCTGGATGTGATAAAATTCTACACATTTTCTTCTCTTTTAAACATTATTTTTCCTCCTGATTATTGTAAATGTTATTCAAAAGTATAAAATATCACTATTGTTCTTATTACTTAACATTTAAAGCACTATTTGTATTTAAACATATTTTATAAGCTTTAAGTGGAATAATACTAGACACTGAAAAAGGTACTCTGTCAGAGATGTGTTATAGAAAATATTCCAATGTTTAAGTGTTCCTGGCTCATTTTGGAATGGACAATTTGTATTCAAATATCTTGTGTCCACTGCAGGAAGGATAGAGATCTACCTCTCTAAGTGACTCAGGTGTGCCAAGTAATTAGCATTTTGAAATTATGCTTGAGGCAGACTACAGTTTGACCCCAGATCACTCTGTCTCTCTCCCTCTTCTTGCCACAGAAGGATATTTTGTTTGGATCATGCACTGTAAACTCAAACACGGTTAGCTTTGATTACATTATTGGGGTTGGCATGGGTGATGATAGTAAGAATAGCCGTCATTTATCAAGGACCTTCTGTTCTAGGAAATGTTAGAGGTATATTATCTACTATCGCACTTAGGACCAACGCCATTAGGTATTGACATAATATCACTTTACTAGAAGAAATCAGTACTAAATTTAGTAAGTAAAATACAGAAGTGTTTATTTAAGTCTAGCACCTAACTGGTTTTAAAAAATGAATATATGAACTAAATGCATGGTGAGTACCAGGGCCAGATTTTAAAGATAGTTTCTTTGTGAGTGTAAATTGTGCACTCTTTATTTGCTTTGCCAGAGTGGATGTTTACCCTATTGGTTGTATTTGTCATTTGCTTGCCTTTGGTCACCTTGAGAAAACATGTTCCTGTCTGGTGTATTGTGGTTGAATATTCCAAAGATCATAGTCACGTTGTCTTCATCCCATATACTCATGTAGAAACTTACCACTTCCCTATCGAGGTGTAGAGTCTAATTTTTATTCCTTCTGTTGTGGGTGGTTTTGTGACCATCACAACACAGTGGAAGTACTGCTACGTGACTTTTGAGATTAGATCATAAGAGACTTTCAGTTCACCCTCTGCTGAGGGCAGTTCCAGCCCTGCACTGGCATTTAAACTACCAGTACCACAATGGTTCTAGGAAGCCCCAAATAGCCCAAACCAACAAGCAGCCTCCAGCTACACAAACAGCTACCATCTGACTGCAATTGCAAGCCCTAGGCAACAGGAAGCTCTGAGCTAGAACACCGCACCAGCATCCTCCCCAATTCCTTACCCACCCAAAATCTGAGACATTATTCTTTCAAGCCGCAATGTAACAGTGATAGGAATGGGTAAGTTACCAGGTCCAAGTCCAGCTGCTCCCTGTACAACAGCCCAATTAAGGTGCGAGACAAAGTGTTGAGGCAACAAAGGTGACACTGAGTAGCTGGCTGTTCAAGAAGATGGAGGAGCCTTGTCAGAAATGCCACCTTGCTGGAAAGCCAATTTAGGAGTGGCTTATATAGGTAGTTGGTGCATGTCCCCAGGCTGGTAGGCACCTTCTCACATCTGGTGGGTCAGACGATGTACATGTAAATCTAACAATCACTAGAATCTTTGCTGTTCTGAACATCTCAGGAATAAATATCACTGTCTCATCAGGCTACTCTTGTTCCTGATTTGTTTTGCCACATGCAGTTCTTGACCTATTACACAACGGACAGGCCAGGAATAGTTGCTCTGAGGCTCTTCTGCTGACCGTCAAACTCATCCTAATGAAGAAAACATCCTTATGCTGGACTTCAGGTACTCACGGAAGGGTTGTTTAACTACCTTTGGCAAAAGAACGTGGCCCACCACCCTTTTTATAAATAAAACTTTGTTGCTAGTCTCCCTCCTTTGTTTATATATTGTCTGCTTTCCTCAGGTAGACTTCAGTAGTTTCAACAGAAATTCTTGTTGAATTCCCTTTGATGCATGAATCTACCTTTTCCAAAAACAACAGATCCTGAATGCTTCATAATGAAACACTGTGGAGCATTTTCTAAACTAGTTTAAGAGCCTTCTGCAAATTCCAGTTTTCCTTCTTTCCATGTCCTACCTTCCATGCACATAGCAGAATCTGGTGTTTGAATCTTACTGTACTCACTTATTGTGATGGAATATTTTCAAACTGGCATCTTTGGGTCTATGCCCTTGTGAAAGCCTGGCCACACTTATCTCCAAGTTGTTAATGTGGCTGTTTGGCCAGCAGGACACTAAGAAATGCAATGCACACAAGAACTGGAGAAGCTATTGCAGGCCGTAATGTCAACTGTACTATCTTGCTACTGGGAATCTCTCTGCTACTACCTGCCCCAGCCTAGGCTTACCTCGGGTGCATTAGAGACCATGACCCAGCTGTAATAGGCATTCCAAAGTTTAGATGCCCCTGAAAACTCAGACACATTAATGAGGGCGTCTTAGAACAGCCAGATCCAACTAAGACTACTTGCATTCATGATATAGAGGAATATTGCTTGTCTTCAGCCACTGAGTTTTGGGATTGTTTAATATACAACAGCAGATAACTCATGCTATCTGAAGAGTTACTTTTAATAATCCCTACCTCTGCTTCTTTACAAAACTTGGAGAAAATTTAGGATGATCACTAACTTTAAGAAGTAAGGTAGGGCTGGTGAGATGGCTCAGCAGCATAAGCACCTGCCTGGCAAGCATGAGGTCCTGAGTTCGACTCCCGGAACCCATATACAAAAAAAGGGCAAGTGATATCGCTCAGTGGCATGGGCGCCTGCTGGCGCACACAAGGTCCTGAGTTTGAACCCAGTACCCACGAAAAAAAAAAAAAGAAGTAATGGAGGTTAAATATGAATATGGGTCAAAAATCATTTAAATTCTTCAATAATACACTCTTCATTCATGGAATAAGAGAAAGTAGGACTTAGGAATTGGAAGAGAAGATAGGTGATGTTTTATATCCCTAATATTTTCAGTTTTATTTTTAATTACAAAATCTTGAAAGGGAATCGGGGTAGCCCTGACCTGGGATGGCCTAATTAGGCACCTCTAGGTCTCAAAAGATATAACAGTACAGTGAAGAGGCATGAAATGCTGGGGACTTTTTGATTAAATGAAAAGGGAAAAAAACATTTTTATAATAGAACTTTAAAGAGCAGGCAATTTAAAAATTTCTTGAGTTCACTTAGTCACCAATAGAGAGTTAACATTAGAAACTAGGACAGCCAAATGTATCTAATGGGTTGGTGAAGTGTTCTCTTCTCGCTGCCACATTTTCTTTTCCCTTCAGAGAAAGATATTTATATATGTGCAGTTAGCACAAGCTTGAATAAAATAATCTTCCAGCAAATTACATTTTCTAGCATTTCATTTCCCAGCGGTAACGCCAAAAAAATGTAGATAAAAACATTATGTATAGCTGCCTGCTGCTTTAGTGCCGGGCAAGATTCCATCGGAGGCATTCTTATAGGCTAACAATAAGTGCTTTTGGTGCTGCTGAATTATAACTGTACAATCACAGGATAATTTAGAAGAAAAAGTAAAGGTCAGTCATTTAATGCTGCCCTGAATGACCTTTCCACTCCCAACACTTTGTAAAAGCTCTGTCCTTGCAAGTTGAGATGCACCTTTCAAGGAATTTGTACAATCCCCTCCAGGAGTTGTGTTTCTACTTTGAAAGGACCCCCGTGGGGAATGGATTTCTGCTGCAACATTTGCAGGAAAGTAAAATCCACGATGCCATCCTGAGAGAGTATGTGAAAATTGGAAAGGCTGTATATGACAGCCAGCAGCTCCATGCTAATATGAATGCTGAGCATTCAGGTACTTCGATCTTAGAAGTCCAGCAAGAACTTCTCCTCCCTCTTCAGGAAGGATGTGGGGTCTGCAAAAGGTCAGGCCTCTTATGAGCCTTTGGTTCATAATGTGCTTAACTGGCTGTTATGCTTCTGTTATTAGATGACCTTCTGCAGCAGAATGAAGCTTCCGTAACAGTGGCTGGAAAAAGTGCTTTTACCATAGTGAATGTTTAGTAATTGTTATTTAAATTAAATAAATCACTAGTATTTTTTTCATTTCAGGGGTGAACCTGTGGGTTAATACTTTTAAGAATGTAATGTTACTGAAGGAATGTCTCAATTCAATTCAGCAAATGGTATTGAACACTCACTTTTCCTAAGCCCAGCCTAAGGCAAGCCACCAAGGATGATCGGACGACTTCAAATGCACTATTTCCCGGTGTTAAGTAATA